>OY728135.1:1153569507-1158569507 GCA_963277665.1 Viscum album
TATTCCGACTCTTGATGACTATCTTGTTGAGATCATCCAAAAAGTGCTAACCAAACTACTCAGCACCATAGCCAATTAAGAAACATCTTTTGGACTTAACATCAAGTTTGTCCCCTTGCATTAGCATCAATATGAACATATGCCAAACTACCAAAGACTCGTAAATGTGAGTCTTATCATCTTACCAGACCAGAGCTCCTCGGGTAGACATTCCCCCATTGTCACAAATGGACTCTTGTTGATGAGATATGCCTCCATATTCACTACATCAGCCCAGAAGGTCTTGGGTAACCCCGGGTGTAACCTCATTCTCTTGACACATTCATTCAACGTCCTATTCATCCTCTCTGCCACACCATTCTGTTGTGGTGTACCTAGAATAGTCTTCTCCCACCGAATTTCATTATCAGAACAGAATTCCCTAAACTACTAACTGTCATACGCTTCACTGTTGCCAGACCTCAAACATTTTAGCTTTGATCCTGAATCATTCTCGATCATGACCTTCCACTTCTGAAACACCTCAAACACATCAGATTTCCTTTTCAAAAAGTAAACTCATACCTTCCTTCTTGAGTCGTCGATGAATGTCACATAGTATTGTGACCCTCTGAGAGAAAGTACTGGTGCAGACCCCCAAACATCAGTGTGCACTAGGTCCAACTTCACAGCCTTCAGTGTTCTGCCTCCTTTTGAAAAAGTCATCTTCTGCTTTCCGAAGATACAATCTTCACATAGGTCAACATCCACTGACTTCAACTATGGTAGCAACCTTTTTGTTTCCAACACCTTCATCCCCTTATCACTCATGTAACCTAACCTGTAGTGCCACAGTTGTGAATCTCCGACAACTTCCAGTGATGCAGTCATGTCTTGCAAGTTTCTGTCATGTTGTAAAGAGTACCGTTCTTTGCTCCCCGAGCTATGACCATAACTCTTTTGATGATTTTCCATGCACAACCAGTGAACATGGTACTCAACCCTGCATCATCAAGCTGTCTGACAAAAATAAGATTTCTTCTCAAGCCATTGATATACCTCACGTTTTTACGAACCATGAGACTCCTACTGTTGATCTTGATCTGTGCATCACCTTTCCCCACAATTTGCAAGGGTTCATCATCAACAAGATGTACCTTGCTGAAATTTCCAGAAACAAAATTGTTCAGGAAACCCTTCTCCAATGTGGAATGGAAAGATTTCCCTGTGTCTAAAATCCAAGACTCCAAGGGCTATCCACGCTCAGCAACAACACGTCATCAGTTCCTTCAGTCGCCGTGTTTGCTCCATTGGTTTTAGGTTCCTATTGTTTTTCTCTGCACTCTTTCTTGACATGTCCTTTCTCCTCACAAATCCCAGTAGGTTGGACCAGTCCCCTTTACCTTATCTCTGCTCTTTTTTATTGACTTTGATCATCCTCTACGATTGTCTCGCTATGCATACCTCCTTCTTCCTTCAACGTTCAGAGAAAAACTAGAGAATCTGTCTGATTCCCTTATTCGGATATCCTTACCGAGGATTAGGTCTCGTACATCCTTCAGAACCAATTTTGTATTCTCCAAAGAACTGCTCACAACTGTTACAGTTGCTTCCCAACTGTCAGGTAAAGAAGACAACAAGACTGGTGCACATAGCTCATCACTAAGCGCAATGTCCATCGATGTCAATTGACTTATGGTGGTGTTGAATTCATTGATGTGATATGCAATAATTCTCCTTTCAACCATTTTCAGATTGAACAATCGTCGCATCAAGTGCACTTTGTTTGCCACAGAAGGCTTCTCGTATATATATTCGCGAGAGCATTCCTCAGCCCAATCTTCGTCTTCTCCTCTCGGATGTTGAACGCCACACTTTTGACCAACGTAAGACACACAACTCCTAGAACTTGTCGATCCAGCATCTCTCACTCCAATTACTCCATGTCTGTTGGCTTTAAACCCAGAAGCGACAAATGCATCTTTTTTTGATAAAGATAATCCTCGACCTGCATCCTCCAGTAACTAAAGTCAATTCCATGGAAGCGATTGATCTTCACCTTGCATTCTTCCATAAATATTGTTCATATCGAGAAATCCGAACTCAACCCTCTGATACCAGTTGATGCGGAAATGATGGGAGTCACAACAACAAAAATGGTTTGCAGATGAAGAAAAGAAAAAAGAAAGAAACACACGGGACACACAAATTTAGGTGGTTCAGGAATGATTCCTACATCCACGAAGAGGCAGAATAACTTTCCTATAAAAAATTCGGGAGAACAATTTACAGGGAGTATATCAGAGTTTCTCACAAAGAAACCCTAGCCCGAAATGGGCTATAAAAAGAGGAAGACGATCCACTGTTCCATTAATCATACAGGAAGTCCGCATCGCTACAGTGAAAGGTGGCTAAAAGTCTGCGCCGCTACAGTGTCACGACCACCCAAGTCAAAAGTGCTACAGTGGCCGACGATTGGAAGTCTAATGAGCTACAATACTATTGACTCCAAAGTTCGACCTGCTACAGTAGTCGTGCTAAAAGTCTGCACTACTACAGGCCCTGTCGGTGCTGGTCGGTCAGCTCTGTTACAGTGGTCAGAGTTGCTACAGTACCCCCCAAAATTTGGCCCGATTACAGCCTGGTGCGCAGTACGAGCCGTAAGCATTCGACCCAAACATCATCCAAAACGGATATGACACACCAATTCAACAGGATTACAATGGCGTGGGGTTATGACGACAAAGGGTTGTGACCGACTACTGGATTCGACGACGACGAGCTTTGAAAGACGCGATGATATCATATTTTTATTTTTTTTGAGTTCTAAACATTATTTTTTTATATGTTTCCCTTGAATCTTCTCAGCATATCAAACATGATTTTGGGTTCCAATTCCTTTTCCATTTCCAATTACTTTTCCATCAAAAACTGTTCTAGCATACCAAACAAGGCCTTAAAATATGTTATTCACGGATACCCATGTGAGAAATATTTACGTATTTGAATATGGAAACTCTAAAGTCTACAACGAGATTCCCTTCAAAATTAATCACCAAATATATTAGAATTAATTTCTATTCAATCTTCGACTAAATTGTGTATCTAAAAAATATACCCGAATCTGCTGCAACAACTTACACGATGTGGCTTCCCTCTTCATGGTGTTGCTTGGTAAAAACCAGATCCACCAAATCCGCACCAATCTTGAATTTAAATCATTGAAAAATCATGAAATAATCGTCCCATTAATTTAGACATTATTTTCTCCACATGCAATGATCAGACTATTAATCATATTTTAATGATTAATAAAATCACACATAAGCCCCCCCCCCAGGCGGCTGGGGTGGCAGGGGGGATATGGGTGTGGGGCGTCGGTCGCGGGGTCGAGTCCTCAGACCATTTCTTTGTACCATGTGTATATAATGGAACTCACCTTTTGAAATCACACATAAACTACTGTAGGTCGATCTTCTCCAAAACTGGCTAAGGGAATGACCCTTACATGATACTCCTTTGCCCTGAGATGGCCCTTACGATCAGCCAGTAATGACCCTCATGAAATCTTTCCTCTGTCGTAAAATTATCCTTACGCACCAATGACTCTTACACGATCAGGAATGACTACATAATTTTCTTTTACCGCCGAACGACTCTTATGGTGTCTGCAAATGACTATTACGATTTCCAAAACGACTTTTTTTATAACCTTTCCTTTGCTGCAAAATGATCCTTACGAATGAATCTTATTCGAAAGGAATGACTCTTACGAAAATTCCTTATACCGCAAAATGGATCTTATGGAAATCAGGATGACCTTTACGAAACCAGGGATGACTCTTATGTTGGGCTCACAACTACCTTCCATTAAACTCACTGACAATATCCACCAAAACTTACGAAGGTAGAAACAAAGTGTTGGTAGCAAGACCATGCTACAGAGACCCAAACTTGGAAGACACTACACCCAAATCATCGCACCACAATGCACAACCTCTAGACGACAAGCAGACAAGACTATCAGAGGGCAGTGAAGGAAGGGAAACTCAAATCCATAAGAAAAACAAGTTTTATGTGGCTAAGACTTGCGTCTTAATCCATGGTGAGAACACTTCAACTCTATTCAAAGTAAACAGGAAGATGATTGCAATTGTTTTTGCACACCGATCACAAGTGATCCACCCGACCACTTATAGTAAGATCCAACAATTGTGTTTGGTAGTTGCCGCCATCTGATCTTCCTAGGGTGAAGTTTTCCGAACTTAGTCAAAGACTTCTTGTCACATACATAACTTATTTTAAAGTTATTTTTAATTTATTTTCCATTCATGATTTGTTTTGGGGGTTTCCCAAGCTTTTATGGAGGAATGAGTGAGTTTTAATGAATTGGGTCAAACCGTGAGCCCAATTCCAGATTTAAAATAAATTTTGTTTCTTTTATAACTCATTCATTTTTCATCATTTTTTATCCATTCAAATTCATACTTGGCCTCCCCTGACCTATTAACACAAAAATTTAAATTTGGAGCCTTTATAAATCCATAATCATGGGGGATTTGATTTTTTATTTAAGAATTAGGCCAACCCGAAAGCCCATTTTCCAGTTTTAAATTGTTTCTTTAATTTTTTAATATCAGTGATTCCACCTCCCTCTCGACCCTAAGAAGCACATGCGCGCTCCCATTGCCTTTCCCCCCTCCTTGGAGCTCTTTGAAATCGCAACTTAGGGCAGAACTTCCTAGGGTTTCTAAAATCGGCCAGATTTGAGGAGGTGAGTTCTTTCCATTCATAACTCTTTCAATTATTACTATCTTTCCTTCATTCCAGTTCCTAATTCGACCCTTCCTCATCCCCTTTGAATCTAAAATCCATGGCAGCCCTCCATGTTTCTCAAAACCTCTTTGTAACCCCATTTTGATGGGGTATTTGGTGGAGGAACTTCCAAGAATCTCAAGTAAGTGTCTCTCCTCCTTAGTTCCTCCCATTTTTTATAAAGTTTCTTTCAATTTTCTTGAAGTTCCAAATGACCAGGGGGTAGGGTTTCGAACCTAGGGTTTAACCTTTGGTTTTATTGGTCAATTATTGTGGTTTTAGGTTCGATATAAGTCCCTCTTGGTGTGACGGTGGTGCGAATTGATTTTTGCACAGTGATTCAAGGGTTTCATTTGATTTGATAGGTGATTCCAATGTTGATGCAATCTTTGTGTATTACCACGCTGTATTTATCATATTTTCAGGTTTATATCATTTTATTATTGCTGCAAAAATTGGTTCTAATGATGTTTCTATTGCAATTGAATTTTAAATGCCAATAAGGTGTGAAATTGGTGGTTTTCCAAAGAGATGTTTTATTGGTTTATTTGGGGATACTATATAAATACTTAGTTGTTTTTATTTACCTGTAATAAGGATGAAAATACTGTTTAGATTGTTATCCCATTTGGTTGTTGCTGCAAAAATGGATTTTAAATGTGTTTGTAAAGAAAGTGAAGTTTTGGTTCCACTTTTGTGTGAAAATGAAGGGTTTACAAAGTTATCACTTTTTGTTTAACATGGGGATGCCCTAAAATTGATTTGTTATTTTAATTAAAATGTATTGGGCTTCCTTTACTATTTTGGTAACTTAAAAGTGTGAACATAATGTACAAGTGGGGTTCTTAAGGGGTTTTGTGTGCAAAACAACACGAGATTTTGAGAGATTCTTTTATTAAAAATCAAAGTGTTTTTTGTGTGTTTTAAGTGGTATAAAATGAGATAGATACTGTATTTGGTGTATGTGATCAGTATTGGTGTTTTACATTAAAATGAATATGTGTTAAATGCTGAAATTGTTTGAGCACAAAGGGGGAAGCCCGGTACCTATGTGGGGCGGATGTGTACTAGTACGACTAGTGGACTGGATGTGTTTTGTCCCTGTTTCACCTAGCATTTGGATAACGACAACTCTAACTAAACTACGTGGATAATGATTGGGGACCACTAGGTTATGGGTATGTTCCCTACTAGTGGCTCGTGCACGAGAATGGATTTTACTATAGTTACTTTACACCGAGGTATGAGGTACATGGGGCCCGAGACTATCCAGTGCCTAAGGGTGTTCCCAATTTTGTTGCTCATTGTGTTTGTGTTATTTTCCCATGTATTGGGGTGTTCATGGAAGTACTTTACAGTAGCTAATATGTCTATTTAAATGTTTGAACATTCTGAAAACTTTAGCTTGAAAACTGTTTTCAATTGAAAGTTGCATTTCTTGTATTTTATCACTGCTTTTCTTTGCGTATTAAAACTGCTTGTTTTTTTTCACATTGTATTGCATGATCTTTGGAATCATTGAGTGGTATCCTATTGGGTTTAGGCTCACACCCTACTTACATCTTTGGGTGTAAGTAGACTTGGTTATTTTTGTTGTTGTAGTATGGGTACAGTTTTTTTTAGTTCCAGTGATTTGGGTTTCTAGAAGGTCCTTGGTGGTGAAGTCTTGTGGAGATGACTTAAGGGAAGTGCCCCTTGCCATGAGGGTCCTTGGGCTGTTTTAGTTATGTATCTTTGTTATAGTCTTATTGAGCTGTTTTAAAATATGTAATTCAATTCTGAATTTTTGTAAAAGATTGTTTGGTTTTAAAAATTCAGATTCGTTTTATTGGTTTCTTTTGTTGTTTTAAGTTTATAAACTCGGGTAAATCGTTCCCAATTTTAATTTTATGATACCCGAGCACTTGTGCTAGTCCGTGGGGATCGGGAACGCCCTTCGGGCCTTATCACGGGCTGAGTTTTGTGCCGGTTTTGGCGGCGACCAGATTTGGTTCGTGACAAAATGGTATCAGAGCGGGTTCGCACTCTTTGGGTCACGTTATTTGGGGAAGGATAGTCTGAAGTTAGGATTTTCGGGACTTGGCACTCTGGTTATGAGTAATGTGGTTGATCACCACACGTCATGATGAGATTCA
Organism: Viscum album; assembly: GCA_963277665.1. Classification (NCBI taxonomy): domain Eukaryota; kingdom Viridiplantae; phylum Streptophyta; class Magnoliopsida; order Santalales; family Viscaceae; genus Viscum; species Viscum album. Next base: position 1,153,576,437 of record OY728135.1, read on the forward strand.
AGTTACCAGGAGATGTCGGGATTTATATGAGTCCTTTGGATTTTTTGGATTGATGATGATTAGGGGAAATGAAAAGAGAGTTGGGTTAATGGTCTCAGTGAGCTCGCAGGGCCTGGCAAGCCATGTGGAGCCGGAGATATTCCCTAGAACACTATCTGTGACGGTGAAGTGATTGGAATATGGCCGCCAACCATATTTTCAAGTCATCCACTGAAACTAGTTTCCTCTCGCATTGTTTTGTGCTTTAGTTTTGAAATCATGGCACTTTGGTTTTAAAGTGACTTGGTTTTAAGAAACGTAAAGTTTTTGTGAAATGATTTTCAAATAAAGAGGGAATGGTTTGATTTATGAAATGGCAGAACTAAATTTTCAGAATTGTTTTGAAATGGAAAATGGTGTGTTTACACCTCTTTTGAAAGCAGGAACTATATTGAAGTTGGTTTTGAAAAGTGTTTCCAATAGAGTTTTCTAAACAATCAAAGAGTGTTTTAATGGGATGAGATGTTTTGAAATTGATCTGAATATCTTGAAAGTGAGTTCTTTTCTAAATGTTTGTGTCTTTTTGAAAAGTTTTGTAAGATGTGAGTTGGGATTTTGATCTCGTGGTTAGCGGTTTTGAGGAAAATGATGTGTTGGTTGACCGTTTTGGTTTTGAAAAGTGGAAAGAATTTTTTGTTTTAACCTCTGGTATTTTCGTGAGCAACCACATGCATGGGGTTATATGGGAAGATGGATGATGGATGACATGACTAGATGAGTGTCGGGATGGATATGAGGAGGGTGCCCGGTGTGGCACAAAAACATGCATGTGTAAGGCCCATGGGGTACCATTGGTGGATGCACTAACCGCTGAACCATTTGTTTTCAAAGAAATGTTTTTAAAGAAAAACATGATGTCTTGATAGATTGTTTGGGATGGTTTATATTATGTGTTTTTGGAAAATGTTGATGTTGTGGGATGTTTTGAGTACAAGAACCCCTCATGTTCGAATTGTGTTTTGAGTTTGTGTTTGGTCGGTAAGCTGGGTAGAAGGACCAGTTAGTAGTCTCCTCTGAGATATGTTTCGAGACACCTTTATGGTGGATCCCTTCATGTGTTTGGATCTGGTTTGTGGCACTTTTTGACCAATGGACCAACTTAGTTGGGTCTTTAGGTTCTCTTATTGGATAAGGTATGCCCCCATTAAGGGTTAATGCATAACTGAAGTGCAACCCAGATTGTTTCTCCATTGGAAAATCCTCCAGTTGATCAATATAAGAAATATTTTTTTTTCTCGAGATCCGTAGATTGAGTCTACACCCATTCCTTTCTTTGATTTTTAGATCCTCTTGTAACGGGAGAGTGCTCGTGGAAGGTTGAAAGAGACCTTAGTTTCTTAAGTTTCTTGATTCGTCGAAGGTGGATGTGGTCTAGGGTTGTTAGTGTGGATGAGTGTCTCGATGGTGTCTAAGAGGGCCTTCGGGTTCTTCAAAGTTTCTTTGAAGCATGAGTTCATGTTAAACCACCGGTGTGGGAAATATGGTCACGATAGGATATTGTGGCCACTTTCTAGAACTGTGTGTTGTTTGGGGATGTTGTATAAGGTCCCTCTCCATGCATTGTTTATATCAGTCGCAATGGTCATGTTCAGTGATGCCTTATGATGTCATGTGCTCGATTGACCATATAGGTGAAAGTCGTGAAATCCTCTGAGAGTTCCTGTTATGTTGGGCGAATGTCTCCCTTGGAAAAACTTCAAAATCTTCCATTTTAGAGGAAGGTGAGTGTAGGTGTTCTTTACTTCTATTGTTTCTCACCTGAAGAAACAAGGTGTGATGTGTGTGCATCTTCTTAGCCCTTGTTTTAGTGAAATATCAGGATAGGGTAAAGTGAGTTTGGAATGCGTTATGTCTGGAAAACTTATCTGAAATTGTGGTGTAGTTGTTGGTGGCACCGAATGAAGAATTCTCATTCAGTGGGTTTCCAAAGACTAACTGCGAGGCCGAAGATGCTTCAATCATTTGAGCTTCAGCCATAGGTCTTGGAGAGAAGTTGGCTCGTAGTCAGGGGAAATCACAGGGTCATTTAAACCCTTGTACCAAGTCCTATCCTAAATATGAAAGATAGTAAGAGTTTAAACCTCTAGTGTCATTATCATTCTTCCGTTGTTCCCATTCGGTGGAAATAGGTTGAGGGCCTTGTACCCATGTCATCGCCCAATGTCATTCTTTCCCCCTTTGGTTTCCATTGAGTCTTTGGAGAATGATTGGAAATTTGGCTAAAGAGGCTGATCACATGGTTTGTGAACGATTAAGAGTGACTGTATGCCTGGAAGCCATGCATGAAGATTGATCAGCACCGTTAGTTCACGGTTTCACAAACTGTGCGGACTAACCATGCGACCTTCCCAAATCTTGAAATTTTTGGGTTTTTCTGTGCCGGCCCATGCTGGTCGGTTAAGATGGTTGGTTCTTATGGTAGGGAGAACCACTATGATTCTCATGTATGTTCCTTCGGAAATTTTGAATGGAAGTTTACCTTATGTACCAGGGAGTCCATTCAGGCCTCCCCCTATTAGTGTCCTGATTCTTTCTCGGAAAAAAAAATATTGGTTGTCTCTTATGGTGGTGAGCGTATTTGTGTCCCCCCGTACCAGTAACTTAGATTTATCCATGGTCTTGGCTTGGTGTAGATAGTCTCGTTCGAAGCTATCTACCTACCAAAATCTTCCTTGAGTAAACATTGGGACTGGAGAGCGCCCAATGGTTTAGTTAAAGTAAGGTAAGTGTAACCTTGTTCAAAGTTGTTGTTCGTTTGGGTGAATTGCTTGAGTCTTGTTCGGATAGTGTTTGAGGAGTTTTCTTTTGGGATAAAGTATGAATGTGATTGATCATTTCAGGAAAGTTGTGTAAGTTTTGGTTGTGAGAGTAATCCTTTCTTAATTGATCACTGGAGGTGTTTTGGCCTTTGAGGGCGAAACCTGGCAAGGGAGTACCTATTGGTTTCTCAGTTGGGTTTGGTTGTTGTTTTGACCTTGCTGTGACTTTCCGGGGTGGAAAGTTTTCAAGGTGGGGAGAATTGTCACATACATAACTTATTTTAAAGTTATTTTTAATTTATTTTCCATTCATGCTTTGTTTTGGGGGTTTCCCAAGGTTTTATGGAGGAATGAGTGAGTTTTAATGAATTGGGCCAAACCGTGAGGCCAATTCTAGATTTAAAATAAATTTTGTTTCTTTTATAACTCATTCATTTTCAACATTTTTTACCCATTCAAATTCCTACTTGGCCTCCCCTGACCTATTAACACCAAAATTTAAATTTGGAGCCTTTATAAATCCATAATCATGGGGGATTTGGGTTTTTATTTAAGAATTGGGCCAACTCGAAAACCCATTTTCCAATTTAAAATTTTTTCTTTAATTTTTTAATATCTTATTCATTATAATGAATTTTTCGGTGATTCCACCTCCCTCTCGACCCTAAGAAGCCCAGACACGCTCTCATTGCCTTTCCCCCCTCCTTGGAGCTTTTTGAAATTGCGACTTAGGGCAGAACTTCGTAGGGTTTCTAAAATCAGCCAGATTTGAGGAGGTGAGTTCTTTCCATTCATAACTCTTTCAATTATTACTATCTTTCCTCCATTTCAGTTCCTAATTCGACCCTTCCTCATCCCCTTCAAACCTAAAATCCATGGCAGCCCTCCATGTTTCTCAAAACCTCTTTGTAACCCCATTTTGATGGGGTATTTGGTGGAAGAACTTCCAAGAATCTCAAGTAAGTGTCTCTCCTCCTTAGTTCCTCCCCTTTTTATGAAGTTTCTTTCAATTTTCTTGAAGTTCCAAATGACCAGGGGGTAGGGTTTCGAACCTAGGGTTTAACCTTTGGTTTTATTGGTCAATTATTGTGGTTTTAGGTTCGATATAAGTCCCTCTTGGTGTGATTCTGGTGCGAATTGATTTTTGCACGGTGATTCAAGGGTTTCATTTGATTTGGTAGGTGATTCCAATGTTGATGCAATCTTTGTGTATTAGCACACTGTGTTTATCATATTTTTAGGTTTATATCATTTTATTATTGCTGTAAAAATTGGTTCTAATGATGTTTCTATTGCAATTGAATTTTAAATGCCAATAAGGTGTGAAATTGGTGGTTTTCCAAAGAGATGTTTTATTGGTTTATTTGGGGATACCATATAAATACTTAGTTATTTTTATTGACCTGTAATAAGGCTGAAAATACTGTTTAGACTGTTATCCCATTTGGTTGTTGCTGCAAAAATGGGTTTTAAATGTGTTTGTAAAGAAAGTGAAGTTTTGGTTCCACTTTTATGTGAAAATGAAGGTTTACAAAATTATCACTTTTTGTTTAACATGGGGATGCCCTAAAATTGATTTGTTATTTTAATTAAAATGTATTGGACTTCCTTTACTGTTTTGGTAACTTAAAAGTGTGAACATAGTGTACAAGTGGGGTTCTTAAGGGGTTTTGTGTGCAAAACAACACGAGATTTTGAGAAATTATTTTATTAAAAATCAAAGTGTTTGTTGTGTGTTTTAAGTGGTATAAAATGAGATAGATACTGTATTTCGTGTATGTGACCAGTAGTGGTGTTTTACATTAAAATGGATATGTGTTAAATGCTGAAATTGTTTGAGCACAAAGGGTGAAGCCCGGTACCTAGGTGGGGCGGATGTGTACTAGTACGACTAGTGGACCAGATGAGTTTTGCCCATCTTTCACATAACATTTGGATATCAACAACTCTAACTAAACTATATGGATGATGATTGGAGACCACTAGGTTATGGGTATGTTCCCTACTAGTGGCTCGTGCACGAGAATGAATTTTACTATGGTTACTTTACACCGAGGTATGAGGTACATAGGGCCCGAGACTATCTAGTGCCTAAGGGTGTTCCCAATTTTGTTGCTCATTGTGTTTGTGTTATTTTCCCATGTATTGGGGTGTTCATGGAAGTACTTTACAGTAGCTAGCATGTCTATTTAAATGTTTGAACATTCTGAAAACTTTAGCTTGAAAACTGTTTTCAATTGAAAGTTGCATTTTTTGTATTTTATCACTGCTTTTCTTTGCGTATTAAAACTGCTTGTTTTTTTTTCACATTGTATTGCATGATCTTTGGAATCATTGGGTGGTATTCTATTGGGCTTAGTCTCACACCCTACTTACACCTTTGTGTGTAAGTAGGCTTGGTTATTTTTGTTGTCGCAGGTTGGGTACAATTTTTTTTAGTTTCAGTGGTTCGGGTTTCTAGCAGGTCCTTGGTGGTGAAGTCTTGTGGAGATGGTTTAAAGGAAGTGCCCCTTGCCATGAGGGTCCTTGAGCTGTTTCCTTTTAGTTTTGTATCTCTGTTATAGTCTTAGTGAGCTGTTTTAAAATATGTAATTCAGTTCTGAATTTTTGTAAAAGATTGTTTGGTTTGAAAAATCCAGATTCGTTTTATTGGTTTCTTTTGTTGTTTTAAGTTTATAAACTCGGGTAAATCATTCCCAATTCTAATTTTATGATACTCGGGCACTGTGCCAGCCCGTGGGGATCGGGAACACCCTTTGGGCCTTGTCACGGGTTGGGTTTGGTGTCGGTTTTGGCGGCGACCAGATTCAGTTCGTGATACTTCTACTACCTCAACTCCTCCATCCGATCAACAATGCGATTTCTTAAAGATCTCATAGAATGACTTCTACTCAACTTTCCTTTTCCTGCACTATCCATGTTGAGTAATTATAACTAACATATGACTACCCTTTCCACCCGCGCCATCCGATCATATCGCCCGACTACATTGTTCAACAACCTAGTCTGCATAGCTTTCGACCATCCAACATCCGAATGCCTGGACCTATTGCTGTCACTTCCGCTATTCCCATCCGGTCCATTAGACATTAAACATTCAGAGTTTCTCTGTTTGGTAGACTAATTCCTTTGGCTTGAAATATGGTTTCCACAACTGAAACCCAACAATCTCCCACTTGGGAATCAAATTTTTCAAGGTTCACCAATAAGCCCTCTGTTAGCTTCAACAAACCTCCTTCTGTTGATGTTAGCATGGTTCACCCATCATGCTTTCTGGTCATCCGTGCCCAACCGAGGCACAACACAATGAGTTTCGTATGATCATCTAATGACCATTTATAGAAGAAGACAACCTAAAAACACACGAGATCTATTTTCAAGAAATCAACATTAATATTATCACAAAACAGAGTACCTGGAAAATGTGAGTTCTAGCAGCTTCCATCTTCATTCTTTGATGGAGCGTGCTTGAGGGAGATCATATGGAGCAGTGAACGAACATACCCTGCCTTCGAGGTGATACACCGATCAATGGATCCACGAACGCTTCATGAGGATACTCGAAATCTGAAGGGGTGCCAATGCCTTCTCAAAAGATAAACGAATTTTTAGGAGGAAGAAAGTTCTGCAAAGGCTCATGAACACTCCACACACACACACACACCCAACATGAGAGGATCTCATCCTCCTAGCTGAAGCCTAAGACTCCCACTTTATAAAGCATCATATGCATTTTTGTCTGTTGGGCGTAATTTTCTTTTAAAAGGGAATTTCCCTGTGTGGCCTTTTCAAATCCTCCACACAGAGAAACCCCCCTCCCCCACAAAGAGGTAGCGCCCAGAGGCAACTCCCCAGCCGGGGAAGGAGCCGTTGCTAGCCAAAATGGCAGAGCGTCCCGAGGGTAACATCCCGAAAGCGATGAGTCGACACAGCAACCCGTTAGCGGTTGGGCCGCACCTCAATTTGCCCGCCCAGAAGAATCCAGGCGACCAGACAAGGTGGATGAATCCAGGGGAGAGGCTCACCCCTGTTGGGCGTAATTCATTGAACATTTTCATTGAATTAATGAAAAGCCTTTAATCCATTCATAATGGATTGTTGCTGATGAATAAACTATCTGGGAGAAATAAATAATATATATATATATATATTCATGCATGAAAAATACATGCATCAACACATATATTATAGATGCATTAAACACATATATTAAATGTACACTATATATATATATATATATATATATGTCTCATGCATCATATGCATGTGTACATGAATCTCATGCATGTACATTTTAGTGCACAACCAACAATCTCCCACTTGCACTAAAATCCATCAAGGACTTTATGAAAATTTTTACAACTCTGTGGATCCATCCAAACTCTCTTGGATATAGTTTTTTTATCAAATTCTTCATTTTGAACAAACACTTTGTTCAAAATTTTATCCTTATCCAATGGCCTAACTGTGTGACCCTGCGAGCCTTAGCAACGTTGACAACTATGAAATCCCAATTTCATAAAAGCAAAGAGCGACCTCTAGCAAAGCATCAATGCTACTCAAGCTACTCAGGGATCTAGTGTGATCCTCAAACATATTCGTATCTCTATACGAATATGCCCGTCATAAGATGTATCATATACATCATATATATAACTATATAATCTCTTTCTCCATGGCATCGAGCAATCACTAGACATGGAACATGTCAATCCATTATTGACCTCTCATCATTTCTCGATTCTTCAAAAAAATTTACCAAATCAATGAATACATCACATGTAATTCATTTATCTAATAAGTACATCACATGTCACTTATCCAAGTAGTTGGACACATCATATGTGAAACAATTAAGCATGAACATGCATTTCCTTGGTCTAATTCAATCAAGGGACAGATGTTTTTAACTTGTCATATAACTGGACAAATCCCATCTTGGTTGCGCTCCAACCGACGATATGATCGACAACATAACCAACCACCCCTCATATTAGCTAAGTCATCATATAGACTTGCATAAGCAGGGTATCAAAGTATGAAGGTTATCACGCTAGGTATCTCACCAACCTAAGGTAACAAAGATTGATAATAAGCATACACCCATAAGTATATCAATGACTGTAAGACATTCCATGAGATATACTTTTGCGGATCAATCCAAGTAATAAGTCTGTACTTATTATCTCATGAATGTATTTTTCGTATCTCGTATACAACTCTGTGTAATGAATACAAGATTCTATTCATGCTAACCTTATCATATCATTACAACCCATAAATCTGCAATGATCATCAGTTGAGGACAACTCAAAGTCGTACTTTGAGAGGATATTATCATTCGACTATTAATGTAAAATAAAATTGTAACACACATGAATGAATGATAATTGATGATTGAATTTATTATAATTACATGATACATTTACAATCATTACAACCAAATCTCATGTGTCTAACACCCAAAGATTCTACATATCCCTCATGTTGTTGTTGCGATAATGGTTTCATCAACGAATCTGCTACATTCTCTTATGTAGCCACCCAGTTGATCTTTACATCACCCCTCTCAACGATCTCCCGTATGAGATGGTATTTATGAAGGATGTGTTTGGTCCTTTGATGAGACCAGAGTTTCTTAGCTTGAGCAACCACACCATTGTTGTCACAATATATCTTAATTGCTCTCTTGATGCTAGGAACCACTCCAAATTTAGAAATGAACTTCTTGATCCAAACAAATTCCTTCACAACATCTGAATTAATGATGTATTTTTCCTCTATTGTCGAGTCTGCTATTGTGGTTTGTTTGGAACTATTCCAATTAATTGTTCTACCATTTAGGCAAAACATGAATTCAGATTGAGATTTCATATCATCTTTTGTCGGATTGGAAACTAGCATCAGTGTAACTGTCTACATAGAGCTCATCCTCTTCCCCAAAGACCAAAAACACATCCTTAGTTTTTCTCAAGTACCTAAGGATGTTCTTCAGAGAAATCTAGTGACTCATTAGGATTGGATTTGTATATACTTATTATGCTTAAAGCATACAAGACATCAGGGCGATTACATAACATGACATACATGACAGATGCTATGACAAACACATAAGGAATCCTATCCATCCTTTCCAACTCTTTAAAACTTGAATCTTTTTAAGATTCATGCCACGCAACACTGGTAAAGACCTCTTCTTGGAGTTCTCTATGTTAAACTGCTTGAACACTTTACCAATATATGTGTTCTGACTCGGTCCAAACAACTTCTTAGATTTATCTCTATAGATCCTCATACCAAGTACGTAAGTTGCTTCACCCATGTATTTCAATGAGAAACATTTACCCAACCACATCTTCACAGAGTGAAGTGTCGGGACGTCATTTCTAATAAGCAGTATTTCATATACATACAATTTCACTAGTGTAAAAAGGGGTTTTCACCTCGGTTCTTTTTAGGGTTTTAACATTGGTTACCTCACGATGTCATTGCAAGTTATCTTGTAAATAAGTTTTTCATGTCGGTTATTGTTAACCGGTGTGATAAAGTGTTTTTCATGTTGGTTTTTTAAAACCCCTTGTAGAAACCAGCCTAAAACTCCAGAATTTGAATGGTTTTTTCATGCCAATTATATAAAAAACGACATGAAAACCGCTTTTCTTTAATTTTTTATGTCAGTTATACAATAACCGACATGAAAAATGATTTTTTTAAATTAAATTCAAATATATTATCCCAATAGTACAATCGCAGACCTGAAAACAAAAAATAGCATCACAACAACTAGAAAACAACATCATTCAGCAATCCAAAAATAAAAACAACACAATAAATATTATAATTTGAAAAAAAACATTACAAATTTAAATCATTTTAACTTTACAATTTGAAATTTAAACTTTACGATATATATTACGAATAAACTAAAACCCAATCAAATCTGTGAAATAATCCACCCATTCTCTTGGTAAGTGATTTATCTCTTGTTCAGTATATGGGAGAAGATCATAAAAAAGATACAAATTTAAAAGAAAGTATTTAACATGTATTCTCAATATAATTATAAGATAAATTAAAGGAAAGTTTATAATAAAATCTAACATTGTGAAATTTTGTAACTATCTCGATTGAAATTATTTCAAACATAAATCCTAGAACAAAATATTCACATCGCTTTACTTCTTGAAGATGACAGTTCTGTTTCAAAATAATTTATCAATTCAAAATAATATTTTAAGTACTTGCATCCAAAATATAGTAATTATAAACGAGAAGTCACCTTTGATTTTACATGTTTAATCTTTGCACTCCTATTATTGTCTCTCTAAAGTAATCTCGTACTCTGTTTGAAAATGATATGTATAAAATAAAATTATGTCATTATAAACATTCAAATAATCAATCTCACGTGTTCAATATGTTACTAGCATTTTCTCGCACGTCACCACATACAAAGCATAACCAGTAAGTTGTCATCTCTTTTTGACGAAAAATACACAACATCCAAGGACTATTAATATACAAAAAATATATTGAGAGTGGTTATTCAATTAAGAGAAATAACACTTTAAGAAATATATATTCCATACCCTTCAAGATGAGGAATCATCCAACATTGAATTGTATTATTTTGAAATCTTTTAGCAATTTATGTATTTCTTTTTGTATTTTTATGTCATCTCTCTCGGTGAAATACATTGGGGGTCCAAAAATCCATATACTGATGTCATATCATATTGTATACAAAGTGTATAAAGATACTTAATACCAAAAAAACATAAGTATTAAGTTTCAATAAATTAAAATAATTGAAAGATATATGTTAATCAAATTACATGGAAAAGACTTGCATCGTGTTAATGCCCAAAAAATCTTCAATTACAAGCTCTAAGATATCTCTCTTTAAAATCATCACAGTTAGTTCACGCCCATAAATGTTATCATCCATTGAAAACTCATAAATTTTCAACAGCAAAGATGAATATGTTGATTATCTATTAAGTCCAGACGAAGTAGTATCTGAAGTCATAACAACCTTTACTTGTTATTGTTTATACAAAATGTCTTTACCTTTAAAGTATTTCTGTAAAATATAGATAAATATATAAATTTTAAAATGTTAAAACAAATTTAACACCAATATGAAATAAAGATATAATCTATACATACCTCAATGGTAATTTTTCGGACAAGTCTAGATGACCAAATTAAAAAATGATTGGTACTTTGTCCAATTGTAGTGACCTCATCTGTAGGAAATGATACTTTTTCTAAACTATCTATAATATCCTGCACGATTACCCTAAGCTACTCCATATCTATCTGTTGATGATGAATGATATCCCCAATATAATATATAACCCCATATGCAACAATATGATGTTGGGGATCCTCAATATATAACTCACAATATATGATAAGTTGTGGAGGAGGTGTAGTAGTTAGATAAGTAAAGGAGGTGGAGGAGATCTGTAGGTAGAGATGGATGAGTAGGATCTTCGGGCAGAGGTGGAGTGTGATCTATAGCTTGAAATTGTTTTTGCATGTATTTAATCATCGACTCTACCGAAGCTTCAATCCTGTCCTCCATCGCCTCACCCATATCCTGAACTTTCGCTTTAAACCTTATATTTTCCTTTTATATACACCCTCCTTTGAAGAAGCTCTAGAATGAGCAAATACTTTTTTTATCGGTACACCTACCACGTATCCTCATACGCGACCCAAGTGTTGGTCTTTCTCAATGTAGCACCTAAAATATCCTTCCCACCCTTAGGTATGAAGGCCCCATGTGTGCTATGCTCCTAGGGATTCCTGTAAAAAATATTTGAAAAATTAATTAGCGAATCACAATATAGAAAGATTTGGAATAATTTAAATAAAATAAATAAATTAAATAACTTCTTACAATTCTCTCAGGTGCAATTCTTGACTCTTGTATGATATTGTCCATTTTTTCTCATTCAAGCCCTCTTTCATTTTTCATGACTAGCTGGGGGTGGGGGAGGAGAGTCAACCTCTACGGAGCTTGAAGTCTTAGCTCTCATTTTTTGAAAATTTTCAGGCATCATTTCTTTTTTACAATAACGCATACCCTCCACGAGATAAAGTATGAGAGTATGCGTTTTTGGATTGTATATCATGATGGGATCTCATCATTTGTTGTAAACTAAGAATAAAAAAAATCATTAATATGATGATTACTATAATTTTTTTTCTAAAAGCTAAAATTTCACTTATTAAAAATGATTTTTTTCTGTCTACATTCAACAAACTTCTTCCATGTATCCAATTAGAAAAGGATATATATCATATGTTTTTTTTTATTTCTCAAAAAGTGAAATCTGATGTGAGATTTGATTTAAAATCCCTCCATATCATATTTGCCAAAACTATACATTTCTTCCTGACTTCTCTAGTGTCTGGTATATCATATGTCATATGATAAGTAGGAAAAAAATCTATATTAGTAAAAACATTTCATGATAAGTAAAATAATAACAAACAAGCTTACCAAAATTATCTCCCATAATTGAGATATTGTCGCATTGTCGACATTTCTCTAATCACAAATCTAAATACTAACTTTGGCTCGAGCTTTTACTGTAAAAAAATATCGTAAATTGTTTTGAATTTGAACCCCTAGGAATATCATTAGCATCAAACTCAACTGATATCCTCTAGTTTTGGCTATGAGAAACTGATAATTTTGGTAAACATGTGCTACTATATTTACCAACCCTCTAAGTCTTCTTTGCCCTTGTGGAAGTAGATGACTCTTGTCCATAAGGGTGAGGAGGCTCCTAGCAGAAGTATATGTACGGTCCTCCTTAGAAGCTCCAAGTGGCTTATATGTTTGATTTGATATTATCCTAAAAATCAAAGTAATAAATAATTAGTACACAAATATACAACTCTAACTATTACATATAAAATTATATAAAAAATTAAAAATAATCCAATAAAAAGTAAACAAAACTAAACGTATTTTTATTCATATTTGTTAAAATAGTTAACTAAAATGTTAACAACATTAATGAGCGATGAAATGACATAAATGAAGGAAAAAATTCAATTGTTACATAAAAATTTGAACAATTTTAAAATGATACAAAGAAAACAAAACAACATTAAACAAATCACTCTTTATCATATCGTTATAGTAGTTAACAACAATGTTAAAAAGAATACTGATAATATTCTTTATCTTATTTGCTAGTAGTTAACAATGTTAAAAGAACACTGACAATATTTATGAAACATAAAATGATAGACAAAATAAAACAAAGCTGAAGTAAAAATTAATACAAATCCATCAGTTAAGTTGAATAATTGAAAAATGATACGAAAAAAACTAAACCAATCAAACAAACAATTTAACATAATATTTATAATGTGTTTTAAGTGAAAAAATAATACTACTATATATAACATTTTATGAAATTTTGAAAAGTTAATAAGAAATAAATATGTGTTACCTGTAATATTAGGAAATTACTAAAGGATTGTTTTCCCATATTTCTTTTTTTATGTTTGTTCAATATGGGACCGACCAAGTTTACGATGTGGTCATCAATATTCTCTATTAATCTTTCCATGAAAGTAGGGATCTCACATAAATCAGCATTGTCGACAAGTTTGTCATCACTAAAATATTGTTTTTTTCCTTGTAAAATGACAGACCACTGCTTATTTGACGTATTAAGAACATATAAAATTTGTTTTGCATGTGTTTCCATGATAAAAGGATCAATTGTGTATTTCAATCTATTCATATTAACTAGTGTCATACCGAATTTATCGTGACTGACATTATTGTTACAGATAACCCATTTGCAGTTAAACACCGGAACTCAAAATTTAATGCAATCAACCTCTCATATTTCTTCAATAACTCTGTAATATGCAATGGATGGAGAGATTGTTTTTATCTTTGGCACTCAAAAAATGCATCGGTTATGTGAACACCAATACACTACTATTATGAACTGTAATTTTGTTGTTTTGGTCTTTTGTATGAAATATATAGCCATTAATGTCATACCTAGACCATGTTATCAAATTTAAACTTGGACCGTTTTCTAATCATCTCAATGTTTCTGATGCATCTGATCTACCATGCATGATCTCTTTAAACCATGACAAAAAAGTTTCATTATGCTTATTCAAAATCCACATATCTTTCTTCTTTGGATAACATCATTTTATCACATTAATTTATAATGTTATATATGGTTGAACATCATCTATGTTATTTAAGATGTATAAATGTACATACTTTATCTATTCACCTATTAACAATTTTACTTTCAAGCTACAAATTCCATTTCCCCCATAATTGACTCGTTCGTGGTGAGTTGTAGGCTAACCGATGTGCTCCACTGCAGACAAGTAGCTTGTACAAAAATATGCAAACTCCTCAGAAATATACTTCTCTACAATGAAAGCTTCTGGTTGATATGAATTCTTAACACATCCCTTCAATATCTTCATATACCTTTCAAAAGGATACATCCAATGTAGATATAAAAGCCTGCAAAAATTTATTTCTCACACCAAATGAACCATTAAATACACCATGATATCAAAAAAGATAGAGGAAAATACATTTCTGTTGACAAAGTATAAAAACTGCATCGTTCTCCAAATTGTTCAATGAATCCAAATTAATCAATTTGTTACAAATTGAATTGAAAAAATGAAATACCTTTATGATAGTCATTCTGACACGGATGCACAATATTTCACGCAATGCAACTAGCATGAACTATTGCATCATCATGTGACAGTCATGAGATTTCATGCCCGTCAGCTTTAGATATTTTGGTGACACAATTTTTTTTTATATTTGAAGAATAACCCTGTGACACTTTGATACTATGGAGACACTAACAAAAACTAATTTTCTCTCTCTTGGGTAATGTATAACACACCCAATGCAGGTATGTTTGTCTTCCATTATGAGGGGAGCTAACTTTAAACATATCCCCATTGAGATTAAGTCCAATCTCACATTCAACCAATCTTTAGTCTTTTCTTTAATATCTAACAATGTTTCAATTAAACTGTCACATATATTCTTCTCCACATGAATGACATCGATGTTATGTTTGAACTCATGATATCTCTAATATGGAAACTCAAAAAATATTGACCATTTCTTTTAAATATTTCTATCATTGACGGATTTTTGTGTCTTTTTGAATATGACATCAATGTTTTTCACCCTCTCAAAATACTGATCAATGGACAAAGTTTTTAGAGAAATATCAAATTCTTGTGATCCGTTGAATGCCTTTTTAAATTTTTTATAAGAGTGATCCATAGACAAAAATCTCCGATGACCCATGCATATTGTTTTTCTCCCATGTTGTAATTGATAATATGAAGTCTGTTGTTCACAAATTAGACAACCTTTATGTCCCTTAACACTGTATCTAAATAGATTTCCTTATGATGAGAAGTCATTTATTGTGAACATAGTCATTGCATGCATTTTAAAATATTACATTTTATAAGAATCATACATTCTAATACCTTTCTCCCATAAAAGTTTCAAATAATCAATTAATGGTGACAAGAAAACATCAATATCATTTTCATATTGTTTTGGTGCAGGAATCATTAAACTCAACATGATATATTTTCGCATCATACAAAATTTAGGAGATAAGTTGTAAATTACCAATAAAACATGCTGTGAATTATATTTTCTATCAAGGTTTCGATATGGATTGATTTTATTTGTGCATAGTCCAAGTCTGATATTTCTGACTTCATTTATGAATGTAGGAAACCATTGATTAATTTTATTCCATCGTGTAATTTTCCATAAGATATCTACTCATATACATGTCATCTTAAACTTTTTGTACCATTTGAATTTGTAAATAAATGTTTCAAATAAGGAATTATAGGAAGATACCAAATTGTCTTGGAAGGAGTCTTTGTAACTGCTAAATCATCATGTGATTTTCTTTCAACTTATACCATGATGTCCCATATTTAGGACACTGTGATAGACTTTTGTATTCTTTCATATATAGCACATAGTCATTCAGGAAGACATGTATCTTTTTGTACCCCAAACCCATCAAACATAATATTTTCTTCGCATTATAATGTGAATTTAGAGGGCCGTTGTCTTTAGGAAGTATGTCTTTGAACAGTCGTAACAATTATGTAAAATTTTTATCATTTCATCCATTTATTTCCTTCAAGTTAACCAATCTTAACATCGTTAATAAAACCATAAATTCCATACAATCTAGATACAATTATTTTTCAGCGTCACTATATAGACACTCAATTATCGGTTCTTTCCCAATTTTCTATACTTCAATATCACAAATCATTTCTTTAGTTTGATCAGACTTATCATTTTGAAAACCATCATCATCAACAGATCTTGAATTCTACCCATTTCCACCATGCCAAATCCAAGGGCTACAACTCATATTAAAACCATGATAAATTAAATGATCTTTGATTTCTTTACTTTTCAACCTTTTCACATTTAAACATTTCAAGAATGAATATAAAAACAGGTCGTTGTTTGGAACATTTCATTTAAAAAATTCCAAAAAAGTATCAACACCTTCTTCATATTCATCACTTGTTCGTAGTGTAGCAATCCAAATTTGACTAATTATTATCTATAAAAAATATCAAGAATTGAAAATTAGTTATTATGTTTTGAAATACAATTTCAAAATTACTTTTATAAATAACAATAAAAAATACTATAAAATATTTCCCAAATAAAATAAAGAACATATTTGATAAAAAAGTATCACTTTGAACATATTTAGTTATCATTCTTTCGTAAAAAAATCATGCAATCAACATAATCATTTAAATATATATTATCAATACTCTGTATTCAAACTCAATAATCCACCATACCTTTAAATGACCATTCATAATGTAGAAAAACATACCTTAAACACATATTAATCAGCAAATTAACATTATTTATAACGTGAATTAATCAAATAATCATTTAATCAAACCTGAATCTCAAAACAATCATTCATCAATTAAAAACTATCTTAAATGCATGAATAACCGAAACTGCCAAATATAAAGAGTGAAGAGATAACAAATAGAGGTGGATATAGAGACCATTAACACAGATAAGCACAAAACAACATTCATCAATTAAAACATACCTTTGATGCATGGAAAATCGAAACAATAAACACAAATCACAAAAAGATATCAAAAGGGTGACGAATGATCCAGAAACAAAAATGGAAAGATGACACAAAGAGAGTGAAAGTGGCGACCGATAGACGGTTGAGGGTGGACGACAGTGGTTAATGCCAACTGAAAGAGATTCGAGGCCACCAAATCAAAGAATGAAGGGTTAGGGCTCACCATATGAGAGGAAACTGATTGATGATGCGAGAATGAATGAACAAAAAAATGACTCATCCCGATGTTTAATAAATTTTTTAAAGTTTTTTCTAGTTGGTTATTAAATAAAAAACATGAAAAATGGGTTTTCAATGTTGGATATTAAATAATCAACTTTGAAAAAGAAGCGATGAATGTTTTTCACGTCGTTTATTTTATAATCGATGTGAAAAAATATTTATAATGTCGGTTATAAATAATTGACATGAAAAATGCATTGCCTTAAATTATTTTGTACTAGTGTATTAGAAGTACTTCTATACTCCCACTAAGCCGCTTGTATACACAATAATTATCTGTGTTCTTGATGAAACCAACTCTTTGATTACATCGTCAAACCAAATATTCCAACTCGAAGAAGCTTTCTTTAGTTCATAAATAGACTATTGCAACTTGCAAACCTAAGCATTCTCATATGGAACTTCAAACCCTCAGGCTACATCATATAGAAGTCCTTGTCTAAATTCCTATTAAGGAATGTGGTTTTGATATCCATTTGATACATCTCATAATCACAATGAGCTGCTATGGCTAGCAAAGTTCAAATGGACTTTATCATTGCAAGAGGTGAAAAAGTCTCTTCACAGTCATGTCGTGAACTTGTTTGTAACCCTTTACCACCAAGCATGATTTATAGGTATACACTCTACCATCCATGTCAGTTTTCTTATGGAAAATCTACTTGCACCCTATGGGTATCACCCCTTCAGGTGCATCCACCAAGTTCTAAAATTGGTTAGTGTACGTGGAGTCCATTTTAGATTCCAAGACTTTTAACTATTTCTTGGAATCAGAACTCTCAATGGAATCTCAGTAGGAAGTAGGTTCATTTCATATAAACATAACTTCATAATCATTATCCATGAGAAATCAATCTCTCTGGTTCTTGTTGAATCCTACCAGACCTTCAAGGTTCTTGTGTAACTTGAGTCGATTCTTCTTCCACAACTCTGTGAAGCCAACTCAACCTCCATCTTTGGTGTGACGTCATGAGCCCAGTTCACTCATAAGTAACCAAACATGAGGGCCACATGGCCTCAAGCATGTCTCCTCGTACACCAGAGACTACCGACTAGAAGAAAAGGTCTATGGTGATACGGTGGGGAGAGTATACCCTCCTTATAAGAGTGAAACATAATGGTAAATAATGATATGGAAACAAAGGAAATAGTAAGACAAAAAAATGTAATAACATGGAAACATAAATAAACTATCCAAATAATAATTTACAGACATAAACAACAAAAGAATCATATACAGATGATACCTTGACAATACAAGTGTGAAAACAGGTAGACATGGTGACATACATACAATACAGTACCAATATATACAAAAGAGATAAAAAGACCAAAAATAACTATCTCTATGATCATCCTGAGCACTAGCTCAGTCATCTGCTCCCAAGACCCTATACCAAAAAGAAATCAACTGTTTATAACTGAGTGCTTCCATTTATCCTTACCTGCATCCAAGTAATCTGTCCAGGTACCAAATGACGAACCGAATATGGTGTGAGTAAAATTCAGTAGTTCACCAACAATGGTGTCTAATGAAAATCCAACATGTGGATATAAATTGTGTTAATGTGCAAGTATAATAGTTATAAAGAATTAAAATAAGTAATAACCCTATCGATCTCAGGCTCCTCATGAGATACCTGGCCGACCCTACCTGCTTTAGCATAAGTGAGATGTATCATAGTATATAACCCTTTAATTCATCTTGGGAACCAAGGAACATATCCAAGACATCCAAGTATAATAATCATAAGGGATCCACGAGAGAACCATGGAATCTACGACCTTAAAAGGTTGATCCCACCCATAATGATCAACCTGGATGTTAGGCTATGGGTTATGAGTGTAATCCAAGGGGAGAGCCCTTGAAATTTCACCCTAAAAGTTTTTAACCGAGTTTGAGGACAAGTCCATGGTAATATCGGGGTAAAATTTATTGGTGCCCAAGTAGATAATCCAATGAATTCTGTATCTAAGAACATCAAGCCGAATCCAAGAAGATGATCCAAGACATTCTAATTTTCAGAAATGAGGGTGAATTGTCAGTGTCAAGCTGAGGCATTCACAAAGCTAAGACATTGGCCAAGAAAAAGTTTAGTGTCTCACTTGTTGGTCACATCAATGAATCAGATGATGTCCTATGAGTTCACCCAAGGGAGTCTAGGTCGGGAATCCAAGTCCTGCTCATAGTAGGCCTGTCACGACCTGTCCCAGTGGGGTCCGCGCCGTGACTCCCCAAGCCCGCCTCCAATAGGCCAGGGGCTGGTGACTAGCACCGAGTAGACATATTACTAACATGGGAGGCATTGCCTAAGTACCTGTACACACGCACACATATCCAAGCCCATAAATGCTGAAATGTAAAAAAACACTAAGGAAAAAGAATGCATGCATACAACTAAACTCAACCAACAAAGTACAACAAAAGGTAGAGTACTGTAAAAGTAAACTGGGCCAAATACAAGCCCACCAAAAACAAACAAACAAGAGTCTGAAAAATGCAAAGTCCAACCTATAAGCACTGAAAGAGCGTTGTCGCACGCGCTCTCAAAAGAACTTCAAAAGTGAGTTACGTTGGATAAAACTCCAAGCACAACACTCTATGAAGCTACTGTTTAGTTTACTTGGTGTAGCATAGGGGGCTAACCAAGGTCGTCTCTCAAAGGAGGAAGTGAATTAAAACATCTTATTAGAGGTATTCTAAAAATTAAATAAAAGAGAATAAAAACACTACTAGAAAAGGATGGGGGTTGTTTATAGTTTATGAATCTAGAAGAAGTTTGCTGGAAGAAGATTGTATTTTTTTGTTTTTAGTTTTGAAATGAATTCCGATTAAAATAACACAACAAGAAGATGTTTTTTTTAGAAAATATTTTAAAAGGCGTAATCGATCTAACTCTACCTCTTCATTTACATATTAATCATTATCATTTAAATGAATATCCACTTAATTATGATCCTCTAATTTGTTAACCCTCGAACCCTACAAGAGTTAACTTAACCACAAAGATGGAATTACTTAAACCCTAGGCTAGCTTCGGAACATGCAATCGCAGAACCCTGCTTTGATTGTTGTTCTAAGGTTAGCTTATGGTCAGTGGTTAATTAGAGCACAAATCCATTCTGGAAATGAGGATGAGTTGTGTTTAGGGATTATATTTGAACTCTACAAATTTATCCCAAGTGGTCTTGTATTACCGATTAAGCTCGCACTCTCACAATTTGCACAAAATCTCGACCTCGCGTGTTTTTGTATTAATTGTTCAATTGCTTGCTTAGTTTATTAAAATTTAAAAACATAATTCATGGATCATATTAAGTGAATTACAGTAGGCTCAATGATTCAAAATAATTAAATGAAGAGGGTAGAAGATAGATCGATCACTAAAAATTACTCTTCCATGGGTGGCGTAATCATCGTAGAAGCGTTTTGCATGTGCAAAGGTTTATAATGGGTATAACCCAATATCGCTTCTACTCAAGAATTCCAGCCCCAAGAGGAAGATTAAGAGAAGAATAAATTTAAATAAAACAGAGGAAAAGAGAAGAAATAAAAGAAGAACAAAGAAGTTTATTACACAAACAAAACAATTACAACATGAAGGAGAGAAGGAGGCTTCGATGAGAGGATCCTTGCTTCAAGAGCTACCTCTCTTACAATGGTTGGAGAATTTGGTTGAAACCAATTCTCCTCTGCCTCCAATCTCCCAATGCACGAACCAGCCTCTCCAAATGAGAAAATCACTAATTTATAGAGTGGAGGGGAGGCTAGGTTTAAAGTAGTTTCAAGTGTGAATGCAAAATCTCGGCCAAATATTTTAATGAAACTTGCACCGCCCATTTGACCTCCAAAACGCGTGAATTGACCGGCCTTCCAGAAGGATGATTTGTGCCACATCATGTCCCCGAGCTTTCCTCAAAATTTGGGCTCAATCCAAGCCCGTATGTAGAGGATATGACCCAAATACAGAACCTTCTCCATTCTGGCGAGCCCAGCCCAACTTTGACTTCATGGCCCAATTTCAACAACCAAATTAACTCTTTAGCTTTAGTGTCCTGAATAAAAGTTGTAGATAATTAAGTTAGGAACACTGTTACAAAATTTCAAATTCAAATAATAAATATAAAAATATTTATCTTCGAAATAATACAGTGCACTATTAAGGGTAAAACTGGAATTTTCACCAAATTTTCAAATGAATGATCAAATCCCAAATATTTTATAAATAAACATATTTAACACAATGTGAGGAAATTATATCATTTATTATCAATAAAATATTCAATAAAATAGTGTTTTATCAACTCCCCCACACTTACCCTTTTGCACACCTGGGCAAAACCACATATCAAGTAAACATCAATATCAAATCAAAACCAATTTTAAAACACATATCTTTAAGATCAATCAATTTCACACCAAGAATAAAAAGATATCATGCCTCATAAAAAACCTTATTTCAGGTTCTCCATTTATATCATTCAATATATTTCCACTTCATTTATCCACCCATGCACAAAACACTTACCTCGCTTGAATTTTCTCTCATCACTCAAATATCAATTTTTTTGCAATGTCTTTCTCATCCAAACTCATACAAGGGTCACCATAGGCTTGATAGATTCCTACATCGCTACCCGATGTGAGTCAAGGACATATGTTTATCATGAGGACTTTTCAGGGTTGTTCTGTGGCTTTCGGTTGGTAGGATTAAGATGTGAAAAACTCTGAGGCTGAATGAGGAGGGCTTGACTCTTTTAAAGCAAAATTGCATTAATCTAATTTTCACTTAAATATGGTCTTCTCTTCAATCCCCATAGTATCAATTCAGCTCCATCATCATGAAAAGTCATGAAAGGTTTACACCATTCATCATTTCAGCATAAAAAATGTCAATCTTCTAGAACATGATTTTCTTGAAAGCTCCAGATGGGCACAGCTTTCCACCTCAATTAGAAGCTCCAGAAAAGGCACAACTTCACTTGTCATGAAAGCTCCAGAAAAGGCACAGCTTTCAATATAATGACTTTCTTTAGCAGCAAACACATCTCTTCAAAATTTAATTTTCCACCCAAAGTATCACATAATGTGGTGGCACAACATAAGACAGCTTCCCCCACACTTAAGCTCAACTAGATTATGCAATTTCACTTCAAGAGTTGGTTGGATAGGGAAAATTGGCTTGTAATGTGGCTTAACCTAACAGGCTGTGCATGGCTTCTAAGGGCTACAAGGGTTAAATATTCAAGGTAGGCCATTATAAAAAAGGATTATTTGAAATAGGGGTTTTAATACCAAACAAATGCCTCAATCATTTAAACACAAGTACCTCAAACCCTCAAGTTTTGACAGGAATAGATCAAATTCTGGTTAAATCAAGTATGGTTTGGCTCTCTCAAGAAGTGAGGTGAATGTAAAGAATATGAAAATAATGGTTTAGAAGCCTCACAGGAAAGTGATTTCAAATATAAAGACAGTGAGATTGGCATGGGATTCAAAATTCAGCGTACTTTGCATGAAATTACTAAATATTTGAACTTGAAACAAAGTCATTTCAGCATTCATTTAAGCTTAGTTTCAAGGGGTAAATTGTTTCACTTATTGATATGGATTTAAAAATGGTGATGAGAATCATTTCAGCTCAAAAGTTTCAAAAACACACAGAAAATTGTAAAATAAACACACAAATTTTGAAAAACACACAATTTTTGTTTTTTGGTTTTTTTTTAACAGGAAAACAATTGAAATTACTAAACTAAAAGGTTCCCTCCCCCACACTTAAAATATTGCATTGTCCTCAATGTGAACCCATGAGATGATATATGCACATGAAATGCAGAATTTTTAAATAGGACAAATAATATAAAAGTGAAAGGGTTAGGAACAGCCTGATGTGATCAAGTGATGATGGGGTCATGCAGTGTGATAAAATCCACTGCATCAGTAGGATGTCCCTCAATGTATCTCTTCAAACGTTGCCCATTGACTGTAAAGATCCTTCCAGTGTCCTCTTGTGTGATCTCCACTGCACCATAAGGAAAAACATTAGACACAATATAAGGACCTAACCATCTGGAACGCAACTTACCAGGCATCAACTTCAGTCGTGAACTATAGAGAAGGACTTTCTCTCCAATATGAAACTCCCTTTGTTGGATCATTTTGTCATGAGCTGCTTTTGATCTTTCCTTGTAGAGCCTTGAGTTCTCATATGATGACAGGCGAATCTCCTCAAGCTCTTGAATTTGCAACTTCCTTTGAATTCCAGCTTGGGCCAAATCCATGTTACATTTCTTTATAGCCCAATATGCCCGATGCTCGACTTCCACGGGGAGATGACACGCTTTCCCAAAAACAATCCGAAATGGGGACATACCAATGGGGGTCTTGTATGCTGTCCTATAAGCCCACAATGCATCATCCAAGCGCTTGCTCCAATCCTTCCTATTTGGCTGCACGGTTTTCTCCAAGATTCGTTTCAACTCACGATTTGAAACCTCAGCCTGGCCATTTGTTTGGGGGTGGTATGGTGTTGATGTTTTGTGTGTCACCCCATACTTCCGAAGGAGGGAAGCAAAATTCCTATTGCAAAAGTGTGTCCCTTGGTCACTGATGATGGCCTTTGGTACTCCAAACCTGCAAAAAATCTGTGCTTTGATAAAATCCACAACAACATGAGAATCGTCAGTCCTGGTGGCCTTGGCCTCCACCCATTTACTCACATAATCGACAGCAACCAAAATGTACAAAAATCCAAATGAACTAGGAAAAGGACCCATAAAGTCGATGCCCCATACATCAAAAATCTCACAAAATAGTATGGGTTGTTGGGGCATCTCATGTCTCCTAGAAATGTTCCCAGTGTGTTGGCAACGAGAGCATGACTTACAAAACAAATGGGCATCATGGAACAAGCTAGGCCAATATAATCCAGAGTCTAAAACCTTCCTAGCTGTCCATTGGGGTCCAAAGTGTCCACCACAAGCAAGTGTATGACAGAAATGCAAAACAGGCTCAAACTCATGATCGGGAACACACCTCCTAATGACTTGGTCACTACACATGCGCCAGAGGTATGGATCATCCCACACATAATACCTAGACTCACTTTTTAATTTTTGGACTTGATGCTTCTTCAAATTTACTGGTATTTCAGAGCCAACAATGTAATTAACTAAATCAGCATACCAAGGATGCTTACCTGAGATGGTATAGAGATGCTCATCGGGGAAAGTGTCCCGAAGTGGTACCTGGTCCAAGGTGTCACCCTCTAGTGTGTGAGTAAGCCTACTCATGTGGTCTGCCACCAAATTCTCTGACCCCTTCTTGTCCTTTATCTCAAGGTCAAACTCTTGAAGAAGGAGCATCCAACGGATAAGTCGTGGCTTTGCATCTGGCTTCTTTAGGAGGTACCTCAAAGCTGCATGGTCAGAAAAAACAACTACTTTAGAGCCCAATAAATATGAACGAAATTTATCTAAAGCAAATATAACAGCAAGAAACTCCTTTTCTGTTGTGGTGTAGTTTGATTGGGATGAATCTAGTGTCCTCGATGCATAGGCGATCACATGTGAACGTCCCTCCACCCTCTGAGATAAGACAGCTCCAACCGCGAAGTTGGAGGCGTCACACATAAGGTCAAAAGGAATCTCCCACCGTGGGGGCTGTATGATCGGTGGAGTGGTCAGACACTTCTTTAGCTCATCAAATGATACCCTGCATGAATCATCAAAATTGAAGTCAATATCTTTTTGAAGCAATCGAGATAAGGGTAGAGCGATCTTACTAAAATCTCTGATGAAGCGTCGATAAAATCCAGCATGTCCAAGGAATGATCGAACATCACGCACACATGAAGGGTAGGGTAAGGATGAAATGATGTCTACCTTAGATCTATCAACCTCTATCCCATGTTTTGACACTACATGCCCTAAGACAATGCCATGCTCTACCATGAAATGACACTTTTCAAAGTTCAGGACTAGATTCTTCTCAATACAACGATTCAACACATTTTCCAAACTACTTAGACATTCATCAAATGAAGATCCATACACTGTAAAATCATCCATAAATACCTCCATGCAGGTCTCAATAAAATCAGAAAAAATACTCACCATGCATCTCTGGAAGGTACCTGGGGCATTGCAAAGTCCAAATGGCATCCTCCGATAGGCAAATGTCCCAAAGGGACAGGTGAATGTAGTCTTCTCCTGATCCTCCGGAGCTATAGGAACCTGAAAATATCCAGAAAATCCATCCAAGAAACAATAGTGTGTCTTCCCAGCTAGTCTCTCAAGCATCTGATCAATAAATGGGAGGGGGAAATGATCTTTGCGAGTGGAATGATTTAGTTTCCTATAATCAATACACACGCGCCAACTGTTTTGTACCCTCATTGGAACTAACTCATCTTTCTCATTTTTAACAACAGTAACACCACTTTTCTTAGGCACAACCTGAATAGGACTTACCCACTGAGAATCTGAAATGGGATAGATTATACCTGCCTCGAGCAATTTTTCAACCTCTTTTTTAACAACCTCCAGAAGGGTTGGATTGAGTCTCCTTTGTGGTTGCCTCACCGGTTTAGCTCCATCTTCCAAAAGAATCCTATGCATGCAAATGGAGGGGCTAATACCTGATATGTCAGCCAAGGTCCACCCGATTGCCCTGATGTTCTCCCTCAAAAGATTCAAAAGTTTTTCTTCATGTTCAAAAGAGAGATTGTTAGCAATGATAACAGGTAATTTTTCACCACTTAACAAGTATGAGTATTTGAGATTTGGTGGCAATGGCTTTAGTTCCAGTGATGGTGGCTGCTGAATGGATGGAAGCATGAGTGGCGTAGACATCTGTGCACAATCATACATATCATCTGAATGAGAGAACAATGCATCAAATCCATCAGAAAAATTAGCAGCCATATCATAATCAGAGTATACATGCTCAGAATTCGAATATGATTGGACAAATGAACCAATCCCAAGATCAGAAAGATCATGAATTAAAGGGGATGAAGTAGAATGAGACATCAAGTTGGACCCAATACTCATTATTTCATTAAGAAGTGAATAGTCCCCAAGAGATTGGGAATCAAAAATAGAGGGACTATCACATGGAGACTCAGAATGAGAGAGAAAGAATGCTGAGTGTTCCTCTGGTGGGTACTTCATAGAATCCAGGATTTTAAACCTCACGATTTCATCCCCGAATTCCATGGAAAGAGTACCCTCATGAACATTGATAATGGTCTTAGCAGTTTTGAGGAAGGGTCTACCAAGAATGATAGGGGCATGAGAACTTACCTGGTCATCTTCCATGTTTAGTACATAGAAATCAGCAGGGAAGATCATGTCCTTTACCTTTACCAACACATCTTCAAGGACACCAGCCGGATATGCTGTAGCTCTATTCGCTAGCTGCACCACTACCCTTGTAGGCTTGAGCTCACCAATCTGCAATGAAGAGAAAACAGAGTGAGGCATCACATTTATTGAAGCTCCTAAATCACAAAGAGCATCAGAGAAGTGAAACTCCCCTATGGTGCATGGGATGGTGAATGTCCCGGGATCCTTGCACTTTGTTGGCATTGCTAGAGTTGGTGTAATGAGTGCTGAGACATTCCTTCCAAGGTTGATTCTCTCATTTCCCTTGAGCCCTCTTCGATTGGTACAAAGTTCTTTTAAGAATTTGGCATACCTTGGGATTTGCTTAATGGCTTCGAGTAGAGGAATGTTGATCTCCACACGCTTGAATGTGTCCAAAACCTCCTTTTGCATTGCTTCTTCAGCCATCTTCTTGGTTTGAACAACCCTGTTTGGAAAAGGAAGTGGTTTAGTAGGAACATCATCAATCTTTTTCTTACCTTTATCTTTCTCCTTGGATTGTTCATCAGTTGGTATGGAATGCGGCTTCTCTGAAGTTGAGGTGAATCCCGGTGGAATGGTAGGTGTAGATGTATCGTTCATTTGCTTCCCACTTCTCAATGTGATGGCACTAACATTCCCCTTTGGATTTGGAGTGGGTTGGGAAGGTAGATTTCCAGAATTCTTACTCACAAGTTCATGGAGGGCGGTGGCAATCTGACTCATTTGAGTCTTCAACTCTCTCAGCTCCGAACCTTGACTCTTCAGCTCATTCTGTTGATTAAGAACAATTTGCTTCAAAAGATCATCAGTATTAGAATCTACCTTTGGTGGATGATTCCCTTGTTGTTGACTTGTTGATGTTTGAGCTTCAAATCTCCTTTGGGGTTGTTGGAAACCCTGCTGGTAAGGCGGAGGCTGCTGGAAGTTTGGTTGAAAAGGGGGCCTTTGTTGTTGTCCAGAGCCATACCTCATGTCCGCTAGATCTTTCCACCCTTGGTTGAAGGTTGGATCAAACTTCTTTTGGGGATATGGTTGTTGTTGTTGCTGCTGAAATGGTCTCCCAGGGAACACTGCTGCACAATCTTCTGTTTCTTGGAGTTGTGGGCAACAGTCAGTCGGGTGGCTTGTCTCAGTGCAAATACCACAAGGCCTTGAAGGAGGGGGTAGAGATGTCTTTTGTGCCAATGCAATCTGCCTCACCATAGTTGTCAATTCTTCTAACTTAGTATCAATCAAATGACTTTCAAGAGAAGAATGATGTACTCCTCGAACATGTGGTGTACCTCTATCACCAAATTGTTGGGAGTTTTGGGCCATCTTGTCGATCAATGCTCGTGCAGCTACTGGTGTCTTGTCCACCAATGCTCCTCCAGCTGCAGCATCCACCATGCTCCTCTCCATGGGTGTGAGTCCTTCATAGAAGTACTGGATGAGTAATTGCTCACTGATTTGGTGATGCGGACAGCTTGCACACAACTTCTTGAATCTCTCCCAGTACTCATACATTGACTCCCCTTGGGCTTGCTTGATCCCCGAGATCTCCTTACGAATGGATGTGGTCCTTGATGCTGGAAAAAATCTCTGCAAGAAAAGACGTTTCAAATCGTTCCAACAAGTTACATCTTCGGGTTGTAAATAATACATCCAATCTTTCGCAGCTCCATCAAGTGAGAATGGGAATGCTCTTAGTTTGATTTGATCTTCAGAGACATTTCTAGGTTTTAGAGTTGAGCAAACCACATTAAATTCCTTAAGGTGTTTGTTGGGATCCTCACCAGATAAGCCATGAAACTTTGGAAGAAGGTGAATTAATCCAGATTTCAATTCAAAGTCCGATTCGAGATTTGGGTATGCAATACAATTTGGTTGATAGTTAATATCAGGTGCAGCCAATTCTCGAATGGTTCTATTAAGTTCATTTCCATTATTTCCAGCCATTGGTTCTTGTTTTATGGTTGAATTTGAATTGCTTCCAATTTCAATGTTCTGATATTGGAGTAATTCTCCAACTGGTTGAATGTTGAAACTTCCCGTAGACTGAGAATTTCTGATTCGTGCCCTAAGGCTGCGTTCAATCTCAGGGTCAAGATCTAAGAGATCTTCGGGATTAGTTCGTGTCATAGATCAAATAAAAATGAAAAGAAAGAAAGTGGACCATAGTAAAATAAAAATGAGAAGTTTGAGTTGATGGTCCAAAGAGAAGTAGAATAAATTAAAAGAAGAAGAAGAAAAATCAGATTGGGTAAAGAAGGAATAAAGAAGAGAGGAAGAGAATAAAATGTAAAATAAAATAAATACCTCTAATTGGTTGAAATAATTACTTGCCTCCCCGGCAACGGCGCCAATTTGAAAGAGCGTTGTCGCACGCGCTCTCAAAAGAACTTCAAAAGTGAGTTACGTTGGATAAAACTCCAAGCACAACACTCTATGAAGCTACTGTTTAGTTTACTTGGTGTAGCATAGGGGGCTAACCAAGGTCGTCTCTCAAAGGAGGAAGTGAATTAAAACATCTTATTAGAGGTATTCTAAAAATTAAATAAAAGAGAATAAAAACACTACTAGAAAAGGATGGGGGTTGTTTATAGTTTATGAATCTAGAAGAAGTTTGCTGGAAGAAGATTGTATTTTTTTGTTTTTAGTTTTGAAATGAATTCCGATTAAAATAACACAACAAGAAGATGTTTTTTTTAGAAAATATTTTAAAAGGCGTAATCGATCTAACTCTACCTCTTCATTTACATATTAATCATTATCATTTAAATGAATATCCACTTAATTATGATCCTCTAATTTGTTAACCCTCGAACCCTACAAGAGTTAACTTAACCACAAAGATGGAATTACTTAAACCCTAGGCTAGCTTCGGAACATGCAATCGCAGAACCCTGCTTTGATTGTTGTTCTAAGGTTAGCTTATGGTCAGTGGTTAATTAGAGCACAAATCCATTCTGGAAATGAGGATGAGTTGTGTTTAGGGATTATATTTGAACTCTACAAATTTATCCCAAGTGGTCTTGTATTACCGATTAAGCTCGCACTCTCACAATTTGCACAAAATCTCGACCTCGCGTGTTTTTGTATTAATTGTTCAATTGCTTGCTTAGTTTATTAAAATTTAAAAACATAATTCATGGATCATATTAAGTGAATTACAGTAGGCTCAATGATTCAAAATAATTAAATGAAGAGGGTAGAAGATAGATCGATCACTAAAAATTACTCTTCCATGGGTGGCGTAATCATCGTAGAAGCGTTTTGCATGTGCAAAGGTTTATAATGGGTATAACCCAATATCGCTTCTACTCAAGAATTCCAGCCCCAAGAGGAAGATTAAGAGAAGAATAAATTTAAATAAAACAGAGGAAAAGAGAAGAAATAAAAGAAGAACAAAGAAGTTTATTACACAAACAAAACAATTACAACATGAAGGAGAGAAGGAGGCTTCGATGAGAGGATCCTTGCTTCAAGAGCTACCTCTCTTACAATGGTTGGAGAATTTGGTTGAAACCAATTCTCCTCTGCCTCCAATATCCCAATGCACGAACCAGCCTCTCCAAATGAGAAAATCACTAATTTATAGAGTGGAGGGGAGGCTAGGTTTAAAGTAGTTTCAAGTGTGAATGCAAAATCTCGGCCAAATATTTTAATGAAACTTGCACCGCCCATTTGACCTCCAAAACGCGTGAATTGACCGGCCTTCCAGAAGGATGATTTGTGCCACATCATGTCCCCGAGCTTTCCTCAAAATTTGGGCTCAATCCAAGCCCGTATGTAGAGGATATGACCCAAATACAGAACCTTCTCCATTCTGGCGAGCCCAGCCCAACTTTGACTTCATGGCCCAATTTCAACAACCAAATTAACTCTTTAGCTTTAGTGTCCTGAATAAAAGTTGTAGATAATTAAGTTAGGAACACTGTTACAAAATTTCAAATTCAAATAATAAATATAAAAATATTTATCTTCGAAATAATACAGTGCACTATTAAGGGTAAAACTGGAATTTTCACCAAATTTTCAAATGAATGATCAAATCCCAAATATTTTATAAATAAACATATTTAACACAATGTGAGGAAATTATATCATTTATTATCAATAAAATATTCAATAAAATAGTGTTTTATCAACTCCCCCACACTTACCCTTTTGCACACCTGGGCAAAACCACATATCAAGTAAACATCAATATCAAATCAAAACCAATTTTAAAACACATATCTTTAAGATCAATCAATTTCACACCAAGAATAAAAAGATATCATGCCTCATAAAAAACCTTATTTCAGGTTCTCCATTTATATCATTCAATATATTTCCACTTCATTTATCCACCCATGCACAAAACACTTACCTCGCTTGAATTTTCTCTCATCACTCAAATATCAATTTTTTTGCAATGTCTTTCTCATCCAAACTCATACAAGGGTCACCATAGGCTTGATAGATTCCTACATCGCTACCCGATGTGAGTCAAGGACATATGTTTATCATGAGGACTTTTCAGGGTTGTTCTGTGGCTTTCGGTTGGTAGGATTAAGATGTGAAAAACTCTGAGGCTGAATGAGGAGGGCTTGACTCTTTTAAAGCAAAATTGCATTAATCTAATTTTCACTTAAATATGGTCTTCTCTTCAATCCCCATAGTATCAATTCAGCTCCATCATCCTGAAAAGTCATGAAAGGTTTACACCATTCATCATTTCAGCATAAAAAATGTCAATCTTCTAGAACATGATTTTCTTGAAAGCTCCAGATGGGCACAGCTTTCCACCTCAATTAGAAGCTCCAGAAAAGGCACAACTTCACTTGTCATGAAAGCTCCAGAAAAGGCACAGCTTTCAATATAATGACTTTCTTTAGCAGCAAACACATCTCTTCAAAATTTAATTTTCCACCCAAAGTATCACATAATGTGGTGGCACAACATAAGACAGCTTCCCCCACACTTAAGCTCAACTAGATTATGCAATTTCACTTCAAGAGTTGGTTGGATAGGGAAAATTGGCTTGTAATGTGGCTTAACCTAACAGGCTGTGCATGGCTTCTAAGGGCTACAAGGGTTAAATATTCAAGGTAGGCCATTATAAAAAAGGATTATTTGAAATAGGGGTTTTAATACCAAACAAATGCCTCAATCATTTAAACACAAGTACCTCAAACCCTCAAGTTTTGACAGGAATAGATCAAATTCTGGTTAAATCAAGTATGGTTTGGCTCTCTCAAGAAGTGAGGTGAATGTAAAGAATATGAAAATAATGGTTTAGAAGCCTCACAGGAAAGTGATTTCAAATATAAAGACAGTGAGATTGGCATGGGATTCAAAATTCAGCGTACTTTGCATGAAATTACTAAATATTTGAACTTGAAACAAAGTCATTTCAGCATTCATTTAAGCTTAGTTTCAAGGGGTAAATTGTTTCACTTATTGATATGGATTTAAAAATGGTGATGAGAATCATTTCAGCTCAAAAGTTTCAAAAACACACAGAAAATTGTAAAATAAACACACAAATTTTGAAAAACACACAATTTTTGTTTTTTGGTTTTTTTTTAACAGGAAAACAATTGAAATTACTAAACTAAAAGGTTCCCTCCCCCACACTTAAAATATTGCATTGTCCTCAATGTGAACCCATGAGATGATATATGCACATGAAATGCAGAATTTTTAAATAGGACAAATAATATAAAAGTGAAAGGGTTAGGAACAGCCTGATGTGATCAAGTGATGATGGGGTCATGCAGTGTGATAAAATCCACTGCATCAGTAGGATGTCCCTCAATGTATCTCTTCAAACGTTGCCCATTGACTGTAAAGATCCTTCCAGTGTCCTCTTGTGTGATCTCCACTGCACCATAAGGAAAAACATTAGACACAATATAAGGACCTAACCATCTGGAACGCAACTTACCAGGCATCAACTTCAGTCGTGAACTATAGAGAAGGACTTTCTCTCCAATATGAAACTCCCTTTGTTGGATCATTTTGTCATGATCTGCTTTTGATCTTTCCTTGTAGAGCCTTGAGTTCTCATATGATGACAGGCGAATCTCCTCAAGCTCTTGAATTTGCAACTTCCTTTGAATTCCAGCTTGGGCCAAATCCATGTTACATTTCTTTATAGCCCAATATGCCCGATGCTCGACTTCCACGGGGAGATGACACGCTTTCCCAAAAACAATCCGAAATGGGGACATACCAATGGGGGTCTTGTATGCTGTCCTATAAGCCCACAATGCATCATCCAAGCGCTTGCTCCAATCCTTCCTATTTGGCTGCACGGTTTTCTCCAAGATTCGTTTCAACTCACGATTTGAAACCTCAGCCTGGCCATTTGTTTGGGGGTGGTATGGTGTTGATGTTTTGTGTGTCACCCCATACTTCCGAAGGAGGGAAGCAAAATTCCTATTGCAAAAGTGTGTCCCTTGGTCACTGATGATGGCCTTTGGTACTCCAAACCTGCAAAAAATCTGTGCTTTGATAAAATCCACAACAACATGAGAATCGTCAGTCCTGGTGGCCTTGGCCTCCACCCATTTACTCACATAATCGACAGCAACCAAAATGTACAAAAATCCAAATGAACTAGGAAAAGGACCCATAAAGTCGATGCCCCATACATCAAAAATCTCACAAAATAGTATGGGTTGTTGGGGCATCTCATGTCTCCTAGAAATGTTCCCAGTGTGTTGGCAACGAGAGCATGACTTACAAAACAAATGGGCATCATGGAACAAGCTAGGCCAATATAATCCAGAGTCTAAAACCTTCCTAGCTGTCCATTGGGGTCCAAAGTGTCCACCACAAGCAAGTGTATGACAGAAATGCAAAACAGGCTCAAACTCATGATCGGGAACACACCTCCTAATGACTTGGTCACTACACATGCGCCAGAGGTATGGATCATCCCACACATAATACCTAGACTCACTTTTTAATTTTTGGACTTGATGCTTCTTCAAATTTACTGGTATTTCAGAGCCAACAATGTAATTAACTAAATCAGCATACCAAGGATGCTTACCTGAGATGGTATAGAGATGCTCATCGGGGAAAGTGTCCCGAAGTGGTACCTGGTCCAAGGTGTCACCCTCTAGTGTGTGAGTAAGCCTACTCATGTGGTCTGCCACCAAATTCTCTGACCCCTTCTTGTCCTTTATCTCAAGGTCAAACTCTTGAAGAAGGAGCATCCAACGGATAAGTCGTGGCTTTGCATCTGGCTTCTTTAGGAGGTACCTCAAAGCTGCATGGTCAGAAAAAACAACTACTTTAGAGCCCAATAAATATGAACGAAATTTATCTAAAGCAAATATAACAGCAAGAAACTCCTTTTCTGTTGTGGTGTAGTTTGATTGGGATGAATCTAGTGTCCTCGATGCATAGGCGATCACATGTGAACGTCCCTCCACCCTCTGAGATAAGACAGCTCCAACCGCGAAGTTGGAGGCGTCACACATAAGGTCAAAAGGAATCTCCCACCGTGGGGGCTGTATGATCGGTGGAGTGGTCAGACACTTCTTTAGCTCATCAAATGATACCCTGCATGAATCATCAAAATTGAAGTCAATATCTTTTTGAAGCAATCGAGATAAGGGTAGAGCGATCTTACTAAAATCTCTGATGAAGCGTCGATAAAATCCAGCATGTCCAAGGAATGATCGAACATCACGCACACATGAAGGGTAGGGTAAGGATGAAATGATGTCTACCTTAGATCTATCAACCTCTATCCCATGTTTTGACACTACATGCCCTAAGACAATGCCATGCTCTACCATGAAATGACACTTTTCAAAGTTCAGGACTAGATTCTTCTCAATACAACGATTCAACACATTTTCCAAACTACTTAGACATTCATCAAATGAAGATCCATACACTGTAAAATCATCCATAAATACCTCCATGCAGGTCTCAATAAAATCAGAAAAAATACTCACCATGCATCTCTGGAAGGTACCTGGGGCATTGCAAAGTCCAAATGGCATCCTCCGATAGGCAAATGTCCCAAAGGGACAGGTGAATGTAGTCTTCTCCTGATCCTCCGGAGCTATAGGAACCTGAAAATATCCAGAAAATCCATCCAAGAAACAATAGTGTGTCTTCCCAGCTAGTCTCTCAAGCATCTGATCAATAAATGGGAGGGGGAAATGATCTTTGCGAGTGGAATGATTTAGTTTCCTATAATCAATACACACGCGCCAACTGTTTTGTACCCTCATTGGAACTAACTCATCTTTCTCATTTTTAACAACAGTAACACCACTTTTCTTAGGCACAACCTGAATAGGACTTACCCACTGAGAATCTGAAATGGGATAGATTATACCTGCCTCGAGCAATTTTTCAACCTCTTTTTTAACAACCTCCAGAAGGGTTGGATTGAGTCTCCTTTGTGGTTGCCTCACCGGTTTAGCTCCATCTTCCAAAAGAATCCTATGCATGCAAATGGAGGGGCTAATACCTGATATGTCAGCCAAGGTCCACCCGATTGCCCTGATGTTCTCCCTCAAAAGATTCAAAAGTTTTTCTTCATGTTCAAAAGAGAGATTGTTAGCAATGATAACAGGTAATTTTTCACCACTTAACAAGTATGAGTATTTGAGATTTGGTGGCAATGGCTTTAGTTCCAGTGATGGTGGCTGCTGAATGGATGGAAGCATGAGTGGCGTAGACATCTGTGCACAATCATACATATCATCTGAATGAGAGAACAATGCATCAAATCCATCAGAAAAATTAGCAGCCATATCATAATCAGAGTATACATGCTCAGAATTCGAATATGATTGGACAAATGAACCAATCCCAAGATCAGAAAGATCATGAATTAAAGGGGATGAAGTAGAATGAGACATCAAGTTGGACCCAATACTCATTATTTCATTAAGAAGTGAATAGTCCCCAAGAGATTGGGAATCAAAAATAGAGGGACTATCACATGGAGACTCAGAATGAGAGAGAAAGAATGCTGAGTGTTCCTCTGGTGGGTACTTCATAGAATCCAGGATTTTAAACCTCACGATTTCATCCCCGAATTCCATGGAAAGAGTACCCTCATGAACATTGATAATGGTCTTAGCAGTTTTGAGGAAGGGTCTACCAAGAATGATAGGGGCATGAGAACTTACCTGGTCATCTTCCATGTTTAGTACATAGAAATCAGCAGGGAAGATCATGTCCTTTACCTTTACCAACACATCTTCAAGGACACCAGCCGGATATGCTGTAGCTCTATTCGCTAGCTGCACCACTACCCTTGTAGGCTTGAGCTCACCAATCTGCAATGAAGAGAAAACAGAGTGAGGCATCACATTTATTGAAGCTCCTAAATCACAAAGAGCATCAGAGAAGTGAAACTCCCCTATGGTGCATGGGATGGTGAATGTCCCGGGATCCTTGCACTTTGTTGGCATTGCTAGAGTTGGTGTAATGAGTGCTGAGACATTCCTTCCAAGGTTGATTCTCTCATTTCCCTTGAGCCCTCTTCGATTGGTACAAAGTTCTTTTAAGAATTTGGCATACCTTGGGATTTGCTTAATGGCTTCGAGTAGAGGAATGTTGATCTCCACACGCTTGAATGTGTCCAAAACCTCCTTTTGCATTGCTTCTTCAGCCATCTTCTTGGTTTGAACAACCCTGTTTGGAAAAGGAAGTGGTTTAGGAGGAACATCATCAATCTTTTTCTTACCTTTATCTTTCTCCTTGGATTGTTCATCAGTTGGTATGGAATGCGGCTTCTCTGAAGTTGAGGTGAATCCCGGTGGAATGGTAGGTGTAGATGTATCGTTCATTTGCTTCCCACTTCTCAATGTGATGGCACTAACATTCCCCTTTGGATTTGGAGTGGGTTGGGAAGGTAGATTTCCAGAATTCTTACTCACAAGTTCATGGAGGGCGGTGGCAATCTGACTCATTTGAGTCTTCAACTCTCCCAGCTCCGAACCTTGACTCTTCAGCTCATTCTGTTGATTAAGAACAATTTGCTTCAAAAGATCATCAGTATTAGAATCTACCTTTGGTGGATGATTCCCTTGTTGTTGACTTGTTGATGTTTGAGCTTCAAATCTCCTTTGGGGTTGTTGGAAACCCTGCTGGTAAGGCGGAGGCTGCTGGAAGTTTGGTTGAAAAGGGGGCCTTTGTTGTTGTCCAGAGCCATACCTCATGTCCGCTAGATCTTTCCACCCTTGGTTGAAGGTTGGATCAAACTTCTTTTGGGGATATGGTTGTTGTTGTTGCTGCTGAAATGGTCTCCCAGGGAACACTGCTGCACAATCTTCTGTTTCTTGGAGTTGTGGGCAACAGTCAGTCGGGTGGCTTGTCTCAGTGCAAATACCACAAGGCCTTGAAGGAGGGGGTAGAGATGTCTTTTGTGCCAATGCAATCTGCCTCACCATAGTTGTCAATTCTTCTAACTTAGTATCAATCAAATGACTTTCAAGAGAAGAATGATGTACTCCTCGAACATGTGGTGTACCTCTATCACCAAATTGTTGGGAGTTTTGGGCCATCTTGTCGATCAATGCTCGTGCAGCTACTGGTGTCTTGTCCACCAATGCTCCTCCAGCTGCAGCATCCACCATGCTCCTCTCCATGGGTGTGAGTCCTTCATAGAAGTACTGGATGAGTAATTGCTCACTGATTTGGTGATGCGGACAGCTTGCACACAACTTCTTGAATCTCTCCCAGTACTCATACATTGACTCCCCTTGGGCTTGCTTGATCCCCGAGATCTCCTTACGAATGGATGTGGTCCTTGATGCTGGAAAAAATCTCTGCAAGAAAAGACGTTTCAAATCGTTCCAACAAGTTACATCTTCGGGTTGTAAATAATACATCCAATCTTTCGCAGCTCCATCAAGTGAGAATGGGAATGCTCTTAGTTTGATTTGATCTTCAGAGACATTTCTAGGTTTTAGAGTTGAGCAAACCACATTAAATTCCTTAAGGTGTTTGTTGGGATCCTCACCAGATAAGCCATGAAACTTTGGAAGAAGGTGAATTAATCCAGATTTCAATTCAAAGTCCGATTCGAGATTTGGGTATGCAATACAATTTGGTTGATAGTTAATATCAGGTGCAGCCAATTCTCGAATGGTTCTATTAAGTTCATTTCCATTATTTCCAGCCATTGGTTCTTGTTTTATGGTTGAATTTGAATTGCTTCCAATTTCAATGTTCTGATATTGGAGTAATTCTCCAACTGGTTGAATGTTGAAACTTCCCGTAGACTGAGAATTTCTGATTCGTGCCCTAAGGCTGCGTTCAATCTCAGGGTCAAGATCTAAGAGATCTTCGGGATTAGTTCGTGTCATAGATCAAATAAAAATGAAAAGAAAGAAAGTGGACCATAGTAAAATAAAAATGAGAAGTTTGAGTTGATGGTCCAAAGAGAAGTAGAATAAATTAAAAGAAGAAGAAGAAAAATCAGATTGGGTAAAGAAGGAATAAAGAAGAGAGGAAGAGAATAAAATGTAAAATAAAATAAATACCTCTAATTGGTTGAAATAATTACTTGCCTCCCCGGCAACGGCGCCAATTTGAAAGAGCGTTGTCGCACGCGCTCTCAAAAGAACTTCAAAAGTGAGTTACGTTGGATAAAACTCCAAGCACAACACTCTATGAAGCTACTGTTTAGTTTACTTGGTGTAGCATAGGGGGCTAACCAAGGTCGTCTCTCAAAGGAGGAAGTGAATTAAAACATCTTATTAGAGGTATTCTAAAAATTAAATAAAAGAGAATAAAAACACTACTAGAAAAGGATGGGGGTTGTTTATAGTTTATGAATCTAGAAGAAGTTTGCTGGAAGAAGATTGTATTTTTTTGTTTTTAGTTTTGAAATGAATTCCGATTAAAATAACACAACAAGAAGATGTTTTTTTTAGAAAATATTTTAAAAGGCGTAATCGATCTAACTCTACCTCTTCATTTACATATTAATCATTATCATTTAAATGAATATCCACTTAATTATGATCCTCTAATTTGTTAACCCTCGAACCCTACAAGAGTTAACTTAACCACAAAGATGGAATTACTTAAACCCTAGGCTAGCTTCGGAACATGCAATCGCAGAACCCTGCTTTGATTGTTGTTCTAAGGTTAGCTTATGGTCAGTGGTTAATTAGAGCACAAATCCATTCTGGAAATGAGGATGAGTTGTGTTTAGGGATTATATTTGAACTCTACAAATTTATCCCAAGTGGTCTTGTATTACCGATTAAGCTCGCACTCTCACAATTTGCACAAAATCTCGACCTCGCGTGTTTTTGTATTAATTGTTCAATTGCTTGCTTAGTTTATTAAAATTTAAAAACATAATTCATGGATCATATTAAGTGAATTACAGTAGGCTCAATGATTCAAAATAATTAAATGAAGAGGGTAGAAGATAGATCGATCACTAAAAATTACTCTTCCATGGGTGGCGTAATCATCGTAGAAGCGTTTTGCATGTGCAAAGGTTTATAATGGGTATAACCCAATATCGCTTCTACTCAAGAATTCCAGCCCCAAGAGGAAGATTAAGAGAAGAATAAATTTAAATAAAACAGAGGAAAAGAGAAGAAATAAAAGAAGAACAAAGAAGTTTATTACACAAACAAAACAATTACAACATGAAGGAGAGAAGGAGGCTTCGATGAGAGGATCCTTGCTTCAAGAGCTACCTCTCTTACAATGGTTGGAGAATTTGGTTGAAACCAATTCTCCTCTGCCTCCAATCTCCCAATGCACGAACCAGCCTCTCCAAATGAGAAAATCACTAATTTATAGAGTGGAGGGGAGGCTAGGTTTAAAGTAGTTTCAAGTGTGAATGCAAAATCTCGGCCAAATATTTTAATGAAACTTGCACCGCCCATTTGACCTCCAAAACGCGTGAATTGACCGGCCTTCCAGAAGGATGATTTGTGCCACATCATGTCCCCGAGCTTTCCTCAAAATTTGGGCTCAATCCAAGCCCGTATGTAGAGGATATGACCCAAATACAGAACCTTCTCCATTCTGGCGAGCCCAGCCCAACTTTGACTTCATGGCCCAATTTCAACAACCAAATTAACTCTTTAGCTTTAGTGTCCTGAATAAAAGTTGTAGATAATTAAGTTAGGAACACTGTTACAAAATTTCAAATTCAAATAATAAATATAAAAATATTTATCTTCGAAATAATACAGTGCACTATTAAGGGTAAAACTGGAATTTTCACCAAATTTTCAAATGAATGATCAAATCCCAAATATTTTATAAATAAACATATTTAACACAATGTGAGGAAATTATATCATTTATTTTCAATAAAATATTCAATAAAATAGTGTTTTATCAACTCCCCCACACTTACCCTTTTGCACACCTGGGCAAAACCACATATCAAGTAAACATCAATATCAAATCAAAACCAATTTTAAAACACATATCTTTAAGATCAATCAATTTCACACCAAGAATAAAAAGATATCATGCCTCATAAAAAACCTTATTTCAGGTTCTCCATTTATATCATTCAATATATTTCCACTTCATTTATCCACCCATGCACAAAACACTTACCTCGCTTGAATTTTCTCTCATCACTCAAATATCAATTTTTTTGCAATGTCTTTCTCATCCAAACTCATACAAGGGTCACCATAGGCTTGATAGATTCCTACATCGCTACCCGATGTGAGTCAAGGACATATGTTTATCATGAGGACTTTTCAGGGTTGTTCTGTGGCTTTCGGTTGGTAGGATTAAGATGTGAAAAACTCTGAGGCTGAATGAGGAGGGCTTGACTCTTTTAAAGCAAAATTGCATTAATCTAATTTTCACTTAAATATGGTCTTCTCTTCAATCCCCATAGTATCAATTCAGCTCCATCATCCTGAAAAGTCATGAAAGGTTTACACCATTCATCATTTCAGCATAAAAAATGTCAATCTTCTAGAACATGATTTTCTTGAAAGCTCCAGATGGGCACAGCTTTCCACCTCAATTAGAAGCTCCAGAAAAGGCACAACTTCACTTGTCATGAAAGCTCCAGAAAAGGCACAGCTTTCAATATAATGACTTTCTTTAGCAGCAAACACATCTCTTCAAAATTTAATTTTCCACCCAAAGTATCACATAATGTGGTGGCACAACATAAGACAGCTTCCCCCACACTTAAGCTCAACTAGATTATGCAATTTCACTTCAAGAGTTGGTTGGATAGGGAAAATTGGCTTGTAATGTGGCTTAACCTAACAGGCTGTTCATGGCTTCTAAGGGCTACAAGGGTTAAATATTCAAGGTAGGCCATTATAAAAAAGGATTATTTGAAATAGGGGTTTTAATACCAAACAAATGCCTCAATCATTTAAACACAAGTACCTCAAACCCTCAAGTTTTGACAGGAATAGATCAAATTCTGGTTAAATCAAGTATGGTTTGGCTCTCTCAAGAAGTGAGGTGAATGTAAAGAATATGAAAATAATGGTTTAGAAGCCTCACAGGAAAGTGATTTCAAATATAAAGACAGTGAGATTGGCATGGGATTCAAAATTCAGCGTACTTTGCATGAAATTACTAAATATTTGAACTTGAAACAAAGTCATTTCAGCATTCATTTAAGCTTAGTTTCAAGGGGTAAATTGTTTCACTTATTGATATGGATTTAAAAATGGTGATGAGAATCATTTCAGCTCAAAAGTTTCAAAAACACACAGAAAATTGTAAAATAAACACACAAATTTTGAAAAACACACAATTTTTGTTTTTTGGTTTTTTTTTTAACAGGAAAACAATTGAAATTACTAAACTAAAAGGTTCCCTCCCCCACACTTAAAATATTGCATTGTCCTCAATGTGAACCCATGAGATGATATATGCACATGAAATGCAGAATTTTTAAATAGGACAAATAATATAAAAGTGAAAGGGTTAGGAACAGCCTGATGTGATCAAGTGATGATGGGGTCATGCAGTGTGATAAAATCCACTGCATCAGTAGGATGTCCCTCAATGTATCTCTTCAAACGTTGCCCATTGACTGTAAAGATCCTTCCAGTGTCCTCTTGTGTGATCTCCACTGCACCATAAGGAAAAACATTAGACACAATATAAGGACCTAACCATCTGGAACGCAACTTACCAGGCATCAACTTCAGTCGTGAACTATAGAGAAGGACTTTCTCTCCAATATGAAACTCCCTTTGTTGGATCATTTTGTCATGAGCTGCTTTTGATCTTTCCTTGTAGAGCCTTGAGTTCTCATATGATGACAGGCGAATCTCCTCAAGCTCTTGAATTTGCAACTTCCTTTGAATTCCAGCTTGGGCCAAATCCATGTTACATTTCTTTATAGCCCAATATGCCCGATGCTCGACTTCCACGGGGAGATGACACGCTTTCCCAAAAACAATCCGAAATGGGGACATACCAATGGGGGTCTTGTATGCTGTCCTATAAGCCCACAATGCATCATCCAAGCGCTTGCTCCAATCCTTCCTATTTGGCTGCACGGTTTTCTCCAAGATTCGTTTCAACTCACGATTTGAAACCTCAGCCTGGCCATTTGTTTGGGGGTGGTATGGTGTTGATGTTTTGTGTGTCACCCCATACTTCCGAAGGAGGGAAGCAAAATTCCTATTGCAAAAGTGTGTCCCTTGGTCACTGATGATGGCCTTTGGTACTCCAAACCTGCAAAAAATCTGTGCTTTGATAAAATCCACAACAACATGAGAATCGTCAGTCCTGGTGGCCTTGGCCTCCACCCATTTACTCACATAATCGACAGCAACCAAAATGTACAAAAATCCAAATGAACTAGGAAAAGGACCCATAAAGTCGATGCCCCATACATCAAAAATCTCACAAAATAGTATGGGTTGTTGGGGCATCTCATGTCTCCTAGAAATGTTCCCAGTGTGTTGGCAACGAGAGC
Organism: Viscum album; assembly: GCA_963277665.1. Taxonomy (NCBI): domain Eukaryota; kingdom Viridiplantae; phylum Streptophyta; class Magnoliopsida; order Santalales; family Viscaceae; genus Viscum; species Viscum album. Next base: position 1,153,618,949 of record OY728135.1, read on the forward strand.
ATGACTTACAAAACAAATGGGCATCATGGAACAAGCTAGGCCAATATAATCCAGAGTCTAAAACCTTCCTAGCTGTCCATTGGGGTCCAAAGTGTCCACCACAAGCAAGTGTATGACAGAAATGCAAAACAGGCTCAAACTCATGATCGGGAACACACCTCCTAATGACTTGGTCACTACACATGCGCCAGAGGTATGGATCATCCCACACATAATACCTAGACTCACTTTTTAATTTTTGGACTTGATGCTTCTTCAAATTTACTGGTATTTCAGAGCCAACAATGTAATTAACTAAATCAGCATACCAAGGATGCTTACCTGAGATGGTATAGAGATGCTCATCGGGGAAAGTGTCCCGAAGTGGTACCTGGTCCAAGGTGTCACCCTCTAGTGTGTGAGTAAGCCTACTCATGTGGTCTGCCACCAAATTCTCTGACCCCTTCTTGTCCTTTATCTCAAGGTCAAACTCTTGAAGAAGGAGCATCCAACGGATAAGTCGTGGCTTTGCATCTGGCTTCTTTAGGAGGTACCTCAAAGCTGCATGGTCAGAAAAAACAACTACTTTAGAGCCCAATAAATATGAACGAAATTTATCTAAAGCAAATATAACAGCAAGAAACTCCTTTTCTGTTGTGGTGTAGTTTGATTGGGATGAATCTAGTGTCCTCGATGCATAGGCGATCACATGTGAACGTCCCTCCACCCTCTGAGATAAGACAGCTCCAACCGCGAAGTTGGAGGCGTCACACATAAGGTCAAAAGGAATCTCCCACCGTGGGGGCTGTATGATCGGTGGAGTGGTCAGACACTTCTTTAGCTCATCAAATGATACCCTGCATGAATCATCAAAATTGAAGTCAATATCTTTTTGAAGCAATCGAGATAAGGGTAGAGCGATCTTACTAAAATCTCTGATGAAGCGTCGATAAAATCCAGCATGTCCAAGGAATGATCGAACATCACGCACACATGAAGGGTAGGGTAAGGATGAAATGATGTCTACCTTAGATCTATCAACCTCTATCCCATGTTTTGACACTACATGCCCTAAGACAATGCCATGCTCTACCATGAAATGACACTTTTCAAAGTTCAGGACTAGATTCTTCTCAATACAACGATTCAACACATTTTCCAAACTACTTAGACATTCATCAAATGAAGATCCATACACTGTAAAATCATCCATAAATACCTCCATGCAGGTCTCAATAAAATCAGAAAAAATACTCACCATGCATCTCTGGAAGGTACCTGGGGCATTGCAAAGTCCAAATGGCATCCTCCGATAGGCAAATGTCCCAAAGGGACAGGTGAATGTAGTCTTCTCCTGATCCTCCGGAGCTATAGGAACCTGAAAATATCCAGAAAATCCATCCAAGAAACAATAGTGTGTCTTCCCAGCTAGTCTCTCAAGCATCTGATCAATAAATGGGAGGGGGAAATGATCTTTGCGAGTGGAATGATTTAGTTTCCTATAATCAATACACACGCGCCAACTGTTTTGTACCCTCATTGGAACTAACTCATCTTTCTCATTTTTAACAACAGTAACACCACTTTTCTTAGGCACAACCTGAATAGGACTTACCCACTGAGAATCTGAAATGGGATAGATTATACCTGCCTCGAGCAATTTTTCAACCTCTTTTTTAACAACCTCCAGAAGGGTTGGATTGAGTCTCCTTTGTGGTTGCCTCACCGGTTTAGCTCCATCTTCCAAAAGAATCCTATGCATGCAAATGGAGGGGCTAATACCTGATATGTCAGCCAAGGTCCACCCGATTGCCCTGATGTTCTCCCTCAAAAGATTCAAAAGTTTTTCTTCATGTTCAAAAGAGAGATTGTTAGCAATGATAACAGGTAATTTTTCACCACTTAACAAGTATGAGTATTTGAGATTTGGTGGCAATGGCTTTAGTTCCAGTGATGGTGGCTGCTGAATGGATGGAAGCATGAGTGGCGTAGACATCTGTGCACAATCATACATATCATCTGAATGAGAGAACAATGCATCAAATCCATCAGAAAAATTAGCAGCCATATCATAATCAGAGTATACATGCTCAGAATTCGAATATGATTGGACAAATGAACCAATCCCAAGATCAGAAAGATCATGAATTAAAGGGGATGAAGTAGAATGAGACATCAAGTTGGACCCAATACTCATTATTTCATTAAGAAGTGAATAGTCCCCAAGAGATTGGGAATCAAAAATAGAGGGACTATCACATGGAGACTCAGAATGAGAGAGAAAGAATGCTGAGTGTTCCTCTGGTGGGTACTTCATAGAATCCAGGATTTTAAACCTCACGATTTCATCCCCGAATTCCATGGAAAGAGTACCCTCATGAACATTGATAATGGTCTTAGCAGTTTTGAGGAAGGGTCTACCAAGAATGATAGGGGCATGAGAACTTACCTGGTCATCTTCCATGTTTAGTACATAGAAATCAGCAGGGAAGATCATGTCCTTTACCTTTACCAACACATCTTCAAGGACACCAGCCGGATATGCTGTAGCTCTATTCGCTAGCTGCACCACTACCCTTGTAGGCTTGAGCTCACCAATCTGCAATGAAGAGAAAACAGAGTGAGGCATCACATTTATTGAAGCTCCTAAATCACAAAGAGCATCAGAGAAGTGAAACTCCCCTATGGTGCATGGGATGGTGAATGTCCCGGGATCCTTGCACTTTGTTGGCATTGCTAGAGTTGGTGTAATGAGTGCTGAGACATTCCTTCCAAGGTTGATTCTCTCATTTCCCTTGAGCCCTCTTCGATTGGTACAAAGTTCTTTTAAGAATTTGGCATACCTTGGGATTTGCTTAATGGCTTCGAGTAGAGGAATGTTGATCTCCACACGCTTGAATGTGTCCAAAACCTCCTTTTGCATTGCTTCTTCAGCCATCTTCTTGGTTTGAACAACCCTGTTTGGAAAAGGAAGTGGTTTAGGAGGAACATCATCAATCTTTTTCTTACCTTTATCTTTCTCCTTGGATTGTTCATCAGTTGGTATGGAATGCGGCTTCTCTGAAGTTGAGGTGAATCCCGGTGGAATGGTAGGTGTAGATGTATCGTTCATTTGCTTCCCACTTCTCAATGTGATGGCACTAACATTCCCCTTTGGATTTGGAGTGGGTTGGGAAGGTAGATTTCCAGAATTCTTACTCACAAGTTCATGGAGGGCGGTGGCAATCTGACTCATTTGAGTCTTCAACTCTCTCAGCTCCGAACCTTGACTCTTCAGCTCATTCTGTTGATTAAGAACAATTTGCTTCAAAAGATCATCAGTATTAGAATCTACCTTTGGTGGATGATTCCCTTGTTGTTGACTTGTTGATGTTTGAGCTTCAAATCTCCTTTGGGGTTGTTGGAAACCCTGCTGGTAAGGCGGAGGCTGCTGGAAGTTTGGTTGAAAAGGGGGCCTTTGTTGTTGTCCAGAGCCATACCTCATGTCCGCTAGATCTTTCCACCCTTGGTTGAAGGTTGGATCAAACTTCTTTTGGGGATATGGTTGTTGTTGTTGCTGCTGAAATGGTCTCCCAGGGAACACTGCTGCACAATCTTCTGTTTCTTGGAGTTGTGGGCAACAGTCAGTCGGGTGGCTTGTCTCAGTGCAAATACCACAAGGCCTTGAAGGAGGGGGTAGAGATGTCTTTTGTGCCAATGCAATCTGCCTCACCATAGTTGTCAATTCTTCTAACTTAGTATCAATCAAATGACTTTCAAGAGAAGAATGATGTACTCCTCGAACATGTGGTGTACCTCTATCACCAAATTGTTGGGAGTTTTGGGCCATCTTGTCGATCAATGCTCGTGCAGCTACTGGTGTCTTGTCCACCAATGCTCCTCCAGCTGCAGCATCCACCATGCTCCTCTCCATGGGTGTGAGTCCTTCATAGAAGTACTGGATGAGTAATTGCTCACTGATTTGGTGATGCGGACAGCTTGCACACAACTTCTTGAATCTCTCCCAGTACTCATACATTGACTCCCCTTGGGCTTGCTTGATCCCCGAGATCTCCTTACGAATGGATGTGGTCCTTGATGCTGGAAAAAATCTCTGCAAGAAAAGACGTTTCAAATCGTTCCAACAAGTTACATCTTCGGGTTGTAAATAATACATCCAATCTTTCGCAGCTCCATCAAGTGAGAATGGGAATGCTCTTAGTTTGATTTGATCTTCAGAGACATTTCTAGGTTTTAGAGTTGAGCAAACCACATTAAATTCCTTAAGGTGTTTGTTGGGATCCTCACCAGATAAGCCATGAAACTTTGGAAGAAGGTGAATTAATCCAGATTTCAATTCAAAGTCCGATTCGAGATTTGGGTATGCAATACAATTTGGTTGATAGTTAATATCAGGTGCAGCCAATTCTCGAATGGTTCTATTAAGTTCATTTCCATTATTTCCAGCCATTGGTTCTTGTTTTATGGTTGAATTTGAATTGCTTCCAATTTCAATGTTCTGATATTGGAGTAATTCTCCAACTGGTTGAATGTTGAAACTTCCCGTAGACTGAGAATTTCTGATTCGTGCCCTAAGGCTGCGTTCAATCTCAGGGTCAAGATCTAAGAGATCTTCGGGATTAGTTCGTGTCATAGATCAAATAAAAATGAAAAGAAAGAAAGTGGACCATAGTAAAATAAAAATGAGAAGTTTGAGTTGATGGTCCAAAGAGAAGTAGAATAAATTAAAAGAAGAAGAAGAAAAATCAGATTGGGTAAAGAAGGAATAAAGAAGAGAGGAAGAGAATAAAATGTAAAATAAAATAAATACCTCTAATTGGTTGAAATAATTACTTGCCTCCCCGGCAACGGCGCCAATTTGAAAGAGCGTTGTCGCACGCGCTCTCAAAAGAACTTCAAAAGTGAGTTACGTTGGATAAAACTCCAAGCACAACACTCTATGAAGCTACTGTTTAGTTTACTTGGTGTAGCATAGGGGGCTAACCAAGGTCGTCTCTCAAAGGAGGAAGTGAATTAAAACATCTTATTAGAGGTATTCTAAAAATTAAATAAAAGAGAATAAAAACACTACTAGAAAAGGATGGGGGTTGTTTATAGTTTATGAATCTAGAAGAAGTTTGCTGGAAGAAGATTGTATTTTTTTGTTTTTAGTTTTGAAATGAATTCCGATTAAAATAACACAACAAGAAGATGTTTTTTTTAGAAAATATTTTAAAAGGCGTAATCGATCTAACTCTACCTCTTCATTTACATATTAATCATTATCATTTAAATGAATATCCACTTAATTATGATCCTCTAATTTGTTAACCCTCGAACCCTACAAGAGTTAACTTAACCACAAAGATGGAATTACTTAAACCCTAGGCTAGCTTCGGAACATGCAATCGCAGAACCCTGCTTTGATTGTTGTTCTAAGGTTAGCTTATGGTCAGTGGTTAATTAGAGCACAAATCCATTCTGGAAATGAGGATGAGTTGTGTTTAGGGATTATATTTGAACTCTACAAATTTATCCCAAGTGGTCTTGTATTACCGATTAAGCTCGCACTCTCACAATTTGCACAAAATCTCGACCTCGCGTGTTTTTGTATTAATTGTTCAATTGCTTGCTTAGTTTATTAAAATTTAAAAACATAATTCATGGATCATATTAAGTGAATTACAGTAGGCTCAATGATTCAAAATAATTAAATGAAGAGGGTAGAAGATAGATCGATCACTAAAAATTACTCTTCCATGGGTGGCGTAATCATCGTAGAAGCGTTTTGCATGTGCAAAGGTTTATAATGGGTATAACCCAATATCGCTTCTACTCAAGAATTCCAGCCCCAAGAGGAAGATTAAGAGAAGAATAAATTTAAATAAAACAGAGGAAAAGAGAAGAAATAAAAGAAGAACAAAGAAGTTTATTACACAAACAAAACAATTACAACATGAAGGAGAGAAGGAGGCTTCGATGAGAGGATCCTTGCTTCAAGAGCTACCTCTCTTACAATGGTTGGAGAATTTGGTTGAAACCAATTCTCCTCTGCCTCCAATCTCCCAATGCACGAACCAGCCTCTCCAAATGAGAAAATCACTAATTTATAGAGTGGAGGGGAGGCTAGGTTTAAAGTAGTTTCAAGTGTGAATGCAAAATCTCGGCCAAATATTTTAATGAAACTTGCACCGCCCATTTGACCTCCAAAACGCGTGAATTGACCGGCCTTCCAGAAGGATGATTTGTGCCACATCATGTCCCCGAGCTTTCCTCAAAATTTGGGCTCAATCCAAGCCCGTATGTAGAGGATATGGCCCAAATACAGAACCTTCTCCATTCTGGCGAGCCCAGCCCAACTTTGACTTCATGGCCCAATTTCAACAACCAAATTAACTCTTTAGCTTTAGTGTCCTGAATAAAAGTTGTAGATAATTAAGTTAGGAACACTGTTACAAAATTTCAAATTCAAATAATAAATATAAAAATATTTATCTTCGAAATAATACAGTGCACTATTAAGGGTAAAACTGGAATTTTCACCAAATTTTCAAATGAATGATCAAATCCCAAATATTTTATAAATAAACATATTTAACACAATGTGAGGAAATTATATCATTTATTATCAATAAAATATTCAATAAAATAGTGTTTTATCAAGCACAAAAGGTTATGGGAATATTGCTCGTAGCTGTAGGAATGCCCCAACCTGTAGGGAATTCAGAAAGCTCGGTCTTGTCCTGGTCCGCCTTGGACTCTGTCAAAAGGCTGCTCGTCTGCACAAGACACCAGACGTGCAGGCGAAGCCCGTGCAAGGGTGAGTATAACAATACTCAGTAGAATACCCTGAAAACCAAAAAGCAATACAAAGTAAAGGTACAGTCAGCTATGCATAGTATATGTCTGCAGAACATATAGAACAAACCAGATATACTCAAAACCCAGACCCGTGGTCTAGAGAGAAGTCACACAACCGCATACCCCTGTAAGGGATTCTATTCGAATATTCTGTGATGCACTCGTTCCAGGAGAATACACTCCACGAGTCTTATAGCTCTGATGACGTCCGTTCGAGAAGTGCTGTTCATCGGGAACCGTCACGAGAGATAGCTACACTCATTATGGGAGACACACTCCTAAGTGGAAAGGTTATGATAGATAGAAGCACTAATTACAGGAGACACACTCCTGAGTGGGAAAGATCACGATACACAGATGAGGATCACTACTAGGGCCATGGAGGATACCGCGACTCATCAGGATTCACCAGTTAGGTGATACACCAGCTAGGTAGAGGATCAACGCATGGTAAGGTTGGTCACGTCAATGCCTGACTCTACCTAGGGTCGAGAATGGATAGAGGATCTCGATCCGGGCCTCTCGGATGGATGCCTGACTATATCACAGAAAGTCTTGCTGAAGGGATCATACTCTTGAGTGGGAAATAATGCCTGACCTTCAGGGGAACGAGAATAAGGGGCACTAACCCAAACGAAAGATGTCCAAGGTACGGTGAACGAAAGGACCGTGTCGTTTTCCAAAAAGTACACGAAGTGTAGAAAAGATACACGCCGTGTTGTCTGACCCTGGGTACTGCCCGTGTACAACGACCCGTGTCAAAGGCTGGTCATGTAGAAAAACTTAGTACACGGCGTGTAGTACGATGTACAAGCCGTGTCTGGGTAACTGGGGTTGGCTCCGTGTACTCTGGCCATGTGCCCGTACACGGTCATAAACCCGTTTACTCCAACCAATGTAATCTGCACACGGGGTGACCCGAGTTACTGGCCTCGCCTGACCGTGTGATGGAGTACATGGTCGTGTACTCCATCCCGTGTCCGCGTATCCCCAAGATACACGTCGAGCTCCGCATAGCCGCTTCTGTCGCGCTGTACACACCGTGTCGCCTGAAGCCGTGTAGCTCATCCCGTGTCCGTGTATTCCCCAAATACACGCCGAGCTTCGGGGAGAGTTCAACACGCCGTGTGACCAAGGTCACACGCCATGTAATTTCTCTCTGGCACCCAAAACCCTAGCTACTGCCAGTACTACACGGCGTGTTCTTCGGAAGTACACGCCGTGTGTTCTGGAAATTTCCAGAAATGACACCCTTCACCGGCGCACCTCCCGTGGTGCTCCGATCATTGATCCAGCCGTCCGATCGCCATGAAACCTTCAGGTTTTGGTCACCCTGATACCACAAATCCTCTTTCGGTGTTTTCGGACCTCCGATCGGCTCCGAAAACGTGTTTTGATCTTCCCACGCGAAGAACGCTCGAAGAACGCTCTTTCTGATCCGGTTCGATTCGTCTTCCTCCATCGTCACCGCACCTCCACAAGGTGGTTGCGGTGTCAAACCTTCTATTTGGGATCGTTGCTTCGTAGAACGGATGCGCAATGATCCGTTGTTCGTCGCCCCGCGAAGAACGTGAAGAATGCGTGAGGAAAGAAGGGGGAAGAAATCCAAATAAACAAATTGAGGAACGAACCACCGCCGTCGTTCGTCATGGAGTTGATCTGCTCCCATTAATAGGCTTAAACGGAGAAAGAATCAACAACAACATAAAGCATGGATCAATTCCCCAAAATCATCCCAAATAAATCCCTCCCGCAAGAACGCACGAATTCGCGGATCAACTTGTTTGTGGTTGATCCGCGTTCATAGTTTAAACTCAAAAATGGGGAAAGGGAATTTAAATAAAAAACCCCTACCTTTTGAAAGGATCGATCGTTGATGAAGGCGCCGCACTGCAGTTGTCTTCGAGATCCTTCAACGTTGTTGGCGTAGCGATTATCGACTTCGATTCTTCGCCGTTCGTCACCGAGAGTTTGCTCCAACGCGCCACAGATTCGACATTGGTTCCTCTTAAACGTCGCCAACGATCAACAATTGTTCACCCCTTTAAAAAGGGAAACAAGATTGGCACTTAATTACATGGAGATATTAATGACTCCTACTTGCCTAATCTTGAGTCATTATGACACATCATTTAATTAAGGAAACAACTGCCCTTTTACCGCGCTGCAACGATTGTTTCCATAAAATAAAATAAACATTTAGATTTTTTTTATTAAAACGTCTGAAAAGTAACTTTTTTCCTCGACCCGCGCCAGTCGAGGTTAGCCTCATTCTTAGGTAAAGTCATTGTCCCGAACGCAACGGTGTGCTCAGATTTTTAATCCGGGCATCCGTTTGGAAACTGCCACAACCGCACACAAGTACCGACTCACTTAACTTAAAAAGTTCAAACCACCATTCCGGGCTCACTGGACCTCGGAATGATGTGTCGTCTTCACGACCAGTCTCGAAATAATTCTATAAAACATTAAATAATAAACAGAAAAATAAGAGACATTACATTCTCCCCACCTTGGGGCTTTACGTCCCCGAAAAGCCAAAACAAAGGCTACTCAAAAAGATGTGGGTACTAGGCACGAATCTGAGCCTCCCGCTCCCACGTGCTCTCCTGAAGATTCACATGCTGCCACCGGACGCGCACCAAGGGAATCGATCACCCACGAAGGATCCTCTCATGCCAATCCTTGATCTCCACCGGGTACTTAGTAAAGGTCACTCCATCCTCGATGTCCATCTCACCCCAGTCAATGACGTGCGATGGGTCATGCACGTACCTCCTTAGCTGCGACACGTGGAAGACATCATGAACCCGATGCAACTGTGGCTGTAGAGCTAGGCGGTATGCCACCTCACCAACTCTGCACAGAATCTGGAAAGGTCCGATGAACCTTAGAGATAGCTTGCTGCCTCGGACAAATCTCCGCAACCCTCGTCGAGGTGAGACCCGAAGAAAGATGTGGTATCCCTCTTCGAACTCCAGAGGTCTCCATCGCCTATCAGCATAAGACTTCTGCCGGCTCTGTGTAGTCTTCATCCACTCTTGGATGATCTGCACCTTCTCTGTGGTAGCTCACACTAACTCTGGACCCATGAGTGCTGACTCTCCGGGGTCGGTCCAGCAAAGCGGTGATCGGCAGGGTCTCTCATACAAGGCCTCGAACGGTGCCATACCGATGGTGGAGTGGTAGCTGTTGTTGTACAAAAACTCCACCAGTGTTAGGTGGTCTTCCCAAATGCGACAAAAGTCCAAGATACAAACTCACAACATATCCTCCAGAACTTGAATGGTCCTCTCTATCTGACCATCCGTCTGGGGATGAAACGCTGTGCTCAAGCGTAGCTGAGTCCCAAAAGCATCCTACAATCCCTTCCACAACCAGGATGTGAAGCGGGCGTCTCGGTCTGAGACTATAGTCGAGGGAAATCCATGAAGCCGAATTATCTCCTGCACGTAGAGGCGTCCCAAGATCTCTGCGGAACTCTGCTCCCTGATAGCTAAGAAGTGGACCGACTTGGTGAGTCGGTCAACGATCACCCAGATGGAATCATGCCCCTTGGACGTCCGTGGTAAGCCCATCACGAAGTCCATCGATATTCCATCCCACTTCCACTCTGGGAATTCCAGGGGTGAGCTAATCCCGCTGGAACCTGGTGCTCAGCCTTCACCTGTTGGCATGTGAGGTATCGAGAAACGAACTCCGCTACTGCCTTCTTCATGCCTGACCACCAGAACTTCCGTCGGAGGTTCTGATACATCTTTGCCACTCTAGGATGTACCACCAAAGGGGATGTATGAAACTCCCTCAGGACCTCCTCCTATAACGCCACTAGTACAACAGTGCGTCCTCTGAAAAGAAGTATGTGCTCCCCACCTTGTGAATATCCATCAGGGGCATGTACCATGGATAACTGAGCATGTAAAGCTACATAGTCGACATCCCCAAGTTGTGCCTCCCTAACTCACTATAAGATTGGAGGGGTGAAAACCATCGACTATAGGTAAGTTGTATCCTCCCCATCCCCGAAGGATAACTGTAACGCAACTAACTGTTGTGTCACCTCACTCAACAGCTGTGAGCTCAACCTTCTGCTAAGAGAATCTGCCACCTTGTTCCCCTTTCTAGGAGTATAGATGATCTCAAAATCATAGTCCTGTAGGAAATCTAGCAAATGCCTCTGACCACAAGAGCCTCAAGTACATATTCTCACAGAAGGATTTAAGCCTTTTGACAGAGTCCAGGGCGAACCAGGACAGGACCGAGCTTTCTGAGTTCCCTACAGGCCGGGGCATTCCTACGGCTACGAGCAGCAATCCCATAAACTTTTTTGCTTACAGGTTGGACTTTGCAGTTTTCAGACTCTTGTTTGTTTGTTTTTGGTGGGCTTGTATTTGGCCCAGTTTACTTTTACAGTACTCTACCTTTTGTCATACTCTGTTGGTTGGGTTTAGTTGTATGCATGCATTCTTTTTTCATTAGTGTTTTTTTACATTTCAGCATTTGTGGGCTTGGAGATGTGTCTGTGTGTACAGGTACTTAGGCAATGCCTCTCATGTTAGTAATATGCCTACTTGGTGCTAGTCACCTGCCCCTGGCCTATTGGAGGCGGGCTTGGGGAGTCACGGCGTGGGCCCCACTGGGACGGGTCGTGAGAGTGGTATCATAGGATCTCGATTCGGGCCTCTCGGATGGATGCCTGACTCTATCACAGAAATTCCTGCTGAAGGGATCATACTCCTGAGTGGGAAATTATAGCATCCCGCCTTTTTGTCAAATAAACTTTCATTACATTGTACAAAACTGAGGATCTTTAAGGTTTAGTGTCTTGGAAACCAGGAACATAATACATGAAAACAACATAAAACATTCTTCTTAAACACTTGAAAGGATTATCCTTAAGTTCATCCTAGGTTCATTACTACATCTCATAACCTGGGGACATATATCAAAAGAAAGGGTGAGCAGAAGGCCCAGTAAGGGAAACAAGAGAAACATTTTACATGTGAACTTGAGGTACTTCAATAAGGTCATGAAAAGAACTTTAAGGCATGAGAAATAAATCATGAGGCATATCATAATAAAAATAACATTTTTCATAACTTGAAGATGTGGCTACAACATTTAACAAAGAAAATCATTTCCGTTTCACCAAGGTCCATCCCCAAGGTGTCAATAAAAATTACCAAGGTTATTCACCAAGGTATCAGTCAAAATGGTCATCTCTAGAGATTAAGTCTTTACCCAATGCATTGGAGCGATATCAGGGAGCACCCTTAAATTTTCATTTATTATCATGTGAGACACATATATCATCATCAAACATTTCATAAACAACCCATATAGAATAAAAGAAATGGGTTTCCTTTCATAATCATAACATTTTAAAAACTGCTTTAAAGACATGATCTTTGTGTCACTTCCCACATAAAAGGAAGGTGGGACTCATGTATATAAATCCCAGAATTTAAAATAGAACATTTTGGTATATATGTGAATACCCATATAGAAAAAGTGATCTTTTAGTATTCACCTAATAAAATAAAAGAACTTTAGAAAAAGAGAGAGACATTTTGGGACGGAAATTTTGCAGCATGACGACTATGTTTCAGGGTTTTAGAAAACATTGAAAAGAGAGGGGACATGGGTAAAACATTCATAAATGACCCATAAAACAGTAGAGGGACAGAATATGAAGGGTATAAGAACATGTTAATGAAATTTGAAAGATATACCATATGAAATGAAAAGCATAGAAGGAGGACAAAATAAGATTTCTCTTATGAAAATTCGGCAACCTGGCGGCGTCACTAAAACTTCAACAAAAATGAATTGAAGAGATCAAATAGGGTCTCTCATCATATGAAAATAAAATATCAGTATGATAGATATAGAGATCATACCCCAACATAATAAAAAGGAACTTGAAAGACTTGACATGAAAAAGGAGAAAGGTGAAAGAATCTCTTAAAAATTCAGCAGCCTAACGGCGACACTTAAACTTCAACAAAAATGAATTGACGAGATCAAATAGGGTCTCTCATAATATGAACATAAAATATCAGTATGATATATATAGAGATCATACCCCAACAAAATAAAAAGGAACTTGAAATACTTGACATGAAAGTAGAACTTTGAAAAATGAGAAAGGTGAACGAATCCCTTAAAAATTCGGCAGCCTAACGGTGCCACTTAAAACTTAAAAATACTGAATTGAAGAGATCAAATAGGGTCTCTCATCATATGAACATAAAAGATCAGTATGATAGATTTAGAGATAATACCACAACAAAATAAAAAGGAACTTGAAATACTTGACATGAAAGTAGAACTTGAGAAGGGTGAAAGAATCCCTTAAAAATTCGACAGTCTAACGGCGCCACTTTTACATTCTTAAAATGAAATGATGAGAGAAAGATGGGGACTCTCATCATATGAACATAAAAAGACAGTAGGATGAATATAAAAGAACATCCTCCAACATAAGAGAATGGAGCATAAAAGAAATGACATAAAAGAGATTACTAGAAAAGAAAGAGGGAGGTAGGATCCCTTACCTTAAAACGTAACTCTTAAAACTCAAAGGTTGGGACCTTAAGGGCTTGGGGGCACCTTGGGAGGACTCCTTGAGAGGTAATGAGATGAGAGCTTCATTGGGGGAGAGTTGGGAGTCGAATGGATGAGAGGACGTCTTGGTATTTATAGGGAAAGTGAGGAGACAAGGCATTAATGGCCAAGGGACACCTCATTGGTGGTTTTGGCAAAACCATGGGCATGCCCATGGTATTTTCCCATGATATTGGCCACTTGGGACACCTCATACATTATCTTACTATTCATAAGTCGACCATATTTATTACATACTTAATACATCATTTAATGATGTCATTAAACACCCGTAACTTAAAAACTGTATTTTCATTATTCATCGAAAATTTAACTTTCTCAGAAAAATCCCAAAATTTCACATTAACCAAATATCGATGCTCTAATTTTAAAAATGAACTCCATTTTATAAAAATAATTTTCTAAATATTTTTAATTTAATTTTTAAATAAAAACACTATTCACCGAAAATTTATTTTTTTCAGAAAAATCCCCAAAAATTACCTTAGCATAATATCGATGTTCTGGATTCAAAAATAAAGCCCATTTTATAAAAACAATTTTCTAAATATTTTTAATTTACTTTTTAATTAAAAAACACTATTCACCTGAAAAAACTAATACTTGACTAATAATTTATGAAACTGTTATTTAACCATTTTATTGAATCACATTACTTAATCAAGGTGAATAGATTATATTAATAATTTATTTTAGTGAGATTACTAATCCATTTGGTCACATTACTAATCCTAAGCATAAAATCACTATTCATAATTTACTATTCATCAAAAATTAAGTTGATCTTATTAGACTCTAAATTTCGTACTGAACATAATTGTAGAAGATCATTTTTTGAAAATCATTAAACATTTTTAATTATTTAAGGTTTACATAAACATTTTTAGAATATTCTTTCTCTAAAATTCATCAAAAATATGTATACTATATTTATCCGGATATTTGAAAATTCACAAACTTCATCACAAGAAGAAATAACAATTTTTATTTAAAACAAAGGATTACACAAGGCAGTTACGGTCTCCTTACATAGCCCCTTATCACACCAGCATAGGACCTAAGTGTAAGGTGTGCTAAGGTGAGAGAATCCGAGGGTGGATCGACCAACATCGCACGAGTAGTAATTTCTATTAGTTTGAACTTCTTGCGAAGGCGATTCCATTCTAGCTTCATATGATGAAGTTCGGCTTGGGTTTGGTCCAGAGCAAATCCCATTGGTGCTACCTCCTTCCCAAGTTCTGTTAGATGGGCTTCGATCGGTCCAAGACTACTGGGTGAGGCCATCAAATCTTCTTTCTATATTAATTAACCAAGATCACTTGTATTTAGAGACAAATATCGAAATGTTTAGTTTCCAGTGGTCATATTGACCAATGGTCATATAACAGTCAAAACCCAACAGTCTCATTTTAATTATACTCATGTTATCCAATGAAACAATTTTTTTGAGTATAAAAAAAATAACACACAAAATTAGGAAACAAGATTTATTCAAAATTTCGGGTCGTTACAATCTTCCCCCCTTAAGGAATTGCTTCCTCGCAATTTTTAAAACTGGGTTTTGAAATTTTATTGAAAGTCCGACACCAGAAAAGGAGTCAGTAAAACTATTACTTTAAAATAAATAAAGGGAATTAAAAGGTCACCCGAGTTAACCCATACTAGGATCCCATGTATGAAAACATGGATATGGAGGAAAAAAAGCAAAGGGTCACATTCTAAGGGAGAGTGATAGAAAACATGATTAGGAGAAAGTTAATAATAAGAAAATCACAAACTTATGATGGGTCAAATGGTATTTGATTTCCTAGTAGGAAATGTTAACAGACAAAGTTTTTTGTTTTATGTTCTTTTTCATAGTTTTGAGGAATTCATTTACTACATAGAATAAAAACATAAGGAAATATACCTACCTTTAAGTAGAGTTTAATCCTTTAATAAGTTTCTACCAAAACTAATCTTTTCTCCAAACGATGAGCATTCAAAAACACTTGGTCTCATCAAAAGCACAAGAATAATCTTCTAGAGAATCACGTATTCCACAAAAGAAAAACTATCTATCTTTAAACATTTATCCCCAAAACAGAAAGGGTAAGATAAAAAAACTCTTCAAAAAGAAAGAATCCCATAGGAAGGGAAACTACTTTTAAATCTTCAAAGTTCCACGGTACTACCCAGAGTTCATCATAGACCATTCCGTAAATAACTGTCCTTAAAATTCCTCAAAATAACCCAAACTAAGATTGAAACCCAAATACAAGAAGGACTTGATAACATAGTCTTCCAAGATAAACTTTATCATTCATCTCCAAACAACATCAACCACTCCTAACATCTTATAAAAAAGTAACTAACCTAAACATATTTTCCCAAGATAGGTCAATCATTTCTATAAGTAACCTATAATACCATAAGTTCACCTTAAATTCATCGATTCTTCAAAATATAATTCAACCTTTAATCCTCAAAGAAAATACCGTAGTAATCTATTTACCTCGATCAAATAGGGTTCCCAAAATAGTGAACGTCTTCCAAAATAATAATAATCTTTTAATCCCCTATTCATCTCTGTCATATTAATACGGCAATCGTCACATTTCCTATCACATTGGTTGTTGGGACATGTTCTTCAATTTCCCTCCATTAACTAAGGAAAGCAAGTACAATTAGGGGCTTAAATACTTAGCCAATAATCATTAAAAGGAAACTTAAAGCATAGAAGGATAAACTTGTAGAAGAAAAGTATACCCTAACTTGTGATCCCTTAGGTCCCAATCTAGGTTATCCATGATAATATATTCTTATGTGAATGTTTATTTTATTTTATCTTTGTTCCTTTAATAATGGTTCATACTAAGCTTATGAATTTACCAAAGCATATCCCCCGGGAGTGTCGTAACCAAGAGTGCAGCAAGGCCCGTTGTCATGTACCAGTTCCCGTTCGAGTCTAGATCAAAGCAGTGTTTTCGGGTTTTACCCCTATGTACATCTGTGCCAGAGCCACCTCTACCTGCTCGTATCCAGAAAAGGATGTATTTGCTTGGCAACCCCTTACTCAATACTCACCAAAATACCAGGAAGGTTTCCTATATTTAAAATTTTCTATAGGGTTCTTCCTAAAGTTTTCATATCCTAATTTCTATAAATAACTAAACCATCCTTTGATACCAACTATAGCATCCCGCCTTTTTGTCACATAAACTTTCATTACATTGTACAAAACTGAGGATCTTTAAGGTTTAGTGTCTTGGAAACCAGGAACATAATACATGAAAACAACATAAAACATTCTTCTTAAACACTTGAAAGGCTTCTCCTTAAGTACATCCTAGGTTCATTACTATATCTCATAACCTGGGGACATATATCAAAAGAAAGGGTGAGCAGAAGGCCCAGTAAGGGAAATAAGAGAAACATTTTACATGTGAACTTGAGGTACTTCAATAAGGTCATGAAAAGAACTTTAAGGCATAAGAAATAAATCATGCGGCATATCATAATAAAAATAATTTTTTTCATAACTTGAAGATGTGGATACAAAATTTAACAAAGACAATCATTTCTGTTTCACCAAGGTCCATCCCTAAGGTGTCAATAAAAATTACCAAGGTTATTCACTAAGGTATCGGTCAAAATGGTCATCTCTAGAGATTAAGTCTTTAACCAATGCATTGAAGCGCTATCAGGGCGCACCCTTAAATTTTCATTTATTATCATGTGATACACATATATCATCATCAAACATTTCATAAACATCCCATATAGCATAAAAGAAATGGGTTTCCTTTCATAATCATAACGTTTTAAAAACTGCTTTAAAGACATGATCTTTGTGTCAATTACCACATAAAAGGAAGGTGGGACTCATGTATGTAAATACCAGAATTTAAAATAGAACATTTTGGTATATATGTGAATAACCATATATAAAAAAGAGATTTGAGTATTCACCTAATAAAATAAAAGAACTTTAGAAAAAGAGAGAGACATTTTGGGACAGAAATTCTACAGCATAACGACTATGTTTTGGGGTTTTAGAAAACATTGAAAAGAGAGGGGACATGGGTCAAACATTCATAAATAACCCATAAAACATTAGAGGGACAGAATATGAAGGTTATAAGAACATGGTAATGAAATTTGAAAGATATACCATATGAAATGAAAAACATAGAAGGAGGAAAAAATAAGATTTCTCTTATGAAAATTCGGCAGCCTAACGACGTCACTTAAACTTCAACAAAAATGAATTGACGAGATCAAATAGGTTATCTCGTCATATGAACATAAAATATCAGTATGATAGATATAGAGATCATACCCCAACATAATAAAAAGGAACTTGAAAGACTTGACATGAAAAAGGAGAAAGGTGAAAGAATCCCTTAAAAATTCGGCAGCCAAACGACGTCACTTAAACTTCAACAAAAATGAATTGATGAGATCAAATAGGGTCTCTCATAATATGAACATAAAATATCAGTATGATAGATATAGAGATCATACCCCAACAAAATAAAAAGGAACTTGAAATACTTGACATGAAAGTAGAACTTTGAAAAATGAAAAAGGTGAACGAATCCCTTAAAAATTCGGCAGCCTAACGACGCCACTTAAAACTTAAAAATACTGAATTGAAGAGATCAAATAGGGTCTATCATCATATGAACATAAAAGATCAGTATGATATATTTAGATATCATACCCCAACAAAATAAAAAGGAACTTGAAATACTTGACATGAAAGTAGAACTTGAGAAGGGTGAAAGAATCCCTTAAAAATTCGGCAGCCTAACAGCGCCACTTTAACATTCTTAAAATGAAATTATGAGAGAAAAACAAAGACTCTCATCATATGAACATAAAAAGATATTAGGATGAATATAAAAGAACATACTCCAACATAAGAGCATGGAGCATAAAATAAATGACATAAAAGAGATTACTTGAAAAGAAAGAGGGAGGTATGATCCCTTACCTTAAAACGTAACTCTTAAAACTCAAAGGTTGGGACCTTGAGGGCTTGGGGGCACCTTGGGAGGACTCCTTGAGAGGTAATGAGACGAGAGCTTTGCTGGGGGAGAGTTGGGAGTCGAATGGATGAGAGGACGGCTTGATATTTATAGGGAAAGTGAGGAGACAAGGCATTAATGGCCAAGGGACACCTCATTGGTGGTTTTGGCAAAACCATGGGCATGCCCATGGTATTTGCCCATGATATTGGCCACTTGGGACACCTCATACCTTATATTACTATTCATAAGTCAAACATATTGATTACATATTTAATACATCATTTAATGATATCATTAAACACCCGTAACTTAAAAACTGTATTTTCATTATTCATCGAAAATTCAACTTTCTCAGAAAAATCCCAAAATTTCACCTTAACCAAATATCGATGCTCTGATTTCAAAAATGAACTCCATTTTATAAAAATAATTTTCTAAATATTTTTAATTTAATTTTTAAATAAAAACACTATTCACTAAAAATTCATTTTTTTCAGAAAAATCCCCAAAAATTACCTTAGCATAATATCGATGTTCTGAATTCAAAAATAAATTCCATTTTATAAAAATAATTTTCTAAATATTTTTAATTTAATTTTTAATTAAAAAACACTATTCACCTGAAAAAACTAATACTTGACTAATAATTTATGAAACTATTATTTAACCATTTTATTGAATCACATTACTTAATCAAGGTGCCTAGATTATATTAATAATTTATTTTAGTGAGATTACTAATCCATTTGGTCACATTACTAATCCTAAGAATAAAATCACTATTCATAATTTACTATTCATCAAAAATTAAGTTGATCTTATTAGACTCTAAATTTCGTACTGAACATAATTGTAGAAGATCATTTTTTGAAAATAACTACACATTTTTAATTATTTAAGGTTTACATAAACATTTTTAAAATATTCTTTCTCTAAAATTCATCAAAAATATGCATACTATATTTATCCGGATATTTGAAAATTCACAAACTTCATCACAAGAAGAAATCACAATTTTTATTTAAAACAAAGGATTACACAAGGCAGTTACGGTCTCCTTACATAGCCCCTTATCACACCAGCATAGTACCTAAGTGTAAGGTGTGCTAAGGTGAGAGAATCCGAGAGAGGCTTGGCCAACATCGCACGAGTAGTAATTTCTATTAGTTTGAACTTCTCGCAAAGGCGATTCTGTTCTAGCTTCATACGATGAAGTTCAGCTTGGGTTTGGTCCAGAGCAAAGCCCATTGGTGCTACCTCCTTCCCAAGTTCTGTTAGATGGGCTTCGATCGGTCCAAGACTACTGGGTGAGGCCATCAAATTTTATTTCTATATTACTTAACCAAGATCACTTGTATTTAGAGACAAATATAGAAATGTTTAGTTTCCAGTGGTCATATTAACCAATGGTCATATAATAGTCAAAACCCAACAGTCTCATTTTAATTATACTCATGTTATCCAAAGAAACAGTTTTGTTGAGTATAAAAAAAATAACACACAAAATTAGGAAACAAGATTTATTCAAAATTTCAGGTCGTTACAGAAATGATGCCTGACCTTCAGGGGAACGAGAAGAAGGGGAACTTACCCAAACGAAAGATGTCCAAGGTACGGTGAATGAAAGGACCATGCCATTTTCCAAAAAGTACACAACGTGTAGAAAAGATACACGTCGTGTTGTCTGACCCCGGGTACTGCCCGTGTACAACGACCCGTGTCAAAGGCTGGTCATGTAGAAAAACTTAGTACACGGCATGTAGTACGATGTACACGCCGTGTCTGGGTAACTGGGGTTGGCTCCGTGTACTCTAGCCATGTGCCCGTACACAGTCATAAACCCGTGTACTCCAACCCGTGTAATCTGCACACGGGGTGACCCGCGTTACTGGCCTCGCCTGGCCGTGTGATGGAGTACACGGTCATGTACTCTATCCCATGTCCGCGTATCCCCGAGATACACACCGAGCTCCCCATAGCCGCTTCTGTCACGCTGTACACGCCGTGTCGCCTGAAGCCGTGTAGGTCATCCCATGTCCGTGTATTCCCCAAATACACGCCAAGCTTTGGGGAGAGTTCAACACGCCGTGTGACCAAGGTCACACGCCGTATGATTTCTCTCTAGCCCCCAAAACCCTAGCCTCCTCCAGTACTACACGGCGTGTTCTTTGGAAGTACACGCCATGTGTTCTGGAAATTTCCAGAAACGACGCCCTTCGCCGGCGTGCCTCCCGTGGTGATCCGATCATTGATTCAGTGGTCCGATCGCCACGAAACCTTCTGGTTTTGGTCGCCCCGAAACCACGAAGCCGCTTCTGGTGTTTTCGGACCTCCGATCGGCTTTGAATACGTGTTTTGATCTTCCCGCATGAAGAACGCTCGAAGAACGCTCTTTCCGATCCTGTCCGATTTGTCGTTTGCCATCGTCGCCGCACCTCCACAAGGTCGTTGTAGTGTCGAACCTTAGATTTGGGATCGTTGCGTCGCAGAATGGATGCACAACGATCCGTTGTTCGTCGCCCCACGAAGAACGTGAATAATGAGCGAGGAAAGAAGGGGCAAGAAATCCAAATAAACAAATTGAGGAACGAACCTCTGCCGTCATTCGTCACGGCGTTGATCTTCTCCCGTTAATAGGCTTAAATGAAGAAAGAATTAACAACAACATAAAACATGAATCAATTACCCAAAATCATCCCAAAGAAATCCCTCCCGCAAGAACGCACGAATCCGCGGATCAACTTGTTCGTGGTTGATCCACGTTCGTGGTTTACACTCAAAAACGGGGAAAGGGAATTAAAATAACAAACCCCTACCTTTTGAAAGGATCGATCGTTGACAAATGCACCGTGCTTCCATTGTCATTGAGATCCTTCAATGTTGTTGGCGTAGAGATTCTTGACTTCGATCCGTCGTCGTTTGTCGCCGAGAGTTTGCTCAAACGCGCCGCGGATTCGGCAGAGGTTCCTCTCAAACGTTGCCAACGATCAACAATTGTTCACCCCTTTAAAAAGGGAAACAAGATTGGTACTTAATTACGCGGCGATATTAATGACTCCTACTTGCCTAATCTTGAGTCATTATGACACAATATTTAATTAAGGAAACAATTGCCCTTTTACCGCGCTGCAGCGGTTGTTTCCATAAAATAAAA
This sequence comes from Viscum album, assembly GCA_963277665.1. Taxonomy (NCBI): domain Eukaryota; kingdom Viridiplantae; phylum Streptophyta; class Magnoliopsida; order Santalales; family Viscaceae; genus Viscum; species Viscum album. The sequence continues at coordinate 1,153,640,564 of OY728135.1, forward strand.
TAAACATTTAGATTTTTTTATTTCATTTTTATTAAAACATCCAAAAATTAACCTTTTCCCTCGACCTGCACCGGTCGAGGTTAGCCTCATTCTTAGGTAAAGTCATTGTCCCGGACGCAAAGGTGTGCTCATATTTTTAATTCGGGCATCCGTTTAGAAACTGCCACAACCGCGCACAAGTGCCGACTCACTTAACTTAAAAAGTTCAAACCACCATTCCGGGATCACTGGACCTCGGAATGATGTGCCGTCTTCACGCCCGGTCTCGAAATAATTCCATAAAATATTTAAAATAATAAATGAAAAAATCTAAGACATTACAAGGCCACACATTTAATAGTGTCATCAAGGTCCATAACAATAATCAAGCATTTCATTTAATAATTTAACCTAGGCCAAGTGAAAATATCCACCCCGTTTCACAACTCAGTTCATTCCTTTGGCCATTTCACTCACCGGTGATAAGAAGGGAAAAGTGAATACATGCCATATTATAATTCATTTAATTAAATTTCGCAATTCCTTTTTATAAGTGACACAAAAAAACACACCTGAGGAGTGTTTTGGATAAAAGTAATAAATGGTTGTCAAGTACATTTAAACTAACACACTCTAAGGGGTGGTTCAAGTTGATGTCGTCAACCTCCATGATATAAAGGGTCTCATAGAAAATCTTGGTCAAGGTTTAAACAACAATTTAAAGGAATATTAATTTTAGGAGAAACAAGTATAAAGTCTGGCCTGTGGCACAACAATGACAAATTATAAACCTGAAGACTTTTAGGAAAAAGTAGTAGACCACCTACCTTTTCCCTGTGGAAGTCTCTTTGTTTAGTATTGAACCCATATTTGGGTTAGAACAAGAGCAAATAGAAAACCATAAAAGCCCTGAAAATATGGTATATTAGGCCACACAGAGATAACACCGAAAATGACGAAGAAAATTGAGAAAGGAAACAAGAGGAGTGATAGTCTTACTTAGGGAGATCTAATGTGATGAATGATGTTTGAATCAGAGTCTACATGAGGAAGATACACCAAAACCTAAGAAGATGGAAAAAGTATATCTTTACAGGTGGCTGACACTGCAAATGGAGAAGGGGAAGAAAGAATTGAGATTTAAAAGTGAAGAGGGGAAAAAAGTTCATTTCGAGGATTTTTAATAGAGAGTATGGTTTGGCTATATGGTTGGCCAAACCATATGCCAACCGTGTGAACCTAAGGTTTAGGTGCACACCCCTCACACGGTTTATGCACACAGTTAGAAAAACAGTGTGCAAACCTTGCATTTGACCCTACCTAGAGGCCCACACCCTGCACGATCTAGGTGAACGGTTATACAAACTATGTGAAAACCACGCGTGGTGCACCTTTAATAAATTATAGGTTTTTTCATGATTGTGTGGCCCATGTTTCACTATTAAAAAAATCATGCTCCACCTTTCCTGGTCCACATGGTTGAGGTGCATGATTAGTGAAAATTGTGCACTAATCGTGTGCCTCTCCCTGTTCCTCAAAAAACCGGAACTCCAATCCATGAACCAAGGTCGAACGCACCTGAAACCTCCATGACCACTTTGGGTACTTTAATTAAGGTAAAAAAAAGGTTTAGATAAAAATTTAATGGATCTATACCTCTATAAAGAACCAGAATCTTACAACCTTCCCTCCTTAAACCAACTCGTCCCCAAGTTGAACTTCTGAGGGTGGTTGAGATGCATCCGAGAATAACTCTGACCACTAAGAATGTTTATTGTACTCTTGTTCCTAGGTTTTGTCCTATACATGACCGTGCTTCCATAACACCCGAACCTAATGAACTGTATGTTGAAATAGTGGGTTCCCTAGAGCCAAATATTCAGTGCTTTTGATTACCATATCGTGTATACAGTTAGCTGTACTTGATGTTTGCTTACCATTATAGTGTATATATTTTTGCATCCACTATTTAATGGTAATTTCCAAAGATCAATTTTCGTGTCGAAAGTTTATAGAAGATCTCATGCTATAATGAGAACCTCGAGATACAATAACATTAATCTTAAACAAATGTCATATGGTCTAGATACATCATACTGACTGGACATAGTAGATGTTTGACTATCAGGTGCTAGGGGATCATAAGCATTGAGACTTATTCTCATGAAGTTCTCATTTGACGATCTCTAGTAGTGAGATCATGAGGACAGAACCACTAATAGGAACACCACATGTTTCGTGTGTCATTGAATGTTCTTATCTATGAACATGTGTAATGGTCTCCTAGCTTGATATCATTTCTAATGCGTGCCATTTGATTGGGTACTTTAATGAAAGATGAAAACCGTGATATTGAAATCGTGGTGAGGTAGTTTGTTTTGAGTGCTTCATTGGTGGAATGATATTGGTTGAATGACCAAAAAAGGATTTGTTGCTTCCAGGTTATGGAAGTTATATATTTTGGGCCATGTTGATCAGGACAGTAGTACTTTCATAAGACCATGGCCGTGGTAGTCAATGGTAAATCTGCCCAGTTGGATCAATAAACAATAAAGCAAGAAAAGGACAATGACACAAGTGTGTGTCTTGCTTTATGATATATTTAAATACAAAGAGATTATATTACACAGTATGTGTTCATAGGTTGGTTGTCGCTGCTGTGACAATCCTTATCTCTTTAGGGGCCATGAGGGGTTGCTAGATCCCGCTCTTGGTCTGTGAATATTATTCACTACTATTGAGATAAGGTCTTTGAGGGTTACACATAATAGCGTATTCAAGAATCTGCCCAATTCAGTTGAATAAGAGTTTTGGACATGGTGGGTCCTACCGTTGGGGTCCAGGATCTGTCCAAAGAGATAATATCACCAATGCAATAAATAAATTCATATTATTCAAGTTAAGAATAATTAGCATAAAATTTATTTATTAAATGTATCTACAAGTTTTTAAGTAAATACATGGAAAACATATTATTTGAACGAATATTAAAATATTCAAAGTTCAATTAAATTTGTGAGAATGATGAGTCGAGTTAATGACTCATTTATTATCACATAATATATTTAATATATTACAGGAAAGTGATGATAACATTTATGACTCAGATTAGTAGTTATAACATGTCGTTTATAGTGCGTTAAGTATTCGGGGGCCGGAGAGGCAATGCCAAGTATTTTAATTACACACCATATATAGAAGAGGAGAGCCTCCCACTAGGGACTATTCATGAGATTTCTCTCTCCTCTTCTCTCTCCCATGATCTAGAGAGAGAAGCTCTGGATCCAGGAGCTCAGATCGAGCTCTCTCTCAGGCATCACAAGCGAGGCGATGCAATGATTGTCGGAGCGTCGAAGATGTCGTCAGAATTCCGTACTAGCATCCGGATTATGATGATCGGTGCTCCCACAGTTTCTCAAAGGGTGTGTGGACAATCTGGAGAGATTTAGAGTTGGATTCTTCGAGTAGCAATTGCCAATGAAGAATTAAACATCATGTGAGACTTCAGATCTAAAAAATTTATTTTATCATTTTTATTTTGTTCTTAAAAGTCTTCACATGAGGTTCTCAAAATAAATTAGGCAACGATTCACTAACATCGACAAGTTCATGTTGAATGTTGGTAAAAAAAATTAAAAACATTTTTTTGGAACCTCTATTGCATTCCCGATACCTACAAGTGGTATCAGAGGGACGCGTGATGTTTTTAAGTCAATAGTAAAATTAAATTTGCATTTACTTTAAAAGAGGGTGTCATCACGATCCCACCGCCACAGACGTTTTCTGAATCCAATATCGGGTGGCCAGTCTGCGGTCATCTGAAGTTTTAAATTCGAATGAAATTTGGTTTTCTGATGAAATTATCGTCGAACGAAATAGTGTTTTCTGGTAACTCAATAATTTCACAGGAATTATTTTATAGTAATTTTATTAATTAATTAAAACTAATTAATTAATGAATTAATTATTTATTAATAAGCCTCAGTGATAGGCTTTAGAAAATTTGCAAAGGGGGCTTGACTCTTTAAATAGAAAAGGAGAGAGTATCAGATGTGGAATTAGATGGGTGTGGAAAAACTTTTTATTAAATTTAAAAAATAAAAAATTTAAAAAAAGGGAATCATATCTTGGTGGGGGCGAGGTGCCCCCCTTCCTTTTGGGCGGACCCACTCGGTCACCCTCGAGTTTTTTTAAATCCGTTTAAAAAAAATTACAAAAACCGTCTAGGTTATTTTTTTTAAAATGCACCCGAAAGGCGACATCCCTAATGCCGCCTATCCCCTAATTTTTTTTGAAAACTTTTATTTTTATTTGTTTTTTTTGTTTATATATATATATATATAAACAAAACAAAAAATTTTAGCAGAATTTCTCTGCTATTAAAGATCTAGCGCTACAACCATTACAGCAGTTTGGATTCTGACAGAAACTCTCACCCAGACTTCCCTTTTATAAGAGGGCTTGCCCTGAAAATCATTCTGCATTTTCGATGTGGGATTCAGGTTCTCCCTTTCCTGCGCAGTACATTCTGCATTTCCGATGTGAGATTCTGTTTCAAGTACGTGACTTTGAAATACAATAAAATATAAACTATAAGACCAATATAAATGAAATTTTAAACATTGATTAAACATATAATAAATAGTTGAAAACAAAAATAATTTCCTCAAAAATGTTGATGAAAAATAATCTATAACCTTTCAAAACCGCCTACTTGAAACTTAAAAATGTTTCAAGTACGTGAATTTGAAAGACTATAAAATATAAACTATAAAACGAATATAATTGAAACTTTAAATATTGATTAAACATATAATAAATAGTTTAAAACAAAAGGAATTTCCAAAAAAATGTTGATGAAAAGTAATTTATAAGTTTTCAAAACCGCTTACTTGAAACTAAAAAATGTTTCAAATACGTGAATTCGAAAGATTATAAAATATAAAATATAACACCAATATAAATGAAACATAAAAAACATTGATTAAACATATAAGAAATAATTGAAAACAAAAGGAATTTTCTAAAAAATGTTGATGAAAAATAATTTATAAGCTTTCAAAACCGCCTACTTGAATCTTAAAAATGTTTCAAGTACGTGACTTGGAAAGACCATAAAACATAAAATAGAAGACCAATATAAATGAAACATTAAACATTGATTAAACGTATAATAAATATTTGAAAACAAAAGTAATTTCCAAAAAAAATGTTGATGAAAAATAATTTATAAGCTTTCAAAACCGTCTGCTTGAAACTTAAAAATGTTTCAAGTATGCGACTTTGAAAGACTATAATTATATTAATAATTAACTAATTAATTATTATATAATTAATAGTTATATTAATAATTAACAAAATATTTATTATATAAGTAATAATTAATGAGTAATAATTAATAATTAATAATTAATAATTAATAATTTAATGAATAGTTATAATTAATATTTATATTACTAATTAACTAATTAATAATTACTAATTACTTATTAATAATTATTAATTACTAATTAATAATTATAATGAATAATTATAATTAATATTTATATTACTAATTAACTAATTAACAATTAATAATTACTAATTACTAATTAATTATTTATAATTATTAATTATATTACCAATTAACTAAATAATTATTATATATGTAATAATTATATTAATAATTAATTATTATATAATTAATAATAATATTACTGATTAACTAATTAATTATGACATATTTAATTATTAATAATTACTAATTAAAAATTATACTAATTATATTTAATAATAATATTACTAATTAACTAATTAACTATTATATAATTAATAATTATATTACTAATTAACTAATTAATTATTATATAATTAATAGTTATATTAATAATTAACTAAATAATTACTGTATAAGTAATAATTAATAAGTAATAAGTAATAATTAATAAGTAATAATTAATAATTATAATTAATATTTATAATTAATATGTATATTACTAATTAATAATTAATAATTAATAATTACTAATTACTAATTAATAATTAATAGTTATAATGAATAAATGTAATTAAAAATTATATTACTAATTTACTAATTAATTGTTATATAATTAATAATTATATAACTAATGAACTAACTAACTATTATATAATTAATTATTAATAATTACTAATTAATAATTATAATGAATAATTATAATTAATATTTATATTACTAATTAACTAATTAATAATTAATAATTACGAATTACTAATTAATAATTAATAATTAATAATTAATAATTATTATGAATAAATGTAATTAAAAATTATATTACTATTTTAGTAATATATTATCATATAATTAATAATAATATTACAAATTAACTACATAATTTTTATATAATTAATTATTAATAATTACCAATTAATAATTATAATGAATATTTATAATTAATAATTATATTAATAATTACTAATTAATAATTATAATGAATAATTATAACTAAAAATCCTATTATAAATTTACTAATTAATAATTATAATTACTTATTATAATTAATTATTATATTTATAATTAACTAATTAATTATTATATAATTAATAATGATATTACTAATTAAATAATTATTTATTATATAGTTAATAATTATATAATTAATCATTATATTACTAATTAAGTATTATATAATTAATAATTATATTACTAATTAACTAATTAATTATTATATAATTAATAATTATATTACTAATTAAATAATTTATTATACGTTTAATCTATGTTTAACGTTTCATTTATATTGGTCTTCTATTTTATGTTTTATGGTCTTTCAAAGTCACGTACTTGAAACATTTTTAAGTTTCAAGTAGGCGGTTTTGAAAGCTTATAAATTATTTTTCATCTACATTTTTTAGGAAATTCTTTTTTTTTCAATTATTTATTATATGTTTAATCAATGTTTTTATGTTTCATTTATATTGGTGTTATATTTTATATTTTATTGTTTTTCAAATTCACGTACTTGAAACATTTTTTAGTTTCAAGTAAGCGGTTTTGAAAGCTTATAAATTACTTTTCATGAACATTTTTTTGGAAATTTCTTTTGTTTTCAACTATTTATTATATGTTTAATCAATGTTTAAAGTTTCAATTATATTCATTTTATAGTTTATATTTTATAGTCTTTCAAATTTACGTACTTTTTTCAAGTAGGTGGTGATGTTATTAATATTTTCATGACTTATTATATTCCCCCTTTACTTATTTTATATGAAATGTGCATAATTTGTGTGACATATTAATGTTTTAATATTAAGTATAATATTTGAGCATTTTTAGAAGTAGTCAAATTGAGCCAGTTTAATGTTTTAATTATAACTATCACTATACTGATCCAAATTGTGTGGTTCTTGTTTTGTAGGATTCTCCTTTCAATATTCAACATTTCATTAGAAGGAACCATGAGCCAATTCTGCCATTTGAAGGGTCATATGGTCCTCACAAACAAGACCAATGAATCTGTGAACAAACTGGACCATCCTTGAAGATTGATTTACTGGGTTCAATCCAGAAGTCCAAAAACCATAAATCTCCACCATAATTCGGGGGACACTACATTTCATCTTGGATAAAAATTTCATGGCCCAAATCCAAGTACAAGGGGCCCAAATAAATCATTGAAGTCCAGCCCACCATTCTGGCCGAGAATGAAAATCAGTATAGTATACATGACATATCTCCTGATGTAATCATCCAAGCGAGCTGAGATTTTGCAGTGTGAAAGAGGAGATGTAGACGGCCGACTTTGTTGAAGAAACCATTCGTATTTGAAGGCATCTTCATATTCAAAAACCCTTTCACATTATGGACTTCAAAAAGACTGGATTGAAATGGACAGTTTAAGTTTGTTTATTCAACCGGCCATAACTTTTTATCCTTACTTCCAAATGACTCCAAATTTTGAGAGTAGTCGGAAAACATTATTTCCTACAACTTTGAAGAAGAAGATATTCGAAGATTATGCTGTCTGAATTGCCAAATTGGCGATGCAAGTGGAGGGACAGATTGGGAATGCAAACTGTCCACTCCTTGGGCTATAAATACTCTCCCCTTCTCTCCTTGAGAGGGGTTGGCATTTCAGAAGAGAGGAGATCACATTGGCACGACCAAAGCTTTTCCAAAGGCTTGGGAGGACCTGCCATACTCAAGTTTTAACTTGAGAGACCTTTCCTCCTCTCTTTCTTTTCACTTACTTTTTTGTTCTTCATTTTTGTAATCTTGTAATTCTCTTTCTTTGTAATTCTGTTTTAATGCAAGTTACTTCTTCAATATCTCTTATTCTCTTCCACCTTCTGTATTTTAATATTAATTTTCTTAAAATAGTTTAAATTCAGTTCAATCCCCTTCCCTTCTTTAGCTTCTTCATTCAATCGAAAGTTCGTTTTTAATTATCATCATTGTTCGTGTGTGTGTGTCGACGTACCACTCTTTTCTTATCCCTTTCTTTTTCTTATCTTATTAATTTATAATCATAATCATTATAACCAGATTATTAATCACCCAAATGTATGAGTAAATCTCTCATTGGGGTGAGTTATAATTTAGGTATGTTAAGTGATTGAGAGCTTCTGCTCGATGAATATTCTTTAAATTAACATTGTGTATGTTGGACTTAACATGTCATGGATTAATGACTTGTTTTGTTTAACATGTGGTTTCCATGGATTATTGGAACCATAAGTACAGAACCATAAATAAGATCTGATTGAGATTATAACCTTAAGTTAAGTTAAGTCTTGGTTTAAAGCCTTAACACTTAAGAATTCTAATCAACATCATCTTGTGACATGGGTGTTAATTTAAATGCAATATAAAGCAAAGCTCGAGGATATCACAAGCTTAACTAAACTAATGATGAACTCACCCCAATCTTTATCAATTTGGTAAATCAAAAATCATCCATAAATCATTTCAATTAAGCTCTGCAAACAAACCCCCCTAATCAAAATACAATCAACTAAAAACAAATGACTACTACAAAGTATCATCGCCGAGGATTCGACCCGAGTGCTGCTATACACATTAGCAGAGCACCGGAACCTTGACTGGTCGATAGGCGACAATCGGCCGCACTTTCAAATGGCGCCGTTGCCGGGGATGGTGCTTTAAGTAGTCATTAGTTTCTGGTTATTGTCAAAAAAACAAAAAAAAAAACAAAAATTTAAAAAAAAATTGAAAAAAAAAACACAAAGAAAAACCCGTCTTCCTCTTAAAAATCATAAACTGAAAAAATACAAAGAAAAACCCGTCTTCCTATTTCTTCCAAAATCTCTCTGAATGCCCCGTAGCCTTCCAAACAATCCCTCAGATTTGTTTGACCCTGAAATTGAGCGAACACTTCGCCAACTTAGGAGGAACATAAGAGATACTCAACTAATTCAAGAACCAGTCATCATCCAACCAATTGAAATTGCAATGGCCAATCCTAGGGAACAAACCCTAAAAGAACTTGCTACCCCTGATATGAATTACCAACCTCTTGGTATTCAATATCCAAACATTGAAGCTGACTTCGAACTCAAATCGGGTTTGATTCATCTTCTTCCTCATTTCCATGGTCTAGCTGGTGAGGATCCTCATCTTCACCTCAAAGAGTTCCAAGTGGTCTGCTCAACCATGAAACCTCAAGGGGTTTCTGAAGAACAAATCAAGCTTAGAGCTTTCCCCCTTTCCCTAGCAGATTATGCCAAGTCTTGGCTCTACTACCTCCCACCTGGTTCCATAAACTCATGGGTTGACATGAAGAGACTTTTTCTTGAGAAGTTCTTTCCCGCTTCCCGAACAGCTTCTATCCGAAAGGAAATAAGCGGCATCCGTCAATTCCCTAATGAATCACTCCATGAGTATTGGGAGAGGTTCAAAAGTCTTGTGGCAACTTGTCCACATGGTTCACGCCCAAATTTACCCAAGAGAAGAAGGGTAGAACGGTCCTTGTAGTGTAGCTTGGGTTGTCGATTCCACAGAGACCTAAGAAGATACCTAAGATACAAAACCTAAGGGATGGATTTTTGGCTATGAAGTGGACAACTTGGATTGATTTTGGATGGGTTTTAATGATATCTAAAAGATTTAAGTGGATTCAATTTAAAAGAATGAGTTGATCCTAGGTTATCACTCGGGGTGGATTGGATGTATTTTCTTTTTAATGATTTCAATTTCTTAAATTTGAGATGGGTTCATTTAAGGAGATAAAACAACATCATCACTTACTGGTTTAATGCCTACACCCTCTAATACTAATCACCTATACACTTGAAGGATCAAAGTTTTGAGCACTTCAAGGTAAAGGATCGTATTAGTACTTGAAGTGTGTGGCCTTAAATTCAACAAGGACGATGGAGTTTAAAAATCATCAAATAAAAATCCCAATTAAAGAAGTGATTATACATTAATTAGGTGATAAATAACATCCAATCCAGCCCCTTGCTACTCCCTTGGATCAACCCATAAGTGGGTTAGCCCTCCATTGATCCCATGGTTTCAATGGAAGCGGAAAGTAGACTCATAAGGGAGGAATGAAGAAGTAAAGAAAACAACAAAAATAAAATGATCACTCCACTGTTGTGTGAATAATTTCACAAGGTTTGGTGTGAATAAATTCACACCTTAATCCAACGGTATCAAAGTGATATTAAGAACAACAGAATAAGAGTAGAAGAAGAACTTTTATTAAGAAACTAAAGTGAATTGAACAACTTACATGTGAAAGACAAAATTGAGGCAACAAAAATGCAGCATAACATTACAAGTAAACAAAGCATCCAAGATCTTCAACTCCTTCACCACCACTGCCTTAAATAGGCATTTTGGGAGCCTTGGGTCGAGCCTTCAACAGTAAAAGTCATCCCACTTGAGTATGGTAGGCCTAGGGTGGTGGAAAGTTTGTGGAATTTGGAATTTTCCACATTTGACCCGAGGTGGCAGCCAGATTTCATCCACCGAACAGACGCGTTTGGATGACCTTCTAGATGGCCGAATCAGGGTGGGCCATAGAAGAAGAAAATGGAGCTCCGGATGTCTGCTAACCGGCTGTAAAATTTGGGCCCATTTGGAGTTGTGTATTCCGAGATATGATCAAAATGGTGGACTGTTTTTCTGGGCCGCAGAATCTGGCCCAGAATTTTATCTCTAACTTGGGCCGCCTAAATGACCAACATGGAGGCCGAATTAGCATTAACTCCTGAAGAGTGATTTGTTCCTGTACATGTCTTCTATCATCCCACGAAAGTTGGGATTAATTGGGCCTGTATGTTGGGCCCCACAGTCTCATCAGTGGGCTGGTGTCCAATCTGCCTTCTCCAGAATTGCTTCCTTTCATTGCCAAATATCTCCATCATCCTCCATAAATTCTCCATTGATCCCTGAATCAAACATGTTCATATTTAAGTGTAGATCAATTTCCAAAAATATCAAATTAAAATATGTAAAATTCAATTCCTTACAATCAGATGAATCATTGGGTACTTTAAATGATGTTCAAAAATGTACCACATAGTAGTGCATTTTAAGAAGGTATTACAAACATAATGTGAAATGATGTTCAAAGTGTAAAATGCACTAAAATGGTGTTTATGAATAACAAAGAACATGAAAATTATGTATATTAACAATGAATATTAGCCTCATTTAGTGGCTAATCACACCCCCCAACTTGAGTTTTGCTAGTCCCGAGCAAAATATATCTCATCAAAAATGAAATTCAAATTCCCTTTTCTAAAAACATTTTAATACAAAATGATCACCAAAAAACCTTATACCAAACAATCATGAAACCCATCAAAATATTTTAATAAGAGATAGTTTCATAAGCAGATCCCAATCCCAAGCCCATTCCTTTGATCAAATCCATCATCATACTTCATCCAACTCAATTAGGTGTAATGATGTGTTGTGAATCACAATAGATATGGGGTTCATTTTCATTCAAGGGGGAAATCATGGAAGCGCTAGGTGGAATCACATTTAATCCTAATATGAGCATTCTTCATCCCTATTTTTTTTTTGATTTTTTTTTGCAATATTGCTATAGTAATTGAGATTGCAATTAATCAAATTAACCCATGTAGCAAGACTTTGCCGATGACTCCCAGACTCAAAGGCCTTAGGGCACCAAGTGAAGCCCACATACTCGGGCATCGTCTCGAGTTAACTTAATCAAAACAAAGTCATATTACCATAAATAGAGATAGATTGAAAAACTCAGGGCTAGACAACTCTGGAGTCACGATCCCCAAGTGCCGAAAGCCTCGCATTTTATCAATCCATTGCTCTACACGCAAATTTTTATTTTATTTTTTTATTTTTTATTTTTTAATAATAATTTTTTTTTAATTTTTTTTTTTGAATACTCATATTATTCATAAAAATAAAACCATCCTATGCTATTTATTATGGGACCCCAAAAATTCAAATTAGTACCCCACTGTCTAGAGGACGTGCATTGTGGCATTTTTTTTATTTGGATGAAAATATAAATGATGACATATCACATTGGACAGCCACACTTTCCAAAATCTATGCTCATGAAATTATACAAGGATTAAAATCAGAATCAGGGCATGCTAAATTATTTGATATTCAGTTTCAAAGTGTGCAATGTGTATTACCATGTTCGAAGTTAAAGGAATTTTTCCTTCCATTTACTTTTTTTTTTCAAATCATTCAATTTTTGTTTTTGACACAAAAGCATTTTTTTTATTTTATCTCCCCCCCAACTTAAAACAACACTGTCCCCAGTGTTTAAAGAAAAGAAAATTTATAAGGGGGTAGAGGTAGAGAATTAAAGTTCAAAAATGAAATTGAAAATGAGGGTTATGGAATGAAGTCACCTGGTGGTTGAAGTTGGAAGTTCTTGCAGCTTGAATTTGTTCCTTTGATATCCATGTCTCTTGCAAAGTTCCCTAGTGGAAAAAGGAAAAAAAAAAACAAAACAAACAAAACAAACAATATATATATATATATATATTTATATAATAAAGGAAGTAAAATATAAGAATATATATAAAAATTATAGAATAAGGTAGCACAAGAAGCCGCAGGTCAGTGGTAAGCGCGCGCCCCTGTCTCCCTTCGGTCCCGGGTTCGAGTCCCCGCGGCTTCGCCGGTTGTGACGGGGTTTGCCCCACGGCCTATGGCGTGGACTTTTTTTTTTTTTTTGTATTATTATATATATTTTTCTTAACCTATTGAATAATAAAAACAAAATAAACTGATGATACATTGTCTTCTTTTTAAATTTCTGGGTAAGGTATTACTCAAGGATCACACCACGTGACACGGATGAATATGGTGCTCCTATTTCGTACCCATCCATACTCATAATAGAAGAACAGGTCAAAAGTCTATTTTTTTTTATTTTAAATATAAACATGATTAAGTAATCTTATTTGAAAAATAAAGATGATTCAGAAATATTAGAAACATAAAAACCACGGGTTGCCTCCCGTGCAGCGCTTTGTTTAACGTCGTTAGCTCGACTTAAACCCCTTATTGATTAATTGTTGTTTTTTTTTTCATCAAAGGTAGGTTCACTAAGGTCTTCATCAACTTCATGTTTTTGGAATGGTTCTATGAATGGTTTGACTCTATGACCATTAACTTTAAATATTTGACCATTGGTGGGATCTTGAATTTCAACAGCCCCATGGGGGTACACCTTATGCACTATGTATGGACCAGACCATCTAGACCTCAACTTTCCTGGGTGCAAATGAAGTTTAGAACTATACAAAAGCACAGGTTTCCCTGGTTCAATGTGTTTAGTTTTAAGATTCCTAGACTGGTAGGCTTGAACTCTAGCTTTATTGATCCTTGAATTTTCATAAGCCTCCATCCTAAGTTCCTCAAGCTCGTTTAGATCCAATTTCCTCTTTATTCCGGCCAAAGAAATGTCAAAGTTCATTTTTTTGATTGCCCAAAAGGCCTTATGCTCAATCTCCACTGGCAAATGGCATGCTTTACCATAAACCAACCTATATGGGGACATTCCTAGGATAGTTTTAAATGCTGTTCGATATGCCCAAAGAGCATCTAAGAGTTTGCTCGACCAATCTTTCCTAGATGGATTAACAGTTTTCTCAAGAATTTGTTTGATTTCTCGATTGGCTAACTCAGCTTGACCATTGGTTTGTGGGTGGTAAGCGGTGGACACTTTGTGAGAAATTCCATACTTCTCCATGAGCGATGAGAATGGGCGATTGCAGAAATGAGTTCCACGATCACTAATGATAGCCCTAGGAATCCCAAATCTAGAGAAGATGTTTTCTTTAAGGAATCTAATCACAGTTTGATGGTCATTGGATTTTGTAGGAATGGCCTCAACCCATTTTGAAACATAATCGACAGCCAAGAGAATGTAAAGATATCCCCTAGAGTTTGGGAAGGGACCCATGAAATCAATTCCCCAACAGTCAAAGATTTCAACCACTAATATTGGAGTGAGAGGCATTTGATTCCTTTTTGTGATGGATCCTACTTGTTGACACCTAGGGCAGCTTTGACAAAATGTGTAGGAGTCCCTTGAGAGGGTGGGCCAAAAGAGACCACATTGAAGAACCTTGGCAGAAGTTTTCTTAGAGGAAAAGTGACCTCCACAAGCCTCACTATGACAGAACATTAGGATAGACTCTTGTTCGGATTCTGGCACACACCTCCTAATAACTTGGTCAGGACAGAACTTATATAGGTATGGATCATCAAACACATAATGATTGACATCAGAAAGAAATTTTCTTCTAGCTTGGGTCCCTAAGAATTTTGGAATGACCCCTGAAACTAAGAAGTTGGCTATGTCAGCATACCAAGGGCAATCACTCACAGAATAGAGGTTCTCATCAGGAAATGAATCAGACACAGAAAGGTGATGTGATTTGTCCTTGAATTCCAACCTAGAGAGGTGATCAGCTACAACATTCTCGACACCTTTTTTATCCTTAATGGTTAAATCGAACTCTTGAAGAAGAAGGACCCACCTAATCAATCTAGCCTTTGCATCTTGTTTTTGGAAGAGATATTTTAGAGCTGAATGGTCGGTGAATACAATGATGGGTGATCCTAAGAGGTAGGACCTGAATTTCTCTAAGGCAAACACAACAGCAAGTAACTCCTTTTCAGTGGTGGTGTAATTGATTTGGGCATCATTTAAGGATTTGCTTGCATAAGAAATGACATATGGAGTTTTATCACACCGTTGTCCTAACACAACTCCTACAGCAAAGTCACTGGCATCACACATGAGTTCGAAAGGAAGGTCCCAGTTTGGAGATTTCATAATGGGAGGAGAGGTGAGAGCGGATTTAAGGGTTGAAAATGAACCCTCACAGCTTTCTGTCCAAACAAATGGAGAATCCTTTACTAGGAGAGCACAAAGAGGGCGAGAGATTGAACTAAAGTCCTTAATGAATCTTCTATAGAAACCAGCATGTCCTAAGAAGGACCTCACTTCCTTAACAGTTCTGGGTGATGGAAGGTGACGAATGATGTCAACCTTTGCTTTATCAACTTCAATCCCCCTACTCGAGACCAGATGGCCTAGAACAAGTCCCTCTTTAACCATGAAATGGCATTTTTCCCAGTTTAGGACCAGATTTTTTTCTTCACATCTTGACAAGACTCTATCCACATTCTGCAGACATCCCTCAAAGGTATCCCCAAACACAGAGAAGTCATCCATGAAGACCTCAAGAAAATCCCCTACCATGTCTGAGAAGATTCCCATCATGCACCGCTGGAAGGTTCCAGGGGCATTGCATAACCCGAACGGCATGCGTTTAAAGGCAAAGGTACCGAAAGGACATGTGAATGTAGTCTTCCCTTGATCCTCTAGGGAGACCTCAATTTGATTGTAACCTGAGTACCCATCTAGGAAGCAATAGAATTGATGACCCGCCACTCGCTCGAGGACTTGATCAATAAAGGGCAAGGGAAAATGGTCCTTCTTGGTACAAGAGTTGAGCTTCCTATAGTCAATACAGACTCTCCAGCCACTACTCACCCTAGTTGGAAGAATTTCCCCATCCTTATTAGTGATCACAGTGATTCCAGCTTTCTTTGGGACAACTTGAATTGGGCTTACCCACTCACTCTCAGCTATGGGGTAGATGATACCAGCTTTCAACAACTTAAGAAGTTCTTTCCTTACCACATCCATAAGATTTGGATTGAGTCTCCTCTGAGGTTGACGACATGGTTTGGATTCAGATTCAAGAGTAATCCTATGAGTTCCAATAAGTGGGCTAATCCCAGGAATATCAGACAGGGTCCAACCAATGGCTTTCTTGTGTTTCCTAAGGACATCTAGAAGCATCCCCTCCTGATTGGCTTCAAGAGAAGAAGATATGACTATAGGATGTGTTTGATTTTCCCCTAGGAAGGCATACTTGAGGGAGGTAGGAATTTCCTTCAATTCAAGATCTGGTTGGTTCAGAATTTCAGCAGAATATTGGGGCATTGGATCAAGATCAAATTTGTTTCCTAGATTTTCAGATTGAATTGATTCCCCATGTGTAGAAGTTTCAGCCACAAGATTGTATTGACCTGGGTTAGGGAAGGGAGTTTGAGTTGTCTCCATGAATGTGTTTTCCTGAAAGGTTTCACTGATTGTTGGTCCTAAGACATCATTATAGGAGCAATTTGAAAATGATTTGATCCAAGGAGATAAACTTCCTTCATGTGAACAAAGGAAATCAATCTCATTCTGACTTAAACATTCATCAAATATTCCTTGATGTTCCATGGATTCATTATCAATGCTTCCTATCATGTTTACTTCATGAATATCCTCGTCATCCCCTATTTGTGAGCTGGCATTGTAGATGTTCAAGTCTAGACTCATGTTCCCAAAGGTGATGGTCATGTTCCCATTTCGGACTCGGATAACAGAGTTGATTGTTGCAAGGAAAGGACGGCCAAGAATGATTGGAGTTTGATCCCTAGGAACTAAGCTTGGATGATTGTCAAGGACAATGAAGTCATCAGGGTAGATGAAGTTTTCAACCTTTACCAGAACATCCTTTAAAATACCCTTTGGAACCCTAATGCTACGATCAGCAAGTTGAAGTGTGACAGATGTGGGTTGGAGTTCTTCTAGGCCTAACTGGCAGTACACAGCATATGGGATGAGATTGACACTAGCACCTAGGTCACACAAGGCCTTGACAACTTTGCTTTCTCCTAGTTCAACATTAATGTAAGGGCAACCTGGGTCTTTCAACTTAGGAGGAATGGTCCCTTGAATGGTGGTACTCACATTAGCAGCCAAAAGGACTTGGTTTTTATGTGAAAATTTTCTTTTAAAAGTGCACAAGTCCTTAAGGTACTTTGAGTAGGAAGGTATGGTTTGGATTGCATCGAGAAGGGGTATGTTCAACTTGACTTGTGAGAAGATTTCCCTCAATGTTTCACTCAGTTCAGGCTTGGTTTTCCCCCTCATGCGTTGAGGAAATGGTGCAGGTTGTGGGGTTGTTTGTTGAAGAGTTGTTTCTTTCACATTGTTATCAGTTTCATCAGTTTGATCTTGTGGTTCATTTAAATTTTCATCCAAGTTTAAATCTTCAGGTGGGTTCTGAATTAGTTGTTCAGGTTTCTCAATTGATTTCCCACTTCTTAAAACAGTCACAGCCTTTAGTTGTTCATGAGTTGTTTGAGCACAACTTGACTCTCCCCTTGAAGTTGAGGATGGCACCGCCTGAGTAGGCATGGGTGCCTTTCCTGTTTTGATGGTTTGAAGTTCTTGTTTTAGGGAAGATACCTCCGAGTTCATCCTCTCCATTTGTTTGCACAGTTGTTCTAGTAGGCTTTGTGGAACAGTTTGGGTGGGTGCTTGAGTAGGTTGGTTTATCCCAGGGGGATATTTTGGAGGTGGGATGGTTTGTTGAAAATGGACCGGTGGTTGTTGGTATTGGATAGGTTGGGTTTGGAACTGGTTATGGTTTTGGTAGTTCTGATGGGGGTAAGGATTTTGTCCCTGTGGTTGGCTAGGTTGTTGGTTATCTTTCCAGCGGAAGCCTGGGTGGTCATTGTACCTTGGATTGAAGGTGTTTTGGTATTGGGGCTTTTGAAAGTTTAGGGCATTGACTTCCGCTGGGGGTCCTCCTAGAAGAACATCCTTGATGGATGGAATGGTTGGGCAGTTGTCTGTTTTATGGTCATGTTTGTCACAAATTGTGCAAACAAGGTCTACATTTTGGATTTCATGGACTTTCCTAAGGTCTATCTCTTCAACCTTCCTAGAGAGTGCTGCGAGTTTAGCCCTAAGGCTTTCCTCTTCTCTAAGTGTATGAATTCCAGTGGTTCTTTGTGGCTTTTCAGAATAAGGTGAAGTTCCCCAAGTTTGGTTTTGTTCAGCCAGACTTTCCAGATACTCGTAAGCATCATTTGGGGCTTTGTTTTTAAAAGTTCCATTACACATCATGTCAATGAATTGTTTATTACCCGGACCCAACCCTTCATAGAAAATTCTCACTTGTTCAGGTATGGAAAACCCATGGTGTGGAACCATGTTTAGGGTGTCTTTGAACCTCTCCCATGTTTCATAGAATGACTCTCCCTCTTTTTCAAAAAAGTTTTGGATGCTCTTTTTAAGTGCGATTGTTTTGTGATGAGGGAAGTATTTTTTGTAGAATTCTCTTTGCAGTTGGTCCCAAGAGTGGATTGATGCAGGTCTCAAGTTGTTTAGCCAATTTTTAGCTCGATCCTTTAATGAAAAAGGAAATAGCCTCATCTTAGCGGATTCTAGTTGATGTGGGGGACACATGGTTTCAACAATGTCGTTGAACTCTTTGACATGAAGGTATGGCATTTCTGACTCCATCCCATGAAAGGTTGGAAGGTGGTTTAGGACATGGGGTTTGAATATGTAGTTGGTGTCTCCTATGGAATTGTGTCTAATGCATGAGGGGGCATTGGTCCAAGCTGGAGTGAGGTAGTCGTTCATGGTTTGATCAACTACATTCCCTAAGTTTGGAGCTTCTTGGTTTTGGTTTCCCATTTGATTCCCCCCAGGGTTTACAATTTGATTTTGTGGATGACCCTCCATTGGACTTGTTTCAAGTTCTGACTTTGGGGTTTCAAGAATATTTAAATCTGATTTAAACAATCCCTTAGGTGCACTTGACTCCCCTATCCCAGGACTTTCAACCCTAACTAGTCTGTTTGAGAAATCGCGGGTGTAGGCGGACATGCGCCAAAAAAAAAAAAGCGAGAAAGGGACAAGATAAGAGATCTTGGGTGAGAGTAGAAGAATGGAGGTGAGGAAAGAAGGTTTTTTTTTTTTTTTTTGGATCTAAGGTACTTACTTGGTCCCCGGCAACGGCGCCAAAATTTGGTTCACGCCCAAATTTACCCAAGAGAAGAAGGGTAGAACGGTCCTTGTAGTGTAGCTTGGGTTGTCGATTCCACAGAGACCTAAGAAGATACCTAAGATACAAAACCTAAGGGATGGATTTTTGGCTATGAAGTGGACAACTTGGATTGATTTTGGATGGGTTTTAATGATATCTAAAAGATTTAAGTGGATTCAATTTAAAAGAATGAGTTGATCCTAGGTTATCACTCGGGGTGGATTGGATGTATTTTCTTTTTAATGATTTCAATTTCTTAAATTTGAGATGGGTTCATTTAAGGAGATAAAACAACATCATCACTTACTGGTTTAATGCCTACACCCTCTAATACTAATCACCTATACACTTGAAGGATCAAAGTTTTGAGCACTTCAAGGTAAAGGATCGTATTAGTACTTGAAGTGTGTGGCCTTAAATTCAACAAGGACGATGGAGTTTAAAAATCATCAAATAAAAATCCCAATTAAAGAAGTGATTATACATTAATTAGGTGATAAATAACATCCAATCCAGCCCCTTGCTACTCCCTTGGATCAACCCATAAGTGGGTTAGCCCTCCATTGATCCCATGGTTTCAATGGAAGCGGAAAGTAGACTCATAAGGGAGGAATGGAGAAGTAAAGAAAACAACAAAAATAAAATGATCACTCCACTGTTGTGTGAATAATTTCACAAGGTTTGGTGTGAATAAATTCACACCTTAATCCAACGGTATCAAAGTGATATTAAGAACAACAGAATAAGAGTAGAAGAAGAACTTTTATTAAGAAACTAAAGTGAATTGAACAACTTACATGTGAAAGACAAAATTGAGGCAACAAAAATGCAGCATAACATTACAAGTAAACAAAGCATCCAAGATCTTCAACTCCTTCACCACCACTGCCTTAAATAGGCATTTTGGGAGCCTTGGGTCGAGCCTTCAACAGTAAAAGTCATCCCACTTGAGTATGGTAGGCCTAGGGTGGTGGAAAGTTTGTGGAATTTGGAATTTTCCACATTTGACCCGAGGTGGCAGCCAGATTTCATCCACCGAACAGACGCGTTTGGATGACCTTCTAGATGGCCGAATCAGGGTGGGCCATAGAAGAAGAAAATGGAGCTCCGGATGTCTGCTAACCGCCTGTAAAATTTGGGCCCATTTGGAGTTGTGTATTCCGAGATATGATCAAAATGGTGGACTGTTTTTCTGGGCCGCAGAATCTGGCCCAGAATTTTATCTCTAACTTGGGCCGCCTAAATGACCAACATGGAGGCCGAATTAGCATTAACTCCTGAAGAGTGATTTGTTCCTGTACATGTCTTCTATCATCCCACGAAATTTGGGATTAATTGGGCCTGTATGTTGGGCCCCACAGTCTCATCAGTGGGCTGGTGTCCAATCTGCCTTCTCCAGAATTGCTTCCTTTCATTGCCAAATATCTCCATCATCCTCCATAAATTCTCCATTGATCCCTGAATAAAACATGTTCATATTTAAGTGTAGATCAATTTCCAAAAATATCAAATTAAAATATGTAAAATTCAATTCCTTACAATCAGATGAATCATTGGGTACTTTAAATGATGTTAAAAAATGTACCACATAGTAGTGCATTTTAAGAAGGTATTACAAACATAATGTGAAATGATGTTCAAAGTGTAAAATACACTAAAATGGTGTTTATGAATAACAAAGAACATGAAAATTATGTATATTAACAATGAATATTAGCCTCATTTAGTGGCTAATCACCACACCATCAAATCCCTGACCAACTCCTGATCCAATACTTCTATGAGGGGTTATTGGCTATGGAGAGAAATCTCATTGATGCCGCAAGTGGCGGTGCTCTTGTTGATAAAACTCCTGCAGCTGCAAGAGATCTCATAAGTAACATGACTGCAAACACGCAACAATTCCATACTCGAGCACATGCTCAAGTGAAACAAGCCCAAGATAATCAATCCATAGAGCCCAACAAGATGACTGAGTGGATGAGTGAACTTACAGGTCTTGTGCGTCAACTAGCGGTGGCTACCAAAGCCCCAACCTCATCTTCTCCACAGTCACTATTCCCTGGACCTATCAAGAATTGTGGAATCTGCAACTCTCCATCTCATCCGACTGACACATGTCCACAACTTCAAGATGATCCATCTGATTCATCTAGTCCAATGGAGCTCAATGCGGCATATGCTCAGCGAAACTTCAACCCTCAACAATCAGGTCAGTTTGTTAGAAACTTCAACCAACCCCACTCTGAGCCCTTCTCTTCTACCTTTAACCCACCTCTGAGGTATGGTAATCCCATTTCTCATCCTCCTCAGTTCCCTCATCAAAACCCAAACCAGTTTCAATACAGTCAAGGTTTTGGTAACTTCCAACAACCTTACCCTTTTGTCCCTCAACCCCAAAGGAACAATCCTCCTCCTGGATTCCACTATCCTAACGAGCCTTCCCAATTCCCCACCCAATACAATCGCTTTCCCAAGAACCAAAATCAAGGCCAACCCAATTTGGGACATGCCTCTTCTTCTAAACAACCATGGGAAAGTGCTGTAGAGGATCTTGCTTCCTTCACCCGTTCTAGCCTAAAGAACATTGAAACCCAAATAGGTCAACTTGCATCCCACCTTAGCCAGCAACAACCATCCAATTCATCCCAACTCCCAGCTCAACCATTACCCAACCCCAAGGGTAATGTAAGTGCAATTGCACTTAGATCAGGAAAGAAACTTCCTATGCCTCAAGATAAATCCTCAAACCCCCCTTTCGATGTTGATCTAGAAAATGAAAAGAACAAAAAGCTGGAAAAGGAACTTGAATCCACTCCTTCACCTCCTTCCATTCCTCTAAGGAACCCAATTCCTTTTCCTCAAGCCATCTCCAATCCTAAGAAGTCCTTTGAACCTGATCCTGAAATGCTTGACATGTTTAGACGTGTTGAAGTGAACATCCCCCTCTTAGATGCCATCAAACAAATCCCTAAGTATGCCAAGTTTCTTAAGGAATTGTGCACCCATAAGAGGAAACTTAGGAACATTGAAAATGTTTCAACCCAACAGTCCATTCCCATGAAGTGCAAAGATCCAGGGACCTTCACGGTTCCATGTCAAATAGGGAGTTCCAACTTTGATGATGCACTCATAGACCTAGGAGCCTCAATTAATGTCATGCCCAAATCCATTTTCTCCAACCTTGGTCTAGGTCCCTTTCACCCAACGGGTGT
Organism: Viscum album; assembly: GCA_963277665.1. Taxonomy (NCBI): domain Eukaryota; kingdom Viridiplantae; phylum Streptophyta; class Magnoliopsida; order Santalales; family Viscaceae; genus Viscum; species Viscum album. Next base: position 1,153,663,114 of record OY728135.1, read on the forward strand.
TGTCATTCAATTAGCCAATCGAATCAGTGCCAGTCCTGAGGGGATAATTGAGGATGTTCTTGTTCGGGTCAATGATCTTATCTTCCCAGCTGATTTCTATGTCCTTGACATGGAAGGTGAGACGACCTCTTCTCGATCTCCCCTAATTCTAGGAAGACCATTCCTCATGACTGCGAGAACCAAGATTGATGTCCATTCAGGCATCTTATCCATGGAATTCGGTGACCAACTGGTCAAGTTCAACATTTTCCAAGCCATGCGATACCCATCTGAGGATCACTCTGCATTCTCAATCCATTCTTTTGAGGACACTTCTACGATTCAATCGAACCCCAATCCACCATGTTCTTCATGTTATAATGATAAAGGATCTTGTGAAATCTGCACCATGATTAACAAAGTCATAAATGGTGAAGTTGATGTGGACCTCTCATTCATAGACTCCATCAATCTAGAGGAACTTGAAAACTCTCTTGAATCCCACATCAACTCTGATCTCTACTGCTCCACCTTGGACAGTGTTGAGGAAAATGATCCAAACCCATCTGGAATCCCTTCTCCTTCTCCTAACTTTTCTAGCTCTCAAATCAAGGCTGAAACTGATCTAAAACCACTTCCTTCACACCTCAAGTATGCATTCCTTTTCCATAATCCCTCCTACCCTGTCATTATCTCTGCTTCACTTTCTGAAACTGAGGAGTCCCAACTTGTTCAAGTGTTAGAAGAAAACAAAAATGCCTTAGGTTGGACCCTAGAGGATATTCCAGGAATCAACCCTGCCCTTTGCATGCATCACATCCATCTAGAGGAATCATCCAAACCAATTAGGCAACCTCAAAGAAGACTCAATCCACTCATACTTGAGGTAGTTAGGGAATAGATTACCAAGCTTCTTCAAGCTGGTATTATCTACCCAATTTCTGATAGTGAATGGGTTAGTCCAATTCAAGTCATTCCTAAGAAGGGAGGGATAACAGTTGTCACAAATGAACATGGAGAAGTGGTCACAACTCGAGTGAAAAACAAATGGCGTGTGTGCATCGATTATCGCAAATTGAATGCTGAAACACGAAAAGATCACTACCCACTTCCTTTCCTTGACCAAATGCTTGAGAGATTGGCCGGAAAGTCACACTATTGCTTTCTTGATGGTTACACCGGCTACTTCCAAATTCCAATCGCACCTCAAGACCAAGAAAAGACCACATTCACTTGCCCCTTTGGAACCTATGCCTATAGGCGAATGCCTTTTGGCCTTTGTAATGCTCCTGCAACATTCCAGCGGTGTATGATGAGTATCTTTTCTGAATTCATTGAGAATTGCATGGAGGTCTTCATGGATGACTTTACCATTTATGGCGAGTCATTTGAATCTTTCTTACATTCACTCTCTTTGGTCCTTCAAAAGTGTGTCAAGTGCAACCTTGTGCTGAATTTTGAAAAATGTCACTTCATGGTTTCAAATGGGATTGTTCTAGGGCACATAATTTCTCAAGAGGGTATCCAAGTTGATCCAGCCAAAATTGAGGTGATCCAATCACTTCCTGAACCCAAATCAGTTCGAGACATTCGGTCCTTCCTTGGTCATGCCGGTTTCTATCGGCGATTCATTCAGAACTTCAGCAAGATTTCCCTCCCACTCACTCGTTTACTTCAAAATGATGTCACATTCAATTTTGATGAGGCTTGCAAGAGAGACTTCATTGAACTCAAATCTGCTCTCACATCTGCTCCAATAATCCAACCCCCAGATTGGTCCTTACCATTTGAATTGATGTGTGATGCTTCTGATAGGGCCACTGGGGATGTTCTTGGTCAAAGAAGAGAAAACATTCCTCATGTCATCTTTTATGCCTCAAAAACATTGGATGAAACTCAATCACACTACACTGTGACTGAAAAAGAACTTTTAGCTGTGGTTTTTGCCTTGGATAAATTCCGGCCCTATCTCTTAGGTGCCAAAATCATCATCTTCACGGACCACTCAGCATTAAAGTTCTTACTTAAGAAAAGTGATTCCAAACCAAGGCTAATAAGATGGATTTTAATGCTCCAAGAGTTTGACCTTGTGATAAAAGATAAACCTGGAAAAGAAAACCCTGTGGCTGACCACCTGAGTAGAATTTCTAATTCTTCTCATTCTGAAATAATTGATCCTGAATTTCCAACTGAACACCTCTCCTCTCTCACTCCAAAGTTACCATGGTATGCCCCAATTGTCAATTACTTGGTTTCCGGTGTTTTCCCTGAATATTTTTCAAAAGAAAAAAAAGAAAAGATGAAAAGTGATTCAAAGCATTATTTTTGGGAAGATAATAAACTTTGGAAAACTGGGGCTGACATGGTAATTAGGAGATGTGTTGATGAAACTGAACAATCCTCCATCTTGGAATTCTGCCACTCAATGCCTGGAGGTGGCCACTTTGGACCACAAAGAACTTCTAGAAAGGTCCTAGATTCTGGATTCTTTTGGCCTTCACTCTTCAAGGACTCACACGAGTTCTGTCAATCATGTCCCACTTGCCAAAAGTTTGGCACAATTTCCAAAAGAAACGAAATGCCTCAAAATCCATTAATCTTCTGTGAACTTTTCGATGTTTGGGGCATCGATTTCATGGGACCTTTTCCCCCTTCCAATGGATTATCCTACATTCTCCTTGCTGTTGACTATGTTTCTAGGTGGGTCGAGGCCAAACCCATTAGGAAAGATGATGCTCAAACTGTGAGTGAGTTCCTCAAAACCCATATCTTCCATCGATTCGGAACACCACGTGCTTTGATAAGTGACTTAGGAACTCATTTCTGTAATAGAACCATGGAGTCACTTTTGAAAAAGAATGGGGTTGTACATAAAACATCCACTGCATATCACCCTCAAACAAATGGAATGGCTGAACTTTCTAACAGAGAAGTGGAAAGAGTGCTTGAAAGAATTGTTAAGCCCACAAGAAAAGACTGTCCCGATAGACTTGGTGAAGCACTCTGGGCCTATCGAACAGCCTATAAGACACCCATTGGGATGTCTCCATTTAGGCTAGTTTTTGGTAAAGCCTGTCATTTACCAGTTGAAATCCAACATAAGTCATTTTGGGCTGTCAAAACTTGTAATTTAGATTGTGAGAAATCTGGTGAAGAAAGATTGTTGCAGTTGACTGAATTGGAGGAGCTTCGACTCGATTCGTATGAGAACTCCATTCTCTACAAAGAAAAGGCAAAGTCACTCCATGACAAGAACATTCTTCGAAAGGTATTTCATGAAGGTGAAAATGTAATGCTCTTCAATTCTTGATTTCGACTTCACCCAGGTAAGCTTAATTCTCATTGGGAAGGTCCTTTTGTTATTACTAACGTTTACCCATTTGGTGAAGTGCAAGTCCAAGACCCTTCTTCAAAAAGAACATTCACGGTAAATGGACACCGGTTAAAGCATCACCATGAGAGGTCTCACAATCCAGGAACCACGTCGACTTCCATCGAAACCCCATCCACTTCAATAGAACCACCACTGGATGGAGACCCGCCAAATCCAAACCAGGGGGCACCTCTTTCCCTTTAACTCTATCTCTCCTCAATCTCTCTTCCCTCTCTTCTTCTCTCTATTTCTTCTTCTTCCTCTCTCCCTCTCATTTTTTTTACAACATTCTTCCACAACCTTTTTTCTATTTTCTCTTTTGTGTGGATCTGTCATTAAAAATAAAAAAATTTAAAAAAAATAATTCAAAACAAATGAAAATTGAAAAAAAGGGGTGTCATAATTACTCATCATCCAATATTGAAATTTTGTCCAACCATTTTGGGGAGTCAAAAGGCTTGTTTTAAACTCAAATATATTGACTTTTTATCTCAAACTTGGGTAAACAATTTTGTGTCAATAACAAACATTTTGAATGAACAATTTTTGGTGGAAAATGATTCTCCCCTACTGTGAGGAATAACATTAGCCTTCATGCCAAGGTCATCTATGGCCATCTTTTTCATTGTGTGTCTTCACCACTGATTGTGAGTCTTGAGTTTGTGGACCTTCGAGCTGAATTTCCATCTTTTGTGTGCATTAATATGATAGAGGCATTTTCTAAGCCACATGAGAATCAGAATAGCCAAATAGCCTCCCGTTACCCTTACATTGATCCTACTTTTGAAAGCCCCTTTGAGCCTATGAAAACCTTTCTTTTGATAGCCACATTACAAGCCTAATACCTTGTCCCACCCAACATCTTCATGGATTTTCATTGTACAATTTATTGAAATTTAAGTGTGGGGGGAATGAACTTCATTTTTGGGCGTACTTTCATTGATTTCCAATGTGTCATCATATGCTTGAGGGCAAGCATCCATTCAAGTGTGGGGGAGAGGTTGTAATTCTGTGAGCTTTGGGGTGTATATGTGTAATTGTCATTTGTACAAAAGTCATTGAAAAGTGTTCAAAAAAAATGAAAAAAAATTATATAAAAAAAATGAAAAAAATAAAAAAAGGAATGGGTTGTGTCTTGGGTGGGTCAAAAATCATTAATCATCAACCTTTGATCGTGTTATAAATTAGTTCCATGTGGAGATCAAGCATGGGTTGGGAGATGACTGTGAGACTTGTTTCAAGCACAACTTTCGAAAAAAAAAAGCAAAAAAAGAAAAAGAAAAAAAAAGAACACTTGAATCATCTTGTATTGTGCCATTATTGGAAGTCTTCCATGTTGTACATATTCCATCATCTCACCCTATTCCATTTTCTATCTCCCTCACTTTTCATTCATCACACATTCATTCCCTTGTAAATATGTGTTTCTATTTCCTTTCAAATCAAATTTCAAAAAAAAATGTGCATTGATTTTTCCATGTTGGTGTTTTTAACCCCTCTTTTCCTTTGGACATTATATACCTACCGTCCCATAGCCACTGAAAAACCCCTTAAAAGACCTCTTGATTCTTGTACACATTAGATTTGGGAATGGAAGCTGAGAGCTCTTACAAACTCTTGATTTTCACTTTTTGTTGGTGAATGAGTGAACCTCCTAAAATACATTTTTATCGTCTTGAGAGGAGTAAGTTTTGAGTGCCTACATTTTCTAATTCAAACCTTGAACATGAAAAAATGAATTGTTTATGATGAATTATTGTGAACCAAATTTGTGATGGAATTCAATATGGATGAGTAAAATAGTCTAAACCTCCCCTGATTGGAGAAAACAAAATTTTAATATTTGTTGGTGAGTGAAAATGATTTTGTCATGTTTTTTTTATTTGTTGCACATGAGGACACGCGCAAATCTAAGTGTGGGGGAGTTGATGTTATTAATATTTTCATGACTTATTATATTCCCCCTTTACTTATTTTATATGAAATGTGCATAATTTGTGTGACATATTAATGTTTTAATATTAAGTATAATATTTGAGCATTTTTAGAAGTAGTCAAATTGAGCCAGTTTAATTTTTTAATTATAACTATCACTATACTAATCCAAATTGTGTGGTTCTTGTTTTGTAGGATTCTCCTTTCAATATTCAACATTTCATTAGAAGGAACCATGAGCCAATTCTGCCATTTGAAGGGTCATATGGTCCTCACAAACAAGACCAATGAATCTGTGAACAAACTGGACCATCCTTGAAGATTGATTTACTGGGTTCAATCCAGAAGTCCAAAAACCATAAATATCCACCATAATTCGGGGGACACTACATTTCATCTTGGATAAAAATTTCATGGCCCAAATCCAAGTACAAGGGGCCCAAATAAATCATTGAAGTCCAGCCCACCATTCTGGCCGAGAATGAAAATCAGTATAGTATGCATGACATATCTCCTGATGTAATCATGCAAGCGAGCTGAGATTTTTCAGTGTGAAAGAGGAGATGTAGGCGGCCGACTTTGTTGAAGAAACCATTCGGATTTGAAGGCATCTTCATATTCAAAAACCCTTTCACATTATGGACTTCAAAAAGACTGGATTGAAATGGACAGTTTAAGTTTGTTTATTCAACTGGCCATAACTTTTTATCCTTACGTCCAAATGACTCCAAATTTTGAGAGTAGTCGGCCAACATTATTTCCTACAACTTTGAAGAAGAAGATATTTGATGATTATGCTTTCTGAATTGAAAAATTGGCGATGCCAATGGAAGGACAGATTGGGAATGCAAACAGTCCACTCCTTGGGCTATAAATACTCTCCCCTTCTCTCCTTGAGAGGGGTTGGCATTTCAGAAGAGAGGAGATCACATTGGCACGACAAAAGCTTTGCCAAAGGCTTGGGAGGACCTGCCATACTCAAGTTTTCACTTGAGAGACCTTTCCTCATCTCTTTCTTTTCACTTACTTTTGTGTTCTTCATTTTTGTAATCTTGTAATTCTCTTTCTTTGTAATTCTGTTTTAATGCAAGTTACTTCTTCAATATCTCTTATTCTCTTCCACCTTCTGTATTTTAATATTAATGTTCTTAAAATAGTTTAAATTCAGTTCAATCCCCTTCCCTTCTTTAGCTTCCTCATTCAATCGAAAGTTCGTTTTTAATTATCATCATTGTTCGTGTGTGTGTGTCGACGTACCACTATTTTCTTATCCCTTTCTTTTTCTTATCTTATTAATTTATAATCATAATCATTATAACCAGATTATTAATCACCCAAATGGCTGAGTAAATCTCTCATTGGGGTGAGTTATAATTTAGGTATGTTAAGTGATTGAGAGCTTCTGCTCGATGAATATTCTTTAAATTAACATTGTGTATGTTGGACTTAACATGTCATGGATTAATGACTTGTTTTGTTTAACATGTGGTTTCCATGGATTATTGGAACCATAAATACAGAACCATAAATAAGATCTGATTGAGATTATAACCTTAAGTTAAGTTAAGTCTTGGTTTAAAGCCTTAACACTTAAGAATTCTAATCAACATCATCTTGTGACATGGGTGTTAATTTAAATGCAATATAAAGCAAAGCTCGAGGATATCACAAGCTTAACTAACCTAATGATGAACTCACCCCAATCTTTATCAATTTGGTAAATCAAAAATCATCCATAAATCATTTCAATTAAGCTCTGCAAACAAACCCCCCTAATCAAAATACAATCAACTAAAAACAAATGACTACTACAAAGTATCATCGTCGAGGATTCGACCCGAGTGCTGCTATACACATTAGCAGAGCACCGAAACCTTGACCGGTCGATAGGCGACAATCGGCCGCACTTTCAGGTGGTTTTGAAAGGTTATAGATTATTTTTATCAACATTTTTGAGGAAATTCTTTTTGTTTTCAACTATTTATTATATGTTTAATCAATGTTTAAAATTTTATTTATATTGGTCTTATAGTTTATATTTTATTGTATTTCAAAGTTACTTACTTGAAACAGAATCTTACATCGAAAATGTAGAATTTACTGCGCATGAAAGGGAGAACCTGAATCCCACATCGAAAATGCAGAATGATTTTCAGAAGCCCTCTTATAAAAGGGAGGTCTGGGTAAGGGTTTCTGTCAGAATCTAGACTGCTGTAATGGCTGTAGCGCTGAATCTTTAATAGCAGAGAAATTCTGCTGAAATTTTTTGTTTTGTTTATATATATATATATATATGCGGCATCCGGGATACCGAATTTCGGGTGCATTTTTTAATTTTTTTTAACCTGGAGGGTTTTTGTAATTTTTTTTTTAAAAATGGATTTAAAAAAAAAAACTCGTCACCCTCCCTCTCCCGCTGGTCCGGAGCACCTCCTCCGTCAGGCACTCCTCTTGCACACCTCTCTAGCCCCGCCCTAACCGACCGAACCATTGCGCCCTCTCCCCCTTAGGGTCAGATCCTCCATCCGCTGTGGCCTGTTCCCCCGCGCTGCACTAGGCCGAACCGCCTCGGTCGATCCTCTCTGCCAGCGAGCCCCTCCGCCGCGTGCCAGTCGGTCCACCCTACTCGTTCGCTGTGCCCCCCTTCTCCGCCGGGGTTCCTCCACACAACGACATGGCACCGCCTCTCGCAGGTCAGCCGCTACGCCAGATCCCCGGTCCGGACCTTCCTTGTCCGGAGACTCCCGAGCGCCACCACTGTAGTTCGCAGGCTCGCCCTCTTCCCAGCAGTGCCGAGCCTCCTCCACGCGACAGAACCCATCGGCCGGCGTAGCAGCCTAGATCCGTGCCATCCATTCTCACCGGCACCTTGCTGGGCACCTCCACCAGCTGGAGCTCCCCATCACGGCGAACCAGACGGCGGCCTCCCGCTCGAACTAGGCTATTTTCTCACCGCCGCGGGTCTGCTCGACCACCTCCTACCGTTGGTTGGGCCGGCCTCCTCCCACTGGGTAGTAGCGCCCCGCTAGCCAACCGAGATCCAAGTCTTAGGGCGCTGCCTTCGCCGCCGGGTACTCTAAGCGGATAGGTAGCCCCGTCTGCGGATTTTTTTTTTACGTTTTAAAAAAAATATTTTCCAGAAAACGCTTATAGCAATTTTTTTTTAAAAATGCACCTCAAAGGTGGCATCCCGGATGCCGCCTTTGCATTTCGGGGGCAAGGCGGCATCCGCGATGCCGCCTTTCTCCTAAAAAAATCTTTTTTTTTGAAAATTTTTATTTTTATTTTTATTTTTTTTGTTTTGTTTATATATATATATATATATATAAACAAAACTAAAAATTTCAGCAGAATTTCTCTGCTATTAAAGATCCAGTGCTACAGCCATTATAGCAGTCTGGATTCTGACAGAAACTCTTACCTAGGCCTCCCTTTTATAATAGGACTTGCCCTGAAAATCATTCTGCATTTTTGATGTGGGATTAAGGTTCTACCTTTACTGCACAGTACATTCTGCATTTCCGATGTGGGATTCTGTTACAAGTACGTGACTTTGAAATACAATAAAATATAAACTATAAGGCCAATATAAATGAAATTTTAAACATTGATTAAACATATAATAAATAGTTGAAAACAAAAAGAATTTCCTCAAAAATGTTGATGAAAAATAATCTATAACCTTTCAAAACTGCCTACTTGAAACTTAAAAATGTTTCAAATACGTGAATTTGAAAGACTGTAAAATATAAACTATAAAACGAATATAATTGAAACTTTAAACATTGATTAAAAATATAATAAATAGTTGAAAACAAAAGAAATTTCCAAAAAAATGTTGATGAAAATTAATTTATAAGCTTTCAAAACCGCATACTTGAAACTTAAAAATTTTCAAGTACATGACTTTGAAAGACTATAAAATATAAACTATAAGACCAATATAAATGAAACTTAAAACATGGATTAAACATATAAAAAATAGTTGAAAACAAAAAAAATCATAAAAAATGATGATAAAAAATAATTTATAAGCTTTCAAAACCACTTACTTGAAACATAAGAAGTTTCAAGTACGTGATTTTGAAAGCTTATAAAATATAAATTATATGACCAATATAAATGAAACTTAATACATGAATTAAACATAAAACAAATATTTGAAAATAAAAATAATTTCATAAAAAATATTGATGAAATATAATTTATAAGCTTTCAAAATGACCAACATGAAACTTAAAAATGTTTCAAGCACGTGACTTTGAAATCCTATAAAATATAAACTATAAGACCGATATAAATGAAAAATAAAACACAGATTAAACATATAACAAATAGTCGAAAATAAAAAGAATTTCGTAAAAAATGTTCATGAAAAATAATTTATAAGCTTTCAAAACCACCTACTTGAAACTTAAAATGATTAAAGTATGCGGTTTTGAAAGACTAAAATATAAACTATAAGACCGATATAATTTAAAGTTAAAACATGGATTAAACATATAATAATTTATTTAACTATTAAATTAATATTATTAATAATTAATTATATAATAGTTAATTATTAATATAATTATTCATTATAATTATTCATTAGTAATTATTAAAAATTATTATATAATAAATAAGTAGTTAATTAGTAATATATTTATTCATTATAATTATTCATTATAACTATTAATTATTAATTATTATTTATATAATACTTAATTAGTAATATAATGATTAATTATATAATTATTAACTATATAATAAACAATTATTTAATTAGTAATATCATTATTAATTATATAATAATTAATTAGTTAATTATAAATAAGATAATTAATTATAATAAGTAATTATAATTATTAATTAGTAATTATTAATAGATAATTATGTAAAAATCAATTAGTTAATTAGTAATATTATTATTAATTATATAATAATTAATTAGTAAATTTGTAATATGATTTTTAATTATAATTATTCATTATAATAATTAATTAGTAAATTTGTAATATGATTTTTAATTATAATTATTCATTATAATTATTAATTAGTAATTAATAATAATTAATTATATAAAAATTAGTTAGTTAATTTGTAATATTATTATTAATTATATAATAATAAATTACTAAAATAGTAAACTAATTATTTAATTACATTTATTCATTATAATTATTAATTATTAATTAGTAATTAGTAATTAGTAATTAGTAATTAGTAATTATTAATTAGTTAATTAGTAATATAAATATTAATTATAATTAGTCATTATAATTATTAATTATTAATTATTAATAATTAATTATATAATAGTTAGTTAGTTCATTAGTTATATAATTATTAATTATATAACAATTAATTAGTAAATTAATAATATAATTTTTAATTACATTTATTCATTATAATTTTTAATTATTAATTAGTAATTATTAATAATTAAATATGTCATAATTAATTAGTTAATTAGTAATATTATCATTAATTATATAATAATTAATTAGTAATATAATTATTACATATATAATAAATAAGTAGTTAATTAGAAATACAATTAATAATTATAACTAATTAATTAGTAATTAGTAATTATTAATTATTAATTAGTTAATTAGTAATATAAATATTTATTATAATTATTCATTATAATTAGTTATTAGTAATTAATAATTATTAATAAGTAATTAGTAATTATTAATTAGTTAATTAGTAATTTAAATATTAATTATAACTATTCATTAAATTATTAATTATTAATTATTACTCATTAATTATTACTTATATAATAAATAATTAGTTAATTATTAATATAACTATTAATTATATAATAATTAATTAGTTAATTAGTAATATAATTATAATCTTTCAAAGTCACGTACTTGAAACACTTTTAAGTTTCAAGTAGGTGGTTTTGAAAGCTTATAAATTATTTTTCATTAACATTTTTTTGGAAATTGCTTTTGTTTTCAACTATTTCTTATATGTTTAATCAATGTTTAACGTTTCATTTATATCAGTCTTCTATTTTATGTTTTATGGTCTTTCAAAGTCACGTACTTGAAAAATTTTAAGTTTCAAGTATGCGGTTTTGAAAGCTTATAAATTACTTTTCATCAACATTTTTTTGGAAATTTCTTTTGTTTTCAACTATTTATTATATTTTTAATCAATTTTTAAAGTTTCAATTATATTCGTTTTATAGTTTATATTTTACAGTCTTTCAAATTCACGTATTTGAAACATTTTTAAGTTTCAAGTAGGCGGTTTTGAAAGGTTATAGATTATTTTTCATCAACATTTTTGAGGAAATTCTTTTTGTTTTCAACTATTTATTATATGTTTAATCAATGTTTAAAATTTCATTTATATTGGCCTTATAGTTTATATTTTATTGTATTTCAAAGTCACGTACTTGAAACAGAATCCCACATCGGAAATGCAGAATGTACTGCGCAGTAAAGGTAGAACCTTAATCCCACATCGAAAATGCAGAATGATTTTCAGGGAAAACCCTCTTATAAAAGGGAGGTCTGGGTAAGTGTTTCTGTCAGAATCTAGACAGCTGTAATGACTGTAACACTGGATCTTTAATAGCAGAGAAATTCTGCTGAATTTTTTTGTTTTGTTTATATATATATATAAACAAAACAAAACAAAAAAAATAAAAATAAAAATAAAAATATTCAAAAAAAAAGATTTTTTTAGGAGAAAGGCGGCATCGCGGATGCCGCCTTTCACCCACAGCGCAAAGGCGGTATCGCAGATGCCGCCTTGCCCCCGAAATGCAAAGGCGGCATCCCAGATGCCGCCTTTGAGGTGCATTTTTAATTTTTTTTGCCCTACGCGTTTTCTGGAAAATATATTTTTTTAAAACGTAAAAAAAAAATCCCCCCGTCTGCTCTGTCCCGAAATGGGTATCAGTAGGTCTGCCTGGACAGCCTACCCATAATGCCCCTACACAGGGTCTACACTACTGGGACCGGGCCTACACGGGTTTGGCTTGACCTGTAGAGGCCCTATCCGGGATTTTGGGGCCTGGGTATTTTTTATTTTATTAAAAAAGTAACTAAAATAATTAATTTAATTTCAGTTGAAAATTAAATTAATTAAATTTTAATTTTTTTTATAAAAATTTATCGCAGCGTAAGTTAATTTAATTTGATGGTTAATTAAATTAATTAGTTAATTCGTTTTTTAGTTTTAAAATAAAATTAATTAATAGGGACCGAACGACATTATTGAATTAAAAATAAGAGTGAAATTTTTAATTCAATTTAATGCCCTAGAGTATTATTTAATGCAAATTTAATTTAATTTTGCATTTATTTTTAAAATACGTGAGTTAATGCGTATTGACTTTTCATGAGTCTCAGACCGACCAATGCATGTTTTATGCGTTTTTTGTTTAATTATTTGATTATTTCATGGTTTTGTAATAATTAGTTATGTAAAAGACGATCTGTGTGTCGTCTCAGAGTCATTATATGTATAAGGGCCTATGTGCCCATTCTCAGAGTTGTATTTTATACGCTGAGAACCCATCGCTTGCATGTGAGTAATGTTGTATGATGACGAGACGAGTGACACACATCGTGACGAGTCATGGAAATGCACCAAACAAGAGACGTGATGCATTGGAGGGGCAGGTGCTACAATTTGAGTTGAAGGCAACACGACTCAAGGTATATCCCCTAGGGTCTAAGTTGATCCATTATTCACTCAACGGATCAACCATTAGTACTGGCTCATGATCAGGTCGTCATTTTATTTTTTCATGGTTTATTATTTTTGTGTATGTGTATTTAACACACGAACACATAAAGTAATAATAAATAAGCATGCATAGATAAAATAAACATGTGACACGATGAATTTTTATATTTCATGCATAGTCAGTTGTGAGTTAGATTATATAGTACGTGCTTAGAAAATATACAATGATTTCTTTCATCACATTAAAAATAATAAAACCCTCAAAGAAATATTAAGTCTGAACCGTCTTCCATCATTCGAATTTGGACAAAATCAGCTATTTGGGGTGCCGGTCATGCCAAAGCTGGGGGTGCCACTTACTATCGGGGCGTTCTTATAAGATTGGTGGTATGACTTAACTAAAACAGCAGAAAAGAAATCGTCAAATCTAGCTTGTTGTAATTTTAGAGGCAAGTGTTGAGTAAATCAGGTAATGATTTAAGAAGTTGAGACTTCACTCAACAGATCAAGAAACCGCAAGTTCAAGCGGTTGTCCAGCCAAAAGCCTACCTTGAACCTTCCAAGTAGTGGCGTAGCCAAAGTTTTTAGACTATGAGGGGTGGTTTAGGGATATTTATCACTAGGAGACTCAAAAGATAGAGTATTCCGATTCTAGCATAGACGGTTCTTAGAATTTGATAAAATAGTGGGAGACATTTAATGATTCAATTAATTAATCAAAATATCTAAATCAGTAATCGTGATAAAATTTACTTATCTTCTAAAATTTATTTTTGTAGAAAAATGGAAAGTTATACCACAATTTTAAAAACTGGGATAAATAATAGAAAAAGTAAATGTCATCACTGGCACGAGTATCCAAGATTAGTATAGGTGCTTGCACACAATACTATTGGAAACTTAGGGTGTTAGTGTCCCTATATCTATTAAATTACCTCAGAAAGTGAGGGTGAAATTGCTTATAGGAGACTAATGTATATAGCATATGATGATTATGTCATTATGATTTCATCAACGTCTGATGTTAGTTGCGGTTGCTACATCAGTACATGGATGATATAATATGTAGTCTCATCTCCGAGAAGACTGTGAGAAGAAAGTGAAGTAATGATATGAATATGTAATGGTTACATTGGATCTGTGTAAATTGAAAGGCGAGTTATGATATTTCAATACATCCTATTCTAATATCACTTTCACCCCTTTACTCAAGTCTCATTTTAAGTTACAAAAATGAACAAGTGTTGAGTAAACGCTTCATTACCAATTTAGGTAAAGTTCACCAAGTTAATAAGAATATAAAAGATAGTTAAACCTTTAATTCTTATAGAGAACAAATTGGAAGACAAGAAGAAAAGGTTAATGAATTTTTTTTGCCAAAATCACATTCGTAACATCTTTCAATCAATGAGGTATTAACAGGATGTTATTGATATTGCATATTATGAAATAATACTATGGAAGTTTAAATGCAATAAACTGAATTAAAGAAGTAAGTACGCGTTTCTTCTTCAGGAATATTCATCAATGTAATGTTTCAGTATTACTTCTTGGATATTCAATACAATATTACTGACACATATGTATATTGATATACAGTAACCAAGTAAGTATATAAATATTATTAGCAAGTCAGGTGTGTTCTCTATGTGGCTGAGAAAGGGTGATACCTAGGCCGGTGGTGAGAGGTACATGGCTTCTTTATTGCCAAGTGAAAGATTCATGTAGAACTATTATTGAGTACAACCACAAACATTAATCTCACGTTTCCTTTCGGGAATAAGGAGAAATTATCCCAAGTTTCAGAATGAATATTGTTTGTGGTGTATTATACTCAACAAATAGTTCAGTGATACATGAATCATAGACAATAACAGATGAATATAAAATGTAAGACTTATACCCAATTGTGGAAAGATAATTCTTTTTCAAGCAATACTAAAAGAGGACATCAAGTTTATACCTAGTATGGAATTTAGTCTTAGCACAACTAAACACCATTGGTATTATTAACTTATTTAGTTTGGACAAATAAACCTTTATAAATAAAGGTATGCCACAAACCCTTTGAAATTAGTTCAACAAGTGACCATGAAATGTTTCAAGGGAAAGATAGTGGTAACAATACTTCATATGATTCCTTTAAGTCACTGAGGAATAGTAAAGTGAAGTATGATACAAGCATGCTCAGAAGATATGAGTCACTTTGAGCCGACATGCTGAAAAATACCTTGACCATGCAATCATCGATCATGATAATGTAGCGTGGAGTGATTCCTAAATGCATATCACCTTATCAACATCACACCATAAATGTTAATGAGGATGATCGATGATGAAGTCTTACATGTCAATATTGATCAACAAAATGTAGAGTGGAGAAATTCCTAAATGCACATTTCATACATCAAATTTATGATGTAAGGAGTATAGATGTTGCAACTTGTAGAAACTTCCATTATATTTCAAGACGTGCTTCTCAAATAACGACGATATCTCATAACTATATGTCAACTACAATAAAAAATGGATATCATATGAGTAATAGTATGATGGAAATCCATTATGTCATAAGGACATGTGTTTGGATTCAAACAGTTTGTTAGGACATAAACAAACTTGCATCAGGAACAAACACATTGTGCATCTATTGTATTTATCATAACAGTTGTTTAGGATATTACATAAATCTTAAATATAGAAAATTTTTAGTTAAGTGATAGACTACGGTTTTATAAAAGGGTGAACTTATCTATTAGAGATAGTGGGAGCAATGTTTAATTGAGCTTAGTCAATGCTAAAGATACACAAATAGTTGGAATAGGAACAAGTTTCACAAGTACATGTGTGTTGACCTCACCTGTTTTGATAATCCCAATTATGCTTTCAAATACTTTGATAATCCCAATTAATGTTTATCTATATATTAATTCTTTCAATCTATGATATTCTATTATCAAGTTGATAATTATATCAAAATAATATTTGAAATATGTTAATCAATGTTTAACTATGTTTATATGAGTTTTGAAGTAATTCTAACTCAATCAGATATGTTTTGCATAAAGCAGATAAACATTAAGTCACTAATATGATTATAATCTATTGATACAGATCTACCAGTACTTACTCTACCGATAGACATAGTCATCGATAAGCTAAGGTCACCGATACGCAGAGCTACCGATAGAACAAGTCCACCGGTTGGCACATCTCTGATAGATCAAGTCCACCGATACGGACAACTACCGACAGAAGCTAAGCTACCGATATAACAAGTCTACCGGTATACATAAGTCTACCGATATATACTTCATTGGAACCGAACGGAGCTATCGATATGCACAAACTAAAAGTCTACTGATACAAGCTACTGTTACACCAGAGTTACCGATAGAGTAAGTCTACCGATATAAGCAAGTTTACCGATACAAAGCGAGCTACCAGTACAAAGTGAGCTACCGATAGACCAAGAGATACCAATAGAAGGGGTCACCGGTATATAGAGCTACTAATACACAGAGTAAGAGCTATCGATACCATGAGCTACCGATACACTATCAAAGAGCTACCGATACCAGGAGCTACCAGTACAAGATCAAAGAGATACCGATAGAAGGTCACTGCTACATAGTCCACCATTACACATCTACCAACATAAGTCTACTAATGAAAGACTGACAAGTCAAACTCTACTTCTCTCAATATTATTTATTTATTATGCAATGGTCATATTTGATGTTTTTAATGCAATTAATGTTATTTAATGATAGTTGTTGGCATGTCAGGGAACCGTACCTAGTAACCATGAAAAAGGTAATCATTCTTTTTACCGGAGTTGAAAGCTATAAAAGTAAGGAAAACAACCGAACAAGATGAAAAAAGGAAGCACGTGAAGGGTGTAAAATGCAAGGGTTGAATAGCATTGAGAAGTGGTGCATTCACACAAAAAGAAAAAGCTACATTCATACTAGAAGAGCACTGGACATACACTAAGCCATTCACTCTAAAGAAGAACACAAGAAGCACCTTAGTCAAGGAGTGAAGCGTTACAAAGAGCTCTTCATGCACTCAAACTGATCAAACTGTGCTTAAGAAAACGACTCTCTGTATTTCAGACAAAAACCAGAGAAAGACTTCGAAGCATTTCTGATTAATCAAAAGAGTCCAGAGCTGCACTTCACATCACTAGAGCATTCTAAACTCTTATCTACTCTCTTAGTGATTCTTTTATTTACATTTAGAGCAGTGTGTATACTCTGTATATTTCTTACACACATTGTCTTCTGTGTTAAGCTAGAGGATTTCTAAATCCTCATTCAAACTCTATAACTTCCTTATATCCCACTGTGGATAGTGATAGAGGTCAAGTAAGACCTGGACAACCTATGAGCTGTTGTTTGTTTTCCCATGAAGAACTATGGTAGAGGTCTTTGTACCTGGACAGTGTTTTCATTTTTGTTTACCCCGATCCAGGGTATGTATCAAATTTATATAAATTGTTTGAGAGGACTAAGTCTTATCTTGAGACTGAACCTCTTTGTTACATCTGCTGTGCATTTTAGTTTAAGTAAAAATTATACTATATATTTCATATTCTGCTGCTAATTACTTTGAAATACAATTTGTTTTAAAGTTACTTTGATAGTTAAACTAGCAAGTGTTTATACTTATTGTGAACCAGTAAGTTAGTTTCAAAAGTCAATTTAATCTTCTAATTAAATTAACTGAGACCTAATCAGTCTTTGAGAAACTAATTGAACTTTTACAATCTGTATATATTCACTACAGTTTAACTTGTTTTTAAATAGGGGGATTTTAAGAGAATTATTTTTTTAACAAAAATTTTAATTGGAACTCAATTCACCCCCCCTCTTGAGTATCCACTTCGACCAACATTTGGTATCAGAGGCAGGTTTTTATTAATACAGGATTTCAAAACACTGTGTTTTTCAACTGTGATTTTAGTTGCATCTTTAAAGATCTTAAATTTATGTTGGTTCTAAATTTTATCTCTTTAAATATATTTTCTAAAATATAGTTATGGACAATAGACTAGAAGGTGATATTACCAACATGCCACCTTTCTTTAATGGTACAAACTATGCCCAGTGGAAGCTTAAAATGAAAATTCATTTAAAAAGCATGATATTTGATATCTGGACTGCTATAGAGACTCAATATAAAATTCCAGAAACTGAAAGAACTACTTTGGATGAACCTACTAAAACAGATTACAATAATAACTGTAAAGCTATGAATGCCCTGTACTGTGCTTTAGGAGATGAAGAATTCAATCTCATTTCTGCTTGTAAAACTACTTATGAAATCTGGGACACTTTGGCTATTTCCCATGAGGGAACAACCAATGTTAAAGAAATGAGGCTGAATACCTATACTATTAAATATGATAATTTTTAAAATTAATCCTGATGAACCCATTTATGACATGTATCTCAGGTTCAATGAGATTGTCAGCACCATGAGCTCTCTTGGTAAAGTTATTCCTGCAAAAGAACAGATCATGAGAATATTAAGATGTCTGCCAGAAAGATGGAGAGGCACATCTGTTTCTATTAGAGAATCGTGCGACATCAGCACACTACCTATTAAAGAATTAATAGGTAAGCTTATGATGTATGAGGAAGATCTTAAAGTAAATAAGGAAGAAGATGATGAACCTAAAAGGAAGTCAGTGGCTTTTAAGTCTACTGCCTCAAGGAGCAAGGACAAGGAGAAAGTTCACATACCTACTGAAAGCTCATCAAGTGAAAGTTCAGAATCTGATAGTGATGCTGAGATGGCTCAAATATCCAGAATATTTAAGAAATTCTATAGGAAGAAGAAATTCTTCAGAAAATCAAACTACAAAGGTAAATATGACAACAATGGTCATTGGAAAAAGGACTGGAAGAAAGCTGATAAAAGTGATGAAGTTATCTGCTATGAATGCAAGAGAAAAGGTCACATTAAAGCTGACTATCCAAAATTAAAGTTCAAGAAGAAACATGACTATAAGGAAAAAAAGTATAAGAAAGCAATGAAAGTAACCTAGAGTGCTTTAGAAGACAACACAAGTTAATCTGAAGTTTCTGACTCTAAAAAGAATCGTGCTAACATGTGTTTTATGACAAACACATCTAAGGTAACACTGGACACTCCTTCTTTAAATTCATATTATTTTGGAGTAGAATCTGATTCTGAATATGAAAACATGTCTAGTGAAGAATTATTTGAATATTTTAATATGCTAGAAGAGAAATGTAATGAATTGAAGGACAAGTATAAAACCTTAAAGAAACAGCATGCTCTAACCAGCTTTGTAAAATCTGCTCTTGATGTAGAGAAGGAAAAGAATGCTCAATTACTTAAGGGAAATACTGAAATGAAGTTGTCTAATGAGCAATTAAGGAAGGACTTAGAAAAATTAACAAATGGAAAGGATACACTTACAAAAATGTTAGGAAAAAAAGTGGCACCAAAATATACCACTGGAATAGGCTATCAGCCTGGACAGAGACAGTTTACTAAAACTAGATTTATTTCTAAATCTGGATAGAATACTACAAGTTCTAGTTCTGGAAATTTGTATGCTTCAACTAGTTATTCATATGGTTATAGATCAAATAAAGTTTATCTTTTAAAATATATTGATTCTGTAAATAATTTGAGACCCATAAGACAAATTTGGGTACCTAAAGCTTTGATTTCTAACCTGTCTAGACCCAAGAAAATCTGGGTACCAAAATCATTCTTTGTTTAAACCTGTTTTATAGGAGACTTGCTTGAATAGTTCTCACAAGAAAACATGGTACTTGGACAGTGGATGTTCAAGGCACATGTCTGGAGATTACTCATTCTTTAAAATCTTAATAAAGGTTTATGGATGCCAAGTCACCTTTGGTGATAACTCTAAAGGAAAGATCATCGGCCTTGGCCAGATTGGTAACACTAATTCAGTTTTAATTTCTAAAGTTTTATTTTTTGATAGACTTAAATATAATATGTTAAGTATTTCTCAGTTATGTGATGATGGTTTCAATGTTAAGTTTGAAAATGATTCTTGTAATGTTTTTAACTCTAAAAATGTTTTAGTATTTTATGCTTTAAGAAATGAGAATGTGTATGCTGTTGATTTGAATTCTTTATCCAAGCAAAATGTTATTTGTTTAAATTCTTTTCATAAAGAATCCTGGCTTTGGCACAGAAGATTAGGACACTGCAACATTCATTCACTTAGAAAACTGACTAGGAAGAACTTAGTTAGAGACCTACCTAAGCTTGAATTCCCATCAGACAAAGTTTGTAATCCCTGTCAAAAGGGAAAGCAACATAAAGTTTCTTTTAAATCAAAGAAAGAAGTTTCAACTTATCAACCTCTCGAGTTGGTTCACATGGACTTGTTTGGACCTTCTAGAGTTTTTAGTTTAAATGTAAAGGACTATGTTTATGATCTAGTAGATGACTTTTCTAGATATACTTGGGTATACTTATTATCTCATAAAAGTGAAGTCTGTTCTTACTTTATTAAATACTCCAAGTCTGTATAAAACCTTAGTGGATTTAATATTAAGACCCTGAGAAGTGACCATGGTCGTGAGTTTGAAAATCATGAGTTTGAATCTTATTGATCACACAATGGCTATAGTCACAATTTCTCTGCCCCTAGGACACCTCAACAGAATGGTGTAGTAGAAAGAAGAAATAGAACCCTTCAAGAAATTGAAAGAACCATGCTTAATGAGTATGACCTACCTATTTATTTTTGGGCTGAAGCTATAAATACAGATTGCTATATTATTAATAGAGTCTTGATTAGACCATTTCTTAAGAATACCCCTTATGAATTATGGAATAATAGCAAACCTAAGGTTAATTACTTCAGAGTTTTTGTATGCAAAGTTTTTATTCTCAATACAAAGGATAATGTTAACAAGTTTGCTTCTAAAAGTGATGAAGGAATTTTTCTTGGTTATTCTATAACTAGAAAATCCTAGAGTCTTTAACAAAAGAACAAAATGTGTGGAAGAATCTGTTCACATCAAGTTTGATGAAACTGATCCACATGAACCTAAGTCTTCTCTTGAAAATCTTGAAGAAGAGTTGACTGTTCTGAATGTTAATGATAAAATCAATGAACCTGCTGTAAAAACATCCAGTTCCAGACATATTCCAGAATCTGCTGCTGTTGAACCCGAACCTATAGATGAACCTGAAATTTCTATCCCTACCTTTACTAGATCAACTAGGATTCTAAAGAATAATCCTTTGGATACTGTTGTTGGTAATCTTGATAGAGGGACACCGACTAGAGCTTCTCTAAGAAACCAGGTTGAACATCAAGCCTTTCTTTCATAGCTAGAACCTAAAAATATCAATGATGCAATCAATGATGAATTTTGGGTAGTGGATATGCAAGAAGAGATAAATCAATTTGAAAGAAACAAAGTTTGGGAATTAGTTGACAGACCCAAGGACACTTTAACAATAGGTACTAAATGGGTTTTTAGAAACAAATTTAATGAGTCTGGAAATATATTTAGAAACAAATCAAGGCTAGTTGCACAAGGATATAGTCAAGAGGAAGGTATATACTATGAGGAAACCATTGTACCTATAGCAATATTAGAATCCATTAGGATCTTACTTGCCTATCCTACTCATCTGAATTTCAAGTTATATCAAATGGATGTCAAAAGTGCTTTTCTAGATGGTTTTATAATTGAAGATGTTTTTGTTGAACAACCACCTGGATTTACTAATCCTCATTTTCCAAATCATGTTTTCAAACTTTCTAAAGCTTTATATGGTTTAAAACAAGCTCTAATATCTTGGTATGGTAGACTTAATAATTTTCTTATTTCAAAAAGTTTTACTAAAGGGATTTCTAATCCAACTCTTTTTATTAAAAGAATTTCTAAAGATGTTTTGATAGTACAAATCTATGTTGATGATATTATTTTTGGATCTTCTAAAAATTCTTTATGTACTGATTTTTCAAAGAGTATGAAAAATGAATTTGAAATGAGTTTAATGGGAGAACTCAAATATTTTCTTGGATTTCAAGTTTTTCAAAATGAAAATGGTATTATTTTGAATCAAATTAAATATACAAAGGATATTTTAAAACGTTTTGGTTTGGATAGTATTAAGGAAAATGATACTCCTATGAGTACTACCTGTAAATTGGATGCAGATGAAACTGGGAAATCAGTGGATCAAACCAATTACAGAGGTATGATTGGAAGCTTACTTTACCTTACTGCTAGTCGACCAGATATTATGTTTAGTGTGTGTATATGTGCAAGATTTCAAGCTAATCCAAAAGAATCTCATTAACTTGCAGTTAAAAGAATTTTAAGTATATTAAACACACTGTAAATTTAGGTTTGTTTTACCCAAAAGGACAATCTTTTGAATTAATGAGTTATTCAGATGCTGACTTTGATGGTTGTAAGTTGGATAGAAAAAGCACATCTGGAACATGTCATTTATTTGGAAAATACTTAGTATCTTGGTGTAGTGAAAAGAAGAATTCTATAGCTTTGTCCACTACCGGAGCAGAGTATATAGCTGCTGGTAGTTGTTGTGCACAAATTCTGTGGATGAAACACACTCTTTTAGACTATGGATATGATTTTAAGTATGTTTCAATTAACTTTGATAACACTAGTGCAAGAAATATTTCAAAGAACCCTGTATCTCACTCTAGGACCAAACACATTGATGTAAGGCACCACTTTTTGAGAGATCATTACCAAAAAGGTGATATTACTCTTCAATTTATAGGTACTGAACATCAATTTTCTGATATTTTCACCAAACCTTTAAGTTCGGATAGGTTAAGTTACATTAGACATGAGTTAGGAATGATCAACCTTAATCGGTAGATACCTCACCGATGTGAAAACCTCACCGATGTGAATACCTCACCGATGTGATACCTCACCGATGTACCTCACCAATGTTAAACCTCACCGATGTACCTCACCGATGTGAAACCTCACATATGGACCCTACTGATAGGAATTCTCATCGATAAACCCTACCGATGAGTACGCGCTATTTTAAAATTTTGTCTGCCGCCAGAATCTATATCGTCTAAACTTTACTTTTTTATTTTAATTATTTATTTTATGATTCCTAAATGAAAAAAATTCCTAGTTACTTCTCAATCCACCGATCCTCAAACCCTTTACCCTCAAGCCTTAGCTCCCAAAATTCTCGAAAACCCTAAGTTCATCGAACCAGAGATGGAAAAAACCAAACTACCTACCATCAGAGATGACATTGATGAGAAGAATGTGAAGAAGCAGAAGTCCGAGCCAGAAGCAAGTGGTAGTGTTGGTAGAACAAGGTCAGGGAGGCGACCCGTGAACCCTCATTTTCAAAATAGAGTTATTGTGATCGAAAAAGAGCTATCCATGGAATGGATGTTGGCTATTAAATCGTTAGTTCTTGATGTGCTAGAAGATCAGAAGTGGGTAGATTGCTTTTCAAACAACAATGGTGCCTACTATCTGAAGCTAGTGAAACAGTTATATGAGTTTGTGAGCTTTGGGAAATCAGAAGATGAAAACCAAGTGATTTATTTTGTGAATGGAAAGGAGATATCTTTTTCATCCGTTGAGTGGGATGAATGCCTGAAGGTTCCACACGAAGGTGTTTCTAGATATGTCTCGAAAGCAATACCACCTACAAGTGATATATTTGATTATGATAATACCTTGGAGGAGCTCACCGGTAGTGGAAATGAAAGACAAGTGGTGGCTGATGAAATGGATGGAGAGAACAGATTTTTGTTCAAGTTTGTTCAGCATGTCTTAATTCCAAGGAGAGGGGACTTTATGAATTTAAGATATCAGGATATCTATCTGTTACATTTTTTGAGACATGGAGTGAAAGTGAATCTGTGCAGGTTTCTAATAATTCAAATGGAGGAAATGACTAGGACAAAATCAAAGACCAATGCCTTATTCTTTGCCAAGTTGATCTCAATAATGATTAAGGTAAAAGGGGTAGCTGAGTCTCAAGATGAGACTGTGGTAGTAAGGAACAACTTCTGTATCACAAACATAGTTTTCAAATATATGAAGATAAAATGGAACCCATGGAGAGGAGAGTGGGTTAATGATGATAAAAAGTTATATGATAAATTCAATCCTATGGATAATCCTTCAAGGCCTAAGGATGTGAGGGATCCAAGTCTAGGACCTGATGAATAAGAACCTGAGTACAGTGATGCGACTGATGAAGAGGAGAATTCTATGGCTGATGGAAGAGATCTGGACTTTCCCCCAAGTCCTGTTGCTGAAATTGTATCATCTAGAAAGGAAACTCTATTAGAAGAATAAACTCCTGCTGATGAGGAAGACCATCCAGGCCTTGTGAATGAAGAATAAAGAGATAATGAATTTGAAGCCTCTGATTCTGTCTACTTAAGTTTGAGTCCATTAATTGGAAGATCAGTTGTACCTGTTAAGGATGTATTGGGAGAGATGGAAGGACCTGTGCCTAATCCAGAGAAGCCTCTTGCTGTTGCAGAGGTGGAGTTTATTGTATAAGATTATTCTGAGGAAGAAAGACCTGATGAGAATGCTATTGCTGTACAAGAGAATGCACCCATTGAGGGGGAGCATCAAACTAGATTTGGTAGTGTTTCAGTGGCTGTTGAAATTGAGGATTGGGCAGAAGACCCAGGTTTTGTGGTTTGTGGATTAGACTATCCCAATTCTGATAATGAGGCATCCCTCAATAGACCAAAAATCAATTATGATATTCAGACTGAGTTGTTTCCTGAAGATGTGGTCAGAATACATGATCTGGATAAGCTAAAGTCTGATCTCAAAATTAGTTTTGTGGAAGAAATAAGGAAAATGGAAGCTTCATTGGTGGCATCAATTCAATCGATTATGAATGACTCAGTGGACAATATAGTATCTGAAAGAGAACCTTATGTGGTTTCACCTGCTAATATGATCACTAGGGCTGACCTTGAATCCATAAAGGATGAGCTGAAAGAGTCTTTTAGTGCTTCTGTTGCCGAATTGAAGCACTACTTTGTTGAAGAGATGAGCAATTTGGAAAAATATTTTGAACTCTCTCTTGGTTGTAATATGTCAACCTTTGTGGCAGAAATAGTGGATGAAGTTACAGCTTGCCAGACTCAAGTATCTATACTAGAAGAGCATGTTGAAGCTCTAAAGAAATCTGTTATCTCTTTATAATCTTATATGTGTTCTAAATCCCAAGTAGATAAAGATTTATCTTATGTCAAAGGTGTTGTGAGCTAGATGGTATCAGTCTTTGAAGGATTTAAAACCTCAATGAAAGATCATTTCAGCACTCAGGATTCCCAAGTCAAAAATCTTATTAGTGGGTTGACCAAAAAATTCCAGGAAATAGTAACTTTCTCTGTTGGTTCTCTTGCCTCCAGACCTTCAATAGAACTAAATCAGATTCGAGATGTAATGAAAAAGGAGCTTGGTTCAGCATCAACTAGTGGCTCTGTAGACTCATCTGATCTGACCAAAGTGGTGACTTCTACTCGAGATACCACTAGGGAGATAATGAAGATTGTTTAGAACTATTTGAGAGAAGCTTATGCCTCTCAGAAAGAAGTAAAAGAAAAGGTAGACTACTATTTCCAAAGGATTTATACCAAACATAAACTCAACAATCACTTCAAAATTCTGTTAGAAAACCTGAAGTTACCTCCTGTCAATAAATCCTTCAGAGATAAAGTCAGCAAGCTCAAGGAATTGACTCCAACCTTGGAAAAATTCATGGAAAACAAGGATGATTTCACATCTGCTATGGAGCGAGGAGGAGGAATAATTATGGATTTCAGAAATCTCTTGTTTCCTTTATTGCATGTCGATGCTAGACCAGTGATTGTACCTCCAGATTTACCTACCTCTGCCTCTACTGCTTCTCCTGTTCAGATGACTCCAGCCCAAGATATCCGAAGCCTTACTCCTATGATCACTCAGAGAACTACTCAGTACAGGCCAGGAACAATTTCAGTCGGTCAGCCCCCTGTGATCATTTCTGGTGTTCCTAATCCTACAAATGCATCCACACAGCCTGAATCCTCTTCTGATCCCAAGAGAAAATCTCACATTGAGGACGTGGATTGAATAGGTGGCTAAGATATTTGATAGGATTTTTTTGTATTTTGTTTTATTTCCCTGTACCTTTTTGCAACATGAAATACAAATGGCTTTCTTTTTCTCTTTATTATTTCCCAATTTTTGATTATCACAATGGGGGAGAAATATTATCTAAGGGAAACATATCTAGGAATATTTTCTTTTATGAAAAAGGTAGAGATCTACTATGTTTTGAAACTTGTAACATTGATACCATTACATTTAAATTCTACATCTGATACATTTCACATTTCACATGTTACATTTTTACCTCTGGTGTGTTGTTTTCTCTGCTACAATTGAATTTAATGATATATCCTTTGATATAATTACTCATTATTTTGAGAATATAATATCATAAGTTGTGATTATCAAAAAGGGGGAGATTGTTGACCTCACCTGTTTTGATAATCCCAATTATGCTTTCACATACTTTGATAATACCAATTAATGTTTATCTATATATTAATTCTTTCAATCTATGATATTCTAATATCAAGTTGATAATTATATAAAAATAATCTTTCAAACATGTTAATCAATTTTTAACCATGTTTATATGAGTTTTGAAGTAATTCAAACTCAATCAGATATGGTTTTCATAAAGCAGATAATCATTAAGTCACTGATATGCTTATAAGCTACTGATACAGATCTACCGGTACTTAGTCTACTGATAGACATAGTCACCGATAAGCTAAGGTCACCGATACGTAGAGATACCAATAGAACAAGTCCACCGGTTGGCACATCTCTGATAGATCAAGTCCACCGATATGGACAACTACCGATAGAATCTAAGCTATCGATAGAACAAGTCTACTGGTATGCATAAGTATACCGATATATACTTCACTGGAACCGAACGGATCTACCGATATGAACAAACTAAAAGTCTACTGATACAAGATACTATTACACCAGAGTTACCAATAGAGTAAGTCTACCGATATAAGAAAGTCTACCGATACAAAGCGAGCTACCGATACAAAGCGAGCTACTGATAGACCAAGAGCTACCGATAGAAGGGGTCACCAGTATATAGAGCTACTGATACATAGAGTAAGAGCTACTGATACCAGGAGCTACCGATACACGATCAAAGAGCTACCGATACCAGGAGCTACTGATACAAGATCAAAGATCTACCGATAGAAGGTCACTGCTACACAACCCACCGTTACACATCTACCAACAAAAGTCTATTAATGAAATACTAACCAGTCAAATTCTACTTCTCTCAATATTATTTATTTATTATGCAATGGTCATATTTGATGTTTTTAATGCAATTAATTTTATTTAATGATAGTTGTTGGCATGTCAGGGAACCGTACCTAGTACCCATGAAAAAGGTAATCATTCTTTTTACCAGAGCTAAAAGATATAAAAGGAAGGACAAAGACTGAACAAGATGAAAAAAAGGAGGCATGTGAAGGGTGTAAAAGGAAAGGGCTTAATAGCATTGAGAAGTGGTGCATTCACACAAAAATAAAAAGATACATTCATACTAGAAGAGCACTGGACATACACCAAGCCATTCACTCTAAATAAGAACATAAGCTGCACATTAGTCAAGGAGTGAAGCATTACAACGAGATCTTCATGCACTCAAGCTGATCAAACTGTGCTTAAGAAAACGACTCTCTGTTTTTTAGAAAAAAACCAGAGAAGGACTCAAAAGCATTTCTGATTAATCAAAAGAGTCCAGAGTTTCACTTCACATCACTAGAGTATTCTAAACTCGTATCTACTCTCTTAGTGATTATTTTATTTACATTTAGAGCAGTGTGTATACTCTATATATTTCTTACACACACTATCTCCTGTGCTAAGCTGGAGGATTTATAAATCCTCATTAAAACTCTATAACTTCCTTGTATCCCACTGTGGATAGTGGTAGATGTCAAGTAAGACCTGGACAACCTGTGATCTGTTGTTTGTTTTCCCATGAAGAACTGTGGTAGAGGTCTTTGTACCTGGATAGTTTTTTCACTGTTGTTTACCCAGATCCAGGGTGTGGATCAAATTTATATAAATTGTTTGAGAGGACTAAGTCTTGGCTTGAGACTGAACCTCTTGGTTATATATTCTGTTCATTTTAGTTTAAGTAAAAAGTATACTATATATTTCATATTCCGCTCCTAATTACTTTGAAATACAATTTGTTTTAAAGTTACTTTGATAGTTAAACTAGCAAGTTTTTATACTTATTGTGAACCATTAAGTTAGTTTCAAAATTCAATTTAATATTCTGATTAAATTAACTGAGACCTAATCAGTCTTTGAGAAACTAATTGAACTTTTACAATTTTTATAAATTCACTACAGTTTAACTTGTTTTTAAATAGGGGAATTTTAAGAGAATTATTTTTTTAACAGAAATTTTAATTGGAACTCAATTCACCCCCCCTCTTGAGTATCCACTCCAATAAAAAATGTAGAAGAGGAATGTTTCAGAGACACATACTGTGTAGAAAGGTTTAAAACCATAGTGATGGTTTTGAGTTCACTACGTGCGGTGATACATTATTCATTGAGAATAATAATTCCTATAAGTAAATAGTATATGGAAATTATCTAAGATTTACATGATTAATTAAAATTAAATAATTGATTCCTTGTATCAAATTACAAAGGGGATTATAAATTGAATAATATGGTGGGTATTCAAGTGAGTTGATACATGGATGGTACAAGCGTGGTACCAATAGGGCTCGATTGGTAATACCAAGTCGTTATGCCTAAATCTGTTAGAATTTCACTTGTCATAGCTACTTTCTATGATCATATTATATTAACCATTGTATGTCATGACCACTAAACATGGAATGTGTCTAAACAATGCAACCAAAAATGGATGGTCACGTCACTGAATTATAATAAAGGTCGTATGTTACTAAAATCAAGTTTAGGATTGAATTAAGCAATAGGATAATAGAGTATTCATTTGGAGTGAATGTTTCCATGTGTCTACCAGAGGTTAGTGGGAGAACCAAAGTTTTTACAAGAAAAATATGTTTGATAACATATGGAAAATAGATATTGGACTTACAGTTAGTTAAGACCAGAATGAAATTTATTCTATAGTGATTGACTTAAAGTAGAAACCTAAGTTATAGGAGAAAAGATCTACTGAGGTTAATCTAAAGGCTTCTTGGACCTAGTCAATAGTACATATAGTGACATGGTATTGAAAAATACAAGCTGGAACAATTCAAGAGTGAATTTTTACCATTGTCACATGGCATGATCTCTTAAGGTTGACATGTACGGGACATGGGAAGAGATTAACATGGTAATTTGAATTCCATACGCTTTAATAATGGATTAATAACACATTCCATGATATGTATGAAAATTGATATTTCCAACATATACTTTATATTAGGAAAATATCAGTTAAACCTAAGAGCACTACAAGCAAAGCAGTCAGAACTATCTGATTGTACTTCAACAAGTACAAAAGATATATACCGAGTAGGTGGAAACAAAGAATACTAGTTATGGGGAACATAAAATAGGTTTTCTTAGATCAATATGATCTAGTATCACAGTTAGTCTAAGGTGATGAGTGAGTCTAGATCATAAAATCTAGTGGTAACCATACCTATAAATACCGAGTACGTTGTAGCTTCTAAGGAACCTAAGAAGCAGGTAAATGCAATGCTTTGTTCCATTTTTTGGAATCACACCTAGTAAGAAAAGTATTATCATAATATAAATTATGATATTCTTACTAGTCTAAGATGTCAAGTTATGATAGTGGAAAAAAGAGATATAATCAGGGATACCATCTCTTGAGAAGTTTTACTCAAGGAGGTGAGGTTGAAATAACAGAATTTCCACGTGGTAGAATCATGGAAGACCCAGAAACTAAAGCTGTTACTTAGTAGAAACATGATCTTTATCATGTGAGTAGATAACAAGTTTGGTTATCAAGTTGGATCTAGTGAAAGTGGGAGTGTTGAAATAGTGGGTTCCTTAGACCCAACTATTCAATGATTTTGATTACCATATCATGTATAAAGTTAGCTATACATGATGTTTTCTTACCATTATAGTATAGATATTTCTGCATCCACTATTTAATGGTATTTTCCAAATATTAATTTTCGTGTCAAAAGGTTATAACATATGCTAGGATATAATGAGAACCTCAAGATACAATGACATTAATATTAAACAAAGGTCATATAGTCTAGATACATCATAATAACTGGACATAGTATATGTTTAACTATTAGGTGATGGGGGATCATAAGTATTGAGACTTCTTCTCATGAAGTTCACACTTGGTGATCTATAGTAGTGAGATCATGAGGATAGACCCTCCAATAGGAACACCACATGTTTTGGGTGTCATTGGATGTTCTTATCTATGGACATGTGTAATGGTATCCTAACTTGAGATCATTGTCAATGTGTTCAATTTGATTCTGTACTTTGATGCAATATAAAAACCCTGATATTGAAATCGTGGCGAGGTAGTTTGTGATGGGTGCGTCCTTGGTGGCATGACATTAGTTGAATGGTCAATAAAGGATTTTTAGATTCCTAGTTATGGAAGTTATATATCTCAGGAATTGTTAATCAGGATGATAGTTTATTCATAAGACCATGTCCATGGATGTCGAGGGTAAATCCGTTTAGTTGGATCAATAAATAATAAAGCAAGAAAAGTATGATAACACAGGTGTGTGTCCTACTTTATGAGATATTTAAAGACAAAGAGATTATATTACACAGTACGTGTTTATAGGTTGGTTGTCGTTGTTGTGGAAATCCTTATCTCTTTAGGGGATATGATGGGTTGCTATCTCGCTCTTGGTCTATGAATACTATTCACTACTATCTAGATAAGGGCCTAGAGGGTCACACACAATAGCGTATTCAAGAATCTTCTCTATTTAGTTGAATAAGAGTTTTGGACATGGTGGGTCCCACCATTGGGGTCCAGAATCTGTCCAAGGAGATATGATCACCAATGCAATAAATAAATTCATATTATTAAAGTTAATAATAATGAGCATCAAATTTATTTATTAAATGTATGTACAAGTGTTTAAGTAAATAGATGAAAAACTATTATTTGAATGAATATTAAAATATTCAAGGTTCGATTAATATTTGTGAAAATGATGAGTTAAGTTAATGAATCATTTATTATCATGTAATAGATTTAATATATTACAAGAAAGTGATAATAATATTTATGACTCAGATTAGTAGTTATAACATGTCGTTTATAGTGGGTAAAGTATTCGGGGGCTGGAGAGGAAATACTGGGTATTTTAATTATACACTATATATAGAAGAGGAGAGCCTCCCACTATGGACTATTCATGGGATTTCTCTCTCCTCTTCTCTCTCCCATGATCTAGAGAGAAATGCTTTGGATCCAGGATCTCAGATCAAGCTCTCTCTCTGTCATCGCAAGTGAGGTGATGTGATGATCATCAGAGCATCAAATGTGTCTTTGGAATTCTGCACTAGCACCTGGATTATGAAGATCGACACTCCTGCAATTTCTCAAAGTGCATGTGGATGATTTAGAGGGATCCAGCTTTAGATTCTTCAAGCAGAAATTGCCAATGACGAAGCATACATCATACACACCTTCATATCTAAATTAGGTATTTTACTGTTTTTATTTTGTGCTTAAAACTCTTCACGAAAGATCCTCAGAATAAACTGAGAAATGATTCGACGATGTCGACAAGTTCATGTAGAACATCGGTGAAAAAAATTTAAAAAGCTTTTTTTGGAACTTTTTCTATGTGCCCAGTACATACATTGTCTTTCCTTGAAGATCTTTCATGCTATGATTGACAACACGAATTGGATACTTCTCAAAAGAAGCATCATCCTCTAACTCAACTTCCTCTGGATAAAAAACATGAGACAAGTCAGAGTGATAATGGAGGAGTTGAGAAACATAGAAAATGTTGCGCATAGCCCCTACCACCGAGGAAGAGCTATTCGATATGCTACTAGACCGACCCTCTCCAAGATCTTGAAATGCCTGATGAATCTAGGTGATAACTTACCTTTCCTCTGAATCCATCGATAAACCAATCTAGGCGAGACTCGTAAGAAGACCTGATTTGTAGAGGTCAACATCGATTATTGACATATGAATTCTTCCTAGAATGAGTTATAGCAATACGTTTCCTAATTATTTGTACCTTCTCTAATGTCTCCTAAACAAGATGAGGTCCCAGTAGCACTGCCTCTCCTACCTCTAACTAGCACAGAGGTGAATGATAAGGACTACCGTAGAATGCCTCATATAGATCCATTTGGACAGTCACTTGAAAACTATTATTATAATAGAAATAATCTAGTGACAAGTGATTTTCCCAAGATCCTCTAAAATCAAGAATACATGCTTGAATCATGTCTTCGAGCACCTATATAGTGCGCTTGGACTGACTGTCAGTTTGAGGGTGGTATGTTGTACTTAAAAGCACATGTGAGGCAAGATCCATCTACAAACCTTGCTAAAAACAAGAAGTAAAATTATCTTACCTTTCTGATATGATGGTACGTGGAAACCCATGAAGGAGTGTGATCTCTTGGTCGTAAACTATCCCAAGATCATCCACTGAGAAGGTCTCCTGAATAGGCAAGAAGCGGGAGAACTTTGTCTGTCTTTCCACAATTACCCACGTAGCGTCACCGCCTTGAGGAGAATTTGGTAACCCCATCAATAAATTCACAGTGATGTTGTCCCATTTCCACTCTGAGATGGTAACTATTGTAAGAGACCTGCAGGTCTTTGGTGTTCATCTTTCACTTGCTGACATGTGGAACATTGAGTAACAAAGACCGCGATCTCCTTTTTCATCCCAGAACAGTAATAATGATTCCATAAGTCATGATACATCTTTGTGATTTTTGGATGTAATTCCCACTTTGAAGCATGATATTCTTGCATCAACTCCCCTCGCATGTTTGTAGGTACCCAGATGCTCCCATGGATATGAAAAATCTCATCCCCATCAACAACCCAACCAGGCAGTGGGTCACCACCTAGAACACTTTCCCTCATGACTAAGACTTTGAGATCTGAAAGTTGTCTCCTCCTCAATCAATCAAGAAGTTATGATTCCACTACTAAAGATATGAGAAAAGTTTTCCTATGACACTTCTGAACTTCTAGATTCATTTCATAAAGAAAATCTATCAACTACTATTCACTACTAGCTTCCTAAGAAACTTGAGTTAGACTCTTTCATCTTAGAGCATCAGCAACTGCATTTCCTTTATCTGGTGTGTAAGCAAGCTCAAATTAAAAAGATTGAAGGTATTCGACCCATATTCATTTTCAGAGGTTCAAGTATCACTAAGATAATATGTATTTGAGAATTTTATGGTTTTTATATACCACAAACCATTCCCCAACAAGTAATGTCTCCAACAACATAAATAATGAACAACAACTACTAATTCGAGATCATGTGTTGGGTAATTATGCTCATGAGGCCTCAAATGATGAGACCCATATGCTACGATTAGTTCCCCTTACATCAAAACATCTCCTAGTCTGATGCCTAGTGTGTCACAATAGAATGTGTAGCCTCTTCCAAGTTCATGTAAAATCAGGATCGGTGATGAGGTCAACTTCCCTTTCAACTCCTGAAAGGTCATCTCACAAGCTTCATACCATGTAAAATTTACACCTTTCTTGGTTAAGCCTATAAGTGGTGCTGTAAGGCATAAAAAGTTCTGAATGAAACACCGTTAGTAACTAGCTAACCTCAAGAAGTTTTGAATATCAAAAACATTCTTGGGATGCTTCAAATAAACAATGAATATAACCTTATATGGATCTACAGATACCCCTACTTATGATATGATTTGACCAATGAAGTGAACTTTATCAATCCAAAAGTTTCATTTTGTGGGCTTGACATAGAACCTATTCTCTCTTAGCGTAATCAGTATGATGTTAAGGAGTTTGACATGATTGTGTCCAATATGAGATTAAACTAAGATTTAATCCATGAAAATGACTATAAAGGAATCTAGGTATGGGTGGAAATCTTGATTCATCAAGGCCATAAAGATAGCCGACACGTTCTTTAAACTGAATGACATTACCGGTTATTCATAAAGGTTGTATCTGCTTCAGAAATCAGTATGTAGTATATTTGACGGTCTAACCCTTACTTGATCATAGCCTATTCTCAAGTCAATCTTCGAGAAGACCTTGAATCCCCAGAGTTCATAAAATATCTCATGACCCCCTCCCACCAAAGATACCACAATAAGGGGAGAGAGATAATGCGTTCGGGTCCTGCCTCAAGTAGTACTCGGATAGAAAACTAGCACCGAGGGTCTAAAAATCACAGCATGAGATACATTAATCTCTATAAAATAAAATAGGATTGGGAGATAAGATAAACAATCACCAAAAAAATCTAGCAGATAATATAAAAGTAAACCCAAAAATCATCCCACATGCATGTGTATAGTAAACTGATACAATAAAAGTCTCTAAATATTCCAAAAGACAAGTCTACGATAGTGACTCAACACTAGACCCAAAACCCAAGCTAGTAATGTCTAGATCAGTCCCTAAAGTCCTCCTGGAAACTTGAAAAATAGTTCATGTATGTAGGGTGATCATAACTGGTATACTCGGTAGGGACATAACCAAGGACTCAATTGCACATGTGGAAAGAGCATGCTAATGCACTAGTAAACAAATAAATGAACCAACATGCACATAAATAGGTCAAATAACCATCCCAACCTCATTATGACTCACTCACAAAATCACACATCCAATATATTAATATATAATCGAGATCATAACAAATAAAGGTGCCCCACTACTGCTTCCCCACTGATTTTTCACTCTCACACCCCAACATTAAACGTACTGTGCTCCCATCCCTTCCATACATATCACATCACAACCACATCACATCACATCTCGCTCGAAGACACCTGAACCATCTTTGATATTGTCACGAACCAGGCCTGATACCTTGGTAACCCGATAATCGAGCTAACATTGACATATCTCGAATGACATTCCCAATCCCCACAGGTTGGAAACAAGTACTTGGAATCATATAATATGAAAGTGATATTGAATTTTCCATAAAAATGGAATAAAGATAAAAAAAGTCAGCATGCATTCAAGAAACATCCCTAGGGAGAAGTGTACTAGAATTCAAACAGACATAAACAACCCAAAGTATATCCACAAGTACTAGAAAACAAGATAAAAACCCAAGTCCCAATGGAAACAAATCTCCAAGACCAAGGATCAACAACTAGAACCACCTCCAAGTGGTGATTTACCCTTGATCAAATTTGGAATAATAAAATCTACAAACACCTGAATGAACAGGTAGGGTGTGATCTAAAATCCTAGTAGGGTCTCACCAAGGATTACATAATAAGATTCCCACATTTAATTAACCAAATAAATCTTTCAATTTTAAAATAAACATGCATGGAAGTTCAAGAGAATATTTAAAACAAATCATGATTTACATTTAAAAGGATGGAATTAATTTGAACAAATGGATTAATAAACATTTTATATAAAATAGCTTATATAAATTCAAGAGGCATGCATAAAATAGTTTACAATAATGACATATATTTCAGACATAAACAATGAGAAACATGGTCATCTGCAAAGAAGTACGATTGTTCTAGGTTATGGGATCCTCACACACTTATATAACATTAACATCAATGTGTACACACGTCCCTTTGGAACTGGTCAAAGAGGACTCATCAACATCCTACCGAGGAATAAAATATGCCAAACAGCTTTATGTTAGAGTTGTAAATCATCAATCTGCTGCTAGGGCATACCCATCCTAGCATGTTTGTATATAATAACTCACTAACTACCTAGTATTTCATGCACTATAATAATAATCAACAATGAGAAATTTATTTTAAGACTGCTTAAAATACAATTCAAAAAGGCCAATTTCCATTTAAAAACCAATGGGTTTCTATCAAAACATGCCATTTTTCCATGATAAAACCAATGAGTTTCTATCAAAAAAGTTTAGTCCATTTTTCTCAATTACAAATTGGAAATTAATTTCACATATCAATTTCACAATTTAAATTTCATAATTAAATTCCACAATTTATTTTTTTCACAATTTTCCATCCAATTTCACAATACACCCCAATTTAATGGAATTGGGGTTTTCCACCAATTTTTAATGCCAGAACAAATCAAAATCCCTAATTCAATGGAATTGAGTTTTTAATAAACCAATTGAAATAAATTTTCAAGTAGTTGAATTTAAATCAAACAATTGAATTTAAATCAAGAAATTGAATTTAAATCAAGCAATTTAGGGTTAATCAAATTGTCCATCATAAATGGAACCAACTACCTTGGGATCACTGGATCTCAAAGCACAAATCCCTAAGAAGGAAACTCCAATTAAGTATGTCAGAAATCAAAGATCTGAGAATCAAACATAGATTCAAGATTTAAAACAATGGATCCTCTAATAACACAAAGATTTACAAAACCCTAGGGAGGAAAGAGGAGAGAATTGGAGAAAGAGAACTGGAAAGGAAACTTACTATAGATCTGCAAGGGTGACCATAAAAGGAATAAAAAGGATCCATTATGATTGCAGGTTGGTAACTTTTGTTATAAGAAAACTCAACCAACTCTAAGTGATCATCCCAAGCTCCACCAAAGTCGAGAATGCAGATGCGAAGCATATCCTCAAGAATCTGTACATATCTTTCTATCTGGACATCTAAATGTGGATGGTATGCCATTTTCAAATGGACCTGAGATCCCAATGCCTCTTGAAGGCCTCTCAAAAAGAGAGAAGTAAACTGAAGATCCCTATCAGAGACTATACCAGATGAAACTTCATGAAAACGAACAATCTCTTTCACATAGAGATTTCCCAACGCCTTAACTTTGGATCCATCATGAATAGGTATAAAGTGAACTAATTTATTCATCCTATATATCACAACCCATATCACATTCTTCTTTCTCTAGGTATGTGGCAACCCGACCACAAAGTCCATTGAGATCTCATCCCACTTCCAAGTATGTTATGAAAGTGGCTGAAGCAAAAAATGAAGGTTTTTGGTGCTCATCCTTGACTTGTTGGAATGTATAACAATGAGAGACAAAATCAATAATGCACCATCTCATACCTAGCAACCGGAATCTCCGCTACATGTCATATAACATCTTTGTGGTTTCTGGGTGCACTACCCATTGGGAGTTATGACAATACCGCATCACAACTTTCCTCACCACTAACGACACAAAAAAGAGTTTATGAAAACATAGAATTCCCTATATAGATAATGACCAGTCAAAAATGGTATCCCTACCATAAAGAGAGTATCTAATTCCACATAACTCATCATCAAGCTACTGTTCCATAAGAATCAACTTTAGAAGAGTGTAGGTGAGCTGAACACTAGAAAAAAAAGCTCATACCCTGATTCCCAGACTCCAATATGCAACTATGTAAAAAGAGTCATCAAGTTCCACTCTTCCAATGATTCTTTCATGACTTAGGTTGAAATTTTCTTTCTCAAAGCATCCGTGACGACATTCACTTCCTCCAGGGTATAGGAGATTTCAAAGTTGAAAGATTGCAAGTATTCCATCCAACGCCTTTGGTGGTGATTTAAATTTTTTTGAGAGAGGATATAACTCAATATTTTGTGGTTAGAATAAATGGTAAACCTTTCTCCATAAAGTTAATGCTGCCAAATTTTAAGTGCATGCATCATAACTACAAGTTCAAGGTCATGGGTTGAGTAATTCTTCTCGTATGGACTAAGCTGGCGAGTCCCTAAGCAATGGCACGATCACCCTACATAAGAACACAACCCAAACCTGAACCCGATGCATCACAAAATACCACATAGCCCTTCCCCACCTCTGGAGGAGTCAACATCGGTGTAGTATTCAAAATATGTTTTAGCTTGATAAAAGAATTTTGACATTTTTTATCCCAATAAAACTTTACTCCCTTCAAAGTCAGAGAATTCATTAGAGAATCCAACTTTAAGAAGTCATTTACAAACTAGCGATAATACCCATCCAAAACCAAGAATCTCTGAATCTGAAAAACATTTCATGGTTGTCCCCATGTCATAAAAGCCTTCAAATTTTTTGGATCTAGTGAAATACCATGTTTTGAAACCACATGTCCCAATAAATTCACTTCACAAATCCAGAAATCACATTTCGAAAGCTTAGCATAAAGCCATTGATTTCTCAACAATTATAGAACCAATCATAGATGGTGCACATGATCTTACTTGAAATTATAGTAAACAAGGATTTCATCCATAAATACCACCATGAAGGAATCAATGTACTCATGGAAAATCCTATTCATTAAATTAATAAAGACTATTAGAGTATTGGTTAGATCAAATGACATGAAAAGGTACTCATAATGGTTGTACTTTCTCCGAAAGGAAGTTTTTTGAATATTAGATTCTTTCAATCTCAAATTGTGGTAACCAGATCAAAGATCTATCTTTGAGACCACTTTTCCCCTTCAATTGGTCAAACAAATCATCAATCCATGAAAAAAAAATATTTTTTATTTACCACGACTTGATTGAGTTTTCAGTAATCGACATAATAGAGAAGTGAACTATCATCTTTCTTAGAAAAGAGAACCAGTTCCGCCCAAGGTGACACACCCGAGCATATAAATCCTTTCTCTAGAATATCATCCAATTGAGACTTTAACTCTTTCATTTCAGCTGGTTCCATGTGGTAATAAGGAATAGATACTGGTTGAGTACTAATCACTAAATTGATAGAAAACTCTACCTCCCTAACTAGTGGTAAACTAGATAATTCAGAAGGGAAAACATCGGGAAACTCAAGAATAAATATAAGGAGATAAACACTCAAATATTATTTCTCTAGATAAAAAGAAAAAAATAATATTACTTTTCCTAATCCCGGATAAGAGGGTTCGACTCTACTTGACCTCGAGTCCCATTCTCCTTGAAAGATACGGTAGACCCCATCGAGTGTGGTAAAGGAGACCCGTCGAAGATAATAATCAATACAGGATTTATTGGAAATAATCCAATACATAACGAATATGATGTTAATAGGTTTAATGTTGAGAACCATAAAACTTAAAGTAATCTCAATATCTAATAATGAGAAAACACAAGAAAGACTACAAAGATCCTGCTCTTTCTTTATTCCAAGGGGTGTAGTAATATCCATCACATAAGATAAAATATCTATAGAAAGATTTAATAGATTAATAATAAAAGTTGTAATAAAAGAATGATATGAAATAGTATCAAATAAAGCGGTCACTAATGATAAAGATATAGTGATGATACCTCTTACAATCGCTGGACCCATATTCGCTTCCTCTGGAAACTATTCCACTACGTGAAGAAGTTTCATTTAAGATTCCTATAGCTAAAAACATCTTGTTCATGAAGAATCTTATTGCACTACATTTTTGGTAGGTACTGATGATCCCATGACACTATTCATAGTGGAATATATATGGAAAAACTTCTGCAAACGACCTGAGTGTCTGCATGAACCACAGATCTTGGGTGCTTCAGTGAAAACCATCTTTGAGTGCCCTGTCTTTCTACATTGGTAGAAAGTCAAAGATCCTATTCCAAACACTAAAAGAGTTCTAGAAAAACCCTTCCATCGAAAACCAAAATGAGAATCATCATGCTTCCTCTTTCCTTTAAAGGAACTTTCACCGCCACTAGAAGAGAAAGAAACTCCCAAAAACCTTGACTTTCCAGCCAGGTCCATTTCGACCATCAAAGCTTTTTCCAGCATGTCAGTATAAGAGGGAAATTTTAGAAAGAAAACTCAATAATGGATATCAGATCGAAGTCCCAGATTGAACCATTGATTCTTCGTCTTCTCCTTCGATACTATCTCAGGTGCAAATTTAACAATCTCAACAAAATAGTTTGCATATTCTGTCACGGTCTTGTCAGCTTGCTCGATTTTGAAAAACTATATAGCCTTGGAAAACACCATCAAATATGGATAGAATTGGTTGGTTAAAAGATATTTAAAGTCTTTCCACTTTAATCCCTTGTGCTTCTTCACCGTCACCATCATATCCTGCCATCTCCTACTCAATCCCTCCAGCATGAAGGTGACACACTTCAGCTTGATTTCTTCAGGTGTCTCCAAGAACTCAAAAAAACACTCAATCCTGCTCAAATATTCCTCAGACTCTTGAGGATTATTAGAGACTTTAAAAATTGGTGTCTCATGGAGAAAGAACTCCCAAGAATTATTCCATAAAACATCCATCTGAGGTTCCATAGCTGGAGCCTGAACGAGAACTGGTGGTAGTGCCCGTCCCAGACCTTGGATAGTATGCACAATCACCTCGACCATAATTAGTACCACAAGAGGATTTTCTCACCGAGGATCATTAGAAGCTTCATCCTAAATCTTATTTTCATGTCTTCTCGAAGGCATGATGCTACAAAAATCGCAGAAAACATTAAAGACATCAGATTAACACTCTAACAGAGAAAAAAAGGAAAATTAATACCAATAGATAGATGAACAAAATCTAGATTTAAAACTACCCAAATAAAAATTATGGAAAAGACTAGAACAAATCCTCAAGACATCTTCCTAAACCACCCCTGGTGACTTAAGGCTCATTATAGTGATATTTGTCCAGACACTCAGTCGTAACTATCTTCTAAGTCAATATGAGATCACTCAAACTACATACTACCATCAAGGAAATATGATTAACCTACACCTTTGATACCACTTTTTCACGAAACACCCCATATAACCTAGTAACCTAATAACTGAACCGACATCGAAATAGCTCGAAGGGAATTCTTGATCCCCACTAGTTGGAAACAAGCACCTGACATCATACAATATGAAAGTGGGAACAAATTTTCCACAAACACAAGAGAAGTAAGATAAATAAGTTAGTATGCATTCAAGAAAATTCCACAAGGATAAGTGTACCAGAATAAAAGCAAGTATAAACAACCCAAAGTATAACCATAAGTACTAGAAAAAAGGATAAAAACCCAAGTCCCAATGGACACAACTCTCCAAGCCTAAGTATCAACAACTAGAACCACCTCCAAGTGGCACTTTACCTTTACTCGAACCTGGAAAAATAAAATCTACAAACACCTGAAGACATAAGTAGGGTGTGAGCTAAAATACCAATAGGGTATCATTGAGGATTCCATAATAATATTCCCACATTTAATTAACCAAATAAATCTTCAAAATTTTAAATAAATAGGCATGTAAGTTCAAGATAATATTTAAAAAAAAGCATGCTCTACATCTAAAAGGATGGAAAAAATTTGAACAAATGGATTAATAAACATTTTATATAAAAAAGTTTATTTAAATTCAGGAGGCATGCATAAAACTGTTTACAAAAACAAAAATTATTTCAAACATAAACAACGAGAAACATGGTCATCTGCTAAGAGGTACGATAGTTCCAGGTTATGGGATCCTCGTACACTTCTATAATGATAATGACAATGTGTACACATGTCCCTTTGTAACTAGTCAAATAGTACTCATCAACATCCTACCGAGGAATAAAATGTTCCAAATAGTTTAGGTTAGTGTTATAAAGCACCAATCCACTACTAGGGCATTCCCATCCTAGTGTGTTTGTCCCTAATAACTCACTAACTACCTAGGATTTCATGTTCTATAATAATAGTCAATAATAGGCAATTTATTTTAAGACCGACTGAAATACAATTAAATCCATTCACCATTTCAAATATGCCAATTTTCATTTAAAAACCAAAAAATGTTTTTAATCAAAACATGCCTTTTTACAGGATAAAACCAATTCATTTTTATCAAAACTATTTAATCCATTCTTATCAAATGCCAACTTGAAATCAATTTCACATATTAATTTTACAATTTAAATTCCTCAATTAAATTCCAAAATTTAATTTTTTTACAAATTTCCATCCAATTTCACAACACACCCCAATTCAATGGAATTGGGGGGTTTTCCCAATTTTCATGCCAAAAAAATCCAAATCCCCAAATCAATGGAATTGGGTTTTTAATAAACCAATTGAAATAAATTTTCAACCGGTTGAATTTAAATAAAACAATTGAATTTAAATCAAGAAATTGAATTTAAATCAAGAAATTTAGGGTTAATAAAATTATCCATTATAAAAGAAACCTAACTCGAGATCACTGGATCTCATAACATAGAGGCCTAAGCGGGAAACTCCAATAAAGAACATTGGAAATCAAATATTCAAAGATCAAACCTAGATTCATGATCTAAAATAGTAGGGATTAGATCCTCCAAAAACACAGAGATTTATAAAACCCTTGTGAGGAAAGAGAAGAGAATGGGAGAAAAAGAACCAGAAGAGGAAACTTATCGGGAAGAGATCAAACATCATTTTTCTAGATTCAATTCGCTTCCAGAAGGGTGTAGAGGGGACACAATCACTTCTTGGGAGTCTCTAAGGAAAAAGAAAATGCTACGGGGTCATACAGGCCCTCCAGACACCTAAAAATAAGGTTTCATTATTTTAAAAATAATATTCAGATTAAAAAATCTCATAAACATAGTAAGCTAGGAAGGGATCTATGGTTAGAAAAACAGTGCAACCTATAAGTGCACACCTTTTAATGGGGTTTCATGGTTTCTCCTAGGTGGGCACACAATTTTTTAAACCATGCGCTGGCTGTGAAAACCTCCGTTGTTCAGGTTTTCATGGTTTCTGTGGAGAGGGAGCACGGTTTGGGAAAATCGTGATCCAACCATGCACAAACCAGAAAATTTAAAAACTTCCAAAATTTTCACTCTAAACAATCCCAAATGAAATCCAACCAAGGCATGATCAAAGGAGGGGTTTAGGAATACCTGAAAACAACAACAAGATGTTACAAATGTGGGTCGAGACACATACCTACCCACCCCACCCTTGCAAGGTCTAGAATCTGGTGCTAGCATTAGGTATCATCACACCACATCTCACTTGAAGACACCTAATCCATCACATCTCATCTCGCATGAACACACTTGGGCCGTTACACCACATCTCACCACATAACCAAAGTAGTAGAGTATCATGAATGTGAAAGACATCAACCTCGTGCCCTCCTCCTACCATGTATGACCCCCATAACATATCAGATCACATCACTACCTCATCACATTACATCTTTCCCAAAAACACCTGGACTAACATTGTTGGGTAATCTCTAACACCAACCTCTATCATCACTATTACTGAAGGAAGAGAAGGGAACATAGGGAAACCAACTATTCATTAGTAATTTCATTCACAATCACACAACTCATTCATTTATTCATTTCACTTAATACATTTACCACATAAAAATTTCCACCCTATTCATATTCATTTACCACTTTACAAATTATTCCATGGCGCCGAGCAACTAACACAAGCACACTATGCCATAACTGGTCCATCTCACATCAACTGTTATCGTCGCGCCACACCAACCAAACCATATTACCAAAAAAACCACACATCACACATCCCAACCACATCTCACAACACAAACTCCACACACAATAACCACACATCGCTACCAAACATCATCTCCACTACGCACCACAACCTTTACGCACCAAAACCACAACACACCACATCACATAACTGCGCATGTTGCATCGTATCACACAACTGCCCACGTCACATCCATACTAACCAACTGCATCACATCACATCACAACCCCACACATCACACAGCCCAGCTGATCACCTCCATCACCACACTACAACTCACACAAACCATGTAGGGAAACACAACAAGCACAACCACACACAAAAATAGTACACACATGCTTCCACAATTATTCAAGGCTTTCATCAAATTACTTATTTGTTTAGCATGAGTATTATCAAACAAACTGGGTTTCCATGGAAAACCAATTTATTAGTAAAATATATGTTCATTAGCCTTTTATTCAGGGTGAGATCATACAAAAACACAATAATGGTCTCAACATACCATCTATAACACAAACAAGGCTTCTAAGAATCGTTATTTTCAGTATTGGCAGCAAGCATGCATAATATCATCAGTAACATATATCAAAGTAATAAATCATGAGAAAACTCCCCATACCCATAAATTTCAATTGTAACAATTAATTATCTTATTAATTTAACCCTTACTATCCACCCAAAGGAAAGAAAAATCATACAGATCACACACATAACACATAAAATGTGATAACGATGATCCCCTACCTCAAATAACCATTCTAATATTGCTA
Source organism: Viscum album (assembly GCA_963277665.1). NCBI lineage: Eukaryota > Viridiplantae > Streptophyta > Magnoliopsida > Santalales > Viscaceae > Viscum > Viscum album. The sequence continues at coordinate 1,153,707,552 of OY728135.1, forward strand.
TACACCATAAAGTGAAGAAGAATCATCCCAAAAACCACAACCACATATGGTAAGGATGAATCAACCTACACTACATCAGATGATCATAAAAAAATAACCCAAAACACACCTCTATCAAAACAACACCATCGTAACAAAACAATGAAGAAGAAAAAAAGGTAAAAAATGGGGTAAGGAGAACAACTCACTGTAGATCCATGAAAACAATCACCAGAACTTAAGGATCAAAAAAGAGGTAAGAAAAGATGGAAAGCCTCCCAAAATTTCCAAGGGTTTGTCCACAATTAGAGTGATATGATAAACTAAATGAAAGGATAATCAACTGAACTAGGTTTATAAAAAATCAGTAAGTTTTTCAATTTATGGCATAAAACCCACATTTATGCCATAAATTCCTTGGGTTTGAAAACTTATGTCATAAAACCAACCTTTAGGCCGTAAAAACTTTGAAATATCAAATTCTATCGAAAAACATGGCACTTTGGGCTAGAATTAACTTACGGTGTAAACCCCATTCTTACAACGTAAACACATTTTATGATTTTCCCCTCAACCAAACACAAGATGTAAACCACTGACCAAACAAGTCATAAACCATCGAAGTACACTATAAACCCCTCTTTTATAGTGTAAAAATCCTATTATAGTTCTACTGCAGATCCAACTCCACCAAACCTCCTCTAGCCTCATCTAAACACCTTCGACTTCCTCAAACTAAAAAAATTAATGGACTAGTAAGGCATGAATTGATACATTAGATACCTCTCAAACGATTCTCATCCTCGAGAATCAAAATCAAAACCAAAATCAAAGAAAAGGAAAGGGGTTTGAACAACCACCCCATGAGATACCTCTCAACTATATCGTTACACCTCAACACTACCACCTTCTCAAAAAAGACAAACCAAAACACCCAAAAAATATCCCACATAACCACATCACTACACAACCAAATCACAACCTCTCACTGGGCACAAAACCACAAATCCGGTGCCATCCACTTGCCACCACTTTCCACATAGCCATCTATATCAATATCTCAACCTCCACTCATCCTAAACCAACCACTTCCACAACCAACACATAAAACATCCCCAAGCACAGAAATCAAGGAATTCCATCTTCCATGTTAAGATAATATTCACTTTGGGTGGCATTGACTCGCTCACATGATTTTAATCACACCAAAACATAATTCATACTGATTTGGATTCATTTCATTCTCTCTTTATATGTTGGATGATTTATCATAACATCAAACTCAAATAAACAACACATATCATAACACAACAAGATCCAAATATCACATCAATAAAAAAACAAGAGAGGTCAAAAATACCTCCGAGTACTAGGCACACATCTACATCTATCACTCCCAAGTACTCTCCTCCAGACCACCATGCATCCATAACACGAAAACCAAGGAAATGGTTCATCCATAAAACACCTTCTCTCAATGATCCTTGATCCCTAATGGTCACTCTATGAACATCGATTCATCCTTGATATCCAACTCTCCCCATTCAATAACTTGGGATTCATATTGAAGATACCGATGAAGTTGAGACACATGGAAGACATCGCGGATCCTATCTAACCATGGTATAAATTCCAACTGATATGCTACCTCGCTAACACACCCAACACCTCAAAGGTCCCAAAAAACTAGGGAGAAATCTTACTCCCCCTACCAAACCTCCACTGCCCATGATGAGGGGAAACTCAAGAACACACAATCTCTAACCTTGAACTCTAGGGGCGTCACCTATGATTAGCATATGACTTTTGACGATCCTGTTCCTCCCTCATCCTCTCTCGAAATAACTAGATATTCTCAGTCATTCTTTGAACCACATAAGGAATAAAAATTGATAACTCTATAACCTCCATATAATATAGTGGAGAATGACATAGCCACTTGTACAACTTCTCAAATGGGGTCATACTAATGTATGAGTGATAGCTATTATTATATGAAGAATCAAACAAAGGTAGATTTATTACATAATATCTTCCAAAGTTCAAGACATGAGTTTGCAACATATCCTTCAACGTTTGGATGGTCTGCTCTGTCATGACCCGACCCAACGAGGCTCGAGCCGCGACTCCCCAAGCCCACCTCCAATAGGCCAGGGGCTGGCATCTAGCGCCGAGTAGGCTATCACACACATGGGAGTCATTAGCCTAAGGTACCTGTACACACGCACCCACATACACCTCCATGAAACAGTGCAGAGATATATAAAACTGGAAAGTAAATGAACGCACACAACTATCCCACAACCAGAGTACAACAGAAGTACAAAAGGGGAAAACAGGGCCCACCAAAAGGAAACTAAAAAAGTCTCCAACCTACCCAGAATGGAAGAAAACATTGCCAAAACACCTGCCAGTAAGCTCCTTGGAACAGATCTGGTAAACACTTCAGTCAAACCCGCTCACTAAGCTCCTCCAGCTCTAGGTCCTCTTGGGACTCCGTCGAAAGTCTTGTGGTCTGCACAAGACACAAACATCTGCCGGCAAAGCCCGTGCAGGGGTGAGTATAACAATACTCAGTAGGCACCCCAAAAAACCAAAACAAAAGAGAGAAACTAAAAGGCAACAATCCGCTCATCCCAGCCATAGGGAACCCATAAGAGAGAGAAACTCCATCTCATGACTATCCTCAGTTAAACACAACTAGTCAGCTCAGCTTAGGTGTATGCCCATACATACACCATGAACAATCCATATATACTCAGCTCACGCACCAAGCCACATGAGGTACCGAACTCATCACCAGAAATGGTTCACAACTAGGAGAACACACTCTATGATCACTATCATCCCAGATGACACTCGTCTGAGAGATACACTCTATCGGGTCCCACACAAACATCTCAGATGCTCACCCGAGAGATCATGCTCCTCAGATATCGTCACTGAGGAAACCTCACCGAAACAGAAAAAACACCAAACTCCATGGATAGGGGATCGCTCCTAGGATCCACTAGGGGATACCAGAACCCACACCAGTATACGAAGATCTCACAGATAGGGGATCACTCCCATAGTCCGTCGGAGGATACCATAACCCGATCTGGCATTAGTAGAACTCACAGACAGGGGATCACTCCTTGGATCCACTGGGGGATACCACAACCTGATCTGGAACTCGATAGAAACACGTCACTCAAATAGAGGATCGTCACCCATGTCAAGACGGTCACGATGATACCGAAACCCTATCTGGTACATCTCGCGCTGTAGGTGATCGAACTGACGATGCCGCAACCCTATAGAAACCACGCGCTGAGTAGGGGATCGTATAACCAAAAATACCTCAACCCTAATATAATCCTCATGTTGAGTAGGGGATCGTATACCCGACGATTCCACAACCCTACTGAGCATGGACCACTACGTAGGGGATCATATTCCCGATGATGCCACAAACCCTACGGAGTTAACCTGCTAGATAGAGGATCGCCACCCGTGGATAAGCGGTCACAATGATACCAAGAACCCGATCTAGGGAAACGATGCAAGAGGATCCCGCTCCGAGCCCACCGGAGGGATGCCACAACTCTAACAGATTAAACATCACATCAAGAGGATCACATACCTATACTAAGTTTGTGAAGCCACGCGAACCCTCGTAGGAATGAAACAAGGGAGTAACCTCAACCACTGCTGGTCCAAACGTCGCTAACCCGAGTGACCCACCACAACGCCACACTACACACTTACAAGGCCGATACCGAGGCCACCATCGCGATCTACGTGAAAAAACATGCAGGATAGGCTGTTTATGCGCCCAAAACGGACAACCAATAAAAAGGGAACTATTCACCGCAGCTAGCCCGTGCGGGGCCCACACAACGATCCCGAAACTCATAAAGCGGATCATACCACTGTGATCTCCTTAGAAAAACACACGGGATCCACTACTCATTCGTCCGAAATAGACACCCGGTGAAAAATGTATTATTCACCGAAGCCAGCTCGGGTGGGACCCACGCCATGAGCCTGAAACTCATCGAACGGATCACACCATTGCGATCCTCTTGAAAAAACACACAGGATAGACTATTCATCCACCAAAATTGGACTCCTGGTGAGAAATTTGCGTTCTCGGAAAACGCCAAACCCAGCCTCGTGGGGCCCGCACCCCAAACTCGGTCCCAACACTTGGAAACCATCAAGAAAAGTCCGCCGTACCATCAGGGTCTCAACCACACTGATAAAACGTCAATCGGACACTTCGGGTAGAATATACAATGGCCCGAAGTCGAATAATAATAAAATATTATTATTTTATTCGACGTTTCAAGCTCTCGGGCCACGATCCCAAAACTTAAAACTCCCAAACCCACATCGAAGGGTTCGCCTCGTCGCCAGGGTCGCGTCACCATAGATGGAACGCGAATCTGACCTATGGATTGTAAGAAACGGGGGTTTTAAAACCCCCGTGTACAAAAGAAGGCCGGACCGGCCCGCGCCAGCCGACCCGGCCGCCGCTGCTGTCGGCCCACCCTGGCCGGCTGCCCTCTGCCACGTGACGCCCGCACCGCCGCGCTCCGCCGCGGGTCCGCCGACGGACCTTCCGCGGACCGCCGAGGGCACCCCGGTGGTTCGTTTTGCGATCCGAAGGTACCGGCGCGACCCTCGGGACTCGATCTTCCCTGCTACGGCAACAAAACGAAGCAATTCGCAGAAAAAACGGGATCAGGGGATTAAAACTCATACCGCCTACCTTGCGGGCGAAACACCAAACCTTTGGGTGCAGAACGACGCCCGCGACGCCCTGAAGCTGGATCCACTGACGATCGGCGCTGAAAACGGACGATTTCGGATCGAATCGGCGAAGAACGGATGATTGGGGGGGGGGGGGTTGTCCATTGCGCGTAGGTGGTGGGGGGGGGGAGAGGATTGTTTTTTTTTTTTTTTATTTATTTAAAAACTTCATTTAACAAAAACACCCCCGACCAGACCTCCCGGCACGGAGGAAATTAGGTCACCCCTAGGGTAAACACGCCATTCAGAATGAAACAGCGGACATGGAATTTCGATCCGAGACTTCGTTCAGGAGTTATTCGAGCCGACACTCGCAAATTAACTTTTCCACTTATTTATGAAAACACCCCTGGTGGCTTTTCTCACAACAGGCCCGCGCCCGCAAAGTTTACACTTTTCCTAGGGTAAACAACATGCTCCAGACGCAACCATGCCCTCAGATTCCCATTTTGAGCTACCATCTAGGAGATATCACACCCCTCCACGTGCATAGTATAAAAATACTTAACATTTTTATAAAATTAATTCCGGGTACACCGGGCCTCGGAATCGCACACCGTCTTCACACCTAGATCTGGAATTATTTATAGAAATATTCCAAAGTTTGACAGGGACAAAACCCGAGTCGCTACATCCTTCCCCCCTTAGAAAGTTTTATCCCCAAAAATCCATAAGAACAATGAAAGCGACTGGACTCTCAACTGGGTCTCTCACACCAGCGAGTTCGCCAACAAACACCCATGCTCATACACATAAGTCAGAAGGAATTATCCACCACACCTCATCACTATCCGCTTTGGGCGGCACTGACTCTCCTGCATGGTTTTGATCGCGTCACAAAAACCCATCTCGGTGGGGGAAGGATCCCTCTTCCTCACGCATTCGAAGCACGCCGAACAAAACCCACACAGGGTCTTACCAATGCCCTGAACAAAACTCGATCAAGCAACAAAAAGGAAAGTGTACCGCTAAAAAATGTCTATCAAACTACTACAGAAAGTATAAAGGACACAAGGCGTACCTCTATCCATCCGCAGAGCCTTTGGGTCAACAACCTTTAGGGCATGCAACTTTCCATGCCCTCAGCCACCAGCTCCCTGAGCTTGGCGTGGACCACCTGGGGGTGGGGGTGGTGGAAAATGATACCGCCTACCACCTCCTGTTGCTGCACCAGCTCCGTTGCCACGTCCGCCACCCTGTGAACCTCCTTGCTCGAGACGCTACCTCTGCCAAGGCGGTCTGTCGACAGGCTTCCTCTTAGTAGCATGACGGGTCAGACAATATCTAGCAAGATGTCCCCGACCGTCGCAAGTGTAACACCGCCTCTCCTGCGGCTGACCCAAACTAGCCTGCGAGCCCTGTGAGCCCTGAGCCTCAGATCCTCCATCCTGGGGTCGCCTCCTGAAATGTCACCCATGTCCAGGCCCTCGAGTCTGTCGTCGGCTACCAGATGCTGTTCTGACTAACGAAGTCTCAGCTCTCACATGCCCAACACTGACAGGCGGGATCTGATCGGCCAGAAAGCTCTCCACCAACGAAGCTCACTCCAGCACTTCAGCATAGGTGGAAAGACACAAGGAAACCAAACCTTCCCGGATTTACCTGCGTAGGCCCTACTTGAAGGTTCGATCCCTAAAGAAAAGGTCTTTAACCGTATCCAGGGAGTAGCGTGACAGGACTGTAAACCTCGCTGAGTACTCCGACACAATCATGCCCTCCTGCCGAAGTTGCAGAAGCTCCTGAATCCACACTAACCTCAGCATCACTGGATAGAACTCTTCCCTGAAGATCCACTCAAACTCTGCCCACGTGAGCATCTCCTCATCATGGGATTGTGTCATTAGGCTCCACCACCGCCTAGCCGAACCATGAAAAAGGCTCGCTGCTAGGACCACCATCTGATCTGGGGGTGTCCTCACCAGGCGGAAAACACGGGTGACTATTTCGAGCTAGTCATCAGCTGCCTGAGGATCTGGATCACCCCAGAACCTCAAAGGTTGCTGCCTCTGGAACTCGTGCAGCACACTCATCCTGTGCACAACCTCATCCTGCACTACCAGCACTACCAGCTGCTCGACAGGTGGCAGATCAACTGGAAGACCACCAAGAGGTCCAACCTCAGAACCTGCACCCTGGTCCATAGCCTCTAGACGGGGCAGATCATCACCACAATCCCGCTGTGGAACCCTCTCTGGCTGTTGTCATGGAGGCATCCTAAAATACAATCAAGACGCACCATGGTCAAAGAGTATATCTAGAGAGCTGACTCAAGAAGGACAAGGAGAAACCCAAAACCTAGTCCTATATGATGCATGTACCATTTTCCCCCTGAGACCAATGTATGAATGTATCAAGTAAAAAGGTAAGTTATCAGAGTCCTGGTGTATGGATACGTCGGCCGTCGCACCAACACTGGAGTCCCTGGCCTAAAATCCGAACTCGAAACATCTTGAAACTGCCGCTATGCAACCCAAACCAAACTCACAGCTAGAACAGCTACGCTCTGAGATACCAAAGGTGAAACATCCTCTGATACCACTCTGTCATGCCCTGACCCAACGGGGCTCGAGCAGAAACTCCCCAAGCCCGCCACTAATAGGCCAGGGGCTGGCGTCTAGCGCCGAGTAGGCTATCACACACATGGGAGGAATTAGCCTAAGGTACATGTACACACGCACCCGCATACACCTCCACGAAAAAATACAAAGATATATAAAACTGAAAAGTAAATGCATGCACACAACTATCCCACAACCAGAGTACAACAGAATTACAAAAGGGAAAAACAGGGCCCACCAAAATGAAACTACAAAAGTGTCCAACCTGCCCAGAAAAAGGGAAAACACTACCAAAACACATATCGGTAAGCTCCTTGGCACAACTCCGGTAAACACTACGGTCAAACCTGCTCACTAAGATTCGCCATCTCCAGGTCCTCCTGGGACTCCATCGAAAGTCCTGTGGTCTGCACAAGACACAAACATGTGTGGGCAAAGCCCGTGTAGGGGTGAGTATAACAATACTCAGTAGACACCCCAAAAACCCAAAAAAAAGAGAGAAAATGAATGGAAACAGTCCACTCATCCCAGCCAGAGGGAACCCAGATAAGAGAGAAACTCCATCTCATGACCATCCTCGGCTAAACACAACTAGTCAGCTCAACTCAGGTGTATACCTATACATACACCATGAACAATCCAGATATACTCAGCTCATGCACCAAGCCACATGAGGTAACGACCTCATCACCAGAAACAGTTCACAACTAGGAGAACACACTCCATGATCACTGTCATCCAAGATGACACTCGTTCGAGAGATACGCTCCATCGGGTCCCACACAAACATCTCAGATGCTCACCCAAGAGATCATGCTCCTCAGATATCGTCACTGAGGAAACCTCGCTGAAATATCAAAAACAACAAATTCCACAGATAGGGGATCGCTCCTAGGATATACTACGGGATACCATAACCCACACTGGTATACGAATATCTCACAGATAGGGGATCACTCCTAGGGTCCGCTGGGGGATACCACAACCCGATATGGCATTCATAGAACTCATAGATAAGGGATCACTCCCAGGATCCACTGGGGGATACCACAACCCGATCTGGCACTCGACAGAAACACATAACTCAGATAAAGGATCGTCACCCATGTCATGATGGTCACGACGATACCGAAACCCTATCTGGTACATCTCACGCTGTAGGGGATCGAACTGACGATGACGCAACCCTACAGAAACCACGTGCTGAGTAGGGGACCGTATAACCAACGATACCGCAACCCTACTATAATCCTCATGCTTAGTAGGGGATTGTATACCCGACGATGACATAACCCTACTGAGAACGTCCCACTATGCAGGGGATCATATTCCCGATAATGCCACAAACTCTACGGAGTTAACCTGCTAGATAGGGGATTGCCGCCCGTGGATAAGCGGTCACAACAATACCAAGAACCTGATCTAGGGAAACGATGCTATAGGATCCCGCTCTGGGCCCACTGGAGGGATGCAACAACTCTAATAGATTAAACATCCCATCGAGATGATCACAAACCTATACTAAGTTTGTGATGCCACGCGAACCCTCGTAGGAACGAACCAAGGGAGTACCCTCAACCACTACTGGTCCAAACGTTGCTAACCCGAGCGACCCACCACAACACCACACCGTGCACTTCCGAGTCCGATACTGAGGCCACCATCGCGATCTACGTGGAAAAACATGTAGGACAGGCTATTTACATGCCCGAAACAGACAACTGGTGAAAAAGGAACTATTCACCGTAGCTAGCCTGTGAGGGGCCAATACTACGATCTCAAAACTCATCAAGCGGATCATACTAATGCAATCCCCACAGAAAAACACACGGGATCCACTACTCGTTCGTCCGAAATGGACAACCTGTGAAAAAGGTACTATTCACCAAAGCCAGCTCGGGTGGGACCCACACCATGATCCTGAAACTAATCTAACGGATTACACCATTGCGATCCCCTCAGAAAAACACAAAGGATTGACTATTCATCCGCCAAAATCGGACTCCTGGTGAGAAAGTTGCGTTTCTCCAAAAATGCCCAACCCGACCTCATAGGGCCCGCACCACAAACTCGGTCCCAACACCCGAAAACCATCAAGAAAATTCTTCCACACCATCAGGGTCTCAACACCACTGACGACATGTCAATCAGACGCTTTGGGTAGAAGATACAATGACTCGAAATCGAATAATAATAAAATATTATTATTTTATTCGACGTTTCAAGCTCCCGGGCCACGATACCAAAACTTAAAACTCCCGAACCCACACCGGAGGGTTTTCCTCGTCTATAGGGTCACGTCTCCGCAGACGGCACGCAAATCCGACCTCTGGATTGAAAGAAACGGGGGTTTTAAAACTCCAGTGTACAAAAGAAGGCCGGACCGGCTCGCCTCGGCCGGCCCGCGCCGGCCGACCCGACCGTCATCGACGCCGGCCCACCCTAGACGGCGGCCCTTCGCCGTGCGGCACCCCGCACCGCTGTGCTCCGACGCCCCGTGCGGCCGGCCGCTGCGGGCCGCCGGGGGCACCCCGACGATCCATTTTGCGATCCAAAGGTACCGCCGTGACCCTCGGGACACGATCTTCCCTGCTACGACAACAAAACGAAGAAATTTGTAGCAAAAATGGGATCGGGGGATTAAAACTCAAACCGCCTACCTCGCGGCCGAAACGCCGAAGCTTTGGGTGCAGAACGATGTCCGTGATGACCTAAAACTCGATCCGCAGACGATCGACTTTGAAAAAAGAAGATTTCGGCTCGAATCGGCGAAGAACGGATGATGGGGGGGGGGGGGTCCACTGCACGTAGGTGGTGGGGGGGGGGAGAGGATTGGTTTTTTGTTTCTTTTTTTATTTAAAAACTTCATTTAACAAAAACACCCCCGACCAGACCTCCCGACGCGGAGGAAATTAGGTCTCCCCTAGGGTAAATGTGCCGTTCTGAACGCAACAACATACTTAGAATTGCGATCCAAGACTCTGTTCAGGAGTTATTCGAGGCGACGCTCACAAATTAACTTTTCCACTTATTTACGAAAACTACCCTGGTGATTTTTCTCACAGTAGGCCCGCGCCCACAAAGTTTACACCTCTCATAGGGTAAATAGAACGCTCCGGATGCAACCGTGCCCTCAGATTCCCATTCTGAGCTATCGTTTAGGTGATATCACACCCCATCCACGTGCATAGTATAAAAATACTTAATATTTTTATAAAATTAATTCCGGGCACACCGGGCCTTGGAATCGCACGCCGTCTTCGCGCCTAGCTCTGGAATTATTCATAGAAATATTCCAAAGTCTGACAGGGCCAAAAACTGAGTCGCTACGTGCTCCATCTTCCCATATATCCGAGGGTGGAAAGAAGTTCTAAATCGCAACTAGGAGCCAAAATCACATTGCAATCCCCTTTAGACTCATAAGGTAAAACGAGGATCCTGATCAGATATGATGGTCCTCAGTATCCCATGAAGCTGAACCACATTGTCCACATAACTCCTCACCAAAATATTCACGACACTCAACTCATAGATCACCAAAAAAGTGAGATGAAATTACCAACTAATCCACTATCACCCAAACAACATCACACCCTCCCTGAGTTCGAGGTAACCCCATGAAAAAAATCCATCGATATGTCTTACCATTTCCACTCTAAAACATCTAAGGACCGTAAAAAACCCCCAAGAACATGGTGATCCACTTTCACTTGATAGAAAACCTCACACCTCACCACATACTTTTCCACCGACCACTTTACCCTTGGTGACCAAAGCTGTCTCCTCATGCCATGATACATATTTATCCTACCAGGATATACTGCTAATGATGAGCTGTAAAACTCATGGATAATTCCATCACACATCGCCTTTGGAACATTTTGAAAGTGGGTGCCCTATACCCAACTTGTTTATATACTTTTATTACCATTACATGTATAAAATTTGATATATACATGTGTTTATGTTACCAGAATAGTATTAATACTTATGTGTCCACTATATTTAAGGTAATTTCCTTAGATTATGTGTCATATAAAAAATTTTATAATAGTTCCTAGACTAAAATGAGACTTAGAGATACTATGATAAATAATATTAAAGTTATGTCCTATGGTCCAGATACATCATACTAACAAGTCACAGATTATGTGTGACCATCAGGTGTTGGGGACTCGTAATCATTGAGACTCCTTCTCATAAAGTTTTCACTTGGTGATCTCAAGGAGATGAAATTATGAGGACATACCTGCCAATACGAACACCACATGTTTTGGGTGTCATTGGTTTTTTATCTATAAACATGTGTTTTGTTCTCCTAACATGTGATTATTATATATGTGTGCCATTTGATCTCATACTTTGATACAAGGAGAAAACCACGATATTTAAGTCATGGTGAGGTAGCTTGTGTTGGGTATATCATTGGTGGTATGACATTGGTTGAATGATCAAGATAGAATTTTTTTTTATTTCGAGTTGAGGAACCAATATATTAGGCATGTTTGATCATGATGGTAGTACCTTTATAAATCCATGACCATGGTAGTTGAAGGTAAATCAATCCAGTAAGATGAAAAAATAATAATGCAAGAAAGGATGAGGACACAAGTGTTTGTTCTGTTTTAAGAGATATCGCATGACAAAGAGATTGTATTAGGGAGTGCATGTTCATAGGAAAGGTTGTCATTGCTATAACTATTCCTTATCTCTTTAGGGGTATTGTTGAGTTGCTAGACTCTACTCTCGACCTGTGAGTAGTTATTCACTGCTATCAAGATAAGGTTCTAGAGGGTAATATACAATGACATATTCAATAATCTTCCATATTCTGGTTAGGTATATAGGACATGATGGGCCTCACCATGGGGTCCGAGAGTTGTCCAAGTCTGATCGATCACCGATAAATAAATAAATTCATTATTTTTTTAATATAAAATAATTGGAATGAATTTATTTATTAAAAGTATTTATAAGTGTTTAAGTAAATACATGGAATAATATTATATCAATGAATATTATTTTAATATCCAAGGTTTGCTTAATATTAGTGGAAATTACGAGTCGAGTTAATGACTTGAGTTTTATCATGTAATATATATTTAATATATATAATAAGTATGTGATAAAAAAAAAATAATGTTTATGACACAATTAGTTTGTCATAATTATTTATTTATTACTTATTTAGTGGATGTTAAATATATGGGGTCGGGGAACCCTAACTATGTATTTTGGACATCCACTTTATAAGTGAAGGTGAAGATCATTCCATACACTATTCATATGTCTGAATGGAGAGTTTCTCTCTCATCTTAAATCTTAATAGAGAAGAACTCTAACTAAGATAATGATCCAAAAACATCCTTGCGGATTAAATACATGATATCGAGGTGATTGTCGCGATGTTAGAGAAATCATCAGCACTCCGCACTGGCACCTGGAATTTGATGAATGACATACATATAGATTCTTGAAACATGTGTGGAAAATCAAGAGGGGTTTGGCCTTCGATACTTTGAGTAATGGTCGCCGACTATGCATGATAGACAAGAACACTTCAATTCGAACAAGGTAATTCTTTAGTTTATATTTGTGCTTTGAATAATTAATTTGATATCCTCAGACCATACCAGGGCTTAGATCGTCAGAGATGATGAAGTTTCATTATTCTGATGATGAAAAAATTTAAATCCTCAGCCTACTAACTTCTGTTGCGCACCTCGACACCATAAATTGGTATCATAATGATCACATGGATTTTCTAAGTCAAGAAAAATTATTTTGCTTCAAATTTAAGTATATAGTTTTAAATCTATCCCAACGGATCCAACCGCACTTCGATCCGATCTCAGATGTCCAAGTTACGACCATCTGAATAAATTTTTATGAATCAAAAGTATTATTTTAGGGATATTAAAATTTAAGAATGCATATTTTAATATATGTTAAAGTATACCCTAGCAAAGTGACTAGAGGAAATTCCTAAGAAAATGTTTATTTTGGCTAGATCCTATCAGATATTGGTTGGATGATCACTATTTCTGACAGTCCTTGCTTCCACACAGTTGTGGAATCTTGAAAAAAACTCCTATTATTCTTAAACTTTTGAAATAGGCAGCTGTTTTTGGTTTTGTTCCAAAAAAAAAGACAATATATACTACAAATGATGCCTTTAATAGTTCTAAAATTGGAATTTATTAGTGCAAGAAAAGTGACGACTAACAGAGTGTGATTAAAATCCCTAGACTTTTATTAGTGCTAGAAAAAACCTGATAAAGGACCCCATTTATCAAAACTTTTATTTAGCGCTGATAAAGGGGTATTTTATGAACACTTCTAAAAGAACTAATAAAGGGTGAATTTATCATGAATTTTGAAAGCGTTGATAAAGGATCCCTTTATGAGCACTTTTAGTAGCGCTGATAAAGGGGAATATTGTAGTGTGCTGTAATAGCACACTACAACACCAAAAATAACATTATAAAGCAGAAAAATCAGGTAAAAATATAGATTTTAAATGAAATAAATTTTTCAACACAAATACAATAAAAAAACTATACTGTATACATTTAAAAAATTGGTTTATGCAATTACATTAATAAGTATAAATTATCACATACATTTAAAAACATTAATATTCTTTTGTCTTTAGTTTCACGAACCAGCCTGGGTACCCTGGTAACCCGATAACTGAGTCATCCCTCATATTGCCCAAAGGGCGTTCCCGACACCCACAGGTTGATGATTAGCACTTTACATCATACAAATTGAAAGTGAGAATGATTTTTCATCTAATAATGCGGAAGAAAAAGAAACAAGACAATATGCATATCAAAAAGAAACTCCACTTGGAGTTATGTACCAGAAGTCAATAAGGCATAAAAAATCCTAAGGTACTACAACCCAAGTACCAAAATAGAGGAAACAACCAAAGTCACTAAGGATAAAACTCATCAAGTATGAGGATCAACAACTGGATCCACCTCCAAGAGATCATTTCCCCTTGCTTGAACCTGGAAAGAGATAATCTAAAAACACCCAGAGACACAAGTAGGGTGTGATCTTAAAAGCCCAGTATGGTCTCACCAAGGATTCCATAATAGATTCCAATAATAGATTTACCAAAGGAATGATTTCATTTTTAAAATAAATAGGTTTGGCATTTCAAATAATATTTAAACAAATCATGAAATACAATTCAAATGTAGGAAAATACTTTAATAAAAGGATTTAATAGTGATAAAATATTTCTAAAACAATGGATTAAATATTTTTTTTATATAAAATAGTTTATATAAATTCATAAGGTATGTAAAGAAGTTTAACAACATTGTCGCACTTTTATATCTCAAATATAAAAAAGAGAGCAATATGGACATCTTCCAAATAGGTAAAAAATTCCTAGGCTATAGGACTTCACACTCTCTAAGTGATCATGACTATTTGTGTACACACACGTCCTCTGGACACTATTTAAAGAGGAACCATCACCATCACCTAAGGGATGCGACATGCTGCATTTATGTTTTAGAATGTTTTATAATCATTGAGTGTGTCCAAATAACTCACAATATACCTAAGGCTTCCATTTTCTCTTACACAATCAATGATGGATAATTTATTTTAATACTACTTAAAATATAATTAGATCCAATTACCCTATTTCAAATACCAATTTTCCATTTAAAACCAAAATAGGTTTTAATAAAAAAACAAGCCTTTTTAACAAGAAAAAACCAATGGGTTTCTATCAAATAATTTTAATCAATTTTCACAATTTAACAAATTCCATCAATTCCCTTTTAAAAATAAAATTTAACAATTCAATTGAACCCATTTCCATCCATTTTCAAACACACCCCAATTCATTGGAATTGGATTTTTTCCCAATTTTATGCCAACACCATTTCAAACCTACCAATTCACTGGAATTGGGTTTTAATAAAAAACAATTGAAATACATTTAAAACATTTGAATTTAAACCAACAACTGAAATAAATAAAGAAATCTAAGGTTAATCAATTTGGACAAGTGGGATGGAATCACCTAACTTTTTTCCTTAACTCAACACCCGCAATGAAACCCGCCAACGAGAACGAAGGCATGGAAGAACTCAAAACTCAAACTAGAAGTGAGATCCAACAAAAAAGAGTTTAGATCCATAGATTTTAGGATAAACCATCAAAATCCAAGGAATGAAGGGGAAAATAGATAAGAAACAGGGAGAACGATTACCTAGGAATTCACACTGCAAGTGCAACGATTATCGAACGCCAAACGAAAGGACCCAAAAGGGTTGGAGAGCTCCAAGATCACCTAGTATGGGATTTAGGTCGAGAGAAAAGAAAATGGAGAGGAGGTAAAGTGATAAGTTCATCCGTGATACCTACATATAATCGGCATGTGGGGAATTACACAACATGTAATCCCATTACATGTCGTGAAATAATTAAATTCTATAATCTCTGAAAAACCCATCGCTACGAATTAAAAACCGATATTTAATTAACTTGAAACATGTAATAACTCATCACATTGTGTAACTTTCAAGGTGTGAACCATTATCATGATATGCACCTAACACCAATTATATGTCGTGTAACCTAGTTACATGGCGTGAAAACCTATTGCATCCTGTAGAAACGATCAGTTAAAGCTGAGAGTCTAACAAAAATATGACTTCACCATTATAGGTATCCACACAATCATTCTCACCTTACCTAGTCAATGAAAAGGAAAAACCATGAAAAGGTTAAATATGTACTTTTCAAATCAGTAATGGGATGTTACAACCTCCCCACCATAAAAACTTTCTATCCCCAGAAAGCCTATGAAGAAGCTTCCATGAAAAAATATGAGGCCACTTCTCTCTCATTAGCGCCTAATGTTCCCAAATCTCATGATTATAAGAACCATGATTCCATATCACACAGAACAAATGTATCTTCCTCCCATGAAGTACCTTAGTTTTAGAATCAACTATCCTGACTGGCCGCTCAGTCAAAGAGAAATCAGGTTCAATATCAAGATTACTACAACTCAAAATATGAGATAGACTAGAGATATACTTTCTTAGATGTGATACATGGAATATGTTATGTATCGATGTCATCCAAAGTAGAATTTCTAAATGGTATTCAACATTTCCCACCTACTCAACAACCA
The DNA here is from genome assembly GCA_963277665.1 of Viscum album. NCBI lineage: Eukaryota > Viridiplantae > Streptophyta > Magnoliopsida > Santalales > Viscaceae > Viscum > Viscum album. Next base: position 1,153,724,055 of record OY728135.1, read on the forward strand.
TGAAAGGTACCACAAAATGTGGGGTAAGCTTCCCTTGCCTCCCAAGCCATTGATGACCTGATCAGGGTGTAACTTTCAAGAACACCTGATCAAAAATTGAAAACTCCAAGGGTCTATGATTATGATTATTATAAGAATTATATTAGCTTTGGGCCATTAAAAATTTATGAATAATTAATTGAATCTTTGTTGTTGTCTCTTGCACCAAATTTGGTCCAACCAAGGAACATTCACCAATCTCTGACCCACACAACATAGATTTTGAAGGACAACCATAAAATGCCTCAAAAGGATATATTCTAATCACATATTGGTAATTATTGTTATAATAAAACTTTACCAGACCCAAATAATCATCCCAAGCCTCACCTAAGTCAAGAAGACAAGTGCGAAGCATATCCTTAAGAATATGTATAACTCTCTCTATCTGGCCATACGACTACGGATGATAGGCTATACTCAAATGGAACCGAGATCCTAGTACTTCCTAAAGGCCTCTATAAAAGTGATAAGTGAACTAAGGATACCAATTAGAAACTATAGCAGATGGGACTCCATGAAAATGAATAATTTATTTCACATAGATATTTCAAAACTCTTCAACTTTGGCTGTATCATGAATGAGTATGAAGTGAACCGACTTGGTCAGCCTGTCGATCACAACCCATATCACATTCTTCCTTTTCTGGGTATGAGGAAACCCAACAAAAAATTCCATAAAATCTCACCCCACTTATAAGTAGGGACTGGAAGTGGCTGAAGTAAACTCAAAAGTTTTTGTTGCCCGACCTTAACATGTTGGCACATATAACAGTGGGAAACAAACTCAACAATTCCCTATCTCATACCTGGACACAAGAACTACCACCACATTTCATTGAACATATTAGTGGTTTCTGGGTACACATCCCACTTGTAATTGTGACAATACTCTATCACATCCTTCCTTGTCACTAACGGTACAACAAACTGATTCTGATAACATAAAACACCCTCTTTAGAGAACGACCACTGGGAAACTATACCCCCACTATAAATAGAGTCTATAATTATATGGAATTAATCATCAAGTTGTTGATCCTGAAGAATCATCTGGAGAAGAGTGGTTTTTAAATAAATGATGGATAAAGAAACTTCAGGCCCTTTCTCCTGAACTCTAATATGAAACTGTGCAAAAAGGGCCATCAAATTCCACTCCTCTGAAGATTATTTTACTACCTGGTTCATAAGTTTTCCACTAAACGCATACATAACGAAATTCCATTTCCATGGGGTATAGGAAATGTGAAATTCAAATGATTTTAGGTACTCCACCCAACACCTCTGGTGGAGATTCAAATATTTTTGAGAGAAGATATAACTTAAACTCTTATGGTATGAATACATAGTAAAACTTTCTCCATAAAAGTAATGCTACCAACTCTTAAATGCATGCATTACAACTTAAAGTTCAAGGTCATGGGTAGGATAATTATTCTCATGAGTTCTAAGATGATGTGATCCATAGGCAATTACATTATTTACTTTCATAAGAACACAACCCAAAAATGAACCTGATGCACCATAGAAGACCACATATCCATGCTTCTCTAGAAGAGTTAACACTGGCACGGTAGTCAAAATATTCCTCAGCACAACAAAAGAACTTTGAAATTCATCATTACAAGAAAACTTCACTCCCTTTTGAGTTCAAGTAGTCATTGGAGAAGAAAACTTTGAGAAGTCCTTCACGAACTGACTATAATATCCAGATAAGCCCAAAAATCTATGAATCTCAAAGACATTATGTGGTTATTCCCATGTCATAACAACTTTTACCTTTTCAATGTCAAATTAAATTTCTTGTTTCGACACCATGTGTCCTAAGAATTTATCTTACCAAATCCATAAATCAGATTTCAAAATATTGGCATAGAGTTGGTGACTTCTCAGCAAACTCAGAACTATTATCAGATGATATACATGATCCTACTTGGACATGGAGTAAACGAGGATTTCATCCACATAGACTACCCCAAAGGTATCTAGATACTCGTGGAAAACCCTGTTCATCAAAGGCATAAAAAATGTAGGATAATTTGTTAGACCAAAGGGCATAACAAGGTACTCATAATGGGTGAACCTACTTAGAAAGGTGGTTTTCTGAATTTCATATTCTTTTATCCTCTACTGATGGTAACCAGATCGAAGTTCAATATTTGAAAACCACTTCAACCCTTTAAAATGATAAAATAGACCATCAATATTTGGAAAAAAATACTTTTTCTTCACTATAAATCGATTGAGCATTCATTAACCAAAACATAATCAAAGAAAACCATCATATTTCTTAGCAAAAATAACTGGCGCCGCCCAAGGCGACACACTTGGGCATATAATTCCTTTCTCAAGAAGATAGTCCAACTGGGACTTCAACTATTTCATTTCATATAGATCCATTCAGTAAGAGGGAATATAAGTTGAGTATTTTCTATTAAGTCAATGGAAAACTCAACCTCCCTTATTGGTGGAAAACCATAGAAGTAAAAAGAAAAAATATCAGGAAACTTGATGATAACTAGAGGGAGATCGCTGCTCAAAGATTCCCACTTCAGATCAAAAACCAAACACTGATATTACCACCCCCAAATCCGAATAAGAAGGTTTTCCCCTGCTCGACCTTGGGTCTAATTATCCTTGAAATAAAAGAGACATACCACTGAGTGTAGTAAGGTAGACCTGTCAAAGATAACAATCATTATGAGATTTATTCTCAATGATCCAATACATTCTGAAAATGACGTCGATAGGTTTCATGTCTAGGACTAGAAAAATCCAAACCAACTCGACATATGATAGATAGAATACACAAGAGGGACTATGAAGACCTTGCTCTCTATTTGTACCAAGGGGTGTAGTAATATCCATTGTACAAGATAAAATCTCCATAATAAGATTTAAAATATTAACAATACGGGTTGAAATAAACAAATGAGATGCACCGGTATCAAATATAGCAGTCTTTAATGATGAAGATATAGTAATGGTACCTCCCACAGTCGTTGGACCTATATCCAGTTCCTTTAGAGACTCTTCAACTTCATGAAGAAGCTTTGTTCTATATGCCTTTGGTTAAAACCCTTTTGTACATGAAGCATCTGATTATCCCACATTTTTTGGAGGTGGTGATGATCCCGTGACACTATGCAGAGTGGAAATGTTGTGGCAGAACTTCTTTAAGTGTCCTGAACATTCACATGAGCCACAGTTCTTGGGAACCTCAGTGCAAACCCTCGTATAATGTCCTGGATTGAAACATTTATAGAAAATAAAATGAATTACTCTTAGAGTTGTAGGAGTTATAGAACGACCTTTCCATCAATAAATTCTATGAGAATCATCACGCTCCTACTTTCCCTTGAAAGAACTCTCGTTGCCAATGGGAGAGAAAGAATCTCCCGAAAACCCTTACTTTATAGCCGGGTCTATCTCAACTATCATTTCCCTATCCAGCACATCAACATAAGTGGGTAGCTTTAGTAAGAAAACTTGTGAATGGATATCTGGTCAAATTACCCACTCAAACCATCAAGTATTCATCCTCTCATTAGATATAATATCAAGTGAAAACTTCATGATTTCAGTAAAGATATTTGAATACTCAATCATGGTTCTTTAAGCTTGCTCAAGCTTAAAAACTCCATAGCCTTGGCTAATACCATTGACTTTGGATAAAACTAGTCAATGGAAAGAACCTTGAATTCCTTCCACTTTAAGACCTCATGCTTCTTTGTCATCACCATCCTGTCCCACCATCTTCTACTTGGTCCCTCCAACAAGACGGTGGAACACTTCACCTTGATCTCATATGGTGTCTCTAAGAACACAAACATACATTCTACCCTTCCCAACCATTCCTCAGCATGTTGAGGATTAGTGGATCCTTTGAAAACTAGCAGTTTCTAGCGAAAGAAATCTTGAGAATGATTTCAGAGAACACCCTATGAGGTTCCATAGATGGAGCCTGAATGGGGATTGGTGGTGGTTCCTATCCCAAATCTTGAATAGTACGCGTGATCACCTCAACCAGATTTAGATCTAAAAAAAGTTTTTATTTCTGATGTTCAGAAAAATCCTCTTACTAGATCTGATTTTCATGTATTTTAGGAGGCACGATGCTATACAAAATTAGAAAACAACATTGAATACATTATATAATGATCAAATAGAGAAATGAGGGAAACATAATCCTGATCGATAGAACAAACAAGATTTGTATTTCACTCTATCCAAATAAAAATAGGGAGAATACTAGAGCTAATTCAAAAGATCTCTTTCCCTAACCACCCCTGGAGACTTAAGGTTCATTGCAGTGAGATATTTCTAGTCACATAATCACAAATACCTCCTAAGTCCTGACAAGAATACTCAAATACATACTAACATCAAGGAAAGATGCTTCACCTTCACCTCTGACACAAATTTGTCATGAACCAGCCCGAGTATCTTGGTAACCTGATAATTGAGATGACCCTGACATATCCCGAAGGGTGTTCCCAATCCCTATAGGCCGTAGACTAGCACTTGACATCATACACACTAAAATTAAGAACAATTTTTCCACTAACAATATGAAATTAAAAGAAATAAGACAATATGCATATCAAAAAGAAACTCCACTATGAGTAATGTATCAGAAGTCAATAAGGAATAAAAAATCCCAAGGTACTACAACCCAAGTATGAAAAAAGGAAACAACCTAAGTCCCCAAGGAAACAACTCACCAAGTTCGAGGATCAACAACTGGATCCACCTCTGAGAGATCCTTTCCCCTTGATAGAACTTGGAAGGAGATAATCTATAAACACCCGAAGGCTCAAGTAGGGTGTGATCTATAAAACCCAGTAAGGTCTCACCAAGGATTCCATAACAGAATCCAATAATAGATTAACCAATTAAATGCTATCAATTTTTAAAATGAACAGGTTTTTGATTTCAAAGCATATTTAAAAAAATCATGCTATACAATTCAAATGTAGGAAAATGATTTGAGAAAAGTCTTTACAAGTGATAGAATATTTCTAAAACAATGTCTTAAATAAAATATTTTATATAAAATATTTTATATAAGTTTAGAAGGAATGTAAAGCAGTTTAACAACATTTAAATACATTTATATCTCAAATATAAACAAGTGAGCAACATGGTCATCTTCTAAATAGGTATGAAAGTTCCAAGCTATAAGAATACACACTCTCTAAGTGCTCATGAAAATATGCGTACACACATGTCCTATTGACACTGGTCCGAGAGGACTTATTACCATCTTCTAAGGGATGCGGCCTACTTAATTTATGTTTTAGAACGTTATATAATCATAGAGTGTGTCCAAATAAATGAAAATCTACCTAAGTATTTCATGTAATCTTACACAATCAATGATGAGAAATTTATTTTAAGTCTTCTTAAAATAAAATTAAATCCCATTCCCCCATTTCAAATTCCAACTTTCCATTTAAAACCAAAATAGGTTTTAATAAAAAAACATGCCTTTTGAACAAGATAAAACCACTAGGTTTCTATCAAAGCATTTTAATCCATTTTCAAAATTTAAAAAATTCTATCAATTCATTTTCAATAATCAAATTCAATAATTCAATTGAAAATATTTCCATCCATTTTCAAACACACCCCAATTCATTAGAATTATTTTTACCAATTTCCTACCAAAACCAATTAAAACCTCCCAATTCACTAGAATTTGGTTTTAATTAAAACCAATTGAAATAAATTTAAAAAATTTGAATTTAAATCAACAATTAAAATAAATTAAGCAATTTAAGGTTAATCAATTTGGATAAGTGCGATGGAATCACCTACCTTTTTCATAAAACTCAATGCCGACAACGAAACCTGCCAATGAGAATGAAAGCGTAGAATACCTTAAAACTCAAACTAGAAGTGAGATCCAACAACATAAAGTTTAGATAAAAAAAATTTAGGATGAAGCAACAACCTCAAAGGAAGGAAGAGAGAAAGTGATAAAGAAGTAGGGAGAATGCTTACCTGAGAATTCACACCACAAGCACAACAATGATCGAACACCGAACAAAAGGACTCAGAAGGGTTGGAGAGATACAAGATCACATGTGATAGGATTTAGATCAAGAGAAAAGAAACTAGAGAGGAGGTAAAGTGAGATGTTCGGCCGTGCTTCCTGCATATAACCGACACGTGGGGAATTACACGATGTGTAATCTTATTACATTTTGTGTAATAGTTAAATTGCATAATCATCGAAAACCCCTCACTTCGAATTAAAAACCAATCTTTAATTAACTCACGAGGTGTAAAAATTCATCACATAGTGTAACTTTCAGAGTGTGAACCCTTATCATGGTGTTCACCCACTAACAATTACATGCCGTGTAACCTAGTTACTTGGAGTGAAAACCTCCTACAACCTACATAAATGACCAGTTAGAGCTGATAGTCTAAAAAAACTATGACTTTACCATTATAGGAATCCTCCCAATTTATTCGCAATCCTACCCAGTCAATGAAAAGAAAAAACCATGACAAGGTTCAAAAATTACCTGTCAGATCGGTAACAGGATGTTATATTTTCCCCTGACCCCTACTCATGATTTGCAGAACAAAATACCCCTACTCGAGCAAAAAAATTCACCTGTATGAGAAAATATTTCTAATGTTAGTGATAATATAAAGAAATAAATCAAAAAAAAAGTGTTAATTTTAAACTTAACTTTGATTCATACCAGGAACACTATGTATCAGTTTGAGTTGCGATTGATTCTTGTACGCCACACCATTTCTTGTTCATCTTCAAGAATTTTCTCTATGAAAATTAACTAAATAAGTATAAGGTAAAAATGACATGGAAAGTAATTAATTAATATCAGATAAAATGATGAGAAAATAATCTAGGCTTGTTTTCTCAGTTTTGGTGATGTGATGTGTGTTTTAAACTAAAATGGAACTTATATATTGAAAACAATCACTTCGAGTCTACCAATTACACCATGCATCAGATTGATTTGTGGATGATTACTACATGTATAAAATGACTTATGGATCATTTTCCTAAAGTATTAGAACAATCCTAATGTTTTTTATTAGTTTTGAGTACACCACCTATGTTTTTTACTAAAATTCAATTTTAAACTGAAAGCAAACACTTTGAGTCATACCAGTCAAATCGTGTGTTGGTTTGATGTAAGAATGATTCATATACATTACAGATGACTTATGAATCATTTTCTTAAATTATCAAGACAATCAGATTGAATTTGTTCGGTTTTTAGGGAGTCACACTTTTTTGAACTAAAATGTCAATTTTAAACTGATAACAAACATTTTGAGTCTTACCGGGCACATCATATATCAGACTGAGGTGAGGCTAATTCCTACATGTCCCAAATGACTTGTCCCAAATGACTTGTCCCAAATGACTTGTCCCAAATGACTTTTCCCAAATGAATTATTGATCATTTTACTAAATTATTAAAACAATATGAACACATTTTCTCAATTTTGAGTACATCACTTGTATTTTTTATGAAAATTAATATCAAATTTAAATAAAAATTCACACTTGTAGTCATACTGGTCATAAAGTGAATCAGATTGAGTTGAGTCTAATTTCTATATGTCCCAAATAATATATGAATCATTTTCCTTATGTATAAAAATAATATGAATGTGTTTTCTCGGTTTTGAGTACGTTTCTTGTTCTTTTTACTAAAATGTCATTTCAAATTGAAAACATGCACTTTGAGTCATATTGGTCACATAATGAATTGGTTTTACATAAGACTGATTCCTATATGTCAAAAATTATTTATGAATTGTTTTTCTAAATTATCAAGATAATCTGAGCATATTTGATTACTTTCCAGTGAGTGACACTTTTTAAACTTAAATTTCAATCTTAAACTGATAATAGACACTTCAAGTCATACCTAGCACATCATGTATAAAATTATGGTGAGACTAATTCCTATATGTCAAAAATGACTTATAGATCCATTTAATAAAGTATCAAAAAAATCTAAATGTGTTTTTCTAGTTTTTGAGTATGTCAGTTGTCTTTTTTACTAAAATTAATGTTAATTTTAAATAAAAAGACATACTTGGAGTAAAAATAGTCACACCATGCATTTTATTGAGCTATATATGATTCTTTACATGAAAAATCACTCATGGATTTTTTTCTAAAGTATTAAAACAATCTAAATGCATTTTGTTAGTTTTGAGTACATCACTTTTGTTTTTTTAATAAAATATCTTATCCTCGAAATATTTGTTTTTTATTAAGAAAAAACTTTTACATAATAGTGGGAAACCAATCAATTACACAAAACAATCAATAAACATGACAATTCATGATCGAATCTAAGATTTTCAATTTTAGCCTGTTAGAGATCGTAGCTCTGTGAAGATTCCATTGAGGAACGATATTCTTCTTATCCAGATCCTCTTTGAGTAAGTTTTCTCAATTGTATTCCATCTTGTACAAGGTAAGAATGATCTCTTCCATAGATATATTATTCCTGTTGAATCCATGAGCCAGTATTCCAAGTTTTTTTGATACCAGTCACGTTTCTCCTTGGTAAGGTTACCCTGAAGGCTCCTTCCAACCAGCCTATCAAAATCCTCTTGTGTAGTGATGACCTGTAAGCCTTTGTCGGAGAATTATTCATTTCCATAGATGATGGTTTCCCACTCATCACACTCTATCAGTTCCCTCATGTTTAGATGAATATAGGATTCAGAAGGATCCTTTACAGTAGGTGACAAGTCAATGAAAAAATATTCCCTTGCTGGTGTATCAAGATCCTCAGTAGACTTTGCCTCCACCTGCTTGGGACCCTTCAGAGAAAGCTTACCTTTGCTTGACGATCAAGTTACGGGGTGGGGTGGGGGGGGGGGCTTGGTAAGTAGGGATAGTCTTTCCTCCTCTGCGGCCTCCAAGAGTTCTAAAGAAACCCATCTGAATCAATGATGGTGTTCTTACCCTTCCTTAAAGAGGATCTAATATAGTCCTCTGTAATGTCCACTTTCTTGGACTCAACAAGGGAGTCCAAATCAGAATCCTTATCCTCCTAAGAAGCCTCTACATCATCCTCTTCCTTGGGCGTATGAAACTACTCTCCTAGTACTACGAATCGATTGTGGGACTGAATAGACATTCCTCCAAACTTCACCGACTCGGCACAGGATAGTCATGCCATCAGTTCCAGTTCAGATAGATTTAAACCTATGGGTTGTACAAATCCATGTCCCATGAATTGGGCCTGCTGGTTAGTGGCCTCCCAAACTAAACATTGAAGGCCACCATCACCTGGTGAATTTTACTCTTCCTTGCACACCTTAGCTAAAACCAGATGCCTAGACAAAACAACATCCGAGGGTGGGATCCTCACTGCATGGCCCTCAACTACATTTGTGGTGGATGGAAAATTCTAGAACTTTTTTACTAAAATATCATTTTAAACTAGAAACACGCACTTTGAATCATACCAGTCACATAATGTGTTGGTTTGATGTGAGATAGATCCTTACACATCAAAAATGAATTATAAATAATTTCCCTAAATTATTAAGATAATCCAAGCACATTTTCTTGGTTTTTAGTGAGTGACACTTTTTGACCTAAAATGTTAATTTTAAACTGATAATGAACAATTTGAGTTATACTGGGAACATCTTGTATCATATTGAGGTGAACCTGATTTATACTCATAAAAAATGACTTATGAATCATTTTCCTAAAGTATCAAAACAATCTGAATGCATTTTCTCAATTTTGAGTATATCAGTTGTCCTTTTTACTAAAATTAATGTCAATTTTAAATAAAAGGACACATTTGGAGTCATACCGGTCACACCATGCATCTAATTGAGGTAAACATAATTCCTAAATGTCCTAAATGACTTATATATCGTTTTAATAAAGTATCAATATAATCCGAATTGATTTTCTTGGTTTTGAGTACTTCACTCGTGTTTTTTACTTAAATTTCATTTTAAATTGGAAACACTCACTTTGAGTCATACTGATCACATCATGTGAAAATTTTATGTGAGAATGATTCGTAAATGTCAAAAATGACTTATTAATCATTTTATTAAATTATAAAGACAATCCGAGCAAGTTTTCTTAGTCTTTAGTGAGTGACACTTTTTAAACTAAAATGTCAATTTTAAACTGATAATGGACACATTGAGTCATACTGGGAACATCGTGTATCTAATTGAGATGAATCTGATTCATAAAAATCAAAAATGACTTATGTATTTTTTTTCCTAAAGTATCAAAAAAATCCTAATGTTTTCCCTATTTTGAGTAAGTCTGTTGTCTTTTTTTTACTAAAATTAATGTTAATTTAAAATAAAAAGATACACTTGGAGTCATACCGGTCACATCGTATGTCGGATTGAGGTGAGGATGATTCTTACACATTATAAATGACTAATGGATTGTTTTAATAATGTATCAAAATAATCCAAATGTGTTTTCTTGATTTTGAGCACGTCACTTGTGTTTTTTACTAAAATGACATTTTAAACTGGAAACACACACTTTGAGTTTTACCGATCACATCTTGTTTTAGTTTGAAATGAGACTGATTCCTACACATCAAAAATGAATTATGAATCATTGTACTAAATTATCAAGATTAATAGATCATTTTTTCTAAGTTTTTAGTGAGTGAAACCTTTTGAACTAAAATGCCAATTTTAAATTAATAACAGACACTTTTAATCATACCGGGCATATAGTGTATCAGATTGAGGTAAAGATGATCCCTACATATCCTAAATGACTTATGGATTAGTTTACTAAAGTATAAAAACAAGATGAATGTGTTTTCTTGGTTTTGAGTGTGTCACTTGTATTTTTTACTAAAATTAATGTCAATTTTAAATAAAAATACACACTTGGAGTCATACTGGTCACACCGTGTGTCAGATTGAGGTGCGTATAATTCATAAATGTATTAAATGACTTATGAATTTTTTTTGATAATGTATCAAAATAATTTGAATTCATTTTATCAATTTTGAGTCTGTAACTTGTGTTTTTTTACTAAAATGTCATTTTAAACTGGAAACACGTACTTTGAGTCATAACAGTTACATCATATATCGATTTAATGTGAGACTATTTCCGATGTGTCAAAATGACTTATAAACCATTTTAATAAATTATCAATACAATACTAATGCATTATCTCAGTTTTTAGTGAGTGATTTTTTTGAATTAAAATGTCAATTTTAAATTGATAATGGATACTTTGAGTCATACTGGGAACATCATGTATCTAATTGAGGTAAAAATGATTCCTAAACATCAAAAATGACTTATGAATCATTTTATTAAGGTATATAAACAATCCTAATGATTTTTATCAGTTTTCAATAAATCATTTGTCCTTTTTACTAAAATTAATGTCAATTTTAAATAAGAAGTCATACTTAGAGTCATACCGGTCACACCATGTGTTAGATTGAGATGAGAATAATTCTGATATGTTCCAAATGACTTATGGATAATTTTATAAAGAATAAAAATAATCCAAATGCGTTAGCTTAGTTTTGAGTGCCTCACTTGTTTTTTTACTAAAATGTCATTTTAAACTGGAAACACGCACTTTGAGTCATATCGGTCACATTGTGTGCCGGTTTGATGTGATAATTATTCCTATATCTCAAAAATTGATTATGAATATTTTTAATAAATTATCAAGACAATATGATCATGTTAACTTAGTTTTTACTGATTAACACTTTTTGAACCAAAATGTCAATTTTAAACTGATAACAGTCACTTTGAGTCATACTGGGATCATCGTGTATCATATCAAGGTTCAACTGATTCCTACATGTCTTAAATGACTTATGAATAATTTTTCTAAAGTATAAAAACAATATGAATGAGTTTTCTCAATTTTTAGTACGTCACTTGTCTTTTTTACTAAAATTAATATTAATTTTAAATAAAACGACACACTTGGAGTCATATCGATCACACTATGCATAATATTGAGGATAGGTTGATTACTACAAATACTAGATGTCTTATGTATCATTTTAAAAAGGTATAAAAATAATAATAATGTATTTCCTCAGTTTTGAGTATGTCACATATGTTTTTTTACTAAAATGTCATTTTAAACTGGAAACATGCACTTTGAGTCATTTCGGTTACATCATGTGCCGGTTTGACATGACACTAATTCCCACACATCAAAAACGACTTATGAATAATTTCCCTAAATTATCAAGACATTATGAGTGAATTTTCTTGATTTTTAGTGAGTGACACTTTTTGAACTAAAATGTCAATTTTAAACTGATAACGGATACTTTGGGTCATACTGGTTACATCGTGTATCTATTTGAGGTGATTTTGATTCCTAAATGTCAAAAATGACTTATGGATCATTTTTTTAAAGTATCAAAACAATTCGAATGCATTTTATCAGTTTTGAGTAGGTCAATTGTCTTTTTGACTAAAACCAGTGTTAATTTTAAATAAAACGACACACTTAGAGTCATACCGGTCACACCGCATGTCATATTGATGTTTGTATGATTCCTGCATATTCAAAATGACTTATGGATTTTTTTCTAAAGCATCAAAACAATCCTAATGTGTTTTCTCATTTTTGAGTACGTCACTTGTGTTTTTTACTAAAATGTCATTTTAAACTGGATAGATTCACTTTGAGTTATACCAATCACGTGGTGTGTCAGCTTTATCTAAGAATTATTATTACATGTCAAGAATGACTTATGAATCTTTTTCCTAAATTGTCAAGACAATATGATCTTTTTTTCTCAGTTTTTAGTGAGTGACACTTTTTGGACTAAAATGTCAATTTTAAACTAATAATAGACACTTTGAGTCATACCAGATACATAGTGTATCAAATTAAGGTGAGGATGATTCATAAATGTACCAAATTACATATGGATCTTTTTCATAAAGTATCAAAACAATTTGAATGTGCTTTCTCAGTTTTGAGTAAGTCACTTATTCTTTTCACTAAAATTAATGTCACTTTTAAATAAAAAGATACACTTGGAATCATAATGGTCACACCATGCATCATATTGAGGTGAGGATGATTCCAAAACATATAAAATTACTTATTTATAATTTTCATAAAATATTAAAACAATCTGAATACATTTTCTTTGTTTTCAACACATCACTTGTGTTTTTTTACTAAAATTTCATTTTAAACTAGAAAAACATACTTTGAGTCATACCAGTCACATATTATGTTAGTTTGATATGATACTGATCCATAAATATAAAAAATTACTTATTAATTATTTTATTAAATTCTAAAGATAATCCTAGAGTGTTTTCTTGGTTTTTAGTGAGTGACACTTTTTGAACTAAAATGTCAAATTATAAATTGATAATAGAAACTTTGAGTCATACCAAGAACATTGTGCATCAGATTGAGGTTAAAATAATCTCTACACATCCCAAATTATATATATATCATTTTAATAAATTATAAAAACAATAAAAATGAGTTTTAATGGTTTTGAGTATGTCACTTGTCGTTTTTACTAAAATTAATGTCAATTTTAAATAAAAAGACATACTTGGAGTCATACCGGTCACACCATACATCAGATTGAGGTATGAATGATTCCTAAAGATCCCAAATTACATATGGATTGTTTTAATAAAGTATAAAAACAATTTTAATGTGTTTTCTCAGTATTGAGTACGTCACTTGTGTTTTTTCCTAAAATGTCATTTTTAATTGGAAACACACACTTTGAGTCATACCGATCATATCATTTTTTAGTTTGACATGAGATTGATTTCTACATGTCATAAATAACTTATGAATTATTATAATAAATTATAAATACAATATGAGCGTGTTTTCTTGATTTTTAGTATGTCACTTGTCCTTTTTACTAAAATTAATGTCAATTTTAAATAAAAAGACACAGTTGGAGTGATACTAGGTACACCATGTATCAAATTGAGTTGAAACTAATTTCTACACATCAAAAATGACTTATTAATTGTTTTCATAAAGTATCAGAACAATATTAATGTGTTTTATTGGTTTTGAGTATGTAATGTGTGTTTTGAACTAAAATGTGAATTATAAACTAAAAACATACAATTCGAGTCATACTAAGCGCATTGTGTATCAGATTGAGGTGTGAATGATTGAGTATGTGATATTTTTTTTATTTAAGATATCTGTAAACAGATTAAAAATATAGAACATATTACTTTTTTATGGAAGAGAAAACCTCATGCTTCCTCGAACACTTCACGTTTCAGGTAGAATAAGATTTCCACTTCTATAAAAAAAGAACATGCTCTCTCTTTTCTAGCTTTTTTTAGATAGTTGAAAGCAAAAGATTAATTCTAAAAATATATGTGAAAAAACTAAATAATTTTTAGATAAAAATGATAAGGAAATTAACTTACAAATAGTAGATAAAATGATGTTGATATTAATTAAATAATTTGTTTGAATTCACATTTTCATGATGGTTGTATACATTCTTAACCCATTTCCAATTTTCCATTATCTCATTTGTAGCCTCAAAGTCCAATCTCTCATGAGCATGGGAAGCATTGAACAAACCGCCCCAACTCAAACAAAATAATCCACCTATATATGAAAAATATTATTATGTTAGTAATACTAAAAAGAAATAAATTTAACAAAAATAAGAAACAATACACTACTTCTATAGACAATGGTTTTACTGTGCAAACATCAAGATTGAAAAGCCTGTGAAAGAGAAAAAGTTTATGAAATATTCAGAAAGAAACAACCAACAAAGTTGTATTTTTAATCACTAAAATTATTTGATAAAATATGTATATAGGTGAATGTAGTTCGAATCTTAGGAAATGTGTTTGATCAGTTTTGAGTATGTGATTTTTTTTGAACTGAAATGTAAATTATAAACTAAAAATATACAGTTTGAGTCATACTGAGCACACTGTGTATCAGATTGAGGTACGACTGATTTAGTATGTGATGTGTGTTTTTATTTCAACTGTCTACACCAATCCATAAAAGAAAGAAATGTTCCATTTAGATGGAAGAGAAAACCTCATACTTCCTGAAACACCACATCCAAAAGAAATATGTTCTATCTTTTGTCTCTTGCTGTAAATGGTTGAAGGAAAAATATGACTTCCCAAAAGATCCATGAAAAAATATTATTAGATAAAAATGATAAGGAAATTAAATTAAAAATAGTATATAAAATGGTGACAAAATTAACTAAATAAGTAGTAAGAATTCATCTTTTCATGATCATAGTTAAAGAGTGATTCATCCTTGCTGATGAAGTCATTTCTTCATGATCTTTGTGAAAATTAAAAAAATAAGTATTAGATAAAAATGATGAGGATATTAACTAAAAAAAGTAGATAAAATTATGATAAAATCAACTAAAATTCAATTTTTTCTAGTTATATATCATTAAACTATAATATAATTATTCTTGATAATTTAAAACTAAAATAAAAGGAATTTAGTCAATCGTACATAACCCTAAAATAAAATATTTTAGAATCTCAATCCTAACAACATGATATATTTAACCACTTTAAAATAATATAACATTCATGTATTATAGAAAATCACCATAAAAACTTTTATCCTTTTGGGTTGGTGTAAAACTCATATATAAACATTTTCTTTCTTATTTTCTACAAAAAACCATCATAACACATTATATATTCATGTATTATACTAAAAATTATTGTATCCCTTTATTTATTCGTAGAAAACATTAACGATAAGTGTCAACCCATTATATTTTATTGATTGAACTAAAATAAATATTTACTTTTGAGTTTTTATGGAATATAATAAAATATATCTTTCCCTTTTACAATCATAGAGAGTAAAAACTCCATGATAAACCATTTACCTTCTTTTATGGAAAAAACTTTAGTGTGACCCATTATGTATTTTCAGAAGCCACTAAACTCCATTATAAATTTTTTACCCCTTTTTATAGTATTAAACATTAGTATAGACCTATATAGCATACAAATGACACTAAAATCTAGCACATCCATCAAGTCTTCCTGATTTGTGCTATAGATTAGTATATCCTTTTCAATATTATAGGTGATGATAAACTCTAACATAACATCATCATTATTTTTTCATCAAAATGAGAATATCCCTATTATATTTTATTTTTTATTGATGATGATGATGATGATTTTTTATTAATGATCTTGTGAACATAGATCATTTTACATAATGAATGTGCACGTGAATATTAGTGAAAAACTAGTGGACACAATTTTTGATAGTGAGCTGGTGAACAAGTATCTATATGAATAATAAGGATAGGTTAAATACCACTACTCATGTAATGATTATGAGATTTTATATGATATAATGGTGAAGTGATTTAATTTCACATCACGTGTATTCAAAAGAATCAGTTTTAGTTAATCCATTTTACTAATGTAAACTTGATGTGTTACTTGTATGGATTTCACAAGCATTTGTGATATTATATCATGTATCTAATTGATTATTGAATAGCCCAAATAATTCCACCACCCACCAAAGTGAAACCACTATATTGTTCTTTTCTGAAAATTCATGATTCAGTCAATGAATTGTTTTATTTCTTTATATTTTTAGTGGTTTTGGATCAAACTACCAGCTTATTTTTCAAAGGTATATTCGTTTGAATTTTCAGTGATTCATGATTTCATTTTAAGTGGGGTTTTTCATTTTTCGGTATTTCTTCATGAACTAGTTTCTTTTCATTTAATATCATGTTTCCTTTGACACTATCCCTCCTCAATGACCACGATCTCTCAATGATTGTTGTCCTCCAATATTTCTCTCATACAACTGTTGACTTTGGTGGTTGATTACATATATATTTATTTAAACATTTGAGCTAGATTATATACCTTTTTGATGATTGAATTGGGTTTTTATGACTCTAAAGTGGATGTTTTATCCACTAATTAATACATGGTTGGTTTCTATATGGTAGGTATATTTCAAATTTTTGAATTTCTTGTGGTTGTAATGTTGCATTATTGGTTTTATTTACATTTATTTTATTTATAGCTGCAAAGTGTGAGCTCTTTAATTCCTAAGATGACTCTTTCCCCTAAATAAAATGAACGGATTGTCAACATTTCATAAGGAACTTTCCTTCTATTTTTTTGTAAGCATGCATGCATTCATCCGCACATGTTTTATTACTAAGTTTGCACTTATATAATTTATAAATTTTGTTTTGAAGCTACCTAAATTATGGAATTTATAGATTATAAATCCTTGTGTTCTTAGTGCCAATTTTTATATAATAATATTTTACATGTTCTTATTTTGATTATTTTATGCTACTAAGACCCTTTCCTTGTAGTTTAGAGAATCCTTGGGAAAAAACTACATCTATTTTTTTTGTCGTTGTTCAGTTTTTTCTTAGTGAGTGGTTAATTTCACACCTTAGTAATATTTTATAGTACTTGGAATGTTCTAATATAAATTTTATCCTATTATAATCCTTTTGAAAAAATAATTTGTGTTTGTTTTGTTTCTAAAAAAATCCTCCACTTAAATTCCTGTACAAAATCAATTAAATAAGTGGTAAAAAATATTTTTTCAGTAAGAAACCTGAAACACTTGCATAATGGATCTTATCTTAAGTGACAAGGGTTGTATGCACTTTTCAAAAAAATTTCTCAAACACCACCTTGGTATGATCCCCATTATAATCCATTTTAAAATAATTTTATTATTTTTAGGCTAACACTTCATCTCCTCCTCCGCCTGTGCCTCCTCTACCTCAGTCTCCGAGTCCGCCTTCACCTCCGCCTCTACCTACATCTCCTCCTCCGCCTCTTCCTTCTCCAATACCCAAAAATTTTATTATTTGTAGGCCATCGCTTCTAAAAAAATAGATTTCCACCATTATAATTCTCCTTGAGAAACAGATCAAAAATAACATATAAGCATTATAATACTAATTATTAACACCCCAAATATATTTCTAAGGTCATATCCTATACTAGATCACAAACATAACAGGTAATCACCTAAATTTTATTTTGGTAAACATTCTAATACCATGTACTCTGCCCATTCATATCTAAACAAATTTACTTCTTCTTTTGAGTATAAAGGTTGTCATAAATCTTGGTAGTATTGAGAAAATATTGACAAACAAATTATTAAGAAATATTTTTAATGAAATTTTAATTAAATTTGGAGATTACCTCTTCAGGGATGCTGGTTTTTTCATGGGTTATGATCTCTCTCATAAATTTTCAAACATAATACCCATAATCATTGTCATTATCTTGCTTTAGAAAATCTAGAAACATTGACCAAAATAATTAAATTGTTTTAAAATATGTTTTGATAGTTAAATCTTTCTATATATACCTCAATTTGTTTCCATTTAAAGTAATCTAAAGGATTTTTATGTTTCATCACTGACTTTATGCCATGAAGTAACCAATATTTAGCGACCACTTAAAACATAGACTAAAACATATAATTCTAATTTTATCTATAAAATTTTGATTGCATTGTATTATAAATTTAAAAGACACATCATGTGGGGTTAGTTTGTTGTATATCCATGCATTGGATCCAAAAAAAATATTTGGGGTATCTATATTGAATGAGATCAACATCCAGTGTTTCATAAAAAAATAAAAACAAATAAGTAATGAAAAAAATAAAAATATATTTTATGTGGTTAGATTTTAGAGTTTTACCCCTGTATTATAGGCATAAAAAAGATTCTATTGTATGTTATTTTCTTCTCAAATGCATCATATAAATCATCTTTATTATTATCAATTTCTTACTTCTTCAATTTCTTTTAGGTAGAAATGATACAGGGATTAATGAATCTAAACTGTGCATCAAATGGTTTTTCATTTATATAATAGTAATATAAACACCTATAGAAAATATGAATAGTTATTAACTTTAATCAACATATTAGTTCACTATTTGGATAGAAGTTTTATGAAAATGTACCTTATGTATGTATTCAAAACTAAGGCTCCCAGCCATTCAAACATGAGAATCTCATTTATACTCTTGAGACCAAATTCATGTGTAATGAAAGTTACAAATATTTCTTCTTCATATGGAATGTAAGAAATATTTTTATCTTTAAACGTGATCTCTATATGAATTTTTAATGATAATAAATGTTGGTGTGTAACTGGTAAGGAGAAGGTACTCCTAAAAGTTCCTTTTGATTTCTTGGTTGATCCACTAGATTGTCTTGAATTGACCTTTTGTTTCTCTATCACTTTTTCCATCTGTAATACCATAACTCACTTCAGTAATTTTTAATCAACTATTACAGGTTTTTCATAACAAAAAATTTGACAAAGACATACCTCATCTATATTTATAAGATTATATGGTAATTCTATGAAAGTTCCAGTAGCATCGTTGGAAGTTTTAATATATGGATCATCAACTGGAATATGAAACTCAGTGGTCAGTTCTTGAGATACCTCAACCCCATTCTCATGTGATCTTTTGGGAGTTATTTATGGTGTATCTTGTCTTCCGAGATATTATACATCATACCCATCACAACAAGGTGGCATATGGGTGTTGAAAGATAGGAATCACATGCAACTTTACCCTATATAATTTTAGTAATATAAAGTTATCAGAAGTTATTTTATTCACATTTAGGAGAAAGTGTAATGAAAAAATTAATTACCTCGGGTAAGGTATGCAGTTAAGGGGAATGACTAGCCTCAAAGATAAAAGGGTAATTTGGTTCTCCATGTGTGGATCTTTGTTCCATCACTGGTTTTCTTTGATCCTTTCTCATATATTAGTCTTCCAAACCAAACTAGATAATAATATCTTATAAAGAATATACTCGTACTTACAATACTTCCATCATATTATATTAAATTTATTGCGTTTTTGTCTTCTCAAAATATTTTCGAGGAGACACTCCAAAACCTACTCCTCTAATGCGACTATATTGTTCTGACCACTTCAAAGCTACTGAAAGAAAATTTTTCTAGTACATTCACTGTTGATTCTTGTGTCTAAAATGTATATAAAATAGATGAAAATAAATAGATATTTTTATGTAATAATAATATAAATCATAATGAATTACTATTATTCTATAATTACACATATTTCCCATATTTATTTTATATTCCCATTAACTAGTTTACCCTCCTTATTTACATGAGCCTCCTTCCACAACAGATGACTTGGAATGGAAGTGAATTTAGATTTTTATTCATCAATATGTATATAAACAAGGAAACATATTCTGCTTCATATCACATAAAAATTTTATTATTGAATTAAAATAACTACCAATTTCTTCTATAGTGAAGTGTACCCTCATCCTTACTTTGCGATATGGGTACATTGGTTTTGATGCATGTTCTTTATTTTTAGAACCCTTTAGATGTTTCATAAATTAACAATTTTGGATCAAATTGAATAAAATAAATAATTTCAAATAATGTATTATTTACTACAATGCACCTGAAATGATTTCTCATTGTGATGAATGATGAAGGAATTCCATGTTTCTTGCTTTATAATGTGTGCATAACTAACTAGTGGGCGGGGTTTTACTTTTCCCTCAACATTTGTAAGATATAACTTGGTAAGAAGAGTCTAAAAGCTCTATAGACTTCTCTAGAATCCATTAAGACATATTTATTATGGAAATATTATAAAATAAATGAACTCTTCAATAAATAATGAAGATTAAATTGACATTTCATTATATAATTTTCCGGTAAAATAGAGAATGTATATCATAACATTAGTTTTATATCCTCACAAGGGTTTCCTTCATTATAGGCTGGACATGGTTCCATGAATCTATATCAATAAACACATTCATCCTCATTTTAACCCCAATATTACTAATGAACATTGAATTATTGGGGTTAACAGGTTGGCCACATTGATTCTAGCCAAACTAAAATTTTATACCCTTCCTTATTGTCTTGGTAATTTTATTCAACATTGTAATGTTGCATCATTCTTGTTTTTTTCATCAACATTATATTGATCCTGTAATAATTCTGTAATTTCAGCATCAATAGTATGTTCTTCCCTAGGATTGGTAACATTATCATGTGTAGAAGAAATTTTTTGTCTACATGAGTAGTAAAAAATTTAACTTATATTATGTGAATGTAGTAGAAAACATATAATATTATGAGGAAAAACATAGTATACTAAAAAACAATTTACCCTTTTCATTTAACTCTCATTATTTTTTTAAAGGTTGAAGGGATTTGGATCCTCTATCGAGAATCAAAATCCACTCTTTATAGTCCCTTCTAATTTACAAGATATTCTCTACATTGGGACTAACATGAAATGATTGTGATCTCTCAATGAAAGGGTCATCCACAGTTGAATTTTCATCTAACCCTACATCTGTTTTAGTCACCAATAGGAAAATCGAACAATTCTTGTTTGCTGGATCTGAGACATAAAATTATTGCACTTATTGTGATGCCATTATGAATAACTCGTCCTTTTCACCTTCCACACTAAAATTCACCTTCACAAATCCCATTTCATCAATTTTCACTTCACTCCTATTGTCAACCCATTTGAAATAGGAAATCGACACTTGAAATGTTGTATAATCCAACTCATATATCTGTTTGATGATGCCAAAATATGAAATATTCACATATATTGGATTTATATCCTTGGAACCAGATATATACGTTTCTTCTGATATAAGTGTAACTCTACTATTTTACATTGCATTGCAGTCATCATGTTTTTGTATATAATTTATAACAATTTATTACTAAACCAGTATAAGATATACCATTTTCATTTGGTCCCTTGTTTAGCCATCAGAGTTGTTCGACAATTGAATTCATATTTTCAGATAATTCCTTATAAATTTGATCTGAAAACCATCCTATAAACTATTGATTATATGTATTTGATATCCATCCTTTATCCTTTGATGGATTCAAATATATAATAATTCCTTTGTATGATTTAATGTATTTAGAAACATATTCACTATTATATAAAATGTAAAGGTGCGCTTGTTCCCTACCTGTGATGGTAATTCTGACATCTCTTCTAGAAAACCCTTCACTAACAATGCATCTGCTGTGATGAGATTTTGGGAGAATGATACTGTCAATATATGATAGGCAATAGGTACAAAATTCAACAACTTCTTTAACAATATATCGTTATGCAATACAACCTTCTGGTAGAATTTGATTCTTGACATACCCTTTCAAAATCTCCATATACCATTCAATAGGGTACATCCATCTGTAATGGACAAGACCACATAGTTGAACCTCTATAACCAAGTGAACCATTAGGTGGACAATTATATATTATAATGAATATGGGAAGAACATCTCTCATTCACATAGCATGACTGCATTCTCCTTATTCATGATTGTCAACTCCATCAGGTCTATAACTTTACTACATATGGATTTGAAAAAGAAGTAGAGTCTGGTTAGTGTATCTCATACATTTTTAGGAAGAACATAATGGAAATAAAATAACATCAAATATTGCATCAAAACATGACATTCATGTGATTTTAGTCCCCATAACTTCAAATTAGTCAATGAAATGATATTCTTGATATTTGATGGTACCCCTATGGAAATTTTACACCTTTAAGGAAAATGAAGAATTGAAATTTTTCCTGTATGGATAGAGTGTAAGCTATTGGAGGAAGAAAATTACTCCCTTTAACCTTTATTAGCACCAAGTCTTCCCTTATCCCCATGTAAATCATGTCCAACCTAGCCTTGATTCCATATTTTGTTTTTCTAGGAACATTTAGTAACATTCCAATAACAATATAAAATATATTTTTCTACATGAATGACATCAAGAAAACGTCTCATGTATAAAAAATTCCAATACGAATATTCAAATAAAATTGATCTCTTCTTCAAACTTGACTTTGTATGATTTTGTGAAAATGGTTTACTAAAAATTGTGGCAATTTCTTTTACTTTATCGAACAGTTGATCACCTATTAGTGGATATGGTGTTGTACCTTGTTTGATATTACCATATAATGATGTATTCTAGGATCATTATTTATATTTTTGAGGTAAAAAATTACAATTTCCTAAAAACATAGTCTTTGAGGAATGTTTCAACTAAACTGCGTGTTTGAATTCTTCAAAAATAGGACACCCCAACATTCTTTTAATACTATATCCTGACAAACTTCCCTAAGAAATAAAGTCATTTATCATCCTCTAAACATAACCATCAATGTGAATTATTCACTTCTATGAGCATCATACATTTTAACAATTTTATCCCACATCAATACCATTACTGGGTTGCTTTGGTCCATATATAAGTAGAGACAACATAATGTATTTTCGCTTCATGAATAACCATGATGAAAAATTATAATTTACCAACATGAAGGAACATGTACTATGAGTATTAATCTATACACCAAAAGTATTTATTCTATTTTTAGATAAAATAGATGAAATTTTATTGGTTCATTTCCAAATTCAGGATACTTGTAATCAATTTTATTCCACTAAGGGAATATGCTAGATAATATAGATTCCCATATTTAATTCTTATATATTCATTTTATATTAATTGTATCATGGTTTTTTGAAATTCATATTGTCTTATAAACCATGGAATTATAGGAAAGTACAATACAACTTTCGAAGGTCTCGATTCATTTTTCTTGTATTAATCCGCACCACACTTAGAGAATTTTCTGAGTGGTTCATGGTCCTTACGAAACAATATGAAATAATTTGGACAAGCATGTATCTTTTAGAGATCATTACCATTGAATGTAGAATTTTTTTAATGTAATATGTTTGAAATGGAAGTTAATTTTATTCTGTTAGCATATCATTTAGGAGACCAAGTAGTTCGGTAAAGCTGGTTTCACTCCATCTGCTACCAGCTTTCAAATTATATAACTTCAATATAGTTGACAATGTTGTGTATTTAATACAAACGATATAAAATGGTATCTTAGTATAACTATTTAAATTCGAAAACAAAATTTTAAAATCCTAAAGGTCATATTCAATTACCATTAACATTTCTTCCCTGTGATCTCCATTATCATTTATACTGGTATTCATATCAAATGTCCATAAACCACAGTATCATCCTAATCGGTGTGCATGTTCAGTTTTACCCATGTTTTGTCCAACATTTATATCTATGATCTATTTCATGACAAATCAAATGTTCTTCTAACTCTTCTGGACTAATTTTTATAGAATAAAAACAACCTAAAAATGGAAAATGGATTTGTGAAGGGTTGTATGTATGCTCTATCACAAACTTGATGAACTCTTTAATTCCATCTTAATAATATTTTGTAAAATGATTAGAATGAATTCATTTTTGATTCATATCCATCCTATTAAGTTCACATAATATTTATTTTTTATAATAAATAAATAAACACACATAAGATATTCATTATCAAAGGTGAAAGTTATAGATAATTATAAGGGGAACCCAACACTTGATTGTTTCAAATAATTTTACTATGATTTAAAGAAAATGGGTAATTGAAATTAAGAAAATAATTAATCCACTATGGTAGGTGTTATCCTCTAAATTCATCCAAAATGATCATCAGTACCCAGTATGGGATGACTACTACTCAGAGTAATTCAAGAAACATAGTTGCATGTCTAGAAGAGATGGGGGATGAGTCTCAAAGAAAAAAATTTAATAACAACTGTTTGGGATATGAAGATGATGATGATGAAAATTGTATCCTTATAACTTTTTAAATCACTACATATTAATTTAAAATTTCAAATCTTATATCAAAAAACACTTTCAAAATTCAAAAGGCTACTTTTTTGAATTTTAAAACATTGTTTGAAATATGTTTTTTTAAATTCCACATGAAAATCGACCAATTTTTTTCAGAACACTTAATGGGATACATACCCCCTTTTCTATAAAACTATTATCATCAAGTTAATTTTTTTAAAATCATATTAAAAAACCATTAATAATAAATTAAAATTTTAAAACCATTTCCATGGAAATATTTGCACTTTGAAATGTTTAAAACTTTATTGGTTCACATTGAAATCAATCCATGAGTTTCAAAAAACAGAATCCATTTTAGTTAATTTTAAGAGAAAACATAATTTTTTCATTTCAAAACTCACTTTAACATTTAAAACGATGTTTGATTTTTCAAAATTGAAATTTTAAATATGAATGACCATAAAAAAATCTAAGCAGGCCACCACCCTATCTAATGTAAAGCATGATTATTAAATATTTCATAAACATTTTATAAAGTTATTCCAAATAAAACATTTTTCAGAGGATAGTAGTAAATTAACAATTTAAATCCTAACATTATTGTGTTGTACTAACCACCTAAACACCAAGGTTCCCATGATATTATTTCAAAATTAAATTAATGGACTATTCATTTATGTAAAACCAATTTAATCAAATATCACACAAGAAACCACAAATCCAAGATTTCATAGACCATACAATTTATTCAAGAATAAAAATGAAGAAAGTTATACAAATATTCATGAAATTGAAACATATTTTCCAAAAGGTAATGAGGTGTTAGATGGATTCTGTGTGTGATATCAGGAATATGTTTGATTTGAATTTATCTGATTGTGATTCAAATCGTAGGTTCTCTAGTATTCAAGGTGGGATAATGATAGAGGATTTGTTTTTTGTTTAAAAAGGATCCAACCATGAAGTTACACCAATTTTTGAGTTTGTACATTGTTTTGGGTGTTTAGAAGATCATAGTAGGATTTCAATTGTTTAAGAATTCTGACAGAGTGATGAGATAGCACATTAACGGGTTAAATTGATCATTTTTAGTGAAACTTTATCCATAGGAGGACTGAATAGTGTTTTCCCAAGAGATTGGGTGGGGTGAGGTGGAAACCACACCACACGTGTTGTTATCATTATATATTAATGCTTGGTTTATTGTGTAAAGTCTGTTAAACATGTCTACTTTTTTTAAATCACGAGTTTAAATATTATGAATATACTTAGTTAAGTATTCTCTTTTATACCTTGAGATCATAACCTTTTATGGGTGAAAATATTGTTACAAAACCATCCTTGTTATAAACTAAGGACACCATTTATCAATTATCAAGAAAATTATTTTGAAATATATATGGTGAATATATTTTTTATTCTTTTAATAAAATACAACCATGATCTTTTTCAGACATCGATATTTAAAAATGAATAATATTTTAAACAAGAATTTAGAAACCATTATTAAAATGTTTCTTTTTTTAATTTTAAATGAAAATAATCACTTGAAAATAATTTTCATTGTCCTGGTTCTTATTTAT
Source organism: Viscum album (assembly GCA_963277665.1). NCBI lineage: Eukaryota > Viridiplantae > Streptophyta > Magnoliopsida > Santalales > Viscaceae > Viscum > Viscum album. The sequence goes on from OY728135.1 coordinate 1,153,750,462, forward strand.
TAAAAAAAACATTTAGAAATGCATTTTGGTTTTGTTTTTAAAGAAATAATATTAAGAAAAACCCAGTATAACAAAATGTAACTAAAATGAAATAAATAAATAAAACAAATCCAAATAAGAAAATAAATTGTAGAAGATGTAAGTAATAAAATTAAATAAGGTCAATGACAACAACATTCCATAAAAGTGAAAGTGGGTACTAAAAATATATATAATAGAACAAGTATATGCCGAAAAACATGGGGGGGGGGACTCTGACCTATAGATTCTAAAGGTAACTGACGCGCTCATAGATTAATAGTTAGATATGTGACCAAAACATGTAACGCAGCCCATGTCTCTTGAGGAAATTGAAAATGACCCTTAGCTAATAACTCAATTAAGTTACAATAGTACCCATATGTTTAACACCCAATCTATGGTCTTCGATGTGAAAACCACAAAACAATCTACATAGAAATAATCTATTCCCTTAACAATAATAACCCATAATTAAGAAAACAATTGAAACCATGCCTCCTTTTTAAAACCCATTTGAAAGGTCACTAGAAAAGCAATCATTTTTCTTGAGGCCATTTTATTTTTTTTGGTAATTTCAAAACTATTTTTAAATGAAAAACATTTAAAAACCTATATTTAAAAACTATATAAGAAAACCAAATTTAATCAACATATTTAAATTTGAAAACTTCTATTTAAATGTTATAAACATTTGAAATTACACACATACATCTGTAACAGTTATGCATACAAATATTCACATATTTTCTTGTGAATATGTTCATGTGTCTAACACACACACACCGATACATATTTGTATAAGCATAAAACATGAAAAGTGGAATCCATAACATTGGACATTAATAAATAACACAAGATAAAAAATTTAAGGATAATTATCAAACAAAAACTCCAACTAATCAATTTCATGAACTAATGAATTACCCAAATAGATTTCATAAACAACCTCAAATAATTTTAAAACACTAAATTACTTTATAAAAACCATCATAAATATTTTATTTTCCAAAAATATAATTTATCATTTGAATGTAGATAAAAAACAAAGCCAAATCCACAAGAACCCAACTGGAAATCATTTATAATTCCTTAAAAACCTTGAGCAACAAGCATATTTAAATCCAATTAAACCCAAATAAAAAATAAAATTTCAGAGAAACCAATTTCAAATATAATTTTAGAGAAACCAATTTCAAACACCCAAGAACATAAAAAAATTAGGTAATAGATAAAAATAAATACATCTACCTAGAGATGTCGTAGATGATTCAAAACCTTCAGCAATAGTGAGTGGTAAAGAAATGATGGAACCATAGTGGCAAAAAAGTAACGAATGACAAGATAGAATGAAAAAAAAGAATGAAAAAAAGAAATAAAAATGGAAACTCCTAAATCACCCAACTGCTGGAAAATATATAGTCAAACGAAACTTATGTGGAACCCAAGCAAGCAATCAACGAGTGAGAAGTAGAATAAAATAACATATCTTAGATTCAAGCTATGATTTGTCTGAGTGAAAGTGGAGATATCATGCATAAAAGATTATATTCGTTAGAACTTTGGATTTATTTGAGATTTGATTTGTTCAAGCCTTTGATTCGAGCCATGGATGCTTTTGAGACTTGATTCAAGCCTACATTCAAGGAGGATGGACGCTGGCAGCATGTGGCTTCTACAGAATACTTAAGATATCATGAATGAAATAGTCACAGTTAGGGTTCTTTAAATAGATCAGAAGACATTTATCAGGGCTTTCAAAAAAGCGCTGATAAAAACTATCATTATCAGTGATTTTTTAGCCCTGATAAAAGACATCTCTATCAGTGTTAGAACTTTATCACTGGAAAAAGATTTATAATTATAATTATAAATATTTTTTTAAATATATTTATATATTTATATAATTATATATTTATTTATTATAATTTTATAATTATTTAAATATATAATTATTTATTTACAATTATATAAATACTTTTTAAAAAAATACTTTTTTATTTATAACTATAAATATATAATTTTATAAATATAGTAAATATAAATTTATAAATATATTTATAAATATATTTATAATTATTAATATATTTATATAATTATATATATATATATATTTCATAAACATATATAAATATAAATATAGTAAACATATTCATTATGTAAATATTTTTATTATAATTTTATAATAATAAATATATTTATATCATTATATATATTTATATAATTATATATATATATAATAAATAAATATACAAATAAATATAAATATAGTAAATATACTCATTATTTAAATATATTTATTATAATTTTATAATTATTTAAATATATAATTATTTATTTATAATTATATAATTAATTTTCAAAAAAATAATATTTATATATTTATATAATTATACATATTTATATAATTATATATATAATAAATATATATAAATATAAATAAATAAATATATATATATTCATTATTTTAAAAAACTATTATATTATTATAATTATTTAAATATATATAATTAATTATTTATAATTATATAAATACTTAAAAAAATAATATTTATTTATTTATAACTATAAATATATAAATATATAAATATATAAATATAATAAATATACATTTATAAATATATTTATTTATAAATATATTTATTTATAAATATTTATTTATAAATATATTTTTAACATTTTTAATGAATATAAAATCTTAAATGCATGAATGTTAAAAATAAGTGAAATTTAATAACTAAAACTGAGTACACTTTAAAAATATTGAAAAAAATGATAAGTTTGGTTAATTAAATATAAATTATTAAAAAATAATGGATATATATTGAAATAAATATGAATATATATTGAAAATATTAAAACAGAATAAGTAAATAAATATAAACAAATAATAGAAAATGATTAAATTCCCAAAAATTAAAAAGTAATAAACAAAAAACAAAAAACAAAAAACAAAAAACAAAAAATATTAAAAATGAATACAAAACTGTAATAATATTAAAAATAAATAAATAAAACTTACCGATTTAAAATATAATATATTAAATGTATCATGTTATAATGAAATTCTAAAAAGAGTACTAAAAGAATAAATTACATAAATATTCGGTGTATATATTTGTGTGTGTGTGTGCTGAATATAAAAATGTATTAATTACATATATGTATGTGAAATCAATGTAACACACGTTTGATATATGTTAAATTGAAAAATAAAATGACATTTAATTATGTCCATTACTTGATGCAACTAGTCCATATTTTTAATTAATATTAATTTTTAATTATAAACCATTCTTCACTAAATATATGACTTATTTAATATAAAACATAAATATTTTGTATTATATAAATCATATTTCAGGAAATATTACATACAATCATTTATATATAGATATAAATATATATGAATATATTTTTATATTAAATTTATTAATGAATAATTATGTTTAAAAACCATTAAAAATGAATAAGACATTAATATGTTTTTAATTATTAAATTTATTCATTTTCTATATTTATATTTTATATAAATTATTCATTACTACTTATAATTAATATATATATATATATATTAAACTTATTCATTTTGATTCATAATTATTTCATTAATAATTTTTTAATAATATTATAATTTATTCATTTTTAGTTTTTTTGTTTAATTATTACAATTTATTCATTTTTAATTTTTTTGTTTAATTATTAAAATTTATTCATTTTATATATCTATATTTAATACATTCTATTTATTAATATTTTCTAATATATATATATGTATATTAAATTTATTCATTTTTATTAATAATTATTTAATTAATAAAATGTTTAATATTTTTCTTAATTTACTAATTTTTAATTTTTATATGCATATTAAATTTATTCATTTTTATTATTAAATATTTAATTAATATTTTTTAATATTTTTTTAATTTACTGATTTTTAATTTTTATTTGTTTAACTATCCCATTTTATTTGAAACCTTTATCAGCGCTGAAAATAAAGTGTTGAAAAACAGAATGTTTATCAACGCTAAAAAAAGTGTTGATAAAGGTTACCCTTTATCCGTGTTAAAATAAAAGTGATGATAAATGGTACCTTTTATCAATGATTTTTAGGGCTAATTAATGATACACTTTATCAGTGTTTTTTGCTAGCACTGATAAAGGTCAGTGTTTTTAAAGGTTTGTTTTACAGTAGTGAAAAAAATACCACAGGTAGGAGGGTAGTAAGCGAGCGGGACTTTAACCAAAGTCAAAAAATATTGTACTTAAAAAAAATGGGTGGCTTCGCACAGAATCCAACCCACCTAGACCATCCATTGGACGCTGCTGACTGCCGCAAATCACACCCTCCTTCAGCCTTCCCCTTCATTGAAACCTTGTCGTCACCCCCTTTAGACGCCACCGACACCCCACTACCACCCAGATCAGGCCGCCACACTAACCCTCATCTATCGTGGCTGTTTCCCGCACCGGCCACTGGCCACTATGCCACCCTGGTCGAGACAAATGAGCCCAACACCCCCCGCAACTACTGTGACCACCGCTTGCATCAGCTACCACTGCTCACATCGGCCACTGCCCGCCATGTCGCCCTGGTCATGACCATCGAGCTCGCACCCCCTCCCCCCAAATTGGGTACCACATACGTAGACCCCCTATTCCATGCAACCCCTTCCTCAGGTTTCCATAGGTCGGGGTGGGTCGGCCTAACCCAAAATGGGTCAGGGGTGGCCATGCCGACCTAATACAACCTTTCACAAGGTTTTTTTGACCCCAAATGGGCCTCTGGGGTAACAACCCAACTCACAGTGGGTTTGGGTGGGGTTTCAGGGCCAATAAATTTTTTCATATAATAAATAAATAATTTAATTATTTTTTGGTTTATAAAATAATCATATTTTAATATTACCAAAAAAATTAATTTAATTTTAGTATTAAATTAATTAATTAATTAATTTAATTTGGCCTCCTGCTCGGCACTCCTGTGACGGCGCTTCCTATCCCTGGGGAGGCATTGAGGTTTTCAAGGGAGCGACTGTCTTGGCATTTCCCACCGATTGTTGGACTTTCTACGCTCTTCCCTTCTCGCTAGGTAGGGCTTCATTTGGCAGCATGGTGAAGCCAGCGGTCGTTTCTCTAGCCTCTCCTGGTCGAGGGTCGTCTCAACGGTTCTGTGTCGGTTGGAAGCGCGTGCAGCGGTTCGAGGTGTTATCTGGGTGAGAACAAGAGGGCGGCAATGAGATCTGGATCTGGCTTGCGTTTGGCGTTTGACTATTCATGATTCTGGGTACTCGTTTTCTCTACGTTGTGGCGGTAGTGTGGATGTGATGCAATAGGTTCGTCCTTTATTGGTGATTTTTTTTGCATAATTTTATTTTCAGTTTTGCTTTTGCGCTGTGATTTGATTCAGTTTCTTAGTGTGTGATGATGTCTTTGGAGGTTTTATTCTGAAGAATGTGATGGAGTTTTTTTTTTAATTCCATTCAATATGTGGAGGATTTTTGTGAGGGTGATAGATACATTGAAAGAAGAAAGCAGAAGCAGCATGTCAAATAGGTTGAGGATGAAATCACATCATTGAGGTTGGATCGGGAAAGGTTGTCTTGAAGGTTTCTGGTGTGATGTTGTTGAATTTTTTTCTTTGTGATCTACTGTTTTTGGAAATTTTTGCCTTGCGGCCCTACGGTTTGTGTTTAAGACAATTTTCAATGAGTTAATCTATAAAGGGGAGCTTCAGAGGAGGTTTAGAGAAGAAGTTTTCACCTAACATTTCTATTCAGATTTGGAAGGTTGAGAGGGTATGACATTGCCATCGGTTCCAGGCCTGTGCATTCATGCACGAGACAACTTGATGAGCAGTAATGTATTGGTGGAAGCTGGTCTTCATGGTTATGTTTCTGGGTTGGAGCCTTGATTTTTAGTTTTGAATGTTTTGTTTTTGTCATTGATTTGACTGTATAGGCTTGGTTGTTGTTTAAGTCGTGATGTCATGTTGGGTTCCCCATCATCCCTTAAAAGGGGGATTATGGTAATAAAAAATTAATTTTCAGTCAGTCTAGTTAATTTTGTTAAGTTATTTATTACATTCATGTGATGTTTATAATAAATAGATAATTTAATAATGGTCTGCACATCATCTTCTTTTCGTTCAATATGTATAAGGGAATACGTGCCCAATTTATCTATAAGTATTTTGCATTTCCCAAGACATCCTTGCCTGTGTGTGACTATACTTGTACATTTGATGATAGAACTTTATGACCCATACCCCATCAACATGTGATGGTACTCCAGATGATAAATGAAAACACTAGATTGGGGGCGAGTTGCAATACGAGTCAGGACTCGACTTAGGTATGATACCCCCTATGTGATGATTGATCCGTTAAGTTTAAAATGGATCAATCACAATTAGATGCTCAAGACCAGTCAGGTAAAATTATTTCCTTTATGAATTGCTTATTATTTTATGTATGTGCATGTTTAATGTGAAAATACATAAAATAATAAATAGGAAAAATTCACAAAGATGTGATGAATGTTTTTATGTTAATGCATGTCTTGTTGTGAGTATGAAAACATAGTTTGAACATAAGCATGGTCAATTTTATATTGGATCTTGGGGTCTAGTCAAGATTGATATTGTTTATGATGTGTATGAATTTTTTCACGGTGGTTATCTCCTTTGTGTTGCTTGTGCCACAAAGCTGGTTTTGATTCCAAAAATAAAATTTCTAACTCTGTTGACTCACTACCATCCCATAAGCATAATCAATTTTCCATATAAGGTCATATCTAGAATTCTCAATAAAAGACTCTCTATTCACCTCGTAGGCTGGGTTGCTGAAGAGAAACATAAATTCATCAAGGGAAGGTCGATTCAAGGTGCAACTGGTGTAACCTAAGAGATAGTTAGGGACATCAACATCAAATCGGTAGGCTCTAATGCTATTATCAATATTTACATGGATAAATCCTATGATATGCTTGAATGGATTTTTATATAGAAAGTTTTATCATGTATGGGACTCTCTTCATGGTCAGTTGATCTGATTTTTATATCCTTCAACTCCTCCTGGTTGGATTTGTCTTTTATGGGCATGTCCTGTGGGTTCTTCAAACTGGTGATAGGATTGGACCAAGGTGATCAGATCTCGCCTACTATGTTCATCTTTATGCAAAATATTCTCAACTTGCACATCTCCAAGAACCTTGAGTACGAGACTATCATCCCTTTCAGATATAGACATTAATTTAGTGGGGTTTATCACCTTATGAATGCAGAAGACACCATCATTTTACTCAACAGTGGAAGTAGATCCATTCATGGCATCAACACCATCATGGAAGATTATTGCAAGTGGAGTGAGTATGTGGTTAACCGAGAAAAGAGCATCCTTTATATTTCCTATCGGTGATTAGAGATATGTATCAGTAACATGGAAAGGAACCAAGGAATTACTAGGAGGAAATTTACAATGGAATACCTGGGGGCTCCTCTTTCAAATGGGATAATGACAATTCAACACTTCAACAAGGTAGTTGAGATTATTATGGACTGCATTCAAAATTAGAAAAACCACTTCCTATCTTTTAGGGCCCGCATTTCATTGGAGAATAGCATTCTTTCATCCATCCCCATTCATGTTCTCTCTGATATTAAGGTGAAAAAAAGTGTCATCCTTGGCAAGGAAAAAATCATGGCAGATTTTATCTGTGATTCCCATTCATAAGGTAAATGTCATAGGGTGTCGTGGTATCGTATGGCTAAACCCTTATGCGAGGGAGGTATCAACGTACGAAATATCTCTAAATAGATTCTTGGGCTGTAAGCTAAGTCATCATGGGAGGTGATTGAAGGTCACACTATGTGGGGAAAAGCAATGAATTTGAAATATGGGAATTCTCTGGACACCACAAGTAATAATTATTCTCCGCTATGGTCTGTTGTTCACCCTCACATTCATCACCTTAAACAGCTCTCTCTCTGGTTTTTTGGCAGAGGTGACATCTCTTTCTAGAACCACAACTAGTCGGGTCAAAATTTGGGGTTATTAGGATATCCTACTCCTGACATATCTTTTAATAAAGACAAAATTTACCCAAGATTTACTCGGGTAGTCCTTGATGAGAATCAACACTCCTGGTTCAATATTATTAAAATTTCCTCTGATTCAGATACCTGTATATTTATCGGAACTTTTTCGGGTGCTTTCTCAAGTAATAAGTATAGAAGAATTCATTATTCTCTTCCCACTCATGATACTTGAGGGGATATCATGTGGTGAAAAGAACTTATAGCCAAAATCAATTTCCTAGTTTGGTGCATTCGACATGAGGTGATACTAGTCAATGTCAAGGTTAGACAGTTGGGAGTTCATTTTGACATCAAAATTCTTATGTTGTAGTTCACCTAGGGAAGAAACAACTACTCACCTGCTCATCAATGGTGATTGGGTTTGCGAGGTGTGGTCTACTTTTAGGAATTTCACAGGGTTCTTCAGATGCCCCTTTCCTAACCTGATGGTTTCATGGATCCAATGATAGTAGTTTGGAATGAAATAAAAGAGCCTATATTATAGTAGAGGGTTGTTAGAATATTTGGGATACCCATAAGAAATCCAAATATAAGGGAATTTCAGGCTCTAAATTGGTAGTGGTGTTTAAAACCATATGTTTGCTACTTGATATTTTGCACTTAGTTTCCAACTAGTCTGAGGATTCTTCTCTTAGTCCTCTATCGATATCCATAACATCCTATCCTCCACAAATTTCTTCCCTAGGTTGATGGATCAGCTAGCATCTCCCAAGGCGAGGCTACAAACTCAATACTGATGGATTTTGTGTAAACAGTTTCATATGCGGGGGAAGAGTGGTTCATGACGGCTGAGGTTCTACGATATTTGCATTATATGCAACCTTTGGTCATTGGGATTCTTTACAGGATGAAGTTAGAGCCATTATGATGGGCTTGGAGGTTTATATTGATAAAAATATTCATCTGGATGTGGTGGAAACTGACTCTAAAATTCTCCATAACACTCTATTGGGAAAAGGTAGTTCCCCATAGACTGTTACTTACTATATTCTAAAGTGAAAAAGTCTCATCACCAATGGCATCGAAATCATTCACATGTGGAAATAAGGCAACAAGGTTGCAGATTTTCTAGCTTCCAGGGCCCCCCAAAGTGTTGGTGTCACTTGTTTTTCTGGTTTGGGAACCTTTCCTTCTGAATGTGTTGACTTAGTTCAGGGTGATTCCCTTGTTCTACACCATTTTATTCCCCTTTAATTTTCTTATTGTTTGTATTTATACTTTGGGTTTTTCTTTTCGAATAAAATAATGAATTAATGATAGTGACAACCTAGTTCTTACCTTGGAACATTCTGATTAGTGGTGTAGCCATAGCTTGTAGATTATAAGGGGAGGTTTTAAAGATCCTTGACACTAGAATACTCAAGCGATAGGGAATTATGAATCTAATAGTGAGAGATATTGAGGTTTGATAAAAATTTTGAGAGGTATTTAATGATTTAATAATTAATTAATTAATAATGTATAAAAGATAATCAATCTAAAGTACTAACTGCTAAAGTTTATTTTTTTGTAGATCAAAATGGAAATAACCAACACCACCAGAAAATTATCACTGTGATACATATTGGATAAAGAAAATATCATGACCAGCTATAACTTCCAGGAGTGGTATAGGTACTTGCGCATAGTACTACTTCAAGATAGGAAGCTTTATGTTATGGATTCCTTACTTCCTACTGATCCCCCTTAGGGAGAAAGAAAGGTAGATAAAGATAAATATAAAAAGCATATAGATGATGCACTAAATTTAAAATGTATCATGTTGTCATATATATCCATTCAATTGTATAAAATTCATGAGGACAAAGATAACTACAATATGCTTACTCATATCCAATATTTATATCAAGATAAATCTAGGAAAGAAAGGTATGATATTTACAGTGAACTTTATAGGTGCATACTAGCAGAATAGAATCAAGAAGGACATCATGCACTCAATATTATTGAGTGAATTGAGAGACTTGAAGTGATTGTGTTCATGTTTAACTAAGAAATAGAGACAGATCTCATTCTTACCTCTTTAACACCAATATTTTTGACTTTTATTGTTAATTATAATATGAATAACATGAAAAAGTCTCTCCCAGATCTTTTGGATTTAGTTCTCTATGTTGATAAGGACATGAAGAATACCAATTCTTCAATCCTTGTGGTGAACAAGAGGAGGAAGGGATAATAGGTCTAAGTCTATGTCTAATCCAAAGACATCGATGCACCATCCTTTCAAAAATCCAAAAATATAGAGGGAGGGAAATGAGTAGGAGGCTGTCTACTTTCTATGTAGTAAGAAAGGCCACTGGAAGAAGAAATGAAGAGCTACTAATAATAAGCAAGGTGAAAATTCTACTTTAGGTATTTTTTTATTGAATGAAATCTATCATTATATATAAGTTGGGTATTAGATATAACATGTGACTCACACATTTTTATTCATACAAGAACTAAGTATATTAAAAAATATTACAAAAGGAAAAGTGGATCACTGAGTTACAAATGGTGCAAGTATAGAAGTCTTAGTAGTAATATATTATCATATGAATTTTCCAAGTGGTTTTGTTCTTGTATTAAGTAATTTTTATCATGTACCTTTAGTAACCAAAAACATAATCTCAATGTTAGTTTTGGACACCATGGGATTTTATTTCAAGTTTGGAAAAAATGTTTACTATTTTATAAGAATAACATGTGTTATGGTATGACACATATTAACAATGGTTTATATATACTTGAACTCAAAAACCTGATAATGACAATCAATGAAAAAACTAGTGAACATGACTCTTACAGTACCCACCTATGGAACTTTAGGCTTGTTCATGTAAATGAGAAACGATTATAGAAATTACATCAAGCAAGGTATTTAGACTCAATTGAATTAAAACCCCTATATTTTTTCAGATTTGTTTACAAGGGAAAATGACCAAATCACCCTTCTTTGGGAAGGGAGAAAGAGCCACTGAATTATTATAATTAATTCATACTGATGTATGTGGTTCATTTCCAGTAGATCCAAGGGGTGGGTTTTTATACTTCATTACTTTTACTGATGAATATAGAATATATGGATATATATACTTAATGAGGTATAATTCAGATTCCTTTTAGATGTTTAAGGAATATCAGCATGAAGTAGAAAACCATATTGGTAAGAAGATTGAGGAACTTCGCTTAGATCGAGGTAGAGATTATCTTAACCAAGATCTCATTAATCACTTAAAGGAGCATGAGATAGTACCCCAAATCACTACTCCTTATACACCTTAGTTAAATGGTGTTAGTGAAAGGAGAAATCAGACCTTTCTAGACATGGTCAGATCAATGATGAGTCATAAAACTCTTTCATTAGACTTTTGGGGACACACCTTGCAGATAGTGGCATATAACCTCAACTGAGTACCAACTAAAGCTATAGATAAGATTAAATATGAGTTTTGGAATGGAAATAAACCTATTCCATCACAAAAACATGTATGGGGATTCAAGTATTTTTTTAGGACTATACCTAGTGAAAAATTAGCATCCTAAAGCACAAAGTTAAATTTTATAGGTCATCCTAAAGAAAAAAATGAATATTAATTATATAAATATTATGATAGAACACTGATTGTGGAAATAAAATCCATATTTCTAGAAAGGGAACACATTTCCAATGGAAATAGTGGGAAAAAATTGACTTCAATGAAGTTGATGCTCTAGATGCACAAGAGTTGGTACATGAATAATCTATACAAGAGACAGCGGGAGATGGAGAAGTTCTCGAGACACAAGTTCTGCATAGGTATACTCGAGATGTTAGAGAAATACATTGTTATGGTTTAATTATCATTGATTCTGATGACACATTAATCCTGAAGGATGATCAACATCTAACTGACAAGGAAGCAGTAAAATGAAAATATTCTTCTACATGAAAAGATTCCATGCATTCTGAGATGGAGCACATGTATCAAAATCAAGTTTTGATTTTGGTATACCCTTAATCTAATGTAAAACCCATTGGGTGAAAATGTTTATTCAATAAAAAGTTGTACATGGATGGTAATTTTAATTACTATAAGGAAATACTAGTGGAAAAGGGCTTCATGAAATGTCAAGGCATAGAATACAACAAAACCTTATCACCAGCAGTGATTCTTAAATCCATTAGAATATTACTTTCAATAACAAACCTCTATGATTTTTATATTTTCAAAATGGATGTCAAAACTAATTTTCTAAATGGTAATTTGGTTGAAGACTTCTATATTACTAAACCTGAAGGGTTTGTTAAGTCAAATAATGCCAATAAAATGTGCAAGATATAGTGATCCATTTATGGGTTGAAGTATACCTCATGATCATTAAATACTCATTTTGTTGTGGCTATAAGATAATTTTTTTTCATTAAAAATGAAAGAGAGTCGTGTTTCTATAAGAAGGTTAATGAGAATTGCATCGTTTTCCTAGTATTATATGTTGATGACATATTAATTATGGGAAACATAATGAAAGTCTTATAATTAGTTAAGACTTGGTTAAATGAATTCTTCTCCATGAAAGAATTAGGTGAAGTGGCCTGCATTATAAGGATCAAGACTTATCGAGATAGATCTCAGAGGTTACTTGGCCTAAGTCAAAGTACATATATTGACAAGGTACTTAAAAGGTATATTATAGAACAATCCAAGAGATAGTTGTTTCCAATGTCACATGGTATCCATCTCTTTAAGAAAATATGTCAAAAAATATAGGAGGAGATTGAAATAATGAGTATAATCCCTTATTCCTTGATAGTGGGATCTATCATGTATTCCATGCTATATACTAGGTTTGATGTTTCCTTTTCTTTAAGCATGGTGGGAAGATATTAAGATAATCTAGAATATCTACATTGGTAAGTTGTAAAAACAATACCAGAGTACTCAAGACATATAAAATATATGTTCCTAGTATATAGAGTAGATAAGGAATTAGTAGTTAGAAGATACACTGATCATAGTTTCCAGATAGATCATGATGATCTAAAATAACAATCAGGATATTTCTTTTGTTTGAATGGTGGTGCAATGAGTTGGAGAAGCTCAAAGTAACCCATGGTTTCTAATTCTATAGTAAAATATGAGTATATAGAACTTTTCGAAGCAGCTAAGGCATCAGTTTGATTTTTTATCTTTCTCTCAAACATTGGTATTATTCCTAGAAATGCATAACCTATTATAGTTTATTGTGATAAAAGTTCAACAATGATTCTTTCCAAGGAAACCGGGTCACACCAAAGGATAAAGAATATAATTTGGAAGTTTCATCTCTTGAGGGATTTTACTCATAGAGGTGAATTCATAGCTAGTAGATTAGTTATAGAGGATAACATGGTATAACCCCTAATTAAATCCATATCTTAGCTGAAGCATGATTCTTATGTGAGAGCTATTGGATTGAGACTCGTTAGAAGTTGGATCTAGTGAAAGTGGGAGTATATAAAGTGGGCACCCTAGACCCAACTTGTGTGTGTACTTTTATTACCATTACATGTATAAAGTTTGATATATACCTATGTTTATCTTAATAGAATATTGTTAATACTCATGCATCCGCTATATTTATGGTAATTTCCTTAGATTATGTGTCATTTAAAAAGGTTGTACAAGTTCCCAAGATATAATGAGAACCTAGAGATAATATGAGATTAATCTTAATGTTATGTCCTATGGTCCAAATATATCACACTGACAAGACACAGATGATGTTCGACCATTATGTGCTTTGGGATTATAATAATTGAGATTTTTTCTCATGAATTTTTTACTTGGTGATCTTGAGTAGATGAGATTATAAACACCATATGTTTTGGGTGTCATTGGTTGTTCCTATCTATAAACATGTGTATTGGCCTCCTGGATTGAGATTATTATCATTGTGTTCCATTTTATTGCACACTTTGATGTAAGGAAAAAATTGTGACATTAAAGTCATAACGATGTAGCTTGTGTTGGGTGCATCATTGGTGGTATGACATTGGTTGAATGATCAAGATAGAATTTTGAACTTTTGAGTCGAGTAAATAATATCTCGGGCTTGGTTGATTAGGATGGAAGTACATTTTTAAATATATGACCATGGTAGTTGAAGGTAAATCCGTGTATATAGATCAATAAATAATAAAGTAATAAAATATTATGACACAAGTGTGTGTCCTAATTTATGATATATCATTTTTCAAAGAGATTATATTACACAGTGCATGTTTGTAGTAAAGGTTGTCGTTGCTATGACTATTTCTTATCTCTTTATGGGTTTTGTTGTGGTGGTAGACTTCTCTCTTGATTTGAGAGTATTTATTCACTACTATTGAGATAAGTTCCTAGAGGGTCACACACAACAGTGTATTCAAGAATCTTCTCTATTCCGGTGAATAGGTATATAAGAAATGGTGGGACCCACCATGGGGTCTGAGAGTTGTCTAAGTCTTATGGATCACCAATAAATAAATAAATTAATTATTATTTGATTATAGGATAATTGGGTTGAATTTATTTATTAAAATTATTTACAAGTGTTTAATTAAATAAAGGAGATAATATTATATGACCAATATTATTTTAATATTCAAGGTTCATTTAATATTAGTGGGAATTACAATTCAAGTTAACGACTCAGGTTTTATCATGTAATATATATTACAAGTATGTAATAAAATAAATAAATAATGTTTATGGAATTGTTAGTTTTTCATAATTATTTATTTATTACTTATTTAGTGTAAATTAAACATATGGGGGTTGGGGAACCCTAACTGAGTATTTTGGATATTCACTATATTAGTGAAGGAGAAACTCATTCTATAAACTATTCATTAGTCAAAATTGACCTAGAGAAATAAACACTCTAACTAAGGGAATGATTCAAAAAACACTTTCACGGATCGAAGGCACATGATAGTGGTGATCGTCATGATGTTGGAGAAATCACAAGAACTTTGTTCCATCACTCAAAATTCAACACACAACATATGTGAATATTCTTGAATCATGTGTGGAAGATCTAGAGGGGTTCAGATTTGAATCCTTTTATCAATGGTTACCAGTGAAATGCAATAGAAAAGGGACCTTCGATTCAAACAAGGTAATTGACCAGTTTAATTTTTTTTGCTTTGAATAATTCATGAAAGATCCTCATGTTAGAGTTTGAATCAGTTACTTAATTCTTTAACAGTTTTTTTTTGATAAATTACTATCTCATCACTTCTATTAAATTCAAATTGTTATTAAAAATTAAATAATCATTTCTTATTTACATGATTTGATGTTTTGAATTGATTAATGATTGTTATTATTTTAAATTTACTTTATATTGTTATTTATTTTTTCAAGTGATGGATTAAATAAAAAATAGACCATTAGTACAAGCCTATTGGCCCATCCTATAAACCAAATATAGGGGACTAATGGTCAACCCTATGGGAGGTCCAACCCTAGAATCCTGCACGGAGGTAGGTATGCATGTGAGCTCATGTATAAGTCCCATTAGAACACGCCCATAAGAGTGACTGATTTAGGCATGGTCAGCCTGTTGGGCCATAGCCCATGTATAAGGGAATGGGTGTGCGGGTGATGATCCCTTTCTAGAAGCTCGACGGTGTGATGGGATGAGTTAATTGATATAGCGGTGGATCATCTTAAGCAATTTCCGATGTGGGACTCGATGAGTTCAACCACTATTTATCCATGCCTAAATATATGAACATGGGATGATTTGTTCAATGTGTTGCATGCAAATCGTCCAATTGAACCGTCAATATTCCACACATTGATTCTTTTAAAAACCATAGTCTTCAACCTCTATCATCATCAGACTATTCTAATGCTGGTGCAAAAATCTTGAGTTATCCGATATCATCTTTCCTGGTGAATGACCATGTAGTGCCTTAACTTTCAAGCTTCACTACAACACAAGCAAAAAAAGATCTCCCTTGCTGATTATGACCTCTTTTGGTAGCTTGAATGCATCTCTGGTCTAGCATCCGATGTGCCAACATTCAGCCTCTGTGACTCCAGTCTCCTCACCAAATCACCTGTTTCAATGAATACACCCATCTCAATCTGTGCCAAACTCCTTCAACCTACCTTTCTACATAGAAGTTACCTTATGTGAAATACGATAAGTCTCCTTATTGTGACATGATAAGTTTTCTTACCATGATGTACTAATCGCATGTGAAACTACTTACTATTAGGCATGAACATGAGACATGTTAAGTTACCTTACCAGGAAGAGTTGGTTCCATCTTACCATGAAGGTGGTATTATGCTTACCATGAGGAAGCCTCCCAACCTACCTAGACCGAACGTACAACCATTTGGGTCACACAATCAGCCTACCGACCATGCATGTAAGGTATGTATACTGACTAAACATGATCGTATGGTGATCATACTAAACCTGAGGCTTGTTCCTCACACAATCAGTATAATAATTGGTTTATTTTTAGTGAAAATATATTTTCTTACAAAACTCTATTTTAGTGTTATTTTTGTAAAAAATGAATACTGGAACTTTATTCATAATGTTTTAACAATTTTTTTAATTTAAAAAATCAATAAATATTATAATGAATATTATAATTTTTTTAATTAAAATTATCATAGAACTTATTCTAAAATTAATAATTTTTTGATTATTCATTTTATGCTCTGTTTTTTACACTTGAATTTTTATTTTAATGAAAGTTAATGGGATGAATTTTAATTTTTTTAATTACATGAAATACTCTCATTTATTTTATCAAGTATATTAGAAATTATTTTAATCATTTTAATGTATAAATTAAAGCGATTCAATATTATTATTGATCACACGTGAGGTGTTAATAGGTAATGACATGTTTTATTATCTAAATATTTACAACTATTGTATGATGGTGATAATATTAGTAAGACCCTGTGAAAATAAAAAAAATATGACCATTGGTGTTTTGTTGATAAAAATAGATCAAGGCATACAATATAGAGACTACTTATGCTTCGATTCTCAATAAATCTTTTTGATTCAATGGTGTTACACAATTATTTATGATCTCATATGATAAAGAGACTTCTATGACTTCTGTTCCATTGCTATGATCATAGAATAACTTCAACATTTAATGTTATTATATTTAATTTATCAATGATCATCAAACTTCATCATCTTTGACATCATTTAATCTTATGCTATTTTTTGTATTTGTTTCTCTTCAAGCTATTTTTATTTCTTTTTTTTTGTAATTGTTCAATTTTGGTTTATGCTTATCTGAATAAAAATAAAGTATTTAATTGTATGGTGATTCCACCATAAAAAAGGAATTATGGGTTGTGAATCTTGATCAGAAGTTAGGTCACAAAATAGGTTTAGTCTCCTATAAAAAGGATGGGTTGTGCCTCTAGTTATTTGTAAAAGGAATAGTCTATAATAGTTTCTCACACATTTAAAAGTGAGGTTCTTAGTGGGTACCCAACCCGAATAGCTCGAAGGCCTTCTTTTTTATTAATTTTTGATAACCCCCCTTTCAAGGGATGAGGTGGAACCCTTACAGGGCCTATAGGCATAGAAATTACATGACCCATAAGTCTTAGGAAATATATAGGCTATAACTACATGGAAATACTTCTCCACAGCTTCTTCATCATGATGTCAGCTCTCCACCTTCGCATGGATAGTTCGGCTAGGCTTCCCATGCAAGCACAGGCTGGTCCCGATGGCAAATTCCATACCCTATATTTATGACAAATCCTCTTAAGCTTCTGCTCTGGTGAATGCACTTGCTATGAATCCTCATATAGATTCTACTCCTTTTAGAGTCTTCCTGGCCGTTAAGACCAATTTTAGGTGGCCCGAAGGCCTTTGAGGTGGTCCAAAGACCCGAGGTGGCCCGAAGGCCTTAAGGTGGCCCGAAGGTCTTAGAGGACTCGAAGGCCTTGAAGGACCCGAGGCCCAAATCAGTGGCCTGAAATCCCAACCATATGAATAGTCCCAGCTACTACAGTACTAAACAGTTCCTGCTATAGTATTACTACAGTACCCTCAGAAATTATGACTCCACCCGGTTTTGAACTCAGGTCTCTTGGATACACTTATTGAGTCCTCACCAACTGGGCTGAGGCTCTTGTGCAAAATGTGGTTGTCAATTAAGTCCCCCTCTTTACTCGTATGGTGGGTCTGCCAGCCCAGGGAGATACACATTCCATAGCTAAGAAATGGCATTGAATAACCCTATTTATAATATGAACAGTGTTTGAGCCTAGCAGGACTCGAGCCTATGCCAGTTCCCCCAGACATCAAAATGGCCCAACCGGTGAACCACTCGACTAACACCCTAGGGGATTAAAAATGTGGTTGTCAATTAATTCCCCCTCTTTACCCATAAGGTTTGTCCTCCAACCCAGGGATATTCATGTTCCCCAGCTAAAAAATGGTGTTGAATAGCCTTGTTCATAATATGAACAGTTTCTGAGCCTGGCGGGACTCGAGCCTATGACAGTTCCCCTAGACAACGAAATGGACCAAACGGTGAACCACTCGACTAAAACCATGGGGGATAAAAAGTGGGTGTCAATTAAGTCCACCTCTTTACCCGTATAGTGGGTCTTCCAACCCAGGGAGATACATGTTCCCCAGCTAAGAAATGAAGTTGAATAGCCCTATTCATAATATGAATAGTGTCTGAGCCTGGTGAGACTCGAGCCTATGCTAGTTCCCCCAAACAACAAAATGGCCCAACCAATGAACCACACGACTAATGCCCTGAGGGATATTCTTAGTGGGTACCAATCTTCTCATGGAGTAGAGAATCTTGAGTAGTGGACTAATATCTTGGTGATTGAACCACTATAAATATTTATGTTACATATTTTTATTTCCACTACACTTATTTTCAAGAACACAACACTCACAATAGATCATTATTTTATAAACTATGATTGATTTATAATAAAAGTTTTTAAATGATTATTCACACCATCTATTCTTTATTTCCATCATTTTTTATCCAAAAATTAGTATTAGAGGAAGGTTATTTATTAAAAGGTTATTTAGAGTCTCTGATTATTTATGTTGTTTATTTTTAAACTCTATGCTAACATGATATCATATACTTAATAGTATAAGGAATTAAAGAAAAAGTTTCTTTTAAGATTTAAGGTGTAAATTGGAATGATGAGTGAATTCCATAAACCCCCCATTCTTAAAGGGAAGTGAGTATAGCTACTAGAAATAAAAAATTGAATCCTACTTGAAACAGTTGAGTTTGAATTACTGAATGATCATCAATAAGCCATATGAGCCACCAAAAGTTGATCTAGAGACATTTGTAGGTAATGACATGTTATGATATGTTTTGAATTATAAAGTTAAAAGTATTTTGTTCCATGCTATAAGTAGAAGTATCTATAGTCATGTCTTAGCTTATTAGAAATCCCATGATATATGAATAATACTTAAAGAGACTCACTAAGGGACCAACGAAATCAATAGAACCAAGCTAGGAAAGCTCCAAGAAGAATACCAAGACATCAATATGGGAGATAAAGAATTTGTAAACCAGATGTTCCATCAGTTTAAAAGTATTCAAAATGGTATAATTTCTCTTGGAGAAGTTTTGGAAAACCTAGATCAAGTGGAACGAGTATTGATAGATATTACAAAAATATGGAATGAAAATAAGGTGGATATATATGAGAGTAATAATTTTAAAGAGTATCCCTTAGATTAACTAATAGGCTCTCTTCTACAGTATGAATTAGAGTTGAAAAACATTGCATATGAGGAGACTACATAGAGGAACGATATATATTTTAATTCCAATGTTAATGTAATCTATAACACAAATGAATCTGATTTCGAGTGAAGTGACAAATAGATGACTCATTTTAGCAAGAAGTTTTTCAAGTTCATGAAAAACAAAGGTGAAAAAATACAGTTCATAAGGAAGTTGAAAAAAGACTATAAGAAAGGTAATTCTAATAATAATAATGATGTTTCAGAATTAACATGATATGAGTATAGGAAAAAAGGTCACATTAGAATAGATTACCCCAAACTCAAACATCTAAAGAAGTAAAAATAAAAAATGAGAAAAGAAAATCAAGTTTTGTTTGGAGGTTTAGACTACTTAGATAGCTCTCACTCAAGCAGTGATTTAGGAAGTGAACAAGAGTCATGGAATCTTACCCTGATGGGTATACAATGTGAGGTAAATAATTATATATTTATTTAGTTAATAACTCTTTAAAATTTTGATCATAATGATTTATCTAAAAATAAAAATGAAAATTATTTTGATTCCAATTCTATAAATTCCAAAGTTAAACAACCGCTTAAAGAAAATGAAGATTTAATAAATGATGGATTATGGATAATTGAAAAGTATACTGACATAAAAATTAAAAACAATAAGTTTATTAAAGAAAATGATAAAATAAAAAGGGAATGTGATAATTTGAAAATATATATTTCCCAAAATGATAAATTTGAAGATAATTATGATTCTAAGTTGTTAAAACAAAAAGTAGAAAATAAAAAATTTAAAAACTTTATGGCAGTGAATGATGAAGATCAATAAGGAATATTTAGTTTAGTTCAGGATAATTTAACTAAAATTGAAAATGATTGTAATAAACTTAATCCAGGAAATTATAAATTAAGAAACACAACTTTTGGATCTAATGAGAAAGTTTATATAGATTTAGATACTATTCAAAAAAAAAGAATATGAATTTGAAAAATGAATTTGTCAGTTTTAAAGAGAAATTATCTATATTTGTTGAATCTAAATAACAATATGATAAAATATTATCATTGATGAAACTAAACACAAAGAAGAATGGTTCTATTTATAACAGTTTATCACTAAGGATAAATAAGACTAACTTGGTTAAAATCTCAAAAGGAATTATTTTCAATGTAACTTGTTTTAAATGTAGAATAAAAGGTCATTATAAAGATGAGTGTTCAATGATATTTATAAAATAATTTTTAAATATTAAGACTCTCATTTATATATATTTATTATCTAAATATCCCACCAATAAATACTTTAAATCAATTTGGGTTCCAATTGTTTCTGCTACTACTCTAGTTGGACCCATGTTAGAATGGGTACCAAAACAGTCTAATTGAATTGTTTAATTTCCATAAATCTTCCTTATAAGTACCAAAGACTCATGTTATTTAGATAGTGAATGATCCATACATATTATAGATGAAATTTCTAAATTTATATCCTTTAATTCATGTGATGGTGGTCTTGTCACATTTGAAGGCAACTCTAAAGGTTAGATAAAAGGTATTGGTGAAGTTGGTTTTTATGAAATTATTATTATTTAAAAATTATTATATGTAGAATGTTTAAAAAAAATTATCTAATAAATATATCACAGTTTTTTGATGATGGATTAAATTATATTTTTAAAAATGATAAATTTATTGTTTTGAAAAATAATTCTTTTTTATTTTCTACATATAGAAAAGGGAATGTTTACACTTTCTTTCTATAATCTAGACAAAAAAGGTTAAGTGTATGAATGATGTATAATAAGATGAAATTCCATGGCATAAGATTATTGGGAATGAAAAATTTAGATTTTTTCACAAGATGTCAAATCATGAACAAAATTTTCAATTGCCAAAATTATATACAAGTACTTTATGTGTGATTCCTATTTAAAGGCTAAGTAGAAAAAAGAAAGGTTTAAGTTTGTAAATGATGTTAGTACTAATATATGTTTAGAAATATTATATATTGAATTGTTTATACCTATAAAAACATTCAGTTTTTGTGGTAATAAGTATGTGTTTTTAATTATAGATGATTAAAGTAGATTTATCTAGATTTATTTTTTATCACATAAAAATAAAACTTTAACTAAGTTCTGTAATTTATATAAACTTATTCAAAACTTTAAGAATATGTTAATAGTATCTATTAGAAGTGATAGAGGCAGTGAATTTTTTAATTTATAATTTGAGAAACTTTGTGAATAAAATGGATACAAATATTATTTTTCATCCCCTAGGATGACACAATAAAATGGAATGATTGAAAGAAAGAATAAATATATATAAGAAATGACTAAATCAATTCTTATGGAATTTAGTGTGCCTAAATATTTTTGGAAAGAATATGTAAATACATATTTTCATATTTCAAATAGATTATCTATTAGAACATTTTTAAATAAGATACCTTATGAATCTTTTAATGGGTTTAAAACTAAATTTAGATATTTTAGGGTATTTGGTTGCAAAGTTTTCATCTTAAATACAAAAGATAATTTTAAAAAATTTGATTTTAAAAGTGATGAAGGAATATTTTTAAGCTATTCCAATACTATCAAATTATATAGAGTTTTTAATAAGATAACTTTATTTGTTTAAGTTTCTTTACATGTTAAGTTCAATGAAAATTTCAATAATAAGAAAAATCCTATTTTAAATAAAGATAATGATGAATTTAGAGAATACAATTTTTGTGAACATAATGATCAAGATAATAAAGAAGATTTATTTTAGGGGGAGCATATCTTTTCTCAAAATAATCCTAAAGAATGGAAAACAATTAAAGATAATCCAATTGAAAATGTAATTGGTAATGTAGAATCTAGTATACAAACCAAAAAATATGTTTTATTTTACTATGAAAACTCTATGTTTTCTACTGACTTTGTTCCTGTAAATATTGATAATGATTTAATTGATCCTATTTTGATTAATGATATACATGATGAATTAAATCAATTTTAAATAAATAAAGTGTGTAATTTTTTTGAATTTCACAAGGATAAACTTATAATGGTAACTAAATGGATTTTTCATAATAACCTTGATGAAGATGGAAACAAAGTTAAAAATAAAGCAAGGCTAGTAGCTTAAGGTTATTCTCAAGAAGAGGGAATTGAATTTGAAGATTCTTTTTCTCCTATTTCTAGGATGGATGCTATTATAATTCTATTATCCTTTGTTTGTTTTCAAAATATAAAATTATTTTAAATATATTTAACAAGTTCATTTTTAAATGGAATAATTTTTTAAGAAGTTTATGTTAAACAACCCCATGTATTTAAAAAAGATAAATTTACAAATCATGTTTTAAAACTTAATAAAGCATTATAAGGTCTTAAACAAACTCCTCATGGTTATTATGAGAGACTAACTCATTTTTTAACTCAAAATTATTTTGTTGAAGGAAAGGTTGATCCAACCTTGTTTATAAAGAGAGTTTTAAATGATATACTGATTATAAAAAATTAGGTTGATGATATAATATTTTCTAAAACAAACGATTCATTGTGTAATGATTTTTCTAAGTTAATGACATGTTAATATGACATGATCATAATGGGAGAATTGAATTATTTTCTTGGTTTACAAATTAATCAAAGAAGAGATGGTATTTTCATAAATCAATCTAAATATGCTAAAGAAAATATTAAAAGGTTTAATCTTGATTATAATAAGACCATGAAAACACCAATGAGTACTAATTATAAATTGGACTTAGATGAATCTATAATTTTAGTTGATATTAAAATTTATAGTGGCATGATAGGAAGTTTATTGTACCTCACTACATCAAGAATATAAATAATGTTCTCTGTTTGTGTGCTATATTTCAATCTAACCCTAAAGAATGTTGTCTTAAAGTTGTTAAGAGAATAATTAGATATATCAAGGGTACATTTTTTAATTATTTATTATATTCTAATGAGATTTTTTTTGATTTAATATCTTACTATGATTCTTATTTTGGATTTTGTATACTTGACTGGAAAATCAAAATAGGCATGTGTCATTTTCTAGGCAAAAGTTTAATTTTATGGAGTTCTAAAAAATAACTTTCAGTTTCATTTTCTATATTTGAGGCTGAATATGTTTCTACTTTTCATTGTTTCTCACAATGTTTGTGGATAAAAAAAACATTGTGTGATTTTAATATTTTTAGATAAAGTTTCAATCTTCTGTGATAATTATTGTGCAATTTCAATCTCTAAAATCCCAATGCAAAAATCTAGAAACAATAACGTAGATGTAAGATTTTGTTTTCTAAGGAATCATTTAAATAAAGGTAATATATGTTTAGAATTTTTTCATACTAAAAAAAATTAACTAAATTTTTCCCTAAACCCTTATATTTTGTTAAATTTGAGAAAATGAAGTTTGAATTGGGAATTCTTGAATATTAACATTTCTGTTTAATATAGTTAATGTATTGGTAAGACTATACTCCAATTTTACATTTTTCTTACATATGTACTGTAACTAAATGATATTATTTTTAACAGATTTCTTATATGATAATTATAAGTAGTTAATATTTCTTAAAATAAAGAATGTTTTAAATATTTTATTTTAATTTACTTTTTGATAAATTCAAAAAAGGTGGTTAAATGTTTCTGAAAGATTAATAAATTTTCAGTTTTGTAATTTACAAAAGGGGGAGTTTTCTATAGCTTTGAATTTTTCCTTAATTTTTTAATAGTTTTGTTTTGATAAATTACAATATAATCACTTATACTAAATTAAAATTGTTATTTAAAATTAAAAAATCATTTATCATTAACTTTATTTAATGTTTTAAATTGAATAATGATTGTTATTATCTTAAATTTACTCTATCTTGCTAATAAAATTTGTTTAAGTGATGGCTTTAGTAGGCCATCCATAAAAACCTATTGGGCCATCCCATCAACCACATATAGGGGACCAATGGTCATCCCTATGGGATTTATGACCCTATAATCCTTTATAGAGGTAGGTATGAATGTGAGCCCATGATAAGGATCATTGGAATGTGCCCGTAGGAGTTCATGAGTTAGACATGGTGAGCCCATTGGGCCATAGCTTGTGTATAGGTGAGTGGGTGTGCAGGTGTTGATCCCCTGCAGACAGCTCGACAATGTCACAAGACTAGTTGATTGATATAGTGGTGAATCATAATAAGCAATCTCTGTTGTTTGAATCTGCATGTTCGACCACTATTCGTCCCTGCCTAAATATATAGACATGAGTTGAGCCATCTGATGCATTGCGTGTGAACCGTATGATTGAACTATTGATATCCCATGCATCGCTTCTTTAAAAAACCATCATATTCAACCTCTATCATCATTAGAGTGTTATAACATCATTGTATCAAGATCAAGTTATCCAATCTCATCTTTCTAGGAACATCTCCATGTAGTGCCTTGAATTTTAAGCTTCACTACATCATGAGAACCAATGGATCTCCCTTGTTAATAATGACCTCTTATGGAGACTTAAATGTATCTCCAGTATAACATATAACGTGCCACCAGTTGGACTAAGAAAATCCTGTATCATTTCCAGATCATCTATTTCAATGAAAAAACCCATCTTCATCCATGAAAAAATCCTTCAACCTACCGCATAGCGTTGAAGTTACCATATGTAAAACATGGTAATTATCCTTATCGTGACATGGTAAATCTCCTTACTGTGATATAATTACCATGCGTGAAACTAATTACCATTGGGCGTGACCATAATATATGGTAAGTTACCTTACTGTGAAGAGTTAGTTCCATATTACCGTGAATGTGTTTTTTTCCTTACTGTGAGGAAGCCGACCAACCTACCTAGACCGACCACGTAAACATTTAGGTCACACGGTCAACATACCAACAATGAGCACAAGGTAATCATACAGACCACAAATAATCTCATGGTGATCATACCCATCATGAGGCTTTTGCGTCACATGGTTAGTACAATACTTGGTTTATTTTTAGTAAAAAAGTATTTTCTTATGACACTCTATTTTTGTGTAATTGTTTTGTAAAAAATGATTACTTCACCTTTGTTTATAATTTTTTAATTGAATTTTTATTGGTAAAATTAATAAATATTATATTGAATTTGTTATGATTTGGTGATTTAAAATCATCATATAAATTCTTATGAAATTAATAATTTTATGATTAATAATTTTATGATTTTTTTTATTATATTTGAATTATTCTATTACTACAAGTTAATGGGAGAAATTTTAATTATTTTAATTAAATTAAATAATATCATTTATTTTATCAAATATATTAGAAATTGTTTTAATAATTTTAATGTAGAAATAGAAGTGAGTCAATATTATCATTGTTCACGAATGAGGTATTGACAGATGATGATATGTTTTATTATTTAAATATTTATAACCATTGTATGGAAATGATAAGCTTAGGAAGCCTCCAAATGATGAAAACAAAGATGAACATTTGTGTTTTGTTGATAAAAATAAATCAAGGAATACATTGGAGAGACTACTTCTTCTTTGACTCTCAATGAATCTGTTTGATACAACAATGTTACACAATTATTTATGCTCTCATATGATCAAGAAACAGCTGAGACTTATAATATTTTTTCTACGATAATAGAATAAATTCAATGTTCAACCTTATTCCGTTGAAGTGATTAATGATCATCGAGTTTTGTCATCTTTTAAATCATTTGATCTCCTGTTGGTTTCTTTATATTTTTACTTTGCATTATTTTTATTTCTTCTGTTTGTAATTGTTTGAGTATGGTTTATGCTTTTCCTAATAAAAATAAAGTCTTGACTTGTATGGTTAATCCACCATAAAGAATAAAGTATGGACTACGACTCCTGATCATAAGTCAGGTCACATACTTGGTTTAGCCTCCTATAAAAATTCTGGGTTGTACCTCTAGGTATTTGTAAAAGGAAGAGTTTGTAACAAGTTCTCACACCTTTAAAAGTTAGGTTCTTAGTTGGTACCAATATTATCATGGATTAGAGAAGGTTGAGGAGTGGAGTAGGATCTTGGTGATACAAACCACTATAAATATTTGTGTTTTTTTATATTTCCACTACACTTCATTTCAATAATACAACACTCATTATAGATAATTATTTTTTAAACTCTATTTAATTTATAATAATTTTTTTAAACGACTATTCACCCCCTCTTGTCTTTATTTACATCACTTTTAATACAACACCTCAGACCGTACCAGGGATCAGATCACTAGATATGATAAAGTTTCATTGCTCTAGTGATAAAAATTTAAAATCCCTATCCCACCAATATCCAATACATGCTTCGGTACCATCAGAACAAACAAACTCCCATGAAACAACACATGGTTTTGTCAATCCTTTAATCAACCCTCAGGGAAATCACCATGGACAACATAGTCATGAATCACCTCTACCTAGTATCTCCCCACTAAGACTCCTCCACTTACTGCATTAAATACCAATCCACGATCATAAAATAATGAAAACCTCAACCACTACTCTCTCTAAAATCAAGATTCATCACTGTAAGCTCCTTAATCCCTTTACAAACACTGGAAGACTCCCAAACCACATCTCCTTAGGACTTTAGAATTTATGCATCTACAACCACATTCTCATTTCATTGGGTATAAGAGATCTAAAAGTTGTAATACTCAAGAAACTCCATCCACATCCACTGGCATAGATTTAGATCTCATTGATAGAAAACATATTCTAGGCCATTGTGGTCTGTGAAAACCACAAAGTGATCACTGATGAGATAGTTCCTCAAACAATTTAGCGAAAACATAGTCACCACTAACTCTAGATCATGGGTGGCATAATTATGCTCGTGGGGATATAACTGACTAGACCTATAAGAGATTAGTGGCCTCTACTGAATCAACATGTTTAATCTCAGAAGGGATGTATCACATAAAAACTCAAACAACAAACCCTAATTTGAAAACCGGAGCACTAAATAAATTCTTCTCAAGGTAATCAAACACTACATGAAACTAACCATCCCACATAAAAGCAAGGTCCTTATTGGTCAACACTATTAGTGAGGTAGAAACTCAGGAGAAATTAGATACAAACCTCTGATAATAGCCCGTGATACCAAGGAAACTGAAAAAATTTGCCACATTATTGGGGTTTTTCCAAAGAAACAACTACCTTGACCTTTTATGGTTCTACTACCACACCCTATCGAGACAAAAAATTTCCAAGAAAACACACCTCTCACATCCAGAACTTACACTTAGATAACTTTCCATAGATCTTGTGATGTTTAAGGGCCTGTAAAAGAGATCTAAGATTCTCAACATACTCCCCCTCTAACCTCAATTATATCAAGATATCATCAATGAATATGATGATGAACCAGTCTAGGAACTCACATAACACAAAGTTCATAAGTCCCATGAAAACGATTGGTGCATTCACAATGTCTAATGACATGATTACAAAATCATAGTGAGTGTACCTGTATCTAAAGATAATATTAGAGATATCCTCATCCCTTACCCTCAACTGGTGATATCCAAACTACAGAGACCCTATCTTTTTACACATAACATTACATGATTTTAAGCATAATAAAACATCATATTACAATCCAAGGATTGTAAAGTATAATGTCTTGGAAGACTAGGTATATAAAACTTAAAACATGGGAAAAAAATTCTTTATTTAATCTTCATAAAGAGATACTAACTTCCTTTGAGACCTTACATATGTATAGGATACCCTGGGGATCACATTAATGAAGGTATGATCTAAAATCCAAGTAAGGAATAATCATAAGAACAAGGCTTTAGCACATGGGTTAGAGATTATGACATAAAGATATAAAATGGTATATAGAATCATAACATATAACATGGGATCATATACACATTTAATCATAGAAATGTGTCAGCAACATAAATCATAATTTTAGCATGATTCAAGGCTCA
The DNA here is from genome assembly GCA_963277665.1 of Viscum album. NCBI lineage: Eukaryota > Viridiplantae > Streptophyta > Magnoliopsida > Santalales > Viscaceae > Viscum > Viscum album. The sequence goes on from OY728135.1 coordinate 1,153,779,311, forward strand.
TTGCACATAGAGGAGCACAAGTCAAGGTTCACCACAAAGACCATTTCACATGGTAGCATAAGCCAAGGCTAACTGCCAAGACCGTTCCACATAACATCCCATGAGACTGAAATCTACCCAATTCATTGGATCTCTATCTAGGATCACCCATATTAACATGTTCATGAATATTCTTTCCACATATATAATCATAAAAAATCAATCATAAACATAAGGGCACCCATGGAAGGAAATGGGTATCATAATCATATCAGAAATCATAATGAATGGGCATATCATAAAATTATCCATGAAAGAAAGGATTTAGAAAATACATGGAAATTCATAATATGAAATATGAATATATCATGGTAAGTGATGTATAATATAAGTGACAACATGTAAAAATATAATTTAATAATTTTTATCATTAAAACATTATAGTGTGGTTTTAAAGAAAACACTAACAAGCATTTAAAATAGAAAATGGAATAATATTTTGTACAAAACTAGAAGTGATACAAGAAGGTTTTGATAATAAAAACAATGTTTTTATTAAAACAATGGCATCTTAAAACATATGGTAGAGTGCACTCAAAATTGGGTATGAATTTGGGAAGTTACCTTAAAGGGATTTTCTTTTTGAGAAGCATTGAGGAGGGAACCACTTAAAACATGTATATCCCCAAAAGAGAATTATTATTTGATCTTGATAAGTGAGTTTTGTGCATGTACACAGAATTTATAATATGTACATAAAAAATAATAGATAACTTATTTTGGGTAAAAATAAAGATAGAGCAACCCAAATGAATAATAGAGGTTCAGGTAGAATCCCTTACAGAATATCGACATAGTACCAGGTGTTCTTACGAGGGATTAATGAGAGAGAAATGGGGTTTCTATTATTTTATAAACCATGAGGGTATTATGGGAGAGGTTATAAATAATACCCCATTATTAGGAAATGCACAAAAAAGGACATAAAATAGAGGATATTCTTGAAAAAATGTGAGAAAGAGAGGATCTCGTACCTTAAGTCTGATAGTGTTCTTCACTTGATATTAATGACCTGAATAATTAAATTAGGTTAATTAATTAATAATTCCAGAACCTCCAATAAATTTTATTTATTTATTATAAACTTATTAAGTTCATATATGTCTTTTTTGATGAGTTAAGAGGTTCAATTTCATTGTTTGGGAGCGTTTTCTTCCTTGGTTTTAATGATCGGTTCACTTATATTCATGTTCAGATAAACATGTATAATGAGAATGGTTGTCCATAATTGATGTTATATGAAATTATTTAACATAAATAAGATTAAATGGTTATAAAATTAATTTGGTTATTTGGAGTGAAGGTGAATCATTATATAAAACATTAATGATAAAATATTGGATTAATTTGGCGATTTTGCTCATAATTAACTTATTTTGTATTATTATTTTACATCATGTGAGAAAAAGGATTAAAGAACATAAAATAATATAAAATAAATATTTAAATTTTTTTAAACCTTAAAAATGGTTTCATGACCAGAATTGAAGATAGTAATTGAAATTGATAACCCACCATCCTTGAATGTGATAAATTAACACATCTCCGATAGTGTTTTCTTTTCTTTCATAAAAAAGGAGGGTAAAGAAGAGATGATAATGAATTATACCATTAGAATGCCAAAATTCCAGTACATGTATGGTACTATATTTTTCATAACATTTGGTTGAGGAGAGGCTAGTAAATAAAAGAGATCAAAGGAATATGAAAAGAAAATGAAAAAAAGAAAAGAGGAGTTTACCTCTTGATTTAATATTCCTTGAAAGCCTCTAAAGGGGAGAGGATTTGGTATTTTGAGGAAACCAAGGGCTTGTGGACGTGGGGGAGGATATTGGGGAGATATTTGGGTAGAATTATGGGAAGGAAAAAGGCTTGAGAGAAGTGAAGAGAAGAGGGGAGTGTGGGTTGTTTTTATAGTAGAGGGGGGGGGGGTTCTTAATATTTTAATCATTAGATTATTATTTTTCCGTAAGACTAGAAATAGAAACGATTAAATGACAAAAAATAGTATTATGTTCTTGTGGATTTGATCCCAAGGTGCTTACATCAGCAGAACATCACCCATGACTCAGTAATTAATGTATTTATCTTATTTTATAAATTATCATATTTCACTATTCATAAAAAATTCATGTATTTCAGAAAAATACGAAAAATTAACCCTAACCATTTTTGTTGTGTAGAATCCAAAAATAAACTCAATTTTTCAAAAATAATTTTCTAAATATGATTAATTTAATTTTTAGTTAAAATCATAATTTACTTGAAAAATACAAATTTTAAAACTATAACTGATTTTATAATGTTTTTAAAAATTACATAAGGTCTTATAAAATTATCTTAAAACCAGAAGGAAAATAATAATAATTTATGAATACATTTTATGAAAATAAATTTTATTTTTTAATAATTAAATTATTCATAAATTTTTAATTAAATATTTATGACTTATAAAAATACCAACATGATCATGTTATCACTTATAAGATGGATAAATTTTATTTATAATATAATTAATAAGGTTACTATTTACATGGATTATTTAATATTCCTAAGGGTCATATTACTATTCATAAGGATAAAATTTCTATTCATAAGGGTCAGTTACTATTCACCAAAAATTAATTTTTTCTTATTGGACTCCAAACATCTTACTGATCACTTCCGTGTATGTAAAATTTTCGAAATTTAAATCATAGAAGTGACAATATTATATTTAAAGGTCATATAATTCTTATTAGTTCATTGTGTTGTGATTTCATGTGATTATATGACATAATTATAAGAATAGAATTTTCATTGATAACTCATTGGATCATTACATTATCCCCCTTATGAAATTTCACCCTCAAAATTTTGTTTTACATTCTATGCCATAAACAGGTGTGGGTACTTTTCCTTCATTGCCTCCTCCAGTTCCCATGTTGCCTCATCGTACTTATGGTTCTGCTATAGTACTTTGACCAAGTGAGTAGTCTTGTTACATAGAAATTTATCTCTACGATCCAAGATCTTCACCAGATGCTCCTTGTAAGAAAGATCATTCTCCAACTGTACCACCTCTAAAGAGAGTACATGTGAGGGATCTGTTATGTACTTCATTAATAACGATACATGGAAGACATCGTGTACTTTATACATTGTAGGTGGAAGTGCCAGTCGATAGGCCACAACCCCAACACGACAAGAATCTCAAATTGGACGATGTACCTGGGACTTAACTTTCCTTTATTCCCAAACCTCATAACCTTCTTCCATGGATATATGCATAGAAATACCATGTATCTAACTTCGAAATCAAGGTCTCATCGATGATTTTTGCCTAAATTTTCTGTCAATTTTGGGCTACCTTGATGTGTTGCTGAATGGTTTACACCTTCTCCACCATTTATTTAACTATTTTAGGTCCTAACATCTTACAACCAATGAATTCATGCCAACACACTGGTGTTCTGCACCTTTTCCCATAAAGGTATTCATATGGTGCCATTTAGATGCTCAAGTGGAAACTATCGTTGTAGGAGAATTCGACCAGTTGAAGATGATGGTCCCATCCTCCTTTGAATTCCTCATAAAACAATCTCAACATATCTTCTAGTGTTTGAATAGTTCTATCTGATTGGCCATTAGTTTGAGGATGATAGGCTGTACTGAAGTTCAGTTCAGTGCTTAGAGCATGTTGGAGACTTTTCCAAAACTTCTAGGTAAATCTCAAATATCTATTGGATACAATAGACAATGGTAATCCATGAAATCTTATCACATCTTTGATATATATCTGTGAAAGTTAATCCAATGAGAAGTCCTCTCAAATTGAGATAAAGTGAGGCGTCCTTGTAAGATGATCCACAATGACCCATATAACATTGTTTCCTCTGGATGTCCTTGGAAGTCTAGTGACAAAGTCCATGGTGATTTTCTCCCACTTCCATGTTGGTATGGGTAGTGGTTGCATCATCCCCTTATAATTTTTTATTTCATCCTTCACTTATTGACATACCAGGAACTTTGATGTATATTCAGCAATATCCTTCTTCATATTGTCCCACCAAAAGTTCTCTCAGAGATCTCGATACATCTTTATGCTCCCTGGATGGATAGAGAAGGTTGAGAAATGTGCTTCACTCAGACTCTACTTCTTTATCTCTGGATCGGATGGTATACATAATCATGACCCAAATATTACAACTCCTTCCTCATCAATCATAAACTCATAGGATTTCCCATTTCTAATGGCTTCCACCCTTTTCTGAATTTCCACAAATTTTCTTTGAGCATCCTTTATTTTCTCCATGAGGGATGGTTGACCAATCATTTGAGAAAGGATTGATGATGCTCCTCCCTTAATGATTCCTATTTACATCCTATAAAAATCTAATAATATTTGATCATTTTCAATTATCATCATTGATAAAGATGTATGATACTTTCTACTTAGAGCATCTTCCACCTTGTTTGCTTTACCGAGATGGTAGTGGATTGAGCAGTAATAATCCTTGATGAGATCTATCCATATTCAATGGAGAATATTAAACAATCTTTGTATGAATATATATTTGAGACTCTTGTGATCAATATATATCTCACACTTCTCCCCATAGAGATAATGCCGCCAGATTTTCAATGCAAAGATCACAGTCGCCAACTCCAAATCATGTATAGGATTGTTTTTATCATGGATTTTCAACTTCTTTGAGAGGTAGGATATAAATTTATCATTTTTCATTATCAAATATCCTAAGACCTTCTTTTAAGCATTATTTTACACCACAAATAGTTCTCCACTCATTGGGAGTGTGAGTATTAGCGCAATGATAAGCCTCTTTTTCAGCTCCATAATGTAGTCTTCACATTCTTGAGTCTAGAAAAACTTCACTCCCTTCCGTGTCAGCTTGGTCATTAGGTTTGAAAATCATGATATGTTCTTCACAAATTGTAGATAGTACCCATATAGACACAGAAATCTGTAGATCTCTGTTACATATATTTCCCTAGGACACTCTTCAATTGCCTTTGTCTTGGAGGGGTCCACAAATATCCCTCTGTTGGTGATAACATGCCCCAAGAATGATACTTTATCCATCCAAAACTCACATTTATTATACTTTTCATGCATCTTATCCCTTCATAAAGTCTTTATAATAGTATTCAAATGTTCCTTGTGTTCCTCCTTACTATTGGAGTATATCAAAATATCATCAATAAAGACTACCCCAAATTTTTCGAGGTAATCTTTAAAGACTCTATTTATTAAATCCATGAAAATTGTTGGAGAATTATTGAGTAAAATGAGAATCACTATGAACTCATAGCGTCCATACCTCTTTCAAAAGGTAGTCTTGGAAATATCTTCCTTCCTCACATTTAATTGGTGATATCCTGACCGAAGGTCCACCTTCGAGAAATAACTGGACCCACAAAACTGATCGAACAATTCATCTATCTGTGGAAGGAGATAGTTGTCCTTTATCGTGATTTTATTGAGATCATGATAATCAATGTAGAGGCACATTGATCCATCCTTCTTCATGACTAAGAGGACTTGCGCACCCCATGGTGAAGCACTCGGGCATATAAAACCCTTCTATATATTTTCTTGTAACTTCTTCTTCAGCTCTTATAACTCTACAATGGACATTCTATAATGTGTATTTGATATAGGTAGGGATCTAGGAATAAGTTCAATTTAGAACTCAACCTCTCAATCAAGAGGAAGATGAGACAAATATTCATGGAATAAATTAGTGTAACCCCTCATGATGGGCATATATTTGAGTGAGACTCTCTCCTTTGTCTCAATAATTTGAGCTAGACATGATTTATCAAAAGGAATTAATATCCACACTTGAGACAATGATTATAAAGGATATTCATATTCCTCATTAAACTTTTAAAGAATTAGAGGATACTTCAGGATGTGAAGAGTGATCTCCCTTTCCCAACAGTTGATGTTGGCATTGTATAAAGATAACCAATCCATTCCCAAGATAACATCAAACTATACTAAAGGAAGTATGACAAGAGTTTCTAGGAGGTTTAATCCACAAAAATTTATTGTGGAGGAGTTATAAACCATGTATGAAATAATTTCCCCATTCACTATTCTCACAGATAACATATCCTACAAATTTTGAGGTGGTGATTGAATAGTTCTACTAAAATTACAGGATATGAAAAAATGCGTAGAACCAGAATAAAATAGTACGTTCTCTATTATTGAATGAATAACATGAGTATCTATCACCACATAATTTTCCGGATCCACCTCAATTGTAGTGATAACATAAGCCCTTCCTTGTTTCCTTGGAGGTTGTTGTTGATTGCCTTCGATAACCCTCAGCTCAGGGAAATTGTTCTCATAATGGACATGGTTCTTATAGTTGTAACACTCCACTACATGCTGAGTTTTGATCTGAACCTTCCTTTATTCTTCAACATTAGTGGGATTTTACATATCCTTTTGGCAGTTTTTAGCCATATGTGCCATCTTTCCACATTTGAAGAAATTACTAGTTCCCTTTAGATAATTCCCATGATGCTTCTTCCCACATTTTTTACACATGGGATGGTCGAGCTTCTTTCCATCATGGAATTTATTTGTGGAACAACCCAAATTTGATTCCATTTTACTTTTTTTGTTGTTGGGCCCACAATACCACAGAGAGTCTCCGATATCCATTTTCACCTTAAGGGAATAACAGAAAATCTCTTCATAGCCATCGAAGTCTAGAATCACTAATTATTTTCATAGAATAAGCTTTAGTTCGCTAAAGAAGTGATCCATCTTGCTTTTGGTGTTCATGAAAAAGCTAGAGGCATACCTTTCAATCCTTGTAAAGTTTTCTTCATACAACCTGATTGACACATCTTCTATAAGAACCCGATTTTTATTTTCAGGCATGTATTACTTTTTTGGTTGTTTTTGAGAAAAAGAGGAGTTTCTGGAAATTTCAGGAGTACACGCCATGTACTTATAAGTACACACCATGTGCTGGCCATGTAACGGCCAAGCACATGTCCATGTGGGGTGAACTGGAGGCAGCCTAAAGTGGATCCAGTTAAGGAAAGTACACACCATGTACTTTTATAGAACACACCATGTACTTTCTTTTAATTTCATTAAATAGACCGGGGTTGTGTCTAATCGAAAAAACACACTTCTTCTTCTTCCATCTTGTCCAGGAGTGAATGAGACCACCAATTCTTCTCCAAGCCCCCGACTCTCCGTCCATTCTCTGAATCAAACTCCGTCAGTTTCATTGTAATCGCATAGGTCAGTTATTCCTTCTTCTAGAACATCATCTCTTGATTTCTCGTCTTTCATGGGATATTCTTAGTTGAACGTTTTTAGAGTTTTTTAGACCTACGACGTTTTAGGGCAATTCAAGGTTTGAGGTTCACATATATCGTTCTTACAATGCTGAGGTAGGTGGTTTGTGCCTTTCTGTAATTAGTCTTTGAGTTATACGTGAAAAAGTGCCCAATACCCTTATTCGGGGTATTGCATGTTTATGGTTATTAGCCATGTTATTTCCTGCTATGCCTTTTGAACTTGAGTAGAGGTTTTATGATTGTAAATAGGGTTATTTTACTTTGATATGGATGTGTTTCCCATGTTTTCTTGGTTTTGAATGTTTGGTCTAGCATTTCCTGTTAGGCTATTTTGTTTTCCATGCCTAGTACTGTTAGGATGGAGTGATTTTATCTGACATGCTGTGATATGCTGTAGACTATTTATCCAAGTGGTTCTTAAGGTTTACTTTGGTTTCTGTATATCATTTGTGCACAATTGACTTACACAGGGTTGTGGGAACTTGGTGTAGTAGACCATAGGGAGAATGGATGACGATGGCTTCTCTAGAGTGTCTGTTTAATTTACGTTGTGAGACAATAGGGGGGTGGAAGTAAATGCTCTCTCAGAGTGTTTGTAGTTTCCTATTTATGAGACCATAGGGGGAATTGGATGTTGATTGATTCCCCAGAGTGTCCATAGTTACTGATATGAGACCACATGGGGAATTGACAGCGAGTTCTTCCTCATAGTGTCTTTCCTAAAGCTGAACCAGAGGGGTTAGACTATGATTACTTCCTAGAGGGTTTCTTGTGTTTGATTGGTTGAACCAGAGGGGTTAGGCTGTGAGTACTTCCCATAGGGTTAGTTGTGTTGTTTAGCTACTTACTTTGATAATTAAAAATGAATGCAAATGAAACTATAGGATTGTTTACTTTTGAGTACTTCCTTGTTTACTGCTTCTTTTTTGCTTATTGCCTACCATATATATATTCACTGACTATTAGGCATAGATCTTTGGGTGTTTGCCTACTGGGATTTGTCTCACACCCTGTTTGAGTCATTCTTTTGTTCTCAAACAGATTATATTATTGCAGGTCTAGATAAGGGAAAACACCCTTCTTCTTAAGGTACTTGATTGTTGTAGAGCAGGAGAGCATATGACCAAGCTGAGGATGTCAATGCTATTGGAGTTTATTTGTTTCCTTGTACATTTTTTTAGTACTTTAAACCATTATTGTGACTTGTTTGGCTACTTTCCTAGACATATGTATCATGCATCATTTATATATGTGCTTAAATTGTTTATTTCTCTAGTCTTACACTGTTTACAATTGTATGGTATTATTATTTCTTCCACTATTGTTATCCATTTATTTATACTGCGTTACTGTAACAATGAGGGTATAGTTTCCCCACTATAACACCCAAGGCCCTCACTGCTAGTCAGCAGCATCTGGCGTTTAGGGAAATGCGCTTGAGGCCATGTGATCAACCGGGTAAGAGGCACCTCTAGGCGGCTCCCAGAACTAGGACATTACAATGTGGTATCAAAACGTTTCTTTTCTTCTTGACATACTATTTGGAGCCTATAGCCAGGTATAGGAAGGAATAGGTACTTGGTAATAAGCTGTGCTCGTGAGTAGCTAACCCATGTATAGGGAAAAGACGATTTACCTCGTATATTGCTATTTTTTATGGTTTTACAATTATTACAGTTGATTTGATTTCACCGTTGGGTGATTCAAATGTCTTATGCTATTAGTGTTGATATTATTGAGGTTCTATTTCTGTTGCAACCTGATGAGATGAGGGTATTCCATCTTATGCATCATATATGCACTTTCTAGAGATCACCTATCATTCATTATTTCCATGCCATTTATGGTGCATTATTGATTTCATGTTGTTGTGATAGATGCTTTGATATAATACCTACTATTTGATAGGGTATTTATAATTTGAAAGATTTAGTTTGAATGAATTCCAAACTTTGGTTCTTGAGGTGTTATGGGCCCTCATGGATTGGAATTTGGTATATCATCACTTTTTTATGCTTGTATATGACTTGTATAAGATGCCAAGATTTGATTCGCAGGGAGTATGGGCCCTAACAGATCAGAATTTGGTACTTTAATGTTTTTTTAGTGTTTTTTTCAGTTCCGAAGTAGTTTCTGAGGATTACTATCCGGAAAAACCCAGAATACACGACGTGTAATTATGAATACAGGCCATGTATCCTTATGTTCAAGAAGGAATTGTTTTTCTTAAGTACACACCGTGTACTATATGTATATGCCATGTAGTCTCTAACCGTGTCACTGACTGTTTGGGTAGAGACACATTGTTGGGAAATTTTTAGTGGGACATGCTATGTGCCAGACGTACATGCTATGTTGTGTAGAACATGTGTCCACCTGTGTGACTAACAACACATATGGATAAAAATTAGGTTATATATGCCGTGTCAAGCTTGGACACACCATGTAGTATAACACTTATATCCGGTCGTGTAACAAACAACATGGTGTGGTGGAAATCCTTCTAGTACACACCGTGTCTGGCATAAACACATAGTGTAGAGTTAGCAGTGTGTCCAACAGTGTGACTAATAACACAGGCAGTTGAAAATAAAGAGGTATACATCGTGTCTAGCATAAAAATGCTGTGTAGTCCTGTCCTAGGAGAATCTTGTGGGTTAGTATTGTAGAAGAACTCGGTTAGGGGAACATGATTCAAGTACACACCGTGTCTTGGAAAAACAAGCCATGTATATGGTGTGTTACATGACCAGTTTTGGCAGGATTACACGTCCATGCGAAGGCTTAAAGGAACACGCAGTGTACGGGTTATACACGCCATGTATCCCTATTTTGAAAATATTGAATGCTTTCCTTATCCTATTCCCTTCTTTCACTTCTAAGTTTCAGTCCTTGATAATCTTGATCTAAGGTGTGCGCTTGATCTTGCAGAGTCATGCCACTGAGAAATCCTCCGGTTTTACGCCAGATACAAGGTAGTGATCAGACATCAGACATGGATAACTAGGGACTACCATCATATCCTCCTATAGTACCAGTCTTGGCACCCACCATCATCCCGGACATAGGTGCTGACGCACAGTTCCAAGAGGGATTTATGTGGTTCATGAAAAACTTATGAGGAGTACCACCTCCTGCCCCGTCGATGGAATAATTGACGCGGGTTTTCCAGAAGCAGCATCCTACCACCTTCTCAGGGGATGGAGGAACTCAGGCTACAGAGTCAGGGCTAGAAGCCATGATTTCTATATTTGAGCATCTGGAGACGCCTCCAGATAGGAGGATCAAACTCGCTATGTATATGCTTCGGGACTTCGTCAAGAGATGGTGGGATGTGATCTCACAGGAGGGATGCCAACAAGTTATGGCTTGGGATGAGTTCCAAAATGCCTTCTATGACTACTTCTACCTAGATACTTTGAGGGTCGATCTAGGCCAAGAGTTCATGAGTCTAGAGCAGTGTACTCTTTCAGTTATGGAGTATTCTTCTTGCTTCACAGAGTTTTAGTGCTTCACGCCTATTCCAGGAGGTGATGAGTTATTTCTAGAGAGGAAGTTTGAGGATGGTCTCAGGCAAAAAATCCGATCTCAGGTGAACATATTTTGTTTGACTTCCATCACCTTTATAGTCAACTAGGCGTTGATCACGAAGCACAATCTAAGAGATTATGGAGCTGTGAGCCAGGGTGTTTTGGCATCCGGAGTTGGTACCCCTCTTGCTGATAGCAAGAAGCACTATAGGGAGTGTACATGCGGAGATCATAGTAGGAGGGATACTTCTTCTGGTGGATACGTGGTGTGATACTAGTGCGCAAAGAGCGGGAATATGAGGCCACATTTCCTGAGAGACCTAGTGGAGTGCCGATCTTGTGGAAAGATGGGTAATCTTCAGCATTTCTGTCAGTTTTTTCTCACCAATAGTTGGTGACATGGGTTATTCTATAAATCCTCATTCATGAGCAGTACCACAAGTTTCTCATTAGTTGGGAACTGGAGTTCTTCTGAGCATTCAGGCCGAGGTGGGGGTTACAGCTGTGGTAGCCAGTCGGCAGGCTTCCAGTGACAATAGTGTGGGTCAGATCAGGGTGGTCAGGCAGGGTCACAGGGCCGTGGTACAAGACAGACTATTATAGTGGAACAGACCCAACAAGAGTAGGATCTCGAACCCTCTATAGTGTGAGCTACAATCCTAGTTGCCTCAGTTTTAGCTTCTACACTTTTTGATATAGTGGCTTCCCATAGTTTCATATATTTTTTTATTGTGGAGCCTTGGGATCTGTATCTTTACTTCTTCTGATGACTTGACGCTAGACACTCCATTGGGGACAAGAACGACTAGTGTACATCAGTTCAAGGAGTGCCATCTTGAGGTTGGTGGATGCCACTTCTTATGGGACCTCTATGTCCTAGAGATGACATGCTATGATTTCATTCTTGGGATGGACTGGTTGGATCCCTTTCAAGATGCTGTCGACTGCTATCATAGTAGGGTGAGTTTTACTTCAATAGAGGACAATTTGTTCTTACATAAGGGTGAATGAGATGTCCAGGCGATCAGAGTAGGACCCAATCATCATGGGTTGGGAGGAGCTACAACTTATATTTCTAGTCGATATCTAGATGACCAGGGGAATTCAAAGTTGGAATTTCCTCCAGTGGTAGATGATTTCAGAGAACTCTTTCCAGAGGACTTTTTAGGTTTGCCTCCGGAATGAGAGGTATACTTTTCTATTGATCTCGTTCCCGGAGTGGAATCAGTGTCCATTCCTCCTTATAAGATGGCTACACCAGAGTTACAAGAGCTCAAGAAGTAGTTAGAGGAGTTGTAGGCAAAGGATTTCATCCAAACCAATACTTCTCCTTGGGGTTTTCCTATCCTGTTTACAAAGAAGGCGGATGGTACCCTCAGACTTTGTGTGGATTTTTAGAAGTTAAACTATTTGACGGTCAATAACCAATATCCCTTGCTAAGGATTGATGATCTCTTTGATTAGATTCTAGGAACCTGGGTGTTCTTGAAGATTGACTTGAGATCTGGTTATCATAAGTTATGTGTTAGACCATAAGATATACCTCTTAAATCCTTTCAGAGTAGTTATGATCTATACGAGTATGTGGTTATGCTGTTCGGTCTCACGAATGCGCCTACAGTTTTCATGGATTTGATGAACTGAGTGTTCCATCCATACTTGGATTCTTTTGTGGTAGTCTTGATGGAGGATATCTTGGTGTACTCTCACACTCAACACGACCATTCCACATATCCTGAGATCTTTCTGAGTACACTGAGAGAGAATTAGTTTTATGATAAACTCTCAAAATTCCACTTTTGGATGGACCAAATTCACTTCTTGGGTCATGTTATCTCAGAGACAGGAGTATCAGTAGACCTAGAGAAAGTAAGACCAATAGTTTCCTAGGAGCATCTGAAGAACATCTTTGACTTACGAAGTTTTCTAGGGATGGTTGGATACTACAGATGCTTCATACAGGACTTTTCATGCTTAGTAGCGCCACTAACAAGCTTGACTAAGAAGGGTGTGAAGTTTTTGTGGACATATTATTATGAGTAATCCTTTTAGGAGTTCAAAGAGAGGTTGACTTCAGCACCGATACTAGTATTTCCAGGGCCAAGAAAGAGATATATAGTTTACTATGATGCATCAGGTATCAGGATGGGAGTAGTGCTTATGCTGGGAGAAGAATTCATTGCGTATGGGTCTTAGCAGTTGAGGCCAAATGAGAGAAACTACCTGACACACAATCTCGAGTTGGCTTCATTTATTCAAGCTTTATGCTGTTGGAGACATTATCTTCTGGGAGAGCATTTTGTGTTTTTCACTGACCACAAAAGTCTCAAGTATACCTTCACTCAATGCGATCTGAATCTGAGACAGCGAAGGTGGGTTGAGTACCTTTAGTCCTTTGATTTTGAGCTTGCCTATACACTTGGAAAATTCAACGTTGTGGATGATGCGTTGAGAAAGAGGAATCAGATACAGGTAGTTTAGGAGGACAGTAGTGAGTGGAAGCTTATGACTCTATTCTTGGAGATGCATTTGGAGGTGCATGATAGATAGAGGTAGGCATTTCTTTCTTCTGTGGTTGTCACCTCTACTCTTCTTGATCGAGTGAGAATGAGGCAGCTATCAGATGCTAAAGGCCTTGTACTATGGGAGAGTGTGTCAGGAGAGGACCCTATTCTTGGATGGACCATAGGTGAGGATGAGATCTTGAATTTTCATGGGCGGGTGTGGGTGTCAGTAGACATACACAAGGAGATGATGTGGGACTTTCATTCCTCAATTTGGGCAGTTCATCCTAGTGTCACCAAGATGTATCGAGATCTGCACCGTCAGTATTGGTGGCCAGGTATGAAGATATATGTTACTAGTTATTTCATGAGGTGTTCCACCTGTCAGCAGGTGAAGGTGGAGCAACAATGACCAACATGGATTTTGTAGCAGTTACCCATTCCCGAGTGGAAGTGGAATGATGTTGCGATGGACATCATGATAGGTTTACTGAGGTCACCTCAAGGGAATGATACAGTATGGGTTGTCATTGATAGACTCATAAAGGTTACACACTTATTACAGATCAAGGAGACCTTTAGTGTTGATGACTTGGGAAGGCTGTACATATGTGAGATTGTGCGTTTAAATGGAGTTATGCACTCCATTGTTTTGGACAGGGATGCACATTTTACTTCTCGGCTCTGGTAGGGACTATAGAGGGCTTTGGGTACACAAGTACTTCTAATTACAACTTACCACCCCCAGAAAGATGGCCAGTCTGAGCATACTATTCAGGTGCTGTAGGACATGCTTCGAGCATGCGTCCTAGATTTTGGAGGTTCTTGGGAGATACACATACCTCTTTCAGAGTCTTCCTACAATAATATTTTTCAAGAAACTATTCAGATGACACCTTATGAGGCTTTGTTCGGTAGGCCATGTCGATCACCCCTATGTAGGCTAGAGGCAGGAGAGGCAGCTATACTGGGACCTCGACTTGTCAAAGAGACCAAAGAGTAGATAGAGTTGATTTATAAGAGGATGGATACTATACAATAATGACATAATTATTATGCTAATCGATGGAGATGACCCCTGTAGTTCAAGGTCGGAGATCAGGTTTTCTTATGTGTCACACCGAGGTTTAGACAGAGGTGGATTAGGAGACATGGTAAGCTTTCGACGAGATACGTCAGACCATTCGAGGTTTTGGAAAGGGTCTATCCGGTTTCCTATCAGTTGTAGTTACCTCATAGGTACCGGTATATGCATGAATTTTTCCATGTTTCTCAGTTGCAACGTTACTTCTCAGACTCGTCTCATGTCCTTCAACCTGAGGAGGTTGAGTTGGAGGTGGATGCATCATTCGAGGAGCATCATATCCAGATTTTTGATCGCAGTGTGAAGGTTATCCATGGCCGGTCTGTCCCTCTAGAACGAGTGCTATGACAACATGGAAGAGTATAGGACGAGACCTGGGAGAGGGAGGTTGATTTATGATCGTAGTGGCCGAAGCTGTTCAAGGTTTCTTCTTTTATGCCGCTTTGCTAGGGAAATTTGGGGATGAATTTATTTTAGGGGGGAAGTTTATAAGAACCCAATTTTTCTTTTCAGGTATGTCTTACTTTTCTGGTTGTTTTATAGAAAAGGAGGAGTTTCTATAAATTTCAAGTGTACACGCCATGTACTTATAAGTACACGCTGTGTACCCAATTGCCACAGGTAGCCGTGTGCTGGTCGTGTAATGGCCAAGCACAGAGCCGTGTGGGGTGACCTAGAGGCTGCCTAAAGCAGATCCAGTTAAGGAAAGTACACACCGTGTACTTTTAAAGAACATGTCGTGTACTTTATTTTAATTTCATTAAACATACCAGGTTCACGTCTAATCAACCGAACACACTTCTTCTTCGTCTGTCTCATCTAGGAGCGAACGAGACTACCAATTCTTCTCTGAGCCCCCAACTCACCACCCATTCTCCAAATAGAACTCTTTCGATTACGTTGGAATCGCATCGGTGAGTTCTTCCTTCTTCTATAACCTCATCTCTTGATTTCTCATCTTTCATGAGATATTCTCAATTGAACGTTTTTTTTACGTTTTTGTAAATCTAAGAAATTCTTGGGCAATTCAAGGCTTGAGTTTCACATATATCATTCTTACAATGTCGAGGTAGGTGGTTTGTTCCTTTCCGTAGTTAGTCTTTGAGTTATATATACAAAAGTGACCAATACCCTTGTTCGGGGTATTGCATGTTTATAGTTGTTAGCCCTGTTATTTCCTGCTATGACTTGTGTGCTTGAGTAGAGGTTTTATGATTGTAAATAGGGTTATTTTACCTTGAAATGGATGTGTTGCCCATGTTTTCTTGGTTTTGACCATTTCGTATAGCATTTCCTATTAGGATGTTTTGTTTTCCATGCCTAGTACTGTTAGGATGGAGTGATTTTATCTAACAAGATGTGATATTCTTTAGACTGTTTATCCAAGTAGTTCTTGAGGTTTACTTTGGATGCCGTATATCGTTTGTGCACGATTGACTTACAAAGGTCTATGGGAACCTGGTATAGTAGACCATAGGGAGAATGGATGGTAAGGGATTATCTAAAGTGTCTGTTTACTTTATGTTACGAGACCATAAGGGGGATGGACGTAAGTTCTCCCTCAGAGTGTCTACAGTTTCCTCGTTATGAGACCACATGGGGAATTGGACGTTGAGTGCTTCCCTAGAGTGTCTATAGTTACTAATACAAGACCACAAGGGGAATTGATGGTGAGTTCTTTCTCAGAGTGTCTTTTCTAAAGCTGAACCAGAGGAGTTATACTATTAGTACTTCTCAGAGGGTTGCTTGTGTTTGATTGGTTGAAACAAAGGTGTTAGGCTGTGAGTACTTCCCAGAGGGTTACTTGTGTTGTGTAGCTACTTAATTTGGTAATGAAAACTTAATGCAAATGAAACTGTATTATTGTTTACTTTTGAGTAATTCTTTGTTTACTGCTTCTTTTTTCTTATTCCTGATTTATATATTCACTGACTATTAGGCACAAATCTTTGGGTGGTTGCCTACTGGGATTCGTCTCACACCCTGTTTGGGTCATTCTTTTGGGACCAAACAAATTATATTGTTGTAGGTATAGATAAGGGTAAGCACCCTTCTTCTTTAGGTACTTGATGATTGTGGAGCTAGAGATCATGGGACCAAGCTGATGCTTGTGATGCTGTTAGAGTTTATTTTTTTACTTGTACATTGGTTTAGAACTGTACTCTATAATTGTGACTTTTTGGCTACTTTACTAGACATATGTATCATGAATCATTTATATATGTGCTCCAATTGTTTATTTCTTAAAACTTCCGCTATTTACTATTGTATGGTATTATTACTACTTTTGATATTGTTATCTGTTTATTTCAGCTGTGTTACTCTTCCAATGAGGGAATAGTTTCCCTACTACCACACCCAAGGCCCTCACTGCTAGTTGGGAGCCTCTGGTGTTTGGGGAAATGCGCTTGAGGCCATGTGACCAACTGAGTACAAGGCACCTCTGGGCGACTCCTGGAACTGGGATGTTACATCTTCCTTATGCCTAAGTCTAAGGAACTCTCTTTCCATCTTGAAATGGAGGGTTTGGGGAAAATATTTATTGAAAAACATTCTATTGAATTCCTCCCAATCCATGGAATCAATTTCTTCTTGGGGATTCATATTCTTGATCTGTGTCCACCACTGATCAACTTCCCCATCAAAACGATAGACTACCAAAGAAAACTTCTCTTCTTCTGAGCACTAAAGGATAGAGAGTATATTTTCAGTATAGTTAATCCACTATTCCGCAAGGAGGGGATTGAAAGATCCACTAAACATGGGAGGAATTTTCTGCATGAATTATTCTATGGAAACTTTCACTTTCCTCGGGGGAGGAGGGAATTCCCCAAGATTCAAGTTATTATTCATAACTTGTGCTAACTGTGCCAGTACTGTCATGAAGTTTTGAGAACCCACTCCCATCATATTTGGCATATAATTAGAGAAATATTCACATTCCCTATCAAATTGATTGTTGACATGTGTTCTTCTATTTCCCACCATTAACTAAGAAAAAGAACGTACAATTAAAAGGCTTGAATACTTAGCTATTAAGATTAAAAAATAAAACTTTGAATGTAAAATGATAAACTTGTAAAGTAGAAGTATATCCTAACTTTTGATTCCTTAGGTTTAAATATAAGTTATCCTTGATCTATTTCTTAACTTATATTCTTATGGTATTTTTTTATTCCTTTAATAATGGTTTGTACTAATCTCATGAATTTAACAAATCATATCCCCTGGGAGTGTCAAACTAAGAGTGAAGAAAGACCCGTTGTCGTGCACCAATTCCCGACCGAGTATAGCTCAAAGTAGTGTTTTTGGGTTTTACCCATAGATACATCTGTTCCAGATCCACCTCTACCTATTTGTATCCAGACAGGGATGCATTTTCTTGATAAACCACTTACTCTATACTTACCAAAATACAGGGGTGTTTTCTTATACTTAGTCTCATCCTTAAGGTTATTACTAAAGTGATATATTCATAATCCCCAAAAATAACTAGACCATCATCTGATACCAACTATAGAGACCCTAACCTTTTACACATAACATTACATGATTTTAAGCATAATAAAACATCATATTACAATCCAAGGATCTTAAAGTCTAGTGTTTTGGAAGACTAGGTACATAAAAATTAAAACACGGGACTAAAAAACACTTGTTTATTTAATCTTAATAAATAGATACTTACTTCCTTTGATCCATTACATATGCATAGGGTACCCTGGGGATCACATGAATGAAGGGATGAGCTAAAATCCTAGTAAGAGAATAATCATACGAACAAGGCTTTAGCACATGGGTTAGAGATCATGACATTAAGATATAAAATGGCATATAGAATCATAACATATCTACCTGGGATCATATAAACATTGAATCATAGAAATTTGGAAGTAACATAAATCACGACTTTAGCATGAGTCAAGTCTCATTGCACATAGAGGATCACAAGTCAAAGTTTACCACCAAGACCATTGCACATGGTAGCACAAGCCAATGCTAACCGCCAAGACCATTTCACATAATGTCTCATTAGACTTAACTTTACCCAATTCATTGGAGCGCTATCTGGATGCACCCATATTAAAATTTTCATGAATATGCTTTCCACATATAGAGTCATATAAGATCAATCATAAATGTAAGGGTACCCATGAAAAGAAATGGTTATCATAATCATGTCATAAAGAATAATGAATGGGAATATCATAAAAGTGTCTATGAAAGAAGGGAATTAGAATATACAAGGACATTCATAAGGAAAAATTGGAATATTTCATGTTAAGTGATGTAAAATATAAGTGACAACATGTAAAAGGAGTATTTAAGAATTTTTAGCATTAAAATATTTCAGTGGAGTTTAAAGGAAAACACTATCAAGCATTTAAAATAGAAATGGGAATAATATTTTGTAAAAAACCAGAAGTTATCCAAGAAGGTTTTCATAATAAAAAAATGGTTTTATAAAAACAACGGTGTCTTAAAACATATGGTAGAGTGCACTTGAAGTTGGATATGAATTCGGGAAGTTCCCTTAAAGGGGTTTGCTTTTCAGGAAGCATTGAGGAGGGAACCACTTAGAACATGTATATCCCCAAAAGAGAATATGATTGGACCTTTATACATGAGTTTTTAGCATTTAAAAAGAATTAAGAATATGTACATAAAAAATAATAGATAACTTATTTTGGGAAAAAAGAAATATAGAGCAACCTGAATGAATAATGGAGGTTCGGGTAAAATCCCTTAGAGAATATCAGCATGGTACCGGGTGTTCTTAGGAGGAATTAATGAGAGAGAAATGGGGTTTATATTATTTTATACATCATGAGGTTAGTATGGGGGAGGTTACAAATCATACCCCATCATTAGGAACTACACATAAAAGGACATAACATAGAGGATATTCTTGAATAAATGTGAGAAAGAGAGGATCCCTTACCTTAAGTTTGATGGTGTTCTTTGATTGATCTTAATGATATGAATAATTAAATTAGGTTAATTAATTAATAATTATATAACCTAAAATATATTTTCTTTACTTATTATAACCTTATTAAGTTCATCCATGTCCTTTTTGATGAGTTAAGAGGTTCAGTTTCATTGTTTGGGAGCATTTTATTCCTTGTTTTTAATGATAAGTTCACTTATATTCATGTTCAGATAAACCTGTAAGATGAGAATGGTTGTCCATAATTGAATTTATATGAAATTAGTGAACATAAATAATATCAAATGGTTATAAAATTAATTTTGTTATTTTGAGTTAATGTGAATCATTTTATAAAACATTAATGATAAACGACTGGATTAATTTGGCAATTTTTCTCATAATTAACTTATTTTGTATTATTATTTTAAATCATGTGAGAAAAAGGATTAAAGAACATAAAATAAGATAAAATACTTATTTAAAAGTTTTATTCAACCATAAAAATGGTTTCATGACTAGAATTTAATATAGTAATAGAAATTGATAACCAGTCGTCCTTGAATGTGATAAATTAACACATCTTGGTTGGTTTTTTCATTTATTTCATAAAAAAGAATTATCCCATTAGCATAACAACATTCCAGTAAAATAAATGTATGGTAATTTATTTTTCATACCATTTGAATGAGGATAGGTTAGGAATGAAAAGAGAACAAAGGAACAAGAAAAGAAAATGAAAGAAAAGAAAAGAGGAGTTTACCTCTTGATTTAATCTTCCTTGAGAGCCTCTTAAGGGGAGAGGATTTGGTCTTTTGAGGAGACAAATGGATTTTGGACATAGGGGAGGATATTGGGGATATATTTGGGAAGAATTTCAATAATTTACAAGGATTTATAGGAGTTAAGAGAAGGGGGGGGGGGGTTGTTTTTATAGTGGGGGGGGGGGGGTTCTTAATATTTTGATCATTTGTTTTTTATTTTTCCATAATATAATAAATAGTAATGACTCCATGACCAAAAATAGTAATATGTGAATGTGTGTTTGAACCCAAGGTTTTTATATCAACAGAACATTACCCATGATTCAGTAGTTAATGTATTTAGCTTATTTTGTAAATTATCGTATTTCACTATTTACAAAACATTCATGTATTTCAAAAAAATACAAAAAAATCAGCCTAACCATTTTTCAATGTGTATAATCCAAAAATGAACTCCATTTTTAAAAAATAATTTTCTAAATACGATTAATTTAATTTTTAATTAAAATCATAATTTACTTGAAAAATACAAATTTGAAAACTATAACTGATTTTATAATGTTTTTAAAAATTACATAAGGTATTATAAAATTATCTTAAAACCTGAAGAAATAAAAATAATAATTTATGAATAAATTTTATGAAAAAACATTTTCTTTTTTAATTAATAAATTATTCATAAATTTTTAATTAAATATTTATGACTTATAAAAGTACCAACACTATCATATTGTCACTTATAAGATGAATAAATTTTATTTATAATTTTATTAGTAAGGTTACTATTTAAATGGTTGATTTACTATTCATAAGAGTCATATTAATATTCTTAAGGATAACATTACTATTCATAAGGTTCATTTACTATTCACCAAAAGTTAAGTTTGTCTCATCTGACTCCAAACATCTTACTGATCACAACCGTGTATGTCAGATTTTTGAAATTCAAATAATAAAAGTGACAATATTATGTTTAAAGGTCACATAGTTCTTAGTAGTTCATTATGTTGTTATTGTATGTGATTTTATGACATAATTATAAGAAGGTAATTTTCATTGATAAAACATTGGGTCATTACATTATCCCCCCTTATGAAATTTCACCCTAAAAATTTCATTTTACATTCTAATCCATAAAGAGGTGTGGGTACTTTTCCTTCCTTTCCTCATCCAGTTCCCATGTTGCCTCTTCATACTTATGGTTCCGCCATAGTACTTTGACCAGGTGAGTAGTCTTGTTACATAGAAATTTATCTCTACAATCCAAGATATTCACTGGATGATTCTCGTAAGAATGATCATTCTCCAACCGTACCACTCTTAAAGAGAGTACATGTGAAGGATCTGGTATGTACTTCCTTAAGAGGGATACATGGAAGACATCGTGTACTTTATACATGGTAGGTGGAAGTGCCAATCGATAGGACACAACCCCAACACGATCACTAATCTCAAAGGGGCCGATGTACCTGGGACTTAACTTTCCTTTTTCCCAAACCTCATGACCTTATTACATGGAGATATGCATAGAAATACCATGTATCTAACTTTGAACTCAAGGTCTTGTCGATGATTTTCTGCATAACTCTTCGGTCGAATTTGGGCTACCTTGATGTACCTTTGAATGGGTTTCCCCTTATCCACCATTTCTTTTACCATTTTAGGTCCTAGTAGCTTATTCTCACTAACTTCATCTCAACACACCAATGTTATGAACGTTTTCCCATAAATGGCTTCGTATGATGCCATTCAGATGCTCAAGTGGAAACTATTTTTGTAGGAGAATTTGACCAATGGAAGATGTTGGTCCCAAACTCCTTTGAAGTCCATAGAGCACACTCTCAAAATATATTCTAGTGTCTAAATAGTTCGCTCATATTGGACATTAGTTTGAAGATGATAGTCCGTACTGAAGTTTAGTTTAGTTCTTAGAGCACATTGGGGACTTTTCTAGAACTTCGAGGTGAATCTCAGATCTATTTCAGTTACAATAGATAGTGTTACTCCGTGAAGTATTACCACCTCTTTGATATATATATTTGTGAATGTTGATCCAATGAGAAGTCCTCTCTAATTTCGATAAAGTGAGTTGTCTTTGTAAGACGATACACAAGGACCCATATAGTATTGTTTCCTCTGGATATCCCTGGAAGTCCAGTGACAAAGTCCATGGTGATGTTCTCTCACTTCCATGTTGGTATGGGTAGTGGTTTCATCATCCCCTTAGAATTTTGTCTCTCAACCTTTACTTGTTGACATACCAGGAACTTTGATGTTTATCTAGCAATCTCTTTCTTCTTATTGTCCAACTAAATGTTCTCTGAGAGATCTTGATACATCTTTGTGCTCCCTTGGTGGATGGAGAAGGTTGAGCTATGAGCTTTATTCAGAATCTCCTTCTTTATCTATGGATCAGATAGTACACATAATCATTACCCAAATCTTACAAATCCTTTGTCATCAATCATAAACTTAGAGGATTTCCCATTTCTAATGGCTTCCATCCTTTTTTGAATTTCCACATATTTTCTTTGAGAATTCTTTATTTTCTCCATGAGGGATGGTTGAACAGTAATTTGAAAAAGAATTTATGATTTTCCTCCCTTAATTATTCCCATGTCCATCCTCTACAAATCTAAAAATATTGGATCAATTATCATCATTGATAAAGATGTAGGATCCTTTCTACTTAGAGCATCCACCACCTTGTTTACTTTACCGGGATGGTAGTGGATTGAGCAGTCATAATACTTGATGATATTTATCTATATTCACTTGAACATATTAATCTCTTTTTGTGTGAATATATATTTGAGACTCTTGTGATCAGTGTATATCTCACACCTCTCCCCATAGGGACAATTCCACCAAATTTTCAATGCAATGATCACAGTCACCAACTCCAGATCATGCATAAGATAGTTTTTCTCATGGATTTTCAACTACTTTGAGGCATAGTCTATCAATTTATCATTTTTCATCAGCACACATCCTAAGAACTTATTTGAAGAATAATTGTACACCATAAATATTTATCTACTCATTGGGAGTGTGAGTATTGGTGTATTGATAAGCCTCTTTTTCAACTCCTTAAAACAATATTCACATTCTTGAGTCTAGACAAACTTCACTCTCTTGCATGTCAGATTGGTCATTGAGTTTGAAAATCATGAGAGGATATTCACAAATAGTTGATAGTACCCATCTATACCTAGAAAGATACGGATCTCCATTACAAATGTTGTCTTGGACCACTCTTCAGTTTCCTTTGTCTTGGAAGGGTCCATAGATATCCCTCTACTGGTGATAACATGCCCCAAGAATGATACTTTCTCCATCCGAAACTCACATTTATTTTACTTTTCATACAACTTCTCCCTTCACAAAGTCTTTAGCACAATATTATAATTCTCTTCACATTCCTTCTTGCTCTTGGATTATATAAAAATATTATCAATAAAGACTACCCCAAAATTTTCAAGGTAAAATTTAAAGACTCTATTCATTAAATCCATGAAAATTGATGAAGAATTAGTGAGTATAATGGGCATAAATATGAACTCATAGTTTCCATACCTCATTAGAAAGGAATTATTGGGAATTTATTCCTTCCTCACCTTTAATTAGTGACATCCTAACCGAAGGTCCACCTTAGAGAAATTACTGGCCCCACAAAGCTGATCGAATAAGTCATCTATCCGTGGAACAGGATACTTGTTCTTTATCATGATTTTATTGAGCTCATGATAATCAATGCGGAGGTTCATTAACCCATCATTATTATTTATGAGTAGGACTGACTCACCTGATGGGGGAGCACTTGGGAATATAAAACCCTTCTCTAGTTTATCCGATAACTACTTCATCAGCTATTCCAGCTCTACAAAGGCCATTTTATAAGGTGTATTTGATTAAGGTAGGGATCCAGGAATAAGTTCAATTGAGAACTCAACCTCTCAATCAAGAGGAATACTAGAAAACTATTTGGGGAATACATCAGTTTAATCCATCATGATGTCCATATCTTCGAGCGAGACTTGCTTGCTCATAATGAATTAATATCCACACTTGAGACAATGATTTTAAAGGAGATTCATATTCCTCCTTACACTTGTAAAGAATTGGAGGATTCTTTAGGATGTGAAGAGTGATCTCCCTTTCCCAATATTTGATGTTGGATTTGTATAAATATAACCAATCCATGCCCAAGATAACATCAAACTCCACTAAAGAAAGTATGAAAATATTTTCTAAGAGGTTCAATTCAAAAACATTTACTGGGGAAGAGTTATAAACCATGGATGCAATAACTTCCCTATTCATTTTTATAATAGATAACATATCCCCAAAATTTTGAGGTGGTGTTTTAATAATTATACTAAACTTGCAGGATATGAAAGAATGCGTAGAACCTGAGTCCAATAGTATATTTTCAATTCTTCAATGAATAACCAGTGTACCTATCACCACATCATTGTCCAGCTCCACCTTAGTTGTAGTGATAGTATAAGAACTTCCTTGTTGACTTGGA
Organism: Viscum album; assembly: GCA_963277665.1. Taxonomy (NCBI): domain Eukaryota; kingdom Viridiplantae; phylum Streptophyta; class Magnoliopsida; order Santalales; family Viscaceae; genus Viscum; species Viscum album. Next base: position 1,153,804,025 of record OY728135.1, read on the forward strand.
GGTTATTGTAGATTGCCTCCGGCAACCCTTAGCTTAGGAAAATTCTTCTCATAATGAACAAACTCCTTACAGTTGTAACACTACAATACATGCTGAGTGTCGATATGAACCTTCATTTCTTATTCCACATTAGTGGGATTTTTCATATCCCTTCAGTAGTTTTTAGCCAAATGTACCATCTTTCCACATTTTAATAGGGGGCATGGTTTGGATGCACAGTTATCCAAACTATGAACCAACCATGTGCACCTATTTTCCATGTTCACACCCCTCACATGGTTCATTCACATAGTTATACAAATTTTGTGAAAGCTGTGAATTTAGAACATCCTAGAGGCCTACACCCCACACAGACTAGGAACATGGTTAGAAAAACTATGAGTGGTGCACCTACAATAAATTACAGGTTTTTCATAGTTGTTCACCCCCTATTTCATGGTTAAAAAAATTATGTTCTACCCTTTCTGGGTCACATGGTTGAGGTGCACGGTTAGTGAAAACCATGTGTTAACAATGAAAATCACCCTAATAGTCCAAAAACTGGAACTCCATGCCCTTAACCAAGACCAAACACTCTAAAAACCTCCATGACCCCTTTAGGTACTTCCATTAAGATAAAATAATAGTTTTAGGAAAAAATTTAAATGATCCATACCTCTAAGATGAACCTAGTTCTTACCTTAGGAACACTTACTATTTTGTGGTCTTGAACTTATCCAAGTTCAATTTTACTCCCAATTACTCCTCAAATTAGATATTACTTCTTAAGAAATATACCATTTCAAGCTATAAAAACTTTATGTTCAATAGGGTGGTAGAAATAATATCCTATATTTTCTTTGGGATAACTAAAAAATAAGCACTTATCTGATTTTGGGTTAATATTATTAGAAGAAAACCATAATATGAGTGCTTTACAAACCCAAATTTTCATAAAATACATTTTGGGATGTTTCCCAGTCCATACCTCATATGGTGTCTTAATGATTTCTTTAGGCAGAACCTAGTTTAGTAAGAATGTATTATTCTCCAAAGCATAATCCTAAAATGATATAGGAAGGTTACATAAACACAACACTGATCAAACCATGCCTAACAAGGTAAGATTCATCCTTTAAGATACACTATTCCATTATGTTCTTCTTAGATGATTAATCTATGAAACAATTCCACAATATGTCAGATGATCTATGAATTCTTGGATCAAGTATTCACCACCGCGATCCGATCATAGGACTTTAATACTTTTTCCCAGTTGAATTTCACTTCTTTCTTAAACTCTTTAAACTTTTCAAAAGTTTCATACTTTTATTTCATAAAAAACACATAATCATACTGACTAAAGTCATTGGTAAAAGTAACTAAGTACCTAAAACCACTAATTTATTAAGTACTAATTTGTCCACACATATCACTATGTATGATATCCAATAGTCCATTATCCCTCTCACCTTTTCCCCCAAAAGGTTACTTTATCATTTTTCCAAAAAACAATATTCACATGTATCAAATCATTCATAATAAAATGAGTCTAAAAATCCATATCTATGGAGTCTTTGAAAATGTTTCTCATTTCTATGTTCAACGTGACAATGCCAAAGGTAGGTCAGATTAGAATCAACCCAAAACTTCTTATTCTGAATGTTACACACATGATTATACCAATCTAGAATATATAACCCATTCATTATATTATAAATTCCATAAAACATTTAATTCTTATATATAAAAAACTTTTTTCTTAATAATGAATGAAAACACCATCTTTTTCAAAAAGATATGAAAATCAAATTCTTTTTTTATGGCACGAATATAATAATAGTTTTTCAATTCTAGGATCAATACACTTGGTAAAATCATATCATAAGTACTGACCTCTAATTCATAACTTTTTCTCCATTACCAACATGAATATCTACTTCACCCCTTATCAATTACCTTCTATATCTGAGACTATTTTTCATTAGCACAAATGTGTGACGTTCAGCTGACATCCAATACCCATGAGTCAAAGTTTGAGAAATTTATTTCCATGACATTCAAATTTGGGTACCTTGAATGTTTCTCCTTGAGAACACATATCAATCCTAGATATCAATCTTTAAATATTTTATATGTCTTATATATTAATTATTTAAATATGATCAGTGTGAAATATTCCATAATATAAAACAAAGAAATATCCGTAGGTGAGTATCATGTATTATATCTTTTCATTGAGGAATTTAAATTAATGTGATCCCACTAAAATTATGACCCCATACATCTTTTTAATTTAGTGATCCAAGATGCATATTTCACTAAGTTCTAGATTGCTATAGCATTTCTCCCACTACTCAGTTATTTAGGTAAGGCATCATCTCAATCTTAACCATTACGATTTTTGGATAATTGAGCAGATAACCACTTATCAAAATTCATTATACGAATTCACTCAACTTTATTCCTCAGGTAACCTAATCCTCTTAGGGTCTCTTGGCTAGTGTAACCCAAATAAAACGCTAAAAAAAGATAACAAAGGATGAACCAAGAGAACCCAACTTTTTTATGACCCACCCAATAGAATAATATAGAGCCACTCATTATTCACTTTTCTTTCAAAAGATAATCTAGGGGCACCCAAATTTAGCATGACCTACCCAGTTGGACGGTCAAGGTCTTGACAAGTGTCACTTAAGAAGGAATCTCACACTTAACACTTGAGGGGTTTTTGGTATCATAAATTTAATATAAATCATATAAATATTAAATTCATATCTTATAAATCTTATGCAGTCATTATATTTTCATTTTTATTCCCATTTTTTATTCATGCTTCTAAAAATTTAGTTTTGGAAATTTCTATTCCAATCACCACATTAATGTGTTGAAACCACATTAATGAGTAACTATTTACACAACCCACAATTGTGTGTTAATCACAAAAATATAGAAGTAAAGTGTATCCATAAATATCCAAATGCATCATATGAATAAGGTACATTAATTATTAATGTAAATACATAGAGTTATATGAGATTGAAAAGCTCTACATGAATAAGCCCCGAGTGACATATAGCCAACCCCATCCACTTTTCTATACAAGGTAAACCTATAGGAAAGGTGGTAGTTCAAGCCCAAGTACCTCTACATAGGGGTAATTTAATCAAGAAAGAATTCAATTCATGAAAACTCTAATACCTAATATACACAAACTATGTCCAACAACTATTCTCAAGATCATAAATTCAATTACAAACTAAGGTCAAGGTAGATAAAAACTAAATTTTATGATATCAAAGAAAATATGATATGAAATGATATATCCTATAATAATTTTTTTATATAAATAGACATACATAATATTCATATTTCATAAAAAATTTACTAAACATGAATATTAATTAAATTAAACAAATAAACAAACAATTTATTTATTTCCCAAAACATGAGACATTTATGAAATATTCATAAATAAATGATAATTATAAACATTTTATAATTTTACATGAATATAAATATTTTATATTTATTTCAATATGAACCCCTCCATATATTATATTAAATGACATTTATATGATATTTCATGAATTATAAGCATTTTATAATCCAATTTCTATTATATAAACATTTTATATAATATAAGAATCATATATCTTGTAATTTATAAACTATAAATCACCTCTTATAATTTATAAATAAATTTTTTATTTCTTGATCATAAGTCGTACCATTTAATTTGTGAAAAGGTATTTTAAAATATTAGCCTTTAATATTTGGAAAAAAATTTGCACAAACATTTTATTTAATTAACTATAAATATTTTTTAATTAATTAATTAATTTATAAAATCCTTATAAATTAAAAAATCTCAAAATTAATTTTATTAGTATTTATAAATATTTTATAAACCATAAAAACCATTTAATATTTTAAAAACAACTTTTAACAATTTTTTGTTTACCCATACACAGAACCCCTATTCCGTGTAAGTGTATCCTACCTTTCACCCTTACACCAACACTCTACATAAGGGTAGCCGATGTTTTCTAAAGTATACATAAATGTAATTCACATATTACCTTCACACAAATCCATCACATAAAGTCAATACCCCTGCACAACTCCTTTTCATAAACTTACTCTCAATATTTCATACATTGCGTAATGGTAAACATTAGGGACCTTCATGTAGCGACTCTAATACCTTTACATGTAAGTGTGAAGTGTTAATGCCCCTATGTAAAACCCTTTTCATAAGACTACCACCTTTACACAAAACCCCTAACATAATGGTATTACCTCTATGAAACATCCCTACGTAAGGGTACTACCTTCACACAAATTATTTTCATAAAGGTAACAATGAGGTTACCCTTGTGTAGTCCTTTTGAGCATGGGTATAGCGTAAGGGTATAGACATATCTACCTTTATGCAGTGGATTGCATAAGGGTATAACCATTACATATCCAAATTTAATAAGTAAAAATAATATTTACCCTTACATATCTCATGTAAGGATAAATCATATTTACCATTATATAGCCCATGTAAGGGTCTACAATCATCCTCATGTTCTATAAAACACTGTTTTTTTAATTTGAAAACCAGTGATCAAAATAATTTTAATTCTTGAAGAAATTTCTTTGGTACCATTGATGAGTTTTATATTATCATCTAATGAACATTTGAAACAGAAGACTACCCAAAAACATAGGATATATATTTTCAATAAATCAACGTGTTAATGTTATCACAAAATAGAGTACTTGGAAAACATGAGTTGTAGAAACTTCCATCTTCATTATTATATGGAGTGTGCTTTAGGGAGATCACAAGAATTAGTTAATGAATTCACCCTACCTAGATATTGATACATCAACTAATCTATCCACAAATTCTTTGTGAGCGTTCCCAAGATTTGAAGGGGTTCTAGCACATTCTCAAAAGATAAACAGATTTTTAGGAAGAATATATATAGTTTAGTAGAGGATCATACACACCACACCACAAACAAACCCAATATGTGAGGATATAATCCTCTTATATATCCAAATAACATGGATCCCACTTCATAATGAATTATATATGTTTATGTCTATTGGGTAAAATTTATTATTTTTTTTAATGAATTAATTCAAATACTTTAATCCATTCATAATGGATTATGACTGATGAATTAATAATTAAAGAGAAATAAATAATATATATATATATATATATATATAATATTCATACATAGAATGCATGAAAAATACCTGAATAATATTCAAATATTAAATTTAAACTATATATAATATTATAATATATATATATATATATCTCTGTGCGTGTGTGTGTCTATGTCTCATGCATTATATGCATGTGTACATGTATACATTTTAGTGAAAATCCAACATAACACTGCCTCAATGCATCCTTGACTATGACCTTCATCCACATATTCATTGGGTTTTAAGCTAATTCTATATTTCATAGATCCAATAATACATGTTTCCATTAACTTCTAGATGAAGTAATACTGCAGCTTAATGTGATTCATTTTTGACTAAAACAATGGATTTTTGGCTAGGTGAATCAAACTTTGTGAATCAAAAAAGAGTTTACCATCATCTTTCTTTAGTTTGTGATCTTCCAACAACCCCTTTATCTAAATCAAATCCTTACCAACTTCTGTGAATGCATCATCCTCCATTTCCATTTTTGAGAGTAAAACTACCGGTTGAAGCTTCAAAAACCCAGTTAATGGATTTTATCCTAAAAGTGAATGCATATTAGGTGGTTGTATTCTAAGTGTCCCCATATATTCCAAAGCCTGAGTAATTAAATCCTTGTAATGAATCTCCCATTATGAATCAAAGTGTTATGATTTAAGAATCCTTATCGTAGAATCCACTTCATAGCCTCCCAATGTTCTCTTTCAAGATTTTATATGAGTTTGTTGAAAATTTCCATTTCTTGTGAAATGTCTGAATGAGTATAAACTATAACGTACATTATACTTCTAACAACTGATGCATATAGAATCTTCTCTATGTATTCTACCTCATATTTCATTTGGGTAGCCTTTCCCTTAATTAGCATAAAATTCTTGGCTAGATTTGTGGTCATCAGTTTCACCTCTCCCATACTGAAGAACTCCATCACCTTCTAGATGTGATCTGACTAACTCATGTATAAAGTATCATGCTTTAAGTATCTCAATATATGCATTTTCAAAATCCACTTTTACAAACCATGATCCTTCGTTTTGAAGTTTCTAGATAATTCAGCCTTTATTTTATTTATTCATTCATTTACCAGACCTATAATCAATATATCATCAACATAGAGAAGTATGATTATGAAAATACCATCATAAAATACCTTCATATAAAAAAATTATTGGCATTACACCAGATGAACATCCTATACTCCATGATGTATTTGAACTTTTGATTCTATTATATTCATTTCTACTTCAAACCATAAAGGATCCAATTTATCTTTCACACAAGATCTCAATTACAATGTTCCTAAAACACAACTGACTTATCTATGTAAATTTACTTATATAAGTCCCTGTGAAGGAATTATATATTCTCATCCAATAAATCCAAATGAAAATTATCCATTCCAATAAAACTCAACACCAAATTAATAGTCTTATGATTATCTATAGGTGAAATATCTATAAAAAATACATACATTCCATTTGTTGAAATCCATTTATAACTAACCTCTTTTTCACCTTGAAATAACATACACTTATATCTTTAATCGATACACCCATTTATTTTGAATTACTTTCTTCCAAGTAGGTCTCCCCATCATCTGCCATGTTCTAGGCATATGAAGGGAATCAATTTTATCACTCATGACTCACTCAAACTATTTCGAGTCTTTAAAACTTCTAGCCTCTTATGAGCTCTCAGGCTCTCCATCATCCGTTAAAAGAAAGTAGTGTAGATCAATTTCATACCTTTTCACTTCAAACCTCACATTAGTACATCCCTGTAAATACCTCTATGATTCAGATCCTTATTCTACTAAAACATCCATATATTTATTCCCAAAATATTTCTCTCAAGCTTTAGAAATCATTAATCCCTATAATACTTCATTCCCTAAAACATCATTAGAATTTGACTACCTTTTAGAACATACTCTGAATAGTCTGTTGTTTCCAGTAATGATGTGATTTTGGAATTCTTCAGAACATCTGTATTGTCCTAATGTCCATTTAGTTGAACTTCATATTCTGATAATACATTTCTCTCATCATAATTACTTTCTAAATTCTAATCCTTACAAATAACGTGTTCATTGAATATAACATTTTGAATTCCAACCACCTTCTGAAGTTGTTTTTTTAAACAAGTTGGGGGTCAAGCCCTCTTTATTGAAAAAAATTAAGAAAAACTCTTTTGAAAATAGGAAAATAGTTAACCCATTACAATAACAGAGGAAAAAATTACTTAAAGAAAAATGACTTGAAGGTCATTAGATGGTCTTGAGTAATACATAGGAAGAAAATATCAAGATGAAAAATTGAAGAAGTCTCATTGCCCTCCTGAAATACATTTCAATAATGAGATCAGATGATGATAATGCACCACCCCCTTCTAAGAAGTTTTATCATGCTAGTCCAACACAAAATGGTAGAGAACCCCTCCCACTCACACTGACATGTGGTGGGAGGACTAGATAAGGGGTTCCAACACACTTATCCCTCTTTCGAGCCACCCAACCGACAATAATTTTAAGTAAATAACCAGAATTTCAGACACATGTAATAAAAAACTAGTCCAAAAATACTACGAAAAATCAAAACAAGGTGAGAATCCATCCAAAGAGGAAAAATGGATAAATTATGGGTGTTAGAACACCCATCCCTATTTCTATTATGATCACATAGTAGTACTCACAAAAAGATGAACGACCATCCAAATTCAACAAAATAGAGTCCAGAGTACATAAAGACATATACAACCCAACAAAAAAATTATCCCTAACAAACATGACATGTTATTATTGAACCATGTCTGAAACCATCACTAAATCAAGATGTCATCCACCTGATCACTGACTAGAAGTCCTTCAGTGAGAAACCATTGATAGAAAATTCCCTCTTGATCATCACTACCATTGACTAACGATACAAGATCTAATAAGCATCGAAGAACCCATACAAACCCCATCTATAACCCATATAGATCTCAATGCATCATTCCAAACTAGGTCCAAATCTGCACCCTGGAAACCAATCAGCCCCAAATAATCACCATTCACCAAACAACTTCCTCTCCAAGACTCCCACGAATGAAAGAAGAGATAAAAACCAATGAAATCACTGCTTATTACTAAAAAAAATTAGGAAACCTCTAAAATTTACTAGAATTGGAGAACAGGCATCCACACACAAAACCGTAATGAACACTGATAGATGCCGCAACCACTGTCACTACATGATCATAGAAAGAACCACCAAAATAGAAAACACAACATGAGTAGAGGATAAACCAATAATGGAAAGCATACATTGATTAGAAGAAATAGGAATATATAGAGATATAATTAAATAAACAAGTTACAAAAAAACCTCTAGATATCAAAGCCAAATCATTGATAGGGAAGAAATCTGGTTGATTAGGTTTGTGCACCAAAGGCACTAAGATGGGGCAATTCAACCTTTTTTTGAGCCTAAGTGATTTCAGTAGTTTCTTCCCCAACGGATAAGGATTATGATTGATTACGTATTCCATACAATTTACATCTTCCATCCAAAATACCTTAGATATCTCTATGTGAATTCTCATAATCCTTTCTCTCTCAACCAGTTTCTAGTTTATCCTCTCTAGGACTCCATTATGCTATGAAGTTCAAGGTATGGTATTCTCAAACCGCATGCCATTATACTAGTAGAATATTCATAGTTCCATGCATTCATACTCCCCACCATTATCTAATTGTAATAACTTAATCTTGGTTTTGATATCCTTTCCACCAAAACTCTACATTGGATGAAGATTCTAAATACCTTGGGCTTGTTCTTGAGAAAGGAACAACCACACTTTTTGTGTTGTATCATATTTGAAATTTATGCATTGGAGTGATCCTCTGTGATAAAAAACCTACATTAGTCCCTATACATATGTATACACTAACTCTAAATTTTAGATCTTTGGAAAATTACCATTAATTTGGAAGGAAAACTTACCCTGTTTCTAAAAATTGAATTCCTCACATGTTTTGTACTCTATGATTTCTACATTGCACCTCAACTTCCATCCCTTACTAAGGTGACCTAGACAGTCATGCCATAAATTCACATACGTAACTTGTTTGAAATGAATTTAACCTTCTAATACATTCATTAGGTACATAGTTATATCCTTAACTCCCTTTTCTACAACCATAAATCCACATGAAAAATTTCATGATCAATTAGTTAATGTTTTTTAGAAACCCATATCATCTAACTATCCAATGGAAATTAAGTTTTTTCCTTGACCTTAGGATGTTCTCCACCCCTTGTAAATTTAGGAATATTTCACTCCATGTCTAGAAGGAAACATATCCCATACTAACTATCTCGAGGTCTTTTTTGTCTTCCCAATGTATTATGATGAACCTTATAGAAATATAATTACTTATAATTTTTCTCTCAAATGATGAGTAAAATGATGCTTCAAAATCATTCACCAAAGACTCAAGTAAACTAATGACACTTAGAAGTAGGCCACCCCTATCTTTCGACACAAGATTTATGGATCCACTTCCAGAAGTGTATCTTTAAAAGTTGACTCTACACTTATTGCAATACTTATTGAAGTGAACTTTCTTCCCACAATGATAGCATGTGAGACCAACTTCCACTATACTGCTCCTACTCCTGAATGTTCTTCGTTACCTTTATTGTGAACCCTCTGTGTTATAGGACACCCTATTACTTTTTCACTATAGGCATTACCATAATATTCTATGATCTCATTTAGAAAAATAAACTCATTCAAGATTAGGTCTTAGATATCCAAAAATACTTGGTCATTATTTTTTCTAAATTTTCCCACATCAATTATTGTCTCATCCTAAGATTTAGAGAGAGACGAGAGTAACAAAATTTCCCATTTTGGATCCTTGAATTTCACCTTCACTAACTCCAATTGACTTTTTTATCATGTTGAAGATGTTAATATGATCAAAAATAAACTTCCCATCCAACATTCTCATTTTGAACAATCCCCTTAGAATGTTCACTTTTTTCATCATTGAGGGCTTCTCACACACGATAGAAATGGTCTCCATGAGTTATGATGTAGTATTCAGTTTCAAGATATTAATGGCCACATTATGGGATAATTACATCTGTACCAACCTTGATACTTTATTGTTCAACCTCTACCATTTTTCTATTTTCAGTTATTCTATCTGTTGGAATGGTGTAGACTGATCTGTTTGGATAAATATTGGGATGAATACTAGCGTCCTTGATTGTACACTATACATCAACTCTGCAATGTAGTCATTGGGGGTTATAGGGGGCAACACACCCCTGATTCGGGGGTCATATACCCCTGACCAAAATTTTGGGTAACTATAGAAATGATTATTCACTATAGTAGAGATTACTAGAGGCACCAACAAGGAACTGTAGATGTGTGGAATTAATATAGTATCACACGACATGTCACTGTAGCTATGCAGAAATCTAACCATAGGTCACTATAGCTCATTGGAATTCTTGGCACCAACACTGTAATAGTTTTGACTTGGGTGGCTACAACATTTAGTAGTGCAGACTTTCTATATGGTTGGGGGAACAAATCTATTATAATACTTTATGAAATCTTTCGAGCTAGGTTTTCTGTGTGCTTAAAACCTTGTTTTCTTCCTATAATTGTACTCTTCAAGTAGTGAAGTTATTATTCCTCTTTGTAGATGTATGGATTTTCCTAAACCATGTAAATAATTATGTCCATGTTCATCAGCATCTAATTCTTTTGTTTCTATATTTTATTTATCTAAAAAAATATACCATTACGACTCCTAGAATTTCTGAAACACCATCTTAGTACCCATCAATAGAAGATAAAGGTACTAAAATAGAATATATTCCATCTGCATCTTTCAGAACCCAAAATATATTCTATCAATATTCTCCACCCAAACCTGAACCTATTCCGATGGAATATATTAATAAATTTTGAACTCCCACTAACTTTCTATCAATGTAAAAGATAGATCAAAGATTGATTACCAATATTCTATAAGGAAAAGGACAAAATGATGCTACTGAACCGAGTCTAAAACACCTTCACCAGGGTCTTATCATCCAGAACACTCCAACCATGCTCCTACACCACTTTTTGGGCTCATTGATACCATATGTTAAACCCACATAAAATATCCACGAGAACTTAATAAGGTGTAAAAAAAGTTCCAAGAGTAAAGCCACACTATAGAGACCATAAGTTGGAATACACTACACCCAAATCACTGCAATGCAACAAACAACCTCTGGATTATAATTTGAAAAGAATATCAGAAGATAGCGAAGTAAAAAAACTCAAGGGAACAAGACATGATAGAAAATTCCAATTAGTGATGTTTTTTTTATTTAGCAACATTTTAAAGCATTGATAATTTATTTAACGATGTTTTAAAAATCACATATAAATGAGGTGTTGATAATTTAGGGATATTTATAGATATTGCTTTGAAATTAGAGATGTTTATAAATGTTTCTATTTAGTGACACCTCATTTACTGACCTTTTTGAGAAACATTGGTAAATAACCCTCATTAAAATAGAGATGTTTATAAATGTCACTATTTAGAGATACCTCATTTACCGATATTTTTAGAAAACATCAGTATTTTTTTTGGAAATTTATATTGTGTTTTCTAAACAAATTGGTATTTTTTTTATTTTTTTATTTTTTTATAATAAAAAATACCTACCATTCCCTTAAGTACCCATACCTTCCTACCAAATTCCCCCACGTCCGTTTCCCCTCTCCATACAACACCCTCCAGTACCCCCTGGACTCGACCTTTCCCATATCCCCTTGCCCCACTGGCCCCTATAATACCTATGGCCTCAACCTCTCCCCATGCCACTCACCCTACAGTACCCCCTGGTATTGACCTCTACCCTTTCCTCTCGTCCTATAGTACCCCTGGCCTCGAACTCACCCCTCATCCCTCTCCCTACAGTACCCATCGCCTCAACCTCTACCTCACCCATTACCCCTCACCCTACAACACCCTCTAGTACCCCCTAAAAAAATAGTATCCCTTAACCTCAACCAATTTCTCACCCCTCACTGTACAGTTCTCTCTAATACACACCATTACACTCCCTTTCACGAACCAAGTTAGGATTCCATCCGACCCGACATTCGACCCGATCCGAGACATGGCCCGAAGGGCGTTCCCAATCCCCATGGGCTGGAAACTAGTTCTCAGCATCAAAATAATCCAATGGGAACAATTTATCCCAATAAACAACCAGGATCTAAATACCTAATACTAAACATGTAGCAAAAGCAACAACTGAATATTAATAAATATACAAGCTGATCAAAAACAATAACTGGAGAAAAAAATAGAAAATGAGCACAAAATTGAGACTGAACCATGCCAGCACAATCACCACATGACCTCTTGGTCACAACCGACCCCAAGACCGACCTTATCCAAAGGCACAACCGAACCAAAAACATGAACTTCCAAAATATATTGGGTCTACCAACACCGAGTGGCATAAGTAGGGGTGAGATTAAACAGCTCAGTAGGTAATCACAATAGATTCCATGCATTTCCATTCCCTAAATACTCCAAAAACACTAGTTTAAAATACATATATAAAATAGGATTTTAATCATTTTAATCAAATAAATACAAATTTACACAAATTACCCTTTTAAAACCACACATGTAGCCTTCCTAAAAAAATGGTTTCATACTGAAAACCCAATTCAAAACCAAAACCCAAATACAAATCCATAATAGATGAAAAAAATGGGGCTATACAGAAAGTAAAGGGAACAAAACAAGTAGACATAAAAAAGAAGGGAAAATATCCAACAAGAAGTAAAAAATAAATAGAATATATAGATAATAAATCACAGGAATTTCCTAAACGTCTCTAGATTAAATCCCTAGGCGTACTCAGTCCGGAATCACCTTCTGACATATGGTAATGCTCCACAAACAATAACCAAATGACTGCTCTAAACTAGCCAATCCAATGTCTTGTCCCACATAGCCCCTCAACAAATCTAGGGGGCACAACCCATCTAATCAGGGACAATAAGAAACCATAACTCAACCCTATATATGATGCATAATAATACCATCATAATAGTACTTGGTGAATGGGAAGGTCCTCACATGTGTGGTTCAACTAAAACCCATTACGACAATGCTTTCCTAACCCAAACAACAAAAACACCTAAACAATTCCTCTCTCTTTGGGTAATCATCCAAAGAGGTTCCCATCTCACAATAAGACATTAACAAGTTCCAAACATGACATCACATCATTTTAATTTTAAAAACCACTTTCCCAACATTTTAAAATACCAACCAGGCCTTCATGCTACCCAAGATTTCAATCCATTTTCCAAAACATGCCAAGATTCCCATCATGCCTATACATAACATGAAATCCAAAACCAAATAACAAGGTACCAATTGGGCCTTCACATCACTTTACCTCAAACCAAACTTTTCAAAGACAACAAAAAGTGCCAACTAGGACTTTAACATGTCCTATCCATATACATTTACAAATCCATTTCCACACTATTTCCAAAGTCAATAAAAATACCACTTTCACATGCACAATTCCAAACAAGACTATACATTTCAAACCCAAAACCATTCCCAAGATATAGTGAAAACACGAAACAACACAAAAAGTGATAAATGATATTTTTACACCACTTAGTTACCAAGTATATCTTAAAGTTGCAAACATGACTTTATACCAATACTTCACCAAACCATATCTCAAAATTCCAAATGGGCTAAGTTTTCATAAACAAATTTGAAAGAAAATTTAAAGTCACATGAAACACCAACATAACATTTAGAAATCAAGGAACCCTTTTTGGAAAAAGAAAGTGGAAAGGGAGGGGAATCCTTTTTGGAAAACCATGGTTCAAGGAAGAACCACTTTTATCAAGGTTCCAAATAGGCCTCAAGAAACCATTATGAAGCCACACAATTCGAAAAGATTCCAAAACCACTTAGAAATTTATTTAATAAAAACCAAATCAACATTCAATGACTATCTTCAAGTATCCATGAAATCACTCAAAACCATTTTTATGGAATATCACTTTCTTTTAAACCAAAACAATAAAACACACATACGTGTCACAATATAAAAGTCACAAATTTACATGTACAATATACAATCCAAAATATAACCATATTATCGAAACATAACTATGATAAAACACCACCCAAAACACCCTATTTCACTTTAAAAGTTTAGTTATAATTTTAATAAACACCTTGTATGTTTTTAAATATAGGCATAATTAAAGAAACCCTTTGGAAAACAATTTGTTTACTCATTTCCATCATGTAAATTTTATAAAAATTTATGATATAACCTCATAAGCATAATTTTAACATTTTGAAAAAATTTAAGGAAAGATAAATCATCATCAGAATTTTATGGAAAGAAAATGCATGGAAAAACCCAACTCAACGACGTGAAAATGAAACAAAACTTTTGGAGAGGGAAGAATACGCCCAAGATTCAATCATCACACCCTAAAAATAAAGAAATCAAACCACATAATCCAACCCTTATCCTAGGGTTCATCCAAGAGATAACCCACCAAGGAAAAACCAAGAAACTAAGAGAGAAGGAAGAGGAGAAGAAGGAATTGAAATAAATCCAAAGAAAATCACCTTAGAACATTTAAGAAGCATCCATGGACAAAGGAAGGACAAATGGGGGAAGCTTGGAGGCTCCCATGGTGTTCCTAGGTCAAGAAATAGGAAGAAATCCTGATATGGGGTTAAAATAGAGGAGGTTAAAAAGAGTAATTTAAAAATTTTAATAATCTAGGAAACTCACATGGTTTGGCTATACGATTTGACAAAATGCACGCCAACAGTGCGCACCCTACCAAAGAAGAAGAGCACCTCACATAAGATAGTTGCAGGTTTCCCAAACCATGTTTCAAACATTCTAAACCCCACTATACAATCTATATAACCCCTTTCATGCTTGGCACACTATATCCTCTAATCATGCACATGTCGTGCGCCATTCCCCATACACCAACCCTTAAGCCATACAATTTTCCCTTGACCCAACGCATTGTAGACTAATCCATACTCAGATCATGAAAGTCAAACTATTTAAGAATAATTTGAAATAAAAACATCCTCTACCTTAATAGGCTTCACAATTAACCCTCAAACCATGCACACAAACCATCCACAAGCTAAAAGGCCACCAAAAACCTCAAAACTCAAAAATTAAAACTAGTAACTCAACCCAAACCCCTTCAAAAAATAATCAATTATAAGAAAATAATAAAACAAAGTAAATTCCAAGACCGATGTGTGAAAATTATCCCCACAAAAAATAATTTATACACCTAGAAAGTCACCCATCCACACTACTAGAAAATCTTAAATCAAAACCTGAATAAAACTAAACAAAACCACGAAATTTGGGGTACCCTTTAACTACAAAAGTCACACCTGATCAACTCTAATATAAACCACAACAAAAAGCAATCGTGAAAAAGAGGAGGGTTCTACCCACCTTGAGAACCTGACTAACACCATGGCATGACTCCAGATCATCCCAATACGGGAACTCCTAACATAAACTAACCCAAACTTCTCTTCACAATCTAAACAAAACCACCATGGGCCATCCAACATGGGAAATACCCAAATAGAACAAAGAAACTCCCAATCACAATAGGGGAAATCATAGAAGATATCTAAATAAAATATATAACAAAACCATAGTTAATCATTTCCATAAAAATTCCAAGAATATCCCAAACAAACACAATCAAAAACCATAATACACACACAAAAAGGGATAAACACACACAAGAGAGAATAAAAAATTTAATACTCACATCCATAAGACACCACCACTATAATTATAAGAGAATAAACCACCAAGATTATTACAACAAAGGGAAACTCACAATAGTAGTGAAAATTACTATAGAGAAACTTCAACCATTTCCACTTACACACTGGAGACAAAACCGGGACAAGGTTCCCCACACCCCAACATTTATTAACCACATGAAAAGCATCACTCTAGGGCATATGGATAGAGACCTAATGTCTTCAAGAATCTGATGCCCCACCGTCAGGAGATGACACACTCCAATCAAGGCTTCTTTTTTAGGCAACGCTTCTTACAAAACTTCTCCATATGAAACAAATAGCCACATAGACGATATGCCTTCGGAAGATTATGACAAGATATATTCAAATTACCAAACCGACCACACTAAAAACACATGAGTAAACAATCTGATGAGCGAGAATCCAGAACCAATGAAAGAGGCTTTTCAGAAATAGGTTCCTCTAGCACACACCTCTCACCAGGTGGGGAACCTTCATGGGCATCCGCTTCCACTAGATGCACTATGGGAACCAATTAAGATAAGAACACCCCATCCAAAAACTTATTGAAATTAAGATCCTTAGGGGATAGGCCTCACTCATTGATCTCATAATTAAGTACCTAAGAAAAAAAGAGTAGATTTCAACTGATCCTGTGATACTACCTCTAAAGAAAAGGAAAACATCTCATTGATGTGATCATCATAAGACTTCACTATCTGCTGGAATTGATGAATACTCATTAGATCTTCCACTTTCCTTGTCTTAACCTCCTCAAATGAAAACCATTGGATGAAAGTGGTCTTAAACACTTCCCAAGGCATCGAAAATTTCAATGGTGTCAGAATGATCACCTTCCACACATCTATATCCAAACCTTAAAACAAACCCAAGACAGCTAAAACCCTCACTGCTTAGAGAGTTCAAAACAACATGAAGACACCTTCTACTTTATCAAGACACTCCATAGCCTCTAAAAGACCTTGATCACCATGAAAGACATGAAACAAATGAGACAAACTCGACTCTTCCACCCCACTTAGAGTCTAGTTAGGGTCAAAAACTGGAAGAGACTAACTAAAAACTTCTAGGACCTTTCTAGGTAGCATACTATAAACAGAAGAAAAAAATACAGAACCAAAATCAACATCAATCAAAACTCAACCAAAAGACTAACCCATGGAAAAAAATCAACTCGTAATCCAAACATCACAAATAAAACCAAAATGATTTTTTCAAAAACCACAATTTCGTTCCAATTTCAAAAACCACCTTCTCCCAAGGCCACCATCCAAATACCATAACCCATTTTACAAACCAACTCAAACATAAAATTCCACTTTTACATCAAAACCCATGCCTGAAAATCATTTTCCTTTTTAAAATCAACTTTTCCAAAATCCTTTTTCATTTTAAAATCCCACTCACACCAACTGAAACCAAAACAAAACACAAAGAACACCAAACACCTGGGATGAGGAACTGGTTTCCATGAATAACCTAATGACATGGTTAGTGGTCCATTACACAAGTAAGAATCAACAACTAAGAGGATGTTTAACTATGTAGTCACACATCACATGGGTTACTACTACATGTGAGATCAAAACATGACACTGACTCACCTCCATTTCCATTCCTCATCTATATCCCAAAATCCAAAACAAAATACTCAAATACTAGACTATACTTAGAAAATCAAGGATCAGAACGAGCAAGGGTTAATTAAGTCCTTCCTGTACGTACCTCTCATGTCCCGATAGTCCTAATCTCTGATCTTCTTAACACCCCAAATAATGAGGGCTGACTCTGATACTATTTTTCCACAAACCAATCTGGGATTCTATACAATCTGACACCTGACCTGGTCCGATACATGGACTTAAGGGAATTCCCAACCCCCACAGGCTGGAAACTAGTGTCAGGCATCAAAATAATACAATGGAAAATATTTATCCTAAAAGACAACTAGGATAAAAATACCCAAAAAAGAACATGCAGAAAAAACCAACAACAGAATATGAATAAATATAGAAGCTGATCCAAAAAAATAACTGGAGAAAAAAATATATATTGAGAAAAAAAATG
Source organism: Viscum album (assembly GCA_963277665.1). NCBI lineage: Eukaryota > Viridiplantae > Streptophyta > Magnoliopsida > Santalales > Viscaceae > Viscum > Viscum album. The sequence goes on from OY728135.1 coordinate 1,153,822,203, forward strand.
AGACTAAACTATGCTAACAAAATCTCTATGTGACCTCTTAGTGACCTCCAACCACAAGACCAACCTGATCTAAAAGCCCAACCAAACCAGAAAACTGAACCTATAAAACAACTTGGGTCTACCGATGATGAGTGGCACAAGTAGGGTGTGAGAGTAAACATCTTAGTATGTAATCACCACATATTCCATTCATTTCATTCCCTAAAATAGTCCCCAAAAACTAGTTTAAAATATATATAGAAAATAGGCTTTTAATCATTTCAGGAAACCAAAAACATCTTTCCACAAATTCTTTTTTGAAACCACTCACACAGCTATCCTTAAAAAAATGGTTTCGCACTCCAAAACTAGTTCAAAACCAAAACCCTAATACAAATACATACCAGATGACCAAAAAGGGGGCTATACAGAAAGTAAAGGGAACAAAATAATTAGACATAAACCAGTAGGTAAAATATACAACAAGTAGTAGAAATAAAAAGAACATACAGATAGTAAATCATGGGAATTTCCTAAACATCTCTAGAGGTAATCCCTGGATGTATTCAGTTAGGACTCACCTTTCTGCATATGGTGTATCTCTATAGATAATAACCAACTGGCCACTCTAAAGTATCCAATCCAGTGTCATGTCCCACTTGGCCTCTCAGCAAATCCATGGGGCACAACCCGTCTAATCAGGGTCTATAAGCAACTGTCACTCGACCCTCTAGATGACACCCAAGAATCCGATGATAGTATTAATTGGTGAATGGGAAGGTCCTCACACGCGTGGTTCAACTAAAACTCATTACCACCATGCTTTCCTAACCCAAACCCAGACACCACCTATGCGATGACCCTCTCTTTGGGGAATCCTCTATAGAGGTGGCCATCTCACAATAATCTATTCACAAGTACCAACCAAGCCATCACATCATTTGAATTTCAAAAATCACTTTCCAAACATTTTGAAATACCAAATGGTCCTTCACACTACCCAAGATTTCAATTTATTTTTCAAAAATTTCCAAGATGCCCACCGGGCCCATACACCACATGAAATATAAAACCAAATCATAAGGTACCAATAAAACCTTCACATCACTTTACCTTAAAACCAAAATTTCAAAGACAACACAAAGTGCCAACCAAGCCTTTAATATTTCCAATCCAAATACATTTAAAAATCTATTTCTACCCCATTTCTAAAGTCAATAAAAAAAACAACTTTCATGTGCACAATTCCAAACAAGCCTTTACATTTCAAACCCAAAACCATTACCAAGATACAGTGAAAACATGAAACAACACGAAGTGAAAAACAATACTTTTAAACCGCTTAGTTACTAAGTATGTCTTAAAGTTTCAAATGGGAATTTATACCAATACTTCACAAAACTAGATCTCAAAATGAAAAACGAGCCAAGTTTTCAAAAACACATTTGAAAACACATTTTAAAGCCACATAAAACACCAAAACACCATTTAGAAATCAAGGAAACCTTTTTGGGAAAAGAAAGAGGAAAGAGAGGAGAATAATTTTTGGAAAACCATGGTTCAAGGAATAACCACTTTTATCAAGGTGACAAATAGGCCTTAAGTAACCATTAAGAAACCAAAAAATTCCAAAAGATTCCAAAACCACTTATAAATTCATTTAAGAAAGACCAAATCTACATTCATTGACACTTTTCAAGTATACATAAAATCACCCAAAACCATTTTTGAAAGAAAATATCTTGATTTTAAACCAACACAGTAATCACACATAAGTGCCAGAGCATAGAAGTTACAAATTTCCACATACAAAATCCAATACAAAATACAACCATAATTCCAAAATATAACCATGGGAAAACACCACCCAAAACACACAATTTCACTTTAAAAGTTCAATTTATATTTTATCAAACACCTTTAATGATTTTAAATATTGGAATACTTGAAGAAACCCTTTGGAAAATCATTTCACACCGATTTCCATCATGTACATTAAAAAAAATTATACTAGCACCTAAAAATAAAGATTATAACATTTTAAAAATATTCCAGGAAAGCTCAAGCATCAACAAAATGTGCCAGAAAGGAAATGGATAGAAACACCTACCTCAACGACTTGCGAATGGAACGAAACTTCCAGAGAAGGAAGAATAAACCCCATGAGAAAATCTATACACCATAACAATAAATAAATCAAACTACATATGCCAACCCTTGTCCTGGGGTTTGTTCAAGAGAGACCCCACCAAAGAAAAACCAAATAACCAAGAGATAAAGAAGATGATAAGATAAAACTGACCAAAAATCCAAAAAAACTTACTCTAGAACGTTCAAGAAGTATCCATGGACAGAGGAAGGACAAATGTGGAAGATTAGAGGCTCCCATGGCATGCTTAAGTCAAGAAAGGGGAGGAAATATTGAAATGGGGTTAAAATAGAAAAGGGGAAAATAGTAATTTCCAACTTTTAATGACCTGGGAAACTCACATGGTTTGGACGCACAGTTTGAAAAACCCCATGCCAACCGTGAACAACCTACTGGAGAAGTGGGGAACCTCACATAGGTTGGCTGCACAGTTTCCCAAACAATGTGCCGACTATGCTAAACGCCACTTTTCAATCTACAAAACCCTTCACATGCTTGCCGCACAGTTTCCTCTAACCATGCATAGGCTGTGAACTATACCCCAAACACTAACCTTCAAGCCCCACAGTTTTCCCTTGACCCTTCATGGTCTAGACCAAGCCCTGCTCAGGCCATTCAAGTCAAACCGTGCAAGAAGAATTTGAACTAAAAACATCCTCTTCCCTAACTGGCCACACGGTTAACCCTCAAACTGTGCACAAAAACTGTACACAAGCCAAAAGGCCACCCAAAAACTTGAAAACTCAAAACTTCAAACCAGGAACTCAACCCAAACCCCATACAAAAGAATCAAAGCCAAGAAAAGAATAAAACAAAGGAAATTCCATGATCGAGGTGTAACACGCCCCCTCGCCTCACCCCTCACCCTCCAGTAACCCCATTTACCTCTCAGCCCCAACCCCCTCTCCCTCCAGTACATGTAACATGTTGCCTCCCATGCCCCCTCGACCTCCCTCATCCCAACAGTGTAAAATGAGGGCCAATATAATTCAACCACTCGGTCTACTTACACACAAGGAATGAACCTTTCAACTCAACCATCCAAGTTATTAATAAATAATTGTATTTTATTATATATATATATATGTTTATATTATATGTAAATATGATTATATTATATTATATTATATATATATTTATATATATATATATGTGTGTGTGTGTGTAATTAGCCACGTTTTAAAACGTATAAATATAACTAAAATAGTTACGTTTTCTTAAAAATGTGGATAAATTTAAAATATTTAATTTTATTATGTTATATATATATATATAAATACATTTCAGTATTTAAAATTTAATAATATATATATATATATATTATATTAATATATATGTTTATATGTATATGTGTGTGTGTTTATATTATATATTATATACATATGTTTATATTATATATATGTTTATATTTTATTTTTATAAACACACACACACACACATATATGTTTATATATATATATATATATTTATGTTTTATATTATATATATGTTTATATTTTATGTTTTTATATTATATATACATATATGTTTATATTTTATGTTTATTTATATGTTTATATTATATTATATAAATATATATGTGTATGTGTGTTTATATTAAATATATATGTTCACATATATATATATATGGATATATTTTATATATATTATATGGTTATATTAATATATATATATATCTTTATAAATAAATATATGTGTGTGTGTGTGTAAATATATATGTGTATGTGTGTGTGGGTATATATATATATATACAATTATCCATGTTTTAAAACGTACAAATGTCACTGAAATAGTCACATTTTCTTAAAAACATGACTAAATTTAAAACACTTAATTGAATTATGTTATATATATACACATTTTAGTATTTAGAATTTAAAATTATATATATATATATATTGTATATATATTAATATACATAAATTAATATATATATATAATTATTTTTTATATTTTATGTCTATATATATGTGTGTGTTTATATTATATTATATTTAGATATATGTTTATATTATATATATATGTTTATATTATATATATGTTTATATTTTATGTTTATATATATATATATTATATGTTTATATTTTAGGTTTATTTATATATTTACATTACATTATATTTATGTTTATATTATATATATGTGTGTGTGTGTGTTTATATTATATATACATGTTCATATATATATATTATATGTTTTTATTAATATATATATATCTTCATGTGTGTAAATATATATGTGTATGTATACATATATATAATTATAATTATAAATATATATATATATATATATATATAATTAGCTTCATTTTAAAACACTAGTAAAAATGTCACTAAAATAATCCTATTTTCTTAAAAACATGAGTAAATTTAAAAAATATATATTAGGTGCTTGGGGGTACAATTATATCGAACACACACACTATAACGACTCATACCCCCTGGGGCCTGTGCCGTGACTACCCCAAGCCCTCCTTCCATAGGCCAGGGGTTGGCGACTAGCACCGAAAGGCGTATTCCCTAAAACGGGAAGGCATTTCCTTTATAACCTAAAAACTCACACAAACTAAGCACACAACAAGATATGAACACAAGTAAACTGTATAGTAAAAAGAGTGTGTACAGTAATCAAAAGGGGCCGGAATACAAGCCCAACTGGAAAGTACAAGGAAAACTGAAATGTACAAGTAAAACTGGGAAGTACAATTAAAATTGGGAAGTACAAGTAAACTGGAACAACTCATGTGAACACTTTCCAAGGATCCTACCTGAAGAGTAGGTATAGCTCTCGAATGGTCGTCTCTACGGTAAAACTCATCTAATGTCCACCTCCAAGCTACCTCCAGTTCTGGTACCATCGTCCTCAGTCAGAACTATCCATCGTCAGCACCAAACACAATAAGGTGCGGGCATAGCCCGTGCATGGGTGAGTATAATGATACTTAGTAGGGACCCCGAGACACTCGAAGGTCTCACAAAATCCACAAAGGATAAACCAAAAAGCATGAAAACAACTGACAACCCTAATTAGGTATATCCCCATACATATACCTAAGTTTTAGAGTAAACCCATCTCAATCATGAGGAAACACAAGGCCCAACTCAAAATCCTAAAGCTCAACTGTCCCACAAAGGAAAGAATACCACGAAGGTAACACCGTGAAGGTAAATACCACAAAGGTAACGCCACACAGAAGAATAGCATAAAGGTATCACCATGAAGATATGCACCACAAATTTATGCCACAAAGATGATTACCACAACGGTAAAGACTCAGCTCACACCATGTATAACTTAGGTATGATAGTAAAGATGATTAGATGTAACTACTGAAACATCTTACTCTATTGAGAGGCAGACCCATGTAGGATTCTAAATCATCAGACCCACATAGGATCCTAGTAAAGAAGACCCACGTAGGATCCTAGAGTAGTCCCATGTGGATTCATAGAGTTAATCCAAGTGGGATCCTCGATCACAGACCCACGTAGGATCCCAAAGCATAGACCAACATAGGATCCCTTTCTCATGTTATAGCCAGCCACAGGGTTCCCGCACTAAACTCACTTGATTATGGGAGGGTCCGCTCCACAAGACACAGGTTGATACTCCAACTATCACTAAGTCCCACGAAGAAGTATCCCAAAGGACCGCCACTTAATAGGGGTCTCAACGCAATAGACGGTGCGTCAATCAGATGCCCGATCTGTAAGATATTGGACTTTTAGTCCCAAGGGACCGGTTAAATTCATGTTCGATCCAACCCGGTCATACCCCAACTTTATCCAAAACTCAAGTGGGGTATAACAAAAGGTCCGTCTCATTCCATGGTTTTTGGCGCCGCAGACGGTTTTTCAAACGGACGCTCGTAGCTCATGTTATAGCAGAAAGAGTAAAAAGGGTCGAAGCTGGTCCGGGTCCGGTCCGAACCGGTCGGGCCGACCCTACCCGGCCTAACCTGGGTCTGGCCTTGGGTCCGACCCTGCCCGCCTGCATGGCCCAACCCGCATTGGGTGGCCTGCGGCTGGATGGCCCCGTGGTGGGGTCCACCCTAGTCGCCACCCAAGGGGAGGCACCCCCCTGGGTACCCCGAACGGCTGGGCCATTCGGGTTGGGTAGCCGACCGGCCAACACCACGTGGCGCTGATAGATGGCACGCGAGACCCCGGGTCCCACTCGGCTCCCCAGCTGGCAGGACGGCCAGCCCTCTTCCATGGCGCGATCACGCGCTGCGCCGCCATCAGCGGCCAACAGCGAACCGGCCACCCCCCTTCGTGGCTGCAACCTTGTGCCGCGACCCCTGCACACCAGTGGTGCAGATGCGTACTGCCACCCCTTCATGCGGTCGACCGAGCGCCGACTACAGTCCTTGCTCCACAGCGGCTTACGGGCTGCAAAACTTCTCTTGCAGCGTGGTCGCGCTGCCGACGGGCCGCGACCCTTCTCCGGTGGCGTGGTCGCGTCGCCGATGTCGTCGCGACTGGCCGATGTGCTGGCCACCGCTCCCAAACCCTTCCGGCGCCCGTCACCAGCACCGATCACCGACGACATTCCTTGGGGAATCGAGCATGCCCCGATGGCCCATTCTTCATTCCGAAGACTTCCGCTCTTATCTCGGGACATCTCCATCGATTCAAGACCATCAAAATTCACAAAGGTTGCTAAGAGGTCGAGTCGTGTTCATTTCCCCCGCACTCTCTCCACGTTAGAACGATAGAATTCGGCATAGATGTTCATAATTCAAGAAGGATGACAAGAATGGGATAATGGGTATATCAAAAAAAATCCCTACCTCGATTTTCCGAAGGAGGAGGCGCGAGGAAGAAGATGAAGTTGTTAAAGAACATCGATGTTCATTGCTTCCGCAAGACACTTCCGATCCGGGCTTGGGGTCAGTCTCTTGTTCTTCATTGGAGTAAGTTCTTCCCTGGTTCTCCACGGTTCTCCAAAACCTCCTTTTCCAATGATTTCCCCCAAAGGAAATGAGGAGCCAACATAATAAAAAATAAGTCTATCAATTAATTAAAGTTGGCACAATTAATTAGTTGAAGTTGACACAATTAATTATTTGATGTTGGCATAATTAACCATGGAGAGTTGAAAGGTTTTCCCACATTAAAAGGGGTTTAGGTGGTCCCCACCACTATAAATTAAAATTTTGAGGATTAAATTACATAAATAAAATAAATACACTTTATATTATTTTCTCCCACGAAAAGCACAAAAACTAACTTTCACCCTCGACCTACTGTGGTCGAGTTGAAGGTCTCCTTAAGAGAATATCGGCGTTGCGAGTTCAACGGTGCCCTCAGATTTCAATCCTGAGCATCGGTTCAAAAGTTACAAAATGATGCTCATGCGTTTACTGAACGTACCTAAAAAAGTTCAAAAATTCATTTTGGGCACTCCGGGCCTCGAAATCACACGCCGTCAATTTTCGCAGACTCGTAATATTTCCATATAATTAAAAAAATTACATGAAAGAATCTGGGTCTTCACATTCTCCCCACCTTAGGTCTTTGCATCCCCGAAAGCCACAACACAAACTATGGAAACAAGTGGGGGTACTGAGCACGAATCTGAGCCTCTCACTCCCATGTGCTCTCTTGGAGGTTCCCGTGCTTCAAATGAAAACACACTAGAGGCATCGATCACCCATGAAGGACTCTCTTCTGACCATCCTCAATCTCTACTGTAACCTCCGTAAACGTCGCTCCATCTTCGGTGTCCAGCTTGCCACAGTCAATGATGTGCGAAAGATCATGTATGTATCTCCTCAGCTAGGATATGTGAAAAACATCATGCACTTGGTGAAACTGAGGGGGAAGTGCTAGGTGGTAAGCCACCTCACAAACTCTGCTGAGGACCTGAAAAGGTCCGATGAACCTCGGAGATAATTTTCCACCCCGACCAAATCTCTACAAACCTCATCGAGGCGAGACCCGTAAAAAGACGTGGTCACCATCCTAGAACTCTAGAGGTCTCCGTATCCTATCGGAAGACTTTTTCTTGATCTGTGCAGTCTTCATCCACTCCTGGATGATCTGCACCTTCTCCGTGGTAGCCTGTACTATCTCTGGTCCCATGAGTGCCGACTCCCTTGGGTCAATCCAGCACAAAGGCGATATGAAAGTTTGGCCATACAGATCCTCGAATGGTGCCATCCCAATGGTGGAGTGATAGCTGTTGTTGTATGCAACCTCCACCAAGGGCAAGTGATCCTCCCAACTGTGACCGAAGTCGAGGACACAAGCACGTAACATGTCCTCGAGGGTCTGAATGGTTCACTTAGTTTGGCCATTCGTCTGAGGATGGAAGGCGGTGCTCAAATGAAGTTACATCCCAAAAGCCTCCTGAAACCCCTTCTATAGACGGGAAGTGAAATGTGCATCACGATAGGAGACAATCATCAAGGGTACTCTATGTAGCTGCATAATCTCCTACACATAGAGGCATCCCAAGCTCTCTACTGAACCCTGCTCTCTGATCTGTAGGAAGTGGGCCGACTTGGTGAGTTGGTCAATGATCAACTAGATAGAATCATGACCCCTGGATGTATGTGGAAGTCCTGTCATGAAGTCCCTAGATATTTAGTCCCACTTCCACTCAAGGACCTCTAAAGGATGAACTAAGTCTGTTGGTACCTGATGCTCTACCTTCACTTTTTGACAAGTGAGGCACTGAGAAACAAACTCTGCTTGTGTTTTCTTCATTCCCGGCCACCAGTGATGTCGTTGGAGGTCCTAGTACATCTTCGCCACTCTTGGATGTACATCTATAGGGGATGAATGGAACTCCCTCAAAACTTCCTCCCGAAGAGACACTGGTACCATGGTACGTCCTATGAAGAGAATGACGTGCTCCCCACCTTCATAAAATCCATTAGGTGTCTGACCGATGGATATATGAACACGTCGAGACTTGCAGTCAGTATCCCCACGCTGAGCCTCCCTGAATCGATGAAGGAGTGGGAGAGTTACTGTAAGATACTGAAGAAAAGCTGCTCCATCTCGATCCACAAAGGATATCTACAAAGCGGCCATCTGCTCCATTGCCTCACCTAGAAGTTGTATACTAGATCTCCTGCTGAGTGCATCTGCTACAACGTTCCCCTTCCTAGGAGTATAGACTATCTCGAAGTCATAGTCCTATAGGAACTCAAGACAGCACCATTGTCTTAGGTTTAAGTCCTTCTGGGAGAAGATATACCAAAGAATTTGGTGATCAGAGTAGACCGTAAAATGCTCCCCCATCAAGTAGTGTCATCACATCTTCAAAGCGAAGACTACTAATGCTAACTCAAGGTCATGGGTAGTGTAGTTATACTCATGTTGTCTCAGCTGTCGAGAACCATATGCGATAACTGCTCGCTCCTACATCAGGACACATCCGAGCCCGGTCCATGATGCATCGCAGTAGACTACGTACCCAATGCCCTCCTTCGGAAGCCTCAAGATGTGGGCACTAGTCAGTCCCTGCCTCAGATCTTAAAAACTACACTGGGATCTCTTCAACCACAGGAAGGGTTTCCCCTTCTTCATCAACGCTGATAAAGGTGCTGAAACTATGGACAAATTCGACACAAATCTCTTATAGTATCCGGCCAAACCCAGGAAACTCAGTACCTCTGTCACACTCCTAGGTGGATTCCAAGCAAGTAACACCTCAATCTTCATTGGATCCACTGAAAATCCAAACTCTGATATGACATTTCCCAAAAATTGAACTTCTCGGATCCAAAATTGACACTTCGAGATCCTACCATAAAGCTAGTGCCCTTGGAGTGTGTCCAGAACTACCTACAAATGATAGGCATGATCCTCCTCAGTAGATGAGTAAATCAGAATGTCATTGATGTAGACCACCACAAAGCAATCAAGATATGGCTGAATGATCCTGTTTATGAGTCCCATGAACACAACTGGAGTGTTGGTCACGCCGAATGGCAAAACCAAGAACTCGTAGTGGCCATACTGACATCTGAAAGCCGTCTTCAGCACATCCTCATCTCATACTCTGAGATGGTGATAGATTGATCTGAGGTCTATCTTCGAGAACCACCATTCTCCCTTTAGCTGATCAAAGAGGTTGTCAATCCTTGGGAATGGGTACTTTTTCTTCACGGTCACCTGATTCAGGTGCCGATAGTCAACACAAAGTCTCAAGCTCCCATCCACCTTCTTGGAGAACAAAATTATGGCCACCCAAGGAGAAACACTGGGCCAGATAAACCCCTTCCCCTGTAAGTCATCCGGTTGTACCCACATCTCACGAAGCTCCGTGGGAGCCATCCGATATGCTGGTGTAGATATTGGTGCCATCCCAGGGTACAAGTCAATGTAAAAGTCCACCTCTCTATGAGAAGGTAGACTCGGAACATCATCAGGGAAGACATCCGTGTACTGGTCCCCCACTACAGGATACCTCAGACTCTCCACATTAACCACTCTGAGGTTAAGGCTAGCCAACTGATGAGTGATCGGCTGCACTGTCCTTTAGGTAAGTCCATCCTATGCTGCAAAACCTCCCTTCTCACCGATGAAGGTAAATCTAGTCCCATTCTCGCAGATACACCATAGTTTTCACCTAATGCAGTTGATCTGGGCATGGACTATACATAACCAATCCATACCCAAGATGACATCATAAGGCCTCGACACCGCTACTAGAAGATCCCAGACGAAGCTATCGCCTCCTAGAGTAAGATCAAACTGCCATCACCAATGTGTAATCATCTAATCATCTCCCGTAGGAGTCTCTATCCGTAAGGATTGAGCCAACATCTCCACCGGAATCTCTGAGCTCTAAATGAGGGTAGTGATAATAAAATAATGACTAGCACCTATGTCTATAAGTACTGCAACTAAGGTGGAGTAGACACAGATCATACCTCATATCATCTCCAGAGCAACATGGTCACAGGCCTCAGCTGCCTAGAGCTGAGCTCTCCCCTTTCCACCTGCTTCCTATGGTCGGGGTGGACCACCTGGTGGTGGTGGCAGTAACACATCAAATCATCGCCCACCACCAGCTACACGACCAGCTGCTCTGTCACGTTCGCCTTCTCCCTATGGACCTCCTCAGTTGAACCACTTTCTCGGCCTCAGCGGTCCTTTTACAATATTTTAATCATCCGTATGGTGGGTCAGGTAGTCACGAGCCATGTGACCCTGCCCGCCGCATGCGTAACACTACCTAATCCTCGCATGACTGGCTTGGTCTCGGGTGCCCCACAAAACCGACCCTAAATCCTGCGGTCATCCTCCTGTAGGTCTGGTCCTCTTAGACTTCTGTGACATATGTCTGCTAATAGCTGTAGAAGATTCCTCTATATGATGCCCGGTGGTGGGTCTCACAGTTGGTGACTGCTCAGCAAGAAACCTCTCCAATAAGAGGACTCTCTATAATACCCCTCCTGCGTCGGGATAATGAGAGAAATCATCAAAGCCCTGATCTCCTGCCTGAGTCCCTGCTCGAAGGTCCGGGACCTGAAGAATGAGTCCTGCACCATATCAGTGGAGGAATGTGAGAGGTTAGTGAACCTCGCTGAGTATTGAGCCACAGTCATGAATCCCTACTGTAGATGAAGAATCTCCTGTATGTGTATTGAGTGAAGGGTTTCTGGGACAAACTCTGGCCGAAACATGCTCTCAAAGTCTTCCTAGAGAAGTGTCACCTCGTCGTGAACCTAGAGCATCAAGCTCCACTATCTGCCTGCTGCTGGATGTAGAAGAATGGTGGCCAAGATCACCATGAGATCAGCTGGTGTCTCTACCAGTCGGAGGACTCTCACCACAACCCCCATCCAATGACCAGCTACCTGTGGATCCGTCTCAACCCTGAACCTGGGTGGAATATGGCGCTAGAACTCATGAAACGCGCTCAAGCAGCGTGCATCCTCTGCTGCTGGGGTGGTGGAATCAGTGGCCCAATAGGTAATGGTACCGTTGGTGCCTCTGCTGATGCCTCTACTGATAAAGGGCCATGCACCGAGGCCTCATCACTTGGTGGGCTGTCATGACACGCTCTACCCAAAAACCTGGCTGGCTGTCTGCATGGAGGCATCCTGCAAAGTAACAGGTGCGCCACAGTCATTAAGTCATACTTGGTGAGCTGACTCAAAGATATCACAAAGAAAACTTTTTAGAACACAGACACAATCAGTGTTTTTGTGCGCTGAGTCAGAAATCAGAAGTGAGGGTCCTGGTGTATTGATATGTCAGTCGCCACACCAACACTGGATTCCCTAAACTAATAGCCCAACTCATAACACTTAACACTATTATCATTAAAAGATCAGAGTACAATGTTCTATGATAGAACCAACTCCTATGATACCAATATGTCATGATCCGTCCCCCTAGGGCCCATGCCGTGACTACCCATGCCCGCCTTCCATAGGCCAGGGGCTGGAGACTAGCACTGAAAGGCGTATTTCCTAAAATGGGAAGGAATTGCCTTTATAACCTGTAAACTCACACAAACCAAGCACACCAAAATATACGGACACAAGTAAACTATATAGTAAAAAATATTGTGTGCAGTAAGCAAAAGTGGCTAGAATAAAAGGCCAACTGAAAATTACAAAGAAAAATGAAAAGTACAATTAAAACTGGGAAGTACAAGTAAAACTGGGAAGTACAAGTAAACTGGAACAACTCATGTGAACACCCACCAAGGATCCTACCTGAAGGGTAGGTATAACCCTCGAACAGTCATCTCTGTAGTAAACCTTGTATAACATCCACCTCTGAGCTACCTCTAGTCCTGGTACCCTCGTCCTCAGTCAGCATTGTCCGTTATCTGCACCAAACAGAACAAGGTGCGGGCATAGCCCGTGCAAGGGTGAGTATAACGATACTCAGTAGGGACCCCGAGACCCTCAAAGGTCTCACAAAATCCACAAAGGATAAATTACCAAGCATGAAAACCACTGAAAACCCTACTTAGGTATATGCCCATACATATACCTAAGTTTTCGGGTAAACCCATCTCAATCATGAGGAAACACAAGGCCAAACTGAAGAGACCAAAGATCAACTGTCCCACGAAGGAAAGAATACCAATAAGGTAACACCACGAAGGTAAGTACCAAAAAGGTAACACCACATAGAAGAATACCACAAAGGTATCACCATGAAGATATACACCAAAAAGGTACTCCACACAGATGATCACCACAATGGTAAAGACTCATCTCACACCCGGTATAACTTAGGTACGGTAGTAAAGATGATTAGATGTAACTACTGAAAAATTTTACTATGTTGAGAGGTAGACCGACATAGGATCCAAATCATCAGACTCATGTAAGATCCTAGAGTAGTCCCAAATGGATTCCTAGAGCAGATCCAAGTGGGATCCTCGATCAGATACCAATGTAGGATCCCAAAGCACTGACCCACATAGGATCCCTTTCTCATGTTACAACCAGCTACAGGGTTCCCACACTAAACTCGCTTGATTCCAGGAGGGCCCACACCTCAATCCATAGGTCGATACTCAAACTATCACGAAGTCCCACGAATAAGTATTCCAAAGGACAACCATGTAATAGGTGTATCAATTCAACAGACGGTGCGTCAATCAGACGCCTGGTCTGTAAGATATTGGCCTTTTAGTCCTGAGGGCCCGGTTGGATTCATGTTCGATCCAAACCGGTTGTACCCCAACTTTATCCAAAACTTAAATGGGGTATACCAAAAGAACCATATCGTTCCAAGGTTTTTGGCTCCGCATACGGTTCATTAAATGGACGCCTGTAACTCATGTTATAGACGAAAGAGTAAAAAGGGGTCGAAGCTAGTCAGGGTCCGGTCCGACCCGGTCCGACCCGACCCGACCCGGCCTGGGCCAACCCGACCCATGCTGGGCGGCGCACGCCAGTGGCGCACACTAGGGGGAGTGAACTGGCGGTTTGTGCTGGGCGGGCCACTGGGCGACCAGCGCTGGGTGGCCCGTGACTAGCCCGCGGCTGGATGGCCCCGCAGTTGGGTCCGCCCCTAGCCACCACCCAAGGGGAGACGCCCCCTAGGTACCCTGAATGTCTAGAACATTTGGGTTGGGTAGACGACCGACCGGTTCCACGGGGCGCCGGTATCTGGCACGCGGGACCCCGAGTTTCGCTCGGCTCCCCAGATGGCCGGACAACGATCCCTCTTCCGTGGCGCGGTCGTGCACCATGCCACCACCAGCACCCATTAGTAAATTGTCCGCCCCCCTTCGCCACCGCAACCTTATGCCACGACCCTTGCTCACCGGCGGTGCAGACACGCGTCACTACCCCCTTCACATGACCGACCAAGCACCGGACGCCATCCTTGCTCCACCACGACTGACAGGCCGCAACCCTTCTCCGGCGGTGCAATCGCGCCGCCACCATCATCATATCCGAACAATGTGCTGGCCGCCGCTCCAGAACCCTTCCGGCGCTAGTCGTTGGCACTGATCTCCATTGACATTCCTCGGGTCACTGGGCATGCCCCGATGGCCCGTTCTTCATTACAAAGACTCCCACTCTTGTCTTGGGACACCACCATTGATTCAAGACCCTCAAAATTCAAAAAGGTTGTTGAGAGGTCGGGTCGTGTTTGTTTGGCCCGCACTCTCTCTGTGTTATAATGATAGAATTCAACATAGATGTTCATAATTCAAGAAGGATGACAAGAACAAGATAAGGGGTATAGAAAAAACAACAATCCCTACCTTGATTTTCTGAAGGAGGAGGCATGAGGAAGAAGATGAAGTTGTTGAAGAATGTCAGCGTTCGTTGCTTTCGTAAGATTCTTCTGATCCAGGATCAGGGTCGGTCCCTCATTCTTCGTTGGAGCAAGTTCTTCCCCAGTTCTCCACGGTTCTACCAACCCTCCTTTTCCAACGATTTCCCCCAAATGAAATGAGAATCCAACATAATAAAAAATAAGTCTATAAATTAATTTAAGTTGGCACAATTAATTAATTGATGTTGGAAAAATTAATTATTTGAAGTTGGCACAATTAACCATGGAGAGATGAAAGGTTTTCCCACATTAATAGGGGTTCGGGTGGTCCCCACCACCATGAATTCAAATTTGGAGGACTAAATTCCATAAATAAAATAAAGATACATTATTTTATTTTCTCCCACTAAAAGCACAAAAACTAACTTTCACTGTAACGCCCTGACCCCAGTTACCCATTGTCGGTGCATTATTACATAACATTGGCATGATCACAAAGGATCAAGTCTCGAAAGACCGATTAGTTTAGTAGCCTTGGAAACACTAGATAAATTCATAAGTCTTACATTACATCATAAAGTGAAAAACTACAACAACATAGTCTCCATAGTCCACACTTATATCCCCTCAGACTATCTCTGCAGGTCAGTCATAAAATACTTCTTCACATCCTGGAAAAAATAAAACATTGAAAGGGGTGAGCTCAGATGCTCAGTAAGGATAACAATATCGCGGAAACTTTCCCAAATAAACATAAACATTTAAGTCAATGTATAACTAAAACAAAATCCTTTTAAACTTGAACTTCAGCATAATATGACAAAAATAAAATGATAGAATGCCATTACTTATTCACATGGATATTCTACTGGTCGAATAATCACATGCAATATCACTAACCACTTTCATAATGATGGAATGCATAATTCCAGACTATCATAACCACATAGTCAAGGCATTGTGCCAAGACTACAAATAAGATTTTGTCAAGGCCTTGTTCCAAGACACTAGTTTGTCTCATGAGACCTACCGATGCATCGAGGAGCTATAGCGGGCTCCACCCGTAACTTATTAAGTCCAATGCATTCCTCATATGAATAGGTTTAAACATAACATAAACATTTGTATTAAAACTAGCATACGAAATGTCAATAATTTCTCTATAAACCATGAATGCTATAAAAATAACACATCCATAGTCAAACATATCACAAAATCTTCAATATTATATGGAAGTTTTGTATCATAATAAATCAACTTCAAATAAGCTTAAAATCCATCAAAGGATGCTGACATAGATGAAATGAAAACTATTTGAGAGAAATATCTCCTTTTTTTGAAATAATTTAAAAGTCACATAATTATAAAATAAAACAGATACTTTGAAAATATTCTTATAAGATTGTAAGGGAAGATTCGATGATTTTATAATAGTGAAAAATAGCTTCACCCTCTGTATAAGTTAAAAAAGACATTCTTACCTTAATTCTGTCAAAAAGGATAAAAATGACCTTGTTTGGAAAACGACAGAAAGATTCCTATAAAACCATTTTATAAAAATTAAAAAAAGGGTATAAATGAATTTAACCCATATTATAGTAAATAGTAAAAATGTTTTGGAATACATTTTTAAGAAACATGCATGTGGATGATAAAGAGGTCCCAGTAGATAATTACGTATAAACAAACTCAGATAATGAAGAGATTGTGGAATAAACCCTTACCAATTTGGTAACTTACGAAACATACACCCCATGAAAGAAGTATCATACAATGAATATGTAAATACACATAAATTAAAGTGTATTACACAAATAATACAATTATGGGCAGTACATACATCACACAAAAGGTAATAGTGGAAATATGGAATGAATCTCACGGGAATAAGGAGTGAGATGAAACCCCTTACCTTGTACTTTTCCTTGGTCAAGGGTAGGTTATCCTCCTGTATAATAGTTAAATCATATTTATTAAATTATACAATAATAATATACATAAATATGATATCATATATGATCTTTTAATATTTCTTTGTTAATAATATTTTAGTATTATCGTCGTTTCAGGTGTTCACTTACTCATTTTCTTTTATATGTTTTGTTACATAATCCGTGTTTGTTATCCATAGTTTTTATATTATTAATATATAGAATGATATCAAGTCCTTAAACATTATTTTTAATCATCAAATGAAAATTATACTTGAATGGTTACGATGGGGAATGAATCTTATCGCGTTCGTGGAGACGGTAGTCCCTACGTACGCACGAGCGATAATATCATTATTTTTATTTTAAAATAATATATAATTGGATGGTGTATCATATATAAAAAATATTTATCATGTTATATTTATTATTTACATGAATTACATTTCATTTTTATACCCATCCAAATAATAATGTATTGAATAACAATTATACCACGACGTGGAGACGGTAAGTCGTACGTACGCACATATGCTGACATGTCATTAAAAGGATGGATAGAATACTGAATATGGTTGTACCATATTTATAATTACATCATAGTATATATAAGATATTTGAGTTATTATTTTAGAATGGAAATAACAAAGAAAGAAAGAGTGGAAGAAGAAAGGAACTTGAAAGAGGGTGGTGAAAACATTACCTCTTCTTCGAGTTCTTCCTTTTGATTTGATCAAAAGGGCTCCTTAGGTTGGCTTTATGATCAAAATAAGGAATCTAGGTTGGTGTTAGGGAAGTTGAGAGAATATTTGGGCAGGTTTTGGCCTAGCCAAAAGGCTTTGAAGGTATGAATTTGAGAGAATGGAGAGTGCCCTTTTATAAGAGGGGTGGGGGAACCTTAGGAAAAAACTTAAAATATTATTTTATAATAAATATATATTCGGTTTATAATGGCTCCAAATTGATTTATTTATAGGATAAGGTGAGTATGGGTCAAATTACACTCAACCAATAGGTTTTAGAAAGGTTTGGGTCACTTTATTAACCTTATCTTTTAGTTTTAACTCTTAGTTAATTAGTTTGACATTTACCATGTCTCTTTGTATTTTTATATTATATAGTTAATAAACTTACTATAAACTTCCAATAGACCCCCAAGTGGTCCATTAATGATAAAAATATCATGATATAAGTCCTTTGGACGAACCTTAGATTTTTAGGAATAGAATATCAATCAATAATATAATATTTGTTTTAAAAACTCTTTTATGTCAATTTGGACACTATTGGGTATTTTGTTTTTGATAAATTCATAACAGCATTATTACTTCGAAAAAAATTCATACAACCAATCCTAATATGTCATATTAACCTAGAAAATTATTGTAATTCATAAAAAGTCTCAAATTACATTTATTTGGGTATTTATAATATCAATTATCTTAATATTTCATTAATACGGTAATTACTGCATCATCATTGTATCATAAATAAATTAAATTTTTTAATGTCCAAAAATTATAAATAAAATACTATTATGTATGAAATATTTTTAGATATTTAATTAATATTTATAATCAAATTTATATTTTGTATAACCCTATATGAAAAATGTTTTAGTTATTAAACATTGATTTTAACTCTTTTAACTCTTCTTTGAATTAAATAATAATAAATGTCCTAATCTAATCCAAGTGAACCTAAATGATAATATTTTATTCATAAGGTTGTTTTTGGTAGAGATACACTTTTCCAATATAATTAGTACATGTGTTAGGGTAATATTAATATCATTTTACCCTTAATTACCCAATTTACTTTTAACCGTGGTAAATAAAAGTAAAAAGTTACTATTCACCAAAAATTATTTTTTATCTTATTGAACCACATTTTACTCATTTATATTAATCGTGTCTCTTGTATTTTAGAAATTCCACTCATAGAAGTTGTAAAATTACGTTTTATGTGAATTTACAAATTCTCCTAGGAGATGGGTAAAAGACGGTGAAAAGTTCAATAAAATATTTATATATCTAACTTTATTCTAAAATAACTCCAATTAATTACATTTAACTTACATAGGTATTATGTATCTATTTTTACCTTAATTAAATTTAAATAAAATAAATAATTATTTAAATAAAAAGTCGGTTTTAACCAATAACTCAGTGTTTTCACTATTCATCAAAAATTGAAAGTTTTCAGAAAAATACCAAAAATTCACCCTAAGATAATTTTGATATTTAGAATCCAAAAATTATGTATATTTTACCAAATTAAAAACATATAAGTTGCATTAATTAATTTAAAATTTAATTCCTATTGTCAAAACCAAAAAGCGGGTTTTTAAGAAATAATAACTATCAAAAGATTAACACTTGTTTATGTGCATTTTCAAAGTGAAATTACTCCCAATGAACAATAATTAATTAAATGGTAAAAATATAATCTAACTATACTTTAAAACAACTCAAATTTATAATTTAACACTATAAATTATTTTTATTAAAAAAGTTGTTTTTAGTTTAAATTTATTATTTTTCACTATTCACAAAAATATGAAAGTTATCAGAAAAACATCAAAAATTCATAAAAACTAATTTTTTATGTTCAGATTCTAAAGAAGATGTTTATTTTGTCAAATTTAATATATAAAAGTGTCAAATATTTGATTTTAAAAAGTTTCTCCATTAAAAGGCGATAAAATTGCATTTTTTTAAAAATACTTCTTTTATCTGAAAAAAATGAATTTGTTCTTATATTATGTCTAAGAAACTCATAATATGGATTCTAAAATTATAAAGATTATATAAAATTCAAAATTTAGTTAATACTATTCATAACCACTTTTGAACGGCTAGTTTGGTAAGTCATGATGCGCTTGAACTCGGTGTTGCGTGTAGTGGAAGTTATTGAATTACTTTAAATAAATAACATACTATGAAATATTTGGGTGTTACATTCACCCTCAACCTACTATGGTCGAGGTGAAGGTCTCCTTAATCGAATATCAGCGCTACGAGTTCAACGGTACCCTCATATTTCTATTCCGTGCACCGGTTCAAAAGTTACAAAACGCCGCTCACGTGTTTAATGAACATACCTAAAAAAAGTTCAAAAAATCATTCCAGGTACTCCGGGCCTTGGAATAACGCGTCATCAATTTTCGCGGACTCATAATATTCCCATATAAATAAAAAAATTACATGAAAAAATCCAGGCCTTTACACACACACTACACACACATAAGCCTGGAAGCCAGGTCGTAGATCCTCCAATGGATAACCCACCCAACCATCCAATTTATTACATCTTATATATTTGGCCTGAAGGCTCAGTGGGCATGTAGCCCATTACATGGCTCGTAGGTCTGAATTTTTTAGCCCAAGGTCCATTATGTGAATAGTACTTCTATAGTACCCCATTTTCTACAATACCTTCACATTACTTGCCATTACTACAGTACCCATTTATAGTGTCCGCCACTACAGTGTTGTTGTTGCTGCAGTGCTTCCACTACTACAGTACCTCTACAGCACTGCTACAGTAACCTACATCCAATGTTTTTATATATAAATATATTTATATATAGTTATATATGTGTGTATGTGTGTTTATATATATATATATATGTTTATATATATGGGTATGTGTTTATATATATATATATATATCTAAATATATATTTACATCGATGCAGGAAATGAGCTATATAAATATATACATTTTTAGCAATCTTTTCAAGAAACATCGCTAATATAGAAAAGTTTTTCAAGAAACATCACTCAATTTAAAAATTAGTGACGTTTTTAAAAAAAGTTACTAAATTAATTTTTTTTGTAGTGAGAATAATAAGTTTTATGTGGTTCAGACTTGCATCCTAATTTACAAGGGGGAACACTACAACTCTTTATTCAAAGAAAATAGGAAGATAATTACACATTTTTTTGCATTTTGATCACAAGTGATCCACTATACTACTTATAGTAGGATATAGTCGGTGTGTTTGGTTGTTACTAGCATTCATTCTTCATGGGACATAGTCCACCTTGTTCAATCTTCACAAAGGAACCCTTCTATCAGTTAAAGACTTTGACCACCTCAACTCCTCCATCTGATCAATAGTTTTATCTCCTGAAAATCTCAGAGAATGAATGCTATGATACTTTCCTTTTACCTCACTATCTTCAAGCTAAGTGATCAAAGATAACATCTGAATACCCCTTCCATCCATTCAGTTTGATCATATTGTCTGATGGTATCATCCGACTACTCTGTTTGATAACCTAGACTGTATAGCTTCCGACCATCCTATAATTCCCATAGACTTTCAGGTTGTTATGTTTTGGAGGAATTTTATTGTTTGGTTTAGTGAGGGGTTTTTTGAGAATCAAGACTCAGATTGAGATTCTGAGGGTCTAGAGGCCCTTAAATTATTTTTTTGGATATATTATGAGGCTTAGTTGATACCTTGGGTGATTGAGTGTAATTCAAAGATAGTTCAGGATGAATGGTGGATTGAATTTTAGTATCATAGAAGCATTCATTCCATGAACCATGGTTCATGCTAAGAATGGAGTTAGCCGAGGGGAGAAGCCCTTTACCCAAAACAGTTCATGTCGTGAACCAGGGGTTCATGTTATGAATGTGTAAAGAAACTGAAATATACACCATGAACTGCCTTGTTTATGTCATTAATGACACCTATGTGATTTTTTGAGGAGGGGAAAACACATTTTTATGATTAATTCCCTTCATTTTTGGGGGATTTGAGATATACATGAGGTCCATTTCGGCTAAATCCCTTCCCCTATCATTCCTACTTCAATCTCCCTTAAGAGGGGATGATTTTTAGTGTGTTCCTGTAACAGATCCCAGGTATGTTGTTTTTTTCTTTCTCAGTTTATGATTCTCATGACTATATACTGATTTTAGTTAGATTTTTGCCAAGGTTTCAATGATGATTTAATTAGATCCTGGAATACTTGTCCTAGTCGATGGTGATTTTTATCGTCTTGCATAGAGGACATCCGTAGAAGTTTATTACATGTATTCCTTCACCGTTTCAATGAATGTAATCCACTACCCTATATTATTTATGATTTTTATTTAAATATGATGAAATTGACATTTAGCCAGGTTACAATGATATGGATTTTTGTTAGGATGGTGTCAGAGGTGTATCATGAACCTTTTTAGGGTAGTTGGTCATGGTTTTATTGTGACAATTATTCTCAAATCCTTAATAGAGTTAGGTGGTCCCTTTAATTCAAGCTATGTAAGACTGATTTCTTGCATGCATGTTCATGGGTTTGACTGGAGAAGATAGGGATCCATAGTTACTAAGATGCATATATAGGATGATTTTGGGTCTCTTATGCATAGGTTGAGTTCTATTTATCACTTGGATGATTTGGGGTTTCTTGATGGCTATGTCTCCAACGGAGGAGGGCGTTGGTTTAGTTTAGGAAATACCACTAGGTGTACCTAGTATGTGAGATGCGATTTAGGTATCCTAGGGTGGATTACCTAAGGCTAGTTGGGAAGGCATGAGAGGATTTCACATTGTGATGATGGGTAGTATGACCATCACACTTGATGAGTCATACCCTCGTAAGGATGGTATGATGCCCAGTTATAATTGTGAGCATAATGAGTCCTTCAGGATGGGACACATGTGATAGATAAGGGTTTTATATGTGTAACAGTTTGAGACATATCCCTTAAGAGATACGAGGAATGACCTAGAGAGGGTCGTGGACTTTGTTTGAGGACTTGGAATGTGGTTTCAAAGGGGTATTATAGTGAGATTACTTGGGATGTTCCCTAGGTTGTGGGACTTGGACTGATGAGGTATCCCGATGAGGTTGGACCGAGCCTTGAGTTTTGGGTCGATATGAGTGTATGGGCTATGGTGTCACTAAGGGGTGACATGTGCAAGGTGGAATTGAAAAGAATAGAATGAGGCATGTCTCAAGAACTATAGTGTATTACCTGAAGGTTGGGATGATAATTCTGTGAGGATTGACATGTTTTACATGGTATCGAGGAACATTTGAGATGAGGGGTCATGTTTGAGTTACTAGTGCTCAAGTGGTGAGATTGTGAGATTTTGTGATTTTTTTATCCTTTTTTATTTCATGCATGTTCTTGTACTTATGATAGATGAAAGTTTCTATTGGGGGAGTGTATCTTTAGGCCCATACTCCCCATGAGTGAGATGGTTGGAAGGATTTCCATGGGTCTGATGAGATCCCAATGTGCATGAATTTGGACCTTTCATTGAGTAGTCTTGGGTCATTATGATGTACCTCGCCTTGAGTAGGTTTAAGCTGAGGGATTCTCATTAGAATTCTTGGTCATGATGTAATTAAATACATGGATTATGAATTAATTGTACCGACCTAGTATCCACTAATACAGTTTCCCAAGCTAGTGGGTCACATAGCCTCAAATGTGCCTCCCTGTATGATAGAGGATGATGACTAGTAGAGATGGTCTAAGGTGGTATGATGGGGAGACTATAAAATCATATTAGAGTAGAAAAACAATAATAAATAATAAACAAAAATATAATAATCATTATATAAATGACAGCATAGTAGAAACATATGCCATAATAAAGAACAATAGAAAAAATGAGACATCTAAGAAGAAATAATAATCAAAATCCATAGGCTGAGTCATATAAAAACGATTTCATGGAATGATGATGTACTAAAATGGGGAATACAAGGGATACAGAGTACAAACATATACAAAATGCTACACAAAATAACAAAATACCCAAAGGCATCACCAATAGAATCATGAGCATAAGCTAGTTCCTTGGCCTCTATACTCTATGCTATAGGAAAAACAGATCAAGCCTCTACGAAAAGGTACTTTCCCTTATACACACCGGAAATTATGAAGTTTTCTCGGGTACCATAGGTAGCCTAGTCAGGGTAGGAAACCACCAATGGTGTCTAGAATAATCCTATCAATATATATAGCATAACAGTGTGTAGGTATGATAGAAAATAAACAATGATAAAAACTATGTACTAGTCGGATCAGGTTTCTATAGGACACCTGGTATAGTTTACCTGCATTGGAATAGTCTAGAATACATCTGATCTCAGTTTACCATGCACAACCATATATAAGTAACTATACATAATATGTATATACCTTATATATGTGAGGACATATGTAAGAATATACATAGATACTAGGTTCTAGCAGGACCTAGGCCGTAACTAACACATCCATGCATAATATAATGAGATATAAGATCCATCAATGATACTAGCTGGAATCTCATAAGAACGCGAGACATCAGGCTTGTCACTTTAGATAGTGGGGAGAGTCATCATTCCCAACACTCGTGATAGTGGGGTGAGTCATCATGCCCAAAACTTGATGTAATAGTACGTGAAACATCATGACCATCATCCAAGTAAATGGTGTGTGATTCCATTCCCAACACTCAATATAAGGGATCATGAAAAACCATGCTCAAAACGTCCCTTAACTGTTGTCCACCAACCAATATCCATGTCCTAATCAGAATAATTAAATGGAATTTCCTTTAAAATAATTTACATTCATTTACCCTAATTTAACCATGGGTGCCAAAAATCATATAATTCATTATCTATTTATAAAATGTTATGTGGTCTTTCCACTCAATTTATTTAATTTAAATCAATTAATTTAATTAAAAATCAAGGAAAATCGGGTTTTAAGTCAATCCAAACCACTTAGGAGGTGGTTGGTTAATTAGATATTCATATTAAGGAGGGAAATTAATTTAACACACTCACAGGGGTGTCTATCAATGAGGTAAACATACATCTATAATAAAACATGGGTCTACATGTGTATTGTATCATGGTTCAATTATTTTTAAAAAATAATAATGAAATTTTCAAGAAACATGTGGAATGGTTCGACATGAGGAACTGTGGAAAAATATATAAAAACACCTACAATTTTAGGAAAAATTAATATACCGCCTACCTTAGGCTCGTGGATGACTCATTTTCCAGTATCAGCTTTAGGTTTAAATTAGAATAGAAGAAATATTTAGAATATATATATGCCCTTAAAATTGGGAATATCATCTCACACCAAAATAACATAGGAGATGGGTAGAGAAACTAAGAAATGAAGGAAGGGGATTATACCTCTTAACATTAGCTATCAAACCCATATTATGGTGAAGAAATAGAGTCTGAATGAGAAGATGGATTCAAATCCTAGAAATCAAGAAGGGTGATCTTTTGAGTGAGTGAGGGATGTTGTGCATGGGAGTATATAGAAAACGTGATTGGTGAGTTAAATATAAATAGGGTAAAAAAGGTAATTCTGCCCAATTTTTAAGTTCACATGGTTGGGACACACGGTTTCCCAAAACATACACCAACCATACAAAAAAAATTCCAAGGGAAGCCACCCCTCACATGGATAGTGCATGGTTAAACTAACTATGTACATCCCATATAGAACCACTCTGCCTCTTGTCTGATACAAGTCACACTACCATGCGGATAAGGTTGCATGGTTTAGTCTAACTATACGGCCCTATTCAACCATTTTCATTACCTATC
Organism: Viscum album; assembly: GCA_963277665.1. Classification (NCBI taxonomy): domain Eukaryota; kingdom Viridiplantae; phylum Streptophyta; class Magnoliopsida; order Santalales; family Viscaceae; genus Viscum; species Viscum album. The sequence continues at coordinate 1,153,847,573 of OY728135.1, forward strand.
ACAATTTGGCAAAACCATGAAGGATCATGGGCATGCTTTAGAAAAAATATAGCACCCCAAGATTTTGGTTATCTTTTTTCAGTTTAATTTAATATTTTGATATTATTCATTTCATGAAATACTAAAAATAGATTTTAACTAATTCAAAAATTCCATTCACGCGGAGCCAACTTGGTGTATGTTACACACAATCCCAACTTAGAGTATGTTACATGAAACAACAAGGATATCATACATTACACATAAGATTAACCTTCCTCGATGGCTTGTGTAACATACAAGACTGAGTGTTACCTAAATGTAATATATTATTAAAAATATTATTATAATGGAATATAACATAGCCATTAATTTTGTAGATATGAAATAGTGTTAAATAAATTATGAAAATATGTGTTTTACAAAAATATAATATGAATTCATAGGTTACCATTTAATGAATATGAAAACCGATTGAATATAAAGGAAAACATTAATATAGTCATAAAGCTAGTTTAAACTAGTAAATTAAATTAATTACAATTGGTAAGTTATATTAATTCATTACATATGTTATATAATCAATAAAATACTTTTAATATTCATCCAATATATTCTATAGACAAAATATAAAAACAAACCCAATTTTATGCATAAAAACCATTTTTTTTATAAAGGTAGTTTTGCCGCATTTTAATGGAGAACCAATTTTAAATACAATTTTTGGAACTTTTATAAATTTAATATGACAAAATAAACTTTATATTTGGAATATAAACATAAAAATTAGGTTTGGATAAATTTTTGGTATTTTTATAAAAGGTTTTATCTTTTAATGAATAGTAAAAAATACTGGATTTTATTTCAAAACTGATTTTTCATATAATTTATTTATAAGGTTAAATGATATTTTTAAATGGTTTAATAGTTTAGTTAGATAAAATTTATACCAATTAATCCAATGTAGTTAATTGTAACTAACCTTATATTTAAATTGGATATAAAAACATAGCAAACTTTTGATCATTTTTACTTTAAAAACCCGTATTGTCCTCCCGACAACGGGATTAATTTTAAATTAATTTATGAAACTTATAGGGTTATATTTTGGAAAAACGGATTCCATATTTGGAATAAATTTTTTTTATAATTTCTAATAAGGTCAAATTTGTTTTTGACCAAAAATATTAGTGAAAGTAATTAAAATTAATTAATTCAGTTAAGAGAAAAATTTGGTTAATAAAGTACTAAACCATAAATTTAAGACCCAAAAGGACCAAGAAACTATTCCAATAACCATTGGATGTCCATATTTATAACCTTTAATCAATTTTATATATCTTGGTCCATTATTTTATCCACTTGCTACATGAAAAACATGGGTGTAATTCTCTCTCCAAATATTTACCAGAGTGTCACTCCTCCTCCACTGTAAAAGGCCACCACCTCTACCCATTCCTCACACATATAAAACCTTTTAATTTCAGCCAATATATACCCAAATATCTTCCAAAAAATACTAATTTATACCTTGAATCATCCATTTGGTCATAAATCCTCGCATGGAAGCATTTTGGCACAAACCAAAAGGAGTTACCCGATTTAGAGGCAATATCTTCTCTCAAGATCCTTTCCTTTATTTCCTTTATTTACCCCTCCACTATATTTATTAAATTATTTTGTGACAATAAAAATATCTTAAATATAATAGGATGTTTTTATTAAAATATTTTGACCTAAAATTACACACACCTTAATCTAATGGATATTGAACATACTGTTTCTGTGTATGGAGAACTACTGCCCCACGAAACGATGATTGTTCATTTTCCATTTACCAACTATCATGGTGGACATTAAGATGAAAAATATATTTATATATGTTTTATAAAAAATTTATTATGTATTTAATCTTATGTATTACTTTTACAACACACATATCTTTACTTTACATTTGGTGTTAATACGATAATCTCGTTTGAGGAAGTGTGGACTACCGCCCCTCAAAGCAATGTGATTTGTTCACAAACAACATGGAATGTATTAAGGATGGATTTAGTGAAATTATATGATATATATGATATATTCATGGTACTATAATAATGATAAATATATACACACACACAAACAAACACACACACACACACACATATATATACATATGTCATTTACTTACTTTCTTTCAATACGACAATAAAGATGGGAACACCATTCATGCACACTTACGGATTACCATCTCTATGAATGGTGTATTTCATTTTGTACTTATTTTTGATATAAATTATTATAATATAAATATACTTTATATACCTAATATTTATATCATTTTACAAATTCTATAATCATGATATAAGTATAAGGACCAACAATATAACCAATTAAAACACATGCGAAGAACAAAACGAATATTACCCTAAGTGAAACCTTAACATCATATTGTTAAAAAGTGGGTAATATAAAGTCATAATCAAACCTATAAGGCCCTGACCTTAAACATTCCAAAATTTAGACATAAGTCAATAATTTGACTTTAATTCACATCTATGATATTTTCAGGTTTAGAGTTTTAGAGGATTAGGTCATAACTCATACATAAAAACTTAAATATTACAAAGTAGAAACTTCTACTCACTATCCATTTTTTTTCATAAAACAAAAAAATGTTAAAAAGGAAACATGGTCTTGTTTCATGTTTAAACATAATAACTTTTCCTTTATCCCATCCTTGACTCTATTATCTTTTAAATCTAGTGAATAACATTTCAAACTTGGGATGAGAATAAAAATATAAATAATGGATACACAAATAAGGAAAACTACTAGTCTTGTGAAAACATGTAAACCATGAATACATTATGATAAAGTAATACTTTTTACCTTTATGAAGTAATAAATACTCTTCACTAAATATAATCTTGGTTCTTACCTATTTTCTAATCAAAATAATACCATAAAACTCATATAAATCACATATAACATATAAAGGTAACTTGGGATATAGTCATACTTAAATGGAATAACCATATTGTTTAATTCCACACATATCACTCTTACAAATAAAATATCAATACGATCGACTTCCTTAACCAATGTATTCAAGGTTATAACATAACCACCCATCCTTAGTTTTTCATAGAACCGCCTATTTTTGGTTTATCATGAAACCAACCATCTTTATTTTATCACATAACCACCCATAAAATTTCAAAGTACCATTATATAATCATAACACAAAAAGATTGCAATTATCAACATTTCACTATTAACATTTCATTTTCATTGACAAGAAATAATTTCAAGATATTGAAATATTATGTCCACTCTCCAAAGCATTTTCAATACCAAAACACCCAAAAAGAAAATAAGGGATTTCTGTTCCTTTTAAAAATATTAAGGCTTTTATAGGAAGCCAAATATCAAATAACAGTTACAACGGTAGAGAAGTTGTTGTCACCGTATAAATTAAAAAATATTAATTTTTTCATTTAGTAAAAAATCTCATAGAAAAAGATTATTTTTGAAACCCATTGAATGAAATTAAAAGTAAAAGGGGATAATTATACATAGTATAAAAGAAGGCAGTGTATATTATCAAAATATGCTTCAATGAAAGGGGATTGAGACGAAGTATCCTACCTTAAGTTTGATTTGTCACATATATTCATTTCTTGTTCTGAATAATAAAATTACGTTAATTTATACTTTCTTGAGAACCTTTTACAAGTTTATTATTTCTTTTATATCACTTATTACCATGTTATAAAAATTATATAATTATTTAAGTTCATATCAGATGTTTTGTTGATATTTGGTACTTGAGTCAAAAATGAACATGGTTTGATGTCACTAATCCATGTGATCATAAGTCCATAATATCCATAATAATATTCATGAAATTATTATTATATTTTTTCATAAATTATACCTTTAAATCAAACTATGAAATATGGTTATGAAAAATGAACAACCTTATATTCATAGAGACATTAACCTGTACGTACGCACGAGTAACGTATTAATTTTCCATTGATCATTATGGAAGTAAGGTAATTATTATTTCATCTTTACATAATGATAATATAATAATTAATAACATATTAATCATTTAAATATACTTATATATATCAGTGATATAATGAATAAAAATGAGTTACATCGCTTCGTAGAGGTGATAGTTCACACGTACGCACGAACGCGGTTATCATTTTTAAGAGAATATAAGTAAGAAAATAATTGATATATTATTATATTATAATGATTAATATGTCACAAATATTACATATGAACATTAATTCCATTATTATAACCACTCATTAGAGATGGTTATGGAAAACAAATTTGACCGGTTCATGGAGGTGATAGTTCACACGTACTCACGAATGATTAATTACTTTCCCATTTAATAGAAGTGGAGATGAATTTTGGTGATGATACTATCATAAAAAAATATCAGTATATTTATTATATTGGATTTATTATTTCATCTAGGAAGATGAATATTTAAAGGAATTTTAAGAAGAAATAAAATAGAAATATTTAAAGAAAACGATACCTCTTGTTTGGTTGATCAGCTTCGAAGAACACCATAACACCTATAAGGTGGGTGTTATGCCTAAAAAAAGGATTCAAGAATGTGTAGAGGGATTATAGTAAGGTTTTTGGTCAGATCTAGGCCGAATAAAAAGGATTTGGAAGTGTGAGTAACAGATAGGAATGAGTACCTTTTTATAGGAGAGGGGAGGAGCACACTTAGAATTACTAAAACTATTAAATTAATATAAATTCAATTTAGATTTGAAATAGTCCGTAACTCATTTATTTAGAAGATAAGATGATTATAGTTCTAAATACTATCATAAAATAATTTTTAGATATTTAGTGATTTTATTTTAAACCTCATAGTTTCTATTTACCCTTAATTATTCTTTTAATTATAATTGTGGTAACAACATTTTAAATATTAAGAGGATATAAATTTTACTTTTATGGGGTAAATTGCTCATAAATGGATGGTTTATGAACTTATAGACCTTATAATAGTCACTTTATAAATTTTAAATATTTTTATTATTTTTAAATAATTTAATAATATATTGTTTTTATAAAATATCAATTATGTCAATTTTGACACTATTCACTTTATTGAATTTAAATAAAATCCAAAAGAGAGATAAATTAGAATAAATCCATTTTATAGTATTATAAAATGTCATATTAACCTGTAAAATTTGTTTATTACATAAATCATGTCAAATAATATTTATTTTAATATTTAGAATATCATATATTAGATTCTTTCATTAATAAGGCAATCATTGAATCATCATTGTGTCATAATTAAATTTACTTATTTAATTCCTAAAAATTATAAATAAAATACCATGATGTATATAATATTTTTATATTTCTAATTAATATTTATAGTCGAATATATCAATTATATAACACCATATTAAAATGGTTTTAGTAATAAGGGTCGTGTTTATGATATTTTTGCCTTTACTTTAGATTAAATGTTATAAATGTCATTATAAAAAAAAGTGGCTTCCAAAGGCAAAATTTTCACCCCAAGAATTTTTTTGGTTTTTCATAACTCATAAAATTATATTAGGATATGTCTTAGGGTAGTTTTATATTATTATAATATTATTTTTACACTTATTTACCTGATTTACCCTTTCACTAGGGTAAATAAAATACTAAAGTTACCATTCATCAAAAATTATTTTGATCTTAATAAACCAAAATTTTCATACTGATAACAACCATATATTTTAGTTTTTAAAAATTCAATTCAGATAAGAGGAAAATTTACATTTAAAATTAATCCTGTTGTCAGAATTAGAAAACAGGTTTTTAAAAAGAAAAAACCATCAAAAGATTGACACATGTTTATATCAAATTTCAATGTGAAATTAATTCCAATGACCAAAATTGGATTAAATAATAAAAACATAATGTAAATATACTTTAAAACAAATTCAAATAAAAATATAACAATATAAATAAATTAGACCAAAATACAGTTTTCAATTAAAATGCAGTATTTTTCACTATTTATTAAAATATGAATTTTATTATAAAAATACCAAAATTTCAAACAAAGTAAATTTTTATGTACCACTACCAAATAAGGAGTTTATTTTTTTCATATAGAATGTATAAAAGTGACAAAAACTAGACTTAAAAAGGGTTCACCATCAAAAGGTGGTAAAATTGTCTTTAAAAAAATATTAGAGCATTCATGCTTAAAATTGGATTTATTCTCATTTAAAGCCTCTAAAATTTATTATAATAATGTAAAAAAATTTAATAAACATGTGTAAAAAATAATATAGTTAGTAATGTTCATTCCTGCCAATTTAATAACTAGGTAATATTAATAATGTATTATTTTTTTCGTATAACTGAGTCTTGCGTGCAACGTAAGATTTTTGAGAAATCCGTTATTGCGTGTCGGGTACGCTATCGGACAAAGAAACCCCTTTAACATAAAATTAATATCCTATTTATAAATATTAATAGATATGAAAATGTATTATTCTATAAATACCTAGGATGTTACATCCTTCCCCCTTTTATAAATTGCGTCCCCAAAATTTTATTCACTTATCAAATAAATGAGGGGTATTTCTCCTTCATAGCATTTTCAGATTCCCATTTTGCCTCTTTAACCATATGGTTTTCCACAAAACCATAACCTAAAAATAAGCTCATCCCACAACAATTTCTCTCTGCAGTCAAGAACCTGGACTAACTATTACTCAAAAGAAATATTATATTCCAATTGAACTAATTCTTGAATCAAAACATGAGATGGATATGGTATATACTTTATTAACATTTAAACTTAAAAAAAATTATGTACCTAGAATAAAATTGGAGGTAAATCCACTCTATTGGAAACTGATCCAACTTTCTCTTAGATTTTATAGGGTCCAATGAACCTTAGACTCAGCTTCCCTTTCTTACCAATATGCATCACACTTTTCCATGGTGAAACTTTTGGAAATACATGATCACCTACCTCAAATGAAATATCCTTCCTCCGGTTATCCGCACAACTCTTCTGTCTCCTCTGAGCTATTCTCATATTCTTCTGAATCAAATGAAATTTTTCTGCCTTCTCTTCTACCAATTATAGTTCCATAAACATCCTTTAACCTACTTCATCACAAAAAGCTAGAGTTCGACATCACTTTCAATATAATGCCTTAAATGGTGCCATATATATACTTGAATGAAAACAGTTATTATAAGAATACTAAACCAAATAAATATATTGATCTCAACTTCCCTGGTAATCCATTGAACATGCATGTAGCATATCCTCCATCACCTGAATTGTTTATGCTGACTGTCCATTTGATTGAGGATGAAAAGTTGTACTAAAATTTAATTCAGTACCCAATGGCTTATCAAGCCCTTTCCAAAATTTAAAAGTTAACCTGGGATCACAATCAGATACAATGGAGAAGAGAAACCCATACAACCTGAATATCTCTCTAAGATACAACTCAAAAAGTTGATCTAGATACATTGTATCTAGAATAGTAAGAAAATGATAAGATTTATTCAATCTATCAACAATAAACCAAATCCCATTGTTACCTTGAGAAGTATTTGGAAATCCCACTATGAAATACATGGATATATTTTCCCATTTCCACAATGGTACTAGAAAATGATGAAGCATCCCTTTCAGTAACTACCACTCAACATTTATCTATTCAAAAATCAAGCATCTTAGGGTAAAGTCAGTAATAATTTTTTTCCATTCCATCCCACCAGTAAAAATCCTGAAGGTATCTATACATCTTAGTGTTTCCAGGATGAACTGAAAATGGAGAACTATGAGCTTCACATAACAAATATTTCTTCTACTACGAATCACTGGGCACACATAATATCTTTCCAAAAATCAAAACAAAATCTTTATTAATATTAAATTCATGTAACATACCCTTATGAACCAATTCTACCTTTTTCTACAACTCACCATATTCTTTATGCACTTGCTTAATTCTATTTTATAGAGATGATTTGACTTCCACTTGAAGAAAAATAGAGGAATTTACTACACAAACAACTTCCAAGCCCAAATTCATAAAATAATTAACCAAAGGATCTCATTATAAATGTAGCATGGTTAATATTGCATTACTTTTTTAACTCAAAGCATCATCCACTTTATTTTATTTTCTTGGATGGTAATGAATCATGAAATCATAATCCTTGATTAATTCCATCCATCTCCTCTGTCACATGTTCAATTATTTATGAGTTAATATATACTTCAAACTTTTTTGATCAGTATATATTTCAAACTTGAAGCCATACAAATGATGCCTCCAAAATTTTAACGCAAAAACAACAACAGGTAATTCTAAATCATGTCTAGGGTAATTTAACTAATGAGGTTTCAACTGATGTGAGACATAAGCAATTACCTACTCATTATGCATTAAGACACAACCAAGTCTATTCAACAAAACATCACTATAGATAACAAATTCCCCATTCTTGGAAGGCAAGGCCAAAACTAAAGCATTAACCAATCTAATTTTAGTTCTTAAAAACAACCATCACATTATTTTTTCTAGATAAACTCAAATATCTTTGGTGTTAACTTAGTTAGTGGGATAGATAACTGAGAAAATTTATCAAAAAACCTTCAGTAATATCCCATAATCCAAGAAAACTATGGATATTTGTGATATTGGTAGGACTTGTCCACTCTTCAATAACTTTTTTAGAAGGGTTAACAATTATTCCATCCTTAGAAAAAATATGACCAAGGAAAAAAAATTTGCAAACAAAATTCACTCTGACTAAACTTTCCATATAGTTTATTTTCTTTTATAGTTTGAAAAAGAATCCTTAAGTTACTTTCATGTTCCTTATGACTTTTAGAATATACCAAAATATCATCAATAAACATAACCAAAAAATGATCAAAAAACTGATTAAAGACTCCATTCATGAGATTCATAAATACAGAAAGGGAATTAGATAACCCAAAGGGCATAACTATAAACTCATAATTCCCATATCTCATTCGGAACACTGTCTTTGGAATTCTATCCTCCTCCACCTTCAGTTGATAGTACCTGGACCTCAAATAAATCTCTAAAAAATACCGAGCTCCATAGAGTTGATCAAAAAATTCATATATATATGGAATAAGATACTTGTTCTTAATAGTGATGTTATTCAAGGATCTTTAATCATTACAAAGTCTCATAAAATGATATTTCAGTTTCACAAATAAAATAGAAGCATTCCATGGTGAAGTTATAAGTTGAATGAAACCTTTATCAATCAATTATTCTAAATGTTTTTTTAATTCCACCAATTCAAATTGATCCATTTGATAAGGGGGTTTATAAATAGACATAACATCAGGCACTAAATCAATAGTAAATTCAACCTCCATATCGAAAACAACACCACATAATTAATTAGGAAAAACATCCGTGAATTCATTCACTACTGTAATGTCACTAATCAAAATTGTTTCCTAATTTTCAAAAACATGATCTTGATAACTATTAATGCCATATTTAATCAATCTATTATATTATTGGTATGTTATTAATGTTATAAAATCATTGAATAAAACTTTCTGGGCTTTACAATCTATTTTAGAATGATAAACTAAAAGACAATCCATACCCAAAATGATATCAAATTCCATTATGGTAAGTTAAACAAGATTTTTAGGAAAGACTATACCACTAGTGATAATAGTAAGATTCCTATAAATCTAGGTTGCTTTAATAATTCCACCCAGATTTTCACCAAAAGTTTTATATCACATTCATGAGGTTTTATTTCCAATTTACTTCCAAATCTCTTAGAAATGAATTAATGTGAAGATATAGAGTCCAATGAAGTATTGTAATATTTTAAAAAAACCTGTAACATAATTTTCACCACTTAGTTTATGGTACCACATCAACCACTATAACACCCCGACCCCAGAATCCTAGAGTCAATGCATTATTTCAATACATTTGCATGATTACAAGGAATCTAGTCTCGAAGAACTGATTAGTTTAGTAGTCTTGGAAAATATAATACATATATGAATGTTACATTATATATTCAAAAATAAAACACAAAAAAAATAATCCATTGAGAATGCAATTATTCCCCTATATTAACCCTGCATATCAAAGATAATACACTTATTGGAATCATGGGAAAACAAAACATAAGAAAGGGGTGAGATCATATGCTCAGTAAGGGTAAATAATTTAGCGGAAGCTATAAACATTTAAGCCAAAATGTGTAATAAAAACAACAGCCTTTTAAACATAAACTTGAACATAATATGCAGAAAATAAATCAAACATTATCATATAAACATGCACATGGATATTCTACTAGTCGAATAATCACATATAATAATTAATTTCATAACGATGGAATGCCTAACACCGGGCATCATTACCACATTTTCAAGGCCTCGTGCTAAGACTAAAAATAATTTTTTTGTCAAGAACTTGTGCCAAGACACTAGTTTGTCTCATGAGACCTACCAATACATCGAGGAGCTATAGTGGGCTGCACCCATCACTTACTAAGTCCACTGCATTCCTCATATGAAAATGTTGAAACATAACACAAACATTTGTATTAAAACTAGAATAAAAAATGTCAATACATTAACCATAAACCATGAATGCTATAGAAATAGAACATCCACAATAAAACATATCATAACTAATTTAATACAATATGGAATATTGTATTATAATAAATCAACCTTAATCAAGAATAATATCTAGTAAAGAATATTGACATAGTTGAAAATGATCAGTAAAAATCTTTGAGAGAAATATCCCTTTTTGTGAAATCATTTAAAATTCACACATTTATAAACTAATTCATTTAAAAGATATTTTTGAATCAAAGTTTCCCACACCACTTTGAAACTTTTGAAAGGAATTAACATTTTAAAGCAATCATGTCTCTATAAATAAATCCTTATTTGAAAACATAAACATTAATGAGAAATATTTAGAAGAATAAATATTTAAAACATTTAAAATTATGTTTTAGTTAAAGAGTACCTTAAAATAATAATTTTTAAATTTCTATTATGAAATATGTACATGGATAATAAATATGTCCCAGAAAATACTTACACATAAACAATCTCGGATAATAATGAGATTGAGGAATTAACCCTCACCTTGTACTTTCCTTTAGTCGAGGGGATGTTTAACCGCTTGTATGATGACCATAGTATATTATTAAATTATACCAGAACCATATTAATATTTAAGATATCATACATGACTCATTTATCACTTTATACTTCCCATTTAATAATAATTTCATGTTAAATTAACATTTCAGTTAATAATCGCTTTCTTTATCATACGTGTTTTAACTTGTTATTCATGATCGTATCACTTAGATCATGATTTAAATACTTCAAGAGTATAAAACATGATTTATATATCATATATATTTAGAATATAAATATGTATTATATATATATATATATATGAAATGGAAAACACCATTTATGGAGATGGTAGGTCGTACGTACGCATAAACGCTGTTTCTGTTTTCATATCATATTGAACAGAACTAAGTGAATAATATATATATATATATATATATATATTCAGTAGCATTATTATGTCATATATTACATACTTATTAATAATATATATTTTTATAATCATTGTTGAATGGTGAATGTATAAATGAATCTCATCGCGTTCTGGAGATGGTAAGCCATACGTACACACGAGCAACAATATAATTTATTTAATAATTAAAAGGTGTAGAATTGGATGGTATATTAATTTTACAGAGAAATTATTATTTTAATTATTTTTATACATATTACTCATCATTATATCCATCCAAATAACATAGTGTTGAATAACAAATTGAACCACGACGTTGAGACGGTAAGCCGTACGTAGGCACGCATGGTGACATTAACATTCATAGGATGAATAGAATAATGAATATGATTGTACCATATTTATAATAAAATAATAGTATGTAGAAGGTATTGGAGTTATTTTTTTGATATGGAAATAAAAAATAATGAGAAAGTGGAAGAAGAAGATAACATTGAAAGAGGTGATGAAATTATTACCTCTTCTTCGAGTGCTTCCTTTTCATTTGATCAAAATGGATTCTTAGGTTGGATTCTGATCAAAGGAAGGCCTATAATATTAAGTTAGGGTAGTTGGGATGATATATTTTCAGGTTTTTAATGAGCTAAATGGCTTTGGAGGTGTGAATTTAAGAGAAGGGGAAGTTCCCTTTTATAAGAGGGGTGAGGGGCACCTTAAGAAAAACTTGAAATATTATTTTATTATACAATCATATTTGGTTTATAATATCTCCAAATGAATTTATTTAGAGACTTAGGTGGTTATGGATCTAAATCCTCTAAACCAATAGGTTTTAGACAAGTTTTGGTTACCATATTAACCTTATCTTTCAGATTTAACTCTTAGTTAAATAGTTTAACATTTACCATGTCTCCTTGTATTTTTATATTATATGGATAATAATCTTAATATAAAATGTTAAGCGAACCCCAACTGGTTAATTAATGACATATATATCATTATAAGTGTCCTTTGGCCAAAAATTAGATTTTTAGGACTATTATATAATTTAATAATATAGTATTTGTTTTAAAAACTCATTTATGTTGATTTTGACACTATTTGGTAATTTGTTTTTGTGAAAGTCATAACAACATTATTACTTAGAAAAAATATATTTAATAATCCCTAACATGTCATATTAACCTAGAAAATTTTTGGATGTCATCAAAACTTTGAAATTATATTTATTTTAATATTTATAATACCATTCATTTGATTCTTTTCATTAATAAGGTAATTACTGCATCATCATTGTGTCATCAATAAATTTAATTATTTAATATCTAAAAACAATAAATAAAATACCATGATGTCAGAACTTATTTTATCTTTATAATTAATATTTATAGTTGAATTTATCTTATGTAAAACCCTATATTAAAAATTTTTTAGTTATTAAAATTTGAATTTTACACTTTTAAGTCTTCTTTAAATAAAATAATAATAAATTTCCTAATCTAATCCAAGTGGACCAAAAGGATCATATTTTATTCCTAAGGTAGGTTTTTATCGAAATAAACTTATCCAATAGAATTAGGACATGTGTTAGGGTTATTATAATATAATTGTTTTACCTTTAATTACCGTATTTACTCTTAACCGTGGTAAATAAAAGTCAAAAGTTAGTATTCAAAAAAATTATTTTCAACTTATTAAACCATATTTTAATTACTGATTTCAACTTTGTCTCTCGGATTTTTGAAATTAAATTCATAGAAGTAGTAAAATTATGTTTTATGCAAATTTACAAATGTGCCTAGAAGGTGGGTAAAAGACGGTAAAAAGTTCAATAAAATTTTATATATCTAATATTATTATAAAATGAATCCTATAAATTAAATTGGACTTATATATGTATTATATATCTATTTTTACTTAAAATAAATTTACATAAAATAAATAATTAATTAAATAAAAAGTTACTTTTATACAATAACACAATGTTTTTCACTATTGATCAAAAATTGAAAGTTTTCAGAAAAATACCAAAAAATCACCCTAAGATAATTTTTATATTCCAAATTTAAAAATAAATTCTATTTTACCAAATTAAAAACATATAATTTTCATTAATTAATTTAAAATTAACTCCCATTGTCAAAACCAAAAAGCGTGTTTTTAAAAAAAGTAAAAACTATCAAAAGATTGACATGTGTTTATGTCAAATTTAAATGAAAAATTACTTATAATAAACAAAATTGTATTAAATGATAAAAAAATAGTCTAATTATACTTCCAAACCATTCAAATGTATAATTTAACACTATAAATTATTTTTATTAAAAAATTTATTTTCAATTAAAATTTAGTATTTTTCACTATTCATCAAAATATGAAAGTTATCAGAAAAGTACCAAAAATTTATCCAACCTAAATTTTTTTATGTCCCTATTATATATAAGAATCTAATTTCATTAAATTGAATATTTAAAAGTGTCAAATATTGGTTTTAAATAGGGTTCTCTATTAAAAGGCGGCAAAATTGTATTTTTTGAAAAATATTTGTTTTATCTGAAAAAAAGAATTTGTTATAATATTATGTCTAAGAAAAAAATAATATGGATTCAAAAATTGTATGGAGTATATAAAATTCAAAATTCATTTAATACTATTCATAACCACTTTTTTAACGACTAGTTTGTTAAGTTGTGGTGCGCTCGAACTCGGTGTTGTGTATAGCAAAAGTTATTGAATTACTTTGAAGAGATAATGTACTATGAAATATTGGGGTGTTATATTCTACCCTACTTAAATAAATTTCATCCTCGCAATTTGAAAATTTTCTTCGAAAATTAAAGGTTAAAAATAGAAAAACACCTTTGTGGAAAACCCACATCAAAAATTGGGTTAATAAAATGTAGTCTTAATAAGAGGGAAAGAGAAATGAAAAATTTAACACCAAATTATGATCTCTATTAGGTGAACATTGGTAGAAATTAGTGACAAATAATTGGAGGAAAAATGTAAATATTTATAGGGAGTGATTAAGGTCATCAATCACAAAAATGTGTAAAATTAAGGACCTCAAAGCCATCAATCTATGCTGATTTAAAATATCATCGGTTCAACAAAACATAAGGTATTAAGAGAAAAAATTTGTGGTTTTAATATCCCTTCACTAAAGTTTAAGAATTAATTTATTCATAGAATAAGAGGAAAAAATATACTTGACAAGTAGATTATCATCCTTCAACTAATTCCAACCACAAACTCATCTTTCACTCCAAAAAATAATAGAATTCAAAAATATTATATTTATCTTAATCATATAGGGTTTCAAAAATAATTAATTTATAATTCATTTGTAAGACTATTTAAAAAAACTACATTATACAAACCAGGACATTACATAGGCCAGTGGTAGGTGATGCACCCTTGTCTCCCTTCGGTAATGAGTTTAAGTCTTGCGGCCTTTCCAGATGCAACGAGTTGTCGCCCGACCTCCGAGTTGTACTTTTTATAACAATCCAAAAATAATATTAAGAAATTATTTAACATTAAACAATAGAATCCAATGTACAAATTAATTCATTCCAACCTTTAGACTTATCCAAAATAATTCGGTCTAAACTCACAATCCAAAATTTATAAGGAAGGTAAACATAATGAAGATCTCTTTTTTTATGTAATAACATGTGAATACCTTCATCATGTATTCTTTTAAAACATGTTAGCACCCTAAATTACTATAAAACCTTATTGATTACATTCATGCTCCCTTATTCCTTATAGAATACTGGATATACTCCTTATATCCAAAAATGTTGTAAACTCCAAAAATGATGGAATAAACAAATAGTTAATTAGTTCCAAGGTAGTCAATAATATAAAATATACTTTATCCAAGTCAATTATATATTATATATTAATCAACATCGATTTCAACCACCGCCGCCTCCTCCGCTCCCGCGGCCCCGCCGCCCAGGATTCCCTTCCTGACTTCCGCTTCCGCTCCTTCCCCGATGGCCTCCCCCACTCCCACCCTGATGCCACCCATCCCATTCCTGATCTCCTCCACGCCATCCAACACAACTTATTGCCTTCCTTCCTTAGCCTCATGACTTCTGTCGCCGCCGAATCGCCACCACCGACTTGCATCATAGCCGATATCTTCCTTCCGTTTGCCCACGCCGTCGGAGAGCAGCTCGGGATCCCCGTCGACTGCCTCAGCACCGTTGGAACCTCCGCGCTACTAGGATTCACTCAGTTCCGATTGCCCATGGAATGGGGATATTCTGTTGAGAAATATTTTAGGGATTTAACTAATTCAGACCCCACTCTTTCACCATTCAATGATGCTCTGTTCAACTTCGTGATGGAAGCAATGGAACAAGCTTTCAGTAAAGCCCCCATAGTGATTGTCAACACTCTTAGTAATTTTGAGGAAGAGTAAGTAGAAGTTATTGCATCTAAAAATCCTTGTGTGTATCCTATTGGGACAATTCATTTACTTCTCAAAAATATCCCTCAACAAAGTGAAATTAACTCTCTTGGATCCAATTTATGGAAGGAGGAATCAGGATGTCTCCCATGGTTGGATTCTCAAGATCCAAGCTCTATAATTTATGTGAATTTTGGTAGTTTAGTAAATGTGACACCCAAGAAACTAACCGAGATTTCTTGGGGACTTGTTAATTGTAACCACAACTTCTTGTGGGTGGTTAGGCCAGACTTGCTCACATATTGGGAAAAATCAGCTATGTTATCCATTGAATTGAGGAATCAAATCATAAAGAGAGGGTTCATTGAAAACTGGTGTCCTCAAGAAGAGGTCCTCAATCACATATCAATTGGAGTGTTCTTAATGCATTGTGGTTGGAATTCAATTTTGGAGAGTGTGAGAAGTGGAGTGCCTATGATATGCAGACCATTCATTTCAGATCAGATAATGAATTATAGGCATGTTTACACAAATTGGAATGTTGGAATGCAGATGCAAGGTGACATAAATATAGAAAGTGTGGTTAAGGTGGTGATCAAGATGATGGAAGGAGAGGAAGGAAGATAAATAAATGAGAGGGTGATGAAATTAAAAAAATTAGCCCATGATGTTGCTTCCAACAATCTATCAACCATAAACTTGAAGATGTTGATAAATGAAATGATCTTTAATTTTCAATTAAAAAATTGGGTCAAAACTGAAGCTTCCACTCATAAATGCAACATGATAATGAAGAATATGATAAAAAAATTATTTTACCCATTTTCTCTTATGTACTCATTATCTTGGAGACTTATTGTAATAGCGTTTATTATTAATGAAAGTGAGCTGTTTCAGAAACATATTAAGGGTCATGTTTCCCCCAACCATATATTTTCTAAAAATTTTAACTTGAAATTGTGTCACTTTACTTGGTACCAGAAAATCTCAAATCCTTATTGAAAATGTACTGCAGTAAAATCCTTATATACATTATAATTCTTATAACTTGTACATCATTAATATAATACTCAAATGACACAATTTTTTAATGACAACATAAGAACACTAATCATTACTCTTTATCTGTGGTAGTATCATAATTTGATTATTATCCAATAGTATCATTTGGGGTATACTCTAATGATGGGGACATTGATTCGCATAGTGTCCCAACTCCTTTAAGATGAAGCATTGTACATTTGAAACCTTTTTCTTACCCTTGAAATCACGTACTTGGTGTCCTTTTTCTCCACACTTATAACAAACTCCCATTCCCTTTAAGAATTTACCAAGGTGATTCTTTATACAGTTATCACATATGGGAAAATCCTTCTTTCCCCTCTTCCCTTTATCCATATTTCTCTCTACCATCCTTTTCTTCTCTTGCATCCCTTAAAAGCCATATGACTCAGAGAATTATTTACTTATCTTGTTAACACATGATACCATTTATTCATATGATGAGAATATGTGGGAGACTATTTCCCTTCTAAATTTTGGATTAATACCATAAAATATATGACCCTTCTTTCTCTTTGGATCATGTGTATTTCTGGTGTTCTCATTCCTTCTACTGGACTGCATTTTTAAATAATATCATACACCAGGTTAGTTTATGAATCAGAAAGAATATTTCTAAACTTGTAAAATACCTAACATAAATTGCAAAGATTATGAAAATAATATATAATCATAAAAAAATGTTTTCTTTGAGTAAGTATTTAATCCTAAATCCTTCATAATGTCTTGTAAAAAATGTGAATTATCCTAAGCATATCCCCCAAGAGTGTCGTAACAAAGAGTGCAACAAGGCCCACTGTCGTGTACCAAGATACCCCGGGTCAAGCCCGAAACTCCTTTTTGGAGTTTTCACTCCTAGGTACGTATGTGCCAGATCCTCCTCTACCTAATCATATCAAGACAGGGATGTATTTTTTGGGAAATACACAAAATCTCTACATTACCAAAATTATAGAAAGTTCTTCTATACTAATCCTCAAATTCTATCTTAGTGTATTGTTCTCTAATTAGAGTTTTTATAAATCTAGTTTCCAAGGTTTGTACTAAACTTCCTCTGATACCAACTGTAACACCCCAACCCCAGAATCCAGGAGCTGGTGCATTATTTTAATATATTGGAATGATTATAAGGAATCAAGTCCCGGAGTACTGATCAGTTTAGTTGTCTTGGAAAATAGATTGCATAGAGGAACGTTACATTATACTTTCAAACATAAAACACTACATAAATAATCCATTTTGAACGCCATTATTACCCTAGCTTAACCCCGCATATCAAACATAATACACTTCTTGGAATCCTGGGAAAACAAAACATAATATAGGGGTGAGCTCAGATGCTCAGTAAGGGTAAATAATTTAGTGGAAGCTATAAAAATTTAAAGAAATATGTGTAATAAAAACAAAATCCTTTTAAAAATAAAATTGAACATAATATGGAGAAAATAAATCAAACATTACCATATAAACATATACATGGATATTCTATAAGTTGAATAATTATATGTAATAATTAATTTCATAATGAGGGAATTCCTAACATTCGACATCATTACCATATAGTCAAGGCCTCGTGCCAAGAATATAAATAAATGTTTTGTCAAGGACTTGTTCCAAGACACTAGTTTGTCTCATGAGACCTACCGATGCATCAAGGAGATATAGCAGGCTCCACCCTCCACTTACTAAGTCCACTGCATTCCTCATAAGAAAATGTTGAAACATAACATAAACATTTTTATTAAAACCAACATACAAAATTTAAATACATTAACCATAAACCATGAATGGTATAAAAATAAAACATCCACAGTCAACCATATCATAACTAATTCAATAAAATATGGAAGATTGTATTATAATAAATCAACCTTAATCAAGAATAATATCCAGTAAATAATGTTGACATAGTTGAAAATGATCAGTAATTGTTTTTGAGAGAAATATCTCTTTTTGTGAAATCATTTAGAAGTCACACATTTATAAATGAATTAATTTAAAATATATTTTTGAATCAAAGTTTCCCATAACACTTTGAAACTTTTTAAAGGAATTAACATTTTAAAACAATCATGTCCATATAAATAAATCCTTAAAACCATTTTGAAAACATGGACATTAATGAGAATGATTTAGAAGAATAAAATTTTAAAACATTTAAAATGATGTTTTAGTTAAAGAGTACCTTAAAAGAATCATTTTGAAATTTATTTTATGAAACATGGATATGGATAATAAATATGTCCCATAAAATACTTACACATAAACAATATCGGATAATAATGAGTTTGAGGAATTAACCCTTACCTTATACTTTCTTTTAGTCGAGGGTACATTTAACCTCATGTATGATGACCATAGTATGTTATTAAATTATACTAGAACCATATTAATATTTAATATATCACACATTATTCATTTATGACTTTATAATACCAATTTAATAATAATTTCCATGTTAAATTAACATTTCAGGTAATAATCGCTTTCCTTATCGTACGTGTTTTATCTTGTTATTCATGATCGTATCAATTAGATCATGATTTAAATAATTACAGAATATAAAACATGATTTATATATAATATATATTTAGAATATAAACATGTATAAAATACATATATATGAAATGGAAAACACCATTTATGGAGATGGTAGGCCGTATGTATGCATAAACGCTGTTTCCATTTTCATATCATATTGAACAGAACTAAGTGAATAAGATACACACACACAAATATATATATATATATATATATATATATATATATATTCATTAGAATTATTATGTCATATATTACATACTTATTAGTAATATATATTTTTATAATCATCTTTGAATGGTAAATGTGGAAATGAATCTCATCGTGTTGTGGAGACGGTAAGCTGTACGTATACACGAGTGAAAATATCATTTCTTTAATGATAAAAAGGTGTGTAATTGTATGGTATATTAATTTTACAGAGACATTATAATTCTATTTAAATTATTTATATACATATTACTCATCATTATATCCATCCAAATAACATAGTGTTGAATAAATAATTACACCACAACATGGAGATGGTAAGCCGTACGTACACATGCATGGTGAAATTATCATCCATAGGATGGATAGAATAATGAATATGGTTGTACCATATTTATAATAACATCACAGTATGTATAAGGTACTGAATTTATTATTTTGTTATTGAAATAGAAAAGAGTGAGAAAGTGGAATAAGAAGATAACATTGAAAGAGGTGATGAAATTATTACCTCTTCTACGGGTGCTTCCTTTTAATTTGAACAAAAGGGCTCCTTATGTTGGATTATTATCAAAGTAAGGACTCTAGGATAAAGTGAGGGTAGTTTGGAGGATATTTGGGTAGGGTTTGGTCGAGCCAAATGGCTTTGGAGGTGTGAATTTGAGAGAAGGGAAAGTTCCATTTTATAAGAGGGGTGAGGTGAACCTTTGGAAAAAATCGAAATATTATTTTATTATACAATTATATTAGGATTCTAATGGCTATAAATGAATTTATTTCGAGGATTAGGTGGTTATGGATCTAAATACCCTCAACCAATAGGTTTTAGACAAGTTTAGGTTACCATATTAACCTTATCTTTTAGGTTTAACTCTTAGTTAAATAGTTTAACATTTACCATGTCTCCTTGTATATTTAAATTATATGGTTAATAAGCTTACAATAAAATGTCAATAGAATCCCAAGTGATTAATTAATGACATATATATCATTATAAGAGTCCTTTGGCCAAAACTTAAATTTTTAGGACTATTATATAATTTAATAATATAGTATTTGTTTTAAAAACTCATTTCTGTCAATTTTGACACTATTTGGTATTTTGTTTTTGTAACTCTCATAAAAGAACGATTACTTCAAAATTAATATGTTGAATCAATACTAAAATGTCATATTAACCAAAAAAATTAGTGTATGTCATCAAAACATTGATATTATATTTATTTTAATATTTATGATACCATTTATTTGATTCTTTCATTAATAAGGTAATTACTGCATCATCATTGTGTCATAAATAAATTTATTTATTTAATATATAAAAATTATAAATAAATTACTATGATGTAGGAAATATTTTTATATTTCTAATTAATATTTATAGTCGAATTTATCTTATGTATAACCATATATTAAAAATGTTTTAGTTATTAAAAGTTTAATTTTACACTTTTAACTCTTCATTAAATAAAATAATAATAAATGTCCTAATCTAATTCAAGTGGACCTAAAGGATCATATTTTATCCTTATCTTTGGTTTTGGTCGAAATAAACTTATCCAATAGAATTAGGGTAATTATAATATCATTTTTTTACCTTTAATTACCCTATTTACTTTTAAACGTGGTAAATAAAAGTCAAAAGTTACTATTCACAAAAAATTATTTTCATCTTATTGAACCACATTTTACTTACTAATGTCAACCCTGTCTCACAGATTTTTGAAATTAAATTCACAGATATGGTAAAATTACGTTTTATGCAAATTTGCAAATGTGCCTAGAAGGTGGGTAAAAGATGGTAAAAAGTTCAATAAAATTTTATATATCGAATATTATTATAAAATGACTCCAATGAATTAAATTGGAATTATATAGGTATTATATATCTATTTTGACTTAAAATAAATTTAAATAAAATAAATAATTATTTAAATAAAAAGTTGGTTTTATACAATAACACGATATTTTTCACAATTCATAAAAAAATGAAAGTTTTCAGAAAAATAAAAAAAATTCACCCTAAGATAATTTTGATATTCCAAATTTAAAAATGAATTATGTTTTACCATAGTAAAAACATATAATTTTCATCAATTAGTTTAAAATTAATTCCCGTTGTCAAAACCAAAAAGCGGGGTTTTTCAAAAAGTAAAAACCATCAAAAGATTGACATGTGTTTTTGTCAAATTTAAATATTAAATTACTTATAATGACCAAAATTTTATTAAATGATAAAAATATAATCTAATTATACTTCCAAACCATTCAAATGTATAATTTAACACTATAAATAATTTTGATTAAAATAGTTGTTTTCAATTAAAATTATTATTTTCACTATTCATCAAAATATGAAAGTTATCAGAAAAGTACCAAAAATTTATCCAAACTAAATTTTTATGTCCCAATTATAAATAAGAATTTAAGTTAATTAAATTGAATTTATAAAAGTGTCAAATATTGGTTTTGAATTGGGTTCACCATTAAAAGGCGGTAAAATTTCATTTTTTTGAAAAATACTTACTTTATAAAAAAAAGAATTTGTTCTTATATTATGTATAAGAAACACATAATATAGATTCTAAAATTATATGGAGTATATAAAATTCAAAATTCAGTTAATACTATTCATAACTGCTTTTTGAACGACTAGTTTAGTAAGTCGTGGTGCGCTCGAACTCGGTGTCGCGTATAACGCAAGTTATGGAATTACTTTGAAGAGATAACGTACTATGAAATCTTGGGGTGTTACAACCAAAATAATAGAAAATGAATTTTCCATGCCCTTATAATTTTTATCTTACTAGTTTTCACCCTGGGTAATCAACTTTGGACACACATTGGCACAATTCACTAACTCATTATAACTAAAAAATCTTACCATTGGTTTTTCAATGACTTCCTGATCATCTTCCTTATAGTTACGAGCAATATAACCAGTCTTACCACATTAGAAGCACTTCCCAGACTTTGAGAGACATTCTTCAGGATGATTTTTACCACACTTCTCACAAGTTGGAAATTTAGTTTTCTTACCTTCAGAATTCTTTGATGAATGCTTTTCCATTGACTAAGAACTGGATCGATTATTTTGATTGCTCTCATAGAAGACTTAATCATTAGAAAACTCAATTTCTACCTTCTCATCACATCAGACATGTTTCTCACAGCTTTTTAACTCATGAGAAGCTAATGCCCTTTGATATTTCAACTTCAATCTTGAGTAAAACTAATTTATCTTACTATAAATATCCTGGATAAAATTTGGGAAGTACCTTAACAAACGGGTGAGAATTTATTCATGTGAAGCCACATAATCTTCCCCCTTTTTTCTCAATTCAAAGAATTTAATTTCCATCCCAACTTGAATAGACTTAGGAAAATATTTCTCAAGGAATATATTCTTAAATTCATACCATTCTATCGTGTCAATCTCCTCACTTCCTACGATATTTTTAACATTGACCACCATTGATTAAATTAACCTTCAAAATGATAAAGAAAAAGACTAACCTTTTTATTGTATGAACACCCCCATTAAATAAAAAGGTCTTTTCTAGTGATTTAATCCACCCTTCAGCTTGCATAGGGCTAGATGATCCTATGAATGATGGGGGATGTTGCCTCATGAAATGCTCCACTACCGACATATTCCTCTATGGTTGATTCAATTGATCTCATGCATGGACAACACCACCATTTGTCACCTGAGTCAACTGATCCATCACTATAATTAACTAGTTAGTTTCAATTATGAGCATCTCAAGATGCTTATTTGGAAGGTTGTTTTCCTCTATATTCCATCCCCGCACAGCTGCCGTGTTTCCTTTATGGAAAACCATTCAGAACAAACATATCTTAGATGAAGCAACATGGAAATACTCAAATTATATATCATTTTAATTACACCATAAAGTAAAAAAATAATTTATATATATTCTATTAATAATATCCTAACCCCTAAAGTTATCTAAACTGACCTCTAATACTAACTATATGGCACTGACCATAAACATTACAAAATCCAAAGATAATTCAATAATTTGAATTTAATTCACATCAAGGATCTTTTCAAGATTAGATATTTCGAGAATTAGGTCATAAATCATACATAAAAACTTAAATATTACAAAATAGAGACTTTTACTCACTATCCATTTTTTTCATAAAACAAAAAACTTTTAAAAAAGAAACATGCTTTCGTTTCATGTTTAAACATACTAACATTTATTTGATCCCAAAATTAACTCTATTATCCTTTAAATCTTGTGAAAAACATTTCAAACTTTGGATGATCATAAAAATCTCAATAAGGGATACACAAAGAAAGAAAATTTTTAGTCTTGTGAAAACATGTAAACAATTAATACTTTATCATAAAGTAATAATTTTCACCTTTATAAAGTAGTGAATAATCTTCATTGAATAGAAGATTGTTTCTTACCCTTTTTTAATGAAAATTTTACCATAAAACTAATATAAATCACACATAACATATAAAGGTAACCTGATACACAATCATACTTAAATGTAATAACCATATGGTCGACTTCCACACATATCACTCATACAGATGTAATAACCATACTACTGTCTTCTTGAACCAATGCATTGGAGGTTATAATGTAACCAACAATCCTTGGTTTATCAAGGAACCTACCCTATTTGGATTATCACATAACCACCCATCTTTGGTTTATCACGAAACCACCCTTAAAATGTCCAAGTACCATTATATAATCATAGCACATAAATATTAAAATTATCAACATTTCACTCTTAATATTTCATTTGCATTCATTAGAAAAAATTTCAAGATATTGAAATATTAAATCCACTTTCAAAACCATTTTCAATAACAAAACACCCAAAAAGGGAATAATGTATTTATTATCCTTTTAAAAACATTAAGTCTTATAGAGGAATCCAAATATCAAATAACAATTACAACGGCAGAGAAGTCATTCCCGCATACGTTAAAAAAAAATCCTTTTATCGTTTAGTAAAATGATTCATAGAAAAATATTAATTTTGAAAACAATTTAATGAAATTAAAAGTCAAGTGGGATAATTATACACCATATAAAAGAAGGTGGTGTATATTATCGAAATATGCCTCAATGAATAGAGATTGAGACGAAGTACCTTACCTTAAGTTTGATTTGTCATACATGTTCCTTGTTATTACTAAATAATAAAATTAGGTTAGTTTATAATTTTTTGAGAATATTTTTAATGTTAATTATTTATTTTATATCACTTATTACCATGTTATAAAAATTATATAATTATTTAAGATCATATCAGACTTTTTGTTGATATTTGGTACTTGAGTCGAAAATGAACATGGTTTGGTGTCGCTAGTCTATGTGGTCATAAGTCCATAATATAAAGAATAATATTCATGACATTATTATTATATTTTTACATAAATTATACCATTAAATCAAACTATTAAACATGGTTATGAAAAATGAACAACGTTATATTCATGGAGATGGTAAGCCCTACGCACTCATGTGTAACATCTTCATTTTTCATTGATCATTATGGAAGTAAGGTAATTATTATTAAATCTTTAAATAATGATAATATAATAATTAATATCATATTAAGTGTTTAAATATACTTATATATATCATACAAGTGATATAATGAATAAAAATGAGTCAAATCGCTTCATCGAGGTGATTGTTCACACGTATGCACGAACGATGTTATCATTTTTATGAGCATATAAGTAAGAAAATAATTGATATATTATTATATTATAATGATTAATATGTCATGAATATAACATATGAACATTAATTCTATTATTATAACCACTCATGAGAGACAATTATGGAAAACGAATTAGATCGGTTCATGGAGGTGATAGTTCATACGTATGCACGAACGATTAATTAATTTACTTTTTAATAAAATTAGAGATGGATTTAGGTGGTGATATTATCATAATAAAATATCAGGATATTTATTATATTGGAGTTATTATTTAATCTAGTAAGAAGAATATTTGAAGGAAGTGGAAGAAGAAATAAAATAGAAATATTTGAAAAAACGATACCTCTTCTTTGGTTGATCAACTTTCAAGAACACCATAACACCTCTAAGTAGAATATTATGCCTAAAATAAGGCTTCAATAATGTGTATAGGTATTATAGTAAGGGTTTTGGGTAGATCTTTTCCGAACAAAAAGGATTTGGAAGTGTGTGTAATAGAGAGGAATGAGTATCTTTTTATTGGAGAGGGGAGGAGTACCCTTAAAATTATTAAAAGTATTAAATTAATATAATTTCAATTTCGATTCCAAATAGTCCATAACTAATTTATTTAGAACATAATATTATGATAGTTATAAATCCTCTCATAAAATAATTTTTAGATATGAAATGATTTTATTTTAAACCTTATATTTTCAATTTACCCTTAATTATTCTCTTTTAATTTTAATTGTGGTAACAACATTTTAAATATTAAGAGGCTATAAATTTTACTTCTATGGGGTAAATTTCTCATAAATGGATGATTTATTAACTTTTGGACCTTATAATAGTCACTTTGTAAATTTTAAATATTTTATTATTTTTAAATAATTTAAAAATATATTAGTTCTAGTAAATATCAATTTTGTCAATTTTGACACTATTCACCTTATTGAATTTAAATAAAATCAAACAGAGAGATAACTTATAATAAAATAGTTTAATAGTATTATAACATGTCATATTAACCTATAATTTTTTTTATTACATAAATTATGTCAAATAATATTTATTTTAATATTTATAATATCATTTATTAGATTTTTTCACTAATAAGGAAATCACTGAATCATCATTGTGTCATAATTAAATTTACTTATTTAATGTCTAAAAATTATAAATAAAATACCATAATGTATATAATCTTTTTATATTTCTAATTAATATTTATAGTCTAGGATATCACTTATATAACCCCATATTATAGTTATTTTAGTAATAAGATTCATGTTTATGATATTTTTTCCTTTACTTTTAATTAAATGTTATAAATGTCATTATCACACCAAAGTGGCTTCCAAAGGCCAAAATTTCATCCCAAGAATTTTCTTGGTTTTCCATAACTCATCCAATAAGATTATAACATGTGTTAGGGTAGTTTTATATTATTATAATATTATTTTTATCCTTATTTACCTGATTTACCCTTTCACCATTGTAAATAAAATAATAAAGTTACTATTCATCAAAAATTATTTTGATTATATTAAACCAAAATTTTCATAATTATTACAACCATATATTTTAGTTTTAAAAAATTCAATTCACAGAAGTGGAAAAATTACATTTAAAATTAATCCTGTTGTCGGAATGAGAAAACGAGTTTTAAAAAGTAAAAACCATCAAAAGATTGACATGTGTTTATATCAAATTTCAATGTAAAATTACTTCCAATGAAAAAAATTGGATTAAATAATAAAAACATAATTTAAATATACTTTAAAACAAATTCAAATTATAATCTAACAATACAAATAAATTAGGTGAAAGGGCAATATTGAATTAAAATGCAGTATTGTTCATTATTTATTAAAATATGAATTTTATTAGAAAAATATAAAAATTTCCACCAAAGTAAATTTTTATGCACCACTTATAAATAAAAAGTTTATTTTTTAAATATAATGTATAAAATTGACAAAAACTATATTTAAAAAGGCTTCACCATCAAAAGGTGATAAAACTGCGTTTAAAAAAATATCCGAGTATTTATGCATAAAATTGGATTTATTCTCATTTTGAAGCCTCTAAAATCTATTAGAAGAAAGTAAAAACATTTAATAAAAATGTGTAAACATAATATAGTTATTACTATTCATCCTCGCTAATAAAATGAATAGGTAATATAAATAATGTATTGTTTTTCAGTATAACTCAGTCTTGTGTGCAACGTAAGATTTCGGAGAAACCTGTTGTTGGGTGTTGGGTACACTATCAGAAAAAGAATGCACTTTAACATAAAATTAATATATTATTTATAAATATTAATAGATATGAAAATGTCTTATTCTATAAATACTTAGGATGTTACATCCTTCCCCCTATCGGAAATTTCATCCCCACAATTTTATTCACTTATCAAATAAGTGGGGGTATTTATCCTTCAAATCATTTTCAGATTCCCATATTGCCTATTTAACCATATGGTTTTTCCAGAAAACTAAAACCTAAAAATAACCTTATCCCACAACACTTTCTCTCTATGGTCAAGAATCTGGAATGGCTGTTCCTCATAAGAAAGATTCTCTTCCAATTGAACTACTTCTCGACTCGAAACATGAGATGGATTTGGTATATACTTTCTTAACATTGAAACATAAAAAACATTATGTACCTGGGATAAAATCAGAGGTAAAGAAACTCTAAAGGAAACTAATCCAACTTTCTCTTTAATTTCATAGGGTCCAATTAACCTCATACTCAGTGTCCCTTTCTTACCAAAACACATCACACTTTTCCATGGTGAAAGTTTTGGAAAGACATGATCACCTACCTTAAATGAAATATCCTCCCTCTGATTGTCCGCATAACTTTTCAGACTTCTCCAAGCCATCCTCATATGCTACTGAATCAACTGAACTTTTTCTACCTTATCTTCTTCCAATTCTGGTCCCATCGACTTCTTGTCACCCACTTCATCCCAAAAAATGGAGTTCGACACCTCTTTCCATTTAATTCCCTAAATGGTGCCATCTGTATACTAGAATGAAAACTGTTATTATAATAAAACTTAACCAAATAAATATTTTGATCCCAACTTCCATGGTAATCCATTGAACATATAGGTAGTATATCCTCTAACATCTATTTTTTTTGTTCTGACTTTCCATCTGATTGAGGATGAAAAGATGTATTGAAATTTAATTCAGTACCCAATGACTTTTGAAGCCCTTTCCAAAAGTTATAAGTGAACTTGAGATCAAAATCAGATACAATTGAGAGGGGACCCCCATGAAATATAAATATATCTTTAATATATAACTAATAAAGTTGATCTAGAGACATTGTTTCTCGAATATGAATAAAATGATAAGATTTAGTCAATTTATCAATAATAACCCAAATCACATTGTTACCTCGAGAAGTATTTGGTAATACCACAATGAAATCCATGGATATATTTTCCCATTTCCACTCTGGTACTATAAAATGCGGAATCATCTATTTCAGTAACTGTCTCTATACTTTAACCTATTGAAAAATCAAACATCTCATGGTAAAGTTAGTAATATCTATTTTCATTCCATCCCGCCATTAATACTCTTGAAATTATATGTACATCTTAGTGTTTCCAGGATGAACTGAAAATGGAGAACTATGACCTTTACATAACAAATATTTCTTAAACTTTAAATCAATGGGCACACATAATCTCTTTCCAAACCTCAAAACAAAACCTTTATCAATATTAAATTCAGGTAACTTACCCTTATGAACAACATTTTTCTACAACTCACTGTCTTCTTTCTACACTTGCTTAATTCTATATGATAGAGACAAATTCAGTGCCACTTGAAACAAAATAGGGGAATTTCCTACACCAAAAACTTCCAATAAAAAATTCATCAAATCATTAACCAAAGGATCTCATTCCAAACGTAGCATGGTTAATGTAACATTACTTTTTTGACTCAAAGCATTGACCAATTTATTTTCTTTTCTGGGATGGTAATGAATCATGAAATCATAATCCTTGATTAATTCCATCCCTCCCCTCTGTCACATTTTTAATTATTTTTGAGTGAATATATAGTTCAAACTTTTTTGATCAGTATATATTTCACACTTTATACCATACAAATGATGCCTCCAAATTTTTTATTCAAAAACAAGAGTAGCTAATTCCAAATCATGTGTAGAATAATTTAACTAATGAGGTTTCAACTAATGTTATGCATAAGAAATTACCCAATCATTCTTCATTAGGACACAACTAAGTACATTGAACAAAAAATCACTATAGATACCAAATTCACCATTCCAGGATGACAGGGCCAAAACTAAATCATTTACCAATCTTCTTTTTAGTTCTTGAAAACAGTCATTACATTATTTTTTCCAGATTAACTTAACTCCCTTATGTGTTAAATTAATTATTGGGATAGATAACCATGAAAAGTTATAAAAAAACCTTTGGTAATAACCCCTAATCCAATAAAACTATGAATCTCTGTGATATTGGTAGGTCTTGGCCACTCTTCAATAACTTTTTTTAGAAGGGTTAACAATTATTCCATTCTTAGAAACAATATGACCAAGGGAAAAAAGTTTTGCAACCAAAATTCACTCTTACTAAACTTTCCATATAGTTTCTTTTATTTTATGGGTTGAAAAAAAAAATCCTTAAGTGAATTTCATGTTCCTTATGACTTTTAGAATATACCAAAATATCATCTATAAACAAAACCAAAAACTGATCAAAAAACTAATGAAAGACTCCATTCATGAGATTCATAAATACCGAAAGGGCATTAGATAACCCAAAGGGCATAACTATGAACTCATAATTCTCATATCTCATCCGGGATGCTACCTTTGGAATTCCATCCTCCTTCACCTTCAGCTGATAGTACCCAGACCTCAAATCAATCTTCAAAAAATACCGAGATCCCTAGAGATGATCAAACAATTCAATGATATGAGGCAACATATACGTGTTCCTAATAGTGATTTCATTCAAAGATATTTAGTCAATACAAAGTCTCATATAACTTTATTTTAGTTTCACAAATAAAACAGGTGCATCCCATGGTGATGTTTTAGGTCGAATGAAACCTTTATCAAGCAATTCTTGTAACTATTTTTTTAATTCCACCAATTCAACATGATCCATTTGATAAGGGGGTTTATAAATAGGTTTAGAATCTGGCACTAAATCAATATTAAATTAGACCTCCATATCAGGAACAACACCAAACAATTCATTAGGGAAAAAAACCAGTGAATTCATTTACTATTGGAATGTCACTAATCAAAATTGTTTCCTTATTTTCAACAACATGAGCTAGATAACTTTTAATTATATATTTAATCAATCTCTCAGCTTCTTGGTATGTTATCAAAGGTATTAAATAATTGAATACAAATTTATTAGCATTACAATCTATTTTACCATGATAAACTGAAAGCCAATCCATACCCAAAATGATATCAAATTCCATTATGGGAAGTTAGAAAAGATTTGCAGGAAAGATTATACCACTAATGATAATAGTTAGTTTCCTATAAATATTGGTTTCTTTAATACTTCCACCCATATTTTTTACCAAAAGTTATATATCACATTCATGATGTTATATTTCCAATTTACTTGGAAATCTCTCCAAAATGAATGAATGTGAAGATCCAGAGTCAAATGAAGTATTAGAATATTTTGAAAAAACCTTTAACATACTTATCAACACTTTATTGATGGTCCCACATCAACTGTGGTAGTTTAAAATGAATTTTACAAGACCTTATACTTTTGATCTTGCTGGTTTCCACCCTAGGTAATCAACTTTGGACACACATTGGCATAATGCCCTAACTCATGAAAACTAAAACATCTTATTGCTGGTTTTTCATTTCCCGCATGATCATCTTCCTTATAGTTACCAGTAATATGAACCTTATTACCACTTATGATGCACTTCCTAGACTTTGAGAGAAACTCTTCAGGATTCTTTTTACCAAACTTCTCACATGTTGTAAATTTAGTTTTCTTACCTCCAGACTGCTTTGATGAATGCTTTCCCATTGCTTTTTAACCAGATATCTTTTTTCCTTGATCTCATATAACACATAATCATCAGAAAACTAAATTTCTACCTTCTCAGCAAATTGTTCATGTTTCTCATAGTTTTTTAACTAATGGGAAGATAATTACCTTTGATATTTCATCTTCAATCTTAAGTAAAACCTATTTATCTTACTATAAATACCCCTGATAAAATTTGGGACGTACCTTGACAAACAGGTTACAAAATATTATTCCTTTTGTCTCAATTCCATGAATTTATTTTCCATCCCAAGTTAAATAGACTTAGGAAAATATTTCTCAAGGAAGATATTTTTAAATTCTCACATTCTATGGTTTCAATATCTTCACTTCCTCTGATATTTTTAATCATTGACCATCATTGATTGAATTCAACTTGAAATCGATAAACAAAAAGATTAACATTTTTATTGTCTAAACACCCCATTAAATAAAAAATCTTTTTCTAGTGATTTAATCCACCCTTAATCTTGTATAGGGCCAGATGATCCTATGAATGATGGGGGATGTTGCCTCATGAAATGCTCCACTACCAACATATTCCTCTATGGTTGATATGGTTGATCTCATGAATAGAAACCACCACCATTAATTGCTTGAGTCAACTGAGACATCATTGTAACAAACTAGTCAGTTCCGGTTATGAGCATCTTAAGATGCTTATTTGGAAGGTTGTTTTCCTCTATATTCCATCCTAGAACAACTACCTTGTTTCATCTATGGAAAACCATTCAAAACATACATATCTTAAATGAAGCAACATGGAAATCCTAAAATGATATATCATTTCAATTATACCATAAAGTAAAAAAATAATTTATGGATATTCTATTAACAATATCCTAACCCCTAAAGTTATCTAAACCAACCTATGACACCAACTATAAGGCCTTGACCATAAACATTACAAAATATTGAGACAATTATATAATTTGAATTTAATTCTCATCGAGGATATTTTTAGGTTTAGATATTAAGAGAATTAGGTCATAATTTATACATAAAAACTTAAATATTATAAAGTAGACACTTTTACTCACTATCATTTTTTTATAAAACAATAAACTTTTAAAAAAGAAACATGGTTTCATTTCATGTTTAAACATAATAAATTTTCTTTGATCCCAGCCTTGACTCTATTCTAATTTAAATCATGTAAAAAACATTTAAAAATTGGGATGGGTATAAAAATCCCAGCAAGGTATACACAAAGAAGGAAAATTTCTAGTCTTGTTAAAACATGTAAACCATAAATACTTTATCATAAAGTAATACATTTCACCTTTATGAAGTTGTAAATACTATTAATTGAATATAAGATAGTTTATTACCCTTTTTTGTAATCAAAATGTAACCATAAAACTAATATAAAGCACATATAACATATAAAGTTAACCTAGTACACAATCAAACTTAAATAGAAAAACTATACAGTCGACTTCCACACATGTCACTCTTACAAATGGAATAGCCATACAATCGACTTACTTAACCAATGAATTCGAGGTTATAATGTAACCACCCATCCTTTTTTTAATCAAGGAACCACCCATATTTGGTTTATCACATAACCACCCTTCAAATTTCCAAGTACCATTATATAATAATAATACATAAATATTTCAATTATCAACATTTCACTCTTAACTTTTCATTTGCATTAACAAGAAATAATTTTAAGGCATTGAAATAGTAAATCCACTTTAAAAACTATTTTCAATACCATAACACCTAAAAAGGGAATAATGGATTTCTTTTCCTTTTAAAAACCTTAAGTCTTATAGAGGAAGCCAAATATCAAATAACAGTTATGATGGCAGAGAATTCATTATCACTAAAAAAATTAAAAAACATTCCTTTTATCATTTAGTAAAATGATTAATAAAAAAAGATTCCTTTTGAAAACAATTGAATGAAATTAAAAGTAAAAGGGAAAAATTATACACTATATAAAATAAGGTGGTGCATATTATCAAAATATGCCTCAATGAAAGGAGATTGAGACTAAGTACCATACCTTAAGTTTGATTCATCACTTATGTTCCGTGTTCTTACTAAATAATTAAATTTGGTTAATTTATACTTAGTTGATAACCTTTTTAAAGTTTATTATTTATTTTATATCATTTATTACCATGTTATAAAAACTATATAATTATTTAAGTTCATATCAGAAGTTTTGTTGATATTTGGTACTTGAGTCGAAAATGAAAATGGTTTGATGTCACTAGTCCATGTGGTCATAATTCCATTATATACAGAATAATATTCATGAAATTATTATTATATGTTTACATAAATTATACCTTTAAAATAAAACTATGAAATGTGGTTATAAAAAATGAACAACGTTATATTCATGGAGACGGTAATCCGTACATACACATGAGTAACATATTCATTTTTCATTGATCATTATGAAAGTAAGGAAAATATTATTTAATCTTTAAATAATGATAATATAATAATTAATATCATATTAATCACTAAAATATACTTATATATATATATATATATATCAAAAAAGTGATATAATGAATAAAAATGAGTAACATCCCTTGTGGAGGTGATAGTTCACACGTACGCACAAACGATGTGATCATTTTTATGAGCACATAAGTAAGAAAATAATTGATATATTATTATATTATAATGATTAATATGTCATGAATATCACATATGAACATTAATTCCATTATTATAACAACTAATGAGATACAGTTATGAAAAATTAATTAGATCAGTTCATGGAGGTGTTAGTTCACACGTACGCGTGAATGATTAATTAATTTCCCATTTAATAGAAGTGGAGATTGATTTAGATGATGATATTATCATAATAAAATATTTTTATATTAATGATATTGGAGTTATTATTTAAAATAGTAAGAAGAATATTTTAATGAAGTGGAAGAAGAAATAAAATAAAAATATTTAAAGAGAACGATACCTCTTCTTTGCTTGATCAGCTTTAAAGAACACCACAACACCTCTAAGGAGGGTGTTATTCCTAAAATAAGGATTAAATAATATGTAGAGGGATTATATTAAGAGTTTTGGGCATATATTGGATAAATAAACAGGATTTGTAAGTGTGATTAATAGAGAGGAATGAGTACCTTTTTATAGGAGAGGGGAGGAGCACCCTTAAAATTATTAAAATTATAAAATTAATATAAATTCAATTTCGATTCCAAATATTCAAAAACTCATTTATTTAGATGATAAAATAATGATAGTTATAAGTCCTCTCATACAATAATTTTTAGATATGCAATGATTTTATTTTAAACCTTATATTTTCGATTTACCATTAATTATTCTCTTTAAATTTTAATTACAGTAACAACATTTTAAATATTAAGAGGCTATAAATTTTACTTTTGCAGGGTAAATTGCTTATAAATGAAATATTTATGAACTTTTAGACCTTATCATAGTAAATTTTTAAATTTTAAATGTTTTTTTATTTTTAAATAATTTAATAATATATTATTGTTATAAAATATCAATTACATCAATTTTGAAACTATTCACTTTATTAAATTAAAATAAAATCTAAAAGAGAGATAACTCCAAATAAAACCATTTAATAGTATTCTAATATGTAATATTAACCTTTAATTTTTTTATTGCATAGATTATGTCAAATAATATTTATTTTAATATTTATAATATCTTTTATTCGATTATTTAATTAATAAGGAAATCACTTAATCATCATTGTGTCATAATTAAATATACTTATTTAATGTCTAAAAATTATAAATAAAATACCATGATGTATATAATATTTTTATATTTCTAATTAATATTTATATTTATAATATATCACTTATATAATCCCATATTAAAATTGTTTTAGTAATAAGAGTCATGTTTATGATATTTTTTCCTTTACTTTAAATTAAATGTTATAAATGTCATTATCAAACCAAAGTGACTTCCAAAGGCCAAAATTTCATCCCAAATATTTTCAGGGTTTTCCATAACTCATCCAATAAGAATAGGACAAGTGTTAGGGTAGTTTTATATTATTATTATATTATTTTTACCCTTATTTACCTGATTTACCCTTTCACCGTGGTAAATAAAATTCTAAAGTTATTATTAATAAAAAATTATTTTGATCCTATTAAACCAAATTTTTCATACTGATTACAAATATATAATTTAGTATTTAAAAATTCAATTCATAGAAGTAGAAAAATTACATTGAAAATTAATTCTATTGTCGGAATGAGAAAATGGGGTTTTAAAAAGAAAAAACCATCAAAAGATTGAAATGTGTTTATATCAAATTTCAATGTGAAATTACTTAAAATGAACAAAATTAGATTAAATAATAAAAACATAATGTAAATATACTTTAAAAAAAAATTCAAATGATAATATTACAATACAAAATAATTAGACAAAAAGGCTGTTTTGAATTAAAATGCAGTATTTTTCACTATTCATTAAATTGTGAATTTTATTAGAAAAATTCCAAAATTTCAAAAAAAGTAAAATTTGATGTTCCAATTCCAAATAAGAATTTAATTTTTCATATAGAAGGATAAAATTGAAAAAACTATATTTAAAAAGGGTTCAACATCAAAAGGTGGTAAAACTGCCTTTTAAAAAATATTAGAGTATTTATGCTTAAAATTGGATTTATTCTCATTTTAAGCCTCTAAAATTTATTAGAAGAAAGTAAAAAAATTTAATAAACATGTTTAAATATAATATAGTTATTACTATTGATTCCCACAAATAAAATGACTAGGTAATATTAATAATGTATTATTTTTTGCTATAACTCAGTCTTTTGTGCAACATAAGATCTTAGAGAAACATGTTGGTGCGTGTTGGGTACGCTATCATACAAAGAACCCCTTTAATGTAAAATTAATATCTTATTTATAAATATTAATATATATGAAAATGTCTTATTCTATAAATACATGGAATGTTACATCCTTCCTCCCTTTTGTAAATTGTGTCCCCACAATTTTATTCACTTATAAAATAAGTGGGGGTATTTCTCCTTCATTGAATTTTTAGATTCTAATGTTTCCTATTTAACCATATGGGTTTTCCACAAAACCATAACCTAAAAATAACCTTATCTCGTATCACTTTCTCTATATGGTCAAGAATCTAGATTGGCTATTCCTCATAAGAAAGATTCTATTCCAATTGAAATACTTCTAGACTCAAAACATGAGATGGATGTTGTATATACTTTCTTAATATTGAAACATAAAAAAAATTAGGTACCTAGGATAAAATAGAAGGTAAATCCACTCTGTAGGAAACTAATCCAACTTCCTCTTGGATTTCATAGGGTACAATGAACCTAATACTGAAGTTTCCTTTCTTACCAAAACACATCACACTTTTCCATGCTGAAACTTTTGGAAATACATGATCACCTAACTAAAATGAAATATCCTTCCTCCGGTTCTCCGCATAACTTTTCTTCCTGCTCTAAACTATCCCCATATTCTTCTAAACCGACTGAACCTTTTCTACTTCTCTTCTAAAAATTCTGGTCCCATCAACTTCCTCTCACCTACTTCATCATAAAAAGATGGAGTTAGACACTACTTTCTATATAATGACACAAATGGTTCCATCTGTATACTAGAATGAAAACTGCTATTATAATAAAACTCAACCAAATAAATTTGTTGATCCCAAATTCCCTGGTAATCTATTGAACATGCACGTATAATATCCTCCAATATCTGAATCGTTTGTTCTGACTGTCCATCTTATTAAGGATGAAAAGCTGTAATGAAATTTAATTCAGTACCCAATGAATTTTGAAGTCCTTTAAAAAAGTTATAAGTGAACCTGAGATCATGATCAGATATAATAGAGAGGGGAAACCCATTAAAACTGAATATCTATTTAAGATACAACTGAGAAAGTTGATATAGAGACATTGTATCTCTAACAGGAAGATAATGATAAGATTTTGTCAATCTATCAATAATTACCCAAAACACATTATTACCTCGAGAAGTATTTTGTAATCCCACTATGAAATCCATGGATATATTTTCTCATTTCCACTCTAGTACAGGAAAATGTTAAAGTATCCATTTCAGTAACTACCACTCTACTTTAACCTGTTGAAAAATAAAACATCTCAGGGTAAAGTTAGTAATATATCTTTTTATTCTATCCCACAAGTAATACTCCCAAAGGTTTCTTTATATCTTAGTATTTCTCAGATAAACTGAAAATAGAGAACTATGAGCTTCACAAAACAAATATTTCTTCAATTGTGAATCACTGGACATAGATAATCTATTTATAAACCTCAAAAAAAATCTTTATCAATATTAAATTCAGGTAACTTACCCTTATGAACCAATTCTACCTTTTTCTACAACTCGTTGTCTTCTTTCTGCACTTGCTTAATTCTATCTGATATATATGATTTCACTGCCACTTGAAACAAAATCGAGGAATTTCCTACACCAACAACTTCCAAAACAAAATTCATCAAATCATTAACCAAAGGATCTCATTCCAAATGTAGCATGGTTAATGTAGCATTACTTTATTGACTCAAGGTATTAGCCACTTTTTTTGGTTTTTATAGATGGTAATGAATCATGAAATAATAATTCTTGATTAATTCCTTCCATCTCCTCTATCAAATTTTCAATTCATTCTGAGTGAATATATACTTCAAACTTTTGTGATCAATATATATTTCACACTTTACGTCAAAAAATTGATGCCTCTAAATTTTTAATGCAAAAAAAAACAATAACATCTAATTACAAGTCATGTGTAGGGTAATTTAACTAATGAGGTTTCAAATCATGTGACACATATGAAATTACCTAATTATTCTGAATTAGGACACAAAAAATTCCCTTCAACAAAGCATCACTATTGATAACAAATTCACTATTCTAGGAAGGCATGGCCCAAACTAAAGAATTTACCAATCTTCTTTCTAGTTCCTGAAAACAATCATCACATTATTTTTTCCATATGAACTTAAATTCCTCATGTGTTAACTTAGTTATTAGGATAGATAACTCAAAAAAGTTATCAAAAAACCTTCAGTAATAACCTATAATCCAAGGAAACTATGAATCTCTGTGATATTGGTAGGTCTTGTCCACTCTTCAATAACTTTTTTAGAAGGGTTAACAATTATTCCATCCTTAGAAACAATATGACCAAGGAAACAAATTTTTTTCAACCAAAATTCACTCTTACTAAACTTTCCATATATTTTATTTTCTTTTATGGTTTGAAAAACAATCCTTAAGTGACTTTCATGTTCCTTATAACTTTTAGAATATACGAAAATATCATCTACAAAAACAACCACAAACTAATCCAAAAACTGATGAATGACTCCATTCATGAGATTCATAAATACAAAATGGGAATTAGATAACCCAAAGGGTGTAAATAAAAAATCATAATTACCATATCTCATTTGAAGATCTGTCTTTGGAATTCCATCCTCCTTCACCTCCAGCTGATAGTACTCGGACCTCAAATCAATCTTCAAAAAATACCGAGCTCCCTAGAGATGATCAAACAATTCATTGATATGAGGAAAAATATAGTTGTTCTTAATAGTGATGTTATTAAAGGATCTTTAATCAATATAAAGCCTCATAGAACCATTTTAGGTTTCAAAAATAAAACAGGATCATCTCATGGTGAATTTATTGGTTAAATGAAACCTTTATTAAGAAATCCTTGTAACTATTTTTTTAATTCCACCAATTCAACTTGAGCCATTTGATAAGGGGGTTTAGAAATAGGCTTATCAGAAGGAAATAAATCAATAGTAAATTAAACCTCCCTATCAGGATCAACACCAGACAATTCATTAGGTAAAACATCTGTGAATTAATTCAATACTGTAATGTCACTAATCAAAATGGTTTCCTTATTTTTCAACAACATGATATAGAATACTTTTAATTTCATCTTTAATCAATCTCTCACATTCTTGGTATGTTATCAAAGGTATAAAATCATTGAATAAAAATTTCTTGGATTTATAATCTATTTTAGCATGATAAAATGAAATCCAATCCATACCTAAAATGATATCAAATTCCTTTATAGGAAAATAAACAAGATTTATATGAAATACTATACCACTAATGATAATAGTAAGATGCATATAAATATTGGTTAATTTAATACTTCCACCCAGATTTTTTTTCCAAAAAGTTCTATATAACATTCATGAGGTTCTATTTCTAATTTACTTACAAAGCTCTCATAAATGAATAAATGTGAAGATCTGAGTCAAATGAAGTATTGGAATGTTCTAATAATACTTGTAACATAGTTGTAACCACTTCATTGATGGTCCCACATCAACCGTAGTAGTAGAAATTTGTTTTCCCATTCCCTTATACTTTGGATCTTGCTGGATTCCACCCTGGGTAATCAACTTTGGACACACATTGTCATAATTCCCTAACTCATTACAACTAATACATCTTACCACTGGGTTTTCATTGCCTTCCTGATCATCTTCCTTATAGTTACAAGAAATTTTACTAGTCTTACTACATCAAAAGAACTTCCTAGACTTTGAGAGACATTATTTTGGATTCTTTTTACCACACTTCTCACTATTCGGAAATTTAGTTTTCTTACCACTATACTTCTTTAATGATCTCTTTCCAATTTCCAACCAATTGGATCAATTCTTTTTCTTGCTCTCATGGAATACATAATCATCAGAAAACTCCATTTCTACCTTCTCAGCACATCAGACATGTTTATCATATCTTTTTAACTCATGAGAAGATAATTCCCTTTGATATTTCGACTTCAATATTGAGTAAAACAAATTTTTCTTACTCTCAATATCCCAGATAAAATTTGGGACACACCTTGAAAAATGGGTGAAATTTTCTTCATGTGTAGCCACAAAATCTTCCTCATTTTATCTCAATTCCAAGAATTTCTTTTCCATCCCAAGTCGAGCATCCTAAGGAAAATATTTCTCAAGGAAGATATTCTTAAATTCATCCCATTATATGGTGTCAATCTCTTCACTTCCTCTAATATTTTTAATCATTGATCACCATTGATCGACTTCACCTTCAAAATGATAAACAACAAGCCTAACCATTTGATTATCTGAATACCCCATTACATCAAAAATATATTATAGTGATTTAATCTACCCTTCAGCTTGTATATGGCTAGATGATCATATGAATGAGGGGGGATGTTGCCTCATTAAATGCTCCACTACCGACATATTTATATATGGTTGATCCAGTTAATCTAATGCTTGGACACCACCACTATTTATCGCCAGAGTCAAATGATCCATCACTATAACAAACTAGTCAGTTATGATTCTGATCATCTCAAGATTCTTATTTGGAAGGTTGTTTTCCTCTATATGCCATCCCAACACAATTGCCCTGTTTCCTCTATGAAAAAACATTCAGAAAAAACATATCTTAGATGAAGAAACATGGAAATCCTCAAATGATATATCATTTCAATTAGACCATAAAGTAAAAAAATATTAATTTATGGATATTCTATTAACAATATCCTAACCCTTAAAGTTATCTAAATCGACCTCGGAAACCAACTATAAGGACCCAACCTTAAACATTACAAAATATTGAGATAATTAAATAATTTGAATTTAATTCATATTTAAGATCTTTTCAGGTTAATATTTTTAGAGAATTAGGTCATAAATCATACATAAAAACTTAAATATTACAAAGTAGAAAATTTTACTCACTATCCATTTTTTTCATAAAACAAAAAACTTTTAAAAAAGAAACATGGTTTCTTTTCATGTTTAAACATAATAAATTTTACTTGGTCCCATCCTTGAATCTATTCTCATTTAAATTATATGAAAAACATTTCAAACTTGGAATGAGTGTAAAAATCTCAGCAAGGGATACAAAAAGAAGGAAAATTTTTAGTCTTGCAAAAACATGTAAACCATGAATACTTTATCCTAAAGCAATACTTTTCACCTTTATGAAGTGGTAAATAATCTTCTTTGAATATAATATTTTTTCTTACCCTTTTTTTAATCCAAATATCACCATAAAACTAATATAAAGAACATATAATATATAAAGGTATCCTAGTATATAATCATACTTAAATGGAATGACCATACGATTGACTTCCACACATATCACTCTTACAAATGGAATAAACATACGACCGACTTACTTAACCAATGCATTGGAGGTTATAACATAACAAAAAATTATTGGTTTATCAAGGAACCACCCATATTTGGTTTATCACACAACCACACATCTTTGGTTTATCATGTAAACACCCTTCAAATGTCTAAGTACCATTATATAATCATAACCCATAAATATTGTAATTATCAATATTTAACTCTTAATATTTCATTTGAATTCACAAGAAAAAATATAAAGATATTGAAATATTAAATCCACTTTAAAACCCATTTTTAATACCAAGATACTCGAAAATATAATAATATATTTATTTTCCTTGTAAAACATTAAGGATTATAGAGGAAGCCAAATATCAAACAACAGTTACGACGACAGAGAAGTCATTATCGCTGCATACATTAAAAAAAATTCCTTTTATCATTTAGTGAAATTAAATATAAAAATGATTCCTTTTGAAAACCATTTAATGAAATTATAAGTCAAAGGGGATAATTATACACCATATA
This sequence comes from Viscum album, assembly GCA_963277665.1. Taxonomy (NCBI): domain Eukaryota; kingdom Viridiplantae; phylum Streptophyta; class Magnoliopsida; order Santalales; family Viscaceae; genus Viscum; species Viscum album. The sequence continues at coordinate 1,153,889,905 of OY728135.1, forward strand.
AAATAATGTGGTAAAAATTATCGAAATCTGCCTCAATGAAAGGAGATTGAGATGAAGTACCTTACCTTAAGTTTGATTCATCACGTATGTTCCTTATTATTACTAAATATTAAAATTAGGTTAATTTATACTTGTTTGAGAACATTTATCAATTTTATTATTTCTTTTATATCACTTATTACCATGTTATAAAAATTATATAAATTTTTAAGTTTATATCGGACATTTTGTTGATAATTGGTACTTGAGTCGAAAATGAACATGGTTTGATGTCACTAGTACATGTGGTCATAAGTATATCATCTCCATAATAATATCCATGAAATTATTATTATATTTATATGTAAATAATTCCTTTAAATCAAACCATGAATTGTGGTTATGAAAAATTAACAATTTTATATCCATGGAGACGGTAAACTGTACGTACGCATGACTAACGTCTTCCTTTTTCATTGATCATTATGAAAATAAGATAATTCTTATTTAATATGTATATAATGATATTATCATCATTAATATAATATTAATAATTTAAATATACTTATATATATATCATACAAGTGATATAATGAATAAAAATGATTCACATCACTTCATGGAGGTGATAGTTCACACGTACGCACGAACGACATTATCATTTTCATATGCATAAAATTAAGAACATAATTGATATATTATTATATTATAATTATTAATATTTCATGAATATAACATATTAATATTAATTCCATTATTATAACCACTCATTAGAGACGATTTTGGAAAATAAATTAGATCGGTTTGTGGAGGTGATAGTTTACACATATGCATGAATTATTTATTAATTTCCCATTTATTAGAAGTGGAGATGGATTTATGTGATGATATTTTCATAATAATGTCTTAATATATTTAGGATACCATAGTTATTATTTCATCTAGGAAGAATAATATTTGAAAGAAGTGGAAGAATAAATAAAATTTAAATATTTAAAGAAAACGATACATCTTCTTTGGTTGATCACATTTTAAGAACACCATAACACCTCTAAGGAGGGTGTTATACCTAAAATAAGTCTTAAAAAACGTGGTGATGGATACTAGTAAGTGTTTTGGGGTGATATTGGTCCAATAAAAAGGATTTTTAAGTGTGAGTAATAGAGTGGAATGAGTACCTTTTTATAGGAGAGGGGAGGGGCACCCTTAGAATTATTAAAATTATTAAATTAATATAAATTCATTTTCAATTAAAAATAGTAAAAAAATGATTTAATTCAAATATAAGATGAGTATATTTTTAAATCCTATCATACAATATTTTTTAGATATGTATTGATTTTATTTTAAACCTTATATTTTCAGTTTACCCTTAATTATTCTCTTTTAATTTTAATTATTGTAACAAAATTTGAAATATTAAGAGGCTATAAATTTTACTTTTATGGGGTAAATTGCCTATAAATTTATGATTTATGAACTTTTAGACCTTATCATAGTAAATTTGTAAATTTAAAATATGTTTATTATTTTTAAAAAAATTAATAAAATATTATTTTTATAAAATATCAATTATGACAATTTTGCCACAATTCACTGTATTGAATTTAAATAAAATACAGAAGAGATATAACTTCATTAAAAACCATTTAATAGTCTTATAACATGTCATATTTTCCTATAAAATTCGTTTATTATATAAATTATGTCATATAATATTTATTTTAGTATTTATAATATCATTTATTTGATTCTTTCATTAATAAGGCAATCACTACATCATCATTATGTCATAATTAAATTTAACTATTTAATGTATAAAATTATAAATAAAATACCATTATGTAGGTAATATTTTAATTTTTCTAATTAATATTTATAGTCTAAGAGATAACTTATATAACCCCATATTAAAATTGTTTTAGTAATAAGATTCATGTTTATGATATTTTTTTCCTTTACATTAAATTAAATGTTATAAATGTCATTATCACACCCAAGTTGATTAAAAAGGAAAAAATTTCGTTCCAAGAGTTTTATTGGTCAGACATTAATTATAAAATAATATTAGGACAAGTTTTAGGATAGTTTTATATTATTATAATATTATTTGTACCCTTATTTCTCGGATTTACCCTTTAACCGTGGTAAATAAAATACAAAATTTACTAGTCACCAAAAATTATTTTGTTCCTATTAAACCAATTTTTTCATACTGATTATAACCATGTATGTTAGTTTTTGAAAATTCAGTTCAAATAAGTGGAAAAATTAAATTTAAAATTAGTTGTCGGAATGAGAAAATGGGTTTTTTAAATGTAAAAACCATCAAAAGATTGACATGTGTTTATGTCAAATTTCAATGTGAAATTACTCCCAATGACCAAAATTATATTAAATTATAAAAAATTAATCTAAATATACTTTAAACCCAATTCAAATTATAATATATCTATACATATAAATTAGAGGAAAATGCAGTTTTGAATTTGAATGTAGTATTTTTCACTATTCATTAAAATATGAAATTTATTATAAAAATACCAAAATTTCAACAAAAGTAAATTTTGATTTCCAAATTCCAAATAAGAAGGTTATTGTTCATTTTAAGCCTATAAAATTTACTTGATGAAAGTAAAAACATTTAATAAACATGTGTAAACATAATATAGTTATTTATGTTCATTCCCTCTAATACAATGACTAGGTAATATTAATAATGTATTATTTTTCAGTATAACTCAGTATTTTTTGCGACATAAGATTTTGGAGAAACCCATTATTGCGTGTAGGGTATGCTATCCGAAAAAATCGTCGCCTTTAATATAAAATTAATATCTTATTTATAAATATTAATAGATATGAGAATGTATTATTTTATAAATATCTGGGATGTTACAAAATCATATATGGTAATAGATATAAGAATATGCTTCTGTATAAGATGTATAATAAAATTATATTTATTATAAAGTAAACTTGTATGATTATATAGAGAGTCAAGACACAAGGTAAGGGGATTTCATCACACTTTTAATTTCTGTGAGATACAAGCTAAGTTTGACACTCTTTCCTTCCGTGTGGTGTATGCACTTCCCATGAAAAAAATATATGTATCTTATACTTAAACTTATGTGTATTAAAATATCCATTATATTATCCTCTTTCATATGATTTAACTTTCAAAAGTTACCAAATCGGTAAAACTATATTGTCTCAATTTTCCTTTTTTGAGACTCATGTTTTGTTATACACCTAAACTCTTGAGGTGTATATAATTCCATTTTACATGTTATATCTTGAATATACTTCTTTTCATGATATTTTATGCTTCATGTAATTTTACTTTTTATACATGGAGAGTGTGATCCCAAGTTACCATGTTATAAGATTTTATTGAGACAATCTCATCGCTTTTTGAGATTTTTTATGTTTATGCATCTTTTGATGAAATATTATGATATATATCTCAAGTACCTTCACGAATTTTATTGTTCTATGGTTATTCATGATATAATCATGTATTGATACCACATTTCTACAATGTTTTACATAAGATAGTTAAGAAGGTGTTTTTAAGAAATCACGAATTTACCTTCCCTTCGATCAGAAATCCATGTTTTCTAAAAAGGGTCCCAAACAATATTATACCATTATCCTATAAGCTTTCAAAGACAACTTTACCCTTTTTTTATTTTACCAATATTTTCAAAGGAATATTCTTTTCGCTTTCAGAACAAGTAATCGTTCTAACCATTCTACAATGCAAAAGGAATGTTCTTCTACCTCGTACAACATGTACGGATTTACTCATCGTCATTTATTTGAATATTCCTTTGCATTTCTAAAAGGTTACTCTTAAAGAGTATGTTTTTAAAATTAATTTTAAAGGAAATATGTTTTAAAAAAATATTTTAAATCTTCTTTTATATGTTTTCAAGAGAAATGATTTTCAAAACATTTTCAGGCTTCTATTATAAGTTTTCAAGAATTTTTTTTTTCAAAATGTTTTCAAGATTATTTTATATGTTTTCATGTATAATGGTTCTCAAAATTTTTTCAAGCATCCTTTATATGTTTTCAAGAAAAATGGGTTTCAATAATTTTTAAGATTATTTTATATGTTTTCAAGAAAAATTATTTTCAAAACGTTTTCATGCTTCATTTATAAGTTTTCAAGTACAATGGTTTTCAATACATTTTCAAGCTTCCTTTAATGGTTTTAAAAGTGTTTTCAAAGAATACGGTTTTTAACGTTTTTTGAAACATATTTTATATGTTTTCAAGTAAAAAGGTTTTACAAATGCTATTTTATATGTTTTCAATGATATTTTATATTAAAATTATTTTCAATTGATTTTATGCATTAAAAATCAATTTTAAAAAAGAAAGGATATTTTACTCTAGAAATGTTTTACAAGATATTTCAAAATTATATCCTATCTAAGATAACATATATTAGTGTTATTAATGCCTTTATGGGGAAATTATACCATGTTTCCATTCATATTCATTCTATGAATGGATTATGTTTTGATGACATGATGTTTATGAAAATCATTTCTCTTTCATGGGTTATATTCTTTTGAAACCCACTTCTTTTAATGGGTTATGTTGAAATGATTATAAAACCTGTATCTTACCATAGGTTATGATATGTTTACATGTTTATGATACCCATTTCATTTCATGGGTTATGATATGTTTATTTATGAACTTGTGGCACATGTATGTATGATTTCATTATGTGATAGGTGAGACCTATATCTCCCACCAATGTATTGGGTAAAGATTTATATCTCAAGAGATAAAATAATATGGTCTTGGGAGTAAACCTTGACTACTATGATGGATATGGGAGTGAACCATGACTACTAATATGGTATGAGGAGTGAACTCATGCTACTATGATGGCCATGGGATTGAACCATGACTACTATGATGGTATAGGGAGTGAACCCATAATACTAATATTGTCTTGATAGTGATACCTTGGCTACTATGGAAATCCTTATATTCTTATGTATTTTCCAAAATTCCATGTCTTATTCCTATGTTATGATTTCATGGCTTATTCTCTTTATTTCATATGGTTCGTGCATTATGAACTTCCAAGCTTTATGACATGATTTGGGTTATGATATTTAATATGAAGGGTATGCTCTTCTATTTTTAAGATCACATTATCATACCCTTATACTCATATTTATTCTTACATGTATTCCTTGTTTACCCTTACAGAGCATTTGAGCTCACCCATTTTATGTTTCCTTTCCCCCATTTTATGATGACATTTACTATGTATGATATCTCTAATTAGGGTGATAGTAAAGAAAAACCTATTGGGAGATGATTTAGCTCTCATATGTACCAGTGTGTATGTTTCCAAGTTTCCAAAGGCACTATACCAATCACGGTTTTTGGTCATCTATTTCTATAATGTTTAAGTATTCCAAAAATGTAATGTAATTTCAATGTTTGAAAAGAGAGGGTCGCTATAGTTGGTATTAGAGAAAAGGTATAGTTAGACTTTAGAAACTAGGATGAGAAAAAATTGTGAGATCCCTTAGTATATTTCTAAGTATATGTCTAGGGATGTCTTTAAGGATAAGTATAAAGATGGGTTAATGTTTAAGAAAATGTCCAAGAATTTTGGTAAAGGATAAAGTGAGTTGTTTATGAGAAATACATCACTACATGGATAATAAAATAAGATGTGGATTTAGTACTGATGTACCTGGAGGTAACAACTCTGATATGTTCCGAGCTTGACTCTGGGTAATCTGGTACTTGATAATGGGCCTTTATGTACACCTGATTTGACACTCCTGGGGGATATGCTTTGGGAATTCATAAACTATTCATGAACCATCATGAAGTATTTAGATATAATTTAGCTATGAAAAACCTAGGATAAACCCAATGTATCATATATTATGTAAGGTTTCATGATTTAGAAATAATATAAGTAATTATTTTCATGGTTACGTTGTTTTGTAATATGATAATTAAGGCCCACACTATGCTTATGGTTTTAGTCAATGGAGGGAACCGAAAGGAACTGGATTAATGTTGAATGTGATGGAAGGTTTTCTGATGAGAAGTAAAGTGGGATGATCACTAGAGTGAAAGATGTAATGATCATACTTAATCTGTTTTCATGGAACATTATTAACAATGTTTACCCTAACCAACTCTTGGACTCACCAAGGAAGAGAAAGAAAGATTTATCTGAGAGTTCAGGTAATGTAGACCATGGAGGAAAGAATATTTGGTTTCCTTTGTGTCAAGAATGTGGTAATAATCACCTAAGTTAATTTATTACATGAACATGAAAGTGTTTTGAATGTGGAAAATAAGGACACAAAGCAAGTGACTATAAGTGAAAAATTAAGAGTTCGTTAATGAAATGGATGGGAATTTTGGACTCCCTAAGTCTTCATTAAAGGTTAAGTGTTTAATGTGTGGAGAAATTGGTCATTATAAAACCCAATGTCCCAAGAGGAATGTTCCTAAAAATAAACAACAAGGTGGTGCGAGTAATGGTTGCATTTTTGGATAATGACGAGACTACTGATGAAATGTAAAAGGAAAGTGGTATTATTGTTAATGGATTAAGGATGATGTAATATAAGTATTTATTTATTTGGATTAAAAATTTTTGAGTGATTAAATATAAAAGTATTTTTATACTTGTGTTTTTTTCACTCATTATTTACAAGTTTATGTTGGAATGGTGAAGTGATTTAATGACAAGATGATATTTTGACTAAGGGAAGGTAACACTTAATATGTTCTTTATGATAAGATAATGTTGTATGGATAAAGATACGTGGGATATGAATAATTAAATTGTACAATATTGATTACCTTTTAACTAAGTAATGACTTGTTTATAGGTGGTTTATGCTACCAACAATGAAGTTTACAACATTTTTGGATTTAATGAGTAAATCCAATATACTTTGGAATGAGGAAACATACATGTTTTCCAAAAGGATTTATGGTAATTCTGGTTGTTACCATGTTTCAAGAGAATATATAATGAGGGTATTCACATGTTTGTAATGTGAAAGAAAGAGATACATTGTGATATATAGAATAATTAATGTTAATCTTATTTCGAGACTCTCTTTCTAATGTTTTGGATTTTTCATCTTTGAGAAGGGTTATAAGGTTAACCATTCATGAAAATATTAAGTTAAACTTTAGAGGAAGTATTTATGCACTAAGTTTGTGTTGAAAACCTTGGTTAAAAAGATAATAAGTGATTAAACTTATTTCAAGGATGTCCATATTATATATTATATTTTTGTGGTTTTAAAAAAGGACATCATGTATGTTGGTTGACAACCAATCAAGTCCAGCAAGGCCGCAGGTCTTGAACCCATGATTACAGGATGATAAAGGTTTCACACCTACTACTAACCTATGCGATGTCCTAGTTAATGTATAATTATTTTTGTTGAATAAATATTTTTGATGAACTAGTAGAATTAATTTTTATTTTTTATATTAATGAATTTTTATTTTTTTAAGAGACAAATAGTAAGTAATTTTTTTTCTTTTATGGGCCTTAAGATCCGTTAAAAGTGTATTTTAATGATTTAATCATCAATGTTAATTTATGGACATTCATTCCATGAGGTAATGGATGTATTAGAAATTTTTCAAAGCACAAACAAGAACGAATTTTTTTTATAGAAATTTATCAAGAATTACTCAATATTCTAAAAGTGATCAATAAAAAAAGTTATCCTAAAACCATAATAATAATTAATTTGATGGACTTTTAAATCAACAAAAAATTTTGACTTGAGGCCCTAAAATTTCCTTTGATCATTCAATTGTTTGTGATTGATGACCTCAATCACTCCCTATAAATATTTACGCTTTTCCTCCATGTCTAATCTTCACTCCCAACCTATGTTCTCCAACAAGGAAACCCAATTATATGTTACGTTGGGTAACCATTATGGTTCCAAATTTCCCCTTTTAAGTGAAGTTTTAGTATCCATTTTTACAATGTGGGTTTATATGAATGAAACTTTCAATATTAAAACTTTGATAACCCAGACTAATTTTGAGGGAGAAATTCATTTTAAGGGGGGTAGAATATAACACCCCGAGATTTTGGTGTTTTTTTCAAATTAATTTAATCTTTTGATGTTATTAATTTCATGAAACATTACAAATATATTTTTACTAAGTTAAAAATTAATTTCACATGGATCCAACTTGGAATATGTTACATGAAATCCCAACTTGGAATATGTTACATGGAATGACAAGGATAAAATACATTACATGCAATATTGACCTTCCTCAATGGATTGCATAACATGCAAGAACGAGTGTTACCAAACTGTAATATGTTGTTAAAAAATTATTATAATGTAATATAACCTAATAGTTAATTTAATATATATTAAATAGTGTCAACTAAATTATGAAAATATTTTGTTTACACAAATTTAATATGAATTCATTGGTTAGCAATTAATGAATATGAAAACCGATTGAATACAAAGGAAAATATTATTATAGTCACAAAGTTATTTTAACCTATTAAATTAAATTAATTAAAATTGGTAAGTTATATTAATTTAATATATATTTTATATAATCAATAAAATATTTTTTATATTCATCCAATATATTCTATAGACATAAGATAAGAACAAACCCAATTTTACACATAAAAACCTATTTTTTATAAAGGTAGATTTACCGCCTTTTAATATAAAAACCATTTAAAGTACAATTTTGGAACTTTTATAGATTTATTATATCAAAATAAACTTTATATTTGGAATAGAAACATAAAAATTAGGTTAGGATAAATTTTTGGTATTTTTATAAAAGGTTTTATCTTTCAATGAATAGTTAAGATACTGGATTTTATTTCAAAAATTATTTTTCATATAATTTATTTATAAGTTTAAATTATAATTTTAAATTGTTTAATAGTTTATTTAGATAATATTTTTACCAATTAATCCAATTTAGGTCATTGTAACCAATTTCACATTGAAATTAGATATAAAAACATAGCAAACTCTTGATCATTTGTACTTTAAAAACCCGCAGTTTCATCCCGACAATGAGATTAATTTTAAATTAATTTCTACCAATTATGTGATTATAATTTAAAAAAATGGATTACATATTTGGAATTATAATAATATATAATTTATAATAAGGTAAAATTTGTTTTTGACCAAAAAAATTAGTGAATGTAATTAAAATTAATTACATCAGTTAAGAGAAAAATTAGGTTGATAAAGTACTAAACCTTAAATTTAAGACATAAAAAAACATATAAACTTATAAAACACCCATTGGATGTCCATATTTCTACCCCAAAATCCATTTTATCGAACTTGGTCCATTATTGGATCCACTTTCAACATACGTGGGTGAAATTCTATCTTCAAATATTTACAAGAGTGCCACTCCTCCTCCACTATAAAAGGCCACCACCTCTACCCATTCCTCACACCTCTCAAAGCTTTTTTGTTTGGAAAAGGTCTTCCCGAATATCATAAAAACAATAATACATTAGAAATTGAATCCTATCTTTTGGTAGAAATCATATCAGTGAAGCCTTTTGGCACAAACCAAAAGCAGTTCCCCGATTTAGAGGTAACGTCTTCTCTCAAGCTCCGTTTCTTTATTTCCCTTATTCATCCCATAAAATATATTTATTCCATTATTTTTGTGGCCAAAACAGTATAATACATATAATAGGATGTTTTATGAAATTATTTAGTCCTAATATTATACACAACTCCATCTAATAGATATTGAATATACAGTTTTTGTGTATGGCGAACTACTGCATCACAAAATGAAGATTGTTTGTTTTTCATTTACCACCTATCATGGAGGCCATTATGATAGAAAATATATTTATATATGTTATAAATAATATTTATTATTTATTTATGTTTTTTTATTCCTTTTACAAAACACATCTATTTACTTTCTATTTAGTGTTAATATGATAATCTCATTTGAGGATGTGTGGACTACCGCCCCTCAAAGCGATGTGATTCATTCACATACCACATGGAATGTATTAAGGATGGGTTTTTTGGAATTATATGATATATTCATGATACTGGAGTAATTATACATATATATACATAAATATATATACATATTTCATTTAGTTACTTTCTTTCAATACAATAATAAAGATATGAATAACAATCATGCGTACGTACGACTTACTGTCTATATGAATGGTGTATTCCATTTCATAATTATTTATGACATAAATTATTATAATATAAATATAATTTATAAAATTGATATTTATATCATTTTATAAATTATTTAATCATTATATAAGTATAAAGACTAATGATATAACAAATTAAGACACATGCGAAGAACAAAGCGAATTTTACCCGAAGTGAAACCTTAACATAGGATCTTTGAAAATAGGTCAATATATGTTAATAATAAAACCATATATGGTAATATATATAATAATATTATTATTTATGATATTTATAATAAACTTACATTTATTATACCAGAATCTTGTATGATTAAAGAGAGAGTCAAGATACAAGGTAAAGGGATTTCATCTCTCTTTTAATTTATGTGAGATACAAGCTATGTTTTCCAATATTTACTTTTGTGTGGTTAATGTAATAACAATGATTTAATTATATTTATATTATACATAAATTTATGGGTATTCACATATCCATTCTATTATCCTTTTGTCATGGGGTTTAACTTTTAAAATTTACCAAATCGGTCAAACAATTTTGTATCAATTTACATTATTTGAGACTCATGTTTTGTTATTCACCTAAAATATTGAGGTATATATACATACATTTTACATGTTATATAATTAATATAATTATTTTAATGATATTTTATGATTCATTTAATTTTCCTTTTCCTACATGGAGAGTATGATCCCAAGTTACCTAGTTATAAGATTTTATTGAGACAATCTCATCGCTTTTCGAGATTGTTTATATTTATGATCCTATGATGAAATATTATGATCCATATCTCAATGACCATAAATAATTTTATTATCCTATGTTTATTCATGATATAATCATGTATTAGTACCATATTTCTACTCTTTGGTACATAAGATAGTTAAGAAGGTGTTTTCAAGAAATCCTCACTTTACCCTCCCTTCGGTCGGAAAGCCCTATTTTTTAAAATGTGTTTACAATAATATTATACCATTATAATATAAGATTTAAAATACATATTTTACATTTTTTTCTTTTACCAATCTCTTTTTCTTCTTGTCACTTTTTTAAAAAGGAATCTTTCTAACCTTTTTACCATGAAAAAGGAATGTTATTCAACCTCTTATGACATGTACGGATTTACTCTCCGTCATTTCTTTGAATATTCCATTGCATTTTTAAAAGGATACTATTTAAGAAAATGTTTTTAAAGTTAATTTTTAATGAAATATGTTTTGAAAAAATATTTTCAACAAATATTTTCAATTTTATTTTATATGTTTTAAAGAAATTTTTTTTCCAAACCTTTTCAAGCTTCTTTTATAAGTTTTTAAGAAAAATGGGTTTCAAAATGTTTTTAAGAATATTTTATAAGTTTTCAAGTACAATGTTTTTCAAAACATTGTCAAGATTCTTTTATATGTTTTCAAGAAAAATGGATTTCAAAACATTTTAAATATTATTTTATATGTTTTCAAGAAAAATGGTTTTCAAAATGTTTACAATATTCTTTTATAAGTTTTCAAGTATAATGGTTTTCAAAATATTCTCTGGATTACTTTAAAGGTTTTCAATTTTTTTTCAAATAATAAGGCTTTTGATGTGTTTTGAAACTTATTTTATAATTTTCAAGGAAAAGGAATTTGAAAAATAATTTCAAGCCTCATTATATATTTTCAAATCTAGTTTCTATGAAAATAATTTTCAATTATTTTTATTCATTAAAAAGGATTTTCGAAAAAAGAAAGGATATTTTACTCTAGAAATGTTTTAAAAGATCTTTCAAAATTATTTCCCATCTAGGATAACATCCATTGGTGTTACAAATTCATTTATTGGAAAATTATTCCATGTTTCTATTCATATTATTTCTTTTAATGGATTATGTTTTGATGATATGATGTTTATAAAACTCATTTCTCTTTCACAGGTTATATGATTTTGAAACCTGCTTCTTTTCATGGGTTTTGTTGAAATGAATATGAAACCTATATCTTTATAGAGGTTATGATATGTTAATATGTTTATGATAACCATTTAATTTCATGGGTTGTGATATGTTTATTTATGATCTTATGGCACATGTATGTATGATTTCATTATGTGATAGGTGGGACCTATATCTCCCTCTAATGCATTGGATAAATATTTATATCTCATGAGATAAACCAAGATATTATTGGGAGTGAAACTTAACTACTATAACGACCATGGGATTGAACCATGACTACTAAGATGGTATGAGGAGTGAACTCATGCTACTATGATGGACATGGGAGTGAACCATGACTACTATGATGGTGTAGGAAGTGAACCTATGATACTAATATGGACTTGGAAGTGATGCCTTGGATACTATGGAAATCATTATATTCTTATGTGTTTTCCAAAATTACATGTCTTATTATTATGTTAAGATTTCATGTATTATTCTCTTTATTTCATATGTTTCATGTCTTATGAACTACCAATCTTTATTCCATGATTTCGGTTATGATCTTTTATATGAAGGGTATGATATTCTATTTTCACGATCACATTATCATACCCTTATACTCATGTTTATGAAAACATGTCTTCCTTGTTTACCCTTACTAAGCATTTGAGCTCACCCCTTTTATGTTTTATTCCCCCCAGGTTACAATGATATGTACTATGTATGATATGTCTTAGAAGGGTGATAGTCAAGAAGAACCTAGTGAGAGATGATGTAGCTCTCATATATACTAGTGTTAATGTTTCCAAGTTTCCAAAGGCACTATACTAATCATGGTCTTTGGGCATCTATTTGTATAATGTTTAATAATTACTCAAATGTAATGTAATGTAAATGGTTGAAAAGTGAGGGTTTCTTTAAAAACCCTATGCATGGCCTATTTACTCCATAATGTAGAGCTCTGAGCTCCTAACAATACCCATACTCTCCTGAAACCTTCTTTAGTATACAAGTCACACTCAATGGGATAAAAAAACTAATTTTAGATGGAAAACAAATGATCTGTATCTTTATAAAAATATGGTTCATTAAACCACCCATCTTTAAAGAAACTAGTCCCTGAGTTGGCCATTTTTGGGTAGTAAGGGATCATTTGAGAAATGATCTATCCACTGAGCATGTACATTAGCTTACCACTCCCAAGTCTCATCATGTACTTAGTCATGCTTCCATAGAACCTATACTAACTTCCTTGTAGATTCTTTACACTCCGATCCATGATACAGACTAGGTACACCTTGAAGCAAGAATAAAAATCAAAATAAACCTCCTCAGGAAGTAAAAAATGCAATGGGTCTTGATGATACTGATGGAGCTAAGACACATTATAAAATTCATGTATATACCGGTATCTCTAAGGAAATGATATCCTATAAACCACTGGTCTGATCCTATCGAAGATCTCAAAAGGTTTAACAAATATAGGAGTTATCTTACCCTACATTTTGATCCTTCACTGGCCTATCCTAGGAGAAACATGAAAAACACCCAATATTTGAACACAAACTCAAGAGATCATCCATGAGAAGTGGTCAAAGCAGTGATTCCTCCCCTATCTCTAACCAGAATAAAGGTGATCAGTAGGGACTAACATACAAGGGTTTATAAAGATCCATATAGATGGTATCCTGAAAGATATTATTGTAATATAACTCAATTAGGGGTATGTGTTTCTCCCAAGAACCCCCAAAGTCAAGGACACATGAACAGAGCATATCATCTAACACTTGAATCATTCACCCTATCTATCAATTTTTTTGAGTGAGATATACTGTTCTCAGAAGCACCTGTGTACCCAAGGCCTTTTGAAAACCTTTCCAAAACCAAGATATTGAATAATCATCCCTATTATATATGATAGGATTTAGAGCTCTATGAAGGTGTACAACCTCCCTGAAAAATATCCTCCCTAGCTTTTCTACTAAGAAGGTCTCCTGAATAGTTAAGAAATGTGAGACCTTCATCAACTGATTAACAACTACTAAAACTATATCATTACCTTGAGGTGATATAGGAAAACTTTTCATGTAATCCATGGTGACATCATCTCACACCCACTTGGGAATGTACAATGGATGTAAGAGTAAATCCAGTCACTAGTGTTATGCCTTCACATACTGATAGGAAGAACACCAAGTAATAAAGATGGATATCTTATGTTTAATACCATGACACCAATACTAGTGACATAAGTCTCATTATGTTATGGTAACAATGAGATGTACTTCCCATGTTGAGTCATTATATCTCCACATTAGTTCATCTTGAATTTCTGTTAAAACCCAGACATGCCCATGTATGCGTAAGGTCTCGTCCTCATTCACAATCCAAACTAGTGATGAATCATCATCTAAAACACTCTCTCTTATGAATAGGCCCTTTGGATATGATATTTTCATCATCTTTACCCATTATATAAGGGTTGAGGTCACTACTAAAGTTGTGTTTACTATCTACCTATGATTTTACTGAACCTCAACATGTATCTTTCTGAATTTTTAATAAGTCTATGAGATGACACAAACCAATGGACTCCTAAACTTCTTGTTTTTGAGATTTTCATCTCAGATAATCAGCTACTGCATTTCATTTTCTAGGAATATAGGAAGGATTGAAATCAAAGGACTATGAGTATTCAACCCACCTGCACATCATGACATTCATATCACAATGCGTAAAGATATACTTGAGAATTTTGTGATTAGTGAATAGTGAAAAATATTCCATAAGAAAATAATGTAGCTAATAGTGTAAAGTATTCACCAATGATACCAACTCAAGGTCGTGCGTCAGGTAGTTCCACTCATGAGCCCTCAATATATGAGATTCATATTCCATAAATCACTTGGCCAACTTCAAAACTACTCCCAACCTGATTACTAACACATCATAATAAACAGTATAGCTTCTACCTAGCTCTAGAATAATCAAGATCCGAATTAAAGTAAAATTTCCTTTCAATTATTGAAAGGATCCTTTATAAGCTTCTGACCATATTAATTTAACACCCTTCTTAGTCAAGACCATAATAGGCACTTTTAAGCTTTTTAAATACTGGATGAAGCATCTGTAATACCTAGATAGCCCTAAGAAACTCCTTATATCAAAGGCATTCATGGGATGATCCCAGGAAACTACTAATCTCACCTTCTCTAGGTCTACTGATACTCCCAAATATGAGATTATTTGACCCAAGATGTGTAATTTGTCGATATAAATGTGGCATTTAGTGAGCTTAGCATAAATATAGTTATCTATCAGTGTATTAATCATGGTATCAAGATGTTTGGAATGTAGTGTCAAGAGTAAGAATACACTAAGATATCATCCACAATGACTACCACAAATGAATCCAGATACAGGTGGAAAACCTAATTTATCAGATTTCTGAAAACTATTGGTGTGTTCATGAGGCCTAACAACATTACTCGGTACTTATAAAGACCATACATGCTCTGAAAAGTTGTATGAGGTATGTTTGAAGGCCTAAAATGCACCTGAGGGTAGGCCGAACTCAAATAAATATTTGAGAAGACCATATATCCTCAGATATAGTTGAATATTTTGTCTATTATAGGAAGTGTATACCGGTTCTTAACCATAAGATGGTTCAATCATATGTAATCCATGAAAATATTAAGGGTATTTTCCACCTTCTTAGAAAAAATGACCAATGAACCTCTTGGTGAGATATTAGGTCAGATAAAAACCTTATATTCTAAGTCTTCCAACTACTTCTTAAGAGTTGGAATATTTGTATGTTCTATCCTATAAGGAGTAATGGATACTGATTATGGTCCCAGTAATAGCTCAATAGTAAAATATACCTCTCTCACTGGAGGTATCTGAAAAAATTCTATAGGGTAGACATCCCTGAAGTGATCCACCATAGGAGGGAAAATAATAGTTCATATTCCATGATCATCCAAGAAGAGACTAGTAATCTGTGCTGTCACTCTGCCCAACCCCTAGTGCCTAGGTCTAGCTCGAAACACATGGATATACCATTACTTATGATGAATATGTATACTATCCTTGGGTGATGTAAACATCACCCCAAGTCAATAAAAATATATATAATCTTAATAGTTAACTTAATAGTCTATCCCAATAATTACATAAAACCTGGTCATGTAGAGGATAAAAATATCCCACATAAACATATAACTACCTATCTTAAGGGGACATTCCTTACATTGGGGAACACTCTCTAATAGAATACCCAATGAGGTGTCGAGTGTCATCATGCCACATAAGTACTCTATCTCGAGGCCTATACTCTCTAAAATTGCCACAAATATAAAAGAGTGTGATGAAACTATGTCAAATAAAGCACACACAAGAGTATAGGATACTGGAATAGTATCTGAAATAGTAGAAGGTCTCGCGCTCTACTCCTTTGGAAAAAGTTTCACTACATGTAATTGGCCCATACTATGTCCTTAATATACAACTTAACTTCCTTGAGTAGGACTTCTCGGCTGTCACTATGAATCCTAAATCTAGTTCCCTCTGCCTCGACCACCTCCTCAGCATGTGGCTAGTGGTATTCTAGTTTCTTGCCTGGTGAGGTACAACATTCCCCACTCAAAAACATGGAGTCATTATAGATATTATATCACTTAGAAATTATGGAAAGGTCCTTTTGAAATGATGTATATAACCTTTCCTACCATATCCTATGAATTCAACTAGATATCACATGTACTAGGGTTTTGTGTGTCCCAATTTACTACATAGATGGCATATAATTAAAATTTTAGTATGAACTATCTGACAACCACTTCCCCCATGAGAAACCTCAAAGTGATGCTTCCTTTTTCTAGAAGGACTACTTCACAATTTTGGTACTGAACCTCCTTATCTCACACCTTTGACTTCCCTCAGATTCTTCTCAGTAATGAGGGCCTATTTGACTATCTCATAAATGATAGTCAACTAGAAAACATTGAACTGGTCAGATGGTGTATATTAGCACATCCTCAAATTTCATTACAGTACTCATCACTAGATAGGGTTGGTGTGAATCACTGAAGCATAGTAAAAAGTACAGAATATTCTATCATAGACATGGATCCCTGCTTCAAGTTCTTGAACTCTCTATCTTGCCACCCCTTAATGTCTATGTAATGAAGTAATCATAGAAGACCATATAGAAGTCTATCTGGATCATATCTCAATGTCGGTGTGCCTGGGTAATGACATCCCACCATTTCTTGACAGAACCGTGTAACATGTAAGCCCTGAGCTTAACCATCTTCTCTAGAGGCATCTCTAGATAATCAAATATAGAATGCATGCTTCCATCCATGTCTCAACAGCCTAAGGTCCACCATCAACACAAAAGTGTAGGTGGGTGATACCGCTAGAATTCCTGAGTCAACTCATCCATTATTAGGGAAGGCCAAGTAAATCCTTATATAGAATGCATCATACAAAGGAAACCCTCCCATAACTGGGATTCTATTCCCAAGTTAGGAATATCAGGTGGTTCCATAGGTGTCATTATGTGAGGTAATATTGGTGGATCAGGGCCCACCACCTCCGGGGCATGGACGTCACCACCCTCCTAGAATAAAAATCGAGGCTATCATGGTGAAATGATTATAAAATGCTAAACACACACCTTATAAGATAATTTATTAGAAAAATGATCAAAAATACAAAGTAAGATATATAACACCACAATATTTTTTGAAATATATATTTTGAATTAATTTAATCTATTTGATATTTTTTATTTCACGCCATACTAAAAATTGTTTATTTTATATTAAATCACTATTTTTGGATTTCATTATATGAAACAAAAATTAATCATTCACTACAAACAAAATAAGTTTTATCTTTCTCTACACAAAACACCGATTCTATCTTACATTGCACACAAGAATGAATTTCCTCAATGGCTTACATAACACACAAGACTGAATGTTACTGAACAATAATTTATTACTAAAAAATTATTATTTAATAGGATATAACATGGAAATTAAATTGAAGACTATATGGTCAACTAACTTATGAACACATATAGTTGAATTCATTGGTTACCTAATAATTAGAAAATAATATATAAACCAAATGAATATAAAGGGGATTATTTTATAAAAGTCTATTTTATATGAAAAAGACAATTTATATTAATAAGTTAAATTAATTACTAATAGTGAGTGATATTAATTAAATTTATATGTTATATATTCAAAAAATTACTTTTTATAATCATTCAATAAATTTTATAGATATAAGATAAGAAAAAACCTAATTCTATGCTTGAAAACCAATAATTTTTATAAAGGTAATTTTACCGCCTTTTAATAGAGAAGCCATTTTAAATCAATTTTTAGAATTTTTATATATTTAATATGTAAAAATAAACTTATAATTTGAAATAAAAACATAAAAATTGGGTTAGGATAATTTTTTGGTATTTATTTTTATGTTTTTATTTTTTTAATGAATAGTTAAAAATAATAAATTTTAATTAAAAACCCCCCTTTCATCTAACTTATCTATAAGTTAAAATTATATTTTAAATTTCTTGAAAAGTTTAACTAGCTAATGATTTAGTAAATTAATCTAATTTATTTTAATTTAATCAATTTAACTTTGAAATTGGTTATAAAAACGTTTCACACTTTTGGATGTTTTTACCTTAAAAACCCGTAGTGTCGTCTCGTCAGTAGGATTATTTTTAAACTAATTTCTTCCACTTATGGGGTTATAATTTGGAAAATTGGATTCAATATTTGGAATCAGAATAATTTATAATGTCTAATAAGATCAATTTTGTTTACCAAAAATATTAGTGGAAGTGATTAAAATTAATTACAAGGATTAAGAGAAAAATTTGGTTAACAAAGTACTAAACCTTAAATCTAAGATCCAAAACGACCTAAAAACTTGTCCAAAATCCATTTTATAAAAATTATTCTGCCATTTAACTTACATTAATGATTTGTTTTGGTTTTTTGTGACTTTTTAGATAAAAATATTGGTACATCTAACTAGTTTTAAAAATGCCAAGTGTGTCCTTTCCCTTCCCTATAAAAGGCCACCACATCTCCATCTTATTCACACCTCTAAAACAACTTAGGTTAGGAAAATATCTACCCAATAAACTTCTCAAAATACCTCCATTCCTCCTAGAATCATCCTCTTGGAAAAAAATGAATATAAGGAAGCCTTTTGGCACAAACCAAAAGGAGTTACCCAATTAATATGTAACGACTTCTCTCAAGATCCTTTATTTTACTTTCTTTATCCACCCCATCCACTCTATTTATTCAATAATTGTATAAAAAAATAGTTTATTAAATATATTATGTTTTTTATGATATTATTTCTACCTGCAATTACACATACCTTCATCTAATGGGTAACAAACATACTATTTATATGTGAGGAGAACTACCGCCTCACAAAATGATGATTGTTCATTTTTCCTTTACCACATATCATAGTGGAAATTATGATGGGAAATATATTTATATATGATATATATTATATATATTATGTATTTAATCTTATTTAATTTTTTACAACACATATCTTTATACTTTTAATTTTGTGTAAATATGATAATTTCGTTTAAGGAAGTGTGGACTATCGCCCCTCAAAGTGATGTGATTCGTTCACACACTACATGGAATGTATTAAGGATTGGTTTAATGAACATATTTGATATATATGATATAATAATTCATATGAAATAATTATATATATATACATATATATATAAATATATTTCATTTACTAACTTTCTTTCAATATGTCTATTAAATGGAAACAACGTTCATGCATATGTACGAACTACCGTCTCCATGAATGGTGTATTCTATTTCATAATTATCAATTATATTGATTATTTTAATACTAATATAATGAATATAAATGATATTTATATCATATTTTACATTATGGAAATCCTTATATATGTATAAGGACTAATGATATAACAAATTAGGACACATGAAAAGAACAAAGCAGATATTACCCGAAGTGAAACCTTAACAAAGAATTGTTAACAAGAGGGTAATATAAAGTAATAATAAAACCATATAAGGTATTAGATAAAATAATATGGTTAATTTATAGATTTATAATAAACTTATATTTATTATACAGGAGGTTTTTATGAATATGATGAGAGTCAAGACACAAGGTAAGAGAGTTTCTTCTAACTTTTTATTTCCATGAGATACATGATTTATTCACCACCCAATCCATTTAAGTAGTGTGTATACTTCCCATGGATATATTATATGATTCTTATAATTAAATTTATGAGTTTTTACGTATCAATTTTATTAATTTTTTTATGTGGACTATGTTTCAAAAGTTACAAAATTAGTAAAATAATTTTGTTTCAATTTTCCTTTTTTGAGACACATGCCATGTTATACACCTATATTTTTCCATGAGGTGTATATATTGAATTTTATATTTTATATCATGAATATATTTATATTCATGATATTTTAATCTTTATTTAATTTTATTTTCTTAAAAATTAATTATGGTTCAACATTACCAAGTGGTAAGAGTTTATTAAAACCATCTAATCTCTTTTTGAGAATTTTTATGATTACGATTCCTATGATGAAATATTATGATCCATATCTCAAGAACACTCATAAATTTTCTTATTATATGTTTATTCATGATATATTCATATATTGGTACCATTTTCTAATCATTGTTACATAATATAGTTAAGAAAGTGTTTTTAAGAATGTCTGAATTTACCCCTCTTCGGTTGAAAGTCTATGTTTCTTAAAAACCATATTTTCTAAAAGGTTTCCAAAAACATTATAATATTATCCTATAATATTTAAATTAAATATTTACCCATGTTTTACCTTAAAAAAGGGGTTTTCAAAAAGGAATATTCTTTTCATTTTCTAGTTGAGGCACTTTTCTAAACTTTTTACGGTATAGAAGGAATGTCCGACACGTATAGATTTAACCGCCATCATGACCGTCATTCCATTAAAGATTAGTTTAGAAGATTAAAAAGTTTTTAAAGAATTTTTTTAATAATATTATTTAAATTCATATTTTTAAATTAGTTTTCAAGAAAATTATTTTCCAAATGTTTTCAAGATTATTTTTAAAGTTTTAATGGAAAAAGGGGGTTTCAAAATGTTTTAAAGATTCTATCATAATTTTTCAAGTAAAAAGGTTTTCACGGTATTTTAAATATTTATTTATAATTTTTTAAAATTATTTTAAAATAAAATATTTTCAATACATTTTCAATATTTCTTTATAAGTTTTCAAAGTATTTTCAATTAAATGGTTTTAAAAATGTTTATGATATTTCTTTTAATGTTTTCAAAGTGTTTTCAAAGAAAAATGTTTTCAAATTGTTTGGAATATTATTCTATATGTTTTCAAGGAAAAAGTTATTCAAAATTATTTCATGTATTATTTATATTTTTTCGATGTATTTTATATGAAAATTATTTTAAATTAGTTTTATGAATTAAAAATAATTTTTCAAAGAAGAAATGATATTTTCCTTAAGAATTTTTTTTGAAAGATATTTCAAACTTATTTTACATCTAAGATGACATCCGTTGATGTTACTCATGCCTTTGTAGGTAAATGATTCAATTTTTCCATTCATATTCATTCTTTGAATGGTTTATGTTTTATGGAATGATGTTTAAAAAATCTATCTCTCTTTCAAAGATTATATGTCTATGAAACCCAATTATTTTCATGGGTAATGATTCGATGAAATGATTAGGAAACCTATTTCATTTTCCATAGGTTAAGGTATGAGTTCATGTTTATTAAACCTGTTTCATTTCATGGGTTATGATATGATTATTTATGATTTTTTTGGAACATGTATGTATGATTTCATATTGAGATGGGTGAGACAAATATCTTCCTCCAATGAATTGAGTAATGATAAATGTTTTATGAGATCAAAGGGTTAATATGATGGAATTCCAAGGCTAAAAAAAGAGGCTACATGGGAGGAAATTCTAAACCTGAAAAAAGAGGGTACACGAGAGGACATCCCAAGCCCAAAATAAGAGGGAAAATGAGAGGACATGCCAAGTTCGAAACAAGAGGGTACACAAGAGGACATCCCAAGCCCAAATAAAGAGGGTAAATGTGAGGGAATCCCAGTATCAAAGAAGATAAACAGGTGATTAACCTAAGAATAACATGTAACAAAGGCATTGGTCAGCTACATTGACATAGGGTTTTTATATACTTATGTGTTGACCATAATTCCAAGTCTTATTCTTATATTATACTTTCATTGATCACGTTCTTTATTTTATTATGATTCATATCTTATTATATGAAAGTATTTATTCCATTATTCATGTTTATGATTTTTGATATGTAGGGTATGATATTATAATTATCACGATCATGTTCTCATACCCTTATGTGTAGGATATTTTTATGCATTTTCTTTATTTACTCTTATTGAGAATTTTAGTTCACCCATTTCATGTGTTTCCCTTCCCCAGGTCATGAAGAAATGTTTTTATGTAGAAATAATATGGGGGATATCTTTTGGGGAAACATTGAATATATTTCACTGGGTTAGAATATTTTTGTTCCAAGTTTCCAAAGGAACTAAACTAATACAGTCTTCGGGAGTATTTTTTTATAATGTTTTGTGTATTCCAAAAAAGCGACCTAATGTCTATATACATTAAGAATGGTTCATTATAGTTGGTATCAGAGTGAAGGTTTAGTTAACCTTTGGAAACTAGGATGATAAAACTTTAGTGATATACTTTGGTATATTTCTAAGGATATGTCTAGGGATGTATATAAGGATAAGTATATGAATTAGTCAAAGATTAAGAAAATGTAGAGGAATTTTGATAAAGGATAGAGTGAGTGGTTTCCAAGAAATAAATCCCTGTCTGGATACTAAAAGTGTATGTGGATATATTATAGATGTACCTAGGGGTAACAACTCTGAAAAGATGTCTTGGTTCTGACTCAAGGTAATCTAGTACATGACAATGGGCCTTACTGTACACCTAGTTTGACACTCCCAGGGGAGATGATTTGGTAATTCATAAACTCTTTGGGAACCATCATGGATGATTTTAATAGAGGATGAATATGAATAACCTAGGATAAACCTAAGGTATCATAGATTAAAGAAGTAGGAGAGATGATTTAGGCACCCTATATGCAATTTTTCCGGATTATATAGTATCAAATATGATAAATGTTTCTCACACTATACTTTTTGGTTTTAGTCATTGGCGAGAAATATAAGGAACATTATTTACATTTATTGTTTCTGATGTGAAAAGTATGGGAATTATGCTAATCAATTTTCTAAGTGGAAATCTCATAAATAGAATAAAGAAGGTGGTATGATTATTGGTTATACTTATGAAGATAAGGAGGCCGCAAACGATATGTGAAGGTATGTGATGTTCTTCAACTATTGTTTACATAAAATAATTAATAGATTAAGGTTGAGGAAAATTAATGCATGATTCATATTTCATATTATAGGAAATAGGTATTTAGGAATAAGTTTATGAAGACTAAGAAATGGTTTAAGAATAAAGTTGGATGAATAAATTAGTTATGTTTTGGAATTCAAAGATTATGTTATACAAATTAGGAAATATATTAGTATTTTTAGTATAAGTTTCCATTAAGGATTGAAAATGACATGTTGAATGGTGATAAAGGCATAGAAAAATTATTTCATGGAAATGTGATATTTTGATTAAAGGAAGGAAACCATTAATTAATTCCTGAAGTTGAGATAATGAAGTTTTGATAAAGATATGCTGGATCTGAATAAGTAAATTGGAAAGTATAGATTAACCTAGAAATGATTATTGAAAAATTATTTTATGTCATCAAGGACGAAGTTTACAACTTCTTGGATTTAAATAATAAATCAATTAATCATTGGAATAAGGAAGAATTCATATTTTCCAAACGTATTTATGGAAATTAAGGTTGTTACCATGTTTCAAGGGAATATACAATGAGGGTATTAAAATGTTTGTAATGCGACAACCAAGTGGTACTTTGTAATATATGGGGGGATCAATGTTAAGTTTATTTCATCACATTCTTTCCAAAGATTTGAATTTTCATATTTTGGAAAATAACTACCCAATAAACTTATAAAAATCCATAACTTCCACAAAAAATACTCCCATTGGATAGAAATCAATACAAGTAATCCTTTTAGCCCCAAATTAAATAGAGTTACCTAATTATTATGTAATGACCTCTCTCATTCTCCTTTATTTTATTTTATTTCTCCACCCATACACTCTATTTATTTCATTATTGTATAAGAAAACAAATATATTCAATATACTTGGATGTTTCTATATTATGGGTTTGACCTAAACTTACACACACCAACATCTAATGGGTAATGAACATACTATTTATGTGTACAGAACTACCCCCTCACAAAATGATGATTGGTCCATTTTTCCTTTATGGATTATCATGGTGGAAATTATGATAGAAAATAAATTTATATATGATATATATTATATTTTTTATTTATTTAATATTATTTAATTATTTTACAACAGAAATATTTATACATTCTATTTTGTGTAAATATGATAATTTCATTTGAGGAAGTGTGGACTACCATCCCCTTAAAGCAGTGCGATTCATTCCTAAATTACATGGAATGTATAAAGGATGGGTTTAGTGAACTTATATGATATAATCATGATACTGTAATAATGACACACACACACACATGTCATTTACTTACTTACTTTCAATATAACTATTAAACGAAAACAACATTCATGAATACGTAAGATCTACCGTATCCCTGAACGGTGTATTTCATTTAATAATTATATATTCTATATATTATTATAATACAAATATAATGAATATAAATGATATTTATATCATGTTTTAAATTATTTAAATCATGATATAAGTATAAGTACCAAAGATATAACAAATTAAGACACATGCAAATAACAAAGCAGATATTACCCAAAGTGAAACCTTAACATAGAATTGTTAATAATAGGATAATATAAAGTCATAATAAAAAATTTAAGGTATTAGATATAAGAATATGGCTCTGTTATATTTTTTTAATAAAATTATATTTATTATAAATAAGGTTTGTATGAGTACGATGAGAGTCCATCACAAGGTAAGGTAATTTCATATCACTTTTTATTTTTATGAGTTACATGATTTATTCACCACCCATTCATTTTTCATGGTGTGTATACTGCCAATGGAAGCATTATATGATTTTTATAATTAAATTTATGGGTATTTACATATCCATTTGATTATATTTATTTCATGGGGACTATGTTTCAAAAGTTACCAAATTGTTAAAATAATTTTGTCTCAATTTTCGTTCTCTAAGACACA
Source organism: Viscum album (assembly GCA_963277665.1). NCBI lineage: Eukaryota > Viridiplantae > Streptophyta > Magnoliopsida > Santalales > Viscaceae > Viscum > Viscum album. The sequence goes on from OY728135.1 coordinate 1,153,915,507, forward strand.
TGGAATGTTATGCACCGATATTTTTATATGAGGTGTATATACTACCTTTAAATATTATATCATGAAAATATTTATATTAATTTTATTTCAAGATAAATGTAATTTAGTTTTCTTAAAAGGTATGTATGGTTCAAAGTTACCAGGTGGTAAGAGTTTATTGAAACAATCTCATCACTTTTCAAGATTGTTTATGATTATGATTCCTTTGATGAAATATTATGATCCATATCTCAATAAAACTCATTAATTTTATTATTATATAGTTATTAATGATATATTCATATATTGGTACAATGTTTAGACTATTTGGTACATATTATAGTTAGGAAAGTGTTTTTAAGAAATTCTGAATTTATCTCTCACTATGGTCAGAAATATGTGTTTATTCAAAACCATATATTCTAAAAGGTTTCCAAAAATATTCTACTATTATCCTATGATATTTAAATGAAATATTTTCCTATGTTTTACCTTATTAAAACAAAAGGTTTTTTAAAAATTAATCACCTTTTCATTTTCTGGTCGAGGCACTTTTCTAAACTTTTTATGGTGTAAAAGAAATGTTCGACACATACAGATTTACCTAACATCATGGCCGTCATTCCATTAAATATTCCTTTAGAAGATAATTTTTTAAATGAATTTTTCCCTAATATTCTTGAAATTAAATAATTTAAATTATTTTTCAATAAAATGATTTTCAAAATGTTTTTAAGCTTTTTTTAAAGTTTCAAGGGAAAAGGGGGTTGTCAAAACATCTTGGAGCTTATTTCATATGTTTTCATGTAAAATGATTTTAAAAATATTTGTAAGATTTATTTATAAGTTTTAAAAGTTATTTTAAATTAAATTGTTTTAAAAATGCTTTAAATATTTCTTTATAAGTTTCCAAAGTATTCTCAATTAAATTGTTTTCAAAACATTTTCAAGCGATTATTTAAAATTTTCAAAAAAAATTCAAAGAAATATGTTTTTAAAATGTTTTGAATATTATTGTATAAGTTTTCATGGAAAAAGGTATTCAAAATGATTTCAAGTCTTATTTATATGTTTTCAAGTTATTTTCTAAGAAAATGATCTTCCAATGGTTTTATACATTAAAATCCTTATTAATAGAAGAATGTATATTTTCCTCAAGAAACATTTTTGGAAAGATATTTCAAAATTATTTTCCATCTAATATGACACTATTTGATGTCACTCATGAATTTTTGGGGAAATTATTCAATATTTCCATTCATATTATTTATCTGAATGGTTTAATTTATATGGAATGATGTTTATGAAATCTGTTTCACTTTCACAGGTTATATTTCTATGAAAACTACTTCTTTTTATAAGTTATGATTTGATTAAATGATCATGAAACCTATTTCATTTTCCATAGGTTATGGTATGCCTTCATGTTTATGAAACCCATTTTATTTCATGGGTTATGATATGATTTTTTATGATTTTTTGGTACATGCATGCATGATTTCATTATGAGATGGGTGAGACCTATATATCCCTCCAATGCATTGGGTAATGATAAACTTTTTATGACATAAAATGGTACATGAGAGGGAATACCAATCCTAAAACAAGAGGGTACACGATAAGACATCCAAATCCCAAAACAAAAGGGTATATGTGAGGATATCCCCAGCCAAAAATAAGAGGGTACACAGGAGGACATCTCAAGCCCGAAACAATAGGGTACGTGGGAGGAAATACCAAGCCTGAAAGAAAGGGGTACATGGGAGGGAATTCCAATCATGAAGTAGGTACATGGATGATTAAACCAATACTAACATGTTATAAAGGCCTTAATAGGCTTCCTTAACATAGTGTTTTTATATCATTATGTGTCTACCACAAGTCCAAGTCTTATTCTTATATTATACTTTCATGGATCATGTTATTTATTTCCTTATGATTATTGTCTTATGATCTTAATGTTTTTATGCCATGATTCTTGTTTAAGATTTTTGATATGTAGGGTATGATATTATAATGATCATGATCATGTTCTCATACCCTTATGTTCATAAAATGCTTATGTATTTCCTTTATTTACCCTTACTCATAATTTGAGATCACCCCTTTCATGTGTTTCCATTCACCAAGTTATGAAGAAATATTTTTAAGTAGAAATACTAATAAGGAATATCTTTCTGGGAAACATTGAAGATATTTCACTGAGTTAGAAGATTTTTGTTCCAAGTGTCCAAAGGCACTGAACTAATATAATTTTTGGGTGTCTGTTTTTGTAATGTTTTACGTATTTTAAAAAAGTGATGTAATGTCTATGTATATTATGATTGGGTCATTATAGGATTAGTACATAGTATTCCTATTGAAAAGGTCACACTTCTATTCTTGCTGCAAAATCCAGGTCTATATGATAAAGAAAGACCACAAAATTCCATAATAATTATAAGATAGACCCCCCACTACCCACTACTAAGGCTAGGTTTGGGTCTAAGTCTCATTTTACATCACTAATGTTCCGATATATGGAGTTTCAATTCCATGTTATAGAGGAAAAAACTCTTTAATTTTCAATTGGCATCCCCATTTAATGGTAACCATTTCATTTAAAAGTTATAAATCCATTTAAGTTTGTACTTATATATATATATCACAGTCCAGTAAAATGTGTCACCATTCCCAATTTATAAAATCCTTACTCTTATAAATTGAAATTAGAACATTATGTAACTACAACATAACCTTTACATCCGGTATCGAGATGTAATAGGTCATTTAAACTGATTCGATTAAATGAATCACCATTCCAAATTTATAGAAGTACATGCTTCATAAATTAAAATTGTCATTAATTTAATAAAATTAACTAATATTTCATCCCACTGAACTAGGGATTCATAGATTATACATGGAATAATTGGTTAATTAATGTGTCTGGATCAATCAATATAGGTTAACACCATTTATATAGATTAATACACTTTAATTAATCCCATTATGTTATTCCTTCATGAAAAATTATCACATTTCCATATATAATAATCATGGAACTCACAACAATCACAAGGAATATAGGAAATGCACGCAGTAATATAAATTTCTCATGGAACAATGGATGAAATTTGAATACTTAAGTGCCTATTATGATGAATGAGATAATACCTCCTTTTCGTACCATGCCAACGAAAAAACCATAATAATAATATTAATAATAATAATGTCACAAAACATGTGTGTCACCCAATGGTGAAATTAATACAACTGTAACATACACAAACCAAATCAACAATATACCATCCAAGTTATTTCCCTTGTACATGGGTTAGATACTCCTAGAAATAGACTCATTACCCAGTTGTGACACTTCTCTAGTCTCCGGTCTAATACCCAAACAATAAGACAAAAGGAAAAACCACCTCTAGTACTACTTTGTAATTTCCCTAATTAAAAGCCATTAAAATGGTGCCCCAATCCAATGGATCACATGGACTTAAGCAAGCTTACTCATACACTAGAGGATTCTGACTAACAGAGAGGGCCTAAGGTGGTACGGTGGGGAGACTATACCCTCATATCAGAGTAGAACAATGATAATAAATAATAAATATAAATATCATAAGCATTATATAACTGACAACATAGAAAAAAATATGCCATAATAAAGTATAATCAAAGATAAGAGACATCTAGGTAGTAAAAATAATCAGAATGCATAGGTTTATTCATATACAAAATGATTTAATGGCATGCTTATGTAAAAAATGGGGAATACAAGGGATATAGAGAGAACACATATACAACATGCTATATAAAAATACAAAAGACCCAAAGGCATATCCACTAGCATTGAGAGTATACACTCGGTCCTCTAGACCCATGATCCATGCTATAATAGAAATAGTTCAGGCATCCATGAAAGGTAACATTCCCTTATCCACACCTACAATCCTTAAGTCTACTCAGGTACCATTGGTGGGCTAGGTAGGGTGTGAGATAAACTCAATATTCCACCACCAATGGTGTCTAGAATAATCTAGTCGGTGTATATAGCATAACAGTGTGTAGGTATAACAGAAAATAACCAATGACAAAAACTAAATACTACCCAGAATAGGTTCTTGTAGGACACCTAGAAAACTTTACCTGCTTTTTCATAGGCCATAATAAGTCTGATCTCATCTTACCTTGTACAACCATTTATAAGTAACTATACATACACTACGAGAAAAATGGGTATTTGCGACGGGTTATTTGCGATGGGAATAAATCCCGTCGCAAATAGCCCCGTTAAAAACTTATTTGCGACGGGGGTATTTGCCTGTCGCAAATAAGTAGCCTTTTGCGACGGGATTGCTTTCCCCGTCGCAAAAGAACTGGCGCGTTTGCGCGCCAAATCGCGGGAAACATATTTGCGACGGGCGGTTATTGCCCGTCGCAAATAACCGGCGGCGGTAAAAGGTATTTGCGACGGACATATTCCCCCGTCGCAAATAGTATGTCGGCAGGTGGTTATTTGCGACGGGTCCCGTCGCAAATAACTATTTAACCGTTGACCGTATTAAATGATGGCTAAAGTATTTGCGACGGGCACCGTCGCAAATAATCTAACCTATAAATACCCCCATCCATTTTTTTCAATTCATTCTCAAACTCCATCTTCTTCTTCTCTCAAAATTCTAGTTCTAGAGTTTACCGTTTCTCAAGTTTAATTTTTTTCTTCGAAGTTGATTTTGAAGTTTTCAAGAATGATCAGAGATCAACCTCAGATCAATTTGTAAGGTATTTATATTCATTTTAATTTAATATTTATTTTCAATTTTTTATTAGTTTCAATTATTCTTAATTAGTTGTAATTTAATTGTGTTTACATTGTTTTGTTACTTAATAAATTTAAATTATTAGTATTGTTCATAGTTAATGGTAATTAGGAATAATTAGTAATAATTTTTAATTATTAAGAATAAATATTAATAATTAGTAATAAATACCAATAATTAGGAATAATAACATTATTACATTATTAGTATATTTTATTATTAATATTAAAATAATATAATTTTTTATATTATTTATACAATTCTCTTTTCATCTGTGTGTTTTCTGTCTCCATATGTATTATTTGTATGTGGAGACAGAAAACACACAGATGAAAGGAGAATTGTATATAATATAGAAAATTATATTATTTTAATATTAATAATAAAATATACTAATAATGTAATAATGTTATTATTTCTAATTATTGGTAATTATTCATATAATTACTAATAATTAGTAATAATTACCAATAATTAGGAATAATTACCAATAATTAGGAATAATTATCAATAATTAGTAAAAATTACCAATAATTACCAATAATTAGGAATAATTACCTATAATTACCAATAATTACCGATAATTACCGATAATTAGTAATAATTACTAATAATTAGGGATAATTTGTAATAATTACCAATAATTAGTAATAATTACCAATAATTACCGCTAATTACCAATAATTAGAAATAATTACCAATAATTAGGAATAATTAACATTAATTAGGAATAATTAACAATAATTAGGAATAATTACCAATAATTAGGAATAATTAGTAATAATTACCAATAATTAGTAATAATTAGAAATAATTACTAATAATTACCAATAATTATTAATAATTAGTAATAATTACCAATAATTAGTAATAATTCGTAATAATTAGTAATAATTACCAATAATTAGTAATAATTACCAATAATTAGTAATACTTAACAATAATTAGTAATAATTACCAATAATTAGGAATAATTACCAATAATTACCAATAATTACCGGTAAATAGTAATAAATAGTAATAATTAGTAATAATTAGGAATAATTACCAATAATTAGTAATAATTAGTAATAATTACTAATAATTAGTAATAATTAGTAATAATTAGTAATAATTAGTAATAATTACCAATAATTAGTAATAATTAGTAATAATTAGTAATAATTAGTAATAATTGCCAATAATTAGTAATAATTACCAATAATTAGTAATAATTAGTAACAATTAATAATAATTACCAATAATTAGTATTAATTACCAAGAATTACTAATAATTACCAATAATTAGTAATAATTAGTAATAATTAGAAATAATTACCAATAATTAGTAATAAGTAGTAATAATTAGTAATAATTAGTAATAATTAACATTAATTAGTAATAATTACCAATAATTAGTAATAATTACCAATAATTACCAATAATTAGTAATAATTAATAATAATTAATAATAATTACCAATAATTAGCACTAATTACCGATAATTACCAATAATTAGTAATAATTAGTACTAATTACCAATAATTAGTAATAATTAGTAATAATTACCATTAATTAGTAATAATTAGTAATAATTAGTAATAATTACAAATAATTAGTAATAATTACCAATAATTAGTAATAATTAGTAATAATTAGTAATAATTAACAATAAATAGTAATAATTAGTAATAATTAATATTAATTAGTAATAATTAACAATAATTAGTAATAATTAACAATAATTAGTAATAATTAAAAATAATTAGTAATAATTAACAATAATTAGTAATAATTACAAATAATTAGTAATAATTACCAATAATTAGTAATAATTAACAATAATTAGTAACAATTAGTATTAATTAGTAATAATTAGTATTAATTAGTAATAATTAACAATAATTAGTAATAATAAACAATAATTAGTAATAATTACCAATAATTAGTAATAATTACCAATAATTAGTAATAATTACCAATAATTAGTAATAATTACCAATAATTAGTAATAATTAGTAATAATTAGTAATAATTACCAATAATTAGTAATAATTAGTAATAATTACTAATAATTAGTAATAATTAGTAATAATTACCAATAATTAGTAATAATTAGTAATAATTACCAATAATTTGTAATAATTAGTAATAATTACCAATAATTAGTAATAATTACCGATAATTACCAATAATTAGAAATAATTACCAATAATTAGGAATAATTAACAATAATTAGGAATAATTACCAATAATTATGAATAAGTTCCAATAATTACCAATAATTAGTAATAATTACCAATACTTAGTAATAATTAACAATAATTAGTAATAATTACCAATAATTAGTAATAATTACCAATAATTAGTAATAATTACCAATAATTAGTAATAATTACCAATAATTAGTAATAATTACCAATAATTAGTAATAATTACCAATAATTAGTAATAATTAGTAATAATTAGCAATAATTAGTAATAATTAGTAATAATTAGCAATAATTAGTAATAATTAGTAATAATTATAAATAATTACAAATAATTAGTAATAATTAGTAATAATTACCAATAATTAGTAATAATTACCGATAATTACCAATAATTAGAAATAATTACCAATAATTAGGAATAATTAACAATAATTAGGAATAATTTCCAATAATTAGGAATAATTACCAATAATTACCAATAATTAGTAATAATTACCAATAATTAGTAATAATTAGAAATAATTACTAATAATTACCAATAATTAGTAATAATTAGTAATAATTACCAATAATTAGTAATAATTAGTAATAATTACCAATAATTAGTAATAATTAGTAATAATTACCAAGAATTAGTAATAATTACTAATAATTACCAATAATTAGTAATAATTAGTAATAATTATCAATAATTAGTAATAATTACCGATAATTACCAATAATTAGAAATAATTACCAATAATTAGGAATAATTAACAATAATTAGGAATAATTACCAATAATTAGGAATAATTACCAATAATTACCAATAATTAGTAATAATTACCAATAATTAGTAATAATTAGAAATAATTACTAATAATTACCAATAATTATTAATAATTAGTAATAATTACCAATAATTAGTAATAATTACCAATAATTAGTAATAATTACCGATAATTAGGAATAATTACTAATAATTACCAATAATTATTAATAATTACCAATAATTAGTAATAATTACCGATAATTACCAATAATTAGAAATAATTACCAATAATTAGGAATAATTAACAATAATTAGGAATAATTACCAATAATTATGAATAATTACCATTAATTACCAATAATTAGTAATAATTACCAATAATTAGTAATAATTAACAATAATTAGTAGTAATTACCAATAATTAGTAATAATTACCAATAATTAGTAGTAATTACCAATAATTAGTAATAATTACCAATAATTAGTAATAATTACCAATAATTATTAATAATTAGTAATAATTAGCAATAATTAGTAATAATTAGTAACAATTAGTAATAATTAGTAATAATTACCAATAATTAGTAATAATTAGTAATAATTACCAATAATTAGTAATAATTACCGATAATTACCAATAATTAGAAATTATTACCAATAATTAGGAATAATTAACAATAATTTGGAATAATTACCAATAATTAGGAATAATTAGGAATAATTACCAATAATTAGTAATAATTACCAATAATTACCAATAATTAGTAATAATTACCAATAATTAGTAATAATTAGAAATAATTACTAATAATTACCAATAATTAGTAATAATTAGTAATAATTACCAATAATTAGTAATAATTAGTAATAATTACCAATAATTAGTAATAATTAATTATAATTACCAATAATTAGTAATAATTAGTAATAATTACCAATAATTAGTAATAGTTAGTAATAATTACCAATAGTTAGTAATAATTACCGATAATTACCAATAATTATGTATAATTACCAATAATTAGGAATAATTAACAATAATTAGGAATAATTACCAATAATTACCAATAATTAGTAATAATTACCAATAATTAGTAATAATTAACAATAATTAGTAATAATTACCAATAATTAGTAATAATTACCAATAATTAGTAATAATTACCAATAATTAGTAATAATTACCAATAATTAGTAATAATTACCAATAATTAGTAATAATTAGCAATAATTAGTAATAATTAGTAATAATTAGTAATAATTAGTAATAATTAGTAATAATTACCAATAATTAGTAATAATTAGTAATAATTACCAATAATTAGTAATAATTACCGATAATTTCCAATAATTAGAAATTATTACCAATAATTAGGAATAATTAACAATAATTAGGAATAATTACCAATAATTAGGAATAATTTGGAATAATTACCAATAATTAGTAATAATTACCAATAATTACCAATAATTAGTAATAATTACCAATAATTATTAATAATTAGAAATAATTACTAATAATTACCAATAATTAGTAATAATTAGTAATAATTACCAATAATTAGTAATAATTAGTAATAATTTCCAATAATTAGTAATAATTAGTTATAATTACCAATAATTAGTAATAATTAGTAATAATTACCAATAATTAGTAATAGTTAGTAATAATTACCAATAATTAGTAATAATTACTGATAATTACCAATAATTAGAAATAATTACCAATAATTAGGAATAATTATCAATAATTGGGAATAATTAACAATAATTAGGAATAATTACCAATAATTAGGAATAATTACCAATAATTACCAATAATTAGTAATAATTACCAATAATTTGTAATAATTAGAAATAATTACTAATAATTACCAATAATTATTAATAATTAGTAATAATTACCAATAATTAGTATTAATTAGCAATAATTAGTATTAATTACCAATAATTATTAATAATTAGTAATAATTAGTAATAATTAGGAATAATTACCAATAATTGTAACAAGTTTTGCTTTATTCTCAACATATTTAATTCTTAAATGGTCAATTTTTAGGTCTATCTCAATAAAAAGTTTGTGTTAGTTGTGTATGATGTAAACTCTATAATTATCCTAGCTTGAGTGTTTTTTCTAACAAATTATTCAAAACCAGTAATGCTTTTATATTTTATAGAAAAATATGGAACAATGAGGTCGTCAACAATCATTATTAGGTGACCGCATATGGATAAATCAACGTAGAAATCCAAACGGTTTTGGTTTAAATCTAGTATATGTAGAGGGTGTGAAGGCTTTTTTTATCATTTTCAGCATCAAATCCAGAATTTGTTTCAGAAGGCAAAATAAAATTCCCTTGCAGAAAATGTGCATTGAGAACGTTTGACACGTTTGACAAAGTGGGGGAACATCTCTTGCGTTTTGGTTTTCAACCAGATTATGTTTTTTGGTATCAACACGGTGAACGCAGTTCCAGAGCAGGTGATACCAACTGGATTCCGGATCCATCCCGGTTTCAAGATTTAGTACATGATGTTGCAGGTTCATCTGTTCAACATACAGAAACTACGGCTGATATAGCTTCAAATCCTGAGTTGGCACCGTCTGAATTTTATGAGTTGTTGAGGTCTGCTGAGGATGCATTATATCCTGGCTGCAAGATGAGCAAATTAGAAGCAGTTGCAAAATTTATGGCTATCAAATCAGATAACGGAATGTCAAACACCTGTTTTGACCAGATATTTTCTTTGATTAAAACACTGTTACCCGAAGGAAATGTTTTTCCTGCAAATTACTATGAGAGTAAGAGGCTGGTTCGAAATTCGGGACTTACTTGTCAGAAGATTCATGCATGTTCAAATGACTGCATTTTATATTCTGGGGAAAATGAGTCGTTGGATAGTTGTCCCACATGTGGGCAACTGAGATATAAAGAAGGACAACACGGGAAGTCTGGTTTGATTCCTGTAAAATAGTTGAGATATTTTCCGCTTACATCCAGACTTCAGCGTTTATTCATGTCTAAGAATACAACGACAATGATTTCATAGCATAAAGAAAATATTTCAACCGATAAAAGCTTGAATCATCCAGCCGATGGTGATTCATGGAAACATTTTGATAGAGTGCATCCATCCTTTGCTTTAGAAGCTAGAAATGTTAGACTGAGCCTTTCCACTGATGGTTTCTGTCCGTTTGGATCTTATGGTAGTCAATATTCATGTTGGCCTATTTTTTTAACTCCATACAATTTACCTCCATGGATGTTGATGAAGGAGCCATATATCTTTTTGACTTTACTAATTATAGTACATCCGAAGAAAAATATTGATTTTTATTTGAAACCATTGATTGATGAATTAAATTTATTGTGGAGTACTGGTGTCAGTACATATGATGTTGCAACGAAACATAATTTTATACTGAGAGCAGCATTGATGTGGACAATTAGTGACTTCCCGGCTTATGGGATGTTATCTGGCTGGAGTACACATGGTCAGAAATCATGTCCTTACTGTATGGGAGAGAACAAAGCATTTATGCTCATTCATGGAAAGAAACCTTGTTATTTTGACTGTCATCGAATATTTCTTCCAGCTGATCATCCTTTTCGTAGAAACAGATCTCATTTCAGAAAAGGAACAGTTGAAAGGGATGGATCTCCAAAAATGTTATCAGGTTCGGAGTTAAGATCAGTTGTATTTTCATTACCTCCCATCACTTTTGGTCCCACACTAAGCCAACAGAAAATTTCTGGTTTTGGGAAAGAACACAATTGGATTAAACGTAGCATATTTTGGGATTTGCCATATTGGTCTGATTTGTTGGTCTGACACATGTTAGACGTCATGCATATTGAGAAGAACTGTTTTGATAATTTGTTTCATACAGTTTTTGATACGCCAGGAAAGAGCAAAGACAATGTAAATGCACGTTTAGATCTTGACCAAATTTGCAGGCGTTCAGAATTGGAACTGTTTGAGAATGTCAGAACAGAAAGGTTACTGAAACCAAAAGCAGCTTATACACTGTCTAAAGAAAACCGTTTATTATTTTGTTAGTGGATTGCAGATTTGAGACTTCCAGATGGTTGTGCTTCCAATTTGGGTAGATGTGTAAAGAATGGTCATATTACTGGATTAAAAAGTCATGATTGTCATGTTATAATGGAAAGACTTCTACCCATTAGATTAAGAGGTCTGTTGAATTCTATGATTTGGGATTCCATAACAGACATGTGTCATTTTTTTCAGGAAATTTGTGCGGATACAGCAGATTATGATGCTCTAGGAAAACTTGAAAAAGATGTTGTTGTAATTATATGTAAACTGGAAAAAATATTTCCGCCGTGTTTTTTTGACTCAATGGAACATTTGATGTTACATTTTCCATATGAAGCCAAATGTGGAGGTCCAGTACAGTTTCGATGGATGCACCCATTTGAAAGATGCATGCAAAAATTGAAAAGAAAAGTACGTAACAAAGCATCTGTTGAAGGATCTATTGCAGAAGCTTATTTGCAAGAGGAAATATCTTTTTTCTGCTCTCGTTATTTTGAATCAGAGTATCCTTAAAAATACAACCGAATGGGATGGAACGAGAGAAATATTGATGAAATCGACAATCAATTATCTGTTTTCAACCAGCCAGAGCTTGGTTTTGGTGGATTTTGTGAACGCTGGCTTTCATATGATGAACATCATAGAGCTCATACATATGTTCTGCTCAACTGTGAAGAGATGACATTAGTTGTACTGTAAGTGTTTATATCACTTATTCTATCATTTATGTTACAGTAAATAACTTTGGTTTTTATAGGTTGTATGATAATCATATCAAGAAAAAAATTCCACAAATTACAACAGCTGCTCTCGAAGAACATCGACTGAAAAATTTCTCTCAGTGGTTTCAAAAACTGGTAACATAAATTCTTTATCTTTTAGCAACTCATTCAATACATAGTTTACTATATTGATAATTATTTCACAAATTTTCAGGTGTCTCGACAAGCTGCTAAAATTGACAAACGGCTGTGCATATTGAGTAACCCACCTTCCAAACTTGTTAAAACTTATAATGCATATGTGGTGAATGGATTTCAATTTCACACACATGCATATGGGGAATCGAAAAAAACAATGAATAATGGAGTTAGTTTGAGAGGATCTCATCATCGAGAAAATGAAGTTGACTTTTATGGCATACTTGATGAAATCATTGAAATCTGTTATCTTGGACAGCATTACATAACCATGTTCAAATGTCGGTGGTTGGATACAGAGAGAGGCGTGCATGTTCATCAGACTCATGGAATCATCGATATTAAATGTAAAAGTGTTCTCGCAGAAAATGAACCATTCTTATTGGCTCAACAGGCACATCAAGTTTATTACGCAAAGTACTGTGCTACATCAAGAGACTTGACTGATTGATGGAGTGTAATAAAAATAAAAATTCGAGACTATCAGTTTAGTCAAAGTGAATGTGCTTTCACTGATGTGCAAAGAATTGAAGTTTTTCAAGAGAGTACTCAAAATCAATCTTTTTTACAAAGAGACATGAGTATCGATGACGACACCCCACATTTAAGAGTCGGTGATGACGATGATGTTAATGATGTCACATATGAATTTGAAATGGTAAGAGATGAAGCAACTGTAACTCGAATGGATATCGATGATGTTGAGCAGGAATATGAAGATTACATTGACATAAATGAATATGATGATGAAGATGAACACTGATAGAATTCCATGGTATTTATATACAATCATAATATGTATATATGTATATATAATAGTAATTATCAATTATTTGCTAACAACATTAACATTTTCTGTTTCAGATGGATGACGCCACATTTCGTGAGTTGGCGGATGCTAACCTGTCTTTCGATGCAGATGAGTTGCTGACAGATGACCCTCAGCCTGCAGGCGCTCCAGGGAGTACGCGGAGGGGGCGCGGTCTTGCACGATTGGTGATTTCTGACCCCGTCCCCGAGCGACGTCCACGTCTTGGGTTTGATCCACGCACACGGAGGTGTGATAACCTGTGTGATAACCTGTGGATTTGACTATGATTTCATTAATCTATTCACATAATAAATGTTTATTATTTTTATAGTTTTCCGCATATAGCAGTCGGACAGGGCAGCGCTATTTTGCGCAACTATTTCTCTCAGCCGTGGACCACATGAGAGCAGATTCCCATTGATGTGCAGCAGGCCATGTTCGGCCATTGGTTGGTACGTACATAAATAAATAATTTTTATTTTGAAAATTATTTCATTTCTAACTTGATATTTTGATTTATTTTTAGGGTTTATGGTATCCGATCGAGGATACCATGCGTGACGCCATCCACGAGGCATAGGAGGTGGCCATGCGTGATCGCCTTCGTTAGTTTTTTCACAATTTAAGAAAAGCTGCCATGAAGAAAACATGAGTGTCAGATTTTGATGAGTCATGTAGAGCACACCGACCAGAGTACATTTCATCCCATGTATGGGATGGATTATGTGCGCACTGGTTGAGTGGTGCCTTTCAGAGGAGATCATCGGTGGGGAGGCAGAATCGGGGGAGACAGGAGGTGACTCATCGAGCTGGGAGTTGTTCTTTCAGTACTCATAGACATCATTTGGTACGTACATTATTTATAAATATTTTATATAACTATAAATATTAACAGTTTATTTTTTATTCTTATAGGCTGTCGAGCACCCCGATATTACGGAGTACGACGTATATCGGAGGATGTATAGTGATCCTGCTACTGGGGAGCTCAGAGGTGATCGTCAGCATCACATCGTGGTCAGTATTATTTGTTTTCAAGTTTAAAAATTAACTGCATATAATATATTCACAATTTTAATTTTAAATTGCAACTACAGGAGTCATATGAGGCCGCAGCGTTAGAGGCCCGACCTGAGAGTCAGGCCGAGTCATCAGATCAGACCACTAGCCGTCAGTTTGATGAGGTGGCATGGATGCAGGCCACCCAGTATGCCTTCGAGAAGGGCCGGGTAGTTGGTATCAGCTCTCGACTGACTCCCGGAGATTATTATGGCAGTGTTACGATGTCGGCGTCCAGCTCGAGAGGAGCTCGTGCATCTTCTTCTGCTACACAATATGAGGATCAGTTGCGATCTCAGACTGCACTGATAGAGAGTCTCCGACAGGAGAAGGAGCAGATGCGTCAGCAGCATGATGAGGAGCATCGATGCCAGCAGCAGCTGTACGAGGAGCAGACGAGTCGGTGGCAGCAGTAGCATCAGGAGCAGATGGAGTACATGCGCCGACTCACTCATGCTTTAGGGATGGAGTTTCCTCCACCTCTATCTACAGATCCCCCCTCCCCCTCCCCCTACTTCAGATTAGAGTTTGTTTTTATGATATAAAATTTGTGAAATCAAAATATGATTTTTTTTCTATTCGTAGTTTCTGTCTCATTATAAAATATTAATAATATTATATTTTGAAATAACAATATTAATATGAATAATAATATTATTTATATTTTATAATATTAAATTATATATATATATTAAAATTTTATAATATTATAATTTAATTATATATTTTTTTTTGTAATACTTGAATTATTTTAATATTTGAATGTAAAATAATTCTATTATTTTTATATTAATTAAAATAACTTATTAATATTTTTTTTATTTATGAATTATAATTCTAATATTATTATATTAATTAAATCATTTATTAATATTCTATTATTTTTTATTTTTGAATTATAATTCTATTATTATTATATTAATTAAAATAATTTATTAATAATTTATTATTTTTATTTGTGAATTATAATTCTATTATTATATTAATTAAAATAATTTATTAATAATTTATTATTTATTATTTTTGAATTATAATTGGATTATTATTATATTAATTAAAATAATTTATTAATAATTTATTTTTTTATTTTTTTATAGTATTTGCGACGGGATACTATGCCCGTCACAAATAGTATTATTACTATATACATTAAAATAATTTATTAATAGTTTTTTATTTTTTTAAAAAAAATAGTTTTTGCGACGGGTCCCGTCGCAAAAACTATTTGCGGCGGGCCCGTCGCAACAGGTATTTGCGACGGGGCCCGTCGCAATTACTATTTGAATTTTTTTTTACAAATATACG
This sequence comes from Viscum album, assembly GCA_963277665.1. Taxonomy (NCBI): domain Eukaryota; kingdom Viridiplantae; phylum Streptophyta; class Magnoliopsida; order Santalales; family Viscaceae; genus Viscum; species Viscum album. Next base: position 1,153,931,397 of record OY728135.1, read on the forward strand.
GAGTACTATTTGCGACAGGGAGAATCCCCGTCGCAAAAAAAGGCTTTAGCGACGGGCCCGTCGCAAATAATTATTGTTGCGACACCGTTTTCAGCAACGGGCCATTTACGACGGGCCCCCGTCGCAAAAGGCCATTTGCGACGGGATCCTGTCGCAAATGACCCGTCGCAAATACCTTTTTTTCTAGTAGTGATAATATGTATATATTTATATATACTATATATGCGAGGACATATATAGGAATATACATAGATACTAGTTGTTAGATATACCTGGGGCATAACTTAGGTGTCCATGCATAATATAACAATCTATAAGCTCCAACAAGGGTACTATACTTGAATATCATAAGAATGCAAGATGTCATATTCGTCAATTAAGGTAGTGGGTTAAGTCATCATATCCAACAACCAAGATAGTGGGGTGATTCATCATGCCTAATAATGGATATAAGGGAACATTGAATGTCATTCCCATCATCTAATTAAATGATGTGAGACACCATTCCCAACAACTAATGTAAGGGATCATGAAACACCTTGATCAACATATCCCTTAACCATTTTACACTGGTCAATATCCATGGACTAATCATAATAATCATATTACATTTAATTTTAAATAATTTAAATTCATGTACCCCAATTTAACCATGGGTGACCCAAATTATATAATTCATTATATATTTATAAAACTTGATGTGTTCTTTTTATTCACTTCATTTAATTTAAATTAATCCATTTAATTTAAAAAATAAGGAAAATCCATTTTAAAGTTAACATAAATTACTTAGGATGTGTTTTATCAATTAAAAATTCATATTAAGGAGGGAAATTAATTCAAAACACCCAAAGGTAAGGTTATAAACAAGTTAAACATCCTATAATAATAAAACATGAGTCTATGAGATTATTTTATCATGGTTTAATTAATTTAAACACAAGAATTTTTTTTAAAGAAATGTGAAGACTAGTCTAGATCAAGGCACAATGGTGAACGATATAATAAAACATAAAATTGTAGGGAAAATTACAAGACCACCTTCCTTAGGCTTGTTTATGACTCCTCTTCCGGTATCATCTTTAGGTTTGAAGTATAATAAAAGAAATCACAAGAATAGAAAAATTCAATAAAAATAGGGCATATCAGCTCAGACCAAAATAGCATATGATATGGAGAGAGAAACTAAGAGATTAAGGAAGTTGATTAAATCTATTACCATTAACTATCCAAAAAATTGGATAGTGAAGAAAATAGAGTTCAAATGACTAGACAGATTCAAATCCTAGCAACTGATAAGGGAGAGATTTCAAGTGGGCGAGGGCTAGTGTGCTTGAGAGGAGAAAAAAAGAGAGGGGTGAGTTAAATAGAAAGAGGGATAAAACGGAAATTTTTTCTAATTTTAAACTGGTTCATGGTTGGAAAAACCATGTGCCAACCATGAACTAGTACTATCCAAGGGAATCCACCCCTTGCACGGCTAGCACACAGTTAAACTAACCTTGTGTAGTCCACACAGAAACCCTCTACCTCTTGTATGAGAAAAGTCACATAACCATGCTTCCATGGATGCATGGTTTAGTATAATCATGAGGCCCTCTACATCCATATTCATCACCCCAATTGGTTTGAATTTTTTTTTGGGATTAGGGTCACGGTTTGGACAAACAATGTGCCTGGACTATTTCCTCTACAACTCGGACCTCTGGGCTTCAAACAAGCCCCAAACACTCCTGATACCTTCCTTTGGAAATATGGAAGAATAAATAGGATAAAAAAAGAATTTAATCTGAAAAATAAATGATCCTTAACTTTATAAAAAACTGGGACGTTACAATAAAAATTTCCCTGGTAGGCTTGGGTTGTGGAAGTGGATCACTTGTGAGGGGCTAGGACGTGGGACGATGTGGGGAATGACCAATGGACCCTATCTTGAGTGATAATATAGTGGGTTAAGATTTAGATTCATGAAGATGACCTAGTCATTTAGGTAATGGGTCTAGGTTTGGATGAATCCATAACTTGAGTCTTAGGGTATGGGATGGGTATCGATAGAATGACATGAGAAGTGGCAACAAGGTGGATTCCAAAATAGCTCCAAAAGTAGGTATTTTCAGGTGCCATGGTGGCATAGTTAGTTCACTCCATCCAACATAGTTATGCGATGTGTTTATTTTTCACTCTATATACACATATATAATCGAATATACTATGGTAATTTGGTGAGACCCTATTATGATTATTTATCAAACCCTACATAGGTGCTTTAGTATGCATGTAGAATTTATTCATATTTATTGGTTCATAGGTTTTTCAGGTGATTAGGATAGAGTAGCTTGAGGGTATTTAAAGATAGGGTGTTTAGTGTAGTCCATGAATTGTATTAGGTCTATTGTGTATATCTTGGGTCTATTTATTTTTTATATGAGAGTATCCTAGTGGGAAATTAGTGTTGTATGCTAGCATGACCATGAGTTAAAATTCATTCACATGAAACATTTGATACAATATTGTGTTTATTTGATTATGTGTACTTTGATTATATGTTTTTGATTTATTGATTATTGTTTCAAATTTTTATGACTCTGATTCAAGGGAATAGTCTCCCCATTATATGGATTAAAACCTCATGGTTAGTTAGAAGCCTCTGACGTATGAGGAGACGTGTTGAGGAAACATATCCCTATATCTCAGATGATGGTTTCGGGATGGGGCATCACAAACCAGTATCAAAGACTTTGTTTTTGTATTCATATTTGGTAAGATTATAGAAATTTGGTCTAAGAATGTATCAAATCTTGTGGTGGACCTCAGACTTGTGAGTCTTGAACACTTTTTTATTGGGAATTTCTGGTTACCAGGGTTACAAGATTGTTGTTCTTAGTTTGTGATGTTATAGATGATATATTTATTGAATATAATGTGTATTAAAGGTTGTTATTTATAGTTTGTTCTATTTTAATGTTTTAAATGGGACATTGTTCATGCATCATGATTGACATGTATGACTCAAATGAAATATTACTTCTTATGTGTGATTGGATTTTTTGATAGGGGTTCAATTTTTTATAGTGTCAAGAAAAACTTATATTACATTTTCCCAAATAAAAAGTTAATGAAATTATACTTAGTTGAACCACAATATTTTCTCTGATTGTAGGTCATTTTGATCATGAATGCTCTTTGATGATTTATATATTACCCCTTTTTGAAATAGACATATAGGGACCCTCAATAGGAAAGTACATACATCTAATGCCGGAGGAATAGTTCAAGGATGGTCATAGGTTGCCTTAAGAATGTGTGTTCAACTAATTATATGGTGTTTTATTTGGGTATAATTTTATGAGTATGTTCTTATACTAATATGTTAATTACATGATTACTCATTCACATTCATATTTATGATCACTAATGCTAATTTAATTTATAAATTTTCCGATATGACTTTTTATACATGATTTTAAACATAATTACATGAAAAAAATACAAAAATAACCTTAAAAGAAATTTTTAGGTTTATTGTATTGGAAACTAGGTACATAATATAATATTTATAAGGTACAAAAAATAAAACATAAACTAATTCACAACTCTCTTGAAATGATTCTTTATTATCCCATCATAGATCACCACACTACTTAGAATTTTTTAGAAATATTAATCAATTAAAATGGGTGATAAAAAAGTACAAAAAATGATAAAAAATGAAGGATAACATCATAGGTGAAACATGAAACATATCATAAAGACATTTACATAATAAATTGACTAATAATTTAAGTATATGAACATAATAAAAAGAGTTATAACATTGAAATGTGGTGGTAACATAAATATGATTCATTCTTAAAAGTATCATCGAATCTCATCACTAAGGTATTGTAAAATATATTATCAAGAATTTGACCAAGATAACATAAAACATTATAAATTCATATCACCAAGGTATCATGAATATGTTATCTACAGATATTAATTCTTTACCTGATGCATTGGATCACTATTAGGGAACACCCTTCGTACTTCTAACATTTTTTTGCCATAAAAATCAAAGAGGATAAGTAAATATAATTTTTAACTCATGGTTAGGGAATTTGATTTTAATATATTTATTTTATAAATCAATAATTTAAAGATAAATCTAAATTAATACCCTTTAATGAAAAATTGAGTTGTCTATTCATGAAAATTTGGCATGGAAAATCATTGGTTTATTTTGGAAGCATACCAAGTATACAAAAGGAAAATTGGAATGAGTTGGTTTAATTAGAGAGAAATGAAGTCTCCAATTAATAATACATAATATGTAAAGTAATTTTAGTGGTTACAAACACTTAAAAACAAAATAAATTAAGAATAAAAAACCGTATACAAAAGAATTACTTGAATTGAAAAAGTGGAGGAAGAGTCCCTTACCTTGAGAATATTATTATTAGAGTTATATAGGGAATACTCAGAGCCTTAGAACCAAAATGGAGAGACTATAGAGAGGGTAATTTAGATATTATTAGTTCTAAATGGATCTAGAGCAGATTGTTAGGATAGAATGAGTGGATATTTATACTTGATGATGGGGTGGTTTAAAAGGAAAAAGTAGTATTTAGTTTGTTATTAAAGATAACCACTTTTGGTTTGAATTAATTTCATTGAATTTGGTTCATAGTTAATGTTTAAAATTTTGTTTAAGTACATTAAATACCTCAACCATCAATTTATTTTTGTAATTTTTAGTTATTTTAGGCCTTTCACTTTTAATTTTAACCCTTTGTATTATTTTACCTCAATTATGATAACTCTTTTTTTACCTAGGTAATTTTTTTGTGATTAAAAAAAAAAATGACTTTATTACCTAATTTGGACCTTATAATACCAAATATTAAATCCATTTTACTTTATTCAATTTATAAAAGTGTTAAAAAACTAATTCTTATATGATACACGTATAACACATAAAAAAGTTTCTTTTAGAAAAGATAAAATTGTAACTCCAAAATACCAAGAACGTGTTTCCAAATGTAAAACATTATGTGTTATGTTATTACATTAATACATATTTGATCATGAAGAATAATTAAGTTAATTTTAAGTCATGATCATATCATTATTATATCATAAGAGTTATGGTATTTCATAAAAATGATATTTTTTACTTTTTCCCCATAAATTACCTTTATTAGAAAATTCCCCAAAATCCATCCTTATATAATTTCAATATGGTGATTAAAAAAATGATATTTAATTTATTAAAATAATTATCTAAATATTAGAATTTTAAATTTTTAATAAAGATAATTATTTATTGGAAACTAACAGTTCTATGACATAATAAACATTCACATCATTATAAAAATCAATTAGGATTTCCTTAATTTATATTATCATTTAAAAATATTTTATAAGATTATTCCATGATTTTTTTTTATTTTAAACTTCTTAATTTATCACAAATCATAATTTTAATGTAATTTAAATATATTTCTTTTCTAAAAATACAATTTTGGTTTCTTCATTCTATATCATAAAATAATCCCAACAATCACTTTGTTGCACCCATAATAACAATAAATAACTATCATATTATTGAATGTTCATAATACAAAACAACCATATTTACCTATAAATACACTATCATTCTAACTTCATCATTCACAAGTTAACTTATAAATGTTCTTACACATCCTTTTATAATGTCTATCATTTTCCTAACACTTCTATTTCTTTTTACAAACATTATGACATGAATTCTCTTTATGGGGGAATTCAAGCCTATGGATTTTATTTTAGTTATTGTACTATTATTTTGTGTTTATATCATTATAATATTTTTAGTTATAGTAGTAAGTATTATTATATCATGTGTAAAGAAATTTAAGTCTTTTTTTTTGTGATTCTATTATAAAGCATAATAAAATAGTTGTTAAGAGACAAGTGTTTTTTGTTAATAGATGAATATTTTTATGGAATTATATTCCCCCCAAGATATTTCATCCTTGAAATTTGTATCCAACATAAAAAAATGATGGAATTTTAACTTCATCAATCCTTCAGGCTCATAGGTTGCTAATTCAAAATTTTGGTTTCCCCACAAGACTTTTACTAGATGAGTAGTTTTGTTTCTCAAAACATATTCTCTTTCATCGAGAATCTGGCCCAATTCTTTATATAAAATGTTAGATTAAAATTCCACACCATTAATGTCAATTTTATGTGATGAGTTTGAAATATACTTCCTTAGTAGTGACACATGGGTCATCATGGACATTGGAAGGATTTGAAGGTAGAACTAGTCGATATGAAACTACTCCAACATTCTATAGAATCTCAAAATGGTCCAATGTACCTTGGACTTAGTTTCTTTTTTTTTTAAATCTCACGAAACCTTTCTTATTTGATACTTTTAGGAACAAATTCTCTGCAACAGGAAATTATAAGTACATCCTTTAATTGTTTTCATAAATATTATTTCGAATTTGAGCAGCCTTGATATGCCTCTGGATCACTTGTATATTCTCTGTAGTCTCTTTCACGATGTTTGGCCCCAACCGTTTTTCCTCTCCAAATTCATCCCAACATGTTTGATTTCTTCACATATTCCCATAAATTTCATCATATGAGGAGATTTTAATAACGATAATAGGTATTTTTCATGAATATTACACCATTAAATTCTTATTACCTAATCATGCAATATAGTGCACAACCAGGGTGGATCTCTTAAGGATTCCACTCACACACATTAATTTTATATTATTAATATTTATATTATAACTAATATAATACTAAATAAAAAAATATAATTGTGGTTGGGTTTTAAAAAATAAATAATATAAATATATATATATATGATATAAAAATATCAGAAAATAAAAAACAAGAAAAAACACACAAATATGTTAGTGAAAAGATGTTTTCATTCTTAGGAGTTTAATATGGTGATATCATAGTTCTTTAAAAATTTGAATTCATTTTACAATTAAATGTATAGAACAACCCTATCACTCTACACCCTCCAATTGTAATTGTAATTAATCTACACTAACCCTCTGCATGCAGGATAATCTCCCTCACATTATTATTACCATGCTACACCAAACCTATGCATGAAACATTATGATAACTATGGAGATGAATAAATGTGAATAAGAAGGATAAAACAATACACGGAAAATCAGGTTGATAACTTCACCAAAATAAGTTTATATACTACTAAAATCCTTAGAATAGAATTAAGAGAAACATTTAAGAAAAAAAACTCAATAATCCACCACTACTTTCTTTCAAACAAGTACTAAAGTTAGTTATCCATTTGCATGGACATAGAAAAACATGGCGGAGGAAAAAAAAGTGAAAAATGGAAAATAAGGGAGAGAGATGAAGAAAAAATAACTAATATATATTAAAAATATAAAAGGAAAATAACAACAACAAAAATAAAAACTTATCCCATGAAATAAACAATTATCTAACATGGAAGTTGATGTGAACATTTTTAGGAATGAGAGGGGATGATTTTTACTCAAAAAATATTCCTCCAAAATATTACAATTGTTATTACCACTAAATGGATGAATTTGGGAATGTGGTAAACTAGAAAGTTGTTACCCTACTAAATCTGTGTTCACTCACATTTTTTCGGATAGATGTATCTAAGGTTACATATTTACTCCGAAAATATATTTTTTGGATTTAAGACTATAAAAATTCCAAAGTGTAAGATTACCTTGTATTTATATCCATTATAAAGAATATAGTGGTGAAAAAATTAAAGAAATTTTTGTAGAACTCTTATTGATTTTAATATGTAATATCAGCTAATTTGGGTTTCCCATGTGTGGGATATGGGCCCATATTAAATATTCATTCAATCTAGGAACAAATTAAAAGAAATTATTTGTGAGATTTATTTGAGATTCATAATTTTGAATTCATATTTGGGTCCAATTTAATGAAATTCATTTTAAATTGTTTTAACACCTTAAAAAGGAATTTTTAAATTTTGAGTAATATAGAAGAAATTATGGATGAAATAACAATCTAATATAAAAATATTTGAATTAAAAAATTTTCTGTTTGCACAATTAAGTTAAAATTATTAATAAAACCAAAAATTGTGACAATTAACCATAAAATATGAAATTTGTGGGATTATGTAATGACCTGAACTATTATAAATAAAATTTCCCCTTTTATTTTAATTAAATGTATTATTAAGTAATATGGTTATAGAAAACACATACACTTATTTTGTTTTGTTATATCAAACCAGATTTAAATGAGCATTAAGAATCTTTACCATTGATGATATAGATTTTTGAAGAGTGATAACATGGTTTTTATAAATATAGGTTTTTAACAAATCCAATTGACATAGAAAATAGAAGTAATGACATCAACCAGTAGGATCATACCCTATGAAGCCCATATATCATAGATTCCAAGGTAGATAACATCACTAGGATTTTCCCTTGACCAAGCCTAAGATTAGATCCAAAAACTTAATCATGAGTGAAATCGTTTAGGAGAGAAGTTCAAGCTCATTGAGATCACAACCCAAACCATGTTTGCTGAACCTACCCATTGAAGTCTCACTATTTAACACCTTAATCTTAGGGAATTTGTGCATGTATTAAAAGGATATTTATTAGGACCCTAACCATATTAGTATGTACATTATTTTTTTATAGAATAATGGATATATTTTCATCCTATTATTGTTACTTTATATATGATTTTTATTTTGATGTAATAAAACACAAATTGTATTTTTGGGTAATATTAAAATTCAATTATGGTATTTATTTTGATGAATTAATGGATTTTTGAAATAAAAAATATTTTATTAAAATATTATTATTAAATATTTTTTATTAAATTTAAATTATCGTATAATTTTTATGAAGTTAAATTTAATTTTTATAAAGGTTTGAAAACTATTATTGTCAAAAAACATAACATTTCTCAATAAAAACTGATTATTATTTTAAATTTAAAATAAATATATTTATAAAATTTTTAGATAAAATTAATACTATTCTTTGAATTAGAACATCGAAATTATCCAATGGTGATTTTTTTCATAATTTTTAGACGCAATGGATTTTTTGGTTAAAAATTAAATGTCGTATAAATATACATTGTGTATTATGACATCATAATGACCCAAAAGTGATGTAATAAATACTATAAATGGGATAAACTACCAAATATATGTTTTCCCTTTAAAATAATAATATTTTATGTTTATTGTATTTTTTTTATAAATCCATTATGAATCATTCAAAACTTATAATTTATTTTAAGGTTTCAAAATAATATATTTAAGAGTATGACTCACCTCCACATAAGCAATGATATTATTTTATTAAGTTAAGACCTTGTACTTATAAAATAATGAAAAAACTCCAATTTTGAAGAAACCATGGTCAATAACTGGGGTATGGTGTTTCGTTTTGGTTATTTTATTATATAGAGTCCAAAACCTAAGTTTGAGAAATGATAATGAATTCCCCACTTTTTTCCTATATAAAACCACCTGATCTCCCACTTATATTCACTAAAAATACATTTATCATGTCCTTAATCTTACATACCATCTCTAGAGACCTCTCAAGGTTCCCCCAAGCTCTCAAGAATCTCCTACCAATAATTTGGAGTCACACACTCATATAAGGGATCCTCTCATTATCCTCTTTATTAAAGTTTCTTTATTATCTTATGTCTTATATTTCTAATTTCTAATGTTGGGATATATATTTCCATGTCCCTATTACTTAAAATTTTATGTAAAAATAATGATAGACCCCTTTAACTCTCATCAACAAATTTTATAAAATTTCAAGTGATGTCGTTATGATGCTTTCTACCATGATTTTCCATGTGAATACAATTTCGTATTGAATACCATACCCATTTACTATCAAGGGTGTCAATATTTATACACTTATAATTATTTTTATTGGTAATTAAATGTATATATTACACACTCCTTGATCTTGGAATAAAATATGATGATGAATGAATCCATGTTGTAAGATCTATGTGGCATACTTAAACATGAGAATATAATGAAAGTGACAGGTGTGCCTAGAATCATATAGCGCTCCAATGTATTGGGTAATGTTTAGTCTCATGATATGTCATTTTGGGAAAGTGAGTGAACCTAATTGATTAATGGTTCTTTTTCCATCATGTTATTTTGATAGTTATCCTTAACCTATGTTTATGATGCAATGTTTTAAGTCGTTGGCACATTTCCCAAGTTTCCCTTACTGGGCATTATAACTCACCAATTTTTTATGAATGTCCCCAAGTTATCCCATAACGTTTTAAGTAAAAATAAATATCATGAAAATTTTAAGGAGGGTTTTAATAAATATGATGTGTTCTATGTTTTATGTTGTTATGTAATATACCAAATTCTCAAATACACTATACTTCTTGATCTTATGGGTTTTATTAAGTGTAATATTATGTAATAAACCATGTATTAATTTGTAATAAAGAGAAGAGTTTTTATAGTTGGTATCAATGGAAAATTTTAGTTAATTTTGGTATTAGGATTAGAAAACTATAGATAATGACTTAGGGATTAAACTAAATATAATAAAACAACCCTAAATATTGGTAAGTATAAAGTGAGTGGTTTATTAAGAAAATAAATACATGTTTGGATACTTCAAGTAGATGTGGTTTTGAAATATATATACCAAGGGGTAACAACTATAACAAGGTGTATAAAGACTGATTCGGCATAACCTGGTATACGACAATGAGCCTTACCGTGCATCTGGTTTGACACACTTAGGGGATATTATTTAGTAAATTAATAAGCTCATTATTAACCATTATTAAGGGAAGAAAAAATAGACATAATAATATATGTTAGGAAATAGGTCATGGATAACATATATTGAATCCTATAAATTTATTAGTTAAGGAAATAAATGTAAGTTTTAAGTTATCCCTTTAATGTAATTAAATAACCATTTATGTGATTAATAATTAAAAAATACTCATCCATAATTTTCCCTTAATTCAATCCAATGGACGGAAATAGGAGGAATCAGGTAAAAAATCAATGCGAAGAGAAATGTGATGAATTCCCCAATAAGATACCCAACTTGATGGGAGTAGGAATCAAAAACTTTGGGATGATAATTTCTCATCAGACTCAGGTTCTGAATAGAAACTTGTATTTGTAGGAGTTTAAAAATCCACCAAATAAATAACATGCTTCAATTGAGTCTTTTATGTGACAAAGGCCTCATAATTTCAATGGATCATTTGATACCTCAATCAAAAAACAATGGATCAAATCCATTGAGAATATCTTCTCCATCCTTAAATGTTTAAAATAAGAGAAGTTTCTACTGGATATTTATCCTATGAAGTGAGAAGATGATTAGTGGTGGAAATTGATCAAGAATATAAAGCATGATGAAGAGATTGATGTGATGGGGTGGAAGTAATTACATAATTTTTTGATAAATATTTTCCTTGTACTCTCTGACTTAAAATGGAAAGGGATTTATTTTCCATCAAGAAAAAAGATGAAGAATTCGTTGGGGTGTACAAGGAAAAATGCACAAGGCTTCCATGATATGACTCTAGATTTTTCATTACCCATGAATTCAAGGTTGAACGCTTCTTTGGTGGCTTAGAACCTAGTCTATGAAAATACCTAGTGATCTGTGACTTTAAGAGCTATGAATAAATTGTTTGATGTACCCTCAAATTCTAAATGGTGATTTGGGAATCTCAAGGGTATCATAGGGATAAGAAGCCAAAAGTGAAGTTTAATTATGGTGGTTTGATGGAGAAATATAATGATGCTAAGAAATTTAAACATCCCACTTTTCAAAGATATGGAAAGAATCACTCCATAAATTTCCTAAGGGGGATGAGGAAATGATTTATGTACGGGAAGGAAGGACACCATGCTAATGATTGAAGAAATGATAAACCCACTAATGAATTAGAAGAGATGAATGCTCGAGTCAACCCTCATTATATTACTCATTTCTACAATTGAAAGGAATCAAGGAACTTTTCAAACCAATTCACTATGCCAAGGGTTTTATGAGACAACCAACAACCTCCAAGGCAACAAGGGTGAGATTTTGCCATCACAACTATTGATGTTGATCTAGACAATGAAGTTGTGATAGATACACTAGTTATTCATTCAAGAATAGAAAACATAATTTTTGATTATGGTTCTACACATTCCTTCATATCACAAAAGTTTATTAGAATTACAGAAACACCACCACAAAGCATGAATATAGAGTTGTCGATGAAAATGACAAATGGGGAAATTATTTTACTCCTGGCTAAGCACGCTTAACTATGGAGTTCTAATTAGGTAGGCTCTCGAAAAGGAAGGTGCACCTTTTTTACATTAGTCATTTAACCCTTTATCATTTAGGGGTGCTACAATCACCCCCCCCTTTAGAGCACAACGTCCTCGTTGTGGGCCCTAAATCTCAACCTAGGAAGTGCAACACACTTAAGGCTAGGTACCACCTCTGATACCAAATGTGACAACTGGGTCTTGGTGACAACACAGACACCCCGCCTTTAACATGGTTGTCAGGTCTTGGCCCGCAAGGTACCACCAGTTGCCCCGTAGACACATAGTCCCCACCCTAGGGCCCACCCACGTGCCCGAACGGGCCATCTGACTAATGATTGTCCCCATAGGCCAACACATGTCCTTTCCAGTGTTCTTTTTCCTCACTCACACACACCCTGAGCATCTTCCCAGAAGTTCACCCATCCTGATCACTACTCCAGGATAAGAACGCTTAACTGTAGAGTTCTAATTAGGTAGGCTCCTGAAATGGAAGGTTCACCTTGTTGACATGAGTCATATCAATTAGTCATTTAACCCTTTATCATTTGGGGGTGTTACAATATAAATCCTCCATTGTAAAAATTTGTGAGATAAACTTCCCAAAGAACCTCATCGTACCCCCTTTGGTGGAATTTTATGCAATTATAATCATGGATTGGATTTCCCTATATAGAGCCAATATAAATTTGCATGAGAAGGAAATCACTCTCTTTATCACGAATCTACCCCATAATTTGTACAATCACAAGGAGGAGGATGAATATTATTTACCACCAACATATCAAGAATGGATATTATTTCCCTATGAGCAAGAATATCTAGATCCAATGATTTTTTCTAAGGAAATAATCATCCTTGAAGACATGTCCTTTATGAGAGAGTATATTGATGCGTTTCCTGAGGAATTTCCAAGACTCCTCTTATCCGAGAGGTTGAATTTTCAATCGAGATTATACCTCGGAAGTTACAATTATCCATGACCTTGTATAGAATGGATATTGTGAAACTTGAGGATATTAAGAAACAACTACAAGAGAATTTGGATAATGGTTTCATATTCCCAAGTGACTCACCATGGGGTGCACCAATCCTCTTCCTCAAGAAGAAAGATGGGTCAATGGGCCTTTGCATTGATTATCATGATCTCAACAAGATGAAGATAAAGAAAACATATCCTATTCCTCATATTGATAACTTGTTATATCAAATAAATAGAGCAAAATACTTCTCCAAGATATATCTTTGGTTAGAATATTACCAATTTAGGGTGAAGAAGGAGGATATCCCGAAGACTTATTTTCATACAAGGTACATGCACTACGAGTTAATATTAATTCCATTCAGACTCAAAAATTTCATAAATATTTATATAGTTGATAAATAGAGTCTTTAGATATCACCTATACAAATTTTTGGTTGTCTTTATTGATGATATTATAATATACTCCAAAACCAAGGAGGAGAATGGGGATCATTTGATAATTGTGCTAAAGACCTCGTGAAAGGATAAGAATTATGAAAAGTATAAAAATTTTGATTTTTGTTTGAAGGAAGTATCATTATTAGGTCATGTCATCACAAACGATGAGATATCAATGGACCCTCCAAATACAGAATCAATTGAAGAATAACCGAGGCCAACATCTATGACAAATATCTGTTGTTTCCTTTGATTAGATTGTAATTATCATTGATTTTTGAGAACTTTTTCAGGATTTTAAAACCCTCTAACCAAGATAAATCTAAATGGAGTCAAGTCTGCTTTGAATAATGAATTTGAAGAGAGATTTAGAGAGTTTAAAATGAGGCTTATCACTGAACATGTGCTAAAACTACCCACAAGTGGAGAGATTTTTGTGGTATTAATCGATGCTTTGAAGAAGGGATTGGTCTATGTATTTATGCATAATGAAAAATTCAAAGCCTATGCTTCAAAGAAATTCAAATTCAATGAACTTAACCACCCAACACATGATCTAGAGTTGGCTGTAGTGATCTTTGATTTGAAAATATAGAATCATTATCTCTTTGGGGAGAAGTGTAAAATATATATAGATCAGAAAAGCCTCAAGTATATATTCACATAGAAATAGATTAATATGTGACAATGAAGATGGTTAGAGTTTATCAAGGACTATGAATACTCCATTAACAACCATCTTGGGAAATAAAATAAAGTGGAAGACACTCTAATTAGAAAGGTTCCAACAATTATATCATTGATTATAATTTACAGGGATATGATATTCTTATATTTTGAAGGTATAGACATGGAAATCATAAAGGTAGGAATATTATAAATCCTTTCACAAATTATTTCTTAACAATATCTTTTAGAGAGGTTAAAGGACTCTCAAAGAGAAGATATAGGAATTTAGTATATACAATAAGAAAATAGAAATACTTGGAGTTAAATTATAATGAATAAGGTTTTATAATATTTGGGTCAATACCACATGTACCATAAAATCCTAAGATAAATAAAGAGCTATTGGATGATGCACACAGCTCAACATTCTCCAAACACCCAGGAAGAACAAAGATGTATCAAGATCTCTAGGAACACTATTGGTGGGACAATATGAAGAATAAGATCAAGAAATATACATCAAGATGTCTTGTATATCAACAAGTGAAAGAGGAAAGGAAAAATCCATGGGGATGAAACAATTACCCATACCTACATGGAAATGGGAAAAAATCACCATGGATTTTGTTACTGGTCTTATGAAGACATCAAGAGAGGATAATGATATATGGATTGTGGTGGACCATCTTACAAAGACTATGCACTTAATTGAGATTCAAGAAGATATCTCACTAGATTAAATATTATGGATATAAATCAGAGAAGTGGTGATGTTTTATGGAGTACCACTATCGATTGTATCTGATCAAGACCCCCGATTCACCTCCAAGTTCTATAAAAGTATCAACACACTCTAAAAACTAAGATGAACTTTATAACAACTTATCATCCTCAAAATGATGGCCAATTTGATAAAAATATATAGACACTAGAGGACATGTGGAGATCATATTCTATGAACTTCAAAGGAGGATGAGACCAACTTATACTCTGGTCAGGTTCTCTTACAACAACAATTTCCACTCGAGCATCCAAATGGCTCTCTATGAATCCCTTTATGGGAAGAGGTGAAGAACACCTATATGTTGGTATGAATTTGGGAAATTAAAACTGCTAGGTCTTGAAATGGTTGAGAAAATGGTGGAAAAGGTTAAGACCATTAAACATCACATCAAGGCTACTCATAGTCGATAGAAGATCTATGCTGAAAATCATAGAAGAGATATAGAGTTTGAAGATGGATACTTGATAATACAATAAATATCTCTATGGAATAAATTTATGATATTTGGGAAAAAGGGATAGCTTAGTAAAAGATACATCAGCCCCTTTGAGATCCTTGATCACATCAGAGTTGTAGCCTAATGACTTGAACTATCACCTAAACTATTTTAAGTACATGATGTATTCCATGTATCATTCTTGAGAAAGTACATACCAAACCTAAAACATTTATTCAATCCGTAGTTGGTACCATTGGATAATGAACTTTCATATGAGGGGAATCCAATGAAAATATTAGATATTAGATAAAAAGTTTTATAAATTAAGACAATGAACCTTGTCTATGTGATGTGGAGAAACCAAAAGTTTGAAGAAGTGATGTGGTAACCAGAGGAGGTGATGAAATAGAGTTAACCTTATTTATTTTAGTGTGGGAAATGAAAATTTCAATGGTGAAATTTCTTAAGGAGGAATATTGTGATGACCCGAACTGTTATAAATAAAATTTTCCCTTTTGTTTTAATTAAATATCATATTAATAAATATGGTTATAGAAAAAACATGAAGTTAATTTTGTTTTACTCTATCCTATCAGATTTAAATAAATGGTAAGAATCATTACTGTCTATAATATAACCATTGAATAATGATCACATGATTTTTATAAATATAGTATTTTAACAAATCCGATTGACATAGAAAAATGAAGTGATGGCCTTAAATAGTAGGATTGTATCCAATGAAGAACATTTATCAAAGATTATGATGGAGATGACATCAATGGGATTTTTCCTTGACCAAGACCAAGGTGAGATCCAATAACTTATGTATTAGTGAAGCTGTTTGTGGGAGAAGTTCAATCTCATCAAGATCACGAACCAAATCATGTACGTTGAACCACCCCATGGAGGTCTCACCATCATGCACCTTACTCTTAGGGTGTATTAAAAGGATATGTATCAAGAACCTATAGATATGAACATATACATTATTTTTTCTAGAATAATTGATATATTTTCATCATATTATTGGTACTTTATAAATGATTTTTATTTTGATATAATAAAACAAAAATATAATTTTTGGGAAATATTGAAATTCAATTAAAGAATTTATTTTGATGAATTAATATATTTTTGAAATAAATAATATTTTATTAAAATATTATTATTAAATATTTTTTATTAAATATAAATTATGATTTAATTTTTATAATTTAAAATATAATTTTTATAAAGGTTCAAAAACTATTATTGTAAAAAAACATAGAATTTCTTAATAAATGTAAATTATAATTTTAAAATTGAAAATACACATATTTATAAAACTATTTATATAAAATGAATATTATTTTTTAAATTATAACATCAAAATTATCCCACGGTGAATTTTACATAATTTTCAGCAACAGTCGAATTTTTGGGTAAAAATTAAATACCATATAAATATACTTTCTGTATTATGAAATCATAATGACCAAAAATTGATTTACCAAATACTATAAACAGGATCCAAAACCAAATATATGTTTTCCCTTTAAAATAATATGATTTTAAGTCTATTTGATTTATTTTATAAATCCATTATGAATCCCCAAAAACTTATAATTTATTTTAAGGTTTTAAAATCACTCCTTTAAAAGTATGACTCACCTCCACATAATCAAGGGTTTTATTTTATTCAGTTACTCCCACGAAAATATAAAATAATGAAAACTACTCCCATTTGTTAGATTCCATGGGCCGAAATTATGTGAAGGTTTTTGGTTTTTGTTATTTTATTACATAGTCCAAAACCTAGGTTTGAGAAATGATAAATAATTCCCCACTATTTCCCAATATAAACCCACATAAGATCCCATTTATCTTCACTAGAATTCATTTTAAAACTTCCTTACTCTTCACTCTCCTCTCTAGATACCTCCCAAGGTTCCCCCAAGCTCTCAAGAAGCTTCTCTCAAGCATTTAGAGTTACACACTCATGTAAGGGATCCTATCATCCCCCTCTTTATTATCTTTTTCCTTGTGTTTAAAATTAATAATTTTGGGATATGAATTTCCATGTACCTATTACTGACCATTTTATTTCCAAATGATGAGATACCCCATTCACTCTCATCAAACCATTTTATAAATTTTTAAGGGACATCATTATACTGTGAAATTTCCACTGCGATTTTCCATGCCGAAACAATTGTGCAGTGAATACCACACCCATTTCCTATCAAGAGTTCTCAACTTTATAAACTTATAATTCTTTGAACTGGAACTTACTTTATTTATTCAACATTCCTTGATCATGGAATAAAATATTACAATAAATGTGTCCATGTTTTATTATCTATGTAGCACACTTGAGAATGAGAATGAAATGAAAGTGACAGGTGCACCCAGAATTATATAGCGCTCTAATGCATTGGGTAATATTTAGCCTCATGAGATGTAATGTTTGGATAGGGTGTGAAACTGATTTATTTATGGTAATTTTAATATCATGATGTATTGAAATTTAGCCTTGATCTAATTTTATGATTCATTTTTTTATGTTGTTTCCACATTTTCCATGTTTCCTTTATTATTATCATGCTATATTGTTGTTCATGTTTAGGATTCATACTTCTTTTATTGTCCATTTATTAGCCTATTTTCTAACATGAATTATTCTCTAATTCCATTTTTATTCCCATATTGGGCTTTATAGCCCACCCCTTTCTTATGTACATCCCCAAGTTATCCCATTCTATTTTTAGTATGAAGAAATATTATGAACATGTTAAGGGAGTTTTCAATAAAGATGATGAATTCCATGTTTTATGTTGTTATGTAATGTACCTAATTCCCAAATACACTATAATTCTTAATATTTTGGGTTGTATTAAGTGTAATAATATATAATAAATCATGTGTTATTGTGTCATAAAGATAAGATTTTTTTATAGATTAAAACCCTAAATTATATAATAATATATGTTAAATTATTAGTTTCATTAATCCCATACATTTAAATATTTCACTTTTGGTTAACATAAAATATCTGAATCAAAACACACACCAAAATAAAATGTGATAAAATTTCCAAGGTCTTTTCTAAAATGGAATTTCACCATGTCTCATCTATGAATCCGACCCCATTAATTTTTACCTCTTAGATTTAAATTAATTCAGCCAGAAAAATCCATCCATGACTCAATCACACCTACCTCACATTGAAATTCACTCCACAATTCACTTAAGGGAAATTAAATTTTGAATTATAACTATAATTATAAAGAGAAAGTGTCACCTTATAATTGTGAAAATTCTTATCTCTCTACACTATGAGACATAAAAATATTTTAAATTATGAGGAATTTTTCAAGGGTAATTTATGTTGGTGGGTAAAATATTTAAAAATTTAAGGTTAGAAAGATAATCTTGAAATATTAAATACAAATGTATGAATATTCAAGTGAAACAACAAGAAATATAACTCACTTAATTACCCGAATAAATTTACGCCACACAACCTTTGATATGGGACATGAGTCAATAAGTGAATACAATGAATTATTTTATCGCAATTTTACCATTTTTATTTTTTTTTTATTTTCATTTTTTCATTTTTTTCATGGATGATGTGATAAAAATAAAATAAAATGAAATAATGGAAACCATGAACTCAATTTTTGACAGGTGCATGAGTTATAAATGAAAACATAATTAATAGTTCAAGATCATCTCCATTTTTTCCTTTTTATTTTTTTTTGTGTTTTGTTTGTGGAGAACTAGATGATAGAAATAAAGAAAAATGAATTAATGTTAGTCAAGATCATTCTTAAAATGCCTAGATTAATGAAACACATTTTACACACCCAATAATGAGTTTTATCTTAAAGAACACACATAAATAACCCTTCCCCGGTACTCAAACATAAAGTATTTATACAAAAATATTAAGAGTGAATCTATGTAAGGAATAATATAATTATAATGTGGATTAAAACTATATGGAAATTCATGTTTTCTATGGTATAAAAAAGAGTAAATTAAAATTTAATCTCAAGTTAATATAAGGATTTCCAAAAAATGTCACACTCACATTAAAAACATTTTATAAACTCCAAGGCTTTGAAAGATAATAATCACAAGTATATCATAATAACATACCTATTCATGGTTTCTATGGTACTGATTTTTAATTAACAAATATGTGATAATAATATACCTATTCATCTTATACAAAATCAATCCATTATTTATCTAAATTATCTTGATCTCCCACTTAAGAATCAGTTGAAATGTATTCTTCTTAAACCAAATATAACAGTGGTATGTATATATTTATGACCAGTTCATTCATAAATATATCTTAAAAAGGTTCTTTAATTGAAAGTATTGTAACAACAAGCTTTGATTACTCCTTTTCTCAATCCTACTTTTCAGTTTCTAATTCTTTCAAGGTAGTTGGAATAATTTATTTCTGATTATTTAATTCTTCAATATTTTTTTAAATTTTTATCTAATTGAATCTTCAAAGATACTTTTCTAATAAACTCATTAAAATTTATAACAATAGGAAAATCATAAAAAAAAATCACTAACAAATTCAATATTTTAATTTAGTAAATAAATATATGTAATAAAGTTTTATTTTTTTGGTTTTTGAAATTTTGGAAAATTTTGTTTTTCTTGAAAAATATTGAGTGAAAGAACATGGAATCCCCATTAATGATGAAAAATTGATGAGAGAGATTTCTGGAGAATCCCTCAATAATAATTTTCTATTGCCTAACCATTCAATATAGTGCACACTCAGGGTTTATCTCTCAAGAAGGTCGCTCAAACACACACTAATTTTCTATTGTAACTATTTATATTATAACTAATATAATACTAAATAATAAAATAATATAATGATGGGGGGGGGGGGGGTTAAAAATTAATGATATAAATATGTTTATATATGTTATAAAAATAATGTAAAATACAAAATAAAACAAAACACACAAAGATTTTAGAGAGAATATATTGTTCTTAGGAGTTTACAATGATAATATAATTGTTATTTAAAAATTCAATCTAATTATCCCATTGAATGTAGATAAAAAAATATATCACTATACATTATAGAATTGTAATTATAATTAACCCACACTGAACCTTCACATTGATGATAATAACCCTCACATCATCACCAAAATTCTACACCAACCCTCTGCATGCAACATTATGATAATGATGGAGAAGAATAAATGTGAATGGGAAGAATAACACAATAGAAGATAAAGGGTAGTGATAAATTCACCAAAATTAGTGTATATAATACTAAAATTATTATAATATAATAAATAGAAATATTTAAGTAGAATGAACTCAATAATCTATTTCTAATTTCCTTCAAACAAGTGCTGAAGTTAGTTTTCCGTTTGCAAGGAGAGATAAAATCACGGTGGAGGAACACAAATGAGAAAAATTAATAGCGAATATAAAGAGAGGAATAAAAAGTAATTAATATATATTAAACATATCGAGTAAAATTATACAATAAAAAATACACACTTATCCCATAAAATGGCCAACTCTTTGACATGGAAGAGGAGGTGGACATTTATAGGCATTTAGATGCAAAAATATTCATCCAAAATATTTTAATTGTTATTAACACTACATAGAAAAATATGGGAAATTTTTAATATATAAATTTCTTCCCCTACTTCATATTCATTCACCTATAAAATTTGAGATGATTTGGATAAGTGTATCAAAAGTTATGACATATTTATTTGGAAAATATTTTCTAGATTAGAGACTATTCAGATTCCAAAGTGCTGACATCCCATGCATTTATGGGAATTATGGAGTATTAATATTGGGATGAAACAGTTATATAAATTTTTTATAGGAATATTATTGATCTTAATGGAAAATATATCTCATTTGGGAAGACCATGTGTGAGATATGAGTCTATCTTCAAAATTCATTCAACCTGGGAAAAAATCCCATAGTCTAACTTGTGAGATTTATTTTAGAATCATATTGTTGGATTTTACTTTAGGTCTAGCTGACATAAATTCATACCATAATGTTTTGAATCCTAAAAAAAGGAATTTATCTATTTTGATTAGTGTAGAAGAATTTATGGTAGAAATTCCAATCAGATATAAAAATATTTAAATTCCACAATTTGTCCATTTTCACAATTAAGATAAAATTATTAATAAGGCCTAAAATTGTGACAATTATCCTTAGAATATGAAATTATTGGGACAAAAACATTTATTAACATAATAATATATATGAAATTATGATTTTCATCAAATATTTGAGTGTAAACTATTTTCATAAGAGAATTCAATGAGTGGAAGATGTTAGTCCAAACTCCCTTGAAAATAAAGTGAACTATCCCTTAACATGTGCTCCAACATTTGAATTTTCCTCTCAGACTACTCACCTATTTTAGGATGATAGGTTATGATTAGGTTTATCTCTGTATTAATATCCTTTTTAAGGGTCATTCATAACTTCTATGTTAACCTCATAGTATGGTCAGAAAAAATTGATATAGGGAACCATAAACTCTCAAAACTTCTTGAATATATAAACAAACAAGGTGATCAAGGGAAAAGTACTATCATATAGAAATTAAATTGAAAAGATTTTTTATCTATCAATGATTACCCATATAAATTTTTTCCCTTGGAAATATTAGGGAGATCAGTAAAAAATCCCATAGTGATGTTGTCCCACTTTCTTAAAGGTATTGTAGGTGTTTTCATCATAGTATTTAGAATTTTCCTCCCATACATCACCTCCTATCATACCAAACATCATGAATATAGTCAAAAATATCTATTTTTATTTTATCCCACCAATAATGATCATACATATCTCTATATATTGTGGTGCTTTTAAGATGTATATATAATGCAGAGCTATAAGCTTGATCCATTAGTTCTTTATTCAACTTTGGAATATCTATGATATATAGCCTCGTTTTGAACCTCAATACTCCCTTCTGGTCAAGAAAAAACTGGAGAAACTTTTTTTATTTCACCACCTCTATCTTTATCTATATCAAAGGATGATTTTTTTGATTTATTGACATTCTTTAGTAAGGATGGTTGGAAAATAATTTGATATAGAATTGAGGACGTCCATTAACTTATAATTTATATGTCAATATTTTCAAAATCATTGATCAAAGGGTCTCCTTTAATCTTTATCATTGTAATAACTCTAGGGTATTTTCTACTTAGTGCATCTATAACTTTGTTATCTTTTCTAAGGTTATAATGATTAGATAATGATAGTCCTTAAGAAGCTCCAACCATAACCTCTGTCTCATGTTCAATTATTTTTTTGTGAATATATAATTTGGACTTTGGTGGTATGTGTGTATATTAAACTTCTTCCCATACAGGTAATGACTAAAAATATTCAATGTAAAAATATCTATAGTTAACTCTATGTTATGGGTAGGATAATTCTTCTCATGAGGATTCAACTATCTTGGATCATATGAAATCAATTTTTAGTTCTTTATATGTAAAAATCCAAGTCCATTCAAGGATTCATCATTATAAATTACAAATTCTTCTCTATTATAGGGTAAATTTAGTATAGGTGTGATTTGAAACCTTTTATTCATCTCTAAAAAATAGTATTCACACTAATTTTCCTAGGTAAACATAAATAAATTTTGACTGAACTTGGTTAGTGGACTGTAAAATCATGATTTTTTTCACAAACCTTCAATAGTACCCAAATAAACTAAGGAAACTATGAATCTTAGTTACTGTTTCTAGATAACGCCACTCACCTACTACCTTAGTCTTAGTGGGATATAAAAATATTCCTTCACAATATATAATGTGTCCCAAGAATGCCACTTATTTCCACTAGAACTCAAATTTAATAAATTTAGTAAAAAAACTATTTACTTAGTGTATGTAATATGACCCATAGGTGTTCCTGATGTTCATAAAGTCTTTTAAAATATATCTTAATTTCATCAATATAGATCAATACACATTTATCTAGTAAGTCCATAAAGATTATATTAATGAAATATATAAATATAATGAGATAATTAGATAGACGGAATGGAATAATAATGAAATCATAATTTCCATACCTTGTCCAAAATACTTTCTTTGAGATATATTACTTATTCACCCTCAGTTAATGATACCCTGTTTGAAGATAAATCTCTGAGAATAATTGAGCTCCATGAAGCTGGTCAAATAAATCATCAATTATTAGTAGAGGGTATTTTTATTTACTATGATCCCAATAAGTTTTCTATAGTCAATGCATAGTCACATTTATCTATTTTTATTTTTCAAAAAGATAACATGTGATCCCCAAAGATACACACTTGTATGTATGAAAAACTTATCTAGAAGATTTTAATTTTTTTCTTGAAT
This sequence comes from Viscum album, assembly GCA_963277665.1. Lineage (NCBI taxonomy): Eukaryota > Viridiplantae > Streptophyta > Magnoliopsida > Santalales > Viscaceae > Viscum > Viscum album. Next base: position 1,153,955,473 of record OY728135.1, read on the forward strand.
TCTTCTAGATCTGTGAATTCTATTTATATGGGGGTTTTGATATAGTTTTGGATCCAGGTACGAGTTTAATGGATACCTATTTCTCTCTTTCCATTATAGTTCCAAGTAATTCTTCAAGAAATACCTTAATGTATTCCTGATTAATGGGTTAAAATTATATCATTTTTTACTTTCACTTTCTTCCCATTCTTCATAATCATCTCCAAAAATAATGTTGTATGAAGTATTTATAAAAAAATAGGACTATATTATATCTCCTTTGAAAATAATTCCTGGATTTCCCCAAGACAACTAAAATTTATTTTCTACTACAATTCATCTTGGAAATATACTTTGATAGCCAATTCATCCCTAGTGTTATGTCAAATTCTACCAATGGAATGACTATTATATTTTCAATGAGATTATTCTCACTAAAATCAATAGTTTATGTCACATCCATGACTTATTTTAAATGAGTTTTTTCATTTGATTTCCATTTTTTCTTTTTTTGGGGGTTTCCAATGCATTTTGGTGGAAATAGTTGGTTTTCAAAATTTGGGCTAAAATGTGAGCCCATTTCCAGATTTAAAAATAAAATTTGCTTCTTTTATAAATCCTTCATTTTTCAACATTTTACACCCATTTCACTTCCCAATTGGCATATCCTGGTATATTAAAACCACTATTGAAATTTGTACCCCATAGTAATCCATAATAATGATGGATTTGGATTTCTTATTAAGGTGTTGGGCCAACCCGAAATCCCATTTCCTGCTTTAAAATATTGTTTTAATTCTTAAATATCTCATTCAAGTTTTAATTTTTTTCGGTGATTCCAAATATCACCCGAGACCACTTAACCAAGGAATTCCGCATGATTTCCTACCCCTATTTGGAGATCATATTCATCGCGAATTAGGGAGAAACTTCTCCAAATATATCAAATCTTCCATATTTGAAGAAGTAAATTGTTCCTTTTATAACTCATTCAATTTTTACTCTTTCTCCTCAATTTTAGTTCTCACATGACCTTATCAGCCTTATTATAACCTCAATTTTATTTTTGTCTGTTTGGAAATTCATCTAATAGTGTATTTGGGTCGTTTTATTCAATATTTTTAAGTGTTTCTCTCTTCATTTCCTTCCTTCTCCTTAGGGTTTACCCCTATTTCATGAATTTCTAAAATGTCCATAACTTAGGTTTTATACCTAGTGTTTGATTTGGTGTTGTTTTGGGCAAATATTGGAGTTTTAGGTTGGATTTCACTCCCTCGTGGTGCGGTGGTGGTGTGGTTGAAGTTTCGCACAATGAATTGTTATTTTGGCACAAAAGGTAGGTGGTTACATGTGTAAGCATCCTAATATGAGTTAGCTATGCTTAATTAATATTTTTATCATGATCCTCTTACATTATGTTTGGTGCAAGAACCATTTTTGGTAGTATTGATTAAGCATTTAGTTTCAATGTTTTAGATTTTTTTGAAAACGTGTGTCTTCCATGTGTATATTTTGTTGTATCAATTTTTCCAATTTGATAACTTCTGAATGTGGTGTAATAAATGTTTCCTGGGATTCCAAATATGTTTTTATTGGTATTGGGGTGATTTTTTCCTTGAAATAGGGTTTTGAAATGGTTTTTTCTATGCAAAACATGGTTATACCCATTGGGATTATTTTATGAAAATTTTAAGTGATTTATTGAGTTAAACAAAGTGGGAAAAGGACGTACATATACTGTTTTGATGAGTGTGTTCACATAAGATGGGTTTTTGAAAGGTAAAGAGGTGATTTAAGATTTCGAACATTTTTAGAATGTTTTATAAATTTTTGAAATGATTTATCAAATTGAAATAAAGGTGTGAAACATGTTTGTGGGCTGTATTGTGTGAGTATGTTGTGAAAAATGAATATTTGTTTGTGAAAGGAGTATTATGTGACATGTGTGTGGGATGTTTGGTGTGTGTGTGAAATAGAACTGGCATTTTCATATGAAAATTGTATTTTAGGTGTTGTGGATATTTTTTGACTACAAGAGGAAAAACCTGGGTATCTAGGTGGGTGGATGTGTATTAGTATGCTAGTGACCCCTTGGGATTTGGCCCCAGTTTCACATAGAAAGTTTGATGATGAAAAAACTAACTAAACTATGATGATGATGATGATGATGATGATGATGATGTTGGGGGACCGTTAGGTTATTGGTATGATCCATACTAGTGGCTCGTGTGCACGAGAACAGATATTTGTATGGTTACTTTCACCGAGGTACGAGGTACCTGGGATTCAGAGTGAGCTAGTGACTATGAGTTATTTATTATTTCTTAAGCTCATTAGATACTTTATGCTTACCATTGGCATACGGTATATTTTTTCTGTAAAATTTAGTAGCTCTGGCATTCTATTTAGAAGTATTTATTCTTTATAGTATCCCACTTGAAAACTATTTTTATTTAATGTTCCATCTCTTTAAAATTATTACTAGCATTTCATGTTTAAAAAAACATGCAAGATTTTCATCTTTTAATGTTTATCAAATTGAATATTTTAGTGGTGGCATTATAATGGGATTTTTCTCACACCCTACTTACACCCTTGGGTGTAAGTAGACTTGGTTGTTTTGTCGTAGGTTTGGGTAAAGATTTTAGTGCCATTGGTTCGGGTTTTTAGCAGTCCTTATTGGCATAGTGTCATGGAGATGGCTTGAGGGTGGTTCCCCTTGCCATGAAGAGGTTCTTGGGATTTCCATTTTGAGTTTATTTGTTATAGTCATTTATAATTGTTTTAAACTATGTAATACAATTCATAATTTTTGTAAAAGATGGTTTTTTTTTTGAAAAAAATAAACATTTTAATATTATATTTGTTTGTTGTTTTATGTTTATAAACACGGGTAAATTTTTCCCAAATTAAATTTTGTGATACCCAAGAACTTGTTCCATCCCATGGAAATCAGGAACGCCGTTCGGGCCTATCCACAGGCTGGGTCGGGTGCTCATTTTGATGGTGACCAGATCTGATTCGTGACAAAATGGTATCAGAGGCAGGTCATGTTCGCTCTCTTGGGTGATGTTATTTGGGGAAGAGTTGGGATAGTCTAGAGCTATGGTTATCGGGATATGGAATTCCTATTATGATTAGGGTGCCTATCCAACACATGTAATGATGGGATTCATGTCGCTAGGGAATGTCATGATTTATCTAAGTCCTTTGGTTTTCTTGGTTTGATGATGATTAGGGGAAATGAAAAGAGAGTTGGGTTAATGGTCTTAGTGAGCTCACATAGCCTGGAAAGCCATGTGGAGCAGGGGATATTTCCCTAGAACACTCTCCGTGATAGTGAAGTGATTGGAATATGGCTTCCAACCATATGTCCAAGTAACTCACCAATACTAGTTTCCTCTCACATTTTCTCATGTCTCTTTATGTTGGAATATTAGAACATGGTTTTAAGGAAAAATTAAGAAATGTGAACAATTATGAAATGATTTTTCAATAAATATGAAGTGTATTGATTTCTTAAATGGTAGAAGTGAATTTTCCGAATTTATTTGAAATGGATAATAGTGTGTTTACACCTCTTTTGAAAGTAGGAAATTATGTTAAAGTTGGTTTTGAAAAAGTGTTTCCAATAGAGTTTTTCTAAACTATTGAAATGTATTTTAATGGGGTGGAATGTTTTGGAGGTCATTTGTGGAGTTTGGAAAGGGATTTTGATTTGGTAACTAGATATCATTTGAAACGTTTTATGAAATTTTGGAATCTTGTTTTGAAATGAGAATAGTTGAGTTCCTAATTTAATAGGAATTTATGAAATGGAGTTTGTCATGAAATTAGAATTGTTTTCAAATGGGATGATTTTTTTTGAAATTAATGTACATGAATTGAAAGTGAGTTTTTAATGAATTATTGATGATATTTTGAAAATTTTTATGAATCATTGGAACCCTATTTTAAATAATAAGAGATGATTTTTCAAAGGAATGGAGGTTGATGAATGTGAGTTTTCAGAAAATAGGGATTGTTTTGAAATGGGATGAGATGTTTTGAAATTAATGTGTATGACTTGAAAGTGAGTTCTTATTTTAATTATTGGGCCTATAAAGAAAAAAAGTTTTGTAAGATGTAAATTGGGGTTTTGATTTTATGGTTAGCGGTCTTGAGAAAAAATTAAGTATTGGTTGACAGTTTTTGGTTTTGAAAAGTGGAAAGAATTTTTGTTTTAACCTTTGTTTTCATGACACCAAAAAGAGAAGTTCTGTTTGGGAGTTTCAAAAGCATAACTATGAGGATTAAGATGCTTCAATCATTTTAGCACTAGACATAGGTCATGGAGTGAAGCTAGCATGTAGTCAGAAGAAATCCAAGGTTTTTTGAAACCCTTGTACAAAGTCCTATCCTCAGTATAAAAGATGGGAATAGTTTAAACCTCTGGTGTTATCATCTTGTTGTAGTTATTTATGTTTGGTGTTAGAGGTGGTAGGACCTCATTTCCATGTTTTATCCAGAGTTTACACTTTACCCTTTTTGTTTCCTTCATGTTTTTGGAGAAAATTTTGAAATTTGGTCTAGCCTGATTAGTGCGCACTATTTGCGCACAGTTATTAGTAACTGTGCGCAAACCTAGGGAACCATGCGAAAAGAGACAATAGCTATCACACAGTCCCCACATGGTAGTGAACCATGGACCATATAACCATGTGAAGTTTCAACTTTCGATAGAATGCTTGGCACAATTACTGCATGGTTTCTCAAACTGGGTGGACTAACCATGCGACCATTCCAACTCTTTAAATTTTGGATCATTTTGTGTCGTCCCATGCTAGTCGGTTAAGATAGTTGGTTCTTATGGTGGGGAGACCCACTATTAGTATTATTTAAGTTCTTTTGGAAAGGTCTAATGTAATTCTACCCCTTGTACTAGGGAGTCTGTTCGGGCCTCCCCCTGTTAGTGTCCTAGTTCTGTCTCGGAAAAAATTTATGCTATCTCTTATGTTGAGGAGACCATTTGTGTCCCCTCGTACTACTAACATGGATTTGTCCCTAGTTTTGGTATGAAAATAGGTAGTATCATTCAGAGTTATTTAACTGCCAACTTCCTCCTTGAGTAAACATCAGGATTAGAGTGCGCCCAATAGTTTTGTTGAAGTAAGACTACAGTGACCCCGTTCATTTTCGTTGTTCGTTCTAGGTAAGTTTCTTGAGTCTTGTTCGGATAGTGTTTGAGATATTTTGTTTTCGGATATAGTTTGAATATGATTTATTGTTTCAGGAATTGGTGTATTTTTTTGGATGGTGAGAGTATTCTTTCCTTTATTGATTAATTGGAGGTGTTTTGGCCTTTTAGGTGCAGGAAAAACATGGAAACACAGTCCATTTTGGCCTTTTGAATGAGTTTGGTTTTTTCTTATGGCCTTTCTATGGATTTACAAGGGTAAAATGTTTTATAGTGGAGAGTATTTTCACATCCATGACTTATTTTAAATTAATTTTTCATTTAATTTCTATTCTTGCTTTTTTTGGGGGTTTCCTATGCATTTTGGAGGAAATGTTTGGTTTTCAGAATTTCGGCCAAACCGTGAGCCCATTTCTAGATTTAAAAATATTTTTTTGTCTTGCATAAATCCTTAATTTTTAACAATTTTACACCCATTTCACTTCTCAATTGGAATCCCATGGTATATTAAAACCACCATAGCAATTTGGACCCCATAGTAATCCATAATAATGATGGATTTGAGTTTTTTATTAAGGTGTTGGGCCATCCCAAAATCCCATTTTCTGCTTTAAAATATGTTTTTTAAATCATAAATATATCATTCAAGTTTTATTTTTTTCAGTGATTCCAACTCTCACCCAAGCCCGCTTAACCAAGGCACTCCCCCATGCTTTCCTTACCCTATTTTAGTCTCATATTCATCGAAAATTAGAGAAAAACGAATCTAGATTTCTCAAATCATCCATATTTGAAGAGGTAAATTTTTCCTTTAATAAATCATTCAATTTTTACTCTTTCCCCGAATTTCAGTTCTCACACTACCTCCTCAGCCTTATTATAACCTCTCTTGAATTTTCTTTTCTATTTTGAAATTCAGCTACTGGTGTATTTGGGTCGTTTTATTCACGATTTATTCAAGTAAATGTTTCTCTCTACATTTTCTTCTTTCTCCTTATGGTTTTCTACCTCTTTCATGAAGATCTAAAATTTCTATAAGTTTGGTTTAGTACCTAGGGTTTTATTTGGTCTCTTTTTAGTCAAAAATTGGGGTTTTTGGTTGGATTTCATTCCCTCATGGTACGACAGTGGTGTGTTTGAAGTTTCACACAATGAATTGGTGTTTTGATACAAAAGGTAGGTGGTTCCATGTGTAAGCATCCTAAGATGAGTTATATTTTCTTCATTCATATTTTATCATGATCCTCTTATATTATGTTTGGTTTGAGAACCATTTTTGGTAGTATTGATTAAGCATTTAGTTTCAAAGTTGTATATTTTTTTGAAAATATGAGTTTTCAACATGTATCTTTTGTTGTATCAATTGAGGTAATTTGATAACATTTGAAGGTGGTTTAATAATTGTTTCCAGGGATGCCAAATATATTTTGTATTGGTATTGTGGTGATTTTCTCCTTGAAAGAGGGTTTTGAAATTGGATTTCTGTGCAAAACATGGTTATACCAGTTGGGATTGTTTTATGAAAATTGTAAGTGATTTGTCGAGTTAAACAAAGTGGGAAAAGGATGTACATTTACTATTTTGGTGAGTGTGTTCACTTAAGATGGGTTTTTGAAAGGTAAAGTGGTGATTTAAGATGTAAAACATTTTTATAATGTTTTACAAATCTATAAAATGATTTATCAAATTGTAATAAAGGCATGAAACATGTTTGTGGGCGGTTTTGTGTGATTATGTTGTGAAAAATGAAATTTTGTTTCTGAAAGGAGTATTATGTGACATATGTGTGGGATATTTTGTGAGTGTGTGAATTGTAACTAGTATTTTCATGTGAAAATTTTATTTCAAGGCTTGTGGAACTTTTTTGAGCATAAGAGGGAAAACCTGAGTATCTAGGTGCGTAGACGTGTACTAGTATTATAGTGATCCAATGGAGTTTATCCCCAGTTTCACATAGAATGTTTAATGATGAAAACACTAAATAAACTATGATTATTATGATTATTATTTTGGTGGACCACTAGGTAATGGGTATTATCCCTTCTAGTGGCTTGTGTGCATGGGAATAGATATTTGTATGGTTACTTTCACCGAGATACGAGGTACCTAGGACCCAGAGTGAGCTAGTTCCTATGGGTTATTTCCCATTGCTTGTTCTTATTAGAAACTTTATTCTTACTGTCAGAATATTATATATTTGGATGGAAAATTAAGTAGCACTGGAATTCTATTTAAAAGTGTAGATTCTTTAAAGTATTCCACTTGAAAACTATTTTTATTTAAAGTTAAATCTCTTTAAAATTCTGATTTTCTTTTCATGTTTATGAAAACTTTCAATCCTTTCGTCTTTAAATGTTATCACATGGAATATTTTAGTGGTGGAATCCGACTGATATTTTTCTCACACCCTACGGTGTAAATAGACTTGGTTGTTTTGTTGCAGGTTTGGGTAAAGCTTTTAGTCATAGTGGTTTAGGTTCTAGCAGTCATTCTTAGCGTAGTGTCATTGAGATGGGTTGAGGGCAGTGCCTATTTCCATGAGGAGGTTCTTGGGATTTCCATTTTGGTTTTCTTTATTTGTTATAGTATTTGAGAATTTTTTTAAATTATGTAATTCAAATTTGAATTTTTTTGAAAGATGGTTTGTTTTGAAAAAAATAAATATTTTTTATATTATATTTGTTTGTTATTTTATGTTTATAAACTCAGGAAAATCATTCCTAAATTACATTTTGTGATACCCACACACTTGTGCTATACCATGGGGATCGAGAAAGCCCTTTATTCCTTTCCACAGGCTGGTTCCAATGCCGGTTTTGATGGAGACCAGATCTGGTTGATGATAGGTGAATCCCTATATAATATTGTGGATTTCATATATCCTTCATGATTTTTAACTGATAAATTTACTTCAAACAGCTCTAGTTTCAATTCAATGTTCCTTGCAACTTAAAATAAATAAAGGAATGCATTGAACTTGAATCAAACAGTATAATAGAAACCTTTGAGTGAATAATATGTGTACCTACTACTACATAATTTTGAGCCTTTAGTTTAGTTTTCATGATAGAAAAGACATGACCTTGATCCCCTGGTCTCTATTGGTGTTGACCGATGTTTCCCTCCACCGTTCTTGGATTTTGACACTAGTTGTAAAGGTGAACAAACTCTCCACATTTGAAGAATTACACCATAAGATACATTTTCACCATATTCCCCTTATCATTATCATTAGGATAGTGAGACTTTACATATCCCTGATAATTTCAAGCAATGTCGATAGCCTTTACACATTTTTATCACTTCTCACTTCCTTGAAGACAATTACTTGAGTGTGTTTTCCAATATTTTTTGCACCAGCGAAGTTGTAGTCTCTTCCCATACTTTTAATGGTTATGATTCTATAAAAATATTTTCTCCATATTTCTCTTTTTATCATTCTGTTTGTGATACCATTGTGCATCACTAAATTTTATCTCCACCTTGATATAAAATCACAGTATTTACTTATAGTTCCTGAAGTCTCAGATTGAAAATACTTTCTGTATACAAGGTCTCAAACCACCAAATAATTGATTGATCATCCTATCAAAACTGATGAAAAAGATTAAATAATAGCATACAATCCATGTAAATCTATCATATAACTTCACAGATATTCACATTCCTTTGTCTTCAACATAAGGAATTATTTTTCCAATTTTATTCATAGGGTGCGAGGAAAAAACTCATTGAAAAATACCTTCTTAAAGTCTTATCACTTTATAACATCAATTTTATCCTTATAATTTTTTATTTTTCATTAAATTACACCATTTATTTTCTTCTCCCTCTAAGTGATATACTTACAGGGTGACGTTATCTTGTTCAAAATAATGAAGTAAATAAAATATCTTTTTTATAACATTGATCCTTTATTCCATGATCAACGAGTTAGAGGGTCCACTAAAATTTGGTGAGTATTGTTGCATGAAGGATTCAACAGCTAGTTGTTCCCTCATAGGTAAATATTTATGATTTATTAGGTTTATGTTATCATTAATAACATGTGATAACATCATTAAGAAATTTTCAACCCTAACATCCATCATATTTGGATGGCTATCATTTCATTCCCCATTTATTCCATTGTTCACAGAATCCCTTATATTTCCAGTAATTTTCTAAAAAAAAAACACTTAAATAAGTAAATGGATACTATCAAAAATAAATTCTAATGGGAATATTAATCCTAATGTTTTCCAATATTTATATTTCATGATTATATACTTTAACCCATTTTTTACATCTAAAATAAACAATTACCTCACTTATAAATCCTATCATTATGGTTCATAAAAATCATATGATAAACAAAGCACATCCCCCATGGAGTGTCAAACCTGGTTTTCATCAATTCCACTTTATTTCACACCAGGTGACAATTGAGTTAATACCCAATATTCCATTTTCTGATTTATTACCGCTAGGTAAAACTATGCTAGAGACACATCCATTTTTAATATCCAATTAAATATTTTATAGCTTGGAAACCACTTTCCTATACTTCACAATATTTATAGGAAGTTTTCCTATATTTATACTTATACCTAATGTTCTTACTAATGTTTTATAGTAATAATTTTCAAAAATAACTAAATATTCATTTGATATCAAAGGACTTTCCTTTTTTATACATGATATTAAACATATTTCCTTAACCAAATATTATATAAATAATTATAAAGAACCTTTTTAGGTTTAGTGAATTGAAAACTAGGTACATAGTAAAAGACATACAAGGTTCAAAAAAGAAAACATAAACTAATTAACAAATCTCTTGAAAGGATTATTTATTATCTCATCCAAGATTATCTCACTATATAGGATTTCATGGGGACATTTTTCAAATGAAATGGGTGAGCCTAAATCCCATTAAAAAATAAAAAATGTAAGATAACATCATAGGTGAAATATGAAACATAACATAATAAAATGTATATAATAACTGAAGTTATAACGTAAGTATACAAATGTGAGGCATAAAATTGAAATGTTTCTGCAATATAAACATACAACATTTTTAAACATATCATCGAAGTTCATCACTAAGGTGATGTTAAACATATTACTAATGATTTTTACCAATTTTTCATAAAAATTTACCAAGGGATTCATACAAGGTGTTATGAACATGTCATCTTTAGGGATTGATTCTTTACCTAATGTATTAGAGTGCTATCAGGGTTCACCCTTCATATGTATAACATTATGTGTTCCACATCGACCAAATATCACAAGTAAATATATTTTTTAATCCAATAAGAGGAAATATTGATTTAATTTATGGATTTAACTAATAAAAATTTAAAATATACATCTAAATTAACACCCTTGAATGAAAAAGAGGTTTGTGTATTCATGGAATGAAATAAGGAATGGAAAATCAAGGGTTGATTTCAGTAGCCTAATATTTTTACAAAAGAGATCTTGGAATAAGGTTAATGAGAGAGAAATTAAGTATCTCATTAACAATACTAATATTTATAGTAATGGGTGTGTTTATATAAAATTGAAAACATAATAAATTATGAATAAAAAGGCTTACACAAAAGAACTACATGAATTGAAAATATGGAGGAAGAGATCCCTTAACCTGACAGGATGATTTTTTGAGATTTAGAGAGACTTATTAGAACCATAAAACCACCTTGCAGAGACAATTGAGAGGGAAATTTAGATAATATTCACGATCAATGTCTTTGGAGTGGAGAGTGAGGAGATAATTAGTGGGAATTTATACTTGTTGAGGGGTGGTTTTAAAGGAAAAAATAATGATTATTTTTCATTAAGGGTAACCACTTTTGGGTGGAATTAATTTAAATTAATTTAATTTAAAATGAGTGATTAAAGGATGGTTAAATTAGTTCAATATCTCAAACATCCATTTAATTTTTTAATTTTTTTATCTTATTCCTTTCCCTTTTAATTTTAACATTTTACATTATTTTACATTTACCATGATAACTCTTTTTTTTCCCTGATAAATTTTTTGTTCCTATAAAATAAATTTCTATTATTATATAAGTTAGACCTTATTATTATAAATATTAAATACATTTTAATTTATTGATTTTATAAAAATGATAAAAAAATTAATTCTTATATGATACACGTATAACACATAAAATAATTTTTTAGAAAAGTTAAAATTGTAGTTCCAAAATGATAAACATGTGTTTATAAATGTAAACAATTATGTATTATGTTATTACTTAAATGAGATTTTGTTCAATAATAAGGAATAAGAAATTTTAAGTCATGATCACATCATTATTATATCATAAGAGTTATATTATTTCATAAAAACAATACTTTTTACCTTTTACCCCCAAAATCAACTTTATTAGAAAAATTCCATAAATTCATAATAATATAATTTTAATATTATTATTCTAAAAATGATATTTATTTTATAAAAATTATTATCTAAATATGAAAATTTTTACTTTTAAATTAATATCCCTATTTATTTAAAATTAGTAGTTTTTATGACATAATAATCATTCTAACAGTTATAAAAATTAATTAGGATTTCTTTTATATATATTATCATTTTTAAGTGTTTATAAGATTATTTCATAAAAATAAATTTTGTTTAAAACTTATAAATTTATCATAAATCATAATTTTAATATAATTTAAATATATTTAGATTATAAGAAAATAAAATTTTGGTTTCTTCCTTATATATCATAAACAATCCCAACAGTCACTTTATTGAGCCAAAAATAATAATGAACAAATATCTTATTGTTTAATGGTCATAATGCCTAATGTACATATTTACCTTTAAATATTCCATCATTATCACTTCATAATTCATTACTTCACTTAAAAATGATCTTACACATCCTTTGATATTGGCTATCACTTTCCTTAAACTTCTCTTTATTTTTATAGTCATTATGGAACAAATGATATTCATGAGAGAATTCAAGAATATGGTGTTTCTTTTAGTGATTTTCATTATTATTTAGTGTTTATATCCTAACACTATTCTTAGTTATATTATTCAATATTCACATATTATTTTTAAATAAATGTAATAGTATTTGTAGGTTATTTTATTATAAAACAAAATAATTTTTTTGTTGAGTTACAAGTGTTATTTTATTAATAGAAGAATATTTTTGGGTCATCACAATATCTTTATGTTTTATCCATTTCTGAGTGCTTGAGATCTTTATTTTCTTATGTTCTTTATTCTATAAAAATGAAGAAGAGTACTATGAATTCTATGTTTAGAAGGGTGAAAAGTATAATTTGTAATATGAAATAAGTGTACATTATGTGATAGATATATATATAATATATGTAGAAATTAAACATTTAGGTTTTGGAGGAGTGATTTATTATGATTTGTAATGTATAATCTATTAAAATTATTTAATATGTATATATGTTATTGTTGGATCATATCAAGTAACACATATGATTCAATATAAATAATAATATTTGAATAAGTATCAGAGGAATATTGATTTTAAGAGTAGGAAGAATAGAGATTAATCCTTTTGGAATGACTAGTTTCTATAAGACTTTATATTTTCTCTAGAAAACAACTTGACCGCATTACTAAATATCAATAAGTTAGATAAAATATGTCTGAATGATCTCCCTAATCATTTATCCTATCATTGGATATTAGGCCACACAATCTTGGACCATTTTTTCGGCAATGAATTAATTCAGGAGATGATTACTGATGGTTAGATGGTGTTGGAAAATCTGAAGGTATATGTGAATTTTTTTCCAACCTTATACTCCAAATATAGAGAATTCTGGAAAGATGTTCTGAAAAAATATACGTTCAATTTTGATAGATGGATGATCGATAAATCAGTAAATCATGCACATTCTATTATTAGGGAACAAATGAATCAACCAATAATGATCCCAATTACCTTTAAAAATGCAATTAATACACCCTCAACTTTGTATCATCCCAATAAGAAATGAAATATTCACATAAAAAATAAAGAACAAGTACAGTATCCCCCAATTATTCCTTTGTAAATCCAAACTGTCATAGAATACATTCCCCTATTATTGAGAGGATGAGCATCAATCCTCCAAACAAAACCATAATTTGATAAATACCATTGGTTTACCTGTTTCAATTTCATTTAACTGAAATAAAAATATATTGAATATGAAGACTTATATGGATTGGAATCCTCTAGAAACTCCCATGAAATTATTTGGGGTGGGGAAGGTAGACCTAAGTCTTGACCAAGATCTAAGGAGTTATCCATGAATATATAATACAAGACATTGAAATTAGGATAATGGAAATTTGATGAGATCAATAAGAGAAATATGTAATGAACCTACCTCGGTCGACTTGACCCATCACCCAAGATGGCCTTTCACACAACTAGAAGCGTATTATTGATCACCGTGGGATGGAAAAAAGGGAAAGGTAATACCTACTATCTTCTGGGAATGGTTTCTCCACTGGAAAACCCAACATGACTCATCCATGAAATAATATAAAAACACTAATATCATTATAGGAAAACTCATAAAAATAAAAACATCCATATAATGAAAAATATACAAATTATATACTATTAAAAATATTAAACCACTCACACGAAACATTCCATAATAAGAAATATACAGGTTATCTCAATTTAGAAGCCCAAACATCAAAATAAAGGGGAAAAAGACCAAAAAATGCCCAAAACTACATCCCAACTATTAAAAAATACAAAAAATTTCTCTATATGACCCTAATCCATATGAGACCACATCTCTACTACAAATTTATAGATGAAGGTAATTAAGAAGATCCATCCTTGTACATGTTTCCCTTTCCCTTACTCGTGTATTTCAAAAACAATATCTTAAAATGCTCAAAGGCCCATGTAGTGTGTGAGTAATGAAGCCTAGTAGGATACCACCATGAATTTATTTAAGGTTTTTACCCATGGAAACTAATAAAATATTTTGAAAACACTTTTAAAAACTAAATCTCTTTTAAAAATTCCCTTTTAAAATAACCTTTGAAATACCTTTGGCTTTTATTTTTAAACAAAATATATTTTAAAAATAATTTATCAACATGGTGAAAATAAATAAACAAGTCCACATGGGAAATCATGATCAACATATCCAACAAATAAAAACAACAGTGAGAATAATCATCATCATCATATAACCACAAAAATGTAAGTGGGCATCTGATATTTCATTAAATAAAAAACAAAACTAATAAAATGAATAAATAATTTAAATTAATTTAGAATGAGTAATTTTTACCTATATAACCATTAGGCCTATAATTAGTGAGTAAACAAGTATGATAGATATCTAATAAAATGGAAGCTCTCACGGTCTTCCCTGAGCCTAACTCCAAGATCTCTCAGGGTCTCTCGACAACCAATCATGGAAGCTCTCACATTCTTCGTACCCAAAGGATTTCATTGTCTATTGGAATCTAGACCAATTGTCATTAAACTAGGTCAATGTTTAAAAATTTATATTTTACTAATTACTACTATATCGTGGTAAGTAGGGTTGAACCCATTAAGATGTTAGAGTGACCAAAATTTTCAAAACATTCATACTGTTTTAAAAAATAGTGGATAGTGTATTTTTTACTTTTTTATTTTTATGAGAAATGATAAAATAGTGAATATTTCATAAACTATGAAATGGTGATATTTTGAATAGATGGAAACATTATAAAGGATGAACAAGAAGAAATAACATGGAATAAAGTAATTCAACCAAAATAGATTCTCGGGGAAACGTTAATACTACTGGGTTGTTTAGTAGTTCTACTTCACTTAAGTCTTATTGAAAATGCAACCTTGAAAATGGGTTGGTCCACTCCCCCTCTCCATGAGAGTAATCACACAGAAAAATGAATCTTGGAGTTATCTGTCATGACCCGTCCTTGGGGCCCGTGCTGTGACTACCCCAAGCCTGCCTTCCATAGGCCAGGGGCTAGCGACTAGAACCAAAGGTGTAAATCCTAATAAAAGGGAAGACATTGCCTTTATATAAGAAAACAAACACAATAGAGTGCACAAGATGAAGTAAACACTAAGTAAACTGAGTACAAAAGTAAGTGCTGAAAAGTAAATGGGCCAGTATACAAACCCAATAGAAAGTACAGTACAACTGAGAAAAGTGAAGTACAACAGCTGAAATGTAAAACAGCATCCACCGAGACGTCCTTCGGGAATCCCACCTGAAGGGAGGGTACATATGGTCTCCTCAGCTCCTCGAATCTGTTCGTCCGCTCCGCATACGTCCCGCCTGATAGTCCACCTCCGGATACCGTCCCGCTCCACAAGCCTCAACCATGATCATCACTATCCGTCGTCTGCAACCAACACAATGTAGTGCGGGCATAGCCCGTGCAGGGGTGAGTATACGATACTCAGTAGGGACCACGAGACCCCTGAAGGCCTCCAAGAATCCACAAAGGATAAACCACAAAGGAAAGATACAAGAACGAAGTATCAATCAACTCTACTTAGGTATATTCCCATACATATACCTAAGTCATCAATTCCAGTTCGGCTCCAACTCCCGAGCCCAAGTACAACCCAGTCCACACAAGAAAGCATAACCCAGTCCACACAGGAAAACAAGTCAATCATAACGATGGTAATGATTGAAAATCAAGACTCATCTCACACAGGTATACTACTCATGAAGAGGGGTGGAGATTATTAGATGTAGCATCTTAATCATCTCCTCTGCCGAACCCACGTAGGATCCAAGTACAGAAGTCGTCGCTGCCGAACCCACGTAGGATCCAAGTACAGTAACCATCACTGCCGAACCCATATAGGATCCAAGTACAACCGTCATCGCTGCCGAACCCACGGAGGATCCAAGTACAGTCATCCTCGCTGCCGAACCCACAGAGGATCCAAGTACAGTCATCCTCGCTGCCGAACCCACGTAGGATCCAAGTACAGTCGTCATCGTTGTCGTAGTTGCATCCAGCTCTAGGGTTCCTGCACACAGCACGCTCGATTCTGGGAGGGTCCACTCCACGATCCAAGGGGTCGATACATCCACTTTCACAAAGTCCAGAGTTGATGTATTCCGAAGTTCCGTTACGTCATTAGGAACTCAACGCAACAGACGGCGCGTCAATCAAACGCCCGGTCTGAGAGATATTGACATTTCCGTCCGAGGGGCCCGGTTGGTTTTTAAGCTAAAACCAACCCAACCATACTCCAGCTGCATCAAAATCTCAATTGGAGTAAGCCAAAAGAACCGTCTCACTAAGAGGAATTCAACGTAATTGACGGCACATCATTCGGACGTCCGGTCCTTAAGCTATGAGCGTTTCCGCTCCGAGGGCTCGGTTGGTTTCGAGTTCGAACCAACCCGGCCGTAAACAAAATTCGCCGAAAGCTTGAGTGTAACATACCGAAACGACCGGATTGATCCAAGGATCCCTATGAAACTAACGGTGCATCGATCATAGGTTCGTAGCCCATGATATGAGCGTTTGAACAAACCTAGTCCGCAAATAGGGGGTCTGGGCCTGGTCCGACCTGGCCCAATACCCCCTGGGTCAGCCCGAACCGGGTCGACTCGACCCGGGTCCGGGTCCGGCCCGATTGGGAGCTGCCCGGCCTGGCTGGGCATGACCAGCCCAGCCCGTGCAGCCTGCAGCCCGGCTCGGAAGCCGGCTTCGGCTCAGCGCTGGCCGAGCGGGGCGCAAAGGGGGCACCACCCCCTATTTGCGGAAACGACGGACCCTATGGGGTCTGCCCTAAAATTATGTAGGGAGTTACGACCCTCAGGTTTTATGGAAAACGGTCGGCCTTAATGGCCGGCCAGTTAAGCCACCGAGAGACCCTTCAGGGTCCCGCCTCCTGGAGACGCCGACGACCGTCATAGCTGGCCGCCCCTCTTGGACCGTCGCGGCCTCAGGCCGCGGCTCTTGCTCGACCGACGCGGCGCGACGACGCCGCGCCCCTCCACCGCATCCCGCTCCAGCCGCAGCCTCCCTCGGATTCTCTAGCGCAGCGTGACTACGCCGCACACCGCCATCACGGCCCACTCCGGCTACTGTCCTCTTCGTCCCCACGCGGTGCAATGACACCACGGTGCCTTCGCCTCAAATATCAACGATGGTCAACACGAAAAAAGGGGAGGAGGATCACTCATGTTTGTGCAGTCTAATATCTTCCCGTTATGATGATAACAAGCTGCCAAAGTAAACGAGAATGCTCAACGACAAAACAAATCACAATTTTAATTCATTAAAATTTAACTTAAACCCTACCTCGAAAGAAGTTCGCGGTTGTCAAGCGCCGCAGACGATGGTGTCATGTCCGTCGTCGTCGGTGTATCCTCCCTTGTCGCAGAGGAAGAAGAGGATGGAGAAAATTGGGACTGTCTAGTTGACATTCTTTGTCAGAGAATTGGCGTTCTTCATTGAAGATGAAGTTCTTCAAAAGAAACTAAAGTTCTCCCCCAAATTCCCTCACCCAAAAAAACTAACCAAAATAAAATAAGGTATCTCCTTATTTTATTTTATTTTTCCATGCATTCAAAATTACAAAATTTAAATCCAAATCACTTAATTAATTAAACCATGAGCTGTCTAACTAATTAAGTGGTAGGTTGGCATGTTTTAATGAGGGAGAGTGGGGAGAGGAGGAGTTACCCAATTAAATACAAGGGTTTGTCAAAATTAAACACAAGGAGCTTAATGGGGGGGTTTAAGGGGTTATGGAAAGTGAAAATGTTGGGTCTTGTGTGGGACCCACCTTAAATTTATCCTCACATGGGTAGTTAGGATGTTAGTGGGTCCTACCCTAACTCCCCCATGTAGGATAAAACCACCTTATAATTATAAATAAAATTATACAAAATTTTATTCACTTTTTATTTAATCCACATTTTTTAACAACTCCTCCAAAGAAAACGCATCTTCGGTAAAGGTACTCTTAAGCAATTACCGACACTGCAGTTCCATCGACGCCCTAGGAATTCAATTCCGAGCACCGATTCAAAAGATAGAAAAACCCTCTCGTACGTTCACTGAACATACCCAAGATAAACTTCGGAAATTGATTCCGGGCACACCGGGCCTCGGAATCAGGTGCCGTCAGAAACTGCGTACTCATAAAATCCCAAAGAATTTAAGAGAAAAAAAATTTTACTTGAAATTTATAGTTCTTTAAATTAACCACTCCCGGAAACATTAATTTTAATATAATTTGATGAAAAAGTAACCAAAAAAAATCTCACTAATTGTTTCTATTTTTTTAAATTAAGTTGAAGAAAAAATAATGGAAGTGATATCACTGATCATTTCCAATGTGTTGATCTTTGAAAAAGAAAGGTTCAAATAAATTTTATTGATTTTAGAATTGATCTTTCTGATCAATTCTGAATTTTTGATAAAGAAAAAAATGATTAAGTAAAAAATAATACCCAGTAGATTTTAACTCCCCCAAAACACAAACATTTCATCCTACAATCATATTAATAATAATAATTGAAAACATTCAATTATAAGTTAAATAAATTGAGAATAAAAGGGAATGGAAGACCTCCCATTCTACTCCCATGCTCTACTTCACTTCATGTCAATGTTGTTTCTCCTGATATTGATGGAAGATGTGTCACTCTCCTGCTTCTCTGCTCTTGATGAATTTTTTTAAATGAATGAATTCTTGTCTCGAATCAGGAAAAATTGGATATCTCATTTCTACAGTCTTCTTTGTATTTAAATCCTCCATTGTCTATAGTTTAGTCATCATCACCAAGCACTGAATTTAGTTGGTGTTATCTGGGTCATCGAACACCTGCCCTCGATTTCTCTTATCCTTACAACTTAATAAATTATCTTGTAAAAAAAATGTGGTTGGAAAGAACCTGGATGCACTTTAGCTTGAAAATGAATCTGCACAATTAATCAAACAATAAATACTTAATTAATGTTATACAAAAGTTTTAAATTTAATATCAAAATAATTAATTATTATATCTTAATTATAATAATTATTATTAAAGTTTAGTTAATAAAATTAATTATATTAAATTAATTATTTTATTAATTGTTATTTTTTGTTTTATTTTTATATTTTATTTATATATTTCCTCCCTTATCTAGTCGTGGCCCGTAGGGGGGTTTCTTCTTTAGTAAGCTGTGTCTTCGGCCATGGCTCTCCTCCTCTATGGAACTCCTCCATAACAGCGAATCCAGCAACATTCACGACCAAAGATAGTGGAATAACTCATGGAAGGACTCATATTCCCTGCATAGGCGCAAGGTTCTGCTTACAGAGGTGTTTGTTTCCTTCACAACGACTTAGTTGTAATAGGGTCTCGGATCTGTGCAAAGGGAGTAGTGGTGAGGCTCGCATGGCTGTAGGCCTTATTCCAGGCGGTGGAACCACCTTTTATATCCCTCATCCACATAGTTTCTCTTCCAATAGCATGTTTTCTGTCTATAGTGACCTCAGATTCAGTATTTTAGATTTGATTCAGCTTGATAATATTGGATTACTAGTTTGGTTATGTTGATTGTACTTTATATGGTTTGAACAGTAAGTGGTGTTAGGTGGTTTCACCATTTCTATTGAAACGATGGGTGAATATTTGAAGTAGTGATGAAAGGTGGGATCTTTAATGGGGAGGCTTTGAGGGAGTTGCAACAGTGGAAGTATGTGTCTTGGTTGACGGTGAGTCAAGGGGTGGAGGGTTGTGTGCTGTAATGGTGACAGTGGGTAGAGTGGATGATGGTTTTGTAAAAAGGATGGTAGTGTTGGTGACTCGTGAGGAAGGAGGCATGAGAGTGGTGATAATATCTGTCGATAGTGGTGGCGACTCTATAAAGGAATGATGACTTGAAATTTGAGGAAGTTGGTGGTGCCTCAAGGCTTGGAAGCTGCGTTGACTCTGGCAGTGTGAGGAGTCACCGTTGCAATGGTCTGGTAGTGACTTGCTGGAGTCACCATTGCATGAGTCTGGCCGTGACTCATTTGTCAACATAAAAAAAGTATAACATAACATTAAATAAAATTGAAATAAAAAAATTTATTTAAAAAAATGAAATAGAAGGATTAATAATAAAATAAAATACAATTAATTGTTTAAAATTTAAAAAAATTAATATTTAAATAAATAAAAATAAAAATATTAAATATTAAATTATAGTAATATTAACTAAAATTAAGTTTTAATTAAAAAATTATTAAAATAAATATCATTAATCATAACTAAAAGAGAAACAAATAAAATTGTTATTTTTATATATTTAAAGGAACCCATAAAGGGATAATTAATAATTTGAATGTAAAAATAAAAAAATGATTATAAAAAATGATTAATTAAAATATTATACTATAACATTATAAAAGTTAAATTACTTAATAAAAATTGAAAAATTAATTAAATAAATGATTAAAAAATTAATAAAAATATGTGGCAAAACCATTATAATTTAAGGCCACATCAAATTCCTCCACACGTAATCATTGATTATACTAAATAAATTTCATGCGTAATTGTATTTTTTAAAATAGAAAAATGTTTTTAATCATTAAGCTCACAAAGAAGCAAGTTGATCCATTTAAGAACAGAGGAACAAAAACTGAGTACCATAATTTTAAATGAAATTTTTCAAAATAGATCTTTCATAAATGAAATACCCAGTGGGTGATCACCGAAGCAAGGAATCATCTACTTATGAGGATGTTATGCCTTATATATGGCGTTTACTACTAAATAACATCAATTTAAGCCCATGCTATAAATGTAGGAGTGATAAAATGTTAAATTTAAGCAGAATTTAAAACTTAATAGAAGGCAGCTTATACTTTGACTTTCATCTAGGTTCCAATAGGTAAAAATTAATGACTTTTTTGAATCACTTTATTTACACAATTAAATTATTTTCATATAAATCAATTTTCCACTTATTAATATAGTGTTCAAAATTCCCTTCACCTTAATGAACTCATTTTTTATAACTAGACAACTTATTGTTTTTGGAATTTTCCCATCCTTGTAACATGTGCTAAGAAATATGAATATGCGCTTATAAGAATTTTACAGGGGGATTACTCACACACACTATATCTTGTGTATCAGAGGTTCATCCTGGGTTCCCAAATTCCCATTTTACTCCAGTTTCAAAAGATTTATATGAATTCCATTTAAATTGGCTCACTAAATTGGTTGTTTTTTAATTATTAGAAAGAGTCCCTAAGAATGAAGTTTAAACTTCTAGTTTCCTAATGTTATGATCATAAATCCAAAAAAATGTATCCTATATCACTCTAAAAATTAGTTCCTAAATAGGACATTCATAAAATCAGTAATCACATTCAATCAACAATCATTCATTTAAAAAAATTCAAATTAAAAACAACTCTTAACTGCCAGTAAGATATTATTCTTTAACCAGACTGATTTTAAATGAAAAATAAAGACTAATGAACTCATATTAAATAATATTTTTGAAAAAGTTAACTATAATTTTCTAAAAATTTAAAGGGTTAAATAATATTATGGGCTTAAAGAATATATTAGCTCAGCATAAGCATAATTTTACCCCCTCCTCCACACTTAAAACCCAACTTTGTCATCAAAGTTGAATTCCAAATAAGAGAAAAAAATATTTCACTATGAAAGTTAAAAATAGATATTCAATTTAGTAGATTAATGACATGTTCAAGGGTCACATTATAGTTGAAATAATATATTATTTTCCATAATAAATATATTAATAGATTCAAATTCATTTTTATTAAAGTTAGTGAAAATAATTTTAAAATCAAGTTTAAGAAAGTAACCGGTAAATCATGAATATATAATGAATATGGTGTAAGAAATTTCAAAATTTTGATTAAATTAGATGTAAAATAGAGTATAAATATTTATTCTAAACACCCTAATTAAGGAAAAACTATCCAGGGGTAATCCCCCCACTCTTAATTTTTAACATTGAGTGAATTTAAAATAGTGAATAAAAAAATAGAGAAAAAATTTCAGTAGATAAACACATGCAACAAAATTTTCTAGAAGAAAAAAATATCAATGAGTCACCAACACTTCCACACCTGTGAGTCATCATTGTGGTGAATCATTAGTTGCAATATAATTTTTACTTAGGTACTATGGTGATTCAAGTGAAATGGAGAGTCAGGGACTCACTGTTTTGCAGTGGAATAATGAATTGTTTTTTCTATGAAAGTAATAGAGAAGTGATGCAGAATTAAACGTAAGGAACTTCCCTAATTAAAATTTATCCATATATGATACAACATGAAATTCCAAGAAAATTGGAGAACATGTGGAATTGAGCTCTTATGTTGACACTAATACCAGTATCCTTATTACTGTGAGAACAAGAACCAGTGAGACTAAGAACACATATCCAATAGATAAAGAACAAAAAACTAAGTGAGGTAGCACTTTAAACAGATCATAAGAAGAGAAAAAGTAAAAACAAAGAAAGACCATGGGTTGACTCCCATAAAGCACTATGTTTTAATTCATTGGTTAGAATTTATTGATATTCAGTTTTGAAGAACATAAATGGAAGTTAATCCCTTTGGCTACCCTTAACAATAATGTTTGACACTTTGAACACTAATAATCATTGGATAGTTCTCCTCTCCAACAATATAAACATATTCAATTTTAAAAATTCTAACAATAGTAAAGGGTCCAGACCACTTAGATTTCCGATTACTAGGAAAGAGATCAAGTTTATAATTAAACATAAAGACCTTATATCCAGTTTTAAATTATCTGTTTTAAATGATAGGATCATGAAAAATTTTGGGCCTCTCTTTGTATATCATATAGTTTTCATAAGACTCTCTTCTTATATCATCCATCTCACTCAAATCAAGTAGTCTTCTCTCTCTAGCACTCTTAAAATCAAAATTTATAACCTTAACTGCCCAATATGACTTGTGTTGAAACTCTATAATAAAATGAAATCATTTCCCAAATAATATCCTGTATGGAGACATACCAATTGGGGTTTTGAAAGCTATTCTATATTCCCACAAAACCTCATCTAACTTCAGATACCAGTATTTCCTAGAGTTCGAGACCGTTTTCTCTAGGATATGTTTCAGCTCTCTCTTAAATATTTCTACATGTACACTAAACATTGGATGGTAGGAAGTTATATTATTATGGTTGAATCCATAATTTTCCATTAAAGCCATAAATTTATAATTTTTAATGTGTGTTCTATTATCTGTTATGAAATCTATTGGCACTTAAAATCTAAAAAATAGTTCTTTTGATAAATTTTATTACACAATTGGATTGATTATTGGGAAGTGATACTGCCTCAACCCACTTAGACAGATAATAAACGACCACTAAGATATACTAATTCTCATGAGATGATGAAAATGGATCCAAAAAGTCTAAGTCCCAAACAAAGAACATTTCTACTTCCAAAATACCTTTATGTGGTAGCTCCTTCTTTCTCCCAACATTTCCCAACCTTTGGAATATATCATAACCTAAAACATATATCCTATCATTATTGAATATCAAAGGACAGTAAAATCAATATTAAAGGACTTATTAGGATCTCCTCTCTCTACCATAATGTCCTCCCCAAGGTGAGGAGTGACATATCTCAAGTATAGTAAGTTTCTCCTCTTCTGGAATACACCTTCTATGAATTCCATAATCTCATATCCTAAAAAAATTGTCATCCCAAAGAATGTACTTAAGTTATGAAATGAATTTATTTCTTTGGTTGTTTAAAAAGTATTTTGTAGTGAAATTAGAATCCATAATGTTTTCAAAGTATGAAAACTAGGAATAATTCCTAATTGAGATAGTGATAAGTTCAGGAAAAGAAAGAATATATCTCTCTAGGATCATCATAATGGGTATTGGTAATCATAAAAAGTTAGTAAACCACTAAATTAAAATCTCCCTTCTTATATATAATCTCCATATCAAATTCTTGTAATAAAAGGATCTATCTAATAATCCAGTGTTTCACCTCGTACTTAGACAACAGATAATTTAAGGAAGAATGATCAGTGAAGTTGATAACTTTAGATCCTAGAAGGTATTGCCTAAATTTTTTGAGAGAAAACAAAATAGATAAAAAATACTTTTCTATGGTGGTGTAATTATTTTTTTCTTCTTCTACCAACCTTCTATTCTATTAGACCTCCTAAAGCTTATTATATCTCCTATATCCTAAGAGATCTCTAATAACCATGTCACTTGCATCACACATTAGTTTAAAAAGAAATTTCCAATCAAGAGTATTAATGATAGGCAATGAAGTTAGTTTTTACTTTAACAGATTAAAAGATTAAAGATAGTTTTGACAAAAAGGGTTCATCTGTGACAATATGGGAACATAAGGTCTTAGTTATTTTTTGAGAAGCCTTTTATAGATCTCTGATAAAAATTGGATGCCCTAAGAAGCTTCTAAGAGAATTACCATCCTCAAGAGCGGTAGTTTTTGAATAATTTCAACTTTAGTAGTATGAACCTAAAAACCTATCTTGGACACTTTATGTCCCATCACTATCCCTTTAGTGACAAAAAACTAGCATTTCTCCCAATTAATAACTAAGTTGGTATCTAAGTATCTCTCTAATACCAATTCCAAAATTTTCAGGAAATATAAAATGTACTACCAAATATGGATAAGTCAGCCATGAAAACCTATATAATCCTCTCAAACATATCAAAAAATATATCCATCATACACCTTTTAAAGGTTTCTAGAGCACCACATAAACCATAGGGTATTCATCGATAGTAAATGTTTCAAAGGGTCGTGTGAAGGTAGTTTTCTCCCGATCCTGTAGAGATACTAGAATGCAGTTGTAATAAAATTAGCTGCAAAGAAAAAAAATTCATTCCCTGAAAGCCTCTCAAGAATTTGATCTCGGAAGGGAATTAGAAAATAGTCCTTCTAGGTTGTTGAATTAAGCTTCCTATAGTATATATATACTCTCAATTTGGTTGATTTTTCCACTTGAATCAATTCATTTTCTAGTTAATTATAATAGTGAAACCACCTTTTTTAGGAACTACTTTTACCAGACTAACCTATGTACTATCATAGATAGGATAAATGATACCAATGTCTAGAAATTCGATTAATTCCACTATCAGAACTTCTTTCATATTAGGATTCAATCATCTTTGGTACTCTACTCTAGGTTTATGGTCTAGGTCCATGGGGTTTTTATTCATGAAGAATGAACAGATAATTCAATTAATATCACCTATGGTCTATCTTATGAAAGATTTAAATTTCTTCAGAACAACCAAATTTTTTATTTTTGATCATATTTTAGTTTAGTAGAGACAATGATAGGCAGTGTAGAATTTACTCATAAAAATGAGTATTTAAGATGTACAGGGATTGGTTTAAGCTCTCAGGCGGGTGATTTTTCACTTGAAGGAAGAATCTTGGGCCTAGGATTTATATGGTATTTAATATGTATTTTTTATAAAGTTTGAAATGTTGAATTATTTTCAATTTCATAACCAGAATTAAGTTTTTCCACCCTATTGTTTAAAGTGGATAACTCACTCTCATAACTCTACATATTTGAATTCATTATATTAAGCAAAGAAAAACCATAAAGTTATTTTATTAGCTCTCTTTCCACATCATCAAAATTTTCAAAAGTTTTTTAGAACTAGAATCATCTTCAAGTTACCTTATAAATTCTTTATGTTCAGAAGATGAAAAAAAACTCCAGCTGAAGTAGAAACTTGAATTTTTTCTAGTTATGATTTTTTTATATTTTTAGTTTGAACATATTCTATAACATGTGAAACTTCATTTTCAACTTCTGGATTTATTTCTTTAGAAAGGGTTTTATTTTTTAGATTATTAAAAATTTAAAAATTAATTTTCATCTTCTAAGGTCTCTTAGAAAAGTTTTTAGAAAATGTTGATCCTTTGACAATTTTGATCACATTGAATTCTTCTTGTTTCTATCCAATTTAAAATATAATTTTACCCTTAGATACATATATGAGGGATCCAACAGTGTCCAAGAAGGGCCTACCCAGAATGATGGTCACCTCTTAGTCACAATACATGTACAAGACTAATAAATTATCTTGAAAAAATAGTTTCCCAACTCCAACTAGTAAGTGCCTACCCTTCCTGTAGGATGTGTGAATAAACAATCAACCAACTATAGGATGATAGTGATGGGTTTATGATCACCCAATCACAACTGTTGAAATAGTGATTATGAGAGTAGGTTCAAACTAGAACTTAAGTCACACATGTAGTTGAGTTGACTAAAATTTTCTAAAGTGCAGGGTATGAAAAATCTACCTGGGTATTTGAGCTTGGGAGGGATTTCATTTTAGAGTACAACACTACACTCTTTAGTGAGGTTTCATGTGGAAAATTCTGCAAGTTTACTTTTATTAGAAATAAAATTTTAATATATTTCAGATATGATTGTATTTGGATTAAGTCTTGAATAAATGGGATGTTCACTTGAAGCATTGTTAAAAGCCTAAGGAACTAAAGAAGTTTATCTGTATTGTTAGTTTTTGGTTTCAATGTTGTAGGGAAAGATATGGGTGGGGAATAATTACTAATAACAGATGGAATTTCACTTAATTATTTAACATAATTCTTTCTATCCTTATTCTTCATTAGTTTAGAAAAAATTTCAGATTTATTATCAGGTGAAAAATTTAAAATTTATTCAACTTCATCACTTTTCTGTTGATTTATAGATTGCATGGGAATCATTTTTTTTTGTTTCTAAATTCATTGAATTTTTTAGTCTGGGAATTTTTAGAGTCTTTTTAGCTTCATTTTGAGTGTTAATACCACATATTATTACAACATCCATGACATTCTCCCTGGGGTTAATTTCAGTTATTCTAGGTAGCCTCCCTTTATCTCTAGATTTCATAGATCTAGCTAGTTTGACCAGTTTAGTTTATATATTTATAATTCTAGAATCAATTTTAATTTTATCATAATTATATTAAGATTGTTGTTTATTCACTTGAATATTTAATTTTTTA
Source organism: Viscum album (assembly GCA_963277665.1). Taxonomy (NCBI): domain Eukaryota; kingdom Viridiplantae; phylum Streptophyta; class Magnoliopsida; order Santalales; family Viscaceae; genus Viscum; species Viscum album. The sequence continues at coordinate 1,153,982,681 of OY728135.1, forward strand.
TCTTGAGATTCCGTTCTATTTAAGATTTGATCCAGTTTTGAAAATATTTGACTATAAAAATTTTCTTGTGAATTAAGAGACTCACCCCTTGGTTGATTTTGAAATTTTTGGATAGGTTGGTTTTGGTAACCAGGGGAAATGGGTTTCTTTATCATGCCTTGTCCTTTCCATGATATGTTACGATGATTTATATTTCCTTGGTTATAGTTATTTGAAAAGGGATCCTCTTTGGAAGGAATCCTAGGACCACTACAAACAAAATTTTAATTTTCTTTTTGGAATGTCATGTACATGTTTGAAAAAAACTTCTCAATGTGCCCAAACATGACACACTGAGAACACTATTACTTAATTGAATGGTTTGTGTTTTGACATCAAACTTGATTAATAGACTATTTTTAATTCTGGGTCATTAATGATTAAAGTTGATTAGTTATTTTAGCCAATTAATCTTGAATATGTACTTCTAAACTGATGTTTTTTATATTTTGGTTAATCCTTTTCCTTCTTGAATTTTTATGTTGAGATTTCATGGAAAGGTTGTTAATTTTTTTCTAAACTATATATTATTATTATAATTATAGTCACCCCCAAATGATTTATCAACAAGGTTTTTAACAGAGGAGGAAAATCTTTCACATAATGTGTCCATGAGAACATGGGATGGGAGTTGATTATGGGGAAACTTCCTAAGAAGGTCTTTAAATCTATCTCAATCCTCATGAAAGGATTCTCCATCCTCTTGGTGAAACATTGTGTTTTTTGTTTCATATTCTCCTTTAATCCCTGAGGGTAAAATTTAATGACAAATGAATTATAGACTTGGTCCTAGTTCTCCAAAATATTCTCATATAGACATAGAAACAAGTTTATAACATTCAATTTAATGAAAAAGAGAAATACTCTCAATCGAAGTTCATTTTTCAAGAGAAGGATGCATTCAACAGATCCGGGCAAACAGATTTAGAAGAATGAGAGGGTAGGGAATTTCCATAGGTACTAGGCCTGTGCATCTTTGAACAGGACATCTAGCCAAACAACCATGCATAGGTGAAGAGCTAATCACAATGCAGATGCTGGGGAGGGGCAATTTCAAGTAGTCATAGTCTGTATGATTTACTTAAGACCAATGGGTCCTATAATGTCTCCAAGCTTACACGAAATGTAATCTCTAAGCTTACGGTCCCTGTAAGGGTTCTCCTTCATCCCTTGAAAGTAGGGTTATCAAAAATCAATAAAAAAATAAGGCCTTCGGTCCATTCAGGTAGGAAAAAAATAATATTTTTTTAAGAAACAATTTTCCATTTTGATATTTTTTTTTAAATTTTTTATATGTGTGATTTTTTGAAAAAGTTTTTTTAGAAATGAAAAGTCGTCGCTCGAAGCCTTCCCTGACAACAACACCAAAAAATTGACCTGATTGTTGTTAAATTGTGTCAATGTTTAAGAATTTATATTTTACTACGAACTACTATATTATGGTAAGTAGGGTCAAACCCACAGGGATGTTAGAGTGACCAAAAGTTTCAAAATAGTCCCACTATTTAGAAAAAAAATCGATGGAGTAGTTTTTATGTAACTCTCTAACTCCAGTTACCCAGATTCAGTGCATTATTACATAACATTGGCATGATCACAAGGGATCAAATCCCAAAAGGCCGATCAGTTTAATAGCCTTGGAAGTACAAGATACATTCATAAGTTTTACATTACATTAGAAAATAAAAAACAACAACAACATTGTCTCTTTTGACCACATTCATTTCCCTTAGACTATCCATGCAGGTCAGTCATAATATACTTCTTCACATCCTGGAAAAAATAAAACATAGAAAGGGGTGAGCTCAGATGCTCAGTAAGGATAACAATATACTGGGAAATTTCACAAATATGCATAAATATTTAAGGCAATGTATAAAACTAAAACAGAAGCCTTTTAAACTTAAAATTAATCATAATATATAAAATATAAATAAAATAATGCCATTTACTTATTCACATGGATATTCTACTAGTCGAATAATCACATGCAATATCAATAGCTAATTTCATAATGATAGAATGCATAATTCCGGACATCATAACCACATAGTCAAGGACCCGTGCCAAGACTACAAATAAAATTTTGTCAAGGACTTGTTCCAAGACACTAGTTTGTCTCATGAGACTGACCGATGCATCAAGAAGCTATAGCGGGCTCCACCCGTCACTTACTAAGTCTAATGAATTCCTCATATGAAAAGGTTTAAACATAACATAAACATTCGTATTAAAACTAGCATACGAAATGTCAATACTTTATCCATAAACCATGAATGGTATAAAAATTAAACATCCATAGTCAAACATATCACAAAACCTTCAATACAATATGTAATATTTGTATCATAATAAATCAACTTCAAAACAAGTATAAAATCCATTAAAGGATGTTGACATAGATGAAATCAAAACTATTTGAGAGAAATATATCTTTCTATTTTAAAATCATTTAATAGTCATGTAATTATAAAAGAAAGAATTTATTTTTGAAGATATTCTTATAATATTGTAAGGTAATATTCAAAGGTGTTATAACGGTAGAGAATAACCGCACCCTCCGTATAAGTTAAAAAACATTCTTACCTTAATTTTTCGAAAAGGTCATAAAGTACCTTGTTTGGAAAATTATGGAAAGACTCATTTCAAACCATTTTATAAAAAGTCAAAAAGGGTATAAATTACATTAAACCATAGTCTAGTAAATAGTAAAAATGTTTTGAAATATATTTTTAATAAACACAGATGTGGACGATAAAGAGGTCCCAATAGATACTTACATAAAAAAACCTCGGATAATAAAGAGATTGTGAAATTAACCCTTACCTTTTACTTTTCCTTGGTCGAGGGTAAGTTAACCTCATGTATAATAGTTAAATCATAGTTATTAAATTATAAAATAACCACATATATAAATATGATATCATATATTATCTTCTCATATTTCTTTGTTAATAATATATTAGTAGTATCATTGTTTCAGGTGTTAACTGATTCATTTTCCTTTATATGTTTTGTTAAGTAAGCCAGGTTTGTTCTTGATATGATGTATTTTATTCATATCCAGAATTATATTAAGTTCATAAAAATTATTTTTAATCATAAAATGAAATTTATTCTTGAATGATTATGATGAGGAATGAATCTCATCACGTTCATGGAGACGTTAATCCGTACGTATGCACGAGCGATAATATCATAATATTGATGGTGAAATCGTATGTAATTGGATGGTATATCATATATACAGAATCATTAACTTGTTATATTTATTATTTACATCAGTTATACTCATTATTATACCCATCCAAATAACGTAGTGTTTGAATAACAAACTACACCACGACGTGGTGACGTTAAGCTGTACATACGCACGTATGGTGACATGTCATTGATAGGATAGATAGAATAATGTATATAATTGTACCATATTTATAATAACATCACATTATGTATAATGTAATGGAGTTATTATTTTAGTATGGTAATTAAAAAGAAAGAGGAATTGGAAGAAGAAAAGAACTTTGAAGAGGGTGGTGAAATTATTACCTCTTCTTCGGGAATTTCCTTTAGAGTTGATCAAAAGGGATCCATAGGTTAGCTTTATGATCAAATAAAGGCATCTAGGTCGAATTAAGGGTAGTTGGGAGGATATTTGGGAAGGGGTTGGTTGAGCCAAATGGCTTTGGTGATGTGATTTTGAGAGAAGGGTAAGTACCCTTTTATAAGAGAGGTGAGGGTCACTTTAGGAAAATCTTGAAATATTATTTTATTGCACAATCATATCACTACTAGAAATCTAACCTTTACCAACAGTTTGAAACCGTTGGTATAGGCCTCCAAACCGTTGGTATAGCCTATACCAACGGTTTGGGGAACCGTAGCCAAGTAAGCCGTTGGGATAGGTCTATACCAACGGTTTTCCAAAAACCGTTGGTATAGACCTATTCCAAAGGTTTTGGAAACCGTTGGTATAGGTAATATGAAATCTATACCAACGGTAATGGAACCGTTGGTATATAAATTCCAAAAATAAAACATCCACTGGTATTTGATCCCAGTACCCCTCGTTTATAATTGAATGACTCAACCACGAACCTAACATGACTTTTGTGATCATAATTACATAAATATATATATATATATTCTCAAAAATATTTTAAATTTTGATTTATATAATGTTCTCAGTACAAAGGTCCGATAAAAAATGAAAGTACCTATACCAACGGTTTTGGAAACCGTTGGTATAGGTAATATGAAATCTATACCAACGGTAATGGAACCGTTGGTATATAAATTCCAAAAATAAAACATCCACTGGGATTTGATCCCAGGACCCCTCGTTTATAATTGAACGACTCAACTACTAACCTAACATGACTTTTGTGATCATAATTACATAAATATATATATGTATTCTCATAAATATTTTAAATTTTGATTTATATAATGTTCTCGGTAGAAAGGTCCGATAAAAAATGGAAGTACCTATACCAGCGGTTTTAACAACCGTTGGTATAGGTCTTTGGATGTGATTTTGATTCTGTGTAGGATGTTGAATTTTGGACCACTTTTCCCAATGGTTTGGCCAAACCGTTGGGAAAGGTAGACCTATCCCAACGGTTTGGACAAACCGTTGGGAAAAGTGGCATATTTGGGGACCTTTCCCAACAGTTTGGACAAACCGTTGGGATAGGTCCACCTTTCCCAACGGTTTGGCCAAACTGTTGGGAAAAGTGGTATATTTGGTGGACCTATCCCAACAGTTTGGCCAAACCATTGGGATAGGTCCACCTTTCCCAACGGTTTGTCCAAACCGTTGGGAAAAGTGTCCAATTTGAGGGCCTTTCCCAATGGTTTGGCCAAAGCATTGGGATAGGTCTACCTTTCCCAACAGTTTGGCCAAACCGTTGGGAAAAGTGGCCAATTTGGGGGCCTTTCCCAATGGTTTGGCCAAACTGTTGGGAAAGGTGACCTATACCAACGGTTTTTTCAAACCGTTGGTATAGAAGCGTTGGGAAAGATCTAATTTCCAGTAGTGTATTTGGTTTATAATGGCTCCAAAATGATTTATTTTGAGGTTAAGGTGGGGATGGGTAGAAAACCTCTCAACCAATAGGTTTTAGACAGGTTTAGGTCACCCTATTAAACTTATCTTTTATATTTAACTCTTTGTTAAATAGTTTGACATTTACCATGCATTCTTTTGTTATTATATTATATGGTTAATAATCTTAATATAGAATGCCAAGAGAACTCCAAGTGATTCAGTAATGATATATCTATTATTATATAAGTCCTTTGGTAGATCCTTTGATTTTTAGGACTATTATATCATTTAATAATATAGTATTTGTTTTAAAAAATCAATTTTGTCAATTTTGACACTATTTAGTATTTTGTTTTTGTTAAAGTCATAAAAACATGATTAATTCGAATAAAATTAATTGAATTAACCCTATCATGTCATATTAACCTATATAATTATTGTAATTCATCATAAGTCTCAATTTACATTTATTTGGATATTTATAATATCAATTATTTTAATTTTTCATGAATAAGGTAATTACTGCATCATCATTGTGTCATAAATAAATTTAATTATTTAATGTCAAAACATTATGAATAAAATAAAATTATGTAGGAAATATTTTTATATTTCTAATGAATATTTATAGTTTAATTTATCTTATGTGTAACCATATATTAAAAATGATTTAGTTATTAAACTTTGAATTCAACACTTTTAACTCTTCTTTAAATAAAATAATAATAAATGTCCTAATTTAATCCAAGTGGACCTAAAGGATCATATTTTATTCCTAAGGTTGGTTTTGGTCAAAATAAAATTATTCAATAGAATTAGGACATGTGTTATAGTAATAATAATATTATCATTTTTTCCTTTAATTACCCTATTTACTTTTAACCGTGGTAAATAAATGTTAAAAGTTACTATTCACAAAAAATATTTTCATCTTATTGAACCACAATTTACTTATAGATATCAACCACGTCTCTCAGATTTTTGAAATTCAACTCACAGAAGCGGTAAAATAACGTTTTCTGCAAATTTTCAAATGCTCCTAGAAGGTGGTTAAAAAACGGTTAAAAGTTCAATAAAATTGTATATATCAAATATTATTATAAAATGACTCCAATGAATTACATTTGACATATATAGATATCATGTATCTATTTTTACCTAAAATAAATTTAAATAAAATATTTAATTATTTAAATAAAAAGTCAGTTTTAAACAACAACGCAATGTTTTTCACTATTCATTAAAAATTGAAAGTTTTTCAGAAAAATATCAAAAATTCACCATAACCTAATTTCGATATTCCGAATTCAAAAATGAAGTCCATTTTGAAAAATAAAATTTCCAAAAGTGGGTATTACTATTCATAACGTCTTGTTTTATTGGCCGTGGTGTGCTAAAACTCCAAGTTGCATACAACACAAGCTACTGCATTATTCAAAAAGAAATGTAACATATAAGCTTAGGGTATTAAATTTTTCTTTTTGGATTTTTATGAGAAATGATGAAATAATTTGGTTTTTATAAACTGTGAAATGGTGATATGTTGAATAGATAGAAAAAATACTAATGATGAACAAGAGGAAAGAACGATGAATGATGGAATTCAACCAAAATATATTCCCGAGGAAATTCTAATACTATTGGGTTGTTTAGAATTTATATCTCACTTTAGTCTTATTTAAAACACAACCTTGACTGTGGGTTGGACCACTCTCCCTATCCAGAAGAATAATCATGTTGAAAAATGAATCTTGGAGTTCACCACTTCAAGAAACATAAACTAAAATTAAATTTTATGAAAAAGTAACAAAAGCGATCTCTATATTTGTTTCTTATTTTTGTCAAATTATCTTAAGGAAACAAATAATGGAAGTGATCTCACCTATAATTTCTAAAGGTAGATTTTAAAAAAGAAAGGTGTGATTGAATTTTATTGATTTCAGAATTTATCTCACCGATCAATTCTGAATTTTTGATAACGTACAAAATGAAGGAGTAAAAAATAATACCCAGTAGATTTTAACTCACCCCAAACACAAAAAATTAATCCTACAATCATATTGATAATAATAATTGAAAATATTCAATTACAAGTTAAAGAAATTGATAATGAAAGGGAATGAAAAATCTCTCATTCTACTCCAATGTTGTTGTTCTGATTTTGGTCTCTATTATGTCTCCTAATCTCGATGGAAGATGTGTCTATCTACTAATTCTATTCCCCCGATGAAGTTTTTTAATGAATGATTTCCTTTCTTAAATCAGGAAAAATTGAATCTTCCATTTCTATTGTCTTCTTTGAAATTAAATCCTCTATTTTCTATATTTTGGTCGCCGTCACCAGACAACGACTTTAGTTAGTGTTATCTAGACCACCAAACACTTGGATTCCATTTATTTTATCCTCATCACTTAAGAAAACCCCTTTTAATTGAATTAAAATAGGTGGTTGTTAATAACCTGTATGTACTTCAGCTCATAAATTCATATACACAATTAATCAAAAAATAAATATTTAATTAATATTATATAAAAGTTTTAACCTTAAAATAGTAATAATTAATTATTATATCCTAATTATAATTATTATTATTAATGTTTAGTTAATATAATTTATTTTATTTTTTATTTTTTTATTTTTTTATTTGTTTAATTTTATTAATTTATTTTTTACTTTTTACCCCTTATCCAGTCACGACCCATGGGGGGGGGGGGGGTTCTTCCTTATCAAGCGACAACTCTCAACCTCAACGATGCTTCTCCACAGTAGTAGTTTTAACGACATCCATGACTGGAGACAACAAATTCCTTCATGGTGGGTCATGTATTCACCGCGACGACTTGGGGTTCTTCTCACGGATGTGTCTACTTTCTTCATGACAACTTAGTTGCAATATGGTCTCAGATCTATGAAAAGGGAGAAGTGATGAGGCACTCATGGTGGTGAGCCTTCTTTTAGGCTATTATACCCCCTTTAATTTCCCTCGTCCACATAAGTTCTCTTCTAGTGGATCGATTTTGGTCCATGGTGACCTCAGATTCAGTATTCTAGTTCTGATTTGACTTGAGTATATTTCATAACTGGTTTGGTTATGTTGATTCTTCTTTATCTTGTTTGAATGGTGAGTGGTGTTGGATGGAGTCATCATTACTATTGTAACAGTGGGGGAATATTTGATGCAGTAGTGGAAGGTGGGATCTACAATGGTGACACTTTGAGGGAGTTGCAATAGTGGCAGTAAGTGGGTTGGTCGACAGTGAGTCAAGGGTTGGAGGGCTGTGTGCTGCAATGGTGACAGTGGGTGTAGTGGATGATGGTGGTTTCAAAATCTTAATAGCGTTGGAGACTCATAAGACAGGAAGCCTGAGAGTAGTGAAAGTATCTCCCAATGGTATGGTGACTCTAGAAAGGAATGGTGACTAGTGAAGTGAGGAAGCTGGTGGTGTCTCAAGGCATGGAAGTTGTGGTGACTATGGAGATGTGAGGAGTCACCGTTACAAGGTTCTGGTGGTGACTCGTTAGAGTCACCGTTGCATGAGTAATGCAATGACTCATTTTTCAAAAAAAAAACATCAAACTAAATAAAAGTTAAATAAATAAAATTAATTATTAATTTTAAAAAAATGAAACAAAAATATTAATAATAAAATAAAATACAACTAATTGTTTAAAAGTTAAAAAAAATTAAGATTTGAATAAATAAAAATTAAAATATTAAAAATTAAATTCGAGTAAGATTAAATAAAATTAATTTTTAATTAACAACTTATTAAAATAAATATTATTTAAAAAATTAAAATATATATAATTTATTTTATTTTACAAGATTTAAACGAACCCATAAAGTCATAATTGATAATTTTAATTTAAAAATAAAAAATTTATTATAAAAATTGACAATAAAAAAATTGTACTATAAAATTATTAAAGTGAAATTAATTAATAAAAACTGCAAATTTAATTAAATAAATGATTAAAAACTTAATAAAATTATGTGGAAAAATTATTAGATTTTAAGGCCACATCAGAATCCCAATTGGAAGCTCACACAATCTTCCCTTCGAAGGCTAACAAGGTCCCTCAAACAAACTCCCCACTCACACCATGGTTAACCCATGTACTACTCTATTCCACATAACCACATAACATGTTCCATATAAATAAAATCCATCACACAATCCAATTTCATAATCAAACAAGCCCATTATGTAAAACACCTTCGCATAAGGTAAAATCATTGTAAAATTACTTTAAAAATCTATTTTAATCCATAAAACATATTTGATCCATTTTATCAAACACATGGTGTGAACATAATACACACCCATTTGTAAAACCCTCTTTCAACCTTCTAATTTCCTAGAAAATTCATGAAACACATCAAACATGGAATAAAAATCAATCATAAATAATTAAAATGTGATTTTAATCAACAAAAAATTAAATATGATTATAAATTTAAAGGTATTCCATGAAAAAACCCTTAAATAGGTACACCTACCACATATTCTATTCTAAACTCATCACCTTCGATGACAACCACCTCGAAGAGGTAGAATAAGGCATCACACGCCTCATAGGGTTATAGATTTCAATGAAAACAGAGTAAAAAAATTAATAGGGGGGAAATAAGAAAAAATCATTAATAAAAGACTTACCACAATCCTAAACACTAATATTAAAATGATAAAACAAAACCGAGGAGGGGGTAGGAGATCCATGTCCAAAGAAGAGTGGCTGCACATGTTGAGGAAAAAAATAGGGCTCAAGACTTAAGAAATCGATAGGGGAAAGAGCTAAAAACAAACTATTTTATGTGACCTTGAAATGTTTAATAATTTGTACATAATGTTAGGTAAACCATTAACCAACCATGAAGGTTCCACTATCCACCAAAAAATGGGCTACACAGTTATCCCTGGGTGTCAAAATTTTTGGAAAACCATGCCCAAACCATGTGAAACTACACTGTACCAACCTATATAATCTTTTCATGGTTAGCTACATGGTGAAAATAACTATGTGCTAACTATTTTCCTTGGTATGTCTTCTAAAAAATACACATTCTCAACCCTAGACACCTGATAAATCCAAGAATGAACCAAAAGGTATATAAAACTAAAAATTTGACATACCAATGACCCATTTAGTGGCACAAACTCCCTATATTGCCACTTTTTACACCCAGAACTTCCTCAAGAATATGAATAATGAAACAAGTGATGCCACTAATTCTTCACCTTAACTTCCTACTCCCATGAATCATGGATGTCACCTATATGCTACCGGAGAACATAGACCAACAAGATCAACTTATAACAAAGAACCTTATCTCAATGACCCACTCTATGAACATTCTACTCCATGATGGTGGAATCAGGGTCAAGATCCACATAATCCCACTCCAAAAAATGATATGGGATCAGATGTTATATATTCAACTAAGAATCATGAAATAAGTCATGGATAAAGGTCATCCATAGTGGGAACTCAAACTGATAGTCTACCTTCCCTAGATGCTCAATAACATAAAACAATCCAACATAATGCAATGCCATCTTCCCCTGCATTCTCAAGCATTGATGACCCAGTCAAACTGATACTCATAGAAGCACCTGATCAACAACTTGAAACTCCATAGGATGACAACAATGTTGGTTGACATATTAATTTTGGTGACTATGAGTCGTTGATAACTATTATAGAATCCACCACACTATCTCAGTTGTCTCTTAAATTAGACTTGGTACAATAAAGGAAATATCTCCCACATTAGACCAAAACAATGGTATTGGAATTAACATCTATATAGAAACTCATGTAGGTCCATCTTGATTGAGAACTGTAAATTTTGTTATTATAAAACTTTTCCAATGGAAGGTACCTTTCCCAAGATCCACCGAAATCAAGCACACACGCTCTCAACATATCCTCAAGAGTCTATATGGTTTACTTAGACTATCCATTCATCTATGGGTGATAAGGGATGCTCAAATTCAGTTCAGTTCCCAAAGACTCATGGAGTCCATTCTAGAATTGGGAAGTGAAGTTAGAATCCCTATATTACACTTTCACTGAGGGAACTATGTGAATCAAAAAAACCTCTCAAACATACTGGTGTCAAAGGTCCTCTACATTTTTTGACTCTTAGATGGGAAGAAAAAAGGTTGATTTCATCATATTAATGAAAATAACCCTAAAATAATCCTTCTTACTCAGAGTACATGGTAGAATGATCAATAAAACCCTAGTGATCTCATTTCACTTCCATATGAGAATAAGAATTGGGTGCAATAGCCTGACTAGTCACTTCTGCTCAAATTTAATCCTTTGTAGGGTCACGTTTCTAGAAATAAATTCTTCCACATCACATATCATCCCACACCATCAATATCACCTCTCATGTTATAAAACATATTGATTTCCCTGGTGTGAATGAATGAATTGTAATGACGCACCTCATGCATCCCCTCCAGCCACATGCTCAAAGAAATAACCATCCACCTTTTAAAAAGCAGATAACCATTGGGATACTGAGACCAATAACCCAAGGTCTCCCCACCATTTAAGACACTTCTAAACTACTATTTCTCAGGGTTACAAGTTTTCTCACTCCTACCCTGATTGATATGATAAGGAATGACCTATACACTAACCAAAAACACCCTCTCTCCACTATCTTTCACAACTAGACTTAAATAAGAAGACAAAATCATAAGTCTCCACACGTCCACTGAATCTCGAATAGTCTACAGTAGAAGATTTCTACTCAATAAATCAATTCCTACATTCCCCATCCTAGGTGTATACGGACTATCAAAATTTAGAGTCTAGAAATACTCCACCCAACGTCTCTGTCTAAGATTTAGGTCCCTCTGGGTGAAAATTGAAGTGTCTAAGGATCATGCAGTCGCGCTGAGATGGGGGTGAATCAAGTGTGACTAGTTTTAGAGTATAATTTTTCACTTTTTAATTCAAACTTATATCACATATTACTATGAGTGGATCATTTATGAAATATATAAAGTAAATAAAACATGTCACACAATTTTTTTACATGTTTTAGTGCTAATACCTACTCCGTAACATGTTGGTTAGACATCCAAATATGGATTCTCCACTATAATATTTTTAATCAACTATAATGGTTTAGGAAACAAGTGGTTATACACCCTATTATTCAATCCTCTAGTCGATCTTGGTTATACCCCCAAGTGACCCAAATCTTCTGCCTCGATTGGTTAGACACACCAACCGTTTGACTGGTTAGACCCCCACATCCTCTCGAGCCTCTTCACTAACTGGTTAGATCCCCCTTTCACAAGATCCTACTTCTTCTTTAGAGGATCTAATACACTGATATGACGATATATTGATATTCCTCCATCAGATTTTTGGATCACACTATCTCATGCACAATTCAAGTACCTTTTCACTGATGCAGGTCTTGCTCGAATAATATCTGATAACCTATAGATAATTAGTTGCTTCAGTGCAACACTACTTAGAAAATGTTTTCATTTTATAAATACCCATCTCCACTGAATAATAAATAACTCAGATAGAAGTATTATGAAATTATAATATGTATTTAGTCTCAAATCAATTAACACTTTTTATAAAATTTATTTTCATGTTCATTATCAATCATCATGCATGTATAAAAAAATCACAGTCTTCTCAATATTTTTCCTTATGCAAGTGTCATTGTATGTGTTTATAAATGTTTTTATAATGCACACACACTTACACTATCTCAAATTTACTTCTTGACTGCCAAAATGAATACTTCCTAAGAACATACATAATGCGCTACCTTCTTGTATCTTCAAATGATTAACTAATAATTTGTACATGTGCTTACTGACATTCACGCACACACTATTCAATCTGTATCGTATGAACATACTACATTCTCAACTCAATTTTTTCCCACAAATAGTATACACAATCACTATACAATCCTTCATGCAAACCATGTGAATGTACTTAATAAAATAAACCTACTTCTTGTCATAATAAATGTGGCCTTCTCACAAATATTTCACAAACCCAAATGAATGAGATAATTCCTTACGCACAACATTTTCTTCCACACTTATTCTATTTCTTCTATACAATGAAAAACTTTATGTGACACTGTCACATGGTAATATCAACTTGAGAAAAACAGGTAAAACATAACACAATATCTAAAAAAGGATTTTTAAAAATAAGTTTTATTGAGAATAACTTTGAGTGTGAAAGACACACGTCTAAGGATCATATGGTTCTCTTCTTCTTCATGCAAATAAAGACTGAACAAAACAATCTTCTTTTTGGAAACTAAATGGACTCACGGATACTCCGTCTTGCTCTTAGATTTATAAAAAAAATCACTTAGATATGAAATAATATTATACAAAAATGAGAACACATCAAGGTATTTATAGGAAAATACTCCACTGAACTAGATCATGAGCATTGACTCAGCTCACATGTATCATGACTATGAGAAATCACCATCACCTAAAAACTTGGTAACCTTCACATTTCATATCCTTGATTTTTTATTCATTAAATCTGGAAAATAACATTTCATGATATATTGATCATATATGAATCATTAGAACACTGAAAATGGTGTTAGGAAATTTGGATTGATCCATAGAAGGTCACTACATGAACAAACTCAATGGACGAAACTCCTTTGATGGAGTTTGACGACGAAGACAACGAAAACATTGATTGGATGGCATCAATTGAATGGATCAGATGGATTAACTTATTTTCAAGTTTTTAAAGAAGATCTACAGAGATCGAACTCCAAAATACCACATCGAAATGAAAAAAGAATGATCTCCCATTAATTATACAATCAACTCATATTGGATCATAGAATTGGTTACCAAATGCTCTGACTACTCACTCGCACCACCCATCATCGATACCCACATTTGATGTTGTGCTGCCCCACATAGTGTCTTTCCCCTGCTTCCTTTCACGTCCATGTAGGCTCTATGCATACCCTTTACCACCATGCTAGCTTGGACAAGGTCGAAGCTGCCTACCTTAGCAGTGACAACAGGTCCCTCAACTGGATAGTATGGCTAGCTAGTCTTTCTTATTAACACCATAAAAAACTTATCCATATCCCATAAAAAGTAAAAATCCAAAAAACTCAAATAATTATTATACAAAATAAACACTATTTTTAATGGTTCTTATTATTCCAAACCTTGAAGAAAACATTGTGTCAATTAACCAATGACACATGGCTTCTGAACTTAAGACCAGCTCTATGATCGTCACATATAAAAACTCATTGACTTTTTATATTCTAAACTAATTGAAAACAATTTCAACTTCAATAAACAACTTTGGTTCTTAAATATAACCCCTTTTCATTATTTTAAACACCAATTTCATTTTAAAATTCAATGATATATTCTCTTCCCCATTTTCAATAAAACCAAAGTTATAAATTCGAGAATGGTTTCTCATCTCCAAAATTCATATTTTACGAAAATTCTATTCTCTTATGAAAATTATTATTTATATTACTTCTAATAAGGATGGAATGAATACTAAAAAATCAATGAGATAAAATTATCCAACTATACGTCCATGTGAGTAGTGCTTTGTGTAGAAAAAAAGAGTGATCAAATTTAACATCAATGTTGTCCAATAATTTCCATCATTTGATACAAATTAATGAAACCACTTTTCCAAAATTGATCAAAATATTTTCAAATAATATCCTACATATATCTCAGCAAAGAGATGAAAACCTTCCAATTCAAAAACCTCTATATTTTTAACAACTAGAGTAATCCAATTCACACCTCACCAAATTTTTTGATATTCATTATATATCAAGTGAGTAGAAATATATGGTGGTTGAAATTCTATGATCCACCTCAAGCGATGAATTCAATACTTCTTCATAATGATTTACTTTATTTAATTTTTAACTCCAAGAATCTTATGAGATTATTTCAGATGTAGGAAAAAGATAACATTATTCCAATAGTCTTATATTATGGACAAATTTCTATATGTAATATATTCACCAATTTTATCAAATTACAGTATTCAATTCCCTATATAAAAAACAAACACAATTTGTATTTGAGAATAAGTTGGTTCATCAAAGTTCCTCAATTAGAGAAAAATATTTGAGAGTTTTTTCTCAACCTAACAATCTTCATAGAAGAAAAGGGATTATTCACATTTTCTAATAAATTATATTCATTTTTCTATAACTTTTATATATTTGTTTCCTCTTACAACTATTCTAGAAATATGATCAAACAATATTTATAAACATTCTCAGACTTCACTTTATGTGTATACATATTTTTCACAACAAAAAAGTCATATGTTCTTTCTCTTTATTCTTATAAAATTATTCTTGTACAGGAAACCATGCCCAACATTTCTTTCCTAAATGCCCAAACATGTTATAATTTTCACACAAAACTTTAGCATTCATTAAGTTTCCATTTTTAGGAAACTTTTCTTATTATTCAACATACATGTTTCTCACTAAATCAATCATGTTATTTCCCTTATGGATTGTTTATTTCTTTAATTCTAGTTGCTTAATTTAGAATTAATGTTCATGTCCAATTCACAATGTTCCATGATATGAAATTTCCTACCAAAATAGAAGAATATTTTCTTTAGTGTGACACTCTTCAAATCATTCTTCATAAGCTTCTTGGGATTGGTTTTTTACATTCTTTTTCTTTTGTTCACATCCCAAGGATGAACTATCATCTTCCTTCCTTAACTTCTTCACTTATTGTGGTGATGTTATATCCATGTTAACAAATAATTTGTGCATGATTGGTACATACTAGCACTTATCATAACAATGACTACTTCTATTACAATAATAACATAAATTTTCAAAGCATTCATATATGTTCATGATAGTCTGATTATTTTTCTATGAGTTATAATTCTATTGTGCAGGTTTCCAATTATCTTAAGCCTTTTACCCTAAATGTAGGCATTATATAATTTTCATAAAATCACATATTATGCTAAAAATTTATTTCTTGATGCTCTAAATTACAATAACACAAGAGTACCAAAAAATATTGATCTCTTCTTATGTGACAGAATCAGAATGTCATTGAATTTTTTTTCCTTTGGGTAGAAAATTTATTCTTATGTTATTTCTTTGGGGAATAAGAAATTTTATTCACCCATGTTTTTCTAGATTTTAAAATTTAATATTCCCTAGTTACCAAAATAGTATTAGTACACACATATTTATTAGTAAAAGGGTTACCTTCTTTAATGAGTCTACAATAGATTCATCCTTGGGTAGTCTCAATCTATTCATTCCACTAGATTGAGTCTTTTCATAAATAGTACTCTTATTAGATGAATCCCTAGAAATAATTATTTTCTCAACAAATTGGGAAGTCACAACTTGTATCACTTCTATATTTCTCAGTTTCACTTCAAGTTCAATGCATTTAAGTTGAGATAAATCTTCTCATCTTCAAATGATTTAATGCTCTCTTCCCACTAAATACTCATCTTATGAATCTCATCTTCATGCATCTGATTTTTCTTTAGTAAAAAAATATCAATCTCTATAATTATTTATGCATTAACTTCTTACTGAGCATATTTTACATTCATATATGTAATATGCATCATTTTCAAGTGCATTGATTACTCTTGTAAAGTCCATTTCAAAAAAATATTTCTCACACATATTACTTTGATATTATTTAATATCTCTAATATATAATTCTATTCAAAGAGGTATTGTTTATTCATTTTCTTTAATAAGTTTTGTGAGAGTGTTTGAAATAATTTTTTTTAGTCAATTCATATTCCATAGAATTTTCCTCTTCTTCTAGATATAAATATTCATCCCAAAGTTCCCTTAATAATCTGATCATACACATGACCACTTCTTTGGGAACTCTCTTCAGATGATCTCTAATTTTAGAATTGATCACTTCTTTATGAAAACTTGAACCTGATTCATTAGAATTATAATCAACTAATTTCAACAAAAAATTTCCATTATGGGTGCCTTCAGCTTGCAGTTGATCTTAATTTACCATCGAATTCTTCTTCAGATTCTTTTCCACTCTTTTATTATTATTTTTCCGAGTCTTGATTAAAACATCAACATTTATAATATTTGAAGTAGAGATAGGATATTCCATATTAAGCTCTTCATAATTTTATTCAAACTCAAATATTCACTTCATATACTTCTGATAAAAATGACTAGACAAGTAAATTATATCCAAACAGATGGGGAATTTTCTATGATACTAATTAAAGTGTCCAAGGATTGTGTATTCCCACTGAGAGGGGGAGGGGTGTCAGGTGTGACCTATTTTATAGAATTATTTTTCACTTTTTTATTTCAAACATCTGCTTCCTGTTATGATGAGTGGATCATGTATGCAATGCAGAAAGTAAATAAAACAGAGCATATAATATTTTTACAAGGTTTGGTACTAAGACCTACTCATTTACATGTTAGTTAAGCCCCCAACATATATTTTCTACTATAATAGTTTTATCAATTACAATGGTTTAGGAAGAATATTTTTGTACACCCTAGTAGTCAATCCTCTAGTTAATCCTAGTTATAACCATTAGTGATCTAACTCTTTTACCTTGGTTGATTAGACACCCCAACTGCTTGATTGTTTAGACCCCAAGTCTCTTTACCCTCTTTTGTATGGTTAGAAACCACAATAACAAGATCATACTTCTTATTTAGAGGATATGATCAACTAATAGGATGATATCTTAATATTCCTCCATGAGCATGTTAGATCACACTAGCTTGTGTACAATTCAAGTACCTTTTCACTGATGTTATTGTTTCTTAAATAATATCTGGTCAGCTGAAGATAATGATCTGCCTCAATGCAACATTGCCCGAGCAATTATTTCTTCTATTGAAGACCCACCCTCATTGAATACTAAATAATTTGGATATAAGCCTTCTGAAATAATACCCTGTCTTCAGTCTCAAATCACTACACACTAATTATGCAATGTATTTTTCATGTGAATTCTCAATCATCATGAATGTATAAAACAATGCACAGTATTCTCAATATTTTTCATTATAAAAGTGTCAGTTTATTTTCATATAATTTTTTTTATAATGCACACACACTTACACTATCTAAATTTACTTATTCACCAACTAAATGAATACTGCCTAAGAATATACACAATGCAATTCCTTCTTGGATCTTTAAATGATTAAGTAATAATGTTTTAATGTTCTTACTCACATTCATACTCAAACTATTCAATCTAAATCGCATGAGTATACTTTCTTCTAAACTCAATTTTTTCCCACAAACAGCATGAAAAAAACTGTACAATACTTCACACAAACCATGTGCATGTAATAAATTCACTACACCTACTTATTCATGTAATAAATACAGAATTCCGACACACACTGCACAATCCCGAATTAAAGAGATATTTCCTTGAACACAACACTATGTGCAACAATTATTCTAATTCTTATTCATGAGGCACAATGTAGCTAACACTCTCTCATGATAATATCAACACACGCAAACCAAAGAGATACTTAATGTGATATCCTAAAAGGATTCAGGGAAAAATATTTCATTGTGATGTAATTAGAATATGAAAGACACATGATGAAGGATAAAAGGGTTCTCTTCTTCTTCCCTTGAATAAAGAATGAAAAAAACACTCTTCCATTCATGAACTAGAGGGATTCACAGATACTCTGTCTCACTCTTGGATTTCTAAAAAATTCTCTTAGATATGTAATCATCTTGTAAAAAGAATCAGCTCCCCTCAAGGTATTTATAGGCATATACTACACCAACCATGATCATGTTCACTACATCATCTCACAAATCTTGTGACTACGAGAAACCAACGTCACTGAAAAACTTGATAATATTTACAATACATATTATCCATTTGTTATTATTTAAATCTTAAAAATACCTTTTCATGATATATAAATAATATAAGAATAATAAAAAAGCTAAAATGGTTTTTGGAAACTCTCCTTGATCCATCGGGGTTCACTTGAGACAGAAAATTGATAAATAGGGCTCCCTCGACAGAGCTCGATGAAGAAAGAAATAAATGTGCGGATCAGATGACTCCAATTGAACAGATTGTATGGGTGGACTTCTTTCTATGTTTTTAAAGTATATTTTTAATAAAAAACTCCAAAATTACATATACAAATGGAAAAATAATGTTCTTTTATTTATAATAAAATTTGAATCTACTGGATCCTATAATTGGTTACTAAATGGTCCCACAACTCACTAGCACCATCCCATGCCGGCACCCACCTCCACCACCATTCTACCCCACATGGTGGCTCTCTAAAACTACGTTACACCTTCGTGTAGGTGCTATGCATACCCTATACCACCATTCTGGCCTAGATGAGGTCAAACCTTCCAACCACAACTGTTGTAGTGGGTCCCTTAGCTGGCTAGTGTGGTTGGATACTTTTTGATATTAACTTAACAAAAAAACATAGCTATATTCCATAAAAATTCCAAATCCAAAAAACTCAAATATTTCTCATACAAAATAATCATTATTTTTTAGGGTTCTTCTTTTTATTAAACTTGAAGAAAACATTATGTTAATTAAATAGTGAAACATGATTTCTAAAATTAGGACCATATCGATTATTGTCAAATTAAAAAAATAATTGACTTTTTATCTTCTTAACTAATAGAAATCAATTTAAACTTCAAAAAACCACTTGGGTTATTCAATATTTACCATTATATTTTTTGTCAATACCCACTTCATTTTTAAATTAAATTATATCTTCTCCCCCTTATAGGTAATAAAACCGAATATATAGATTTTGGAAGGATTCCTTATCTCCAAAATTCATATTTTTAGAACAACCTCTTCTCTTCTGACACTTATTATTTTTATGATTTCTGAGAAGGATGAAATCACTACTAAAAACCAATGAGTAAAAACTAACCAAATATAATTCTACATGAGCAATGATCTATGTAGAAAAAAAGAGTGATAAAATTTAACATCAATGATACCAAAAAAATTCAAAATGTGATACTAATTACTGAAACTAATTTTTAGGAATTATTCAAAATATTTTCAACTAATCACCTGCATACATCATAAAAAATAGATTAAAACATTCCATTAAAAAAATATACTTCCCCTTATCAAATTCCTTTTCTCACTTTTCATCAATTATTGAATATCTACCTTTTAGAATTGATTTTTCGGTATGAAAATAAGGGAATGTAACCAACATAACTTAATGATGAAAAGATATAATCTATATATTTTTAACAACTAGAGTTATCCAACTCATACCTCACCATAACTTATGGTATTAATACTATATAAACTGATATAGAAATATATAGTGGTTAATATTTTATGATCCCCCTCAAGATATGATCTCAATACATTTTCATCAAGATTGAATTTCTTCAAGAATAAACTCCAAGAATATTATGAGATTATTTCATATGTATAAAAAAACATGATGATAATAGTATTCCACAATGGAAAACATTCTAGTTGTAATATGTTCACATCTTGTATCAAATTATTATCTCCCCATGAATAAATTCTTCACCTTCAATTCCATGCATGAAAAAGAAACACAATGTTTATATGGGAATAAGGTGGTTCTTCAATGCTCCTTAGTTAGAGTAACATGGATGATATTTTATTCTCAACCTAGAAATATTCATAGATGAAAAAGGATTCATCACATTTTATAACAAAGCATATTCAATTTTCTCTACTTGTTCTATCTTTCTTTCCTCTTGCAACTATTTTTCCAATATGATCAAGCATTCTTCAGAAACATGATTAGACTTCACTTTATGTGTATTTTTATTTTTACCAACACAAGAAGACACAAGTTCTTTTCCTTTCTTCTTCAATAATTCTTCTTGTTTTGGTATCCATGTTAAATATTTCTTTCTTGAATGTCCAGACACGTTACACCTTTCACACACTACTTTATCGTTAATTATGTTAAAAGTTTTAGTAAAAATTTCAGATTCTTAAGTAGACATGTATTTCACCAAATCAATCCCATTGTTTCCCTTCTATATTGATTCTTTATTCAATTCAAACTTGATTCCTTTAGTAATAATGGCCATGAAAAATTCACAATGGTCCGTGATATGACATTTTCCTCCATAATAGATTCATCATTACTTTTATGTGACACTCTTTACATTATTATTCATAAACTTCTTGGGAGTTATTTGTTTAACAACCTTATCCTTTTGTTCATGTCCCAAAGCTGACCTGTGATATTCATTTGTTACCAGATTCAATTCATTTTGTGATATTATATCAATATAAATATATGATTTTTTCATAATTGTTACGTACCAGAAGTTATCATAATAATGATCACTTCTATTGAAATAATCATAGAAAATTTTAATGTATTCTTATCCATTATTGATAAAATGATTCTTTTTCTATGAGATCTTCTTCTATTTTGTTGGTTTTCAATTATCTTCATCTTTGGTCCCCCTAAATACAGACATTATGTAATTTTCAAACAATGAAATTTCTTTACAATAATTAATTGTCTGATGTCCAAACTTCCAACAACACCAATAATAGCTAAAAAATCTGTATTTCTTCTTATATGACACATTTTTACTATCTTTGAAATTTTACTACTTTTGGGTAACACATTTCTTCTTCTATTATTTCTTTGGGGAATAAGAATTTTTATTTACCCATGTTTGTCAAGATTTTAAAATTGAATCTTCACTAGTCACTAAAATAACATTACTACACACAGATTTATTAGGAAAAAGGGTTACCTTATTCAATGATCCTGTTGTAGATTTATCCTTGGATAATCTTAAGCTCTTATTTCCACTAGATTGAGTATTTTCATAAATAGAAATATTATCAGAATAATCCTTGGAAATAATTCTTTTCTAATCAACTGGGAATGTCTCAACTTGTGAAACTTCCATATTGTTCAGGTTCTCTTCTATTTCAAGACATTTTAAGTTGAAAGAAATATTCCCATATTCAAATGATTTCATGATTTATTTCCACTAAATTTTCATCTTCTAAATATTATCTTCATGCATATGATTTTCCTTCACTATAAAATTATCAATCTCTATAATTATTTTTTCATTAGCTTCCAGCAGAGAATATTTAAAATTCATAAATGTAATATTCACATTTTCTAGTGCATGTATTAATTATATAAATACCATTTCAAAAATATATTTATAAAAAATATTACATTTTAATAATTCAATATCTCTAGTATATCAATATTTACAAATATATATTGTTTCCTCCCTTAATTTCATAAGTTTTGTGAGAGAGTTGGATATGAAACCCTTTTTAGTCAATGCCTATTTTATTGCATTTTCCTATTATTATAGCTTTAATATTTCATCACGAATATCTTGAATTACTCTGATCATACATGTGACCTATTATTTGGGAATTCTCTTTAGATGCTCTAGAATTTCAAGTTAATCACATCCTCATCAGAACATGAACATCATTCATCCAAATTATAATCAACTAATTTTACTAAACAATTTTTACTATGATTTCCTTTAGCTATCAATTTATTTTAATTTACCCTTGAATTATTCTTAATATTATTTTCCACTATTTTATTCCTATTTTTTAGAAGTCTTGATTGAAACTTCAATATTTATAAAATCAAGATTAGAGAAATGATTTTCCATCTAAATCTATTTTGAATTTTATTCAAACTCAAATATACACTTTATTACTTCTAATAAAAAAACTAGACAAGTGAAGTAGATTCAACTAGAGTTGACCTTTTCTCTGATACCAATTCAAGTGTACAAGGATAGTTCAATCACACTGGGGGGGGGGTGAATTAGTTTTGACATGTTTTATATAATTCTTTTTTACTTTTTAATTAAAACATCTATCACCTGTTAATATGATTGGATCATTAATGCAGTGCATAAAGTAAATAATACACATAATGTAATATTTTTACATTGTTTGGTACTAAGACCCACTCCTTTACATGTATGTTAGACCCCCCAACATGGATTCTCTACTATAATATTTTTATCAATTATAATGGTTTGGGAAGAAACTGGTTATACACCCCAATTAATCAATCCTCTAGTTAATCCAAGATATACCCCCAGGGATCCAACTCTTCTTCCTGGGTTAGTTAGACATTGCATCTGTTTGACTGGTTCGAACACCTAGCCTCTCGAACCTCTTCAATAATTGGTTAGATCCCTAATTCAAAAGCTCTTACTTCTTATTTAGAAGATCCAATCCACTGATAGGATGATCTATTTATCTTTTTCCATTAAATTGTTGGATCACACTAGATCTTGTACGATTTTAGTACCTTTTCACTAATGTTAGGCTTACTCAAATAATATATGATCACATATAGATAATCATATTCCTTAGTGTAACACTACTTGGAAATTATTTATAATTCCAAAGAACCATCCTAAATGAATATATATTAGCTCATATATAAGTCATCTGAAATATGACACCGAATTCAGTCTCAAATCACTACACACTGATTATGAAATGTATTTTACATGTTCATTATCAATCATCATGCATGTATGAAAAAATTCATGGTATTATCAATATGTATCCTTATACAGGTGTCACTGTATGCAGATAAAAATTTTTGTATAAGGAACACAAAATTACATTATCTCAAATTTCATTCTTCACTAAGAAAATGAATAATGGATAACCACATACACAATTCACTACCTTCTTGTATCTTTAAATAATTAAGAAATCATGTGTTCTTTTTCATACTCACTTTCATGTAAAAACTATTCAATCTGAATTGCATGAGTATACTTCCTTATAACAATATTTTAAAAAAAGTATGAAAACTCGCTGAATTTTTTTTCATGAAAACCATGTGCATGTGATACATTCACTAAACCTCCTTATTCACATAATAAATGTGGCCTTCTCACACAAATTGCGCAAACCCAAATGAATGAAAGGCTTCCTTGCATGCAACACTATCTATCACCATTCATATACTTCTTCATCATGAGTGTAACACCCCGAAATTTTATGAAAAATATTCTTTTTAATTTCATTAATGTCTTGTGTTTTATTCTACACCAATATTACCTTGCGCTATACGCAACACTGTATTAGCTTGCAGTATACGCAACACTATTCTTGGACCGTGTTACACACAATTTTGATAATAGTTATTCTACGCAACATTGAGTATATATATATATATATTCAATGTATAAATGAAATATGGTTGGATTCTGTTATACGAAACAATGAAGGATTCTTTCACAACACGCAACCCTGACTTGGCTTGCATTACACGCAATCGCGACCTTCCTCGATAGCGTGTGTTGTACGCAATACCGGGTTTTAATAAACAATGATATATTATTATAATACTGTCATGAACTAGCCGTTATGAATAGTATTAACTAAATTTTGAATTTTATAACATTATTATTCATCTTACACATTTTCTAGAACATGGTATAAGAACAAAATAAATTTTTCGGGTAAAATAATTATTTTTCAAAAAATGCAGTTTTGCCGCCTTTTGATGGCACACCCACTTTAAATCTAGTTTTTGACATGTTTATATGTTCAATTTGGCAAAATAAAATTCTTCTTTTGAATCAGGATGTAAAAATTTACATTAGATAAAGTTTTGATATTTTTCTGATAACTTTCATATTTTAATGAATAGTAAAAACACGCTATATTTTAATTAAAAACAACTTTTTTCATCATAATATCTTATGTGGTTAAATTATAATATTGAATGGTTTTAAAGTATAAATAGAATAGATTTTTACCATTTAATATAATGTATGTCATTAGCATTGATTTTAACTTGAATTCGTAGGTTAAATCAATTCAATCTTTTGCAATGTTTTAAACAAAAACCCGTTTTTATTCGACAACGAGATTAATTTTAATTTAATTTCTGCAACTTCTATGTATTGAATTTTAAAAAATGGATTCTATATTTGTAATCAGTGGGTCCAAATTATGTTAACAGACTACTTTTTATTTTTGGGAATTATGAATAGTAACTACGGTAAATTTTATTTATTATAGTTAAAGGTAAATCGGGTAATTAAGGGTAAATATAATATTATAACATTACCCTAACACATGAAAAAATTCTACTTTATGTCTAAAAGTGAACCCATATCAACTAAGGGTCGGATTAGATTCATTTTATGGACTTTTGACCATGAAAATAATTTAATTATTATTAAAACTAAAGAAAGTGACAACATGTCACTCTCTTAAATCTTATAAGTATAATAATTTTAACTTAGTGATAAACATCATCAAACTTCAAAAATGAATAGTCTCCAGAAATCTAATACAATTATCTACATCATAGGAATTTATTTATAATTTTTAGGGATTAAATAAGTATCATTTATTATGACACAAAGATGATGCAGTAATTATCTTATTAATGAAATATTGACATAATTGATGTTATAAACACCAAAATAAATGTAATTTGAGACTTTTTATGAATCCCACTAATTTTATAGGTTACTATGATATATTATTGTTGATTTAATCAACTTGGTTCGAACATATAATTCTGTTATGACTTTCACAAAAATCATATATCAAATAGTGTCAAAATTGACACAAAATAGTTTTTAAATAAAATATTATATTATTAATTGTTATTTTATTCCCAAAAATCTAAGGTTCGGCCAAATTACTTAGATAAGGATATATATATTAATAATAAATAATTTGGGGTTCGTTTGTCATGTTATAGTAAGTGTATTAACCATATAGTGTAAGAAAACAAAAAGACACGGTAACAGTTAAATTATTTAACTTAGAGTTAAATCTAATTGATAAGGTTAAAATAATAACCTAAACTTGTCTAAATCCTATTGGTTGATATTATTTCGACCCATACCCACTTTATCTTCGAAATAATACCCTTTGGAACCATTATAAACCGATTTTGACTTTAATATAAAATAATATTTTGAGATATTCCTAAAGTGCCCCTCTCCTCCCTTATAAAAGGACACCTCCTCCCCCTCCTCCTCACACCAATTTGAGCACTCAAGCTCGGCCAACCCCTGCCAAAATCCCTTCTCCACTTCCCTAGAATAATCCTATATGTCTTTGTCTTCTTCAAAGACCAATCTTAGTTCCCTAAGTTGAGGATTCAAAGAGGCGTTTCAAAGAAGAGGTAATATCCATTACCGATCTTTTCAATTTCTTTCTTCTTCAACTTCTTCTTCTTTAGTTGTTTCATGACAAAGTAATAAAATCAGTATTACTTACATACTGATATGTTATTATAAATATTAAAAAACCCTAATTCACCTTCTATCCATCCTACGGAAAAATGAAATCACTGCGCGTGCGTACGTACAGAATACCGTCTCCACGCCGTGGTGTAATCTATTTTCCACCACCACCTTAATAGGATGGGTATAATGGTGTAATGAGTAACTATATATGATTATTATAAAGTGATATTGATACTGAAATAGTCTACATACACTTCAACACAATTCCACGACCATGGGAACGATATCATCGCTCGTGCGTACGTACGGACTACCGTCTCCACGACGCGATGAGATTCATTCTCAATGATTAACCATTCATGAATGATTATAAAGTATATATAATAATTACTAATGAAATATATGACATAATAATGATACTGGATTTATTTATATTTATATGTATGTCATCTACTAAATTCCATTCAATTCAATAAGGAAACGAAAACAACGTTCATGCGTACGTACGGACTACCGTCTCCATGAACGGTGTATTTCTTTCCATTTATTGATTTATTATATATATGTATATCCTGAATATATATATATATATATACATCATGTTTTATGTTCTGGAATTAAGTAATCATGATCTAAGTAATCATATGAATAATTACAAGTCAAAACACGGACGACAAATGAAACAATTTTACCTAAAACGCTCTTTAACATGGAATTTACAAAAGAACGAGTAATATAAAGTAATAAGTGAGCCATATATGATATCATAACAATTAATATGATTCTGTAATAAGTAAATGACATTATTTAAATCATTATACAGGAGGTTTGGACACTTACGAAGCAAATCGGACCTAAGGTAAGGGAAATATCACAATCTCATTTTTATCCGAGATTGTTTATACTTTGGTATTTACTGGGGTGTATTTTATCATCCACATCCATGTTTCTTCAATATGTAATATTATTTCCATCCACCTACAATTGTTTAAATCCATTTTTACCCTTCGGTGAGTTTTTAGTAAAAGAAATAAAAGGAATCTTTTGTCATTTTTCGTACGAGGTACTTTTTTACTTTTCCGACAAAAGTACGAAGAATGTTTTTTTTAACTTATACGGCATGAATGGAATTTTAAATTTTTTTTCCAAGAAGCATCCTATAAAAGTTTTCAAGTTTATTTTTAATCAACTTCTTTAAGTTTAAAGTTGTATGACATGTTAAGAAAGGAAAAATGTTTTTGAAGAAGAAAATGATATTTTCCTCAAGAATGGAGTTCAAGTGTTTTATCAAAATTATTTTCCATCTAAGATAATAAAGGGTTCTGTTTTTATCCATATTATTACATTGATTTGATCATGTTGTGATGGAATTATTTTTATGAATTCCTTTATCTTATATGAATTGTTTTATGATGTCACGATGTTTAAGATTCCCATTTTTATTACATGGGTTATGAAATGATGTATGGTTTATGATTTTGTGGCACACATAAGAATGATGTCATTATGAGATGGGTGGGACCTATATCTCCCTCCAATGCATTGGGTAAATATTTCATATCTCATGAGATAGACATGGCTGGAATGGTAGGTTATACCGGTTCAGTGAAACAGGACTGAAACGAGGGTGACTCGATTCAGAAAGGGACTTTGTCCACTAAGATAGTCTTGGCAATGAGTCATGACTAACAAGAAATTATTCTCTATGATTATGTGTGTATGCCACAAAGTTTCATGTTTTATGTTATGCTTAATGGGATTTCATTTCACTACTATGATTTATCCCATGTTATGAAATTATGCTCTCTTTTGCAGGTTAAAATTTCCAAAAGTTATGTTCTTATGAATATGATGTGATTGATTTTTCTTTTGTTTACCCTTACTGAGCATTTGAGCTCACCCTTTTATGTTTTCTTTTCCCCAGGATATAAAGAAAGGTTTTAGGTAAAAAAAAGGGAAGATCTTTATGGGAGATATTGAAGATCTTTCACCACGATTAGAAGATTACGTTCCGAGTTTCCAAAGACACTAAACTATTATGATCCTTGTGTGTGTGTTTTTGTTATGTACTAAGTATTTTGGAAAAGTAATCTAATGTCCATGTACGTCAAGATACGGGTCTCTACAGTTGGTATCAGAGGAAAGGTTTAGTCAACCTTTGGAAACTAGGATGCGAAAGCGTTAGTGAGATCCCTAGAGATATTTCTAAGGTATGTCTAGGGATGTCCCTAAGGATAAGTATACGTATAAGATACAGTCCTACAACTACGGTAACGATCATAGAATTTAACCTAAGAAGTTAGATATTGAGGATACTCCCCCTTTATAAGGTTGTTTTCCCTAGCATGATTTTTGCCTCTCACACTATTCTTTTTGGGTTTTAGATGATGGCTGGAACCCGAAGGAACCGTGTTGATCAATGCAATGGACAATGTAATGATTGTCCTCCGGAACAAACAAATGTTATGGGAAATGGAGTGAAAAATCTTATTGCTATACTTACACAAGCTATGAATCATTCTGGACTTCCAAATGGGCAGAGAAGGGAACAATATTCTATTGAGTCCTTCATGAGGCAACGTCCACCTTCTTTCAGTGGGACTTCCGATCCACTTGTTGCTGAACAATGGATCCGTACCACTGAAAAGATATTTTCAGTTCTTCAATGTTCTGAACATGATAAAGTCATCTTAGCAGTGTATCGTTTGGAAGGTGAAGCTGATCAATGGTGGAATCTTATCAAGAATACAAGGCCAAGAGATGAAATTAAGTCCATGGAATGGGACGAGTTCAAGAACTTGTTTTTCAGTAAGTACTTCCCTCGTATTCTTCGAACAAAGATGGAAAAGGAGTTTCTTGAGCTGAAGCATAAGGATGATGAATCTGTTGGTATATACGAAGAAAATTTTACAAGACTTGCAAGGTATGCATCTGGCATTAGCATCCAACCTGAAAGTAAAGTTGATCGATTTTTTAGTAGGCTTAAAATCAAGTCTTCGAAGGGCATTAGCTATAAGAGACTTCAGTAGCTTTGAAGAAATTGTGCGTTGTGCTATCAAGGTAGAAATGGAAGTTGGTGTTACATATCTATCTCATGGTTTTGACAAGAAACGAAATATGGAGTTCAAGGAGAAATCTCAGAATAATGATGAAAAGAAGATGAATGTTTCCTTATGCACAAAGTGTGGAAATAAGCATGGTGGAGATTGTCTTAAAGGGACTAGAAAATGTTTTAAGTGTGGAAAATAAGGTCATCGAGCAGTTGAGTGTCGAAGTAATGGAAAAAGGGTTTCTAATGATGTGAAAAAAGCAAACACTGCAGAGAACGCACCACCAACACTTAAATGCTTCAAGTGCAAGGAAATGGGTCATTATGCTTATAAATGCCCTAATCCAAGGGTTAGTGATGATCGACATGAGCAACCGCTTAAGGCAAATGACAAAGGGAAGTCACATGCTATCACTATTGGCGATGTTGAATATGACAACAATGTGGTGGAATGATTAAGTGTTTATGTAATGGGATTCCAAAACAATGTGGTATCATAAAGTATTGGAATATTTATGTGTTAGTCTAATGTGGTATTCAAAGTGATTGAGATATTTTTGGAAATAAGATGATATGCGCATAATGAAGGGAAAACGAGAAAATGAAATGTTTAACAGTATTCATGAGCTCATGATTTATATAAGGACTAAGTGATATCATGGTTTTAGTATATAGAATTTTGGGGATTTTGGTATATGGAAAGTGTTAACTTTTAAATGCATTCAAGTTTTCACTATGGTTCAATGGGTATTCAAGAGAGAACAAGATTAAGGATTTTGAATGTTTGGAATGTGACCAACAAGATATATCTTATGATATATGGGGATCAATGATGGTATTAAATCTATGAGAGTGGACGGAAGTATTATGGATAAGCCTAAAGAGTGGAATGGATTATGTTGTACATAAGTTAGTATTATTGATCGTATGTTATTGTAATATAGCTTTAGAAAAAGGACAACCTGTAGGACAGGCGACAACCCATCGCGTCGGACAAGGCTGTGGGAATCGAACCCACAACCGAAGTGCGACTGGCCTTTATCGCCTACCACTGACCTACAAGAAGTCCCTGGTTAGTAGAAACTAGTTTTATTTTATTAAGTAGTATGATATATGAAGTATAAGTTATTTTTGTTTTGAAACCATATACGATTAATCTAACCATAAGATGGACTTATAACTTTTGCTAACCTTTTATTGGAAAGAGATGGAATGACCCATCATTCTATCACATGATCTGTTAACACTTCACGAATAACAAATTCAACTTCATTTCTTCAAGAGATGAAGTGGAAATTGTTCAAAGCATGAACAACAGTGAGATTGTACCAAAATAAAGTAAGTATTTATTCTAATTCAAATTCTTCAACTTTAGGGAAACGATCTTGAAAACAAAAAATGTTGTCCTAGTGCTCTTATATCTGATTAATTAGATGGTACCTTAGATCGTCACAAATTTATGGATTTGTGGTTGTTGGCTTTTCCATAGCCATGTCCTCTACCACTCTCCATCAGAACATGATGGTTAGATTTCTCTTCCATATCCATATTTTCACCTATGTTCTCCTATGTGGATACCCAGTGATTAGTTAACTTGGGTAACCATTACGTTTTATACTATAGTTTTTAAAGATAAGTTTTGGTATTCCTTTTTACGATGTGGGTTTCTATTAAAAAAACTTTCGAATAGTAAACCATTTATAACCCCGACGAATTTCGAGGGCGAAATTCATTTTAAGGGGGGTAGAATGTAACACCCCGAGATTTTATGAAAAATATTCTTTTTAATTTCATTAATGTCTTGTGTTGGATTCTACACCAAGATTACCTTGCGCTATACGCAACACTGTATTAGCTTGCAGTATACGCAACAATATTCTTGGACCGTGTTACACACAATTTTGATAATAGTTATTCTACGAAACATTGAGTATATATATATATATATTCAATGTATAAATGAAATATGGTTGGATTCTGTTATACGAAACAATGAAGGATTCTTTCACAACACGCAACCCTGACTTGGCTTGCATTACACGCAATCGCGACCTTCCTCGATAGCGTGTGTTGTACGCAATACCGGGTTTTAATAAACAATGATATATTATTATAATATTGTCATGAACTAGCCGTTATGAATAGTATTAACTAAAATTTGAATTTTATAACATTATTATTCATCTTACACATTTTCTAGAACATGGTATAAGAACAAAATAAATTTTTCGGGTAAAATAAGTATTTTTCAAAAAATGCAGTTTTGCCGCCTTTTGATGGCACACCCACTTTAAATCTAGTTTTTGAAATGTTTATATGTTCAATTTTACAAAATAAAATTCTTCTTTTGAATCAGGATGTAAAAATTTACATTAGATAAAGTTTTGATATTTTTCCGATAACTTTCATATTTTAATGAATAGTAAAAACGCGCTATATTTTAATTAAAAACAACTTTTTTCATCATAATATCTTATGTGGTTAAATTATAATATTGAATGGTTTTAAATTATAAATATAATATATTTTTACCATTTAATATAATGTATTTCATTAGCATTGAGTTTACCTTGAATTCGTAGGTTAAATCAATTCAATCTTTTGCAATGTTTTAAACAAAAACCCATTTTTATTCGACAACGGGATTAATTTTAATTTAATTTCTGCAACTTCTGTGTATTGAATTTTAAAAAATGGATTCCATATTTGGAATCAGTGGGTCCAAATTATGTTAATAGACTACTTTTTATTTTTGGGAATTATGAATAGTAACTACGGTAAATTTTATTTACCATAGTTAAAGGTAAACCGGGTAATTAAGGGTAAATATAATATTATAAAATTACCCTAACACATGCCAAAATTATATTTTATGGCTAAAAGTTAACCCATATCAACTAAGGGTCGGATTAGATTCATTTTATGGACTTTTGACCATGAAAATAATTTAATTATTATTAAAACTAAAGAAAGTGACAACATGTCACTCTCTTAAATCTTATAAGTATAATAATTTTAACTTAGTGATAAACATCATCAAACTTCAAAAATGAATAGTCTCCAGAAATCTAATACAATTATCTACATCATAGGAATTTATTTAGAATTTTTAGGGATTAAATAATTATCATTTATTATGACACAAAGATGATGCAGTAATTATCTTATTAATGAAATATTGACATAATTGATGTTATAAACACCAAAATAAATGTAATTTGAGAGTTTTATGAATCCCACTAATTTTCTAGGTTACTATGATATATTATTTTTTATTTAATCAACTTGGTTCGAACATATAATTCTTTTATGACTTTCACAAAAATCATATATCAAATAGTGTCAAAATTGACACAAAATAGTTTTTAAATAAAATATTATATTATTAATTGTTATTTTATTCCCAAAAATCTAAGGTTCGGCCAAATGACATAGATAAGGATATATATATTAATAATAAACAATTTGGGGTTCATTTGGCATGTTATAGTAAGTGTATTAACCATATAGTGTAAGAAAACAAAAAGACACGGTAAAAGTTAAATTATTTAACTTAGAGTTAAATCTAATTGATAAGGTTAAAATAATAACTTAAACTTGTCTAAATCCTATTGGTTGATATTATTTCGACCCCTCCCCACTTTAGCTTCGAAATAAGACCCTTTGGAACCATTATAAACCGATTTTGACTTTAATATAAAATAATATTTTGAGATATTCCTAAAGTGCCCCTCTCCTCCCTTATAAAAGGACACCTCCTCCCCCTCCTACTCACACCAATTTGAGCACTCAAGCTCATCCAACCCCTGCCAAAATTCCTTCTCCACTTCCATAGAATAATCCTAGAGGTCCTGGTCTTCTTCAAAGACCAATCTTAGTTCCCTAAGTGGAGGCTTCAAAGAGGCGTTTCAAAGAAGAGGTAATATTCATTACCGATCTTTTCAATTTCTTTCTTCATCAACTTCTTATTATTTAGTTGTTTCATGAAAAAGTAATAACATCAGTATTAATTACATACTTATATGTTATTATAAATATGAAACAACCCTAATTCACCTTCTATCCATCCTACGGAAAAATGAAATCACTGCGCGTGCGTACGTACGGAATACCGTCTCCACACCGTGGTGTAATCTATTTTCCACCACCACCTTAATAGGATGGGTATAATGGTGTAATGAGTAACTATATATGATTATTATAAATTTATATTGATACTGAAATATTCTACATACACTTCAACATAATTCCACGACCATGGGAACGATATCATCACTCGTGCGTACGTACGGACTACCGTCTCCACGACGCGATGAGATTCATTCTCAATGATTAACCATTCATGAATGATTATAAAGTATATATAATAAGTACTAATGAAATATATGACATAATAATGATACTGGATTTATTTATATTTATATGTATGTCATCTACTTAATTCCATTCAATTCAATAAGGAAACGAAAACAACGTTCATGCGTACGTACGAACTACCGTCTCCATGAACGGTGTATTTCTTTCCATTTACTGATTTATTATATAAATGTATATCCTGAATATATATATATATATAGATCATGTTTTATGTTCTGGAATTAAGTAATCATGATCTAAGTAATCATATGAATAATTACAAGTCAAAACACGGACGACAAATGAAACAATTTTACCCAAAACGCCCTTTAACATGGAATTTACAAAAGAACGGGTAATATAAAGTCATAAGTGAGCCATATATGATATCATAAAAATGAATATGATTCTGTAATAAGTAAATGACATTATTTAAATCATTATACAGGAGGTTCGGACACTTACGAAGCAAATCGGACCTAAGGTAAGAGAAATATCACAATCTCATTTTTATCCAAGATTGTTTATACTTTGGTATTTACTGGGGTGTATTTTATCATCAACATCCATGTTTCTTCAATATGTAATATTATTTCCATCCACCTACAATTGTTTAAATCCATTTTTACCCTTCGGTGAGTTTTTAGTAAAAGAAATGAAAGGAATCTTTTGTCATTTTTCGTACGAGGTACTTTTTTACTTTTCCGAAAAAAGTACGAAGAATGTTTTTTTAACTTATACGGCATGAATGGAATTTTAAAACATTATTTCCAAGAAGCATACTCTAAAAGTTTTCAAGTTTATTTTTAATCAACTTCTTTAAGTTTAATGTTGTATGACATGTTAAGAAAGGAAAAATGTTTTTGAAGAAGAAAATGATATTTTCCTCAAGAATGGAGTTCAAGTGTTTTATCAAAATTATTTTCCATATAAGATAATAAAGGGTTCTGTTTTTATCCCTATTATTACATTGATTTGATCATGTTGTGAT
Source organism: Viscum album (assembly GCA_963277665.1). NCBI lineage: Eukaryota > Viridiplantae > Streptophyta > Magnoliopsida > Santalales > Viscaceae > Viscum > Viscum album. The sequence goes on from OY728135.1 coordinate 1,154,017,484, forward strand.
GGAATTATTTTTATGAATTCCTTTATCTTATATGAATTGTTTTATGATGTCACGATGTTTAAGATTCCCATTTTTATTACATGGGTTATGAAATGATGTATGGTTTATGATTTTGTGGCACACATAAGAATGGTGTCATTATGAGATGGGTGGGACCTATATCTCCCTCCAATGCATTGGGTAAAGATTTCATATCTCATGAGATAGACATGGCTGGAATGGTAGGTTATACCGGTTCAGTGAAAAAGGACTGAAACGAGGGTGACTCGATTCAGAAAGGGACTTTGTCCACTAAGATAGTCTTGGCAATGAGTCATGACTAACAAGAAATGATTCTCTATGATTATGTGTGTATGCCACAAAGTTTCATGTTTTATGTTATGGTTAATGGGATTTCATTTCACTACTATGTTTTATCCCATGTTATGAAATTATGCTCTCTTTTGCAGGTTAAGATTTCCAAAAGTTATGTTCTTATGAATATGATGTGATTGATTTTTCTTTTTTTTACCCTTACTGAGAATTTGAGCTCGCCCTTTTATGTTTTCTTTTCCCCAGGATATAAAGAAAGGTTTTAGGTAAAAAAAGGGAAGATCTTTATGGGAGATATTGAAGATCTTTCACCACGATTAGAAGATTACGTTCCGAGTTTCCAAAGACACTAAACTATTACGATCCTTGTGTGTGTGTTTTTGTTATGTACTAAGTATTCTGCAAAAGTAATGTAATGTCCATGTACATCAAGATACGGGTCTCTACAATGAGTCAAAATGTTGGTGAAACTATTTCATGTAAATCTCAACTGACTAAAATATGGTACAAACTTAACATGATATCCCAAATGGTTTTGCAGAAATAATATTTATTATGATGAACTTATAGTGTTAAAGACACATGTCGAAGGCTCATGAGACTCTATTCTTCTTCACGCTAACAGAGGCTGTGCGTAAAATTATACCTTTTGTGAACCAGAGGGATTCATGGATGATCTATCTTAATATTTTATTTCTAAAAAACTCTCTTAGATATGAAATTGACTTGTAAAAAAAACTATTTCATTTCATGTTATTTATAGGAAAATACCCCACCAACCTAGATCATGTTCACTAACTCATCTCACATGTCTTGCTACTATGAGAAGTCACCATCACCGAAAAACCTGATAAGATTACCACTACATCTCCTCTATTTATTCTTCATTAAATCATGAAACAAAGAATCATGATATATTGATCATATACAAATCATCAAAACACTCAAATGGTGTTTGGAAACATGGATTGATCCATTGGAGTTTAGTGCATGCATAAACATAATAAATAGAACTCCTCCAATGGAGATCGATGAATAAAACAACATCAATGATGATTGTATGACTTCAATTTAATGGATAAAATGGATGAAATTATTTTAGTGTTTTTTAAAGCAGTGCTATAGTGAAAAAATTTCGTAATCCCACATCAAAATAGGAAAAGAATGATCATTCCTTTAAAATTGAAGCCACTTTTACAAGCTCCCAAAATTGGTTACCGGACACTCCCATTACTTTATAGCATCATCCCACATTGGAAACTGTCTCCGACTCCATTCCACTCCACATGGTGGCTTGTTGCTGCTCCATTGCACCTCCGTGTAGGCTCTATGAATACCCTCTACAGCTATGGTGGCCTAACCGATATTGAAACTTCCCACCATATTAATGGTGGTGGGTCCCTCAGCTGACTATTATGGATGGATAATTTATTATATTAACTCCATCAAAAACTTATCCATATTACATAAAAAGTCCAAATCCATCAAATGAAAATATTTATCATACAAAATAATCACTATTTTTATGGTTCTTATTCTTCCAAATCATGAATCAAACATTGTGTCAATTAACCAATGACACATGCATTCTGAAAATAAGACCCGCTCTATAATCATCATATTTAAAAACTCATATAATTTTCATATTCTTAAAAAATATAAAAAAAGTTATACTTAAAAAAACCACTTGGGTTCTTCAAAGATATACTTTAGCCTCTTTTGATTTGAAAAAAATATGAATCACTCCACAAAGAGGTAATGTTTCCACATCTTCGACACATGAATCGTAATTGCTAATTCAAGGTCATGGTGGTATAATTTCACTCATATGGGTATAGATTCCTTGAGCCACAAGACACCACATGGTCATCCTACACCAACACACAACCAAAAGCCACACTGAATGCATCGCATTTGATAGCATAAGATCATCTAGGATAGAGAAGGATAAGAACCAAAATAAATGTCAAATGGTCCCACAACTACTCCAAGGAACTATGAAAAATATCATCCCACTCAATCTTAACCCCTTTCCTGGTAAAATCCATTAATAGAGAAGGTATCCTAGAGAAGTACCGAACTAAGTGTTTATAATACCTAGCTAATCACAGAAATAAAAAGATCTCAAACACTTTCTTGGGCTACTCCAAAGACATGAATGCAAAAACTATTTCTTTATCAACTAAAATATCTACTTTGGAAATCACATGGCCCAGAACTTCAATTATTGAATCCAAAATTGTAACTTGGATAACTTGGTGTATAAATAGTTCTCCCTCAAAACAACCAAAAAAACCTTCATATTGTCAGCATGGTCCTCCTTCATCTTAGAATACACTAGGATTTCATCCATATGTACAATCATCAATGAGTCCTGAAAGAGGTGTAAGATCCAGTTCATTAAATACATAAAAACTATGGGAGCATTGGTAAGACTGCATGTCATAACAAAATATTCAAAATGTCCATACCAACTTCGAAAGGAAGTCTTTGGGACATCCTCTTCCCAAACCTTCATCTGAAAATACCTTGATATCAGATCAATATTTGAAATACAATGGGGTCCCCTGAGCTTATGAAAATGGTCATCAATTCTAGGTAATGAGTATTTATTCTTCATGGTCACCTGGTTATGCTTACAATAGTTTATGAAAATTTGGAGGTCTACATATGCCTTTTTTTAAAATACCACTGGAGAATCTCACGATGATAGGATGCGATGGATTAGTCCCTTACCCTTAGATCCTCTAATTGATCCTTCAACTATTTCAGCTCGTTCAGAGCTATTTTATAAGATGACACGGAGATCGGGATCATCCTGGGGAGTAAATCGATACAAAATTTGAACTCTAACTAGGTAGGGAAAAACTGAAAAAATCCTCTAGAAACATGTCTAGGTACCTATCCAATACCAATATACTACAAAAAATCGACTGATAGTGGATGTTTTTTGATTTGATAGTAGTTTAAACCATCGACATATGGTTCTCACAATGTTTTCTAGAAACTACCGCTAAAGTTGGTGTCGACATCCAACTTGCTTCAGCTCCACCCATTTAGCAGGAGTTTCTAGGAACCACCATAGAACGTTTTTTAAAGAGCAGTTTTTTTTGGTTTTAGAGGTGGTTTCCCCTCCCAAAAACGGAGATGATATAGTAGCGGTTTAAACCACTGCTATCCCATTGATATTTTTTAATAGGAGAAAACAACGATAAATCCTAAAAAACCACTGCTAAAAAATACCAACCTTAAATAGCGTTAATCTAAACCACTGATAAAAAAATTGTAATATATATCATTGATTTAAACCTCCTCTATATATCATTAAAAAATACATCTGCAAAATATGCAGCCCCAGAACAGCCAAACAAAAATAGATATGTGTGTGTGTGTGATTTCTGAATCAAAGAATAAACAACATACAATATATAATATCTATGAACACATTAGTTAGAGTCCTAGAATATAACAAAATCTACAAATAGCACTATAATACTATAAAAAATGGAGTGAAAAAGTTCTAACATAGCATGTTATCATGCTCCACAAGACTGATACATCTACACTCCTAGTTCCATACCAAATAACCAAATAAAAAATACACTATTTTAGAGGGTTAATAGGTCCTTCATGACATAAATTATATCGATTGAAGACATCATACACACCATTAAAAATATACATGAGAAGTGTATGTATACCCTGATGGAAACTCACCAATACTTACAACATAGATAGATTAAACAAGAAAAGGTTAACTATTGTTTACTTTAACTAGAAAAAAAATTAAAATAAAACATACAAGACATTGTAAACCATGTAAATAAATAACGCCAAAATGTAAATTTAATTTTCAAAACCATTATATTTAGGAAATAACCCACACTATAATTCATTCATACACTCCACAAATTAACACCAAGTTATGTTTCACCCAACCAAAGAGGAACCTGCAATGAAAAAACCAAATTGCTAAAAATATATCGACATTAACTTATCCAAGTATACCATGGTCACCCCATCATTATTTCACAAAACTCATTTCATTTTTGGGTCCTTTCAATGAACCCAAACCAGTAAGACACCCACAAGCATGGGAACAATGTTCCTTGCACTAAGGAAAAACCACTTCTTTCTCCTTATTATACTACACCAATATCTAATAGCATGGTCATACAACATGTTTTTAGTATAGGGCCTTCCCTATGAAAGAAATTATCTAAAATGGAATCCTCAACCATTTAACCCATAATGGTACTCCAATCACCTCAATGGTCAGATTCCACACCCACATAATCAACACAACTAGCATCATGATTTATAAAATGATGTCCACCAAGGTTTAGTGAATCCTAGTGAGCCAAAAACATCCCTATTTGGCCACATCCCTTCCCAAAAAATCAAAATTTTTATCCAAGACATCTCATAACATGAAATTTCACAATAAAAAGGGTAAAAAAATATACTTGTGGTATCACATTATCCCTTATATTAGGCATTTATTCATCATAATGCTAGAGGTTGGCGGTGTGTATAAAAAGTTTAGGGTTGATAGTGTAGAATAATGGTGTCCTTTTATGAATTTTCATATTATCCCAAAAATGATACTATAATTGACTAACCGATGTTACATAATTAAATAGAAATATTTTATGATGACCATCCCATGATTTAATATACGTAGATAACTTGATGGGATATCTTAATAAAGATCCAAATGATCCAAACCAATAATGAAATAGAGATTAGCTGACACTATGGGTAACTACCCTAGAATATGATAGTGATAGTTCCCCAATCACAGAAATACCAAAATAATATATAATGTTCCTTATTAATGAATATTGAACAAAATGAAAATTGAAATTAGAAAACTTGAGGTCTACATGTATGATCATATAGTGCTCTAAATATGGCCACATGATGCATTATAGGGTAAAACTACAATGAAAAAAATAATGTCAATATGAGATATTTTGGCAATAAGTACACTAGGAAGCAATAACACATCAAGAGAGAAATAATCACTATATTTTACACATACATACTTGAATATATATAAAATGAATTAAATACACTAACTCGATGAGTTTCTCATATATCACATTGATAACAATAACTATCTAAATAATTTCGGAAAATTTGGTTGAAAAGGGTCCTAAGAAATCACTCACATAATTGAAAATGTATATGAAATTGTAAAAATTCACATATATTGGTGTTCCACAATCACTAATCCATGTACCATCCATATATTATAACAAAAAACAAGTTTAAACTTTCATGACATAAGGAGTAACTAAAATTGGATCCCAAAACACAAGTTATAGTAGTGATTTTATTTCAACCCTTCAACTGATCCTCCTTAAAAATAATGGCAGGACTATTATAATTTGACCACTAGACATCCTTATACTTGGAAAACCAATTTAGGAATTATATCCACAAGAAGTAAAATAATGACATCATCCTTGCCTATATAACACAAGTTCATGTAAGTGATTTACTCCATGAAACATCGATGTTTATGAATTCCACTAACCTATCACCTAGAGACATTTGTGTTAATACATAAAAACAAAATTGATCAGGAACTATAATACATAGTCATAAAATTATTTACTAATAAAAGATATGAGAATATAAGAACATGGATATGGAAATAACCCACTAAGCCTAGATGTTGCGATTCCTTGAGTTTTCTAAAAGTGATAACATTAACATATTATAAGAAAACCATTTACATATTTCAAAATAAAGTTATATTACCATGTACTCAACCATAACCTAGAAAAAAAAACGTGGTTACCCATAAAAAAAATACTCCCAAAGAACCATGCATATAGATATTCATACAATGTGAGGGAAATAAAAATATCCTTACTAGAAACCACAACATGGTTTTTGAATCACCATATTAGTGTTAGTCTATCATAGTTTTAATTACACATCATCTTTGAATCCAAAGTTAACCCTAATAATTACCTGATTAAGTTTAATCGACACCCTCTCTATCTTTATCTTCACTTCCTACTCTGGAACCAACATGAAAATTATGTTTAAAATTAAATAGTGTTGTATAATTAAATTTAAACTTAAAATCAACAAAACTTTGTGTACTAAATGATGTTAAAGATGTGTTATTTACATACTCACTACTATCTATAAATAAAATAACACCAGGTACAGATCCAATCATGTTCTAATATAATTTAATTAATGCTTTCTACAGAGTGACAACCTTTGCATCTTGCATCTTTATATGGGCCCCATATTCTTGAATTGTGCTTTACATTACAAAAAATGCCCTTTGAGAAATTGAGGTAGGGATTAACTACAAACAATATTATATTCTTCTGAAATCCCCGGTGGCTTGCTAATGACCTCATATGGTAATGGTCCCAAACCCATCCTAAGCATTCAACCAGGATGCTCCTTCCCAAGGACTTGACCAACTGGATCATCTTGGGAGACTGAGATGGACTGCATGGGATTGGAATCCCATAGTTATTTTATTTTCACCTATAAATAAAATATAAATCATATTTTAAGAAATACATATTAACATAGTGAAAACTGATAATAATTTATTACAATGGAAAAAGAATTCATACCCCAACTTCTTTAACATGATCATTAACATAACTCCCATAATATTTTATATGAACATCAAAACAAAGTTCTCTCTGGGATAATTCATGCCCAATATTATTTTACTACATTAAACAAAGAATAATAAAAAATTTAATATATATAACAAATAATTTTATCTTATAAATATTTAATCTAATGAAAAAATTACCTGAGTCAATCTATTTTTGGAAAAACTCTTTGACCTGGTAGTGTGAGGGATGATTTATTTAGATCAACTTGATGCATTTTTACTTGAAAAATCCAGAAATAAATAACATGTAATTTAATAGTATTGTATGAAATGTCATCTATATGTCATATGCATACATATATATAAAATGATATTAATATAATAATACATATTTCAATACCACACGCTTCTCATGATGATGACTATAAAAAAAACCTTCCATTTCTCTCTAGGAACCTATTATAGTACCTTATCATACATTTATTGAGTTATCAATGAAGTATCATTGAATTCATTCCATAATCTCCAATTAAAATCCTGTAATTTCTTTCCCAATTTTTTCAATGTCCACTTTCGTACTATAAGATCAGCAATGATAAAGTGGAATAAAATCTATATAAAGAGATTCATTTTTAAATTATTAGAATTTAATAAAAATTCAATTAAACCATTATGTATTAAAATTACCTTTATATACGAATCAAAGACTTAATTATTTCAAGATTGAGGCACATGCCTCCAATTAACCTAGGTAATTGGAAGGGTAACCTTCTATACTTCTAGCTGGCCTAGAATATAGCCAAATAATCCTACAACATCACCCATAGGAACCCTATAACAGTAAATTGGGATAAATATCTTCAATCCATTCAGATTCAAGACATATGAACTATTTAGATTTCTCTCCATATTAACATTATTTGCATATTCTATGAAAAAACAGTCAGTAGTATAAAAAAGTGAAATAACATTATTCACATTAAAATTTGTACCTATAAGTGTCACCCTTCATTATCCTTTAAAACAAACATAAGTGAAGACCATCACCTTCACTACTAAACATGTTGAATGGGGAGGTGCTATCTCAGATACTGATGGGATACTGATAAAGGGTCTTCTAGACAATGGAAGAATGGAGGGTGTGAGAGATAATGATGGTGGGAAGACAAAGGGTGTCTCAGATACTGTAGGCAGGGAGACCGATGGATCATTATCAATTAGTGTATTGAAGGAAATGTCAACTGAGAGTTGACTAGGTCAGTGAAACTCTTCCTCCTTGGAATTATTGTCATTTAATCAAATAAAATTAACTTCAGAACATATATTTACAACAATTCATGTAGAAAAAAATTAGAAAATATATTAGATTCATAGTACTGAAAAAAATTTACATAGCTATGATAATGAATGACTGCACATATAACATATGTGGTTGATAAAATAATGGATGACTACACATACAATCATTTTTTACTTCAATCATTTCGTTGTCCTACTCCATCATTACTTCATATATTTCATCCACCCCTACAAATATTCTATTTTCAATATCATGATGGACACAATTTTTTGTTTCTTTCTATTGATGGTATTCAATGTTAGAGGTAAAATATTCCACTTCGTCACCCATATTAAACAATTCTCTTCATTTTAAATGAACAACTACACTCCACCCTTCATACACAAAATATTTTACATAAGATACCATTTTATCTTATGATGATAAGAAATACAGATCATGTAATTAATGTTCACCAGCATCCATCAAGAGAGAGAAGTCCATAGAATTTAATTACAAGGAATATATTTAAATAGACCCGGTGATATCAACCCACTTTAATTTGAACAAAATAATTGAAGAATTACCATGATAGTTTAATTTTGTTACATCATCCAAATTTTCAAAGTATCCCAATTTGTAAACCATAAATATACCACTATTATTTGTTTCCAATCCCTATTTACAATTATCTTTATGAAATTTAAAACCATTCACATTGTAAGCACTGAACTTTGTAACCTATTTTAGAGGACCTCAATCCAAAAAAATAAAATATTCTGACAAATCAACCTGAGTATCAGAATTCATGATCTAAAAAAAGTAATATACATTATTATATTTACATAATATATGTTTCAACCTAATATCCATGTTTAATGAAATATTTATTAACTTACACGATGTGTAAACCTTTCTACAAGCTCTTTATTAACAGTTTTTGTTATATCTTTATCATTTCATGTTTGACCTCTCATCATTCTCTTTGTTTGTATCCTAATATCTTTAATAAATGGGTCTACAATTTTAATATTCAGCAACACATATCTATATGCCTCTAATAATTCCATTTCTGTCAGTGTAACATTTGAGGCCCTCACAATTGATCAGCCAATAATAGGAAGGATTTTTAATTTCCCATGTAGTTGAGATTGATTTAATGTGTCATAAAAATTTCCAACTTGATTTAATATTGTCCCAATAAAATCAAAGTATCTAGAAAAAAATTCAAGACACTCGTATTACAAATATCCTTCAGAAATAGAGCCTTTAGGTAGAGATTTATTTTTCACATATGATTTCAAATGACCAAGATATATGTGAAATAAAATAAATAAAACATAATTATGTATTTAATTAACTACCAATATTTTTTTACTTAATATGAAAAATATATAAAGAAAGTACCTTAAATTGGATGAATACATCGAAAATGTATGGAGCCTCCTAATTTAGTTTCCTCGGACAAATTCATAGTTAAATTCTCCATGAAATTAAAAAACGACAGAGAAAAGATCATCTCCATTTCAAAAATCTTCAATAAAAATGCCTCATGTAAGTTTACAAGATAATGTGGTAATAGAATTTTCTTAGATAGTTTTCTAAATAATGTGAAAGATTATAGTAAAACAGCAGTAAAATTTTCAAGTAATAATGTAAGAAATTCCAATGGTAGTAACTGATAAAAAACATGGGAATAATGATTTTTTAATACATGTAACATAAAATTATTTAAGTAAAAAAAACTTGAGATGTTACTTGAATACCCATAAAATACATTAACACATTTTAAAATTCTATAGAATATATATTTATCCCTATTTTTCATTGAAATTTTTTCTAGAGAATAATTTTCATTCTCATCTGTCCTAAGATCACACTTTATGTTCATTTTTTGTAATTACTTATAAACATTGAGATGGTCCTTCGATTTTCCATGATCATTAAGAAATGTTAAGATTAAATTTTCACAAACATTCTTCTTAATATGTATAACATCATGATTATGCCACAAATAATTAAATTACCATTATAGATGTTTGAATAGTATACTTATTTTATTCCATTGTTGCATTATGATTTCACTTGATGATGCAATTAAAACTCATTTCCCACTATCATTCAAATGATGCACCTTCCCAAATTTTGTTTCAAAATTTCCAAGTCATGATAATATTTCAGAACCTTTCTAAAAAATTGGTTGTAGTCTATGATTAATAGAACCAATGAATTTTTACTTGTTCAACCAAAATCTATGATATGCATTGAGAAATATTTAATGACAGAATAAGTACCATTTTTTACTAAAAGGTAGTCAATCGGGCTCAAAACTAAAGTTACAAACAAGGCAAGCTAAACCTATGTATTTTTCCGACCAGATAAGTTCCTAGGTCCAGAAAAGTCACTAATGGTCCACATTAGATAATCATGAATTTTGAACATTGTTCTAGAAGATGGATCACATATCTTAACACCTTTTCTCCATAACTCCTATAATTCTTCAATTATAGGTTGTAAGTATACATGAATATCATTTCTAGGCATTTGTTTTAGGAATAATCATAAAAATGATAAAATATTTTTTTTTCATACACATTCATGAATACATATTAAAAGTGGTCAAAAAACTGGACAATTGCTCTAACTAGTGCTCAAAGTCCTAAATTGGTATAATCCATTAGCAACCAATAACAATTTAACATTAATATGATCAAATGATAAATATCGATATAATTAATCAAATTTATTCCATGATTTTGAATCTATTAGATGTTGCATTATCCAGTCATTTTTATTATCTATATAATGACAGTTCATGTGCTTAGTGGTTTTCGATGACATGAATATTCTTCTCAATCAAGGATTTAAATGGAAGTAACAAAAAACCATTATAGGTGTTTTCTTTTCATTTTTTATTTATATTAGTATGTTGATTAATACTTCTAGAATCACCCATTTAATTCCATATAGAAGAAGACTTTTTTTTTCAATCATGTATGATTGAATCATATCCATAATAAAGCATACAATCATCGAGAAAAACATGTATTTTTTTATAATTCAGACCAAACTTGTTAATTTTTTTTTCATATCATAAAAATAATTAGGGATATTAGATTTGGGAAATTAATAACACAAAAATTACAATATCATGGACATCACCTTATTTGTAATTTTTCATAGGAATTTGATATGATAAAACTATAGTAGAAATCAAAGTTTTGAATATTTAAAACATCCACCATACAGATCTTTATTTCCATCAACTAAATCACGAAAAAATTTTGTCTTCTCATCAAATTTCTCTATTACATTAGTATCCAAAAAATAAAGGGGAGGATCCAATGATATGGTACTATCTAGATCTGGTTGTCCTATTGTCCCAAAAACATCATTTGTCAAGTTACTATTTTTAGAACCCTCAAATGGTTTTTTTTCTATGTTTTGATGTCGATGTTGTTGCCCTGAAATTCTAAAAACATTGTTTATAAGGTATTTCATTTCATTTTCCATTGTAAATGAAGTTGGGATCTCATTATGTTGATTCAAATCAATGCTAAATGTTTTTGTAACGTTTAATTCTCTATACCAAATCCAACACAAATATTGAGTAGGGAATTTATTCAATATCAAGTGCTTGTAAACTTCATCTCTCTTCAACCATATTATAAATTTACATTTAGGACATAGAAATATTATTTTTCCATCAATAGATCTATTGGAAAATAAAAAATATAAAAAATACCCCAAACCCCTAGCCTAATGATGTGTGTTCCTTGGTAATGTGATCCGGATTTCATCCATATATATCATAATTTACCTACACTTTATTAAAAAAAATAAAACACATAAGTATTTTTGGATAGAAAAAGTGATAAATGGAAGTGAAGAAAACACAACCCAAGTATTTATATGAAGTGTGATATAAGTAATATAAAATTCAACATAAAAAATGAAAATCAATCATGGAAATTACTATGTAAAATAGAAGAAAGATAAAAACCATACAATCATTAACATATAAAATGTATAAAAATAACATGATACACACTAGCTAAATTATTAAATAATTATAAATAGTATAACAATAATAAAAAGTAATTATTTACATCCCAATCAATTCCACTTTAAATTGTTCTAACTAAAGAGCGATAGAGAAATAAAGCGAGAGAAGTACTTAACAAAGAACAACACCATCTCTTACAACTGTTTGTTACAAGGATTAAGACTATTTTAAATGAAATAAAATATATTTTATGATCAATTTGGAATTTTTTGTGATATATTATTATAGGGGAAAACATTATAGACTAAATTATTTTCTTAGTTTCTTATTCCTCATTTCATGAGTAACTAGTTCATTATTCTTTTATTTAGTCTTTTAAGAAACATTTAATGGAATAATTAAGGATTATTTGATAAAACTATATCATTAAATTCGATAGTAAAATAAGTAATTCACATTAAAGAAAATATTAAATGAACTATTTTTAAATACAATAAAATATACACTTTATAATGTTTTTTGAAATAATGTTTAAATAAAGGATACTTTTTAAGTTAATATTTGTAATGATTTTGATTTTTCACTTGAAATTTGACTAAAGTAATTCAGCAAAAGGTTTAATTTTTTAAAAAAGAAAATTAAAATTTTTTATAAATTCCTAGTTACTCATGAATATTATTTCAAAAATGGAAACTATATTTTATAATCCATAATAGCAAACATTAATCTACCTTCAAAACTATTAATTAGTTTTTTTAAGATACTCGTTGATCTTTAACATAAATTCAGATGAAATTATTCATATATTTCATCTATATTTAATTAATTCATTCACTTTCACTTCATTAGAATAAAAACAACTTTTTTGATGTTGTTGTGTATATATGTTTTCACTAAAATTTTCAGTTTTCCTTTGATATATAGTTTTATCTTCTCCATAGAGATAATCATTCATCAATATACTAGTTTTTATAGCAGGTTATTTTTAAAAATATTATCTTTTTGACTTAGGAAGAATAGATCGATTTACAATTCTAATTGAATACTGTACATTCACAATAGTTAATTTCTAGAAAAAAGATATTTCAAAATAAAAATAATTCTCCTATTAAAACAACTAAAAATGGGACTTAAATAAGAATTAAAACAATGTTTTCACTCAATGCACATCATGTTTTCCAAATTCTGAAATCCACACCAACCAATAATGACCACATTCCCTCATGTTATTTTTTTTGGGAAAAAATAATAAATAACCAAACTAATTGAAACTGTGTTTTGGTTTTCCAGAACTTGTGCATTGTTTATAGAGATCCAATTAATGATCCAAGAGATACTCTCTATTTTATCCCTTGAAGCCAGTGTAACTAAAAAAATATCACAAATGATGAAAAGAAATAGTAAATAATTATGTGGTTTCTCTCTCTATGTTGGAAAACAACTTCACTGAAAACCAAAACCAATAGGACTCACACTATTATAATATTTCCCAAAAAAAACCATTTTAAAAAAAACCATGGAATTATTATCATCTCATTCTATATAGTATATTCTATAAACTACACCTAATAACCATAAAGGTCCCACTGAAACTACCAACGACACCCTCATGTCCCTATTGTGGTTCATTTTTTTATTATTATTTTGGGGTATTTTTAGTTTATGAGAGTTTTGGATTTGAAAATATTAAATATAAATCATTTTAAAATTTATTATGGTTTAGGAAAACCGTGTTGGTTAACTATGAATAGTTATATAACATTTAATAATGGGTTTTCCATGGTTGGTGCATAGTTCATCAAACCATATATTACAAAAATGATAGAAAATAAATATTAACATCCCAAATGCATAAAATAATATTATTTACACTATCTAAAATATATTCATCACAATTGAAAATAATGATATATAATAGTATCTAGCCTAACTTACAATACACTTTTAACCAATTATCAACCTAAAATAACAAAAAAAACCCAAACCACTTGACATATTAAATATAATACATGAACCTAAAATGAAACATGAATTTTACCCTTATGATTTTAGACCCATATGATGTATAAAAGTTGGAAATTTCATAATCTTGCAAATACAAAACCTCCTATACCAAGAAAACCAAAATCCACATCAGTAGAGCTTCCTAGAACATTATTACAAACCCAAACATTGGTTAAAGATATTAAGAGTAAGAAAAACTGAGAGAGGGGGAAAGTGAATAAGGGATAAGAAATCAATATAAAAAAGGGAGGTATTACCATTGGTGGAGTTAGGGGAGAAGGGGGAGAAGGTAGTTTGTCAAGGATAGCTCATAGGAGAAGGATAGGGTGATAGATCAAGGGGCTTAGGGGTGACTGCAGCTCTAGAAAGGGATTCAATTAGGGAGAAATTTTAGGGGTGGGGGGTGGGGAGAGGGATCGAGCTCGGGTGACATATTGGGCTTGTACGATGGTGTGTGCGATGGTTCGATAGGCTCATGGGTGCTCGTAGTTCCAACAAGGCATAGGGGGGGCTTGGGCTTAGAGGGATCATGGGATACTAGAGAGCTGTGAGTTGGAAAAAACAGTGGTGTGTATGGATTGGGGTCAATGGGGGGGGGGGATATTGGAGGATAAGGGTGGGACTCATGGGATAAGGGTGTGGCTGAGAGGAGAATGTTTTTTAATAAAAATTTATATTTAGCAACAATTTTTAGAAAAACACCCCTAAATAATATTTTTAGTGGTGGTTTACTAAAATGTTGCTAAAAAACCACAAAAAAAATGAATTTTTTGTATTACTAGAATATCACTTACCACACACTGATAAAAAAAATTGATAAAAAACATGGGAATCTAGCATGAGATCAAGCCCATCTCTAAATAAACGGGCCCTTCCCTCCCTGAATGTGGATCACACTCTCCCTAGAAGACATGAGTGATCCTGTTAGGAGTATGGGACCTGAAACTATAATTATAACAATAAACTAGTTCCTTGAATATATCCAACCAATATATGTTGATTATATAGTTTAAAACATCCAAATCAAAAGATGGGAATCCTTAGACAACCCCACATTAGCTAATAGAACATAAAACTCAAGGCACATGAAAGATTTCTCCCATTTTATATTAAATGGGGTTAGAATATCCATGAAAAACTATATAAAATTACCATGTATACACAAATACAAAATTCTATTAACTAAAATATATTAATGGGACGTGTTAGTGTCAAATAATACTAATTCCATGGAAGATGTAATAAACATCATACCTCTCAGGGTGTGTGGATCAGAATTTGAGTTCTCTAGTACAACCTCTACTTCATAAATATTCCATGTCTTATACTTTCCCTATATCATCTTCCCTATGTAAGAATATACCTTAACATAAGGGATATCTCATATACCCTTTAAATCCTTTGACTACACTTGAGATCTTTCAAAAAAAAATGGATCCCACACTACTCCCCAAGGAATCCAATTGATAGAAGTGCTGAAGATGACTTGATAGCCCATACCGGTGGAATGTCCTCAGATTCTATGACCAATTAGGCCTAGTGTATCTAGACATTACACATTCATAAAAAAACTCACTTACACGTAGAATAATCTACATGAGTTGTACCCAACGATAGTTGGAAGCTCTTCCCACTGCCCCATTGAGACTCACCCCAATTCTATTTCTATCCTAATAAGAACTCTGGATTCTTCCCATTGGAAGAGCACCATTGAGACCTATATTAATATTCAAATTAGTATATACCATATCTTCCTTATCATTCAATTATAAATAGTTCAGTAGATTGAGAAGAATGAGAATATATTTGATCTCTAGTCTCAATCCCATCTCAAAATGCCAAGCCTTAAGGTATAATTTTGCAATGAGATCTATAAAAACATGAAACAACCCTATGAATCTGGTGGTGTACTCTATTAATGAATGATCCCCTTACTCAGAATTCAATAACTCTTAGGATTTAACCATCATTAAGGTCTATGGGTAGAACTACTAATTGAAATCCACCTTAAACATAGTCTCTGTGAGATCCTCATGCCTCCCTAAGAGCACCATTGACTCCAACAACTTTATACCTGACCCTTCCAACACATACATGGAGAAGACCACTTTTTAGGTCTTAGGGGTATTCAAAAACTCCAATTACCACATGATAATATCCAAAAACTCCTTGGGATCATTGGGTCCCTTATTGCCACAAAACACTGGTATATTTTCCTTAAAAACTCATATGTATGGTCCATATTCTAGGGATTCTATTGATATCCCACTTGACCCAAGGAGTGGATCGTATAAATCACCAACTCCACCAAATATGAATCAATATGAGGGGTTTCCTATGGTATATTTTCAACAACTCCCTCTCTATTCCTGGATGATGTTCTTCTAAGAGTAATTTTCTATAATACATAAAACATAACACAAGTAAAATACGATTCAAATTTATGACATATTAAAGGAATAAAAAATGAAACATCATCATGGGCATCAATAAGTATCATTGACATCACAATATTCTTAAAAATAAAATGTAGTAAAAACAATAAAACTGCAAGAATTTCCCACTACACATGGTTTGGTCGCAGGGTTAGACAAACCATGAGACAACTATGCAGGTGTCACTAAAGTTGGAAGGTAAGGCCACAACAATAATCTACGTTTAATACTAACTATAAACCTCCTACATACCTCTCCATTTCACCACCATAACTCATAATGACCCCCAATATCACACTAGGTCTCAAAAATGACTATAGATATCTCAATATATCATCAAAATAATCCGTAACTTGGATAAAAACCTAACCAAAATCTCAGAACACCAATGGAAAATCTAGGTTTGACATGAACAAGTACTGGGAAAGAACTCCCCTGTTATTACCTCTCGAGTACCAATGGTCCAATCACCATTATACCAATAAATCCAAAATAACAACCTCCTCTAATACCATTTTATAATGAATTGACCTAGTATAACCCAACCCATCACTTGGATTGATGCGCCACACAACCAGAAGAGTGCTCTAGATCTCCAAAGACAGGCGACAAACACTAAGCACAACCAACTTTCTCTTAGGAATAGTTTATCCAATAGAAAACTTGACACAAAACATCCATGAAATGTGACAGACACATAAATATCATTAGACTAAAAAATAAAAAAAATAACATCCATAGAACAAAAAAAAGATAAATAAAATTACAAAAACAACAACGTACCTTATACAAAAAACATTCCATAAAAGGATATATACATGGTAGCTCAAGAAAAAATCCCAAACCTCAAAAGAATTGGGAACAATAATAAACAAGGCCAATATATACAGCCCAATGGGTATGAAATACAAAAAACGACTCCACACAATCCAAATCACCATGATAGCATGTATAATTCACAAAATTATTAACAATGGTAATGAAGAAGATTAACCTTGGTGCATGGTTCCCTTACCCTTACCCATGTCCTACAAAAAAAATAAGAAAATTACCAAAGGTACAATAAGGGTGTGAGGCATTGAGACTAGTAGTAAAACACAATGAATCTATTTAAGGATTTTTCCCATGAAAACCAACAAACTAGTTTTAAAACACTTTAAAAAAATATCTATCTTTGAAAAAATACCATTTTAAATTAAACGTCTAAATCCCTTTGGTTTTAATTTTTTTTAAAAATAGAGGTTGAAAAAAAATTCAACGTGGTTCAAATAAATAAACAAGGTCACACGACACATCATTTCCATTATATCCAGTTAAAAAAATAGAGTCCATAAACATCATCATCATGTAACCATATAAATGGAATTGGGCATCATATATCTCATCACATCAAGATGGAACAAATAAAATTCATAAATCATATTAACCAATATTTAATGATTAATGTGCATGTAGGGTTTAACTATTAAGCCAATCATGAGTTAGTAAATAGGTATGATAGCTAGCTAAGTAAATAGAATATCTCACAGTCTTTCCTAGGTCGAACTCCAAGATCTCTCATGATATCTCAACAACCAATCATGAAATCTATCATGGTCTTACTACTCAAAGGCTCTCATGGTCCCTAAAAAAATAGAAACTTCCACGGTCTTCCATCTGAAGGCTCACATAGTCTCTTAAATAGACCCCTTGATCACACCTTTTTTAACCCATGTGATACTCCATGCCACATAACCACATATCATTTTCCACATAAATAAAATACATCACACAATCCAATTTCATAATGAACATAAACATTTTTAAAAAAACATCCCCATAAGGTAAAAGCTTTCTAAAATTACTTTAGAAATATAGTTTAAAACATAAAACCTCTTCCATTCATTTAATCAAACACATAGTGTTCTCACAAGACACACCCATTTGGGAAAAATTCATTAAATTTTCAAATTTTAAAAAAAATCCATGAAAAATATCAAACATGGAATAGAAATCAAGAATAAAACATCCAAATGGATATTTAAACAAAAAAAATAAAGGTGAATAGAAATTTAAAGGTACGACATGAAAAAAAACCTTAAATTGAGAAACCTACCTTGGATTTGGTCCCAACCACACCGCCTTCAATGATATTCACCCGAAAGAGGTAGAATATAGAGTCACACACATATTACCTAACAAATAAAACTAAAACCCCCATAAAAACACTCATTTTGACCAACCACACCATCTAGGGTTACACATATCTATGAAAATGGGGGAACAATACAGAAGAGGGGGAAAAGGGAAATAAATCATGAATAAATAACTTACCATATGCCCAAACACCAAGATTCCAAGGAGAAAGTACCACCAAGGAGGAGGGAGAAGCTCTACGACTAAGGAGGATATGTTATACATGTTAGGGAAGTAAAAAGAGTGGTCAATCCTTATAAAATATATAGGTACAAAAGGTAAAACACACTTTTTAAAATTACTTTTATAGGAATCATGTTTTTGCATCATGATTAGGAAAACCATGCTCCAAACATATGGGTTCCTCTCTCCACCCAAAAATGGGTTGCATAGTTACCCCTGGGTGTCACATGATTTGGAAAACCATTCCTAAATCATGTGAAAATACACTATACCAACTTGTAGAATCTTCAAATGGTCATTTTTTCTGTTAAACAAACCATTCGATAACCACACACCTTGTTCTGTTTTCTAAAAAAACCCTAGTTTCAACCCTTGACACCAGAGAAATACAAGGATGAACAAAAAGGTAAATAAAACTCAACATTTAAAATTCCATTGACCCAATGGGTTTCAAACACTAGTATAATCCTATTATCCCCAATTTTCAATTTAAACCTATCAAAATGGTAGATTAGTTAACTAACATACAATCACCTAGTTAGTCATAGAATACATGGAATACTATTTATTTTATCCCAAAAGTTGTAAAAATACACCGAAATTCAGACCTAAGGATGTCATATCATCATTCATGTCAGCTTTCCATGCCCAAAGCTTATAAGAAAATGCATAGAAAGAAATGTAACACCTTAAGAATTTATAAATAAATTTAATATAGAATGTAATTTATGCAAGGATGAGTCTTTGAGAAACAACACCTTGTTATTATAATAGTTATATACTAACTCTTAAACATAGTACTATTAATAGTAATAACTACAAATAAATGTTATTTATAATTGTTTCACATAAATAAAACATATTCATAATGAAATATTTAATTTTTGGTAAAATAAAAATAATTTTTTCAAAATTAACATATAGTGAATTTTTAGTATTTTATTTGAGAAGTTACATTTTTTTGAATAGTGAAAAATAATGCACTTTAGTTAAGAACTGTGTTTTTTTGGTTTAAATAATTATTATAATTTAAATTGATTTTCAAATTCACAATAGATCAATTATAAAAATATTAATCCAATTTAGATCATTGGAATCATTTTCATATTGAAATTAGATATAAAGACTGATTGAACTTTTGAACAATCTTTTTACCCACATTCTCGTCACACTTACCAGATTAGCATTAAGAATATTTTTTCTGCTTCTTTGAATTAAATTTTGAAAAATGGACATACACCGTTGTGATTAGTAAGATATTTAGATTATGATAGGATCATCTTAATTTTTTAGTGAATAGTAACTCGACCCTTTGGAATAGTAATGTTACCCTTATGAAAAATAATATAACCAATGAATAGTAACCTCACCCATGAAAGTATAAATAAAATTTATGAAAATTATAAATGAAGGCATGATATAATTATATCTTAGTATAAGTAAGTGAAAATTTTAAAAATTAATAATCAAGTGTTGGTATTTTTGAAAGTTATAAATATTTAATTACAAGTTTATAATTAATAAAATGATTTAAAAGAAAATTTATTTTCCTAAAATGTATTCATAAATTAATATTTTTTTCTTATGATTTTCGGATAATATTATGAGACCTTATTTAATTTTTTGAAGTGTTATTAAATCAATTATAGTTTTAAAATCTGTATTTTTTGAGTAAATGATAATGTTAACTAAAAATTAAATTTCTCATATTTAAAAAATTATTTTCATAAAATGGAGTTAATTTTTTAATTCTACACATCTAAAAATGTTTTAGGTGAATTTTGGGTATTTTTCTGAAATACTTGAATTTTTGGAAAATAGTAAAATATTGTAATTTACGGTATAAATACATTACAAGTAAAATACACTATTACATGAGTCATGGATAATGTAAGAAACATAATATTGAACTTAAATTAATTATTTTAATATATTTGATAGTAATTATCAAACTATTAATAGTCTTGGTTCAAAATAATAAACAAATGAATTAAATATTCAAAAATCACCCCTCTCCTTCACTATAAATACCACCCCTCACCAACACTTCCCCTCACACCTCTAAGCATTTAATATTGTCCAAATTCTTCCCAAATCATATTCCAAAGTCTCTCCCTTACTTCTATGATGTTATGGTCACAACAAAATACCTAACTAAGGTGTCTTAAGGAGGTTCTCAAAGAAGAGAAATCAAGAGGTAAATCCTCTTTCTTTTTGTTTTAATCTCCTTTAAATCTCCTTTTTCATTTCTTATCATATCCTCACATACTCTTTATAAATGATAATTATAAATCATGTATCATCTATATACTGGAATGATATCATATTAATGGAATATCCTTCATAAAACTCATTTACCTCT
This sequence comes from Viscum album, assembly GCA_963277665.1. Lineage (NCBI taxonomy): Eukaryota > Viridiplantae > Streptophyta > Magnoliopsida > Santalales > Viscaceae > Viscum > Viscum album. Next base: position 1,154,038,844 of record OY728135.1, read on the forward strand.
CTCTCTCTCTCTCTCTCTCTTTTATTTTGAAAATGAAATCATCATATGCGAGGTGATGATTTAAAACCTTTGGGGATGAAGAATTTTAGTTATTCAATTTATACATTAAGGATTGTAATGAAACTATTTTTATGGTTAAAAAAAATATAATATATGTATTATAACCTATTTAAGGTTATATAACCACATATAAAAATAATATTAATACATATGAAAAACTGTTTCATGATGATAAAAAACCACCAAAATAATCTAAATGGTTATAAATATTGTTTTATCTAATGAATCATCCTCATACCATACAAAAAATAAATTATATAACCGTTTAGTCTTTTTAATGTTCATTAATATCATATAAATTCAATTTTGGAGAATTAAACCCATTCTAATTGAACTCCGTTACTTTTAAACAAGCGAACCGATCATTTTATTCGATATATGAGGAATGCATTGGGCTTAGTAAGTGATGGGAGGGGCTTTCTATAGAAATTTGATGCATCGATAGGTTCCATGAGATTAACTAGACTGGGTTTTTACCCATTATGTATGTTTTCTTGGCTGAGGCCTTGAAGGTATGTTTATGTTGTCCAAAATTATTAATTCACTCATTATGAAACTATTAATTGATTTTCCATGTGATTATTAAAATAGTAGAATATCTGTGGTCATGTTTTATTATGGAATTATTTAATCATATTTTATTCTTTCCATATTATTATTAAGATTTTTTTAAAGGAATTTGAAATTTTAGTTATTTAATATTCCTTATTATTTATGTTTCCAATGTATTACTTAACCTTAATGAGAATCTGAGCTCAAACCTTTAATATGATTCCTTTCCCTAGGTTATGAAGAAGAAAACTTTGAAAAAGATTTCAAGGATTCATTTTATTTCCTTTTTTTATAATGTTTTATTTTCTTTTCCCAATGTATTATGGGTATCATTAATGTAATACAGTCTTCTAAGACTACAAAACTGATCGGTCCTTCATGTTTTGATTCCTTGTAATCATGATAATGTAATAAAATAATGTAATAGCTCTAGGCTTATGGGGTTGGGGGTTTTACAAGAAATATATTCCCTTGGATCAAAATTATGCTGTTGTGACACATCTTTCCATTTTAACAAAATGTCTCACAATATTGGATTCTCTCTATCTCTCTAAGAAACTAAGAGAGTCCCTCAAAGAGGTATTGTTTAATTATCAGGAGTTGAAAAATAATGTGATGACCACCAAGACATGTCATGATGAGACTTAGTCAACTGAATTCCATGTAGTTATCTCTTTCAAAATTAAGGATAAGGAAAATGATATAAAATTCCTCAATAAACCGTTATATATGCTCATAAATCTTAATCATATCAACATTTAGTGAGATTTTGGGGATATTAGTTTAGTAATCAACCTTATTCTATCTTGAATTCATTCCTATATGAGTTATAAAGAAACTTAATTGTGTATTTATTATATGAAAATTTAGGTTTACAACTGTAAGATCAAAAGAGTATGATTTTTCCAAAATAGGAGGGGGTGGGGGGGGGTTCAATTGTAGTTTATAAAGTAAAACTTTAAATTTTCTCTTAACTATTGTAAGAAAGATTTCATAAAAATATTTTCTTTGAAAACATAAAATTCAATTAAGAAAGTGATATATAATAATCTATATAAAATGTTATTAAAACATTCACATAAGAATTAGTAACTTATAAAAACAAGTATAATGAATATTATAAAAATTGTGTAAGGAAAAATTACAAAAACATTTATAAGAAGATCCATACTTTATCTTTAAGTTTCAAGGAATTATTTAACTAGACTCAAGGTACAGAGAGTATTAACCGTACTATAAAGGTATTTAATTATTAAATAAAGAAAACACTAGATGCAAAGATTAAGAATATCCTTTGTTTCCCTTTCCCAGTTATCAATAGATCACACTAGATCAATATCCTCTATCTTGCATAATAATAGAAACCCTCAATAAAAAAATATTGGGCACAAATATTACAAAATAAAATACTTAGGTACTTACAAAAATCCTCACAAAAGGATGATTTAAGGAACATACTATCTAAATATTACAATGAAGAATTCCCACATAAAAATATATTACAAAATCTTCACAAAAACATATATCAATTATGTAATTTTCTTCCTCCTCAAATGCATCTTTATTTATAAGAATACTCCCAATGGTCATATTTTACATATCTCAAAGTTGGTTCTAATATTATTAGAAACACTTGTTCTTTAATTAATAATAATTTTACAACATATTTTTTTTGATAATCATCATGTTGAAGTACCATTATAGTGCTTTTAGGTTCCATCTGGTAGAATTAAAATCTTCTTTCAGTGTAACATATGAAGTTATCCCCCAATAGACTTTGTAAAAGTTCATCTGGAAATCATGTCTACCTCCATCTACTAAATTATATTTGGTAAACTTTGTAAAAAAATTTATGGTAAAAAATTAGTTATACTGTGTCTATTAGAATTTATAAACCTCCATCCAGTGAAATTTGAGTCAGTATGTCTGATGTATAACTTACAGATCTATTAGGTAAAGAATTTCTATCTTATTTCCTTAATCTATAAAAATTTAGGAAAGTTATATCCATTAGAAAGATTGTACTCTATCCAATTAAGAAGATAAATTTCCAATATAAAATCATAATAACTTGGGAAGTATAAAAGATATAAATATATAAACTTTTAAGAAAGTGGATTGTGATTTTTAAAATTAAGGTAAAAAATATTGAAAGGAAAATCTCGAATTAACAATCTCTCTATTTTTGAAAATCACAAAAAAAAAACTTTTAAAGAGAAAGACTATGTTAATAGATTTAAATTAACTTAATCCCCTTGTATTTATAACTTTATGGAAATTTATGATTTTCCCTTTTTCTGAGAACATTAAACTTTGTCTCCATTTATCTCATTCTCCCCATTTCTTCCTTTCCCCCTTCCCCCTTTCTCCCCTTTTGTATAAAATTTTGAATCTTTTTTCCTGACTCTTTATCTTAAATTTTTATAGAATCTCCCCATTTGTGATTTTTGAAAATATTTATAAGAGGTAAAAAGTGTCACCTAAAATGTTAGTAAAAAATTATTCATGAAACAATTTATATAAACATTATTAACAAAAATATTATCAAGACATTCATCCAAAGAATCAAAAATAAATGCCTCCAAATACATTGGAAAAAATCTATCCAAAAAATACAGTGAATAAAATCCATCCAAAATATAAATCCAAAATTTTTGAGTTTTTCTTATTATAAGATATTTTAAGAGTTAAAAAACCCATCAACCTTTAATTGAATGTTTCTTGATGATGGCCTTCATATTCTTAAAATATTCTTGATTAATCTTATATACACTAAATAAAGTCTTAAACTTTTCTAATTCTTCTTCTAGAATTTATTTATTATTTCCTTGGTTTATAATCTATTCTTTTTTTTCCATATAAATTTCTTTATATTTTTTTATAAAAATAGATTTAATATTATCAACCGCCCTTGAAATGTCACTAAATTCTAAATTCGTACTGTTTGAAAATTTTGACACTGAATTTGTTTCTTTTATTATTACAAAAACTTGTTCATAAAAATAATTGATATCACCTTACATTTGTTTGATCCATTTGATAACTATCTTCATATTTCTTGACTCCATTTTTGATTTACCTTTGAATACTTTAAACTCTACCTCAATCTGAATTACTATCTTTGCATATTGTATTAGGGAACTTGAATTTTCAATCAAATCAATTTTACCCTGAATATCTTTTCATCTAGATTGGATTTCGAGAAATATTTCCATTATCCCTTAAATACCATTTGTAAATTCACTAAAATAATGCATTTTTTCTCCATTCTCTTTATACGTTTTCTTAGAGTAGAATTAGTGGAATTTGAAGAAACATCCTGAATGAACAGAGATACTGGTCTGAAATAATGAGTATGTTGAATCCTTTTATTAGAGTGAGTTTTAAAAACTTCCATAACACCATGCTCCTCATAAGAAGTAGTCGTGATTGATGATTTTTATTGGGATTGTTTCCCTTCACATTTCAAGGATTATTCATCTTTTGATTCCCTTAGATTAACATCTTTTTGAGATTAGGAAGATAAGGAAGTTAAAGTTTCAACTATAATTTCTTCCAAATACAATTCATTATTCAATTGTTTAGAAAGATCTTTATTCTTCCTTAGCTAACTTTTACATGATTTTTTAAAAAAATTCAACTTCAGAATGAAAAGTTTCAGAATCAATTTTGTCAATAGTAACTTATTATCCTTTTCCTTTCTAGAAGATAGTGTTTATACTAAATTAGAAAAAGATTTTTATTCCGGTTGAATAGATAAATTTTCTTCTAGTTTAAATGAAAAAGGTTGATTAGACTGATGTATTTCTTCTTTTTTGTAACATCATATTCTGAATGAATTTTTTCAATCCCCTTTAAGAATTCTTTTGAAAAAAAAATCTTTTCTTTATTTTCATCTTACCACATTTTATTTTCCTTTTCAATTATTTTTTTTATAATTTTTCTCCTTCATATAAAAATATTATACCTTATACAAACCAAAGGATGGACTATATTCAATCTTTTCACTAATATTTTTAAGAAATGCTAAAACTTCCTCTCTAGATATTGTTTTTTACTTCATATTTGGTATAAGATGATTTTTTTCACCAGCATTCCTATTTTCCAAATCGTTTTACTTATGTTTCTTTAGTTCTCAAATGAACACTATTTTGCTCATTTTTTCAATGAACTTTTTTATGTTATGAATATACAAAAACTTCACCTTGTTGATTATTTATTCTCTAAAATATGATGTATTCTCATTGTCAAGAGTTTATTCAATTGTTATCTTTTTATCCTACATAAATTTTACCAAAATAATATTTATAAAAATTTGGTAAATAGTAATCTTCAATTTTAGTGATCCAAATCTCACTTCCCCTATGAATATGAACATAAATTTCATAGTAGTGAACTTCCTCATGTTTCATGAGAAATATAATACATTATTTTTTTAACATTTAGGGTATCTCTATCCAATTAACTTTTAATAAGAAAATTTTTTATACACAAAGCTATAATTATAGAATATGAAGATAGCTGAAAAAATTTCCTTTCTTTATATGATGAAAAAAGTAGGGTTTTATCACGAGCCTTATCAGAGCTTCCAAGATTTTCAGGTAACTTATCAGTTATAATATTTGATTCTTCCTCCTATTGTATCTTAACCAAGTGTTCTATTTCTTAATGTTCAGCTTATATAACATTCTAAATAATGTTAATGAAAAATATTTTAAGTAATCAACTTCACTAAACTTGACATAGGAATAAAACTCTTTAACTATATGAGGATAGTACCAGTATAAATCATCTTTAAAGACATATAATTATTTCTAACCTTGAAACACTATTGAGACTTCAACAACTAATTATACTTATCAAAACATTTCATATCTATCAAAATTTTAGTTATGACAATTCTATTATAAAAATCACCAAAATTTGATATATTCTTTGACATGATGCAATTAAAGGATATGAAAAACTGAGAAAAAAATAGATAGAAGAAACTCTATATTATAAGATTTCTTCTCTAAAATTAGTCCATATTGATGATTTTGTGACCTGATTATTCTTTATATAGACCTAAAAGGAGATTTGGTTAAGCTTCCTAAAAATCAAATGACTTAGATTTAGTCATCATAAAGATCAAAGACTACTAATCATTCTATAATTTTAAAAATAAATGTAAACCCTTAAAGTTTATACTTTTTTTGATATAAGTTTTATCAGATGAACATTTGTTCAGAAAAAGATTTGAACGTTTTCAAAAAATATTTATAATGATTTTTTTATAAATTTTACAAAAAATATAGAAAATATTGTAACAAATGACCAAGAAATTTAAAACCAAATATTTATAATTTAAATATAGATATAATTTCATAATACTTTCTTATGAATTTTTTTTGGTAAAACAAACTTCTTGGTTTCCTAAAATAATAGAAAAAATGAAGGGTTCGGTCTGTTTCAATTTTGAAAAAAGATCAGTACAATGAAACATAAGAGGTTTCTAAAAAACATTGTTTGAAATGTTTTTATGAAAACAAAATCTGGTAAATTTTTAATAATACATTAACCTGAAAATTTTAAATAAAAATTTTAAGGAAAAATTTTTAATACAAATTTTAAATAATTTATTAGAATATAGAAAAGAATGTTATACCTTTTTTGTGGAGTTATTTACTATAATTTTATAGGTAAACAAGAAATATGCAAAAAATCATTTTTTATTGACTAGTCTAAGATTTCTTTTAATATATTCAAATATATTATAATTGAGGGGTATTTAAAAAATATCTATTGGTTGTTCTTATGTTCTGATGAATTTTAAAACAATATCTTCTTTCTATGTGTGATATAGAAGGAAATGGTGTCTTATATCTATGTTATTATATCATGAGTGATGTGATAAGTTTTTAATCAATGATAATATACATATCATGTTAGAAAAATAAGAGTTTTATCAAAAATCATTATATAGTTAGAGAGTGTGTTTTTCATCCATAACACCTAAGAATAATAACTTCTACCTACTACATAGTTAACTTCCACAGTAGAAAGTTCTACTAAATATTTTTTCTTACAAAAATAAGACACTAAGACACTCTATATAGGGCCTTCATAAGCCTAAAATAATTATCTAGGAATTTTGGGTTCTCAAAACTAGGTGGTGGTTATACAAACACTTCATAAAGTTTATAATAGAAAACCCAATTTACAATAATTATAGTAAAATCATAAGAATGTTTAAATAAAGTGTAAATTTTTTTCCTCTAATGTTCATTGAGTTCATATTACATCTTATTTATCCGATCTTTATTAATTAAAGCCTCATCATAAGTATTAATTATGAATTGTGATAAAAATGCACAATGTTCACATTCATTTCTTAAGGAACTTCTAGTTTGGACTGATTGATCTACATCACCAATGATATTATCAGTGGGATGATTCATTAATATTATAGGATTTATTGGGGTTTTAGAATCTATTTATTCGATAATATAATGAATTTGTTCTATAGGTACAACTTCATAAGAAATTTATTCAGTTGTCCTTCCTTATGAATAATTTTCTAACATGGGTTAAAAAACAATATTATAAATATCATTTAAAGATATTTTTTTAGGTTATTTAAAAAAAGGAATAGTTTCACTGAATTTAACACACATTTTTTGATCATGAGTAATTTTATATTTATTAAAAATATGTCAGGCCATACTAGTTATAGAATGACCAATAAAAATATTTTCATTATATTTTTTTAGAAATTTTTTGTAAATTATATTTAGTATTCAAGATGAATACTTTATATCTAAAAACTCTAAAGTAATTTTTTATATTTCATCCAATACTTAACTAATAAGAATTTTTATTAAGGAAATTTATAAGGAAAACTTTATTTATATTATAACATGCAGAACTAACTCTTTTTGCCCAAAACGTTTTAGCGATTGAGTATTCACTCAACATGATTTCAAAATTTACTAAATAACTATATTTCCTCATTTAACAACACTGCTTTTATAAGGGATTATAAGACATGATAATTTATATATAATAACATTATTACTACAAAAATGTTTCAAAATGATTTTTTTTTAAATTCTACACCATGATCATTATGAATATTTATCAAAGGTATATTTTTCTCATTTTTAACATGGGATAAAAAATTATATAAATAGAAATAGGCCCATAATTTTATTGAGGGAAATATAACCATGTATATCTAGTGTATTTATCAACAATGACATATATATAGTATTTCCACCAATACTTATAGTTTTTGTAGGGTTAAATAAATCCATGTGAACTAACTCTAAAGAATCATAATTTAAAACTTCAATAATAGATTTAAATATGGAATTATGTTTCTTTCTAATTTTACAATGATAAAATTATTTAAAATAATTAAAACTAATCTATGGTAGATCTCTAACTAGTAATTTATTGGAAAGTTTTTATAATATTTGATCATTACAGTTTCCTAACCTTCTATTACATAACCAAGATTAATCTTCCATTTCACTAATTCAAGGTAGATATTGTCTTATATGGTATTATATGTTTAGTGTGTATATATTATTATTCCAATCAGTAGAAAGAATAAATTTACCTTTTAAAAATTTAAAAATACATTTATCATTAATGGAGTTCACAACATATCCTTCATAATATAATTGAATTACGTTAATAAGTTTGTGCTTAATTCCTACAACAAATAAAACATTATAAATTAATACTTTTATATGAGGAAAAATATCACATATACCATATATTTTTCCTTGAGATAATTATCTCTAAAAGTGACTTTCCACCTTTCATCTTGATAATATTTTGGGATAATTTTTTATTTCTAGTCATATGCCAGAAACTTCCACTATCCATATATAAAATAGTTTTGTTTTTGGTACTTTTTTTTCTCCATGAAATAGAAATGTTATGTTTTTGGTACCCAAATTTTCTTAGGTTCAATATTATTATCAAATAAAACTTTTGGAATCCATGTATGTCCATATTTATTATGTTTTATAACTACTAATTATTTGGAAATGTAATATCTATGAAAACTAAATGATTATACCTTATTTAAAGAAATATTTTCTTTCAATGTTCACCTATTTAACATTTCATAAAGAATAGATCACTTTTTAGAAGAAATTTATTATTTTGGAAATGTGATTTTGATTTAGTAAAACCAATATCAAATGAATTTCTTTGAGCTATCATCTATTTATACATATGATCAGAATGTTCCTTCCTAGAAGTAAAATTTAATAAAATTTTCTACAAAATATAAGTCTTAGAGTTTAGTTTCACAACTAAATTCTTATGTTCATTAGAAGAGGTCGAATGAGATTTATTATCTAATTATTTAGAAAGATCTAAAATTATTTTGGAATTTTTTTATCTGGGAATATCTTAAAAATAATTTTCATAGTTTTTCATATGTTTTTATTTTCTTCTCTAAAAATTATCATATCCAGACACTAATTTAAAACTATTTAATGTATCCTAATAATCAGATGAAATATTTTTTTAATCATCAAAATAAGTAGAACATTTATCATTTGAATATAGATTGTTTTCATTTAAATTTAAATTGGTTAAGTATTCAATTGATACCTGATCCATCAAGAATGTTTTGGTCCTTATAATATTTTCATACAAACCCATAATATTATGACGATCACTATTGTTTTCATAAGATTATTAAGAAGAACTATCTCATCCACATTCACTATAAGTGTCATAAGATTTCTAAAATTTCTTATTTTTTTATTATAGAACTTTCTTAAATAATTTTCCTTCTTCATTATTCTAGGAACAAATAGTCCGATATGACTGGATTTTTTACCTTCATAATATTTTATCTCAAAAGTTTATTTTTTACCACTTCTATATATCAAATATTTCTTGTACTTATACTATAAATATTTCTTCCTAACATTTTTTCATTCACTTAATAAGTTTAGCATGTTAATTATCACTATATTAAAATGAATTGCTTCCAGTATCCACTATTTATTTCTTCTTATTTAAATATTTAGAAACTTTTTTATCAGATCTTATTTTATTAAGTGTTCTAGGAGTTCGGGAAAAGTAACCCCATTATTATTTTTCAATTTTTTAAGAATATATTTTTAATATACCCACACAATACAAGAGATTTTCAATAAGATAATCTATAATCAACTTAGTTATAAGATTCATATCATCAAGAGTTTTTCCCTAAGATTCCCACTCATTTGTAAATATTGAAATGATTTTTTCAACGAGCTTCTCATCAGTCAAGTATTTATCTCCAAGATATTGTAGAATATTTACAAAGGTCATAAAATATTGATGCATATATGCAACCAACTCTCAAGGTAGAAAATAAAAATCTCTATAATCTAAAAGAAGAAAATCTCTTCTAGTTTTCACTACTTTATTAGTCTCATTATATGTTACCCCATGTTTATTTGAAAAATTATTGGAATTTTCAGAAAACGAAATATAGATGTATATATTTCAGTTCAAAGAAAGTTTATAAGTATTTTTCACTCAATATTTATGATGTTATTCCAAATTATATTCTCTCATAAAAGTAGTAAATTTCCTTTAATTGTTTTTATAACTAACATTTAACATGAAAAAAATTTATACCATAATATTTAGAAAACCATAATTAGTATGATATATCTAATATTCATAATCAACACCATTAATATAGGTCATATTCTTGGATTTAGATTTTTAGCTGTCCCAATGGAAAAACTAGCCATCTAAAAAAACTATTTTAAACAAAGAAAAGTTAGTGTAAGAATTTATAAAAATAGAAACCTATTCTAATACCAAATTTAATATTGAAAGTGTATGAATTTTTTACATGAGGTTGGTAGGGGTGATTTTTTTTAAAAAATAAAACTTACAATTTTCTCTAACCACTTTTAATAAAGTTATTAGACAAATATTTTATCTGAGAACATATAATCATAGTAAGAAAGTTTTTATAATAATATTTATAAAAATTTCTTATATAATGAACTATGGAATTAGTAACTTGTAAAAACATGTATAATGAAACTTTTACAATGTATCTAAGGAAATATTATAAAAACATTTAAAATAAGATCCACACTTTATCCTTAAGTGTTGAAGAAGTATTTAACTAGAATCAAGGTATCCAAAATATTTACCTTACTATAAAGGTATGTCTTTCTTATACTAAGAAATACAATGTTGTAAAAATTGGATATAACCTTTATTTTCCTATCTCCATGAACCATAGATCACACTAGATTAGTATCCCATATCTTCCTTAATAATATAATCCCTCAATAAAACTAGATCAAATACAATAATTACAAAAGAAAATACATAAGCCATTTATAAAAATCCTCAAAAATGGATTTCTTAATAAAACAATCTCTATAGATCACAATTAAGTATTCTCTCAAAACATGTCTTTAAAAATGATTAAAAACAACATAGATCACTTTAGTAACATGATTAATCATCCTTGAATTCAACTCTATTTATAAGAATACCCTCAATGGTCATATTCCACATATCTACGAGTTGGATGCAATGATATCAGACTCACTTTTTCTTTAACTCAGAAGTTTAGTAGAACATATCCATCCAATATTTATATTTTTTTAGTTCCATTACAATTCATATAGGTTCTGCCTTATTGAATGAAGATCTTTATCTGATAGAATCTTTGAAGTTATTCCATCTAGTAGGCTTTATAAAATTTTATTTGTAAATCATGTATTCCTCTATAGGGAAGACTTTTTTTAAACTTCATATAGTGATAATTTTATTATATTATGGCTTCTAGAATTTATAACCCCCTATCCTCTGAATATTGAGTCTATCCATCCTATGTACAAAGTAAATTTTCATCCGTTAAAGAAGTTACATATTATTTTCTTGATCCAAAAAATATTAATAAAGTTCCATATATTTGAAATAATATTCTCCATCTAGAAAAAGAAGTAAATTTCCTAAAAAAAATCATAAGAACTTGGGAAGTATAAAAATTAGAAATATATAAACTTTTAATAAAGTGGATTGTGATTTTTAAAAGTAAGGCAAGAAAGAGTTAAAATCAAACTTTCAACGCAAAAAAAGGAGTCAACAAAAATCCCTAGAAAATATTATATTGAAAATGAAATTTATGGATCTTATTTCTAGATCTGAGTTTATGATTTCTTGTTAAGAAATTTCATTAAAATATATTCTAGGAATACCATTTCTTCATTTTTAGGTAATAGTTCCCTCTTTATATCATCATTGTTTGAAGTACTCCATTGATGTGAGAATTAGAGTAATTTATGGTGATAGATTTACTTTTTACTGATGTAAATCATAATACATTGATATGTGGTACTATAAGAGAAATGTTAGGTTTCCACAATTATAGTATATTATTCATGTTACAACCAAAAATGAGTTGGTGACCACTCCAATTAACCCTGGGAACAATGTAAAAAAGAATATTTCTTACTCTTTATTTATCAATTTCATGTAATGGATCTAGACCTAGGAAATTGTGTGGATCTCCCAACTAAGGTAAATAATTACTGAATCACCTTATCATATGATATAAATATAGAGACATTCATTGAACCATATTCATCCTTATGAGAAAATATCCTTGGGAAACCCTTACACATTAATTTTATCTTGGAACATATCCATCAGAATACATGCTTAATTAAAATTAAATAAAAAATATGAGAAAATTTGATGGGATGGGTGTATAAAGTTGATAGAAAACACATGTAATTGGGAACTCAATTCCCATTAATAAGGTATTTTATAATCCTGAGTTGTTTTTCCTTATTTTTGAAGAGAATAATCTTAACAGTGATGATGTAATTCCTATTAAATCATCTAAATATCAAGAGTTTGATCTATATTATACTCTTACTATTGATGATGGAGAACTTGAATATGATCCACCTATAATTGATATGGGAATATCTATAACTATTGGTTATATTAAACAAGTAAATTAAGGTATATAAGACGACCTTCAACTCACCTTAATCAGTATAACTTTGCATCTCGAGCGGAAAGAGTAGTACATTTCCTTCCTAAAAAAGTATTAGGATATAATTTTTAATAAATTTTAAAACATTTTAGGATTAAATACTCTTTTAGTTGTTCATAACATTGGTCTACCAGCAAACCAAAATGGTTACAAACGAACAATTAGGAGGATTCATATATATTATTGTTCCTAAGTGGCGGCTGAATTAGATAATCTAATTAAAACCAATTTTATTCAAGAAGTCCACTATATAAAATTACTAGATAAAGTTTTATCTGTTAATAAGAACAAAAAATTCATTATGTACATTTAATTTATAGAAATAAACCTTCATTTTCTAAAGGATGAATTCCCTATCCTGATTATGGAACCACTAATTATTGCAAAAAATGTATTTCAATCCTTCCGATTCATGGGAAAGTATTTTGGATACAACCAAATTATAATGTATCCAAATGATTAAAAAGTCACCAAATTTAGGATTCCATATAGAGTATACTACTATAGAGTGATTTCTTTTGGTTTTAAGTGAAACAATATTGAGTTTACAAGGTGTCATAAGAAAGATTAGAGGAAGAAAAATAGGTGTTGAGTTGAAATTTTAGCTACATAACAACATTTTATCATGGAGGCGTGTGTATTCCATAGAGTCTATTTAGAATATGAGGTTGTTTCATGGATTAATAGATGAAACATAAAGGCTCTGAGGGAGTTGATTTCATGGTATTGTGAATTTTGTGGTCACTATGTCATAGGGATAGGCTATAGTATGGACTTCTCCTTTAACATTGGAATTCTATACTATGGTGGTTCCCTTGTGGAGTGGTTCCTTTCTCTGGTTTATAGAATATAATTGTGTAATACACCATGTTTATCTGATTTAGTTTTGACCATCCCCACTGTACAATAGTCCCATTCCTTATGTTGTAGTTTTTTCCGGTGATAGCCCATTGTGTTATGGTGTAGGGTTTTGACATGGTGGTATGTTTTCCAAAATTTCATATAAATTATAGATCCCCCTAAAACCCTATATTCTCCTAGAATTTTTTCTATAAACAAGGATGAATATAGAGCCTATTCAATAGAACTTTTAACCCCAAAACTCTTGGCTTCACCATCAACATTGGAGGATCAACTCTTAGCGATTCTAGGTGAGTTCTTATCCCACTCTACTTGGGTTCCTTAATTCTATTAGGATGAATTTCATTCATAAGACTATGCTTCCACCTTCTTCTTGAACCTTATTCTGGAATCACTTTTGTGACATTTTGGGTTTGGTTTTAAGGATCCTTAGCATGCAGGATTAACCTAGATGGTTTTTATGTGTTTTTTGTAACAATTCATGAAGATCATGGTGTTTTTCCTCAATAAGATTGAGTTATAAAGTTAGTTACCATAGAGGGAAATTTGTTACAATTTTTACCATGACTTGACTATGCATACATTAATAGACTATGTGAATTGTGATATGATATGACATGATTTTCATACTTATGTAGCTCGTGAGACCTTTGCTTGATTTATGTGAATATGGGTGTGATTGTTTCCATGAAAACATTCACTTGATACTTTGTTCTTGTGATTTTTTATGTTCTAAATTTCTATGGATATTACATATCATATGGAAACATTACTGATAGTATCAAGATAAAAGGTTTTTCATATGTGACTGGTTGACTCCTTAGATTGGGATCATGGGAACAAGACTACTAACTAGAAGCTCTCATATAGAATGGTGGTGAGTATTGTATTGGGAATGAATTGTCCATCATGACTCGACATAAGAAGAGGTGTAGATCCATGAGTCAAAATGTGATGCACACCAAGCTAATAGTACGAGTTTGTGTGTAATGATCATTAAGTTGATGGTATAAGTTAGGGTGAGATGTATGCAATAACAATAATATGAGTCAAATATGGTCACGTTTGGACTATCCATTGAATATTATTTGTTGTCAATGAGTGTTTGGTGAAAAATTTCAATGAGTTTATGGTTTTTAGTTGTGAATATTAATGATCTGGTCTTTAGTTACAAAGACTTATGAAAATATGAATGCACATTGTATACTACATTGATTTGAAGAGAAATAAGAAGATACATGAAAAATGATGTTTGTTTTTCCATGAGGAGGTTTTCAGGTAATTTTTGGTATACTTTTGAGAATTAGATTTGATAAGTTGGTTTTGAAATTTATTTTAATAGCGATTTATATTTTCTATTTTATTGGAATTTTTCTAAGTATATGGTCTTTATTTTTAAAAAAATATTCCATCAACAATATGACTATAGCCAAATCAACCCATGCCATAGGTGGGAGCATGGAGGGTCAAACACAACTAGGGGGAACAATATGGAGCCAACCTATACATGGCATGAAGGGTCATGTGTAAGCCCAAGCCTAAGGAACATGGCCAAGATTGTGCGTAGTGTGGTCTAGTAACCTGTAAGTAGCTGGGTACATATGCACACCCACAGAACTGTTATGGGGAGATACCATAATAGGGAGAGGAGAATTTTGGAGTGTGGTAGTCATGTTGTGTATTATAAAGGAGTTCCGAGTTCAACTCCATTTCAATGTAAGATACAATTTTTAGCGCTGAATGATTCATATCTATTGGATCTATTTGATATTTTTATCCTAGATGTCCGATCATACTAGAAAAAATATAACCATGCAACCCGTTTGGTGAATATTTTGATCTATTTAATTGATATATGGATGCAATTTTATATATCAATCCATTCAAGAAGCTTCTATTCATTGAGGGGATCTAAGCCATGCCACGAAATCTGAAGCTCCATCAAATTAATTTCATCATCGATTCATTGTTCTAAATTTTTTAGGATGATCTAAATATGATGCAATTTCATTTTCATAATAAATTTAAGATCAAATCAATGATTTGTAGCATGTATAAAATATGTGATATCAGTGACAATGATCTTTTTTGGTAGTAACCTAATGAAAGCATGTTCTTAAGTAAAAAAATGAAAGAATCTATGTGATTCTCAAAGCTTATGAGAGTGTACTTGTTTCCTATAAATAACAAGATATACAATCATGAGAATGTGCTGGTGATTTATGTGAAGCTATCATTCCCAGTGAATTTTATGCTCTGTGAATCACTATGGTTTGTGAAGGTTTCCACACAAACTCTGTTTTTATGCGAAATTGGAGAAGGTTACCACAAGTACTTGATCTGTGCATAACACAATTGAGGTGCTTCGAGAAGAATGATGTTTTGAGAATCAATTTGGTATCTCTATATCCATATGATATATCCATGGTCTTCATGATGAATCATACACCCATGACTGATTATAACAATCTTACTCAGAATCCCAGATTCGGTGCATTATTTTAATACATTATCATGATTATTAGGAATCAAATCCTAAAGGACCAATTAGTTTAACAGTCTTGGAGAATAGATTATATACATGAGCCTTACATTTTAATTCAAAACATAAAATAAAACATATATAATCCATTAATAATGCCATTATTATATTAGATTAACCCTACATATCAGTCATAATATACATCTTGGATACCTGGGAAAGTAAAACATAAGTATGGGGTAAGATTAGATGCTCAGTAAGGGTAATCATTAAAGTTGAAGCTATCATAAATAATCATAAACTTTTAAGGCAAGTTATAAAACAAAATCACAATCCTTTTAAACATAATATTGAGCATAATATGGAAATAATAAATCAAATAATTCCATTTAAACACACACAAGACTATTATTCTAATCAAATAATTACATTTAATATCAATAACTAATCTTATAATGTGGGAATGTATAATGTCAGACATCATAACCATACCATTAAGGCATCATGACAAGACCATACATAAACTAGTAAAAACCCAAACTAGTTTGTCCCATGATACCTACTGATGCATCGAGGAGATATAGTGGGCCCTGCCTTTCACTTACTATGTCTAATTCATTCCTCATATGAAAAGAGTGAGACATATCCAATATAAACATTTGTATTAAAATTGGCATATGAAATGTTAATAATTTTACCATAAACCATGAATGGTATCAAAATATCACATCCATAGTCAAATATATCATAAACCAATTAAAAAAATATGGTATATTGAATCATAAGAAGACAACCTCAATTAAATATAAAATCCAACAAAATTTGTTTACATAGATGAAAATAATCATTAAAACTCTTTGAGATAAATATCCATTTTTTACTTTGAAATCATTTAAAAGCCATGAAATTATAAAAAAAATTATTTTAAAAATAACCTTGTAATATTGTAATGGAAGCTTCATAATGTTAAGGCATTATGATGGTGGGAAAATCTACTAATGCTGTATAAGTTAAAAAAGAATTCCTTAATTTATTATAATGGTCATAAAGTACATTATTAAGAAAATGATAGAAAAATTCCTTTCAAAAGTTTTTATTTAAAGTAAAACTTGGGTATAAATGAATTTAAACAATTTCATAGAAATAATAAAAATATTTTGATTTTTTTTAAAGAAATATGTATATAGATTATAAATATTCCCCAATAGATACTTACGTATAAAAAACCTCTAATTATAATGAGATTGCAAAATTAACCCTTAACTTATAATTTCATTTAGTAGAGGCTGTGTTAACCTCCCATATAATCGTTAAATAATGTTATTAAATTATACTAGGACCATATACATATTTATAATATCATATATAATCCTCTTATATGGTTTTGATAATAATATTTAGTTATTACCATTGTTTCGGGTGTTAATTTCTTAGTTTTACTATGCATGTTTTGTCATGTTTATTATGCATAGAATATATTTTATTCATATCCAAAATGATATTAATTTCATAAATATTATATTTAATCATAATATAAATTTTATAATAATTCTGGAATGGTTAATATGATAATGAATCTCATCGCATCGTGGAGATGGTAGGTCGTACGTATGCACGGGCGACGATATCATTCCTTAATGGATAAATGGTATAGAATTGATTGGTAAATAAATTATACAGAATCATTAATATGTCATATTACTTATTTTAATCCATTATAATCATAATTATAACCATCCAAATAACATAATGTATAAAAACAAATTACACTAACGTGTGTAGATGGTAAGATGTACGTACACACATGGTGATATTATTTTCATAAAATGGATAAAAAGAAAAATATGGTAGTCCCGTAATCATGATAACAACTCAGTATATGGGTGATACTAGATTTAATAATTTATTATGGAATCAACATTGTAATAAGAAGTAGAAGATGAAAATAAATTGAATTGAATTTGTAAAACAGTTACCTATTCTTCGAGTATCTTCTTTTTATTTTCACAAAAGGACATGTTAGGTTGGATTTAATCCCAATGTATGGACTATAGAATGAATTTAGGGATGTTATAAGGATAAATGGGTAGGGTTTGGCCAAGAAAAACGACATTAGATGTGTGAATAAAAGAGAAGGATATGTTCCCTTTTATAAGAGAGGAGAGAGACACTTTAAGAAACTCTCAAAATATTAAAATATAATAAGACTATTATTGGTAAAAATACTTAAAAGTGGAGCATAAATGAAAATGAGAATATATTTTAGACCATATATTATCCCCCTGTTATTATTTAATATTTTTTTATTTTTAAATTATGTAATAATAAGTTAATTCAATAAGATATCAATATTGTCAAATTTAAAACTATTCATTTAATTTCACTTAAAATACATCTAGACAAAGTGGAAATTATAATATAATGATTTAAAACACATATAATATAAATTATAGTTCTATTAAATTTTTTTATACACATTAACTAATGTAAAATATATCAAAATTAGTATGATTAAAATCATTTATTCTAGTTTTAAGTTTATTAAATGAATATTGTTTTAGAATTGAAGATACTTTTAAGGTAATTATAAAACTTATAAAAATTAAAAATAAATTTATATAAAAAAATAATTTAATTTATATAAAGATATACATTTATATTCGTTCATATCTTGATTTTGGCCCTATGTGGACACATAAAATATATTAAATACAAGATAGTGATATTTTGTAACTATCTTTGATTTAAATAATATATAATTTATTTTTATGGAAAAGTGTCCATTAAACAACTCAAAAATAAATCATAATGTAATAATGGTTGAATAAACTTAATACAATGATTTTTGGACATGTTTTTGTTTTATGTTAAACTTCATAATTTTGATTTTTCCTTAATTAATCTATTTAATTTTAATTGGGGTAATAATAATTTAAATATTAAAAGGTTATAAATTTTTACTTATATGGTGTAAATTGTGCATAAGTATAAATTTTATGAGATTTTAGACCATATAATAATAATTTTGAATTTTGAATATATTTTTATTATTTTTAAATAATTATTATTTTCATCAAATATCAATAGTGTCAATTTTGACAATATTAATTACTTTGACTTTTAAATAAAAATCAAATTGAAATATATATTCGAACCAAACCATTTGATAAACTCTTATAATGTCTTATACACATATAAAATGTATGGGGAACCTTAAATAATTGAAATTTTATTTATTTTAGTATTTTTAATTTCATTTATTTGATATTTCTTTTTACAAATCAATTATTGTGTCATCATTGTGTCACCATTTAATTTAATTAATTATTTTATAAAATTATAAATAAACTATCATGATGTAGATAAAAATTTTAAATTTATAAATATTATTTATAGTCTACCATATCACTCATATGACCACATATTAAAAATATTTTACCTCTTAAAAACAAAAGTATAACAAAATTGGATTTTCTTTAAATATAATATTATAAATAAATTAAATTCATCCAAGTGTCTACAAGTGGTCCTAAAATTGACCCAAGGATTATTTTTTTTCAAAATATACTCATCCAATTAAATTAGGGAAAGTCTCAGGGTAATTTTTATAATGATTATAATATTATTTTTACACTTAATTACCTGATATACCTTTAACCGTGGGCTCAAAAATACTAAATCTACTATTCACCAAAAATTAAGTTGTTCCTATTAGACCAAAAATTTCATAATAATTATTACCATGTATGTACATTTTTCAAAATTCAATTAACAGAAATGGGAAAATTAAGTTTAATGTTAATCCTATAGATGTGGTGAGAATGTGGGTAAAAGAGACGTTCAGAAGATCAATAAATTTCTATATCTAATTCTATTATAAAAAGGATTCAAATGTGGTATATGTATTATTTATCTATTTTTACATTAAAATAAATTTAATGTAAAGTAATTATTTTAATGAAAAATTTAGTTTTTAATAACAATGTAGTATTTTTCACTATTCATAAAAAATTGAAACTTTTCAGAAAAATACCAATAATTCAACCCAAGCTAATTTTGATATTCTGAATTCAAAAATGAAGTATATTTTGAAAAAAAATTATAAATTTCTTAACAAGGTTAATACTATTCATAATCACTTTTTAAATGGATACTTTGATAGATTATAGTGTGCTCGAAATCAGTGTTGTGTGCAGTACAAACTATTGAATTTATTTAAAAAGAAATGTACCATGTGATATTGGGGTGTTACATTATTCCCACTAATAAATTGAATCCTCATAATTTTCTAATTATACTTTAAAAAATAAAAGGTTGATACATGAAACTTCATTTGTAAGAAACCCACATCAGAAATAGGGTTAATAAAACAACTACTTAATAAGTGGTAAAGAGATATGTTCAGGTCACCACCAAATAATAATTTCAAATAGAATAACATTGGTGGAAAGTAGAGAGATGTTCATGGAGGAAAATGTTTATATTTATAGGGAGTGACTAAGGTCATCAATCACAAAAAATTAAATGATAAATGGAAATTTAAGGGCCTCAAAGATATAAACCTATAATGATTTAAAACACCACCGGTTAAACAAAAGGTATTAGGATAACTCAATTTTTAATACTTTTTTTCTAGAGTTGAGGGATTATTTTACTATCCATATAAGAACTTGAGATAACTTAATTTATTTCATTCCATGTCATAAGCATATTCTCATCCTTCGATGGTGCTTCCATATATTTTCACTTAATACCTTACACATGAAAATAAAATTTCAAAAAGAATTTTTCATGCCTGAAGCACCTTTGATAAATCATAATGCCTGAAAGTATTTCCCTCATCCTATAAATATTTATTGAAACCAAAAATGATATCCCAAAGTAACCAATAAATCATACTTTATCCTTAAACAATAATATCCAATGTTCAAGATAATCTATTCCAACTTTGAGACTCATCCAAAATACCTTTTTCCAAATTAACAGTCCAATAAGGTCTCTAAATTTAATAAATCCATCTCAATATCAAATTACCCTAATAATGTAATGTATTTTTTATTTTTACATAACAAACATGTGAATACCTTTATCATGTTGTCTCTTAAAACATGGTAATAACCTGAATTAACATAAAACTTTATTAAATATGTTTATTCCTCCTTATTCCTTATGAAAAAATGTAGAATATTGGATATACTCCTTAAATCCAAAAATATAGTAAACTCCAACAGTGATTGCTAAAACCATTTTTTAAACAAACCATTATTTAGTTCCAAGGTATTTAATAATATCCAATTTAATTTATCCAGATAAATCATCTCTTTGTTCCAACATCATAATCTCAGTATCAGAAACATATTAAGGGTTATCTTTCCTTCAACTGTATTGTTTCTAAAAAGAAAAACTTGTTACTAAGTCAATTTTCTTAGTACTATTAAATATACATTCACAAATCTATAATGAAATAGTACTGTTGTACAGTGCTTATATATTCTATACTTCTTATAACCAGTACATCATTGTTAAAATACTCAATTGAAAAAATTCCAAACATAAGAATATTTATCATTCTTCATCATATATGGTAGTAGGATAATCTCGACCAAGATCCATTTTCCTCTTTTTGGGTATATTCCTTAGACACATGAGACATTGATTAGTGTAGTATCTTATATCCTTGCAGTGGAATCAGTGCACATTGAAAATTTATTTCATTCCCTTATAATCACAAACTTGGTTGACTTTGTCTTCACACTTATAAAAAGCTCCCATTCCCTTCAAGAAAGTACTAGGGTGTTTCTTTGCACAATTAACATATGTTGGAAAATACTTCTTTCCCTTCTTCCATTTATCCAAAATTTTCCCAGCTGTCCTTTAATTCTAATGCATCCCTCTGAATCCATAATATTTAGAGTACTCTTTATTTGTCTATCTATCACTTGATATTATGTCTTCATATGATAAGAATTATTCGGAGATTATTTCGCATCGAAATATTGGATTAATACCATGAAATATATGATCATTCTTATTATTTGGA
Source organism: Viscum album (assembly GCA_963277665.1). NCBI lineage: Eukaryota > Viridiplantae > Streptophyta > Magnoliopsida > Santalales > Viscaceae > Viscum > Viscum album. Next base: position 1,154,060,873 of record OY728135.1, read on the forward strand.
TCGTGTGCATCAGTGAGGTTCACATTAATTCTATTGGATGTATTTTCGAAATAAAGAAACATACTAGGTTAGATCACATCATAACGTATAATAAAAAAACAAGAAAAATTCTTAACAAAATTGACAATTTATGCAAATTTAGTACCATAATCCTAATAATGGTTTCTTTGGGGACATATTTACTTTTAAATCCTTTATAATGGCTTGTAAATAAAATGTGAATTATCCTAAGAATATCCCCCAGGAGTGTCAATGTAGGTACACAGTAAGGCTCATTGTCGTGTAGTAGGTTACCCCAAGTCAAGCCTGGAACACCTTGTAAGAGTTATTACACCTTGGTACATCAATTCTAGAACAAAATATACTTGTAGTATACAGATAGGGATATATTTTCTAATAATAATCACATAATATCTACATTACCAAAATTCTAGGACGTTCTTCTATACTTATCATCAAAGTAGGGTTATGTTCCATAATCTATGTCTTATAAATCTAGTTTCCATGGTTGTTTCTAAACTTACTCTAATACCAATTGTAACCCCCCAACCCAGAATCCTAGAGATAGTGCATTATTTTAATACACTGGCATGATTAAAATGAATCAAATATCAAAGGACCAATTAGTTTAGTAGTCTAGAAAAAATGATTACATACATGAAACTTTCATTTCAATTCAAAACATATTATAAAAGGTAGGTAATATTTTGATAATTGCATTATTCAATTAGCTTAACTCTGCATATCAGTCATAATACATATCTTGGAAACCTAGGAATGTAAAACATAATAAAGGGGTGTGATCAGATGCTTAGTAAGGTAAACAATATAGCAGAAGCTGTCATAAATAAGAATACACTACGGAAAAAATGGGTATTTGCGACGGGTTATTTGCGAAGGGAATAAATCCCGTCGCAAATAGCCCTATTAAAAACTTATTTGCGACGGGGGTATTTGCCCGTCGCAAATAAGTAGCCTTTTGCGGCGGGATAGCTTTCCCCGTTGCAAAAGGACTGGTGCCCTTTGCGCGCCAAATCGCGGGAAACATATTTGCGACGGGGGAATATTCCCGTCGCAAATAACCGGCGGCGGTAAAAGGTATTTGCGACGGGAATATTCCCCCGTCGCAAATAACTATTTAACCGTTGACCGTAATAAATGCTGGCTAAGGTATTTCCGACGGGATACCCGTCGCAAATGGGCCTGTCGCAACTAATCTAACCTATAAATACCCCAATCCGTTTTTTTCAAATCATTCTCAAATTCCATCTTCTTCTTCTCTCAAAATTTTATTTCTAGAGTTCAGTTTTTCTCAAGTTTAATTTTTTTCTCCGGAGTTGATCTTGAAGTTTTGAAGAACGATCAGAGATCAACCTCAGATCAATTTTCAAGGTATTTATATTTATTTTAATTTAATATTTATTTTTAATGTTTTATTAGTTTTAATTATTCTTAATTAGTTGTAATTTAATTATGTTTACATTGTTTTATTACTTAATAATTAGTAATAAATACTAATAATTAGGAATAATAACATTATTAAATTATTAATATATTTTATTATTAATATTAAAATAATATAATTTTTTTATATATATACAATTCTCTTTTCATTTGTGTGTTTGCTGTCTTCACATGTATTATTTGTATATGGAGATAGAAAACACACAGATGAAAGGAGAATTGTATATAAAATAGAAAATTATATTATTTTAATATTAATAATAAAATATACTAATAATGTTATTATTCCTAATTATTGATAATTATTCCTAATTATTGGTAATTATTCATTTAATTACTCATAATTAAGAACAATTACCAATAATTAGTAATAATTAGTAATAATTAGTAATAATTAGTAATAATTACCAATAATTAGTAATAATTAGTAATAATTAGTAATAATTAGTAATAATTACCAATAATTAGTAATAATTACCAATAATTAGTAATAATTACCAATAATTAGTAATACTTACCAATAATTAGTAATACTTACCAATAATTAGTAATAATTACCAATAATTATCAATAATTAGTAATAATTAGTAATAATTATTACTAATTATCAATAATTAGTAATAATTATTAATAATTACTAATAATTACCACTAATTAGTAATAATTAAGAATAATTAGTAATAATTAAGAATAATTAGGAATAATTACCAATAATTACCAATAATTAGGAATAATTAGTAATAATTAGTAATAATTAGTAATAATTAGTAATAATTAGTAATAATTAGTAATAATTAGTAATAATTAGTAATAATTAGGAATAATTAGTAATAATTAGGAATAATTAGTAATAATTAGGAATAATTAGTAATAATTAGGAATAATTAGGAATAATTAGGAATAATTAGGAATAATTAGGAATAATTAGCAATAATTAGCAACAATTAGTAATAATTACCAATAATTAGTAATAATTAGTAATAATTACCGGTAAATAGTAATAATTACCGGTAAATAGTAATAATTAGTAATAATTAGAAATAATTACCTCTAAATAGTAATAATTAGTAATAATTAGTAATAATTACCAATAATTAGTAATAACTACCAATAATTAGTAATAATTACCAATAATTAGTAATAATTACCAATAATTAGTAATAATTACCAATAATTACCAATAATTAGTAATAATTAGTAATAATTAGGAATAATTAGTAATAATTAGGAATAATTAGTAATAATTAGTAATAATTAGTAATAATTAGTAATAATTAGTAATAATTAGTAATAATTAGTAATAATTACCAATAATTAGTAATAATTACCAATAATTAGTAATAATTACCAATAATTAGTAATAATTATTAATAATTATCGGTAAATAGTAATAATTAGTAATAATTAGAAATAATTACCGGTAAATAGTAATAATTAGTAATAATTAGTAATAATTCGTAATAATTACCAATAATTAGTAATAATTACCAATAATTAGTAATAATTACCAATAATTAGTAATAATTACCAATAATTACCAATAATTAGTAATAATTAGTAATAATTAGTAATAATTAGTAATAATTAGTAATAATTATCAATAATTAGTAATAATTAACAATAATTAGTAATAATTACCAATAATTAGTAATAATTACCAATAATTAGTAATAATTACCTATAATTAGTAATAATTAAGAATAATTAGTAATAATTACCGGTAAATAGTAATAATTAGTAACAATTAGAAATAATTACCAATAATTAGAAATAATTACCAATAATTAGTAATAATTACCAATAATTAGTAATAATTACCAATAAATTCCAATAATTACCAATAATTAGTAATAATTAGTAATAATTACCACTAATTAGTAACAATTAGTAATAATTAGTAATAATTACCAATAATTAGTAATAATTACCAATAATTACCAATAATTAGTAATAATTAGTAATAATTAGTAATAATTACCAATAATTAGTAATAATTAGTAATAATTATCAACAACTAGTAATAATTAGTAATAATTAGTAATAATTACCAATAATTAGTAATAATTAGTAATAATTACCAATAATTAGTAATAATTAGTAATAATTACCAATAATTAGTAATAATTAGTAATAATTACCAATAATTATTAATAATTACCAATAATTAGTAATACTTAACAATAATTAGTAATATTTACCAATAATTAGTAATAATTACCAATAATTACCATTAATTAGTAATAATTACCAATAATTACCAATAATTAGTATTAATTACCAATAATTAGAAATAATTACCAATAATTACCAATAATTAGTAATAATTAGTAATAATTACCAATAATTACCAATAATTAGTAATAATTAGTAATAATTAGTAATAATTAGTAATAATTAGTAATAATTACCAATAATTTCCAATAATTACCAATAATTCGTAATAATTAGTAATAATTACCAATAATTAGTAATAATTACCAATAATTAGTAATAATTACCAATAATTAGTAATAATTACCAATAATTAGTATTAATTAGTAATAATTAATAATAATTACCAATAATTACAAATAATTAGTAATAATTAGTAATAACTAGTAATAATTACCAATAATTAGTAATAATTAGTAATAATTAGTAATAATTAGTAATAATTACCAATAGTTAGTAATAATTACCAATAATTAGTAATAATTACCAATAATTAGTAATAATTACCAATAATTAGTAATAATTATCAATAATTAGTAATAATTATCAATAATTAGTAATAATTACCGATAATTACCAATAATTACTAATAATTACCAATAATTAGTAATAATTACCAATAATTAGTAATAATTATCAATAATTAGTATTAATTAGTAATAATTACCAATAATTGGTAATAATTAGTAATAATTACCAATAATTGGTAATAATTAGTAATAATTATTAATACTTACCAATAATATTAGTACTATGAAAATAATAAAAAAATTATATAATATTAAAATTATCAATATTTGTAACATGTTTTTCTTTATTCTCAACATATTTAATTCTTAAAGGGTCATTTTTTAGGTCTATCTCAATAAAAAGTTTACGTCAGTCGTGTATGATCTAAACTCTATAATTATCCTAGCTTGAGTGTTTTTTCTAACAAATTATTCAAAACCAGTAATGCTTTTATATTTTATAGAGAAATATGGAACAACGAGGTCGTCAACAATCATTATTAGGTGACCGCATGTGGATAAATCAACGTAGAAATCCAAACGGTTCTGGTTTAAATCCAGTATATGTTGAGGGTGTGGAGACTTTTTTATCATTTGCGGCATCAAATACAGAATTTGTTTCAGAAGGAAAAATAAAATTCCCTTGCAGAAAATGTGCATTGAGAACGTTTGACACATTTGACAAAGTGGGAGAACATCTCTTGCGTTTTGGTTTTCAACGAGATTATGTATTTTGGTATCAACACGGTGAACGCAGTTCCAGAGCAGGTGATACCAACTTGATTCCGGATCCATCCCGGTTTCAAGATTTAGTACATGATGTTGCAGGTTCATCTATTCAACATACAAAAACTCCGGCTGATATAGCTTCAAATCCTGAGTTGGCACCGTCTGAATTTTATGAGTTGTTGAAGTCTGCTGAGGATGCATTATATCCTGGAAGCAAGATGAGTAAATTAGAAGCAGTTGCAAAATTTATGGCTATCAAATCGGATAACAGAATGTCAAACACCAGTTTTGACCAGATATTTTCTTTGCTTAAAACACTGTTACCCGAAGGAAATGTTTTACCTACAAATTACTATGAGAGTAAGAGGCTGGTTCGAAATTTGGGACTTACTTGTCAGAAGATTCATGCATGTTCAAATGACTGCATTTTATATTTTGGGGAAAATGAGTCGTTGGATAGTTGTCCCACATGTGGGCAACTGAGATATAAAGAAGGACAACACGGGAAGTCTGGTTTGATTTCTGTAAAATAGTTGAGATATTTTCCGCTTACATCCAGACTCCAACATTTATTCATGTCTAAGAATACAGCGACAATGATGTCATGGCATAAAGAGAATATTTCAACCGATAAAAGCTTGAATCATCCAGCCGATGGTGATTCATGGAAACATTTTGATAGAGTGCATCCATCCTTTGCTTTAGAAGCTAGAAATGTTCGACTGGGGCTTTCCACTGATGGTTTCTATCCGTTTGGATCTTATGGTAGTAAATATTCATGTTGGCCTGCTTTTTTAACTCTGTACAATTTACCTCCATGGATGTTGATGAAGGAGCCATATATCTTTTTGACTTTACTAATTCCAGGACATCCGAAGAAAAATATTGATGTTTATTTGAAACCATTGATTGATGAATTAAATTTATTGTGGATTACTGGTGTCATTACATATGATGTTGCAACGAAACAGAATTTCATACTGAGAGCAGCATTGATGTGGACAATAAGTGACTTCCCGGCTTATGGGATGTTATCTGGCTGGAGTACACACGGTCAGAAATCATGTCCTTACTGTATGGGAGAGAACAAAGCATTTATGCTCATTCATGGAAAGAAACCTTGTTATTTTGACTGTCATCACAGGTTTCTTCCAGCTGATCATCATTTTCGCAGAAACAGATCTCATTTCAGAAAAGGAACAGTTGAAAGGGAAGGACCTCCAAAAATGCTATCAGGTTCGGAGTTAAAATTAGTTGTACTTTCATTACCTCCCATAACTTTTGGTCCCACAATAAACCAACAGAAAATTTCTGGTTTTGGGAAAGAACACAATTGGATTAAATGTAACATATTTTGGGATTTTCCATATTGGTCTGATTTGTTGGTCCGACACATGTTAGATGTCATGCATATTGAGAAGAACTGTTTTGATAATTTGTTTCATACAGTTTTGGATACGCCAGGAAAGAGCAAATACAATGTAAATGCACGTTTAGATCTTGCCCAAATTTTCAGGCGTCCAGAATTGGAACTATTTGAGAATGTCAGAACAAAAAGGTTACTGAAACCAAAAGCAGCTTATACACTGTCTAAAGAAAACCGTTTATTATTTTGTCAGTGGATTGCAGATTTGAGACTTCCAGATGGCTGTGCTTCCAATTTGGGTAGATGTGTAAAGAATGGTCATATTACTGGATTAAAAAGTCATGATTGTCGTGTTATAATGGAAAGACTGCTACCCATTGGATTAATAGGTCTGTTGAATTCTGTGATTTGGGATTCTATAACAGACATGTCTCAATTTTTTCGGGAAATTTGTGCGGCTACAGCAGATTATGATGCTCTAGGAAAACATGAAAAAGATGTTGTTGTAATTATATGTAAACTGGAAAAAATATTTCCGCCGTCTTTCTTCGACTCAATGGAACATTTGATGTTACATTTTCCATATGAAGCCATATGTGGAGGTCCAGTACAGTTTCGATGGATGTACCCATTTGAAAGATGCATGCAAAAATTGAAAAGAAAAGTACGTAACAAAGCATCTGTTGAAGGATCTATTGCAGAAGCTTATTTGCAAGAGGAAATATCTTTTTTCTGCTCCCATTATTTTTGAATCTGAGTATCCTTCAAAAAAAAACCGAATGGGACGGAACGAGAGGAATATTGATGAAATCGACAATCAATTATCTGTTTTCAACCAGTCAGAGCTTGGTTTTGGTGGAGTTTATGAACACTGGATTTCAGATGATGAACATCATAGAGCTCATATGTATGTTCTGCTCAACTGTGAAGAGATGACATCAGTTGTACTGTAAGTGTTTATATCACTTATTCTATCATTTATGTTACAGTAAATAACTTTGGTTTTTATAGGTTGTATGATAATCATATCAAGAAACAAATTCCACAAATTACAGCAGCTGCTCTTGAAGAACGTCGACTGAAAAATTTCTCTTAGTGGTTTCAAAAACTGGTAACATAAATTCTTTATCTTTTAGCAACTCATTCAATGTATAGTTTACTATATTGATAATTATTTCACAAATTTTCAGGTGTCCCGACATGCTGATAAAATTGACAAACGACTGTGTGTATTGAGTAACCCACCTTCCAAACTTGTTAAAACTTATAATGCATATGTGGTGAATGGATTTAGATTCCACACACATGCATATGGGGAATCAAAAAAAACAATGAACAGTGGAGTTAGCTTGAGAGGATCTCATCATCGAGAAAATGAAGTTGACTTTTATGGCATACTTGATGAAATCATTGAACTCTGTTATCTTGGACAACATTACATAACCATGTTCAAATGTCGGTGGTTGGATACAGAGAGAGGCGTGCATGTTCATCCGACTCATGGAATCATCGATATTAAATGTAAAAGTGTTCTCGCAGTAAATGAACCATTATTATAGGCTCAAAAGGCACATCAAGTTTATTACGCAAAGTACTATGCTACATCAAGAGACATGACTGATTGGTGGAGTGTAATAAAAATCAAAATTCGAGACAATCAGTTTAGTCAAAGTGAATGTGCTTTCACTGATGTGCAAAGAATTGAAGTTTTTCAAGAGAGTACTCAAAATCAATTTTTTTTGCAAAGAGACATGAGTATCGATGACGACACCCCACATTTAAGATTCGGTGATGACGATGATGTTAAGGATGTCACATATGAATTTGAAATGGTAATAGATGAAGCAATTGTAACTCGAATGGATATCGATGATGTTGAGGAGGAATATGAAGATGACATTGACATATATGAAGATGATGATGAAGATGAACACTGATAGAATTCCATGGTATTTATATACAATCATAATATGTATATATGTATATATAATAGTAATTATGAATTATTTACTAACAACATTAACATTTTCTGTTTCAGATGGACGAAGCCACATTTCATGAGTTGGCGGATGCTGACCTGACTTTCGATGCAGATGAGTTGCTGCCAGATGACCCTCAGCCTGCAGGCGCTCCAGGGAGTACGCGGAGGGGGCGCGGTCTTGCACGATTGATGATTCCTGACCCCGTCCCCGAGCAACGTCCATGTCTTGGGTTTGATCCACGCACACATAGGTGTGATAACCTGTGTGATAACCTGTTGATTTGACTAAGATTTCATTAATCTATTCACATATTAAATGTTTATTATTTTTACAGTTTTCTGCATATAACAGTCGGACAGGGCAGCGCTATTTTTCGCAACTATTTATCTCAGCCGTGGACCACATGGGAGCAGATTCCCATTGATGTGCAGTAGGCCATGTTCGGCCATTGGTTGGTACGTACGTAAATAAATAATTTTTATTTTGAAAATTATTTCATTTCTAACTTGATATTTTGATTTATTTGTAGGGTTTATGGTATCCGATCGAGGATACCATGCGTGACGCCATCCATGAGGCATGGGAGGTGGCCATGCGTGATCGCCTTCCTCAGTTTTTGCACAATTTAAGAAAAGCTGCGATGAAGAAAGCAGGAGTGTCAGATTTTGACGAGTCATGTAGAGCACACCGACCAGAGTACATTTCATCCCATGTATGGGATGGATTATGTGCGCACTGGTTGAGTGGTGCCTTTCAGAGGAGATCATCAGTGGGGAGACAGAATCGGGGGAGACAGGAGGTGACTCATCGAGCTGGGAGTCGTTCTTTCAGTACTCATAGACAGCATCTGGTACGTACATTATTTATAAATATTTTATATAACTATAAATATTAACAGTTTATTTTTTATTCTTATAGGCTGTCGAGCACCCTGATATTACGGAGTACGACGTATATTGGAGGATGTATAGTGATCCTGCTACTGGGGAGCTCAGAGGTGATCGTCAGCATCACATCGTGGTTAGTATTATTTGTTTTCAAGTTTAAAAATTAACTGTATATAATATATTCACAATTTTAATTTTAAATTGCAACTACAGGAGTCATATGAGGCTGCAGCATCACAGGCCCGACCTGAGAGTCAGGCCGAGTCATCAGATCAGACCACTGGCCGTCAGTTTGATGAGGCGGCATGGATGCAGGCCACTCAGTATGCCTTTGAGAAGGGCCGGGTAGTTGGTATCAGCTCTCAACTGACTCCCAGAGATTATTATGGCACTGCTGCGATGTCGGCGTCCAACTCGAGAGGAGCTCGTGCATCTTCTTCTACTATACAGTATGAGGATCAGTTGTGATCTCATACTGCACTGATAGAGAGTCTCCGACAGGAGTAGGAGAATATGCGTCAGCAGCATGAGGAGGAGCGTCAACGCCAGCAGCAGCTGTACGAGGAGCAGACGAGTCGGTGGCAGCAGTAGCATCAGGAGCAGATGGAGTACATGCGCTGACTCACTCATGCTTTAGGGATGGAGTTTTCTCCACCACCATCTACAGATCCCCCCCTCCCCCCCTCCTTCAGATTAGAGTTTGTATTTATGTTATAAAATTTGTGAAATCAAAATATGATTTTTTTTTTCTATTCGTAGTTTCTGTCTCATTATAAAATATTTATTAATATTCTATTATTTTTTATTTTTGAATTATAATTCTATTATTATTATATTAATTAAAATAATTTATTATTTTTATTTGTGAATTATAATTCTATTATTATATTAATTGAAATTATTTATTAATATTTTATTATTTTTTATTTTTGAATTATAATTGGATTATTATTATATTAATTAAAATAATTTATTAACAATTTATTTTTTTTTATTTTTTTATAGTATTTGCGACGGGATACTATTCCCGTCGCAAATAATATTATTATTTGTTTATTTTTTTAAATTTTTTTTTGCGACGGGCCCCGTCGCAAATAGTTTTTTACAAATATATGGAGTACTAGTTGCGACAAGGATTCTCCCCGTCGCAGAAAAGGGCTTTAGCGACGGGCCCGTCCCAAAAAATTGTTATTGCGACACCGTTTTCAGCAACGGGTCATTTGCGACGGGACCCCATCGCAAAAAGCCATTTGCGACGGGATCCCGTCGCAAATGACCCGTCGCAAATACCTGTTTTTCTAGTAGTGATAAACATTTAAGAAAAGGTATAAAACTATGTCAAAATATTTTTAAACATAATCTTGAGCATACGATAGAAATAATAAATCACATAATTATATTTAAACATACAAATGGATATTATACTAGTCTAATAATCACATTTAATATCAATAACTAATATCATAATATGAGAATGCATAATTCTGGAAATCATAAACATACCATCAAGGATTCATACCATGACCATAGATAAACAAGAAGAAACCCAATCTAGTTTGTCTCATGAGACCTAAAAATGCATTGAGGTGATATAGTGGGCACCACCCATCACTTACTTTGTCCAATACATTCCCCATATGAAAGGATTAAAACATAACCAACATAATCATTTGTATTAAAACTTGCAAAGGAAATGTTAATACATTAACAATAAACCATGAATGGTATTAAAATAGAACATCTACAGTCAAACATAATATAAAAAAATTAACACAATATGGTATATTTTATCATAATAAAACAACCTCAATTAAATATAAAATCAAAAAAAAGTATGTTGACATAAATGAAAATAATCATTAAAACTATTTGAGAGAAATAACCCTTTTTTACTTTGAAATCATTTAAAATACATGAAATTATAAAATAAAACATTTTTTGAAAATAAACTTGTAATAATGTAAGGGAATATTCAAAATGTTAAGACATCATGGTGGTGGGAAAATCCAATCACACCGTATAAGTTAGAATAAACATTCCTTTCTTAATTTGTCGAAAAGGTCATAAAGTACCTCGTTTGGAAAATGAAAGAAGGATTCCTTTCGAAACATTTTATTGAAATAAAAAAATGGGTATAAATGAATTTAATTTTTTTAGATAAATAATAAAAATATTTTTATTTTTTAAAAATATGGACATGGATAATAAGTATTCCCTAGTAGATACTTACGTATAAACAACCTTGAATACATATGAGATTGCAAAATTAACCCTACTTTATTTTAGTATAGGGAGATTTAACCTTTGGTATATTGGTTAGATAATGTTATTAAATTATAATAGTACCATATCTATATTTATAATATCATATATTGATCCCCTTATATCATTTTGTTAATAATATTTTAGTATTACCATTGTTTTGGGTGTTATCTGCTTTGTTTTCTGATGCATATTTCATCATGTTTCTAATGAATAGAATATATTTTATTAATATAAAAAATTATATTATGTTCATAAATATTATATTTACTCATCATATAAATTTTATAATAAATATTGAATGGTTAACATGGATAATGAATCTCATCACGCAGTGGAGACGATAGGCTGTGCGTACGCACAAGCGACAATATCATCCAATTAATGGTTAAATGGTATGTAATTGGTTAGTATATTAACTATAAAGAATAATTATCATGTAATATTCCTTATTTATATCCATTATACTCATAATTATACCCTTCCAAATAAAGTAATGTGGAAAAATAATTACACCACGACATGGAGATGGTAAGTCGTATGCACGTACACATGGTGATATTGTTTTTCATACGATGGATAAAAAGAAGAATATTGTTTTACCATAATCCTGATAACATATAATTATATGGATTCTAATGGATTTATTACTTTATTATGGAAACAAAATAGGAAGATGAAGTAGAATATGCAAAGAAATAGAATTGAATTGGTAAAACAATTACCTCTTCTTCGAGTATATCCTTTTGATTTTCACAAAAAGGCATCTTAGGTTGACTTTATGAAAAAAGTATAACCTATATGATTAAGTGATGGAAGTTTTAAGTAGAAAAAGGGAGGGGTTGAACAGGTCAAATTTCTTTAGAGTTCTGAATAAAATTAAAGGATATGTTCCCTTTTATAAGAGAAGGGAGGGACAATTTAGGAAACTCTCAAAAAATATTATAATATAATAATACTATTATAGATCTAAATACTTAAATATGGACCAAAAATGTAAATTATTATACATTTTATATCATATCATATCCCCTTGTGACTATTTAACATTTTTTTAAAATAATTTAATAATAAATTAATTCAATAAGATATCATTATTGTCAAATTTAATAGTATTCATTTAATTTGACTTACATTACATCAAGAAAAATTTGGAATTAGAATATAATGATTTCAAACATATATAATATATCTTAATGGTCTTGTATATTTGTTAGACACATAACCCAATATATATAAAAATTAATATTATTAAAATCATTTATTATATTTTTATGTTAATTAAATTAATATTGTTTTAGAAATGAATAGACTTTTAAGGTAATTATAATAATTATAAAAATAAAAAATAAATTTATATAATGAAAATAATTTATTTTATTTCAAAATAGATATTTATATTCATTCCTATATTGATTTTGGACCTATGTGGAAAAATAAAATATATTAAATACAAGACAGTGATATTTTATAACTATCTTTGATTTAAATAATATATAATTCATTTTCATGGACAATTTTCTATTAAAAAACTAAAAAAATATCATAATGTGATGAGGGTAGAATATACTTCCTCCAATAATTTTTGGACATGTTTTGGTTTTATTTTAAACCTTATAATTTTGATTTACCCTTAATTAATCTATTTTATTTTAATTATGGTAATAAAATTTTAAATATTAAAAGGTTATAATTTTTTTATTATATGGATTAATTATCCATAAATGGAAATCTTATGATATTTTAGACCATATAATAATCATTTTTTATTTTTAATTTTTGTATGGTTTTTAAATAAGTTAATAAATTATTATTTTCACAAAATATCTATAGTGTACATTTTGACACTATTAATTACATTAACTTTATATTAAAACAAAAAAATGTAACTTTGAACCAAACCATTTAATAAATTCCTAACATGTATTAGTCACCAATAAAATTTTTCGGGAACCTTAACTATTTCAAATTTTATTTATTTTAATATTTTTAATATCATTTATTTCATATTTCCTTTAACAAATAAATAATTGGGTCATCATTGTGTAACCATTTAATATAATTATTTATTTTATACAATTATAAATAAATTATCATGATTTAGTTAAAAATTTTCATTTTTTAAATATTATTTATAGTCGACCATATCAGTTATATTACCTCATATAAAAAATATATTACTTGTAAAAAAAAAAGTATAGAAAAATTATATATTTTTTAAATATAATATTATAAATATATTAAATTCATCTAAGTGGATCCAAGTGGTCCAAAAATATACCCAAGGATTATTTCGGTCTAAAAATACTCATCTAATTAAATTATGTAAAGTATTAGAGTAATTTTAGAATTCTTATAATATTATTTTTACCTTTAATTACCCTATTTACCTTTAACCCTGGTAAAAAATGTTGCTTTTCATAAAAAATTAAGTTGATCTTATTAGAACAAAAAATTTCAGAAAAATTAAAACCATGTATGACCGTTTTTCTAAATTCAGTTCACATAAAAGGGAAACTTATATTTAATGTTAGTCCTATAGATGCGGAGAGAAGGTGGGGAAAATAGTCGTTCCAAAGATCATTATATTTTGATATATAATTCTACTATAAAAATGACCCCAATGAGTTATATGTATTATTTATCTATTGTGAATTTAAAATGAATTTAAATTTAAATAATTATTTAAATGAAAAGTCCATTTTTAATAACAATGAAGTATTTTTCACTATTCATCCAAAATGGAAACTTTTCAGAAAAATACAAAAAAATTCACCCTAAGGAAATTTTGATATTCCAAATTAAAAAATGTAGTAAATTTTGAAAAAAATAAAATTTATAAATTTCATAATGTGGTTAATACTATTCATAATCACTTTCTAAATGGCTAGTTTGATAAATCATAGTGTGCTTGGACTCAATATTTCATGCAACACACGCTATTGAATTTATTTAAAAAGAAAAGTACTGTGAAATCTTGGGTGTTACATTGGTTGTATTATGTGAAGTAGGTAAAAATTCATTATTTATGGAGTAGAATGTTGGCAGTGAAATTTACACACATCTGTGAGTGAAGGGTTCCACAAATGAAACTATGTATGTGTATACTGTGTGTGAAAGTGTAGCGCACATGAGGAAGATGAAAAGTACAGTAGCATGTGTGATTTATTTTCATGCAAATGATTAGTGTGCATAAGACATTTTTGTGTATACAAAACTATTTCATGAATATGAAGTATACAAGGAATAAGTAAGAAGTTTATATATGGTTCAATACATATGTAAAGAGGACTGGAAAGTGTGTGCATAAAAGAAAAAAATGGACATTGTGTTTTTCCATGCATATGTAAACAAGTACTTGTATACATGATTGCTTAATCATTTGAAGAATCAGGAAGTCAATACATAGTGTGTCTATATAGTATTTATTTGAGCAATAAAAAAACACTTGAGGCTGTGTATTTGTGCATGAATTCAATAACACATTCGTAATGAAAAATCAATTAGAATCCCATGAATTGTTTATACATGCACGAAGAGTGAGTCATCCATGCATTTATGTTCATTCATGAAGTTTGTATAAATTTCATGATTAGTGTGTAGTGTTTCGAGACTGAAGCCAGGAAAATTTTATGATCAGTCATACATAAGTATTTTTATATCTAAGTTTTCAGTGTTTAGTGAGGCTGGGTCTTTAGTAGAAGAAAAAATGTTTTCCCAAGCATTTTTGTACTCAGGTAGCTGATTATATTTAGTGAAAATAATTATTTGAACAAGTAAAATATTATTTAAAAGGTGCTTGGTTTGTACATGAGACTATGTGATCCAACAAGCTTGTAGAGGAGGATCAACTGATCATCCTATATGTGAATCAATTATTCAAGAAGAAGTTGAAGGCTGCAGTTGGGGGGTCTAAATAGTTACTGATATTTGTGATGGGGGGGGGGTGGTCATATCCAATCATGGTGAAGAAGGTGTATTGGGGGGGGGGGGTCTAACAAACTATTTAAAGATTATTGGAATTGAGGGGTAAAACCAGTTTGTAATTGGGGTTTCTAACTAATTATTGTTGTAATCACCATCTGTTATAGTAAAGAATCTGTTATGGGGGTCTAACCAACATTGAAATAAGTAGGTATCTTTACCGAACGTTGTAAATCCATGTGTGCTATGATTTATTTCATTATTATTTCTTTAATGGTGAATCTAAATATTAAATATGAGGGATCAAGACTCTAATCATTCAAAGAGGATGAATCAAAAGGAAACGATTTTGTGAAAGTATTATACTTCTCATTCACATCCCTCTCAGTGGTATCTAACTAATCCTTTACCACTTAAATTAGTGTCAGATCATGGTAAAATATGTATATCCATATGAGTTTTTGAGAAATTTATAATTTGAATTCAGTGAAAAGTCATGGAATTCTAACTTTTATTGGCATGAAGTATCACATTTAGAGTAATAGAATAATTCTTTACCTTATATATCTTGGTCTCGTAGTGATAGATGAAACATAAGTTGGTTTACCTACTATTAATAAATTTGTTTCTATGAATCAAGATACCAAGAAAAATATGGGAATTGATAGTAAGGATCATAATAAGATCTTGATGGATTTATTAGAAAAATTTTACACTAAAGTGAGGGGCCTTCAAACTACCAAGTAAATCTGGGATAAATTGAGAAGAAGTTATGAAGGAAATCTTAAAGTTAAGGAATCAAAGTTGAAAATATAGAGAATAAAGTTTTAAGATATTAAAATGATTGATGATGAAAGTATTGATGAATACTTTACAAGAATAAATGAAATTTTCCGCAATATCATATGTTTTGGAGAGAAGTTAGATGATTCTACTATTATAAAGAAGCATATGAGAAATTTCCTAGATATATTTGAGCTAATTATTTTAGCACTGTAATAGGGAGAATATATATCATTGGATGAAATTCATAATATGCTCATATCTTATGAAATGAGAAAATTTCCAGCATTCAAGAAAAAGGAAAGAGATGATACGACCTACGAAGTTATGACAAAAGGAAAAACTAAAATCAATTAAGAACCCTGATCAAGTGATTCCAAGGATGAAGATGATAAAAATGAATTAAAAAATGATGGACTTGTTTGAGAAAAATGTTCAATAGGGGTCAATGGAAGGTAAATAGAGAACAATCATAAAAGTGGTGGAAATTTCACAATGGTGGTTATTTTACCAGAAACTGTCTAAAGAAGAAGGATGATGATTCTGAATCAGGCGAAAAGGATGGTAAGTTTTAGAGAAGTATATAGAAGAAACATAAAAGAGGTTTACTTCTAAAAAGATAAATATGGAGAGAATATAAATAAATTAATTTACATCATCAAGTTGTGAGTCAGAAGATGAAAAAAATTCAAAGAATCAAATGTGATTTATGGTTAAATCCAAGAAATATAAATACTCATTTGAAGGTAATGAAGGTGATGAAAAAACTTTTTTGGAATGGATTCTAAAATAAAACATGGAAAATACTATATTTGAGAATATGAAACTCACGAAAGAATAGAAAGTATAGAATAATAAAATTGTTAATATCTCCTTTGAGAATCAATAATTTTTCTAGAAAGACAAGATTTATCTTAATGAGATAAAATAAAATAATAAGAACATTATTGAGTTATAATGAAAGATAAAAAGTATTCAAAATGAATATCTTGACAAGGAAGAATTGGAACTTATTGAAGAGAACAAACAAAATCATTTAAAATTAGATGAACGTGAAAATATGGTGAATGATCTTGAAGAGAGAATTATTGAGAATGAGGAAGAATTATCTGAGACGTAATCTATTTGTCTGAAAACTGAAAGTTATTTGAAGAAGATGAAATAATAATTCACAACAATTATTGAGATTAACGGTGAATCTTGTTAAGCTATTGAGAAGAAGGATTTGGATATTTTTTTTATTTTAAGCCAAATTAATCTCAACATACTTTTGATATTTCTAAAAATACAGGTCTGAAATAGAAGACTAAATCAAACTGGCCTAGAAGAAAAATGAGAAAACATTTTTCACAAATTAAGAATATAGTAATTCCTCCAAAAGATTCCCTCTTGAGAAGATACATCCACAGTCTGTGAAAAAGCAATAACCACAATATTCAGAGCCTAATTTCAATGAGTCAAGAAGACCATGGTTCAGAGGCTATTATTGGTGATGTGGGGTGTTTGATCATAAGTATTATTCAAGCTGGTATAACATGTCACTACTAAAGAGGATACATGAATCAAGGGGGATACCTGATGAGTATATGAGAATATATTATCATAAAGAGAAGTCTATGATCATGGATTTTTCTAAATGATCAATGCATAACATAAATGAATGTTGGAATGAGGCCTGTGGAATATGTGGTCAAGAAGGTAAGAAATCTAAAAAATACTGAGTTTATTTATCAAGTAAGATTTCTCATAATTAATAAGAGATAAAAATTTTGAAAGTGAATAAACCAACATTCACTAGTGAATCGCATGAGAAGCTGAAACAATTTGAAAAAGATCAGAAGATTTCCAGATAGAAAGAATAGAAAATGGTTACATATGAAGAATTTAATGATGATTAGGATTCTTCTACAAATGATGACTTGAAAATTATGCAGTGGGAAAGGTTTGGTCAATTTGGGCATGACAAAAAAAATTGCATGATACTTATAAAAACCCAATAGATGAAGGAGAACCCTTCTAAATCATAGTTTAAAAGGAATAAGGGAAAACAAAGTTGAGAGGTAGCACTCTTCCAGAGTTTTATTTCTACGAAACAAACAAGTTCCCCTTTATTATTGTTTATAAATACTTTTGTACTAACATGCAATGAACTAAAGGAGATGGATGCTTCCCTATAGAGGGATAATTCATGATTTGATATTGTTAAGTTTTCACAATCCTTTGAAAATGATTATCAATCTTATACATTTAATCTGAATTTTAAAGGGGAATCTATTTTTCACTTAAAATATCTAATTTTTTTGATTCAGATGTGTGTAGGAAATATCTTAGCAATATTTTTCAAATTTTTACATGAGATGAAGTTGTTGAAACAATTTTGAGATTGGTTTCACATTATAATATTTCAATATGTTTGATGATTAGTTGACATATACCTTGTTTTCTACACTAGGTTTTCCCATGTAGACTTATAGTTGATTAAATAAAACTCAATGCTATTGTTGAGTTAGGTCTCATTTTATAGAGAGGAATTTTCTTGAGATTTAAACTCTTAAATTTACCTTTATATTCATTTCCAATAATGGGGAGAAATAAAAGTAAAAAAATTGACATCATTTGAGTATTGACAAAAAATACAATGGGAGAGATTTAAGTGTCCAGTGAATTGCATTTGTTTTAATGAGTTTTCGATGGAAGATTTCAATGTGTTTAAAGTTTTTATTTATGATGATTGAAGATATTTTCTTTAGTTACAAATACTTGTGCAAATATGAATTCCAAATTTTTACTACATTTATTTAAAGATAAAAAATAAGATCTAGGAAAAATGTTTTTTTATGAGGTGGTTTTCATGTAGTTTATGATATAATTTTGAGAATGGGATTTAATAAGTTGGTTTTGGAATTTATTTGAAGAGGGATTTATATTTTCTATTTTACTTGGAATTTTTCTAAGTATATGGTCCTTATTTTTTTAAAAAATAATCCATCAATGAGAAGACTCTATCCAAATCAACCCCTTCCATATTTGGGAGCATGGAGGGCACCAACAACCAAGGGGAGATATCCCGAGCCTTCCCGAAGGAAGCATAATGGGTCGTGTGTAAGACCAAGACCAAGACACATGGCCGAGATTGTGCATAGTGTGGGAAATAACCTACAAGTAGTTGGGAACATAAGTGCACCCGTATAACTTGTATGGGGTGGTACTAGAGGAGGGAGAGGACAATTATAGTGAGCAGTAGTCGTGTTGTGTATTATAAAGGAGCACCGAGTTCAACTCCATTTCGATATGGGATCCAATTTTTTAGTGCTGAATGAATCATAACTGTTGGATTTGTTAAATATTTTTATTCTAGAAAATCTAATCATCCCATCCTTTCCAAAACCATGTGACCAATTTGGTGATTATTTCAAATAATTAAATTGAGCGTTGGCTGTCATCTTCTTCAGCAAGTTGTTTAAGAAGCTTCTGTTCATTAAGGAGCTCCAATCCATGCGACAATGTTTGAAGCTCCCTCAAAGGCCTTTCATCATCAATTAATTGTTCTGAAAATCCAATTATGATTGAAATATGATTCAATTTCATTTTCATCATAAATTGAAGATCAAATCAATGATTTTATGCAAGTATTAAATTTGTGATATTGGTGGAGGTGGTATTTTGATGGTATGCAACCCGAAGACAACATGTTATTAAGTAAACAATGAACAAATCAATGTGACTCTATAAAATTATGAGATAGTTCTTATTGAATATAAATACTAAGTCCTACACTCACGATAAGGTGTTGGTGTTTTTTGATAATCTCTCATTTATAGTACATTTGAGGATCCATGAATTTCTCTAGTTCGTGATGGTTTTCGTACAAACTATGTTTTTTTTTGTGAAGTTGAAGAAGGTTCCCACAAGTACAAAATCTATGAATATAACACTCATGGTGCTTCTTGAATAATGAAGTTTCGCGAAGCCACTTGGGAGCTTGATATACTTATGAGATCTCCATGGTTTGGGAGATGAATCATAAACCCATTATTGGTTGTCTCGTGAGAAGTTGGTACCAATGCATTGTTTATAGAGTAGAATGTTGGAAGTGAAATTTACACATATCTATAAGTGAATAAATCCACATATGAAACTATTTATGTTTATACTATGTGTGAAAGTGTAGCACACATGAGATAGATGAAAAGTATATTAGCATGTGCGAATTATTCGTGTGTATAAGAGTAGTGTGAACAAGACAGTGTTATGTATTCATAACTGTTGCACAAAGAGGAAGTATGAATATAGGTATTACATAGTTTATACATCGTTCAATGCATATGTAAAGAGGATTGGACTGTGTGTGAATAAAAGAAAACAAATTTTGACAGTGTGTTTTTCCATGCATATGTAAATGAGTACATGTATACGTGATTTCTTAATCATTTGAGAAATCAATAAGGAATTACGGAGTGTGTCTAGATAGTATTGATTTGAGAAATAAAAAATAACACTCGAGGCAGTGTGTTTGTGCATTAATTCAAAAACAACTACTAAAAAACTGAGTTTATCTAGCACTAGAGCGTTAACAGCACTAGCTAAAAACCTTGATAAAAAATTCATTTTCCAGTGCTAAAAAAAGTGTTGTTAAAGGGGGTCTTCAATAGTTCTTTTTTAGTGCTTTAAATGTGGTCTTTAAGAGTGCTACAAAAAGCACTGATGGGGGGAGGGTTATCCGCACTTTTTTAGAAGTGCTGATAGAAGACCAAACTTTATCAACACTTTTTTACAAGAGCTGAGAAAAGTATACTTCAAAAAAATATTTCATTAAAAATAATATATTAATATATTAATATATTTATATTGATATAAATATAATATATATTTCATAAAATATATTTTCGATAAGGTAAATTGGCATTTACATTTAATATATAAAATATTTATTGGAAATAACTTATAAAATAATTAAAAAATATTAATAATCAATAATATTCTTATTATTAGCAAGTAGTAGTCATTTAATGTCAATTTAAAGATAACAAAAATAAAAAAATTAATATAAGATCAAAAATAAATTTAAAATGTAACTTGAACTTTAAAAGACCATATCTTTTGATCCGGGTGTCCATTTGGGATCAACTACATATAAAATCGAAGCCTCCAATGATCTCTATAACATTTATGGTCTTTTACTAAGTTTGAAGATATTTGTTTAGTTTTTTATCCCCAAAATTTCCCAGAAGTCCTCTAAAACTTACTTTTTTTTCGTTGACCCTAGTTTCTTAAAATTTTAATGGAAATAAATTTCGATCGTAGTGTTCG
Source organism: Viscum album (assembly GCA_963277665.1). Lineage (NCBI taxonomy): Eukaryota > Viridiplantae > Streptophyta > Magnoliopsida > Santalales > Viscaceae > Viscum > Viscum album. The sequence goes on from OY728135.1 coordinate 1,154,082,300, forward strand.
TTAAACCTGTACCACATATCATATCAAATATCATTTCATTATATTTTATTTTACTAGTTTTGGAGCTGAAATAGACTCCTAGATCAGAATTTATGGTCGTTTCATGATTTTTAGGGGTTTAGGGTTTTAAGAGTCTCCTGACGTTTTTATGTATTTAAGGGTTTTTAGAGTTCATATCCATTATATATATATATAAATATATAATAAAAATATAACTATATATATAAAAACATATATATAAATATATAAATATATGCATAAAAAATATAAAGAAATTTATATTAATATATAGATATATCAGAAAATGTAAAACAAAATAGTATAGTGTAGCAGAAAAATCATTGATGTATAAGCTGGAGGTCTCATGTTCAAAACTTGCTGGAGGTAGGGGTGCACGTTGGGGGTGGTATAATCTAAAGCACTGATAAATTTATTAGGGAAGCACTGATAGGGGGGTTGTGAATAAAAAGATTTATACCGTTTATCACGGATTTTTCTTACTATTAAAGGCAACCTATAAAAGAACTAAAAATGAACAGATAAATGGGGCCTTTAAGAGCACTAAAAAATCCAATCATAAAGGCCCCCTTTATCAAATTGTTTTTAGCATCATTAAAGGGGAACTTTATCAGTGATTTTTATGACCATTGTTAAAGGAAAACCATTAACACCTCTTACATTATCAGTGCTTCTATAACACTGATAAAGCCCTTTTACTTGTGCTATTAAAGGACCGATTTTCCATAATGAATAGTTTCATAAAGAAAATTAATGACAATTCCATGAATTGTTTATACATGCATGAAGAATGAGGCATCCATGAATTTATGTTCATGCATGAAGGTTGTATAAATTTCTTGATCCGTGTGCAGTGTTTTGAGATTGAAGTTAGGAAACTTTTATCATCAGTTATTTAAGAGTGTTTTTGTATCGATGTTTTCAGTGTGTAGTGAGGCTAGGTCATTAATAGAATAAATAATGTTTTCTTGAGTAGTTTTGTATAGAGGTATCTAATTATATTTAGTGATCAATATTATTTAAGAAATTCCAACATCAGTACAAAGGTTACTTGATTTGTACAAGATCTAATGTGATCTAGAAATCTTATGGATGAGGATCAACTAATCATCCTATCTATCGATCAATTGTTCAATAATAAGTTGAAGGCTATAGATGGGGGGTCTAACCAGTTTGTATACAGTTGTGATAGGGGGTCTAAGCAATCATGCAGAAGAAGGTGCAGTTGGGGGTTCTAATCAAATGTTGAAGAATGATTAGAATTAGGGGTATAACTAGTTTTTAATTGGGGGGTCTAACCAATTACTATTATAATAACCTTTTTTAATAGTAAAAAATTCATGTGGGAGGGTATAACTAACATAGAAAGTAGTAGATATTAGTAAAAAACCTCGTAAATAATTGTGTTCTATGTTTTCATTGTTTTTTATTTCTTTTAGTATGTGGTTGAGTATTAAAGATGAGGGTTTGAGACATTAATCAGTCACAAAGGTTGAATCAAAAGTAAAAGATTTTGTAAAAAAAATATACAACTGATTTACCCCCTTTTAGTGGTATTTAACCGATCCATGGCCGCTTCAACATTATTTTGATGGGGGATTGACCCTGCTACATTAATATGTTCCTTAAAGTCAAAAGGTTCCTAGTGGATGCACCATAATGTGAAGACAACAACCACATGACTATGGATGGTTGGATGATCTAGGTGACTAATCCTTAGAGTCAAAGCATATCCATCCATTAAAGGTGGGTATAGATTGTTCCTTAAAGGAAGAACAATGAAAAAACACTAAAATATTATTAAGATAATTTGTATTTGGAATATTGGAATTATATAAGACACGAGACTCGCTATTGTGACTACTCTTTCAACATGATGTTGAAATAGGTACGACTGAGTTTTTTGGTGACTTGGTTATCGCATGACTGCTCAACACATGGTTGATTACTGATTTCCTGAAATTTATTAATTATCATGATATACAACTATTATAAATATGAACTTATGTTAAGAATGCATTGGTTGTGTCCTTATGGGTTTATACTCAACCCTGTATGGTTATCTTGGTGTGTGCACTGAATTCAGGATTAGGTATCTAGGAAATGGAAAGGTCTTAAGGATAGGGAGTTGAGGAGATGGAGCTTCATGTTTAGAGTTAGTAATGGGATATAATATGTAGTTATGTGGTGATGTATTATTTATTTTTCTTGTTATCTGATTGTGCTCTAGCTGAACTACCACAATGGGGGTATTTGGATTATTACATCGTATGAATCTGAAATAACTGAGATATATTTTATTATAGCATTATTGTTACCATGTTCCACTGTTGGCTCTTGAAAACTCATCCACGAAATATTCCAAATGCTTCTATACATGATCCAAGATCGTATTCCGTTTTGCAATCTTCGATTTGACAGGTCATAGGGCCCGAACAGAGTTACAGATTAGGAGTTATGGACATTTGAATTTGGGATGGAAAACTGGTTCATAGAGCTCATTTGCGAAGCTCCCTCCGCGATCACAAAGCATAGGAACTTGACTGGAGCCTCCACAAGGACCACTAATCTTGATGACGGTCGACTTTGCGGTTACAAAAAACTTGAGGGAACTTGACCAAAGCCTCCGTGAGCGCTGCAAAGCTCGATGACGGTCAACTCCGCGGTTATGAAAAACTTGAGGGAACTTGACCAGAACCTCCGTCAGTTCCACGAAGCTCGATGACGGTCATCTCCATGATTACGAGAAACTTGAGGGATCTCCCTTCAGTTGCGGTGTATGATTTTCTTCGTGGAGTGCATTTGTGCTTCGCGGCGTGCTCTGCCGACCTCCATTTCCAATAAATACATGATTCACCCCCTTCATAAGGATGGACACGCCTCCCCATGGGTGGATGATCACCCATTTCGTGGAGTTCCTATGCTTCGCGAAGTGATGCCCTTTGCAGTGGGGGAGCTCCTTCGGGTTTCTTGAGACTCCATTAGCCTATTTTTTCCATGCGTGGCTTTGCTCCACGAGTATCTTTGCTTTGCTAGCTGCTTTGCTCTGCAAGCGGCTTTGCTCCGCAAGTGGATATGCTATGTGAGCCTCTTGGCTCCACAAGCCGCTTTTCTCCATGATCTGCGTTGCTCCGTGAGACCCTATGCTCTGCGAGTCAATGTTCCGTGATAAGCATTCCTTCACGAAGCTGCTTCATGAGGCCCCATTCTCCGTAAGCCTCTTTGCTCCGAGAAGCTACTTCACGAAGACCTATCCATTGTGAAGATCCTACCTTCATGCCCGTTGGTCCATACCATGGGGGCTACGCCCCCATGCCCCCATTTGGGGTCCGTGCTGGGCTACGATCCCTTCTCTTCCTTCACTGACCCCCTTGAAAAATGGACAGTCGCACAACAAATTTTTCAGGCTTGTACATCAACATTTTCCATTACGCCCTTATGCACTGCCATCTTCCACCTACAGAATACCATTATTCTAGATACTCCTACAAACACCATGAAATACCTTGATTGGACATATTCCTCTCGGTCCCTTTCACAGGTCACGAGTTTTTATTCTCATCTAAATTTCCCAAGTACATTATGTCGAACCATTCCCCAAGTAACTCATCTAAACCCCATCACCTAACTCCTATTCCAGATTGGACCAGAAAGAGCTGCTCTTGCGTAAGCCCCAACACCATCCATTTTTGGGTGCCTTTTTCTTAATAGTCTTATCTATATGACTATAAACTGTAGTACACCTTATATGCCAAATATATGATGCCTCTTTATCCAAAAAAGAGATGCCTTAAGCTCCATGAATAAGATGCTAACAGTGCTCTCTACATGACTATAAACTATAGTGAACCCTATATGAAAAATATAGGATACCTCTTGCTCCAAACAAGAGATAACTTATGCGCCAAGCATAAGATGCCTAATAGTCTTCTCTACATGACTATAAATAGTAGAATTCCCTATCACCCAATAATTGGAGGCCCCTTGCTCCAAACAAGAGATGCCTTATGCTCCAAGCATAAGATGATAACATTCCTCTCTATATGACTCTAAATGGAAGCATTTCCTATCATTCAATAATAGGACGCCTCTTGTTCCTAATAAGATATGCCTTATGTTCTAAGCATAAGATGACTTATGCCCTGATTACAGTGGAATAATTTCATGAGCATTGGAATATTTTCGAGCATTCCACATCTCCACCCCATGATTTGTGTGACATTCATTCAGATCTTCATCCTCTTTCAAGTCTTAAGGGACCCCCTAACAGCCTGGTCCCATGTCGCATTGGATCACCTACCGTCCTAGGCCAACACCCCGTAAGACTTTGGATGAAACTTCGAGTCAAGTCCTGTGTTTCGAACACGGTTAGCGGTCAACCCTCATTTTCCCCCAATTTAGACTAACACAATATTGATGCTGTGTTTCAAACATAGTCAACAGTTATCATCCATCATCACACCACCCTCACCTCATTACAAATGTTGGGCTTGTGATTCAAGCTTTTCATCTCCCTTTTTTTAGTCTAATTCTAATCCCCTTGGCGTTATCCTACTTGTGCACTAGTGCATAAGTGTAGACCTCAATTATATGCCTCGACCCACCAGTGAGTTGAGATTCCCTCATGACCAAACTTGAGGAAGACACACGGGCAGCTTTTTTGCATAATCCCAATTCACCATTTCCGCTCCATAGTGGCATCAATGCGAATTCTTTACATAATTCCCATTCGCCATTGCCGCTCCTTAGCAGCACCCAAGGATCTTCCTTTTGTAAGATCCATTCACCATTGCCGCTCCATAGCGGAACCCAGAAAGCTCCCTTGCGTAAGCCCAATTCACCATTGCCTCTCCATAGCGGCACCCGAGCAACTTCCTTGCGTAAGCCCCATTCACCTTTTTCGCTCCTTAGCGAAACCCAGGTAGATTCCATGCATAATCCCCATTCACCATTGCCGCTCCTTAGTAGCACCTGGGTAACTTCAATGCGTAAGCCCCATTCACGATTGCCTCTCCTTAGCGGCACCTGGGCAGCTTCCATTAGTAGGCCCCATTGTCCATTGCCGCTTCATAGCGGCACCCGAGATGCTTCTTTGCGTAAGCCCCATTTACCATTTCTACTCCATAGCGGCACCCAGGAAGCTTCCACGCATAAGCCCCATTCGCCATTTACTCTCCTAAGCGGCACCCGATAAGATTCTTTGCGTAAACCCCATTCACCATTGCCACTCCATAGTAGCACCTAGGAAGCTCCCTTTCATAAGCCCCATTCACCATTACCCCTCCATAGAAGCACCTAAGTAGCTTCATTGAGTAAGCCTCATTCACCATTGCTACTCCATAACGACACCCGGGAAGCTTCCATACAGAAGCCCCATTCGCCACCCCTCATGGTTGCACCTTTGTGCCATGATCGTCAAGTTTTCTATTGCCTCTTGTTTCTAACACGGAGCATGTCTCATGTGAGCTTAGAGTAAACATCAACCATGACATCCTCTTTGGGACGCATTAGCACATAATCACCACACACCACCCCAAACTACATGGACTTTGATCCTTTACAAGGAAAGGTACATAGGAATCCTCCATGAGGTTCAAGACCAACACCCGTTGGTCCCGAACATCTTCACATCAGTTTACCAACACCCTTACAAAACTACATGGACTTTGATCCTTGCTAAGGAAAGGTACGTAGGAAGCCTCCCTAAGGTTCAATCCCTTTTCCTCCCGAATTATGTGGACTTTGATCCTTTCCATGGAAAGGTACGTAGGATTCCTCCCTGAGGTTCAATCCCAACTCCCATTGGTCTTGACACCCTTCACTTCGGTACACCAACACCATTAGAACAATGTGGGATTTGATCCTTGTCTCCCAGACAAGACACGTAAGAAGCCTCCCTAAGGTCCAACCCCGATTGATGGTAATCCTTTGTGTTCCCCAATTGATGGTAAGCTGTTGAAACCCCAATCAGTGGTAATTCGTTGGAACCCGAACCAGCAGTAAACCGTTGGAACCCCCACCGAACTACGTGTTCTTTGATTTCCTACCACATGGATACATAGGAAGTCTCTTCATGGCTCAATACCAACACTACTATCACCTTCACGATGGGCCCATATCATTCCCCCTTTACTTCATTCAACCCTCCATAATCCATCCTAATTCTCACCTAGGCGACCACATCTTGGTGAGATCATGACATTCATCCCAGCGCCGCTCCTTGCGGCATTCGGGCAGCTAACCATGCATAAGCCCCAACACATTCATAAATATCCACCCAAGAGTATCCTTATTGCAATGGAAATATTCCCATGTGTAATCCCAAACATTTATCTAGGTATTTGTCCTTTGTGTACACCACGATTCATCATCCCTTCGAACTACATGGGTTTTGATCCCTATCGTCTACACATGGTACATAGGAGATCTCCACGAGGTTCAATCCCACCCAATGGTAAACATTGGTGTTCCCCATTATGGGGTGCACTATCTATGATCCTCCCTTAGTGGTGTCTAGATCAGCCTTGATGGTGTGACATCTTCTCTTTATGGGACACATCGCCTTGGGCCCGCTCTCATTGGGCGTTCGGACCTGTCCACATGGTAAACCATCCAGGTACTCCCTCCTAGGGATGCACCAATTTGATCCATCTATATGGGTTATTCTAATAATTCTCATTCCATATTTTCAAGACGTTAAACTCGTGGCCTACCTTGTGTTAAAAATGAGATGCATGCGGAAAACCTCGGAGAACACGCCTTTGGCGTAACCATCTCCACAAGATGTTAAAATCGGTACATACCATGTGTTAAACATGGGAAGCTGAGGAAAACCACAGAGACATGTCTCTGGCATAAGATACCCCACAACTGATGTGGGATTCCTCAGGTTCTGCACCCTTGATATTCCCTCTTAGGAGGAAGAATACAGGTTCCCCAATGTCCATGCTTCCAAAGATGACTTGACACGCATGATGTTGTCATCTACTCTGACCAAATTTTGATACCATGTCAATACCCCATGGAATGTCTTGACATAATCCATGTAACTAACTAGTTCCCACAAAGATATAGCACCAAGAATGAGATTCTAGAACCATGACTTAGTCTATAAGGGATACCCGGACTAGGTAACGAGTTACGAAGAGGAATCCACGGAAGGAAGAACGAACATACCATCATACTGTTTTGATCATGTAGAAAACGTCCCTGAATAAGGAATGGATGCCGCCTACCTTTGGAAAGTGGGAATGTGGGGAAACATCTAGCACATCCTCTTTTTCCTCAAAATAGACAGATGCGTGCACCCGGGTGAATGCATCAGAAACATCCACCACCCCTTATTGTTTTTTATTCTTGTTTATTATTGTTTAGGTATATATCTATTTATACTGAGGGTATAGTCTCCACATTTTATCATTGTAACCCTTTATACTAGTCAAAAACCTATTTTTTTATATAGAGGCATGCATGTGTTCATGTGTCACTCCAGATCATAATGGGTGATTTGGGACTGGGTATCAAAAAGTTGTATCAAATGTGGTTTTACCTTTATTTTCTTATTGAATATGTTTGAGGTAACGTATAAAGGAGTTAGGCGGTGTGTAACTTGGGTAGGGGATCCATGTAAGTTCTTAGCTAGTTGTTATATGATAAACCTCTAAGTTATAAGTGGTGGTATTTCTATTACAATTGTGGGTTTAAGGTTTAATATTGATGGAGAGTATGTTGTGGTGTTACATTTTATGGGATTTGGGTGTGTTAATGCATTATTACTTGTCATGTATCATCGCATGTCATATATATGTCTACTTATTTATATACATAATATTTCATTTAATTAAATATCTTGATACATGCTTTATTCTTTGGTGATATACTGTGTCGAAATCTGTAATATTTGAACATGAGAATAACCATTGTTATATATGTGTGACTATTATTAAAATGTAGGTATGAATAACTAGTCTTGAATATTGGATAACAATAGGTGGGTTATGCCTTTCATTGTGGTTACTATCATAGGATAGGTTTTTCATAAAAATACCTTGTAACTTTATATTAACTACTTAGATTTAAACCCTTATAATGATATTATAGAAATTATGAGTGTTGTTTTAGTATTAATGATAATTCACCCAAGAAGGTGTCTGAGAGGACTATCATTGGAAGGATGTTAGAATAATCTTGATAGAGAAGAAGTTTTTATACTTGATCTAGTAGTATAGGCAATAGAACTGCTTCAACCAAGAGTATTCCACATAGTTAAAATTAAATGTGGAGGACTTTCCAATACTATGGTGGATTAAACCTGAGACTCAAAGCTTCAGCATCCCCCATCCTTCAAGGGAACTGGAGTCCCATGTGATGATGAGGATTGGGTAGACTCTATTGAAGGGATATTTGATCTAGTGAAGACCCCAGAGGATTGATCTGTAAGGTTGGATACTTTCATGCTTCAAGGACACACCAAGAGGTAGTGGGGTATCATGAAACAGGAAAGGAGACATGAGGGTATTTCTTGGATAACCTTCAATAATCTATTATTCTAGGATTTATTTCTGGATATGATAAAACTGGATATTGTTTATGAGTTTATGATGCTTCATCTCGGATCGATGTTAACGTATTATTACTCTGATAATTTTATAGAGTTGTTTGGATTTGATCCTCTCTTGAGGTGTAGATGGAACAATAATTATAGATCAAACTTCATCCTAATATAAGGTTTTATATTAGGAGTTTTGAACTAATAAAATATTCTGAGGTGTTATGAAAGTCCTTGAAAATCGAGAAGGGTCAAGAGAAGGAAAAGCTATCGGAATTCTATCATCCTTCTCTAGGTTAATGAGTGGGTTTGACTATTATAGTAATAGGAATATAAAGGAAAAGGATATGTGAAAAGGTGGAAATAGGTGGTGGATAAGAGTATGGGATCATCTGTTTCCTTTTTGGAAGGGAATTATACAAGATTATATAACCGTGGGAGGAAGGTCCACTACAACAGATCTTTTATAAATCCACTGAGGGTGTGTCACCATTTCAGAAATATGGGTTATCAATAGCATTATTGTTCTAAAGTGATGAATTCAAACTCTAAGAGAATAGGTCACGGTGTTGATCGGGTTCCTCAGTTAATCAATTTAGACTCTATATACCTTATTAAACTATGGGAGCTGCATACTATAGGGGAAGGCCCATGGAGTTGAAGTAGTCATGATTTATACAGTATACTAGGTTCCACCCACAAGATAAGAAGGACTATCCACTGTTCAGGGTTCTATATTTATTATATCTATGTTATATTCTATGGAAATCTATGAGATTTCATGATTTTTGTGATGACTAGATTCATTTGGATCTTTAACATGGACTAGTGGACTAGTTACCAAGTACACATTGAAAACTATAGGATATGAGTATCCTTTAATAAAAATAAGGGAGAAAATTATGTTTTAACCAGTGAGAGTGATTTTGGATCTAGAAGACTGTTTTAGACATGAGTTAGTTTGGTGTTATTTCAATGCAGGTAGGTGGAATGACTGTTGTGATAGATCTAGAAATAACTTCCTTATCTTTTCCTCCTATGGTTGACCTATATAAAGATTTATTTCCAAATGATTTATTAAGAATCCATACTCATAAAGGGATTAAATTTTAGGTTGAACTTTTTATGGGGGAGAAACCTATATTGATTCACTCATATCACATGTCACTAGTTGAGTAAAATGAACATAAGGCGTAATTTAAAGATTTGGAGGTGAAGATATTTATCTGACTAAGAACATCCCCTTTGGGAACTCCAATTTTGTTTTCAAAAAATGTTAATACTAGTATTTAGTTTTGTGTTAACAATAGAAAGATAAACTAGATTAACTTGAATAATAAATACCCATTCCCAAGAATTGATGAATTTTTAAATCAGTTTCAGGGAACTTGGTGGTATTCCAAGATTGACCTATGATCAGGCTACCACCAGCTTTGGGTGAGAGAAGAGTATATTTATAAGAGAACATTCAGGATAAGGTACATACCATATGAGTATCTTTTCATTCCTTTAAGGTTAAAAAATTCTCTAGAGATATTCATGGAACTCATGAACAAAATCTTCTATACATATCTAAATTCCTTCATTGTGGGTTTTTTGATGATGGCCTTATATACTCATGAAATTCAAAGATAAAGAGTGATAGCTCTGAGATTACATGATGGAGAGTATTGGATTTGTAAAGACTTATCCATTGTGACTCTACATACACATTTGAGGATATCCATGAGTTGGAATGTGATGCACAACAAGCCAATGGTTCAAGTCGGAGTGTGGTGATCACTTAGCCTATGGCATGAGTCAGGGTGGCATGTTTTCTATACTGATGGTATGAGTCCAAGCTAGACAGATTGATCTGATGGAGGATTTACCATGTTACATTGAGACATTCCTTAAGAATCGACAAGTTCCTAGTGGATGTACCATCATGTGAATACGACAACTTTGAGACTATGGGTGGTTGGATGAATTGGGTGAACACTCCTTAGAGGTGGAGTGTGGATTTCCTTTAAAGGTTTTCAAGGATTGTCACTTAAAGGTGGAACATAGACTATAAATTGAATTCTTAATCAGCTAATCCTTATGTGATGTCTTATCATGATCTGATTCATGAAATTACTAGTTGTAACTACTCTTCTAACTTGATGTCGAAGAAGGTTCGACTGGGGTTTGTGGTGTCTTGGTTATTACATGACTGACTGATATATGGTTGGTTGTTTCTTTCTTGTTTTGTTATTTATTTTTATGGTATACAACATTTATACATGTGAACTTATATTAAATATTCATTGTTTGTATCCCTTGGGATTATACGTACACCCTTCCTGGGTATCTTAATGAATATGAAAACTTCATGACCATAGATCTAGGAAAGGGCATGATTCCATTGATAGGGGTCGAGGGGATAGGGCTTGGTGTTTAATGGTGGTATCAGAACATACTCTAAAGTGTAGTCATAATGTCTTATTTATTTTTCATATTTTTTTATTATACTCTGGTCAACCTATCACATTGGCGGATTTTGGATTATTACGTAACATGAATTTGAGATACTTGACATGTATTTTATTATAGTATTAACGATACCTTGTTCCACTATACTTTATTAATTTTTATTATTTTAATAGTGTATGACTATTTATACCAAGCCTATAGTTCCCCATTATAGCATTCATACCCTTTCTTCCAGTCAAAATCCTCTTATATATGGGTAGGTGAACATGAGTTCATGTAGAACTCTAGCCCAGACCAGGTGATTCGAGTTAGGGAATCACATGGAGAATACTATATTTACTTATAAAAGGGTGATTCATCACATCTATAAGCCCTTAATCAATAAAATTATTGAATTAAATATCAATTTACTTGTTGTTAAGTGTAATGCCCAGACCCAAACCAACATGTCTGAACCAGAGTTCCACATGACCTCATGCACACCATCCCATATACTAGAGGCTGATGGATAGTAGTGAGGGTCTAATCCCTTCAGTGGGGAGACTATTCCTAAAGTATCATGTCATAAATAATAAAATTAACATATATTAAACAATAATATAATGATCATATTATCATGTGTAAACTAAACAACATAGGCATACATGTCATACAAGTAATAAATGAGTCCCCAAAGTAGAAACAAAAACTAGAGTAATAAATGTAATAGATAAATAAATAAAAGTGTTGGGTCCTATAGAGTCTATTCTGGCCCACTACCAGCACCATTCTCCCTCTGATCATCCATTTTCTATATGCTATTTCCCTTACTTGTATCCCTATACATGGAGTCTTCACATGTATTGATATTTCCGTGTAGTGTGTGAGTAATAACCCCAATAAGAAACAACCAATGGGTCTTTAATAAGTGTAATCAAGTATAACAAGTGTATTCTATGAAAATAATAAATATTTAACCCGAATAACAATGATACCAAATATACTGTGTGTTCATATGCTAATCAAACATCCACATACCCAAAAATAAACATGATTTTCCTGCACAATAGAAGAATAATAATAGGATGACAAAAGTAAGAAAAATAAGATATTAGTATTGTAACGCATATCCCAGTGGTATCAAGTAATCGAGTCAAATCAGGAACCCATACCAATGTATCTTGAATCCATTATGGGCAAGGCCTCCAGAACAAAGTACCCCATCTATGCCTTGGGTCGAGCCCCCATGCCCTCATGCCCTTAATTATCTACCTCGAGTTAAGACTCCATGCCACCATTCACCTACCTTGTTCTCAGGTCCATCATTAGCATCATCGTAATCTGTGTGCACACCCCTATAAGTGCTAAAAATCACATGATGGTCCACCTATCTCAAGTACTAATAAAAACCTCCAAGGCTTGGTTACACACATAACAGAGTTGAGAATATATGGAAATCCTAACATCTCATCATGATAATATAGCATCAACACATAAAAACATTTGATCATAATGAAACCTGAAAACAAGTTACTCTAGAAATATTCATGGAAATAAATATCATAATGAGTCTCATGAGATATATACACAACCACATGAGATCATAGTCAATAATTATAAACAAGGCATACCAACATAAGAATTATTCTAAGGAAACATGTGTAAACCTGATCCCCAAAAGGTAAGGAAATTCCTACCCCATTGTCATTGATGAATAAATTCAAGGTTCATCCAAAAATTGTCACCTGAATATCATCTATGTACTATTCAGTTCCAACCACTATCCAAGGATTCCTAGGATAGGTTCTAAATATTTTATTTCTAAAAATATGTAAAATACCACATATGATAATATGTTCTCTCTCCTGGATAATTTTCCAAATTATCTTTTAATCCATGACATTTGATTAAAAATTTATTTATCAAAGATTAATTATAGTTTCACATGAAATAATATTACTTCTCTCTATAATAATCTAAGATAATAATGGTAATAATTCTTTATCATTCCAAGATAATTTTAGATCATTATCATTTGATAAAATCTTTTTCACTTCTCTTGAAAGGTTTGGATATCTAATTCAAAGATATTCATTAAATTTGAAGAATATAAAAACACTTATTACTACCTAGACTAATATCCCTTTGTGAAATTATACTCTTAAGAATATTGGAGAGAGAGAGAGTTTAGTAATACCATAAAAAATTAGAAGAATACCTAGTTTGATCAAGAGGATTTCATAGATCTTTCTCAATGAAATTTATAGGATGGATGGACTCAAAAGGATCATAAAAAATGAAGGTCACAATGGTTCAATTTTTTTGATAAAATCATTTTTCATATAGAGTCATAGTATTAAAAACAAAAAATTTAATTGATAATTTATTTTTTTACATTAACTGTTGCTTAATAGAAATGTGTTTAAATTATCCACTAATATAATTTATGAAATTGTAATTAGTCAAAGTATTTATTTTTTAAAATTTAGGACTCTAAATCATCAAAAAATGTATTTGGTTCATTCAAGAAGAATAAAAAGGATAAACTGGTTTTAAAAACATATTATTACCGAAGAGGATGATGCGTAACACAACTCATAGATATCTCATAAGGGTATGGTGTTTTAACCTAATATAAATCTATTACCCTTATGTAGAACATTGTAATTCCTACATACATTTATAGGATCATAATACTTACCTCATGAAACTTATATAAACACGAGGTTACCCTTATGCGACACATTAGTTACCCTTTATTAACCTTTATGACCTTAGTTTTAACCTTATGAAAGTCCTTTTTAACCATATATAGTTCCTAGGTACCCTTATGTGGCACCTAGGTACCCTTATGTAACTATTGTTTATGCTTATATATCTCATAGGTACCCTTGTGTAGTGCCTAGGTACCTTTACACAACTCCAAAATTTTCCTTACAAAGCAGCATATAGAAATTCCATCTTACACTTAGATAGTTGCGAGGTACCCTTACACAAGTTAGCATTTACCCTTATACATCCCATATAAAACTAGTATTACCCTAATACAACATAAGATCACCGAATTACCCTTACATGAGCATAAGGTTTCCCAGATAATCCTTATATAGTAGTTCTGGTACCCTTACATGGATGTGGGTTACCTTTATGCATCCTTTAGGATTTAGGAGTTTCCCTTATACAACTTTGAGAAAAATCTTATTACCTTTAAAAAACTCTTATAAATAGTTCCTTAACCATACACAACCCATATAATCTATATCCTACCCTTAAAAAACTCATGAAAATATTGAGTTACCCTTATGAAACTTCTAAAATCCACCCAATGTAAGCATTAAAGGCACCGACCTTTACACATGCCCTATGCCTTGAGTAAGTGTAGAAATTTAGTTGATTTGTTTTTTAAATATTCACTAAAAATAATTAAAAATTATAAATAAAATAGGGTTTGAAGAACATTTAAAAACTAATAATATTACAATTATCCCCCTATAATGAATTCAAATCCTTGAGAAGTCTCTATAATGGACTTTCTCAAACACCTTGGAAAAAAAATATCAAATATTAGAATCCCACTCCCATGTATCTTCTCAGATTCATCTATGTTGACACAAGATCCTAGAAAGTGTCACTATATTCCCCCAAAACACATTCTCACCCTAGTATACAATTCTCATTGGGTGATCCTCTTATGATGCATCAGGATCCAGCTCAATTTACCCACATTCAATGACACATTCCTGATCATGTATATACCTTTGGGGTTGAGAAACATTGAAAAAATCATACATACATTGAAAATGGGAAGGAATATCCAGGTGTTATGAAACTATAAAAACCCACTCAGTGACATAGGAGGGTCCAACATAACTCATTATTGTATTTCCTTACTTCCTCGGATGTTGGTGGCCTAACTGAGGAGTCAATTTCAGAAAAATCCGATCATCCAAAGTAAACTCAAAAAGTATCCCCTAATAACTGACATATGATATCTGCATGTTCTAAGTAGTGATCTACCGATTTTGAATAATTTGTAATCTATCAAAGGTCTATTAAACCAAATAGGTCCCCACAACTTCTACCTCACTTTCCTCATTCCAGCAGAGTGGTTAAGAACATGACCTCCTGTAAAAAGCCTCATAAGGTTCCATTGGAATCAAAATTTAGTAACTGTTATTGCATGAAAACTCAAACAAGGAAATGTGATAACCCCAATAATTATAGAATTATATAACATAATATTAGAGTATATAATCTAATTTTTTAATTTTTCTCTTATAATATCTATCTATTAGAGAAAATTACATTGTTCTCAGTCTCAGATGAGTCCCTATGAATTTTTGAAAACCCAATTAGAAATGAGATTTAAAACATGAATCTCTATCAGATATATCAAAAAAGGTAACTCCATGTAAGTATACTATCTCACAGAAATACAACTATACCATCTCACCCATTATATGAGTTTCTCGTATTAGTAAGAAGTGATAAACCTTTTTCAGTCGATCAAAAATCACCCAGCCAATGTCACAACTCCTCAGAGCCCTAGGTAACCCCATAAAAATTCCATTATGATGTCTCTGCATTTTCAAAAGGTAATAAGAAGTGGATATAGTAAACCTCAAAGATACAGGTGCCTGACCATTACCCTCTAGAAGGAAAAGCATTATGAAACAAAAACAACATTTCCATTATTCATCCCTATCCACCAAAACTGTCACCTGATGTCATAGTATATCTTTGTCACACCAGGAGGTAATACCCTTCTAGAGGTATGGAATTCTATTATCATATCTTCCCTAATTATAGAAGTTACTATAAATTTTCCATGTACATGGATAAATTTGATTCTATCCAATGAACACCTGGGTATTGGGTCGCCTCCAACAAGATATCCCCACATCACATCACACTATGAGTCAATGTACCATATATCATTTACTTGGTATACTAGAGAATATTTGAACACTAATGGAGAACATGTAATCGATCCCTAATCCTCAAAAGCATCCATAATCCAATCATACAATAATCTCATCAAGAGACACTACGGATCATAAGGATGATCAACAAGATCTTGCTCAAATTGCATCTTACGAACACAAGTATATTATATGATGTTACCGTTCCCAAATGCATATGCCATCTCAATGTAATATGTCTCTAAGTACTCAACCTAGAAAGTCTACCTCAGATTGTGGTACCAATATGTGAATATGTAATGAAGTCAATTTTGGACAGTGTGAAAAAAAACTATCTCTAAAGAGGTATTATCAACAATAATTCTGTGTGTGAACCAAAACATCAAGATTCAAGTCATGAGTAGGTTAGTTCTAGTTCTGGGGTTATAACTAACATGAACCATAAGCTACTTCTTGCTCTTTCTATATTAGTACTCCAA
This sequence comes from Viscum album, assembly GCA_963277665.1. Lineage (NCBI taxonomy): Eukaryota > Viridiplantae > Streptophyta > Magnoliopsida > Santalales > Viscaceae > Viscum > Viscum album. Next base: position 1,154,098,700 of record OY728135.1, read on the forward strand.
AAACAAAACCTAATTTATTATGGTACATGGTATATCTAGTTGTTGGATTAAGAAGTATCAACACTAGAGTTGTAGTCAACGTCATCTTCATCTCAAGAAACACCTCTTCACATTGGTCCGATCACTGTAATTGTACTCTATTATTCACCAAGGTAGATATAGGTGATGATAACCAATATAATTCATAGATAAAATATCGATAAAATATTTCTAATCCAAGAAATCTCCTGATCTTGAACATGATCTAGGGACATGTCCAGGGCATCACTGTCTCTAATTTTTTCAGATCTATAAACATACTTGCCTCTAAAAAACTATATGTCACAATAAATTAACCCTATGAATCTAGTGGTTACTCATTAACATCATATGGTAAATATGATGTGCTCAAAGTATACTCATGACTATCTTAGGATTTCTGGCATGCTTCTCTGGTATTGGTGAGTAGAAGAGGATTTAATCAAATAACACTATGAATAATGAGTATAAGTACAGATGAATGATATTTCACATGAGGTCCATGAACACTATCAGTTCATTTTTAAAACCAAACATCATCATTAGATATATAAAACCCATAACTACTTTGAAATTCCATATTTGGGATGTTTTCCTCTTTAACCCCCAGATCATGGTAGCTCGATTGAAGACCAAACTCATAGAACAATTTGAGTCCTCATAACTAATAAAAAATATTTTCGATCCCATAAAATGTATATATACTCATTACCATCACCAAATTAATCTTCTAGTAAGTAACACAAAGTCTAATAATTCCATCATCCTTCTTAGAAAACAAGATAGTTTCACCCCAATGTGATGTACTCATCTTGATAAATCTACTATGGTCCAAGTCCTTGAGCTATAACTTGATCTCCTTTAATATCGTTGGTGCTATATGATAATAGTGAATTTAAATGGGCTACAAAAATGACATGGGATTGATATCTATTTAACTTATTGATCCTTCAGAGTCTCTACTAGGTCAAAGATTCTCACAATGATTTCAACCGATTTCCTATCATCTTGAGGGCCTTCAGTTCCTCGAAAGGATGGATACTACCAGAGTTAAAGTCATGACTTATTGAACCATAGTTATAAAATTATTCTATCTAAAGTAGACCTGCTACCTATAACACATAGTATGCGTGAGAACTTTCTCAACTGAATACTTACATATTTTTGGTGGTTGAGTAGGAACATCCTCCCATGAGGGAGAATTATAGACCCTCTTTTCAAGTAGTCCCATAAAAATACGTCAAGGAAGCATCTTATTTAATGCGAAGAAAACACTTTGAAAAAAATTAAGTGTTAGAACCTGATAGATGATAACACCCCTAGGGGGTGTGAATCAAGGTATTCAAGTTTAAAACAATTAATTATGAGATGATGATCTTAATATCTAACCTTTAGGAATACTTTTATTTCTCTTTACAGTTTCCTCTCAATGAGAGATGAAGGCAATAACTAACAAAATGGATTTTACATGATTTACCCACATTGGGATACATTCAGGGATCAGGCAAGATAACGTTCCTTTGAAACAAATTCACTACAATCTCACAGCTTAAAGTACCATTTAGAGTGACCTCACTAACCCTCCTAGTTCACTAGCATGAACATTTGGAGAACTCACTGCTCCCCCTCAACACTGAACTCATCACTATTCATGTTGAATATTTCTTCTTCACATGAAGATGAAATGAATAGACTGTAATTTCCCTAACCCAATCCTTCAGTTCTGAGTTATCAAGGATACATGACCTCATGCGTACCTCCCCGTATGCAAGAGGATGCTAATTAGAAGCAAGGATATGGGCCCATAAATAGGGAAACTATACCCTCAGTATGATGTCATTTCATAGGAATAATAATAAATAATAATATAAAAGTTTAGAGTAAACATTAAAAATAATAATGATGGCATACATGATATATAAATAAGATCCCCAAATGTAGCTGTATGTCCAAATTAATGAAAGATTGTAAATAAATAAAATATCTACTAGCTCCTCCGGTGTCGGTACCCATCTGCTTCATCTTCATGATCCACCTTCTCAACCATCAACCATAGGGCCATTTATCTTCATCATACCTCTCATAAAATATAAAAGCACACCAAAATTCACAAGTAGGGTGTGAGTATAAGAATCAATAGGAAACCACCAATGCATCCTTACCAGATGTACTCAAGTATAACAATTGTATTCCAATAATTATTATACTTGCGTAACATACATAAAAATATAAAAAAACACAGAACTCAAGTGATAATCATGCTGCCAAAAACCAAAAAGTGAAGATGCTTTGGCCCTATGCCAGAATATAATTGAATAAGTCGATAATAACCAAACAATACCTTGTATGGCATCCTTATAGTGTCGTGGAGATGAAACCCAATGTCATCTATCCATCTATAGAACCATTTCACTTAACATAATCATATCTAGAGTGTAACCCCATTGAATATGATTCCTTATGAAGAATAGATATCAGCAAATGAAGGCTACCTTGGGTGCACCCTCGACATGACATTATGGATACCTCATAACTCCACCCTATTCTTAGGTCCCTCATTTCCATTATTGAAATCAAGTGCACTACCCCTCTAAGAGTAACTATTTCAATATGGTCCACCTATATCATTTACCAATAAAAACCTCTAATAAAATGGTTACACACATACGAGATAAGGACATAGGTACACATAACAAAACAACCTGAGTATATAACAGCAAACAAAACATCACGTGAACACAATCAGCATGGTGATAAGAAACTATGATATTTCTCATGGAAACCACATATCAAAAAGATAACATAGGATATGAACACCCCCACATGCGATCAAAATAAAACATGGTGTAAGAAATCAAACACATAGATAAAAATCTTTGATACTAGTGTAGTTGAGAGCCCAAGAAGGTATGGAACTTCCTTTATCATGATTGTTCAAGTTGACAATTTTTTAGGATTTCATCACCTGATATATGTCACACATTAACTAGATTATTATAAAATTCCAATGAATCCTTGGTGTATGCTGACAGAAGGACACCACCGTGCAAGGTTGAAGGCTACGATGTATGGGGTGTGCTGGAGTCATCTCCATGACACAATTACCAGGCTATAGTTCATGGGGTTGCTGGGATAAAAAAATGACATAGAAGAATGACCTACAATATACGGTTGAGTTGAAAGTTGATACTTTGTGGTAAAAGGGGATACCTAAGGTGTCTAGGTTCCTCTGCTTCCCCACTACAAATGTCAATATCTCTTCACTGGAATGCGTAAAGAGGATGGGAGGCTGGGTGTTTAGAGGAACCAGGGGATGTTCCATCCATGTGAACAACCCCTCATTAAACCCTTCCCCACATTTAGGTCGGACTAATTATTTGAATGCATTAAACACAAATAATAATGAACTACATATATAATTGGCATAAGAGGATTTTCTGGTGTGGGGTTTGGACACCATGGTGTAACCTCCCTCATATGGCCCTCAATGGGACTAGTTGTAGTAAAAACTCCCTTAGAAGGCCATGCCAGAATTGATCCATTATTATTGTGTCACATACCACCTATTGTGACATGGTCTCTAAGGCTACAACATGGCCTCCATGGTTTTGGAATAAAGATTTCCAAAATCCCTTTTAAGACCCAAAAACTTCCCAAATACCCATTTTTAAAACCTTACAAAGAATAAAAACATTTCAATAAAGGGAAAAACATAAAATATGGAAAAATACTTTTTATAATTAAATGATCTTGGTTATTATAATTCACCACCCATATAGACTTCTCATCCTCGAGAAGCATCTATAGAGGTCTTTCTTGAATGACATAGGACACTAAGCTCGAACAACTGCCTCTCACTCCCATGCATCTTCCTAGATCCACCCATATTTACACTGAATCTGGACAAGTGGTACCATCTTCTGTCAAAACAATTTCTCTCTCTGGTCTATGATTTTCACCAGATGCTCCCCATATGATGCATCATTCTTTATCACAACATTTTATTAGTGAATAAAATGCCAAGGTCAATTATGTACCTTTGAAGTTGTGACACATGGAACACATTGTTCATACCTTGATAGCGAGAGGGAAAATAAAAATAGTACGCCACTTTTCATATCTTCTTAGTGATATAAATGGTCCCCACAAAATGTAGTGTTATTGCTACCTACTTTCTTAGAAGTTTGTACCCAAAACAAGGAGTCATCCTCAAGAAAACCTAATTTACTATATAAAACTCCAACAATATCCTACTACGATCGACATAATACCACTATCTTCTCTGATTGGTGATTAAACTTTTGAAATATCAACCAAAATTTCTCTAAAATATCCTATAACATGTTGGGTCCCACAATATCTACCTCACTAACCACATGCCAACAAGTGTTGAGAGAAATGACCTCTTGTATAGGGCCTCTTAAGGTTCTATATGTATCAAATCCTGGAAACTATTGTTATATGAAAACTAAACAAAGACTATCTGATAATCCCATGCTCCACCAAAGTTTATAACACAATATAAAAAGCATATCCTCAAATATGAGTATGGCCTACTTGGATTTTTCATCTGTCTAAGGATACTATAATGTGCTGAATCTCATATGTTTTAATAAGGATTCCTACAATCCCTACCAAAACCATGACATAAAATACACATCTCTATCCAAATGAATTCCCAAGGTAACTCCATATAAGTGTAAAATCTCATGAATGAAGAGATTTCATATATCCCACACTAAGTGAGTCTCTCTGATCAATAAGAAGTGGGTAGAATTCATCAACCAATCTACAATAATCCATACTTCATAAAGTATAATAGGGGTCCTGAGTAACACCATCAAAAATTCCGTCATGACTTATTCCTAGTTCAACATGGGTATAGAAAGTGTATGAAGAAAATTTCTAGGTTGATGGTGCTCAACATTCACCCTCTGGTAGGTAAGGTATCAAGAGACGAGACATAAATATCCCTCTTCATCCTTTACCACCAGAAATAATGTCTAAAATTATTATACATCTTGGTTGGACTATAATGCACTAACCATCTAGTGGTGTGGTAGTATCTCATTAAATCCTCTATGATGCATGTAGGGATTACTAATCTCCCATGTTATAAGATCAAATCATTTTCATACACCGACTATCCGGGAATTAGATCACCACCAACCAACCATTATCTCATCAAAAAACACTGTGGGTATAACTCTTATCCAATATTCATACGATCCATAAGATAATATGTGAATACTAAGGTAGAAAACATAATCAATCCATGATCCCTAAAATAATCCATCCTCTAATCAAACAATAGGATCATTAAGAATAATTATTCCATTGATGGTCACTCACCAAACATATTCTCATTCCATGTATTATAGCTATGTGAATCCACAACAATGTTACATTTCCCAGGTGATTAAAACATCTAAAAGAAAAACATATGCAGATACTTAACCCAGTGTCTCTGCCTCTTGTTCAAATATTTCATTGTGAATATATAGTGAAGGATTTTGTGGTCTGTATAAAAATACAAAATCTAACCAAAGAGATATTTTCTCCCGAACATTATAGAATAGACTATAGTTGTAAGATCCAAATCATGAGTGGGGATGTTACTCATGTTGGGTAATAGATGAAGATACCCATAGGCCACTTCCTAATCTCTCTACATCATCACCACTACCAAGACAACACATGATGCATATCCATATATTATATAACTAATCCCCAGCTTAGGGAGTATCATTATTGGTGATGTTGTTAACATCCTATTTAACTCAAGGTAATCTTCTTTACACAGATTAGACCATTTTAACTTTACTCTTTTCTTTTTCATCATTTTCATGGGTGTTGATTGTTGGGAGAAGTCCTAGAAAAACCATCAGTAATATCTACTAAGCCCAAAAATCTCTTGATATCAAACCCATTTTGGGTATGTGTTCAATACATGACTTCCTCAAATTTCTCTAGGTCCATAGATATATCATTATTAGAGACCCCATGTCCTAGGAACTCAACCTATCGAATCCATAATTCATCTTTAGAAAACATGGCTAAGATCATACATGCCCGAAGCATACATATGACTATCTCTAGGATCTAGTATTCTCCTTTCGTGTAAGTGAGTATAAGAGGATATCATCAATGAAAAATATGATTAATGAGTCAAAGTATGGGTGTAAGATCTTATTCATGAGGTTCATGAACACTATCAGATAATTTATCATTCCTAACAGCATTACCATGTAATCTTATAACCCATACCTACTCCCAAATGCAATTTTAGTATGTCTACTCCTCTAAATCATTGCTGATGATATCCCGATCAAATTTTTATCTAGGAGAACAAATGACCTCCTTGTAACTAATCAAAGAGATCATCGATACTTGTAATGGGATATAAGTTCTTAATTTTCACTTGGTTAAACTTATAGTAATCAATGTATAGTCAAAGAGCACCATTTTACTTCTTGGTTAATAACACAGGTAAACCCCATGATAGATTCCTTAGCATGATAAATCCCTTCCTCTTAATGTTTTCCAACTATAACTTGATCTCTTTCAACTCAATTGATTCGATATTATATGGGTATGAAAATGGGTTGTTCACCTGGAATGATATCTAAATAAAAGTAAACTCCTATATTAGGGTAGTACCCATGAATTTGATGAATTCATATCATAGAGAATGGAAAAAGAAAATTTATGTTTTTCATAGTGTAGCATAATGGATGACCAGAGTCTCCTCAGTTGAGGATCTTCATAGCTTTATACTCACTATTTTCTAATTTACCTAAACTATTTAATATTTTGATTATATTATTTATGAATAAAATGGTTTTGGTTTTGGAAGAATAATTTAATTCAACAAAAATAGAACTATACTAATATATAGATGAAAAAATGACATTGGATAAGAAATAACTTAAAAAAGGGTTTGTATTCAGGTTCCTTCATTGTTAATTTATTTAAAATGCAGTTTGATATTTTAATTATGATAACTCATTATTAAACATATATTATTATTTTTTAATTATTGTGAATTCATTTAATTCCTAGGAAATACTCTTTAGAAAAATAAAACTCCACCTCCTTTTATAATTGAGGTTGATAAAACACCTCAATTGAGTGTGTGGAGTATTCTAGGACCCAAATCCAATATATATGATTTTATCTACTAAAAGTTACAAATACACTAAATTAAGAGATTGTGTTCAATGAAAGGGAGGGAAATATTTAAATAAAATCATAAAAATTATTTTGAGATCTATTTCATAGTGGAAAACCTCCACACATATACATATCTCCCTTAGTAACCTTAAATAAAAATTAAAACATTTAATGTAATTAACTGAAGAAATAATGAACACCTAAAATCCAAAGAGTCCAAGAATTAGGTCAGCATTCCATTATCAAGAGTAAGAGATCACTTGGTGGAAATAATAAAATAATTGGTTAAAATAAAATAAGAAGACAAAGGATGATGAGGAGGTGGAAGAGGAGGAATAAAATGAGGAAGGAATAATAGATGAAAACAATTGGAAAACTAAAATAAAAACAGATGTGGAAGGAGAAACATAATGAAGAAACAAGAAACTAAAAATAAGAATAATAAAAAGTAGAATAATGAAACTATGGATGAGATAAAACGAGTTTGGACCACTTTTTTATAAATATAATGAATGAGTTACAATTAAAAAATGAATTAAACACCAATATAAAAGAGAGATAGAGAGAAATTGTTTGATATCCCTTGATCTCCATCAATCTTTCCATGGTAGTGGTAAGATACTTCTCTATTTATAAAGGACGGGAAACCTTAATTTTATTTATTTAAAATATTTTTTTTCTTGTCCTTTTCCTCAATGTTTTCTTAATTTTTGGATTCAGCATAGAATATATATTCAAATATATCCCATAGATAATAAGGTATCATCAATGATGTATAGAAGATATTTAGAAAGTAATTTCAACACATGTGCATGGTGTTCATGGCCACATTAAAACTGCTCTGGTGAAGACTCCATGGCACAACTAGTGAGATACCGGCGAAGTGGTCCATCAAATCCTTCATCCTCATAGTGGCCATAGGGACCTCTAGCGACATTCATGGAATCAAACTCTTCGAAATGTAGATCACTAAGGTAAAATGGAGTGGAGGAGATGATTCATGGTGGTCAAGACCTCAGAATTGGCCATTCATCTTGATTTTGAGCTCACAAGGGTTTCTTCTATGGAAGATTTAGTGTGTTATAGGCAGTGGTGGTTGATGAAGAAGGCTGTAGATGGAATATGACTATATCTAACCAAGGGTGAGAGGCCGAGGTGTGAAATAGTTTTTTTCCAGTAATTATGGATAATACCCAGTTCATTTGTGGTCCCAAATTAGAATTGTGTGTTGTTGAGAACTTCCTAATATATTATTTACAAGATTTCACAACTTAGAAGCCTACTCCAGGGAGGGCTCCTAGTAAACTTTCACACACATAGATTGGGCTGTGCCGAAACCCACATCCAGTGTAGGATTATTCCCAAACTATAAACATGTTGGTTCCTCTATATAGGCCACTTGAAACATTTAGGTGATATGTTATCCCTTAGGTTATACATGGCTGAACTACACATTAACTATGTGTCTTGTGGGGCCCATGAGACTGAGGTCAATCTAACTGGTGAAAATTTTACCTAAATGTTATTAAACACAGAATAAATTTCACAAAGTACTCTTTAATAAAATAAATCACTAAAAAATTTCAATTAAATTCATGATTTGTTTTCAAATTTTACATATTTTATTAAAAAAATGATCTTTATGGTAATATTCATTAAACCCCATTTAAAATTATTATAAGATAAATAAGTAATTTCTTAAAAATATAAGTACATCAATTACCCCCACACTTAAACTTCTTTTCCCACAAGAATAAAATTTCAACAATGAATTTAAGTGGAATAACATTTTAAAAATATTTAAAATCCAATGTAGTAAAATTAAATAATTATTAATTTTAAACAAAAATTTAAAATTACATAGAAAATATCAATTCAATATCACAGTTTTCAATAAAACAATCAATTCGAGTATATTAATTTATCCATTTTGAAATTGGTGGGACTTCACCTTTCATTCATTCACGTTCTTCAATTTATTTTTATTAAACATTACAAATCATGTTTTACCTCAGTTTTGAATCTTTCACTCATCACTCGTGAAAAAAATTAAAGTATATTTATTAATATATCATGAGTACATACTTCTTATCCATATACTGGTAAAGGAAGTATTTTCTCCATATTGTAATGAAAAAAAGGAAAATGAAATCACTAGGAATTCACAATGGTTCGAATGGATTTGAGGCTTAAGGATGGTAGGAATTGATGTTCAAAATTAAGGATCAGAGTAGGAGGTTCCTCTGGTAAATCATATTTAATAACATCAAAAAGTAAAATATCACAGTAATTATCCCCTTCAAAAAAACAACACCCACATCCCATGCTCAAAGTAATGGCCATGACATGTAAAATCATAATGAATGAAGTAAACCTTATTATATTTTCTTTATTTTTTACAAACTATTTGTTTTAGTTTTTTTCTTAAAATTTCATTCTTTTAATAGACCTCACATCCACCCCATAACCACATATGATACAAATCATCGGTCTGGTAATGGTGATTTTTGATTATTCTAAGTCACAACCCAATCCTATATTTTTTCCATAAAGGAAAATATAAAGTATAATGAATGAATCAAAAATATTTATTATTACCCACAAATATCACCCCCACACTTTTTCATTATATTAGAGTCCATCCATTTCACCCTGACTTCCTCCACCCCACATGTCAACTTTAACATATCATGAAAATACTAAAAATTGGGGTAAGAATCTATAAACAGTCTGGAAATAAGGATCATCCCTAACAAGGACATTCATGTTATCTATGGTATAATCAAGTATCAATGTAAAAAATAGTCTCATAGAAAAGGTCTTATCAATACAAAATCCTCAATCATTTTAAATACGGTTTTTCATTGTCATAGATTTGATAAATTCCAATGCAAGTTCTATTAGGTGGTATCCCCTAAAATCACCCAAGAAATATGCTCAAGATAAAATAAGAAATATTTTTTCAAGAAATACTCTTGTAAATGGATATATGATATTGAAAAATATCTCATAGAATGAATAATATTAATAAATAATTTCACATGAATCTCATAAGATCACTGTACGAAACATTAGTATGGAAATTTCATTTACACGAATTAACCAATTCTCTCAAGTCACGAGTCATTATTTCAATCTCCATGTTTCACTATAATAATTAAATTATACACCATACTAATTCAATCTCATTATCATTGAAATCTAAAAAATGGATTCAAAGGATTCCTAAGAAACTATTGTCTCCTTGATAATTTAAGTGAAACGAGAATTTTAATTTGGGATAATAATTTTTAGTTTTGAAGATCAAAAAGGGGCTTAAAAAATGTAGGGAGTTTTTAAAAAAAAAATAAAAGTTATCTACCTTTTCTCATGAAGATTTATAATTTTTTCTCAATTGTTTGGGGATTCATTTTGCCATTATGGACCTAAAAAATATAATCTGTCATTAAAACTCAAGTTCAATGTCATTAATACTCAAAATCATTGAGGGATTGGGGTTGTATGCTAAAATAATTTCTAAGGATGAGATTTAAATTCATATAAATAAATTAAATGGATAAATCTTGGTTTAGTCCCCTAAGTGGTCTCTAGTGTTTGAAAACCTCTAGAAGGGTAGTTATAATTATCATACATAGTCTGTTGGTGGATCTAGTTTCTTATAATTTAACCACCGTATGTTTTTTTTCCTAGCTCAAAATTGATTTTTCATGTTGAAGAGTTCTTGGATGGATTACAACAAATCTATCCCCTACACAATAAGGTATAACTTACATGGTGTGGGTTTGATGAAGTATGTATCATCCTTTTTATTGGTTGTTACTTGTGCAACCTCTTATTTACCATCCGGTGGTATCTTATATAGTCTTGTATTAAAATAATATTTAAATGAAGAGTGAGAGTATAATTTTATTTGAATAAATTTTTAAATTTGAAAATTCAATATCTGATTCTTGAATATTAATATAAATAACTTGTGTATTTGTCTCATTAGGAAAAGTCACTAGGATCTATTCTTGTTCTCCCGCCCGTACATGTTCAATGTATTCTGGGAGATCCAAATGTTCCTCAAATAATAAAATTTCATCTTATTCATCTTCTTCTAGGTATGAATACCTGTCATCCAAATTTGTAAAATCAAAATAATAGGGAGTGATTCTTTATTCAGTTTCAATGAAATTAAATGAAAGTGAGTTCAAGAAGGGGTCTACTCCCGGATTTGGTTCATCTTGAATCTCTTATTTAGCTGAAAGTTTCTGTTGGAGTTGGATATTGGTAATTTGAGGTAGGTAGTTGAGATCCTCCATATTCTCTTTAAATAACACCACTTGAGTGGTGTAATCTTCTTCCATTTATAGAAATAGGATATCATGAGCTGAATATTCTTTTTTGTATACATGGAAATCTCATTGCATTTCACCATCTTTCCATTCACTCCAAAATTGATCTGAAGATTTTCTTATATTCCTATCAGCATGTGAATATTCATCTTTACTCCCAATATCATCATGTTATTCTTGAATATGGATCTCTAGATGGTTTGGTTGTGGATGGTATTCAAGTGAAGACTCAACCACTTGGATATATCCAGAAAAGTAGAGAAAATATAGTGGATCTTCCTCATTGGACTTCAATCTTTGAATATCATTCTTGACATGAATGATCACGATCACTAGTTCTCAAAGTGAGATACTTATTTCATTAACACTTAATATATTCTTGGATAGGTCAATGAGTTCATTAATCCTACTTTGGAAGACCACATTAATAAATAAAACCCCATGATCTTGTTTCTTACTTGTAGGTAATTATTCCATAAATTAAAGAAATAATGATTTAAAAAGATCATGGTAACATATTTTTTTATTGATAATAAAAAAATATATCTAAAATGTGAAAATCAAAAAAGAAAGAAAATAATTTATTTTCTCCCTAGGAACAACACCAATTTTTAGACACGCCTATCATACAGAATGATAAAAGAAAATTTCTATTTTTTCTAGTATAGCACAATGGCTGAACAAGGCTGTCTCACTTGAGGATATTCACAGTTTTATACTCACTATTTTCTAATTTAACAAAATAATTGATTTATTTGTGGTTTTATTTTTGAAATAAATGGTTTTGGTTTTGTAAGAATAATTAAATGCATTAAAATAAAAATATACTAGTATGAAAATGCAATAGAATGTGTTTAGATAAGAAAGATCTTGGACAACATTTTGGATTCAAGTTTCTTCATTATTAATTTATTTAAAATTTATTTTGACATTTTAATTATGATACCTCATTCTTATATTGCTATTATTTTATTTATTTTTTATGAAATCTTGGAAATCATAGTAAATAATATTTAGAAAACTAAAATTTCACCTCCTCCTATAAGTGTGGTTGATGAAACACCTCAAACAAGAGTGTGGCCTCACTGGACCTAGCTCCAATGTATGACATTTCTTCTATTTAATGGATCAAATACACTATATAAAGTGTTTTTATTTAATAAAATAGATAGAAAATATTTTAATAAAATCATATAAATGATTTTGATATCTTGTAATATTGGAAAACTACCACACCCATACATATCACTCTTAATAACCACAAAAATAAATAAAAACATTTAATTAAATTTAGTGTATAACATAGGAACACCTAAACTCCCAAGATTCTAGAGCTCATGTCATCCTCCCATTATTAGGAGTAAGAGATCACTTTTTGGAAAGAAGATAATAAGAGAAGAAAATAAAATAAAAAGAATTAGTAGTAGAAGAAGAAGTATGAGGAGGAGGAGGAGGAGGAATAATGAAATAAGGAATAAATAGTGGATAAAAATAAACAGAACTATAAAATAAAAATTGAAGAGTAAGAGATAAACACAACGATGAAATAATAAATAGAAAAGAAGAAGAAAAAAGTATAAGAATAAAATAGTGAAATAGAGAAAATGAGGGTGGTTCACTATTTTATAAATATAACAAATGATTTATAATTAAAATATGAATTTAAATACAATATACAATAAAGAAAAAAATAGAGTAGTTTTTCAATAGCCCCCAGCTTTAGTCGATCCACCTTCGATAGTGGAAAGATCCTACTCTATTTATAGAGGAGTAGAAACCTCATCTCTCTTTGTTTAAAATTTCAGTTATATTATATTTTTATTCACTATTTCATTATTTTTTAGATTCTATATTGACTGGATAAATTCATATATCTCCTATAGACATCAAGGGATCCTTAATGGTGTGGACTAGAGATTTGGTGGGGAATTTCTTCGAATATGCATGGTGTGAACAGACATATAGTAGAAACTATGGTGGTGATTCCATAGAGAAATGGATGAGGTAGAAATGATGTGGGACTTCATCAAACCCTTCGGACTTCACAGTGGCTAAAGGGAGATCCTTTGGCATAGAAGACATCATCTAGTTTGAAATGTAGATCACCAAGGCCGACAAAGATGGATAACAAGAATCATGGTGGTATAGACATAAACAATGGAAATTTGGCTCAAGTTTTATCTCTCAAGGGAACCATTCTTTTATGGTTTATCTCAAGTGGTGGTGGTCAATAAAGAAGTTGGTAGAAAATAGCGAGTGGTGGATGGTTCTATCATACCATGATATAGTAGCTGAGGTGAGAAAAAAATTGCATTTTGGTAAGTATGAATAGTACCCCATATATTTGTTGTCCCATATCAGAATTAAGGATTTTTGAGTGATTCGTTATATTTGATTTCACAACTTCCATGGATCAGAATCCTACTCCAAGGTAGGATCCTAGTACACCTGCACACACATATTATTGGGCCATGATAACACATGTGGCCTATGCAGGCTTAGTGAAGTGAATGAAACAAGCCTACGATAACTGTCTATGTGAGCACATAATCTTGTCAGAAAATCCATGTTGAGAGTCATATCAAAATTCACCATTTATAATATCATGATGTCCTATAGATGTCTGTATCTAACAAATAAGAAACTCCGTGCATCACTAGATATGATCCACTTTCATTCCCAATGTTGTTTATAAGGATTACAACTTTGAAGACAAGATAATTTTTAGGTGAAGTCCAACAACTAATTGTGTTGAAATAAAGGAATGAGATGAAAAAATAAATAATTATGAAGTAGATAGTGTGGATGTAATTAATATTTTTCCTTGAACTATAAGTGGTCTCTATCCACAATCTGTTGGAGTTTGATCCAAAATATTAATCCTTATCCTTATGTCCTTTTCTCTAATGTACATGTCCAGTCTTCGTCATCTGTTGAGAGCCCCGAAACGACCTTTGGTTCCCTAATCATGGATTCCCATATCTCCCAGATTAAAATTAGGAGAGAAACAACTAGATATTTCCTATCCTACCACACTTATGGCATTGGACCTTGGGGTATGAGCATACCTGACTGTAGTGTCCAAACTTTCAATAGTTGAAACACTATAGGTCAGCTCTGGAAGGTGAGTAAGTATCCATAATTTTATCTACTTGTATATTTCGACTCTTCTATACATCCATATTCTTCCTCTTAAAACCATTGAAATAGGTACTCATGGAAGTAGTGGGATTCCCACTCAACTGAGTGAAAAAGGTTAGGTGAATTACTATAACTTGACCCTCCTTAATGATCTTATTTATATTCAGATCCTTAGGTAGAACCTCTCCGTAATAATTAATATTGAAAGTCTATACCATATGTCTAAGGTTGATTCTAATTTCAATCTCGAACTTCCTATCATTTTTAGCCTCATTACCTTTCAAAAGTGGTATGAGGCTATAGAGCTCAGTGAAGTGAGTGAAGTATGCTAAAACCATCATAGAACCGTACATTAGTTCTATTAAATCATATGCTATGTAAATATTTAGGATATCAGGGAACAATTCTCTAAATATTAAGTTCTTAAAAGCCTTATGAGTGATACCTTCTCATCATCCAACTTGACCCATAAGTCCCCACAATTTTTTAATAGTTCCTTACAACATTAAAGCTTCCAACCTGACATTCCCATCCAGTGGATTTTCTAAATTGTTGAAGGTTATCTTTATGGTTTCCACACAATCCTCACTATCCAATGGCCCTCCGGTTCTTTAAAATGTCGAGGGGATGTTGTAGATGGAAATCCTTGATTTAGTCTACCATGGATTTTGTCTAGGTTTGTAAGGAACTGATGCTTTCACCAATGGGGCGGGTGCGAGAACTAGATATAGGACACCCTACCTAGTTAGATAGCCTACCAAACATATATGAGGTGGAATATTCTGAAATAAAAGCAGGATTAGTAACATAAAGAGTGTTATCTAGTCTATGGGAGCATAGATGGTTTCCTAAGGAGTCTTCCCCCATTCCAAGGTTTAACCCTCATATCACTAAGCATTGTCTCCAACATGGAGAATTAGTCATAACAATCAAACATATACTAAAACAACATAATTCTTAGTTATATTAATATATTATAGTAATGATATATCACACAAAATTCCATAATAGATATATCAAACTATCAAGGAAACTATCCCAGAAAGATAACATAAATCAAGGAATTTTATTAAATAAATACCACGCAACACAAAAACATGTACATATATGGTATGTGAACCTACGGGCTAGTATGATGCATATAAATATGTGAAGTACCATAAATTACATATCAATATTACATTCCTCACCTGAGGTGAATTAAATTACTATAACAACTTAAAAAAATCACCATTTTATAGAAAAATCAAAGGTCCACTATCTAATGCTTTCCATGCACTAACATATCACCCTACCCAAGTCCCATCCATCATAACTCCCGTCTATCATATCCCAAATCATGAATTAATAAAATATAAGTTATTAAAATCTTGGTTTCTCTTATACGACTTTGTAACATCCCCGACCCGAGCCTTCAGGCTTGAGATGGGAGGGATATGTGACCTCATGTATTCCTCCCCATAAGGAAGAAGTTTCCAACTAGCAGTGAGAGTTTGAGTATGTAAGTTAGAATACTATACAACCTATACCACTTAATAAAAAATGAATAATAATAAAAAAATAATATAAAATATTAGAGTAAACATGTGAAATAATAAATATGGCATATTGGACATATAAATAAGAGATCCAAATTCGGAAAACTATCCAAATTAATGAAGATAGGTAAATAAATAAAAGCACATCGGGGTCCTCTGGTGTCTACCCTGATCTACTCTAGATTATTTCTCCACCTACTCAACAATTTACCAGAAGGCCCTTTTCCTTCACTATATCTCCAATAAAATCTATAAGCGCACTGAAATTCCTAAGTAGGTTGTTAGTATAAGACTCAGTAGAACACCTTCGATGAATCCTTACTTTATGTGATCAAGTATAAAAAGTGTATGACAATAATGATAATGAATGCATAGAATGCATAAACATATAAAAAATGAGTGTCTTAGTGATAATAATGCTTCAAAAAACCCCCAACCTTACCTTATTTGGCTCCATACTATAATATAATAAAATAAGTTAGTAAAAACCAAACAATCCCCTATATGGCGCCCTCATAGTGTTTTGGATATGAAACCCAAAATAATCTATTAATTAGTTGGACCATTTAATTCAGCATCCTCACATTGAGAGTATTCTCACACTGACTAGGCTCCCTGATGGTGAGTGGAACTTAGAAAATCAAGGATACCTCAGGAACAACCTCAACAAGACACCATGGATACCTCATACCTCCACCCTATGCTTAGGAACCTCATCACCATTATCACAATCAATCACACTTCCCTTATATGGAATACTAATTTCATAATAGTCCACCTATCTCAAGTACCAATCAAAACCTCTAAGGAAATGGGAACACACATACAAGGTGACCTCAAAAGTAAGCATAAAATGACATCATGAGTATATAACAGTAAAAAAACATCTTGTGAACAAAATCATCATGGAAATGACCTGCTCTAATACCACTCATGTAAACCATATATCACAAATATGACATGGGACACCCACACCCACATGTTATATGAATAAAACATAACGTCAAATAACCAACACATATATAAATATCATGGAAATAAGAGTAGATGAGATCCCATGAAAGTAAGTAAATTACTATCTCACTGTTTTTCAAGTCTATGTTGAGTTTTGTGAAGGCTTTAATCACCCAAACCATGTTAATACACCAACCAAAGAATAATCACACTCCAATGAATCCTTGGGGTAGGATTCGATAGGGACACCATGACGCAAGGCCTAAGGATATTGCATACAGGGTGTGATAGAGTCAAATGTATGATGAAAGCATCGAGATGTGGAACACAAGGTTTTTTAACTCAACACCAAAAAACATAGGAATGGATGATGGTTTAAGGTAAGGGTAAACCATGATCCTGGAAAGTTTAATGGTATATGTGCAGTGACTGAGTACATATTCTTTCGTAATTCCGATGTCGTGATCTATGTTTTGGAAATATAAAGGATGGGATGATAGGTATTTATAGGAACCATGGGAGGTTCCATCTACATGAATGAAACCTCATTAAATTGTTCCTCACATTGAAGTGAAATTAATTAATTTAAAAAATTAAACATTGAAGACTGAGGACCGAAGACTGAAGACCATTATCTGTAGCTGACACTGGAGGATTATATAGTGTGATGCTTAGAAAACATTGTGATTCCTCCAACATGAGGTCCTCCATGGACATGGTTACGATGTAACCAATAATGGAAGTCTAGGATGAAACATATCTCTTGGTGCTATGGTATAACCCACCCGCTGCAGTGTGGTCTCAGGGGCTACGATGTGGGCTCCCTTTTTTTAGAAGAAATCTTGCGAAAACAGCTTTTAAGCCCCCAAAACTTCCTAAAAAACTCATTTTTAATCCCTTACCATCCATATAAACATTTATATACATTTATAAAAATCAAATTAAATAGTGAGAAAGTATTTTACCTAAGTAAAATATTTTTGGTGTTACACATACACTAATAATGGGGCTTCTCTTTAGTAAAATTATGTTGATTTTTAACAAGGATAAGACTCCTAGAATAAGACCTTCTTCAACCTTCAATATTTTATATGAGATTTGGAAAAGTTATTTGGTAATATTCTCCAAAAAAACTACATGTATCTACCTCTCAATACTCTCTATTATATTGAAAAGTATAGAACTTCATCTTTTATTTAAACCATCTAATTATGTTAGTCTCCCCATTCTATGAGACTGTACCAAGTGTACCCCATGATTATTGGTTTCATTACGGACCATTAAATTGGAATTAATCATCATTAGTTTTGATCCATAACTCCACTTCCTATTAAAACTTACAACCAAAATAAACAACCCACTTGGGGTGTGGTAATACATACCATGCTATTGTATCACTTGTTTTCCATATAATATAACGTGGATATCTTCACTATAGTGTCGAGAATAATTATTTAGAGCTACATATAGTGCAGGGAACATAAATGTGGCATGGATAAACTCATTTTACCAAATAAACAAACCTCAGATATTAACATACTATATTAAACCATGATATCCTCCCCCAAAATCCTCTTAATTTGACCATTCCAAACTAACTAAGTCGCGACAAATTCACTTTTGGGGTGGAATAATGAGGGATTGGAGAGCCCAAAATTATTTTCATCTATTAAATTCAGACACTCCACATCACAAGGAATACCAATATTGTATAACCCTTCCTTTTCAATGTAACTGCGGTGCGATCCATTCTCTACACCGTGGATAGCTCAAAATATATCGTGGATTGGAAATACTAGGATCACACTTCCATACCAGGGACAACTATCTATGGAGTTGAAAATTAATTATGAACTACATAGGGGTAGCACTAGTTCTTTATAATGGTTGAACCCTACTCCTACATAAATGTAGAACCCAACTCGTGTAAGGGTAGAACATAGTTACCCTTATATAGTGAATGCTCCAGCCATCATTGTGACATAGAAATGGAAAATATGTTATATAACCTTAGCTAATGAATAGACTAAATCATTGAGACAAAATTACTCTTCAATTTTTTCCTTCTTCACATTTTCGAAAAACATAAAACATACAAACATCCAAAGTGATATTGGCCAACAATCTCCCCCTCTCGAGTTGTTTTCAATGCTGTAAATGCTTCCAAAAGAGTCACACCCTCTTAGTCGTTCAATATGGGTGTCAATGAGCCACTAATCAACAATTCTATGACCATGTGATCCTTGATTGGTGTGATAAACAAGAATTTAGTTAAAAGTTTGTTATGAACACCTTCAAATCCTTTTAATATCCATATCTATCTCCCCTTGATTTTCTAATGACGTATTCTCCCTCCTTTGTTCTACCTTTATACCCATTCAATTATCCCCCTTAAAAACACACTTATAGTTTCTCCCCCTTTGTAAATAAATACAAAGAGAACACTTATCTAAAAATTCTACAATAATAGGTTATAAATACAATAAATTGATGCGATAAAACAAACATTTATTATGAAAGAAACTATAGGGAGTGGGGTTCCTTCCTTGGAAAATTTAGTGTATGTATATTTTTGTACTGATAATTCCAAATGATGTTTCTAAAACACCACTTTCTGTAGTGCCTTTTTCAAGATGTCTTCCAATTGATCTAGTGTTGACCTATACTCCAATATCACAATTACTTGCTCCACCTTCTTCTTTATGAAATGATATTTGATTTTAATATGCTTAGTTCACAAATGTTGAAGTTGATTTTTTCTAATATTGATTGCAATTTAATTTTCAAAAATGATTGGAATAGGAGAAATAACTTAAATAACCAAATGTTAAATTTGTTTAATACATAGTAGTTGGGTTCATGTTTGAGTAGAAGTATTTCACTTATCTTTCATAGTTATCAAAGATAAGGAATCCTAATCATTTCTTTTACATGATATGCATGAGTTACCAAGATAAAAATCACCATAAGATAATGATTTTTTATCTACTAATCCATCATAGTCCATATCAGTGAATCCCAATATATTATTCTTTGAATATTTGTGATAAAACAATCCATAGTCCATCATATGATATGTATATTGAAGCATTTTTTTCATATCCTTCATGTTGATTTCCATGTGACTGCTCTAAAACGAGTGGATTGAAAAGTGGAAAGTAAAATACCTGGTTGATTGTAATCCAAATAGAATATAATTAAAATGATTTATGAATATATAGTCACATTGACATTGTTTTCCTAC
Organism: Viscum album; assembly: GCA_963277665.1. Classification (NCBI taxonomy): domain Eukaryota; kingdom Viridiplantae; phylum Streptophyta; class Magnoliopsida; order Santalales; family Viscaceae; genus Viscum; species Viscum album. The sequence goes on from OY728135.1 coordinate 1,154,119,105, forward strand.
TCATCTTTTAATGATTTTATTATTTTCTCTATCAATGTTTTTTTTCATCCTACAATACTTCATATGAAATACTCTTACAACCTACTTCTCTTATTTATTTTGTGATATAAATATCTGATCCAATATTTTAACTGCCTATAAGCCAAGGAATAATGAAACTTAACCAATTAGAGACATCTCAAATTCTCACCTCATGAGTTCTGAAAACTGCATGCATTTGTTACCATTTGAGCCATTAAAAATTATGTTGTTGACATAGATAAGCACCATTAACAGCTATTCATTTTATTTCTTGATGTAGAGGTTATTATTATCCCCTCCTCTATAAAAATAGAGATTATATTGACATTAGTCTAATTTGGAATACCATTCCCTTATTTCTTTCTTGAGTCCATAAAAATACCTCATTAGTCAAATCACATTTCTTTCAAATTCATTAATTAAAAACATTTTGGTTTCACAATATGAAATTCCTATTCAAGGAATCTATTCAATAAAAAAAATTTGATGTTTATTTAATATTTTAACCCCTTATGAATTAAAATTGATAAGAATAACTGGACAGTTTCATGTAAGGAAATTGGAACAAATATACCGTCGAATTAAAATTATTCCATTTGAGAATTCAATTTTTACACAAGTTGTTCTTTATTCTATATAACCATTCAATATTCATTTATTTTATATCATAAAACCTAATTGGTTCCAATGACATTCTTTTCATTTGGTCTTGAAAAAACAACTCATGTATTTTTTTATCTATTTTCTTAAGCACCTCATTCATATCTTTGAACAAAATTTCATAAATTACATATTCCTTAAAATATTTTGGTTATTACAATGATATTAATGAATCCTTCTACCGAGCATTCATTTTTTTTTTTGTTTATATTGGGGCTATCTGGTCTCCAAAAATGTTTCTCTTGATGATTTCAACCCATATTTTTTTCTTCATTAACATGATATAATTTATATACTTTCTTCACAATATGATTCTTCATCGTATTTGTCTTCATTCCTTAAAACTCCCACTGAACCCTTTACTTCTTCATCACTTTCATACTTAGAAATCTGTTGGATTTCATGCCTGATCATCCCATTTTTTTCTTTTGTTATTCCAACTTCAAACACCAAAAAATCATTAAAATCAATCACATTTTCAATCCTATTATTGTAACACCTGTAAGATTTAATCATTGATGAGTATCGAAAGAATATACCTTAATATACCCTATGTTATTTTTTTCTCTTTTCTTTTTATAGAATAAAAAATTTAAATCCAAAATATAAGATGTATTTGAGTATAGGATTCATTCCACACCAAATTTCAAATGGATTTATGCCATAATTTTTATATAAAAACACCCTATTGGAGATTTATACCACTGAAAAAGAGATTATTTCCAATATATCTATGGATGATTATTTTTAGTTAATAGTTTTTGAGCCATTTTTATTATTATAATATTTAATCTTTCCACAACCCTACTTTTCTTGGATGTTATGACAGTCAATACATGGTGTTGAATTCAATGATTTTATAGATATTACTCAATTGTATGATTTGTATATTTTTCTTAGACATCAGTTTGAATTTTATAGATCTTCACACCACGCATATTTTCAACACTCCTCTGATATAGAGTGATAAATCTGTATACCATGGTCTTGTGTGTGATAAGCCTAATGCAAAAACCCAGAGTTTATAAATAATATTTTTATAGAAATTAATGTGTTTTATATTATATAGTATTATACAATAAAAAATATATTGAAATCATTAAAACTTAATTTCATTAATAAAAAACATCACATTACCCCAAAAATATACCTAAAAAAATTCTAAACATTACAATGAGACAAAAAATTTGAAATAGAGAAAACTAAAGTGGGAAAAATTTGGATTTACCTAATATACCAGAACCACCCTTCCCAAAAAACAACCCTATATAAATAAAAAATATATTATAAAATCAGTCGATATCTTAGAAAATTAAATTGTAGAACCTTTTGAGGAATTGGAGGGAATGTTGAATGAAGGAATTCACTAATATTTATAGGAGGTAATATGACCATTGGAATATAAACTGTTGGAATGGTAATTTAACATCAATATAATAAAATGTTATTTAAATAAAATTTATCAAGAGTAATTAAAAAAATATAAATATTAATGTTCCTTATAATAAATTCCATTATTAATAACACAAAGAAAATAAAATCATAACTTTAATTAACCATATTTTAATGCATTTTATAGAAAATCAAATTTTTATATAAAAAATTAAAATTTATATTAAAGATTTTTTTCTTATAAAATTAATTTCATTTTTATAATTATAATTTCTAAATTTATGATGGGTTATTTTGGGATAATTTTCTAAAATAATTCAATATTTAGGGGAATAGTAAAAATATAGTTTTTTCATTAATGATATATATAAAATTACATCATTCATGATGTAATAATAACTTAATAAATTGTTTAAATGTATTTGAGATAAAAAATATTTAATTTTATAAATTATTTATTTAAATACAATAAACATGTTTTTAACCAAAAAATTACTTTCCAATGTCTAAAGTCAAAAGTAATCCTTTAAAAAAATATTTTTTTTTTCATTTTTGCACATTAACTTGTAATAAATTAATTAATTTGAATTATTAAGGGGTTTAAAGACCTAAAACAATTATATTATATTTATATATGATTTATATTGTCACAATATTAACTATTACATGGTTTTCCATAAATATAATATTTTATTCTGAAAATAACCCTCTCCTCAAGTATAAATAACCCATATCCCTCCCCTTGAAAAAACACTTAAATTCCAATTTACAAAGCCAAATATATTACAATATCCACCCCATTAATTATATTATAATACATAGGTATGTTTTTTAGTAAACCAACTACAATAATTAAGGGATTTTAGTGGCATACAATAGAAGAAACATCGAGAAGAGGGTCTATTTTCATCAACCCTCTTTTAATGTCCTCTTCCCTTACTCATTTTCTCTATCCTTTCCAAACTAAAAAATTATAATAATAGTTAAATAGTATATTAAAATTATATTAATTATTTTATCCAACTTAAATAATAATATATACTATGTAATTATATTTCATAAATCTTGCACCTCCTCATTGGAAAAAGTCTCGTTAACAGTCAGTTAACCACCAATGAGGACATCGCCAATTATTTTTTTCACTCAAATTTTATAAATAGTTATAATAAATTATTTATTATGTATTAATTTATAAATATATTTATCTTAATCTTATAGAATTAATTTTTCTTATGTATCAATGACCATGAAATAAATAGAGAAATTGAATAAAAACATGAAATTTGTAAGGAAAACATTATATAAAAAATGGGTCCATTTTAACAATGTGAATTAAGAAATATAATCTATTTATTTTAACTTGTAAATAGTAAAAAAATGAAAATAATTCACTTCTGGTTCAATTTTTATTAAACAAAATTTTATTATTTATGAGGCAGAAAATGATGAAATAAAGCGAGATTTAAGGTAAGAGGATTGTCAAACCCAAACTCTTTCTTTTGGGTTATATTATATTTCACATTTATTTTAGTATAAATGTTCCTATAATATATAAAATATTTAAATTCAATATTTTTTCTATTTTATTTAGTGGATATATGTGTTTATACCCTTCTAAAAAATTTTCCGAGCCATTTTCAATGTTTTTTAAAAAATAATTCAATTTCCCAAGGCTCTCCTGAATACTATTGAGTTGTTTCTCATTTTGAAAAGAAAATAACCTTTTATGAAAAAGTGTCACACCCCTTATTTATTTTTGAATCGTAAAGTGAATTTCAATAAGTATGGTATGTCAAATATTTTATGAAACCCATTCCTTTTAATGGGTAATTTTATAAAAATTAGTTTTTACCTTCCATGTGAATGCATGATTATTGTAACACCCCAAGCTTCCATGGTATGCTCCTCTTTGAATAATAGAGCAGCATGTGTTGTATGCAACCTCAAGTTCTAACACACCACGACCAATAAAAGTTGCAGTTATGAATAGTAATACCCACTTTTTGAAATTACATAAATTTTTTATTTAAAAATGGACTTCATTTTTGTATTCAGAATATTGAAATTATCCTAAGTTGATTTTTTGGTAATTTTTTGAGAACTTCCAATTTTCTATGAATAGAGAAAATACTTAAAAAAAACTTTTTTAATAAAAATAATTTATAGTGATAAATTATACTATTTAGTGGTTTTAAAGTATAATTATAATATATTTTTACCATTTTATCCAATGGTGGTCATTAGAATTAATTTCACTTTGAAATTAGACATAAACAATTGTCAATCTTTTAATATATATTGCTTCTTGAAAACAAGCTATTTGTTGTGACAACGGGAATTAATTATTAAATTAATTAATTCAACTTATATGTTTGTAATTTTGTAAAATAGACATAATTTTTGAATTAGGAATATCAAATATAGCTTAGGGTGAATTTTTGGTATTTTTCTGAAAAACTTCAATTTTTGATGAATAGTGAAACCACTAAGTGGTAGTTTAAAAACTAATTTTTCATGTAAATGAAACATTACCACTTATGTGTAATGAATTTAAAAAATAAGACATACATGGTGGTCAATAGTATGTAAAATGTGGTTCAATGGGATTAAAATAATTTTTGGTGAATAGTAACTTTTAAGTTTTATTAATCGCGATTAAAGGTAATTAGTGAAATTTAAGGTAAAAATGATATTTTAAAAATATGAAAATATCTTGACACTTGTCCTAACCTTATTTGATGAGTCATGGACGACCAAGACAATCCATGGGTCAACTGGGGGACCCCATGGAGCCACTTGGGTATGAAAATGACATTAATAACTTTTTATTTAAAGTAAATATAAAATTGTCACAAACATGTGTTGTTTTACTAAAACAATTATTACATGGGGTTATATAAGTTAACTTTTGAACTATAAATATTCATTGGAAATATAAACTATTTCCTACATCATTATATTTTATTTATAATTTTTAGACATTATATAAATTAATTTTTTTATGACACCATGATGATGAAGCGATTACCTTATTAATTAATGATTTAAATAAAATGAAAAGATAATGTAAACTCTAAGACTTAAACTTGTCAAAAACCTATTGGATGAGTATATTTCGAACCCTTATAACTGTATACTCTAAATATATCATTGTGGGACCATTAAAATCCGAAAATCATTTCATAATAATGTAACATTTCATGACTTTCCAAGAGTGACCCTCCTCTCCTCTTATAAAAGGCCCCCACCTATACCACCTTATTCACACCATCAAAGCCATTTGGCTCGGCCAAACTCTACCCAGATACTCTATAAACTTCCCTATCTTACTCCTAGAATCCCCACTTTGGGCAGAAGTCTTTCCAAGGAAGCCTTTGGCTCAAATCAAAAAGAGTTACCCGATTTTAAGGTAATGTCTTCTCTTATGTTCTTTAGTTTTATTTTGCTTCTCCAACCCATTAAACTCTTTTTATTCATTTCTTTTGTAACAAAAACAGTATCTTCAATATACTAGGATGTTTTTATGAGAAGGATTTTATTTACACTTACACACACCTTCATATAATGGTTAAAGAACATACTGTTTTTGTGGTTGGCGAATTTCTGCCTCACGAAACAATGATTGTTCAATCTTCTTTTAACACCTCTCATGGTGGCCATTAAGATGTCACTATATTTATATATGATATATATTATGTTTATGTTTTCATTATTATTCTGTATTTTTCATTTATTTCATACCTCTATGGTTTCCATTATGGGTAAACACGATATTTTCATTTTAGGTTGTGCGGACTACCGCCCCCTCAAAGTGATTTGAATCGTTAATGCCATATGTGGGATGTATAAATGATAGAGAAAATGATATTATATATGATATTATACTGTAATTATAATATACCTTTATATAATTATGATTTCATTCCATTAAATATGAAATTGAAATGAAAGTAGTGTTCATGCGTACGTACGGCTTACCGTCTCCATGAACGGTGCATTTCATTTCTTACCTCTAAATGTTATGTAACATTATAAATGAATGTATATACTGGATATATATGATATATTAGATATATACATCATGAATATAATTCTGGATATAATTGATATTTTACCACATGAACAACTTGTAATTATAAGAAGTTTATTTTTGACTCAAGAACCAAAGATCGACAAAACGACCGTTATTAACTTAAATAATTACATAATGTTCATAACAAGGTAATAAGTGATATAAAAGTAATAATGAACTTTAAAAGGGTTCTTAATCAATTATAAATTAACACTAGTTTATTATTCAGGAGGTTAAAGAACGATCGAGTCAAGTCGGACACGAGGTAAGGGAACTTCATAACCCAATTTCTGTTCTTTGGGTTAATCTCCTACTTTCAAATTATGTCATGATATTATTATATCCTATCTTGTATTTGTACTTTCACTATGTGTAATTATAGTGAATACACATAATAGATCTATTTTATTTAAAAAAAATTAACTTTGTAAGGGACTTCGTCTCAATCTCCTTTTGTTGAGGCATATTTTGTTTTATACACAACTTTCTTTTATACGGTGTATAAACCCCTTTGACATTTAATTTTATTCAAAAGGAATCTTTTTATACGAAGCGTTTTTACTAAATGAAAAAAGGAATGTTTTCTCTTATGTATGCAGCGACAATGACTTCTCTGTCACCGTGACCATTATTTGAGTTTCAGCTTCCTCTACAAGCCATAACTTTAAAAAAAAAAGAAAAATAAATACTATGTTTTACTTTTCTTTTATTTTAGTATTAAAAATTGTTTTGATAATGGTTTTATCATATCAATGTGTTGTATTGATATCTTGTGATTGAAATGTGGAAATTTTATGTTTCCTTTATGCATGGTTTACGTGATATGATTATGTTATGGTTTATGATATGTTTAAAACTATTCATATAAGGAATCCATTGGACTTAATAAGTGACGAGTGAAGCCTGCTATAGCTCCTCGATGCATCGGCAGGTCTCATGGTACAAACTAGTGTCTTGGCATGAGGCCTTGACAAAATCTTATTTGTAGTCTTAACACAAGGCCTTGGAAACGTGGTTATGATAGTCTGGCATTATGAATTCCATCATTATGAAAGTAGTTATTGATATTGCATGTGAATATTAGACTGGTAGAATATCCATGTGAATTAGTAAATGGAATTATTTCATTTTATTTTTTCCATATTATTCTGAATTTCAAGTTTAAAAGGCTTTTGTTTTAGTTATACATTTCCTTAAATGTTAATGTTTATTTATGAATGCTTCCGCTATATTGTTATCATTACTGAGCATCTGAGCTCACCCCTTACAATGTTTTAATTTTTCCAGGATGTGAAGAAGTATATTATGAATGACCTGTAGGGATAGTATGAGGGGATATGAAGACAAGATGTTGTTGTATTTTTGTTTTACATTATGATGCAATGTAAGACTTATGAATGTATCTAGTGTTTCCAAGGCTACTAAACTAATCGGTCTTTTGAGACTTGATCTTTTGTGATCATGCCAATGTTACGCAATAATGCACTGACTCTAGGTAACTGGGTTCGAGGTTTTATAGTTGGTATCAGAGGGAGTTTAGTACTAACCTTGGAACCTAGATTTAGATAAACTCTGATTAGAGCACATAGCCCTAAGATAAACTTTGAGGATTAGTATAGAAGAACTTCCTAGAATTTTGGTATTATATATATTCTGTGAGTTTTCTGAGTAATACATCCCTATCTGGATACGAGCAGGTAGAGGTGGCTCTGGGACAGATGTACCTAGGGGTAAAACCCGAAAACACCGCTTTGAGCTAGACTCAAACGGGAACTGGTGCATGAAAACGGGCTTGCTGCACTCTTGGTTACGACACTCCTGGGGGATATTCTTAGGATAATTCTCATTTTATTTACAAACCATTATGAAGGGTTTATGAGTATATACTTCATCAAAGAAAACATTTTTATGATTATGGATTATATCCATAAATAGTTCAATTTATGTTAAGAGTTTTGCAAGTTTGTTATTATGTATTTTGATTCATAAACAAATATAGTTTATGCCATTGTTTAGAAATGGCGCCTAGTGGAAGGAATGGAAAACGTATCAATGAACGCACTCCATGTAGGGATTTCCCTCTGAATCAATATAATTATAGTGGAGCTGGTGATACAACTTGTCCTGATCAACTTATCACCATACTGGGAAAACTCACTCAGGTTTTGAATAATAACCTTACTCATATGGAGCACCCTGATCCGCAACGTGGAGGGTAAATGTTAAATCATTTCATGAGGCAACAACAGACAACATTTAATGGGGGTACAAATCCATTAGTATCTAAGAAATGGATAAACTCATCAGAGAAAATATTTCATGCCTTGGGGAGTAGTGAAAGGGAGAAGGTTGTCATGGTAGTTTACCGCCTCACTAGAGATGCCGATCAATGGTGGTCGCTGATTCAAAACACAAAGTATGATGAAGAAGTATCAAGTATTGAATGGAGAGAGTTCAAAGATATTTTCTTAGAAAAACACTTTCCACATGACCATCAATTAGATATGGAAAGGCAATTTCTGAGTCTGAGGTAGAAGAAGGATGAGAATGTCGCAAAGTATGAGGCTAACTTTACAAGGTTAGCAAGACATGCTATAGATTATATACGTAACCCAAGAAGTAAGATTGATCGTTTCTTTGATGGGTTAAAACCATTTCTCCGTCGAGCTTTAGTATCACAATCATTCTCAACATATGAATATATAGTCTCGTGTGCTATCAAGACAGAAAAGGAATTATCTAAGTCTTATGACAACAAAGTAAAGCAAGAGAAGAAGAGAACGATGGAACAAGAGACAGATAACAGGAAAAAGGGAAAGAAGGATTTTCCATTATGCGATAATTGTGGGAATAATCACCTCGGTACTTGCCTAAAAGGAATGGGAGTATTTTATAAATGTGGAGAAAAATGTCACCAGGCTCGTGATTGTAAGAGAAAGAAAGAGGATATCAATATTGAATTCTACAATTGTAGGGAAATGGGTCATTATGTAAATGAATGTCCTAATCGTCAGGGAAAATTACCTCAGAAAAGGCCAAGAGATCAAGGACAATCTTATGCTGTTACTACAGTTGAAGTGGAATAATTAATGTATTTGTGCTTTTGGACTCAAGGATTATATTCTGGTTATAAGAATAATGTGATATATATAAGTATTTTACTGAAGTACTTTTTGTTTTCATTAAGGTTTTAATATGATGAAGGTAATCATATTTTTATATGTGACAATAAGAGAAACTTTACTTTGTTTGAGGAATATGATGATACAATTGATTTTGGAATTTAGGGAACTTTTAGAGAAAGTATGGACGGAGGTATTTTGGATAACTATAAAGGTTGGAATGGATTAAGTTGAACTTTGGATAGTATTGTTTAAGGTTAAAACATTTATGAAGATTTTTTTGGAATATTATAATACTATAGTTTTAGGAAAAGTACAACCTGCAGGTTGGGGGATAACCCGTTGCGTCGGGAAAAGCTGTAGGAATCGAACCCACAACCATAGTGCGACATGCCTTTATTACCTACCACTAGCGTACATGAAGTCCCTGGTTATTACAAAATAGTTTTCCTAATCTAAATGGTACGTGTTAATTTTTGGAACCTTATACAATTATAATAAATAGAATATTTTTGAGTTCTATTACCTTTTGGAGTGAAAGATGGGTTTGTGGTAAAAATTTATTAAAGAATGAAAGTCTACATGACAAGTAAGTATATTTCCTTACATTCTTATCAAATCTCCTAAATAAATTCCTCAACATTATGAAAGGTAACTTAAAACAAAAATGGTGTCGGTTAACTTTTCCAATTGGGGAATCAATGACCGTTTAACCAATCACAAGTTTGTGATTTTCTTGTAGTTAACTTTATCCTAATATTTTTTGATACATCTCTCCATCAGACCTTGATGTTTTGTTTTTCCTCCATATCCATATTTTCATAGAATCCTAGTATGGTCTATCTCGGGTGACCTTTTTACTTCTCTTTCTTTCTTTTAAAGTTATATTTTTATTAACCTTATTTCTGATGTGGGTTTTCCACAAAGGTATTTTCTATTTTCAACCTTTTATTTTCAATGAAAAATTTTAAATTGTGAGGACACAATTTATTGAAGGAGGGGAGAATATAACACCCCAAGCTTTTATGGTATTCTCCTCTTTGAATAATAGAGCAGCGTGTGTTGTACGCAATCTTGAGTTCTAACACACCACAACCAATAAAAGTAACTGTTATGGATAGTAATATCCACTTTTTGAAATTAAATAAATTTTATATTTCAAAATGGACTTCATTTTTGTATTCCGAATATCGAAATTATCCTAAGTTGAATTTTTGGTAATTTTCTGAGAACATCCAATTTTCTATGAATAGAGAAAATACTTAAAAACAACTTTTTTAATCAAAATAATATATAGTGATAAATTATACTATTGAGTGGTTTTAAAGTATAATTAGAATATATTTTTACCATTTTATCTAATGGTGGTCATTAGAATTAATTTCACTTTAAAATTGGACATAAACAATTGTCAATCTTTTGATATATATTGCTTCTGAAAAACACGCTATTTGTTGTGACAACGGGAATTAATTATTAAATTAATTAATTAAACTTATATGTTTTGAATTTTGTAAAATAGACATAATTTTTGAATTATGGATATCAAATATATCTTAGGGATATTTTTTGGTATTTTTCTGAAACACTTCAATTTTTGATGAATAGTGAAACCACTAAGTGGTAGTTTAAAAACTAATTTTTCATGTAAATGAAACATTACCACTTCTGTGTAATGAATTTAAAAAATCTGACATACATTGTGGTCATTATGAAGTAAAATTTGGTTCAATGGGATTAAAATAATTTTTGGTGAATAGTAACTTTTAAGTTTTATTAATCGTGATTAAAGGTAATTAGTGAAATTTAAGGTAAAAATGATATTATAAAAATATGAAAATATCTTGACACTTGTCCTACCCTTATTGGATGATTCATGGCCGACCAAGACAATCCATGGGTCAACTTGGGGACCCCATGGAGCCACTTGGGTAAGAAAATGACATTAATAACTTTTTATTTAAAGTAAAAATAAAATTTTCACAAACATGTGTTGTTTTACTAAAACAATTGTTAAATGGGGTTATATAAGTTAAATTTTCGACTATAAATATTAATTGTAAATCTAAAAATATTTCCTACATCATTATATTTTTTTTTTATAATTTTTAGACATCAAATAAATTAAAAATTTTATGACACCATGATGATGCAGCGATTTCTTCATTAATTAACGATTTAAATAAAATGAAAATATAATGTAAAATATAAGACTTAATATTGTCAAAAACCTATTGGATGAGGTGAATTAGAACCCTTATCACCTTATCCTTGAAATATATCATTTCGGGACATTTAAAATCCGAAAAGCATTTCATAATAATGTAACATTTCATGACTTTCCAAGAGTGCCCCTCCTCTCCTCTTATAAAAGGCCCCCACATCTACCACCTTATTCACACCATTAAAGCCATTTGGATCGGCCAAACTCTTCCCAAATACTCTCTCAAATTCCCTCTATTACTCCTAGAAGCCTCACTTTGGGCAGAAGTCTTCCCAAGGAAGCCTTTGGCTCAAATCAAAAAGAGTTACCTGATTTTAAGGTAATGTCTTCTCTTATGTTCTTTTGTTTTATTTTGCTTCTCCAACCCGTTAAACACTTTTTATTCATTTATTTTGTAAAAAAAACATTATATTCAATATAATATGATGTTGTTATGAGAAGGATTTGATTTACACTTACACACACCTTCGTCTAATGGTTAAAGAACATGTTGTTTCTGTGGTTGGCGAATTTATGCCTCACGAAACGATGATTGTTCAATCTTATTTTAACACATCTCATGGTGGCCATTAAGATGTCACTATTTTTATATATGATATATATTATGTTTATGTTTTCATTATTATTCTGTATTTTTCATTTATGTCATACCGTTATGGTTTCCATTATGGGTAAACGCGATATTTTCATTTTAGGATGTGCAGACTGCCACCCCCTCAAAGTGATTTGAATCGTTAATGCCGTATGTGGGATGTATAAAGGATGGAGCAAATGATATTATATATGATATTATACTGTAATTATAATATACCTTTATATCATTATTATTTCATTCCATTAAATATGAAATTGAAATGAAAGTAGCGTTCAGGCGTACGTATGACTTACCGTCTCTATGAACAGTGCATTTCTTTTCTTACCTCTAAATGTTATGTAATATTATAAATGAATGTATATAATGGATATATATGATATATATGATATCTACATCATGAATATAATTCTGGATGTAATGTATATTTTACCACATGAACAACTAGTAATTATAGGAAGTTTATTTTTGACTCAAGTAGCAAAGATCGACAAAATGATCGTTATTAACATAAATAATTACATAATGTTCATAACATGGTAATAAGTGATATAAAAGTAATAATGAAATTGAAAAAGGTTCTTAAGAAAGTATAAATTAACTCTAGTTTATTATTCAGGAGGTTAAATAACGATCGAGTCAAGTCGGACAAGAGGTAAGGGAACTTCATAACCCAATTTCTGTTCTTTGGGTTAATCTCATACTTTCAAATTATGTCAAGATAATATTATGTCCTATCTTGTATTTTTACTTTCATTATGTGTACTTATAGTGAATACACATAATAGATATATTTTATTTAAAAAAATGTTCTTTTTAAGGGACTTCGTCTCAATCTCCTTTCATTGAAGCATATTTTGTTTTATACACAACTTTCTTTTATACGGTGTATAAACCCCTTTGAAATTTAATTTTATTCAAAAGGAATATTTTTATATGAAGCATTTTTACTAAATGACAAAAGGAATGTTTTCTTTTATGTATGTGGAGACAATGACTTCTCTGTCACCATGACCCTTATTTGGGTTTCGGCTTCCTCTACAAGCCATAACTTTTTTAAAAAAAAGAAAAATAAATACCATGTTTTAATTTTCTTTTATTTTAGTATCGAAAATGGTTTTGATAATAGTTTTATCATATCAATGTGTTGTATTGATATATTGTGATTGAAATGTGGAAATGTTATGTTTCATTTATGCATGTTTTATGTGATATTATAATGTTATGGTTTATGATATATTTAAACCGTTGCATATAAGGAATGCATTGGACTTAATAAGTGACGGATGGATCCCGTTATAGCTCCTCGATGCATCGACAGGTCTAATGAGACAAACTAGTGTCTTGGAATGAGGCCTTGACAAAATCTTATTTGTACTCTTTTCACGAGGCCTTGTCTACGTGGTTATGATAGTCTAGCATTATGCATTCCATCATTATGAAAGTGGTTATTGATATTGCATGTGATTATTTGACTAGTAGAATATCCATGTGAATAAGTTAATGGAATTATTTCATTTTATTTTTTCCATATTATGCTGAAGTTCAAGTTTAAAAGGCTTTTGTTTCAGTTATACATTGCCTTAAATGTTAATGTTTATTTATGCAAGCTTCCGCTATATTGTTATCCTTACTGATCATCTGAGCTCACCCCTTCCAATGTTTTAATTTTTCCAGCATGTGAAGAAGTATATTATGAATGACCTGCAGGGATAGTATGAAGGGATATTAAGACAAGATGTTGTTGTAGTTTTGTTTTAATTTATGATGCAATGTAAGACTTATGAATGTATCTAGTGTTTCCAAGGCTACTAAACTAATCGGTATTTCAAGACTTGATCTTTTGTGATCATGCCAATGTTACGCAATAATGCACTGACTCTGGGTAACTGGGGTCAGGACATTACAATTATTATCATTTTTTGATGTTGTGGGTGGGCCATGAATTATATATCAGTCCAATGCATTGGTTAATATGACATATGTCATGAAATATTATGTACTATGTGTGAACATGGTGATATCTTTGTTTACAATGATTATTTTATGAATTATGAAGACATGTTATGCATGTACATGATGCTATATTTTTTCCCAACTATGTATGGTATTTGAACACTATTTTTTGATGTTTAATTATTATGAATGTACTATATTCTATTACTTTATCAAAAAAATTCGACATTATTATAATGATGATCCTATTATTATAATATTATGATGTAGAGTATGCTCACCTATGTTCAACACTGTGATTTTAGCCTAGTCTATTCATTGATGCATATCATCATTTGATGACATGTGATAATGAGATCATGATAGATTTGTAAGGATAAAGAAGTATAATTTAATTAATTTTAACTTTTATTATGTATAATTAATGTATGAGACAAAATTTCCCAAGACACTAAACCTTTTGATCTTATATTATTTCACTATTACGTTTTTTATTTTAAAAAATTGAGTAATATTTAGGTAAGGAAAATTTGGGTCACTATAGATGGTATAAAAGCATGGACTATTTAATTTCAGAATTAGTATTATAAGAAGTTAGTGAAAACCATAAGTATAATTATATGTATAGGTAAATATCCTAGAAGAATCATTTTAGAAAAATCATAAACATTGGGATCTCATAATACATAACTTTAGAGTTAATTTTCAAAAAATAATAAATTATTTATTCATTATTTGTTAACTTACATTTTGGTCAAACCTTTTCTATTTTATAAAATGGAGAGAACCAAGAGAAACAAGACAATAACTTGTGTGAGGGACAATACAATGATTTTCTGAATGAGATACCCATTTCCCTAGGAGGTGGAGTTCAAAACTTCATGGCGATGATTACCTAATAGTCTTAGGCCATGAATAATAACCTAAATAATGTGGAACATCCTCCTTTATCCAAGACGTCTCAACTAGACATTAAGACCACTATACAACAATGAGCACCTATG
The DNA here is from genome assembly GCA_963277665.1 of Viscum album. Taxonomy (NCBI): domain Eukaryota; kingdom Viridiplantae; phylum Streptophyta; class Magnoliopsida; order Santalales; family Viscaceae; genus Viscum; species Viscum album. The sequence goes on from OY728135.1 coordinate 1,154,134,148, forward strand.
TTTAATGGATCTTATGATCCACTTGTCACAGAACAATGGGTTAACTCTATAGAGAATATATTTTCTATACTCTAGTATTCTAAAGAGGAGAAGGTGAACCTAGATATCTATAATTTTGATGAAGAGTCTGATCAATGGTGTGCATTGATAAATAATACTAATTTGAAGGATTAAATATAAGGGATGTAGTGGGAAGAATTTAATAAAATATTTCTTAACAAGTATTTCAATTGAACTCTTCAAACAAATATAGAGAGATAATTCATAGAGCTTAATAAAAAGTAGGGTGAATTGGTCATGGATTAAGAGGAAAACTTCACAAGTCATTCAAGGTAAACCTTGGGATTTGTTACCAATAATGATAGAAAAATAGATAGATTATTTAGTTGTTTAAAACCACACCTTTTAAAAGATCTAGCTATAAGAGAATTTGGGAGTTAAAAAGAACTATTTTTATGTGATCTCAAAGTAGATATATAGTTTTGATAATGATACCATGGTTATAGAGATAGGAATAGAAGAATGAAGTTTTAAGTTGATGAATCCAATGAAAAAAGGAGGAAATAATATATAATCACCCACAAGTCAAAAATATTGAAAGAAGCATCATGAGAATTTCCTTTAAGGAATGGAGAAATGCATCAAGTGTGGGGGAAAAGGCCACCAAGATCATGATTATCAAAGAAACATGAGGAAGATGATTAAAATGATGGATAAAATGAAGGAACCTTCTAATGTACCCCCTATGGTTCAATGCTTCAACTATAGGGAAAAAGGGAACTATGCAAGCTAGTTTACTAAACCACGATTCCATGAAGGTAATTAGTGTTAGAAACCACCAAATTGAAAGTAGCATGGGAAAGCATATACCATCACAAGTTCCAAAGAGAATTTTTAAAATAAATTCATATAAGTTACATATAATATCACTCAATAATGGAAAAAGTTTTATTTAATTATAGTTATAAACATTCCTTTATATTTGAGAAGTTTTCTAGAACGATTAAATCAATGACCTGATATGTTGAAGTAGGGATATCTATAAAAGAACATAGTAGTGGTTTTATTGAAAATGAAGTGGTGTAATATTCTCCATTTATTATTTGTTGGAATATTATTCTATATAGTATTGTAATACTTCCTCTAGTATAATTTTACACTATACTGGGCATGGATTGCCTCTCATTACATAGATCACACATCAACTGTCAGGAAAAGAAAATATCAATCTATTTTTTGAACCATCCAATGTTACTGTACAAATTAAACGAAGATTTTGAATATAAATTTGAGAATTCATGTATGACGTGGATGATGATACCCTATAAAGTTTCATACCTTTCCCAAATGGTTCAGTTTAAGGAAAGCATCAGCCTTGAGGAAATTTTCTTTTTAAGGGAATATACTGAAGCATTTACTAAAGAGTTTCCCATAATTCCACTAGATCATGAGGTATATTTTTCAATATATCTTATACCCATATCCAGTCATATCTCAAAATTTTCTTTATAGGATGTACCTGATCGAACTAGATGATTTAAAGAATTAGCCACAAGAGCATTTGTAAAAAGGGTTTACGAACCTTAGTGCATCACCTTAGGGTGTACTAGTGTACTTTGTAAAGAAAATGGATGGACCAATGAATTTTTTATAGATTATAGAGATATCAACAAGATCATCATAAAGAATAAATATAACATACCAATGATTGATAACTTGTTCGATCAACATAGAGGAGATCAATAGTTTTCAATGGTGGATCTTAATTTTGGACATCATCAGCTGATAGTGAATAATGAAGATATTTTGAAGACAACCTTCTGTACAAGGTATGGGAACTATGAGTTCATAGTGATTACCTTAATACTTACTAATACCACTGTGATCTTTATGTATTTGATGAATAAAGTCCTTAGAGTCTATCTCATCGGTACCAGGCCCATGCAACTCTACATAGGATAGATAGATGAGTGTTCATTCAATGGTGAAGGCTTATCATCACGTTGACCCGAGTAATCCTATTTCATGGTAGTATTCTTGGTTGTAATGGTTGTGCGGTCACTTAATTTTTCCCCAAATGTGTTTTGATAATAAAAAAAGTTAATTTTTAGTCCTTAGAGTCTATCTCAAAAAATTTATGGTACTGTTTACCAATAATATTTTCATTTACTCTAAGAGAAAGGAGGAACATAAAATAAAAATAAGGGTTGTGCTTGCAATATTAAAAAAGTGGAAAATGTATGATAGGTTCATAAGTTGTGAGTTTTGGATGCAATAAGTCACATTATTGGGGAACGTTATCATAAGTGAGGAAATTTCTATTTACCCTTCAAAGAAAAATAGAATTGAGGAATGACCCAGACCCCCTAGTGCCACCATAATCCATAGTTTTCCTAGGTTAGAATGGTATTATTGGCGTTTTACGATAAATTTCTCATGATTTTGTATCCCGCTAACTATGTTGACATGAAAAGGGATAAAGTATGTTTGGATGTAATAATGTGAGTAAGTCATTAAGGAGCTTAAGAAGAGGCTAATAACTACACCTATACTCACACTACCATCAATTATAGATTTTTTTTGATATATAATGATTCTTCAATAAAAGAATTGAGTTTTTTACTGATGGATAATGAAAAAGTGATAGCCTACTCCTTAAAAAAATTCATGAGTAGAACTAATAGATTCTTGATCTGGAGTTATAAGCTGTGATATTCACCTTGAATATTAGGAAGAACTACCTATATGGAGTTAGGTGTGACATATATACTGATCACATGTGTTTGAATTATATATTCACATATAAGGATATCAACATGAATCAAAGAATATTTTTAGAGTTAATCAAGGGAAACAATTTCTCTATTCACTACAATCTAGGAAGGAGAAATAGGGTTACCGATCCTATTAGCAGAAAATAACACACTACACTATCCATAGTGTGAATTTAGAAAGACCATATCCTTATGGATATGAAAATGATGGATCTTGAAATCATAATAGCATTGAAGACCTCCTACCTTTCCCAAATGGTTTCCAAATTATCTATCTATGAGAAGATCATAGAGGCAGAGAGGGATTCTCTAGATCTTCAAATGAGGGTGAAAGTAGTAAAGTAAGGGTAGTTTCATGAGTTACACATCAATAAAGATGGTTTCATTTAATTTGGAAATAGAATTTTTGTGCCTTGATCACCAGATATAAAGAAGGAGATATTAGATGACGCACATAACTTATATTTCTCCATCTATATAAGAAGTAAAAAGTTGTACTGTGATATTTGAGACAACTTCTAATGGGAAAATATAGATAAGGATATTGATGAGTATATCTAAAAGTACTCAGTCTGTTAGAAAGATAAAGCAGAGTGACAAAAGTCTAATTGGATGATGCAATCATTAACCATACCCATGTAGAAATGGGAGATCATGACCATTGATGTTTTCACTAGTCTCTTGAAGGAATCCAAAGGAAATAATGTGATATGGGTTGGGATGGATTAACTCACAAAGACATCCCAATTCATTGATATTTTAGAATATTTATCACTTGGAAAACTTTCTAAGATATACATGAAGGAAGTAATGAGGTTTCATGGGGTACCACTTTCTATTATCTCTGATAATGATACAAGTTTCACTTAAAAATTATAGATACGTATTAAACATACATGAATAATGAATTGAATTATAATATTTCCTATCACTCCCAAACTAATAGACAATATTAGAGGACTATTAAGACACTCTAGGATGTAATGCGAGCCTATCCAATGGAATTTAAAGGTCGATGGGATCAACATCTCACATTATTTGAGGTATCATATGACAAAAGCTTCTACTCAAGTATTCAAATTTCTCCATAGGAAGCTCTATATGGGAAGCAATGTAGAACTCCTACTTATTGGGATGAAGTTGGTGAATAAAAGATACTTGGAACCGATATTATACAAGAGATAAAAGAGAAGGTTTTATCCATCCATCAATATATAAAACATGCTCAGATTCGAAAGGATATCTATGATGAAAAATGTTGAAGAGACTTGCAGTTTGAGGTTAGAGAAAATTTTTCCCTTTGAATATCACTATGGAAGAGTGTCATGCAATTTTAAAAGAAAGGAAATCTTATCCATATGTACATTGTCCCCTTTGAGATCCTTGATTTCATAGGAATAGTTTCATATCAACTGGAAATACAAATAAACATGTCCCAAGTTCATGATGTGTTCCACATATCACTCCTGAGAAAGTACATACCTACCCCATCATATGTAATGAATATGGAGATACTAAAACAAGAGAAATACATCTCTTATGAGGAGAAGCCAGTGAAAATCTTAGATTATAATGACAAATTTATATGCAATAAGAAAACTAACCTTATAAATGTGTTGTTTTGAAACCATAAGTATTAGGAGACAACATGGGAACCAAAAGAAATAGTGAAATAGACGTACCCTCATATATTCTCAATTGAGAGTATGAGTTGAAATTTTAGGGATGAAATTTATAGATGGGTGAAGAATGTGAAAACCCATATTTTATAAACAATATTTGTTTCTTGAAATGAATGTGTGTTATATTATATAGTATTATACAATATCAAAACATAGGGTAAAAAAAATTATTTCATTAATAAAAATCGTTACATTAGTCTACAACTAATCCTATGAAAATACCCAACAATATAATGGGACAAAAAATATGAAATAGAAAAACTAAAATGATAAAATATGGATCACCCCAATCTGTTGGAACCATCATTCCCATGAAAAAAAACAATATAAACAAAAAATATATTAGTAAACCAATCAAAATATTAGAAAATTAGAATGTATAACCATAGGAGGATTTGTAGTTAAATTTTAATGAAAGAATGATGTAGTATTTATAGGAGGTAATATGATTGTTAAAATAGTTACCTGATAATTGGGAATACTAAGATGACTATTTGAATAATAATTTAACTGAAAAATAATAAAATCTGATATAAATAATATTTATCATGAGTAATTTAATAAAATATAAATATTATACTTCCATAAAATAAATACCAAGATTAAAAATTCAATGAAAATAAAAGTAAAATTTTAATAATATATATTTTAATGTATTTTACAAAAAATATTATTTTTAAATTTATAATTAAAATTAAAAATAAAAAAAATTATTTTGATAAAATTAATTTAATTTTTTGAATCAAAATGTTTAAATTATCCAAGGGATATTTTTGGGAAATTTTCTAAAATAATATAATTTTTAGGTGAATAGTAAAAAATATAGTTTTTTCATAACACGTTTATCTTAAATTACATCATTATTGATGTAATAATGACATAATAAATTATAGAAATGTTGGTTCAGATAAAAAATTATTTTATTTTATAAATCATTTCTTAAAATTTAGTCAACATGTTTTCCAAACCTATTTTTTTTACAAAGTTAAATGTAAAAAGTATTCCTTAAAAAGTCATTTGTTTTAATTTTTTCACTTTAGTTTTTAATAAACTATAGATTTTGAATTATAAATGGTTTAAAATTTCGAAAACAATTCTATTATATTTATATATTATTTATGTTGGCAAATAATTAACTATTACAAGGTTTACCTTTGATAAAATATATTATTCAATATTTTTTTCTAAAAATACCCCTCTCATCAAGTATAAATAACCTCTCCCCTTCCGCATGTAAAACCACTTAACATACACATAAAAAAGTAAAATATTTTTCAAAATAATCTATTTTAATTCTCTTATAATCCATAATAATTTTCTAGAGTAAAATGTCTCCAATCATAAGGGAGTTTTCACTATACAAGAGAAGTAACACCGAGAAGAGGGTGTGTTTTCATCAACTCTTCTTTGCATTTCTAATTTCTTACTATTTTACTATATCCATTCCAAACTAAAATAGTCTAATAATAATTAAGTATTATGTTAAAATTTTATTAATAATTTAATCCTAATTAAATAAACATATCTACTATGTAATTATATTTCATAATTCCTGTACCTCCTCATTGGACAATGACATGTTAACATCCAGTTAACTTCCAAAAAGGACGTTGAATATTATTTTATTATAACCAAACTTAGGTCTAGATTTAAAAAATTATTTATGATATATAAATTTATAAATATATGTATTTTAAGATTCTATAATTAATTATTCACATGTATAAAAGGCATTGAACAAAATAGTGAAATCGAAACAAAATGGGAAATTTTTAAGGAAAACAAGATATCAAAACTACCACATTTTAATGATGTTAATTAAGAAATATAAGCCTATGATTACAATTTATATGTTGTAATTAAAATGAAAATAATTCATTTATAGTTCAATATTTTAATAAAACAAAGTTTATCATTCAAGATGCGTAAAAATAATGAAATAATGATAGATTTAAGGTAAGAGGATTCTCAAACCCAAACTCTTCCTTTTGGGTTATCACTTATTTTACATTTATTTATCTATGAAATTTCCTCTAATATCCAAATTACATAATTTGAATATAATTTATCTTTTATTAAAATTATATACATGTCTCTACCCTTCAAAAAATGTATCCTAATCTATTTACAATGCCTTTCCAAAAAGATATTAATTTCCAAAACATATCTTGAATCCTCTAGAATTTTTTTTCCTATTGAAAATAAAATTATCTTATATAAAAAGTATAAAATAAATTATTTATTTAGGGATTATAAAATTCATTTCATGAAGTAAGATATGTGAAATCTTTTACAAAACCCATTCCTTTGAATTAGTTATTTATTGACTATGATTATTAACCCTACATGTGGCATGCATGATTATGAACATTTTATGATACGATGGGTGGGCCAAGAATAATATGATTCTCAAATGTATTAATTAATCTTAGATATCTTTAAATATAATGTGTACCATGTGTAAACATTATTCCATCTTTGTTCAGAATGAAGATGTTATGATTTATGCACATATGTTATGTGTGGACATAATGCTAGCTTTGTTCACAAATTTGTGTGATTTTTAACTAGTATGTTATGATGCTTAATTATTATACATATTCAACATTCCATGAATTTATCAAATGTTTCTATCATGATTATGATGATGATCATATGCTTATTATATGATGATGTTGATTATGATCAACCATATTCTATTGATTCATTTTCCTTATTTCCTCCTTACTTGGATTTTAGCTCATCACATTATTTGATGTATATCCTTAGGTGAATCTTTGTACTAAAGAGATCATAATGATTTTATAAGTATAAATAATAATAATTTAATTAATATTTTAATTTTAATTTGTACAACTGATGTATGAGCCTATTCTTTTCTAAGACACTAAACCTTTGGATCCTGGTTTGTTTCACTATTATATTGTTTATCTTAAAAAGTGATATAATAGTCATGTAAGAACACGTTGGGGCTTTATATATAATCCATAAAATATTTATATATTTATCTATAAATAACACATAATAAATGGTTTCATCCATTTTGGGTGAATTTTTACCCAAAAAATCCACCCGTAGAAGCTCAAGAAACCTTGACACCTTTATATTCTTTATTTGTTGGACTTTTGTATAATATTAACCTTTTTAAATGAGTCACGTATATGAGTGTGGTAATACATGATATGTGTAATATCATGATATCCATTTATCTTTTATAACCTCTCTATAGTTTTTTGGATCAAATGGTCAAGCCACCTATGCAAGATCCTATGACACTCTGGTTTGGAAAACATACAGACATTTTATTTGATGACAAGATATAGATTTACCTTGGTTTGTCATTCCTAGAGAATTATTAAACCATCTATATATTTTATGGTACATGAATTTTTACCCAACTCCACTACATGTCAATGGTTACACAATTGACTAACACTGAGAAGATTTTGACTTAACCCATCAACCAATAGAATGTCATTTTCCCTGAGATATTTTCCTCCAATATTTTATTTTACGGAACTAAATAATCTTAAGTACCTAATTGTTCATGAAATTAATAACACCATCATTATTATTCTTGAAATTCATAATTATACCTTTATTTCTAGTCATATGTGATGTACATATTCTAGGCACAATCTATGTGCAGGACTTTTCCATTACCCTTAATGAAATATCAACAAATTTTGCCTTTTATGAATTATCTTTCACCACCTATATTGGTAATGTAAACGCCTCAAAAATAGTTGGATATAATAACACTACTTCCTATTTGAAAATTGAAAATATTTCTTTAGACACTACATTTTTTGGATAAAAGTTATATATTTTTTTAATTACACTTTGAAAAATTTTGATGAAATTTTAGGAATTATTTATGAACAATTGATCACCTTATGGTTGAAACCATTAAAAAATGAAATAAATTAATAGTAAAATTTTTACTATAAATTATTATTTCCTATTTTGATTTTAGTTTCTCCTAGAAATACCTACTAATAATAGAGAATACATAGTAAGTGTGTACCAAAATTAAATATTAAAGAAATTGAACTTTTGAAGAATTATAATTCTTCTTAATGGGAAGGTTAGTTTACATTACAATGGTGTGATGATATAACATTTTCTGAGGAGTTTATGCTTGATGTTTTAAAACAATCGCAGATTTTCATTTATCTATGAACTACTAAACTTGAGGAATAAGTATTAATTACTCCTCATGAATTCCATTTTCTTGACTTGATGATGATGCGTGTGTATTTTTTATCATCATTATGGGTGTGAATAATCATTCTAAATCTTCACACATCCAACACTGGTTCATAACTTCTTCTTCCAAATCACAAATTATATTCACTTTTTTATTGATAGTTGTATCCAAATAATCCGAGATTTTTGGTTTGTCTTCAATTTTATGTTTTAGTTTAACTTACTTACCCTACTTTTTTTAATTCCCAGATCTATGTATTTAAATTCTAGGCTTCATCAAAAACTTTTCATATTATTGTTTTTTCATGTAGAGATTTAAATTTCACACTACTAAATTATCATTCTTAGTAATTATTCGCCATACATTAAATTCTTCAAGGGATACCTCAAGTTTTTCCTATATATCAACCCTTCAAAAAACTCCTTCATTCTAATCATCACTATCATTATTTCATTTATTATATTTAATATCCATCAAAACACCTTCATAGTATTAGTTTTTAACTTCCTCAACATCACTATATATAGAATTATCTTCTTCTTTGGGAAGAATTTTTTTCCTTTAAAAGGACCTCCACTAAGAATTCTATGAAACATATGTTTTCATATTCTTGATTTATTTTCTTCAGTATTTTATTCTTGATAGTTTTTGGAAATTTAGTCAGAAGACATACCACCATTTTTATAGTTAAGTCAAGTGAGGGGAAGCAAACCCTTAAACCTTCCTCATCCACTTTTAATATTATAGGAAAAAATTTATATGTCCTTATAAAATTTTTAAACTTCTGGATTTTATGTTTTTGAGGGATTATTATTTGAAATAAAGGACACTTCTTGAAGAATTTCCTTGAGGCTTGACTCATTTTCATTGTTTATCATTTCATTATCCACTCGAGTACTGTGAAAGCTATCTAAATAAATATCTTTCATATCATTGTCATCTATAACTGAATATGTTTCTTCGAAATAATGAGGGAGAATTATCATGATGATATTAAAAATATTTTCATCTTTGAGGTCCTCATTGAGGCATCACACACCTTTAGTAAAAAAATATAGGTGATTGAATAAAGAATCAATCATCTCATTTGAATTAATTATCAAATATTTATACTTATTCCATAAAAACTTTATCTTGGAATCATGAACAATTGAATGTAATTCGTAAATATTTAGAATATTTTCCCACATAGCATGTGAGGTTTTTCAAGACATTACCTTTTTTATAATGGGATTGTCAAGAGAAATTTTCATGGAATTTATGAATTTTTCATCCACATCCAATTCATGATTATCTATTTTCATCAATGATCCTATTTTAATATTTTAAGTGATTCCATAAATATCTATTGTACAAACAACCATTTCTATGGATCTTACATTATATCATATAACTCAATTGGAAGTTACTTCCTTCAAAGATGTGGACACATTTCTGGTTGACAACAATTCCCATGCATCCAAGAGATAACAATAAAAAATTTCCCTTAGATACCACTTGTTACAAACCTATAAATGATTAAACCTTGAGGGGGGGGGGGATGAATCAGGGAATTTAAGTTTAAAACAATCATTTCATAGATGATGATATTTTCATCTCACCTTGATAAACACTTCAATTTCTCTTTACTTTCCCCTTCAATGAATGTTAAAATAAGTGACCAACCCAAATGATTTTACTTGGTTCACCCACATTAAGATACGTCCAATGATAATGAAAAAAATGTACCTATGTACAAAATTAATTAAAAAATCATTGATTAAATTATAAATAAAAGTGGCATAATTTACCCTCTTAGTTCACTATCATGAACATTTGGAGAACTCATTACTTTCCCTAAATAAAGAATTCACTACTCCGCATACTAAATATTCATTTTTCATATGAAGTTAATATGAAAATAAACCAACAATTGTGTTTCTATTCATCACAACAATGTTGATTTACAATGAGGATAAAACTCTTGGATTAACAAATTATTCAACCTTAAATATTCTGGATGATATTTAGAAAAATCCTATGGTAATAAGCTCCTGAAAATCTCACTGTATCTACCACTAAATATTCTCCCTTATCTTTTATAACATATTTATTACTATTTTATTACAATACTATGATTAGGACGGTATCCCCTTGACATGGTTTTGTGAAAAGTAGACCTCCAATTTATTAGTGTCATTATGGACCATTAAATTTTAATTGACCATCAAGAGTTTTGATCCATAATTCTTTTTCCTATTGAAACATCAAACAAAAAGAAACAACTTGGTTGTGGTGTGGTCATACATGTTATAGAGTATTATCACATGTTTTATATATACTAAGGCATGAAAACATTCACCATAGAGTTTCCACAAATTCCTTATATCTCTTCATGAAATTATCATTATCACTATAGTGTGAAGACATTTACTTGATATGATCCAAAAAACTCATATAATAAATTTCTCTATTCAACCACAATTTCATAATCTTTAAACTCTCTTAACTTTACTATGCCACATCAACAATGGTGAAGCCATTTATGATGTGACATATCCTCCTATAGGATTAGATAGCCAAAAAATATTTTATTTTAAATTTAGACACTCATCATTTTAAGGAATAGTTGTAGTGTGGACACGTTCCTTTAAAAAGAAATGTGGCATAGTCCTTTCTATACATCATGGATTGATTGAAATATCTAGTGGCTCAAAAATAATCTGATCACACATCCATTCCATGGATAAATATAAGTGGTGTGGATAATTAATTTTGAACTATGTAAGGGTACCACATGATTGACATAATGGCTGAACCCTGCTCTTGTATAAGGGTAGGACCCAACTTTCATACGAGAAGAACCTAGTTAGCCTTATGTAGTGAATTCTCTAGCCATAATTGTGATGTAGAAATGGTGAAAATATCATGGAGCCTTAGTTTTTAAGTAACCTATTTATTTGATACATAATTCTTCTTTATCAAATTCCTTCTCCACATTGTTAAAAAACACAACTCACACAAACTTTCAAAGGGATTTTGGCCAACTCGAAGCCAAAATGACATATCATAAGTGGTTTATAGGATTATAAAAAAGTTCTCTTATGATTCTATAAATAATCCAAGGTATATCCTTCCTAGTACAAAACAAGGTCCCTATCCCTACATGCTATCCATAATCATCATATATATACAATAACAAAACAATATGCACAATTGAACTAATTAATGAAGATATAGGTATATTAAATCCTAAAGTAAAAAAACAAATATATCACACAATAGAGAATATATCATGAATATAGTATGAAATACTTAAATTTAATTATATAAATTATATGAAAAAAATCCACATGTATATATATATATATATAACATTTTATACTACATGTCTAGTCATGATGCATGAAATCACCCAAAATCTCATAAACTAGTAACAAAGATCCCATCAATGGAAACTCGGAGGTCTGTTACACATGAGCTAGCTAAAAAGATAGTAACTCCCCCAATTAAGTCCCACATAGATATATCATTTATACCAAATCTTAGGTGATTAAAAAATAAAATTAGAAAACTATGACCTGATACCATTTCCTAATGCCCAAACAAAACCACCCTGTCAGAATCAGAGTTCCGCATGACCTCATGCATGCCTCCTCATAGGCAATAGGGTGCTGAAAAGTAGTGAGATTTTTAGTTCATAAGTAAGGATACTATACCCTCAATATAATTTAATAATAATAAAAAATATTAAAAAGGATTTTAAAATAATATAATTATTATATTACAATGAAAAAAACAAAACAACAGAGGAATACATGTCATAAAGTAATAAATGAGGTCTCAAAGTGCTAAGAAAAACATGAGTAATAAAATAAAAAGATAAAAAAATTAAAAGATAGGGGTCCTAAGGAGTCTATCCTAGTCCATTACCATCTCCATGATACACTGCCCTTCCATCAACCACATACCCCTTGTCGTTACTTGGATCCCCGTACATGAATTATATATATGCATTGATATTGCCATACAGGGTATGAGTCATAAATCTAGTAGGAAACCAAATATTAATCCTTTACAAGTGATATAAATTATAATAAGATTTTCCATGAAAATAATAAAATAATAACAAGCATAACAATCATACTACACAAATTGAGTGGTTATGCGCTAACTAAGAAACCATAAACCCCCAACCATAACTGTTTCAACATCATGCTGGTAGGATAATCATAATATTTCATAAGTGATTAAGAAAAATGCACCAGAATCATAACAAATATCCCAATGATCTTAAGGAATTGAGTCAGATCAGGCTCCCAGACTGTTGTATCCCATCTTCGTCATTGGTCAGGCCTCTAGATCGTCATACTCTATTTATGCCTCAGGCCAGGCCCCCAAACATTCATATCAAAACATGCCAGCTCGGGCGAGGCCTCTAGGATTTAGTTCCCCTACCCTATGACTGGGTCCATATTTTTCACAAACAATCCACTTATCTCAAGTACCAACAATAACATCCAAGTCATGGTAACACATATAATAGGGTAGATAATCCAAGGTGAGAACATCATATCATCATTAGAATATAGTATCAACATATAAAAACATGTGCTCATAATCAGATATGGAAAAAAGTTACTCCAAAAATACTCATGGAATTAAATATCATAACGAGTCTCATGGGCCACACACACACACCAACATGCAATAACAAACAATGTATGATAAACAAGGTATGCCAAAAAAATAATTATACCAAGGTAGAATGTGTAAACAAGAGACAAAAAAGGTAAGGAACTTACTAAATCAAATTTAATCATGAATAACTTCAAGCATAATTAATGAATCATCACCCGAATCTCACTCACACACTAGTCAGTTCCAACCGCTCGAAAATGATTCCTAGGATGGATTCAAACTATTTTATTTTCAAAAATAACTAAAATACCGTATGAGATGTCAGTTTATTTCTTATGGAGAATTTTCCAATTATAATTTAATCCATAAGATTTTCCAAATAGTTTCTTTATTAAATAATAATTATTGTTTCACATGTGATAATATTATATATCTCTTGAATAATTTGAGATAATCGTGATAATTATTCTTTATCATTATTTGATATTTATAGGTTATTAGAACATAAGAAATTATTTACCACTTCTCCTAAATGATTCGTAAATCTAACTCAAAAAGTTTCATTAAATAAGGATAAGTTAACAACATATATTACCAAATGGAATAATATCCCCATGATAAATGATAAATTCAAGAATATAGTATTGGGAGAGTTTATATGTGTCTGAAAAAACTAGAATAAGAACTTTCTTTGACCAATAAGACCACCCAAATCTTTTATAAATGAATTTCTGGGATTCATGGAATCAAAAGGGTCTCCAAAAATGAAGTCCTCAAAGGTTCATCTATTTTGAAGAAAGCATTAAAGGTAAAAAGTCATAGTATTTAAAACTAAAAATTAAATTAATAATTTAATTTCTCTTTTAACAATTTTTTAATTGTGTAGAATTTAAATTATTTTCTAATATGAATCATAAAATTTAAACTATTTAAGTAATTGATTTCCATGATGTTAGGCTTCCAAAATCATCAAAAACATGTTTCAGGTTTGTTTTGTAGAAGAATAGTATATACAAGGTTTTTAAAAGTACTTTTCACAAAAAGAGAACTACATAAGGGTAACATGGTTTTACCCTTATGAATCTCATAAATTTAATGTAAGGGAAAGGTATTTCACCCTAATTTATGCATCTTAGCCTCACTTATCACATTTAAATTCATTCTCACCCATACATAAGAAAGAGACTACTACCTTTATTCTACATTTAGAAATAATGGGTTACCCTTACAAAGTGAATATGTTACCCATATCTAGAATTTATAAAGTTTTGGGTACCCACATGTAGCACTTATTTACCCTTACATAGGACTTAGGTACCCCTATGTAGCTCCTAAACACCCTTACAAAACACCCGTTTACACTTATGAAGTGCCTAAGTACCCTTATATAGTGCCTAGGTTTCCTTATGAAACTCCAACGCCACCCTTACATAGCGTATTGAAATTATTTATTACCCTTATATAGTGTTGAGGTACCATTAAATAGGTTTGTATTTACCCTTACACAACCCATATAAAACAAATACTACCTTTACACAACAAATAAGATCACCGGCTTACCCGAACGCAAGTAGAAGATTTCCCAAAAGACCTTTACATTGTGGCTGAGGTTCAATTATGTAGCCAAGGGTTAACTTCAGGAATCCATTAGAATTTATGATTTACCCTTATACAACAAAGGGAAAACATTACTTACCTTTATTAAACTCATATAAATATGAAATCACCCTTATGCATCTCAAAAAATATCAATCATACCCTTACACAACTAAAAACAATAAGGCGCTACTCTTATGAAAATCCTAAAATCCACCTTGTATAAGGGTAGAATGAAACTTCCTTTACGTAGATCTTATGTCTTTTTTAAGGTTAGTAATTTTTTTTAATTTCACAAAAAATAGTAATAAATTATAAATAAAAGGTAGTTAAAATAAAATTTTATAAATGATAATATGACATTAATTCAATCTAGTTGACAAATCACTTCTTCGATTGGGATGTGGTGCTTTTTAAACTTTAGAAACATAACCTAAAGATAAATACATTGAAATTATCATTCAGAGTGATGTCTAGAAAGTTTCTTAGGTTCATGGTTCATCATCCCAATATTGAGATTGATAAAGAGAAAACCAAAGTGGTACTCAAAATGTATCCTCTTCAAAACCATAAAGAGTTTAGAGGACTCCATATATAGATCACTTATATTAGGAATTTCATCATAAAACATACTAGGAAACATTTACCATTTACAAAGTTGATAAACAATTTTACAACGAACTAGTTGGACAAATATTAGGGAAGTGAATTTGATAGACTGAAGTATTATTTATCAGATACCAATTTTCTAATTCCTCGTGTGGAAGGTAAGTTGTAAAATATTTATGTGACTTATTATGAATGATCTATTAGTTCTATTTTTACCCAAAAAAATTCACAGGTATATAAAATAGCCTTAATTACCCCATCTAATTAATTTTTGAAGGTGAGAGTATATATACAACAATTGATCATAATTTATATTCCTTGATCTTTGATGTAAAAAAGTTGTACCATTATTGGTAGCATTATGAGGTTCACTTGATCTTTTTCATTGATATGTAAAAGTATATTCTTGGTCATACCTTATTGATTGAATTATTACAAGAAGATCCATTTCTCTTTATTATTTTGATTTCTAATTAATCTCCCATAAAGTGATTAAGGGGAACGCATTGACTGATTTTTTGGCGGAAAATTCTTCACCAAAGGAATAATTTTTGAAAAAATATCTCCTTAACAAGGACTTCTTAAATCTCCATAAAAAATACCATACATAGGAAATATATCTTAAGTCTTTTTTATAAAGTCAAACTGAAAAGTGAATAGAGGAACCAAGACTCAACTGACTTGGTTTGAGAATCATATTTTTCCACCATAAAGGAACTTTTATCATATTCATTCATACTTTCAGAAAGATGCACCAATAATGAGGTAAAATAACAATCCCTCATTACAATCCTATAATTGTACTGAAAAATTAAAATTGTAAGGAACCATACCCTAGTAGCATATATTCTGTGGCTATTTTATCACATTTATGATATATGTACTTGATTACAACCCAAAAGATCAAATATTTCTATATTCATGAACAACTAAATACATAATCGAAACTCACATTAAATTTTAAAACTTAAAATAAATCATAGAATATTCTTTTATAACACAATTATTTTATTTAAAATATCCCCACATAATAATTAAAATAAACTTCTTAGCATATTGGAGAAAGGAAACAATGGAACTAGTTGAGATCTATTTCTTAACAAGGGTATACATACAGTTGAATATATCATAAAAAAATTAGTCATAATTTATATGTAATGGTAAATAACTTAAACACATTCCATTTAATCAATACATTAAATTAGAAGAATAATATGGTATGGAAAAAATGATGATCAAATAAATCCTTAGAAATAATTACATGACATTAAAGCTAATAAATGTATAATATCAACTCATTAATTGAATGGATTATAATTACATAATTCTCAATGAAGGAAATGATTAATATTTTATGTCATGATCTTAGAAATCATGATATCTATAAAATCAAGACCTTGAAACAAGATAGTTTAAAACTACGTGTAAGAAACCATTTAATTTTAGATTACTGATTTGTCTCATGAGAGATTTTGATGAATCGAGGGAATATATAACTTCAAGCCCTAATCATTACTGCATGTAAAATTCCTCCCTTATATATAAAATTATATATTTAATTCACCAAAAATATACCTTATCAAAAAAATATCCATACTAAGAAAAAATATTGATTATCTATAATCCCCCAGTAAATAAAATAACTTTAAAAGTAAACACCATAAATATAAATGATATATGTTTAAAGAAATAAACATGTACATGATAAAGAATTTGGATATTTAAGGGTAACAAAATTTCCACTTATTAAAATAAAGTGAATGTTTCATGACTAGCTTAATAACCACAAAATTAACCATGAAAATGAATTTCGATACATTCTCTGGTTAAAATGATCATAAATTACTAAAGAAAAGAAAAAGGATTATATTACTATTATATAACCCTAGATAAGTACCATAAAGTTTTTTTCATTTATTAATTTAAATACCATAATAATATCATTAAAAACATTTTTGAGAAAATATGCTTTTTCACTTTGAAAATCAATTTTCAAAAAAAAAATATTAGAGAAAATTCCTTTGAAAATAACCTAAAAATTTATAAATGAATATTTTAATAAATTATTGTTCCTTTTGGTGGGAAACTCTATACATACCGAGTATGTTAAACCAAATATTATTTAAATATTTTTATAAGAGAAGCCAGAAAGTACCTCATTTGGAAAATGACATGAATATTACTTCAAGAAAATTAAAATTAAAATATGGGTTAAAAAATAATTAATAAACAGTTGGATAATATTAAAAACTTTCCTCGAAATATTTTTAGAAAACAGGGATTCGGAAGAAAAATGATCTACGACCGAAGAGACAAATGGAGTTGTATTTTCCTTAAAAAACATTCTTAATCATTTTAAGTACCAAAGAGAGGAAAATGGTACTCTTACATGAAAATTTCATAAATAAACATAGGATAATAAAATGGAATTATTATTTTATAAAATTATCAACCAATTTCCCTCAATGAAAATTCAATCATAAACAACCCCTATTAAAATGTGATTGAAGTATAAACTCACACCGCTTTGGTATCTTGGGCATCATAACCCCCATGAAAGAAATAAATTTAAATGATCCATTAAATTATATGAATATAAATATATTAATGATATGAAAAATAAAATGGGAATTATATACTCCTCATAAAATAATATATGTTCATAACATAATATATGTCCCAAAGAAGACATATTAAGGCCAGTAGCCCTTACACTGATCATACCGTTGACGTGATAATTAATCAATGAGAGGATTATGTGTATCTAATGTAAATACTAATAAATAATGTTTACATAAAAATTAATATAATAAATATTCATTACACTCATAATATTATAATATCAAATACAATAGATAAGTAATACAACCCAATAAAACTAAATTGAGTGACGAAACACTTACCACTTGGTAACTTTCAAGTAAAATACCATAAGAGGAAATATTTCAAATTTAAAATTACAATATCATAAATTATTAAGTATTGATGACATATTATGTAAAATGGGAAGTATATAAACCATATAAAATGAATTAGGTGCATGACAATAAAATATACATCAGTAAAGGAAAAGTTTGATGGAATCCCTTAACTTAAGGTCCGACTTCCTTCGCATGTATTTGAACCACCTATTTAATAAATATATATTTATTATAGATATATTATTGAAACATACTCACATATATCATGACTTATAATATTTACTTATAAATTTTTATTAATAGTCATTATTAAAAACATAATTTTGGGTGATAATTGCTTCGTTTTTCATGTATGTTTTTGTTTCGTAATTTCAGTTTGGATACATTTGTTTATGGTTCCATCATCTATAGAATTTTAATTATGATATAAATATAATATATATTAAATATTTCTTATATTCAACGAAAATTATATATAGAAAATTGAGTTTCATTGTTCATGGATATGGTAGGCCGTATGTACACATGAACACTGTTTTTATTTTTTTGACGAATGAAATAAAAGAAAGGTAAAAAATAGATAAACTAAAAATAATCATTATTTTAAAATATATACATATATATTCATTAAATATATTCATTAAATATATTATTATTATTTTCCATGTCAAAATAAAGGGATAAACATTTCACATCGCTTTGTGGAAACAATAATCCATATGTACGCACGAACAACGTTATCTTTTTCAAAAAGATTATAAGGAAATATGATAGATGTGATATAATAATTCTTGAAGTATAATTATATCATAAAAATAATATATATAAATTAAATATATCATTATATTCATCCGTTATAGGTGGTTTTTGAAAATAAACTACATGGGTTCGTGAGACTGTAGTTCACCATACACACAATCGACAGTTTCGTTTCCTATTTTACAGAAGATAAGATTGATACAGGTCCTAAAATTATCATAATAAGGCATAAGTATATGGGATATATTGGTTTTATTATTTATCCTAGTTTATGGATATTTTTTTTAGTTAAATGAAGAAATAAAATTGGAATTCATGGTTAATAACTATACTAATTCTTCGGATGACCTCTTGAGGTTTTTACCTAAAGACTTCCTAGATTAGTTTTATTATCTAAACAAGGACTCTAGGTAATGTGGAGATATTTAATAAAGTTATTTTTAAGATATTTTCAAGAAAATATAACTTTGGAAGTGTGAATAATAGAGGATATGGGGTTCCCATTTATATTTATGGAAAATGACACACTTAGAATTTTTGATAAGAATACATCGTGACCACATTTTTCACTGGAAAAAAGGATCGAAAATCAGTTATTATAGAACCTCAGAAGATATGAGGTTGAAATATTTCTATAAAATAGGAATTTGACAATATTTAAGGTAATTTTATCCCTTATTATTTTAGCTTAACACCCTAGTAGACCCATTTTAACCTTAACTATGGTAATTAATCTATTTTACATTTTTAACCATTTACTATAGAAAAAAATTAATTTGAAATAATTATTTAATATTAATTATTCTAACTCCAAATATGTAATACATTTTTATTAATTCTATTCAAAAATGTGGAATAATTTCATTTAAGGTTAAACCCACAGAAGTTATGGAAAAACAGTTTTCCAAAGTACATATTTTCATAAATATAAAAAAATTTATACTAAAATAAACATATAATTGATTCAAATGGACTAAATTGGATTAATTTTAATATAATTTAACTATTTTATATTATTAGAAAAAATATTTAAGGAATGATAATTTTTTTGAATATATAACATATAAATTTAGTTAAAATAATTCAAAAATAGATATTAATTGAAGTTAACAAGATAATAACACATTGTGTTCATAAAAAAAGTTTTTCAGAAAAATATTTCCTTCACTTTAAAATGTTTTTTATAATCTATTAATAACCAATGAATTTATTTATACATGTATAAACCATATCATTTTCATAATTTAGTTATTTATTTTCATACTTTCCAATTTAATATCAAGGTTATAACTATCATATTTAAATAATATCTTTTATAGGTCGTATAAGCACAGTGTTACGTGTCACATATTCTATTGAACACAATGTTCTTATTTTAAAATATCAAGGTGTTAAATTATCCCCAAATTCAATAAATTGTGTCCTCATAATTTGAACATATACTAAAAAATAAGGGGTTTTCATATATAAATTACTTTATGGAAAACCCAAATTACAAATGGTTCAATAAAATATCCTCTTAAATAAATAAAAATAGAAATATGAAGGTCATATAGAGAAACACATAACTAGTTTTAAAGGTAGGAAAACATTAGTTGGAATAAAAAATATAAACATGGAATAAATGAATAATTAATTATGGATTGTGATAGAGATCATTGATCCTAAAAATGTTAATTAACAAGAGATGGTTAATGACTATAAAAATACTAATAGATGATGTATGAAAAAGACCATTTATTCATTGGAAATGAATATAAATGTATAATTTTTTTTTCAAGATCAGTTTCCTAAAGTTGAGATACTTTTTTACTATCAAGATAAATAGCACAAAAAATATACTTATTAAATATATTTTAATTTTATAAGAACAATTTCATTCATTGGTTGTGCTTCAATCAATTTCCACTTTATTTATTACTCTATGAAATGAATATCCAAGATGAAATTTTTATGCTCGAAGCATTAAAATTAATTTTTAATGAATCATATAATCCAAAAAATAATAACAAGTTAATCCTCCAATATTAAATAAAACCAAAATGGTTCACATAATGTATAATAATGCCCAAATCAAATCAATCTTCATAGGAAGAAATAATAAATTAATATCCAAAATTCAATAATAAAAATAAAGGATTAACATAGACAATTCCTTAAATAAATAACCCTATATACAAAATAACACCAATATCCTCAACATTAAATAATTTTTTTACCTCGAAGGATATCTCATAATCTTTAAATTATACCTCTAAAATGAAAGAGTATTTTACACACATAATTTTTTTTCCTTTGAGTAATTCACCTAGGAATATATTTTAAAATTTCTAACATGAAGGAAATTAATAACTCTTTACTCTATAATATACACCACATGAATATTAGTAGACTTATTCCCTCTCTTATTTGGTGAATCTGAGAGTTTGTTAAGGTATATGTTTTTAGTCATATACCGGGATAACTAATTAGGCATAATCATGATATCTTTACTCTAGTCATACCCCCATTTTTTATCTCATAATTACTAAATTTTCCATCATATTAAATTTTAATACGATCCCTTAGGGTTTCGTCAATCAATGAAAACAAAAAATCATAGTGTGAAAAATAGTAATCACAGTGAAAAACATGTAATAATTTATAGGATGTCTAAATTATGAAACCTTCTTTTCAATATAATACACCATAGGTTTAACCTAGGCCATTAATTATCACCATATATTCAAATACATCATGATAGTTCATAAATAAAATGAGAATAAACCAAATAATATCCATTTGGAGTGTCAAACTAGTTGTGAAGAAAGTTCCATTATCATGCACCAGGTGACGATCGATTCAAAAACCAATGACACCTTTTCAAAGTTATTACACCTAGATAAAACTATTGTAGAGCCACATTCACTTCTAGAATCAAAAGAGGGATGTATTAATATAATTTCCATATAATATTAAACTTATAAAAACCTCAGGATGTTATATTATACTTATAATCATCCTCAAAGTCACTAATAGGGAAAAGTTCTCTAATCTATGTTTTCCTAAATCTAGATCCTAAGGTTTATACTAAACTTCTTATAATACAAAATATAAAGACCCCAAACTTAGTAGCCCTATGTTGGTGGATAATTTATTACATTGGTTCCATATATAAGTGATTATACCCCAAAGTAATGAGTATTTTAGTAGTTTAATAAAACTAGATACCTTCTTGAAACTCACATAAAAATTGAAAACCTAAATTAAATCATAAAAGTTTATTTTGGTACACCATTATTCCCCAAATAATGTCTCTATATAATGATAATAATTCACTTCCTAGAATCATAGGGAAAGGAAAAATAAAAAAGAGGTGAACTTTAATGCTCAATAAGGTTATGTGCAAAATGGGAGAAATCCTAAAAAATACAGCATAATCAATATGCACAGGTAAATAACTGAAACACATTCCATTTAGTCAATAAATTTAACATGAAGAATAATATAGTATGTAAAAATGATGATAACATATTTCTATATAAATAATCACATGATCTTTAATATAATACATAGATAATATCAATTTAGTAATATCATGGATAATAATAACTCAATTATTAATGAAGGAAATGATTAATATATGATATCATGATCTCAGATAGCATGATATCTATAATACCAAGACATTGTGATGATAAAGTTTAAAAATGGTTAACAACCCATTTCAACGCCAGCTTAATTATTTGTCACATGATACCTATAAATTCATCAAGGGGATATATAATTTAGGTATCTACCATTTAATTCATGTCCAATGAATTCCTCTATAGTAAATGATCGATTTAATTCATGAACAATATGTCTTATAAAAAAATATCCATATTGAGTAAAGAATTCATGTTATCAATAATTCCCAAAAAAAGAAAATAACTTTCCAAGTAAACACTATATATAGAAATTATATTATGTTTAATAAATATACTTATCCATGATAAATAATATGGATATTTAAATTCAATGTAATGTCTAATGATCACTAGAAATTTAATGCTTCAAGAGAAGGATAATAACCGAAAAATTAATTGTGAAAGAGAAAGTCAATAATTTCACCAATAAAATAGATCATAAAACACCAAAGGAACGAATAAAGAGGATATTTTTATAAAATATCCCTATAGGAGTGTATGAAACATAAAGGGTTGCTGACGTTGATGAATAAAAGTACCATAAAAAGATCATTGAAAACATTCTTGGGGAAATTAACATTTTAACATTGAAGATAAATTTTAAAAACTAAAAATATATAGAATATTTATAAATACATTTTTTTTAAAATAATCTTGTAAAAATTTGAAGGAATATTAAAACAATGAGTGGTCATGATTGACTGAAATTTCATATATGATTAGTATGTTAAATTAAGTATTCCTTTCACATTTCAGTATGAAAATCTAGAAAGTACCACATTTGGAAAATGAATATAAGATTGATTTTAACCAATTTTTAAAAGTAAAACATGTTTCAAATGTCTCTAATAAATCATTTTATAATATTTAAAAATTATTTAAATCATATTTAGAAAACTTTGATTTGGAAGGGAAATGATTCTCTACTAAAGAGAAAAATAAAGTTATATTTTTCTTAAAGACATTTCCCAATCATTTTTAGTACCAAAGATTAGAAAATGGTATTATTACTTGTGAATTTCATGAATAATTAGAGTATGATAAAATTAAATAGTCTTATTATAAAATGACGAAATGATTTCCTTCAATGGATACTCCAGCATAAACAACCGCAATTTAAATGAGATTAAAACATAAACACTTACAACTTTGATAACTTTTAAATCATAACGCCCATAAAATAAATGAATTAAAAAGAAACACTAAATTCCATGAATATAAATATATTCATTATATAACATATCAAAGGGTTATTATATACACCTCATACAAGAATATATGTGTATAACAAAACATATATCCTAAAGAAGACAAATTGAGGCGAGCATACCTTATAATGATCACAATGTAGAAGTGAGAATTAATCACTAATTTGATTATGTGTATTAAATTTTAATACATATAAAAAAATATTAATTAAATATAATATAATCTCAATTCATTATAATTATAATCTAATAATATCAAATATAATTGAGAAGTAATATAACCCAATGATAATGAATTGAGTTATTCAACACTTACTACTTGGTAACTTTAAAGTAAAATACATTTGGATGGAATAATTAAATTTGAGAATTAAAATACCATTATGTATATAGGATTCATGATATAATATATATAGGGGTATTATATACACCATATAAAATGAATTAGGTACATAATAATAAAATATACCTCAAAGAAGGAAAATTGAGATGGAATCCCTTACCTCAGGTCTGAATTCGTTCATATGTGTCTAAATATACTATATAATAAATATAGAATTATTTTAATTATTTTAAATAAATATAACCATATATATATTACCTAATATTATTTAATCATAACTTATTATCACATTTTTATTAATAATTCTTTATCAAAAACACTATTCCTTGTGATAATAGCTCGGTTTTTCACATATATTTTTTTAGTAGTTCTAGTCATGTTACTTTGATCATGGTTCCAAAATATTCATAATGATAATTATGATATAAATATCACATATATTAATTATTTATAATATTCCATAAAATTTATAGATTTAAAAATGAGTTACACCATTCCTAGAGATAGTAAACTCCACATTCGTATGAATGTTGTTTTCATTTTTTTTCCATAGATGGAATAAAATAATGGTAAAAACAAAATAAAAATTATAGAATCATTATTATATAATATATATTTTATAAATACATCACTATTACCATCAATGTCAAAAAAAATGAAAAATATTTGACATCGCTTCGTAGAGGCGGTAGTCCACACATATGCACACACGACGTTATCATTTTCCAATAAATTAGAAAGAAATAATGTAAATGTTTAAAGGAGTTTAAATATGTCATAAAAATAATATATATATATATATATATATTAAATACATAATTAAATACATCCTTGATAAGTGGTGATGGAAAAAATTTACATCAGATCGTGAGGGGATAATCTGCTGCCCACAAGATCAAAGATTTTGATTCCCATTTTTTAGAAAAGTAGATGAAAATTGGTATTTAATTTGAGATAACAACATCTCATAATATGTTATATTATTATGTTATTATTTAATCATATTTTATTTATATATTAATGAGTTAAAATAAAAAATAAAATGAAAACACATGGTTAAAAACAATACCACTTATTTGGAAAACCTCTTTAGGATTATACCTAAAGCCTTTATAGATAGGGTTTCTAATAAAAAAATTAATCTAGTTATTAGTATGGGATTTTATTAATTTATCTTTTATGTTTTTTTAAAACAAATTTCTTTGGATGTTTGAATAGGATAGGATATGAAGTTCTCTTTAATAATTGGGGGGAAGGACACACATGGAATTTTAGAAAATAATAAACAGTGTCCATGTTTTTTACATGAAAAAACACTCATAAATAGAACATTATCAAACCTTATATGATATAAGAAATAAATATGGATATTATTTAGTAATTTAAAATGTTTTAGGACATTTTAACCCTTATCTCTTTATTTGAACTCTCAAAAAAGCTTTATAATCCTTAATCGTGGTACTTATTTTGGAGAAATTTTTAATATTAATTTTGAAAAAAATTATGTTTAAATTTTTATATAATATTAATTATTATAATTATAAATATGTAAACTATTTTTTCAGATTCAATTCAAATAAGTTAAAAAATATAACTTAATGTTAAACCCGGACACACGATACAAAAACAATTTTCCAAAGGAAATGTTTCCATAAGAATAAAAGGTTATTAGATTAAAATTGAACATATAATTGATTAAAAATTACTAAATTGTATTAAATATAATATAATTGAACTAAGTTTACTTTTAAAACATTTTTTTAAAAAATAGAACTTGTAAATGGTTTAAATGAAAAGAAAGATTTCAATAAAAATCAATATTGTTTCACATCAATTAAAAAATAATCTTTAAAAAAAATTTAAAAAATTATCAGGAATTCACTAAAATAAAAAATTTAAATTATTACTTCATAAATTAAGATTATTTTTTCAAATTCATTTTCGATAAGTGATAAATTTTAATTTTAAAATAATTTTAAAAAATGAGAAAAAACCATTTTTTAGAAAAACATAATTTCTAAGAATAAAATTGGTCTTATTCTTATCTCATGTTAAGAAAAAAATATTAAATGAATGACTAAAAAAATTATTTAATATTTAATACATATATTCTATTAAAATCACTGACCAATTTTGATTTAATTTATTAATATGAGAAGACATTACATGCATTATTGTTTTTTCAAAAAAATATTTCTTTTACAATCAAATGTTTTTTAGTTTTTTATAATAAATTGATAACCAAGGAATTTATTTATACATGGGTAAAACATATTAGTTTAATAATTTAGTTATTATTATTCATACCAAAAAATTTAACATCTTAGTTATAATGGTCATATTTGGATAATATATTATGTAGATCATTTAAGCTTGGTACTACGTGTGGTGTACACAATTGAACACAATGTTATTCTCTTAAAATCTCTTAGTGTTACACCAATTTTTTAGTTTAATTTCAAAGGTGATTTATAATTGAAAATAAAATAAATCCTAAAATAATTTTTTGTCAATAAAGAGGATATTATACCTTTTCTTTACTATACAGAAGAATTGATGGAACAGTTTCCTTCAGAATCATCAATATATTATATTCTTTAATTGGAAAATTCTATTTTGTATACCTTTTCCCATTTGGATGTGGATATTACTATTTCATATCAAGTTGAAATTATCATCCATATCACACATTATGTGGTTTATATTCCTATCATCAGAAATAAAATGAAAGAAATAAATGATATTCACACAACCTTGGCTCAGGATAGGCCCACATCCCACCTAATTGACCATGAAGTCAAATGGTTGCCTCTAATAGTTGATTAGTTTGAATATGTTGTCCTCCAAAATATTAGGCTAAAAAGGAATATATTCATCATAAAAAAATTCATCTTCTATGGTGGATCAAAATTCCAAAAAATCTTTTATAAATAATCCTTTGATAAGGTAATTATTAGGTGAATAGAAGAATAAAAGACCCTAATAATTATATAAGAAGTCCATACAAAATCATGTGGTGAACATCAAACTGTAACCAAGGTCTATTACCAAATTTGGATACTTGGGTACTTTTATCCCTCTATGATTCATTATTGTGTGGAATCCCCCAATAAGATGAATCCATGTTAGGTGCAAGCACTAATACAAAATAGGCCTTTAAAAATTCAAGATTATGTCTTTATCATCACTAAAAATCACTAAAAATCTGATCACGGTTAAAATCCAAAAACATGTATCAATGATAGGAAAGAACAGTTAAAGACCCCCTTTAACAATGCTAAAAACCATTATTTAAAGGGTCTTTTAACTTATCCTATTTTATCACTATTAATGGTACATTTTAAAATCACTTTTTTAGCACTGTTAAAAGGAAATTTTAACAAATCTTTTATAGCGTTGATAAAGGCAGTGTCGTTAAAGGGGGTAAAATTATATTTTTTCAGACACCTATGAGCCCGACCCCCTTTATCAGGGCTTCCATGACTAATTTAACAGTGCTCCACCCCCTTTCCATCACGTTTCACGCCACCACCTTTTATTAGTTCTTTGAGAATTTCTAAACTTATGCATAATTTCCTAGATTCGAACCCTACACCTCTCCTTCAAAGTTGGAACGCCTTTACCACTACACTATATTGTTTTTTGGTCTGTTTACTGATATTTCTATTTATATATGTATACATATATTTATATAATTATTTTAAAATAAATTTATACAATATGTGTGTGTGATATATATACTTATATTTATTTAAATATATTATATATTATATTCATTTATATATACTTGAATATAATAGAAATATATATCACTTTATTAATACATAGATGTGTATATGTATATATAATGTAAAAAATGGTCAGATACTTTTGGGAATACATTTTTAGAATATTTATTTATTTAAATATATTATAATAACCATTTTTACATAAATATGTTGATATTTTTATTTATTTGAGTGATTTATTATATGAAAATATAAGAAAACATGCATATATTTAATTTTAAATAAAATTACATCGTGAAAAATTATAAAATTTTAAAACCATTATATCAATATGAATGTAATACCTAGGAATAAATTCAGTTTCCACCAAAAATAATGCAATAATATGTTCTTAAATGAGGTTGAAAATCCATCAAATGTTAAAATATCTGGGTACCCCGACAAAAAAAACTATTTTGGAGGACTTATGGGCCTTTTTTGGGCTCAAAAAATGTATTTTAATCTCTCACTAAGGGTGTAGAGTTCATCACAAACTTTTATTTGATACGTGGTAGAGCTCTAACAGACACCCGAATCAAAAGTTATTGCCTTTGAAGTCTGAGTTCCACTTTCAACTTATTTTATATCTTTTATTACTTTTTTTAAATTTTTTTATTTTAAAATTGATATTAAATGTCATTTAGTAAATAATAATAATAAATTTTAAATAAAAATTTTAATTTATTTTATAATCCATTCATATAAAATATCTTATATATAAGTGTAAAGGCCTATCTACCTTATCTAAAATATATTTTTAAAAAATATTAAATTTATATCAATATAAATATATTTATATATTAATACATTATATATAATGAAATATATGTTTTAAGCATACTTTTATTAATTCTTCTAAAAAGTACTGATAAAACCCCCCTTTAACAATTATTTTTTACAAGCGTTGTTAAAAGACCAATTTATTAGTGATTTTTTAAGAGTGATGATAAATGTTTGGCCTATATCAACAATGGTAAAAAAAATGCTGATAAATCTCTCCTTTTAATAGTGATGTTTAATGCTGTTAAAGATCCCCTTTATCAACGATAAAAAAGTGTTTTTAAAGGCTCCCTTTAACAACACTTTTTAATCTCTGAAAAATGGGATCTTTAATAGCATTTTTACTAGCATGGTTAAATCCTTAGCACTGGATAAACTCAGTTTTGTAGTAGTGAAGATAATTTCATTATCCAACTCTCTATGTCTCTATATGAAACAAAATACTATTGACTATTTTTCATATTAGGAATAGATTTCATGGGTCTATACCCTCTAACAACCATTAGTTAGTTCAATTTCACCATTAATAATATTTAATTATCTTCCAAATGGGTTGTTTCTATACACATAATGGAGATTAATATAAAGGTCATGAGATATTTTATAAAGCCTAATATCATAAGCAGATTTTAATTTCCTCGCACTATCCTCTTGGATATTGTTACATAATTATTTGTATCTTAGTTAAAGAACATGTACTAAAACTACAATATCTTATCCAATTGGACATTGCACTATGACATAGATGAAAATGGATTGATAGAGGCCTTAAATGGTTCTTTATCTAATGTACCTATGAAGATAGTGAATAGAGACAATACGACTAGGTAGGATAAAATCCTCAATGCTTTGTGGTCTTACCAAACCACACATTCTAACAAATGTGACCCCATATTCAATTATGTATGGGACCAAAGTAGTTTTTCCCATAA
This sequence comes from Viscum album, assembly GCA_963277665.1. Taxonomy (NCBI): domain Eukaryota; kingdom Viridiplantae; phylum Streptophyta; class Magnoliopsida; order Santalales; family Viscaceae; genus Viscum; species Viscum album. The sequence continues at coordinate 1,154,164,017 of OY728135.1, forward strand.
AAGTTCAGTCACACTCATTTTTTAAAAACCTTTATGACTGGAAGATTGAAGAAGAAGAATAACAAATTCAGTTATATGAGCTATATGAACATATTGTGAAAAGTCTGTGAGAATTAAATAACCTCATGGTTAACCAGATTCATGTAGCCCTTGAATTTAATAATAAAGTAATTATTTTCATATTTATTCAAGGATAATTGAGATTATCATTAATAACATTAATGATTTTAGGAATTAAACATCTAAAATTGGACCTGAAATGTTAAGGACCTTGTATCATTCATATGGTCTACTCCAATCGAGGTTGCTCCCTAATCTCACAATATAGAGTGTGTATCACACCTCCCAATAATGCAAGGTTTCTGAAGAAGTATTTTTTTAAAATATTAACGATGGGTTTATTGGTCCTCACCACCATACTTAAAGTTTTATGGTATATAAGAACTTGTTGCATTGCCAAAATTTACATGTCATAAATCTTTACCTGAAAACTTTTTGTATGGAGAATAATCTTTACAACATGTTCACAAACTATATGTTGTATTTTCCTTAACACATAACCATAAACTATATGAAATTTAGTCTATCCTATATGACTCTAAACTTCTTGGAGTGGTTTATTCCAAATAACATTAAATTTCATAACTATATTTACATAAGAGATCCATTTATTATGGGATTTAATGTATATAACGTCATTTTCATTCCACAGTGTCATGGTTTATCTAAACTATTAATTTTTTCCCTTTTATAGAATATTATGTATGTTTATTCATATTACCACTAGATATGAAGTGCTAAAATATCTTATCTCAGTCACATTCACGTGTCCTATATTCACACCATTTTTTATTAAAAAACCATAGTGTCTATGACCAACAGTTCATATTACATTTCCACTATTGGTTCTATAGGATAACCCAATATAGTGTCATTGGATCTTCAATATTGGTACCAACCATATTCCTTACATTATCTTACCCTTCTATATCAGAACCCAACACATCAATGTTTATTAATTCACATCACTTTATTTTAGCATTAAGGATTCATTAATTCACATTGGTTCTATGATAATTTTTCTATTCCATAATTTCCACCTGTAAAAAAATATGAATGCATTGATTATTACTATCAGAATATGTATAGAAATGTATGGATCTTCTATCCTAGGCTTTGTCAAAAGTTCCATTTTCATTCAATCCCTAGTTTCGAATAATCTTATTGTATGGGTCTTCTAGTTCAAATTTGTTTTCTTTACATTAACACTATACAATGGTAGAACATTCTTTTCCAAAACTTCATGTGTCGTGATTCCCATTCCCACATTATTCCTAGTTATAAAAACTCTTCCCCTTATTACAAATTAACACATGATTTATTACATGAAATTATTGTTAATTCAAACTAATAGATCTATAAGTATAGTGTCTTTGGGAATTAGGTACATTACATTACAATATATGCATAGAATACAACATATTTGTTGAAAACTTCTTTAACATGCTCTAACTTAAATATGTATGGGATAACCTGAAGAAATACATAATAAAGGGGTGAGCTATAAATCCAAATAAGTAAATAAATATGGAATAAGGTAAATCATGTTTGATAATATGTATATAAAAGAGCATAAAAATATTAGGAATCATAAACTTTAATGACAAGACATGATATGACATGATAATATAAATGCAACATGGGAACTGTGGAAACAACTTAAAACATTGCGTCATTGGTCAAGGATAATGGGAAAGACATTAAAAAGGAAAAAGATACATAATGTAATCTGGTTTAATCCATATCCCAACATGATATATCTTAATACTTAATATTACCCACTGCATTGGAGCTCTATATAATTCTGGGTGCACCCGTCACTTTCATTTCAATCTCATTCTTAAGTGTGCCACATAGATCATACAGAATGAATTCATTCATCATTATATTTTATTCCACTATCATGGAGTGTGGAATACATACATGATATTCCCAAATCAAATAGGTTTAAGTGCATAAATGTGAATACCTTGATAGGAAATGGGTATGGTATTCACTACACAATTGCTTTTGAATGCAAAATGTAGGTGAAATTTCTTCAACCTAACAACACCACTAAAAAATTTATAAAAAGGGATAATGAGAAATATAAGGGTATCTCATCATTTGGACATAAAATGGGATGTAATAGAGACATGGAAATAAATATCTCATCTTTAGTAATTGGAAATATACGGTATATTATAATAAAGAAACTAGATTAATGAAGAGGAAGGAAGAACTCTTCTGAAATTTTAGCATGGTAACAGGTGTAATTGAGAGGGATTATTGATAAAATGGTCTCTCATCATTTATAAATAATAAGGGTAGGTTTGTGGAGCTTTTAAAACATACCCCATCTTGAGGAATTAAAAATAAAAGGGAATAAAATATTGATTATTCATGAATAAAAGTAAGAATGAGAGGATCCTTTACCATAAGATTATGAAACCAAAATATTTAAAGGGGATTATTGAGAGCTTGGGGAAACCTTGGGATCATTATAGGGAGAGTAGAGAAGAGTAAGGAAATTATCTAAGGATTTTGAGTGAAGTGAAATGAGATCTTGGGTGGGTTTATATAGTAAATGAGAGGGTGATTCTTTAATATTTCACAAACATAGGTTTTGGTCTCTATATAATAAAATATTCAAAACCAAAAACCATACTATGGTTTTTGCCATGGTTTCTACAAAACGGGAGTGCTTTTAAATATTTTATTAGGAAAAGTTCTGAAAATATTTAAATATTAACCTTTCTTATGTGGAGGTTAGTCACACTTTTAATGAAATGAATTTAAAATGATAAAATATATTATATTTTTTGAAGGATTCAAAAAGGTTTTATAAAATTAATAAAATAATATTAAAATAACATTATTTTAAGAGAAAAAACATATATTTTGACTAGGATACCCATTATGGTATTTAATACATCATTTTTGGGTCATTATTATGTCATAAAACTCATAGTTTATTTATTTGGTATTTTATTTTTTACCAAAAAATTTGGCTGCCTCTGAGAATTAAGAAAAATTCACCATTGGATATTTTTACAACTATTATTCCTATTGGAATCCTCTAGTTTTAATGCTAAAAATTCATTCTTAATCATACATTATTAGGTTATATTTTGTTTACTCATGTTTAATTATGACTACATATAAGCTTAATCTATCCTATTAATGTTTTACGTTATAAGACAGGTTGACAAAATTTTTCTAAGTGTGATCCACCATTAAGGTGGACTCACTATCACTATTCTGTATAAGACACCATTATTGATGTAATCACTATTAGAAAAATCTCTAATTGAAAATAATCAACTAAGTACGAGATACCGGTAAGACAGACCTACCATTAATATGTATCACTGTCATCTATCTCACTATTAGCACAAATGATGAATTTTGAAAAAGGATCAGACACAATTATGTCGATCTACTAATAGATTGATTAAATATTTTATGAAAAGTAGGAGTTATCGATAGATGAGTCACTATCAAATCAAACTACCGATAGAGTGACTTATCGATATCCAAAATGTTTACTCAGTATGAGCTACTGATTATTATGTCACCGTGAAGTTGACCTACCGGTAGAGAAAATCGCCATTCCAAGTCACCGATCCAAGACACCATTACAAGTCACTGTTAAAATACACCTTCAATTATTCCATTGTCATTTAAATTAAAATTTCATATAATGGTCATATTTTTTAAACTTAGAACTACTAATTATATTAATTACTTTGTCAGTATTTTTTAGAAAACATTTAAATCGATGTTAGATTGTTGTATGAGGTATGAGGCACCTAGATGTGATCATGATCAGGCTTCTTGTTGGCTGCATAATATTAAGAAAATACCTAATAAAAAGGGAAGATATCCATATAGTGTGAGGAGAAGTCATACACTTGAGATAAAACTCTAGAACGGATAACTTTGGAAACATGAAGAAACTGCTGAGTACCCAACATAAATAAAACTTTATAGAAAAAAACTCAGAAAGGAGAAGAACTCATCGATCACATCATTACCATCAATAGAAATAGAAGACAGAAGCTCTCACAAAGCTTTGTTTTGTTGTATTTTTCTGGAATTCGACTCAAAATACATTCCAAGATAACTCCTAATAGTCACGAGCTACATTGAATAATCAAATGGAGCCTTATAACTTTATTCTCTCTATTTTTGATCTGCTTGTGTATTGATTTAACATTAGAAGTAGTGTGTGTCTGTCTATCTTATGAAAAAACACTGACTCTTGTGAAAAATTGTAATATACATAGATTTCTTTAAAAACTAACCATTTAAATCCTACATTCTGATTGATAATAGTGGAAGAGGTCCCTACGAGTACATTTTTGTTTTAGCACACCCATAAAAACTGTGGAAGAGGTCTAGTTGATATGTATAGTTGTGTATACTATTGTTTATCCCAATCCAGGGTGTAGATAATTTTTTATTTATATAAACGACATGGTGGCAGGTGATCAAGTGAAAAGGACTAAGTCTAAGCTTGAGAATGAACCTCTTGTTTTATTCTGATTTGTTGTTTCATGTTTAGTTTTCTCTATGTGTGTTTATTTAAATCAGATAACATAACTCTGCTTTGATAGGAAATCTTAGAGAGAGTTTCTATTAGAATTTTCTTTATTATAAAGATTTAAAAAGTTAAAATAATAACTCATATTGTTTTAACTAAGAACTTATTACTCTTTGAGAAATCCTTCAAACAAAAAAAATATTTTATAAATCTGCTACTTTGGTTAACTGGGCCATTTTTTATTATAAATTGGGGAACTTTTTATTAAATCTTTTAGATAGAAATTTTTATTAGAACTCAATTTACCCCCCTCTTGAGTGTCCTACTTCAACCAACATTTTGTATTAGAGGATATTACTTTTTGAGTTTCAAAGTTTTTAATCTTTTTAAATTATTTTCAATTGTTATTTTAGTTATGCTTTAAAGATCTCAAAATTTATTTCAGTTAAAAATTTATAGTTATTTAAAATTTGTTTTAATTATTTTACATGAATAATATACAGGAAGATACTACTACCAATAGAACTCCTTATTTTAATGTCACAAACTATGATCATTGGAAATTAAAATGAAAATGCATTTAGAAATCATTGGTTTTGAAATTTGGTTTGAAATTATATATTAATATAAAATTCATACTTCTTCTAAAAACACATGGACTAATGGAACTAAGGTATCTTATAACAATAATTTTAAATCTATAAATGCATTATATTGTGATTTAGGTGATGATTAATTCAACCAGATTTCGGTATGTAAAACAACATTTAAAATTTGGGATATTTTAGATGTTTTACATGAAGGAACCACTAATGTTATGGAAATGAGGGTTAACACATATATGATAACTTTAAAATGAATCCTGATGAAACTATATACGACATGTACTTTAAGTTCAATGAGATTGTAAATACAATGATCTCACTGGGAAAGAAAACCACTGTAAAAGAATAGATCATGCAAATACTGAGATGTCTTCCAGAAATATGGAGAGGGACATCAGTATTAATTAGATAATCTTGTGACATTAATTCTCTACTTGAAAAGTAGCTGATTGAAAAACTGATGATGTACATGGAAGAACTAAAGATTAATAGAGAAGAAAATGATGAAAATAAAATAAAATTAGTGTCTTTCAAAACCACTACATCCAAACAAAAAGAGAAAATTCAGGTGTCTCCTAAAAGTTCCAACATTGACGATTCATCAAGTGATAGTGATGGGGAAATGCATCAGTTATCCATAAGATTTAAGAAATTATATTGAAAGAATAAGTTATTTTGAAAGACTAAATATGGAGGGAAATAAGAAAACAAGGGTAACTAGAAAAATGATTGGAAAATAAGTTAGAATACAAATGACATAGTCTGTTATGAATGAAAATGAAAAAGGAAATCTGAAGGATGACTGTCCAAATCTAAGGTACAAGAAGAAATATAAGGATAAGGAAAGAAAGTAAAAGAAGTATATGAAGGATACCTAGAGTTATTTTGAGGAAACCTCCATTGAATCTGAATATTCACTATATTAAATGGTTGAAAAATACAATATGTGTTTTATTACAAACACATCCAAGGTAACCTTAGTATCTCATATAATGAATTATTAGTATTATAAAGAAGAATATGAATCTGAACATTATGATAATATGATCTATGATGAAATTTTTGAATAATTTAAAATTATTGAGGATACCTACAATGAAAAAAATGATAAATTTAAATCTCTCAAGAAATAACATGCTCTTTCTACTACTATTAAATCTAAACTCACTTTAGAAAAAGAGAATAATTATCAATTTCTCAATGAGAATATTGAACATAAACTTTTCATGAGAAATTAAATAAGGAACTAAATAAGTTTAAAGAATTTAAATATATAATTGTTCAAATTCTATAAAACAAGTTTCTCCTAAATATATTAATGGAATTTATTATCAACCAGGACAACAAAATTTGTTTAAAACCAACTTTGTATCCAAATATGGAAACTCTAGTTGTATGCACAGATCAAATAAATTTTATACAAGTTATTTTGTGGGAACATAATTTATTTCTTATATTTCTTCTAGAACTAATAAAGATTACTTTTCTAAAACTTTGTATACTGTTTATAGGAAAACCATATAGAAAATTTGGGTTCTTAAAGCTTTATTTATTGATATTACTAGACCCAAGAATATCTAGGTACCAAATTATTTTGTTTCATAAACTTTTTTATAGGAAATATGTTTGTATAGATCCTGTAAGAGATTATGTTACTTGGAAAATGAGTGTTCACAAAATATGATATTGGAATAAGCTTGCTCCAAGAACCTCTTAAAGATTGATTATGGACATGTCAGCTTTGGTGACAATGAAAATAGAAAAATTATTGGCCTTGGAAAAATCAGAAACAATAACTCTATTTTAAATTCTAAATTTCTTTTTGTTGATGGTCTAAAGTACAATATTCTTATCATTTCCCAGTAACGTGATTATGGATTTTATGTTAAATTTTAAAATTATTCTTGTAATGTTTTCAATTCTAATAATTTTTTAGTCTTTACTGCTTTTAGAAATAAAAATGTGTATGCTGTTAATTTGGATTCTGTTTGGTCCAAAAGGGGACTAGATACCCTAAGGGGGGGAATTAGGGTATGGACATTATTTTCAAAATTATCCCTACCCCAGTAGATCTTGACCTCTTTGTTTTTATGGGTCACATTATTTTCACTTATGTGTCTATGCAGACCTTAATATTTCATTCTTTATCTGGTGATGATGCTTTGAATAGAATTTAGGGAAGAAATAAGGCAGACACATAGATTTTTACTTGGTTCACCATCACTGTGCTACACCCAATAATCATACAATGACGAAGTTCCGATGTACCAAATCCACTAAAGCTCACTGCCAATTTACAATGTTCAGAGTGGACTCACTGTCCCTCCTAGTTTACAACCACTCACAATATGAAAGATCACTAATCTCTCAACTGAAGTGTGCTCATTGCCACTTCAGAAGATCCACTCATATTTTAAATAATTTTATGTCCCTTCATTATCACAAATTAATTCATATTCTTCTGTACGTAGATGCTCTTTTGATGTCCAACTTTCACCCGTAGATGAATCTCACTTTTCACCAGATGTACCAGGAAATCATAATTTTTTTTCACAGACCTTTAATGACCAGAAAACTTCTCCACGCCTGGCATATAGGTGTCACCAAACCACTTACACGACACTCCATTCTTCAACAAAAAAACTGGGGTGACTCAAACCCTTTTACTCTCAAACAAATATTGGCGCACAACTATCAACTGGAATGCTTCTCCAAGCCTGGAATGCAAGTTTCATTAAACAACTTACTTGAAACTCCCTTCACCAACTCAGAACTTTGGTGACTCACGCCATTTTATGCCCAAACAAATATTGGTGCTCAACTATCAGCTGGTGGAGAACTTATGAATAACTTTATACTTGCGCGCCCAAACCACCACTTGCGCTTCCAAACCTACTTTCACGATTGGAGCTCTAAATATCTATAAGTGTTGAGATTCTCTAAAAATGAGGAGGGGGTAACCCTTTATTTATAGTAATTTTGGTAACCCTAAGAGATGCTCACAGGTAACCTCGTGACACATAAGTCTAGCCCCTTTAGCCTCTGTCGCCCTAGTGACCTTGCACACCCAAACCAAATCATGGGTGCCCCTCTTTCAATAGACATATTTTGATGTTTTGATTTTGAAAAACATGTGGCATTCAACTTTACAAGCCTCAAATACATTGGTATACAAGTCCATTTTCCAAAAACAACATTTATCTATTTGTTAATTTTGAGGCCGAAAAATTTGGAAAACACAGGAAAATAGTGCCACCTAGTATATGCCCTTTTTGTACTACCTCCAAATCATTCATTCGTTTTTTATGTTATTTTGCCAATAAATTATTGTCATAAATATCTCTTGAACTCAACAACTCACCATGTAAACCACCTTTGTCAAAAAATAAAAACATCGTGGTATGCTTTGTCAATAAAAACAAAACAGAGGCCCACATTGTCAACAAACAAAATCACCTAAAAATGTTTCAATAATACCTTGAGGGATTTTTTCCCAACTTATTATTTTGTCTTGCAGAATTTTTTGTGCTCAAGTTCCATTGATACAGAGTCTTGGATATGGAATTGGAGACTAGGCCACTGTAACATTCACTCTCATAGAAATATTACTAAAAAAGTGTCAGTCAAGGATATACCTAAACTTGAGTTTCCAAACGATAATGTCTGCAATCCATATAAAAAAAGAAAAAACATAAAATATATTTCAAACCAAAGAAATAAGTTTCAACTTCTAAACCTCTTATGTTAGTTCTCATTTATTTGTTTGGACCTTCAAGATTTTCATGTTTAAGTGGGATGAACTATGTCTAGGCTATAGTATATTACTTTTATAGGTATACCTGGAATTTATTTTTGTCATACAAAAGTGAGGGTTATTCTTTTGTCACCAAGTATTCTAGATCGGTAGAAAACTTATGTGGACTAAGAATAAAAACCTTAAGAAGTGAACATGGTCGTGAGTTTGAAAATCATGAATTTGAATCTTTTTACTCAGAAAATGGTTATATTGGTAACTTCTATGCTCCTAGGAAACCTCAACAGAATGGAGTTGTAGAAAAGAGAAATAGAACCTTACAAGAAATAGACTGGACTATTCTTAATGAATATGATCTACCTATTTATTTTTGGCCAGAGGCTGTGAATAAAACATGAAATATAATCAATAGAGTTTTAATTGGACCTATTCTAAATAAATACCCATATTATCTATGGAATAATAAGAAACCTAAGGTTAATTAGTTTAATGTTTTTGGTTGTAAAGTCTTTATTCTCAAGACAAAAGATAATCTTGAAAAATTTTCCTCCAAGAGTGATGAAGGAATTTTCTTAGGTTATTAAATCTCTAGTAAATACTATATATTATTTAATAAGAGAACCAAATTTGTGGAAGAATCTATACATGTCAAATTTGATGAAACAAAACCACATGAGCCCAAATCCTCCTTATAAAATATTGGAGACAATCTTCTGAATTCTAATTTTGTTGTAAAATAAGCAGAAAGTTCTAGAAAATCTATAGATTATGATAAAAAGGAACATGAACCTATAGATGAACCTAAAGAGAAAATTCATTCTTTTTCTAGACTTGTTAGAACTCTTAAAAACAATCCTTTATATGCTATTATTGGAGTCATAGAAAAAGAATCACATATTAGATCTTCTCTATGAAACTAGGTTGAACATCAAGTCTTTTTTATCACATCTTGAACCTCAGAACATCAATGATGAAGTTAATAATGAATTATGGATTATGTCTATTCAAGAAGAACTAAATCAATTTGAAAGAAACAACGTTTGGAAACATGTCGATAGAACCAAATACACATTAATTGTAGGCAATAAGTGGGTTCTTAGAAACAATGTGGATGAATCTAGCATTACAGTATGAAATAAAGCTAGACTAGTTGCAAAAGTTTATTTTTATAAATAAGGAATAGACTATGAATAAACACATTCACCCATGACCTGACTTGAAGCCATTAGAATAACTCTATCTTATACAACACATCTTAATTTCATGATTTATCAAATGGATATAAAAAATTATATCCTAAATTGGTATATTGTTCAGGATGTATTTATTAAAAAACCCCAATGTTATAAAAATACTCATTTTCCAAATCATGCTTTCAAATAAACAAAATCATTGTATGGTATAAAACCAACTTCGATATATTGGCCTGATAAGATCAAAATTTTTCTTATTTCTAAAGTTTTTTCTAAAGGTATAACTGATCCTACTCATTTCGTAAAAATAATTTCTAAAGATATTTTAGTTGTTCAAATATATGCTGATGATATTATTTTTCGATCCTCTACAAATTCATTATGTATTTTCTTTTAAAAAATGATGCAAAATGAGTTTGAAAAGAGTTTAATGGGTGAACTCAAACTCTTTCTTGGATTTAAAATTTTTCAAAATAAGTAAGGTATTATTTTAATTCAAAGTAAATACACTAAACATCTTTTAAAACCTATTTATATGGATAACACCAAGATTTGTGATACTCCCATGATTTCCACCTATAAATTGGATCTTGATAAAGATGGAAAATCAGTAGATAAAACCAATTATATAGGTGTGATTGGAAGTCTTCTTTACTTTACTAATATTCAACCTGATATTATGTTTAGTGTCTATATGTGTACTAATTTTCAAGAAAATACTAAATGTTTACACATAATTTCTGTTAAAATAATTTTCAAATACCTCAAATATACTAAAAACATTGGACTATTCTATCCTAGAGGACAACCATTTGACATAGTTATTAAGATCAAGATTTGGATGGTTTCATGTTATATAGAAAAGGAACCTTTAAAACATGTCAATTTTTGGGAAAGTATCTAGTTTCATGGTGTAGTAAGAAACAATAGTTTGTTTCTTTATCTACTTACGAAGCTGAATACATACCTCTTGGTAGTTATTGTGCTCAAATTTTACAGATGAAACACACATTACTATATTATTGATATAAATTTAGGAATGTCCCTATAAACTACTATAATACAAGTGCTATTAAAATTTTTAATATTCCGTTTTATCATTATAGAATAAATAATATTGATGTAAGACATCACGTTTTGAGATATCATTATCAAAAAGTTGATATAACTCTTGAATTCATTGGTACAAAACATCATCTTTCTAATATTTTTACTAATACATTAAACTATGAGAGAATGAGTTACATTATACATGAGTTGGGGATGATCAACTTTGAGTGACTAACTCTTGAATGACTCACCGTTTATGAATCACCATTGTGACTCACCTTTGATCACTCCCCATAGATGACTCACTGTTGTGACTCACTATTTATGACCCACCATTGTGACTCACTATTGATGACTCACCATTATGAATTACTACTTATGAATCTCCATTGCGACTCACCATTGATGACTCTCCTTTGAGACTCACTATAGATGACTTACCATTGGGACTTAGCAGTGATGACTCACCGATATGAATCACCATTCTTTAATTTTTTTGGCTCAGACTTAAAATCACTATTTTATTTATTTCATTTTATTTTAAACATCATTTGATATTTATTATTTTGAAATCCCTAAATGATAAAAATTAAATCTATCCAAATCATTTATCACTTACTAACTCTACCAAAAATGTATCTTTCCCTTCCAAAACTCTAATTCCTTCTTCCTTAGAACCAAAACCTTCTCAATGGATCGAGTGAAGTGCTTTTTTGATAAATCTCTATACGAGTCCTATACATAGAATAAGAAAAATGGTGAATCTAGTTATCTAAAGATCAAACTTATTAACCCCGATCTTGCATGGATAAAGTTCATTCTATAAAAGGAAGTACATGTAGAATGGATCATATCTAGTAAGTATATTATGTTTAAAGTATTTCAAGAACAAGTTTATTTAGAGTGGTTATCTAAGAACATGCAACCTCTTTATTTGAAAATAGTTCATGAGTTTTATTTATATGTGGAGTTTATTATTGAGGGAATAGAAGAGTTTGGATCAAGTCCAGAATAGATGGAAAATGGTTTTTTATTCTAATCAGTGGGTTGAATGTCTATATGTACCTCATGAAGTCATTTTAAAATATTTTCAAGGTTGTGCTCCTCCCAATAGTTATATTTTTTATTATGAGATCGATATGACTGAGCTGACCAGTGATGAAATTCCCAGAAGACCTATCGTAATAGAACTGGATGGAGAATGTTGTTTACTGGTTAATTTTATTCAGCAACAACATTTCCCAAGGAATGGGGACCTTTCCTCCTTGAAATATGAAGATATTTATTTATTGTATCTAATGAAATAAGGAAAGAAAATATCAATATATGATGATACCTCATGGTTCATATGATTGTGAAGATTAATTCTCACTCAAAACCAAACTCACTGTTTTACTCTATACTTATTTCTACTATGATTAAAGTTAAAGTAGTAGTGAATGATGATGAATAAATTATGATATATTGTGGTGGATTTTGTATCACAAAGGTTATATGAAAAAGTATGAGGATAAATTGGAATCCCTAGAAGAGACCATGGGTGGAAGATAATGAAAAAAATCATGAAGAATTAAATTTTTTTCAACATCATACAAGAACCAAAGATATGGAAGACCCTAATCTAGGACTAGATGAAGTGGTTGAGTACTCAGATGAGGGAGAAATATTAGATGAGGTAGAGAAAGAAAAGGAACCATTTGTTGATGATATGAGTGATCATGATATTGCAAGAATCCATGAAGGAATTACTTTTGGATCACCTAGACCTCCAAAATCTCTTCTTATAAGAGAATATATCCTAAGGGATGATGATGAGGAGGAAACTGAGGAATATGAGGATGGTGAATATGCCAGTGGAAGTGAAAGTGAAGAAGAAGAAGAGAATAATGAATAGAAAGAGGTTGAAGTCGAGGAAGAAAATAAAAATCAAGAATATGAAGAAGAAGAAAATGAACAACAAATTGATGACGAAGAGGAAGAAATTGATGCAGATGAAGAAGAATAAAATGAATAAAGTGTTAAAAATGATTGTAAAACTGGTAATGTGGTTGACCCTATTGATAGGGGTTAATGTCCTATTGCTGAAACTACAGATCTTGCAAAAAATATTTTAGTGGAAATGTAACCAATTGTGGAATATCAAGAGGCACTAGTATTACTGTTATTTGAGTAATAAGTTTCAAAAGTGTAATTAATATAAGTAGTTTATTATAGAAATAAATCATTGGTTGAGAGGGAAGCACCTATTTATGGGGAGAAATAGACTCAAAGAATTAATGTTTTTACTCTTACTCCTTATGATGTGACAACTAATGAATGGGAAAAATACCCTAGAAATTTCACTCACAAAATAGACTATACTGATTCAAATATTTAGGAATCTTATCCTAAGGGATCTCTGGTTAAATAGGTTTTTAATGCTCAAACAGTTCTTGTTGAAACAGATCGACTAGTGGCTCCTGCTCCTGCTCCTTCTCCTTCAGTTTCACCAGTACATGTTGATTATGTGAGTCAGAATGATCTCAAAGTTATTAAATAATAATTGTTATAAGTTGTTATAGAAATTCACCAACCTCTACCTACATCAGTTCCAAGTCTTAGTGAAACAGATGTTTCCATACTTTTAGAGAAAGTTCTCTCCCAAATTCAACCTCAAATGGTTTTTGAGATTCAAGAAGAAAGAATGGATGATTATAGGTTACGTGATGAACTGGTTCCTCTCCATCCAATTGTAAAGGCATGTCATCTGAGTATACATTATATTTGAAAAAAGTTGCAAAAAATCTTGAAGATACATCTTTTGAGGATGATACTCCTCTACCTCCAAATTTTGATCTAGCTATCTTAAGATTAGTTATCAAGGATGAAGTAAATGTTGAATCATCCTATTATATTCCTACTCATCCTTATGACTGTGATATGATAAGAATAGTGATATGATAAGAGATTTAGTCTTTATTGGGTAGTTAAAATTTGGAGAAATTAAGAAAAATTTGACATAATAGTAATCATGTGCATGAAATGGTTAGGTTTTATTTGAAAGGGTCCACCAATTCTCAAGAACAAATCACCTAGAAAGTATATTTCTACTATAAAAGGTTTTATACCAAACATGAGTTGGATAGTCCTTTCAAATAACTAGTTGAGATTTTGAGGATACCTCCTGTTACACAGGCCATCAAAGAATAAGTGAGACCGCTCAAGGAGCTTACTTCAACCCTTCAGATGTTCATGGAGAAAAAAGATGATTTCATAAAAGAAATGGAGAAAGGTGGACAAATAATAATAGATTTCATCGACATTTTTAAGCCATATTTTTATGTCCAGAGTAAAATAATTATATCACTAGAGTCTTTACCCATTCATCGTGTGACTGGAAATATGCCTTCATGTTCAGTGTACCAGTTAGTTGATCCCCAGTTCAGATCCCTTGTCACTCAGAACCTTTTTTTCTCATCTTCCTTCCACACTTCAACCATTTACCATGTCTCCAACTCAGGATATTAGTTATTTGAGTCTTGTAATCTATTGGGAAATGACCTTTCCTACCTTCTCTCCTCATATTATTACCCCTACTATACCTTATGGAGTCCCCATTCATTAGTTATATGCCTCTTCTCCTCATGCACCTGTTGTTTCTCCATATTCTTCTATTGATAAGTGAAAAAGAAATCAATGATCATTCCTTAGATAAACATGTATTTTGGATTGTTCTTTGATAGGGATATATTTTGGATCTTTTTATCATCTAATGTACTCTATTTTCATTATGATATATATTCTATATTTTCCTCCATGTTATGTTCATGTTAAGTTCTCTTTACCATCGAATCAATTGGTTATTTTTTTGATAATAAAAAAGGGGTGAATAATTATGGAATTTAACCTTAGAATGAGATTAAGAATGATATTTAATTTTACTGTATTACTTTTATCTTATAATTTAATCTCTCATAATCTGTATGATATGTTAAAATGACCCTTTTTTTCCTTTTATCATTATAAATAACTTGTTAATGACATGATTTTTTAATCATCAAAAAGGGGAAGATTATTGGCCTCCTCTAGTTTTAATGCTCCCAAATCATGATTAATCATGATTCATAATGTTATATTATGTTTAATAATGTTTAATTATGTATACATATAATATTAATCCATTCTGTAAGTGTTTTACATTTTACGATAGGTTGAAAAAAATTGGATAAGTATGAGTCCCCATTAAGGTGGACTCACTATCATCGTTCCAGCTAAAACACCGAAGAGAGAATCGCTATTGGAAAACTCAATTATGGTATAAAATCAACTAAGTATGATCTAAAAGTAATATATAACTACCATTAACATGTATCACTTTTAGCTACCTCACCGTCAACACAAATGATGAATTATGACATAGGATGAGACACTGTCGCATCGAGCTACCGACATACTCAATCCAGATTTTTCGCAATGTATGAGTTACCGATAGCTGGTTCACCATCAAATAAACCAAATAACAAAGAAACTTACCAATATAAAGAACTTTTTCAAAGTACGAGCTTCTGATAGCTGAGTCACCATCAAGAGAAGCTATAGTTATAGCGAATCACCATTCAAAGACACTGATCTGAGACACCATTACAAGTAACTGTTCAGAGACACCATCAATTAGACCTTTATCATTTAAATCTGAATTTATATATAATGGTCATATATGTGAAACTTAGTAATGCTAATTATATTAATGACATTGTATTTATTTTTTAGACAACATTTAAATTGATGTTAGATTTCAATAAGAGGTATGAGGGACCTATATGTAATCAAGATCATGCTTCCTGTCAGATGCAGTCTATAAAAAAAAATACCCAATTAAAATGGAATATATACTTGTAGTTTATAGAGAAGTCATGCACCTATGAAAAAACTCATGAAATGCTATCTGTGGAAACATGAAGAAACTACTGGGTACCCAACACAAATAACACTTTGCAGCAATAAACTAAGAGGGGAGTAGAAATCATCGAGTATATTGATACCGTCACTTGAAATAAAAGACAAAATCCCACACAATGCTCTATTTTTCTATCTATTTTTGGAATTCGACTCAAGCTTCATTTCAACACAACACCCAAGAGTCGCTAGTTTCATTGAACAATCACACATAACCTTCTAACTCTATTCTCTCTATTTTTTCTCTATTTATGTACTAATTTTTCATTATGAAAAGTGTGTGTCTATATATCGTATGAATACACACCGAATCCTATGAAAAATGGTAAGATACATATATGTCATCACAAAACTATCCTTTTAAACATTACACTCTAACAAACAATAGTGGAAGAGGTCCCTACGAGGCGTGTTTTGTTTTTGAACTCCCACAAAAACCATGTTAGAGGTATAGTTGCCCTAGATAGTTATGTATAATATATTTTACCTTGATCCAGGGTATGAATCATTTTTCAGTTATATAAAACTCTTATTGGAGGGTGATCATCAAGTGGAGAGTACTAAATCTCATCTTGATACAAAATATCTTGTTTTATTCCACGGTGTTGTTTCATGTTTAGTTTTCTCTCTGTGTGTTTATTTAAATCATAAAAATTCACTTTGATTTGATAGTTACTATTATATAGTATTTTTAATTGAATTTTATATACTAGAAAGATTTAAAAAGTTAAAATAATAACTCATATTGTTTTATCTAAGAACTAATCACTCTTAGAGAAATCCTTCAAGAAACCAAATATTTTATAAATCTACTACTTTGGTTAACTGAACCATTTGGTATTTTAAATTGGGGAACTTTATAAAATATATTTTACATAGAAATTTTTATTAGAACTCAATTCATACCACCTCTTTAGTGTCCTACTCTGACCAAAAATTCCAAAAATAATATTCATTTTATCTAAATAATTATCTAAATATTTTAATTTTCACTTTAAAAAAATAATAACCAACATTTACAGAAAATGACAAGTTTTTGGAAACAACAATTTTTCAACACTAATAAAACATTACATTTGAATTTATAAAATTATATGATAATTTATATTTAATAAACATAATTTAATAATAATATTTATTTGAAATATTATTTTTTTTTTAAAATACATTATTTCATCGATATAAGTTCCTTAATTGAATTGAATATCACCCAAAAATATGATATGTGTTTTATAGTATCAAAATAAAATTATATTCATTATTAATTACATAATAATGTACATAATAAAGTTAACAGGGTCTTGATACATATCTATTTAGTAAACCAGCATAAGCCTTAAGAGTATGGTGCACAGTAGTGAGACATTCATAGGGTTATTCGACAAATATGGTTTGGGCCGTGATCTCATTGAGCATGAAATTATCTCATAAACATTTTCAATCATGCTTAATTTGTTGGATCTCGAATTGGGATTTGTCTAGGGAAAATCCCAGAGATTCTACCTCCCTCAAAATCTATGATAAATCAGATTCATAGGGTACAATCCTACTGGATAAGGGCATCACTTCCTTTGTCCAAGTCAATTGCAAAATACCTATATTTACACTAATCTTGTGATCAATTTTTAATGAATATATTATCAATGATAAAGATTATTAATGACATTTTTAATCAAATGGTATATAAAAAATAATATCAAGTGTTTTCAATAATCATATTACTTAATAAAACATTAAATTATAAGGGAATTTTATTTATTATAGTTTGGGTTGTTACAATCCTCACCCTTGAGAATTTCATCCCGAAAAATTTTCATTTCACCCCCTTAAAACTAATGAGGGTAATTATTTTTCATCACTTCATACGGTTCCCACATTTATTCTTCAAACATATGGTTTCTCCACCACACTTTGTCAATGCACATTGTCTTATTTTGTATAACTTTTTCTCTACGATCAAAGATATTCACCAGATAATTCTCATAGGAAATATCATTCTAAAATTGTACCAACTATGGATTGAGTACTTGTGAGAGGCCAAGAGTGTACTTCCTCAATATTGATATATACAATACATCATGAACTTGAGATAGGTTAGGTGGGAGTGCAAGTCGGTTGGCCACCAATCCAATGCTATAAAGGATCTCAAAGGGGTTGATGTATCTTGGACTAAGTTTTACATTCTTCCCAAATGTCATTAATTTATTCCATGGAGATATGTCTAGGAATACCATGCCTCCAATATCAAACTCTAGGTCTCATTGATGATTTTTAGCATAGCTCTTATGTCGACTCTGAGCAGATTTGATGTAAAACTCAATGGTATTAAACTATTCTGTTATTTCCTCACCCATTTCAGGACCTAGAAGTTTTAATTCTAAAACTTCATACTAGTATGTAGGTTTCATTCACCTATTCCCATTAAGTTATTTATAGGGATCCATTTGGATTCTCAAGTGGAAACTATTTTTTAAGAGAAACTGAGCAGAGGAAGATATTGTTCCCATCCGCCCATAAAGTCAATTGAGCATGATCTCAACATGTCATCAAGTGTGGATAGTTCTCTATGATTGGCCATAAGTTTAAGGATGATAAAAAATAATGAAGTTCAAATCAGTGTTTAGAGAATACTGTAGAGTTTTCCAGAACATGGAGGTGAATCCAGGATCTTGATCAGATACAATCGATAATGGTACTCCTTGCAGCCTGACCACTTATCTGATGTATGCCCATGCAAGTAGATCCAGTGATAATTCCTCTCTTATCTCAATGAAGTGTGTATTATTTTTAATAAAATCCACCACAACCCATTTAGAATTGTTACCTCTTTATTTCTTTTTAAGATCAATGACAAATTCCATGGTGATTTTTCCCATTTCCATGTAGGTGTGGGAAATGGTTTCATCATACGCTTGGATGTTTTCTTTTACACTTTAACCTTATGGCATAGAAAAGATATTGATCTATATTCCATGATCTACTTATTTATATTGTCCCAAAAATAGTTTTATTAGAGATATTGACATATATTTTTTCTTCCTGGGTTTATGAAGATGGTTGAGTATGTGAATCTTCTAAAAACACCTTTTTTAACTTAGGATATGATGGTACACATAGTTTTGTTCCAAATCTTACAACACCTTTATCATTTACATTGAACGTTGAGGATTTATCTTTCCCTATAGAATCCACATTCTTCTTAATTTCCACATCAAGTCTTTGGGAATTCTTTAACCTCTCCAAAATAGAAAATTGAGAAATCATTTGTGAAATGATTGATGATGTTCCCACCATTATGATTCACATGTACATACATTCCAAATATAATATGATTGGATACCTATCAATTTTCATCAATATTAAAATTTATGAGTAATTTCTCCTTAGAGTATTTTCCACTTTATTTGATTTCCCAGGATGGTAGTGGATTGGCAAGTAATAATCTTTGATTAGATCTAACCATCTTCATGGAGCATATTCAGCTATTTTTGAGTGAATATATACCTGAGGCTTTTGTGATCTATATATATTTCATAGTTCACCCCAAAGAGATAATGATAGAAAATTTTCAAATCAATGATAAATGCTGCCAACTCCAGATCATGTGTTCGGTAGTTCTACTCGTAAATCTTCAACTGCCTTGAAGCATAGGCTATCACTTTGTCACTTTCATTAATCATAGACCAAACCGTTTTTTGAAGAATTGATGAGTACCACAAAATTTTCTCTATCTGAGGGTAGTGTAATAATAGAGACAACGATAAGTCTCATGTTAAAATCCTTGAAGATATCTTCACATTCATCATTATAGGAAAACATTACTCCCTTCCAAGTTATCTTGGTAAGAGGGTTTGACAATCAAGATAAATCTCTCAAAAATTAGTGATAATACCCAACTAACCTAAGGAATCTATGAATATCTATAATAGATATTGTCTTTGTCCATCCTTCAATTACTTCAGTCTTTGAAGGGTCCATATATATCCCATTTCTTGATGTCCCAAGAAAGAGACTTCCACCAACCAGAATTCACATGTTCTATACATAGAAAAAATATTATACTTTCTCAAGTTCTATAACACTTTACTCAAACAATCATTCTTAATTTTAGAGTATATTATAATATCATCATTAAATACTACCAAATTTTTTTAATGTAATATCTAAATACTATATTCATCAAGTCCCTAAATATTATTGGAGAATTAGTGTATCCTATAGGGATCACTATGAACTCATAATGCTTGTACACTATAATAAAAGTAGTGTGTGGGATATCCTACTTCTTCACACTTACTTGGTAATATTCCAACCAAAGTCCACCTTCTATAAGTATTGAGGTCCAGGTAGCTGATCGAACAATTTATCAATATGAGACAGAGGATACTTTTTCTTTATTGTAATCTTGTTGAGATCATGATAATCGAAGAAATGGCATATTGAACCATCCTTTATCTTTAGGGAGAGAATTGGTGAATACATTGTGAACCTCTTCTGAATGTGAAACATTTTTCCATATTCCCTTGTAGTTGATTCTTCATCTACTAAAGTTCCACAACTTCCATTCTATATGGAGTCTTGGATAATAGTAACGCCCCAAGTATAAGATTGATTGGAAATTCAACATCTCAAGTAGGAGAAAGACTATTAAATTCTACAGGAAACACATTAGAGTATTCCCACATAATAAGCATGTATTTAAGGATGGTTCTTTCCTTATACTCAATCACTTTATAATTATACAATTTCAAATCGAGATATAATATCCATTCTTGAGATGATGGTTCCAAAGTAATTTATCATCCTCTTTTCACATGTAAATAATTAGGGGTTGATTCAAAATATGAAGGGTTATTTTCTTCTTGCAACAATTTATGTTGGATTCATATCGGGAAAGCCAATCCATTCCCATAATTAAATCAAATTCCACTAAAGTAAGTATGACAAGGTTTACTAAAAAATTAAACCAACAAACTTTGGCAGGAGAGGATTTATATACATGGGATGAAATAATTTCCCCATTTTCGATTTTCACCAATAGATATACCTCCAAGGCCTACTATGGTGTTTGGATACTTCTATTAAAAAATCAATATATGAAGGAATTTATAGAACTAGAATAAAAAAATACATTAACTCTTCTTGAATGAATAACTAGTGTACTTTTCACCACTTTGTTGTCAAGATCCACCATGAATGTTTTCATGAAAAAGACCACCCTTTATACCTTGGAGGTTGTTTGTTGTCTATAAAAACCCTTTTCTTAGTGAATTGGTTTGCCATGTTCCTTGGTTTCTTGTAGTTGTAGTAATGAACAATGCATCGAGGGTTGAATAGACCATTACTTTTCACTGTCGCATTAGCAGTTTTCTCCTGTCAGTAATCGTTGGCTATGTGCCCTTCCTCCTCTAACCAAAAGAATTTCCTATTCCCCTTTAACAAATTTCTAGGGTGCTTATTTCCACACCTTTTAAAAGTCAGGTGTTGAATTTCTTAGCACCATTATATCTCTCTATCGGACTACCAGAATTAAACCACACTTTCTGATTCTTATCCCCGTGATACCCATGAGATTCACCAATCTCCATTTTGACTTTGAGGGAACATCGAAGAATTTCTTCATAGATATCAAAGTCTTGGATCATTAGGGTTTTTCGAATACTAGGTTTTATCCCACCAAAGAAGAAACCAACCTTGTATTTGGGGGTAACGACAGGGCCGAATCCATACCAATGATGTCTTGTGATGTTTTCCTCATATGGCCGATAGATTTGTCATCTTTTTGATTGAGGTAAAGGAAATCCCTTTACATTTTAAAATATAGAGTGAGAGAAAATTATATATTGAATTTTTTTTCTAGAAATCCTTCCACCCCATTTATTCGATATCTTACTTTGGATTCATATTTATGATCAATGAACACTACTAATTAGCTTCACCTTCCATATGATAAACAACTAGTAGAACCTTATCTTGCTCAGAATATTGAAGGATAGAGATGATCCATTAAATATAGTTCATCAAATGTTATGCAATTAAGGGATCATATAACCCATTAAATGTTGTAAGCCTTTGTCACATAAAAATTTCTATTGTGTATTTTTATCTATTAGGGGATTTAGACACACCTCATGATCTAGGTTTCTATTCATAACCCGAGTCAGTTGATAGAGTATCATTATGAAGTGCATGATTCGTGCTTCCATTGGGTTGAACATCTTGTTGGGACAGTCATCACATTTCACATCACATTGATTATTTAGCCAATTCCTCATATTTCCAGCCATTGGATAGAATAAAAAGAAAATTATGGATGAGTATATTTAAACATTTAAACACATAAATGGGAATTTAATGACATTAAAGGGATATCTTATAAATTACATTAATTTCCTTAACTTAGGGATTTATAGTCTTCAGACTATGTTATCCATGATATATTTCCTAAAATATACTCTTATGGTATTTTTTTACTCCCTTAATAATGGGTTTTAATGATATTATCAGTTTACGAATGAATATCTCTTGATAGTGTCAAACCAGGTGTGCAGTAAGTCTTGTTGTTGTGTATCAGGTTACACCGAGTCAAGCCTAAGACACCTTGTGGGAGTTTTTACCACTAGGTACATCTATTACAGAACAAAGTCCAATCGTAGTATCCAGATAGGGATGGATTTTCTTGATAAAGAATATAATTCATACTTAAAATTTTTTTTGGATGTTTTCTTATACGTAGTCTTATCCATAAGGTATTTTCTAGATTTTTCTAATCATAATCCCAAAAATAACTAAACATTCCCTCTGATACCAACTATAAAAACTATTTCCTTTATTAAACATTAAGATGTGATTTATTAAATAAAATTAAACTTAATTAAACACAAAATATTGAGATGTATAGTGTCTTTGGGAAATAGGTACATTACACTACAAATTAAAACATGGAATACAATATCTTTATTGAAAAGTTCTTTAACATGCTCACACTTAAAGTTGTATGGTATAACCTAAAGAAATACATAAGTAAGGGTGAGCTATAATGGCCAGTAATGGAATAAACATGGCATAAGGTAAAACATTTTCTAAAATAGGCATATCAAGGGGTATAAAAAGATTTGGAATCATAAAAATGAATGGTAATGCATGATATAGGATGATAACATAAAGAAGACATGGGAAATATGGAAATAACACAAAACACTGCATCATATGTCAAGGATAACTTCCAAGACATCATAATGGAAAAATTATCATAAATGAATCAGGTTTAATCATTATCCCAACATAACATATTATGATAGAAACATTATCCATTACATTGGAGTGCTATATAATTCTCAGCACACCCATCACATTCATTTCAGTGTCATGCTTAAGTGTGCCACATAGATAATACAACATGTATTAATTCATTAGTATATTTTATTCCATGATCATGGAGTGTGGAATAAATACAAGTATGTTAAAAATCAGTGTTCTGTAAGTTTATAAATGTTAATACCCTTGACAGGAAATGGTTATGGTATTCACTACAAAATTTATTTGGAATGAAAAATTGCGGTGAAATTTCCACAGCCTAACAGTGCTGTTTAAGACTTAATAAAATGGGTTGATGAGAATGAAAAAGGAATATCATCATTTGGAAGTAAAATTTGTGGTAATAAGGTCATGGAATGACATATCCCATCATTAGTAATTTGAAATATAAGGAATATGATAATAAAAAAACTTGATTAAAGAAGAGGAAGGAAGAACTCTTACAAAATTTTAGCATTGTAACAGGTGTACATGGGATGGATTAATGAGAGAGAAAGGGGTATTTCATTATTTAGAAATCATAAGGTATGTATTGGGGAGGTGTGAAAACATACCTCATAATTAGTAATTAAAAATAAAATGGAATAAATAGAGGATATTCTTGAATAAAAGTGATAAAGAGAGGATTCCTTACCTTAAGAGTATGACAAAAAATATTAAAAGGGGATTCTTGAGAATTTGGGAGCACATTTTAAGGATTATAAAGAAAGGAGGATAGATTAAGAATGTTGTCGAAGTATTTTGAGTGAATATAAATGAGATATTGGGAGGGTTTATATTGTATATTATAAGGGAATTCTTTAATATTTCAAAAACATATGTTTTAGACTATATATAATAAAATATTCAAAACCAGAAACCATACCATGGGGTTTTCCCTCAGTTTCTAACAAATGAGATTGTTTTGAAATATTTTATTAGGAAAAGGTCCAATTTTTTTTTAAATATTACCCTTTATTATGTGGAGGTGAGTCACACTTTAAATGAAATGAATTAAAAATCATAAAATATATTATATATTTGGGAGGATTCATAAAGGATTTATAAATTTATAAAATAATATTAAAATTTAATTATTTAATGTTAAAATATATTTGGCCAAGGATACCCATTATAGTATTTATTACATCATTTTTGGGTCATTATGATGTCATAAAAGACATCGTATATTTATACATTATTTATTTTTTTCCTGAAAATTTGAGTGTTTTAGAAAATTATGAAAAATTAACCATTGGATAATTTTGAAAATATTATATCAAAAATAATATTCCTTTTATCTAAATAATTTTCTAAATATGTGCATTTTTACTTTTAAAAAATAATTACTGACATTTATTGAAAATGAAATGTTTTGGAAATAATAGTTTTTGAACCCTATTAAAACATTACATTTGACTTCATAAAAAGTATATGATCATTTATATTTAATAAAACTAATTTAATAATAATAATTAATTAATATATTATTTATTTCAAGAAATACATAATCTTATAAAATTAAAATCCTTAATTGAATTGAATATTACCCAAAAATACTATTCATCATATATAATATCAAAATAAAAATATATTCATTATTATTTAGAAATTATTGTACACAATAAATTTGATAGGGTCATGATACACATACCTTTAATAAACTAATAGATTCCCTAAGAGTATGGTGCATGAAAATGAGACTTTCATGGGGTCATTTGATAATCATGTTTTGGGCCGTGATATTGATAAGCTTGAAATTATCTCATAAATTGTTTTGATCATGCTTAAGTTATTGGATATCAAAATCTGAATGGTTGAGGGAAAATCCCATAGATGATATCTCCCTAAGAAGATATGGTAAATAGACGTCATAGGGCACAATACTACTAGAATAGGCAATCACTTCATTTTTCTATGTTAATTGCAAAAACAATGTATTTATACAAATCATGTGATCATTGTTTAATGGTTAATTTATCAATGATAAATATTTTTAATAGTCTTTTGAATCTAGCTGGATATAACAAAAGAAGTTCCTATATTTTTTTCTCATCCCTCAAAATGTGTATTTTGGTTAGAAATCACTACTTCCAGGTGGTTTCCATTGGTTTTATTTATGGAATCGTAAAACTCCATTGGTTCTTTATCCAAAGGGACATTATTTCCAAAGGAAGGAATTCATTAAGTATGAACTTAAGATACTTAAGAACATGCATTGGTTGAGAGGATGGGAGGTTGGAATCATCAGACCCTTTTGGGTGGGATTATTTCCTACTCCAAGAATCTCTTATAGATTTGAGATATTTACAAGAATCCTTATTAATTCACCAAGTATAACATAGGTTTCCCTTGGATTTTACAATCAATTATTAGCATGTGTGAAATTTACAATCATCTGTATGTATTTTAGGTTATTCATTAATGGAGACATCTGTATGTATTCGAGGTTATCCATCAATGGTATCATTTCATATACTATTTAGAGATTATTTTAATCATCATTATGATAATACTGGTTTTTAAGCCACTCAGTGAGGCACTCTAGAATTTATTGTCATCCAGGGAGACAAGGTTTTGTTTTTATGTCGGGATCGTACCCATAAATGGGCTACCTACTTATCCTTGTGAAAGGAATCATAACCCTCGTAGTTTGGTGCCACTTAATGGGACACATCATACCATTTAAGGTCATGTGATAAGGACCTAGACATATAGTTTAATGTCACATGGTATGGACATCTAAGTGAAAGGTGCTTAATCAAAGTTTGGTGTAAGACTTATGCCTAAGAATCCCAAGGAACATTGAAAGAATATGGGTTTCCAATTTGGATTAGACCCTGTTGGAAATATGGACTAAGTTGAACATGGTTGATTTGGAGTGTTGGGTTTGAACCTCATTGAGGATTCTTAAGTATCCCATTATGTATGGGAATCAAAGAACATGTAGTTCAATTAATCTCATAGGAGCTTTTATTCCATTTAGATAAATGAGTTTGGGATTACTTCATTCAAAGGATGCGTATTTATGAATTAAATGAGATGGATCTCAAGCCTTATGAAGACTTCCTACGTATCCCTATTATGGTGGGAATCATAGTACTCATAGTTCATTCAATCTCATAGGGGTGTATAAAACTTTGAGGGAAATAAGTTGGGTATTACTCCTACAGAGGATGCCTTGATTTTAGGGAATTAGGGTTGGATTCCAAGAGAGGATATCCAATGAGCTCGAGCCCTAATGAAGGCTTTCTATGTATCCCAACTATGATGGGAATCAGAGTTCTCATAGTTTAAGAAGTTTAGGGGGCATTAATTCGTGGTTGACCATTAAAAAAGATTCCAAAATAAAGGGAATTGAGCCTAGATTCATGAAGAGTATATCCAATGATCTCATGACCTGATTAAGTCTTCCAATATATCCCAATATGGTCAGAATCAGATTGCTCATAGTACAAGAAGGAGGTGTTTATAATTTTTTTTGCGATCATGACAAATCTCTAAGACCACGTGATTCATGATAGGTGTGAGAAACATGACGATATCAAAGATTCAAGAAAGGAACACACACTTTTCCACCTATGCTAGTGGAGGAGGATAGGGATATGGTGGCAAGGGTTGCTGAGGCTCAGGAGACCGTGGAATTGGAGGTGGAGAGATGAACCTTTTAATGTGGGATGATATTAAAGGTCATACGGCCTGAGTCTCAGAAAATCAGGGACTTACCTCAACAGTAGTTCCCTAATGGGTCCTAGGAGAAAAGGGAGACATTTCATTTGATTTAATGGAAAAGAAAGTGTGACCCCAACTCTAATTAATGGGAACCAGAGGCTCCAGGTCTTAGACATGAAAAGGGGAGGTCATGACTGAAACCCTAATCCTCCAAATTGGGACCTCCCCAACACTGTTCTAGGGAGAATGGTCCATGTGAATGCGGATATACAAACCCCCAAACACTCTATGAATCCTAAGACCATTACAAAACAAATGTTGGAAACCGTTGACTTCCGATATAAAAACCTAAATAAGAGACACACTGATGTGTCTTTCTAAAAGGTTTGATAAGTTAGGACGTTTTGATGGAGGCTTGAACTTAGTCCCATCTAGATAAGGGAACAAAGGATTTAGATACCCTATAGTGAGTGGCTTTTAATAGGGTTTATAGGATGATTCATAGGCCCCATGTGCAGCTATATATTTGAGCTATATTGTGTAGTTATGCCGCATAGGTACCCCACATAGGTATGTCGCATAGGTGGCCCACGTATTTGCACTACATACACCTTAGAAATGACTGAAAAAAGTGATTAACATAGGATAAACATGAATATGAAAGCTTCAAACTTTTAAATTACTTCAATTCATGCTTATTAAATTTAATTACCTCTTATCTCATGTTTTTTAGAGAGCTACCTGTGAAAATCCGAGGGATCTGGGCGAAAGTGCTATGCAATGGGAGCTTCAAGAGTTCTTTTAGATTTTTTCATTTTCGAATGGGGAGCCCAAGGGTCCTATTTATAGGAAGGATGGGGCTGGTCAAAATCAAATTGCCGATGTTGGTTGGTCTCATAACTCTTCCATGCATCTCCTCTTCATATGTGTACATAAAGCATCTTCTCGTGTAACTATGACATGTAGGCCTACTTTGTAGATCCACCGAGTAGGTCCTTCACAATTTGTTTTTCCTTTTATCTCTTTGAAATTTTCCTTGAGACTTTGAAATATACAAGGTTGTATTCATAGTCTTTTTTATTACCAAGGGGTGTCAACAAAAGCCACCCCTTAGGAATGGATCCGATTAGAAAAAGGGTCGAGTCTCGAGGTAAGATTGTGGAGAAAATACTATGGAATAATTTCTGAGTCGTGCAAGTTTTTTGTTTAACTATTTAGAATAGGTATGACAAGTATCTATTTTGGATAGGCATGCTGCTTATGTCGACGATGACTATAAATAGTTATGTTCCATTGTGATTTTCTTCACCTGATCTCTCAGATTTTCTTCTCTCGTGTCATAGCTTGTTTATCCAGCATTTCCTTGTTGTGATCTCGCATAGGTTACTTGATATTTTCTCAAGGTGAAACCATTTTAGCGATGGAGATATGTAGAAGGACATAATCAAATGATTTTGGCTCAAACCCTTGTCGAAGGTCTTACGCGAATGACCTCATCGAAGGACATACACAAAGCATTTGCTTTTACAAAAATTTTAATCCCTTTAAGTTGAAATTTGAATTTTCATAAGTCAAAATCCCAACCTAATAGGGGGAACTTGGTAAATCTTTTACGAGAAATGGCTCACTTGATGACCATCACTAAAGAAGATAAGGATCTTCAAAAAGAGAGGATGAAAATTTTCGGACCATACTATTATGAAGTTGTTGAGAGTACCCTCCCTAGCCTACTGAAGGGATTAATTCCATATCAACGTGAAAAACCACGAAGTCACTATCTAGCCCAGTATAGACATGGGATTTTGCAAGATTCCCAAATCCGGACTATTAATAGATATTTCCCAAAGAATTGGTTTCTCTAGTACTCTAATTTTACTTGCATGAATATTACTGTGAAGGGTATGTCAGTTCATGAGGGAACAATCCCTATTGGATGCATCCTACACCATAGTGGTTGTACTCCTCATAAGAAAGATCATGTCGTAGGAAAAGGACCCATTTCTATGATTCAACATTTTATTCTTCAAAAATAGATCATTCTAATGGTTGGAAGGAAGACTGGGATCTTTGTTCTAGATATGGAGTGAAACCTCAATGGATGTGGGTGTTTTGGGTACACCTGAATTGTGCAGAATTCCAAAAAGATCTATCATATGTTCATATTTATGAAGTTGTCTATATAGAACAAACATTTGTTTATAAAAATTAAATCATTCCTAAATTGTTGAGATGATGGAGTCCATAAACAAATTCCTTTCTCTTGATGCACGGTGAGGTTGGTATCTGTTTATGAGATAACTACCAAATATCAAGGGTTCCCATTTTCAGGGAAATGTATGATGAGTTCATTAAACAAGAAACAACATGGTGTAATATTTCTAAGACCCCACCATTGTCTCATGAATTATTCAAAATAGAAATGTATTTTTCTAAATAAAAGAAATATATTCATGAAAAAGTGTGGATGAAATCCTTTTAGAACCAAAGATAGAGAAAGGTCCCACTTGGGGATGTCCTATTATCATTCCTTCTGTAGATAACTCAGGAATATCAGGGACCTATTATCCCACATTGGAGAGAGGTGACTACAAGAACTAGTGATACAAATTCAAATATGATATTTATTCCAAGTTATGATTACTCGGTTTCCTTTCCATGTGGATAAGAATTTACTTGGTTCCAATCCATGATTTCAGTGATGGGGTTAGGCCAGGGACTTTCTTTGTCATAGAAAAATTGATAGCAGAAAGTATATTTGTTTATCAACTCTTGTTTTGGAAATAATTTATTATTCCATGTTGCATATGTATAATAAGAAGGATCTATTTAGACTTTCAGGTCTATTTCAAGTGTTGCAGTGCTAGATTACGAAACACTTTTATTCATATTCAGTGTTGAACTCAGTTAGAGTTCCCAATGGTCAATTTACCCCATTTTTATAGAATGTATACCAAATTCATCCTCAAAACTTGAGACCTGATGTAGTGTTGAGGTCATTAAATGCATCAGGATAATTCAAATTATTCCCATTTGGTAACCCACCAACTGGAAAATTTATTGACGATGGTAAGGAAATCTATTTTGATATGAGGTCTTATATGATGGAATTCAGGGATAGTGTATTATCAAACAATATAGATGGTGAAATTATATTTGAGGCTTACATCCCCTATTAGTTTGCCCAACAGTTCAAATGTCCTAAAAAATAAAACACTTTTCCTCTCACGTATGGTAGAAATGAGAAACACCCAAAGGTAGTGAGACAATTGTGGATTTTGATGGCCTTAGAGATATCTAAATTACCAATTAAGTTACCTCAATCAGATGAATCAGTTGAATTGGAAGCTGGATACGCCAAATCTTGGGCTTCTTCTATACCCTCAGGGGGCTCTGATAAAAAGAATATATCATGTGGCGGCCACGAAGACTATTGTGTGTAGAAATCGTCTTTAGAAGTCCAAATCCAAATATGATGTAAAGAATTCAGAAGTTTCATAACCTTCAAAAGATCGTTGTAGAAGGTATACTAGGAAGACTAAGTCTAGGGAAACAATACATATGAAAATGAGGATATCTATCTGCCGCCATCAGAAAGAGATTCCCATACCATATATTGACCTTTATGGAGAATAAGGGAGTCCTGAAGAGTCTCACTAGTCAGGGGGTTTTGAGTTTTCTATACATAAAACCATATTGAAACCGAATTATGTACGACCTTCAGTAATTAAAATTTGGGAGAGATTGACTCGTGAACTTAGGGATTCAAGGGAATTCATCTAAAATGCTCTTCGAGTACCGGATGTTGGGTGACATTAAAGAACCATATGATTGTCATCCGGATAATAACCTAACTGAAGTATGGGTGTATATTGTGGATCTGGAGAGCATTATATATGTAACTGATGGAAAAGTCTCATCCTCTAAATGAGTATTCGATATGATGAAATTATAGATACGTGAAGGGGTAATTATTCACCCTAGAGAGGAATGGGACATTTATGTTAATAATGAGAGCTCGTTTTAATTTTATTTGGATTCAATTATTCTTTGTCATTCGCCATCATTAATCTTGATGATATTTCATTTTGCAGCTTGAATTTAGGGAAGGAACCTTAGGACTAGTTCTCGGGTCACCATGTTATGGACCTATAAGTTCTCCCATAGACATATTGAATGGTCCTCCCATGTCTCCAAAACATTCTCTAGGAGCGAGAATAATGACTGGGGTAATGGCGACAGACAATCCTCAACCAATACCCCGGGTTTCTCTTGCCAAGAAGAGTATTTTGATTTATCTTCTATCTTATGAAAAGATATGCAAGAGAGCAATGAGATTGGTTCGAAGTGTACATCGAAGAAGTATTTGTACTGTCTTCTAGAATTATGATTTTCTTGATACACTTTGGTAATCAAGTTCATCTTCTCTTAGGATCTATATCTCTCTCTTCTCTTAAGGGTTTAAGAGTTGATACATTAATAACGGAGAAGGAAACCCCATGAGAAACACATATTCATGTTGATGAATCTGTTAACTTGACGGATAATACATCAAAAGGTTCCATTGTATCTACTCCTGGTCATTTTGAGAGAGAGAAAAGTTATAGTAATGTCAAATACATTTCTCTTTAATATTAAATGCTTTTGTAATATTCATCTCTTCAACATATCTCAGATCAGTTTCCCTTAACAATGGATCCTACAATAATCAATGCTGATGTTCCTATTGGTATAGAAGGAAGGAAAGAAAAAGGATCCTGGGAAATATGAACCAGAAACTAGTATTGATCCTAACCTGAAAAGTTATGATGATGTTGTTACAATTGAATAATAATGTTAGCGGAGCTAATTTGGAAATCAACAAACATTTTTTGGATACCTTAAATGATGAGGATGCTATAACATTCCAAGATGCATACACTGAAATGATTGATGACCTTATTCCAAAATTGATATTCCCAGTTCAATCAAGGATTTTAGAGACTTTCATTGGGAATTTCAAGGTTGTAAGTTCTCATTCTAGCATTTTCCATGGATAATTTTTCTTCTTTTACTTGATACTTTACATCAAATTTTATCTTATGCATCTTTTCTATAGAGAATGTTGCGAATTCCCTTCAAGAACGGGGAATTCCACTCTATCCTTCTTATGCTAAAGCTAGATAAATACTTACTAAGGAACCCATGCTGATAGAAACTCTAGAGCCATAAATTACGGAAACTAGTCAAACTCAAGAGAATGTATCTCCCTAAGAAACATCATCTCAAGTTGCTGAAGTTTAGAAGACTGTGGATGAATCTAATCAAACAAACGAATTGTGATTGGGTAAAAGTTATCGAAGGCCTAAACCAAACATTATTTCTATCATTATTCTAAAGATAAAAATGATCCTTGATTAACCATTTAGGGTTATCAGCTTCCACAACTAGTTCAGAAGGTGAAACTTCTATGTTGGCTCAGAAATTAGTAGAACGTGAAGCATCCAATGTTCCGAGAGAAGCAGAGTAAGGAACCTATTTATGTGAGATTTTTCCAGTGTACATTCTACCCCATGGTAGTGACTTAGATTCAAATTTAGATATTTAGTTTTCTCTTGGAATTGCACGTAATAAGACATGACAACATATAAGAAAAATAATTATTGAGAATCCTTCGGATGATATACTATCCCATTTTGGAAAAATCCCAACACTGTTTCAAGGAATGGGATTTGGTGGATTTAATTATCACCTAGTTTATAATGCAATGAAAGAGGCCATTCACCGATGGGAGAAAGAACATAAGCTGTGGTAATATTTTGAAAAGGCTAAACTACTTATTAGTGTTGAGAGATTCCAAACTGCAATAGCTAAGGAAGAGGCATACCATAGAAAGATTTCGATTGAAATTGGACAACAAATTAAAGATTCAATGAAGGAGATGATACAACTTCAATAGTAAATGGATTCTATTCACGAAAAACTTGAGAAATTGAACAAAAAATTGGATGAAACCCATTCGGAAGGGATAACCTCTATTTCAACTACCAAAGATGCACTTCGTCAATATGAGGAGGCTGATGTTTTTCAACTGTCTCAAATTCAACAATCAGATCACAAGGCTCATGAACTAGTTCAACAAATAAAGATTAATGATGAGATTTTAATTTCATACATGATAGAGAGGCTCTATTCTGTGGATGTCCCTAGGATTTTACCATATGAATGAAAGTAATTTTGTGTCCAATCATATATGTCTTTATTCTTGATTTTTGTAATTGGAAAATCAAAGGAGACAATCATGATAATTTTTTAACATCAAACCTCTATTTTAGATAATCACAATTACAATAACAAGAATGGGGGTGTTTGAAATTTTTTTATTTAAGCTAATGGGCCTAATGAGAATAGTTCAATTTTTACTAGCGTTATATGAACAAACCCCACAAACATTGTATCTTTTGAATTTTTATTAATCAAAATTTCCTAAACCATACAGAAATGTAAGTCTAGTGAGCTAAGACTCAAATTTATCCAGAGTGCCCATTGCGGGTTTTTAGTATGTTGAGTACTATGTCTCTTGGTATTTGGAAGTTTGGAGTCATGCATGTGAGACTAATAAGGCTGGTGTTTAAGGTCGAATATATTTGACCATAAATTTTGAAATTAAATCTAAAACAATGCTCAGGGGCTAAATATTTCTCTAATATTATTTAAACACTATGAATGGGAATCTTTATTCATTATTTTCATGGTTACCAAATTTAAAACTTGTATAAATATAAAGGAGGTATTTTCTCCGAATAAGGTTACCATTTTTTGACGAACCCATTCTGGGGGCTGTATTATGTAGGTCCAACTAGGGAATATGCTACATATCCAAACTGTGGAATCTTTTGATTGACAGGCATGTTATGTAGGAAAATTTATTGAAGGACAACTAGGGGAACGCACTGCCTAGTGAAGAAAAATATCTCTTAGGAATTTAAAATTTTATTGTTGATAAACAAGGTAAAATAGGTTTGGGGTGACTCAAGACCACAATGTGTGGTTTTTTGAAGGAAATATATTTTAAGAATAAAGTTCTATCTATGCCAACATATTTTATGAATGGGAAAACTACTTCTACACAAATTTGATGTGTGAGGAATGGTTAAAATGTTTCAGAAAGGGGTTTTATAATATCATCCAATGCAGTTTTAAAGTCATGAATTAAGGACATTAGAATTTTTTGTTTTATGTCATGCAATGATGACATTGGTTAGCTTTAATTTAAGCTCCTTAGCTTTGACCAAAGGTTTTATACTCTCTAATATCATGATAATTTTTCTAGAAACATTCCACCATGTTCAGGTATGGAAAGAAAAAATTTTAAACTATGAATTGAGAATTTCTAGATCCGAAGAACGATATGGGAAAAGGGATAAAGGTATTATAGGAATTATTTCCTAATAAAATTTTTTTAATTATTTGAAAAACCCATTTTGGTGGTTGAATTATGTAGGTCAAACTAGGGCATGTGCTGCATAGCCAAAGAGTGACATATTTTGACTCACAAGACCATAATATAGGCAACTTATGAAAGGCCACCTATGGGAATGTATTGCATAGTCAGGAAAAGAGTTATTAAAAATATGAAATTTTATTTCTAATATTCAAACAATGTTTATGGATACTCAGATTTTCCACAGCATATATTGCAGTTTATGGAGAAAGGTACCTAAATATGAAAAGAGTATTTCCAATCATGATATCCAAATAATCAGATGAATGGGATTTATATAAAGATTAGACCCAAATGTAGGAAGTACGGTGTCTATAATTTTAGTTCATACAACTAGGAACATAATGAAAATGGTAGATGATATGTTGTAAAATGATCAAATGTTATTTCATATTTCTTTGAACCCATGGAGAAGGAAATGTGTAAACCATGGTCTTGAAGACTTTTAGATCGAGAGAAATTTAACGAGACAAATATACATAGATTATTGCTTTAAGATAAATATTTCTATATATTTTTATTCAAACTTTTTAGGGGACAAAAGACACTTTAACCAAGAATGAAAATATCATTATTTGAAAAACCTGTTATGGGGGCACTATTATGCAAGGCCAACTAAGGATTATGCTGAATATAAAAATACTAGCATCTTTTGACTAATAGGACAATTATTTAGAAAACTTATGCAAGGCCATCTAGGGGAACATACTGTATAGTCAAGAAAAAGAATTCCCAGAGTCATACAGTGAGGACATGAAGTGATTCTGATGTGAAAAAGAAATATTACGGCTGGACCAGGGAATTAAAGACAGGTTTCACAACGTATCTCATATGGATGAGAATCAATTCATACATAGTTATTTGAACATTACCTATGAAGGATTGATTCATACATAGGGTATAGTGGGGGTATCATGGCTGGGCCCAAGTCTGGAGATCCAGGCATCTCTACATATCTCATATGGTTGAGAATCAAGCCAAGCGTAGTTATTGAAAAAATAATTTCCTACACTATTTGAGTTTGATGTGGGAGACGAGGGATTTTAACAAATTCTAGAATAATGGTTAAACATAAGATACAAAATTGTATAAAGATCAAACCATGTGTCTAGAAAGAGCACTCTGTATAGATCTGGTTCATATACAGGAGCAGAAAAGGGAATTTTTGTGGGTGTGGTTATAGCTGGGCCCAAGACTAGAGATCTGGGTTTCTCTACGTATCCCATTGGAATGAGAATCAATCCACACATAGTTATTTAAATGAATTCCTTATTAAGATCTGATTCAAATATAGGTATAAATGGAAATTATGTGTCACCAAGGAGTAGTAATTATTTAAGTTATTCTTGCACATGGAAGCTCCTAACATCAAATAAAAAAGACATTAACCACACGATTCAATGTCATGTAGTGATGAAAAATGATTTAATGTAGTTTTACATCTTGTGACAAGGTCAAATATGATACTCATTTTACCATCGTGTATTATGGATGCATATGGTTGTTATGCAATTTAATGTCGTGTAACTGGGACTTTGTTCTTTTCAGTTTAAAGACAAGGAATGAGGAAAAATAATGATGTGAAATTTAAAAAATTACTTCTCCAAGAATCTTTCATTATTTGGAGTAGTAATAAGTTATCCATCCATTGAGATTAGGGAATAAGATCCATTAGATTAATTCGTATATACAGAGTAAGGTCCTTCCCACTTTGGTTCAAGTTTTGGAAGCTTATTTCCTTGTATCATTGGAGTCCTGAGGGAAAATACTAATTCTAATTAAATAGATGAGAAGAGAAAAACTTTCTTGTAAAAAGATCATGCTATTATATTCTGATAGACTTCTAAATTATGCAATGTATGGAATCTATTTTTGTATAATCGTTCCAAATCATCAAAATGTTTCTAAGACTTTTCATCTGTAGAAAACTGATCACAAATTCAACTTAGAGAGAAGGAAATCTAATTTCAATTAGTGAAACTACTTCTGTACCTCACACCAATGAATATGGAGTTTCTTGAGTGGTAGTACAGGTAGTAATACGATAAGCGCATAAAGCATCAAAAAGTTTATCAGGCCAACTTTTCTTATCATTATCCCCTATTTTTGGAGTATATTTGATAGGGTCTCATTGAAAGCCTCTATTTTTCCATTGGACATTACATAATAGTGAGATTAATGGTGGATTTTATATTGTGCTCCTAATATAACTTCTTTAGCTCAACAGAATAGAAATTGGTGTCATTTTCCATTAATATAGTATGAGGGACACCAAATATGGTAATGATATTAGCTTTGAAAAAGCTAACAATTATTTTGTCTCGAAATTCTTTGAGAGGTATTTCCTTATCCCATTTGGAGAATAAATCTATAGCAGTATGAATATACTTGAACTGGTTAGTTGTAGCTGGAGGATAAAGACCCACTACATGTCACACCACAACATTGGGCACACTTTTTGGGTGAGTTTTTGTCCTGCACATGGTTGACGCACGACTTGGAAGACCGTGCGGCCAAACCATGAGGCATGATCTACATCTAAAAATAATTAAAATAATAAAAATAAATGAAAAAATAAAATAGAATGGAAATAAGATAAAATTAGAATAAAATAATGTTATAAGAATGTTTAATATTAACAATAATATTCATATATTTATTTTTAATAATAATAATAATAATATTATTATTATTATTACAATTATTGTTATTATTATTATTATTAATTTTATTTTTTGACCCTAATTCTTCCCATCCCCAAACCTTGGTGCAGTGATCCCCCCTCGCGTTTTCCCTGCACGACCCCATCCCTTTCTTCCTCCTTGCACTGGAGACCTCCTCCACCCTTCCCTCTACCTATGTGCAGCCCTCCAGCCTCCCCTTCCATCTGTGCATGAACCTTTGACCTCCCCTTTACCACCCCCTCTGGCCTTTCCCAACACGTGGAACCCAGCTACCGACCCCCTACCTCACTGGCACTACCTCCTCTCCGACTGGTGCTTCTCTAGCCAGCGTACACCCCACTCCAGTTATGCCTCCCTCGCAGGGGCCCACAATGTGATATTTTTATCAATTTTTGTGGTTTTTTCAATTTTTCAATACCCTAAATAAATGGTGGATGTGTGACTCATTTTCATGGTGTACTAGGGTTTGGAGATCATTTTCAGGCTGTTTTCCTCCCTTCTGGTGAGGCTTAATTTCTTTTGAACTCAACCAGTAGGTGTTTTCATGGAATATTTTATTTATATGTTTCTAATATGCTTGTGTGGATTTAGAAATGTGTTCCATGTATTTATTATGTGGTTAGAAATGTGTTATGAAAGTATTTTGGCATGATTAAGTAATAAAAAAGGATTCCATAAGGGATAATGGATATGTTTTCATTGTGTTTCATTATGGTTCTTTTTGAATGTATTTTATGAATTGTTTGAGAAATGTTAAGTGTGTTTTCAAGGAAACTTGTGGTGAAAATGTATTATAAATTGGGGTTTCAAATGAAATTAATTATATGGGGAATGTTAGCCTTATTTTGAACTTTGGAATATGATTTTATAATTGATTAAATAATGTGAAACATGTTGTGAAATGAATGTGGCTTTTGGGTGGTTTGGAAACATGATTGGCCTCTGAAAATCTATTGGATTTAATTGTGTGTTTTCCTTATGATATTTATAAATGGGTTCTTTATTAAATGTACAAGTCATGTTGAAGTTTGTTTTGAAATGGTTTTGGTGTGTGTGGAAAAGAGTGGGATTCTTGTCAATGCTTAGTGAAAAGGATATTTCACATTGTTCGGAAAAATTGTTTTTGAATTGATTTTGGTAAATGCATTTGGGGTGTGCAATACTTAAATTATCGTTTGGAACTAATAACTTTAAAAATACTGCTATCTTTTTTCATGGTATTTCTTAAAAGTCTCATTGGTTTTAATTGTATATGGGTTACTTTGTTTGACTTAATTTAATTTTGGGGTTATTATGATGTTTATGGATTTTTGTTTTTTATGTATGGTTTGTTGGTCACTACATTGTCCTTTCGAGTCATTGGGCTTAAGGCAACTCTCTTGTGCATGCATAGGTAAGTATATATATGTAGGTTCCCTCGTTATTTGTATATTCATCCATGGCAGTGAATATACATGTATGGGCCTAGGTGTGCCTATGTATATATATAGAAATGCATACGTAGGTTAGTGGAGATGGGTATATGTATATAAGCATATAAGTAAGGATCCCCTTGCACACGTTCATGGCCATGTGGGTGTGTGCGTAAAGTCTAGGTGTCCTTATATGTATGTGAAGATGCATATACTCAGTGGGGGGAGCAACAACACTTAGTTAGAAAGATCCAAGGGATGAATGTTCAGTTTCATTCCACACTAAGGTAGGATCTCTATACAGTATCCTATAAATTTAAGAATCATTTATTTCTTGCATTTCACACCTAGTTCTAATAATAATTATTGATATAGAACTATTAGTAAAATTGAATGTCTTGAATTGGAGTGGTTTATTTCTTATAGTTTGTTGAAATAAATGGTTTGATTGTGTTTTCACATCAATTTCATGATAAAATGTCCCTTTATCCTTTGTGAATGTGTTTTGGATTTAAAATACTGGTTTGGGTTTCTTAAATAGGTTTCAAAGTGTATTTTTGGTTTTCAAAGTGGTGTGTGTGTGATTCTTCAAGAAATGGTTTAGCATGCGAAAATCATATGAGGCCCAGTTGGAACTTTTTTAAAACTAGTTATCTCAAGAAGGCTCTCCTTGGATATGGTCCCCTTGCTTTGGTTGGGTTATATGTTATGGGAGTTCTTCTAGGTATGAATTTCCTGTGATCAAATAGTTGAAAGGCACGGAACATATTCCTTGGGGTGACTCAAGGGGTGACTTTGTTGTGTGTGTTGACTGTGTGTGAGGAATGTACTTGTGGCTAGATACTTGTTTGACATTTTACGCTCATCCCCCTTTTTAGTCTGAACATTGAAACCTAGCATAGGAAGCGAATTTTCATTTAACGATTGATTCCCTAGTTTAGACTACACACTATATAGTGGCCCATAGTAGGGGTAAATTTGTTATCATTACTATGGGATTGGGCCCCTCGGTCAGGCCAGGTAGGGAAACGATTGAGCATTTGGGCATTATGACATCATCAGGTATTGAATGCCTACAAGATGAGTCACATTTATAGTACATTCTAGACTATTCACGAGCTCCTAGGTTCTCCCATTTATCTTGGGACTTAGTTGTATGTGGAGGATGATTGTGGTTCCTTGTTTGTCTAGTTATTCAAATGCTCTATTTTCTATTAACCTTATTGTGTGGATGATAAACATGCTTCCTTATGTGGTGTAACCTCTTTGAGAAAGTGATGGGTTGTGTGGAAAATGATTACAGAAAAGAACTAATTTTTTCTTCAATTTATTTCTTCTTTTTAAGTGAAAACTAAATTTATTTCTCTCTAAAATGTTAATGTCTCTTTTATGAACAGGAACACAGTTTTAATTGAATAAGGGAAATAGACCATGATTTATTTTAAATAAAATGTGTTAAATCATAGTTTTGTATTATGTATTTCAAACTTGAAATTGATGAATCTTTTTTAAAGGAAATTCATATGGGAATAGACTGTTTGGACACAACTACTGAGTTTTAATAAAAATGCATGTAGTTTTATCATTATTTTTAACTTTGGTGATGCACCTATCTTGGATTTGGTCATCGTAGTACGACGTTGGTTTCTGGTTGGTGGTGACCCATGAGGTTACACATAGGATTGTATAATTTTATTTTTATTTTTTTTATTTTTTTATTTTTTTCCTTCCGATTCTAGTTTTCTTTTTATTGAAAATTATTATTTATTTTATTGTCTTTCATTTATGGGCCAAATCATTCCCACTTGTTTAATTTTGATGCCCGACACTAGTTGCAAGACCGTGGGGATCGGGAATGCCCCTCGGGCCATGTCACGGGCTGGCTCGGGTGACTGGTTCAGGTTCAACTCAGGTTGATTCATGAAAAAATTGTATCATAGGAGGTTATTGTTATTTGGGATGTCTAGTAGATGGATATTAGGATTGTCGTGGCTCAGGAGGTAGGTTACGGGTTGGTTCCTGATCACCACCATTCGTAATGAGACCTGAGTTACCAGGGGTAGTTTGGGTTTTGAGTCTTTTGAATTTGTTTTGGATTGTGGGACAACAATAGAGGTGACTTGGTGTCACACTATGACCCCACATGAAGTAGTGACCCATGTGGAGCCCATGTGCCCGGTTTAAGGTCCTCTGGCGTTATGTCTTACTTGGGGTGTGGATCACTACCATGTCCCCGGGTTGGGCATAAGAACTAGTTCCTCATTCTGGTTGATCATTTTTGGTTGTGCTTCGGCTTGATTTTGGTTGGTTTTAGAGTGTTTCTGTTAATGAATATGGTTTTAAATTGAAAGGAGATCTTTCTCTAATGGGTTTAAAACTAGTAAAAATGGAAATTCTTTCAAATTGTTTTGAAATTGGTGAAGTGGGATTTTAAAGAGAAAGTGTTTTGATTTGGAAAATTTGGCTTATATTTGGATTTGGTAATGGAACAGAAAGTGAAACCCTTGGTATTACTTAGGATCATCCACATATGTTTGTGTAGACATGTGAAGTGCACATTGACACAAATGTACAGGTGATTTTAGTGGAAAGGGAGGAAGGCTTATACGGCTGTTCATAAGATTTAATTACTGGGGTTTTGGATTTTAAGTCCTAGATTGTTTCTTCTAAAATGGACTTGAATGAAAAAAATGATTTTGGGACTTGGTTTTTCTTGAAATGTGGGTTTTGGTATTTTGAAAAGTTTATTTTTCCTATGTTTGTATATGTTTGATTTTTGAGTCTCTTACCATTGGCTTTGGGTGTTTCTTTTGGTTATGTTTTATCTTTTTAGGGATTTCGGGCTAGTTTTCTTGGATTGGGGTGTTTCTTTTCATTGAGTTTTTTCTTTATGCTTGTTTTGATTTTTTTCCTACTATCCTGAATATTCCACCCAGAAATTTCCTCATAATTTTTAATGATTCGTGCCCAATTCTAGTTTCTATTGAGTGTTGCCTATCCTTCAAGGCTTTTGGGGTCCCTTAGGGGTAGTGGAGAGGTTTTATGGAAGTTGAGAATGTATTCGGGTGGTTGGGGACTCTCGAGTTTCTTAGAGTTTGTATATTCTTGGGTTTAGTGGAGGGTCCAGCCTTGGACCAGTGGATGTGGATGTCTCGTCATAGTTGGATTTGGTACGATGTGGGAGGTGTTGAAGTTCATATTTATCCAATAGAACATACCTGATTAGGTGAAGGAGAAAAGAGGTTTGAGCTTTTCTATAGTTAATAGGGACAGTGGTCGGTGAAGGCTAGTGTTGGCCGCTTTAAGAAGTTGGAATCCATAGATCAAGTTCTTGGAAAATTTGGCACCTCTTGTCATTCGTGCAAGTTACCCCTTTGGTGAGCGAGGTGTACTAGAGGAACCCATTTTTGAAGAATCTATTTCATTGGTGTTGACTTCTAGTTCATCAGACCACTTCCCTATGTGCCATCAAAATGGTCGGTTTGAGCATTCCAAGTCGCCTTGTCGTATCCCTCTGAAGCCTTGCTGTCGTTGTGGGCATTCGTGTCACCTGAGAAAGTTCTGTAAGAAGCGTTGTTAGAGGAAGGAGTTCTAATCGGGGGATGCAAGTGTCTGACTGTGAGGCATAAGATGCTTCAGCCATCAGATCTCTATCCTCATGTGAGGGGTGAAGCTCGTGCACAATCAGGGTGTCTGAGGCAAGTGAGGCCTTTGTTTGGTTCTTTATCTTTCGTCCTAAAATAGAGAAATTCATGGTTTTTTTTGTTCTTGTTTTCCCGCTGTTGTAAGTTCATCTTTTTCGGTAATAGTGTGATGAACTTATTCTTTCATGATCATAGTAGTTTCATTCTTATGAATGTGGACTCAAGAATCATTTTTTTCTTAAAATTGTAATTATCCCTTGTGTGGGTTGGTCCTAGTTATCTTAGTGATCATTTGGAGATGTGAGTGGGGGGTTTTTGGCTTATGCCTAGAGTTTCATATTTCAGTGGAGGCATTTTCTTGCTCGTACAAAGGGAGTTGGATGTGTTGGGAGTTTTAGATTGGTGTGGGGAATTCTTGGTTCCATTAGTGTTATTATAGGGAGTTCCTTGTTTCGGTGCCCCGATATTCTGGGTGGACTTGTAGTGGTTTTTCGTTTAATGGTCAGCAGTCCCGTTCAACTCATGTGGAGAAGTCGGTAAGTTCGGGCTGGGTGTTCCCACGTTATCCCCTCCTCAGGGTGGTGTGTGTGGGTTTTAATGTTTCCGTGTTAGTTGAGTTCCTGTGGTGGGGAGAACTCTCTTGTGTTCTCCCCTAGGTTTATGTCATGGTTTCTTCGTGATTGGTCGGGTGTGAATTTTGGAGTGAATATTCATCTTGAGGTTCTTGATTTTTCTTTCGGTTCAATTCGGGCACTGACTCAGGAATTGGTTATCTTTTGACTTGGAAACTTTTTGGGGGCAGAAAGTGTCTATGGTGGGTAGAATTGTAACACCCCGACCTTGGGCGCAATTTTCGAGTGAGCTTTTGGCCTGCACACGGTTGGCGCACGACCTGGCATACCATGCGGCCAAACCATGTGGTATTATCTACATTAAAAAATAATTAATAATTATAATAATAATAAATGAGAAATAAAATAGAATGGAAATAAGATAAAATGAGAATAAAATAAATTTATAAGAATGTTAAATATTAATAATAATATTCATATTATTATTTGGTTATTATTATTATTAATATTATTTTTACTATTATTAAAATTATTATTCAAATTCAAATTCAAATTATTATTATAATTAATTTTAATTTTTTTACCCTAATTCTTCCCCTCCAAAAAACTAGGGGGGGCACTCCCCCCCCGTCGAATCTTCCCTGCGCGACCCTGACACTTTCTTTCTACTTACACTAGAGACTTCCTCCAGCCTTCCCTCCGTCGACGTGCAACCCTCTTGCCTCCCCTTCATTGGTGCACGACCCTCTGACCTCCCCTCGACCACCCCCACTATCCATTCCCAACACGCGAAACCCACCAGCTGACCCCTACCTCACTGGCACCACCTCCTCTCCGGCCGATGCTTCTCTTGCCAGTGTCCTCCCCACTCCAGTCGCGCCTCCCTCGCTGGTGTCCCCAGTGTGCTATTTTTATCAATGTTTTTGGTTTCTTCAATTTTTACAGACCCTAAATCCATGGTTGTTGTGTGACTCGTTTTCTTGTGGTCCTAGGGATTACAGATCATTCACGGGGTGTTGTCCTCCCTTCTAATGAGGTTTCGTTGCTTTTTTACCCAATTTGTAGG
Source organism: Viscum album (assembly GCA_963277665.1). NCBI lineage: Eukaryota > Viridiplantae > Streptophyta > Magnoliopsida > Santalales > Viscaceae > Viscum > Viscum album. Next base: position 1,154,207,965 of record OY728135.1, read on the forward strand.
TGTTTACATGGATTATTTCATTTAGATCTTCGTAATATGTTTGTGTGGATTTGTAAATGTGTTCCATGGATTTATTATGTGGTGAGAAATTTGTTACGAATGTGTTTTGGCATTATTAAGTAATGAAAATGGATTTCATAAGGGATAATGGCTATGTTTGGATTATGTTTTATTATGGTTCTTTTTGAAACTATTTTTTGAATTGTTTGGGAAATGTGAAGTGTGTTTTCAAGGGAAGGTGTGGTGAAAATGTATCAAAAATGAGGTTTTCAAATGAAATGAATTATATTGATTATGTTAGCCTTGTTGTTCACATTGGAATATGATTTGATAATTGAGTAAATAATGTGAAACATGTTGTGAAATGAATGTGTATTATGGGTGGTTTTGAAACATTCTTGGCCTATGAAAAGTTATTGGATTTAATTTCATGTTTTACTTAAGATATTACTAAATGGGTTCTTTATGAAATGTACAAGTCATGTTAATGTGTGTTATGAAGTTGTTTTGGTGTGTGTGGAAAAGAGTGGGATGATTTGAAATTCATAGTGAAAAGGATATTTCACAATGCTTTGAAAAACAGTTTTTGAATTTCTTTTGGTAAATGCATTCGGGGTGTGCAATACTTAAGGCCCCGTTTGGAACTGCATACTTTAAAAATAGTGTTTTCTATTAACATGGTATTCTTAAAATTTTAATTGGATTTTAATCATATACGGGTTCCTTTATTTGAAAAAATAATATATTTTGGGTATTATGATGTTTATGGATTTCTGTTTTTTTAAATTAATGTGTGTTGGTCACTACTTTGTGATTTCGAGTTGTCGGGCCTAAGGCGACTCGCCTACGTAAGAATAGGTAAGTATATATATATATATATGTGTGTGTGTGTGTGTGTGTGTGTGTGTGTTCAGGTTCCCCTATTATGTTTATATTCATCCATGGAAGTGAATATACATGTATGGGGCTAGGTGTTCCTATGTATATATATGAAAATGCAGAAGTAGGTGAGTGGAGACGAGTATATGAATATAAGAATATATGTAAAGATCCCCTTGCACACATTCATGGAAATACAGGTGTGTGAATAGGGACTAGGTGTCCTTATACGTATGTGAAGATTCATATGGTTAGTGGGGGGCAACATATCTTAGTTTGAAAGCACCAAGGGCCAAATATTCAGTTTGATTCGACTCTAAGGTAGGATCTCTATGCATTAACCTATAAAATTAAGAATAATTTATTACTTGCATTTCACACCTATTTTTAATATTAATTATTTATATAGAACTATTAGTAAAATTTTATTTCTTTAATTGGAATGGTATATTTCTTTTAATGTGTTGTAATAAATGGGTTGATTGTGTTTTCACATCAATTGCATGATGAAATGCCCCTTTGGCCTTTGGGAATGTTTTTTTGATTTAAAATGTTGGGTTGGGTTTCGAAGTGTATTTTTTGTTTTCAAAGTGGCGTGCATGTGAATCTTATGAAATGGTTTAGCGTGTGAAAGTCATGTGAGGCCCGGTTGGCACTTTTATAAAACTAGTTATCTCAAGAAAACTATCCTTTGATGTGGTCTACTTTCTTTGGTTGAGTTATATGTTATGGGAGGTCAGTCGTGTAGGAATTTCCTGTGATCAAATGGTTGAAAGGAGAGGGACATATTCCTTGGGGTGACTCAGGGGTGACTTTGTTGTGTGTTTTGACTATGTGTGAGGAATGTAATTGTGGATGGATACTGGTTTGACATTGCAAGCTCACCTTCCTTTTTTAGTCCGAACATGGGAACATAGCATAACAAGAAAAGTTTCGGTAAATGATTTTGGTACTAGTTTAGACTACACACTGGCTAGTGGCCCATATAAGGGGGTTATTTTGTTATCATTGCTATTGTATTGGGCCCCTCGGTCAGGACAGGTAGGGTGAAGATCAAGAATTTGGGTGTTTTGTCGTCATCTGGTAGGGCATGCCTTCATGATGATTCACATGTATAGTACGTTATAGACTATTCACAAGCTCCTAGGTTCTCCAATGTATATCGGAACTTAGTTTTCTGTGGAAGATGATTGTGGTGCCTTGTTTGGCTAGTTATTCACGTGATTTATTTTTCATTTCCCTTATTGTGTGGTTGCTCACCCTGCTTCCTTGTGTGGTGTAACCTCTTTGAGAAAGTAATGAGTTGTATGGAAAATGTTTATAGAAAATAACTTTAAAAAGTTTATCACTTTCTCTCTTCCATTTTAATTTAAAACAAACTTTATTTCTCCCTGAAATGTTAATTTATTTTTCATGAACAAGAACACGGTTTTAAATGATGAAGGGAAATGGACCGCGATTTATTTTAAAGAAAATGTGTGAAAACCTAGTTTTGTACAATGTACCTCAAACTTGAAATTGATGGATCTTTTTTTAACGGAAAAGCATATAGGAATAGATTTTTTGGGAGAACCTACTGAGTTTTAATACTCACACATATAGTTTTATCTATATTTTTATCTTTGGGTACGTGCCTTTCATGGATTCAATCACTATAGTGTGATGTTGGTTTGAGGTTGGTGGAAACCCATGGGGTCACATGAAGGTATGTACAATTTTTTTTTTATTTTTTTCCTTTCGCTGCTAGTTTTCTTTTTATTGACACTTTTTATTTATTTTCCTTTCTTTCATTTAAGGACCAAATCATTTCCACTAGTTTAGTTTTGATGCCTGACACTAGTTTCCAGCCCGTGGGGATAAGGAACGCCCCTCGAGCCATGTAATGGGCTGACTCGGTTGACTGGTTCAGGGTCGACCTAGGTTGGTTCATGACACTACATCCATTCCCCATGTGGAAAATGGCTATGAGTATTTATCTATATGTATAAAATCTGGGGGTTGATGGATAAATTTGGCATGTACTTGGTAGGGATGAAATTTCATGGTGAAATTTGTGCAATCTTGCATCATTGAAGGCTATAAGTATCCAAGACTTCAGATTTGATCAGAAAGTATATTCCTAGACCGGTGTGAACCACAAGCTCATGTATATACTTCTTCCATGATAGCTACAGTTTCATCTCCATCAATATACATGAAGAGGACTCTATCAAAGCCTCGATTTTAGAGAATCTTCCGGTGATCTAGGCTATCATAAAGAGTTCAATTGTTCACTCATCATTAGATCAATTATTTTTCATCTCTATTTCATAGAATCACTCAAATTTTAAAGTTATTCCATGATAGGTGTCATCCATCCCATAGTATGACCATACGTCTCAGACATAAGGATTATTTCATTAATTTCCTCTATTCTAGTTTGAACTAAATGTGAAACCATATGAAGATCTGAAATACTGATGATTGTCTCATCCTGATTTGGATCTGCCAGGATTGTGGCTGCATTTTCCAGTGCATCAGCTTAGGCATTTTGTGATCGCGAGATATAAGACAATGTTGGATCGAAGGTAAATTCATCCATTAACCCTATGACATAATCACACAAAGGGATTAACTATTCTTTTTTGATTTAATAATTCCCATTGATCTATTTGATTACTAACTATGAATCACCTTTCACTTTCAGGTGGTTCACTTGTACATGGAGTTCCAATTCTAGCCCTACGATGAGAGTATGATATTCTACCTCATTTTTGGTACCGCCTTCTGAAAACATGAAGGAATATGGAAACACAACCTTTTTTGAGGAGATAAGTATAATTCCTAACCCAAATTTTTTGAGTTTGGGGTTTTTCATTCTATTTCCCGTTGGACTTCTAGAAGCACCATCAAAGTACATTTCCCAGGTTTGGAGATTATCTTGAATAGAGAATATTTCATCATCAATCAGTTTGATATTCAAAGAGGTATCTTCTGTAGACAGATGCTCAACAAAGAAATCTTCCAAGGCTTGGCCTTTTATTGCTTTCTGAGCCACAAACTGGATATAGAACTATTTCAAAATAACTTCCCACCATTCCAAATGTCCTATAAGAATTGGACGACTGAGGATAAATTTGAGTGAATTATTGAGAGATACCAAGTGAACCTCATGATGTAGCAGGTAGTGACTCATCTTATAAACTACATATATTAATGCCATGCTGCACTTTTCAATACTTGAATATCGAGTCTCTGTGTCAAGAATAGTTCAACTGAGATAATAAAGGCTATTTTCATTCCCATCATCATTATTTTGGGCAAGAAAGTCATACAGTGATCACTCTAAAGCTGTGACATAGAGAATAAGTGGCATTCCATCAAAATGTGGCATTAATACTAGTGGAATAAAGAGATATTTCTTGAGGTTATCAAATGCCTCTTGGCACTGTTCGGTCCATTGATAAGTGACTCCCTTCTTCATTAATCCGATTATGGGTAAACACTTGCCTTCAAAATGGGTAATAAAGAACCAAATATTGGCCATTTTTCCTTGAAGTCCCCTCAATTCATTAAAAATTCAAGGAGGTGACATTAAAAAAAATTCTTTTGTCTTATCAGGATCAACTTCAATGCCACAATGGCATACAATGAAGCTGAGGAATTTTCCCGAGGTAACCCTGAAATCACATTTCTAATGGATTCATCTTCAATTTATGTTTCTAATGTATACTAAATATTGTCTCCAAATCAGTTAGGTTATTGGAATGTTTTTTATATTTAACTACCAGATCATCCACATAACATTTGACAAATTTTCCTAGGACGGTTTTGAAGATATGGTGTATTTTACGTTGATACGTAGAACCTATATTATTTAATCCAAAGGGAATTACACAATAACAAAACACACCTTGAGGGTCTTTGAAGGCTATAGAATCCTCATCCTCTGGGGCCATTCAGATTTTATTGTACCCATAGTATCCATCCATGAAGTATAGAGCTTCATAGATGGCTATTTCATCAATCAAAAGTTCTATGATCGAAAATGGAAAGTCATATTTGTGACATTGCTGGTTAAGAGCACTGAAATCAATGAAAACTCTAATTTGAAATTTTTCCTTTTCACTGGGACAATATTTTCCAACCATTTTGGATATTTCATCTCCTTGACAAAGTTAATTTTGACAAGCTTGTCGACTTACAATTCAATTTTAGAGGTATGAGTTGCATGTATTCTTCTTGAGGCCTATTTAAATCCTTAACGCTCTTCTGGAAAACCCTAAATGATGAGTGGCCACATCAGGATTAGGGATTGAAATTTCTATATAGCTCCAAGAAAATATATATTGATGTTTATTTAGAAATGAAGTATACATATCTTGTTTCTTAGAAGTCCTGGCCACACTAATTATAGTGGGGTGTTAATGCTCTTCTTTACCCCGATTTATTATTCTAAGATCATCCACAATAGTGGAGATTCCTCCCTCAAATGATGGAGGATAATCCTTGAGATCTTATTCTTCTTCTTCCTTATGTTTCACTTATTCTATTTCTTATTGTAGAGAAGGTGACGAATCACAACATTCATAACTAGGGGAGAAGTCAGTATTTGAACATCTTGAAGAAGAGGAAACCATTTCCGACCCTACTGATTATGAAGGGTCCTCCTAAAGCATTGAAGAGAAGATGATGGGTTGGGACCCAACACCCCTGTCTTTATTTATTATCATGACAACTTCTTCTATCCTTATTGATGAAGAAAATACTTTTTAAATATTGGGGGATTAAATTAAGACATCTCCATTTATTATTTCATCACTACTTGGTAAATAAACAATATCTCTCATGATTTCTGGCTCGATTGCCACAATTGATATTATGGAAGTCACTGGATGAGTTCTTTTATTTGGGTCTATCCTTTCAATTTGTTTGATAGGCAACCCATAATCTATACTTACATGTTTTAACGGGTTAGAAGGTATCTTTTCCTGGACATTCGAAGCATTGATTCTTGTTACATATTTTTTTATAGACCTCATCCCCTTTGTGTGATAGAATTGTGCTTCAATATACTAAGATTCACACATTTTGAATAGATACTTATCACCAGAAAATTTCCCAATTTGACCATTAAATAAATACATGAGACATTGGTGATATGACAAAATAATGGTTTCATGTTGATGTATCTGAGGCCTTCTATGAAGAATTTTGAAGGTTGTGTCCTAAATGAAAACCATGAAATCTGAATTAGATACAAGATCCCTAAACTAAGTTCTGAGTGTAATCTCTCCTAAAGGTTCTTGTTCATTCTTTTCATAACCTCGCAACATCCAAGTGGAAGAAGATAAGTAATATTATGTGATACCCAATCAACGAAGTGTACGGATGTGAATGAGATTGACTCTTGATCCATTATCAATGAAGGCTCATCGGATGTCTATATTATTAAAACTGGTAGATAGATACAAGTTCTTGATGTTACCATGTAAAACATCATCCTCATCTTCATCTATGAAAGAGATGACCGCATGAAATTCTGCATGATCATTCTCTATAAGATAATCCTAAGTGGTAGAAACTTCAGTTTCAAACTCTTGAGGACTTGACAAATCCTTAGCAAGTGCTTCTCGAATATATTTAGGTAGATTGAAGGCATCCAAGATTGAAAAATTGGCTGGTACATGGGATAGATGTTTCATAACATCATACATTTTTTCCAGAGGTCTACATTTTCTAGAATTGAGATATGGTTTTGCAGGTGCCTTGGAAGTTGATGTTACTGATGTAGATATACCCAGTGTCAGGAAAAGATATAGAAATAATTATACTTTTGGTAGATTAGAATGACTAGGTCTATGTACTTGCTGAGAGAATGATGGTGTAACCTCTAACCGGTCATCCAATATAATCATGTTAAGACAGATCTTGTCACGTGTGGGTGAATTTTCTTGTTCTTTCTGATCCCACTGAAGGTCTCTCCAACGAGTTTCTACCACATAAACAGTTAAAATAGAGGTATAGTTAAAATAGTGGTTTCTAACATATCCACGTCTTCCCCTATATCCTCAACCTTGGATTATTCTGCTAGTTCCCCAATCAGGTACATGTAATTCAGGCTCATCATAATCAGAATCATTATTTTCATATGGGTCCATTAATTGGATAACACTAATGGAACTGAAGATCAATTCTTCATATGATGAAGATTTTACTTGACAATTGGGCTCTGGTTGTGATGTTTGGCAGGGAGGTTCCTATTATTTTGATATAGATGGCATGAAATCTGCCAAATCCAAGGAAAAATTTGTCCTTGACATGAGCTTGTCCTCTTCTGACTTCACTTTATTTTTCTGATCACATCGCTTATTTAAGGATTGACCTTTGGAGGACTGATCTTTTGATGACGATGGATTTTCTATAGCAGAAGTTTAGGAAGACGTAGTTTATTGTTTTAACTCAGTTTGTAGAATAACATGAGTTCAATTAATCATTTTCCTGATCATCTAGTTCTCATACTTCTGTGCATTATTTCTTTTGACTTCCTACCATCTTCTTTCTTTCTATGGATCTGTATGAGTAACACATGCTACTTTGGCAGATGAACTTTTCAGTTTCATTTCTCCAGAGTCTACCATTTTTTTCAGGATGTCTTTGAAACAAAACACTCATAAATGGGATGCCCCGACATTTGGTGAAATGGGAAATAATTTTGAAGATCTTGACCTCGTTCTTTTTTTGGTTTCATCAGCCTTGGAAACTAATAAAAATTATTTTCCAATGCAGAAATGAAGTAAATAAGAACCTGTTCATTCCGAAAAGAATAAACATCGTTCTTTAATTCTTGAAACTATTTATGTATTTAATCTTTTTGATCATCTTGATGAGGCGGTCACTGCTGCTAATGCCTGTGAGGTGGATCTCCATGGTATGATGAAGGTTTTGAGGTAGAAACAGGTACATGTGCCTTTTTGAGTGTGACTTTTAGCATCCTATGCTTTCCTTGTTCTCCTTCCCAGAGCTGATGGAATTATATGAGCTTTAGCTTTGGTTTCTATAATGGAATCCTCCACTTGTTGGGTGATGGAATCAAGGCCTCAAAACCCTACGATGTATTTCATAGGGATTAGTGGTGTGCGTAACTCATCATCTAATGTTTCCACAAAAAATGGTAGTAACTCTTCTTGAGGTAGTGCTAGATTTAAAGAATATTTTAAATCCTTTCCATGGAGAAATGAAATATGATACTCTTTCATTATCCCTTTGTTTTCAATTTTCATGATAAAAAACAATTGTATTCAGAAACATTGAGATGAAATGGATAAGGAATTTTTGATGGAGGTCTTCCCATCCTGTAATTGATCGAGACTACAAACTTGTATACAGACAAATAATGGCCCCTGTAATGATTGAAAAAATCATATGGTCTTTAATAATTCTTATTTTTGTGGGGTCCCCATCATGGGATCACAATGAAAAACAAAATTCGTTATTTTCAACTCCAGATCTCCTGAACCATTAATGATTTGAAATGTAGTATTCACAAAGTTTGGTGGGGGAGGGATCAGATCCACCCATTTGGGGTTATGTTTCTTTTCTGATTTCATGGTTTCACTCCTTTCTTCCATATCTTCCAATAGAGATGTTAATTCCTCAACCATGTTCATAAGAATTTGGGGAATATCTGGATGAGCTTGGACTTGTATCGATACAACATCTGGATCTTAAACCTGCACGATAACCGAAAAAACCACCGGTGGCGGTACTTTTGGTATTTGTCTTGGATAACCCATGGGGACAGGCCTATAAGGATTTGTTTGATCCTGACATAGTTTTGTAACCAATGTAGTGAATTAATTATCCACATCTATAGTTGCAAATAACCCTATTTAATAAGGAGTTCCTATAGGATGTGCAAGTTGAGGATCTGCTTACGGAGCATGCATGATAGTTATGATGCTTCAAATTAACTATTTATTGAGTCTTTTAAACTCCTTTATCTCCTATTCTTTTGGGAAAAATATTTATTCAAGAAAAAGATATGGACCTTCTCTAATGGAAGAGTAAGATGTGATATGAACTTTACCTTTTCCCTTTTTAGATGACTTTCGAAGGGGTGGGAGTTGTTACTTGAGAGAATACCTAGATTTTGGGTAAGCCTCTGATTTAGGGTACACACACAAAGTTCATTTGATTCAGTGTGTATCGTATTATGGATAATAACTACATCCTCCAACACCATTGAACTAGACTCATTCCCTGGAAGATCTTCCATAATGTCATTAACGACAGTCACTGATGCATAATGAATTGATGGCATTTTGTCAGTATCTTTGTATGATCGAATCCTTCCATATCTTCCATGAGACTTTGTTCTACTATAGAAATTCCTAGGAACTAATTGACGGACAATAACTATAAGGTAATACTTTTATTTTTCATTGGTGTGTTCACTTTTTGGATTCTTCCATAATTCGGAGAAAACTAACTTTTGTTGAGGAGGGGATTGTAGATATGAAAAATCCCCCAGCCCTATAGGTTGGATCTGTTCTAGTTCTTCTTCTTAAAACCTTTGAACATTTTTTGTTGAATTATATAGTTGAATTAAACAATCCCCCATAACTGTAGAATTGGGTGTCTCTTGAACTACTATAGCTGAGATTCATGTAACCTCTCTTATGATTTTGCGAATCTTGGTCCGAATATTGGCTCGGTGCTTTATATAAAAACCACTTAAATCACATATTTTAGAAGACCACTATGATATTTTAGAAAAGTGTTTGATATGATGGATGAAATATTATATGTGAGATTCCTACTTAATGTTTTTATATTATTGATGAAAAACTATCTCAATGTCTTGATCTCATTGGGCTGGACTTTGATGAGAGCGAGTTGAGGCCTATTTTTTAGCATATCTTTAATTACACATAAAACCTGTTGATTGTAGTCAGCCATGGGTAATAAAATTTCATGAGACAACATTTGGCAGGCTTTGAGGATTTTCAATCATAGTGAAATGATATGATCTGTGTGTACCCCATCCTATGATACAAACACAAGATGGGGTATCAATAATTAACTCGCGTAGCCTGTTTAGTGCATCGAGGCATACATGTTGAAGGGTTCTCAACTGATTTTGATCCTTTTGATGTCAGGAAACTAAGAGATATACTATGTTGATTTATCATTTCAACCCTTCTATTACCTTCACATGACTTTGATTTTCATAATATGGTAATACTTTGGCTTTCAAATGACAAAGAGTCTTCCATAAGTAGAGGCTGATATCAGGAATGCAATCTTCTACCATCAATTTTGGAATGTTGTATTGAGAGGTTACCAAAGGTCATAACATGACTGGTATCTCACCATTAGCCAATTATTTTCTCATATTCAATATATCTTTGTCATGTTTTTTCTAGAGGTTTCTCCAGTTGGTCTAACCAGTGTGGTAACTTCTTGATTGTATTATAACAAAAAAATGGAATAAATTTCTTTTCCTCTACTATATTAGAAGACAAATAACTTAAGGTAGGTTCATAGAATGACCATCACCTTGGGATGTCATTTGGTTGAGAAATTATTTCACCTGTTAGTGACAAGGCATCAAACATGACTATCCTTTTGTTGGCAAGTGCCTCGAGATAAGAGTGATTTTTTATCACTAAATTTTCAATTAAAGAATTATCTTGAAAACTCGAATAAGTACTACAAAGATAACTTTCATAGGGAGTTCTAATATGGGGAGGACCATCATGGTGTATTATAGAAAAGGATAAATCAACTTTCTATTTGGTCTTCAGGCCACATAGAGTGGTTTCATGGATCTCATACAAAGATAGGATCTCTATATTGACCAAAGTTTCATGAAACAAGACTTCATAAATAAGTGACCAATGGGTAAATTCATATTTACATATAATACTACCCTAATTTTGTAACAAGAGGGTAGGATCTTGGTTTTCAACAGATAAATTTATGAGGGAATCAAGAACTCCATCATTAAGAGGAGCCTGATCACAGATTGGCTTTGGATTTTCCAACTGTGTTTGGTGAGACATCTTCTTAGATTCTATTTTACATGTAGTTGAGGCCACTAGCTAGAATAAGTAGTTATAATTGGCATGTGTATTTGACTACCTTGAAGTTTTCATCAGAATGGGATGATTATCTCCAATTGGAAAGGTTGTATGTTCCCGATCCGGTTGTCCATATCATATGGGGAAGTATGTCCACTAACTGTCCTGGACTGTTACAGTGGTGTGTATCTACTATGGGATGGAATATCGATGAGTCATCCCAGGTGGATGGATAGAATTATGTGTCTGTTCCCCTAGTACTTCTAAAGTTTCTGTTATGATATTATGGCATGATTCTAGAATATGGGCATGAAATTATGTTTTCCCTTTCAGCATAGCTGAAATATGTTTCGTGACTTTAGAATCCCAAATAGGAATATACACCACTTCTGTATCTAGAGTAGGTGTATATTCTTGCTCTTGTCATCCTTTTCCAATTAGTGGGTACTGACAGTACTCATGTATGGGGGCAGAGAGTTGAGTTTTCCCCAGGTTTGTTGTCAGAACTTTCCAAATGACTTCTTCATGTGCTTCTAAATGAGAATTTTGGTAGGATTGATGTATGTTGGATGGTGTATGTGCCTGCTGGTTACTTTCTGCCAACAATGGTTGATGGAATTCTTTCAGTGCTGGAAGATGAGACTGATGGTAGAATTGTTGAGTGTAAGCAGGTGTATGTTCCTACTTACTAGTCACTACCACATTTGATTGGTGGGATTATTTGAATGTAGTCATATGAGACTATTGACAAGATGATAGTTTTCAAACAGTTGTATGTTTCTATTCAAGGTACTCCATCATATTTAACTGGTGATATTGTTGGGTCGCTGCCAAACGATTCGGCTGGCCAGTAGAATTGGGACAGATGGGTGTTTGTGCATGTTCGTTGTTTGCCTTCAAGTTTGGATGATGTAATTCTCTAGAGGGTGAAAATGTAATAACCCACTCCCTATTGGCCAATTTTTATCCCTAGTGATTCTTCTTATGAGCCTGAGTCTGATGGACTTGGGCCGAACAACCTAAGACAACACCCCAATCATGTTGCGAGTTCACTGTCACATGATTCTACTAACAAGGATTGTTGGAAGGATACATTGGTAAGGACCCCTACATCTTTTATTTTATTCCATGAGTGACCTATTGATCCACCTCCCCATAGCATGGGAGTGACTGGTTGTAGTGTTCCAGGTATAATGACCCAAAATGATTGAAGACAATGTTTGGCACCGTCTGCTGCTTGACCATCGATCATCGCTATCCAGACGATTGATGGTTGTTGTTATCTTGGAGACCCTATCAAGCAGCCTCAAGAGTTAGGATTGTTCCATGTTGATAGTATTCCTGTACCAGTACATTTGAGACCCAACATTTAATATGCTGAGTTGGTGATGAATTTCTTCCAGCAAATGAGGATCCATCTTGAACAGTGGCCGAGGTATTCACTGGTGCAAAGTTGAAGGAATCCATTGGGAGCGAAGGGAGTTATGGGAAAAATGATAAAAACAATGAAATCCATTAAATAAACACCTTTTATATGGATACATGCATGATTAAATACTTTTTCTGGCCTTCCTTTATCAATTTATAGGGGCCTGGAAGATGGGTAACACAATTAACTTGGTTAAGGTTTCACGTCGGGTTCACTATTTTTGTTTCACATCCATCAGAATGTGTGTTTTGGTTAGGAATCACTACTTCCTGGTAGTTTCCATTGGATTTATTTATGTAACTGGAAACATCCAACAATTATTTATCCAAAGGTACCTTCTTTCCAAAGAAAGTCATTTGTTAAGTTTGAAATTACGATACTTTAGAACATGCATTGGTCGAGAGGATGGGAGGTCAGAATAATCACACCCTTTTGGGGGGAATTATTTCATTCTTCAGGACTCTCCTATAAATTTGAGATATTCTCATGAATCCTTATTAATTCACCATGTATAACGTATATTTCCCTTGGAATTTTCAATCAATTAGTAGCATGTGTGAATTTTAGAATCAACTATATGTATTTGAGGTTATTCATTAATGGAGAAATCCATATGTATTATAGGTTCTCTATCAATAGTATCATCTCTTATAATATTTAGAGATTATTTAAAACATATATATGATAATAATGGTTTTTAATCCACTCAGTGGGGAACTATGGTATTTATTGTCATCCAGTGAGACGAAGGTTTCTTTTCATGTCAGGATCGTACTCATCAATGGGATACCTACACATCAATGTGAAAGGAATAATAAACCTCATAGTTTGGTGCCATTTAATGGGAAAGATCATGCATATTAAGGCCAAGTGATAAGGACCTAGCTGTATAGTTTAATGTTATGTGGTAAATAAATCTAAGTGAAAGGTTCTAAATCAATGTTCGGTGTGGGACTTAGGCTTAACCGGCTTATGGAACTCAGAAAAATATGGGTTTCTAAGTTGGATTAGACCCCGTTGGGAATATAGACCAAGAAGAACATGGTTGATTTGGAGTGTTGGGTTTGAACCTCATATAGGCTTCCTATGTATCCCATTTGGATGGGAATCAAAGCCTATATAGTTTGATGAATCTCATATGAGATTGTAGTCCTTTGAGAGAAATGAGTTTGGGATTACTTCTTCAAAATTATGCCTATTTATGAATGAAATGAGTTGGATATCGGGCCGTAGGAAGAATTATTATGTATCCCAGTTATGGTGGGAATCAGAGTTCTCGTAGTTCATTCAATCTTCTAGGGGTGTATGAACCTTTTAGAGAAATAGGTTGGGGATTACTCATAATGTGGATGCCCTAATTATAGATAATTATGTTTGGATTCCTAAAGAGGATATCAAATGAGATTATGACCTGATGAAGTCTTTCAACGTATCCCAACTATGATGGGAATCAGAGTTCTCGTAGTTCAAGAAGTTTATGAGGGCTTAATTTGTGGATTAATTTTAAGGAAGATGTCTAGATTAAGGGAATTGAGGTTGGATTCTGGAAGAATAAATCCAATGATCTCGGGCCTTGATGAAGGATTATTATGTATCCCAATTATGGTGGGAATTAGAGTCCGCATAGTTCAAGAAAGATATGTTTATGGTAATGTTGTGGTCATGAAAAATATCTAAACCCATGTGAGTCATGTTCGGTGTGAGAAACAAGAGGATGTAAAAGATTCAACAAAGGCACATAGACTTTTCCTTCTACGCTGGTGGAGGAGTACATGCATACAATGGTGATGGTGGATCAGTCCAAGTAGACCCTGGAAGAGGGCGTGGAGCGATGAACCTTTTAATGTGGGATAACATTAATGGTCATGAAACCTAAATCTCAAAATATTAGGGAATTAACTCAATGGAAGTGTCGTGATGGGTCCCAGGAGAAAATGGAGACCTTTCATTTGGTTTAATGTAAAAGAAAGTGTGACCCTCACTCTCATCATTGGGAACTAGAGGCTTTAGGTCTTAGAGATGAAAAGGGGAGGTCATGACCCAAACCCTAATCCTCTAAACTAGGAACTCCCCAACACTATTCTTGGGAGAAAGGTCCATGTGACTGAGGATATAAAAACCCAAAACACTCTATTAATCCTATCCCCACTACAAAACAAATGTGGGAGACCTATGACTATGGATATACAAACCCAAATAGGAGACACACTAATATTTCTTTCCCAAAGGATTGATAAGTCAGGGGGTTTTGGTGTAGTCTTCAACTTAGTCCCTTTCTGATAAGGGAACCAAGGATGGTGATACCCTAACATGAGTGTCTTTGAAGAGGGATTACAAGATGATTCATATTCTATGTGCACAGCTATAAAACTAAGCTATACCATGTAGGTATGCCGCTTAGGTACCCCGAGTAGGTATGCAGCGTTGCTACCCTGCGTAGGTGCACCGTGTAGGCCTTAGTGATGATAGAAGAAAGTGCTCAACATAGGATAACCAAGCATATGAAAGTTTCAAACTTTGAAAGGAAATCAATACATGATTATCCCAAGTAATCCCCTCTTCTCTCATATTTTCTTAGACTGCTACATGAGAAACTTTGAGGGATCTGAGAGAAAGAGCTTCACAATGGGAGGTTCAAGAGTTCTTCCGTCTTTTTTCATTTTCAAATAAGGATAAAAAGTTTCCTATTTATAGGAAAGGAGGGGGGCTAGTAAAAATAATTTCATCGGCATAGGTCAAATACATATCTCTTCCACACATCTCCTCTACATAGGGGTACAAAAATAATCTTCTCGCATAACATTTGTGCGTAGTTCTACTATGTAGATCCACCGCGTAGGTCCTTCCCAATTTGTTATGCCTTTTAGTTCTTTGAGATTTTTCTTGAGAATTTGAAATATCCAGGAGACATCTTCATATTATTTTTGTCTTTCTAATGAGTTTCAACCATTTTCTATAACCAAATTACATAAAAACACATTAAATCATAAAATAATGTTATTTATAGCAGTTCATGTCATTACAGTTGTGATTCTAGGATTTCATATTAAAGGATCAACAATAACCTTTTATCCACTTCCATACCCTTATAAGAACTTTTCACCAACAATATTATATTGGATTTGAGTTATAAAATTCTAACTATCTTTGAACACGTACCTACCACACATAACAATTCATGTCATGAATATTGGAATTACCACAGAATTTTCATGGCTATAGATAAGAGTATATTTGATACAAATAAACTTATGGTGTGGTGATGGAATATGGGCCACATATATGACCTACATATACACACCAATGGTAATATGTTTTCCATTATGAAAAGGTTCACTGACCCCATACATATTTGAGATTATTAAAGTTGAACTCGGTATTCAGACAATATCAATGACCATCCATGGTATATTTTTAGAATTGTATGTTTCTGAGAATTTCATTTTAATGTGATAAATAGTTTTACTCTCATATCCATTATCATTACACCATATCAAATTCAAATATATCATGATATGATTTACATCATCAAATATAATTTTTTCAAATGAGGTCGAAATGTTTTTAATTCTCATGCCTCATTTTAGTTTATACATTTTCCATCAACCAAAATCTAGATTTATTTTTTGACGATTAATTATCTATTCAAATTATGTTAATCATGTTCATGTTGAGATAAAGATACTTAAATTATTGGTTTATCTATATGAATTTAATATAGGATCCATATTTTGGTCAAAGATATATGACCTTAAACATTGACCACCCATTTGGTCAAAATAGTATGACCTTAAACATCATCTAAATATGGTCAACGCTATATTAACATAAAATTAAAATAATAATATTTTTTAACTTAGAAAAAATACAATAATTAAAATAGAAAAAATGTTAATTAGGTTTAAAATCTATAAAGAGAATCCGAAAAAATGTGTCTTTTCTCGCTAAGGGGACTGACGCCACCCCCCTAAGATATTGATCAATAGGGATAGGTTGTCTCCCCCTCTCAGATGTCTCTCATATGGATTCCCCGACATCAGTAGGTGTTCCAGTGATGGTTTCCCCCTCAGAACCCACCCAATCCTTTGAGATGTCTTCCCCATCCTCTATCATTGATGCCATGTAAATCTACCAATCCCTTGTCCTCTCTATTCCAAATTATTTTCTTTCCTTCTGGTTTTGCACAATTGTTCCCCCCTTCTTTCATTCATGTTATCTAAGTGACTTTATCTAATAGTTCACTTGTATAACATGATGCCCAGACCAAAAAGCTTTCTAGCCTAGCCACCCTACCTCCATCTCTGTCCTTATCCCTCGCTAAGGTTACTGAATGCTTCTTTGAATTGTCTAGGCCACTTTCTAGTAGTGTTTGTTCTGTCTCCCTTGGCTCTGACCCTGTTATCCAGCTCTAAATACTTATGGATACATAGATAACTCCCTCACCATCCCCCAAGTTTCATTACACATCCTTCCCCTTCCACTTTGGATCCTCATCGCCCACTCATATAAATCTTTCCAACCAGAAGGGATTATGAACATGTTCAAAATCAAGGGACCTCAATGATAGATCATCCTCCCACTTCAATAAGGCTACTAGCTCTAGATCCAATGCCAGAGCCCTATTATACCCATCATTATTATCTTTATATGTAATGCTCATAGTCTTAGTTCCCAAGTTAAATTGGACTTCCTCACCATAGAAATAAAAAAGCATAATGTCAGTGTTTTTGTTGTCAAATAACACAAAAAATCCTATAATAATCATAGAATTATCCTGGAAGATTATGTTACATGGATTTCTACACTCTGACCCCTCCAACAGAAACAAATGGTTATTTTGGCACAATAAATATGTTGTTGAGACTGTTCAAGATTTAAATCAATTCATCACTACCACGATGTCCAATGATGAAACCTCCTTCCTTATGACTTTTGTTTTTGGAAGCTATGACCCTCTTCAAAGGGAATCTATATGGAGTGAAACAAATACCTTCGATCCCGGCCACCATCCATAGTTTGTTGGGGGTGAATTTAATGTCATTTCCAACCCAAAGTAATGGAAAGGTAGAAGCCCATTCCAGAGGAAGGCCATCATGGAGTTTGTTCAGTTCATGGCTGGGAAGGGTCTCATTGATGATCTCAGCTTCGCAGGTGATAGTTTCACCAGGTGAAACAACTCCATGGGCCATCACCGCTTGTGGAGTCTATTGGATAGATGTCTAGACAACATTAAAGCCACCAAAAAATTCTCAAATACCATGTTTTTCCATCTTGATTGAGGTATTTCTAACCACTCCCCCCTCTTGGTTTCCATTTCTTCTCGGCATGATCATCAGGAACGATTTCACTTCCACCAGCAGTGGGTTAACATCCTAGGGTACCAGGACATGGTTTGTGAAATATGGAATGAACCCTTGTAGGAGTATTGGGCCACCTTCAACCTCAGTGACCTGACCTCGAACCCCAATAGGTGCGTGTTCTCCCCTTCCTCCTTAGGAACCTTCACCACCTGGGGCTACTGTCGCATATGGGATCCTTCAGAGTATTCTGATAGATAGAATGATACCTTGGGTTTATTGGATTATTAACATCAGTTTGAGATTTATGTGTAACTATATACTTATTATATTTTCTTATTATTTCTTACACACCACCAGTTTAGTCGAGTAACCTGATTGAAATCCATATGGGTAATTTGGTTCTGATGTGGATATGGTTTTCTATGTGTTTGTGGCATCTGTATGTGTGGATATATGGGTATTTATATGTGATGATATTGAATGTACGGAAGATACCTAGGAGTGGTAGATGTATCATTCTTGATTATTCTTGTGTTTGGACTGGGGTGATTTAATGAAACTATAATGAATCTAAAGTAATTATATTTAATGAATTCCATATTTTAGAGATTATGAGAATCCTTTCTTTACTTATAGAGTTGGAAACTGGTTTTCATCCATAAGTATTTTAGGTTGGTAAGGTATAAAAGGATGGACTAGTTGACCATAGAAGGGTTGACCCAATAGAGGAGGATGAGGCATAGAGGATGAGTCCATGCGATTTTAACCATATATGACAGAAGTGATTATCCCCACAAACCCCTTTGTGTTTGGAAACTATTTTGATTTTGATGGGGGGGTCTATCCTGGTTCTGTTGATTTCTAAATCTGTATTGGAAATGGTTACACTCTATTAATCTCTATTTTATAAGGAAGTGGTTCTCTTCTAATATATATGGGCATCTTGTTTTGTGTACTTGAACCAGAAATACTAATATTTGAGATTCAAATAGGATGAAGATGAATAAAGATTGGATGGATGCTAATTGTTTGACAATAGAGTATAAGAACAGAGTGAAAGAGTTTATCAAGTTTGCAAAGGATCATGCAAAGGATCCTTCTCAAATCCTTTTTCCATGTTTACATTGTTTTTAGTCTAGACAACTTACTCCAGAGGATTTGGAAGAACATTTAATATGCCAGGGAATAGATTGGAGTTATAAATGTTGGAATAAACACGGATAAAAAGTGAATGTAGCTATTGGATGGGATAAAACTTCATTTTATAGATCATAAAATATGAATACAAATATGGATAATGAAGAAGACCATGTATAAGATGTGATTACAGATGTCAATGATTATGAAGATCGTATTGAGGAAATGAAAAAGACAATTGAAGATGAACTCCGTGATTACCCAAAATTGTTTGAGAAGTTAAAGAGTTGTGCAAATACACCCTTGTATGATGGTTGCACCAAGTATACAACATTGTCAGTTGTACTGAAGTTGTATAAATTGAAAGTAGGCAATGAATGAAGTGATGTCAGTTTTACGCAACTACTTTCTCTCTGGGAGGACATGCTCCCTAAATATAATGATCTCCCATGCTAGACATATGAATCTAAATGAATGCTACGCTCGATGGGTATGATTTTTGAAAGAATACATGCCTTCTCAAAAGACAGTATATTGTTTCGCAAGGAGAACAAATCACTTACAGAATGTCCAAAGTGTGGTGCTTCTCGATAAATGAAAGATGAATCCAATCTTACTAAAGTTGTATGGTACTTTCCAATCATTCCAAGGTTTAGGTGTGTGTATGGAAGTGAATAAACTGCAAGACAATTGTAATGGCATGCAGATAAAATAAATAAAGATGGGAAATTACATCATCCGACTGACTCTCCTCAATGGAAGAAAATTGATCATGAGTATCCTGAATTTGGAAAAGAGCAGAGAATCCTTTGTATTGTGTTGTCTATAGATGGAGTAAATCCTTTTGGTTTTCAAACCAACACTCGTAGTACATGGCCTTTTATGTTGGTAAATTATAACTTGCCACACTGGTTATGCATGAACCAGAAATTTATCATGTTATCTATGCTTATATCAAGACCAAAACAACCAGGTAACGATATTGATGTTTATTTGGATCCTTTGATCAAGGATTTAAAGTTATTGTGGGATTCAAGTGTTATATTGTATGATGCTTATAAAAGTGAATACTTCACATTGAGAGCGATGTTGTATGGGACAACAAATGATTTCCCTACTTATGGAAATTTTTCAGGCTATAGCATTAAAGTAACTGAAGAGTGTCCCATGTGCGAAGAAGATATAAAATCAATTAGGTTGAAACATTCATCGAAATATGTTTTTCTAGGAAATCGTATATTTCTACCTCATCGGCATAAGTACTGATCTTGGATGACATCATTCAATGGAAGTTCAGAACAACACGCAACACTGTCTCCACCAACAGGTGATCAGCTATTTGAGAAAGTAAAAGATGTGAACACTGTTTTTGGTAAACCATTTTCAAAAAACCTTACGAAAATCGATTGGAAAAAGAGTTCAGTTTTTTTAATTACCATACTAGAATTGTTTGTACGTCAGAAATTTTTGTGATGTGATGCATGTGGAAAAAAATGTATGTGGAAGTGTTATCGGAACGTTGCTAAATGCCCCTGAAAAAACAAAGGATAGAATTAAGGAAAAGTTGGACATGGTTGACATGGTAATACGTGAAGAGTTGGGTCCTGTGAAGGGTGAAAATGAAATGTTTCCTCCTCCAGCTGCTTATACTCTTTCTAGGGAGGAGAGATACCAGTTTTGAAACTTCTTCAATGTTGTAATGGTTCTAGAGGGGTATTCATCAAATATCAGGAAAATTGTGTCAATGAATGATTTGAAGTTAAAAGGTTTGAAATCACATGACTAACATGTTTTGATGCAAGATCTAATTCCTATAGCTTTACATTGAATTTTTTCCAAGAATGTTTGTCATACGTTAACCAAACTTTGTTTATTTTTCAAAGCTATATGTAGCAAATTTTTAGACCCGGTGAAATTGCCAGCTATGGAAAAAGAAATTGTCATCATATTATGTGAATTAGAAATGTTCTTCCCACCAACATTCTATGATATGATGGTTCATTTCATGATTCACTTGGTGAGAGAGATTCGAATTTGTGGTCATGTGCACCATAAATGGATGTATCCTGTTGAATGGTATATGATGATTTTGAAAGGGTATGTCAAAAATCAAAGTCAGCCAGAGGGTTGTATAGTGGAGTGATATATTGTTGAGGAAGCCATTGAATTTTGTACTGAATACCTATCTGATATGGAAAAAATTGGTCTCCCGAAATCTCATCACACTGGACGCATTGATGGTGAGGGAATTTCTGGAAGAGATGTTGTGACAATCAGCATTACAGATCAAGAGCAGGCCCACATTTATGTTTTGAATAACATTTAGGAGGTTTCTCTATATATTGAAACTCACAAAGAAATTCTTATGTAGTTTAATCCATCAAGGGATGAAAAATGGTTATCAAATACACATAATCACCAGTTTATAGGATGGTTTCAGGACCATATTTTTAAGTAGTTGGATGAAAATATGAATTCAATTTCAGAATGACTTCGATGGCTAGCCGCTGGACCAAGTGTGTATGTATTATCTTATAGTGGTTATGTAATTAATGGTTATACATTCTATAGAAATGAACATGATGAAGATATTACCATGAAAACTCAGTGGACAGTCATATCAACTTCTCAAAGAGCAATGTATTTATCTCTGAGAAATGTTTGAGAAGGTGGTGTAGAGACATACATAGGATCACTGGGTGGAAACAGAAACAACTGCCTTTTCTGTATCTTGGGGTTCCATTATCTTCGCGCCAGGTCAAGAAGAAGCTATTTAATGGAATCATGGATAGTTTACTTGGGAGGATTATGAAATGGAAGAATAAACTACTTTCGTTTGGAGGTCGGGTCATGCTAATTAATAGTGTTCCTATTTCTATCCCCATGCATGTGTTTTCAGTAATTAAGCCACCGAAGGGCACGATACAGAAAATGGAAAGTATAGTTACAACCTTTCTTTGGATGCCAAGATAGAAGGGCAGTTTCATTGGGCCTCGTGGAAGAGGATGGCGCGTCTAGTTGATGAAGGAGGTGTCAGTCTGAATGACATCCAAGATACTATCCTTGGTCTACAGGCACGACTTGCTTGGGAGATTATCACGGGGGAGACTCTTTGGGCCATGTTCTTCAGGGGACGTTATGGATGGGGTGAGGTTTTAAACATTCATGGTGCGACGAGGCTGGCCAAATGTATGTTTGGCCACATGGAGTTGTTACTTGGTTGTTCTAGGTGGATTATACGCAATGGGGATATTAGTTTCTGGCATGACAACTGGGCAGGTGAGAAGCTGGCCTTTGAATGATGCCCATCTCCGAATGTGTCTTTTAGGGATGCTTGCAACTGGAATGATTTTATTCATGCGGCGTTGAATCCGACCTTGTTGAACCTTTTTGCAGACATTGTCATGAGTCAGGAATCAGATGTATGATGCTTCACGGAGGCTGTTTCTGGCAAGTTCAGTGTCTGCGACTACAAGAGGTTACTCTAGAGGGAGAGGCCCTCGGTGGAAGGGTGACAGGTCTTTTGGTGCAAGGATATTCTGACGAGGATGAACCTCTTGGTGTGGAGAATTATCAACAAAGCACTACCGACGGAGGAGAACATCCAGAGGAAGGGGATCTGTTTGGCGTCTCGTTGTTTCTGCTGTGAAGTACCTAGTACTGAGTCTGTGATGCACCTCTTCTTCCAAGGGCAATGGGCCTCCCTCCTTTGGTCTTCCTTCTCCAACTCGCCGCTTTAGGATGGAGTGCATGGGACCTGTTCAGAGTTTGTGGTAGCCTGGTTCTTGGGGACACATAACAGGGCCATGGAAAGATCGATCAGGGCCATTGTCTTGGTCGCTGTTTGCTAGGTCATGTTGGAGGCACGTAATCAGGTTAGACTGGGTTCGAAAAGTTCTCCTTTATTTCTCCTGATTAGGCTCAAAACTCTCATTGCAGAGCTTGCATCATTGGTTAAAGGGGGGATGGATTCAGTGGAGATGTGTAACTTCCTTAGGAGACCTTGAAGAACTCAAAGGAGGGATGGCTTTTGGAAAAAGTGGCAGCCACCTAATAAAGGTTTCAAACTTAATATTGATGGATCTTGCATGGAGGGAGTAATGAGGGGTGGAGGCTTACTTAGAGACTGTTGGGGATCGGTGTACGTAGCCTTATTGCCTTTTATGGTCCTGGTAACTCCCTGAGGGCAGAGGCTCGGGCTCTTCTTTCAGGCCTTTTGATTTGCAAGAGGAGGGGCTTGGTAGTGACAGAGATTGAATCTGATTCAGAGGTCCTGGTTAAGGCGGTGCATGGAAGTTATGGGATTCCTTGGGATCTAACATACATTATTTAAAGGTGCAAGACAGAAACTAGTCATGGAAGGTTTATTCGTCATAGCTGGAGAGAAGTTAACTTTGCAGCTGACTCACTGGCTCGTTTGGGCAGTCAAGAGGACCCTCTTATTGTTTTTGATAGTCCACACTCCCTTCCCCTGGAGTGTTTACATGTGGTTCGAGGGGATGCCCTAGGACTGCACCATTTTTCCCCCCCTGAAGGGATTTTATTATTTTCCCTTGTTTTTCTTTTAAAATATTAATAATAAATAACCTTCAGACCTCAGAAGATAGTACCATGCCAAATAGTGGAGTTACACTAGTGGCTGAAGCGACGCATGTTTCTGGTAGTAAGGACATAAATCCAATTTAGGAAAATATGTCATACATTGGTATTATCAAACTAATATGGGAGTTAGATTATATTACATTCTAATTTCTGATTTTTCAATGCAAATGGGTTGATAACAATAGTGGTGTTAAAATAGATGAATGGGGATTTGTGAAAGTTGATTTTAGTAAAGAAGGGTACAAAGATGAATAGTTTATAATGGCATCACAAGCGGTATAGGTTTTTTATGTTCCAGATCCCGCAAACTGAAAGTGGACAATTTTTCTGTTATCGTCCAAAACTACTGAAGGTTCTGATGAAAATTCAGTTGAGGATGATCCTTTAAATGATACGTCGCAAACATTTCAGAGCGGTCCCAATGTAGGTGATGTTTTTTATGTTGTATGAGACCACAATGAAGGGATTTTGATAATTGATAGAGGTGTCAAATCCCTTTAGCCTTTGAAAAAAAGAAAGAGAGTTCAATAAACATGTTATATTTTGTTTGTAATATAGATTTTGTTATCTCATGTTATTTTCTTATCATTACTGAATTTATGTAATCTAAATTAATTGTTTAAACACTTTTGTAGATAATGACTTCTTCACATTTTGGTGCTCCTAACCTTGAGGTTGAACAAGTCTCTCACGCTTCTGCTGCTACGACTGCTGCTTCTCCTGCTGCTACTCCTGTTGCAGCTGCTGCTATGGCTGCTGCTGCTCCTTCTGCTCCTGCTGCTGCTCCTGATGCTCCTGCTGCTGCGGATCCTACTGCTCCTAGTGTTGAGTTCCAACAAACATCAGCACATGACGTTTCTACCATTTCAGATGAACATATAGATGATGTTGATATCGATGAAATGGTTGGGAATGAAGGATCGACATCGCAAAAAACAAAGGTGCGTTGTAGTTTGACTGTGTTATCCAAAGTTTATAAGGCAAAATGAAAAGGCATCAAATTTGATGTCGAATGGAATGGACGAGGCCAACATGTGAATCCCAAAAAGGCCATGTTTAGTAGTTACATTGGAGTTGTCACTCGGAAACGTGTGCTGATTGACATAGATTCATGACACCATGTTGTGTCCAGGTTGAAGCCTATGATCTGGGAAAAATCACGGTAACATTATGAATTTATATCATTGATTTAATAGCAAATAAAATAATGAAACAATGTCTTACTCTTCTGAATCTCTTGTAGAGTACAGTTATAGTATAAGATTCACACAAGGATTATGTACTAAGTCTTCCAGGAAGGATTCATCGAGGTTTTCGCACTATTTTAACAAGATGTCATAGGAAAGATTCCAAAGGTAAAATAAACCTGAACCCACCCATTGTCTACGCTCACCTAATATCCAAAGAAGCATGGGATGAATTTATTGTCCGCCATGGGGATGAGAATTTTTAGGTACTTTGCGGGTGATAATACGTTGTTTGAGGATACGTGTATTCATCACTTTGATTGTCAATATTTCTTTTATGAAAAAACAACTCTGTAATGAAAATAAGGAATGTGCATCAAAATCAACATACCCCTATCATAAAGGAAGGATGAGTTACGATTCACTAGAAAAGAAAATGGTACGTATTTTAAATTTTCAGTAATATTGTTAGGTTCCAACAAACAACATCATAATTATCTTTATCTGTTTATATTTAGATTGATGAGTCTAAAACCAAAGACACTTCCACCCCACGTAATGTTCTTTAGAATGAGGCATGAGTGAATAAGTAAGGTAAGCTAGTAGATGAGAACACACAAAAAGTGTGGGAAATTTTTGTAAGTATGACACGATGATAAAAATATTTGTTTTAAATTACTATTACATAAAAATAATTAGTTATTTTCCTATATCTGATAGTCATAGGAATCAGATACTCTTATAGAGGATGCAGACCTATTATCGACGACTTTGAAGCAGCCAGAAAAATATGGTCGTGTCAGAGGTGCGGGGTTTGGGGTGACACCCTGAGTATATTTTGAGAAAAAAAAACGGATGATAAAGATGAAACATTGAATCAAATGAGAAAAAAACTAGCAACCCTTGAAGAATGATTGCAATGGTAGGGAGAGTTGATAACAACTTTTATGGGTGGGAAGCAAGGAGAAGTTACAACTTAGGAACAACCAGCGCTTGAAACTCCCACCCCACCCCCCGACAACTTTGAGGTGAGCCATTCCCCTCAAAGGGTTGTCTTAGTCATGGTAATCAATATTATAATAATTGTTCCCATGAAATGTGAATCAGAAAAACACTGATACATTTCCTGTACTGATCTTCTATAGGGTGATAATGATTGTGATTTATATATGTCAACACCCACCTATCACCTTGTAGCGAGGGCTATAGTGTTCAACATCCCAGAAGACACGCTGCATAATAGACCACTTCTGAAAGATCATCTGAAAGTGATGATTACTGTAGCTCTTGAGCCAAATGCAGATCTACCTATTCTACTTGATGAAAATGATATTCATACGGTCGAAAAGACTATTGGGACATTCATTGCATGGCTGTGACAACTTGAAAGAGTACATGCGGCCGAAGAGGTATTTTTTTCCTTTTTTTCAAGATAAACCTTTAACAATTAATGAAAAAAGGGTCTGAACCAATGAATGTTGATATAGATGGAGAAAGGGAAGGGGGTGACAAATATTGGCTCAAAACCATCTAAAGGATTGACCAACCGATCCCAATGAGCTACTAAAAGCACAATAACACCACCTGTTCTCTATCCACATTTACTAGCATTGAAGACTCATGTCGATACGAAGCTAAGAGGTGGTAGTAGTCATATAGTGGTTTTCGAAGAGAATATATACGAATAGGAAAGTAAAGATTTCATTGATGCTGAAAATGTAAATGAGATCCTTGAAAATGGTTTTCTAGGCGTCACAGTTGTAAATATATATATGAGGTACGTTTCCGTGAATTGATTTTCTAAAATCAGATCTAATGTGAAAATTATGACTAAATGCATTTTATATTGTTTATAGATGTATATATGAAAAAAAGTTGAAGGAATTTTCCCATGAGCCAAAATTTGGACTCGTTAGTCCTCATACCACATCATCACATCTAATGAAAATAGAGCCATCAAAAAAGAATGAAATAGTGAACGACTTGATGAAAACATTTGAAAGTAAGATTACAAATGACAAACTCTTATTAATACCAACCATGCAGGGGTAAAAATCTATGATCAAAGCATATAAATTATATTTTGACTTCTTTTATTACTAATTACTTTTTTTTGTTTTTAGGAAAAATTGGTTGCTAATTGCAGTGAACATGGATACTCTAATGATTTATTTTCTGGATTCAAGGCAAGGATATCCATCAAACCAACCACACATGATGGAGTTTGTGAATCTGTAAGACACTACATCCTACGTTTTAGGTCTAAAAATCATGTAATATAATTTATATTATCTTTTACTGAGGATTCTGTTATGATAGGGCAGTGTATAATTATCGTCTAAAAAAATGAAAGAGGACAGGGGCTAAGCATAAGGAGGTGAGAAAGTACTATGTCTGGAAAAATATTAGGGTATATATAATAAAATTTCACTATCCAAACACATCTCAACACAAGTTACTTATTCTCCTAATGATCAATTTTCTTGCAGTGTCCAACAAAATCAAATGATAATGATTATGGTTATTATGTTTGTAAATTTATGAAAGAGATCATTTTTCATCAACAAACAAGAATCCCTAAAGAGGTATTTTCAAAAACAACTGCTCGTTCGTTTAATTTATTTATTAATTCTTTATTTTTATATTGTGCAGTACTACTCTGACTTCCGAAAAGCCTCATACTCACAAGACGATATAGAAATGTTCAAAAACGAGTGGGCCGCATACCTGATGGCAGATTGCACACAAATAACATGAAGATCTGACATGGGGACGTGTACAACTGACGATCATTTTTGAGAGGGGTTAAGGGGATCAAAAGATGACATATTTTTGTATGTAATTGATCGTAGGAATATTGTAATTGTTATTAAATAAAACATAATTTATCCAATGAGTCAATTTCCCATTTTAACAGATGATATGTACCAACAACATTCAAGAATGATGAACCACTCAAAGGGTCTCTCTTTTGTTTAAAATGGACATAATTTTAAATGAAAACAACAACTGACCTATGGAAATCCGACCAAATGCATTCAGATTGTCTTGATCCTTTACGAGAACGATCCAATGGTGCTTTGGGGACATGTACGAGTCAACCCCGCCTCAATATGAGGCACGATGTGGCCGATACCACTCAAAGGGTCTCTCTTTTGTTTAAAATGGACACAATTTTAAGTGAAAACAACAACTAACCTATAGAAATCCAACCAAACACATTCCGATTTTGATGATCCTTTAATAGAATAATCCAAGAGTGTGTTGGGGGCGTGTACAAGTCATCCCCGCCTTAATCTGAGGCACGGTGTGGCCGATACCATTCAAAGGGTATCTCTTTTCTTTAAAATGGACACAATTTTAAGTGAAAACAACAACTGACCTATGGAAATCCAACCAAATGCATTCGGATTATGTTTATCCTTTAGGATAATGATCCAAAAGTCCTTTGTGACTTATAAGAGTCATCCCCGCCTTAATCCGAGGCATGGTGTGGCCGGTACCACTCAAAGGGTCTCTCTTTTGTCTAAAATGGACAAATTTTTAAGTGAAAACAACAACTAATGTACGGAAATCCTACCAAACGCATTTGGATTAT
This sequence comes from Viscum album, assembly GCA_963277665.1. Taxonomy (NCBI): domain Eukaryota; kingdom Viridiplantae; phylum Streptophyta; class Magnoliopsida; order Santalales; family Viscaceae; genus Viscum; species Viscum album. The sequence continues at coordinate 1,154,236,161 of OY728135.1, forward strand.
GTTAATACTTTAAGATAACGATCCACGGGTGTGTTGGGGATGTGTACGAGTCATCTACGCCTCAATCCGAGGTACAGTGTAGCCGGTACCTCTCAAAGGGTCTCTCTTTTGTTTAAAATGGACACAATTTTAAGTGAAAACAACAACTAACCTACGAAATCAGACGAAACACGTTTGTATTGTATTGATCCTTTAGGAGAACGATCCACGAGTCCCTTTTGACATGTATGAGTCATCCAAACCTCAATAAGAGGCACGGTGTGGCCGGTACCACTCAAAGGGTCTCTCATTTGTTTAAAATAGACACAATTTTAAGTGAAAACAAAAACCAACCTACGGAAATCTGACTAAACGCATTAGGATTGTCTTGATCCTTTAGGAGAATGATCCAAAGGTCCTTTGTGATGGGTACGAGTCAACCCTACCTCAATCCGAGGCACGGTGTGGCCGGTACCATTCAAAGGGTTTCTCTTTTGTTTAAAATGGGAAAAATTTTAAGTGAAAACAACAACTGACCTACGGAAATCGGACCAAAAAAATTCTTATTGTGTTGATAGATTAGGAGAAAGATCCATGTTTGCATTGGGGACATGTATGAGTCATCCTCTCCTCAATCCGAGGCAAGGTGTGGCCGGGACCACTCAAAGGGTCTCTCTTTTGTTTAAAATGGACACAATTTTAAGTGAAAACAAAAACCGACCTACGGAAATCCAACCAAATACATTTTTATTGTGTTGATACTTTAAGAGAACGATTTATGGGTGTGTTGGGGATGTGTACGAGTAATCCCCACCTCAATCCCAGGCATGGTGTGGCCAGTACCACTCAAAGGGTCTCTCTTTTGTTTTAAATTGACACAATTTTAAGTGAAAACAACAACTGACCTACGAAAATCCGACCAAACACATTCGTATTGTGTAGATAATTTAGGAGAACGATCTACAGGTGCATTGGAGATGTGTACGAGTCATCCCCAGCTCAATCTGAGGCATGGTGTGGCCGGTACCACTCAAAGGGTCTCTCTTTTGTTTTAAATGGACACAATTTTAAGTGAAAACAACAACTGACCTACGTAAATCTAACCAAACACATTTGAATTGTGTTGTTCTTTTAGGAGAACGATCCAAGGGTCCTTTGTGATGTTTAAGAGTCATACCCTCCTCAATCTGAGGCATGGTGTGGCTGGTACCACTCAAAGGGTCCCTCTTTTGTTTAAAATGGACACAATTTTAAGTGAAAACAACAACTGACCTACGAAAATTTGAAAAAACAAATTTTAATTGTATTTATCATTTAGGATAAAGATCCAAGGGCATGTTGGGGACATGTAAGATTCATCCCTGCCTCAATCTGAGACATGGTGTGGCCGGTACCACTCAAAGGGTCTCTCTTTTGTTTAAAATGGACACAATTTTAAGTGAAAACAAAAGATGGCCTACAAAAATCCAACCAAACACATTCAGATAGTATTGATCCTTTAGTAGAACAATATAAGGATACTTTTTGACTTTTACGAGTCATCCCCGCCTCAATCCAAGGCACGTTGTGGCCCGTACCACTCAAAGGGTCTCTCTTTTGTTTAAAATGGACAAATTTTTAAGTGAAAACAATAAATGGACTACGGAAATCCAACCAAACACATTAGGATTGTGTTGATCCTTTAATATATTGATCCATGGGTGTGTTGGGGATGGGTATGAGTCATCTCCACCTCAATTTGAGGCACAATGTGTCCGGTACCACTGAAAGGGTCTATCTTTTGTTTAAAATGGACACAATTTTAAGTGAAAACAACAAATGACCTATGAAAATGAGACCAAACTCATTCAGATTGTTTTGAACTTTATTATAACGATACAAGGGTCCTTTGTGATGTGTATGAGTCATCCCTACCTAAATATGAGGCACGGTGTGGCCGATACCACTCAAAGGGCCTCTCTTTTGTTTAAAATGGACACAAATTTAAGTGAAAACAAAAACTAACCTAAGGAAATCTGACCAAATGCATTTGGATTGTCTGGATCCTTTAATATAATGATCCACGGGTACTTTTGGATGTGTACGAGTCAACCGAGCCTCAATCCGAGGCACGGTGTGGCTGGTACCACTCAATGGGTCTCTCTTTTCTTTAAAATGGACAAATTTTTAAGTAAAAACAACAACTGACTTACATAAATCCGACCAAACACATTCGGATTGTGTTGATCCTTTAAGATAATGATCCAAGGGTGTGTTGGGAACGTCTATGAGTCATCCCCGTCTCAATACGAGGAACAGTGTGGCCGGTACCACTCAAAGGGACTCTCTTTTGTTTAAATTGGACGCCATTTTAAGTGGAAACGACAACTGACATACAGAAATCTGACAAACACATTATGATTTTTTTGATCCTTTAGGATAATGATCCATGGGTCCTTTGTGAAATGTACGAGTCATACCTTCCACAATTTGAGTCACAGTGTGTCCGGTACAACTCAAAGGGTCTCCCTTTTGTTTAAAATGGACACAATTTTAAGTGAAAACAACAACTGACCTAAGGAAATCAGGCCAAACGCATTAGGATTGTCTTAAACCTTTAGGATAATGATCCAAGGGTCCTTTGTGATGTGTACGAGTCATCCCAGCCTCAGTATGAGGCACGATGTGGCCAGTACCACTCAAAGGGTCTCTCTTTTGTTTAAAATGGACAAATTTTTAAATGAAAACCGCAACTGGCCTACAGAAATCTGACCAAACGCATTTTTATTGTGTTGATACTTTAATAGAACTATAAACGGGTGCATTGGAGATGTGTATATGTAATCCCCGCATCAATCCGAGGCATGGTGTGGCCGGTACCACTCAAAGGGTCTCTCTTTTGTTTAAAATGGACATAATTTTAAGTGAAAACAACAACTGACCTATAGAAATCTAACCAAACGCATTCGGATTGTGTTGATCCTTTAAGATAATGATACATTGGTGCGTTGGGGACATTCAAGAGTCATCCCCGCCTCAATCAGAGGCACGATGTGGCCGGAACCACTCAAAGGGTCTCTCTTCTGTATAAAATGGACACAATTTTAAGTGAAAACAATAACTGACCTACGGAAATCTGACCTAACACTTTTGGATTGTCTTGGTCCCTTAGTAGAACGATCCAAGGGTGAATTGGGGAAATTTACGAGTCAACCCCATCTCAATATGAGACACGGTGTGTCCGGTACCACTCAAAGGGTCTCTCTTTTGTTTAAAATGGACAATTTTTAAGTGAAAACAACAACTGACCTACGGAAATCCGACCAAAAACATTTAGATTGTATTGATTCTTTAGGATAATGATCAAAGAGTCCTTTGTGATGTGTAAAAGTCATCCCCACCTCAATCCAAGGCACGGTGTGTCTGGTACCACTCAAAGGGTCTCTCTTTAGTTTAAAATGGACACAATTTTAAGTGATAACAACAACTGACCTACGGAAATCTAACCAAATGCATTCATATTGTCTTGATCCTTTAAGATAACAATACACGGGTCCTTTTTGACATGTATGAGTCATCTTTTCCTCAATACAAGGCATGGTGTGACCAATACCCCTCAAAGGGTCTCTCTTTTGTTTAAAATGGACACATTTTTATGTTAAAACAACAACTGACATAAGGAAATACAACCAAACTCATTAATATTGTGTTTATCCTTTAAGAGAACGATACATTGGTGATTTAGGGACGTGTATGAGTCAACCCCACCTCAATCGAAGACACAGTGTGGCCGGTACCACACAAAGGGTCTAACTTTTGTTTAAAATGGACACAATTTTAAGTGAAAACAACAATTGAACTATGGAAATATGACCTAACGCATTTGGATTGTATTGATCCTTTAGGAGAACTATAAAATGGTCCTTTGTGATGTTTAAGATTCATCCCCACCTCAATCCAAGGCACAGTGTTCCTGGTAGCATTCAAAGGGTCTCTCTTTTGTTTAAAATGGACACAATTTTAAGTGTAAACAACAACTGACCTATGGAAATGCAACCAAACGCATTCGGATTGTCTTAAACCTTTAGGAGAATGATCTGCGAGTCCTTTTTGATGTGTATGAGTCATCCTTGCCTCAATACAATGAACGGTGTGGCTGGTACCACTCAAAGAGTCTCTCTTTTGTTTAAAATGGTCAAATTGTTTAGTGAAAACAACAACTGACCTACAGAAATCTGACCAAACGCATTCAGATTGTCTTTATCCTTTTTGAGAATGATCCATGGTTCCTTTGTGATGTGTAAGAGTCAACCCCACCAACCCCCTAGATCACCCCCACCCTCCCTGGACACCGTCCCACCCCTGGGCACGCCCACTCCTCTGGACACCCCCACCCCTTGGAATGCCCCCTCAACCCCCTGGACACCCCCACCCCCTAGACATGCCCATGGACATCACCCCCCCACCTCAGACAGCCCCCAAACCCCCTAGACATCCCCAACCCTGGACAACCACCACCCCTTGTACGACACCCCCACCCCTCCTTGACACCACCCCACCACCTGTATACCCCAACACCCCCCCATGGACGGACACCCCCACCCTCCCACCCCCCATGGACAGCTCCACAAACCCCTAGACCACCCGGACACCCCACCCCCTAGAAATCCCCCTGACACCCTGAACACCAGCCAACCCCCATAGACACCACATAGACAGCCCCCCCCCCCCCGCATGGACCCCCACCTAGATAACCCCCTCCTTGGACACCACCCACCCCCCTTGGAAATCCCTACCAACACCCTGGACTGCCCCCCAACCCCTACCCCCCTAGACACCCCACCCCCTAGACACCCCAATCCCCCCCGGACTCCCCCATCCCACCCTCTTGGACACCACCCCACCCCCCTTAGATAGCCCCACTAACCCCCTGGACCGCCCCACCCCCCGGACACCCCACCCACCCCTGGAAATCCCCCCCGACACCCTTGACTCCAGCCCACCCCCTGGACACCCCATGGATAGACACCCCCCCCCCCCACCGGGACACCCCCTCCTAGACACCACCCCACCACCTAGACACCCCCTAGACACCACCACCCTCCTTGGATAGCCTCCAACCTCCTGGACCGCCCCCACCTCCTGGACACCCCCATCCCCCCAGACACCCCCTACCCCCCTTGGACAGCCACACGGACACCCCCTACCCCCAACCCCTTGAATTCTAAATATATTTATTTATGTATTTAATTAACATATGAATTGTGTGTTAATGGTGTATGGGTATACTTGGTGTAATTAGATTATGATTTATGATTTAATTTTGTATGGGTATACTTATTGATATGCTGAATTATTTGCAGGTGCTGTTTGGGTGTGTTGCTGCAGATTTGTTTGTAGTAGATGGGACATTTATCAGCGCTTTTTTAGCGCTGATAAAAGAGGAATTTATCAACGCTAAAAAAGCACTGATAAAATGAACATTTATCAGCACTAAAAGAGCACTGATAATGGCCTCCTTTATCACCGCTAACAAAGCATTGATTAATTGTACATTTATCACTGATAAAAAAGCACTGATAAAGGCTTCCTTTATTAGTGCTCTTTTAGCACTGATAAACTGATCCTTTATCAGCGATTTTTTAGCATTGATAAATGTACATTTATCAGCGCTGAGATTTACAGCGCTTTTTAGCTCTGATAAAGCCCGTTTTTAGTGCTGATAATGCCCGTTTTTGTAGTAGTTTCCATTTTCAAATGATTTATAAACCATATTTAGTATATAATATAACATGTTATCAATCTGATGATGAGAAAATTCAAAAAAAAATCAGTTAAGGATAGAATGTTAGCATACATCATGAATGAATATGGAATTATGAAATTTGGAAATAGGTCATGTGTTCCATAAATACCTCAACTAAAAAAGGGAACTATTAGATGATACATATAGCTCAAATTTATCTATACAACCGGGTAGTACCAAGATGTATAGAGAACTAAAGGAACATTTTTTAGGATAATATAAAGCAGGAAATTGCTGACTATGTGTCAAGTTGCATAATTTTTCAACAAGTGAAGACTGAGAGACAATATACTAGAGTATTCATTCAACCTATAACTATTTATATGTTTAAGTGGGATGAAATTATGTTAGAACTTTTCACAGGACTACCGAGGATACCTAGAAGGAATGGTGCGATATGGTTTATTGTTGATTATCATACAAAATCAGCACATTTGATTTCTATAAGAACATATTTATCTCTTTTGAACCTGACATGACTCTATATTAATGATGTTTTAAGACATTATGGTGTGTCTTTATCATTTTTTTTCTGATTGTGATCCCCTTTTTACATCCAAACTTTGGAAGAGTCTTAAGAAGGATCTAGATACCAAGCTTCATTTGAGAACCACCTACCATCTTCAAACCAACAGAATGTCTGAAAGGACTATTCAAACATTAAAATACATGTTGATATCACACTCACATAACTTTCAATGTGTTTTTAATATTATTTACCTTAGGTATAGTTTTCCTTAAATAATAATTTTCAATCAAGTATTCAATTGGTTCCTTATGAAGAATTATATGGAAAGAGATGTTATACTCCAACATGTTGGGATGATGTTAATGAGAGGAAAATTATGGGTCCAAATCTTATTTAAGAAATAATGAAAAAGGTAAAAACTATCCATTCTTATATTAATATAGCTCAAAGTAGGTAAAAGAGTTATGCTGACGACCTGATAAGGGATTTAAAATTTCATGCGGAAGATCATGTCTCTTAGAAAGTATCTCTATGGAAGGGTGTCATAAGGTTCAGTTATAAAGGGTAACTAAGCCCCACGTACATCATTAAATTTTAAATTCTATAAGGAATTTGAGATATAGATTATCAATTATCAATTAAACCATGTCTCTCTAATGTTCAATATGTTTTCCACATATCATTACTAAGGAAGTACATACCAGACCCAATGCATGTAATCAGCTATGATAAAATAGAACAAGAACCTAATTTGAATTACTATAGAGGGTCTATATTTATTATTGAAAATAGAGATAAATTATAGAGAAATAATAAAACTTGATTGATAAAGGTTATTTGGAGAAACCATAAAATGGAAGAATCAATGTGGGAACCTGAGGATGTTATGAAGAAGATCCACCCTCATCTATTTAGAAGGTAATATTCATGAAACATTTCAATGAATAAATTTTCTATGTAGTGAAGAATATAACACCCCAAGATTTTATGGTTTGTATCTTCCTAAATAAATTATTTTTATTTGATATCTTACATACAATGATATATCGATCTTAAACAAACTGTGACATACTATTAATTATTAACATGAATGTGGGAGTAGTAATGTGACTATTAAGAAGAGTAAACATTCCATTAGAATAGTAACTTCACCTATGAATGTATAAATAATATTTAGGTATCTTATAAATGAAAATATGACATATTTATATCAAGAAATAATTAAATAAATGTTTTTTAATGGATAAATTAAGCGTTGGTATTTTTGGGAAACCTAAAATCTTATTTACCATATTATAATGAACATAATGATTTAAAATAAAACAAATATTCATAAAATAGATTCATAAATATATATTTTTATTCATTATAGTTATAATATATATTTATGAGACCATAATTAATTTTTTCAATGTGTCATAAAATCGATTATAAATTTTAAATCAATATTTTTTCAAATAAATGACAATTTTAATTAAAAATTAAATTTATAATAATTAGAAAATTATTTTCATAAAATATTGTGTAGTTTTGAAATGTAAATTTCAAAAAATGGTTATATTTATTTTTTTTATTTTTTATGAAATAGTTGATTTTTTTGTGAATAGTGAAATACAAAAATTTATGATATTGTACATTTTATGCCATATAAATGAATTTTTGAGTCATGGATGATGTAATATACTATTATTTCAAACTCAAATGCACTAGTTACTCTAATTAGTATTAATAATCAACACTATTTATATACATTAGAAAAACTATTAAATATGTGAATATAATAATCATAAACACCCCTCTCCTCCCACTATAAATATTACTCCTCACCAACACTTCTCAGCGCACATTATAAGCCTTGGAGATTACTAATATTATAAAAAAATTCAATCTCAAGCCACTTCCCCAAGTCATGGTATTTCTAGTCTCACGAAAAAACCATTTCCATGTGCCTTAAAGAGGTTCTCAAATAGATGATATTCAAGAGGTAAAGTACTCTTTCTTTCCCTTAAAACTTCTTTTCTTTTCCTATCATATCCTTAACTCTACTATCCAAAGTGGAATGGTATCCACAATATGAAATATATAATAGAATTTTATTTTTTTAATGGAATAACCATATTAAAATCTCTTATCTTAATCTTTTAATTCTAAAAATGAAAACATTTTTCATGAGGTGACGATTCACCGCCTTTGTGAATGACGAGTTTTCATTTTTCATTAACACATTAAAGGATGGTAATAAAAAAATTTGTGGTTAAAAAATATTTCAATATGTGTATTAATACTTATTTAATGTTATGAAACTAGTAAATAATCTAAATATTAAATAAAATGATACTGGTTCGTGATGGTCGTAAAAACCACCAAAAGAAAATAATCATTTTCATTAAGTTGTTATCAAATCAATCACCCTCATGTAAAAAAAATGATATGTGGGACCATTTAAATTTATGGATGTTAATTAATACTATATAATTTCACTTATAGAGATTTATTCCAATTGTACAAGAACTTCCATAATTTTACACAAGCAAATAGATCTTGAAACCATGAAACAAACACTTTTAGAAGAACGAAGATAAACATTATAACTTATCAAAATGGACAAAAATGAAATTAATAAATTATAATCAATAAAATATATATTAAATAGGTTCTTAAATAAATAATTAATGAATCTAAATATATTATCCAAGACATTAAGTACAGTTACAGAACACTTTCAGACATAAGGTAAGTGATTCCTCATCTCACTTTTTATTTCTGTGATAAATATTCCATATTCACCAATAATTTATTTCATGTGGTGTATATACTTCCATTTGATATATCATATAATTAATCTCATTATATTCAGGTTATTCAATGCATCATTTTATAATTATTTCTTTAATGGATCATATGATTCGACTAATTACTTAGTGGTAAGGGGTTTCCACGTCTCACTTCTACTCATGTGAGATATATTCCTTATTAAAACCTTATTTATTGTTTTTGGGTTATATAATAACCTTTGATATATCATATCATTAATTTAATTATCTTTATGGTTTTCAATTATTCATTTGATAATTATTACCTTCATGGGTCATAAAATTTAGCTGATTATAAATTGGTAAGAGATTTCTTGACTAAATTGTAATTCATTGGGTTAAACTTATATATCATTTATTATTTCATTGTAAGGTAATGTGGTGAATGAATTTTCATTTATTTTATGTCATATTTATGCCTCTTATTTCTATTTTCTATTAATAAACATAATCTATTCATTTTAGTAATCATATGATCCTTGTAAGGGACTTCATCTCAATTTTATTTCATTAAGGCATATTGTTGGTGTTATGAACCTATTTTATATGGTGTAAATACTAACACTTTTATTTATGATCATTATTCATTTTATATTTAATTAAATATCCTTATTTATTATTTTAAGGATATTATTATTTTCTTAGTCACATACCAATTCTTCAGATGGTGTTTAAATTGGATGTAATTTGATTGATTGGGGAAATATTGTTAAATCTGTATGTCTTACTAAATAAATATATTTCATAATAAGGCATATTTATTCATGAATTAAATAGTTAATTTTTATATTTGGGGAATGTTTTTGAAATACAAACATGGGTGGGGATATATTTTATATAGCATGTCGATGCATCAGTTGTATCATGAGACAACAAAGTTGGCCAAAATAAATGGGTTTTACCCATACCGATTAAACCATCTCAGGAAAGGTATTGTTGGTAGAGGTACCATGATGCATGAGACCATGGAATATGAATTATAATTCATTTAATTTATTAATATTTCAATAATTATTATCCATGATATTTTCACTATGGTGATATCTATGGATTCAGATTGTGATAAAGTTATTGATTAAATGGAATTTTTTTATATTCATTTAAATTTCTATAATGATTACTGCTTAAACTCTCATGATTGAAATGTTTTTGATTAAATGTAATTTATTTCAGTTATTTATACCTTACCATTTTGATTTGTTTTATTTATTATTGATTCATTAATGCTTCTGTTTTATTTAACCCTTACTAAGTATTTGTGATCACACTTCTATTTGTTGTCCTTTCCCCAGGTTATGAAGAAGAAATTATGGAATGGGGTGAAGGATGATATTAATTACCATTTTTATTTTTTATATTAGATTACCAATATAATAAGGGTATCATGTATATATCTAGTTCTTCAATACTACTAAAATGATTGGTCATTTGGGATTTTTAGCTTTTATCTATTCGAATGTAATAAAGTAAGGCATTGGATTCAGTCTATTGGGGTATGGGTCTTCAAAAAGAAACCCATGGATAGTTAAAATCAATAGCTCATAAAAAAGGATATCAATACGCAAAAGTTATTTCAGGATGTGATAGTGATGAAGAGTTTCATTGAAAGGGGGATATTGAAGTGTGTGATGGAGTTTGATGCTCCACTAGATCATATATACTGAAGCTTCCACCCATATTATATTGGAGATTAGTTCATATATTTTCAAAGGATTTTAATTGAGTTTATTTTACATTATAAACTAGTTAAATATAATGAAAATATATTCTTGGAAATATATATTCATGGATCCTCATACACATGTTATGATTATAGAAAATATATTAATGAAATTTAAATAAATGTGTTCATAGATGTGAAGAATATACCATTCATAATAAATTAATGATGAATGTGAATATGTTTGCTAAATATCTTTAGGATCTATAACTAGTCCTATTAATTTTATTTTATTTTATTAAAAATACACTTTATGAGAAAGTGGTAACCACACACAGCCCCTCAAAAAATATTTCAACTTACATATTTCAAAATTTAAAATATCCCATAAGAACCCACCCACATCAATGCACCTCAAACCATATCTATGAACCTTGTTTCAAATTTCAAACAACACTAATGCCTCAAGCCATGAAACTGAGTCAAATGTTTTCACAACGCAAAAACTTCATCAGCCACTAGAGTTTAACCAACATCACCTCACCTCTATCACCAACACATCACCACTGTTCACTCCAAAATTCACCGTCATCACCATTTCTTGACATCGAGCCACACATCACTAAATCCCAATCACTTTGAAAAAATACATCACCCAAAAAGAAGTCGATCCAACTGAAAAGTTCATGTCTCCAAAGAACAGTAGTGCAAAACCAAGAAGACCTCAAACTATTGAAAAGAAAAACATGCATTGAAGATATGAGTAGATAACCACCCTATTTTCACAACCCCTTCGTTGTGGCCAAACTTTTATGCACCACTGACTCATCCATTTTCCATCACCACATCTCCATAAAAACCTAATGCTCCTTGTCTAAACAACATAAAACCCACCACCCCAATGTAACACACACCCAAAAACTCATGCGGACCATTACAACCGACCAACCTAGAAAGGGGTTGTGGTCCTAGAGACCAGAGAGGGGAGAGAGAAGGGACTCACAGATCAATTCAATAAGGAAGTATCATTGCATAAAACCTTCAATCTGAATTAAAAAATATAACACACAAAAAATAACACATAAAAACCAAAAGGCATGGGAAAATCATTAAGGAAAATGAATGAATAAATGGGAATGTAACCCAAAAAGATCCCAATATAAATGAATCCAAGGGTATGAAACCCTATAGGGAATAAAGAAAATAAATAAAACGGGAATGAAGCCCTAAAAAATAGAGACATGATGCTATGAAATTGAAAACTCCCTATCTGCTAAACCCAAAATCTCAAGGGAACCAGCTTTCTAGATATGACCCGGAATGGAGCGGTGAAGCTCAAGGTAAGAGTGCAGAGGAGACATCCTGAAAGAAAGCCTAAGAGACACAGATCAGAGGGACGCGCGAGGGAGGAAACCCTGAGCAGAGAGAGTGATAAGAAGCAAGAGACTATATATGGGATAAATGAGGAAGGAGGGAAGAACCAGAAGGAAAAGAAGTATAGGCTCTATCACTGCTAAAGGAGAGAGAAACCCTAGAAGGAGGAGTGAAATGATAAACCAAGGCATCCAGGAGAGTGTGGAACTATCCATTTGAGGACCTATGACTAATGAATAATAATCTTATTATAATTTAAACAGAACAAATATACTTGGATGAAATAAAAAAATTGGAAAGAATATTGAGAATCCATATTTGGATTGTCATGTATAATAGATGCTTCAATATATTGAGAATATCTAAAGGATGAAGGGATGAATATGGAAAATATAAATCTAGAGATAATGAGATAGCAGAGTTTCATTACAGTACTCATGTATTAGTGTTTATATTCTAAAATACACTCCAAATGAGTTTGGAGAGGGTTCGAAATATTCTAATAGTATAAAAATGTATCTAAAGTGTTTAAATATTATTTTTAGTGGTTAATGATTCCTTGAGTTTGTTTAAGAATTATATTATCCAAAAATTTATGAATTTGTAATATGTATTTAAAAAAAATACATTGAATATGTGAAGGTTTTCTAGATTGAGTTGGAGTAGAAATCAGAAAATTTCTAAAGGAAACTACGATATATAAGGGTAACCTACTCAATATGTATTATTAGTTAGAGGAATTTACATAAAGGAAACCTAGATAGAAGAGATTGAATCACGTTATTCAACATCCTCTATGAATATGTAAAGGTTAATATGGTATTATGTAAATATCTGCCCAATAATATGTGAAGTTAATTTGTTTGATACATAAACATATTTAATGAAGAAAATGGAGAAGTCACAATAAAATATGATACATAAATTTAATTTTATCAATACATAATATTCATTTATCACCATAAATGTTTTATTTAAGGGTAATAGTTAGAAAAATTTTCATTTAGGGGAATCATATATAAAGATATCTCAATATCATATTAGATGATATACTCATAAACCTAGATGACGTTGAAGATGTTATTCCTTGACGTAAATATAAAAATTATTCAAATATATTATGTTTAAATATAAGAATATGATAGTCATTCTGGGAAGGAGATGATCATATCATTAAGAATAATATCGCACTAAGAAGAAATATGAGGATGATGAAATGATGAAATAAAATGGAAGATTATGACGTGACCATGATAGGAGTGATCATGTCGCAAAAAATATATTCAGAATATATGTAATAATTCACTCATATCATGAGGAGAGAGACATGTGGTAGTTATATATAGAATGAATATAATAGGATATTCACACTATGAATTGGGATTCCATAGAAAAACTATACTGATCAAGAGAAAAGTTAGAGTTCACTCACACGATGAACAATGGATTGCAACATGAAGTTCTATGTTTCCTTAATTCCACTCTTTATTGAGTTATAACATATTTAGTGGATGTTTTAAAGAAGGTTAATACCAAGTATTATGGAATATATATTGGTGATATCTTTATTCAGGTATTTAATGATAGTTTAGGAGAAGATCTAACTACTTAAAATACAGGGATATTTTCATATTTGTATATGGAAATAAATTTATAGGATTATAAATATAAATGATACATAAGAAGAAAGAGAGGATTAAGGGGTTGAGATCCCAATACCATGTTTTAATAATAACATAATTGTAAGATAGAACTGTTTCCCTCCCAATTATATATATATTTTATAAAATAAAAAAGTTAGGGAATAAATAATTCTGAATATCTTCCACGTACATTTATTATCTATATTATACATTGATACTCGATAAAGGTTGATGTGAGCAAGGAAAACTATCTAGATTCTATATAAGATCAAGAGGATTGGTAACTTAAAGAGACCAATGTGAATTCACTATAGTAACTACCATCTATCAATAGTTGTCTCTAATTTAAAAAAGGATATGATAATTTTATGTAGTCACATCTTAAAGAATATTAGTGATCTTTTTAATGAGTGAGTTGTAAGAAGTTTTTGTATACTTATTGGAGTCAGTATAAAGAAAAAAATTAAAAGATTTTAAAACATATTAGGATAAAAATAGGATTTTTTTGAAGATTTAATATTGTATTCACCTGTATAATATAATTGATATGCATACGTCATAATCAACCTAAATTCATCATGGAGTAGATTCCCACATTAGGATGAAAACATGTAAAAATTCCATCTGGAGAGTTTTAAAACTATTTACCTTGCATGTAATTTGACTAAATTAGGGGAAATCATTAGAATATATATATATATATATATTATACTAACAAATAATAGAGGTCCAAATATTGATTGTGAAATTTAAAAGGATAAAATTATTTTTTAAAAAAATCATACTGATTCATCCCCCACTATGGTAACTACATGATCATAATGGAGCACAATAAAGAGTGTTACTATGAAAGGGGAATTTTATATTCTGAACCATTTTCACACACTAACATTTCGATAGAATTCGGTATGTTTTAGGACTACTAAAAAAGTTTTACAATGTTGTTTCTATTGGACTATGATTTCCATATATATAAGGGGGTTTTTGTAGAACTTTTGTAAATACCAAAGATTAATAAATGTTTGGAAAAGAAAAGGAATGACACAATCTAGATTAATTGACATATATATCATTATGTATATGTATTTAAATTCATAATTCATTTTCTGAAATCACATGGAAATGAATATACATTGGTAGTAATATACTATGTGTCAAAATGAATTAAATAAGCAGCTTTTCTAGAAAAATTGGGTCCATTCGAAGTGATATTTATTGGAAAAAATATTTTCTATTGATATGGAGTTCCAACATACATAATTAGTGATAATCATGTAAATTTTAAGATTTTTTTTGAATAATTAATGGTTATATATGTATGAAATAACAAGAAAATTAAAACTTACTATACACATACTAGTTGATAAATAAAAGATTCAAGAAATGATTTGAAAGGAATATTATGTGAAACAATATGTGACTCAAGGAAGGATTGTACATAAAATTTAGAGGATGGACATTAGGAATAGAAAATTTCTTTTAAGAAACTTATTGTTATGACCGCATATAGATTTTTATTTAGAAATAAATGTGACTTACTAGTGGATATTGAGCAAAAAACGTTTTTAGTTGAAAACCCTATACCAAGATTATAAGAGTGTTATTGAAAGATGAAAATTAGATTTGAATGAGCTAAAAGTTATTTTAAAGTATTCATATGAAAATGAAATAATTTAATAGTATATATTAAAATCCAGTCATGATATATTGATTCGATTGGAGAATTTTTAAGATAGACTCTAACGCCCCAGTTCTGGAAGCCACCCAGGGGTCCCCGTACCCAGTAGGTCACATGGCCTAAAGCACATTTCCCTGAATGCCAGTGGCCGCTGACTAACAGTGAGGGCCTTAGATGTGATGGTGGGGAAACTATGCCCTCATTGGCAGAGTACAAAATGGAAGTAAACAACACACAATAGCGGAAGCAATAAATATCTAACAACAATAGACATCAGAAGACTAATAGAGAAACAATTGGAGAATATATATATATATATATATATATATATATATGATGCATTATACATATATGTCTTGGAAAGTATCAAAACAAGTCACAATAATGAATATAACACTAAACCAAGTACAAAAGAAAAATAGATGAGCAACTCCTCAGCATCACAAGCCTCAGCTAGATCACATGCTCTCTAGCTCCAATGCAATCAAGTACCTGAAGTCGAAGGGTGCTTTCCCTTGTCTATACCTGTAGCAATATAATCTGTTTGTTCCCAAAAGAATGGCCCAAACAGGTTTTGAGACTAAATCCTAGTAGGAAACCACTCGAAGATCTATTCCAAATAGTTAGTTAGTATATGGCAGGTAAAAGTACAGAAGAAGTAAACAAGGAAGGAATAACCAGTAAACAATCAACTGTTTAAGCATTCAAAACACCACACAAAAAGAAATAGAAAAACAGATAACACAACAGGTAACCCTCTGGGAAGTACCCACATCCCATCCCCTCTGGTTCTACCTATCAAGAACAAGCAACCCTCTCTACCGCACACACAATCTCACCCCTCTAGTTCAGCTAAAGTATCGACTCTCTGGGGAAGAACTCACCGTCAATTTCCCATGTAGTCTCGTATCGTATTAAAGGTGCTCTAGGGAAGCACTAAACGTCAATTCACCCTGTGTCCCACATCATGAAACTATAGACACTTTGTGGAAGGGCTCAATGTCAATTCCCCCTATATTCTCGCATCGTATAATTATAAAGACACTCTAGAGAAGCCCTCAATGTCAATTCTCCCTATGGTCTATACACCAGGTTCTCATGGCCCTCTTTATGTCAACATGCATAGAATCGCATAACGGAAAAAGTAAACCTCAAGAACTACTTGGCTAGAAGTCTACAACATAACAGTATGTCAGAACATAAGTCACTCCATCCTATAATAATATGCATGGAAAAGGAACAACATCCAAACAGGGAAACTATACCCAAGGGTCAAATACAGGAAAAACATGCATGGGAAATACATCCAAAGCACATCAAATTACCCTATTCATAAATAATAACCTCTACTTAGGCATACAAGTAAATCAGGAAAACAAAAGGGGAAAAACAGTAAACATGCAATACCTCGTTCAACGGTATTGGTGGAAATTGCACATAATACTCAAAGAATTTTTACAGATAGGCACAAACCACCTACCTCAAGGTTAGGAGATCAATATACTTGAGCCTCAAAGCTTGAATCATATTAGAACATCTTTGATCTCTGAAAACGCATAAAACATTCAACCCACAATAACATGAAAAAGGGGAGGAATTGGAAAGTGATGCTCTAGAAGAAGGAAGATATTACCTCTGTGATTCCAACACACTCAATGGAAATCGATTCAAAGAACAGATTTGCAATCTGGGGCTCTGGAAAGTCTCAGCGTCATACTTGTGCTCCGGGATGTTTCGGCCGAAGGAGAATACACCCCTGTCCATTAGATGTGACCCTGGTCCATTTAATGAAAAAAATACCCGTCACGTACTTTTTAAGCACACATCGTGTATTTGCCCATTCCGTACTCCACTTTAGGCAGCCTCTACGTCACCCCACACGACCCTGTGTGCGGCCATGACACGGCCGGAACACGACCTCTTGCGGCAATGAAGTACACAACATGTACTCATAAATTATAGGACGTTTACATAAAAAATTTCCCGAAACTCCTCTTTTCTCAAAAAACTCAACAAAAAAGGAAAAACATACCTTAAAGGAAGATTCGGGTTCTTAAAAACCTCCCCCCTTAAAGAAATTCATCCCCGAATTTTCCTAGTGCGGTGTAGAAGAAGAAACCTCGAACAACTCTGGCCACTACGGGTGTACATAGGCCTCCCTCCCATAGCCTCATCCTATACTCGCTCGTACTTCCATAGTACCCGTACTAGAGGAACAAACCGTCCATAGAGAACATTCGTAATGTGATCGAAAATCTAGATAGGATGCTCCTCGAAAGATGCATCCACCTCCAACTCATCTTCCACGAGTTGGAAATAATGATACGGGTCAGAAAAGTAATGTCGAAGCTCAGAAACATGGAAGACGTCAGGCATAACTTGATACCTCTAAGGTAACTGCAACTAATAGGCAACATGCCCAACTCTCTCCAACACCTCAAACGGCCCGATGTACCTCGACGAAAGATTACCCTGTCTCATAATCCAGTTGTGTCCCAACCTCGGTGTGACACATAAAAAAAACTTGATCCCTGACCTCGAACTCCAGAGGTCATCTCCTCTGATTAGCATAATACTTCTAACGAGACTGTGTAGTAGCCATCCTTTTTCGAATCAACTCTATCTGCTTTGTGGTCTCCTAAACAAGACGAGGTCCCAACAAATC
The DNA here is from genome assembly GCA_963277665.1 of Viscum album. NCBI lineage: Eukaryota > Viridiplantae > Streptophyta > Magnoliopsida > Santalales > Viscaceae > Viscum > Viscum album. Next base: position 1,154,254,227 of record OY728135.1, read on the forward strand.
TTCCTCTCCTACCTCTATCCAACATAAAGGTGATCGGCATGGCATACCATACAAAGCCTCATATGGTGCCATGTGAATAGTCTCTTGAAAGATATTATTGTAGGAAAAACTCACAAGAGGTATATGCTTCTCCCAAGGACCTACAAAATCTAGAATGCATGCTTGGAGCACATCCTCAAGAACCTGAATCATACGCTTGGACTGGCCATCTGTTTGGGGATGGTAAGTAGTACTCAAAAGTATCTGTGTGCCCAAGGCCTTATGAAGCCCTTGCCATACCCAAGAAGTAAAACGAGCATCCCTATCCGAAACAATGGAGTGTGGAACTCCATGCAGACATACAAACTCTTAGATGTACAACCTCCCCAACTCATCAACACTGAAGGTCTCCTTAATAGGAAAGAAGTGAGAAACCTTCGTGAGCCTATCGATGAAAACCCAAACTATGTCATTTCCTTGAGGAGACCTCGATAAACCGGTCACGAAGTCTATCGTGACATCATTCTACTTCCACTCAGGAATGGGTAACTGCTGTAAATGCCCTGCTGGTCACTGATGCTCCACCTTCACCTGGTGACAAGTGGAACACCTCATGATGAAACCAGCAATGTCCCTCTTCATACCTAGCCACAAATAATGATGGGGTAGATCATGATACATCTTTGTGATGCCAGGATGAACTTACCAAACTGAGGAATGAAAGTCCCTCATTAGCTCATCATGTATATCAGCTAGCACCCATATGCACCCCTGGAAATGCAAGATCTCATCCTCACGTATGGTCTACCATGGAATAGGGTCCTCTCCTGACATGCTTTCCCATAGGACCAGGCCTTCAGAATCTGATAGTTGCCTTATTCGTACTCGATCAATAAGGGTAGAGGTAACATCTAAAGAAGATAAAAACGTCTTCCCCTATTTGTCGTGCACCTCCAAATGCATCTTAGAGAATAGAGACATAAGCTGCCACTCACTGCTGGCCTCCCGAACTGCCTATATCTTAGTCCTCCTACTCAACGCATCAGCCACTGCTTCACCTTTCCCATGCATTTAGGCAAGCTCAAATTCAAAAGACTGAAGGTACTCAACCTAACATTGCTATCTCAAATTCAGATAACACTGAGTGAAGATGTCCTTGAGACTCTTGTGGTCGGTGAAAACCACAAAGTTCTCTCCCAGAAGATAATGTCTCCAGCATCGCAGGGCATGAACAATAGTTTCCAAATCCTAATCATGCGTCTGGTAATTCCTCTCATGTTGCCTCAACTACCGAGACCTGTACGCAACGAATCCACCTCCCTACATAAGCACAACTCCTAGCCCGATACCTGATGCATCACAGTAAATGTTATAGATCTTTCCCAACTCTGAAAAGTCTAGTATCAGTGCTGAAGTCAACCTCCCTTTCATCTATTGAAAGGATGAGCCACAAGGATCTGGCCATAAGAACTTCGCACCCTTCTTGCTCAGACCCATCAATGGTGCTGCTAAGCGTGAAAAGTCTTGTATGAAACATATTTATTATCCAGCCATCCCTAAAAAACTCTACACCTCAAAGAAATTCTCCGGCTGCTCCTAGGAACTACTGCCCTCACATTCTCTAGGTCTACTAACACTCCTGTCTCTGAGATAACATGACCCAAGAAGTGAATATGGTCCATCAAAAAGTGGTACTTAGAGAGCGTAGAATATAACTGATGATCCGTTAGTGTACTCAAAACGATATCAAGATGGGTAGCATGGTCATGTCGAGTGTGAGAGTACACCAAGATATCATCCACGAAAACAACCACAAAGGAATCCAAGTATGGATGGAATAGTCGGTTTATCAGGGCCTTGGAAACTGCAAGAATGTTCGTGAGACCTAACGGCATAACCATATACTCGTATAGACCATACCTTTTTCAGAAAGTTGTAAGAGGTATATCAAATGGTCTAACGAACAACTGACGATATCCGAACCTCAAATCGATCTTTGAGAACACCCGGGCTCCTCGAAGCTGATCAAAGTGTTCATCAATCCTCGGCAAGGGATATCAATTCTTGACCATCAACTAGTTCAACTTCTAATAATCCACACACAGCCTAAGAGTACCATTTGCCTTCTTTGCAAAAAAGACATGCGAACCCCAAGGAGAAGTACTGGGTCAGATGAAACCCTTGGCCTGTAACACCTCCAACTATTTCTTGAGCTGCAACAACTATGGTGTAGCCATCCTATAAGGAGGAATGGACATTGGTTCCACCCCTGGCACAAGCTCAATAGAAAATTCTACCTCACGATCCGGAGGAAAACCTGAAAATTCCTCTGGAAAGACATCCCTAAAATGATCCACCACTGGAGGAAAGTCTAACTATGAAGTCCCTTGGTCATCCAGATAAAGACTAGCAATCTGGGTTGTAACTGCTCACAACCCATAATGCTCTGGACCCGCTCTACTCGCCTGGACATCCCACTCACCTTTATGAAGAAAAGATCCAACCTTTGGTAATATGAAACTCACCCTGCGGCGATAACAGTCGAAGACTTCCTGGAAGGGAACTAGCTAGTCCATTCTGAGAATGACATCATAGCCTATCATATCCAGAACTTAAAGATCCCAAAGGAAGTGACACCCACCAACCTCAAGAGGTCACTCTTTGCACTGACATACACTAGATTTCATTGTCCTGAATGGAGTGTCTAGTGTCAAAACATCAGCAGAAAAAAAGATACGGATCCCAAGTCTCTCCACAATAGTGATAGATATAAATCTATGAGTAGCACCAGTATCAAAAAGAGATGAAGATAAAACCGAGGCAACTAGGATCGTACCTCAAACTGTATAGGGGTTGAGATCCTACTCCTGATGGGTCTGCTCTATTGTAAATTTCTGGCCAGCTTCATGGCCCTGTGACCCTACCTGACTACTCTAAGCTGATCCAACCTACTGTCGTCGGTGGCCTGGTGACTGACCACTACGGCCGTGACCTCCACCTCAGCCTGAACGGTCGAAAGAACTCCAGTTCCCAGACTGGTGAGAAACAGTGGGAGCTACTCCTATATGAGGAGTCGTAGAAGAACCCCTTTCACCAGCTGCTGTTGAAAAGATCTGACAGAAACACTGAAGGTGTCCCAACTTACCGCAAGATCGGCACTCCAATGGGTCTCTCTGGCACTGCAGTCTCGTATGTCTATTTCTCCCGCACTTTTAGCACACCACATAGCTACCAGAAGATGCATCCCGCCTAGTCGGATCTCCCTATGTAGTATCTTGGCGGCGCTTACTGTTATCAGCTGGCAGAGCACTAAATCTGGATGTCGAGCCTCCCTGGCTCAAAACTCCGAATTCCATCAGATTCTGCTCTGTGATCAGTGCCTGGTTGACGATGAAAGTGATGGAAGTCAACCTGAAGATATTCACCTGAGATCGGATATCCTGTCTGAGGCCATCCTCTAAATTCCTTTCCAGGAATAACCCATCTCCTCCAAAGAAGGGTGTGAAACGTTGAAGCTCGATGAAACAAGAGGAGTACTCTATAACCGATAGGGTACCCGGCTCAAGGCTCATAATCTCATAGGCTCGGATGGCCCTTAGTGTCTCTAGATAGAAGTATTCATAGAAGATGCACTGGAACTCATCCCATGCCATAACCTGCTAGTGTCCTGCCTATGAGATCACGTCCCACAACCTCTTGGTGGAGTCTCAGAGTATGTAAGTTGTAAGCTTAAATCTCTTCTCTAGAGGCATCTCCATATGCTCAAAGATCATCAGCATGGCTTAGATCCATGACTTTGTAGCCTGCGTTCCTCCTTCCCCTGAGAAGGTGGGAGGATGCTACTGCTGGAAGAACCAGATCAAATCATCCATCGACGGGGTAGGAGGCTGTGCTCCCTAAAAAATCTGCACCATCCTCATGAAGCCTTCCCTGCATTTTACATTAGAACTGGTAACAGGTATAACCGCTGGTTCCAAGACTGTAACAACTGGAGGATCTGTAGGTGGCCCCTGATCAGCCATGTCTGGTGCCTGATCGCCGCCTGGAAACTGGTGTACAATTGGAGGACGTCTCGATGGCATGACTCTACAAGGTCAATCACACACCTTAGATCAGAATTATCAAGGACTGAAAAAATGAGTGTAAGAAGTGAACAAGAGGAAGAAAACATTCAAGTTTTACAAAACATGACTACACATCATGTACACTACCTACATGACGTGTTCCCTGAAGTCATTCACATGGGCGTGTACTTTTTCCTAAACTGGTCGTGTAACACCGCAAACACATGGTGTGTTCTCAGAACACATGGCATGTACTTGAATCCTCTTCCCATTCCTGAGTCCTTCTACACGGTTAAGCCACATGACTTTCCAAAGACAAGAATACATGGCATGTTCAAGGTAGACATGACATGTACTGGACAGACTTCACCTGTCTCGTGTTGTTAGTGACACGGCCAGACACACGTCTCAAACTACACGACATGTTCCTGACAGACACGACATGTATGTGAAAGGAAAACACTAACCCGTGTTGTTCGTGACATGGTCGAGTACCTGGGTCAGACTACACGACATGTTCAAGGGGGACACGACATGTATATGAAATGACTCCACCGACCCGTGTTGTTAGATACACTGCTAGGTACCTAGAATTATACTACATGGCATGTTCAACGTGGACACAAAATGTTTCCACTAGACTATTCCCATCTCGTGTCTCTTACCACATGGCCTACAACACGGTCAGAGACTACATGGCGTGTACATAAAGTACACGGTGTGTACTTAAAAAAATTGTTTCTTCCCGAACAGAAGAACACATGGTGTGTACTTAACATTACACGGTGTGTATACTGGGCTTTCCTGGACAGTAAACCTCAGAAACTACTACGGAACACTGAAAATAGTGAAACAAGCATTCAAAGTACCAAATTCTGATTCGTGATGGGCTAGACTCCCCCGAATCAAAGTTTAGAACCCTATACAAGTTATAAACAAGAATAAAGTGAAATGATCTACCAAATTATGGTCCATGAGGGCCCATAACACCTCAAGAACCAAAGTTTGGTGTTCATTCAAACAAAACCTTACACACAATTCCCTATCAAATAGCATGTATCTCTATTAAGGAATCTATCACAACATCATGCATATTCTACACAACATCTATCACAACAAAATGCAATCACTAATGCATCCTATATGACATGGAAATAATACATGTCATGTGATTTATAAAAAGTTCCTATATGATGCATGAGATGGAATACCCTCATCTTCTTTGGTTGCGATAGAAATAGAACCTCAATAACATCAACGGTAACTGCACAAAACATGTGAATCACCCTACGGTGAAATCAAATCAACTGTAAAATTGAAAACCATAAAAATTGCAGTAACGAGGTAGATTGGCTTTTCCATGTACACGTGTTAGTTAATCCGGGGAACAGGTTAACACCAAGTACCAATTCATTCCAATCCCTGGATGTAGGCTCTAAATAGTAGTCAAGAGAAAAGAAATCCTCTGATACCACATTGTAATTTCCTGGTTCCAGAAGCCACCCTGGGGTGCCTCATACCCAATTTGTCACATGGCCTCAAGTTCATTTCCCCAAATGCTAGAGGCTTCTAACTAGCAGTGAGGGCCTTGGATGTGATGGTTGGGAAACTATTCCCTCATTGGCAGAGTACACAGTGGAAGTAAAGAACACACAATAGTGGAATCACTAAATATCCAAAAACAGTAGACAACAGAAGACTAATAGAGAAACAACTGGAGAAAAAATATATGTAAATGATGCATGATACATATATGTCTAGGAAAGCAGAAAGACAAGTCACAATGATAAATACAGTACTACACCAAGTAAATAAGAAAAACATATGAGAAACTCCTCAGCATCGTAATCCTCGGCTTGGTCCCATGCTCTCCAGCTCCAATAAAATCAAGTACCTAAAGTTGAAGGGAGATTTCCCTTGTCTATACCTACTGCAATATAATCTGTTTGGGCCCAAAATCAAGGCCCAAACAGGGTGTGAGAATAAATCCCAGTATGAAAACACTTGAAGATCTGTGCCTAATAGTCAGTGAGTATATGGAAGGAAAAATTACAGAAGCAGTAAACAAAGAAGCACTAAGTAGTAAACAATCAACAATTTAAGCATTCAAAACACCACACATAAAGCAATAGAAAAATAGATAACTCAATTGGTAACCCTCTGGGAAGTACCCACATCCTATCCCCTCTTGTTCTACCTATCAAGAACATGCAACCCTCTGGGCGGCACACACAGTCTCAACCATCTGGTTCAGCTAAAGTATAGACTCTTTGGGGAAGCACTCACTGTCAATTCCCCCATAGTCTTGTATCATATTACAGACACTCTGGGGAAGAAATCAATGTCAATTCCCCCTGTGGACCGTGTCGAGGAACTACATACACTCTGGGGAAGCACTCAACATCAATTCCCCCTATGGTCTCGCATCGTAGAATTATAAAGACACTCTGGAGAAGCCCTCAATGTCAATTCTCCCTATGGTCTATACACCAGGTTCTCACGTACCTGTGTAAGTCAACAAGCATATCATCGCTTAACAACCAAAGTAAACCTCACGAACTACTTGGCTAGCAGTCTACAACATAACAACAAGTCATAACATAAGTCACTCCATCCTACAATACTAGGCATGGAAAAGGAACAACATCCAAACATGCAAACTAGACCCAAGGGTCAAACACAGGCAAAACATGCATGGTAAATACAGCCAACGCACATCAAATTACCCTATTCAAAAACAATAACCTCTACTCAGGCATACAAGCAAAGAAGGAACACAACAGGGGTGAAACAGTAAACACGCAATACCCGGTTTAAGGGTATTGGTGGAAATTGCACATAATACTCAAATACATTCTACAGAAAGGCACGAAATACCTACCTCAGGGTTAGGAGGTCAATATAATTGAGCCTCGAAGCTTTAATCTCCTTAGAACATTGTAGATCTATGAAAATTCATAAAATGTTCAACCAAGTATAACATAGAAAAGGTGAGGAATTGGTAAGTGATGCTCCAGAATAAGGAAGAGCTTACCGCTGCGATTCCAATGCAATCAAAAATAGTTGATTTGGAGAACGGATGTGCGATCAGGGTCTTTGGGATGTCTCGGCACCATACAGGTGCTCCGGGATGTTTCGGCTGAAGAATAAGACACCCCTGTCCATTAGACGCGACCCCGGTCTGTTTAATGAAAAAAGTAAAAATACACGTCATGTACTTTCCCTTTCTGTACTTCACTTTAGGCGGCCTCCACGTCACCCCACACAACCATGTGTGTGTTTCCATGACACAGCCAGCACATGACCTCTTATGGAAACGAAGTACATAGCGTGTACTTCAAAAATTTCAAGAAACTCCTATTTTCTCAAAAAATTCAGAAAAAGGAAAACAATACCTGAAAAGATTATCCTGGTTCTTATATATACAATTGGTCCAATTATTAAATTCTAGGATGAAATCTTTTCCTCAGAAGCTAAAGTATAGATGTTATGGATTATACGTGTTATTAATTGTTATCTTAGATGCAGATGTGATGATTTATAGAGAAGTAAACCCATACATTGTGAAGTGACATATTTTTATAATATAATTTTAAGGAATAAATGTGGATAAATCCACCATCATAAACTTGATAAATTATAAGTATGAAAAAGTAAGGATGGAAAAAATAATAAAATTTATCAAAGAAGGTACCCTAAGAGCAAGATTATTTATTTTTATTAGTTTTATTATAATTAAAATAAATTAACCCCACTAAGTATGTTTCTGGAATTTTGTAGGATAAAATATAGAAAAGATGTTAATGATTAAAGACGATATACACACTTCATTAATGTAAGAAACTAGGAATGAGGGTATTTTACTTACCTTGATCTTAAAATTAACTCATTCTTGAACTCTACTACTATATAATTCATTAATTTCTTATCTTTACATGTTATTAATTTTTGTAAAATAAAAAAACTAATTCTGAGGGTGTGTGCGGTGAGTGTTCTATAATGAAAATTCACTTGAAAATTCTTTCCACTATGTTTAGGAGAAAGAAAACTCTGAGAAGAACAATTTCTTTTTTGCAATAACATGTTCAATCATGTTTTATTGAAATGGTTTTAATTCATTTATTTTACGATATATACACACTTGATTTGTAAACACAAACATTAGATAAATTTATACTATAAGTAATTATAAACTAGTGATATAACTTAAATAATAATTTGATAAATCAAAATAAAAAGATTAAAATGAGAAGTTAGAGTCAATAAAGTGTGGGTGAATTTTACAAACAAAAAATTATCATTTTATACAATTTTTTATTTATCTACTAAAATATTTAGTAAAATAATATATTTTATTCTATAGGTAGTTTTGGGAATAAAAACTGAATATAGAACATTCATGATGTGATTTGGATTCTTTTATGATATATTTTGAAATCTAAGTTATTTGGGATAATTCATTGAATTTTTTCAATTTTTAAATGTAGAAAAGTTATTTCCAAGAATATTAAATGGATAAATTTATAAGAATTATATGAAACTACATTAAAATGTATAAAAAAATTAAAAGAACAATGTATGGATACCAAATAAAATTGATATAGTTATAATCTGAACCATATATGCATCTAATATCAAGGCTATTTCATAATGCTAATGTATCATGAAAAAACCATTGATGAAGTGTCCAAGAAAATGATATCCCATATTTTACTCCATGATATATAAATAACATCAACAATATTCATTGTTCATTAGCTCAAGGTGAAATTATCCTAAGGACCCTATGTATATCAAATTTCTTGGAATATATATATATAATAATGTTACATGGTGAAAATACAGAGGATAGTGAACTAAGTAGTGTTTTTTTCATGATAAGAGTGGAATTACAACATAGATTACTTAATATATAATGTTTTTGTTGGTACAAAGTTAAGATAGAAAATTAGTCAAGAGGGCGATGAAGTTTCCTCTTAAATTGAATTTAATGTTATATTCGATTTTTAATTTGAATTAAGTGGAAAATAAAAATAAAATAAAAATATGATATTATCATAGATTTTTAGATCTAAATGATCCTTGTCCACTCTTCACCCCTTTCATGAACTGAGTGTGATGGTTCCCACTACAAATAATATAATTGAATCTTACAATGACCTTTTCCCACTTGAAGTAACAACATAATTACAAATTATTTTCCCCCTAGAGGATTAAACCTAAATAAACATACATTTTTTTAACCCAGAGGCATATACCAAAAAACCGTCATATTTTATACCTAGAGGAAAAACACAATGCCTAATTTTTTTTGTAAGTCACAACCCGCAATACTATCTTTAAATGGGGAGTATAACCCTTTATAATTTTACCCACATAAGAATAATAGGAAGAAGTGAAACCTATAGAACTAGATGAATGTATTATTGGCTGAGAGTTGAGGTAATAAGAAATAACCCAGTAATAAAGGATTAGATAATTTCAATTTGGCTAGGAGTAGTAGTTGAGCACTGAAAAAATGTAACACTTATACAATTCAATAACATCCCCATCCTCATATATTTTCACAGGTTATGTCCACTCTATGTTTATATATTTCCATTTTTAGAATACATTTGAAACATGAAATATATTTCTTAATTATTTTTCTAATGATCTAATATTGAGTTTTAAATGTTCATTTACCAAATAAAGATTCACTTGTGAATATTTCATAATTCAAAATTTATTTTCCATAAGTTTTCCTTGATATACTTTAAAAAAAACTATACAATGTAACTCATTAGAAAAATGAATTTAGTAGTTACAATCAAGAATAAATTTTATTGTAATAATCCCTAATAATAATAATGAATATTGACCCTTCATATTTCATCTGATTTGAATTTGGGTATTTCAATTCCCAAAATTTTCAGTGTGAATATTATTTCATGATAAACCCCCTATGAATCTCGTTTAAATCGTCATGAATTTTTTTAAAACATGTTCTCATGGATTTTAAATAATTAATGAGTAATTATTAAAGAAGTGAAACACTAATAATATCTATAATAAACATACAGTAAATTCAAGTGTAAAAGATTAGATAAAATAGATCATATTTCCATGTATTTTAAAATCCAAGAGAAATTCCTAGAACCGCATAGGGGATTTTCACAGAGCCATTTTTATCCACATTTGCGAATCAATAAATCTAAATTGATATAGCCAATTCACTTAAGGTAATTGACATAGTAGAATCTATGTAAGCAATTCAAAAATGGGGAATTAATTAACCATTTCACATATCCTATTTTATGTAGATGATTCTGGAAATTTATAAATAGAATGAAATAAAAAAATTTATTACCTAAAAAAGATCTTATAAATGGAAGAATTTTTAATGGCATTATTTTGTTTAAATTAAATTCACTTTTTAAATAAATAAATTATTTATCAAATAATCTAGTTATAGGAAACACATGCAGAATGATGGTTATTTTGGACAGTTATAGTCTATTGGATTTAAAATACTATTATTAATCATAAACATTGATAATATATCCATTGTACATTGAAAATTAAGATTAGTATATTAAGGGCTATAATAAATTTTGAATTACACAGATGGAATAAGTGATAGCCTTGACTGATAGGATCATACCCTATAAATTCCATTTATTAGAGCTTTATAGGGAGGTAGAATCATTGATATTTTCCATAGACCAATCCCAAAAAAATATTCAAAAAATGAAGAAAAATTGAAACTATTTATGGGTGATGTTTAAGACCATCAAGATAATGACACAAATAATGTTTTCCAAACCACCCCATTAAAATCACACTATAAACAAAATTAACCGTTAAATAAATCGCTTGTTTAATAAAAGAATATATATCTAGACCCTAACATTATGATTTTTATAAATTTTCTTTTTATTAAAAAATGACAATAATTAATCATTTTTTAAAGTTAAATTTTAAATGATTAAATAACAAGTTTGATAAAAATTATATTTTGATAGGATGAACCAACATTTTTATTTTTGGGAAATATATAGTTTCGATCAAGTCACTATTTTTGATGAATTAAATAATTTTTAAAATAAATAATATATTAATAATATATTATTTTTAAATGATAATTATTATATATAAATGATAATATTATTTTATGAAGTCAAATATATTTTTTATAAGGGTTAGAAAACTATTATTTTAAAATACTAGTATTTTTACATAAATAGTTATTTTTTATTTATATGGGAAAATTTTTATATTTATAGAATTATTTTGATAAAATAATTTTTTTTGAAAACCTCACATCAAAATTATTCAACGGTGAATTTTTCATAATTTTTAAGATATAAATTTTTTTGGGTAAAAATTAAATTTAGTATAATTATACGATATATATTATGACCTCATAAAACCCCAATAGTTATGTAATACATAATATAAAGTGAATTGACTACGGAAGATATGTTTTAATTTAAAATAATGTGTTTTTTATTTTCTTTTATTAATTTTATAAACCCTTAATGAATCTTCCAAAACCTACATTATATTATAATGTTTTAAAAACATTTCTCTATAAACATGAAACACATCCACATCACCAAGGTAATTGTTTTTATATATTTGGTTACAAACCTTATAAAATAATTAAAACCACTCATATTTTAGAGAAACCATGGAAAGAAAATATGGGTTGTATTTTTGGTTTTGATTACTTCATCATATATAGTCCCAAACCAATGTTTAGAAAATAATAAATAATTCTCCCCACTTTTGATATATAAAGACACAAAATCACCCATTCACCTTCCCTGAATTTTTTTTGATAATTAAATTTCACTTTATTTACTTCTATCGAGTCCATAAATGGTTCCCCATGCTCTTAATAATCAACTCCCCTGATTTTAGAAGCGTTCTGTCAAGGTAAGAGATCCTCTCATTATCATCTTTGTGCAATCATCTTCTTTATCTCATATATTTTGATTTCTAATTTTTCATGTTGGGATATGATTCTAAACATCCTTATTTCAATCCTTATTATCCCAAAGTATTGTTATAACCTTTTTATCTTATTCAACCATTCTATAAACCTTTATGTACACCCATTATGCAGCTCTAATTATCTTATGATTTTCCATGCCAAACAATTATGTAGGAAATACCCATATCGATATCATCTAAGTGGTATTCAACTAGTTGAAATTATCCTTCATTTATTGGGTATTTAAATCTATGTAACCTTAACCCCTGAATTTTAGGCCTAAAATTGATAAAATACGTCCTTAAGTTGTATGTTATATGCATCAGACTTGTGTATATACATGATAATAATGTGGTGGGTGGGCCTGAAATTATACATCTCTCTAATGCATTGGGTAATGATTTTATCTAATGATATTACATGTATGGTGAATGAGAGGTTATCCTAAGTGCACTATGTTATGTTTTATTGTCATTTATCCTTAAATTATATTTATTTTGTCTTGTTTTATATTTTTTTCACATTCATATGTTTTCTTTATGTTATAATGTTATATCATGCCTCATTGTTCAAGATTATAATTATCACCTCTCTTATGTTACCTTGATATGTATACCGGATCACATGTACTAATTTATCTTATTCTAGGTTTTTTATTCCTTTACCTATATTTCTAGTTCACCCATTTCTTATATATGACCCAAGGTTACCCCATGTAGTTTTAGAAGAATCACGATAATATAATAAAATGTTATAGATTTTAAGTTTATGTCATTGTAATTCATTACAATTTGTTATGTTATGTACCTAATTACCCAAATATTGTAAGTTTCATGATATTATAGGTTTTTATTATGTTTAAATTTATGAAATAAATGATTAAATAATGTGTATTAAAGATATGGGTGTTCATGGTGTGTATCAGTGAATTTTTTTGATATTTTTTGGGAATAGGATTAGAAAAATATAAGGAAAACCTTAGGGATAAGACAAAAAATAGAAAAATATCCCTAAATTTTGGAAAAGTATATAGTAGGTGATTTCCAAGAAAATATATCCCAAAATAGATACTATAAGTGGATGTGGAATTGGAACAAAGGTACCTATGAGTAATAACCTGGAAAAGGAAAAATTGAGCATGTATCGATCATCACATGGTGCCTCAAAATAGGCCTTACAACACACCTGGTTTTGCACTCCTTGGAGATATAAAATGGTAAATTCAAAATATCCTTAAAAAATATTATCAATGAAATAAAAATTCCAATATGATTTATATTGGGGAATATATCATTTATAACTTAGACAAGATCCCAAATATTTATAGGTTGAGGAATATATTTTATTTATAAGTTATCCATTTAAGGTTTATGGTTTCCCATTATGAATTTAATAGTTTAAATATTATAATCCCATAATTTTCCCTTTATTTGTAGTCATTTGTCTGTAATAGGAGGAATTGAGTAAACTTCCAATGTGAGGGGAAATGAGATGGTGATCTGAATGAGATGAAAAAGTTTATGGTTGAATGAATCAGAAACACTGTGATAATAATTTCTTATTTATCTCAATTTTTTAACAAAAACATAAATTGGAAGGATCTCTCCTACCCCATAATAAATATTGAATTTCAATTGAGGACTTTATGACACAAATATCTCTGAATTTTAGTGGATCTTAGGATACTTTAATCATGGAGGAATTTATCATCTCCCTTTACAAGATATTATTTATTCGTAATTGATTTTATTAACAAAAGGTTGTGTTTTTCAATTATCATATGATGGGAGAATATGATCAATGGTTGAAATTGGTCCAAAATATAAAGCCTGAGTATGAGATCAAAGCGATGGAGTGGATGAAATTTCATAAATTTTTTTTCAACAAATATTTTCTTCACACACTTTGAAATAAAATAAAGAGAGATTTTATTATCTCTATGAAAATGATGAATAATCTATTAAGGAGTATAAGGAAAATGACACAAGACATTCTAGTTATTCCTCCTCTTTTTTTCATTACCTCTAAAAGTAATGTCGACCACTTATTTTTTTAGACAATGTCATGTCTGCAAAGTGTCTTATACATTTAGTACATTGGAAGTAATGAATAAATTGTATGATGTTCCCTCAAATTTGAAATAAATATCGTCAATTCTAAAGTTTCTTATAGGGATAGGAAGTATAAAATGAAGTTTAATTGTACTAGTATGATGGTAAAATCTAATGGTTGAAGGAAGGTCCTATATCTTACTTATAAAATGTGTGGGAAAACAAATACTAGGAATTTACTAATAGGATGAAAATATTATTTAGGTGTGGGAAATGAGGGAATCTCGCTAATGATTGGTGATGATAGAAATCCATAAATGCGATGGAATAAAGGAATTATCTAGTAAACCCTTAGATTATCATCCAACGTTTCACCTACATGGATTAGGGACTCCATGTAAATAAGTTCCCTAATCCAAGGGTTTTTTTACATAACTGATGACAATAACCTCCTAGGTCGATATATAAAGGTTGCGATTATGGGATCACAACTACTAAAGTGGATCCCATAAACTAAGTTTTGATATGAATGATACATATTCAATCAATAATATTTATTGTAAATTTTTATTAATGTTTTATGAATTCTATCATATCACACAAGTTTATCAGAACTATTTAAACACCACCTCAAAACATGGAAGTTGAGTTATCATTGAATATGAAAAATGGGTCAATTATTGCATATGAAGTATATAAATCATACCATATCAAAATTCGGGTGCTTATTTTCCTGAAAAACCTTTTGATACTCTCCTTAGCTGGATTTGATGCTATTCGAGGAATGGATTGACTTCCTTGTATAGTGCTAATATATACTTGTGAGAGAAGTAAATCACCCAATGTATAAAAAATAGACCTCATATTTCATATAATTGAAAGAAAGAGAATAAAACTATCAATAAATAAGCCCCATAATATATACACCAAATGATTAGGACTAATGAAATGATCATCCGTGATGAAATGGCCACTGTAAGGGAATTCACTAAAGTGTTTCTCAAATAATTACCTAGTCTTACTCATCGAGATAAGGTTTATTTTTCAATTTATCTCGTAATAATAGATGTTCAAATATCCATGATTAGATATAGAAGTCCCATCATTGAACTCGAGGATCTAAAGAAACAATTATAAGATAATCTAGAAAAAGGGTTTATTCCCACAAGTGATTCACCTTGGAGAGCACTCGTCCCCTTCATCAAGAAGAGGGATGGGTTAATTTACCTTGTCATAGATTATATGAAGATCAATAAGATCATGAAAAATAATAAGCATATACTACCACAGATTTATGACTTACTCAATCAACTATGAAGATACTAATACTCATCTAAGGTGGATCTTTAGTTATGATATTATCAGATAAATGTGAATAAGGTTGATAGCCCCAAAAACTTGTTTTCATATAAGGCATAGGAACTATGAGTTAATAGTGATTTCCTTTGGGCTGATGAATACTTCATCAATCTTCATATACTTAGTGAATAAATTTTTTAGGGATTACCTCAACAAATTTGTGGCAGTCTTTATATATTATATTTTTACCTACTGAAAATGTATGGAGAAACATGAGGATTATTAATATATTATTCTGGTGACCACTCAGAAAGAAAATTTATATGAAAATTAAAATTAAGGTGAGTTTTTTTTGGAGAAATTAACTTTATTGGGGAATATTATTAATAAAAAAGGGATATATATAGATCCTTCAAAAATAGAGGAAATTGAAGGATGACCTAGAACATCACCTATAACCAAAAGTTTATTTTATTTTTATTAGATATGAATTATCATCATTTTAGAAACATGTAATTATTATAAAGAACAATAATAAACATTACTCAAAAGGGTGAAAATTGTTTCTATACTGATGAAAGTAAAGAAATACTTAATGAGCTAAAAAAGAGGCTAATCACTACCCATGTTCTCATAATACCAACCAATGGTGAAACATTTGTGATCTAAAGTGATGTGTACAAAAAGTTATTTAGTTTTATACTCATGAAATATGAAAAAGTGATAGCCTATTCCTCCAACCAATTAAATATCCATGAAAATAAATATCTAATACATGATTTCGAATTGGTAGTAGTGATCTTAGCAATGAATATTTGAGGATATTATCTCTATAGAGAAATGTGTGACATATATATAAATCATAAAGGCATCAATAATATATTCACACAAAATTATTTTAATATGTTTCAATAAATTTTGTTATATTCTATCAAAGATTATGAATTTTAAATCCATTACAATATTGGGAAAACAAAAAACATGTCAAATTCTTTGTGTAGAAAGGATCCTATAATCCTTTCCATGATAAGGGTTATAAGGGATCCAATATTTGGGGACATGAAAAATATATAAATGGGAATCCTAAAAGGATATTCATCTTACCTTTATCAAATAACTTCTCAAACATATATTCTTGAGAGGGTCAAGAGGCCTAGAAAGTTGGTGAGTTCCTACAGAATATGCTAGTGAATATTACAGAGTTTAACTTTACTGAAGATGGATATATAAGGTTTGGAACTATCATATGTTTCCCATATAATCTATAATGGAAGAGGTAACTTTCGGATAATTCAAATAGCTAATCTATATCAATTTATCTAGGAATTAGTAAGATGTATATAGATTTGAAGAAAAAATTATGGTGGGAAACATGAAGAAGGATATTGTGGATTTTTTATATTGTTACTTGGTATGTCAGAAAGTCAAAGATGAATGATAGATTTATAAAGGAATGATGAAAAAATTTACCTTATAATTATAGAAATGGGAAAACATAACCATATATTTTGTTATATTTTTCCATAGGACACTTAATGGAAATAAATCCATATATGTAGTAATGTATCAACTAATAAAGTTAGTATATTTCATTACCACTAAGTAATATTAATCTCTTAAAAAACTCAACAAGATATATATCAGGTAATTGGTAAGACTGCATGGAGTTCCAACCTATATTGTATCTAATTGATATATAAGGTTTACCTCATTGTTTTGAAGGAGCCTTTAGTAATCATTGGATATAGAACAGAGAATCGTAATTGTTTATCACCCTCAGATGGATGGCCTGTCTGAAAGGAAAATTCAAACTATAGTGGATATGTTGAGATCATGTATATTGGATTTCCAAGGATGTTGGGATAAAAACCTTTCCTATTAGAGTTATCTTATAACAATCATTTCCGTTTTAGCATCCAAATGTTGACTTTTAAGGACCTTTATGGGAATAGGTGTCGATCTACTACATGATGGGATGATGTTGGATAGTGGAAGCTAATTAGAAGAGATATTATCCATGAGATGACATAATAGTTTCAAACCATTTAGCATTACCTGAAATGTGTACAATCATCGATAAGAAATGGAGTTTGAGGTCAGAGATAAAATATTCCTTCATATATTACCATGTAAAAAATATATTAGGATTGGGAAGAAGGAAAAGATTATTCCAAGATACATTGGAACCTTTGAAATCCTATATCGCATCAGAGTGGTGGTATTTTGACTAATCTTCCACCTAACCTATCTCAAGTATTTGATGTGTTCCATGTACTCCTCTTAAGAAAGTATATACTAGACCCCTCACAGATACTAATTCCAAAGGTGGTACCACAGTGGAATGATATTTCAAATGGGGAGTAGACAATAAAGATCTTAGATCATAGATACAAAGTTATATAAAAGAAGAAAACTGACATGGTAAAAGTGTTTTAGAAAAACCAAAAGTTAGAGGAAGCAACTTGGGAACAAAAAGAGGTAATGAAAAAAATACCCTCATCCATTTAAATATATGATTTGAAAATTTTGTGGTTAAAATTTATGAATGTATGAATCATATTATGGCCTAAAATTATATTAATTAAATTCCCTTTATGAATTAATAAATTCCTTATCGAGTAATATAGTTATAAAAAATAGATGCATAAATTTAGTTAATTTGAATAGTTATAGTCTTTTGGTTTTAAAATAATGTTAATCATTACGATCATTTATAATATATCCATTATGCAATGACCATTTAAATTAGTATATAAAGGGTTACAAAAATGTACAATTGACACAGACAGAAAGAGTAATGGATTCGACTAGTAGGATCATACCATATACATCATATTTATTGGAGCTTCCAAAGGAGGTAATATCACTAGGATTTTACATTGAACAATACGAAGATGAGATTCAACAACTAAATAATAAAATATTTATGCGAGATGTTTAAGGTCATCGATAACATGGCCTAAACCATTCTTTTTGAACAACCCCATGAAAATATCATCATCTCACACCATACCCTTAGGGAATTCACCATATAAATAAAGGGTTATGTATCAACACATTAACAATATGTTTTTTATATATTGTTTTTAATAAAACAATAATTATATTTATAAAATTTTAACATTAATTTTTACATGATTAAATAATAAGTTTAGAAAAAATAATATTTTGATATGATAAAACAATTTTTTTGAGAAATATATAGTTTCAATCAAGGAACTCTTTTTGACAGATTCAATATTTTAAAAATAATTTATATTTTAATAAAATATTATTATTACAAAGTATTTATTAAATATAAATGGTAATATAATTTGATGATGTTAAATGTAATTTTTATAAGGGTCGAAAAACTATTATTGTCAGAAAACCAATATTTTTAAATAAATGGGGTTTTTATTTAAAAGTGTAAAATCTAAAATTTATATAATTATCTTGATTAAATAAATTTTATTGTTTGAAATACGGATGTTGAAATTATCTAACTTTGATTTTTTTATAAATTTTCAAAGATAGTTCTTTTTTTTGGTCAAAATTAAATATGACATATGATATGTATTATGACATCATAAAACCCCAAAAGTGAAGTATTTAATACTATAATGGGTATACATGACAAAAATTATATTTCCCATTTAAAATAATTTTATTTTGAATTTATTTAATTACTTTTTAAACCATAAATGAACCCTCCGAAACATATATTATAAACTCCAGTTTTCAGATCAATTCTTTATAAACATGACTCACTTCCACATATCTAAGGGAATTATTTTAATGTGTTCAATTATTATAATTATAAAATAATTAAAACCAATACTATTTGGTAGAAACCATGGGAAAAACCATGATAAGGATTTTTTATTACTTTTTCATTTAGAGTCCAAAACATATGTTTGGAAATTAAAAAATAATTCTCATCTCTTTTTATATATAAACCCACCCAAACAACCATTCCAATTGACTCAAAAACTTTTGATCCAAATATAACACTAAATTTACCTCTTTATAGTTTTCCCAAGGTTCCCCAAAGATCTTAATAATCTCATCCCATTATTCAAGAAGCATCCTCTCAAGGTGAGGGATCCTCTCCATATCCTCTTTATTCAAGCACCTTATTTATGTCATGCATTTTTTATTTCTATTTGGTCAAGTTGGGATATAATTTTACACATATCTATTACTTTATTTATTATTCCAACCTAATGATAGACCCCTTAAACTCTCATTTTCTAATTATCTAATCTTTTATATACATATGTTATGTTTCTGAAATTATCCTATGATTTCCCATGCCCTATATCTTTGTTGTGACTACCCATCACCATTTACACTCAAGGGAATTCATGTAGTTTAAACTATAATTAATTTATTGTATATTTAAATTCATATAACCCACACTCTTTAATCATGGTTTTAAAATTAATGAAATAAATCCTTATGTTTTATGATATATGTGGCACACTTATGCATGTAAATGATATGAAAGTGATGGGTGGGATTTGAATTATATATCCCTCCAATGCATTTGGTAATTTTTTTATCCCATGAGTTTCCATGTATAGTGAATAACATTTTATCTACATCACACTATGTTCTATTTTCTTGGTGGTTATCCTTGACTAATTTTTATGATGTCATGATTCATGTTGTTTCCATATTACTATGTTACCATTATATTATCATGTTATATCAGGCCTCATTATTCAAGATTATGATTATCACCCCTCTTTTGTTATCTTTATTTGCCTATAGGCTCACATATACTTATCTAACTTATTATATGATTTTTTATTCTATTCTTGGGGTTTATAACTCACCAATTTCTTATATACATGCCAGGATTATCCCATTAAATTTTAGAAGAATCAAGAGAATACAAGGGAATAATATAGAGTTTATGTTTATGTTAATGTAATTCTTTGAAATATGTTATGTTCTGTACCTAATTTCCAAAATACACTGGTCCCCATGATCTTATAGTGTTTTATTATGTGTATAATTATGTAATGAATAATTAATTAATGTTTATTAGGGTATGGGTTTTCATATAATCATCATTATCTCTAGCTCAATTATATTAATATAATTTCATTATATTTTGAAAAAATCATCAATCAACATAATAATACTTCAATATATCAATTTATTATAAATATATAGTAGAAAAAATACTATATAAAAGTAAAAAAATTAATATTGAAATCATATAGTGATTTATAACTTAAATTGGAACTTCACATATATCAATTCGAAACATGATGTATCATAAGGAAATTTAGTTAATTTAGTTATATTTCCAAAATAATAATAATAAATATATTCGGAGTTCCCTAACCCATGTTATGGATGAAATACATAAGAAAATCGATTCTAGAAAATTGGATTCATGGATTTGGCTACATGGTGAATAGTAAAAGGGCTATGTGGAAATAGTAAGAAACACAAAAAATGACATTTTAAAGTCCCAAATGATATATTTAAACATAGTATTCAATATAAGACTTGTATTACTTAAAATAAAAAAACAAATATATTTTAAGCAAATAAAAACTATGATCTATTCAAGATTAAACATACTTTAATCAATACATATTTCATAGTATAAAAAATTGAAAGGAAATACAACAAGTATATATTTTTAATTATCAAAACATAAAGTGTTTAAATGACCCACTAAACATTACCCTATTTTATTATAGTTACAACCCCATGTATAATCTCAAAACTCACCACCTTGTTTCAAAATTACTAAAAAGATAATGATTCTATATAAAAGTTATCCCTTTAAAAAGAATTTAAATATTGTACAAAACATTCGTAAACTATAATATTTCAAAACATATGTCAACAATACACTATAAAACCTTCAATGTTTCACAACATGTGTCAAGGATCCATAATATAGAAAGCATAATTTTAAATTTTTTTGGTGAACAAAAAAGTGAAAGCCTTCATAAAATATCACTTTATAAAAACTAAAAGTTTTAATAGTAATTTAGAATCATATTTTATATATTAAAATAATTAAAATGGTAATATAATAAATAAATACATACAAATATTTATCAATAATAATATGAAAAACCAATTCTACATTTCACAGATTTCATGTAAATTCTCAAACTCACCCTAAATTTATGCTATATAAATATAAATTTAATTCTCGATCATAAAAAATTCAATCTTGATTTTCTAAAACTTATTAAAATCAAGGGGTGTTGTAAATATATTATTTATTTGATTTTTTATAGAAATAAATTCTAGACTTATATTTCCTTTTTTACATGATCCATAATAAAAATGAAATTTAACATAAACGTAATAATTAATAGAGTGTTGTAAGGGATATTTGGAAATATAAATAGCGAAATTTTTGTCACAAAAAATTGGAATATTATAAAAATCAAAACCAAAATCAAAATGTTTTTTCTTAATCCATAAAGACTAAGCACAACAAGATTAAACATCTATATATTATTATTCAGTGGCTAAATGTATAATAGAATTTGTTTTCTTTAAGGCCCATTAAAGTAAATATTATTCATGTAAATGAAACATACCTGATGTACTCTTTATATCTATGTTGTATCCACCAAAATCTGAATTTTAATACCTTTTTAAATAAAGTTTTGTTTTTGAAGATTAAAATAAACCAAGATTCAAAGTTTATTTAAAATATCTAATGTTACTTTTAAAATATTTTATATGAATTTACTTTGGGTAACTTTGATATGTATCACACATAAATACTAAAAATAAATAAATTTAAACAAAAATAAGTTAAATATAATAACATTTATATCATGATTATATTTTATTAACATAAACACATGTTACATATACATATAAATATAACATTAAATTAGTACCCATGAAATTTTTTTACTTTTATAATACCCAAAACCAAATATCCTAACTAAATATTCATCATAGTTAGATTTATTTATAAATACACTATAATTTACTTGAAATTTTTTCAAAACAAAGAGAAAATTTGAGTTCCCCCATCAGGCTCATATCAAATTCAAAACTCAAAAACACTGGAAACATATTTGAAATATTTTTATTTGGAGATCAAAATATGATATCATCAACATAAATTTTTACTATAAAAATATAATTTATACTTTTATTAATAAACAAATTTGGATCATCTATTCCTTCCTAAAAATTGTTTTCAAAAGAAAACATGTTGACCATTTATTCTAAGTTCTAAGAGATTTTTTAACCATATAATTCCATAGAAAATTAAAAACATAATTAGTGTGATTTAAATGTTGAAAACTAGGGGATTTTTTAACATATACTTCTCCATAAATATAACTATTTAAAAAAGAGGTTTTTAAATGCATTTAAAATAATTTAAAACCAAGAAAAAGTTAGATAAGATAATTAAATCGGAATTACATTTAACCAAGAAAAAAGTGATAAATATTCCTCTAAATAAATTTCTTCTCCCTAATAAAATCATTGATAAAATAATCTATTTATAACATTGACTATAATTATAGATTCATCATGTTTATTTGTAAATATACACTATGTTAGAGTAAAATAGAAACTATTTAGTGGAATAACTAAATTATGTACATTATTTCTCATAGACTAATTTAATTCATCTTATATAGATAAGATAAAACTTTGACCATCTAAATACTATTAAATAACATTTGGCATAAAATTATAAATAAAATCATGATAAGTAAAAATATTTATAATATATTTTCTAGTTTTAACTTTTGATTCAACATTACCAATCACATTATCTATGAAATGATTTCTATGAGTCTTCTAAATTTTTGTAATGAATATGTTCATATTGAGAATAAATTATATTCCCCTAAAAATGTGTATTTTTTTCTAGAGGAAATTTCTCCCTAAAATTTAAATATCTGGATTCTTCTTCAAATTGATCAATATCATCATCTATTTTATTTAATAATTTTTTATCAAAGTTGACATGAATTGACTCTTCAACAACTGTGGTTCATTTATTTTATACTACATATGGATTACTATTGTTTGAATATAATAATAAAATAACTCCATCTAAATTTTAATCAAAATTTTCTAATGTATCTTTATTTTTAAGAATGAAAACTCTACAACCAAAGATTCTAAAATATCCAATTTTAGGTTTTCATTCATTACAAAGATCACAGGGTTTTCTTTTTCAACAAGGGTCTTAAAAAATTATATTTTTAACATAACGAGTAGTATTCAAGGATTATAATTGAAATTAATTACGAAAATTAATCATATTTAATATGATCTTAACCATTTCTTGAGGGGTTATATTCTTTCTTTCAATTACAACATTTTTTATAGTGTTATAGGAGAAGAAAAATTATGAAAATACATATTCTCTTAAAAATAGATAAATTACAGACTATAAAATTAACCCAAATAATCACTTTTAATTGATTTATTTAGGTTCACATTCTCATTTTTAACTAATTTTAAAAAAGTAATAAAATTAGATAATGTTTGAAAATTTATTGTAAGAACATAAACTCACGTGTATTGAGTAAAATCATCAATAATAAAAAAATGTATATGTTACCTCCCAAACTAATAGGTTTAATAGGACCAAGAAAATATAAATGAATAAGATAAATATTCCTTATAGTTTTTACTTCTTTTATTATCTTGAAAAATTATTTTATGTTGTTTACCCTTAAAGAAAGAATCACATACAAAGGTTTTTTCATATTTCATTTCTGCTAACTATAAAACTATTTGATTCATGGAAAAAATGTGACATAATCTAATATTAGCATGTCCCAACCTCACATGGAACCAAATGATATTATATTTCAAAAACCTAAACATTTTACATTATTATAATTTAATTCAAAAAAATTGATTGAATAAATGTTTCCTTTTTGGTTTCAGTAAAATGAAATAAAATTATCATTAAAAACAATGTATTTATCATTTTGAAATTTTATAGAAATTCCATTATCACATTACAAATAAATTATTGTTAAATTATGTTTGAATCCTCCAATATATAAAATCTTACAAATAATTAGATAATTTTAAATTCGAACCTCCCCAAAACCTTTTACATTTTCTTTTAAATTTTTTTACAATAGTAACATTATGACCATCACATAAATAGATTTATATAAATATGGATATATCATAAGAAATAGGTATTTATAATCAATTAAATATAAAAAATCATTTTTATTTCAACCAAGACACATTGTATACAAAAATAAATTTAAAAAAGAATTAATACCCATACAAATCTTGGTTTCATGTGATTAACATATGAATTTTTTAGAACCTGAAAAAAATTCAAACACTTGTTTTATGGAAATACTTAAGATAAATATTTAGAAATTAAATACATAGTATCCCCAAAATATTATCTAAATCTAATACTAAACTCATTTTCATAGTGATAACTCATTTGTTATCTAAAATATGTAGCAGTAGATAAATATCCAGTATTAATTTTTAGAAAAAAATATTAAACATTTTTTGTTAATTTATTATCATAAACAAGACCACATCTCTTTTTTGTTCATTTTATTAAAACTCCTAATTTTATCAAAATTTTCTCTACCTTGAAAAAAATAGAGATTTTTAACTTTGAATATTAAATTTCAGTTTTGATATGTTCATTATCTTTAGGAATAATAGAAAAATTGATTATTTTAGCTTCCTGAAACCTTGAAATGAAATCAATCACTCTTTTTTGTTTATCATTTTCCTCAAGATAAATTTTTATATTTTCTCATACAATTTGAAAATTTTTATGGGATGATTTTTTATCATAGATATATTTGTTCGTATTTTCACCTTATTTAAGAACATCCTTTTTTCTCTCAATGTTTATGTATAAATCAATGAATATTTTAAATTTATGGGAAAGTATATCAACATCTTTAAGTAATTTTTCCATGGTGGATTTTTAGGATTCAAATTCATAGTAAGAATAATAAGTAGATTCACTAACTTGATTTCATATATCCATTAGTCACATGTTCACCACATCCTTTTAGAACAAGATTGTTCCAAAGTACTTGATTCTTTAGTACAACTCCATATAAATTACATTCATTCTTTTTTTTTCTTCTATTTCATTCACTTATTATTTTTCTTCTTTATTCATGGTAAATCAATATTGATTCTCCCCCTTTTCCTAAAATCAAAAAATATTACTTCTTGAACAACATTATAATTGAAATTACCTTTATTATTCTCATTGTAATCATCATTTGGAAATTATTTTTTGGATATAATTGAGTATAACTTATTATTTATATATCCACCCTTTATAACATATGTTAAATTATTTCCATCACTACCCAATAACACTGAATCATAATATTAAGTAGAAACATTTGACTTAAAATCGGTTCCCTTCATCCTGGAATTATCATCTTCAATAATATTTTTAGGCTCCAAGCTATATTTTAATAGTGATCCAATAATCTCACCCATTGTATATTCATTAATTCTCTTACTTTCATCTATAACTACATTTTTTAGAATTCCACTTCTTAATAAGTTCTATAAGTAATTTTTCAATAACAGCATTATTTTCAAGAATCTCTCCCCAAGAACTGATAGCATTTACAATACTAGTGAATATATGAATAATCTGATTATCTGTTTCATATCCACCCATTTAAAATTTTTAATATTAAACTCTTAATATCCCCAAATTAGTTCTAATAAGCTTATCCGACCAAAGATGTGTACCTTGAAAATTTTTCCAGATCTCATGTACAGTATTACATGAATATGAAAGACTATAAAAATTTCAATTTATTTCAAAATATAATATATTAAACACCTTTTTATATAACAAATAATTTACTGATTTATTTCTAGTTAATGATCCAGGTTCACCTTCTAGTAGCTTGTATGGATTTTCCTTGATTTCCCACTAATCAATACTGATTTGCTTCAAGGAATATTCCATTCTATATTTCTAGTATCTATATTTAGTACCATAAGGATAATGTGGTTTTTAGGTATACATACATTATTTGAACTTATTCTTTCCATATTTAATATATATTTTCCCTTAACAGTTATGTATGAAATTGGTTTGTATAAAAAAAATATAAGCTATCCTAGATGCTCTGAAACCAATTTTGGTCTAAATTTAAGATGAAAAAATTTACATTCGGAGGGGGGAGAGAATTATCCTTTTAAATTTAATTTAATTTTATATGAGATTTTTAATGTAAATAATGTGAAAAATAATAATAAATTAAACACAATAAATTTTTATAATGGTTCGAATCATAATGACCATAGTCCATTCTTCACCCCTCTCTTGAACGAAGAGTTATGGAACCCAGTATAACCAATATAATGGAATGTTATAATTAATATTTCCCACCTGGAGTCACAACCCAATTATAAATCCTTTTTCCACTTGGAGGCTTAAAATCAAATAGACCATCATTTTAATATATAGATGTATAACCTGATCAACCAATCTTTTTCCTACCTAGAGGAATAACCTACTGCCATAATTTTTCTTAGGAGTCAAAACCAAAAATTCTACCTTTTAATGGGTAGTATAACCATTTCATATCACATACATAGAATAATAATATGAATAAACATAAATCACAGAACCACATGAATGCTTAAAAATATGAGGGTTGAGGTAGAAAGAAATTATTTTAGCAGTAAAGGGTATAATGATTTAAGTTTTTCTAGGAGGATTAGTTTATCAACATAAATATAAAGATCTTTTATAGTTTAATAACACCCTAAACCTCATATATATTTCCCTATTTTTATCTAATATATGCATATATACGGATATTTTTTATAATATCTTTCAAATATGAAAAACGTTGCTTCTTTATTTTTCCAATAAATTAATTTTGTGTTGTACATGTTTATTTAAAAGTTAAAAATACAAGTGTAAATATTTTAAAATGGAAAATATATTTACTATAATTCTCCCTCAATATCCAAAAAAAATTATAACTATAAAATTAAACTCTTTAGAAAAATTAATACAATAGAAAATAACAAGCATTAATATCCTTAGAATGCTCCCTAATAATAATCAATATTTAAACATTGTATTTTATCCAATCTAAATTTGGTTATCTCAATTCCCAATATTTTAGAGTGAATATTAATTGATGTAAAATCCCATAAAAATCATGTTTAATTCAACATAAAATATATTAAAACCTATTCACATAGATTCTAAATAATTAATGAGTAATTATAAAATAAAAAAACATAAATAATATCTAAAATGAACTAGTTGAAAATTTAAATGTGAAATATTTCATAAAACAAATCATATTTTTAGGTTTTAGAATATCCTATATAAATTTATTGAACAACATAATAAAATCTACATAGTGGATTTTCACATAGATGTTATTCTCCACATAAGAAAATAGATAAAGATAAATCTATATAGAAAATTCACATAAGGTAATTCATATATCAGAATATATGGAATCAGTTAATGTAATCAAATTCATGTATCTACTCCACATATCTGATTTAACATATCCGATTATAGAAATATGTAAATAACTTGACTAATAAAATTCTAGGGTAAAAGAAACCTTCAAATGAATGAATTGGCCTTAGATCCATTTTAATTATATTTATATAATTTAATTATGTTTCCAAATAATAAATAATAATATTAATTATACTTCTACATCTCATGTTACCGTCAAAATACTATATAAAAATAGTTCTAGAAAATTACATAATTCCAACTGAAAACATTCAATGACATATAACAGAGTTTATAACATGATAGAGATTGATTTTTAACTTTATTACTTATCAATAAGTTTATATAATTTTTTTTATCGTTCCATCTCAACAATATTCACACAACTTATATCTATTTCTATCATGTTATAGTTGAAATAAATAAGTTAATTGATTATTAAAAATAGACTATATGGATCCATATTTGGTTATGTGGTGAATAATAAAAGGGTTATGTGGGAATAATAAAAATCAATTAAAACTGATATTGTGAAGCCATAATTGATGTATTATCCTAATAACTCAATATAATACTTATAGAACATGAGATGAAAAAATCAACATATGAAATCAAAAGTTATTTTAACAAAACTAACATTATGATATATTCAAGGATAAGAACAATTTAATGAATACATAAGACAATGTATCAAATGTTTTAAAGAAAATAAAACATGTATATATTTTTAATTATCAAAACATAAAGTGGTTGAAGGATCCACCAAAAAGTTTTATTTTTCAGAACATAGAACAAAAAATTCAACCTAATACCAATTTAGATTTTGCATTTAAAATAACTAAAACATGTGTATGTACATGGAATTAAGATGCACTATTTTTATAGAATTTGAAAATTAATCTTTTTAATATAGATAATTCCAACTGATTCAATTTTTTAGGCACTATTGGAACAACATAAAATTTCAAACATGTTATTTGAACCCATCATAAACAATATTGGTACACAATAGAAGATGGAGCCTCTAAATTTTAGAAATAATATATTTCATGTTTTCATATTTCATTATATATTTACTAAATCACAAATCATCCAAAAAAATTGATAATGATAATACATAATTATTAGAAAATGAATGTAGGAGCTTGAGCCATAAGAGACATTGAAAAATATCAATAGACATATAGAGGACATCCAACCCCATTGGGGACAAAGGTAGTGTTTATAAAAAAGAGCCTAACTAAATTGGGTAATGAAATAACAAATTTTATATATGAAAACATATACAAAGGAGGGAGAAAGGATAAATGGGAGAATGAATGGTTCAATGTGAAGGTAATATATAAATTTATATATACATGGAATGATTCCATAATATACTTCTAACTGGGATTGATCATAAAAATTATAAAAGTTGTACAAAAAAAGATCGCATTCAAATAAAGTGATGTTTATGTGGGGTTGAATGTTCTATAAATTATGAGAGTTAGAATGAGGAGGAACCATTATAATTAAGGAATAAATTATTAATATTTACTACTATTAATATAATATGAGTTGGCTCAACTAGTTTCATATTGGGGTTCTGGAAACTTTTATTTGTTGACTACTATATAAGAATGAATAAATTTTCTACTTCCATATTTCTATTTCATTTTATTTCATCTCATATCTAATAAGAAAGTGTATAATCCTTGTACTAATATAAATTTTTCATATAAAAAAATACCTATATCCATGGACTAAAATGTCTATGGTCATAGAAAATATATTAGAATAGTTAATAATGGACCATGTCTATAAACCCATGACTTACAATGTACATAATTTCCCATGGATAAAAAGATATATATAACAATTTTTTTTAACCCATGGATATATACCATAATTATATCCACATTAATGACCATCCATTTTTATAATGAACAGAAATTCCAATCTATATCCACATGAGAAATAGTCTGCATTTACAATCCCTTTCTTCCTTGGGTTTAATGGCTCATGGGAAAATGGTGGACTCATTTTTATCTATACCCCCTAATCATTTAGCTAAATGACCCCTTAAATAATCTTACTACCATGATTCCACCGACTTGATCTAGTCTGAATCTCTTGTGTCTCTTTTATACCCTGATTTAAACTATCTAATAAAGTTTTATGATATTTTTCACATGTTTGTAGACATAGATCTGAGATTCCTTCCATAATTCATCCTTGACTAAGAATATCCATGATCAATTATCATATGTGCATTTGAAAGATGGTTCAAAAATTTTACCAAACTAAATCATCAAGGATTTATGAGTAATTCATGAAAACTTGTTATATTCCTATGCACTAATCACTATTATTTATGACTCTTTGATTTTTCATTAGCTTGTACAACGTCTATATGGGTTCTAGTTATGTTTTTAAATATTATAATTTACTAAACATTGTTTTTTTATGTATCAAAACCAAATATTTATTTTTACATGTGTTATAATATTCTATAATATTTTTTAGGTAGATATGGTTTAGTATCTTTAGGAGTGATAATTAACTTTGAATCCTGTATATGTGATTTTTTAAAAACAATATTATCATATTTATAATAATAGGTGATATAAATAAATATTTCTTATATTATAACCCAAAAATAAATAAAAATTCAAATTTACTGAATAAGTACATATCAAATAATTATTCATATTATTAGAAAAATATTTACAATAATGATCATTTTATTCTACAAATATATTATCGACCAAATATAGAGGCTTAATTATACAACAATATTAACATATTATTATGTATATATATATATTGAGTTATTCATTATAAGGTGATATGAAACATAATTATAAAATTATCTATGATATATTATTCTCTTGTTACTTTTTAATACATTTAGTGATTTATAAATTATTCACTATATACATTTAATTTTTTCAATATATAATCCATTATTATGATCAATGTAAACATAATCCAATACTAAATTATTAAAATAATAACATCTAATTATTATATATTGAATTGTTTTAAAATAAGAATATAATGGAATAATTTAATGACATCAATTATTTCCATAGGTGATAATAAAAAACACTAAAAAATATATTTTATTGACTATAATATTACTCTATTACACTTGTATATAAAACAACTTCATTAAAGTTTATATAAGAAATCATAATTTTTAATATCTCATTTCCATTCATATTTAAAAACATAACTATAACATAAAAATTATATAAAATAATATAAAATAATCTATAATGATATACTATCCAATTACAATTTCATGGTCTTTAAGAACATCAATCATTACATAAATGAATTATTAATATTTAATGATGTTTTTAATTTTCATAAGTTCTGTTATTTTTGAAATTAGTAATTTATATTAACAATATATTTGTTCATATTACAATAGATAGAAGTAGTATGTGCAAAATGGATCGGATCACCGATGAGTTTTAGAAGGAGTTTTAATATATATTTTTGGATTTTACATTCAGTAATGATTTTGATCGTGAAGAAATTAGACCATATTACTAATGAGTTTTAAAAGGATTTTTAATTATTTTTAATTTTCATTCAATATTGATTTACATGGAGGACATGTTTTATTCCTCAGTTTTGATTATATTTTATGACTATGGTTAATGAATAAGGACGTGAGTTACCATATCATTACAAAATATTATGAAAAAAAGTATAATGTGTTTTATTGAAATGGGGAGAGTTTTCAAGAAGTGAATGAAATTTAATATACTAAAAGTATAGATATGAAATTATTTATTTATAATTATTTTACCCTTTTTTATTATGACAACACTTAATGTGGAGCCGTGCTAGAAAAAAATGCAAATGGGAACAAAGATTTAATATGTTGATCAGAATAATGATTTCGAGTGTTTTGGAAAGCTTATGGAATATACAAGCACCCATGTATACAAGAAATGTGAAAAAAACTAACACATTAGGTTTTAATATGCCCATATTATGAAAAAATGCATGTATTTTGTAACATTTTTATTGAATATCTCCTTATCATTTTAAGACTTAATACATGATGATTCATGTATTCCATAACATTAATACATGGCTTTAATTTTTTTATATTTTTTTGGGCTGAAGACTAATCTACTATTAAATCAAAGCAATGATCTCTTTTAATAGGGTAGAGGAACCCTCATTACATATCCCAATTTCCCAGTGGGCATTTATCCCACTACCTGGCCCATAGGCCAATTGTTTTTGGCCCAAGGCCCATCATGTGAATAGTACTACTACAGTACCTCCCCCCCAGCTACAGTTTCGCACAGTACCCATCGCTGCTACAGTACCCTATCACCATTACAGTGCCTACCGTTGCTACAGTGTCACCCATGCTATAGTATACTACAGTACTGCTACATTACCCGAGCCCAATGGGGTTTGAATCTCTATTTTTTATGTAGGATAACGGGGTTCTTACCACTAAGCCAAACCCCAACTACATACTACATGAATTCAATGTTTATTGAAAAATTTATATTTTTTATACTATGATACATGAATTTAAAGAAGTTTTATGGTTTTTATAGAATTCATATATATATATATATGAATGTGTGAATATAGTTTCTTACATAAATATAGAATTATAAAAAAGATGGATCCCAATCCCATGTACCATAAAATTTTATGTGGAACATTGATAAATAGAATTAAAAACAATTTTCTGTTATAACCAATGGAATGTGATATGATATAGAATAAAGATGAAATAAATAAGGATAATGGTTAAATAATTCATAATTTACATGGGTCACAATTGAAAAACCTTGATACGAAACATCATGATTTTAAATTTGATACACAAAATTTAAGATTTG
Source organism: Viscum album (assembly GCA_963277665.1). Classification (NCBI taxonomy): domain Eukaryota; kingdom Viridiplantae; phylum Streptophyta; class Magnoliopsida; order Santalales; family Viscaceae; genus Viscum; species Viscum album. The sequence goes on from OY728135.1 coordinate 1,154,286,935, forward strand.
GAATATCATGTGATTGTTTTAACTAATTTCACTAGATCCACATTCCAAATAGTAATTTCCCTATTTTCATTCATATTTAAAATATTTGTTCATGGATGTTTATGAATAATAAATTTACTATCTTGAGTAATTTGATATCTGGACCCACATATTTAGGAAAATATATTGATAAATACCTGTAACCATTAATTGCAGAGTTTATGGAGATTCAGGCTGTTAGTGTACAAGTTTAGGGTGTATCTATAGAGGATTAATTGTTTTTTGTGTTAAATGGTTATGGATAATAAATGATTCCCAGACATAGGTAATTATTTTTTAATTGAGTATAAAGGAAAAACTATGTTACCCTACTTCTATAAAAAAAATTCTAAAAGATTAAATCTTAAGAAAACTTTTATCCTCATATAGAATCAATTATTTATACCAATGTACCATCTATACATGAATAATCAAAAACACTTCGATAATGACATAGAGAAAAAAATGCATCATAATGAATATCATTGGATAAAATCCTTAAAGTCATTGATGGTTTGAATTAAGTTATTGTATGGAGTCAATTAATTTATTTAATGAAAATAAAATCTCATTCAAATTTAAAAAACAATTATATAAGGAATATTATATTCGTTGGGTTCCCATATTAGTCATGGAATATACTTTTTTCAGTTATTTAATGTAATTAATGTTAAGAAAAACATTTGATAAATGTTACTTCTAACTATTTTAAATATAGAAGAAAAAGTTTATTTTTTCTCTTATTGTGATTTAATGGATTTTATAATAAAAAAACAACTTCACTCTTGGTTTATTAATTAAAATTAGTGGTACGTTCCTTTGTATTATTTTTTAATGATATATGTGAAGAAACAAATTCCCTCAAGTCTGTGAAAGTTTAATGGTTCCAAATGGTAATTCATGTAACATTACAAAATTGGTTAATAAAAAACAATGAAACTAAATTCTTTTATAACCCATGAACTTCATGTCCTACTTCATGAGATAATTACCAATTCAATTCAATATTTACTATTACTTAATGTGAGATTCACTATAATGCAGTTTTGTCACTTTTATCAAGTCATTTTCACTACAAGGCCTATTATGAGTGTTATTAAGATACTATAGAATGTTTCATCCATAATCTTTTGTGACATAAAAAAATTCCCCCTCCATAATTTTTCACATATATATTATATCTCACAGTGCATCTTCCATTATAATTTCTTTTTGGTGGTCAGATTTCATGTCATTGGATATATCTAAAATAAATAATGATGTCTATATTGAAATATCATCTGAGTAATATGAATCATCGTAATTGATATTTTTAAAGGTTATTTAGTAAAGGAATAAATTATTTTTTTCAATATACATGGATAATGTCACAATGTGAGCTAATCGGCCGATGTGAATTTAATATGATTAATATGATCCCATTGATCAAATATTTCACCCACAACCCAAAACTAGGGGATATCTGGAACATAGTCATTGTGTACTTTGAGTATGTAAGAGTTGGAAATGGTTCAACATATAATATTATTCAACTATTTTGTGGTTGATGATTATATCGTTTATGTAAATAAATGAATATGTATTTTTTGTAGTTGATTTTTTATAGATTTTGTAATATTAAAATTTTTATATTTATAAATAACATATAGAAATTTTCAAAATAACTAATTTTTCTTTATATATTAAGAGGAAATAGAAATTACCCATCAATTAATTACCTTTTTGGTTAAATTTAAAGTCATGAGACAATTTTTTACTTGACTGTATAAGAATCACCTATTGAATATTTGATGTTTATTTATTATGGGTTCAGAGTTTACCAATGGATGATATATATGATTAAATAAGTGAGTATTTTGGTCAAAAAAATTTGAAATGTGATTTTAAAGTAGTGGTCCACATAGGTTTTGAATTCATTATAAATATTATTCTAAAAAAACAATGAAAAACATCATGCAAATGTAATAATAAGTATGAAAATTATAATAACCCTGACCATAGTATCTTGAGTATGTTGCCTTAATTTATTACATTTTCATAGATAGAAGTGTTGAATCCCAAAGGACCAATTAGTTTAGAATTCTTGGAAAATATATTACATACATGAAAATTATATTACAATTAAAAACAAAAAAATACAACAAAGATAATCCATTGACAACTCCAATATTCTCCTAAATTAACCTTATATATATATCATAATACACATATTGGCATCCGGTGAAAATAAAACATAAGAAAGGGGTGAGATCAGATGCTCAATAAGTGAAAATAATATAGAAGAAGATATCACAAATAAACATTTATTTAAAGGTGTATAACTAAAAAAATACCTTTTAAACATAATACTGAGCATAATGCAACAATACTAAATCAAATAATTCCATATAAACATTTACATATACATTATACTACTTTAATAATCACATATAATATCAATAACTAATCTCACAATGAGGGAATTAATAATTCCATACATCATTAATATACCTTTAAGGCTCCAACCAAGACATCATACATAAACGGGTAAAAACCCAAACAAGTTTGTCTCATGAGACGAACAGATTCATCGATGGGTTATATAGGGCCCCACCCTCACATAATAAGTCCAATTCATTCCTTATATGAAAATAGTGAAACATAAAAAACATAAATATTCATATTAAAAATAGCATATTAAATGTTAATACATTTACTATAAACCATGAATGGTATCAAAATCACACATCCAAAGTCAAATAGATCATAAAACCTTCAACACAATATGGTTGATTTTATCATAATAAATCAACTTAAATTAAACATAAAATCCAAAAAATATGTTGATATATATGCAAAACATATAATAAGAGAATAAAAAATTTCTTTATAGAAATATCCCTTTTTTACATTGAAATCATTTATTTAAAACCGCACATTTATAAAACAAAAAATTAAAAAAAAAAGATATTTTTGAATCAATATTCCCCATACCATTTTGTAAAATTTGAGAGAAATTTGGAAAATAACATTTTAAAACATTTCTATCTTTATAAATAACTTCATAAAACCCATTTTGAAAAAAACAATTCATGAATAATATTGATTTAGAAGAATAAATATTAGAAAATTAAAACGTTTTTTTTGTTAATGATCCCATTTCATAAATCGTAAAAAATATTCCCTTTGAAAACATTTGAATAAACTTAAAATTATAAATAAAATGTTATTTATAATCCTTATATATCTATATAAATAAATATGTAAAATTATATCAAGAATACTAAAATAGACAAAGGATTACTTCTTTAAACACTTAAAGCATCCCATATTAATTTGAACATTTAAATCACAAGTCCAATGATAGAATAATATTTATAAAAGAATTAATTAACTTTTTAATAATTTAATTAACTATATGATAAGTAAAATTGAATGTATATACACCTCCTAAATACATTTTGGTGTATAACGTCAAACTATGCCTAAATGAAAGAAGATTGAGACTAACTACATTACCTAGCATTTCCTTTTGGGTGAAGGTCTTTTGAACTGATGTATAATGGATTTAAACATGGTATTAACTTATACTATAACCATAATTATATCTATAATACCATATATTATCATATTATATTATATTATATTATATCCCATTTGTTAATAATATTTCGTTATTACCCTTGTTATGGGTGTTAACTGCATCATTTGCTGATGAATCTTTTGTCATTAATGTCTTAGTTATTTTGAATAGGATATAAATCAAACATATCCAGAATGATATTAAGTTTATAGATATTATATTTAATCATTATATACAATTTTATAATCATTCCTGAATTTTTAACATGGAGAATGATCGTCATCGTGTCGTAGAGATGGTAGGTCGTACGTACACACGAGTGATGATATCTTTCCCTTAATGGTAATGTGGTACGAAATTGGATGGTGTATTATTAAAAAAAATAATATTTATTATTTATTATTTATATCCATTATATATATCATTATAAACATACAAATTAATTGGTGATGAAAAAATGGGACCATAGCGTGGAGATGGTATGTCGTACGCACACACGTATAGTGATATTGTTTTTCATAGGATGGATAAAAAGAGAAATATAGTTATCCCATAACAATAATTTCATATTAGTATATATATGATACTATAGTTACTACTTTAGTATGTAAATAATATATTAATAGGATGTAGAAGAATAAATTAACCTGAATTAGTTGGTAACACAATTACCTCTTCTTCGATGGACATCCCTCAGATATCCTCTTAGGGATATTAGGGATTTTAGTTTTTGAATGAAGGGAACTCAAAACCTTATATAATAATTTTTGGAGGATAAATTGGCAGGTTTTGGTCAATATAGAAGGCTCAATGTGGTGTGAGGATGTGAGGGAGGAGGTTCCATTTTATAAAAGATGTGATGGGTACTTTTGGAATCCTTTAAAGTATTAAATTAATATAAATTAGTTTTTTTAGAAATGGGTACCAAGTGAGTTATTTATAATCTAGGATGATTATGGGTAGAAATTTTTATACATGTTTATGTCACATTATTAACCTTGTATTTTGTCTTTAACCCTTAATTAAATTTTTTAGCTCTTACCATGAGAACTTGTCTTTTTACACTTTAGGTTTAATATAATTACTAAAAAATGAAAAAATAACCACAAATAGATCATTGATTATATATTTAACATTATCATAGTTATTTATCTGAATTTATATTTTTATAAATTGTATATCATTTAAGAAAATATTATTTATTTTAATGTATCATTTATAGAAATTTTGATACTATTCATTATTTGTCTTTTTTAAAAAAATTATACTATCCTAATAAATTAGAATAAACACATATAATATATCTCTATCATGTTTAAGTTATCTATGAAATTTGGTTATTTCAATAATTATGTTAAATTTTATATATTTTAATATTTTCAATATAATATAATTGATATTTCCATTGATTAAACAATTATAACATCATCATTATAAAGGCCTTTAATTAAAAAAAATTTCTCTAAAATTTAAAAATAATTTATCAGGATTATTATTGATTTATTATATTTCGAATTATTATTTATAGTAATGTTTATCTTATGTATAACCCTATATTAAAATCATATACTTATTAATAATATGAGTGTAACATTTTAAGCATATCATTAAATAAAATATAAAAAATGTCCTACTCTTACCAAAGTGGCATAAAAATGTTATAATTTCATCCTAAGGTTTATTTGTGTAAGAGAAAATCATCTAATGATTTTTTTAGAATTTTTAGGATAATTTTATAAAATTAAAATATAATTTTTACCTTTGATTATCTAATTTACCCTTAACTGTGGTAATTCTTTTACTAAATATACTATTCATAATATCCAAAAAATTAATTTGACCCTATTAGAATATAAATATCATACTGATTACAACCATTTACTACCATTTTTCTAAATTTAATTCATTGAAGTGGTTAAATTAATTTTGATGCTAATCCCGCAGATGTGGCTAGAAGGGGGGTAAAAGAGATTTTTAAAAGATAAATAAGTTGTTATATCATATTTTAATATTTAATGGATTCCAATGAATGAAATTGGATAAATATATCTAGTATTTATATATTTTTTACTTTAAAAAATCTATTTAAAATATAATAATTATTTTAAAAAATCAGTTTTTTAACTATAATGTGGTATTTTTCATTATTCATAAAAAAATAAAAATTCTCAGAGGAATACCAAAAAATCAACCAAAGATTGTTTTTATATTGTGAATTCAAAAATAATTTATATTTTGAGCAACCAAATTTATAAAATTTCAATTTTTTTTAAAATAGGTGCGCAATTAAATGGTCATAAAATTTTCTTTTTTAAGAATACTGTTTTTATGCATAAAATTGGATTTGTTCTTATATAATTATCTATAAAACACATAATAATAATTTAAAAATTATATGTAACATACATAAGTTTCATAATGTGGTTAATACAACTCATAACCTTTTTTTGAACATCTAGGATAATAGATCATGGTGTGAACGAACTTGGTGTTGGGTGAAACACAAGATTTCGAAGAGATTAAATTTAAAAAGGTACATTCCAAAAAATATTAGGGTGTTACATTCTCCCCTCCATCAATAAATATATTACTCACATTTGGAAATTGTAAAAATAAATGGTTGGTACATCAAAATTACTTTATAGTAAACCCACATCAGAAATAGGGTTAAAAACTACTGCTTACAAAGAGGGAAAGGGAAATGTAAAGGTCCCCAAAACATTAGGATATCGAATGGGAAAACATTAGTGTGAAGTGAAAAAAGGACATGGAATAGAAATTATACCATCAACATCAGACAGAGAATGATAAAGAATATGGTCTTTATAAATACAACCTTCACAATACCATACATATGTGATAGGTTAAAGGGGTCATTGATTTATCAGAAGGAAAAGTTAATGGATAATTTTTTTTGTTTCATAAATCTTTTTAAAATAGTTTAGGTATTCCTTTAATATATAGATAAGATCATGAAAAAATAAAATTAATTAATTACTTTCCATGTCATAATCACATCCTTTATTTTTGTGCTTCGATCTATTTTCAATAGATTTTTCAAGATGATTTTTTCATGCGTGAAGCACTTTTTTGAATAATGAGATCCCAGAGTCAATCCTTCATCTATTAAATGTTTATTGAATCCAAAGTGGTTAAAACATGTTATCAATTATGAGAAATCTTTCTTTAACAACAAAAAATAATATCCCATGTTCAAAATAATAAATTCCATAAGTAGTTACCTTAAGACTCATCCAAAATAAATTTGACCAAATTAGAATATAATAAAATTATAAGGACGGTCACTAAATTTCCAACGTAAACATAACATTATATTCTTATAGAAACATTATTTACCTCTAATTGTCACAAACCAAATATATGCATACCTTTATAACCTTTAAAAATCTTAATGAAAAAGCTCATACTTCCATGTCCTTCATGGAGAAGTACATTAGTACAATCCTTATATATATTCACTAATTCTTATAACTAGTAAATCATTGATAAAATGCTCAAATGAAATAATTATTGAATATGAATATAATCACACTAAACATTTTATTCGTCCATTGTAGTAGTATAATCTTGACCATGATCTATTATCCCCTTTGTGAGTATATTACATTAATTCACGAGACATTGATTTTCATTGTGTCTTATATCTCTTCAGTTGAATCCTTGTACATTAGAACCCTATTTCTTATCCTTGGAATCCCAATCCTAATGGCCTTTCTCTCCACACTTTTAACAGACAACCATTTGTTTTAAAAATGTTTAGTAGTGATTATTTCATCAATTATTAAATGTGGGAAAATACTTCTTTCACTTCTTCCATTTACTCAAATATTTCCAAGTTATCCTCTTATTCTTGTACTCCCCTTAGAAACTATAATACATAGAGTACTCTTCACCTATACCATTATCACATTTTAAAATGTCCTTAAATAATGATAATTATTAGGATACTATTTCCCTTTGAAATATTGTCTTAAGACTATGGAATATATAATCCTTCTTACTCTTTAGATCAAGTGAATCAATGAAGTTGACATTACTTCTACTCAATAACATTTATAAATGAATAAATACAATTCGATAGATCATATCATAATTTATAATCCTAAAAATAGATAAATACTTAACATAAATTCAAAATTTTATGTGTATCTAGTCTCATAATCATAACCATGGTTTCTTTGGGATGCTATTCTATAATTATCCTCAATGTCCATATTATGGTTATATTCCCTAATATATGTTTTCTAAATCTAATTACCATGGATTTTAAACAATTTATATAATACCATCTATAAAAACCCTTAACCTAGTAGCTCAGAGCCGACACTTCACTTTATTACATTATCATAGATACAAGTGTCGAATCCAAATGGACCGATTCGTTTAAGAGTATTTGAAAATATATTATATACATAAACCATACATTACACTTGAAAAGATAAAATAAAACATAGATAATCCTTTGATAACAACATTATTCTCTTAGATTAACCCTTCATACAAATAATAATACACATATTGGTATCCTGGGAAAATAAGACATAAGGGGTGAGCTCAGATGCTCAATAAGGGTAAATAATACAGTAAAAGAAATTATAAATAAACTTTTAAGGACTAGTGTTACAAGGCCCTAGAGTTAAACTTTACATAACCTTGAGATAAGTCAATAATTTGACTTTAATTTACATCAGCGGTATTTTTAGGTTTAGAGATTTAGAGAATAAGGTCATAACATCTAAATATCATCCTAAATATTACAAGTAGACACTTCTACTCAATATTTTTTTTAAGAAAACAAAAACTCTTTAAAATTAAAATTGACATCGGTTCATATCTTAACTGCATAACTTTTCGATGATCCCATCCTTGACTATATTCTTCTTTATGTCATTTGAAAAACATTTCAAAACATGGGATGAGATTAAAAATCTCAGTAAGGAATACATGAAGAAAGAAAATTGCTAGTCTTGGGATAACATGAAAACCATGAATAATTTATTATAAAGTAATACTTTTCACCTTTACGAAATGGTAAATATAATTCACTTAATATAATCTCATTTTTTCCTTGTTTTGTAGCAAAAATATTACCATAAAGACCATAGAAAGTATCATATAGCATTTCATGGTAACTTGGGACATAAACATACTTAAATGGAATAACCATACGCTTGACTTCCACACATATCACTAAATGGAATAGCCCTATGACCAACTACAATACCCAATTAATTGGAGGTTATAATGTAACCATACATCCGAGGTTTTTCATATAACCAACCGTCATATGTTTTATCACATAACCCCATTCATTGGTTCATCACATAACCACCCATAAAATGCCCAAGTACTATTATATAATCATAACACATAAAATATTGAAAAGATCAAAATTTCACTAATAAAGTTTCATTTCAAATCATAGAAATAATTTCAATATATTTAAATACTAAATCCTTTTAAAAAACCATTTTCAAAAACAAAATAGCCAAAAATGGAAAAATATATTTCTTTTCCTTTTGAAAACATTATGTCTTATAGGTGAATCCAAATATCAAATATCGATTATGGTGGCAGAGAGATTGTTGTCACTGCATACATTAAAAAAATATTCCTTTTCTCATATATTAAAACAATTTGTATAAAAAATACTCCCTTTTAATTAAACTTAAAGTGTTTTAATATACACCATATAAAAGAAGGAAGTGTATATTATCAAAACAATCCTCAATGAATGGATATTGAGACGAAGTCCCTTACCTTGAGTCCAATTTGTCACGTATGTTCCTTGTAATTCCAGAATAATAAAATTAAGTTAATTTATACTTTCTTAATAGAATTTTCAAGTTTATTATTCCATTTATATCACTTATTATCACGTTATAAAAATTACATAATTATTTATGTTAATATCGGTCGTTTTGTCGATATTGGGTACTTGAGTCGAAACTGATCTTTTAATAATTACAAATTGTCCATGTGGGAAAAATTAAATTATATCCATAATAGTATTAATGACTTAAATATCTTATATATCTAATATATATGTATTTATAATAGTCCATAAAATTTTTAGATAAGAAATGAAATGCACTGTTCATGTTGACGGTAAGCCGTACGTACGCATGGACACTACTTTAATTTATTTGTCATATTAATGAAATAAAAACTAAATGATACATAGGTATATTATAATTATAGTATAATATCATATGATATATATGTTACATAAGTTAAATAAGTCCATTCTTTATATATTCCATGTATGGCAGGAATGAGTCTTATCACTTTGAGGGGGTGGTAGTCCACAGTTTCTCAAACAAAATTATCATATTTAAAAATCAAGAAAATCATAAAGGTGTGTTTTTAAATAAAAAATTAAAGTACCATAGATAAAATATAAATAAAATATATATCATATATAAATAAACTACCATAATAATGGCCACCATGAGTGGTGGTAGTGGGAAAATCGAACAATCATCATTTCATGAGGTAGTAGTTCGTTGTACACAGAAATAGTATGTTCGTATCCATTAGATGGAGGTGTGTGTTAGTGTAGCTAGAATATTTTTCATAAAAACATCATAGTATTTTGAAAATATTTTTGTTGTTATTTTATCAAAGAATAAGAATATAATACAGAGTAAATAATTAAAATAATGTAAATGAACTTTAGAGAAGATGCAGCCTCTAAAACATGTAACTCCCTTTTTATTAGAGACAAAATGATTTATTGAATTTAATTATTCCTATGGTAAGGTATAGGAGTAAGATACATATTTTAGGATCTTATTTAGTCATATTTTTTTAGGAGTAAATGGGGTTTATATGTGTGATTAAATGGGTATAGGTGATGCCCTTTTATTAGAGGGAGGAGGGGCACTTTAGGAAGGTATTGAAATATTATCTTATTATAAAATGATTTTCGGTTTCGAATGGTCCAAAAGTCATTTATTTCAAAGATAATATGATTTTTTTGAAGAAATCATCTCATCTAAAAGGATTTAGAAAATTCTATGTCACAAATTTAACCTTATCTTTTTTCTTTAACCCTTAGTTAACTAATTTGACTTTTGCCACGTCTTCTTGTATATTAATACTATATGGTTAATATAGTTACTATAAAATGACAATATAACCTCAAGTGGTTTATTAATGAAATTTTAAACATTATATATGTCATTTTTCTGAATCATATATTTTTAGGACTATTATACCATTTAATAAAATTGTATTTTTTTAAAACACATTTACTACATGTTTTATACTATTCATAGAATGACTTTTTAAAAAATCCATAAAAACATGATTATTTAGAAAAATATTCATTAATGAAAAGATAAAAATTCATAATAATCCATAAAATTCGTGGATGGCATAAAAAGGTTCGAAATAACTTTATTTTAATATTTATAATCTCATTTATTTAAATCATTTATTAGTTAGGTAATCACTACATCATCATTGTTTCATAAATAAATATATTTATATGATGTCTAAAAATTAGAAATAAAATACCATGATTTAGGAAGTATTTTAATATTTCTAATTACTATTTATAGTTAAAAATATAATTTATATAATCCCATATAAAAAAAGTTTTACTAAAAGATACATGTTTGTGTTACATTTTTCTTTACTTTAAATTATTTATTATAAAATGTCATTTTCACATCCAAGTTTTTCCATGGGGTCCCAAAATCTACCCAATCATACAAATGGTCAGAAATACCTCATAAAATATGATTATAACACGTTTTTTTATAGTTTAATATTATTCTAATATTATTTATTACAATTATTTACCAGATTTACGCTTTAACCATGGTAAATAAAATAATTACTAAAGTCATTATCCATTATGTATAAAAATTAAATGTAACTATTTAAATAATTTGTACCTACTGATTCCAAATATGGAATATATTTTTCCAAATTCAAAACACACAAGTTTTTGTAATTAATTTAAAATTAATTCCCGGTGTTAAAACCAAAAAATTTTAAGAAGTAATAACTATCAGAAGATTGACATGTATTTTTGTATGATTTAAATCTGAAATTATGTAAAATGACCATAATAGGATTAAATTATAAAAATATATCATATTTATACATTAAAAAAATTAAATAATAATCTAACTATATAAATAAATTAGATGAAAAGGTAGTTTTCAATTAAAATGCAGTATTTTTTTCACAATTCATTAAAAATGAACTTTATCAAAATAATACAAAAATTTCTTCCAAAGAAAATTTTGATGTTCGTATTCTAAAGAATAAGTTTATTTTTTCAAATAAAATATATAAAAGTGACAAAACCTAGATTTATAAAGGGTTCTCTATCAAAATATGGTAAAACTACCTTTAAAAATATTAGAGTATTTCATGCTTAAAATCGAATTCATTCTAATTTGAAGCCTTTAATATTCATTAGATAAATGTAAAAACATTTAATAGATATGTCAAATCATAATATAGTTAATTATGTTCATTCCTTCCAATACCACAACAAGGTGTTAACTACCATTTCAAATAATATTATTATTATATTATTCTTCGGTATAACTCAAAGTTGTGTGAAACATTTGATTTCAAAGAATCCAGTTGTTGCATGTTGAGTACGATGTTGGAAAAAGTTTCATATTTATCATAAAATTAAAAACTTATTCATAATAGGTATGAAAATTTATTATTCTATAAATTCCTGGGCCATTACATCCTTCGCCCCTTTTGGATATTGCATCCTCATTATTTTCAAATTGGGCTTGAAAACTTCATTGAAATTACCAAATCAAAAAAAAATCAACAAAACAATCACTTTTAAAGAAATAATGAGAAGTAAAAAGGTCACCTGAGATAACACATACAGGGGTTTCATGTAGGAAAAATGGATGTGAAAGAGAAACTAAGTGCCAAGTTCTGATGGAGAGTGATATAAAACATGATTAGGAGAAATGTAGCTACCATAAAACCATAAACTTGTAATGGGTTAAATGGTATTTGATTCCACAGTAGGAAAAGTAAATGGATAATTTTTTTTATGTTCCCTTTAATAAAGATTAGTAATTATTTTACTACTTATAATAATAACATAAGGAAACAAACTTACATGCCAAGTATATTTTCATCCTTTAAAAAAAATGTACCACAAACTCATCTTTTCTACAAATGATGAGTATTCAAGATGACTTAGTCACACCTGATGGGATAGAATCAACTTTTAAAAAAACTCACATAAACCTAAAAATATTAAATATATTTTTTACTTTATCTTTAGACATTACCCAAAACCAAAATGGTTAGTACAAGATCAGATAATCCTCAAAAATGATAAACCTTTAAAAAAATACTACTCTTAATATCCAAAATTAAACAAACAATACCCCATAATTAAACAAGGAACATTTACAAAAAGTGTCCTTCTAATTCTTAAAAGTAATCCAAAATAATATTGAAACCTAAAATTTAGAAGGATTTGATCACTTAGTCTTCCACAGATAATCTTAACATTTTTCTCCAAATAACATAGACTACTCTTAAAGTCACATACATAAAAGTAATTAAACTAATCACATATTCTCTTTGATAGGTTAATCATTTCCATAAATAACCCAAATAGCCAAATATCTGTAATAAAAATATTTATTATTCCAAAATAAAATTCAACCATTAATTATCAAAAAAAAATCCTATTGTATTCTATTTTCCTTAGGCATATACTATTCCAAAAATAGAAAATACCATTAAAAATAACATTTATCACTTAATTAAAAAATAAATTTTCTATACTAAAGATATCGACTTGATAAAAATAATTTTCAAAAATCATCTTATTCTTGATCCATAAAACCATTTAACTAAAAAAATAAGTCATACTAATCGGGGACTTCATGTAGGTTAGTGGTTGGTGATGAATCTCAATCACACATTTTTTTCAAGTTCTATTTCCGTATCTTTCTACGACGCGGTGGGTTTTCACACAGTATGCATGTTGTCCTTTTTCAAAAACTATATAATTCTGTAAAATTCCCAAAAATAAGATAAATTCCTCAAAAATAACCATAACCAATTTTAACCTCAAATGTTATCTCATACCTCACATTTTTATCCCAAAAAGTAATAACCCATAATTGACATAAATTTAAGGATTATATAAACCCAAATAGTTTTTATAACTATATCCACAAAATAAAATGTAATTCTTCTTCAAATAAAATTTTCACATATCAAAACTCAGGGTAACAAATACAATAGAAAAGTCATCCAAATTAATCTCATCAACAAAAGAGCATTAATACTTTTAAACATTTCATCACCCAGATTACTAACATAACTCTCAAATTTCTAAATTGTATACATCTTAATATTCTACCATTTTTCAAGATCCCTTAACCATTTTTCCAATTTATTTCTTAATACTTATTTCTTACAAAACAAATCATGCATAATTTCTTAAGATTTCAATAATGTAAAATCATGAGCTATGAAACAATAAATACCTTTCATAGGTCATTTTCGGTTTCCACATATTCAATTAGAATGGTATTAGGTATTAGTAAACATATATTTGTATGGTCCTTCTGATCTCATTCCCAAACCCTCTTTGTAATACATTTATTTACGTAATGACCTTGCACGGAAAATTTAAAACATTCAATTGATCCCTCAGAAAGAACTTATTTCCATTTCATGGAGTCATCCGAACGCCTCCTTTTTCCATGGCATGTTATTTGTTTATGACATTAATTACCACATATATAATATAACAACACTACTCTTTATCATACAATTAAACTTGATTTATTACATAAAATTTCACTTAATAAAACTCTGAGGATTGAGAGGTCTAGTGTCTTGCTAAATTATGAACATTACACAACAACATAAAACATAATACACAAAAACTTTATTGAAAACCTCTTTTACATGACCATACACATTACCTCATACTTAGCATTGCATAGGATAACCTGAGGACATGAATTAGAAAAAGTGTGAGCTATAAAGAAAATTAATGGAGTAAACAAGGCATAACTTGAAGAATAGAATACATTTCAGGACATGGGAATATCAATGGAGCATAAGAGAAACATGAACACAAGGGAATGATATAGCATGATTATCATAACATGGAAATATAAAATCAATATTTAACATGATATTATCATATGACAAGGCTCATTACACATGGAGCATGAGTAAACCCTCATTGAACTTGAACTAGAATGAGTAAACTCTCATTACACTTGATTTATCATGATACTAATCATTACCCAATGCATTGGAGAGCTATTAGGGAACACCCTTCTTTATCATTTCATTTCATGCATTAGTGTGCCACATGGATCATATAACATGGAATCATTCAACATCATCATTTATTCCACAATAAATGAATGTGGAATACGTACATGAAAATATATAACCAATAAGTTAATGTCTGTAAAGGTTAATTCTGTTGATAGATAAATGGGCATGGTATTCACTACCCAATTACTTTGGCTTGGAAAATTGTGGTGCAATTTCAGTAGCATAACGGTGTGGCATAAGAATTTATAAAAATGGTTTATGAGAAGGAATGGGGTATATCATAATATTTACTTGAAAGGGATAGTTAGAGGGTCATATAGATAAATTTCCCAACATATGTAATGGAATTTAGATTCATAAAACAAAATAATTGCTAGAATGTAAATTAGAAGGGAGAAATTTCTTAAGGAATTTCGACAAGGTAACAACTGTACATGAGTGGAATTAATGAGAGAGAAAGAGTTATATAATCATTTAAACATAATGATGGAAGTATGGGAGAGGAGAAAAATAATACCCCAAACTTTTTAATTGAAAAAAAAATGTTATAACAACATAATGAAATTTGGAAAAAAAAGAGAAGGGAAGAAATCCCTTACATGGAAGTGTGATCTCAAAGTCTTGGGAGAGGCTTGAGATAGGATTAATGGGAGCTTGATGAACCTTGGGAGGATACTAGAGAGAGGAGGGAACATTAGGGATGTTATCCAAGGGTTTTGAGTGAATATAAGTGGTATATTGGGTGGGTTTATATAGGAAAAGAGAGAGAATTCTTTATTATTTAGTATTTAGACACAACACATTAAAATAATCAAAACCACAAACCAACCCCTAGTTTTTGCCCATGGATTTCTCCAAATGGGAGTGTAAAAAATTATTTTATAAGTCCAACGGATGAAAATTTTAAAATATTATGATTTCTTACGTGGAGGTGAATCACACTCTCCAAGAAATCATTTTAAAAGTTAAAATGTTTTATAAGTCTCGGAGGGCCCACTAAATATTCATAAAATAAATAAAAAAACCATAAATAATATTATTTTAAAGGTAAAACACATATTTCCCGAAAATAACATTTATATTATTTTATTACGTCACTATTGTGCCATTATGATGTCACAAAACATATTATGTATTTAAACGTTATTTAATTTTTACCCAAAAATTTGACTGTTTCAGAAAAGTATGAAAAATTCACCATTGGATAATTTATATTTCCTGATTCAAAAAAAAATATTTATTTTATCTAAATAATTTTCGACGTATTTGAATTTTTACTTTTAAAATTAAAACCGACATTTATCAAAAAATCTTAGGGTTTTACAAAAACAACTTTATAACCTTAATAAAAATTACAATTGTATTAATAAAAATTATACGATCATTTATATTCAATAAAAAGTAATTTAGTAATAATATTTTATTAAAATACTATTTAATTCAAAAATCCATTAATTCATAAAAATATATTTATTAATTAATACAAACTAAAAAAATACTATTTGTGCTTTAAAAACTATTTACAAAGAAACAATAATAAAATGAATGTATATTATCTATAAAAAAATAAACCACATAATCATAGTGTAAGGATATTGTTAAATAACCCCTTAAAACACCCGCATAAGACCTAAGGGTAAGGTGTACGATGGTGACAGACTCTTGGGGTGGGTCGGATAACATCGCTCAGGTGGTAATCTCTATCAACGTACACTTCTCTCGTAGGCGGTTCTGTTAAAGTTTAACGTATTGAAGCTCATATTGGTCTTGGTCAATAGAAAAGCCCAGTGATGCGACCTCCTTTTTGAGATCCAAAAAATGGTCTTCTTATGGAGCAATTCTACAGAATATGGCCATCTCTTCCTTTGTCTAAGTAAATTGGATTTGTTAAATCCCTATATTTATATTAACCATGTGATCACTATTGAGCAGCTATATTAGCAACGATAACAACTCTTAGTGGTATTTTAAAATCATAAAACATAAAACCAAGTAAGTTCATATGTTATATAACCATTTTACATAATAAAACATTTCATTAGATCAAGAGGGATTTTTATTAATAAATTTTTGGGTTATTACAATATTTTTCCCAGAGAAATTTCACACTTGAAATTTCCTTTTCCCATACTAAAATAGATGAGGGTAACTTTTCTTCATCACTACCTCTGATTCCCATGTTTCTTCTTCAATCATTTGGTTTCAAGTCAAAACCTTGACGAGGGGAATTATCTTATTTCATAGAACTTTTTCCCTATGATCTATAATATTCACTAGCTTTTCTTTATAGGAGAGGTCATTCTCCAACGGTTCCACCTATGGATTGAGTACATGTGATGGGTCAGGTATGTACTTCCTTAAGAGTGATACATGGAATACATCATATACATGAGATAAGTTCAGTGGGAGTGCTAGTTGATAGGACACTGCTCGAATTCGATCAATGATGTACAAAGGGATGATGTAACTTGGACTAAGCTCTCCCTTCTTCCCAAATCTCATAACCCTCTTCCACAGTGATGTGAAGTGGAATACCATGTCTCTGACATAAAACTATTGGTCTCATCGATGATTATCATCAAAGATCTTTTGTTGACTCTGATCATCTTTAATGTGTTGTTGGATGGTGTTAACCTTCTATACATTTCCTTTGACCATTTCTAGACCTAGGTGTATTCACTCCCCAACTTTATCTCAACATGCTGGTGTTCTGCAGCTCTTCCCATATAGGGAATTATAAGGATCCCTTTGGATTCATAAGTGGAAACTATTATTGTAAGAGAACTCAACCAGAGGAAGATGTTGATAACATCCTCCTTTGAATTCCATTGAGAATTATCTCAACATTTCCTCAAGTGTTTGGATAGTCTGCTCAGATTAACCATCAGTTTGAAGATGATTAGTCGTACTGAAGTTTAGATTAGTATTCAGAGCATGTTGAAGACTCTTCCAAAACATATAGGTGAATCATGGATCATAATCAGATACAATAGATAGTGGTACTCCATGCATCCTTACCACTTTTCTGATATATATCTGTGCCCATTTATCCAATGATAAATCCTCTCAAATTGAAATTAAGTGTATAGTATTTGTAAGACGACGCACAACAACCCAAATTCCATTGTTTCCTTTTGATGTCTTTGAATGTCTGGTGACGAAGTCCATGGTGATGTTCTCCAATTCCCATGATTGTATGGGTAATAGTTGCATATCTCTTTAAAGTTGAGCCTCTCAACCTTTAGTTGCTGACATACCATGCACTTTAATGTATACTCAGTGAACTCCTTCTTCATGTTATCCGACCAATAATGCTACTAGATATTTCGATACATCTTTGTTTTTCCTGGGTGAATGGAGAAATTTGAACTAAGTGAATCATACAAAAGTTATTTCTTTAACTCCTGATTTTATGGAACACATTGTCTTGACCAAAATCTCATAATTCCTTCTTCATTATATTTGAAGTATGAGGATTTCCCTTTTCTGATAGTTTCCACTTTATTCTGAATTCCCATTTAATCTTTTTGAGCATCCTTTAACCTTTCCAAAAGAGAAGGTTGAGCAATAATTTGTGAAATGATTAATGATGTTCCCTTATTTATGATTCTCATGTCCATCTTCCTCAAATCTTAGAATATTGGATCCTTTTCAATTCTCATCCATGATAGAATTTTTGGGTCCTTTCTACAATGAGAATCTTCCACCTTGTCCACTTTCCCAGGGTGGTAATCGATTGACTAGTCATGGTATTTCATCAGCTCTAGCAATTTTTTTGGTGCATATTTGACTCATTCCATGTGAATATATACTTGAGGCTTTTGTGATCTATGTATATTTCACACTTCTCCACAAAGAGGTAATGTCACAAAATTTTTAAAGAGAAGATCACTACAGCCAACTCCATATCATGTGTTGGATAGTTTAAATCATGAACTTTCAATTTCCTTGAAGAATAGGAAATAACTTTGTCATTTTTCATAAACACACAAGCCATGACCTTCTTTGAAGCATCACCGAATACAACAAACAGTTCTCCACTTGTGGGTAGTGTGAAAATGAGAATAGTGATAATCGTCCTTTTTAACTCCTTGAAGATCTATTTGCATTCATCACTCCATGAAAATTTGACTCCCTTCTAGGTTAGCTTGGTATGGGGGTTGGACAATCAGAATAAATTTATCACAAATAGGAAATTCTATCTAGCTAACCCCAGGAAACTACAGTTATCTATCACAAAAATTTTCCTCTTCCATCCTTCAATTTCTTCAGTCGTGGAGGGATCCACAAATATCCCATTTCTTGAGATGATATGACCCAAGAATCAGACCTCCTTCAACCAGAACTCACAATTCCTGAACTTTTCATAGAGCTTCTCCTTTTTCATGGTCTCTAGTACAATTCTTAGATGCTCCTCATACACCTCCTTAGTTTTGTATTATATTAGAATAACATCTATAATGACTACCAAAATTTTTTCGAGGTAATCTACAAAGAATCTATTCAATATTTCCATGAAGATTTATAGTTAATTAGTGTGTCCTAAAGACATTACTTTGAATTCATAGTGATCATACCTTGTACAAAAAGAAGTCTTGTGGATATACTATTTCTTCACCCTTACATGGTAATATCCCAACTAAAAATAAAACTTGGAGAAGTATTGTGATCCACATAGCTGATTTAACAATACATCAATTTGGGACATAGGATACCTATTCTTTATCGTGATTTTGTTGAGCTCGTGATAATCAATGCAAAGGCACTTTAACCCATCCTTTTTCTTGATGAAGAGGACCGGTTCACCCCATGGGGAAGAACCTGGGCGTATAAAACCTTTATCTAGATTCTCCTATATTTGTTTCTTCATCTCCTCAAGATCAACAATAGCCATTATATATGGAGTCTTTGATATTTTCAAAAACTCAAGTATAAGATCAATCGATAATTAAACATCTCTTCTAGAAGGAAGACTAGGTAATTCCTTAGGAAACACTTTAGGGAGTTCCTACACAATAGGCATGTCTTCAAGGATGGTTTCTTTATTAGACTCAATCATCTGAGTGTGATACGCATGCACACAGGGTAGTAATATCCTCACTTGTGATGATGGTTCTAAATAAGATTCATCATCCTCCTTGCACTTGTACAGAATCGGGGGGGTGATGCACCATATGGAGAGTGATTTCTCTCTTACAAAAATTTATGTTGGATCTATATAGAGAAATCCAATCCAAGCCAATAATTGCATCAAATTACACTTTGGGGAGTATGAAGAGGTTCTTTGGGAAGTTCATTCTGCAAATTGTGATAGAGGAGGAGTTATATTCATGGGCTGCAATGATTTCCCCATTTTTTGTTCGTATTGACATCTTTATATCCATGATTTTTGGTGGTGTTGGGATTGTTCTACTAAATTTAAGAAATATAAAAGAATACATAGAACTAGAATAAAAAAGTATGTTCCCTATTCTTGAATGAATAACTAGAGTACCTATAACCACTTTGTTTTCTGGGTTCACATCGGTGGTAGTGATAGAAAAAGCTCACCCTTGCTTCCTTGGAGGTTGTTGGTTACCTCCAAAAACCCTTGGATTAGAGAATTTTTTTGAAAAGTGACCTGGTTCTTTGAAATTGAATAAATAAACAACAGGTTGAGGGTCGAATGAAGTGTTCCACTCCTCTATGGTAGATGCGAGTTTTTCTTATTAGTATTTAATGGCTAGGTTCCCTTCACTTTTATACCTAAATCATTTCCTCGTCCCCTTCAGGCAATTTCCAAGGAGCTTCTTTCAATACCTTTGGCAAGTGGGGTGGTGGAATTTCTTTGCCCTATTGGATTTATCCATCGTACCACCATATTAAAGCCCACCTTATGATTTTTATCCCCTGGATATCCCTAATATTCTCCAATATCCATTTCGACCTTGAGGTCCAATCAACCAATTTCCTTATATCTCTCAAAGTCACAGATCACTAGGGATTTCCATAGGCTAGATTTTAGATCACCAAAGAAGTGATCAACCTTACATTCGAGGGTAACGGAAAATATGTAGGTGTATTTTGAAGTCCTTGCGAATTTTTCCTCGTATGTTTCAATGTATTCGTCATCTTTTTTTCTTGATCGCAATGAAGTACATTTCCATCTTACGTTGTAGGGTGTGAGGAAAATATTTATCAAAAGAATTCTATAAATACTTCCATTCCAATGCCTCAATTTCCTCCTCAAGCTTTGTATTTTTTATCAATGTCCACAATTGATCACATTCACCATCCATAATATAAGAATCCAGAAGTTTCTTCTCTTGGTTAAAACATTGATGGATGGAGAAGATCTTCTCAATGGTGTTGATCCATTTTTCGATGATTGAGGGATCAAATGATCCATTAAAAGTAGGATGACTATGTCTTATGAAGCTCTCAATTGAGACTTGTTCTTTATAAAGAGGTTGAAAGTTTATCTTTACCCATGTTTCTATTAAAAATACGAGTTAACTAAGAGAGTATCATGACAGGGTTTGCGATTACTGATCCCATTAGATTGGACATCTCATTTGAAGAGTTATCACATTGATCTTCACATCAGTTGTTAGCCTGAGTCCTCCTATTACTGGCCATTGGCTGGAATAAAAGGAAAGTTATGGGTAATACATAAAGGGTAATCCAAAGAAAAATTGGGGTAACATATAAATTACATTTATTTTCATAATATACGACTTTATAGGATTCAATTTATGTTATCCATGATCTACTTCCAAACATATATCCTTAGTGGAATTTTATTTATTCCCTCAAAAATGGTTCATACTAAGCTTATGAATTTACCAAAGAATATCCCCCGACAGTGTCATAACCAATAGTCTAGTAAGGCCCATTGTCATTCACTAGTTCCGATTCAAGTATAGCTTAAACCAGTTTTTTCAGGTTTTACCCCTAGATAAATCTACGCCAATCCACCTCTACCTATTCGTATTCAGACAGGGATGTATTTTCTTGATAAACCAACTACTCAATACTCACCAAAATTTAGGGATGTTTATTTTATAATTAGTCTTATCCCTACGGGTTTCACTATGGATTTATAATCCTAATCCAAATAATAACTAAACCTATCATCTGATACCAACTATAACAAACATTCTCTTTATTACACACTTAAAAATGATTTATTACATAAAAATGCTCTAAAGAAAACTCTGGGGATCGATAGTTATATTGTGTTGATAAATTAGGAACATTACATGGAAACATATAACATGAAACACAACAATTTTATTGAATAATTCTTTTACATGACCACACACACTCTTTCGTACTTAACATTGAATGGGTTAAGCTGAGGACAAGCATAAGAAAAGGGTGATATATAAATCCCATTAAGGGAGAAAACAAAAAACAACATGAATGATATAGTACATGTTAGGAAATGGTCTTATAAATGGATTATAAGAGAAACAAGAACATTAAGGAATGATATTGCATGATTATCATAACATGGAGATGTGGCGTCAACATTTAACATGATATTTTCTTGAGCTAAGGCTCTTTGCACATGGAGCATGAGTAAAACCACATTTAAATTGAATTAACATGAGTAAACCCTCATTGCACTTGATGTATCTTGATACTAATATTCACCCCATTCATTGGAGAGCTATCAGGGCACACCTTTCTTAATCATTTCATTTCATACATTAGTGTGTCACATGGATCATACGACATAGAATCATTCAACATAATCATTTATTCCTTGATAAAGTAATGTTGAACACATAAATTAAACTCTATAATCAATAAGTAAATTTTCTTAAAGTTGAATACCCTTGATAGAGAAATGGGCATTGTATTCACTACACAATGACTTTGGCTTCGAAAATCATGGTGCAATTTTGGCAGCATAATAGCATGACACAAGAATTTAAAAAAATGGTTGATGAGAGAGAAAGGTGTGTATCATCATATTTACATGAAATGGAAATTAATGGGTTCATATAGATACATTTTCAAACATATTTAATGGAATTTAGATTCATTAAACCAAATCATTGTTTGAATTTAAATGAGAAGAGAGAAATTTCGTACGGAATTTCAGCATGGTAATAGGTGTACATGGGAGAAATTAATTAAAGAGAAAGAGGTATCTAATCATTCGAACATAAGGAGGGATATATGGGGGAGGTGAGAAATAATACCCTATCATTTTTAATTGAAAATAAAATGGAATACCAACATAATGGAATTTGGATAAAAAAGTGAAGGGAAGAAATCCTTTACGTGGAAGTGTGATCCCAAAGGATGGGGAGAGGCTTGAGAGAGGATTATTGGGAGATTGGGGATCCTTGGGAGGATAATAGAGATAGGGGCATATTAGGGACTATATAAAATGGTTTTTAGTGAATAAAAGTGGGATATTGGGTGGGTATATATAGGAAAAGAGAGGGAATTCTTTATTATTTAGGTTTTGGACACCACACATTAAACTAATCAAAACCACAAACCTAACCATGGTTTTTGCCCATGTTTTTTGAAAAAAATGAGTGGAAAACATTATTTTATAATTCCAATGGCCTAACTTCTTAAAATATTAGTCTTTCTTATGTGGAGGTGAGTCACACTTTCAAGGAAATCATTTTAAAAGTTAAAATGTTTTATAAGTCTTGGAGGGTCCACTAAAGCTTTGTAAAATAAATAAAACAAACCTAAAATCACATTATGTTAAAGTTAAAACATGTATTGACCGAAAATATCATTTATATTATTTTATTAATTCACTATTGGGTAATTATGATGTCATAAACTACATTATATTTTTAAACGGTATTTCATTTTTACCCAAAAATTCGACTATCTTAGAAAATTATAAAAAATACACTGGTGGATAATTTCCAAAATTTAATTCCAAAAATAATATTCATTTTATCAAAATAATTTTATAAATATGTGAATTTTTACTTTTAAAATAAAAACCAACATTTATCGAAAATTCATGGGTTTTGAAAAAAATTACTTTCAAGCCTTAATAAAAATTACAATTGTATTCATAAATATCATATGATCATTTTCATTTAATAAAAAATAATTTAGTAATAATAATTTATTAAAATATTATATAATTAAAAAATCCATTAATTCATCAAAATAGATTTTTTAATTGAATATTAAATAAAAATAATATTATTTGTGCTTCAAAAACTATTTATAAAGTAACAATAATGAAATTAATGTATATTATCAATACAAAAATAAAGCACATAATCATAGTGCAATAGTCTTGTTACATAACCCCTTATAACACCCAAATAAGGCCTAAGGGTAAGGTGTGCGATGGTGAGGGACTCCTGGGATGACTTGAATAACATCGCTTGGGTGGTAATCTCTATCAAATTCCACTTCTCTTGTAAGCGGTTTCATTCAAGGTTAACGTGTTGAAGATCAGCTTGGGATTGGTCAAGAGAGAAGCTCGGTGATGCTACCTCCTTTCCAAGCTTTGACAAATGGGCTTCGAATGGAGAAATTCTACAAAATGAGGTCATCGCTTCCATTTTCTATGTAAATTGGAATTGTTGTAGTCCTATATTTATACTAATCATGTGAAATATGTTCAATGACTATATTAGAATTGGTAACAACTCTCAACAGTATTTTAAAATCCAAAAAACTAAAATCAAATAAGTTCATATGTTATATAACGATTTTACATAATAATACATTTAGTCATATCAAGAGGTATTTTCACTAATAGAAGTTTGAGTCGTTACATATAACATCTTCTCATCCCTTATAATAATTTTCCTAGGTGTTTTTTCCACATCGTTGACGCATAGGTTTTTGAATATACTTACCTTTATGATTATTATCTATACGTCTAGAGGGATTCGTTTCTCACATATATAATTCCTTAGAAAAATCACCAAAGTTCAATTAGTCAATAGTGACTCCATATAGTTGGTTGAGAATAACCAAAATAGTTCTCATTGAAACTCCCATTTAATTCAGTTGCTTATTCAGAAAACGAAAACAGTTTTCCTTCACATCCATTGTTAATTTTGTGCCTGCTATATCTATCCATTTAATAAAACCAAAAATAATAGTGTGAATATATTAGTGAAATCATCATATACTATCTTATGAAGAGGGTAAACACTAATATATACTTATTCATGTTATATTGAAGTCATTCAATTGATCTAAAATAACTATGACTCTTTCTAATATGCTAACCACTATGGTGGTATAAAACATGTCACTTATGCTTAAATAACACCCTAACCTATAATGTTATCTAAAAGGACCACTGATACCAACTATAAGGCCTCATACTTAAAAATTACTTAATCTTGAGATAAGTCAATAATTTTACATTAATTCAAACTGATGATCTTTTCAGGTTTAGATATTTAGAGTATTATGTTACAACTTGTACATAACGTCTTGAATATTAAAAGTAGACATAACTAATAACTATCTTTTTTTTCATGAAACAATAACTCCTTAAAATGAAATATGACATCGTTTCTTGTTTTAATAGAAAAAATTTTCCTTGATCCCACCCTTGACTCTATTCTTCTTTATGTGCTGTAAAAAAATTCCAAAAATTGAGGAGGGAATAAAAATCCTAGTAAGGGATATATAAAGAAAGAAAGTTTTATTATTGGGATAACATGAAAACAATGAATACTTTATTATAAAATAATATGTTTCACCTTTAATAAGTGGTAAATATAAATCAATGAATATAATATCATGTATTTACCATTTTTGTAAAAACAAATATTACCATAAAGGCCATAGAAAGTAACATATAGCATATAATGTTAACTTCGGACCTAAACATACCTAAATGGAATAACCATAGGGTCTACTTCCACACATATCACTAAATAAAATAACCATACATACAACTTCAATACCCAATGCGTTAGTGGTTATAATGTAACCACCCATCATTGGTTTGTCAGGGAACCACCTGTCATATTTTTTATCACATAACAACCTATCATTGGATTATCATGTAACCACCCGTCAAATGTACAAGTACCATAATATAATCATAACACATAAAGTATGGTAAATATCAACATTTCACAAATAAAATTTCATATTCAATCACAAGAAATAATTTCAAGATATTAAAATATTCAATCTATTTCAAAACCATTTTCAATACTAAAATAGCTAAAAAGAGAAAAATGGAATTCTTTTCCTTTCGAAAACATCAAGGCTTATAGAGAAAGCCAAATATCAAATATCGGTTACGACGGCGGAGAGGTCGTTGTCACCACATATGCTAAAAATCATTACTCTTGTCTTTTAGTAAAATGATTTGTAGAAACAATATTCCATTCGAATGAAACTAAAAGTCAAAGGGTTTTATTATACATCATATAAAAGAAGGATGTGTATATTGTCAAAAAATGTCTCAATGAAAGGAGATTGGGACAAGGTCCCTTAAATTGAGTTTGATTCATCACGTATGTTCTTTGTTATTCCTAGACCACACACCTAAGTTAATTTATACTTTCTTAAGAACCTTTTTCATGTTTTTATTCCTTTTATATCACTTCTTAAAATGTTATAATAATTACATAATAATTTAAGTTAATATCGGTTGTTTTGTTGATATTGGGCACTTGAGTCGAAAATGATCTTGTTATAATTAAAAATTGTCCATGTGGTCAAGATTACATTATCTCTAGAATATTATTCCGCACTTAAATATCATATATGAGCAGTATAAATTAATTTATAATAGTCCATAACATTTTGATATAATAAATGAAATGCACTGTTAATGGATACGGTAAGTCATATGTACGCATGAACGCTACCTTCATTTATTTGTCATATTAAATAAATGAAAACTAAATGATACATAGGTATATTATAATTACATTATAATATCATATGATATATTTGTTACATAATCTCATTAAATCCATCCTTTATACGTTCCATGTATGGCATGAATGAGTCATATCACTTTGAGGAGGTATTTGTCTGCACTTTCCCAAATAAAATTATCGTATTTACATGTCATGAAAAGAATAAAGGTTTGTTTGTAAATAAAAAATTATATTATAAAAGAGAAAATATGAATATAATATATATCATATATTAAAATAATTCCATCATAATGGCCACCATGAAAAGTGGTCGGGGAAAATCCGACAATCATCGTTTCGTGAGGCAGTAGTTCACTGTACACAGAAATAGTATGTTTGTATCCATTAGATTGAGGTGTGTGTAAGTGTAGTTTGAATTCGTCTCATAAAAACATACTGGTAAATTGAAGATATTGGTGTTGTTATGGAATCAAAGAATAATAATATAATAGATATTGAACAAGTAAAATAATGGAAAGTTATTTTAGAGAAGATGTTACCTCTAAAATGTGTAACTCCCCTTTGATTAGAGCCAAAAGTATTTATTGAATTACCTTCTTCCTAAGGTAAGGATTATAAGAGGAAGAGAGGTATTTTAGGATCTTATTTGGGTAGAGATTGGATGAGACAAGGGGCTTGAGAGGTGTGATTAAATGGGTATAAGTGATGCCCTTTTATAAGAGGGAGGAGAGGCACTTTAGGAAGGAATTGAAATATTATTTTATTATAAAATAATTTTCAGTTTTAAATGATCCCAAAGTCATTTATATAAAAGATAAGATGATTTTGGCTAAACAAACTATCAACTAATATCTTTTAGACAAGTCTAGGTCACAAATTTAACCTTATATTTTAGCTTTAACCCTTAGTTGACTAATTTGACTCTTACTATGTATTTTTTTTAAAGGCCAGAAAAATTTAATTAAAAGAAAAATATTACATTAATCCAAATGATGTCATCATATTAAAATCTTTATGATGAATATGGATAATATCATCAGTAACATTATCAAGCCAGGTAATGTCTTGATTTTCTCATTTGTTAGGAAGGCCATCAACAACTATATTAGCTTCACAATAGATATGAGTGATAACATAGTTGATGTCAAGAAGTGAGTGGGTTCAATCCATCCATCGAGTAGTGATCAACCATGTAAGGTGTGTCAAACTATTCCAAATTGATTGCATCATGGTAGTCGAATCGCTTTCAAACTAGATTTTGTTCCAACCACGATTCCTTGTGAAAGAAATAACATGTATCATACCCATCATTTCAGCCTCCTAAGAAGAGGCAATACCACAGTTCCCAAGAAATCATCTAAGGATCTTACCAAGGTGATTGCTGAAGATAACATTACAACCAGCGGAACCAATACTTCTATTTGAGGCACCATACACATTGAATTTATTCTAACCATAAAAGTGAGCACACCAAAACACATCAAATATATTACATGGTTGACAAAAATTTATTTCAATCCAAAGATGTCACATAATCATAAAGTCATGAACGGTGTTTGGCCACGCAGTCGTAGAGTACGTGCAAATTTAAAATTTATAAACCCTAAAAACTAATAGTACTGTGGTAAGAAGGGTGTCGAACCACAGAGAAGGACTAACACTGTGCTTGACCAAATTAAAACTAAAACAGAAAAAAGATAAAATAGAACAATAAAAAAATGTACGTACACAGTGAAACAAACACTAATAGTGTGCTCAAAAATGAAGGTGATATGGTGGAATATGTTTCTTGAACTGAGAGAAAACAATAATGATGATTTTAGGGCCCTCAAGCAGCTTTGAACAGATTAAAAATATATTCTCCGCTTCTTCTTGGTTTAATTAAATTACTCAGTGCATAGAAAAATGGTGTTAATCCACTGAGTTGTCACTTCATTGGATCAACACAGCTCGATTAACTTCCTTGAGTCTCAATATTTCAATCTTGACCCTTGGATAATATATTCTTAAATTGGAGAAGAGATGCATTGACCTTTTCTGATTCTCGGTACTTCGGTCAATGATCCATGGTGAAATGATTCATTACCACACTCATTGGTCATTAGGTAATGTGAAACCATACTCAAAATAAACAGAAGAGAAAACCGAGGAATGGAATCACACTGAGCAATCTAACTAACAAAACATGACGGATAGTTGGACGATCAGTTCTCTACAGCCCGATTCCCCTAATTTATTTAATTGCAAATTAAAGAAGTAAAATAGATAGAAATAGACAATGAATTAACAAACATCTCCTGCGAGATTTCTCCTCTCTCCAGCAACTTCTTTGATTCTGATCCTCCTGCTCAATGTTTTTCAGCCTCTGTTTTGGTGATGAGATAGATCAAAGGTAAATCGCAATGCCCTGATGGATCGGGGGCTCTATGGATGGATGGATGGATGCTCGCCTCTACAAAAATGAAGTTCTATAATGCTCCTATTCCTCTCCCAGTGTCTTGTTCTGGCCCCTCTGGCTGAAGAGAGGAGTCGCGCATCCTCTTATTTAGAGTTGAAAACAGAAAAGTAAACCGATAGGCAGTGTCTATCCACATGGTGAGATTTAATTGCGCTCATCAATAGCTCCTACTGAACTTCTAGTGACTTCACCGAATTCCCCTACAATTAACTCGCGAATATTCTCGCGTCTTTCCCGTGAACAACTTATTCTTTTTTTATCCTCGCTTCTACCAGTAGCTCCCCGGTATAAAGAAACGCACATGAGTCAAATAAAATGAAACTATTATATATATATACCATATATTAATATTATTACTCAAACTAGTTAATAAAAAATCTTATTAATATATATATATAATACCTAATGTTATTATTATTTCTAATATATGTTATCATTAGTATTTTATTTAATTAATACTTATATTACTATCATATTTAAAAGCTTATATTCTATTATTATTAAACCTATTATTGGTAGTATATAATATATGATATATATATATATATATATTTCATAATATATTATTTTATATTATATGTTATTGTAAAATAAAATAAAAACTAAAAGAAAGAAAATAAAAATGAAAAGAGTGGTGGGGGATCTGCTCGACGAAGCAGAGGGGAGAAAGGGGGCGCAGAAGTCCTCGGGTGAGCTCAGCCAGCTGGGCGAGAAAGGCAGATAGGGATTCAGAGGAGTAGGGTAGGAGGTGGTGGTGGATCAGGGATATTGAGAAGGTGAGGGGTGCATGCGGGTAGCGGTTCTGCGGGTCAGACCGGGGTTCGACTCGGGATTTCCAACAGTGTGGTGGGGTTAGGGCTTAATCCGAGGGGCAGCGCAGTAGAGGGGAATGAGTGCGGCGGCTTCGGGTGTGGAGTGTGCTATAGGATGAAGCAGAATGGTGAGGGTATAGGGATGGACTGAGGTGGAGCTTGAGCAGAGGAGATCGTCGGTGGCTTCAGGGCGGTGTGCGGGTTTCCGTGCGCGGGGATAATGGAGGTCGAGCCACGACGATGGTTTGAGGATTTCAAATATGGTATTTGGATTTGGGTAATTCGATCCATGTTTTTTTTATTTGCTGCTGTTGTGAATTTGGTTGCTACAACGGAGGCGGGGATTGGGTTCGATTTGGGGATGGCCGCAGCTAGGTCCCTATGGGTTTGGCCGCAAGAAGCAGAAAATCAGATCTTCTTCATCATCAATATTTTTATTGCCTGGTTCGTGTTTTTCTGTTGTGAGTTTGATGTGTTTTTGGTATGTGGTTATGGGAATAGATGGTGAGACAGTACAGGAGGAAGAGGCACCAGTTCTGAAATGGCTAATAGTGAGGAGGTGAATCGGTGAGGATTGAAGGTAACGGTAGCTGTGAGAATTTTGGATAACAGTGAGGTAAGGGAAATAGCTACTAGAAGGGAAGGGGGTATTGTAATGGTGAGTAAGGAAAAGAAAAAAAGTATACCGGTGTGGACGAGAAAAATAAGGTAACAATGAGGAAAAATGGAAATGGTGAGGCTGGATGAAATTGAGTAACGGTGAGGAGGTCATTGGTAGAAAATAAAATAAAGGGGAGAACCGGTAGTTGAATTATCAGTGAGACAATCACCATTAAATATGGGACCGTGCGACCGCACCACAACACCTCCGAACGAACATAATAATGAAAATTAAATAAATAAAACAATTTAATGAAACTAAAAAAACAAATCAATTAATAAATTAAATTAAATGTAATGGAATTCAAAACTAAAAACAACAAAGTTAAATAAAACAATTAATAATACATTATTTAAAAGAATTAATTAATTTGGGTTTAAAAATAAAAAAACTTAATTAAAGAACAGATTAAAATATTTACAGTAACATGCTTAAATTATTTGACCAATTAATTAAAGAATTAATTAAATTGAAGACTAAAAATATTAATTGAATGAAACTAAATTGTTAAACTTAATTTAATTATTAAAAGACTAAAAAACTAAAATGAGTTATTTATTTACAATTTAAAGAATAAATTAATGAATTAATAAACTAAGTAGAATGAAAAATTATAAAAACAAAATAGTAAAAAATTAAAATCAAATTCAAAAGAATTAAGTAAATTAAAGAATTATTTATAAAGGCAATAACGAATATTAAAATCAATTGATTTAAACTAAAATTGATTATTTTACACAGCATGTACAACAACACAACTGTTATCAAATATTTAATAAAAAACAACATTTTAAAATAAAAAAGTCGGTAAAAAATACAAAAAGGGTGTGCAAAGATTGTGAAAACACTGCCACATCAAACTCCCCACACTTAAAGCTTTTTTTGTCCTCAAACAAATTCATGTCTTGGACCTTAAAACAAAAATAACTTTAGCAAGTTTCACCTTAAAAGGTGCATGATTAAACATTAATATCCAAAAAATTTGGACCAAACAATGAGTTAGGTTTTTCAAAAGTTGTTCAGCAATGATGTCTTATCTAGAATCAAAAACCCACTGGAAGTCAAGAGCGTCACAAATTCATACACTGTCAAGTATGTCATGCCCCCTATGTGTATTCATTAATTTTCCTACTTCACCTTCCAATTCAAGTACTGATTCAAGGAGTCTTGACATGTTAGATAAAATGGAACTCAAAACTTAACCAAGTGCACCTTCCATTCTCACCTTCCTCTAGGTTCCAGAAATTAAAGTCCATTAATTTGATAACTTTATTGATTCAACCCAAATGAAAATTAACCATGTCAATTGCTCCCTTCTTCATCTGGGTTCAAAATTCCCCTCACCATAATGAGTTCATTTTTGACAAGGGCACTTTTTTCTATTTTTCCCATCCATATTCCATGTGCATAGCACTGTGCATAGCACTTATTAAAATTAAAATTGGGTTTTTTTATTCACATAAATGCACCCAATGCACCTTGTCTTAGATACTCACTGTAGGATACCATTTTCCCATTTTACTCTAGTTACAAAGGACTAAATTAATAATCATTCGGAATGACTTCCTAAAGTGATTGAATATCATTTTATAAAAATGTGAGTCCCCTAGGTTCTAGTGAGAACTTCATGTTAATCCATGTCATGATACTCACTCCACAAAACCTATCCGGTCACACTCCCATCCTCAGTTTTTAAATAGACAGATCCATAGAGACAGTGAACAATTACACTCATCAATCATTCATACTTAACAGTTTTTGACTAAGTGCCACTCTCAACATCCAGCAAACACTTATCCACTAAACAATACCTAAGTGAAAAACCATTGAAATTCCAATGACCATCATGTGATGAAAGAATTTGAAAATTTTGAAGGAATTTTAATCATTTTTGTGAAAAAATGAAAAACAAATTGACCATTTTTTTTACAAAACACAAACTCAGGTTCTAGAAGGGGGAATTCAACATGACACTAGAATGACCCCTATCCCCACATATAAAACCCAACATTGTCCCCAATGTTGTATTCTAAGGGGGAAGACAGATTATGTACAAAACATATGGACATTTCAGCTGAAAAAGGATAAGGAGGGGTACCAAGGAAGTTCGAAAATTTTCTTTGCCACACAAACAGTGAATGAAAATAAAAAGAAAAACAAACAAAAACAAAAGAGCCCAACCCCACCACACATCACCAAAAACCAAGTGAATTTATATTCCTAAAATGTTCATGCTTGAATTATTGTCATCAAACAAAATATTATATCAATTTACTTCAAATAGTAGCATGATTAACAGTGACGTGCAACAACAGCATAATGAAATTGAAATCAGTGGGTGGAAGAGTGTGTCAGAAAATCTGCTCAAAATTCATTTTCAACCCTCTAGATACTAGCAGCTAACACCCACGCATAAAACACAGTCCAAGAGTTTCAAAAATTAGTGGGAAGACCCCCACACTTAGTTCACATTAGCATGAAATGAAAATGTGAAGAGTAAAACATTGAAACATAAAACAATACTCCCCTAAATGTGCAACTTCTTAATTTTTTTATGCCTCCCTTTATTCGCCTTGTGCATGAATCTAGATACTCCAGTTTGTCACATACATGATGAAACAATTTAACATTAGTGTTAAAGATTTAAAGATCAAATAAAAAGTAGCTAAAAAGTGTGCAATTGGGAGGTTTATCCATTAATCTAATGTTCTCTGACAACATCCTCCTTCCACCATGAATGTTCCAAATGTGGGTACCACTGAAAAATGATTCTCTTAGCAAACCAGGACCACCAGACCAATTGTATCATATGATAAGGAAATGCAGACATTATTTTTCACCAAACAGAGAGACAAACAATTGAGCAAGGAGCATTTATTCAAACTAAAAAATTAAAGGAGAAAACAAAGTTAACCCTGGGTTGCCTCCCATGCAGCGCTAGGTTTAAAGTCCCTAGCCAGACCTTATTCCCCTAAATATTTCTAACCATGATCATTTAATGGGAAATATTTTTCAATGGTATGAACTTCACAATTGTCTAAGGAATCAAGAGAAGGACTACTAAATACATTTTCATCTTTAGCACCAATCAGAATTCTCCAAAATTTATCCAGATCACTAAGAGGATTCATGTTCCCTGACTCAACTGGGTCTCTAAAAAACCAGTTAATTTTCTCTTAAAAATTTCAAAATTTGCTGATGAAAATCATCGATCAAATCAAGAATACTTCCAGAGCTTCCACCACACTTAGAGTTTTTCTCAAACCCAAAAATAGACGAGGAAACATTGACAAAACCCTCAGCAAGTCCCAGAATAGCTCGCA
Source organism: Viscum album (assembly GCA_963277665.1). Classification (NCBI taxonomy): domain Eukaryota; kingdom Viridiplantae; phylum Streptophyta; class Magnoliopsida; order Santalales; family Viscaceae; genus Viscum; species Viscum album. Next base: position 1,154,320,946 of record OY728135.1, read on the forward strand.
ATAGTGAAAAATCAGAAATATCCCAAAAGAAGTTATCAAATTCAGCTTTCAAAAGGTTATTCTCAATGTCCACAGAGGGCTCAAATGATGTGAATCTTTCAAGTTAAGGTATGAAATCATCACTCACAACATCAAACTGGGAAGGTAAGATGATATCAAGGAAATGCACTTGTTCATAATGGCAATCATCATGTTTTTCAGCAGGGCTCAACCCAGATCTTTCTCCAGATTTAGGAACTCTTAGACAGTCAACTTCACAAGGGAAACTTTCATAAACAGGTTGAGATAGTGCAGGACAAAGTAGTGACTCATTCTCCAGAATGGGTTCCAAAGAAAGAATTTTTTCATCAACAGGAGGGTGTGGGGAAAGAGTAGTAGCCAGGGAAAATTTTTAGTGGGTTGGGGAATTAGTATCTTTATGACCTCATGTGGGAAAGACCCATACTCAACTCTAACCTCAATTTTGTAACACTGATTCGCAGCCACATCTATAACATCACAAGTAACCTCATGTTGGGGCCTTTCAAACACCAAAATTTCCTCCACATCATCTACAGCTTGGAGGGTGAGTTTACCTTTGGAGACATCAATGATGGCACCACCAGTAGCAAGGAAGGGTCTACCTAAGATGATTGAAATCTTTTCATCACATTCCATATCATGGATTAGGAAATCAGTGGGCAATGTGAGTTTTCCTCCACTTACTAATAAGTCATCCACACTCCCATAAGGGTGTGTGAGTGATCTATTAGCAAGTCGAAGACAAACAAAAGTTGGTTGGATATCCTGAAAACCTATCTTTTTCAACAAGGAGAAAGGCATAAGATTTATACTTGATCCTAAGTCACATAGGCAATTTAGTTGCCTACTTCCTCCTATTCGGAACTGAATGATAAATCCACCAGGGTTCTTTAATTTGGGAGGAATATTTTTTTGGACAATTGCACTACACTCCACATTGAGATCAATTTTATCCAGATTATTCCAATCATTCTTGTTCTCTAGAATCATTTTTGTGAATGAAACATATGAAGGGATTTTATCCAAGGATTCTAAGAAAGGCACGTTGATGGTGAATCTTTGAATCACTTTCAGAAATCTCAGGTAATCAGGTTCATCACTTTGATTCACTCTTTCATGGAAGGGAATGGGAGGGGCATAATGTTTTAGAACAGTTAGGTTATTCACCTTCTCTTTATTTCCCACTTTCTTCTTCACTTCCTTAATAAATTGCCTCTTAGTTTTATTTGGTTCCTTAGATTTCTTATGTGAGGGTTGCACAATCTGTTTTGTTTGAAACTCGCTTTCCAGATTTACAGAATTGAGATTTTCCAGATTTTCATTTTCAATTTCATCTTGAACATTGTTTTCCTCTTGCCTAAGTGGTTACTTAACTGGTTCCTTAAGTTTATTCCCTGACCTGGTTGTTACTTCCATCACATTTATCTTATATTGGGGTTTGAAGTTCTAGGAGGCTTTCTCTTTTCCTTACCAGCTATATTCATAGCCATTTGACTCATTTGAAGTTCTAAATTTTGAATCTTAGAATATGTGTCCTTATTAAATGAGCTAATATCACTCAACACTTGTTGCAGCATCCCCTTTAATTAACCTTGAGAATTAGTAGATTCAGCCTCATATTGATTCTGGAAAATTTGTTTGGGCTGTGGGTGGAATGTTGGGGCATTGGGATGCTTGTTTGGGGAAGTGGGATGATTTGTGACCCCTTTCTCATTCCATGATAGATTGGTCTGACCTTGATATCCAGAGTGGTATTTATTTGAGAGTTGAGCATGAACTCCTTGATTCCTAGACCTATAATCATCAAACTAGGCACTCTAATCACATGAACTTGGGAGATCAAAGTTTGGACAATATCTCTGAGTGTGACCAAACATCCCACAGTGATAGCACTGATCCCTAAGGACCCTATCATCGAAAATAGCTTCTTGAGGATTTGTATCATCCCTATGGATGACTCTCTTCCTAGTGCACTTATGCTGAGATTTCTGAGCCAACTTATCAAACAATTGTTTCAGCTCATCAGCAGTGGAATCAGAGAAATCACCTCCACAAGATTGATCAACTATGTTCTGATTGTAGGTGGTGAGGGAATTATAGAAAGTCTCCATAAGAATATGAGGAGCTAATTTATGGTTGGGGATCTGTCTAAGAATACCTAAGAACCTTTCCAATGCTTCGTGAAAGAGTTCCCCCTCATCTTGGACATAGCCGGTGATCTTATGACTATCCTCAATGGTGGTGTTCCTCGGATAGAATTTAGCTACAAAGGCATCGCACACCTCTTCCCATGTTTCAAAGATTTCCTCATCTAAATTTTGAAACCATGTCCTACCCCCCCCCCTAGACAGAAAGGAAACAACCTCAAACTTAACTCCCCCTCACTAAGATCTCGCAGAGGCAACTTCTGGAATGAACCATAAAAATATCTGATAAAATCTATGGAGTACTCTACCGGAAGACCATTAAATGATGGAAGATGAGAAAGATGAGAATGTTTGATCTCATAGCTCCTAGACCTAGGGGAAAATTTGATGCAAGATGGATTGTCTGACATAGTAGAAATTTGGAACTCTCTAATCTTAGGTCTCTCAAGGGCAGGAACTAAGGGATGTGGCCCATTGACATTTTGATTTCTAGCAATGTTTTCCAAATCCTCCATTTCAAGTTGATTTTGTTTTCTAAGTGTATAATAGTGCTTGTTGATTTCTAGATTTGTAATTTCAAGTTCTGACTTAGAAGCTCTAGTGTGCATGCAGCCCCAACAACAAGATTTTCTTGAGATTTTTTTTGTGCAGTTTGAAGTTTTGTATTTTTTTTGGGTTCTGTTTAATAATTTTTTTGTGTTTTTTTTTAAAACTTGATCACACGTGCCTTCCCCGGAAATGACTCCAAAATTTGGCCACGCAGTCGTTGAGAATGTGCAAATTTAAAATTTATAAACCCTAAAAACTACTAGTACTGCGGTAAGAAGGGTGTCGAACCACAGAGAAGGACTTACGTTGTTCTTGACCAAATTAAAACTAAAACAAAAAAAAGATAAAATATAACAATAAAAAAACTATACGTACACAGTGAAACTAACAATAATAGTTGGTGTGAAAATGAAGGTGATATGGTGGAATATGTGGCTTGAACAGAGAGAAAATAGTAATGATGATTTTTGGGTCCTCAGGCTGCTTTGAACTGATTAAAAAGATATTCTCTGCTTCTGCTTGATTTAATTCAATTACTTAGTGCATAAAAAAATGTTGTTAATCCACTGAGTTGTCACTTCAGTGGATCAACATAGCTCGATTAAATTCCATGAGTCTCGATCTATTGATCTTGAAACTTGGATAAAATCTACTTAAATTGGAGAAGAGTTCATTGACATCTTCCAATTCTAGGTACTTAGGTGAATGATCCACTGTGAAATGATTAATTACCACACCCTTTGTTCATTAGGTAATGTGAAACGATACTCAAAATATATAGAAGAGAAAACCGAGCAATGAAATCACACTAAGAAATCAAACTAACAAAACATGATGGATAGTTGGATGATCAGTTCTATATAGCCCGATTCCCCTAATTTATTTAATTACACATTAAAACAGTAAAACAGAAAGAAACAGATAATGAATTAAGAAACATCTCCCACCAGATTGCTCCTCTCTCCAGCAACTGCTTTGATTCTGATCCTCCTGCTCAATGTATGTTTTCCTCTGTTTTGGTGATGAGATGGATCGAAGGTAAATCGTGATGCCCTTTTGGATCGAGGGATCTCTGGATGGAAGAATGGATGCTCACCTCTACAAAAGTGATGTTTTAGAATTCACCTACTCCTCTCCCAGTGTCTTGTTCTGACCCCTCTGGCTGAAGAGAGGATTCGCGCGTCCTCTTATTTAGAGATGAAAACTAAAAACTAAACTAATAGGCAGTGTTTATCCACGTGGTGTGCTTTAATTGTGCTCATCACTAGCTCCTAGTGAACTTCTAGTGATTACACCAAATTCCCATGCAATTAACTCATGAATATTCTCACACCTTTCCCATGAACAACATCTTATTTTTTTATCCTCACTTTTACCAGTAGCTCCCCCTGCACAAAGAAACGCACATGAGTCAAATAAAATGAAACTATTATGTATATATACTATATATTAATATTATTACTTAAACTAGTTAATAAAAAAACTTATTAATATATATATATAATACCTAATATTATTATTACTAATATATGTTATAATAAGTATTTTATTTAATTAATACATATATTACTATGATATATAAAAGCATATATTCTATTATTATTAAACCTATTACTGGTATTATATAATATATGATATATATATATATATATATATTATTTTATATTATTTTATATTATATGTTATTGTCAAATAAAATAAAGACTAAAAGAAAGAAAATAAAAATGAAAAGAGCGGGGGGAATCTGCTCTGCAAATCAGAGGGGGGAAAGGGGGAGCAGAAGTCCTCAGGCGAGCTCAGCCAGCGATGTGGGAAAGGTGGATAGGGCTTCAGAGGAGTAGGTTAGGAGGTGGTGGTGGCTCGGGGAGATTTTGAAGGTGAGGGGTGCGTGTGGGTAGTGGTTTGGCGGGTCAGATCGGGGGTTCGACTTGAGATTTCCAGTGGTGTGGTGGGGTTAGGGATTGATCCAAGGGGTAGTGCGGTAGAAGGGAAAGAGTGCGGAAACTTCGGGTTTGGAGTGTGGTGAAGGTTGAAGCAGATTGGTGAGGGTCCGGGGATGGACCGAGGTGGAGATTGAGCAGAGGAGATTGCTGGCGGCTACGGGGCAGCGTGCGGGTTTTAGTGCGCAAGGAGCATGGAGGTTGAGCCGCGGGGGAGGGTTTGAGGATTTCAAATCAGGTATTGGGATTTGGGTAATTTGATCCATGTTTTTTTTATGTTTGCTGCTACTGTGAATTTGGTTGCTGTGCTGGAGGTGGGGATTGGGTTCGATTTAGGGCAGACCGCAGCTAGGTCCTATTGGCTTCGGTCACAAGAATCATCAAATCAGATCTTCTTATTCTTCAATATTTTTATTTCCTAGTTCGTGTTTTGCTGATGTGAGTTTAATGTGTTGTTGGTATGTGGTTGCGGGAATAGATGGTGAGATAGTGCAGAAGGCAGAGGCACCAGTTCTGAAATGGCTAACACTGAGGAGGTGAATCCTTGAGGATTGAAGGTAACAGTAGCTGTGATAATTTTGGATAACGGTGAGGTAAGGTAAACAGCTACCAGAAGGGAAGGGTGTATGGTAATTGTGAATAAGGAAATGAAAAAAAAGTATACCAATGTGGACGAGAAAAATAAGGTAACAGTGAGGAAAAATGGAAACGGTGAGGTTGGAAGAAATTGAGTAACGATGAGGAGGTCACCGGTAGAAAATAAAATAATGGGGATAACTGGTAGCTAAATTATCGGTGAGACAGTCATCGTTAAGGACGGGACTGTGTGATCGCACCACAACACCTGCGAACGAACATAACAAAGAAAATTAAATAAATAATTTAATTTAATGAAACTAAAATAAATAAATCAATTAATAATTTAAATTAAAAAGAATGGAATTCAAAACTATAAACAAAAAAGTTAAATAATAAAATTAATAATACTTTATTTAAAAGAATGAATTAATTTGGGTTTAAAAATAATCTAACTTAATTAAAGAACAAATGAAAATATTTTCAGTAACTTGCTTAAATTATTTAAACAATTATTTGAATAATTAATTAAATTGAAGATTAAAAATATTAATTGAATAAAACTAAATTGTTAAAATTAATTTAATTATTAGAAGACTAAAAAATTAAAATGAGTTATTTATTTACATTTTAAAGAATAATATAATGAATTAATAATCTAACTAGAATGAAAAATTATAAAAATAAAACAGTTAAAAATTAAAATCAAATTCAAAATAATTAAGTAAATTAAAGAATTATTTAAAAAGACAATAATGAATATTAAAATCAATTGATTTCAACTAAAATTGATTATTTTACACAAAAAGTACAACAACACAACAATGATCAAATATTTAATAAAAAATAACATTTTAAAATAAAAAAATTCAGTTAAAAAACAAAATGGGTGTGGTAAAGAGTGTTAAAACATTGCCGCATCAGTGTTGTTGTAGTGAACCTTTTGCATAAAAGAAGCCTCTATAGAAATAAGAATACGCATCTGAACAACATTATGATTCAGTGAGTATTTTTTATATGTAGTAGTATTTCTATCATACCAGATCACATGATGGAGCTCATCAATAGCAGAAAGGAAGAGGTTCTTAATTTACTAAGAATTTTCCATTTCTGCAAATCTCTTTAGTAGAGTGTTGAAAGAGTCATGAATAAACCATCTGAAGTTATAAATTTCAAAAATATAGTTCCAAAGAGATCAAACAGTATCACAAGAATGAAAGAGGTGGTTAGTGTCTTTTCTGTGCATATTGTAGTGTCTACGTTTGGAGGAATGTTTAATACTAATTGATTGAAGGTATCTGTCTGATGGAATTCGATTTGATCAAGGAGAAAAATAAGAGTGAATCTAGAGGGAATTATCTAGGGTTTTTCAAAGAGTTTTAGCCATCAAAAATCACTTTCATAATTATAGAAAAAATTATTGTAAATGTTTTTTGAATTAAGCATAACATTGTGATTAGGTTTCCAAATTAAAAATTGTCAGCGGTGTTTGAGAAAGGATATCTTTTAATGGTGTTTATAATGGATTTAGGAGGATGATCATTATCAGAATTTAGCATATCTGTAATTGAGTATGTGGTGATTACAAGGGTTTGGTTAGGATGAAGCATAAATATAAGGGGTGACAATCTAGGTATCCAACCAGAAACTTATGGAGGACTCCATGGTATCCATCCATCTGGAATCACCCATGATAGTGGAAAAAGATTTCTTAATATATGTCCAGATAGAGGAGATGAGGAAGTTCAATTTTTTATCCTTAAGTTTGCAAAGAAATATCTTTTTGAAAAAACCAACAGAATTAGAATTATTATAAAAAAGGATACAAGTGAGTCTATCTTGAAGGGACTCATTAAAGTATCTAAGATTTTTTATTCCAATCCCACCCTTATCAATAGGTTTTCAACAAGTCGTCTCAGGGACAGTCACATGATTTCTTTCCAATTTACTACCAGTCAAGATGAAAATTTTGATTAAGGAATTCATTTTTTTGATAAGCCCAATAGTCCATTTATAAACCATCACGGAGTAAACCATTTTAGAAAAAAGTGGATTTTACAAGGCATAATATTCCTAAAAATGAAAGGGATTTCCCTTTTCAGGAAGATAATTGGTTACAAGCTTTGTAAACAATTGAAAAAAGTGAGAAGACTTGGGTCTTCCCCAAACAATAGGAACACCAAGGTAAGTAAAAGGAAAGGAACCCTCTTTGATGCCTAAGTCGTTGTTAATGTTACCTTTCTGGCTGGGATGAAAGCATTTTCTAAAGAAGATAAAAGATTTTTTCTAGCTAATGGTTTGACCAGAAACCTCTTCATAGTGAGATAGATAATTTTTGAGGTTTTGAATATTTTTTTATCACCTTTCAAAAAAAGGATGATATCATCAGCATATAAATGCTGTTTGGGAGCATTCACATTCATAGAAACATGAATGGGTTTGATTTTGGTTTGATCCACCAGAATATTGTGGAGAAGACTAAAATAATCCTCCACAATGGTGAAAAGAATGACATATAGGGGTTCACCTTTACTTAAAACTTTTATGCATTTGAAGTAGACCTTGGGATAACCATTAATCATGATAGAACTAGAGGCTTAGTTGAAAAGGTTTCTTATTGTAGTAAAAAAGTATTCATTGAATCTGAATCCTTGAAGAACCATGAAGATGAAGCTCTAGTCCATGGTATTAAAATATTTTTTAATGTCACGTTTAATGGAAATATTCCCCCCTCTATTAACTTTGTTAAGATTTTTGATGCACTCAGAGGAAATACAAATACAATCTTGTATAGATACACCCTTGATAAATCCAAATTGGTTCTAGGAGATAATTTTGTCCATGATAGTTGAAAGTCTATTAGAAATGATTTTGGTGATTATTTGGGTGTTAATGATTGCAATGGGTTTAAAAAGGTCGAACTTAGAAACACTGTCCACTTTAGGAATCAAAGAATGAAATTGAGAATTCAGAAAATGAGGAAGGGCACCATTAGAGTAGAAATATTTGACAAGTTTACAAACATCCAAATGTATAAAGTCTCAATAATGACGAAAGAACGAATTATTAAAACCATCAGGACACTTAGAACTATTTGGATTCAAACTAAAGAAAGTGTCTTTAATTTCATGATCAAGTGGTATGTTTATAATGAAGGAATTATCCTCATCATTAATCACCCTCAGAAGGAACTCAGGTAAGAGGTCTTTGTTCTTTTTAGGACCATTAAAGATGAATTCTAAGTAAGATTAAATATGAAAGCAATATAATCCTAATTGTCTAAGAGGTTATCCCCATCTTTTAACAAAGATAATGGTATGTAAGCTTTCTTGACTCTATGAAGTGGGTTATAGAACTTAGTTTTTCTGTCACCATTAGATAACCATTTAACTTTAAAAATTGGTTTCCTCTTGCTCTATATAAAGGTGAGAAAATAATTTAGTATTACCGGAATATTGAGTTCTGGAGTCAGATCAGTGTTGAAATAAGAGCTAGTGTTATTTTTTTGAATTTGGGTAATCTATTCCTCAAGAACAAGGATTTCATTGTTAATCAGTCCGGCAGTAGATCTACACCATCTTTTTAGAATCTGTTTGAGCTTTCTTAATTTAACAGAATAGGAAAAGGTATCATTAAAGTGTTACATAGAAGACCAAATTTTTTTGATGATATCAGTGCACTCATCATTACAAAACCACACATTGTTAAATCTAGAAGGAAGTGAGGGTTTCATATTTTTGGTGGAGAGATTGACAAGAATTTAATGGTGGTCAGAGTGTAGCTTGTAGAGGTTGATGCTAGAGATAGTGTCCAATTTATCCAAGGAAGGGGCGTTTGTGAAGGATTAGTCCAACTTGGAGGCAACCACCCTATTGTAGTGCCTCATATACCATGTAAACTTGTCACCGGTAAGATTATTTTCTATAGGGTTGTTTTCTTTAATAGACGTTTTGAATTCTCTCATGTAAATAACAGCATGAGACGGACCAATTTTCTCACTTATGTTTAGAATGGCATAAAAGTCGCCAACAAAAAACCAAGGAGTATTGATATTGGTACCTAAATAGGTAAGGTCATTCCATAGGGGCCTCCTTTCTTGGTATCTATTTTTAGCATAAATGAAGGAGCAGAAGGTGTGAGTTTCATCAATTATGAAATCATAAGTAAATTATTTATCAGAAATATTAAAGACATTAACATTCTTAAGAGAAGAGTGTGAAAAAACCTAAAGGGTTTCAACATTAGAGGAATTTTCAGTTGCACTTGAAAAATAATAAGCATGTTTCCATAAGTGGGAATATTTGGTTGAAAAATTATTTTTTGGTTCAGCAATCGAAAACAACATTGGGTAATGAGTGTTGATCATTCTTTTTAAGATGATATGAGTGTTATAGTTGGCAATAACCTGACAGTTCCAGAAGAGAATATTAATTTAGACCTATGTTTGGAGCTAGAAATCCTTTTTTTGTGCACTGAGTCCTTTTGCTGAGAATATCTTCTAGGCTGTTTATCATTTCTTGGACTAGTATTATGTTTCTTTTTATTTTTTAATTATCCAAGTGGTTGTTTTTTGAGATTCCCTTAGCATTATCCATGGGAAATTCATGCAGGGAGGCATTCACATGTGAATCTACAGAGTTCCTAATAGAAGTATCAGTATGCAGGGAGGCATTAAAATGTGAATCGACAGAGTTCTTAATAGAAGTATCTATATTATCTAATTCATTTGGATGAATCATATAATTTTAGTAATATTATATCATTTAATAAAATGGTATTTGTTTTAAAAATTCATTTATGTCAATTTTTATACTATTCATACCATGAATTTTAAAAAAACCCATAAAAACATTATTAATTCAATAAAACATCATAAATTAAAATATAACAAGTCACACTCATCCCTCAAATTATTGGATATAATAAAAAGTTTCAAAATATTTTTTTTATTATTTATTATCTTATTTATTTAAATCATTCATTAATAAGGTAATGACAACATCATCATTGTTTCATAAATAAATTTATTTATATGACTTATAAAAATTATAAATAAAATACCATGATGTATGAAATCTTTTCATATTTTTAATTACTATTTATAATAGAAAATATCACTTATTTAACCCCATATAATTTTTTTACAAAAAGTTACATGTTTATGATAAATTTTTCTTTAATTTAAATTAATTATTATAAAATGTCATTTTCATGTCCAAGTGCCTCCATGGTGTCCCAAAATTGACCCAAGGATGCCCATGGTCAGACATATATCATCTAATCGGATTATAAAACATGTTAGGGTAGTTCAATATTATTATAATATTATTTTCTACCATTGTTTACGAGATTTACACTTTAACCATGGTAAGTGAAATAATTAATGAAGTTATTATTCATAATGTCTAAAAATTAATGGTACATGTTTAAAAAATTTGGAGCTCCTGATTAAAAATTTGGAATTTTTTTTCCAAATTCGAAACACAGATGTTTCTGTAATTAATTTAAAATTCATTCCCATTGTCAAAACCAAAAAGTTTAAGAAGTAATAACTTTCAAAAGATTGATATGTGTTCATATACAATTTAAAAGTGAAATTACATACAATGACCATAATTTAATTAAATGAGAAAAAATATATTCCATTTATACTTTAAAACCATTAAATAAAAATATAAAAATATAAATAAATTAGATAAAAATACAATTCTGAATCAAAAGGCAGTATTTTTTCACTATTCATTAAAAAATAAACTTTATCAAAAAAATACCAAAATATCATCCAATATAAAATTTGATGTTCTGATTCCAAAGAAGAAGTTTATTTTGTCAAATAGAACATATATAAGTTAAAAAATATATTTAAAAATACTTATCCATAAAAATGTGGTAAAATGACCTTTTAAAAATATTAGTGTATTTCATGTTTAAAATTGAATTTATTCATATTCGAAGCCTAAAATATTCATTGGATAAATGTAAAAACATTTAATAGATATGTAAACTCATAATATAGTTAATTATTTTCATTCTTTATAATACAACGGCAATGAATTTACTACCATTTAAAATAATAATATTATATTATTATTTTTCTCTATAACACAAAATTGTGTACAACGTAAGATTTCAAAGAAACTCGTTATTGAGTGTTGAGTACGCTATCAGAAAAAGTTTCATCTCAAAAATAAAATTAATATCTTATTCACAAATATTAATATATATGAAAATGTATTATTCTATCAATACATGGGTCGTTACATCCTTCTCCCCATTTGGAAATTACATCCTCACAATTTTAAAATTGGGCTCATAAACTTCATCGAAAATCCCACATCAGAAAAAGATCCAATAAAACTATCACTTTTAAAGATACAAAGATAAGTACAAAGTTCACCCGAGTTAACACATACTAGGGTTTCATATAGTAAAACAATGATATGGAAGATTGACTAAGTTTCAAGTTCTGATGGAGAGTGATTGAAAACATGATCAGGAGAAATTTAACTACCATAAAACCATAAACATGTGATGGGTTAAACATTATTTGATTCACTAGTAATAAAATTAAATGAACAAGATTATGGTTTTAAGTTACATTTCATAAAATTGACTAATTATTTTACTACATTGATTAAGAACATAATGAAACATACTTACTTTTCATGTAGAGTTTCATCGTTTAAAAAAATATCTACCAAAAACTCATCTGTTCTCCAAACAATGAGTATTAAAGATGACATGGTCACACCTAATTTACTAGAATCAACTTCTAAAAAAATCACATAACCCTAAAAATATTTAATATATATATCCCCTATCATTAGACATTAACTAAAACCAAAATAGTTAGTAGAAGATCAGATAATCCCAAAAATGATAATAATTTATATAAAAACTAACCATAATCTCCATTATTCAACAAATAATACCTCAATGTTCAAAAAACACCTTTCATAAAAAAGAAATTTTCATTAAAATTATTCAAAGTAATCAAAACTAATATTGAAAACTACAATTCAAAAGGATTTGATCTCTTACTCTTCCATGGAAAATCATAAAATTTATCTCCAAATAATATAGACTACTCTTAAAGTAACATACTTAGAAATAATTATCCAAATCACATATTCTCCGTGATAGGTTAATCATTTACAGAAATTAACTAAATTGCAATATGTCCATAATAAAAACATTAATTACTAAAAAATAAAATTCAACCATTAGTCCTCAAATAAAATCCCATAGTATTCTATTTTCCTTAGGTATATAGTGATCCCAAAAGGGAAAAGGTCATTCAAAATAACCTTTTATCACTTAATCACTAAATCATTTTCTTATACTAAGGATATTCATTTGATAAATCTTAAGTTCCAAAAATCAACATATTCTTGATCAATAAACTCATTTAACTAAAAATAATAAGTCATACTAACTGGGGACTTTATGTAGGTTAGTGGAAGGTGATAAATTCCAGTTGCACATTGGTTGCAGGTTCGATTCCCATAGCATTGTCTGATGCGATGGTTTGTTACACAGTCTACGTGTTTTCTTTTTTAAAAAACTATATAATGTTATAAAATTTCCAAAAAGGAGATAAATTCTTCAAAATAACCATAACAAATTTTAACCTCAAATTTTATCTCATACCTCGAATTTTTATCCCCAAAATTAATAACCTATAATTTCCTTAAATTCAGGGATTATATAAACCCCAATAATGCTTTATAACTACATCCAAAAAAGAAAATATAATTCTTCCTCTAATTGAATATTCACATAACAAACTTCATTGTTACAGATACAAGAAAAAAGTCTTCAAATTTAATCACATCAATAAAATATCATTAATACTTTTAAATATTTCATCACACAAATATCTAACATGACTGTCGAATTTCTAAAATGTATACATCTTAATCATCTAGAATTCCTCATGATCCCTTAACCTCTTTTTTATGATTTATTACACAATACTTATTTCCTACAAATAAATTAATTCATAATGTCCTTATGTTTAAATAATGTCAAAACATGAGCTAAGAAATAATTCATACCTTTCATAGGTCGTTTTCATTTTACTCATATTCAATTGTAATGCAATTATATATGGGTAAACATATATTTTTATTTTCCAACTGATCCCATTCCCAAACCTTCTTCGTAGGACATCTATTTGCGTAATGACCATGAAAACCACATTTAAAACATTCAATTGATCCCTAAGAAAGAAAATATTTCCCTTTCCTAGATTCAACTGAACTCCTCATTTTTCGATGGTAGGTTATTTCTTTATGACCTTCTTTACCACATATATAACATCTTATCATCCCTTTGAAGCATTTTCCTAGGTTTTTCTTTCCACATCATTGACACATAGGTTTTTGAATATACATACTTTTACGATGATTTCCTATACTTCTATAGGGATTAATTTCTCTCATATATGTTTCCTTAGAAAAATCACCAAGGTTAAATTGTTAAACCATGACTCTATATAGTTGGTTGAGAATAACCACAATTTTCTCATTGCATCTCCCATTTCATTCAGTTTCTTATTCAAAAAACCACTATAGTTTTCTTTCACATCCATTGTTACTTTGGTGCATTCTAGATCCATCCATTTACCAAAACCAAAAGGTTAGTGTGAGTATGTTAGTAAAATCATCATATACTATATTATGATGGTGTTAAAAACTAAGATATACTTATTCATGATATCTTAAAATCATTCTGTTTATCTAGAATAACTATGACTCTTTCTAATATTCTAACCATTATGGTTATATAAAACATGTCACTTATGCTTAAATAACACCCTAACTTCTAAAGTTATCTAAACAGACCTATGATACCAACTACAAGGCCCCAAACATAAACATTACATAATCTTAAGATAATTCAATAATTAGAAATTAATTCACATCGAGGATCTTTTCAGGTTTAGAGATTTAGAGAATTAGGTCATAACATATACATAACATCTTGAATATTACAAGTAGACACTTCTACTCACTATCTTTTATTTTCAAAAAACAAAAACTCTTTAAAATTAAATATGACATCGTTTCATGTTTTAAAAACCTAACTTTTCCTTGATCCCATCATTGTCTATCTTCTTCTTCATGCCATGTGAAAAACATTTCAAAACATTAGATGAGCATAAAATGATAAGTAGTGGATACATAAATATTGGAAGCTATTAGTCTTGGGATAACATGAAAACCTTGAATAATTTGTTATAATGTAATAATTTTCATCTTTAAGAAGTGGTAAATATACTTCACTAAATATAATATTATTAATTTCCCTTTTTTAACCAAAATATTACCATAAAGTCCTTAAAAATTAACATGTAACATATAATGGTAACTTGGGACATAAACTTACTTAAATGAAATAACCAGACGGTCGACTTCCACACATATCACTATATGGAATAGCCATACAAAAAAATTTAATAACCAATGCATTGGAAGTTATAACGTAACCACCCATCATTGGTTAGTCACAGAACCACCCATCATATGGTTTATCATGTAACCACCCGTCATTGGTTTATCATGTAACCACCCGTCAAATCACCATGTACCATTATATAATCATAAAATATAAAATATTTCAAATATAAACATTTTAATAATAACATTTCATTTATAATCACAAGAAATCATTTCAGGATATTGAATTACTTAATCAATTTCAAAAACCATTTTCATTACCAAAATATACAAAATGGGGAAAATGGATTTCTTTTCCTTTTAAAAACATTATGTCATATATAAGAATCCAAAAATACAATATCGGTTATGGCTGTAGAGAGGTCGTTGTAATAGAATAGGTTAAAAACAATACTTTGGTCAATTATTAAAATGATTCTTAGAAAAAATATTCCCTTTTAATGAAATTAAAAGTCAGAGGGTTTTATTATACACCGAATAAAATATGGTGTGTGTTTTAAAAACATGACACAATGAAAGAAGATTGAGATGAAGTCCCTTACCTTGAGTATGATTCGTCACCTATGTTTCTGGTTCTTCTTGAATAATAAAATTTAAATTAATTCATACTTTCTTAAGAACCTTTTTCAAGATTATTATTTCTTTTATATCACCTACTACCACATTATAAAATTTACATTATTATTAATGTTAATGTCGGTAATTTTGATGATATTATGTACTTGACTTGAAAATGATCTTTTTATAATTAAAAACTTTCCATGTTGTAAAAATTAAATTATCTTAAGAATAGTTTTCAAGATTTAAATATCATATATATCCATTATATATTTATTTATAATAGTTTATAGAATTTTTAGATAAGAAATTAAATGCATAATTCATGGAGACGGTAAGACGTACGTACACATGAACACTAATTTCATTTAATTGTCATATTAAATAAATGAAAACTAAATGATACATAGGTATATTATAATTCTAGTATAATACCATATGATATATATGTTACATAATTTTTTTACTCCATCATTTATACGTTTCGTGTATGCCATGAATGAGTCATATCCCTTTTGAGGGGGTGATAGTCTGCACTTTCTCAAATGAAATTATCATACTTACACATTATGAAAAACATAAAGTTCAAATTGTAAAAAAAATTACAGTATCCTAGATAAAATATATATCATATAAAAATGTAGTTCCATCATGTTAGACATAATGAGAGGTGGTATGGGAAAATTTAACAATCATCATTTCGTGAGGCAGTAGTTCGTTGTACACAGAAAAGTATGTTCATATCCATTAGATAGATGTGTGTGTAAGTGTAGTTGAAATACATATCATGACAACATCCTAGTGTATTTAAGATACTCGTGTTGTTATGTAATCAATGAATAATAATATAATTTAGCGTGAATAAGTTAAATAATGCCAAGGAAATTTAGAGAAGACGCTACCTCTAAAACGTGTAACTCCCTTTTGATTTGAGCCAAAAAGATTTCTTGAATTGCCTTCTACCTAGGGTAATGATTCTTATAGGAAAAGAGGGATTTTAGGATATTTGTTTTACATATTTTTGACGATCCATGGGGATTGAGAGGTGTGATTAAATGCGTAGAGGTGATTCCATTTTATAAGAGGTGGGATGGGCACTTTTGCAAGGTATTGAAATATTATTTTCTTATAAAAAGTTTTTTAGTTTGAAATAGTCCCAATGTCATTTATTTAAAATATAATATTCTTTCGGGTCAAAAACCTCTCAACCAATAGGTTTTAGACAAGTCTAGGTCATAAATTGAACCTTATCCTTTAAGTTTTACCCTTAGTTAACTAATTTGGCTCTTACCATGTCTTCTTGTATATCCATACTATATGGTAAATATAATTACTATGAAATTCCAATAGAACCTCATGTGTTTAAATAATTAAATTTTAAACATTATCTAAGTCATTTGCATTAATTTTAGATTTTTTGGACTATTATATCATTTAATAAAATAGTATTTATTTTAAAAACTCATTTAGGTCATTTTTTCCACTATTTATACAATGAATTTTTAAAAAATCCATACGAACTTTATTAACTCAAGAAAAACACCATTAATTCAAATATAAAAAGTCATAATCATCCCTAATTTTTTTTATGGAATAAAACGTTTCAAAATAAATTTATTTTAATATTTATAAACTTATTTATTTAAATCATTCATTAATAAGGTAATTACTACATCATCATTGTTTCATAAAATTTTTTTTATATGAAGTATAAATTTTATAAATAAAATACCATGATGTAGGAAATATGAGTAGATTTATAATGACTATTTTAGTGGAAATTATCAATTATATAATCCTATATAAAAATTGTATACAAAAACATACATGTTTATGTTACATTTTTCTTTACTTTAAATTAATTCTTATAAAATGTTATTTTCACATCCAAGTGGCTCTATGGAGTCCCTAAATAGTCCCAAGGATTCACATGGTGAGAAATATCTCAAACAATAAGATTAGGAAATTTTTTAGGATATTTTAACATTATTATAATATTATTTTAACCATCATTTATCATATTTACTCTTTAACCATGGAAAATATAATAATTACTGAAATTACTATTCATAATGTCTAAAAATAAAAGGTACCTATTTACACAATTTGAAGGTCCTGATTCCAAATATGGAATCCATTTTTCCAAATTCAAAACACATAAGTTTCAGTAATTAATTTAAAATTAATTCCTATTGTCAAAACCAAAAAGCGGGTTTTTAAGATATAATAACTATCAAAAGATTGACATGTGTTTATATCCAATTCAAAAGTAAAATTACTTAAAATTAAAATAATTGGATTAAATGATAAAAATATATTCCATTTATAATTTAAAACTATTCAATAAAAATCTAACTATATAAATAAATTAGATGAAAAGGTAGTTTTGAATTAAAATCTAGTATTTTTTCAGTATTCATTAAAAATTGAACTTCATCAGAAAAATATTTAATTTTCTTACAAAGTAAATTTTGATGTTTTTATTTTAAAGAAGAATTATATTTTGTCAAATAGATCAAATAAAAGATACAGAATAAAATATTTAAAAAGGTTCCGCATCAAAAGGTGGTAAAATGACCTTTTAATAATATTATAGTATTTCATGCATAAATCAGATTCATTATTATTTTCAGCCTCTAATATTCATTGGATAATTGTAAGAGCATTAAATATATATGTAAAATCATAATATAGTTAATTTTGTTAATTATTTCCAATACAATGGCAAGGATATAACTACCAATTAAAATAATAATAATATTATATTATTTTTTTGTATAACTCAAACTTGTGTGCAACGTAAGATTTCAAAGAAACATGTTGTTGCATGTTGAGTATGCTATCATACAAGGTATCCTATTTAACATAAAATCAATATCTTATTCATAAATATTAATAGATATGAAAATATATTATTCTATAAATACATGGATTGTTACAAGGGTATAACTAAAAACAATACTTTTTAACATAATCTTGAGAATAATATGTTAAGAATAAATAAAATAATTCTATATAAACATTCACATGGATATTATTCTAGTATAAAAATCACATTTAATATCAATAACTAATCTCATAATGAGGGAATTCATAATGGCGTACATCATAAACACACCATCAAGGATTTAGACAACACACCATATAAAAACATTTAAAAACGCAAACTAATTTGTCTTATGAGACCTACCAATGTATCTCGGGGCTATAGTGGGCCTTATAAGTCACATACTAAGTCTAAATTATTAATCATATGAAAAAGTTAAATCATAACCAATATAAACATTCATATTAAAACTACATAAAAATGATAATACATTAACCATAAACAATGAGTGGTATCTGGGATGGATCCTCACTCACCTGGACACTCCCGAGCTCTCAACTTGTCTCCTGTCTTCTAGGGTTTCATATTTCCCTAGTAGCGATGATTCCTCCACGCGGATCCTCTCGGATTTCCTTGGTGTTGATGTTTCCTCCATGCTACTCTCTCAGTTTTTCTATCTCTCTTGCTTAACTCTCCCTCCTCTACGACAGCGCTCTGATTTCACTCTGTCTACCTCTTTACGATCTGATCTTGCATTCCATATCTCATCTCCAGGTTGTATTTGGAGAATGAGATAAGATGAGATTTTGGGCTAGCGGATTGGTGGATGACAGATCTCCAGGCATTTCCGGAGTTGGCCCTTCTTCGTAGGGTTTCAATCCCACTTCCTATACGGGGTTTTTCTTGAATTTTTTTAGTTCTGGTTTTCTATAGTTCAATATATTCTTATATCCTTTTTTTCATTTGGGTTTATCACTAGGGTTTCAATCCCAAATCTTTATGCAGTTTTTTCCCTCTTTCTTCCACCTTTATTTCTTGTTTTTAGTTGTTTTAGGGGTCAATGTTGTTTTCTCGATGTTTTGTGGCAGCCTTATCTATGAGTGTTTTTCAATGGTTTTCACAACTTCGATGATGACGATCTTCTGTGCCATAGTGGTGTTGATTACAGATTCTCTAGGCATCATTAGATGGTGTCTCTCGATGGGTGGGAACTGACATTTCTAGTGGCGGTTCTCGGTGTCAACGACGGTGTTTATGGTTATTATCAACGACAGGGGCTTCAATGGATAATTCCCGAGGGTGGACGATGTATTCAGTGTCTATTTAGATCTTCTGGTTTTCTTCCACATAGGTGTTTTTGGCTCTCAATTGGGGTTCTGTTTTATAGTGTTGGTCTTTGGTGTAGATATGATGAGACAATGGGGATGGGGTTTGACATCCAGGTGGGATATCTCTACAGCGACGATGATGTGGTAGCGGATCAGAGTCAGAGATGTTTTGTAGTGCTGGTGGAGAATGTCGGAGAAGTGGAAACCGGTGTCCACCCAATATGATGATTTTGATGGTGATGGATCGATGTGATAATAGTGACAATCATGAAAGGATTAGGTCAACATTGCGAAGATTGTGGAGTTTCTCAGGCAGTGGTTTTCTTTGAAGGAAAAGTTGATGGATTTTGGTAGGTAGTGATGGGGCACGTAATGTGGGTTGAAACGTGGCCTGAGTACGGTGGTGTTTTCCTTTTGAAATTTGAAATCTGAAAAAAATTGGCAGGGTTTTTTTTGCAGTGGCGGATTATGGATTTGTATCTAGTTGGATTTGGGATGGATTATGTTGGGTTCACACTTAATATTTAAAAGTGTCACTTAAAATTACAAAAATATGAATTGGAGTGAGTGGTATCAAAATATCACATCCATAGTCAAACATATCATAAACTATTCAATACAATATGGTTGATTGTATCATAAGAAACCAACATCAACTAAGTAAAAAATATAAAAACAGATGTTGACATAGATTATAATAATATAACAAAATCTATAAACATTTCTATAGAGAAATACCATTTTTACATTTAAATAATTTATTTTAAATCCACACATTTATAAATGAAAACATTAAAAAATGAATTTTTGAATAAAAGTGTCCCATACCACTTTGAAAAATTTTAGAAAATAATAAAAATAACGTTTTAAAACATTCATGTCCTTATAAATAAATTCATAAAACCCATTTTAAAAACATAAACATGAAACATAATGATTTATAAGAATATATATTAAAAACATTTAAAATGGTGTTCTAGTTAAAGAGTCCCTTACATAAAATAATAAAAATATTTGTTTTGAAAACATGTTAATAAAATTAAAAATAGGCATAAAATATACTTGATAATCATTTTATATCCATAAAAATAAATATTTACAGTAAAATCATGAATATTTAAAGGTATAAAGGAATAATTCTTTAAACTATTATAGATTCCCATCACACATTAAAATTTTAAATCATAAAACCAATGACAGAAAAATATTTATCAAAACATTAAATAATTTGATAATAAATTAATTAATTATATGATAGGTAAAAGGGACTTTATATACACCTCATAATAGAATGTGGGTGTATAAAATCAAACTATACCTAAATGAAAAAAGATTGAGATGAAGTCCCTTACCCTACGTTTCCATTTTGGTGAATTTATTTTAAACACATGTATAATGGTTTTAAAAAATCAATTAACTTATAAAAAACAATAATTATATTTATAATACCATATATTAACCTCTTATATTATCTTATCACCCAATTGTTAATAATATTTCGTTATTACCCTTTTTTCGGGTGTAAACAACATCATTTTCCTATGAATGTTTTGTCATGAATTCCATAGTTACTTTTAATAGGATATAAATAAAACATATCAATAATTATATTAAGTTTATATATATTATATTTAATTATTATATACATTTTTTAATCATTCTTGAATGGTTAACATGGATAATGAATCTCATCACATCATGGAGATGGTAGGCTATACGTACCAACAAGTGACAGTATCATTACCACAATGGTGAAGTGGTAAAAACTGTTTTGTATATTAGTTATAAACAATCAATATAGTTTAATATTAATTATTTAAAACCGTTATATTCATCATTATACAGATTCAAATAAATTAGTTATGGAAAACAAATTACACCACAATGTGATGACGAAAAGTCATATGTATGCACAAATGGTTATATTGTTTTTTATAGGATAAATAAAAAGGAGTAATATGGTTTTCCCATAATAAAAAATCTAATACTATATATGATACTATATTTAACAATTCAGTTTGGAAACAACATAATACGAGGATATAGGATTAGAAAATAACTTGAATGAGTTGTTAAAACAATTACCTCTTCTTCAATGGACTCCCATTGGATCTCCTCATAAGAACACTAGGGATGGTCTTTTTTGAATGATAAAATGTACATAAGTTAGCCAATAATTTTGGTAGGATAAATGGGTAGTGGTTTTTAAGCTATAAGGCTCAAAGTGGTGCAAGGAAGTGAGGTATGAGGTTCATTTTTATAAGATAGGAGAGGACCACTTTTTGAATCCCTTAAGATATGAAATTAATATAAATTAATTTTATAATAAAAATGGATAAAAAGTGAGTTATTTATAATTTAGGACATGTATGTGTTGAAAAACTCATAACAATTGATTTATAGACAAGCGTATGTCACATTTTTAACCTTATATTTTGGATTTAACCCCCAGTTAAACCTTTTAAATCTTACCACGATAACTTGTATTTTTACACATTCGTGTCAATATAATTACTACAAAATGAAAAAAGTAACCCAAATGGATCATTTATGAAATATGTTACCATATTCAAGTTAGTTTTCAAAATTTTATATTTTTATTAATTTTATATCATTTAATAAAATATTATAATTTATGTCAATTTTGATACTTTTCATTATTTATATTTTTAAAAATATCACAACGACATTATAAATTTGAAAAAAAACTTATAATATATTGATAAAATATCTATGTTATCTATAAATTTTTTTATGTAATTAATTCCATGAAATTATATTTATTTTAATATTTTAAATATCATTTATTTGATATTTCTATTTATTAAACAATTACTGTATCTTCATTATGCAATCCCTTGAATAAATTTTTTATTATATAGAAATTAAAAATAAATTATCATGATGGAGATAAATTTATTATCTTTCAAATTAATATTTACAGTCAAATTTATATTCTTTTTAACTATATGTTAAAAATTACTTAGTCATTAAAAATATGAGTATGACATTTTTAACTTATCTTTAAGTAAAATATAATAAATGTCATATTCTTACCCAAGTGTAATAAAGAGGATGTAATTTTGGAATGAGTTTTATTTTTTTTCTAAACTAACTCATTCAATGAAATCAGGACAATTTTTAGAGTAATTTTATAATATGATAATATCATTTTTACCTTTAATTACCCAATTTTCCCTTAACAATGGTAAATGAAAATTTACTAAAGTTAATATTCATAATAACAAAAAAATAAATTGATACTATTAGACTCTAAATATCAAAAATTTTACAAAAAATATGTCCATTTTTCAATATTCAATTCCCAAAAGTGGATAAATAATGTTTAATTTTAGTCGGGAAGATGTGGAATGAGGATGGGTAAAAGAGATGTTCAAAAGGTCAATATGTATTTATAAATATAATTTCAATATAAAAATGATTAAAATGATGTAAATTGTATTAATATATGTATTATTGATCTATTTTGACTTAAAAAATAAATATAGATTTTAATATTTATTTAAAAGAAAAGTCTTTTTTAAACTATAATCTAGTATTATTCATTATTGATCAAAAAATGAAAATTCTCAAAGAAATACAAAAACATCACCCTAATAAAATTTTGGTATTATAAATTAAAAAATGATATCTATTTTGAAAATAGAATTTATAAAATTTATAAAATTTAATTTTAAAAAAGGTACACCTTTAAGAGGTGTTAAAATTATCATTTGGAAGAATATAGTTTTTATGTGTAAAATTGGATTTGTTATAATATAATTTTCTACAAAACACGTGAGGTGAATGTTAAAATTATATGAAATATTAAAAAATATCATAATGTGGTTAATACTCTTCATAAACACTATTTAAATGGATATGTTAGTAGATCTTGGTGCACTCAAACTCAGTGTTGTGTTAAAAAAATGGATTTTTAGTGCATAGGACATGAAAACTCAATCATAAAATATGTCTTATTATGTGTTTGTCAATAGAATAATATTATTAGTTTATAGCACAAATGGAAATATTATAATAGTGAAATGCCAGTGGTTTTTTTAAATTACATGAGATGTTTCTCATATAGTTAGATATAGATTTAGAGTTATTGATATGATATGTTAACTTCATATTGATGATTATTATATCCTTTTATCATATGATTGAAAAGTTTATTATGTAACTAACGATAAAAAAAAATAATATGGTGTTATTGTTAATGTGATACCAAGATATATTTTTGATTAGGGAATTGATTGTAGTGAATTTTTGGATGAACCAGCTGGTATTTATTCAGATATTTCATTAAATGAACTATATTATTTAATTATTGGAATTAATTATGAACCCTTAATTGTATCGAATAATTTATAGTGTTGACTCATTAAGAAGTCCTTACTATATATTATTATGGAATTGTATGCATTTTTTAATCTTGTGTACATGGAGCTAAATTAATTTTATGATGTTAATTTCACAATTATTTTTCTTAATTGAAAAATATTTATTATTTTAATGAAAATAATATTAAAATGTGTTGTCACAACATTAACCAAATATAATATTATTATAAAGTTTTTTTTATGTTGATAAATACTTTCATGGAAAATATTTTTTAAATTATATTTTTTCCTAAAATTAATTTATTTAATTTTTATAATATTTTTAAATGTATCATGTTGATACTTGGACTTTTTTTATCAGTATTCATGTGTATGAAGAAGTCAGAAATAAATAATTCAAATGAATAAACCATATATTAGATATTTAGGGATGATCCCATTGATCACTACTGTGAATATAAACATTGATATCCAGTGATCACATAAGTGAATATGAAGAGGTGAAAATGTATTAATATAACAAGGTAAGTAGATAATAATTTTATCAATTATTGTAAAAAATATAATGCTTCTTGTATCATCCATATTATATTAGGAAACTTCTCTAAAGTGACTTCTCGATTTCATTAAGGATGCATAGGGTAATCTAATGTATATAATGAGATATCATACTCATTATATAACTACCAGTACTACTACTTATGTAGTTCAAGATCCCACTATATCATTTTAGTCATCTAGAAATCATCCATTAGCAATTCCATCACTTTATTTTTATTACTCGATTATGGAAATCCCTTTTCTATAGACTTTTCTACCCATTACCACAGAGGCTGAGAGTCTTCATGTTTCCATCCATCCTTATTACCCATAACCACCATCTATTATACATGGAATTACTCCTCTAAACATATTTCCTCCAGTTTTTACCCTTATATGACATCAATATCCTACATTTAATTTGTAGACTAGTCAGGATATAGATATCACACCACCCATAGTAAAATATTCTTCTACCTCTATTTCACTAGATGCTTCAACCCATGGGATAGTGAATCCCCTTGCTTTTGGTGTCTTATTAAATATTTCTGAAAGTAATCATTGATAGTTTTTTATATATTAATTTTCTTTACAATTGTTTTTCATGATTAGTGGGATACTATAAAAAACAATGAGGCCACACAAAGATATGATAGGTATGAAATAAGTATAGAATGATTATGAATTAATATAATAAATACATGGATATAATTTTTAATATTTAAAAGGAATACAAGATTTTTATGGGTACTCTATCCAACCAAAGAAATATTATTCCCATTAGAGTCATAAATTGTAGAGAAGGTGGAAAGAAAATAATAGAAAATGCCACAGATGGGATTTGGTTAAGTAATATTAATTATCTTTTACACATCTTAATCTGTAATATTCTTATTAAAATATTTTTTTTCTAATTCATCTTTGAAAAAATTACCCTAATGGGGAGAATTCAAAGAATGCGAGGTTTATGGAGATGGTTGAAATGAGGTGAGCATGCAATTGGAACTTTTATTTCAGTAGAAAAGATATAATTGGTACTGATATTGAGGTTATAACAACTTTTTTATCACAAAATATATTAGTAATAGAATATGGTTGGTCATTGTAACAGTTTAGAGTTTAAGGTATCAGTTAAATTTGTACATTATAATTTATTTATTTGATTTTTTTTTAAACTACTAATTACAACTTTTTCTAAAATTTTATATTTTTTTTTGTAAAATATTTTATATGATAAATATGAATGAAATAATACAAAATATTATATGAAATACCTTTACACTATCATATTTCCATATCTACCATACCATGATTAGGTCCACATGATTTTTGATTGTGTTCTTATATAATTAATGAAGATATATACATTAATTATTCCATCAAATTAGTGATGTTTGGAAATGAAATCCAAATATATTTTTAAAATGTAGTTTTTTTATTAAATCCTTTCAACCACCTTTAATTTGAATCATTTATTTATATTATAATTTTTTACAGTGATATATAGTCACTGAAATAAATCGTATTACTTACCATTATATAAGCTAATTTAAACCAACTAATTGAAGTGAATTGAATTGAACAAAACAAATATGAACTAATTCCAAGCCACCTAAACTAATCTAAATTGAACCAAAATAATTAAAACCCAACGAAATTGAATGAACCTAATATAAACCAATAAAAAAACAGAGAATTAAATATTACTAATTCAAATAAACTAAAATAATATTCAAAGAGATTAAACTAACCCAAAAAAAACGTATCGAACCACCCACTCAAACCTGAACTGACCAAACCTAACCAAACCATCTTTAAATAAAACAAATATAATTAAACCCAACTTAATTAAAAAGTGTTATACTGAAAAAACTGATTAAATCTGAACCAAACGAAACCGAATTAACTAAAATTTAAATTAATGGATTTAAAATTACTCAATCTGAACTAAGTCATCCAAATAATACTCGACCTCACTCAAACAAACCATAACAAAAAAAGGAAATTAAATGGAACAAAACCATCCTATCCTTAAAATAATCAATTAAAACTATTCCAAAAAAGACAACAACTAGAATGATATAAATAAATATTAATTGAATAGAACTAATAAAAATATTATCTAAATCAACTGAACCAAAAAAAAGATTTTCCCCAAATCCAAGTGAAATAAAATGGGAACCAAACTAAATATAACATGAAAATTATACAAAAATTTAAGTGACCTAACTAATGTTTACCTAGAAAAAGAATATAAATGAAATGATATGACATCAACCAAACCAAAATAAACAATAAAAGTTACTTAATTTTATTAAATATTATCTAAATCGTCCCAAATAAAATCAATATGACTTTAATTAAGAAAACTATATCATCAAATTTGAATCAAACTAAATTGAGAAAAAACAAAAGTTACTGATTAAAAATAAACCATATTGATATGACCAGAGTTAAACTGATTGGAATAAAACTAATATCACTTTAATTGAGCTAGACAACACAACTTGAACTGAACTAAATAAAATAAAAATGAAATTAAAACACATAAACTAATTTTTATACTGATCCCACAAATGCTCAAATCCAAACATTACCACTCCAGATTACATAATCCATAAAAGATAAACAAAACAATTAAATTTTGTTTTATAATAAAAAAATTTATAAATTTTTGAAGAAAATTAGAATAAAATAGTAATATGTATTTATTAAAAAAAATTATATAACAAATAAATTTAAAATACTTTCCTTTCATAACAAAATTCAAAATAATATAGTTAATAATTTGAAAAAATCTAATAGAGACACACAACTACACATTAAACTACAAATTCATTATTTGGTCATATCCACATGTTTTTTGGTAGGTTAGTGATTTAATTTCAATATGGTTTATATTTAAATGATAATATAATTATTTTTCATTGCATAATTTTTTCTGAATTTTATTTCTATTATGATATTTTTTGTTATTATATATTTGGTAGGGTGTTATAATATAGTATTTAAGCTGAATGATATGTTTGGTTGATATCATATGGAAAATTGAGATATGAAACATAGTTGTTTTTTCATATTAATATTAATTATATGATACTTAATTATTTATTTTTTTCAAAACCGAATTGAATATTCAGATTCATGTTCCACGATCTACGATACTTTTCATAAGAAGATAAAATATATAATGAATCATGGTAAATAATGAGATTCTAGAAACAATTGTATGTATATTTAAATTTTTTGTGTTTTGATTAAATTTATATCTTTACATTAATTTATAATCTTAGTTAATATATTATATTTCTATGTATAATTATCTTGAGTAACTAGTATAAAATTAATAATAAATATTTTTTATAAAGTATTATTTGTATATGATATTATGAGATAAGTATCGAGGGGTGGTGTGACGTCGACTTAAAAAGAATATTGTACCATTTCTTTACTGGTCTTCTAATAAAATATCTTCAATAATAGGGTTTGGTACAATTATAATGGAACAAATGAATGATATCATCAAAAAATAAATAAAAATATCAAAAGAATATTACCATTTCAAAAATTTGATAAATGAAAAAATCATGAAATCCATGTATTAATTTTTATATTTAATTCCACCAGAATTATGGTGATTGATTCTTATTTTATGATTATATGTTAGTTTAATCGGGTTACTCTACTCCATATATTGATTTAAGTGTATATTATGATGGTGATGCACATGATGATAGTAGTGGTGGGGGTGTGAGAGTTGGTGATGGTGAAAAAGGTGATGAAGTTAGTGTTTCTATTATAGATATAGATGAGGAGGGTGTTGTTTGAAATAGGTAGGGCCCTATGATTCTGATACTAATTATAGTCATTTTTACATAAACTATATTTTTAGTTTTTGATGACTATATTTTAGTTTATTATGAATTTTTTTGATTTTTTGTTATATTAATTATTATGTTTTGGTACATTGTGAGATTCTCATGAATACAAAATAATATATTTGATTTTTTTTTCAAACCTAGGAAATATATATATACATGGCCTTGTCTCATGACATTAGACACATATACATAGTCCAGTCACGTGGACTTAAATATTTATCCATGGGAAAACCCTTTGAAGTAGACTTAAAACAATGAGCCCTAATCATGGTAGTATAATTAAGTCCTAGGGATTGAACCATGTAAATATGTCTAATTACATTAGATAATAATTTAAATACATGGTTCATAGGCATTAATACCTATTTCTATGATGGTAGGGGACACAAGTGACTTTATATTGGATATAAGAAACAACCACATTATTTTGG
This sequence comes from Viscum album, assembly GCA_963277665.1. Taxonomy (NCBI): domain Eukaryota; kingdom Viridiplantae; phylum Streptophyta; class Magnoliopsida; order Santalales; family Viscaceae; genus Viscum; species Viscum album. Next base: position 1,154,349,551 of record OY728135.1, read on the forward strand.
CATTCAATTATGTTCTAAGCCTATGATTGAATCCCCTTTTAACAATATTGATTGTTATTGGGTGAAGTAGTTAAATTTGAAGCCCAACATTAGTACTATAGATATGTATTAGGTTTTCTAAAGAATGAAATTTCTTCTAAAACAATAAGACACATTTCATTCAAAGAAAAACCAACTAAATTACCAATGTATACCTATAAACTATTGAGATTTTAAGAAATAAATTATTTCAAATTAATTTAAAATAAATAATATATTATTTTAAACACAACATAATGTTTTTCTTACATCACATGCAACACCAATTTTATCTTACATCGAACACAAAATTTATTTATTCTGATGACTTCTATTATACATAATATCAAGTCTTACTGGAAAAAAAATACACTATTAACATTATTATGATTGGTATCCCATAGAAATTTCAATTATGACAATTAATGATTTTAAATAAACTATGAAATTATTGTTTACACATGTTTACAGGATGAATTCATTGGATAAATATTATTTATAAATGAAAATAAAGTCTAATTGAATATAAATTATATAACATCCTAGGTAATGATAGAATACAACTTTTTGATATTTATAAATATTTATGAATTGGAAGGTAATTTTTATATTAAAAGAGACTCTATGTAAACGAGTGTATAAATAATTAAACATTAATTTCTTTGAGATATTGTGTTCCATGAAATATTGAGTTATACTGAAAAATAATATACTATTAATATGGAAGTTTTTTCTCTTTTTAATATAATGATTACATTAAAAATAAATTTAGACACTTTTATAATTTATATATGATAAAATAAAATTCATTTTTCAAATAAAAATATCAAAATATTCTTTGGGTTAATTTTTGGTATTTTTATGTGAACATTCATATTTCGATGAATAATAAATAATAATAATGTTTAGTTCAAAATCACTTTTTCATCTAATTTATTTATATAGTTAAGTAATTTTTTAATTATATTTAAAATAAAATTAGGTAAATTTTATATCACTTAAAACAATTTTGGCCATTTGAAACAATTTTACATTAAATTTATATAGAAAAACTTAGCAAACTTTTGAACATTTTTACTTAAAACCACTATTTGTCATATCATCCACTAGATTAATTTTAATTTAATTTTTGAGAATTATGTGATTAAAATTTTGAAAAATGGATTCAATATTTTTTATCATTAAGATTTATAATTTTAAAAAAGGTTAACTTAGTTTTTTTTACCAGAAATTACAGTGAATGTAATTAAAGGTAATTACAAAAATTTAATGAAAAATTAGATTAACAAGGGATAAAAAATTATAATTAAAGGTCAAAATTACCTATAAACATGTCCAAAATATATTTTATGTTCATATTTCTACCCTGTCCTACATTTTATCTAATTTTAAAAATTATTGGATCCTCATGAATTGGTAAAAACATGGGTGTAATTTTGTTTTAAAAAATTTAATAGATTTACACTCCTCCTCCACTATAAAAAGGCACCCACCCTTCCGATATATTCACACCGAACAATCCCCATTTTCAAATAATAATCCTGAAAAAATAATCTCCCAACATCCCTCCCTTCACCCTATGGGACTCAATATGGGAATAAATCCAACCAAGAAGTCCTTTGGTCCAAACCAAAAGGAGTTCCCGGAAAAAGTCATAACATTCTTCGATGTGAATTTATTTTTATTTATTTCTACACACCTTCATGTATTATTATTACATAATATATAATAACATAACTATACTAAATATAAAAATATTTTTTATTTAATTATTTTTACTTACTCCTATACATACTTCCATCAAATGGGTAACAAAATTATTATTCGTGTATGATGAACTACCATCTCACGAAAAAATGTAGTTCATTTTTCCATTCGCACTTTTTATGGTAGGGAATTATTATGGAACAAATGTCTTTATATGATATATATATAATATTTATTATTTATCCGTACTTCTATAATTTATATATACACATACCTTCATGATTTCCATTTTGTGTAAATACGATAACATCATTTGTGTTGAGCCAAAAGTTCCCTTTTGACTTCTATATCTTGTTTTGGAAATCAAAAATGTCTTTTTAATCATACTAACATTATCAATAGTATCATACTAACATTTTCAATCGTATCGTACTGACTCTGTCAATCGTATCGTACTGACTTAGTCAATCGTATCATACTAACTCAGTCAATCGTATCGTACTGACTCTGTCAAACGTATCATACTGACTCTATCAATCGTATCATACTGACCTTGTCAATCGTATCATACTGACTCTGTCAATTGAATCATACCGACTCTGCTATTCATACTTTCATTACTTGGTTTGGTACTTAGTCAAAACACTTGTTTCATATTAATCGTACTCTTGTTTATCATCTTCATATATCTTGTTTTAACCAATACGATGTCGTTGAGTTAGTTACAAACTAATCAAAACGATGTCATGCTTTCTGTTTCAATATGACTGTTATAATGCTAGGTGTCCAAGTCCCTATGAGTTTTTCAGAGAAATATGACCGTTGGAGGAGATGTGACTGTTGGAACTCGAGGCCTATAAATAGGAGGTCATTTGAAGCTGAGAAAGATACACAGAAAACTGAGAACAAGTGTGAACGTGTGTGTATAATTGAGATACTTTGATTCTGTCAAGTTCTAGAGAGAGACATTGTGACTTCTCTCATGCTTTATGCTTTGTGCATCTGATCATCGTATCGAGGGATTTCAAGTAATTGAAAGATAGAGGTGCCGATTGCCTTCAAAATCGAGGGCTGCCAGGGATAGGCAGACAGACGTTCCGATCATCATATTGATGGATGTTGGGGATAGGCAGACAGACGTTCTGATCATCATATCAAGGGCTGCCGGGGATAGGCAGACGGACGAACCGATCATCATATCGAGGGGTGTCGGGGATAGGTAGACCGATGAGCCGATCATCGTATCAAGGGCTTACCAAGATGGTGGTAAGACAGACCTCTTATACTACGTGAAAGGATAACCCTTCTCTTTGGGTCAAAATAATTGTAATACTTTTACATTTCCACTGTTGTTTGTATTAGAAAGGAATTTTTATTGTTTCCTTTCTTCAGTATACTTTCAATTGTAATTGTTTCAATTACAATTATCCTATTACATTTTGTATTAATAGATTCTATATGCTTTATGGTAGAATCTCTCACACTTGTTTTACTCTGATTATTGTATTCATCTTGAGTACAATTACATTACTTCTCTAATAGTATTACATTACTTCATACATTTATATTCAATACAATTTTGGTGGTTTGAATTGTATTAGTTTAAGATCTTTTAAACTAAACTCTTTAAGTGTTTAAACTCTAAGTTTTAAACATACAATTCACCCCCCCCCCTCTTGTATTGTTCCATCTAATATACATATACATCTACATATTCGATCCAACATTTGGTATCAGAGGAGTTTTTCTACTAATTTGTAATACTTGCTCTATTTCTTTCATATTAATTTTTTTTAACTACTTACTACACTAACGTGTGGAGTGGAAATGATATTGTTTCTTTAGATGGCAGGAATGAATATTGGGTCAATAGACAATATAAATCCTTCTAGCCCACCAATCTTTAATGGGAATTATTATGTGTACTGGAGAGATTTTCTGAAGACTTTTTTTATCAATACTGGTGTAGAAAATTTTATAATGCTTACTGGAGGTTACAAAATTCCGGACAAAGAAGTCAGTACTTTAACTAACCAAGAGAAGAAAGAATATCAACTGAATTACAAGGTACACAATACATTATTATGCTCTATGACCAGGAATATATATAGTCAGATATCTTCATGTGAAGCAGCCAACTGTATTTGGATGAAATTAGAAGTCACTCATTTTGGTACATCCAAGGTTATAGAAATAAGAAGAGTGATGCTTCGAGTAGAGTATCATGGATTTGTTTTTCCGTATGGAGAGCCAGTATGTAACGTGAAACAAAATTTTATGAAAATTGTCAACAGTTTACAATCTATGGGAGAAAAAGTCCTTGATGATGAATCTCTAGTAGATAAGATTATAGATATAATGCCAAATGATTGGGAGTCAAAAATGACATCTATTGATGAAAACAGAAAAGTTTCCCAGATTACTCTTGATAAACTCTTTGGAACTATTCTACAGCACGAAACAAGAATTAAAAGAGATGCTAATTTCAACAAGAAGAAGAATGGGAATGGAAGTGTAGCCTTTACATCTAAAGCTAAAACACCTGAAAGGCTTACAAGATCAAAAGTCAAGAAAGTTATATCTGAATCAAGTGATAGTGATCACTAGGATAATTAGTTAGCCAATCTTTCCTGAAGGATGAACAAGACTGTGGGAAAGAAAGACTTCCAATATATATTCAAAAAGAAAGATAGGAAGGATAAGAATGATTCAGAGGTAACTTGTTATGAATGTAAGAAAGTAAGACATATAAGACCTGATTGTCCTTTACTGAAGAGGAAATAAAGAAAGGAGAAACACTCTGAAAAAAACAAGAAAAAGTATTATAAGACAAATAAAGTCTTGAAGGAAAATAATACTTGGAGTGAAAGTGGTAGTGATTCTTCAGATAATTCTTCAGAATATGAGTCCTGAGGACAAAGGAATATTGGACTTATAGCCAGATTAGCAATCGATGATCATTGTCTCATGGCTAATGTATACAATGCTGAACCTATTACAAATGTCTCTTTAAATACAAATTATATTGATGATAAATATTATGAATCTTCAAATGATGAATCTTCATCATCAGAAGATGATACATTACCTTCTTTTGAAGAAGTATATAGATTTTCTAAATTACTTGAAAATGAAAATTCTAAACTCAAGAAGAAGCTTGAGAAAGCAAACTCTAGAATTTCAGTTTTAACTAAATAAGTATCTGATCTTTCTAATGTTCTTGATGTGAAAACTTCTGATTTGGAAAGTATTTTAAAAACCCTTCAGAAAGTCAAATCTGATAAGGATAAACTTTCTAAGGATCTAGAAAATATGATTTCAAAGAAAAATGTTTTAGAGCCTAACTTTAGTTTAAAATTATATGTTTTAAAAGAGAAAAACATAGTTTTAAAACTAAACTCCGAAATTTTCTCCTTATTGAAATGTTTGTCAAACTTTACGCATGGCAAAGAAAATTTTGAAAAAATGTATTCCCAAATCCGACCTTTGAGAAATCATTCTGGACTTGGATATACACATTCCAAACCTGTTTTTAGTAATAACTATTTTGTCCCACAAAAAACCTCTTTTTGTTCAAATTGCCAATGTGGTGGACACTGGAGAAGAGAGTGTTCTCTCAATAAAACTCAATCTTTAGGATTTCAAAAAGATCATTTTGTAAAACAAATGTGGATTCCTAAAACTTTGTTATCTAACCATTCTGGATCCAAACAAGTTTGGATTTCAAAAAAGTAATTGTTTCTTTTTCAGGAAAATGAGAAGTGTACCAACAAAAATATTTGGTACATGGATAGTGGTTGTTCTCAACACATGACTGGAAACAAAGATATCTTTGAAAAGGATATCAAAACAAGATGTGGAAAAGTTACCTTCAGAGATAATGCTCAAGGAAAGATTGTTGGTATAGGTAATATTATTTTTCTTGGAAAAGTTCTTATCTCAAATGTTTTGTTTGTTAAAGGTCTTAGGAACAATCTCATCAGTATAAGTCAATTATGTGATGAAGGTTACCTTTTGAATTTCAGGAATGATAAGTATCTAGTCCACAATTCCAAGGATGAGTTCATTCTATCTTTCCATAGGCAAGAGAATGTATACACTATTAACTTAGAAGACCTTAGGAGCAGAAATTTACCCTGCTTAAGTTAAATAGAAGACCATTCATGGTTATGGAATAGAAGACTAGGACACTATAATCTAAAAAGCCTTTGTAAACTCTCAAAGAAAAGACTTGTAAAAGGATTACCGGACCTTAGATATGATTTTTCAAAAGTCTGTGATCCTTGTCAATTTGGCAAGCAACATAAAACCAGCTTTAAATCAATTAATGAAGTTTCAACTTCTAATGCATTACAGTTAGTACACATGGATCTTTTTGGTCCTTCAAAATCTGGAAGCATTGGAGGAAAATACTATGTATTTTTTTTAGTTGACGACTTTGCAAGATTCACATGGGTCTATTTTCTCACAAAGAAATATAAAGCCTTTTCCTATTTCAAAACTTTTAGATCCCAAGTTAAAAATGAGAAAAACCTACCATTGAGATCTATTCATAGTGATCATGGTGGTGGATTTCAAAATTCAGAATTTGAAACATTTTTTAGTAAGAAAGGTATTCCTCACAATTTCTTAGCTCCAAGAACTGCTCAGCAAAATGGTGTTGTTGAAAGAAGAAATCGTATTCATCAGGAAATGACTAGAACCATGTTGAGTGAATACTCAATTGCTAAGCACTTCTGGGCTGAATCTGTTAGTACTGCCTATTATACTATAAATTATGTTTTAACTAGACCTTTTCTTAATAAAACACCTTTTGAGTTATGGACTGGCCGAAAACATAAAGTCTCATACTTCAAAGTTTTTGGGTGAAAAGTATTCATTCTGAATACAAAAGATAATCTACACAAATTCGCACTGAAATCTGATGAAGGGATCTTTCTAGGTTACTCCGCAACCTCTAAGGCTTATAGAGTTTTTTATAAAAACACTTGTACTGTTGAAGAAACAGTACATGTGAAACTTGATGAATCTGATCCTTTTGTTTTTAAATCATCCCAACCTACATCCTCAGATGTATTTTCAAAAACTGATTATCAACCATTGATAGAAGATCCTTCTGATAAGGAAAATATTCAAGAAGATACTTATGAAACATTTACCACAGAAGATTTTCAACCATATGTTGATGAACAGGTTTTACAAAACCCAAATCAATTGTTTCTTAGGAATCATCCCAGTGATAAAATCATTGGTGATGTAAATCAACCTGTAAGGACTAGAAATTCCTTAAGAAATGAAATAGAACATCTTGCTTTTCTTTCCCAATTTGAACCTAAAACTCCAAGTGAGGCCTTAGGTGATGATGATTGGATCAAAGAAATGCAAGATGAACTAAATGAATTTGAGAGGAATCAAGTCTGGACTTTAGTTGAAAGACCTAAAGAAACAACTGTAAATGGTGTAAAATGGGGTTTTAGAAACAAATGTGATGAAAATGGAATCATTATTCGAAATAAATCAAGACTTGTCGCTAAGGTCTATAATCAACAAGAGGGAATAGATTATCAAGAAACATATGCTCCGGTAGCTATACTTGAATCTATTCGTATTCTATTAGTTTTTGCAGCATACCTTAATTTCAAACTTTTTCAAATGGATGTAAAATGTGCTTTTCTAAATGGTTTTGTTCAAGAAGAAGTTTTTGTCGAACAACCTCCTGGTTTTCAAGACATAAAACATCCTGATCGTGTTTTCAAACTTACTAAGGCTCTATATGGTATTAAACAAGCCCATAGATCATGGTATGATAGACTTACATGATTTATTTTTCAAAACAATTATAAAAAAGGTACAGCAGATCCAACCCTTTTTATAAAAATGGAAAATAAAAATGTTTTTATTGTTCAAATCTATGTTGATGACATCATATTTGGATCAACTCAGCAATCTTTAACTAATTATTTTGCAAATTTAATGAAGTATGAGTTTGAAATGAGTATGATGGGTGAATTAACATTCTTTTTAGGTTTCAAATTTCTCAAAAACCAGAATTAACATATATATCCCAACATAAGTATATTAAATAATTACTCAAAAAGTATGGATATGACAAAAATAATAGTATTAGCACTCCAATTGGTACCTCAAATACACTTGATCTTGATGAAACTGGGAAACCAGTAGATCAAACAATCTTTAGATGTATGATAGGATGTTTGCTATACTTGACAGCAAGTCAACCAGACTTAATGTTTTGTGTATGATTTTGTGCGAGATACCAATCTAATCCAAAAGAGTCTCATTTAAAAGCCATAAAGAGAATATTTTGGTATTTAAAAGGAACTATGGATCTAGGACTCTTTTATTCTTCTGGAAATGGTTTTTTTAAAAAAGTTTTTCAGATGCTGACTTTAGCGGTTGTAGAATGGATAGAAAAAGTACATCTGGAACATGTCATTTATTAGGAGATTCACTAGTTTCCTTGTCCTGTAATAAACAACACTCATTAGCAATTTCCACTGCTGAAGATAAATATGTAGTAGTTGGAAGTTGTTGTTCTCAAGTGTTGTGGATGCAACACACACTCACTGATTATGGATTGAGTTTCTTCAAAACTCAAATTCTATGTGATAATACTAGTACCATAGCTCATAGTAAGAAACCAACACATCATTCTCGTGCAAAACACATAGATTTTTGGAATCACTTCTTAGTAATCACACACAGAAAAGAGATATTATTTTATAATTTATTGGAACGCAAGAACAAATTGTTGACATTTTTACAAAACATTTACCTTCTGATAGGTTTGAGTTTATAAAACAGAAGCTAGGAATGATTACATTAAAATAATCATTCATATCCACTTCCTGTTTTACTTTTATCTTTACATCAAACAACTCCTTTAGAAAGGTGGAGAACATTTCTTACAATGTTTTTTTTCTTACTATGTTTCTTTTTATCTTATGATCTTTCATTATTTACTCTCCTGGTATGTGTTTTTGTTTTTCTGTTTATCGTATTTACAGTTTTATCATATCATTTACTTTTCTTTTTACCGTATTGATAGTTTTATTGTATTATTTACTTCATCGTATCGACCGATCATGGTAATGAATTTATTTTCCATCGTATCGACCGATCATGGTAATGAATTTCATTTCCATCGTATCGGTCAATCATGGTAATGAATTTATTTTCCATCGTATTGACGGATCATGGTAATGAATTTCTTTTCCATCGTATCGACCAATCATGGTAATGAATTTCTTTTCCATCGTATCGACCGATCATGGTAATGAATTTATTTTCCATCGTATAGACCGATCATGGTAAAAATTTGTTTTCCATCGTATTGTCAGTTCATGGTAATGAGATTGTTTTCCATTGGATTGTCAGTTCATGGTAACGAGATTTTTTTCCATCGGCTTTTCAGTTCATGGTAACGAGATTGTTTTCCATCGGCTTGTCAGTTCATGGTAATAAGATTGTTTTCCATCGGCTTGTCAGTTCATGGTAACGAGATTATTTTCCATCATCTTGTCAGTTCATGGTAACCAGATTGTTTTCCATCGGCTTGTCAGTTCATGGTAACATATTGTTTTCCATCGGCTTATCAGTTCATGGTATCAAGATTGTTTTCCATCGTCTTTTCAATTAATGGTAACAAATTTGTTTTCCATTGGTATGATTATTGATAGTTTTTTTCTTTTCGTACGATTTTGTTTTCTTTTGAACTCTACTAAAACCAATAATTACCTTACGTTCTCCGGTAGGTACATTCCATGTTTTTTTATTTTTTTTCTTTCGTTTTAATCTTAACCATTGATCTTTTTTCCTCTAATCTTTACCGTAGAAGATCAACGGTCACCCCTATGTATTCTATAAATATCCCGCCCCCCAAACCCACATTGGGTTTTCATGTTTTGAGGCGAAGCTCTGCTTCACTGGTTTTAAGTCATCGTACGATCTTTCATCATCACCACCTATATGTCTCAGTCCTCTGCTAATACTCCCGCTGAAATTTCATCAAAGACTTTTACAGAGAAAGACTTTTTCAGAGAAATTTTAGTTTCTTGAGACTTTTTTGATTCGTATGATTCCACAATCAGAAGAATCATTTTGTTTCAAGGATGGGAGCATTTATGTGTTGAAAGACCTATTTCCCAAGATCTGGTTCTCTTTGATGAAGTCAGTCAGTTCTATAAAACCGTATCTTTTGACAAAGACATTACTATCAATTTTGTTGTGCATGATAGAATGTTGTCTATGTCTGTGAAACAAGCGGCTCATTTTCTGAATGTCCCAACAGAAGGGGATTCTTTCTGTCCATCTCATAAACTACCAGAGGAGGTCGGTACGTTTAATAGAGAAAGTGATGAGAAGTCTTTTTTTGTTATAAATGAAGAGAATAGAAAAGTGCCTCATCTTTCTCCGGATAATCGGTTTGTGACTTTCTGGATAAAAGGTTTTCTTATCCCAAGGAAATGGGATAGAGAAAATCTGAAAGTTTCTGATATTTTTATGCTTGACTATCATGTAAATATGAGAAAAGTAAATCTCATGGGATATGTTTTTGAAACCATCCAGAATGTCAAGACAGGAGGAATTAAGTCCCAAATGATTATGTATCCAGCAATCCTTACAAAGTTTATTCTCGAGAGCATGAAGTTTTGAAACATTACTTTGAATGGAAACCTGATAGATCTAAAGCCATCCTAGATTAGTAAGAGTACGTTTAAAAATCTGAATGTTTGTTTTGATCCAAATTCAAAACATTTTATAAGAGATGTAGAAGTTGAATCGACTCAAAATCAATCGGCACCTATGCCAGCCAAAAAATTCCTTATTTTGATGTTCCTCAAAAGTATGATCCGCAAACCAGCTCAAAGCCAAAGAATAATCCTATGTATAGTAAGGTGGTTGTAGCAAAATGGAGAAAGGATAAGGAACAGAGAAAGGAAGGTGATCCAATGTTTGGACATGATCTAGCTGAAGCCTTTGCTGAGAGATTAAGGGTTGAGGATACCCTTCAGGATGAAAAGAAGAAGAAGGTTCTTTTGAAAAGAAAAGCACAAGATTTTGATGTTTCAAATATCTTGAAAGTAGTTGAGTAAGCTATTGATCAACTTACCACAGAAGTGCATCAAGATCCCATTGTATAGAGCCTTCCTGAGAAAGAAAAGGGAAAACAAATGATGGAAGAGATAGTAGAAGTGGAAGAGGAGGAAAGAGATTTTCTTTTAGAATTCCTTTAGAGTTCGAAGAAGAGTAGGGATGAATTGGTTCAAAAGCAGAGTGAAGGTGTTCAACAAACTCCTCATGACGATCAAGAACCTTTTGTATCTTCTGAAACTCCGGATAAAACACCCCCTCAAGAAAAGCAAGGTGCTCAATCTTCTCATACTGAAAAAGTTATTTTCATCAGTGACAAAGTAGAAGAAGAAAGAAGAAAGAAATAAAAAGAAAAAGGAAAACAGCCAGTTGTTGACTCAAGCCAATCAAATTAATTGCCTTAGTACGATGATGATACTGATTCAAAACACACAATCTCTCTCAAGAAGAGTGATTATATTTTTCATGTTTTAAGAAGGGATGAAAAGACCATTCCTTACCTTCCCAGGCTAGAAGAGAAAATTGATTTCATTACTGAAAATCAGAAAAAGAAGTTTGGTTCTGTAAGAGAGTTGAGAAAGAAAGTTTTGTCAGTTGAAGCCGATTTGAAAGTTTTTTTTGAAACCTCGGCTACTCATAAGAAAGCTTGCAACAGGATGACCAAGTGGTCATATAAAACAAAAAGCTCGGTGAATGATCATGAGATAGCAATTGAAGATATAAGGAGGTAGTCAAATGATCTTGCGATTTACTTCAATAAGCTTGACAAAGATACTGTTGAAAGGCTGAATCAGATAACTCATGGAAACAATATTTCTTCAGTAAAACAATTCTAAGAGAGAATGAATGTTTTTCAGTGTGAATTCTCGAAGGTTTCATCTTTCAAGGATGAAATGGTTTTGCTAAAGAAACAAAATTTTGTGTTATCCAAAGATATCAAGAATCTGCAAGACAGAATTGATACCCTTGAGTAAGTGATCAGAGTCCAGGAGGAGACTATCAAGAATAAAGATCATATTTTTGCAGACCAACAAGAGCTTCTCAGAACTCAGGGTGATTCAATTTATGAAGACAAGAAATAAATCAAGAAGGTGAAATTTGTTCTTCATAAGCTCATAAAGAAGGAAAAGGAAAGAGAAAACAAATGACTGTTGTTTTTGTTTTTCTTTTATTTTGGAACCTGTCTTTGTTTTATAATAACTTTTATGATTATTTTCTTTTGTCCTGCAGTTATTTTCTCTAACCCTTTCAGGCAACACAAAGTGACCCCATTATTTTTGTAAACCAAAAAGGGGGAGAATGTTTTACAAAGGGGGAGAATTTTTTACAAAGGGAGATTGATTTAATCATATACTTCTAAACCAAGGAAAATCTATGAATACAATACTTAGGAAAGTATACACCTAAGGGGGAGTTAGTTTTATTCAAATTCATATTCAAAAGAGTTTCCAATAACTCAGGGGGAGATAAGTATTTCTTGTAGTCTTTACATTGTGTTTTGTGCTTTCCAAAAAGGGGGAGATTGTTGAGTCAAAAGTTCCCTTTTGACTTCTATATCTTGTTTTGGAAATCAAAAATGTATTTTTAATCGTACTAACTTTATCAATAGTATCATACTGACCTTGTCAATCATATCGTACTGAATCTGTCAATCATATCATACTGACTCAGTCAATCGTATTGTACTAACCCAGTCAATCGTATCGTACTGACTCTGTCAAATCTATCATACTGACTCTGTCAATCATATCGTACTGACCTTGTCAATCATATCGTACTGACTCTTTCAATTGTATCATACTGACTCTTCTATTCATAATTTTATTACTTGTTTTGGTACTTAGTCAAAAAAAACTTGTTTCATATTAATCGTACTCTTGTTTATCATCTTCATATATCTTGTTTTAACCAATATGATGTCGTTGAGTTAGTTATAAACTAATCAAAACGATGTCGTGATTTCAGTTTCAATATGACCGTTATAATGCCAGGTGTCCAAGTCCCTCTGAGTTTTTTGGAGAAATATGACCGTTGGAGGAGATGTGACCGCTGGAACCCGAGGCCTATAAATAGGAGGTCATTTGAAGGTGAGAAAGATACACAGACAACTAAGAACAAGAGTGAACATGTGTGTACAATTGAGATACTTTGATTCTGTCAAGTTCTAGAGAGAGACGATGTGACTTCTATCATGCTTTGTGCTTTGTGCGTCTGATCATCGTATCGAGGGATTTCAAGTAATTGAAAGACAGAGGTGCCGATTACCTTCAAAATCGAGGGCTTCCAGGGATAGGCAGACAGATGTTCTGATCATCGTAACGAGGGCTGCCGGGGATAGGCAGACAGATGTTCTGATCATCGTATCGAGGGCTGCCAGGGATAGGCAGATGGACGAACCGATCATCATATCGAGGGCTGTCGAGGATCGGCAGACGGACGAACCGATCATCATATCGAGGGCTTACCAAGGTGGTGGTAAGATTGAACTCTTATCCTATTTGAAAGGATAACCCTTCTCTTTGGGTCAAAAGAATTGTAATACTTTTACATTTCCGTTGTTGTTTGTATTAGAAAGGAATTTGTATTGTTCCCTTTCTTCAGTATACTTTCAATTGTCATTGTTTCAATTACAATTATCCTATTACATTTTGTATTAATAGATTATATACCCTTTATGGTATAATATCTCACACGTTTATTACTCTGATTGTTGTATTCATCTTGAATACAATTACTTTACTTCTCTAATAGTATTACATTACTTCATACATTTATATTCAATACAATTGTGGTGGTTTGAATTGTATTAGTTTAAGATCTTTTAAACTAATCTTTTTAAGTGTCTAAAATCTAAGTTTTTAAACATAAAATTCACCCCCCTCTTGTATTTTTCCATCTAATATACATATACATCTACATATTCGATCCAAAAATTTGTGGATGTGTGGATTACCGCCTCCTCAAAGTGATGTCATACATTCAAACATTACATGTAATTTATTATGGATGGGATTAATGAAACATATGTGTCATAAAAAATGATATTAATGAAATAATTAAATTTCTAGAAATATAATATATCATTTTCTTTATTACTCTTTCACTCATTGGAAAAGTAGCAATGTCATTCGTGGACATGTGGACTATCACCTCCTTGATGCGATGAGATAACTTTTACATCACAATAATTATATATATAAATCTATATATGATTAATTAAAATGTAATTTATGTTATAATTATTATTATATAAAGATATAATTTACTTACCTTCTTTCCATAATGATCGTTGAAAAAATGGGAACGTTACTCATGCGTACGTACGGACTACTTTCGCCATGATTGTAATGTTGGTTCATTTTTCATAACTATATTTCATGATTTTTAAAAAATATTATTTATGTATAAAAATGATGATTATTTAATTATTATTATTCTATATTTGATTAGATAACTACCCCTTTTTCCATAGTTGACATACCAGAGTCATTTTTGACACATAAATGTAATATGGTCAAAACGCCTGACAAAAACATAATTATCTTAGATGTTGTTTACAAAATTGTAATAAACGAATTAAAAGTAATGATAAACCTGAAAAAAGAAATTAATAATTTAAATAGTAAGTATAATTTCATTTTTCAGTAAGATAAAGATACCTATGACATGTTAGGCTCGTCATAATAGAATTTTCATCTCACTTTTTACATATGTGAGATAAGTGTCGTATGCACCACAGACATTAATCGCATTGAATGTTGATTACCAATGCTGATATATTAAATCACTAATTATTTTATATTTATGGTATTAAAATGTTTCATTTTATTATTATTACTTTTTGGGGCTTTGATTCAAATGTTATCACAATTGTAAGGGATTTTATCTCAATCTCCTTTCATTGAATCATTTTGTGATGATATGCACCTGTATTATTTTATTTAGTTTATATATGTCACCTTTTACATTATATATACACATTTTATCAATTATAATTTTATTTAATCTTTTTTTAATTGTTAATATTTCATGGGGCTTATGATTTGAACGTTCAATGTGGTATGGAGAACTTTGGATGTCTAAAGATTGAATTTTCAAATCATTTTCCCATGTCATTATTCTTGATATTATTTTATATATTTATTTATGTGGATATAAAATGATTATAAATGAAATTTTATGTTAATTTAATTAAGGGTTTTTCAAAATTAATATTTTTACATTTCATAAAAGGATGGTCTTGAAAATGACAAATGAAATGTCTTATTTTTAAAGTACGGGGATAATAATTATTTATGTTGTTGTGACTACTATTTGATTTGTAAATTATTTTAAAATGATGCATGTTTTCTTAAATGGAAAGAAATATTTCATTTTATTTTGTTATTTTTTTATTGAAAATGGATTTTCAATGAAAATGTTATTTTGGTATTGAAAATGAGTTCTAAAAAAGGTTATTTTTATCCGAATTTTTTTTAATATGGATTTAAAAAGAGTTTTAAATGCTTTTATAATGATAGTGTCTTAGTATTGATATGTTAATTGAGAATTATATGAAACTTTTGATCATTTTATAGCTTATAAAAAGGTTCAGGCCCCATTATAGCTCATTGGTGAGTTCAATATAGCTTATACGAATGTTTGAACCCCATTATAGTTCTTAAGAAATGGGTGAGCCCAATATAGCTTGTAAAAAGTGTTGAAACCCATTATATCTCATTGAAGAGACTAGTATATATTATAAAAAGGGTGATCCCCATTACGTATCTCTAATTCATTGAGTATTTATAATGTTAAAAGTCGGTCTTATGGTAATTACAATTATGAGGGTTTTGAAAGGGTTTATATATATAAGATGATCTAAGCCACAAAAGAGGTTTAACTAATTTCTAGGGGTTATATTTATTTAACTTGATCTAAATGTTTCTTTATTCATTTTAAAATGTTTTATTTTGTATTCTCAAATAACATTGATGATAAAGGGAAACATTATATGAGTTTTCATGTTTTTACAAAAATAATAGTTTCATTTCTTTTTACACACCCACTAATATTTTGTTCTTATCCCATGTTTTTATAATATTTTCATTGTTTTTAATAATTTGTAAGGGAATGGAAGATTTCATGCTGAAATTCTTAGATATTTTCCATGAAAAAAATTCTTTATTTATTTCACAAGTTTTATATTATGGGAAAAATTGATACTATTCAAAAGTATCCACTTTGTATTTTCTAGTTTTGTTATGTATGAATTATTTCATAATTCTCTAAAAATATAAACCTAAAAAGATAGAAAATGTGAAATAAAGAAATTTATTTAATAAAATTACAGATTACACAATGTTTAAGGCATGAGCCTTATAGTTGGTATCAAAGTAATGCTTTATATAACTTTAGAGGTTAGTGTAGTTTTAATAGCATCACCTTAGAAGATTTTACTCTGTGGTTAAGATATAATGATATATCATTTAGGACATATATGTTTCTACATTTTAAGTATATTTTTTTATAATGGGTTTCTATAGAGGAAATAATAAATATGTTGCGGAAATACATCAAGTTGAAAATATCATACCTAAATAGAAAATAGAGATGGTTTGAATTGGCACTGAGCAGTTTTTTGTAGTGATTTATCAGTTGACACAAATTATAAATGGTTTTGGTATCCAGACTAGATATGAAATCAACCTACCATGAAGGAACATGATGATAATGTAGAATTTCCCTGGGCAATGCCCCCATCTTTCAATGGAGTTGTAGTCGAAGGATGGATCGATTCCATTGAGAATGTATTAAAAGTCACGGGATGTTTGACACGTCAAAAGGTAACAGATTTAATTTATAATTTTGAAGGTGAAGTTTATTTATAGTAGTATTTGATTAATGAAGAAGGATGATGATTTAGTTATTGTGTATGAAAAATAATTCACAATATTGGCTTGGAATGTTTGATATTTTTTTGAGAAACTAATATTAAAATTAATATATTTTACTCAGGATTAAAACCATGTCTATGAAGAGAATTGGACTCTCGATAATTTAAAAGTAATGAGAAAATGGTTTGTTGTGCTGAGAAACTTGAAAGAAAATTTTCCATCACTTACATTCCATATAATGATAGAATTAAGGAATGGTCAAGGTGCATACAAATAAATAATAAAATGACTAAGAATTTTGGAGGTACGCTTAACACTTGTTCTAAGTGTGGTGAAATGCATTTTGGTGACAATATGTTGGGATCTGAAAAATGTTACTCGTGTGGTAATTTTGGTCACAAGTTTCATGCCTATAAGGAAAAGACTCCTAAACAATCCAACAATGAGATAAAAAGATAGCCAATAAATAATATTATTATTTAGTAACATTTATTTGGGACACAAAGCTGATGTCTATGTGAAGAAACTTACTCAGGGTGGAAATCACCATGATTAGAATAAAAATGGGTTGGGGTAAATCATTTCATACTTTTACAGTTGATTTTGTCCCATCTTGTGAAGTGATGGAAGATCCAAGGGGTTGACATTAAGCCCATTATACTGGGAACCAAAATTTTAATGTTTTAAATAATTTAAATACCTTGAGATACAATTAATTAGTTTCTATAGATGTATGAGGTATATGTTTAAAATTTATTTGAGAAATAATACCTAGATTGTGAGGATGTAAGTTTAATGGTATTGGTGATCATTAGCATTAAATGTCTATGTAAATATTAGTTTTATCTTTGGGTGTTACTATATAAATTTAGAGATTAATACATTAGGTCACCACATGAATGTTTGAATTATCTTATTATGTGCTAACCATGTTGGTTTATGTTAATATCTAAAGATAGAAGGAACATCGTGTTATCATTTTGAGGTTTAAGTGATCTATTAAAAGTTGATTCTAGTATGTTAAGCATGAAAAGTCATCTTGGATGCTCAATTTTTTGAGAAATATATGAGTTTGTGGTGGAAGATGATTAAATGATGGATTTATACTGATCATGTAAGTATATTTCCTTATGCTTTTAGTATAGATGGTGAATTAATACTTTAACTCTAGGAAACAAAGATTGAAATAAAATTTTATCCTATTTCCATTTTTTATGATATCAATGTAATTTTATATGCTTATTTAGCTTGTGGTTTTTTCATTATTAACTTCATCTTGAGCGTGTTCTCTATCACTCCCAATTAGTCCATGAGAGAAAGTTTTCCCTTCCAAATCCATTTTTAGTTTATCACCAATGTTCTCACTATGTGGAATTCTATTTATGCATAACTTCCAGTGACCATTATTTTTCCCACTTTCCCATTTCTTGATGATGTTTTTTGAACACTTTGAAAGATGTGGGGTTTAATAAAGTAACTGTAAAATGATAATCATTTGATAAACATGGTAAATTTTGGGGGAAGAATTCATTTTAAGGGTGGTAGGATGTAACATCCCTAGATTTTATAAAATATATTATTTCAAATTAATTGAATTTATTTGATTGATATTGTTATAGAAAATATATTATTTATATTTCATCACATTCAACACTAATTTTATCTTATGTTTAACGGAAAATGATATTTTTTTATTGCATTTGTTACATATAGCCCGAGTCTTACCAGATAACAATTGACTCTTAATATTGTTATGATGGTTAGCACCTAGACAATAAAATGGAGGGAACAAAATAGATTATCTAAATTATGAAATTATAGTTTTCACATGTTTGTAATATGAATTCATTGGTCACCAATAAATTATAAATGAAAATAAAGACCAATTGAATTTAAAGGATGTAACAACTTAGGTAATGAAAAAATAAGTCCTTTTCAAATTTGTTCATATTTATGAATAGGATAATAATTTTTAAATTAAAGGGACTCAACTTAAAATATCCTATAATAATCTCAACAAGAGTTTCTTGAAAATATTGTGTTGCACAGAAGATTGAGTTATACAGAACAATAATATTCAACGAATATTATTATTCAAGATAAAATTTTTCCACCTTTTAATGGAATAAAGACATTAAAAATAAATTTTTACACTTTCATAATGTTTATATGAAAAACTAAATTTAATTTTTGAAATTAAAATATCAAAATTTACCTCGGGTGAATTTTTGGTATTTTTCTAAGAAATTTTATATTTTGATGAATAGTGAATAATACTGAATTTTAGTTCAAAAATTATTTTTTCATCCAATTTTTTTATATAATTAAATAATTTTTCTAATTGGTATTAAAATATAAGTAGATAAATTTTATCTCAATTAAATCAATTTAGGTTATTTTAAACAACTTTACATTGAATTTAGATATAAAAGCTTATTAATCTACTGAGCATTTTCACTTTAAAAACACGCTTTGACGTCCTGTCTACAGGATCGATTTTCAATTAATTTATACCATTTATGTGATTTAAATTTGAAAAAATAGATTCTATATTTCTAACCAGCATAACTTATATTTTATAATAAGGTAAAACTAGTTTTTCATAAAAAAATAATAGTGAATGTAATTAAAGATAATTATAGTGATTAAGATGTAAATTAGCTTAATAAGTGAATAATCATGAATCTAATAAGCCCAAATAACCTGGGAAATTATCTAAAATCCATTTTAGGTTTATATTTCAACCCTTTAATCCATTTTAATGAATTCATACTGTTATTGGTGCTACTTTACATGGGAAAAATGTTGGTGCAAGTCCCTTTTAAAAAATTTATTAGAATGAAACTCCTCCACTATAAAAAGGCACTCAACCATCCCATTTCTTCACACATATCATTCCAATTGGGATCTTCAAAAAATATTCCCAAATAAAATACCAAAATCCCTCCACTAACCATATATGCCTCTCCATGGGCATAAATCTATCAATGAAGTCCTTTGATCCAAAACAAAAATAGTTACCCAAAAATAATGTAACATTATTCAATGTGAATTTTTGTTTTATGTTTTTCACCACCCTGACATTTATCATTATTTTATTATTATATAATAACATAAGTATCCTAAATATAATTACATGTTTTTATTTTAATGTTTCAACCTACAAATACACACACATCCATCAAATGTGTAGTAAAATTACTATTCTTGTACGGCTAATGATTGCCTCTTGAAATGATGTCGTTCGTTTTTTTCCTTTCCCACATTTCATGGTTGGTAGTTATTATAGACACAATGTATTATATTATATATATATATATATATATATATTTATTTATATTATATTTATGATGTGTTCATACTTTTGAAATTTTTATGTACACATATGTTCATGGTTTCCATTTTTTGTAAATATGATAATATTGTTTGTGGCCGACTACCACCTCCTCAAAGTGATGTGATATGTTCACACATTACATGGAATTTATTATGAACGGGTTAAATAAAAAAATTTACATAAATAAAATATGTATCAAATTCATTAAATAATAAACTTTCTATAAATAAAACATATCATTTTCTTTAATACCCTTTCACACACTGGAAAGGTGATAACATCATCCATGGACGTGTGGACTATTGACTCCTCGATGCGTTGTGATTTATTTTACATTAAAAAATTATATATAAAAGTATATTTACATATATAAGATTAAATATAATTTTTTATGATACAATGATCATTCTGGAAATATAAATGTTAATTACCTTCCTCTCATAATGATCGTTGAAAAATGGAGACGTTACTCATGCGTATGTATGGCATGTCGTCTTTGTGATTGTAACATTGGTTCATTTTTAATAACTATATTTCAAGATTGGTTTTAAAAATATTATTGAATTATAAATGTTTCCAATATTTAATTGTTATTATTATTCTCGATACGTTTATACAATGACCCCTTTGACCATATTTGACCTACAAAAGACTTTTTTGACACATAAACTTAATATGGTCAAAACACACGATATAAACATAATTATGTATGTAGTTGTTCAAAACATGGTAATAAATGTAATAAGAATAATTATAAACTTTTAAAATTTTATTAATCAAGTAATGTAATAAGATAATTTAACTATTCCGGAAAATAAAGGCACACGTGACAAGGCAGACTCAAGGTAACAGATTTTTCATCTCACTTTTTTACATATATAAGATAAATGTCATATGAAACACTTAATTATTTTATATGAAATATATACTAAACATTTTGATATATTATATAATTAATTGCTTTATATTCATGTTATTTACCTATTTCATTTGATTATTATTAAATTTTGGTTTTCTAATTCAAATATTATCACAATTTTAAGGGATTTTGCCTCAATCTCCTTTAATTGAGAAAATTATTAAAGATATGAACATTTATTGTATTATAAGGTGTATATACCGCCCCTTAGATATAATATATAAATATTTAATCTATTACCATGATATATTTTTAAAGTTAAACTTTCTTGGGTCTTATTATTTAAACATTCTCTGTGGTATGGGACACTTTGGATGTTTAAAGATTTAATTTTCAAATCATTGTCCCTATTTCAATATTCTTGATATTGATTTAAAAATTTAATTATATACATATAAATGTATTATAAAGTTAATTTTATGTCAAATTTTAAATTAATTAAATGGTTTTCAAAAGGAATATTTTTACATGTCTTAAAAAGAACATTATAACAAATGAAAAAATGAAGTGTCCTATTTTTAAAGTATTGTGATAAAGAAATTTCATGTTATCAGGAAATTTATTTTATTTTGGCCTTATTTTAAAATATTATATGCTTTATTATATTAAAAACCATCTTTTATTTTAATTGGTTATTTTGGTGTTGATAATGTTTTTTCAATGAAAATGGTGTTTGGGTATTGAAAATGGGTTAGAAAAAGAAAAGTGTATTTTTATCTGAATTTGTTTTATTTTGGCTTTATAAAGATTTTTTGGAGGGTTTTATGATGATTTTTTTTACTCATGATATGTTATTTGAGAATTATATGAGATATGTGAGCCCGATATAGCATATACGAAGGGTTAATCTATATTATAGCTCATAGGTGACTTTGTTATAACTTATAAAAAGGGTTGAGCTCCATTATAGATCATAAGAAGTGTTTGATACTAATATAGCTTATATGAAGGTATGATCCCCATTATCACTCATGAGTGAGAAGAATATTGCTTGTATTAAGGGTGATTCCCATTATAGATCTTTGATGATATGGGTTTTGATAATTTTATAATTTGTACTGATAGTTATTAATATTTGAATTGTTTTGAAAGGTTTTATGTATATAATATTATAAGTCACAAAAATAGGTTTAATTTTATACAATGGGATTTAGTGATTTTCATTGAGAAAAATTTTTAGTTTTCATTCATCTGAATTTTTTTATTTGATACTCTAAAATATATTTTAAAATAAAGGTAAACATTACATGAGTTTTCATGTTTTTACCATAATAATTGTTTTAATTACTTTTATAACCCTACTGAGATATTTTGATCACACCATGCTTCTAAAATGTTTAAATAGGTTTTAAGGATGTTTAGGGGAAAGGAAAAAGTCAAGGTGGACATCAAGAAAATTTTCCATGAAAATAATTTATGACATATTTTATATGTTTTCAATTATTGGAAAATTGATACCATTTGAAAGTGTCCATTTTATTTTATTTTTTTTATGTATGAGTTACGAACTAATTTTATTTAACTCTAAACATAAAAAGAATAGAAATTTTGAAAGAAACTAATTTATTTAATAAAACTCAATATTATATAATGTTTAAATAAAATGCATTATAATAACTAACACAAACAACCTCATTGTGGCATAAAATTATAGTAAGGATTTAAAGTATTTTTTGAGTGAGAACATAAAAGATTGGGTAGTTGTGCTAGTAAAGAATAAATGAATTCAAATGTAAATAGTAATATAAAATAGATCTGATCAAAATAGTCACACTATTTTATAATTTATATACCTAACCAAACTCATTTTCACTATATCCATATTATATAATTTTAAAAAATATTATTCATATTATTTAGTTACAAAAAAACTCACATACTTGTTACCTACAATTTTTATAACATCCCTTACTCAATGTAATACTCTATACCTTAAATTTCTATTTTTTCACTATAAGTGAATTAAAAGTATTGAAAACACAATGATTATCCCTCTAAAGATCAAATAGGCACACGATATTATTGTACTATAACACCCTATGAACATACAACAAGTTGTATAGTTAATATTACATTATCAAATACCATGATTTTTTATATTCTGTCTCTATTTCTCCATCATAATTTATCCTTTTAGTATTGTACAATTAAAATTATCTATATTTATAAACCTCAAATATTCATTGAATTATCCCGAATTAGTTAGATTTTAAAATTTACCAAGAATTATTGAAAATAACTCCATGAAATCATTATATTCAGTTCTTATTACAAAAATCACCTAAAGCATACAATCTATTATATTACTGAATATTTTAATTAGAAAAAAAATTACAATATTTGAAAAAAATGATAAATTGTCACTAATTAGTGATAAAAATTGATAAGATCTAGATAAAATAATATCTATGTGTTTTTTATTCTGATACATGGTTATGGTTTTATGGGGTAGCAGTTATGTAATATATCATAGATCCCAACATTCTAAAATAATCTATATTGAACATAACAAACACTAATATACTTTTTCTCTATAACTATATTTTATGATTGAACTATGTTGTTGGTGAGTCATTCTTGATTGAGTATATTGTGGAATTATTCAATAATTTATATCCATATAGGGGTATACAGTTTAAAAATAACAATTATTTATATTATCATCTTGTTCCTATAAAAGATCATATACTTGTGAGTTGTAAAAGTGAACCTTCTTAGGATGAATCCCATTAACCACATCTTAAATATGTGCTACAACAGACTAAACCAAAATAATTTATAATGATTAATTCATTTCTATAAAATATAACAAAAAATTATTTTAAATTTTAAAAAGTATAAAGGATATTATGGGTATGTGCACAAAGTAGGACATGGATGAATAGTGTGTATAATTTTGATAAAATAAAATATTTTATTATTTACCTTTTCTCAATAAATTATTTCAAAAACCTTTACACCTAAACATGTTAATACAAGGAACAAAATAGATATAATTTTATTTAACTTATTTTTGGTAGAGTTCTCATTATAGTTCAACCTAGATGAAAAGAAAGTTCACATCTACTAGATTCCTTAAGGTTGATTATGTGCTAGAATGGGGATGGTCCGCCTATTTTTACAGAATTTCATAATTCCTCTCCTTCAACAACTGTTCTAAAAAATGGTGCACTTATATATCTAATCTAAAGGTGTTCTTATATCCATGTAGAGCGTATTACATTTTACCGACAATATTTCCTAACTAAGTTTTATTATATTTATAATATGACCCTTTTTCACCCCAAATGGATCATAATATATCGAGTCTATTTTTGATTCCCAAGAGTAGTTAAGACTCGTATATTGAATTGAGAATAAATTTGAAAACATTTAATGAAAAGGATGGTCAAATGCCTTTGTATAAGTTGAATTAAAACCCCAAGAAAGGTCATGCATGAAACTTAATCTAAACTGGAATGGGAACCTTAATCTATATAGTGTGAAATCAAATACCCAATTCAAGGAAACCCCCGTTCAGGGAAATAGAACCACATCAGTATCTAATTAGTGTGGTTCCCACATACCCTTCACAGTGTTGGGTCCCATGTATTTCCCCCATAGGTATGGGTTTCATGTAAATTTTCATATAAAAGGACCCCTTGGCTTCTAAATTCACTAAAATCCCATATAAAAGAGCATAAAAACATTTTTCGTTCCTTCAACACCATGAATTATTATAAGTAATTTTCAAATAAAAACCTAAGAGAATAAGATTAAAAAAGGGGTATTTGACTTATATTATTATTCCCACCATAGACACCTCACACGATACTCTGTCTAGATATTAATATATAGTAGGTAAAATGATCCTTATAATGATTTTTTTATTATAATAAAGTTAGAAAATTTGGAACTTATCCCTCTTCAGTCTAAGTGTGTTATGCACAGCCCTCAAGAACCAACAAGAGATTTGTACAATCCTAGTTCACCAACCTAGGTGAACCACCAAAATTTTATACTAGTTTATTTACTGACATTATTGGAATAATTCTGAATAGATTTAGAATCAAAAACCATCATGGGTTATAATTCCTCGATTTTTCAAATTTATTCCTTTGAAATAAATTTGAACTATTTTATAACATTCTTTACACACAACCCCAAGTCAAAATGAACCATGATATGTTTTGGAATTTATAACCTATCCATTTTATTAGTGTGTGTGAATACTATTTATTAAATTATGAAATATATATAATTTTTTCCCTTAATTCAAATATATTTATTAATTCCTCAGAAATAATCACTAAATTTTAATAAAATTATTTCATGAATACAATACTTATTTTTTAATGAAAGGTATTTTTCTAGGTGTTATGAATTTATATATATATAAAATATATTTATTAATATTAAAACTGTATTTTTAATTTATGAATAATCATTCATTCAATAGTTATATAATGAATGAAGAAAAAATCACTAGAAGGTAAAATATTTATTTTTCAGAAAACACTATTTATATAGGCAATGCATATTTATCTTAATAATTTGAATAAATTACAATTTATTGATTAATATAATATAATATATATATTATATAACAAATAAAATATATTATCATTTATCTAATAGTTACTACAAGGAAAGGAATGAAAGTAAATATAGTTGTACGTATAAAAATGAATTTTCCAAAAATGGGTTTTATTGCATTTGCACATATATTTTAAAGTTAATTTATGACGTATGCAAAAATATTATTTTATAAAATGGATTAAATATGTGGAATTATAATATAAAATTTTCTTAATGAGGCCACTATTATTTTGTTTTATATAATGATTAGTAAAAATAATAAGATTTTATTAGCATAGTTAGGGTTACAATAGGTTTATTAGGGGTCAAACTAAGAGATAAGGGTAAAAATGACACTTAAATATTTATAAATATTATATTTTGAATATATTTAACCTTATAAAATATTAAATTTAATTAATTCTCTTTTTTCCACTTTCACAAGAAAATTACTTTATATTATGTTATTCTGTTAAGTAATTCCATGTGTGTCCCTCCCCTCACTTATAAAAGGGAACATCATATCATCCCTTATTCAAAAACATTGTTCCCTTTATCTTATCCAATAACTACCTAAAAACATCCTATATTCCACAATTTCATTATTGTTCTTCTCTTTTTCTCCAAAGACTATCGTGAAAAGGCTAATGGTGTACACGTAAGGATGTCTCTCAAAAAGAGGTAATCATCTTCATCGACTCTTTTAAAGATTATTTCTTCTTATAATTCATATAAATATATTATATCCATCACAATATAATGAATAAAATACCATAAATACAACTATATATTATTATTATTTTAAGAAAACTAATTTCAACCACTTTTCTATCAAATGGGAAATGAAAGTGTCACTCATGCGCACGTGTCGACTACCACCTCTATGTAGCAATATGATTAATTTTCCAACACCACCTTACACTGATGTATATAATAGTGGGATTAATTAATATGTATTATAGTTACAATATAATTATTATTTTATATGATAAAATAATATTTATCAATATTTTCATATTTTCATTCAAAAATGAAAATAATGTTAATACGTATATACACAATACTATCTCCATGCATAGTGTAATTAATTTTTTCTATCTCTTCATTTTTATAGATTTTTCAAAATATTCATATCATGAATATTTATTATATTTTTTTCATTATTAAAATTTTCAATATGTTAGAACCATGATCAAATTTCAAGGACCATAACTGCTGAATAAAAATATACATGAAAAACGAAGGAGTTAACACTCGAAATGATGATAAAAAAGAAAGATTATTAATGATTGGGTGTTAAAATTTTATAATTAAAACAATAATTTAATTTTAATTTCTAATATTAGTATTTTATAAAATTATAATAAATTTAAATTTATTATAATGGAGGTTAAAATCACGTACAAAACCAATTAGGCCTAAGGTAATGGTTTTATGTTAAAATATCACTTTTTATTAGAATTGTTTATACTTAAATTTATCATGATGAAATTAAATTATATATATCTATTAAAAGATTAATATTTTCTAATAATCTAGTTATTTATGTAAATTATATGTTTTTATATAATTTTACTCCCTTTAAATACTCAAAAGTTCAAAGGAATATATTTATGGAAAACTGAATTCATTTTTCTATTTGATCGAGACTTATTTTATTCCATGAGATTATTTTAGATAAAATAATTTGAAGAATATTTTAAATATTCTTAAATTATTTATTATATTCTTTTTTACCCATGTTTTAGTTTCTATAGAATTATTTAAAATGTATCTTATTTTCATTTTTTGAACAAGTTACTTTCTATCAAACATGTGAATGAAATATGTGTTTTATTATTTACTAAATGAATATATTTTTTCAAAATCACACCAATTATTTCAAATAATTAATACTTTATAATTATGCATGTATCTTTTAAAATAATTAATTTTTCCTAATCTTATGGTTTTTAAAATTTTAACTAAGTAATTTCAAAATAAATGGGTATTTTCCTCAGGAAATGTTCCTGTGATATTTTAAAGATATTTTCATCAATGAAATCATCCATTAATTTTAATTATACATCACTTGTGATATTATACAATGATACCATATTTATTTATTCAATTGAATTTATATTATTATGATTTTGAAATATTGATGAAACTGTTTTTCTTTTCAATGAATTAATCTATGAGGAAATGATACAAATTTTCCTTATCTTGTGGCATACACCTAAACAGATTTTGATTATGTAACAAATGGGTCTATTATAGAATTAAAACAAATTGATTATTGATTAATGTTTTATAAGATAAAATGGGTCATGGGAAGTTATCCCAATCTTGAAAGAGGGTACACATGTAGTCAGCCTGACCCTGAAGCTAGTACACATGTGGTTAGACAGTGTGTAACATAAAATGAATGTATTAATGTGTATTGTTGAAATAGTATATCTATGATTATAATTATGTTACAATTTTTATTCCACTCCCTATGAAATATACTTGTACTTATTATATTGTCTCATGGGTTATGATCCTTGATTCTTCTATGATTCATGTCTCATGATCTTCGAAAGTATTGTTCCATGATTATGATCTATAAATTTCATGAAATACGATAATTATATTTCGATACTCCCTATCATCCACAAATAGATGTTCAATATAAGAGAAATATTAAAACAGTGGAGGCTATGAACATATTTGTTTCCTATTGATTTCAAATGTTGTTCATATCAACACCTTATTCTTATCAAATTTTATTATAATAATAAATTTCCCTAGAAAATTATGATATTTCTTTATCAATTCCTCTATGGAAGGAAAGGTAGAACTCTAAAATATTGATATGAAGTTGGAAAATGAAATATATTTGGACAAGTGGTATCTAGGTAAATGGTATAGAATATTAGATATATTCAACAACATATAATGGAATATCAGAGTTGATAGAAGAGTTATGTTGAAAATCATTGATGATGTTTGGAGGTCAAAGTTGGTGATAAAGTGTTCCAATGGATATCAATACGGAAAAAACTTATGATGTTTAGAAATAATTGAATAATATCCCTATATATATCTTCTCTTAGGACATTCTTGATCAAATTGAGATAGTTCTATATCACTTGTCTCTTCAACTGAATCTGTCTTGATTTCATACCATATTCTATGTGTCACTTTTGATCAAGTACATACTTGATCATTAACATGTTGCGAACATAGTGGTTAAACTTATAGACAATTATATTTATTATGAGACTATATAGGTGGATATCATGTATCCTAGAGATAAAGTTATACAAAACAATACCACTCACCTAGTCAATGTTTTATAGAGAAACCATGATTTTAAGGAAGCTATGTGGGGACCTGCAGATGTGATGAAGCATAAGCATCCATAGTTTTTTTAGATTTAAGTAACATAAATTCAATGGATAAATTGTTATAACGGGGTTATAATATAACTTCAATATACTTTATAAGCTCTCCTTTAAAATAAATTTGATATATTCGATGAAAATTATTTACACGCAACCATATGTCCAAATGAACCATGATATATTATGTCCTTTACAAAATATCTATTGGATTAAAAAGTATGAATATGATTACAAAAATTATGTTACACACATATATATATGTTTTACTTAATTAAAATGTATTTATTAATGGTTAATAAATAATAATTAAATTTTAACAAAATAATTTCTTGATTAGAATAACTATTTTTTCAAAGAAATGCATATTTCTAGGTGTATTGAAACTTTCTATAGAGAAATATATTGATCACTATTAAAAAATTCTATTAATTATATTTATTAGTAATTTATTAATAATATTTCATGCATTAATTATCTAATTGTTAGAAATTAAGATAAAATAATTTGAATGTAAAAAGATTTATTCTTTAGAAAACTGTTTTATATAAACAATGTGTTTTTATCATAATAAATTAAATAAAAAACTGTTTTTTAATTATTATATTTTAATATATATATATTAAATACTATATAAATTTTTTTAACAGTCATCTAATAGTTTTTACAAGTTAATTAATGATAGTAAATCCAATTTAATGCTTAAAAATTCATATCTCTAAAAGTAAGGTTTACTGGGTTTTTTGAACTTTTTTATAGTAAATTTTTAGAACTTATAGAAATTGAATTAGATAAAATGGATTCCATATTTTGAAACATAATTTTTAAATTTGGCAATGATTCCAATTTTTTTCACAATAAATAGTAAAAACTGTAAATTTTATTTACCATGGTTAGTGTTAAAACAAGTTTATTCAGAGCGAGGGGGTAAAATAAAAGATAGGGGTAAAAATTCCATTTAATATTTTCTAATTATTATTTATTAATTTTATTTATACCTGAATATTATCTTAAATTTTAATTCATGTGGATTTAGTTCCACTTTAATAAGAAAATGACATTAGAATGTTTAAATATTTTATGTAATTCAATGGGTATCCCTCCCCTCACAAATAAATGGGAACATATTATCCTCCCTTATTCAAAAAAAATGTTCCTTCAAACTATACCAATCCCTAAGAAAGGAATATATTTCTTTGCTATGTTCTTGAGCTTTTTTTCTTTTTCTAATACCATCATAATAAGGCTTATGGTTTAGGAAAAATGTGGTCTCTCATAGTAGAGGTAATCATCTTTACCAATCCTTCTAAATTTTATTTCATCTTATTATTCCTCTTAATTGGTTTTATCAATATTTAAATAAACATTATGGTATCATCAATAATATAAGATGTTATTTTGATTATGGGACAATCATTTTACACCCCATTTCTATCAAATATAAAAAAAAGTATCTCTTATGCATACTTGGGGACTACCGCCACCATGTAGAGATATGATTGGTTTTCAATCATAGACTCGAATTGATTTATATTATAACATATTTTATAAAAATAATAATATATATGATATAATTATTATTTTTTAGTTACAAATACTATTTATAATTGTTTATTTATTTTCATTAAAAAATTAAAACAATGTTCCTTCATACATATGATGTAAATCCTCGAATATTTCTTCTTAATATGAAAATAATTTTTTCATTTTTTATGTATTTCAGGTTGATCCTTGATTTGGTGAATCTTGGTGGGATTTTTGAATCTCTTAGACAATAAAATATTTATTTGTGAGATTTATTGTTCAAATCTAGAAAAACCATGGCCCAGTGAAAGATGTGGTGGACCCTGGTGTGGTCCTATCAATAATAGGTAATAGAGGAAACATACATGTCCATTTAAAGGTTATCATGGAAGATACCTAATAGCTATGACCTAGGTGAACTCACCAAAACTATTATATAGGATATGACGAGGGAAAATAAAAATGTTTTTAAAAACACCATAAGGGATTCAATTCTGGACTACATTTTTCAGAAAACCTTAGACAAGGCAAGGCCGTGGTTAAGGGAATGTTGGTGGTCATGAGAATTTTGAAGTGGCTGAAACCATAGAACATATTCTCCGATTATGACTAAAATAAATTTAAAACATGAGGGGAATTAATTAGTTATTTTTAGTGAGATTTTAGTTTTTTATACAACTATTAATTGAATCATCCATCCAACTAAATGATACATTTGATTCAGATGAATTCCAAAAAATCCATAGAGGACCCTTATAAATCCTTCATGCGTCAAGATTCAATATTTTGTAATCCCATTCCATCCCAAATCACTTTCTTGAATATACTGGTGAATTAAACATTCTAACAAGGAGACCACTCTTATTGAACTATTTTGGTGAAAACTTCACATATATTCTCTTATTTCTTCCCAAAAGTGATATATTTATCCTTCAATTATATTGAAATATAACTATTTTTGGTATTTAACATTGGGTATGTGTTTTTATACCCCTTGTATTCTTCTTTCCTGAGAATCACTCTAAAAATAATGTTTTTATATGAAACCGGATATAGGTGTCCTTATCATTAAATCGTGTTCTGATTGGTGTGATAAAAGTTGTTCGGGTGATGAAACTCTTGAAGAAATAATATGTTAACATCAAAACCTTGAGGTAGGAAGTTCCTTAACATATTGGGTCCATTATTTTGATTATTATTAATGATATGGAATTATATATATAGATTCTTAAGACCATGATTGAGTTTTATAACATGTGTGTGCATGCATACCTCATGATACCATATTTGGTGTTTAATAACTTGTGTGTGAATGTGTAGCCCAAAGAACCATGTTTCTAGTTTGAGATCAAGTGTCTGCATGTATATCCTATGAGAAAATATATCATTTTGATAAAATGGTTCTGTTTGGATACTGTAACTATGATTGTTGTGCTATAAATAAGGATTTAGGTGATTGATATGTTGAAATTTTTTCCATGTGATCTATAGTTGGTATACTTTGTATTATTGTTTTTTATACATAGTACCCAAGTGGCTGGTGGACCTATCATAGATCAGTATCCCTAGAGTGGGAGCATGTTAAAACACTACATATGAATTTATGATTGAACCAATATAGATGATAGGGAATAGTGATATTATGGCCTAACCTGGGGGCATAATGATTATGATAATTTTTTAAGTTGTCTTAATGGTTATTCTAAAAAGAATTGTTTTGAAAAGGTTTATGTATATGATTCTTTAAGTCACCAAAAGAGGTTTAATTTCATTCTATGGGTTTTAGTGATTTTACTTGAGAAGAATGTGTGGTTTTCATTCATCTAAAAATGTTTTATTTCATATTATAAAAGAAAGTTTAATATAAAGGTAAACATTATATGAGTTTTCATGTTTTTACTAGACTAATAGTTTCCAATATTTTTATAACTCTATTGAGATTTTGTGCTAATCCAAAGGTTTTAAAATGTTTTCCCAGGTTTTAAGGATGGTTAAGGTAAAGGATCAATCCAAGTTATAAGTCTAGGAAATTTTCCATGAAAATAATTTATGACTTATCTTAAATGTTTTTTATTATGGAAAAAAGGATACTATTCGGAAGTGTCCACTTTTTGTTTTATTGTTTTTGTTATGTATGAGTTATGACCTAATTTTATAATACTATAATCCTAAAAATATCATCAATTTGAAATAAAGTAATTTATTGAATAAAAATTAATATTATGTAATGTTTACGGCTGAGGATTTATAATAACTAGCACATACAACCTCATTGTGACCTATAATTATAGTAAGGAGGTAAAGAGTGTTTTTAGAGAGCACTTAAAGTATTGAGTATTTATTCTAGTGAAGAATAAATGAATTCATGTGTAAATAGTAATATACAATAGATTTGATCAAAACACCCAACTATATTATAATTTATATAATTATCCAAACTCATTTTATTATGTCCATATTATTTTATTTTACAAAATATTATAAATATTATTTAGTTATAACACAACTCATATACATTTTACCTACTATTTTTATAACACCCCTTACTCAATGCAATACTTTCCACCTTAAATTTCTTTTGTTTTTCACTATATGTGAATTAAAATTATTGAAAGAAAAAAGACTATCCCTCTAGAGATGACATAGGAACTCCATGTTAAGGTACAATAAAACCCTATAAAATTTCAATAATTTGTATAGTTAATACTACATAATCAAAATCCATGATTGTTTATTTTATTTCTCTATTTCTCCATCATAATTGTTCTTGATAATATTCTACAGTAAAACATTCCTTTATTTAGAAACCCTAAATATTCATTAAATTATCCCAAAGGAGTTATATTTCAACATTTACCTTGAATGAATGAAAATCACTCCATGAATTATTTATATTCAGTTCCTATTACCAAAACCACCTAAATTTTATAGACTATTATTTTACTGAATATTTTAATGAAAAAAACTATTAAAGTAGTTGAAAATGATAATTTTACACTAATTAGTGATAAAAATTTATATTAAATTGATAAAAGAATATATATGTGTTTTTCATTCTCATAAATACTTATGGTTTTGTCGGGTTGAAATTACATAATGCATCAAATATTTCAACTTAGTAAAATGATCTTTAAAGAACATAGAAAACACCAATAGAGTTTTCCACTATAAAAATATTGTATGAGTGAACTTTGTTGTTGGTGATTCACGCTCGAATGAGTATGTTGTTGAATTATCCAATAATCTATTTCCATATAGGGGTATACAGTTTAAATATGTTCATTCAAGGAACAAAATAGATATACATTGATTTATCTTATTTGAGGTAGAGTTTTTATTCATGTTCAACCTAGATGAAATGTAATAGCACATCTACCAGATTCATTGAGGTTGAGAATGTGCTAGGATGGGGATGATCCCCCTATTTTAAATGAAGTTCATAATAATTCACCATCTAAATGAGTTCTAAAAATGGTTTAATCCTGTATCCAATCTAATCATGCTCCAATATCCTTACAGAGCATATTACTATTTCCTAACAAGAATTACTAACTATGTTTCATTGCTTTTATAATATGACTCTTTTTCATCCCAAATGGATCATTTTATATGGGGGTTATTTTTTATACCCAAGAGTGGTTATGTCTCAAATAAATAATGGGGAATAAATTTGTAAACATTTATAGAAAAATAATACCAGATTCCTTGGTATAAGTTTAATTGGTACCCAAGAAAATTTCATTCATATAACTTAATATAAACTATAATGAGAACCTTAATCTATGTAATGTGATATCCAATCCCCAATTAATTTAAACCCCCCTTAAAGGAAATAGAACCACGTCAGTATCTAAGGAGTGTGGTTCCCAGATGCCCTTCATAGTGTTGGGTCCCATGTATTCCAGCCATAGGTATGGGTTTTCATGGAAATGTTCATATAAAATCACCCCTTATATACTAAATTAAATAAAATCCCATATAAAAGATCATATGAAATATTTTGAGTTCTTTAAACCCCATGAATTATTTTAGGTAATTTTCAAATCAAAACCTAAGAGAAGAAGATGAAAAAGGGGGTACATGACTTATATAATTATTACATCCATAGATAAATTACATACTACTACGTATAAATCTTAATATAGACTATGTAAAATGATCCTTATTATTAATTTTTTAGTATAATAAGTGTGAAAATTTTTTGGGCTTACCCCCTTTCAGTCTAAGTGTGCCACGCACATCCCTCAAGAACCAATATGAGATTAGTGCTCACCTAGTTTACCTACCTAGGGGAACCACCCTTATTTTATACTAGTGTATTTATTGACATAATTGGAATCATTATAACTATATTTAGAATACAAAACCATAATGGGTTATAATACCTTGAGATTTTAAATATATTCCATTGAAATACAATTGAACTATTTGATAGATTTCCTTGCACACAACCACAAGTCTAACTAAACCCTGATTTGTTATGGAATATATAACCTCTTCATTTTATTATTGTGTATGAATACTATTTAGTACATTATATAAATAATTTTCCCTTAATTAAAATGTATTTATTAATTCCTAATAAATAATAATAAATTTTAATAAAATTATTTCGTGAATAAAAGACATATTTTGTAATGAAAGGTATTTTTCAAGGTGTTAGGAATTTATATATATATATAATATATTTATTACTACTAAAAATTTATTTTAATTAAATTTATTTTTAATTTATGAATAATCATTCATATAATAGTTTTATAATGAATGAAGATAAAATCATTTAAAGGTAAAATAATTATTTGTTGGATAAAATTATTTATATAAGCAATGTGTTTTTATTTTAATTAATTGAATAAATCACTATTTATTAATTAATATAACGTAATATTTATATTATATAATAAATAAAACATATTATCATTTATCTAATAGTTTCTACACATAAATGAAGGAAATTAAATCTAGTTATACGTATAAAAATTCATTTGTTAAAAATGGGTTTTATTGTGTTTGGACATACATTTTAAAGTTAATTTATGTTACATGTGGAAATATTATTTTATATAATGGATTCAATATTTGAAATTATAATATAAAATTTACTTAATTATTCCACTTCTTTTAATATAATGATTACTAAAAATAATAACATTTTGTTAGCAGAGATAGGGTTAAAACTGGTTTATTAGGGGTCAAACTGAGAGATGAGGGTAAAAATACCACTTAAACTTGTTTAATATTATATTTTGAAGATATATAACTTTATAATATATTAAATTTAATCAAGTCACATTTTCTCCCAATTTCATAAGAAAATTACTTTATATTATTTTATTCACTTAAATAATCCCATGTGTATCCCTCCCCTCACTTATAAAAGGGAACATCTTATACTCTCTTATTCAAAAACATTGTTCCCTTTATCTTATATAATAACTACCTAAAACCTTCCTATATTCCATAATTTCAGTCTTGTTCTTCTCTTTTTCTCCAATGATCATCCTAAAAAGTATTAACGTGTACGCACAAGGATGACTCTCAAAAAGTGGTAATCGTCTTTACTTACTCTTTTAAAGTTTATTTCTTGTTATAATTAATATAAATATATTATATCCATCGTAGTATAATGAATAAAATATCATAAAAATAAATATATATTATTATAAGTATTGTAATACATCTAATTTTTACCATCAAATGGGAAATGAAGGTATCACTCATGCGTACATGTCGATCACCACCTCTAAGTAGCGTTATGATTCATTTTCCATCACAAACTTACATTTATGGATATAATAATGGGATTAATGATTTTATATTATAGTTATGATATAATTATTATTTTGTGTGATAAAATATTTTTACCATTATTTCCTTTTTTTCATTTGAAAATGAAAACAACGTTAAGAAGTACGCACACACTACTATCTCCATGAATAGTGTAATTCATTTTTTTATCTCTTCATTTTTATGGATGGTTAAAAATATTTATATAATTAATATTTAATGTATTTTTATCATTATTAATATTGTGAATATGATTGAACCACGATCAATTTTCAAGGATCATAACTGCTGAATCAAAATATACATGATGAACGAAGGAGTTAACACACGAAATGATGATGAAAAAGAATGATTATTAATGATTGGGTGTTAAAATTTTATAATTAAAATAAATGTTGAATTTTAAGTATGAATATTATTATTTTATATAATTATAATTAATTACAATATATTATAATGGAGGTTAAAATAACATACAAAATAAGTTGGTCTTGTGGTAAGGGTTTTATGTTAAAATATTACTTTTTTTTCAGATTAGTTTATACATAAATTTATGATGATGAAATTAAATAATATATCTCTCTTAAATGATTAATAATTTATTATAATATTTTTATTTATGTAAATCATAATTTTTTTATCATTTTATTCTCCGTAAATACTGAAATGCTTGAAAGAATATATTTAATGAAACCTGACTTTATTTTTATATTTGATCAAGAATTGTTTTCTTATATGAGATTATTTAATTTAAAATATTTTCAATAATATTTTTAATTTTCTTCAGTTATTTATTATATTCCTTTTTACCCATGTTCTAGTTTCTATAGAATGTTTTAAAATGAATCTTAGTTTCATTTTCTGAACAAGACACATTGAACCAAACATGTGAATGAAATATTTGTTTTATTGTTTACTAAATGAATTTATTTTTTGAACATAAAACCAATTATTTTAAGTAATTAATACATTATAATATTACAAGTTTCATTTGAAATAATTAATCTTTCATAATCTTATGGATTTTGTTTTAAATTTTAAACAAGTGATTTTAAAATGAAATGGTTATTTTACTCAAGAAATATTCCTGTGATGTTTTAAAGGTATTTTCATCAATGAAAACATACATTAATTTTAATTATATGACCATCTGGATATTATCCAATTATACCATATTTATTCATTCTTTAGATGTTTTATAATTATGATGTTGAAATAATTATGAAACTGATTTTCTTTTCTATGAGTTATGATATCAAGAAATGATAAATGTTTTCCTCATCTTGTGGAGTAAATATAAACAAATTATGATTATGTATCAAATGGGTCTATTATATAATTAAAATTAACAGATTATAGATTAGTGTTTTATGATATCAATGGTTTCATGGGTATTTATCCCAATCCCGAAAGAGTATACACAGGTAGTTAACCTGACCCTGAAGCTAGTACACATGTGGTTATTCCAATATTAATATGCGATTAATGTCTTGATGGGTATCATTGACATAGTATATCAATGATTATTATTATGTCACACTTTTTATTCCACTCCCTATGAAATGTTCTTTTACTTATGATAGGTCCCCATGGGTTATGATCGTTGATTCTTCTATGATTCATGTCTTAGGATCTTTGAAATCCATATTACATGATTATGATCCATAAATTTATCGGTACATGTTTCAAATGTTAAACTCATATTCACATAGAATTATTCTCTTGTTATGAATATAAATGATCATTATCTAATGTCTCTCATTTTCCCCCTTTCCGAGCATCTAAGATCAACCTTTCTAATTATTTTTTCCCCATGTTAAGAAAAACAATTTATGTAGGGTGTGTCTAAGAAGTATACTATGTGAGAAAAAAATTATGGGATATGTTGAAGATATATCATGAAATAAGATAATTATATTTAGATACTACCTATCATCTATTAATAGATGGTAAATATAAGAGAACCGTTAAAAACTGGAGGATATGATAATATTTTTTTCTATAGCATTCAAGTGTAGTTTAGATCAACACCTTATTCATATCAATTTTTTTTATAATAATTGATTTCCCTAGAGAATTGTGATATATAATTATCAATACCTATACATAAAGAAGTATATAAATCCAACATGATGAGATGAAGTTGAATAATGAAATATATTTATAAAAGTGGTAGTTAAGGAAATGTTATAGAATATTATATCCATTCAACAACATATAAAGGAAGATCAGAGTTGATAGAAGAGTTATGTGAAAAATCATTGATGAGATTTGGAGGTCAAATATGGTGATAAAGTGTTCCAATGGGTATCAATATGGAACAGACTTTTTAGGTTTAGAAATATGGGAAGAACAACCCAATATATATCTTCCCTTTTGAGATTGTTGATCGAATTTAGATTGTTTAATATCACATGTATCTTCAACTGAATCTCTATTTATTTTATAACATGTTCTATGTGTCACTTTTGAGAAAGTAAATACCTAACCATTCACATGTAGTTAACATAGTGGTTGTACTTATAGATAATTGTCTTTATTATGAGAAAATATTGGTGGATATTATAGATTATAGAGATAATGGTATACAAAAAATAACCACTCACCTAGTCAATACTTATTGAGAAATCATGATTTTATGGAATATATATGGGGACCCATAGATATGATGGAGTATAAGTATCAACAATTTTTTTGGATTTCTGAAACATAAATTCAAGGAATAAAATAGTAATAATTGGTTTAGAATATAACTCTGATATATTTTATAAGCTATAATTTAAAATAAATTTGATATATTAAATATATTTATTTACACACAACCCTAAGTCTAAATGACCTATGATATATTATGGCCTTTAAAACGTAACTATTTAATTAAAATTTATGAATAGTATTATAAAAATTATATAGATTTATATAAATATTCTAGTTAATCCAAATGTATTTATTAATGTTTAATAAATAATCATTAAATGTTTTGAAAAATAATTTCCTGATTAGAAGACCAATTTTTTAGAATAAATGTTTATTTCAAGGTGTTTTGAATCATTATATAGACAAATATATCAATAGATATTATAAAATGATATTAATTAATTTTATTAGTAATGTATTAATAATATTTCAAGTATTATCTATCTAATGGTTATAAATGAAGATAAAATCATACAAATGTAAAAAATATTTATTCATCAGAAAAACGTTTTTATACGAACAATGAATTTTTATCATAATAAATTAAATAAATCAATATTTTCTAATTATTAATATTTAATATATATATTATATATTCAATAAAATATTTGAATTGTCATCTAATAGTTTATACAAGTTTATAAATGATTGTAAAACCAATTTAATGTTTAAAAATTCATTTTTCTATAAATGGGTTTTACTGCATTTTGTGAAATTATATTAAACTAAATTTCGAGTAATTATTGAAAATGTCTTAGATAAAATAGATTCCATATTTGGAAGCATAATTTCAAAATTTGGTAATGATTCCAAATTTTTCACAAAAAAATAGTAAAAATAGTAAATTATCATTACCAAGGTTAGGGTAAAAATAGGTTTATTGAGGGGTGGGGTGAGGTAAATAAGAGATAAAGGGAAAAATCCCATTTACAATTGTCTAAATATTATTTATTAATGTTATTTATATGGTATATTATCTTAACTTTTAATTCATGGTTATTTGGTTACACATTCATATGAAATTTACATTATAATATTTAAATCTTTCATGTAATTCAATGTGTATCCATCCCATAACTTATAAATTGAAACCACTTCTCCTCCATTATTCAAAAAAAATTGCGCCTTCAAACTCTACCAGTCCCTGAAAATTTTTATATATTCCTTCCCTATGTTATTGAGCTTTTTCCTTTTTCTAAGACCATCATAAGAAGGATTAAGGTGTAAGACAAATGTGGTCCCTCAAAGAAGAGGTAATCATAGTTTCCAACCCTTCCAAATTTTATTTCTTATTTTTATTCATCATAATTAGGGGTATGAATATTAAAATAACAAATCTGGTATCATCATTATTCTAAGATGTTATTGTTATTATGGGAGAATCATTTTACACCCCATTTTAATCAAATATAAAATGAGGGTATCTCTTATGCATACTTGTAGACTACCGTCTCCATTTAGAGATAAGATTTTTTTTCCATCATCAACTCAGATTTATTGATATTACAACATATTTTATAAAAAATAGTATATTTATGATATAATTTTTATTTTTAATGAAAAATATTATATATAATTATTTCTTTATTTTCATTAGAAAATGAAAACAATGTTTATTCATACGTATGATGTAAAGACTACATTTGTTTCTTCTCAATATGAAAAAACTTTTTATCATATTTTTTATGTATTTCAGGTTGATCCATGCTTGGGGGAATCTTAGTGGTATTTGAGGAGCTCTTAGAAGATAAAATGTGGATTTATGTGTATTATTGTTCAAAAAAACACTACAGCCTCATACAAGACATGGTAGACCCTGGTGTGGCCCTATAAAAAATGGGTAAGAGGTGAAACATTAATTTAAATTTAAAGGTTCTCAAGGAAGATCCCTAATAGTTATGACCTATGTGAAATCACCGAACTTATTGTGAAGGATGTGGTTAGGGGAAATGGAAATGTTATTTAAAACACCATAGGGGCTTCAATTTTGGACTACATTTTCCAGAACACCTTGTCCA
Organism: Viscum album; assembly: GCA_963277665.1. Lineage (NCBI taxonomy): Eukaryota > Viridiplantae > Streptophyta > Magnoliopsida > Santalales > Viscaceae > Viscum > Viscum album. Next base: position 1,154,390,473 of record OY728135.1, read on the forward strand.
AGGAAAGGACATTGTTAAGGTAATGGTGGTGATCATGAGAATTTTTAAATGGATGATATCATTGAACCTATTCCCATATTATGACTGACACAAATGTAAAACATGATGGGAATTATTTTGGAATTTTTAGTGATTTTTTTTCTAACCATATTATTTGAATCATCCATCCAACCAGATGATCCATTCGATTCAGATGAATTCCAGACACTCCATAGAGGAACCTCATAAATATTTCATGCATCTAGTTTATATATTTTCCAATATCACTACTTACCAACTCTCTTTCATGACACTACTGGGGAATTGAAACATCGAATGAGGAGACTACTCTTATGGGACTACTTTGGGGACATCCTCACATATATTCTCTAGTTACTCCCCAAAAGTGACATATTTATCCTTCAATTATAATTTAATATAACCATTCTTTTCATTTAACATTGGGTTTGTGTATTTCTACCCCTTTGATTCTTCTTTCTTGAGACTCACTCTAAAACTCCTGATTTTATATGATACTAGATTTAAGTGTTCTTGGAATTGAAAGAATGTTCTAATTGGTTGGATAAAATTTGTTTGAGTGATGACACTTAGGATGAAACATGATGTTAACATCTAAATCCATGAGGTAGCAAATTCCATAACATATAGGGTCCATGATTTTGATTATTAATAGTGATATTTAATTGTATATCTACATTCTTAAGACCATGATTGAGTTTTATCGCATGTGTGTGTAGGCATAGTTGATGATACCATGTTTGGTGTTTCATCACATGTTTGTTCAAGTGTAGCCCATGGAACCATGTTTCCAGATTGTGATCATGTTTTTGCATTTATTTCCTCATAGAAGATATTTCATTTTGATCAAATGTGTTTGTTTATATACCATCACAATGATTATTGTTCTTTACCATTATATATAGGTGATTCATATGATGAAATTGTTTCCATGTTATTTATATTTGGTATATGTTGTATTGTTGTTGTTTTATACATAGTTCCAAAGTTACAGGTGGACCCATCACGGATCAGTATCCCTAGAGCAGGAGCATGTTCCATCACTACATATAAATTTATGATAGAACCAAGATAGATGATAGGTAATGATGAAATTGTGTCTTAATTATGGATATGGGAAAGGTCCCAACAATAGGGAACTAGAAGATATAATTTGGTGTTCAGAGGTAATACCCAGACATACTCTAAAGGGATGATATAATATATCTATTTAATTACTTTTCATGGCCTTACCTTATTGACCTTCCACATTGGGTTACTTGGTTTATCTATTCGTATAACTTGATATGATTTCAATGAAATTAATTATATCATTTTTTATTTATTATTTAGTATTATTATTTATTCTTATCTTTATTTATATTGAGGTTATATTGATCCCAATAATGGTGTTTGTACCCTTATTTCTAGTTGGAATCCTCTTGCATACGAGGAGGTGGGAATGGTTCCATGTGAGACTCCATCTCAAACATGGTGGTTTGGGATGAGGTGTTAAAAAGTGGTATAAAATTATTTTATTCAACTTTTATTACTCTTGAATATATTTTGGGGAACAATAGAAAAGAGTTAGGTTATGTGGGACTCAAGTAGGGGATTTTCATGTGTGTCATGCTAGCACATGTGTAACGGACCTCTAAGTTACCATTAGTGGGAATTCCATTAATGTTATGGTTTTATAGTTTCATGATAAACCTTAGTAAAATAATCTATTATAGTTTCATGGGATTTGGTATCTTTCATACATCATTAGTATGAACATCAGATAACCTTCCATCCATATACCAATTGAGTGCAGAATATCTAATCTTTTATTTAATTCCTTCATTCATGATATCTATTTGTCATAGAACTTTATTGTTTTTGGAGTGAAATATATTTTTTATTAACTATTGTGATATGTGAACTGGATTGTATTATTTTAAGATGATCAAAATATTATAATTCATATATATATATATATGATTTTGAATAACATATATGTACACAGTACAAGTATATATCCTTGAGTAGTTTAATGAGGTATTTGGTTTCTTATTATCGATAGAGACCTAAGATGGGTTTTTCATAGTGAACTATTATTGAGTTTGAATTACTTAGGTTTTTACCTATGTGATCCACTATAGAAATTATAATAATTATTTGGAATTTCATATAAATGTTCCCTCATAGATGTTTGACTAGATGGATTGATGGAGCTAGTTAGAATTCTCCTACTGACAAGGACATTCTAGTTCTATCATTAGTTGTGCATGATAATTCTCTCACACTCTCGTTATTGTGTTAGGCTGAAGGCCATATTCAACCAGTAGTTTTCTACATAGTGCCCATCTAAGGAATAAGAGTGTTCAAGATTATGGTTGAATATGATCGAGAATTATAGCTTGGGCATCCTCTAACTTTATTTGGAACCATAGGCCCTTAGGATGTAGAGTTTTAGGTATAGATCATTTATAGTATCTTAGACCTGGTATAGACCCCATAGGATTAAAAAAATCTTGGGAACTTTATACATCAAGGCGCTGCTAGAAGGTGGAAAGATGTTATGCTCTAGGATAGAAGACATGAGGGTCTCACGTGGGTGAATTTCAAAGACCTTTTATTTTAGGAATTATTTATGGGTATGCTGAAGATGGAATATGTTTATAAGTTTGTAGATATTTAGTGGGTATTGATGATAGTGTCTTATACTTATCACATTTTATAGAGTTATTATGCTTCACCCATCTCTTAAATAGGGATAAACCAATGAAATCCAGCATGTTAAAGATTAGTCATCGGTCATAGTTAAGACTCTTGATTAGGATCATTGACCTGATTGTTTATGATTTTGTTCTTTGAAATGCACTAAAAATAAATAAGAGTCTATAATATTATTTATTTGGGGGTCTTCCTTTATACATTATTAAAATTCCTAGTTATACTTTTAGTTGTAGGATGAGGAATGAAGAGGATTCAAAATAGAGAAGTGGAAGATAAAAAACTGAGTATAGGCTTATCAAATCCTTCTATGGTATAAAGAGGCCCTCAATGATTTAACTATAGGTATAGTAGATATTATTGAAAAATATTCCCAAACACTCAGATCAAGTTTCATTGGTGCAGCAAGATGGGTAGTTCACTGTGTTTCTACTTTGATGAATAATTGATGATGTCTCTTATGGGATTCAATTTCATCAAATAAAGTAATCCATTTGATAGGATGGGGTTCTCAATAGAAGGTTCATAACCATTATATGAAGATTATTTGGGAAAGTCAGGCATGTTAGGTTCATGGCCATGGATCTGAGGTGGGAAGAGTGTATATAGTGGAACATGTTTGGACTTATGGTGGTGAGAAATAACTGACTATTCAAGGTATGACATTGATCACGTTTATTCCTTTTAACCCAATTTTTAATAATAATTCATATTATATGTTTATATATATAAAACATTTTACCATTATTTACATATTGGTCAAGTTGTCTTACAGGTTACTATATATCAATACACCCTTAGTAAAAAATCATATTATGTTCATACATTCCTAGGATGTATCATTGTAGTAATTAGATATGAATATCTATGGGATTTCATGATCCTTTAGATGACTAGATTCAATGTTATCTTTAACATGAATTGGTTAACTAGTTATCTAGCACACATCGATTGGTACTAGATATGTTGATCCATTACTATGAACAAGGGGGAAAGGAAGTTTTTACCAGTGATTAGGATGTTAGAGTAGGTGGATTGGGACTAGAACAAACTAGGTATATAGATATTACATCATAGTTTATGAGATTATCTCTTATAGAATACACAAATGAAGCCTCTCATTTCCTACAGTAGTGGACTGGTATCACAATGCCATTCTCAATGAATATTTAGGTCTCCCATGAGAGAGGGGTATTGAATTTGAGATAAAACTCTTTCCTACAACATAAACAATATTAGTTCCCCCATATAATGTAATGATGGATGAGTATAAGGAACTAAAATAATAGCTCATGTACATGAAGGAAAAAATAATTTATTAGGACAAGAACATCTCCCTAGGGTGATCTGGTGTTTTTTGCAGAGAAGGTGGATGATATTATTCAGTTTTATATAAACTATAATAAGTTGAACTAGGTAACCAAAAGAATTGATATCCATTTACAATGATTAATGACTTGTTTGAAAATTTTCATAGATCCTAGTGGTTCTCTAATATTAACATATAACTAGGATTCCACCCGCTTTAGGTCATGGAGGAGGATATTGATAAAATAATGTTCAAGATTTGATACATATTTTATGAGTATCCTTTCATTACTTTTTAGGTGAAAATGAAATGAACATGTTCATGTATTTCATGAGTAGGATCTGTCATATATATATCAAATCCTTCATTTTGGTATTTATTGATTATATCTTCATATACTCACGAACATCAGATAGAAAATCTAGGAACCTGGAGTATTTATTGATTAAAACATGTGCATCATGAATTTATACAAATATGTACAAGCTCCACTTTTAGAGTCAGGAGGTGTAGTCCATTAGACATTTTATCTCTGAAGTATGAATAATTTTGGACCAATACTAGGTAGTGGAACTAGTGTCTTGGTCTAAACCCAAGAATTTTTTTAAGATCAAGTGATTTCTTGGTTTTGTTGGGCACTATAGATGGTTCATAAAATACATCTACCATTTGGTATCTCTTATTATAAGGATTATCTAGAAATGAATGATTGTAGAATATATTGATTAGTGTGAGGAGGTATTCCTTGAGTGTAAGAGAAGAGTGATGAAAACTGTAGTGTTGACCATTCAAGAGTCTAGGATTAGTTATGTGGTGTATTTTGATTCCTCAAGATTAGGGTTGGGTGTTGTGTTTATGAAAATAAATCATTTAGTTACACATGAGTCATGTTAGATAAAACCCCATGAGAGGAACTATCTAGCATGAGACTCAGAGTTTGACATTGTGGTGAACACTTTGAAGTATCAGAGACAATATATCTCCTAATAATGGTTTATTGACTACAAAAACCACAATATATTGTGATATATCTTCACTCAATGGGATCTAAGCTTGAGGTATAGGAATTGGGTGGATTATCTGTAGACATTTGAATTTAGGATGACCTATTCTCTAAGGAAAGATAATATCACTACCGACACTCTTAGAAGTAAAACATTCTAGACACATTATTTAAGAGAGGGACCTTCGTAGGATAAATTATTTCTAATGAGAATGATTTTGATTTTGATATTTGATGCATAAATGGATCATCATGTGACTATATGTTCACATTTGTTTATGAAATAATTTTTAGTTGACCATGTGAAATAAAAAAAAAGAGTCTGACCCTGAGTGCATAACGATGTGGAAATTCTTAGAAGGGGATTACTCCATTCAAGTTTGGTCCCTATATTACAAAGACACGATTAATATTAATGAGAGGATAGTAACAACATCTTCCTTGAGGGATGAAATGATGAGTGGATCTCATAAATCTATCTGGTTTGTGTATCTAGGGTGGAAAAGGTTGTACCAAGATAATTGACCTCAGTTTTGGTGGAAAGGTTTGAAGAGAGACGTCACTATTTTTCATAATGTATTACTTACCAAAGGGTAAAGTTAAATCATCAATGTCCGGATGATTTTCTTGATCCACATAAAATTACTATGTTGATGTAGGATGAGGTGATCATTCAAATCCTTAAGGTTATGCGTCGGGAATACTTCTGAGAATTTAGTATAACATGAGACTAAAATCTATATTTACTGTATTTTTCTTATAAAAAATGTTTCTAGGATTTGATTCGTAGGGAAACTTCTAAGGATATCTTTAGAATAATATATCACTCACAAATGTATTTGAACAATCTAGGTGAGAATATAGTTATCGGGATTAGAATGGTTTGGGATATATTAGAGAGAGTGTAGTTGATAAAGAAGTGGTTTGTTACTACTAAGAGTAGGAATCAATCTTATGCTGACTAGTAGAGACATCCTTTGGAGTTATCTTTTGGAAACTGGGTTTTCTTTTAGGTGTTACCTCACTTGGGGTGTTATCATTTATAGAATTAGGGGAATATAGTGTCACTGTTTTTGGATCATTTGAGATCACTGAATATATTATAGTAGTGGATTTACAACTGGACCTTCATCCAGTTTAATGAGGCGTGCATGATACATTACATGTGTCTACACTTTATAGATACATGCCCAATCCTATACACAAGATTGACTATGAGGATGTTGATTTAGAAATAAGGTAATCTTTCATAGAACAATCAATGCATATTGTTGAACATAGTGAAAAGTTTTTATAGGGGAATATGTTGATACTTGTTCATGTTTTATAGTATAATGGATGGTTCTAGGGGAAACAAGGTAGTGGGAGTCAGATGTTCGATCATGGTGGTGTAATTTATTCAAGTGGGGCCACTATAAAGGCTTCTCAAGATTGTGAATCCCTATAGGTGGATATAAAAATCCCTGAAATTTCTAATATTGATATGAAAATAAACATTTTCATCTTCTCATTGATGATTTTTAGGTTGATCTATGCTTTTTTGAATTTGGATAATATTTATATAGCTCTTGGAAGCTCAAGTGTGGGTGTGTGACCTTTATTATCTAAAATAGGCAACACCACCACCTAGTGATATACATGGTGGCCCCTGGTGGGGACCTATTCGAAATAAGCAATAAAGATAATGGATGTGGATATGGTGTGATGCTCAGGTAAGGGCCCTATCAGCCACGTCCATGGAGGCCTCACTATGATTTGTTGGAGGCTGTAGTGAGAAAAAATGATAATGTTTTTAGGGACATGCCCTAGGAGATTCTATAATGAACTAGATATTTATACAATAACAGTTTTTGATTTATATTAATAATTATGAATAATATCTTAATTGTTAGTTAAACAAGATTCTTTTTTTTTCTGATAGCGTACTCGACACGCAAGAATGGGTTTTCTCGAAATCTTAGGTTGCACACAACTTTGAGTTATACCAAAAATTAATATAATAATATTATTATCTTAAATGGTATTTAAATAATATACAATATATTTTCAGGAATGAAAATAACTAACTAATTATTATTACACATGTTTAAATAATGATTCATTGGTTACCAAATTTATTAGAAATGGAAATAAAAAACAATTGTATGTAAATGATGTGCTTTTATGAAAACCAGTAATTTTTTTTCATATCACTCTTTATGGATATTTACTTCATGAATAATATATGATATATATTCATTGTAATGATTTAAATTCATCTTATTTGTTTTCTAGATAAGATATAAGTAACAAATTCAATTTTTCAGAAAAAGAAGACTTTCTCAAAAAATAATGTTTTACGGCCTTTTGATGGTGGGACCTTTTTAAATCTAGTTTTTCTAACATTTTAAAAAATAAAATTCTTATTTAGAATTGATAAATGAAAATTTAATTTGGGTAAATTTTTGGTATTTTTCTGATAAAGTTAATTTTTTACTGAATAGTGAAAAATACTGCATTTTAAGGAAAAACTATATTTTCATCAGATTTGTTTATATGGATAGATTATATTTTTAATCATGTTTAAAGATTAATTAGATTATTTTTTTAAAATTTAATCCAATTTTGGTAATTTGAATTAATTTCATCTTTTAATTAGACAGAAACCCCTTTCAATCTTTTGATAGTTATTATTTCTTAAAAACACGCTTTTTGGTTTTGACAATGGGAATTAATTTTATATTAATTTCTGAAAATTTTGGATTTTGAATTTGGAATAATGGATTCCATATTAGGAATATAGAGGTCGGAATTGTGTAAATAGTTAACTTTTATTTTTAGACATTATGGATAGTAACATCAATAAATATTTTATTTACCATGGTTAAAGGATAAATTTGATAAATAAGGGAAACAAATAAACATTTTATAATATTAAATTACCTTAAACCATGTAATAACCCTATTGAATTAGTTATTTCCAACCATGGTCATATTTTGGTCGACTTGATGACCCCATGGAGTCACTTCTATGTTAAAATAGAATTTAATTATTTTTAATTTAACATTAAGGAAAATATAACATAACATGTTTCTTTTAATAATAAAATTTTTATATAGGGTTATATAAGTGATCTCTTGGACTATAAATATTCATTATAAATCTAAAACAATTTACTACATCATGTATTCTATTCAATATTTTTATACATCAAATAATTTTATTTATTTAAGACACAATAGTGATGTAGTGATTACCTTATTAATAAAAGATTTAAATAAATGAGATTATAAAGATTAAATTAATTTAATTTTGAAACTTTTTATGCCATCCAAAAAATTCATGTATGCATATGAATTGTTATATTTGAATTAATGAAGTTTTTTCGAATTAAGAAAGTTGTTATGGATTTTTAAAAAGTCATGATATGAATAGTATAAAAATTGACATAAATGAGTTGTTAAATAAATTAATATTTTATTAAATTTTATAATAGTCCTAAAAATATAATAATTTTCCAAATGAATTACATAATTTTGTAAATTTCATTAATAAACCACTTGAGGTTCAGTTTGCATTTTGTGGTAACTATATTAACCATATAGTATGAATATACAAGAAGACATGGTAAGAGTTAAATTAGTTAATTAAGGGTTAAAGCTAAATGATAAAGACAAATTTGAAACAAAAAATGGTCTAAAACCCTTTGGTTGAGAGGAATTCGAACAATCCTCAACTTATCTTTGAATTAAATGAGTTTTGGACCTTTTTAAAACCGAAATTTATTTTATAATAAAATAATCTTTCAAGACATTCCTAAAGTACCCCTCCTCCCTCTTATAAAAGGCCACCACCACTAACCCATTATCCAAACCTCTAAATCCCCTTGGATCATCCAAAATATGCTCCAAAAATCTCCGAACATTCCTCTCTTCCTCCAAGAATCCTTTCCCTAGGCAAAAGGAAATCGAGAATTCCCTTTGGGTCAAATCAAAAGAAGTTACCCAAATTGAGGTAATGTCTTCTCTAATGATTATTTCCAATATTATAATTATTCAATCCATATTATATTCTTATTATTTGATTGAGTAAAAAAATAACCTAAATATACTAGTATTTTTTTTTATGATTTGGATTCAAACTACACAAACACACACCTCCAACTAATGGATTTAGAGCATGATGTTTCTGTGGATGGTGAACCACTACCTCACGAAATGATGATTGTTCAATTATCTCCTACCACCTATCATAGTGTCCATTATGAAGTAAACATATTTATATGATATATATTATGTTTATATTGTTTGTACTATTCTGAAATTTTTATTTACAACATACCTTTATTCTTTTCATGTTGTATTAATATGATAATATATTTGAGGAAATGTGTACTACTACCCCCTCAATGTGATATGATTCATTCATGCTATACATGGAACATATTCGGGATTAAATTAAGGAACTTATTTAACATATATACAAAAAAATATTATACTGGAATTATAATATTCTTATGTATCATTATGTTTTCATTCCATTAAATATGAAATAGAAATGAAAGTATCTTTCATACGTACATACGGCTTACCGTCTCCATGATCGGTGAATTTAATTTCTAATATCCAAATGTAATGGACTCTTATAAATACATATATACTGGATATATATGATATATATGATATATAAATCATGAATATCATTCTATAAATAATTTAATTTTGACCAGATGGGAAATTTTTAATTCTAACAAATTCATTTTTGACTCATGTACCGAATATCAACAAAACATCTGATATGAACATAAATAATGAATAATTTTCATAATTTGGTAATAAGTTATATAAAAGGAATAATTTTTTTAAAAAGGGTAATAAGATAGTAGAAATTACCATAAGTTTATTATTCACGATAATTAAAGAATGAATGAGTCAAGTTAGACATGAGGTTAGGAACTTCGAATCAATCTCCATTCATTGAGGCATATTTTTATTTATACACGACATTATTTTATATGGTGTATAACAAAACCCTTTTAATTTTACAATCATTAAAAGGGAATATTTTATCTATGGATCTTTTTACTAAACAATAAAAGGAATGTTTTTAACCTATGAGGAAAGAATGACCTCTCTGCCATTGAAATCATTATTTAGATTCCTCTATAAGCCTTAATGTTTATAAATGGAAAAGAAATCACTTATTCCATTTTTCGGGTGTTTTCATATTGAAAATGGTTTTTAAAGTAGATTTACTATTTCAATATCTTGAAATTATTTTTGGGATTGAAAATCAATTTTTTATGATTGAAATCTTGATATTTGAAATATTTTATGTGTAATGATTCTATAATGATTCTTGTACATTTGATGGATGGTTACGTGATAAACCAAATGATGGATGGTACCATGATAAACCATGGACGGGTTGTTACATTATAATAGGCAATGCATTGGATATGGAATCGACTATATGGCTATTCCATTTAGTGATATGTGTGGAAGTCGACTGTACAGTTCTTCCATTTAAGTATGTTTATGTCCCACGTTACCTTTATATTCAATATGTTGTTTTCTATGGGCTTTATGTAACTTCTCGACCCCATTTACCCAAATTCTGTGCATTATTACATAACATTGGCTTGATCACAAGATATATAATCCAGAAAGATCGATCAATTTAGTCGGCTTGAAAGTACTAGATACATTTATAAGTTTTATATTACATTATAAAATGAGAAACAAAAGCAATAGTTTCTCCTTTTAATACTTTAATTTCCCTTAGAATATCCCTACAGGTTAGTTATAATATACTTCTTCACATCTCGCGAGGAAAAAAACATAGAAAGGGGTGAGCTCAGATGCTCTGTATGGATAACAATATAGAAGAAACTTTCACAAATAATCATAAACAATTATGGAAATGTATAAAACTAAAACATAATACTTTTAAACATAAATTTCAGCATAATGTGGAAAATATAAACAAAATAATTCCATTTACTTATTCACATGGATATTCTACTAGTCGAATAATCACATGAAATATCAATAGTCAATTTTATAATGATGGAATGAATAATGCCAAGCATCATAACCACATAGTCAAGGACCCATGCCAAGACTACAAATAATATTTTTTCAAGGCCTTGTTCCAAGACACTAGTTTGTATCATGAGACCTACTAATGCATCAATGAGCTATAGTGGGCTCCACCTGTCACTTATTAAGTCCAATGCAATCCTAATACGAAAAGGTTCAAACATAACATAAACATTTTTATTAAAAATAAAATACAAAATTTCACTACCTTGTCCATAAAACATGAATGATATAAGAATAACACATCCACAGTCAAAAATTTCAAAAAATATTAAATAAAATATGGAAGATTTTATCATAATAAATCAAATTCAAACAAGTGTAAAATCCATCAAAGGATGTTGACATAGATGAAATCAATACTATTTGAGAGAAATATCTCTTTATATTTGGAAATCATTTAAAAGTCACATAATTATAAAAGAAAACATTTTTTTGAAAATATTATTATAATCTTGTAAGGAAATCTTCGATGATGTTATAATGGCAGAAAATAGCCGCACCCATTGTGTAAGTTAAAAAACATTCTTACCATAATTTTTTCGAAAAGGTAATAAAGTGCTTTGTTTGGAAAATGACAGAAGGATTCCTATAAAAACATAGAAGGTAAAAAAAGTTTATAAATTACTCTAACCCATATTCTATGAAATAGTAAAAATGTTTTGAAATACTTTTTTTAGAAAACATGGATGTGGATGATAAAGAGATCCCAGTAGATACTCAGGTATAAAGAACCTCAGATAATGAAGAGATTATAGAATTAATCCTTACATTGTAATTTTCCTTAGTCAATGGTATGATAAACTCTTTTTTAATAGTAAAAACATTGTTTTTAAATTATAAAATAACTGTATACATAAATATGATGTCATATATGATCCTCTAATATTGCTTTGTTAATAATATTTCAATAGTATCATCATTTCCGGAGTTAACTGATTCGTTTTCCTTTATATGGTTGGTTAGATAAGCCATGTTTTTTATGTATAGAATGTATTTTATTCATATAAAGTATGATATTATGTTCTTAAAAATTATTTTTAATCATAAAATGAAAATTATTCTTGAATGATTACGATGGGGAATGAATCTCATCGCGTTCATGGAGATGGTAATCTGTACGTACGCACGAGTGACACTATCATTATATTGATGGTGAAATGCTATTTAATTGGATGTTATATCATATATACATAATAATTAACATGTTATATTTATTGTTTACATAATTTATACTCATAATTATATCCATCCAAATAACATAGTGTTTGAATAACAAACTACACCACGATGTGGAGACGGTAAGCCGTACGCACGCACGTATGGTGACATGTCGTTAATAGGATGGATTGAATAATGAATATGATTGTACCATATTTATAATAACATAAAATTTTTTATTAGGTATTAGAGTTATTATTTTTTATGGGAATAAAAAATAAAGAGGAAGTGGAGGAAGAAAAGAACTTGAAAGAGGGTGGTGAAATTATTACCTCTTCTTCAGGTGTTTCCATTTGTGTTGATCAAAAAGGGATTCATAGTTTGGCTTTATGAAAAAAATTAAGGCCTCTAGGTCTAATTGAGGGTAGTTGGAAGGATATTTGATCTGGGTTTGGCCGATCCAAATGACTTTGGAGGTGTGATTTTGAGAGAAGGGGAAGTACCCTTTTATAAGACAAGTGAGGGTCACTTTAGGAAAAGATTGAAATATTATTTAATTATACAATCATGTTCGATTTATAATGGATCCAAAATGATTTATTTTGAGTCTAAGGTGGGGATAGGTTGTAAAATTCTCAACCAATATATATTTTACTGGTTTAGGTCACCATATTAACCTTATCCTTTAGATTTAACTCTTAGTTAAATAGTTTGACATTTACCATGCATTCTTGTATTATTATATTATATTGTTAATTATAATTCTATAAAATGGAAATAGAATCCCATGTGGTTCATTAATGACATATATATTATTATATAAGTATTTAGGCTAAACATTATATTTTTAGGAATATTATATCATTTAATTATATAGTATTTTTTAAAAAACTCAATTATGTCAATTTTGACACTATTTGGTATTTTGTTTTTGTTAAAGTCATAAAAACATGATTACGTTGAAAAGAATTAATTTAATAAACCATAACATGTCATATTAACCTATAAATTTAGTGGAATTCATCATAAGTCTCAATTTACATTTATTTGGATATTTATAATATCAATTATTTTAATTTTTTATTAATAAGGTAATTGTTGTATCATCATTGTACCATAAATAAATTTCATTATTTAATGTCTAAAAATTATAAATAAAATAAAATTATGTAGGAAATATTTTTATATTTCTAATGACTATTTATATTGGAATTTATCTTAGGTTTAACCCTATATTAAAAATTATTTCGTTATTAAACATTGAATTTGACACTTTTAACTCTTCTTTGAATAAAATAATAATAAATGTCCTAATTTAATCCAGGTAGATCTAAAGGGACATATTTGATTACTAAGGTTGGTTTTGGTCGAAATAAATTTATCCAATAAAATTAGTACATTGGTTAGGGTAATAATAATATCATTTTTACCTTTAATTACCCTATATACGTTTACCCGTGCTGAATAAAAGTTAAAAGTTACTACTCACCAAAAATTATTTTCATCTTATTAAACCAAATTTTAATTACTGATATCAATAGTTTCTCTTGGAGTTTTTAAATTCAACTCATAGAAGTGGTAAAATTATGTTTTATTCAAATTCACAAATTCTCCTAGAAGGTAGGTAAAAGACGGTAAAAAGTTCAATAAAACATTATATATCTAATATTATTTTAAAATGACTCCAATAAATTACATTTAACATATATAGGTATTATGTATCAATTTTATCATAAAATAAATTTAAATAATATAATTAATTATTTAAATAAAAAATCAGTTTTAAACAATAACGTAATGTTTTTCACTATTCATCAAAAATTGAATGTTTTTTGAAGAATACCAAAAATTCACCCTAAGAAAATTTCTATATTCTGAATTCAAAAATGAAGCCCATTTTTGAAAATAAAATTTCTAAAATTTCTAAAAGTTGGTATTACTATTCATAACTACTAGTTGGATTGGTCGTGGTGTGTTAAAACTCCAAGTTTCATACAACGCAGACTACTGCATAATTAAAAGGGAAATGTAACGTAGAAACTTGGGATGTTACATTCTCCCCTCCTTCAAATAATTTCATCCTCGAAATTTCTAGAATATCACTGCATAAAAATATTCGGGGGGTTCTTCATCATAAGTTCCTCAGGTTACCATGTTGCCTCTTCAATCTTATGGTTTCTCAATAGAAATTTTACCATACTAGTCGTCCAGTTATTCAACACTTGTTCTCTGGTATCAAGAAATTTGATAGGATCATTACAATAAGATAGGTCAGGTTATAGTTCTATTTCTTCTTAGATGAGTACATTCATTGGGTTAGGCATGTATTTTCTCAATAATGATACGTGGAACACATCATGAACTTTGGAGAGACTTAGAGTCATTTCCAAACAATAAGCTAAAACTCCAATTTGTTCTAGAATTTCGAAAGGTCAGATGTACATGGGACTTAATTTACCCTTCTTACTGAAATGTATAACACCCTTCCATGGAGATACCTTCAAGAAAACATGATCTCCTACTAGAACATTTAAATCCTTCATTCGGTTTTAGGCATAACTCTTCGGCCTACTTTGAACTGCTTTGATATGGGTTTGGATAATCTTCACCATTTCCATAATTTCCTCAACAAGTTCCGGGCCTACAAGCTTTTTTTCACCAACATCATCCAAAAAAGTTGGTGTGTGACATCTCTTCCAATATAATGGTTCATATGGTGCCATCTGAATACTTTAATGTAAGCTATTGTTATAGGAAAATTCTACCATAGGTAAATACTGATCCCACATACCTTGTAAGTCAAGTGAGAAAGATCTCAACATGTCTTATAAGGTTTGAATAGTCCATTCTGATTGTCCATCACTATGAGGGTGGTAGGTAGTACTCAAACAAAGCTCAGTATCCAAGGCCTTCTTAAGACATTTCCATAATCATGATGTAAAAAAGGGATCAAGATCAGAAACAATTGATAGGTGTACTCCATGAATTCTTACAACATCATTAATATATAGTCTTGATAGACGTTCATGCTATAAATCATCTCTTATAGCAAGAAAATGTGCTGACCTGGTAAGATGATCAACAATGAACCATATTTCATCATTCCTTCTAGGAGTATTTGGTAGTCCCATAACGAAGTCTATCGTAATATCAACCCATTTCCACTCTAGTATGGGAAGATGTTTCATGACTCCTCTAGGATGTTGTCTTCCAGCTTTCACTTGTTATAAAACCATACATCTTGACACATAATCAGCAATATCTCTCCTCATGTTTTCCTACCAAAAATTATCCTTAAAATATCTATACATCGTGGTCCTACCGGGGATTATAGAGAAATTGGAGCTATGAGAATCATCCAGCAATTCCCCTTTTAGATCAGGTATATCGAGAACACAAAGTCTCTTCACAAATTTCAAAATTCTATCTTCATATATGAAGTCAATAAATCTCCCATTGTTCACAGCTTTAATTTTCTTTTGAAACTCCTCGTCATCAGTCTGATAAATTTTTATCCTTTCTAGTAAATATGGTTTGGTAACCATTTGAAAAAGTATTGATGTTTCACCTTCTATGATTATTCCCATATCCATTTTTACTAGATCCATTAACATTGGATCCCTTTCAACTCTCGTCTTGTTCAAAACTCCATCATTATTTTCTACTAAAAAAAATGACGCCTTATTTTCCATCCCTGGGAGGTAGTGTATAGTGCAATAATAATCCTTGAGTAGATCAATCCATATCCTTTGCCTCATGTTGAGTTCTTTTTGTGAGAAAATATACTTCAAGCTCTTGTGATCGGTATATATCTCACATTTTTACCATAGAGATAGTGTCTCCAAATATTCAATGTAAAGATTACAGCTACTAACTCAAGATCATGAGTGGGATAGTTTTATTCATGAATTTTTAGCTGTCGTGATGCATAGGCAATAACCCTATCATTCTGCATAAGGACACAACCATGTATTTTCTTTGAAGCATCACTATAAATAAAAAACCTATCATTCCTCGATGGTAGAGTCAATATATGAGCATTGACTAATATTCTATTTAGTTCTTCAAAACATTCTTCACACTCTTTTTTCTAATCAAATTTAACCTCTTTACGCGTGAGCTTGGTTAATGGGTTATCCAATCAGGAAAAATTTGGGACGAAGTGCCGATAATAACCAGCTAAACCAATAAAATTGTGTACCTCAGTTATACTCGTCCTTGCTAGACATTCTTGGATTTCCTTGGTCTTTGAAGGATCAACAGTGATTCCATCCTTAGAGACAATATGGACAAGAAAAAAAATCTCCTAATGTGAGAATTCACACTTGCTAAAAATCACAAATAATTCATTTCTTCTGAGGGTTTTAAAAATTGTGTGCAAGTGATTTTCATGACCTTCATAAATTTTTTAGTATAAAAAGATATCATAAATAAATACCACTACAAAGTCATCAAGATATTCCTTGAAAACTCTATACATTAGATCCATAAAGACAGAGTGTGCATTAGTCATCCCAAAAAGAAATTACAGTAAACTCTTAATGCCCATACCTGGTTTGAAATGTTGTTTTTCGAATGTCTTCCTTCTTCACACACAAATGATGATATCCAATCGAAGGTAAATCTTTGAAAAATATTGAGCTCCATGATGTAGGTCGAATAAATCATCAATGCGAGGTAAGGTATACTTGTTCTTTATTTTTATAGCATTGATCTCTCTATAGTCAATGCACAACCTCATAGATCCATCATTCTTCTTAACAAAAAGAATAGGGGATCCCTATATAGAAACACCAGGGCAAATAAATCCTTTATTACTCAACTCCTCTATTTATTTCTTTAGCTCCACTAATTCCACAGTGGCCATTTTTTAAGGAGTCTTCGATATGGGTCTTGAACAAAGAATTAAATCAATTGAAAACTCGATTTCTCGTTCTGTTGGATGTCTAGGTAAATCCTCTGGAAACTCATCAACTTTTTCGTGAACAATAGGTATGTCCTCTATTTGAACATTATTTTCCTCACCCATAGTTATTTCATTCTCTTTCATCCAATAATTGAATTTAGTAGAGCTAATGTGGGTGGATCTATATAATAATAATGTGGTGACATTTCCACTCTAAATATAAGGTACTCCTTATCATCATTGAGAATTGTAACCTCCTTATTCTTACAATAAATGTTCACATCATGGTCTGAAATCCAATCCATATCGAGGATTATATCGAATTCAATCATGGGTATGACGATGAGATCAGTGGGTAAAGAACATTTATATGCCCTAATGGGGACTAATTCACATAAATTTGTTGCAATGATACTTCCCTTATCAGTTTTTAATGGAAAATCCCTTGTTAAATCAAATTGGAAAAATCTAATTATCTTAGAAAAATGGGAAGATATATAATAATGTGATGATATAGAATCAAATAAATCACTGGCTAAACATGAAGAAACCATTAAATTACCTTCCACTATGTCTTTAGGAGGTTCAACCTCAATAGTAGTGATCGTATAAGCTTGGCCTTGCTCCGTTGGCCTTTTCTGAGGTATGTTTCCTTGGAGCTTAGGAAATTCATTTTCATAATGCCCCATTTATCTAAAATTGTATCATTCAACATAGACATCCACTTTCTTTCCCTTGCAATCATGAGCTTGGTAGCCTTTTCCCCACACTTATAACAGACTCCCATTCCATTCAGGAAAGTACCAGGGTGTTTATTACCACATTTTCCACAATATGGATATTCAAATTTTCCATTCTTCCCCTTATTTCCATTTCCAGAGTGTTCAGTAGATCTCTACTTCTCTTACTTTACTTTAAATTCATAAGACTTAGAGAATTATTTTTCTACCTTGATAGCACATTCGACAAAATCTTCGTATGATGTGAAGGATTATGAGACTAATGTTTGATGGAGAAATGGTTTTAACAAATAAAATAATAGATTAATATTACTCATTGGGTTATGTATATAATCTATTTCATGCCTTGCTAACCTTGTAATATTAGCCTCATGCATAAAGACATTCTCATCCTCCATTTTCCTCGTACTTAGATATTGTCTTTCCATATCCGCTCGATGGTCATGAGGAAAGTATTTTTAAAAGAAAATCTCTTTAAATTACATATATTAAATATTTGATACTTATTCATTCTCTTTTAGGTTTTTAATTAATGACCACCATTGATCTGCATCTCCTGTGAGGCGATAAACTGTCATGAATTGTTTTTCTCTTTCGCTACTCCCCAGAGCATGAAATATTTTCTCTAAATAAGTTATCCAATGCTCACCAACAAATGGATTTGTAGTCCCATGGAATTTTGGTGGTTGTTTCCTCATAAAGCGATGTAACATTGATCCTCCACATTGTGGATTAGGGTGCTCCATATGGGTAAGGTTATTATTCATAACCTGAGTGAGTTGTCCCAGTATGGTAATAAGATGATCAGCACCAGTTTTCCACCAACTCCACAATAATTTTATTGAGTATGAGGAAAATCCATACATGGATTACGTGCATTGATATGTTTTCCATTCCTCAAACCAGGCGCCATTTCGAAACAATAGCATACACTAGATTAGTTTATGGAACACAATACATAATTCTAAACTTGTAAAACACTTAACATAAATTGAAAAGTTTATGGATATAATCCATAATAATAAAAAATATTCTTTGAGGAGGTATATACTCATAAATCCTTTATAATGGTTTGTAAAGAAAATGTGAATTATCATAAGCATATCCCCCTACAGTGTTGTAACCAAGAGTGAAGCAAAGACCATTGTCGTGTACGAGGATACCTAGGGTCAAGCTCAAAACTCCTTGTCAGAGTTTTCCATCCTAGGTATATTTTTTCTAGAGCATCCTATACCTTCTCGTTTCCAGAAAGGGATTTATTGCTTTGAAAATACACACAATCTCTACATTACCAAAATTCTTGGAAGTTCTTCTATACTAATCCTCAAAGTTTATCTTAGGGTAATGTGCTCTAATTAGAGTTTATCTAAATCTAGTTTCCAAGGTTTGTACTAAACTTCCTCTCATACAAACAGTAATTCCTTGACCCTAGTTAGCTAGAGTCAGTGCATTATTACGTAACAGTGGCATGATCACAATGGATCAATTCCTGAAAGACTGGCCAATTTATTAGCCTTATAATTACTAGATACATTCATAAGTTTTACATTACATTATAAAATTAAAAAACAACAACAACATTGTCTCCTTTGACCACATTCAATTCATTTAGATGATCCCTATAGGTCAGTCATAATATACTTCTTCACATCCGGGGAAAAATAAAACATAGAAAGGGGAAGCTCAGATGCCCAGTATGGATAACAATATAGGGGAATCTTTCACAAACAAGTATAAACATTTAAGGCAATGTATAAAACTACATCATAAGCCTTTTAAACTTAAAAGTAAGCATAATTTAGAAAATATAAATAAAATAATTCAATTTACTTATTCACATGGATATTCTACTAGTCGAATAATCACATGCAACATCAATATCCAATTTCATAATTATGGATTGCATAATAGAATAAATCATAACCTCATAGTCAAGGCCTCATTCAAAGACTAAAAATAAGATTTTTTAAGGCCTTGTTCCATGACACTAGTTTTTCTCACGATACATACTGATTCATCGATGAGTTATATTGGGATCCACCCATCACTTACTAAGTCAATTGCATTCCTCATATGAAAAGGTTTAAATATAACATAAAATTTGTATTAAAACTATCATACGAAATGTAAATACCTTATACATAATCCATGAATGGTATGAATATAATACAACCAGATTAAAACATATCACAAAACCTTCAATATAATTTGGAAGATTTTATCATAATAAATCAACTTCAAAAAAAATGTAAAATCCATCAAAGGATGTTGACAAAGATAAAATCAAAACTATTTGAGAGAAATATCTCTTTCTATTTTGAAATCATTTAAAAGTCACATAATTATAAAATAAAAATTTTATTTTGAAAATATACTTATAATTTTGTAATGGATGCTTCGAAAATTTTATAACGGATGAAAATCACAACACCTGCCGTATAAGTCAAAAAAACATTCTTGCCATAATTTTCTCGAAAAGGTCATAAAGTACCTTGTTTGGAAAACAACAGAAAGATTGTTTTAAAAACATAGAAGGTAAAAAAGGGTATAAATGAATTTAACCCATATTCTAGGAAATAGTGAAAATGTTTTCAAATACATTTTTTAGAAAATGCGGATGACTATGATAAAGAGATCCCAGTAGATACTCACGTATAAACAACCTTGGATAATGAAAAGATTGTACAATTAAACCTTACATTGAAATTTTCTTTAGTATATGGTATGTTATCCTCTTTTATAATAGTTAAAACTTTGTTTTTAAATTATACAAGAACTATATACATAAATATGATATCATATATGATCCTCTATTATTTCATTGTTAATAATATTTCAGTAGTATCATCGTTTCGGGAGATAACTGATTCATTTTACTATATATGATTTGTTACGTAAGCCATGTTTGTTATGGATAAGATTTATTTGATTAATATCCAGAATGATATTAAGTTCTTAAACATTATTTTTAATCATAAAATGAAAATTATTCTTGAATGATTACGATGGGGAATGAATCTTATCGCATTCGTGGAGACGATAATCTGTACGTATGCACGAGCAACAATATCATTATATTGATAGTGAAATAATATTTAATTGGATGGTATGTCATATATAAAGAATCATTAACATGTTATATTTGTTATTTACATTAGTTATACTCATTATTATACCCATCCAAAATAATGTAGTGTTTGAATAAAAAACTACACCACGACAAGGAGATGGTAATCCATTTGTACGCACATATGGTGACATGTCATTCATAGGATGGATAGAATAATGAATATGATTTTAACATATTTATAATAAAATCAAAATATATATAAGGTACTGGAGTTATTATTTTGTTATGGGAATAACAAAGAAAGAGGAAGCAGAAGAAGAAAAGATCTTGAAAGAAGGTGGTGAAATTATTACCTCTTCTTCGGGTGTTTCCTTTTGAGTTGATCAAAAGGGAACCATAAATTGGATTTATGATCAAAGTATGGACTCTATGAAGAAGTGAGGGTAGTTTTTAGGATATTTGATCAGGGTTTGCTGAGCCAAATGTATTTGGTGGTGCGAGTTTGAGAGAAGGGGATGTACCCTTTTATAAGAGAGGTGAGGGTCACTATAGGAAAAGCTTGAAATATTATTTTATTATAAAATCATATTTAGTATATAATAGGTATAAAATAATTTTTTTAAAGTATATAGTAGAAATTGGTCGAAAACTCTCAACCAATATTTTTTATACAGGATTAGGTTACCATATAAACCTTATCTTAGGGATTTAACTCTTAGCTAAAT
Source organism: Viscum album (assembly GCA_963277665.1). NCBI lineage: Eukaryota > Viridiplantae > Streptophyta > Magnoliopsida > Santalales > Viscaceae > Viscum > Viscum album. Next base: position 1,154,412,183 of record OY728135.1, read on the forward strand.
AGTTAAACATTTACCATGCATTCTTGTTTTATTATATTATATGGTTAATAATCTTACTATAAAATTCCAAGAGAACCCAAAGTGGTTCATTAATGACATGTATATTATTATATAAGTCATTTTGATGAACCTTATATTTTTCGGACTATTATGTCATTTAATAATATAGTATTTGTTTTAAAAACTCAATTATGACAATTGTGACACTATTTAGTATTTTGTTTTTGTTAAAGTCATAAAATCATGATTACTTCAAAACCCATTCATTGAATCAAACCTAACATGTCCTATTAGCCTATAAAATTAGTGTAATTCCTAATAAGTTTCAATTTACATTTATTTGGATATTTATAATATCAATTATTTTAATTTTTCATTAATAAGGTAATTACTGCATCATCATTGTGTCATAAATAAATTTAATTATTTAAGGTATAAAAATTATAAATAAAATAACATTATGGATGAAATATTTTTAGGTTTCCAATTAATATTTATAGTCTAATTTATCTTTTCTGTAACCGTATATTAAAAATTATTTAGTTATTAAGCATTGAATTTAATACTTTTAACTCTTCATTAAATAAAATAATAATAAATGTCATAATCTAATACAAGTGGACCAAAAGGATCATATTTTATTCATAGGTTTGGTTTTGGAAGAAATAAATTTATCAAATAGAATTAGGACATGTGTGAGGGTAATAATAATATCATTTTTACATTTAATTACCATATTTACTTTTAACCGTGGTAAATAAAAGTTAAAATTTACGATTCACCAAAAATTATTTTCATATTATTGAAAAACATTTTATTTATTAATATCAACCATGTCTCTCGGATTTTTGAAATTCAACTCACATAAGTAGTAAAATTAGGTTTTATGCAAATTTAAAAATGCTCCTAGAAGGTGGGTAAAGGACCGTAAAAAGTTCAATAAAATTTTATATATCTATTATTATTATATAATGACTCTAATGAATTAAATTGAAAATATATAGGTATTATTTATGTATTTTTACCTAAAATAAATTTAAATAAAATAATTAATTATTTATATAAATAGTCAGTTTTAGACAATTTCATAATATTTTTCACTATTCATAAAAAATTGAATGTTTTTAGAAAAAGACCAAAAATTCACCTTAATCTAATTTCGTTATTTAGAATTCAAAATTGAAGTCTATTTTTAAAAATAAATTTTATAAAATTTACAAATGTGGGTATTACTATTCATAAAATCTAGTTTGATTGGTCGTGGGGTGTTAAAACTCCAAGTTGTGTGCAGTGCAAGCTACTGCATTATTCAAAGGGAAACATACCATAAAGGCTTGGGGTGTTACACTTTATGGTAGTATTTTTTTTACAAAAAAGATTATGCAATGAGCTTATATTTAGTGAAGTTTTATTTTAACTTCTTTATGGTGAAAAGAATTTCATTATGATAAATTATTCATGGTTTACATGTTGTTTTGAAAAACAAAGGGTTTTCTTTATTTTATCACTTACTGAAATTTTTATGCTCATCTGATTATTTGAGATGTTTCTTCACAGGACTTAGAGATGAATCGGGTCAAGGATGGGATCAAGTAAAAGTCGTGCTATCTAAAACATGGAACTAGACATGTTTCTTTTTTTAAGAGATTTTGTTTTATGAAAAAATGGATAGTGAGTATAAGTGTATAGTTGAAATATTCATGTTGGTATGTATTATTTATGACCTAATTATTCAAATATATAAACCGGAAAAGATATTCAATGTGAATTATTAACTTAATTCAAGATTATGTAATGTTTAAGGTCGGGTCCTTACATATTATATTTTGGACTACATGTTCATGGGCACCATGACCAAGGATAGACCTTGTTCTTTATTGTGAATCACTATGTAACTGATGTTTTTATGTGAATATTTTAATAGGAGTTATTGGAATGAAAAATAATTTTTTAGTTTATGAATTATGTTTAGGGGATATCCCCCTTAAAAATGATATTGACATCTATAACCTTTATATAGTAAGTTTCTTACCATGTTTAGGTCATGTTTTTTTATTGTTAAGGATGATATGTAATTTCTTGACTATATAAATAAGTCCATTATTAATTTTGATCCCATATTTTTGTGTTAATATCTTATAATACCATGTTTGATATTTGATAACATTTATATGTGTTTATAACCTCTTAGACCATTCATGATGTTTCATCTCCTGTGTGTGCATGCATATCACTTGTGTCCATGTTGGAGCTTGGTCACATGTGTGGGACTGATTTATGTTACCATGTTTATTTTGTCCTATGTATGGATATATGTGATTGATTTGATGAAAATATTTCCATGTGATTTATATTTGGTATATTCAATGTGGTTTAGGTTTTTTTTGCATAGTTCCAAATTGCCAGGTGGACCCATTGCGGATTAGTATCCCTAGAGGGGGAGCGTGTTCAGATACAACATGTGGCTTAATGAAAGGAATGAGATAGAATATGGGTAATTATTTCTTTATTGTGTATCATTCTGAAAATTTAGTTTAAATAAATAATAAGATCAATAACTTTCATAACATGCTACACCAAGTTTTATGTGAGTTGCGATATACCTTAAAAATATTATTATTTAAATGTGAACATTATAACCTAGTAGATAAACTATAGGGAATTAATATGAGTAAAGTTTTTTTAAATATATTTATAATGTTCTTACGCAATATATATTAATTTATTAATTCTTAAGATATAAGAATTCAATTTTTTGTGAAGCCATGTTTATGCTTCAAAAATATTTTCTTCAAAAAATATTTTATTGAATTTTTTTGGAGGAAATTATTATTAATTTTTATAATTTTATAAATTTAATTTTATAAAAATTAACACCTTTTTTAAACTCAAAATATGAAAATTATTTTAGTTTTATTTTTTCAGATTTTTCAGAAATGATTGACTTTTCAGTTAAAATGAAAAATAAAAATTTTCAAATAATCTCATTTGTTTTCATTAATTAATGTAATTTAATGGAATAATTTTTTTCTTATTTGGTATTATTGTTAAAAAAGAACAATTTTAATAAAAATAATACAAATAACACAAATTTAATCAAAATTATACTTTCTTTTTGTATAATATTTTTTTATTCTTAAAAATGAATTTTTCATTAAACTGTTTTATAGTTATAATAATTTTTCATTTTAATAAAATGGAATAATCACTAATGATGAATAATGTATATTAAAAAATAGGTTATATATTTAAATATATGAATTTAAATCCATATAATGATAAATCGATGTCATTGAGTTAATGTAAGATCATCATATTCTTGAACAATGACTTTCTTAAATAACCACTTTTTCGTCACATTTTACATATTTAATTTTAAATTAAAATTTTCTAGTTATGTGTATTGAATGTGATAAATTGTACTAAATATTTGTAATAATAATAATTAATATTATTTAATAATTTACGCTTAATATTTGGTCATAATGAATTATAAAAATAGTAAAAATATATTAACACAGTTAATGTTTAAACGGGTTTATCGGGGGTAAACTAACAGATATGAACATGTTTTCCAATTAAAATTGTATAAATCATATTTTATATCTATATTTAAAACCTATTCTATCAAAAATTAAAATTTATGGCTAGTTCAAAGAATTTGTAATGTGTATGGATTTATTATATTTTAATCTTTTAAGAAATTCCAAATGTGTCCTCTCTCCCATTTATAAAAGGACACCCATACTACCTCTTATTTACACCACATTTATAAATATATCATGAAACAAAATTTCCTAGTTATTTCATAAAATTACTTATCCATGTATTATAGGTTATCGTCTTCTTAAAATACTATTACATTGGCCATTAAGTAAGGATCGAAAAGAGGCATAAGAAATAAGATGTAGTTATCTTACTCATCATATTCAATTTATTTATTCCCCTACAACCAATAATTTTTTTTTATTAATAATAAAATAATAAATTCAGTGCCCTAAATATATTAAAATTTTATTATGTTTATATAACCCCCAATATTCTTCAATTTTTTCCTCAAATAGGAACTGAATGTATTGCTCATGTGTATTTTTGTACTGTCGTCTCCACGTATCAATAAAAATCATTTTCCATAACCATAATTTATAGAATGTTATTATAACAGGTTTAAGGTATAAATATGATATGTTTGACATAATTATGATTCATTAGTTATAATATACTATCCTCTTCCTTATCATTCCATTAATTCAAAAATGACAACGTCACTCATGTGTATGTGTGGACTACCAACTCCATGAAGTGAAGTGATTTTTTTACATTTATTATTTGCATGTATTGAAATGAGTACATATTTAAGGAATATATATGAAATATATGAAATAATATTGATTATAAAATTATTAAATATTATATACCTCCCTTTAATTATATTCATAAAAAAGGTAGAGCAACGTTCTTATGTACGTATAATCTACCATCTCCATGAACAATTTAATTATACATCTATCTTAATAATATTAAATTTTACAGAAAATGTAAAATGAATATTTGTTTTGATATACATTAAATGAATGAAATGTTATATCTTCATGATTGTGAAATATTTTGAAGAAATGTTTTCATGTTTATGTATTTATTTAAAAGTAAACTGAATTTTAAATATCATTGAATTATTTATAATTTTTAAATTTATTTCAAAATAAAGGGTGTTTTCATCAATGAATTTTATAGTGATATTTATAACGTATTTTTATCTATATAAACAAACTTTATTAAGTCATATTATTTTCTAAGGTTATACTCTTTGGATACCATCCACCATATTTATTTGGTTGTATTATCGTTATTTTGAATGAGGAAATTATTTACATTCCATATAAAATTTCTTCTAATGTGGACAGTTATTGATGATTAAGGGATGCTGATTAAGTTGTATTTTTTATTCATATGATGAAGGAGTTGGAATTATTAAGTGATGGGTGGGTTCAAAAATTCCATAGCCCCTCGATGTATTGGTAGGTCTCATGAGACAAAATAGGTTAGGTATTTAGCCAAGACCCTATATATTTATGTAATATTTCTTGGTATAAGGCCTTGATGTTATGTTTTAAGATATCTAGAATAATAAATTCCATCATTATGAAAACAGTTAGTGATGTCCATGTGATCACTTTAATAGTTTTGACATCCATGGATAAGTTTTAAGATAATGTGATTATTTATTTGTTATTATTTTATTATCATTTATTCCTCCCATTTTATTCAGTGTTCTCAAGTTATTGATTAAATAATTTTTATTTATTTATTTACCTTTCCATATTAATTATACATTAATTATTATAGGTTATAGTTTGTTTATGTATTCCCTTAATGACCATCTTCTCTCACCATTTTCCTATGTTTCCTTTCCAAAGGATGCTATGACATGTACTGTGAACGATATGAGGAGACATGTTAAATATAAATATGATCTTCTCAAAGAAAATAGTATTTTATATTTAATGTTTTAAAATATAATGTGAGATTCATTTATATATATCTTTCCAAGACATCTAAACTATTTTTTCCTTTGGGATGATATTTCTTGTATATAGTTCTAATGTAATAATTTAACCACTAAATATAGGATACTATGGTTAGGGTATTTATAGTTGGAATTAGAGGAATTTTAGTAGAAACCATGTGAACTAGACTTAGGAACACATAGATCAAGGAACATAAACTTATGACAAACATTGTGGATAAATCTAAGTATATAATAACAGTCAAATGTTCTAGTAAGGTAGAGATTATGTTATTTTCCATGAATCACATCCCTCTATGGATACTACAACGAGATGCGGTTTTGACATAGATGAATATATGGGTAATAACCCCAAAATAGTTGGTCGAATATATATCAGCCACCATTATGGTTCACAGTGAGTGTACCCTTATCACGTACCTAGTTTGAAACTCTTAATGGATATTCTAGTTTAATTAACCTTTTCTTTTTTAAGTATTATGAATAATTTTAATAGATGACGATCATGGATCACCTAGGTTAAACTTAAGGTGTCAAAAAATGAGTCCTGATATATACATACTAATAATGTTTTATTCAGGATGATGTGGTTTCCCACTATAATTATCATTTATCACACTATTATTTTTGGTTTTAGTCAATGGATGGGGTGCCCAAAGGAATTGTGTTAATACAAAATGTGTTAAATAATGGAATTATTATCCACATGATAATAAAAAAGAAATAGGAACTATGAGGTGAAAGCCTATGATTATTCCTAACAAAATATCATGAGATATGATTAAAAATATAATAATTATGGATTTATTAATTCTTCAAATAAAGGGATGATAAACTATTTGGAAAGTTCATTTGGAAATAAACATAAAGGAAAAAAATTCAATTTTACACATTTCAATAATTTGCAATGTGGAACCCATAAGAATGCTTAAATTGATGTATAAGATGTTTTTTTGTGAAAATTAAGCTCATAGTTAAATTAATTTCCAAGTAATTCAATGTCTTATATGTAGGAAATTTTGGAATCATCCAAATCAATTCCCTAATCCATGGATTAACTCCAAGACCAAGGATACGACTATGTTATGTAATCATTGAAGTAGAATATTTAAAGTGTTTGTGTATTGGTATTCAAGAATAAATTTTTATAATTTTTATATAAATGATATTATGGTTATAATAATCATGAAACATGTATGTATTATTCCACAATAATTTTTATTTTTAGGATTTAAAATCATATATTGAATGGTATTGATAAATAAAAAAATTGATTCATTGGTAAGGTGAATTTTTTGAGAACACATGATTAATGTATAGACAAAACATAATATGTTCTTAATGTCAAGTTAATAATATATATTTGATATAAAGATATGTTTCACATTGATAAAGTAATTTGGGTAGTATGGATGACCATGAAATTAGTAATTTATTTTTTAATGAAGTTATTTAAGTCATTTTTATGAAGTTTATTTCATTTTTTTATTTCTTTAATATATTTAATAGCATGTGATTTTATTTTAGGAATGAGGATTGTGTTAATTTTTGAAAGCATGTACGTTTTCAGTGAGGTTGTATGGTGATTCAGGTCATTATTATGTTTTAAGAGAATATATGATCAAGGTATTCACATGTTTGATATGTCACATTACAAGTTACATCATGGGGATAAATTAATGATAAAATATTTCCAATTATTGGGTCTTGAATTTGTTCCAACATATTTTAGATGATTTATAATTTTAACTATTTAAGGAATGGTTTATGTGGAATTTAGGGTGTTATTATTAAGGATTTGGAGATTAAAGTATCATTTATACATATTGGATAACCCATTATAAATATTTTGGTTTTGGTAAATATATAGATATTATAAGAATAAATTTTACTTCCATTATATATATTATGGTTAATGAAATGTTACTTTTAGTGATCCAAACATGAAAAAAAATCATCTTAAATCTTCATTTCATGGAGTAAGAGATGAAATGTAAATTCATGGAAGGACAACCAAGGGATGAAATTATTCTTATATAATGGAAAAAATCATGTATGTAAATTTTATTTGAATATTTATCTTAATTTTAATGTAATCAATAAACTTCATGATAACTATTTTGAAATAAAATTTCTATCCTTTTACTTCCATTTCTGATGAATTGATGAACTTTTATCCCCTCATTGATTTATGGTCTTGTGGTCATTAACATTCACCTAACCATGTTCTCTATCACTATATATCAGAAATTAGATGTTATCTTTATACTCTATGTTTATATTTTAACATCCCATCAATGTTTTCCTTATATTGGAACCCAAATATGTGATAATTCATGTATCCTTTATGTTTCTCAATTCCCCTTTCCAAGATAAGATTAATTATAACTCTATATGATGTTGTTTTTCAATAATGATTGATCCTTTGATTGATGAAATAAAATTTTGAGGAAAATATTTATTTAAGGGTGTTGAATGTAACACCAAGAAAATTTAGTTTAAAAGAATAAGATGCTTTATATCTTTCATAACACCCAACACTGAGCATTTAGAGAATTGCGATATACTATAAAAATATTATTATTTAATTGTGACCATTGTTACATATCCATTAAATTGGTGGGAAATATATTATTTACCAAATTATGATATATATATATATATATATATAATGGTCTTATTCAATAAAAATTTACTGATTAATTCATAGGAAATAAGAACACGATGTTGTGCGAAGTATTTTTTATGCTTCAAAAATTTGATTTCATCAAAAATGGTTTTTATTTCATTTTTTGGTTGGAAATTATAATTAATATCTTAAACCTATAGAAATTTAATTTTATAAAATGTATATATATTTTTAAATTGGTATATAAAAATTAAAATTGGGTGTAAATTTTGGTTTTTTGGAAAATATTAGTTTTTTAGTGAATAGTGAATAATACTGATTTCTTAAATTCTATCATTCATTTTAAATAAATAAATAATTTGAAATTAAAAATATAATTTATATTTGGTATTAAACTAACATAAGAATTTTTTTACTAAAAATAATATAAATCATACACTTTTAGTCAACATTATATTTAATTTTGGTATAAGTTTATTTTTATACATAAATTACCATTGTTTGAAAAACTATTTTTATTGTGTTATATTTTTTCCATTAAAATTAATTAAAATAAACACTAATGATAAATAATATAAATGAAATTTGAAATATTTATATATTGTTATATTAATTCAAATCCACATAATGATGAATACTATTCATACAGTTATTATAAGGTCAAATTATGTGTGAAAAAATGCATTTCTTAAAAAAAACACATTTCACCATGTTTTTTATAGTTTAAATATAAATTAAATTCCACCACATCTGTGAATTTAATATGTTAAAATGGATTTCATATTTATAATCAGAATAATTAATATTATTTACAAATTTCAACATAATTTTGGGTCCTAAAGAATAGTAAAAACAATAATAATTTGTTACTGTGTTTATGGTTAAAACAAGTTTAGGGGTGGGTTAAACCAAGAAATAAAGATAATTTTACCAATTAAACTTTACTAATTCCCATTATATATACATCATTATAAATTATCTTATCCAACCATTGAATCTACAACCATTTGGATGCATTTGGAATGGGCATGACTTTGTTATATTTTAATATAAAATCAAATTCTGAGAGTGACATCTCCCAAACTTATAAACAGACACCCATACTTTCTCACATTAACACCACCATGATCCATATATATTAAAACATACATCAAAAAGTATCTTCTAAACTTCCATATAAAATAAATATAGCTTTTGGTCTTCTTAAATGACCATTCCAAGGTTCCTTAATACGGATCTAAAGGAGGCCTATTGAAGAAGATGTAACATCATACCTGAATTAATTCAATTTATTTCTTCTTATAACTAATCTAAATATATGGTTTTCATCGTAAAATAATTAATTTAGTATCATAATTATACAAAAAAATATTTATGATTATTTTTAGATACTTAGCTTTCCGCTTGTAAGATTTGAAATGTTACTATATAAACATCCAAATCTAGGTGTTGAGATGCTTTATAATTCTGAGGCCTAGTGTTCCAGAAAATAATTTTATGAGAATATTATTTATATTTTATACTATGAAGATTAATGAAATGTTATAACTTTTTAACAGTTCCCAAATAAAAAACTTGATGGCAGAGTTGAGTCCGGAGCAAAATGTTTACCCTAGCAGGAAATAACATTTTTCTGCACATGAACTTTATATAAAAATACATGAAGGTTGTAACCCTAAATAAAATAATTAAATTATTTTATTTTGAACATTTTTTTTAATAACTTTTTAATGGGACTCCGATTGTAATTTTCAGACCACCGTTAACTTCTTAATGTTGTGTCTTACCTACGCACGACCTAAATTTAGAGGGCGTGAGATATTTGGATCTCGTGACTGTTGGTAGGTGACCTAATTAAAATTTATATAAATAGGTGGTTATGAGGATTTTTTAGGGTTGTCCCATAATTCTCCCACCACCATCTACAATCTATCCTCCTCTCCTGCCTTCGATGAAACTTTAGCGGATCACAGCGGAGGCGTAGTGAACATGTTGTTGATGATGAATAGATCAAAATGAGATAGGATTATTATTTTGGATTCCACATCCCAATTGAAAATATTTTAATTAAATGTATTCATTATCAAATTATACTATTATTAACACCAATCTTGATGGCCCAACTCACACGGCCATCGACCGATCTATATTTAATTCCCTTTTTGTCTTGTTCTTCTTTCATTCTTCGCAAAATCATCATTTAATTTTCATCATGTCGAATCATCAGTAGATTGATGAGAAAGGAATAGATATGTGTATATTTTGGTCCAATAAATAATTCACTACATTCATGTCATTATTTTGACATCAGATGCGTTCTGGTGATTCGTAGAAGGGACCACCCATGCGACAGTAGCCGATAGTGGTGCATGGTGGTAGAACAGTGGGGCAGCCAGTGGTGGGATGCGGGAGGCGCTCTGATAGAAACAATATTTTAAATTATTTTATTATGAATTTCATTTTTTTAATCCTACCAATGTTTTATTAAAAGGGAAATTGTAACATTTTATGTTTTAAGAACATTTTTAAGCTTAGTTGGGAAAATGGCTTATTTTGGAATTTAACTATTTTAATTTATTTTAATGTTTCTACAATAAAAAGTTTATAAACTCATCCAAATTGAAAAATTATTCTTTTATAGGTTTCTATCTTCTATGGGATTTATTTTATCCTTCTTGACCAAAAACTTAATCCACTATTTGGAAGCTCTAATCCAACTCACAATGCAGACATCAAAAAATGTGCACAGATCTGGAATGTTTTAAAGGGGAGATTTTATATCAACATGTATCTATAAAATGGAGCAGAAATTCAATAGGGAGATAGAAAAGGAATTATTTAACATCTGTCATTAAGGAGGATATGTCTGAATCTTCTGGATTCAATGTCTTAATGGCATGGGAAGTTGGAGTTGTAGAATACAAAGAGTCACCATGACAGACTAAATGTTCTGCACTAAAAGAGTCATAACTCCTCAATAAGTGGACAAATTAGGGTAAACATTTGTGTAGGAATAAGAGAGAAGTAATTTAACAACTTTCAGGAAGTAAAATTTCCCAAATTCAGTTATCAAAGAGGTCTACCACGCGCATACATTCGATGGACCGATTTTGGAGACAAATATTTTACCCCTTGAATATAAAAATGTACTCCCTCTTCATTTAAAAGGGTTGGTAATGTATTTTCCATTTTCTATTGGTTTATATTTTCTTTGATTCTGTAGTATATTTTTAATGTTTTAATTTATATTAGTCTTCTTCTTAATACCTTTTTCTCTCATTTTTTACTTTTATGTGTTTCTCCCACCATAATCACTTCTAACTCCATGATAATGGGGAACTAACCTCGATGTTTGTTCGAGGTGGAGAATGGTGGTTGATTGAGTTTAATTGTGCTTCAATTTAAGACTATTTATTTCATTATGATATTTTTGGTGGTGTTAAAAATTTTTATGGTGTGAGATTTCCCCAATTTATTTATCATCAAGTTCTTCTTCTCATTCAACATTTATCCATCCATTCAATATATAAGTCAAGCATATGGTGGAGTATAGATTGGTTAGCAATGGTCGGCAAACAGATCTCCTAGACAACTTTAGGAAGATTATTTCCCCAAATTTAGAGATCTAGGTGTTGGGTTAATAACATTTCAAATGGAAGGGTGTAGTGTGATAGATCTTGATCACTACATTGAATTGATGTTGAGAATATTTTAATAAACAATGATATCGATCATTATGATTCCCCAATAACAAATGTATTCTTCCTTTCTTTTTAACATCATTTTTTTTAACATTTCTTATATATATATATATTCATATTTTCTGCATCTTTAAAAATTATATGTATATTATATATTAGTTATAAAATAAATATTGACAATAGAATTTCGGTGTTGTGTAAGTTGCCTCCTTGAGACCGACCCTGGGAGTGCACTATATTGAATGCTTAGGTAAACAATATTTTGATCGGGGATCTGCAAAAAAATTACATGCATCACGCTCAGTGAGAGGGGATTGACCAGGACAATATAAGAAAGCCACAGAGCATGGTGGATGCATTGGGTATAGCTAGAGTGCAGAGGATAGAGGGGTTTCGGGCACATAGCCAGACCCAGGTGGTAGCAAGCACTGTGTATCCTGGGAGAAACTGTGTTGAAGAGGTAGTGATTGCAGAAGGGCCAGGCCGATGCAGGCTAGGCATGTTGGTCCAAGGTGGTCCGGGCACAGACATGGGGGTTAGTCCGAACTGAGCTAGGTGGGCCAAAGGAGATATATCAGGCCAGAACTAGTTCAGCCGGTTTAGAGTGCATCCATGGTCGACCGTGAGGCCACGAAAGCACAAGCTACCACATGGCCTCTGACCATGGCTGGTCCTTGGCAGTCGACCATGGTGGTCGACCGTGCCGGATGATCTATTAGACTAGTGGACTTACCAAGGAGGTTAGTCCATGGATGACCGTACCACAGATGGTTGACCACAATGGTTGGCTACTATATTAGGGGGACATACATCGACAATCGGTCCTCAGTTAGTCAGCCCACAAGGCTCGGACTGGTCTTCATGCAATGGATTCAAACAGAAATATCTTCTTAAAGTAATTTCATTTTGACATGCCATCTATGGAAACATGATCCTCTATTTGAGATAAAATTTTTGTGTTTAGTTTTGGAATTTGATGTTTGGGGTCGATAAAGGGGCCCCATGAAGCCCTGTTCGGGCGTGTTGCTGTGAAATGTATATTTTTCAACGGATGACCATTTTTTGAAAATGTGTAGTTGATCCTATGAACTTTCCTACAAGATTCTTAACGGTGTGATATGTTTGGTTATTTTAGGCTATATGAAAAGGCAGGTCAGTAGAACTACATTTTTTCCTTCAGACCAATGATGATCATCATGGAGACATCCTCCATTTGGCAAGAAGTTCCATGTACTATGAATGTAAACTGGCATGCCTATGAGTAATTGATCACCATTTAGTGCCCTATAATGAATAGGTACATGTCCAGGCGATGAGGAGGGTTCACACATCATGTGGGCCCCGTAAACATCATGTACCACTTAATAAATCTTCTATCTCTTGTACCACCTTCTTTTGAACACGGATTTTAGCCTGTGAGTTACCTATCCTGAGTGATTTTCCACAAAGAAAATAATGGTTCCCTCCATAGTGTCTTTTGAGATATGATGTGAGAGTTGACGGGTGTTATTACTATCCTAGGTTATGCTCGATGTTCCAGGCATGATGGTTAATTGAGGCAATGCTCGATGACAGATGTCTTCTAGAAGAATCACTAAAGGAAACTTCCCAAGTGTTGATACCCCTAATGTAATAGGTCATGGATCAACGATGACCAGAGTTTTGAACACCCATCTACATGGATGTGGGTGCCATATTGCTACTTGATGGGATGTACCCTCCTTCATATAACATTCAGAGGGGCTATGCAGTTGGTCCCAGTGGACATCTAGGAGTTGATACCCCTGCTATTTTAGGGTGTGGGCCCATAAAGACTAGAGTCGTACCCTCTAGCCAGTTTGGGCATGGTTCCTCAACCTATTCTAAGTGGAACCCTGCAGTTGATTTGGATATGGGTTCTCGAGGAATTCTAGAGTGTAACCCTCCAGTCAGACTAGGCATGGGTCCTCAACCAATTCTGAGTTGTTCCCTCTTGCTGGGCTGGGAAGGGTTCCTCAACAATACCATTGTAAAAACCTCCAGCCATGCATTGGTCCTCAACCTTAAGACACAACCTATGGACTATGAAGATTAGTGACGAGACATGGTTTGATGTACCATTAGAATCACAAGAAATAGGGATGCTTTCCCCCACCAAGATGAATTCTTGGGACGCAACCTAAAACCATGTAGGTGAGTTAGTGCTACCGAAAGAGGATAGTATCAAGGTGTTGTGACTGGTCTCCTTTGACTTTCATGTTCAGAGAAGACGTGTGGGATGATGGGCATCACTGATGGACATTACATTAAAACTATTGGCGAATATTTTCCTGGGATGATCTATGAGATGAAGATCCCCTTACTCTCTTTTTTGGGCTTCTTTGACTGAGAATATATATATATATATATATATATATATATATATATATTCTATTTATGTAGCCATCCATTGGGTTTTTGTTACTCTCCTTCAAGGAGAGAAGAAGATGTGCAGGGTGTTCCATGTTCTTTCCGTGTCTAATATCTTGTGGTTGGATGAGTCAATTGTCCTTCTATAGGTAGCGAAGACCTGAAGAAAAGTTCACCTTCTAACTGTTTCAGGCTCCTCATATCTGGATGAGTTTTCATTCACTCAGTTGTAGGGTTGAGCTGTAAATTTTTACTGTACCTTGTTCTATATGATGTTATCCTCTTAAGTGTATCTTGTACTTCTCCACATTCACCTTTTTGGGATTTCCTACTATGTATTTTTATACTCACCCCAACATGGGATTTTCCTGCATGTGTCATGCATTATGTAGATGATAGAAAAGTTGATTGAGACTTCATAGGATCTAGGGACATGTGTTCTGGGACGACGTACAGTGCTCATAAATTGGTATCTAGGAGCGTGGCTCTCTCATTAATTTTACCTTTTCAATTAATTTGAAGTTGTGGCAGTTTTCTGGTTGGGCATATATGTTTTCCCTTCTCCTTTCAGATTACATTACTTTACATGTACTATTTAGATATCCATGCATGTATGGCTTATTAACAGTAGTGTAGTTTCTTTTACTTCTTTCCCTCTACACTTTTATGTTTAGTTGGTTTTTTACATTTGTACTGATACTTAATGAAAGTTCATCCCCATGTTTCTTGTGCCTTCGACACTTGTCACCACCCATGGGCTATGGAGGTGGGTGTGGGGTATTTGCAGATCGAGCCCCCAAATGGGTCAAGTCATGAGAAATTGATATCAGAGTAAGTTCATTTCTTGGAATGTTGTAAAAATGTTTCCCATTAAAAGGATTGGTTAGGTTTAGGGAAATAGTGTCATTGTGTCTCGAGAGCGACTCTTAGGAGAAGGACTCCATTGATGGTACGGGTTGTTGATGTATCCATTCACCGGGGACCTAATTACCCTCTTGAAAGGTTCTCTGGTGAGATAGATCCTCAAAAATTATAGGATATCATGGAGTCTCTAGTCTACCTTTTCAGTCCGGTACATACACCAAGGATCATATGGTGGATTTAGCAGCCAATCATTTACATGGAATGAAAGGATGTTGGGGGAGGTTGGTTATTCAGATGCACGAGGATTCAGTACTCTTGTGGGATAACTCATAGATATTGTTTCATGAGGAGTAATACCCTTCATTATTATGCTCCATTTGGATTTAATATATTTTATAACTTTAGTTAGAAGGGATGATAGTGGAATATTTCTCAACTAGGTTCATAGACATGTCTTGGTACTCACTGAGCATGATATTTGATGACTACTTCAGAGCAAGGATGTTTGAGCAGGGACTCCATAGGGAGATCCTAGCCAGAATAGTACCCATGTACATCCTCACCTATGATAGGTACTTTTGAAAAAAAAAGATTTATAATAGAGGGAGTACAATTAACGGGGAATGATAGTGGATATTATAGAATTAAGATGTCGGTTGTAGCTATAATATGTCATTTGAAAAGATCTCTATATAGGAGGCCTCCCCACGATCACACTCAGGCACATGGTTAGGTACAACACCAGGAACCTGGACAACCCCGGGAGGGCTTAGGCTATGATTATGATGGGAGAGGTCAGATGGCATGAGACTGCCTGACCAGACATGTTGAGAATCCCAGGAAGATAGTAGGTCGACCACCATGGAAGAGACAACACCATGATCTGGGATTCCCCATGCAGAAAGAAGGTGGTCCCATGGAGTTAGTGGTGGAAGAGAAGTATGAGGAGATGCAGGTGTGGTATGACGCTATGAGGTACTTCTACCACCACAACTGGAAGGCCCAGTTCAGGATTAGGGAGGTCAAATTTATGGCCATAGATAGCTCTAGTCTATGGATGTCCATGATACTGCAACATATGAGATGATCTGAGGTATGTTCTATATTTATTGTACTCTTAAATTAGTATTATTACACATAATCTCTAGTCACTATTTTGTCGTTACTCTTAGTATGGGATTCAGTGCTCCTAGTAGATCACTAGAACAATAGATTTTTCATGTGGTTAATACTGGGAGCACTTCATCTATGTATTTAATTTGCCAACAGTTTGAGTTATCATGTGGAGAAGAGAAGTTCATGTGGAACCTACTATTCATTAAGATGGAACATTATGATGTCATCTTGGGCATGGATTGGATTTACATGGTTTGATCCCATATCAAAAGTCACCATAGGCTAGTCATATTACTACACACTGATGGGATGAGGTTCTATTTTCATTGTAAAAGAGACCTCGTTAGTGGGAGGATAAGTGATGTGAGTAGGAGGCTATAGCCTTTTGACATTTAGTTAGCTAGAGTAACCTTGGTGTGATATAATCTTAAGAAATATGATTTCCTTTAGATTTTTACTATTATATTGATTTTTCCCCCAATACATTCTATATATACCTCCAAGGCGGGAGTTTGGGTTTTCAAGCTTGACACTTTTTCTATGGGCTGTCGTTAGTGGGTGTGATGAAGTACTTAGTTTTGGGTTACTCTCCTCCCAAGAGATTCGAATATGCATGGGGTATTCTATCTGATTTACGTGTCTAGCTTAACATGGTTGGATTAGTTTACTCATCTTATTTGTTCGTTGTTACCTTTTCACGCTCAATGTCAACCTTTGTGCGGTGAAAGTTAGTTGTCGAATATAGGTAGAGGCAGATGAGAACCCATAAATATAACTACAAAACTCACTACATGGTGCTGAAAGTGGTAGTCTTCTCCCTGAGAATGTGGAGAAACTATCTTTTGGGGGATAGATTTGTGGTTTAATCTTACCACCAGAGTTTTAGTTATGTCTTCCCTCACATAGACATGAACCAAAGGCAGCGACACTAGTTGGAGTTTCTACCGGACATAAACTTTGAGGTATTTTATACTATATGAAATGTGAACATTGTAGAATATGACCTTATTAGGAAGTACAATGTTCACCTAGTATGATATGCTTCAGAAAATTTAGTTTCCCTTCATATTACCTTGGTGGAGGAGGAGGGTACAATTTTTCCTTAGTCAACGGTTTTGGCTCCTTCGCTAATGGAGTATGTGAGAGGGTCTCAATTTGGATACATAGACTATGTGATCTAGAATGAATATATATCCTTAGTAAATTCACCAAATGGATTTTATAAAGGAGGAAATCAATAGATCCTATTTCGGGGAAAAATCGTTGTTCAAGTCACGATGCAAGATGCGAAGGTTCTACTGGGGAGGCAAGCTATCCCTGAGCTTCATCGGTCCATTCAAGATTCTAAAAAGGGTTTGTGAGGTTTCCTACCCTGTTTAACTACCACCGCGGATGGAGTGGGTGCACGATTTCTTCCATGTGTCGAAGATGGATCCACCTTCGCATACCATCTAGTGGAAATTGAGGATGGACAAAAGAAGACCTTACGTTGATGGACCATACCTTTGGTTCACATGTTATGGTAGAATCAACACATGTAAGAGAGTTCCTAGGAATTGATGTCCTAGATGCATGCTCAATATGTTGAGTTTTAATTCTATTTTTTCTTTTATAGGATAAATAATGAATGAGAGAATGATGTAAAGACCCAGTTTATTCCTTGTAAAACTTTTAAATATTTCTACATATATTTCTAGAGTTTGGTGATGAGAAAATTCACAATTATGACTCCTGGTGTACCCCAAATTAATTTCATAAAAACAATTCAGTATATTTTATAATATGAACATGAAGGAAATAAGATAAATCATAAATGGTAGCCAATATTATAAATCAGATGGAACAATTGAGTTCGGAGCATGGGATTTACCCTAGGTGGGACCTAACTTTTGTCAATACAAGAATTTTGAAGAATCCTTCATGGATTACATAACCATAAATAAAATAATTAATTTAAATTTATTTTATTCTAAATGTTCTTTTGAATAAAAAATGAATGGGGAATCATATTGGAAATCACATACCACCACTGAGTTCATAATACGATGTTTTAGGGTTGGCCCTTAATCCTCCAACCGTTGTTGTCAAGATCTCCTCCTCTCCTCCCTTCGATGAAACATCAGCGGATCACATTAGAGGTGTGTCGAACGCATTGTCGATGATAAATAGATCAAAACGAGGAAGGATTATTCTTTTGGAATCTGCATACCCTATTAAAATTATTGAAATACAATTGATTCATGTTCAAATTTTTCAGTTTTAGACAGCAACGTCGATGGCCCAACTACCACAACCATCAACAGATCTATATTTGAATCCCTTTTTGTCACGTTCTTCATCATTTCTTCACGAAACTGTTGTTTACTTTTCTTCACATTGAATCATCAAAGAATCATTTAGTAGGGAATAGATCGACGTATATCTTGGTCTGAGGAACATAGATCTATTTTTTTTGTTATGATTTTGGCATCAAAGAAGGTTTTGTGGTTCGTGGAAGGGACAACCAGTGTTGTGGTGGTCGATGGCGGCACCGGGTGGTGGAACCGTGGTACAGCCACCAGCGGGCCATGGGAGGCACTCAATGAGTGTAGATTGACAAGGATAGTGGTATTGATCCACTGAGTAAGGTGAGTCATGGGGAATGGTCAGAGAAAGTCAGGGGTCAAGCGGGCTAGCGGGCTGGGTCGAGGTGGGTCGAGCCCTGCCAAGTGGGTCGGGCCTAACAAGGCCAAGTGGGCTAGAGGAGAAAGCTTGGGTCAGACCCGGGTAATAACATGGTTAGAACTAGGTTGGACATAGTGGAGCATGACTGCGGTCCACTACATCGGTCAGCCACGAGGTCGTGATAGTATGAGATGTTGTGGGGTCGTTGACCACGGTCGATCCGAGGCGGTTGACCACGCCTGGTAGTCAGCATGACCAGTGGACTGACTATGGTGCTGGTTCCATGGATGAAAATACTCAGGACAATCGATCAAGGTGATCTAGGGTTGGGGGACCGACCACGGTGGTTGTTCCAAGGTTGGTTGGCCTATGGGCTTGTGCTGGTCTTCGTGCATAGGCTTCAAACAACCATCTATTCTAAAAGGAATTACCTTTTGACGTTTCATTTATGTAAATATGATATTATCTATTATATGGAACTTTTGAGGTCATTTATGGAATTTAATGTTTGGGGTTGAGATACAGACCCCACGAAGTCTGGTTTGGGCTTATTGTGGGGAAATATAGATTTTTCACCAGATGTCCATTTTGGGAAAATGGGCAGTCGATCCTATGCACGTTTCTGAAAGGATCAATGTGGTGTGATTCATTTGGTTATCTGGGGCTGTTTTAGGAGGAATTTTTGTAAAACTGCATTTTTCTCTTTGGACCAATGACAAGAATCATGCACACATCTGTATTTTTATTCTAGAGGTTCCATGTACTCTGAGAGTACACAAGAACGCCTAAGCTTACTTGTTCACAGTTTCGTACCTGATAATTTCTAGGAACACAAACATGTGATGAGGCAGGGTCACACATTGTGTGGGACCCATACATGTTTTTTACCACTTAACAAATCTTATATCTCTTGTATATTCTACTTTTAAACATTGATTTTGGCCTGTGAGTAGCCTATCCTAAGTGTTTTTAGGCATACAATGTGAGAATTCCCTCAGTAGTGGATTTTGAGATACTATGTAAGATGTTATGGTCTTGAGGCCTCTCTGAGGTGATGGTTGATGTTCTGGGTGTGACGCTTATCTGAGGAAACATTTGATTACAACTGTGATCAGGCAGAATCACTAGAGGCTACTTCCGAGGTGTTGAACCCCCTGATGTACTATGGCACAGATCCCTGATGACCAGAGTGTTAAACTCCCATTGTCATGGGTGAGGGTCCTCTTTACCTACTATATGGGAAATACCCTCACTTGTGTGACCTTCAATGGGGAAAGACGGTTGGTCCAAATCAACTTTTGGGTGTTGATACCCCTACCGTACTTGGGTGGGGTTACCCGAAGGCTAGATTGGAACCCTCCAACTAGGCAATGAATGAGTCCTCAATCTATTCAGAGTGTCACCCTCTTTCTAGGCTAGGCATGGGTCCTCGAATAAGACTATAGTGGCACCCTCCATCTGGGCTATGCATGGGTACTCAACCTATTTTGAGTGGTACCCTCCAGTTGGAATGGGAATGGTTCCTCAACAACACTAGAGTGGAACCCTATGGCTGGGAATAGTTCCTCAACGTTGAGGTACAACCTCTCAACTTTCCATATCAGTGACTAAATATGGTTTGATGTAATTTTGGAATCACAAGAAAGTGGGACACTTTCCCCACCTATACATTCCCTTGGGATGCATCCTAAAACTGGGTGGGTGAGTCAGTGCTAACCATAGAGGATATAATGAAGGTGTGTTGATTGATCCCCTTTGACTTTCATCTTCAGGGCCGACATATGGTATGGTGGCCATCACTGATGGACTTTACCTTGGAACTGTTGATGACTATTTTCCTAGGCTGAGCTGTGAGATGGAGATCCCCTTACTCACTTGTTTGGGATTCTTTGAATGAGAATATATATATATATATACATACACACACACACACACACACAAACACACACACACAGATATATATATATATATCCTTTTTCAGAACCAACTCCTGGGGTTTTGGTTACTCACATTTCAGGAGAGGTGAGGACATGTGGGGCATGCCACGTGCTTTCTGTATATAGCTTATCGTGACTGGATGAGTCTAATATCGTACAATAGGTAGTGAAGACTCGACGAGAAGTTAAACTTCACACTATTTTGATATCCTTGTGTCTGGATGAGTTTTAGTTCACACTTTTTTAGGTCAAGGTGTACCCTTTTACATTACCTTGTTCTTTCAGCTGTTTTCCACTTTAGTGTATATCTTAATACTCCCCCTTTGCCTTATTGTGGGCATCCTACTGAGTATTTTTATACTCACCCTTGCATGATATTTTCTTACACGTGTTTTTCCTTATGAAGATGATGGAAATTTTTATTGTGACTTTAGAGGAGCTTAGGTATATGGGTTCTTAGACTTTGTACGATGGTCATAGCTTGGGATCCAGGAGTGGGTCCCTCTCAGTTGTTTTATTATTTTAGTTACTTCTTGTTTGTGGTAGTTTTCTGGTTGGGCATGTATTTTCCCCTTATCCTTTCATTTTTTCACTACTGTACTTGAATTTTTTAGAGGTCCATGCATGTTTGGTTTATTTACTACATTATAGTATCTTTTTCATATTTTTCTTGGTAATTTTTCATTGAGTTGGTTGTGTGCATGCGTATAGGTACTTAGACAAAAACCTCCTCGATTTTTTTGTGCCTTAAACACTTTTTTCCACCCACTGGACTATGGAGGTGAGTATGGGGTAGTTTAGGCTTGATCCCCAGTATGGGTTAGATCACGAAATTATTAAACCATTGAAATCCATCATGTATTCCATCAAATGGGATGTCAAATTATCTCTCATGCGTATGATTGGACTACCACCTCCATATAGAGATACAAAACCATTTTACATCTCCGTAATTAATGGATGATTATTAGGATAGTTTTAATGTTTATATATGTTTTTTATGGAATAATAATTATTTGAGAGTTATAGTATAAAATATACATACTTACATTTTAATACATTGGAAAACGATTACATTAATCATGAGTATGTGTGGAATACCACCTCCATGAGGAAATGTGATTCATTTTTCATTTTTGAATTAAATGTATGGTAATTAGGATATATTTAACTAATATATATGATATAATAATTATGTTTGATTGTTAAAATATTATTGACCTTGATTTCATTCCATCTAGTGAAAAGTGAAAACAACATTCATGTGTACATACAACCTACAATCTCCAGAAATGATTAAATTCATTTTTATATCTCTAAAAACCATGGGAAATAATAAATATATATGTCATGAATATATATTATTTTAATATAATTATTATAATTATTTATATGATTGTACTATAATAATGTTGAATGGATAAGAACTACCAAATCAAAATTACCAGAAAAATGAGACTATAAACAATCTGAAACAGTGATTTTAATGAAGAATTATTAATAAGTGGGTGATGAAATGTTAGAAATGGATCATATATAATATAATAAGTATACATATTTTAATAATATATAATTATAATAAATATAACTTTATTATAAATTATTTTAAAAAAATTTATGATGTAAGTCACACATGAGGTGGTTTCTCATATCTCTTTTATTTTTGTGAGAAATATACCATATTCTTCAATTGATTCATTTTTGTGTTATATATACTAATAATATCATATTATTAAATAATTAATATATTTATATTCATGCTATTTAATTTTTAATTTTATGTTATTTATTTCATGGGGATTATGATTCAAATTTTACCAAAGTAGTAATGGTTTTTTTCATAATCTCATCATTATCTAAGATTTTTCTGTTTAACTCTATCCTAGTGGATTTATTTGGTATTTATATCATAAAACCAACCAATTTCCCCTCTAATTATTTATTAAAATTAAATGTTTTCATTTCATTTTTCTCTCTTTAAGAAAATTATGTGTTGAAATTACATTTTTTAAGGAAAACTGACTTTTTTTCTCTCTTTGGTCGAAAATCCTCCTTATTCCATATCGATGCTTTATAGAATATTTTATAGATGGTTTTGATTATATAATATGATTATTTAATGTCATTGTTACGCATGAATGAACTTTTACAAAATCTGTTAAGGTCAATCTTAATTCCATTTTCTAAAGGAGGTAGTTTTTATTTTTTTTACTAAAAATGTGAAAGGAGTGTTTTATTTTAAATAATTGACATGAATCTTTTCCCAACATAAATAATGAAATAGCATGTACCATACCATCCTAATACTTTTCCTTTAGGAATTTCAAGGTGTTTAATGGAGATATAGAGGGCTCAGTTGAGTTGGAGCGGTAGGAGTACGACAGTTGGTGGTTCAGGATGTGAACCGAATTCACAACGTCAACTAGATTCAAAAAGTGAGTTAGTGATTCATGACATGTAAGGATGAAATATTCGTGACCTATGATTAATTGTAGAGGGATTCCATGAAACAAATTCATGTCCAAAAATGAATTCATGAAGTGAATTAAATTGTAGCAGAGGAGACTGAATTGTTTATAGAAACCAAAAATATATGAATCCATATAAAATTAACGTCATGAATGGAATTCAAGACATTAATGTGGTGGGTTCTAGGTTTTAAATTATTTTCTTTGGACAATTTTTATCCATTCAGCCTCCCTATCCTCTAATGTTATTGGTAGAACCCTATGCACCTTTGGAGGAATTTCAAGCACTTATTCTATTACTTTGATTTGATGGTTCTCATGGATGTCCATTGGTAATCCTTGGTGAGTTATAATCTCTTCCACATGGATTTCACTTTTTCTTATTTGAAGATCCCATATGATGGTGCGGTTATAGGATCTAAATAGCATATGTAGATTCTCAATTAAAGGGGGGGGGGTTAATTGTAAGTTTAAAAACATTCATTTTTAACCTTAAGCAAAACCATGTTTAACAATATTAAACAAGGTAAATTCAGAAACCCTTGAATAGTTCTATGGAACAAACTTACTTAGGTTCTAAAAATATGGTTTCAGAAACGAAATATAAGAAATGTTTACTTAAGAAAAGATTCTACCTTAATGTGTATAAAATATAATTTTTCAAAGTAAAAAAATTATAAGAAAATATAAGAAAGATATAATTTCATCCTTTATCAAAATAAAAACGAAATTAAACATTAAACAAAACAAGTAACAAGTAGAAAATATTTTAACCCAAAGATTAGGGTATCCAACAACCTTGGATAAAGGTACTTTGATTTATGCTTTTAAGAAAGTTTATCTTACCCACACTAGGGTAAGACCTCGATAGAAATATCATAATCTCTCTTGATAACCCCGCAATACCATGATCATTAAGGCAGTTGGAACCTATTTATTTATATCCGTGGAAGTCCTCAAACTTTATGATAGTTGACACCTCTATCTTCATATCCCTGGAAGTCCTCAATTGTAATCATAAAAAATCAGAGTCACGAAAAGAAATCCGTACAAGGTGTTCAGAATGCCCAAAGCATGAGAGTCTATTTATCTAGAAATCACTTAACATCATGTAATCTCTATATTTATGGAACAATTATGAGATTGTTCAAATGGGCTCTTATTTATAGGCACAACTCTAACAGTCGGCTCCCTTCTCCAATGGTCATATTTCTCTTGAATCTCGGAGGTACCTGTACTTGTGTCACTCAACCAACAGTTAGATAGAAATAGATTTCACGACATTGTTTCATAATTATAAAATGTATAAGGAAAATATAATTTCTTAACCAAAAATGAATGTCAAAAGTCTAAGGAAAAATATAATACAGACTATATGCACATAAACCATAAGAATTTATAAAACATGGAAATTAAGATTCTATTTTTCAACATGTTAAAATGTTAATTATAATGATTCTGGATTCTAAATTCCAATGAGTTTGAAATATTAATTCTAAGGAATTCATCATCTGCATTCTGAGGAATTCAGAGTCTGAATTTTAAAGAATTCATTGTTTGAGTTTTAGAGAATTGGGAGTCTGAATTTCTTAAAATTTGGAGTCTGAATTTTAGAGAATTTAGAGTATGAATTTCATAGAATTCAGAGTCTGAATTTTAGAGAATTGAAATTTTTAATTTTGGAAAATTAGGAGTCTAAATTTAATAGAATTCAGAGTCTGAATTTCAGAAAATTTGGAGTCTGAATAAAAGAGAATTCAGTTTCTGAATTTTAGAGAATTCAGATTATGGATTTCATAGAATTCAGAGCCATAATTTTAGATAATTCAGAGTCTAAAAATAAAACACTCTTTGTCCAAGTAATTATAATATTCTTAAGTTTTTACTAAGGTTCCAAATTTTAGAATTACTAATAAAATATACTTGGTTTTAAGAAAACATAAAAAGAGATAATGAAAAATAGGGTAAGGGAAAAAATTTCTTAGAGAAGGGAAATTTTCCTTAAAAATATAATCCTTTGGGAAATATGATTTCCCTTAAAATAAAGTTTTTGTGATTTTAGAAACATAGATGAATGGAAAAGACATAAGGAGACCATATTGACTTAAAAATCTCCCACTTTTTGGAAAAAACAAAAAACCTTACAAAAAAGAATATAAGGACAACGATTTTTCTTTATGAATTTTAAAAGAAAACTTACCTCCATTCACTTATGAATCATGATGAATATGACTAACTCCCCTTTAGGTTTTCAAATCCCTTAGTATCATATTCTAGACCTCATTAGATTTATTTTAATTTTTCTTTCATACGAAAGTCTTATTTATGTAAACTCCGCCTTTGTTAAACTCCCCCTTCCACCAAATATATATTTTTTTTATAAATGATAACACTTTTTGTAGAGTAAGTACGAAACCAAGAAGTAAAACCCAGCTATCAAACTCTATAGAAAATTACAAAATTATTATACACTATCTTAAACCCATTATATTTAGTATCCTTAAAATATTTCTAGGAGAGAGATGTTACCTCTTTTCCAGGGTCATCTCTGATACTACCTTTGAAATGGGAGGCCAACTTACACCACAATCGCAAGAAATAATCCTTATATATTTTATTTTTGTTGAACCCTCTAGCTAGGATTATGTGTTGTTTGTCGATCCACTCTCTTTTTTCCTTATTCGTGTTAGCTTGAATCAGTATTTCTTGCATCCATTTTGTAGCCTTAGTAGCAGCACGGATGGCTACCACCTTCTCTGATATCTCCTCCTCTGAATTTAATAGCAACTCCCATGGAAAATCCCTAATCACAGCCTCCCCTTCTGGCCCCCAGGTGTCCCCTTCACTCCCACCTTGGTAGGTGATTCCAATTCACCCACTTTCACCCCCACTTCCTATGAACCAATCTTATCAACTAGCCTGCTTCCTGCCTCACACTGTAGACATGGGGAAACAAAATCCTCCGCCACTGGTATCTCTTCCTCAGTATGCAAGTCCCTCTCCTCATGCTGATCTCCTTCCTGTAGGGATTCATTATCATGCAACTCAGAGACCAAAGATTACTGGACATCCACTCTCTTCACTGATTGGGACTCAAGCTCCTTGAGTTTCCCCTCTTTTTTCATGGACCGACTCTCCATTGGTCTAGGCAGATAAGAATAGTATTTGACCCCTTTTGTTTCGGATTCCTAGAAATAATGCATCACCCTGGGTCCCTATTCTCTTTGTACATTTTCTTCCTTCTTTGGTTTTTCAAGCCATTTCCCACCCATCCTAGGCCATTCTCATCAAAAAAGTGTCCCTCACCCTCAGATTTAGTCTCATATAAACCCCTGGAAAATCCATCAGACTCTCCCTCATTACTCAAGCTCCCAAAACGGTTGTTTAGAGCAATGCTGGATAAGATCTCCTCAAGTTGAAGGAATTCATGGTATCCAGTGGGATAAATTCCCCAAGTGAAATATTCTCCCACCCATAACATATCTCCGAATTATTCTGGACATTAGACATCATTTTAGTGTCCATGAAACTGCCATCCCTCGCCGCCATTGCATAAGAGCTGGGATTCTGACCTACCTCAGCCCCAAAAACTGATCCATATTCTTTATCATCACCAAAATCCTCCCTCGAAACCCGAGCGGGAGAAGTGAGAGTTTCCCAAGAACCTTCAACCAGTTCACTGGCCTGAGCGCCCCCTTACCAAGTCCTGTTGCGAGGGGGAGTAGCCAGGTCACCTCACAATCTTATGAAGACTTTGGCCACACTTGGACCTGGAGGCAACACCAAGTCTGTTTTGTGCACCCTAGCTCCACCTAACCACTCCACCATCTTTGAATCAACCCAGTGTGCCACTGCTTTCTAATCCACACTCTCAGAAACCCACACCTTCTGGTTCATAACAGATTCAGTCAGCACCACATTCTCTTCAGTTGAACCGATCACCTCTTTCCAAACACTACTCCTGGAGCAACATTCAGAGACTGAGTGCCCTATTCTGTGACATCACAGATAGAAACTAAGCCAGGATTCAAATAAAACCTTTTTTTCAAACAAAAATCATCTCCAACCTAAATCCACAACCACTCCCTGGGGGCGTTTGAAACATCAGCCTCGACACATGCTCGAGGATAAAGTGGATGGCATACCACCAACGTCCGACTATCAGAGCATAGATATATACCTACCATATTTCCTAAAATCCTAATAATTGCGGGGTTCTACAAAGGAAGAGGTAATAATGGGAAGCTAAACCAAACTGTGTATTAGGGCACATCACAATTCATAATGATATCGGTAGAGCAGTGAAGAAGAAAGTAGTCGCATCCGTTGATTGATCTTTTCATCCTGAGACATAAGGATTTCTTCCTGAGAAAACAAAAGCTATTATTACTGACTGAAATTTACCTCAAACTCTATTCTAATATCCATTTCCCTCTTCAAATTCAAAGCAACTGAATTGAGTCTCCCATTCAAATCTTTTTCTTCCTACTTCTGGGATACTTGTTCGAGGATCAGCTTCTCCGTAAAACATTTAATAAGAACATTTTTACTCTCATATTCTCTATCAAAAGCATCATTTACTAAATCTTGAAAGTCATTAAGAATTCTCAGATCTTCACTTTTTTTATTAGACCACATACTAATATTCTTATTGAACCTTTTGTGGGCACCATAACTGATATAAAAGGTTATGAAATTAGCCTCAAGATTGATGAATTTTTCCATGAGCATGATTACAGATTCTGTCTTCTGATTAGTGGAGTGTTGAAGTAGCTGACACCTTAAGTCAATATTCAAAAAAGGGAATGGTTTATACTAATTTCTTCAGTGACTTCACAATAATGTCTTGACCCATGGAAGATGATTACAAATCTGAATTCCTTGCACGCGAAGATTCTTTTTCTATCTCATTAGCCTTCCTCTTGTATGATCCAACAACATTCTTCTTGATGATGATAGCTTTATTAGGTGTATCAACTATCACTTGTTTTCCTTTTTCAACTCTGAAAATGGTCTTCATAGCCTCTGGGGATTTATGCTCACTATCTGAGACTTGGAAAATTTTATCTTCATCAACATTTTCCTTCTATCCATCTACCTTAATGTCATAAGGTTAAATGAATTTTTGATTGATGCTTTCATCATCATTAGGTTTATTAACCACTTCTTAACCCTCATTATATTTTCCTTGTGAATCAAGATTAGTTGATTCGGCCTGGGAAGTCCATATTGAATGCTTTTTTGAAGATCTTTCCTTCTCATGATATTCATCAACATGCCTAATAACATCATCACTCTCTTCTCATTATTCCTATTCTTCTACATCCACTTCCTCTTACAAAACCATTTCTTATTCTACTTTAGGTTCTGTTATTATGATCTTATTTCTCGGAGCCACTATTAATAATTCTTGTATAATGGATTCAGGTAACTGGATTTATTCAGAAGCATTTTCAGTAGCCTTGAGAAGTGCTTGAACAATCTCAGCTTCATACATTTTCTTCTTTTTTTTCTTCTCTTTTCATTGCTTCTCTATGTCTTTAGCAGCTTTAAACTTTATTTCCTTTGCCTCAACTAGATCTTGGAAAAATCTTGGATCTTATTCTTTCTTATTCTACTAGTCTTCCCTCCACTTAGAAACAAATTCATTAGGGTTTGTTTTTTTCTTCTTTTACTTTGGGGCTGCTGATTGGGTTTTCTAAACTATAGGGTTTTCTATGACTTTCGGATCCTTATGCTTTATCTTCTTCAATGATTTCGTAGAAGTATCTACTACTTAAATTTTATTTTCTAAGGCTTCAATCTCACTTTATGATAGATAATAAAATTATCTGGATTTTCTATTGAAACCAACGTTCATAATTCCCAATGTGTCATCACTAAACTTCAAAATCATGAAAGTTATTGTCTTAGAACAACATGGTATTTTGAAATACTTTAGGCAAAGAAGAATGATATTAGATATTATTTCCAGATACAAGATTAATTGAGATTTATGGGTCCAATTCATGATATAGGTGATTGTCAGTAAGATATACTGCACTATATTTATCTTCCTCAAGTTCACCAGAAAATTTAGAACGTAGATGTCACTCTTCTTCAAGGAGTCCTTATCTCCTTTTCTGGTAACTAGAAAACCATATACCCATAACTCTGGTATCATAAACTTTGTTGAGAGATAGTTTATCTTCAGTGCTTTCACTTCTTTGAGTCCAAGGGACTCTATTTCCTTCTCCTTCTCAAAGCTTTTTGACTGATATGGTAGCTTGTGGGTGCAGAAAATGGCTTCCCCTTCATACAGAATTACAATAATACTTGTAGAATTATTGAATGAAATGTAACAGGTTTTCCCATAACACTTGAATGAAAACATATCTCTCCCACCTTCATTATAAAAACATACAGACTCATAAAACTCAATAAGAAACTCCGGATAAACGAGATCCTATCTTTTCATTTTGGATACGCACAAGATTTCCCATCCATCCAACTTAATATTTTGTGTAATGATAGAATTATAATTAACAAAGAACTTCTGATCTACTAACCTTTCTCTTTAAGTGTACCATTCTTATATTTCTTTAACTGAAGACAATTTCTTCTTAGAAAAGGCTTCCAATGACATCCATAATCTATGAAAACAAAGAAATTTGGAATGAAACTTTTGAGGAGAGGCAGTGCTTGAGGGATGAAAACCATGAAAACCAATGTGGGGTGAGAAATAGGGGGCCTTTATATAGGAGTTGAAGTTACTGTTCATATTCCCGAGTTGATCAAACAGTTGAAACAAGCACTATCTAATCTGATAGTTGAGATAAAATCTAAAGAAGTATTTTTTAGGTTCTGATATTTTAAGGTCTTTAAGGAAAAAATTCGGATTTAAGGAATGTGATTAAAAAAATGTTTCTTAAAACAAGATAAAAATACCAAAAAGTAAAAATAAATTCAATTACAAAAAATCTAAGCAAGAGAACATAACTTCCAAATTTAAAGGAAACTTTAAGTAGAGAAAAATATTCTTCTTGAAAAATATTAGAGTATGGGAATTTTTATTAAAGAAAATTTTTGAAACTGGACAATTTTCAAGTAAAGAAAAAAATTTGAGTTAAGAAAAAATTTGATTTAAGAAAAAAATGATTACGAAAAAAAAAGATTAATAAAATTAAGAAAAAAAATTTATTAAGAAACTTTTTATTAAGGATAAAAATGTAGTTACAAAAAAATTGATTATAAAAAATTAGTTACGAAAAAATTTATTAAGGAAAAAATTTTAGTTAATCAAGAAAATGTACTCCCTTTATAAAAATGAATTTCTTAATGTAACGATATATGTTTCAACACAAATTTAATATTGAATATTACCTTATGGTTATTATTCCTAACTTTTTTTTAATGTATTCAAATCTATTGGAAGATAAATATTTTGTGAAAATATCAGCAACTTTTTTTTGCCTTCTGATAAATTGAAGAATTATATCTCTTTTTAGTGTGTGATCCCTAAGAATTTGATTCCTAATGTCTATATGTTTTTAACAGTAGTTATATGAAGGGTTTTTTCTTAGGGAAATTGAACTAATATTATCATACAATATCTATGTTTTTGTAAAACTCATTCCATAGTATGTGAGTGTGTGTTGCATCCACAAAAATTTAGAAGAACCACTTCCAACTGCTACATATTCAGCTTCAGCATTGGAAAGTGCTATTGAGAGTTTCTTTTTTCATGAACAAGATACTAATGAATCTTCTAAGTAATGACAAGTTCAGGAATTACTTTTTCTATCCACTCTACATCCATCAAAATAAGCATCTGAAAATGTTTTTAGAACAAAATTATTTCCAGAAATATAGAAAAGTACTAAATCCATAGTTCCCTTTAAATTGAAAAGAATTGTTTTCACTGCTTTTATAATAGATTCCTTTGTATTTGATTGATATATTACACATAATAATAATAAAAACATCTAATCTGGATGACTACATGTCAACTATTGTAAAATTTCTATAATAACTCTAAATAATGTTTGATTTATTGGTTTCCGAACTTCAGCAAGATCAAGAGAGTTTGAGGTATCTATTAGTGTACTTATAATTTTAGTATTTTCATATTCGTACATATTAAGAATATATTTAACAAACTTATGTTGAGATATATAATTTATTTTTGGTTTTTGAGAAATTATAAAATCTAGGAAAAAAGTTAACTCACCCATCATACTCATTTCAAACTCATATTTCTTTAGATTCTCAAAGGAATCAGTTAAAGATTGATGAGTTTAACCAAATATAATGTAATCAATATAAATTGGAATAATAGAAAAATTTTTCTTATCTTTCATTATAAAAATAGTTGGATCACCGGTTCCCTTATTATAATTGTTTTGTAATAAAATCTTGTAAGTCTATCATATCAGGCTCTAGGGGCTTGTTTAAGTATATATAAATATTTTTTATGTTGTAAAACATGTTTAGAACGTTTTTTATTCAAAACCAAGAGTTTTTTCAACATAAACATCCTCTTGAGCATATTCATTAAGAAAATAACACTTCACATCTATTTGAAAAAGATTGAAATTAATCAATGCTGCAAAGTCAAGTAAAATGGGAATAAATTCAAGTATAACTACATGAGAATATGTTTATTCATAGTCTATTACTTCTTGATGATTATATCCTTTAGCAACTAATCTATATTTATTTCTTACTATGATTCCATTTTCATGACTTTTATTTTTGAAGACCCATTTTACTCAAATTATAGAAGTTTCCTTAGGTCTTTCAACCAAGGTCTAGACTTTGTTCTTTTTGAATTCATTTAGCTCATCTTGCATATCTTTAATACAATCATCATCACCTAAAGCTTCGTCAGTGATTTTTTGGTCTAATTGGGAAAGGAATGATAGATGTTATACTTCATTCCTTAAGGAACCTCTAGTCCTTATAAGTTCATTTACATCACTGATGATACAATCAATGGGATGATTCTTAAGAGAAAAAACAGATTTGGGTTTTATAAAACTTGTTCATCAACATATGGTAAGAATTCTTCTAGCGTAAATGATTCTAAAATATTTACTAGAGAATTTAACTAGTCAATAAGAATATCCTATCAAATGATGATCTTCAATTTTTGAAAACACATATTAAGATGTAGGCTGGGGTTGTTTAAAAACAAAGGTATTAGTTTCAACCAATTTCACATTCACTATTTCTTCAACAGTACAAGTATTTTTATTAAACACTATATATGTCTTAGAGGTAGTGGAGTAGCCTAGGAAAATTTATTCATCAGATTTGGGTGCAAATTTATTTAAGTTATCTTTAGTATTCAGGATGAATACTTTTAAACAAAATACTTTAAAGTAGGAAGTTCTTGGTTTTATACCAGTCCACAATTCATAAAGTGTTTTGTTAAGAAAATGTTTGATTAAAACTCGATTTATAGTATAAAAAGAAGTACTAACAGATTCAACCCAAATGTTCTTAGCTATATAATATTCAGTCAACATGTTTCTAGTTATTTCTTGAATAATTTTATTTAATCATTCAACAACACCATTTTTTGAGGAGTTCTGGGAGCTGAGAAGTTATGAGTAATTCATTTTTCAAAAAAAAAGTTTTAAAATATGAATTTTTAAATTATCCTCCTTGAGCAGTATGAATACATATCAATGGAATATTTTTATCATTTTTAACTTTTGCTCTAAAAGTTTTAAAATAAGAAAAATTTTCATATTTCTTTTCTAGAAATTAGACCCATGTAAATCCAGTGTGATCATTAACTAAAACAAATATATAATATTTTCCTCTAAGACTTTACGTTTGTGTTGGAACAAAAATATCCAAATGGACTAACTATAATGCATCAGAAGTTGATACTTCACCGATTGATTTAAAACTTGATTTTTGTTTCCTTCCATTTTGATAAGGATCCCAAACTTTTGAAGAATCCAATCTATGCTCCTGTATATCATTAAAAAGTCTTTTCTTTGAGAGTTTTTATAGGTTCCTAAGGTTATAATGTTATTAACTTCTATTCCATAACCAAAATCGATCTTCCCTTGCACTAAGACAAGGTAGATCTTGGATCCTAAGATCT
This sequence comes from Viscum album, assembly GCA_963277665.1. Taxonomy (NCBI): domain Eukaryota; kingdom Viridiplantae; phylum Streptophyta; class Magnoliopsida; order Santalales; family Viscaceae; genus Viscum; species Viscum album. The sequence continues at coordinate 1,154,445,576 of OY728135.1, forward strand.
TATATGTTTAGTGTGTATACATTATCTTTCCTATGGGTAGAAAGAATAAACTCTTCCTTGGAATTTTTTACTAAACATTTATCATTCCTAAAATTCTCAAGGTAACCTTCATCACAGAATCATATTATTCTAATGAGGTTGTCCTTAAGATCTTTATCAAATAAAACCTTTGAAATTAATGTTTTTCCAACTAGAAAAGTGTAACCTATAACAACAATTTCTCCATAATCATTATCTCCAAAAGTTGTTTTTCCTTCTTTCATCTTGATAATATTTTCAAAGAAGTTTTTGTTACTAGAAATCTACCGGGAACATTCACTATCCATGTACCATGTATTTCTATTGGTGCTTTCCTTATTTTCATGTGAATAAAAGAGTTAGAATTTTTGAATCTACACATTCTTGGACCCGGAAATTTCAAAAAGTAAGATTTTTAAAATCAACATTTTTTTAGAAAAATAAGATTTATGGAAACTAGAAGATTGAGTTTTATTTATAGAAAACCATCTCTCCCAATGTCCACCAAATTAATATTTAATACAAAATGTAGCAGTTTCGGTAGAAAAATAATTATTACTACTAACTGGTTTTGAATGAGTATAACCAAATCCAGAAATATTCCTTAGAGGATTAATTTGGGAATACATCTTGTCAAATTTTCCCTTACGAGAGTTAAATTTTAATAGGAATTTACTTAAGGAAAATATTTCTAACTTTAGTTTAACAACCAAGTTCTTATTCTCAATGTTATTAGTCATAGAACTAGAGTTAGGCTCTAAAATATTTTTCATGAAAATAACATATTCATGATCCTTAGAAAGTTTATACACATCAGAATGAATGTCCTTAAGCTTTTTAGAAATACTTTGAAAAGAAAAAATTTTCTGATCAAGATCTTTAGAATGATCTGATACTTCTTTAGTTAAAATTGAAATTCTATAATTTTTCTTCTCAATTTTTTTCTTGAGTTTGTAATTATCATTTTAAAGAAGTTTAAAAAATATATAAACTTCATCATAAGAAGATAAAAAGTTATCTTCATCAGAAGAAGATTCTTCATCAGAAGAATTATAATATTTATCATTGGTTTAATTTGTATTCAAAGATACATTGGTAATAGATTCAGAATTGTGTACCTTGGCCATTTGATAATGATTTTCATTGGGTAGTTTGGATAGTAGTCCAATATTATTCTTAGTATAAGATTCATACTCTAAGGATTCATCAGATGAGTCACCACCACTGGCACTCCATGTATTATTTTCCTTCAATTATTACTTAGCCTTAGTCTTCTAATATCACTTTTTATTTTTCTCAGAATTCTTTTTCATTTTTATCTTTTCTTTTAAGAATAGGAGAATCACCCATGATGTGTCTAGATATTTTGCATTCATATCAAGTGACTTCCGAATATTTATTTTATTTTATTTATTTCTTCTTATATCTATACTTAAAATATTTATTTCCCACAATTTTTTCATCTTTTGAGCAAGATTATCTAACTCATTCTCATAATGTTCACATTCACTTGACTCAAATAGAACAGTGAATTTCTTAGAATTAGATCATATAACCATTTTTTGAGTCTTGAATTTGGTAGTAGTAAAGGATACACTTCCATTTCCATTCTTCTTCTTATTCATATCATCATCTCTTTTCATTCTTGTCTCATATTGAAGAATAGTTCCAAAAATTTCATTAAGAGTAATAATTGAAACATTCCTATTTTCATTAATGGATGTTTTTTTTATTCCCACTCATATGGAATAATATCAATTATCTTTTCCACAATAGCTTCATCATCATGACTTGTTTTCTCCCATAGTTTTTAAAATGTTGACAATGGTCATAAATCCTTATAGAACCTTGCAAACTGGTTCTCCATAAAGAAATAAAAATCCACAATATTCAGCTCTCAACATAGTCCTTCTATCTTCTATCACTTTGGAAGTACCATAATGTGTAACCTCAAGTTTCTTCTAGATGCAGTTGGAAGCTTCCCAAGAAGATATTTGACTATATATATTCTTATTTATAGAAAACAACAAAGTATTTTGTACATTGTAGTTTAGTAGATATTCTGATTTTTATTGGTTGGTGAAGGTTTTGAATTCCTTGTCAGGAATTTCATAATCACCAATAAGTATAACAAAGTTGTTTACTCCATTGTAAATGAAAAATGTCTTCATTATATCTCTACAGTACCCATAATAATTTCCATCAAAAATAGGTGGTATGGAAGGAATTAGATTATCAACGGAACCAAAATTCATTCCTACCATTCTATAAGAAAATATCTTTCCAAAAAACTTGTAAGTAGTAACGGTTTATAAACAAAGATAAAAAACATTAAGAAAAACTTGAATAAGAAAAGTTCAGAATGAAAATAAAACATTGGAAAGAAAACTTATATGAGGTATAAGTATTTCAAAGACCTCCTCTAATACAAATTTTATGATTGAAATAATATATGTAGTTGCTCAATTAAAAGATGGGGTGAATTGTATGTTTAAAAAAAATTATTTTTAACCTCAAGGAAATCTATATTTAACAAGGTTAAACAAGGTAAATTCAAAACCCTTAAAATGGTTCTATGGAATAAACTTGCTTAGGTTCCGGAAATATGGTTCTGAAAATGAAACATATAAAAAGGTTAATTAAGAAAATATTCTACCTTAAAGAGTATAGAATCTTATTTATCAAATTAAATAAAATTATAAGAAAGTATTATATAGTTATACTTTCTTCCTTTATTAAAATGCAGCAGATATAAAACTTGGAACAAAAAAAGTAACAAGTAGAAATCATTTTATCCCAAAGGGTAAGGTATCCAACAAAATTGGATAAAGGTCCTTTGATTTATACTTTAGTGAAAGTTTGTCTTACCCTCACAAGGGTAATCCCTCGAAAGGAATATCAGAATCTGTCTTGTTATCCCTGCAAGCCCTCAATATTTAAGGAAGACGTAACCACTTTCTTCATATCCCTAGAAGTTCTATAACTTTAAGGTAGTCAGAACCACTTTCTTCGTATCCCTGGAAGACCTTGATTGTACTTAGCAACAATCAGAGACACACGAAGCAAGCTAAACTATAAGGCCCCAGCCTTAAACCTTACTATTACAAGATTACACATTGAGGATCTTTTCAGGTTTAGAGTTTTAGAGAATTAGATCATGAAACTTGCATTACATTCCTCATTTAAACAAAGTGGTTACATAAAAGACAGTATTCATTCTTCCCATCAACGGAAACATATTTAAAATAAAACATGGATTCTTTCTTGACGCATCCTTGAAACTATCACCACATCATGTACCTTTCCCTTGACCTGTGAAAAACATTTCAAAAACATGGGATGAGCATAAAAAGCTCAGTAAGGGTTATAAAAATATGGAAAGGAAACATGAGTTCATATATACATTATAATGAAATCACACTTTACCTATAAAACATAGGCATATCAAATCATGAACAAATCATCGAAAACATAAGACATAAAGGTAACTTGAGGCATTCATAACATTCTTACGTAGGGAGTAACCCTCTTGGTTCTGTTTGGAATACCCATCACAGTATATTCCCTAAATCTCTTCGGAGAAACCTTAACGTTTCACTCCTTCGCGTTACCCAATGCATTGGAGAGCTATATCGGGCTCACCCGCCCTTAGTTTATCACGGAACCACCCGTTTTCATAACAATGCCCAAGAACCATAACATAAATGTATCACATAAAACATTCATAAAGGAAACATAACATTTCCACATTTCAATCAAAATATAACATTTTAGTATATTGAAATAATGAATCCATTCAAAAAGAAACCATTTCCAAAACCATTTAAAACATTTAATAAAGAGATTTTTGAATCAAAGTGTCCCATACCACCTTGAAGCTTAAAATTTTAAACCATTAATATCCATATAAATAAATCCTTAAAACCATTTTGAAAACATGGATATTAATAAGAACAAATAATTAAAACATTTAAAACGATATTTTGGTTAAAGGGGTTTTACCAAAATTAGAGACACAAGAATACAATAATTGAGGAATAAAATTTAGTCAGAACTTTATAATATCATGAGAATAAATGGATTCATGATATAAAACTCCAAAGGACAGTATATACACCATATAAGAATGAATTGGTGCATAACAACAATGAACCCTCAATAGAAAAGTCAAATGTGATGAAATCCCTTATAAAGAAGGTATCCTTAAATTAAGGACAAATCAATCTCAAAAATATGTGTGACAAATATAAATACACCCAATATAAGTGGATATTAAGTGTACAACAATAAAAGGTCATTCAAACATATTCAATGGATGACATATTCAATGACTACATGTTGAACCCAACGAAATCGAAATTGGGTTAAAAAGTTCCCTTGACAGCCTAACGGCATCACATCAAAATGAGTTGATGAGAGATAAAAAGTGTATCTCATCACTTGGACATAAAATTTACATCAATAAGGATATATGAGAACATATCCCAACATAACAATATGTAAATTAAAAGACCCAAAAAAATAAGTCTTTTAAAAAAGAGGAGGGTGAAAGGTTCACTTACCGACTTGGGTATCTTTCAAAACATACACCCCATGAAAGAAGGACAATAGATCATTGATGTAAATACTCATAAACGAAAGTATATTACATAGAGAGTAGAATAATGAGCAGTACATACACCACTCAATGGAATTTGTGGCAAATGTAGCATAAATATCACAGGAATAAAAGTGAGATGAAAAATCCCTTACGAAAACTCGGTAGCCTAACGGCGCCACATAAAACTTTAGAATATGGATTGATGAGATCAAATAGGGTATCTCATCACATTACAATAAAATGTATAGCAAGAGGAATATAAAAGAATATCCCCCAACATTAGAAAGAGGAGATTAAAAGAAGTGACATAAAGGAGAGTACTTAAAAAGAAAGAGAGAGGTTAGATCTCTTACGAAAGTTCGGCAGCCTAACTGCGCCACTCAAAACTTCCAAAATGGATTGATGAGAGAGAATAGGGTCTCTCATCACATGAACATAAAAATTACAGTAAGTTTAATATAAAAGATCATCCCAATAACAAGAAAGATGAGCTTTTAAAAGGAATGACATAAAAATGTGTACTTAAAAAGAAAGAGAGGAGTAGGATCCCTTATCTCGAGTCCGACTTGACTCGATCGTTCTTTAACGTCCTGAATAATAAACTTGAGTTAATTTCTATTTGCTTAAGATATTTTTTAAGTTCATTATTCCTTTTATATCACTTATTTCCATGTTATAAACATTATGTAATCATTTAAGTTAATAATGTTTGTTTTGTCGATATTTGGTTCTTAAGTCGAAAGTGGACTTCTTACAATTACATGTTGTTCGTGTGGTCAAAGGTTCTTTATATCCAGAATGACATTCATGATTTGGATATCATATATATCATATATATCCAGCATATACATGTATTTATAATATTACATAATAATTTAGAGGTAAGAAATGAAATGCACCGTTCATGGAGACGGTAAGCCGTACGTACGCATGAACGCTACTTTCATTTCTTTGTCATATTAATGGAATTAAAACTAATATGAGAGGTATGTATATTTTAATTACAGAATTATATTCATAATTTATATGTATCATTTATCATATATATCCATTATATACATGTACATATAATAGTACATTACATTTGGGGATAAGAAATGAAATGTACCGTTCATGGAGATGGTAAGTCGTACGTACGCATGAACGCTACTTTCATTTATATCTCATACTTTAATGGAAAGAAATAATAATTATATATAGGTATATAATAATTCCAGTATAACATCATATATAATAACATTAAATTCATCTTTTATACATCCCATGTATGGCATTAACGAATCACATCACTTTGAGGGGGCGGTAGTCCGCACTTCCTTAAATGAAGATATCGCGTTTACCAATAATGGAAACCATAAAGGTATGCCCAAAATGAAAAAAAACAGAATCTTAAGTAAAACATAAACATATTTTATATCATATATAAAAATAGTGACATCATAATGGCCACCTTTGAAGGTGTTAAATGAGTATTGAACAATCATCGTTTTGGGAGACAGAATTTCGCCATCCACGGAAACCGTATGTTCTTTAACCATTTGATGTAGTTGTGTGAGAGTGTAGCTCGAATAAATCTTATAACAACATCCTAGAATATTGAAGATACTGGTGTTGTTACAAAAGATATAAATAAAAAGATTTTAGGGGGTTGGAGAAGCAAAATAAAACAAATGAACATGAGAGAATGAATTACCTTTAAAAGTGTAACTCCTTTTGATTTGAGCCTAAATGATTCCTTTGAAAGGATTCTGCACAAAGGGAATCCTCTAGGATGAGGAGAGAGATGTGGAGAGAGTAAATGGGCAGGGGTTGGCCGAGCCAAAGGCTTGACGAGTGTGTGAAATGAGGTAGAGGTGGGGGCCTTTTATAAGAGGAGAGGAGGGGCACTTTTGGAAAGTAAGAAATATTACTTTATTTGAAAATGTGTTTCGGTTTTTAAAGGTCCCACATTGATATAATTCGTCGATAAGGTGATAAGGGTTCGAAATACACCCATCCAATAAGTTTTGGACATGTGTAGTTCATAGATTTTACATTATCTTTCCATTTTATTTAAATCGTCAAATAATGATGTCATCGCTGCATCATTATTATGTCATAAATAATTTATTTTATTTAATGTCTAAAAATTATAAAAGAATTACTATGATGTAGGAAATCTTTTTAGATTTCCAATGACCATTTATAATAAAAAATCTGACTTGTATAACCCTACTTAAAAATTGTTTTAGTAAAACATATCATGTTTGTGTCATTTTTACTTTTACATAAAATAAAAAGTTATTTATGTCATTTCCCAACCAAAGTGGCTCCATGGGGTCCCCAAGTTTACCCATGGCTTTTCTTGGTCGGCCATTACACATCCAATGAGGGTAGAACATGTGTCAAGCTCATCTCATTTTATTAAAGCATTATTATTACCTTAAACTACACTAATTACCACTAATCGCGATTAAAAACATAATAAGTTACTATTCACCAAAAAATTATTTTTATCTCATTGAACCACATTTTACTTCTTAATGACAACCATGAATGTCGGATTTTTGAAATTCAAAATACAGAAGTGGTAAAATTTCATTTAAACGAAAAATCAGTTTTTATAAGTACCACTTAGTGGTTTCACTATTCATCAAAAATTGAAGTTTTTCAGAAAAATACCAAAAATTCACCCTAAGATATATATGATATTCCGAACTCAAAAATGAAGTCCATTTTACAAAATTCACAAAATATAAGTTGCATTAATTAATTTAATAATTAATTCCCGCTGTCAGAACAAATAGCCTGTTTTTATGAAACAATAAGTATCAAAAGATTGACACTAGTTTAAGTCCGATTTCAAAGTGAAATTAATTCCAACGACCACAATTGGATTTAATGGTAAAAATATTTTCTAATTTCACTTTAAAACCAATTCAAAAGATAATCTAATCATATAAATAAATTAGATTAAATAGAGGTTTTGAATTAAAATACAACATTTTACACTATTCATTAAAAAAATGAACTTTATCGAAAAAATACCAAAAATTTACACAAAGTAAAATTTGATGTCCCGATTCTAAAGAAGAGTTTTATTTGGTCCAAAAGAATGTATAAGAGTGATCAAAACTATATTTAATGACAGTTCTCCATCAAAAGGTGATAAGTGAACCTTTAGTGAAAACTAGGGCATATACGGCTAAAATTGAAATCTTTCCGTATTTTAAGCATTTATCTTTTATTGGATAAATGTAAAAACATTTAAAAACATATAATCATATTTTATTTATTTATATCCATTCCCGCCAATACAACGGCTACATGTTAACTACCATTTAAAATAATATTATTTTATTATTAGAGTGCAACGTAAGATTCTCAAGAGACTCGTTGTTGCGTGTTGGGTACACCATCGAGCATAGCGTCCCCTTTATAGTCATATTAATATTTTATTCACAAATTTGGATAAATAAGAAAATGTCCTATTCTTTATTTACCTGGGGTGTTACATCCTTCCCCCTTTTGGGAATTGCATCCTCGCAATTTTAAAATTGTGCTTGGAAACATCCTTGAAAGTCCCACATCGGAACAAGAGTCGGTAAAACAATCACTTTAAAATAAAGACAGATAAATACAGAGGTCACCCGAGTTAACCCATACTAGGACCCCATGTAGGAAAACATGGACATGGAGGAGAAAACATAGGGTCATGTTCTGATGGAGAGTGATAGAAAACATGTCTAGGAGAAAGTTAACAATAAGAAAATCAAAAACTTGTGATGGGTTAAAGGGTGTTGGGTTCCGCAGTAGGAAAAGTTAATAGACAAAAAATTTTTTTAAGTTACTTAATATTGAGGAATTTATTCATAAGGAAGCATAATCACTTATCATGTTGACTTTCAACTTTTATTAGATTCCTTACACAAACTCATATTTTCTCCAAAAGACGGGTATTTAGGAAGACTTATTCGCATTAATAGTACTATAATCACTTTTTAGAGAATCACCTAGTCTACAAAAGAGAACTATATACTTCCCATGTCTTTAGACTCTAACCGAAACCAAAACCAAAAAGGTTAGTACATGATCAGATAATCTAGAAAAGGATAACCCTATACAAAAAGAAAATCTATTCTTAATCTCCAATATTTGTCCAACAAAACCCAAGTTTCAAAGAGGACCATTCGATAAACAAATTGTCCATAAAATTATTCAAAGTAAACCACACTAAGGTTGAAACCCAAATATTTGAAGGATTTAGTCACATAGTCATCCAAGTTAAATCGTAACATTTATCTCCAAACAACATCTGTTTCTCCTAAAGTCTCGTATTGAAAAGTAATTAACCTAATCACATATCCTCCATGATAGGTTAATCATTTTCATAAATAACTCAAAATCAACTTACTCTTAATTGATAAAATCATATAACTAGAAAGAATCAGTCAAACTAATCAGGGACTTCACGTAGTCCAGTGGTAGGCGATAATACCAGTCGCACTTTGGTTGTGGGTTCGATTCCCACGGCTTTGTACGACGCGAGGGGTTGTCACACGGTCTGCGTGTTGTCCTTTTTCCAAAACTATATAATTCTTAAAACATTCCCCAAAATGAGATAAAATCTTCAAGAATAATCATAACACATTTTAACCTCAATTTTATCTCATTCCTTTCATTTTCCATCATATCATAGTGTAACCCATAATTACCTAAAAATTAAGGATCATATAAACCCTAATGGTTACCTTAATAATTATTACCTGAATTTCCACATCGAGTTGGCCATCTCGTACATGATGCACTAGAGAACTCACCAAGGTTAAAGTGGTTGATCATGACTCCTTGATATTTGGTTTAGAACAACCATGAGTTTCCTCATTGAATCCTCCATTTTATCTAGTCTCTTAATCAGAGAACCACCACAGTTTCCTTCAAACCTGTTGTCTCTTTGGTGCCTGCTAGATCCATCCATTCACTAAAAACAGAAATCTCAGTGTGAGTATATCAACAAAACCATCATGTACTAATGAGGAAGGTAAAAACTAAGATATACTTACTCATTCACTTTATCTAAAACTAGTACTCTTTCTGAAATCCTAACCATTATGGTAATGTCACTTATGCTTAAAGAATACCCTAACCTCTAAAGTTATCTAAACTGACCTTTGATACCAACTATAAGGCCCCAGCCTTAAACCTTAATTAATCTTGAGTTATTACAAGATTACACATTGAGGATCTTTTCAGGTTTAGAGTTTTAGAGAATTAGATCATGAAACTTGCATTACATTCCACATTTAAACAAAGTGGTTACATACAAGACAGTATTCATTCTTCCCATCAACGGAAACATATTTAAAATAAAACATGGATTCTTTCTTGACGCATCCTTTGAAACTATCACCACATCATGTACCTTTCCCTTGACCTGTGAAAAACATTTCAAAAACTTGGGATGAGCATAAAAAGCTCAGTAAGGGTTATAAAAATATGGAAAGGAAACATGAGTTCATATATACATTAGAATGAAATCACACTTTACCCATAAAACATAGGCATATCAAATCATGAATAAATCATCGAAAACATAAGACATAAAGGTAAATTGAGGCATTCATAACATTCTTACGTAGGGAGTAACCCTCTTGGTTACGTTTGGAATACCCATCACAGTATATTCCCTAAATCTCTTCGGAGAAACCTTAACGTTTCACTCCTTCGCGTTACCCAATGCATTGGAGAGCTATATCGGGCTCACCCGCCCTTAGTTTATCACGGAACCACCCGTTTTCATAACAATGCCCAAGAACCATAACATAAATGTATCACATAAAACATTCATAAAGGAAACATAACATTTCCATATTTCAATCACAATATAACATTTTAGTATATTGAAATAATAAATCCATTCAAAAAGAAACCATTTCCAAAACCATTTAAAACATTTAATAAAGAGATTTTTGAATCAAAGTGTCCCATACCACCTTGAAGCTTAAAATTTTAAACCATTAATATCCATATAAATAAATCCTTAAAACCATTTTGAAAACATGGATATTAATAAGAACAAATAATTAAAACATTTAAAACGATATTTTGGTTAAAGGGGTTTTACCAAAATTAGAGACACAAGAATACAATAATTGAGGAATAAAATTTAGTCAGAACTTTATAATATCATGAGAATAAATGGATTCATGATATAACACTCCAAAGGACAGTATATACACCATATAAGAGTGAATTGGTGTATAACAACAATGAACCCTCAATAGAAAAGTCAAATGTGATGAAATCCCTTATAAAGAAGGTATCCTTAAATTAAGGACAAATCAATCTCAAAAATATGTGTGACAAATATAAATACACCCAATATAAGTGGATATTAAGTGTACAACAATAAAAGGTCATTCAAACATATTCAATGGATGACATATTCAATGACTACATGTTGAACCCAAAGAAATCGAAATTGGGTTAAAAAGTTCCCTTGACAGCCTAACGGCATCACATCAAAATGAGTTGATGAGAGATAAAAAGTGTATCTCATCACTTGGACATAAAATTTACATCAATAAGGATATATGAGAACATATCCCAACATAACAATATGTAAATTAAAAGACCCAACAAAAGAAGTCTTTTAAAAAAGAGGAGGGTGAAAGGTTCCCTTACCGACTTGGGTATCTTTCAAAACATACACCCCATGAAAGAAGGACAATAGATCATTGATGTAAATACTCATAAACGAAAGTATATTACACAGAGAGTAGAATAATGGACAGTACATACACCACTCAATGGAATTTGTGGCAAATTTAGCATAAATATCACGGGAATAAAAGTGAGGTGAAAAATCCCTTACGAAAACTCGGTAGCCTAAGGGCGCCACATAAAACTTCAGAATATGGATTGATGAGATCAAATAGGGTATCTCATCACATTACAATAAAATTTACAGAAAGAGTAATATAAAAGAACATCCCCCAACATTACAAAGAGGATATTAAAAGAAGTGACATAAAGGAGAGTACTTAAAAAGAAAGAGAGAGGTTAGATCTCTTACGAAAGTTCGGCAGCCTAACGGCGCCACTCAAAACTTCCAAAATGGATTGATGAGAGAGAATAGGGTTTCTCATTATAAGGCCCCAGCCTCAAAACTTACTTAATCTTGAGTTATTACAAGATTACACGTTGAGGATCTTTTCGGGTTTAGAGTTTTAGAGAATTAGATCATAAAACTTGCATTACATTCCACATATAAACAAAGTGGTTACATAAAGATAGTATTCTTCATTCCCATCAATGGAAACACATTTAAAATAAAACATGGATTATTTCTTCACACATCCTTGACTCTATCATCTTATCATGTACCTTTCCCTTGACCTGTGAAAAACATTTCAAAAACATGGGATGAGCATAAAAACTCAGTATGGGTTATAAAAAAAACATGGAAAGGAAACATGAGTTCATATATACATAAGAATGAAATCATACTTTACCCATACAACATAGGCACTTTAACATACTTCATAAAATCATGAATAAATCATAGAAATCATAATACGTAAAGGTAACTTGAAGCATTCATAACATTCTTACGTAGGGAGTAACCCTCTTGGTTACGTTTGGAATACCCATCACAGTATATTCCTTAAAATCTCTTCGGAGAAACCTTAACGTTTCACTCCTTCGCGTTACCCAATGCATTGGAGAGCTATAACGGGCTCACCCGCCCTTAGTTTATCACGGAACCACCCGTCTTCATAATAATGCCCAAGAACCATAACATAATCATATCACATAAAACATGCATAAAGGAAACATAACATTTCCACACTTCAATCACGAGATATCAATACAACACATTGATATAATAAAAACATTATGAAAACCATTTTCAATACTAAAATAAAAGAAAAGTAAAACTTGGTATTTATTTTTCTTTTAAAAAAGAAGGTATGGCTTGTAGAGGAAGCCGAAACTCAAATAACGGTTACGACGGCGGAGAAGTCGTTGTCGCCGCATACGTACGACAAAAACATTCCCTTTTGTAGTTTAGTAAACACATCGTATAAAAAAGATTCCTTTTGAGTAAACGTAAAAGTCAAAGGGGTTTATACACCGTATAAAAGAAAGTTGTGTATAAAATAAAATATGCCTCAACGAAAGGAGATTGAGACGAAGTCCCATACCTCGTATCTGACTTGACTCGACCGTTCTTTAGTTTCCTGAATAATAAACTTGAGTTAATCTCTAAATTCTTATGAAACTTTTTCAAGTTCATTATTCCTTTTATACCATGTTATTAACATCATGTAATCAGTTTAATAATGTTCATTTTGTCGGTATTTGGTTCTTAAGTCAAAAATAGTCTTCTTACACTTACATGTTGTTAATTTGGTCAAAGGTTCATTACATCCAGAATGGTATTCATGATGTAGATATCATATATGTCATGTATATCCAGTACATACATTCATTTAGAATCTTACATCACATTTAGAGGTAAGAAATGAAATGCACCGTTCATGGAGACGGTAAGCCGTACGTACGCATGAACGCTACTTCCATTTCTATTTCATATTTTCTGGAATGGAATCATAATGATATAAGAGTATATTATAATTGCAGTATAATAACATATATAATATCATTAACTTTATCCTTTACACATCCCACATATGGTATTAACGAATCAAATCACTTTTAGGGGGCGGTAGTCCGCACTTCCTAAAATGAAGATATCGTGTTTTACCCATAATGGAAACCATAAAGGGGTGACCAAAATGAAAAAAACAGAAGCTTAAGGAAAACATAAACATATTATATATCATATATAAAAATAGTGACATCATAATGGCCACCTTTGAAGGTGTTAAATGAGTGTTGAACAATCATCGTTTCGGGAGGCAGAATTTCGCCATCCACGGAAACCGTATGTTCTTTAACCATTTGATGTAGTTGTGTGAGAGTGTAGGTCAAATAAATCTTATAACAACATCCTTGTATATTTAAGATACTGGTGTTGTTACAAAATAAGTAAATAAAAAGAGTTTAGGGGGTTGGAGAAGCAAAATAAAACCAATGAACATGAGAGAATGAATTACCTTTAAAAAGTGTAACTCCTTTTGGTTTGAGCCTAAAGGCTTCCTTTGAAAGGATTTTGACCAAAGGGAATCCTCTAGGATGATGAGAGGGATGTGGAGAGAGTAAATGGGCAGGGGTTGGCCGAGCCAAAGGCTTGAAGAGTGTGTGAAATGAGGTAGAGGTGGGGGCCTTTTATAAGGGGAGAGTAGGGGCACTTTTGGAAAGTAAAGAAATATTACATTATTTGAAAATGTGTTTCGGTTTTAAAAGGTCCCACATTGATAGAATTCGTGGATAAGGTGATAAGGGTTCGAAATCCACTCATCCAATTGGTTTTGGCCATGTGTAGGTTTTAGATTTTTCATTATCTTTCCATTTTATTTAAATCGTCAAATAATGATGTCATCACTGCATCATTAGTATGTCATAAATAATTAAATTTATTTAATGTCTAAAAATTATACAAAAATACTATGATATAGGAAATCTTTTTAGCTTTCCAATTACTATTTATAATCAAAATTTGGACTTGTATAACCCCACTTAAAAATTGTTTTCGTAAAACATATTATGTTTGTGTCATTTTCACTTTAACATTAAATAAAAAGTAATTTATGTCATTTCCCAACAAAAGTGGATCCATGGGGTCCCCAAGTTGGCCCATGGCTTGTCTTGGTCGGCCATGACTCACCCAATAGGTGTAGGACAAGTGTCATGGTGTTTTCACATTCTTATAATATCATTTTTACCTTAAACTACACTAAATACCACTAATCGCGATTAAAAACTTAATAAGTTACTATTCACCAAAAAATTATTATAATCTCATTGAACCACATTTTACTTCTTAATGACAACCATGTATGTTGGATTTTCAAAATTCAATACACATTAGTGGTAAACTTTCAATTAACTGAAAAATCATTTTGCTTGATTACCACTTAGTGGTTTCATTATTCATCAAAAATTGATGTTTTTCAGAAAATTACCAAAAATTCACCCTAAGCTATATTTGATATTCCGAATTCAAAAATGAAGTCCATTTTACAAAATTCAAATCATATAAGTCACATTAATTAATTCAATAATTAATTCCCGCTGCCAGAGCAAATAGCGTGTTTTTACAAAACAATAAGTATCAAAAGATTGACACCAGTTTAAGTCTAATTTCAAAGTGAAATTGATTCCAATGACCACCATTGGATAAAATTGTAAAAATATATTCTAATTTCACTTGAAAACCAATTCAAAACATAATCTAATCATATAAATAAATTATATTAAAAAGTAGTTTTGATGTAAAATGCAGTATTTTTCACTATTCATTAAAAAATGAACATTGTCAGAAAAATACCAAAAATTCACACAAGGTAAATTTTGATGTCCCAATCATAAAGAATAAGTTTATTTTGACAAACATAGTTTATAAAATTGTCAAAATATAGATTCAAAAAATGGTTTGCCATCAAAATGCAGTAAAACAATCTTTTAAGAATATTAGTGTATTCCATGCATAAGATTGTATTTATTTTCATTTTAAGCCTCTATAACACTATCTTAATCATTAATAGACATAGATAAAAATATCTATTAATCATTACTTACTTGGGATGTTACACTCATCACATGAACATAAAAATTACAGTAAGTGTAATATAAAATATCATCCCAATAACAAGAAATATGAGCTTTTAAAAGGAATGACATAAAAATTTGTACTTAAAAAGAAAGAGAGGAGTAGGATCCCTTACCTCGGGTCCGACTTGACTCGATCGTTCTTTAACGTCCTGAATAATAAACTTGAGTTAATTTCTATTTTCTTAAGATAATTTTTTAAGTTCATTATTCCTTTTATATCACTTATTTCCATGTTATAAACATTATGTAATCATTTAAGTTAATAATGTTTGTTTTGTCGATATTTGGTTCTTAAGTCGAAAGTGGACTTCTTACAATTACATGTTATTCGTGTGGTCAAAGGTTCTTTATATCCATAATGACATTCCTGATTTGGATATCATATATATCATATATATCCAGCATATACATGTATTTATAATATTACATAATCATTTAGAGGTAAGAAATGAAATGCACCGTTCATGGAGACGGTAGGCCGTACGTACGCATGAACGCTACTTTCATTTCTTTGTCATATTAATGGAATTAAAACTAATATTAGAGGTATGTATATTTTAATTACAGAATTATATTCATCATTTAGATGTATCATTTATCATATATATCCATTATATACATGTACATATAATAGTATATTACATTTGGGGTTAAGAAATGAAATGTACCGTTCATGGAGATGGTAAGCCGTACGTATGCATGAACGCTACTTTCATTTATATCTCATACTTTAATGGAAAGAAATAATAATGATATATAGATATATAATAATTCCAGTATAACATCATATATAATAACATTAAATCCATCTTTTATACGTCCCATGTATGGCATTAACGAATCACATCACTTTGAGGGGGCGGTAGTCCGCACTTCCTTAAATGAAGATATCGCGTTTACCAATAATGGAAACCATAAAGGTATGCCCAAAATGAAAAAAACAGAAGATTAAGGAAAACATAAACATATTTTATATCATATATAAAAATAGTGACATCATAATGGCCACCTTTGAAGGTGTTAAATGAGTATTGAACAATCATCGTTTCGGGAGACAGAATTTCGCCATCCACGGAAACCGTATGTTCTTTAACCATTTGATGTAGTTGTGTGAGAGTGTAGCTCGAATAAATCTTATAACAACATCCTAGTATATTTAATATACTGGTGTTGTTACAAAAGAAATAAATAAAAATAGTTTAGGGGGTTGGAGAAGCAAAATAAAACAAATGAACAAGAGAGAATGAATTACCTTTAAAAGTGTAACTCCTTTTGATTTGAGTCTAAAGGCTTCCTTTGAAATGCTTCTTCCCAAAGGGAATCCTCTAGGATGAGGAGAGGGATGTGGAGAGAGTAAATGGGTAGGGGTGGCCGAGACAAAGGCTTGAGGAGTGTGTGAAATGAGGTAGAGGTGGGGGCCTTTTATAAGAGGAGAGGAGGGGCACTTTTGGAAAGTAAGAAATATTACTTTATTTGAAAATGTTTTTCGGTTTTTAAAGGTCCCACATTGATATAATTCATTGATAAGGTGATAAGGGTTCGCAATCTACCAATCCAATAAGTTTTGGACATGTGTAGTTCATAGATTTTACATTATCTTTCCATTTTATTTAAATCGTCAAATAATGATGTCATCGCTGCATCATTATTATGTCATAAATAATTTATTTTATTTAATGTCTAAAAATTATAAAAGAATTACTATGATGTATTAAATCTTTTTAGATTTCCAATGACCATTTATAATAAAAAATCTGACTTGTATAACCCTACTTAAAAATTGTTTTAGTAAAACATATCATGTTTGTGTCATTTTTACTTTTACATAAAATAAAAAGTTATTTATGTCATTTCCCAACCAAAGTGGCTCCATGGGGTCCCCAAGTTGAGCCATGGCTTGTCTTGGTCGGCCATTACACATCCAATGAGTGTAGAACATGTGTCAAGCTCATCTCATTTTATTAAAGCATTATTATTACCTTAAACTACACTAATTACCACTAATCGCGATTAAAAACATAATAAGTTACTATTCACCAAAAAATTATTTTTATCTCATTGAACCACATTTTACTTCTTAATGACAACCATGAATGTCGGATTTTTGAAATTCAAAACACAGAAGTGGTAAAATTTCATTTAAACGAAAAATCAGTTTTTATAAGTACCACTTAGTGGTTTCACTATTCATCAAAAATTGAAGTTTTTCAGAAAAATACCAAAAATTCACCCTAAGATATATATGATATTCCGAACTCAAAAATGAAGTCCATTTTACAAAATTCACAACATATAATTTGCATTAATTAATTTAATAATTAATTCCCGCTGTCAGAACAAATAGCGTGTTTTTATGAAACAATAAGTATCAAAAGATTGACACTAGTTTAAGTCCGATTTCAAAGTGAAATTAATTCCAACGACCACAATTGGATTTAATGGTAAAAATATTTTCTAATTTCACTTTAAAAACAATTCAAAAGATAATCAAATCATATAAATAAATTAGATTAAATAGAGGTTTTGAATTAAAATACAACATTCTACACTATTCATTAAAAAAATGAACTTTATCGAAAAAATACCAAAAATTTACACAAAGTAAAATTTGATGTCCCGATTCTAAAGAAGAGTTTTATTTGGTCCAAAAGAATTTATAAGAGTGATCAAAACTATATTTAATGACAGTTCTCCATCAAAAGGTGATAAGTGAACCTTTAGTGAAAACTAGGGCATATACGGCTAAAATTGAAATCTTTCTGTATTTTAAGCCTTTATCTTTTATTGGATAAATGTAAAAACATTTAAAAACGTATAATCATATTTTATTTATTTATATCCATTCCCTCCAATACAACGGCTACATGTTAACTACCATTTAAAATAATATTATTTTATTATTAGAGTGCAACGTAAGATTCTCAAGAGACTCGTTGTTGCGTGTTGGGTACACCATCGAGCATAGCGTCCCCTTTATAGTCATATTAATATTTTATTCACAAATTTGGATAAATAAGAAAATGTCATATTCTTTATTTACCTGGGGTGTTACATAAACAAGGTGTTCAAAACGCACAAATCATGAGAGTCTCTCTCTATAAATCACTTCATAGAATGTAAAATCTAGATTTAGGGAATGATTATGAGATTTTTCAAATGAGCTCCTATTTATAGTAAAAATTCCAAAGGTAGGCTCCCTCCTCTAAGAGTCGTATTTTTTCTTGAATCTCAGAGGGATGTGTACATGTTTCACTCAACCAATGGTTAGTTGGAATAGATTGCATGACATTGTTTCCTAATAATAACATATACAAGAAATATATATTAGATTAACCAAAACTGAATATAAGAAGTATAAGGAAAAATAGAATTAGGGGTCTAAACATATAAACAATCAGAATCTATAAAACATGGATATTATGATTCCGTTTTACAATAAGTTGGAAATATAAATTCTAATGATTCTGGAGTCTGAATTCGAATGAATTCAGAATCAGAATTATGAGGAATTTGGACTCTTATTTCTGAGGATTTTAGAGTCTGAATTTTGAGTAATTCAGAGTCTGAGTTATGATGAATTAAAATTCTTAATTCTGAAAATTTCGGACTCTGAAATTCAGATAATTTGGAATCTGGATTTCAAAAAATTAAGAGTTTGAATTTCAAAGAATTCAGAATTTTAATTTTAGAGAATTGGGAGTCTGAATTTCAGATATTTAGGAGTCTGAATTTCATAGAATTTAGAGTCTGAATTTCTGAGAATTTTGGGTCTTAATTTTAGAGAATTTATAGTTTGAATTTTAGGGAATTCAGAGGAAAAATATAAGAGAATTTGGATTCTGAATTTCAATGAACTCGAATTATAAATTTCAGAGAATTCAGAGTCTGAATATCATATAATTCTGATTGTGAATTTCAAATAATTCACAGTCTAAAAAATGAACTCTCTATATTCAAGGAATTATAAAATTATGATTTTTTTACTAAATTTACAAATTTTAAACATAGTAATAAAATATGCATGGTTTTAAGAAAACTTATAAAATATATAATGAAAAATAGGTTAAGGGAAAAAATTTCCTTAGAGAAGGGAAATTTTCCATAAGAAAAATAATCCTTAGGTAAAATATGACATTCCTTATGATAAAGTTTTTGTGATTTTTAATATATAGAGTAATGTAAATTTCATATAGAATCCTTATTAAATCAACAATGGTTTAGTTTTTTGTGTGTCTGGTATGAATTTTTGATAGACCATTTATGTGGACTAGATTTATCTGTGTGTTGTGTGTGCTATTTCCGTTTGTGAGCACTCTATCCTTCACCTTTTGGTGTATAGTGAGATTAGAAAGCTCTTTTGAGCTAGTTAATCCCTCATTTATTAATTTTATATACCATGTGGTAGGGGTTTAATCTTGTGTATCAATGGGAAGTTGTTTTTCCGTCACCTAATTAATACAAAGAACATTTTAGTTGAAATTGATTGAATAAGGGAATGATTTAGATATATTTTAGAGATTTCATATTATTGTGATATTTTTGTTTCATGGGATAAATATCCTACTAAAAATTGAAATTGGATAACCACTTATAATTAGTTAATGAAATGGTTTCCTTGAGATTTATGGCTTGTATGATAATTCCCTAAATTAAAAAAGTACAATTGAAAAAACCCCCTTTTTGAAAAATATGAAAGAAAGTTTTATGTTGTTCTTGTTTTGTTACCATACACTTGGGAGGTGTATGGATGATGTGTGTTAGTGGGAGGCCATTATATGGGGAGGTGATGTGTAGAAATATAATATGGGGATAAAATGTTTGTCGGGTCGTGGTGTGGGACATCGACAAGATTGGTTTATTTGGCCATGTTGTGGGGTGGTGATGTGTGATGTGATATGAGGCCATTTTATATGGTGTTAAAGTGGTTTTATGATGTAGTGTGGGTAAATTTGTGGTTATTATGAGTCCATGCCATGTGGTGTCATTTTTTGGTCGTGTTACATTGAATATGAGAAGATAGTGGTTTTTTGTGTTAGATGAATGGATAGTGATGGAATAATTGGTTAGTAATGTTTTAAATGTCTTGGAATGGTTTGGATATTGGGATGGAAATGGTTAATGAAAGAATTAATAATGATATGTTTTGTTAAATGTGGTCAATTCTCAATATTAAAACAAACGAGTTGGATGATGGAATTGGTTGGAAATGAAAAATGTTTCTTGGGGTCGGTGTAGTGATCTGCACATAGTGGTGGTAGGAAAATTGAAAATGTTATAAGTTAGTCAGTGATTTGTTGTGAACCCATAGTTTGGGCATGAGTGTAGATCATATAAATATTTTATGCCCCTTTTTATTTTATATACACACCATAATCATGTTTATAATCATGTTACAACACCCTTATATTTATACATGGTGTGTTTTTTCCTACATCTTGGTGATGATGATAGATGGACAGGTACTTGTTCTTTCCCTCTCTTTCTTCCAGGTGAGTATATATGAAAAGGATATGATTGGAGAATGTTTTATTTTTCACTAGGTGAGGGACCAGGTGTCTTTGGCTGAGATGTGATAGGATCATGCAATGGGGTGGTGGCCAAGTGTCTTTAAAAGATATGTGATATGACAGTTCTATTGGGTCATGGTTTGTGTTCTATAGAAGAGATAGAAGTTCTAATATGTAAAAATTTTGGGTGTGATAATAAAAAATCAATGGTAAATTAGTGAGTAATAATGTTAATTGATATTATTATTATTATGTTTTAATAGTTTCGTTGCGTTATATGGTGACCATGCCTTGGTGAGGATTGGGTTGGATTGTTTACTTGTTTTATGTACAATTGGTTCTATAGTCTACTCATGGGTACATTAATAAGCTTCTTTCACATGTGCATGATAAAATTTATTTTTCTGACTGAGTATACTTTCATACTCACCCTACATATATAAAATGATTTTTATGTCTCCTGGAGGACAATGTAGCCCATGTTGTACATTACTAGTTAAGACCATTGGCAATTTATTTCACCAATGATTTAGTATTTCATTTGGTTATTAGCATAGGATACTTTTATCTGTACTGATTTTATTTATACATGCATTGTGGGATGATTTTTTTCATTAATTTTAAATTATATCATGGATATTCCTGTGGTTTATTTATCCTATCTCTCATTCCGATATTATTATATAGTGCAATTCCTCCCATTTCAAGAGAAGTTTATACCATCGGTGATATTAACCAACTCAGGGCCAACTGGAGGTGGGACTTAGGGTTCATTATCTCTCTCCCTTAATTAGGATATCTTTAGTGAAAGGTGGTTATGAAAGAGTGGTATCAGTGGTGATGATTTAGAGATAGGATCGATTTTTTTATTTTGGCACATTGAGGAGTGCATGGGTTGGTGTGGAAAAACTTTCAAACGACCTTGGTGCATGATATATGCTAAAGAGACAAGATATGATATAGGATTATAGTTCCACTATGATCTAGTGTATAGAATCCAAGATTATTCAATTATAAAGGGAGGTGGAACAATTTTAAATGTATATACCTAGAATAGGTTCATGAACTATGATGACTTGCGTTCGTGATTCAATTGGGAGGTATTAGTTATGGGAAATTTGAAATAAGTTAAAATTAATTTAATGAATGTTAATAAAAATTCCACACTTCCTGGTCTTAGAAGGATATTGTTTTCTTTTCAGATATGTCTCCTTGACTTCATCAATGTGTGGTTCAGGAAGTAAGGGTTCAGTAGGATGACATGTTTGATCAGAGAAGTGTTGATCTAGTTGGGGAATATGATTATTGGAAGAGTATGTTATGATCATTTTTGTTTGAATTTTTTGGGAAATTACAAGGGTATTTTTTTTAAAGTGGAGATAAAGAGTCATTTAGATGAGGTTCGTATCACCTTCAATTAAATTACATCCCCAGTGGAGTATTGGGTCTATTTGGTAATTAGTTAGATGCAAGCTATTGTGAATTAGTGGTGGATACTATATCCATGAGAGCAAAAGTGGGTTGATGTTTCCTGAGTCTAATTTCAAAATATTTTTCAGGAATAGTTTCTTTCATCGACCATGACGGCAGTGGTGATGCAGGAGCCTCTCTCTCTCTAACATGGGAGTAAGTGAAGGGGTTGTCAATCAAGTTCAGGGATCTTATATATTTTTTACAAGATATTTTTCATGATGAGGAGTCTCAAGTGATATGTCTTGAGGAGGTTCTCCTTTCATGTATCCATTATTAACTTACTCCCTTTATGCTTCCGATATATTTCTAGGTTCAGAAGAAGGACGAGTTTATGAAATAGATTCATCCTCAATATTATTTTACCCATGAGAGGGAATCCATCAAAGTTTTTCTAGGATAAGAGTTATCAGTGGTAGGTTTTAAGCACTATGAACATTGATATTTCAAGTAGTAGGGAGTGGACATCATTGATATCCTTTATGGCCTTAAGTGGAAGGTGGTTTCCATGCTTTTCTAGGGGAATTTATAAAATCACGTTTTGTTTATGGGGTTTATATCCAATACCAAAACTAGTTCCCAATGATTCTTCAAGATTAGTTTGGTGGAGGAAGACATGTTTAGAACCAACCAAATTAGTAATTTCTAGTAGTTACATTTTTGTAGTAGGGGCAGTAGTCTTATGCTTCGCTAAGGGGAGATGGTGACTGTCAAGGATGAACATAGGGCATTCTGTGATTTTAGGGACCTCATCCTGAGCGTGGTCATTGAGTTGGCCGTTAGCTGTGAGGTAAAAGATTTGGACATGGCTAGTTTCACACAATGGGAGAAGTAGTTACATAGGGGACAAAGATCATTTGAGGTATTCTTAGCTTTTCATATACCCTTGTTTATGCCTTGTTTTATTCAATAGCTTCACTCTACCTTGTTACACCATTTCTATTACATGTGTTGGGACTGGACGTAAAGGGGATTCCATTTATCATGGTGTTGACCATTACATTCAAAGGCTAAACTAGCTTGTTTGATGTGTGATAAGGGTGTAGACTAAAAATTTTGATGTATCAGTCCCATGGAGATATTTTCTTAATTCATTTATAGTCATAAGATGTCATCCTTGGAATCAACTTGTTGTATTATATGCATGCTATCATCGGAATCTTCTGGAGGCGAGTAATTTTATGAGATATTGATAGCTAGCATATTGTTTTTATTTACAAGAGTGGTTGTAAGGTGGGTAGTATACCTGAATATACCCTTATTTATTTTATGATCCATTTGTTATGGATTCATTGGACACTAGGATGGTGGAGGTTCTCGAGGTTGTTGGGGGAGTTTTTGGATGTTATCCCATAAGAGGTCGGAACACTACCCCCTCAACCTGATGTTGAGTTCAGGATAAAATTGACCCCTATTTCATCTATTATTTTGACATATTATTTTCATTTGACACCTTCTATCTTACATGATATTCAAATTCAGATAGCTGATCTAATGTAGAAAAGTTTTTTCCATCCTAGTGTGTAAGCATGGGGTGCTCTAGTGTTGATCTTTACAAAGGCAGATCTTAGTATAAGGTTATGTATAGACTGCGGGATATTGAATTGGATAAAATTGAAGAACTATTATCCTATTATGATGAAAAATTATCTTTTCAAAATGTTGATAGGGGATGTTTGGTTCTTAGTGATTCTTTTGTGGTCTTGGTGTCACTAGTTGAGTAAGAAGGAGGGAGATATCCCAAATACATCATTTAGATGTTGGTATGGGAACAGTGAGTTTGTGGTCATTATTTTTAGTTTAAAAAAATACAAATTGTCTTCATAGGCCTCAATAAATCTGTGTTTTATAAATTATGGGACCACTTCATAGTCCTATTCATCATTCTAATATTAGTCTAATTGATGGAAGAGGAGGAGGATACAGATCAAATTAGTTTAGTCTTTCCGATACATCGATGCTTCTATCTCCATGGAAAGTTTTCCAAGGGAAAGTTTTCAAAATGATATGTACATTTTCATGGAACATGTGGTGTATCATAAGGGTGTGACAATGGATCTCTCAATGGTTGAGATAATTGTTTCTTGGCAAGCACCTAATGATGTGGTAGAGGATCATATCTTCCTTGGCATCACAAGTTAATATTGGGGTTTTTTCTAGATTTCTCTAAAGTTTTATCCACTCTAACCATATTGAATTTGAAGGAATACCATTTTTTATAGATTTATCCCTAGAGGACAGTGTTTAGTTACCTAAAAGAGATATTGGTAAGTGCTTTACTACTTTTATTTCATAATGGTGTGTTGTTTGAGGTGTTTTAGGACATGTCCCATGTAGTCTTGGTATGTGGGTATATATAGTAGAGGGAAGTTATCTCATATGGGACTAGGTAGTTAATTCTCTATGAGAATAACTATGCCACCCCATATATAAGGTGATCAATAACTATGTTTATGCAGAATTTGGTACAGAATTACCTTATTGGGGAGCGCTTTGTGATCTTGACAGATCAAAAGAGGATGAGATATAACCTTTCTTAGAATGATCTGAATATGTGGCTATATATGTGGGTAGTGTTTCTTCAGTATTATTATTTTAAAATCTCATAGACCTCAAGAAAGGTAAATGTTGTGGAAAATCCTTGGATTAGTAATTTATAGAAGAATGTTGTTATAGAGTCTGAGGACATTTGGAAAGAGATGGAGGATTGGGAATCCTTTCCCCTAGATGAAACGATAGTTGATTGTAGAGGATATATTTTTAAGATAATTGTGAAGTATTCTCTAATATGGTATGTGGAGTAGTCTCAGTGGGTATACTCATAGATATAGGTGATGCGTGATCATGTTTTCCAAGGTGATACTTTAAAAGGATAGTCAGGGGATTCTCATTACCTGATGTTTTCTAGAGAAATATGTTCATTCTGGAATAGATATAAGAAAAATTATATCATGAGTTTTGTATCCCACCTTTGGTAGTACAATCAAGAGTGTCCAATATGTTCCATTTCTTGATGATGCAATTTCTATGGCCCGAGATAAATCATGAAGTGGATGATTTTTTGGATCAATGATTGGTTTTCCAGTAGGTAAATGATAAGAATCATGTTTCTAAATGTTAGTTGAAGACTTTTGATGTCCTCAAGTAAACTTGGGATGAAATATCGATGGAATATTTCATAAGGTTACCCAAGGATAGAGAGGTTGTGATGCTATCTGAGTAATATATGATCAATTGATGAAATCGTCCCACTTCCAAAGAACCTAGGAGTCGGGAAACACATATGTTTTTGGGAGGATGTATATGGTTGAGGTGGTATTATTAAATAGTATCCCAAGTTACATTATCCCAGATCAGGATATAATTTGTACCTATCAAGTCTTCTGTGGGTTTGAAAATGCTATTGGAACTCAATTACACTTTAGAACTACATTCCCACAACAGAAGGATGGTTAAATTGAAAAGACTATCCAGACATTATAGAATATGTTTCGGGAATGCATCTTAGACATTGGAAGTTCATGGGCATGAAAACAACATTTTGTTGAGTTTTCTTATAATTATAGTTATCAGTAATTTAAATATGTGGCCCCATTTGGGGATTTTATGGGTGACCGTGTTGTTCTCTTTGTACTTGATAGTGGTTTGGGAGGTAGCTAGTCTTGTCTCTTATGTGGCATAAAGTATGAATGAAAAATTCTATCTTATTTGTGATAGGATAAAATAATTACAAGACCAACATAAATCTCATGGTGATCATACTTGGATGCCCTTAGAGTGCATGGATAGATAACATGTATTTTTGAGAGTCTCCCATTGACATGGAAAGCAAAGGATTGGTTGGGAGTAAGCATTCTACCATTTTAGTTAGATCCTTTTAGGTTTTTGGGTTAGTTTACGAGGTGGAATATTGGTAGGAATTACCACTGTGCATGGAGAGGATTCACTACATCTTCCATGTCTCACAACTCCATCAATTTATTTATGATGAATCCCATGTCCTTGACTTGGGATAGTTGGATATCAAGGATGACATGATGTTTTTGGATTTCATAGTAGATATATGGGATTTTTAGGAGAAGGTTATTCATAGGAATACCATTCTATTGATTCATTTATTGTCAGGGAATGAGAGACTAGTCGAGAGTACATGGGAGAGCGAGATGAAAATGCGTTATCAGTACCTAAATCTATTTCGATTTTTGTATTACTCTAATTTTCCTTGTGATGCTATGTTTGGATCATAATATTTTATGAGATGTGATATACTTCTCTATGTATTATAAGAGGCGACATTCCTTTATTACACTATTCTATTTATGTGTGATGTGTGATGATTTTTTGAAAAATTAAAACGGGAGGACTAGATTCACAATAAAGAATCATTATACTACTATGCAATTAAAAACATCAGAGAAAGTTAGTGTATCCCATAGATGATATTATATTGACAGGGATGATAGAATTAATATATTCATATGTTCAGGGTAATATAGGTTTTTGGTTATATCAGTTATTCATTTGGGATGTGAAAAGGTTGAGATGGTTGTGAAGTGATTGTGTAATAATGTTGGTGTTCATGGATTGTACCAAATGGGGTGGTGTTGTTCTAAATAATATTTTGTGATGTGGATCTATATTGATATGGTTTATCCAGCTGTTTATGGGTGTTTTGGTTGGTGAGTTTTGTTGGTGGTAATAATTTTGGTACAATGATATCCTTGAGAGGTATATCATGGGGTGGGTGGGTGAACCCTTTCTTTTTATAGGTTTGGTTTTCATTATCAAGTAAAATAATAGTTTGAGAAACATATTATGTACTAAACTACACCTTCTTGGCATGTTACTTTTCCTTTGGGAAGTCCGATGCATTCAGAGGAGGTCTAGAGGGATCGGTGGATCTTGATCTATTTGATCACTATAGTTGGTGGTTCACAACATTGACAATATTCAATTCATGAGTTCATGATTCAATGTATGTGAGGCTAATGGATTCATCACCTATGAGTAGAGGTGGAGATATTCTATGAAATGAATTAATCTTTTGTATTAAATAAAATTTGAGGAGACTGAAATTTTAATGGAGATTGAAAATATATAAATTATCATTGAATTCATGATATGAATGTGTCTAGTTCGATGTTTTATATCCTTTTGGTTGGCCTTTTTTCTATTTTTCCACCCACTATTCCTCTCATTTTTGTAATATCCATAGGATCCTTTGGAGGATTTTCAATCCCACATTCCCGCACTTTGATCTATTAGTTCTAGTATATTCCCATTTGCGGTACATGGTGAGTTATCCTCTCTTCCACATAGTTTTCCTTACATTATTATTTGATAGTATCCCATAGTGGTTCATTTTTATTTGGGGTATGTGTGGGATATTTAATTTATGTAAACTTGATGTGTTGTAGAATAATCCATGGTTTTTGTTTGAATTTTTTGTTTGTGAGTGCTTCTTCCATCACCCTATGGTTCACAAATTGATCAAAAAGTTCTTTTATGGAAGGGAATCCATTTTTTCTCTATTTTTTGTATCATGAGGTAGGGGATACACTAATTTATTTATGGGAAGATGTTTTTTACTAGCATAATAATTAAAGTGAACTATTTTAATTTAAATTTATTGGTATGGGGAATGACTCACATTCATTTTACATTTATGATATT
The DNA here is from genome assembly GCA_963277665.1 of Viscum album. NCBI lineage: Eukaryota > Viridiplantae > Streptophyta > Magnoliopsida > Santalales > Viscaceae > Viscum > Viscum album. Next base: position 1,154,473,563 of record OY728135.1, read on the forward strand.
ATTCTGATTTCATGGGATAAATATGCCACTAGAAATCATGGAAATTGAGGGATTTGATTATGTCTTGTTTGTTTTGATTGTTTAACCATGTTTTTATTGTTTAGAATCACCCTAAAACAGAAATTTGGTACCCACTTATACCTGGGTTAAAAAATGGTATCCTCGGGATCTATTAGTTGTACGAAAATTATTCTAAAATAAAGAAGTGGAATTGATAAAAATACCCATTTTCTAAATTATAATGAAATTTTTGTGTTTTAAATATTATGTGACCATGTTATGGGGTGGTTTGGGGATGATGTTTGTTGAGGATAGGCCTTGTTGTGGGGTGGAAATGTGTAGTTATAGATATTTGTGATTATGGATTTGTTTGGACATGTTGTGGGTGGTGAGGAGATGGGTTTGTTTTGACGTGTTGTGGTGCAGCGATGTGTGATGATACATGAGTTTATTATACAGGTTGAAAATTTATGGGTATTATGCGGTGTTAGGAAATTTGTGGTTTTCATGAGGCCATGTTTTGGGGAGATGATGTTTTTTTGTGTGATGTGAAAGATGACATGACAATGGTTGTGTTGTTCTTTATGTATGGGTAGTTATGGAATAAGTAGTTAATAATGTTTTGGATGTCTTGGGATCGTTATTCTAATGGAATTTAAATGTTTAATGAATGAATTAATAATAAAAATTGGGGATAAAAATGGTTAATGATTAATAATTAAATGAATGTTCAAGATAAGGGAGTTGTTTGAAAAAGTGAAATGTAGCTTGTGGCTTCTGTGTTGTTTTACACTTAGTAGTGGAAGAAAAAGTGTAACTGATTTGAGTTTGATAGTGATTTTTTATGATCCTATAGGATGCAATTGTGTATTAATTATATATATGTCTGTGTATGTAAGTTCCTTTTTCTTTTTTCTCCACACCCCTCCCACATCAAGCATCATGTGTCGAAACTCATATATTTATATGGCGTGTGTTTTCCCCAAAATCCTGGTGACAAGGATGGATGGTTGGCTACCTTACCTTTCATTCTATCTCTTCCAAGTGAGTATATAGGACTAGGATGTTATGTTTGGAGGTCTTATAGTTCACTAGGTGATAGCCCGAGTGTCACCGAGTGATATGTGATATGGCAGCGTTATAGGGAAGTGGCCCATGTGTCATCGAGAAAGATGTGATATAACCATATTATGGGGCAATGTCCCAAGTGTCTTCATGTGAGATTTGATAAAACTATTGTGTGGGGTGGTGTACAAGAATTTTTCATATGATATTTGACATGACAATTCTGTAGGGCGGGGTCATAGGTGGTTTCGAGAGATTTGTGACATTACTATGACATGGGGTTGGTATATGTCATATGGAAGATATAGAAGCTTCAGGATGTACAACGTTGGGGTCTGAGAGCCCAAAATTAGTGGCAAAGAGGTTAAGTGTACACTTTATTGATATTATTATTATTTTATTATCATTGACTAATATTATTTAGTGAGATTGTCTTGGTGAGGTTTGATTTGGATAGCTGACCAGTTTTTGTGCTTTCGGTTATACTATTTGATTATGGGTGTATTAGTATGATTCAATCACATATGCACAAGAGACATTGGTCTTCCTATTAAGTATACTTGTATGATAACCCTATTTGTATAAAATTATTTCCAAGTTTCTATGAGGAATACATGGACCCTACTGGACATTTAAAGCTCCGACATTAGGACAGTTATTACATCACTACTTTAGCTTATCTTTTTAGTATTTACATTGAAAGATTTTATCTGTACCTATTTTATTTATACATTCATCGTGTTTAGTTTACTATATTTCTTTTTATAATATTACATGGAGTTTTATGGAGTTGATTCATCATATATTTTGATCTTATATTATTATTGTAGGTAATATCTCTTATTTCATGAGAATGTTAAACCCTTTTTTCTAGTCACCAACCCCGGGCCTACTAGTGGTGGGACTCTGGGGTAATTTTATCTCTCCCTTCACTATAGTATCATTGGCTGAAAGGGTTAATGACAATTATTGACCAATGTTTTGAATATCCATTTTCACGTTTCCACATTTAATTCCAAATAAAATACCTTTCCTAATATTTTATAAAATTTTAGATTTCAAATATCATATTTCAAAATTAAAATGGGATTTTCCTAAATAAATTCTGTAGTGATATTTTTAAATTATTTTCAACTATTTCATCACAATTTTTTAAATGTTATTCTTTTATAAGGTTATAATCTAATAAAAACATTGACGATATTTCTATTGATGGATTATGATAATTTTGACAGGGGAATGTATTGGAATTTTGTTTTTTAATTATTCAAATACTAATAATTATTTTTTATTATGTAATGTTGTTAAATATAAATTGTTTATTCAAATTATGAATGAATTGAAGTTACTAAGTGATTGGTGGATACCAAAATTACATAGCCCCTTGATGTATAAAAAGGTATAATGAGACAAAACCGATTGAGTTTTTTGCTGAATTCATTCCAATTTATAAAATATGTCTTGGAATGAGGCCTTAATGGTATGTTTAAGATGTCTAAAATTTTTAATTCCATAATTATGAAATCAGTTATTAATGCCCATGTTATTACATGAATATTTCAGATATCCTTGGTTATTTTTTAATATCATGTGATTATTTATATGGAATTATATAGTCATAATTCATTTATACCATATTATTACTCATTCTCAAGTTAATGAGTAAATGATATGTGTTTTGATTTTTTTAAAATTTTATATTGATTATTTACTATTTATTCTTTGTTAACATTATTGTATTAGTTCAATTAGTAAGCATATAAGATCAACCTTTTCAAATGTTTTTTCACCATGACACCGAGAAGTCTAATATGAATTATTTATAAGGAAATGTTAGAGATAATAATGACGTTCTCATAGAATATACTATTTATTATATTATGTTTTCAAGTATAATAATAGATTAATGTACATAAATTTTTTGCCATGACTAATAAACTATTTGGTTGTTTTTGATACAATCACTTGTATCTAATGATAATGTAATAAAGTAACCACCAACTCTGGGCTACTAGGGTTGGGGTCTTTACATATGGCATGACCTGGGGAACGATGTTCTTGTGTGATCTGACCTAAGAGGTGTAAATGAGGAATGATGGAATTGTGTGGAATGAAATAGTGACATTAAGGGATTATGTGATCTAACATGGGAGATAACACCATGGTACGGTTTCCTAGAGTGGTCTAACGTGGAGTCCTAGAGCCTATAGTGCTATAGAGAGAGATAGGGAAGGATAGACTAGTGTGGTATGAACCAAGAATCTCTGTCTTTGTGGTTTCTAAATAGTTCAAATGGAAACCTTATGGTTAACTATAGTTCAGGATTATGTTATGACTATGTTTTCGTCATAGAACTAAATTAGGTCTGAACACAGGTCTTTTGCTGGATTGGTTATTGTATGACCCCTCGATACGTGATTTTATGTTGTTTCTTGAAAATTTATTTATGTTAATTATGTAAAATATTATATATGTGAAATCATGTTAAGGATGCAATGGTGGTTCGCTATTGTATACTCACATGAAAACGTCTTAATCGGGGACACATGAAATAGAAATTCCCCAATTATAGGCAGCTAGGGGAAAAAGTATGGTGTTTGAAGGCTGTACCTGGACAGACACTAGAGTGATTCCATAATTTATTTATTTACTTATCTATCATGATCATACCTTTTTGAACTTCCACTTTTTGGTTCATTCGTTTATCTTTCTATAATACTTGATATGTTTTCCATTCTATTCATTATAATGTTGTTTACTTATTATATTGTATTATTATTTATGGTTTTAATTACTGATATTGCTTGTATATTCATCCCATATAATACATTTATGACCTTGCTTCTTGTCATAAAACTATTTCATATGGGGAGGAATTCATTTGGTTATGTGACACTCCAGCTCAAACATGGCAGTTTGGGATGGGGGGTTACATACAAAATGTTATCTCCACAAACAGTGTAATTCATTTTTTCAAAATCTATATTTAATGAAAGTTTATAAATATTTATATAATGAATATATATGATATTTATATCAGGAAAATTATACTATATATGACGGTACCACGATCAATATGCAAGGAACATTATTACCAAATCAACAAAAATATAAAAAAAATAGTTGACACCTGAAACGATGCTGATAATGAAATATTATTAAATAACGGGTGATAATATGTTATATAAAAACCATATATGGTATTATAATTATGAAAAAAAATTATTAAATATGTATAATAAATTTAAATTTTTTAGGAATGAGGAAAAAAGAACATACAAACAAATTCATACAAAGAGTAATGGTTTTATATTACAATCTCTCTTTTTACCATGTTTGTTTATTCTTAAACATATAATGATTAAATTATATAATATATCTCTAAAAAATATTAGTTATTTTCTTATACTGTATTTAGTTCAATAAATTATATGTTTCCATTTTTTCCTTCTCTCTAACTACTCAGAGGTTAAAATTATTTGTTTTAAGGAAAACTGACTTTATTTATCTATTTGGTTGGGAATCATTTTATCCCATGTCTATATTTTCATTAAAATGTTTTTAAGAGTATTTTTAATATTCTCCAATGATTTATTGAAGTAAATTTTCACATTTTTTAGTTTCTATATACATTTATAAAAGGAATCTTCTTATCATTTTCTAAACAAGGTAATTTTCTCCTTTAGTCTGAAAAGAATATTTTTTTTAATGTTTACTACATGAAAGAAATTTATGTCTATCATGACTATTATTTTCATTAATGATTATGTTAAAATATTCCAAGGTTATTTTCCATTTAAATTATTTTCGGAATATTTTTGAAATTTTTAGATTTTGAACAAGTGATTTTCAAATGAAAATGGTATTTTCATAAAGAAATATTCCAGTGATATATTAAAGTTATTTTAATATATAAAAACATATATTTATATTACCTATGATTCACTAGAAATATGTGATGTAGAATATAATTAATTAATTTTTTCACATCACTTTTGTTGATAAATTATGTTTTTAATGCTTGGTTTTTCATTAATTTGGTCAATTATGTCATTAATATTATATTATAGTATATTTAGTTAATTATTTAAATAATTTAATAATTATGTTTGTTTTATTATTTAAATAAAATATTTCTCATTCTTTGAATTATTTATTAATACATGTTTTATTTATAAATTGTTTAAATTTCTTTTTATCATTACTTCAATTTTTATATATTTTTGTGTTTTGAGAATTTAATTTTTTTCATGCTATTCTTTTTAGTATTAAAATATATAATGGTTAATCAATGTTTAACTTTTAATATAAATCTTTAAATAATCCACTAGTTTATAAAAATAAATCAAAATTAAATTATTTTATAAATTTTATAATATCTTAACTATGTTAATTATTTAATTTGTTAATTAATTTAACTGTTTTGATTTATTTTTTAATCTTTTATTATTTAAAAAAAATATTAAGTTTGAAATTGTTTTATTTAAATTGTTAGTTATATTGGTTATTATTTATCAAATTAAATTTTAATTTCATTCCTTGATAGATTTAAAATAAATTAATTTATATATTTGGATGCAACACTATTTATGTATTGGAAATTTAGAAATGGGTAAGTGTAATGATGTAGCCATTTTACAAATGGATCATGTTTCCAATTTATTATAAACATTCATGTAGCCAATTTTTTTAGGCAACAACGTATATGAATATAAGTAGGATTCACCTAGAAAATTTTCTCTAGGAACCACATATCCAATTATATTAAAACTCACATAACCACTTTCGGGAAACCATGTATCTGATAATTCAGATACATGAATTCATGTACCAAATTTATCCCTTATATTATATGACTCATGATTCCTTTAGAGAAATAAAAGTTTGATATAGATCAATCACTTCTCACCAGATCCATAAACAAACTATTAAGGCATTCTAAAGAGTTTAATGTATCAGACAAAGTATTGAAAATGCCAAGGCATTGATGAAAACGAATGAATTGAGCCACCACTCCATATTGATTGAAGAAGAATCCCAATAATGAGTAATTTTAAATATCAATTCAAATGTGTTGATAACTAAAATGAAGATGTTCCAAACTGTTTTGGTGTTGTTCTTAGGAAAATGATAGATGAGGTTGAACCAATTGCTTCTATTTTCATTCTGATTCCATGAATGGGTATAGATGAACATAGATCTAATCCCACTGAATGGATAAAATAGATGAATCTTCTGAATTAATATTTTTAATGAATCATCTATTGTGAGATTTATATTTTTTTCATGATAGGATGATTCAATTATCAATGTTTATGGTAGTGACAATATGGAATAATTCTATCCATTAATGAAGAATCACGTTCTTATTTCATGACATCGCAGAAACAATTTGAGTTTTACTTTATTTTTCAGCATTTTAACACCTAAAACAATATGTTTAGATGATTGGGTTTTATCAACCAAATAATACTGATTAAAGCCAAATATAATCTAGGGATGTTTGACATGATGTTCCATTTCCATACCAAGGGAACAAATGATGCAATATTGATTCTTGTTTGGATCCAAGTGGATGAGAGAAAGTGTTTTAGATCACTAGTTCATTCCAATGCTAGTTCAGTCGATGTTGTTGGAGTTTGTGGCTTGCGTTCATGAATACTATGATAGTGTGTTCATTCTTATTTATTCCTAACATGTTTGGATAAATCATTGGTTGATACTAATAGAGATAAACTTTCCATAATGTATTTTTATTGGGGAAAGACTCAAACTATGACCAACCAACTAAGTGATGTGTATAGGATTTATGTGAAGCTGGAAACTATTAGAGAATTTTCCAGAGTAAGGTGAAATTAGAGAACCCCATTAGGACCATATTTCTCTATTCTTTAATACTTATAATTAATTAGGAAAATAGTACTTGAGAGTTCCATTGAATCTCTTCATGTGAGATTATTAAATTAGTTCTAGTCTTTTTGGAAAAAGTAAAAGGATTTTCCCATGATACGATATTGAGAAGGATAATTTTCTAGAGATGGGTAGTCTAGAAAAAATTTTCCAAGTAGAGGGTGAAGTGGGATATAGGAACATTTTTTATGAAAATACCAGTATAGATGTATTTAGGATAATAAGGAGACCTCAATAGAGAATCTTTATTTCTCTTTCTCCATTTTCTATTTTCCTATTTTTAGATTCACTTCATTAATATTTTTTTTTCATTTTTAGTAGACATAAATTCTTAAATTCTAATAGGGGATTCATATTAGAATGAATTTATATTTCTTCTATCTGTTCAATTTCATTTTCATAAATGTATCACATGATTTTTTGTACAGTGATATTCTTTTCTTTTTTGATCTTCTTTATTTCTATGTAATTCCAACAGGTGATGATAGTGAACCTTTTCACTCCCAATATTCATCCAAAATACCAAAAATATATATAAATTTTGTACCTCACTGAAAATTAATTTATTATTCTTTTTTGATGCATCGTATCTATGGTTGTCCATTAACCGATGATATTCAAAACCAAATGATACCTAATTCATATTTAAAAATTTCAAATATCCAATGAAAACATAGAACCCAAGAAGATCATGACCCCTCATGTCATTACAAATCCTATTGTTTGAAACCATAATCATGAAACCCACTATCAACATCATTGTTATGTCATCAACCTCGAGGTCACCATCCCAAAATCAAACCCATCACCAGAACCCATCAGAGTCCCCTACATTCATCGTAACATATCATCAACAATTTGTCATCATTACCCCCCCTAAAAATAGAATCAAAGACAATAAGAGTCTAATGAGAAGTCGTAGATCATCATCACCATGTTACTCATCTTTTTGAATGAACTATTATTTTTCTATAATTTGGTTGATGGATCATTTTTAGGATTGATCACTATACTGTGTACTTAATCTAATGAAAGTTAGGCATCTGAAACTCCTTCTACACCATATAATAATTGTTTCTAAGTATTTATAAATAGAGAAAATTATTTTAATTGATTCCAACTAGTCTGATCCGCTAATTCCATCATTTTATTTACTATTTTTTCTCTCTCTCTATATCTTTATCTATCTTCAAATATTTCTTCTCATTATCTATCAAAAATCATCACATCCGCTATTTTGTTTGTGTTTATTAGTATTTTCACACAACTATGTAATCCTTATGGATCTACATTCCCTATCTATTTAATTTATTTTTTTATAATAGGATTTTATAAATAATTAAATTTGACTTGTGCATAAATTTTTGTGTGATCTATCAGTATAATCTAATGATATATGATGACGAAATATTGATGATTTTTTTCATTTCCATGAATAACGATATAAAGAAATGATAAATTTTTTAATGATATTATGGAATAAAAATGATTGGATTTATGATAATGTGATGGGTGGATCTATTATAACCCTCCAATACATTGGGTAATTATTAATGTTTTGTGAGATAAAATGGTATATGAGAAGTTTTTTCATGCCTAAAACATGGTACATAGGTAGTTATCCCAAACCTAAAGTGCGTACATGTGTGGTTAGACCAATACTAACATGATTAATGTCTTCATGGATAGAGATAATAGAATATTTATATGGTTATGATTATACCAAAAAAAATTATTCGAATATATATGAAATGTTATTATTCTAATGATATGATATCATTTCTTATTATTATTAATTATTGTGTGATTCGTGTCTTATGACATACCAAATCCTAATGATATGATTATGATCAATAAATAATTGGATATGACTTTCAATTATTAAATCTCATATTATAATACCCATATAATCATTTTATGCCTACATATATGTTTATCCATAATGATCATATGAGATCACCCTTTCTTTTGTTTACTTTATACATGTTTTGAAGAATGTTTTTATATTGGGTTTGAATAATTAGTTTACTATATGTGATGACCATTATGGGATATACTGAAGATATTTTGTGAAATAAGATGATTATGAATCTATTATTAAAAAGAAAATAAACCATTATAGTTCTAGCGAATGTATTGTTAAGAGATGTATTAAATATTCAACCAAAATGGTGGAATATATATGTGTGTAACATTTGGGTCACCACATGGGTCAACATGAATCATCTTACGAACCCATCGAACATGAGAACTGATTTGTGTTCCTAATATTAAAATGATAGGGACAAGATATGACACAATAAAACAAAACTATTGAGAACGACATCATCGTAAAGATCCAATAAACTAAATAACGAGTTTTGACCAAAAACCTATGACGATTCCTCCATAAGATGGATGATTGTGACCATATAATTAATAATTTTATGATGAAAACTAGCCAAATACTAATAATGGAGAATTATATGAATAAATAATCATAAATAAATTACCAATGAAAAGAAAAGGATTTTATAAATGTTTAAAACTCAAAAAATGAAACTCAAACTAAAGGAAAGGGATAAAGGGGATACCGCACCATAATCCTCAAACCAATCCATGAACCAAAGAATAACCCTGCATCCACTATATGACTCATAGTCTCCACTATGATTCAACACCAACATTCTTCCCATTAGAGAACATTACCAATACATCATGGTGTAAGAAACGTTTTAACCTATATAAAAAATAGAGATTATAAACCAACCAACGTGAGTATGTAAGCTATGATTCATTTATTAGTGGGATACCGAAATGAATCTATTTAATACCTATATAAAAGTAAACAAAAACTCAAGTATGAACATATGAAAATAAAAAATGGTTTTATTTATCCTTCGATGATATAGAAAAAAAACATCACAGAAAACACTTTTATTGAAACATATCTTTTAGAAAACCATAACCAAGCCCCCATTTATACCCAGAAAGTTAGTTAGAGGTAGTCCCATTACCATTTATTAAAATAAAAGAAATGTACACACGACCAGAAAACCGATTACATATCATAAATGTCATACCCATCACCACCAGCATGATATACTTCCTCCGCAGTGACCGACTCCCACTCTGATCTGTCATAGTGTTCTAGGATATTGGCATTATTCCCTCTAAGGTTCCATTTCTCCAAAGATATCAACTCCTACGAAGACTTATTGAATGTGGACCTAGTGTACATCAGCTTTGGAAAATCAGAGTAGTCCTTCCTCGGCCTTCTATTTGTTGTAGTGGACTTCTCAATTCTGTATTTCTTATTCCCATCCTTGACAACATCACTATAGGAAGGCCTAACCATATCGCTATGGTTTTCCTTGTCGCTGTCCGGGAAATATACATAATTTATAGAAACAAGGACATCATGGGAACCATCTATCACCTTCCAGACCTTCTCATGACTCTAGTTACAATTCATCATATCCAAACAATGTGGCTGCTCTGCAACCTCTTGTCCAACATGCACCTCCTTCACCGCACCTACTAACACAATCTGCATATTTTTGCCTTCATTCATTGATGAAATATACTCCACTTGAGATATCTCTCCAAGCTACAGTGCTTCAAACTGGTTGCAAGTATCAACTGAACTCTTCAAACCATCAGGTTGCAACTGTTTATTCATCCCCTTATCAACTAGACAAGGTATTTCATCTCGGATTTTCCCATCACCAGCTGAACTCAAAAGCATCCCACCCTCCTTCGGATCAGCATCATCATATCCATCACTAACAACATGTCTCTCAGGTCCACTATCCAATTTATATTTAGATATCAATATTTAAAAAAAGTACATTTCAAATTTTCATAATATATTCCAAATATTCTTTTCTGTAAAACACTATAATTTGGGGATTTACCAAAACATTACTTTGAATTCTTCATATATAATTTAAATTCGTCCAATGTTAAGGGAAAACACCAAAACAATAATACTAAATAGAATCATGAAAGTAAGGACAATAATACACAAGTAAAAATATTGTAACATCAAGAATCAATTACAAAAAGGACCAATAAAAATATAATACAAAATCTAATAATAAAGAATATTTTTTGATAGATAAGTAGGAATAAAAGCCTAAAGTATTGTATATATAATGTGGAAACCCCTTAGGGAAAAATAGGACAATACTGAACACACCAAGGTATATCTAACTGCAAAAAGGTTTTACAACCATATATTCTTCACCTAAATATCTCTCACATAGCCTTATCAAAGACACACCCCCTGGATAGGGTCATAAAAAAGTACTATGGATTTTATAAAATGTATAATCTCCAATATAATAGTAACCACCTCTTTAATTCCAACTTAGTGACCATGGTTTCTGCATGATCTAGGTAAAGTATCTAGGCCACATCTGTTATCAAATAATAACTAGAAAATATGGAAACATAAATTAATGTATCTAAATAAAAACAATACTTCCCACCTTTAACACCCATTGATAAATAACCCATTACAAATAAAAAAGATAAAATCCATATTACAATAAACACACAATACATATGATTGAGAACAACATAAAATTAATTGTATTGAGAAAGGTGTAACCATAATCATCTAAATCATTTTATATAGAGTCCCAAATAGGACTCTGGTTTATGGTACTAATAATATAATCTAAAGTTAATTTATAAACCATATTAAAAATAAAGGTAAATCTTAAAAATAGATAATTAACATCAAAACATAGTTATATTCATGTAATTAATTAACAATAACCATCCCATACACTAGAAACACCCATTATAACATGGTAAGACTATTACAATATAAAACTAAAAACACTAAAAATTATTTATAAATGAAAACACCATATAGAAATAAATTACTTTGATAAAACCACTCACTAAAATTTAGAAAAAACATAAATTATGTCAATTCACACTTATAATGAAAACACACTGAAATTATAAAAATCCCTCATTATGTAAAAAACATCGATGTAAAATAGTGGGTATTATTGAAAAAAAATAACATAATTAAATTTTTATATTTTAATAGATAAGATAAAGTGATTCAAAGAACCAAAAACCCAAGGAAATATCAAATAAATCAAATAAAATGATTAAACCTAAATAAATCACTGAAATCGTGTATCATTTTATGGATAACACAAGAATATGTCATAATAAGGATTATAAAATTCCTAGAAAGCATGAACACTAATTTTTTTAAAAACATTATACATGAAAAATGACCAAAATGGTCACTATGGTGGAAATGAATGAAATTAGATGGATGAAACCAAGTGCAAGATGTAGGAAAAGGATAATGATCCCACTACCTTAATATATTGATGAAGAATCACTAAGAAATCACTTTAAAACCACTAAGAGAGGATTTAAGAGGGTAGGAATCGTCTAGGAGGATCCATTGGGAAATATAGTTCTATGCGAGTTAGGAGAGGACATAAACCCCAATTAAAATAGACCAAAAATGAAAAAATACCCACTTATGAGTTGGGTGTATAGTTTACAAACACAATTTTCTAAACCATGTGAAAACCTTGTAGATCACCATTGAAAATAACTATGATCGACCACATACTTTGTCTCTATGGTTTCCAAAATCATGTGGTCTGAAAATAATCTAATTTTTTAATATTTTTTTATTCTAAACACATTAAACTCTAGAGTGAAAGAAATATAATAAATATATATTGATAAAAGTGACATTGGGGTGTCACAATTCTCTCCACCACGAAACCTTATGGTCTAATTAATTCATCAAAAATTAATAATAGAAAATATAGAATTACTACTTGAAAAAAGGTCTAGAACACAAAAAAACTTCTCCCAATTTAAAAATCCTACTAATATTCCAAATTACCTAACAATAGAGACATAAAAACACAAAAATTATTGATTGACCTACCAATCAAAACATAATGAGATCCTCGTGATCACCAAGATAACTATCTATAATACTCAAAACCATATTGATGTTTGACTACATTGAAAGATATCCCCCCATGAAGATTAAGATTCCTTAGGGAGGATGACAAATGATCTCCCTACCATTTATAAATCCCCTAAAAATATAAAGAAATAATTGGTATTAGCCCACTAAGATCACATAAAATTTTAACCAAAATTATGAAAAGGAACTACAAAAAAGGTGAAATCACAAGATCAATAAACCATTTATTTGATGTAAAAAAAGGGAAAGGATCTATATAAAACAATAATATAGATCCTACAAAAGTAAAATTTTACCCCAATGGTTCACAATAGAATTCCATATAATCTATTAAATAAACCACAACATATATTTTCTACATTTTTTATATGTTTGATAATTCTTCTTAAACTAACTAAGAAACCTATAGAATCTATCAAAGAGGATGAAATAGCCACATTGTTGAATTTTTTTGGAGTGTTAGGATAAGAGGGATTAGAATGTTTAGATTTACCACATTATAATTTAACTAAAAAGTTCATTTTCATTGGAATTGTGGAAACATATTTTGGTGGTAGTTTTACTGTCTCTTTTTTATCTTTCTTTCAGTTCATGTATCTTTTACGTTATGTTGGTCAGATCACCCTTAATATAAAAAAGTAGAGTTGAATCAATAGTTATCATAGGTTATCCCGATTAATATATTCAATAAATTTAACTTTAGTAACCACTTCTATATGTACAGTGAATCCAGAAAAGGATACTTATAAACTATGATCATGGTTATTTCCTCTTTCAAATAATCAAGTTTACATTGAATTATTAATGACTTACATAATGGTTTAAGTAATGATTCTATAAAAGTGTTCAGTATAATCCATTAATAACTAGTCACCTTGAAGAGTGATCTGAAATTCAAATTCTTTCATCCCCATCCAACCCTTAGAGGAATGAAACTAGTTGAAAGTGGTTATTAAATATTACCATGAGAAATATTTAAGTGGTCAGTCTTGGGTAATAGTCTTTCACCAATCTATACCCATCCCATTGAAAAGCATATTAATTTTCTTAACACTATAGGTTTAAGGAGTTCAAAACGAGTCCAAAATTATTTCAACCTACATAGCCACTCCATCACCTATTTAGGGACTCAATCATCACAATTGTCTAAAGGATACTGATTTAGAAACTCTCACATGTGATCTAAAATCCATGATAAAAATGACCCACTCTGTCTATCAAGATTCTAGGTAGAGTTAAAGAATAATAGGACCATACTAGTCTCATTAGAATGACTACATGAATCATTCCCTCCATTACAATTTAGTAATTTCTTTGAGGTCATATTCTAAAATATCATAAAACAAAATTTTTAATAAATCCATTTATAATCCTAATAAAAAAATACATAATAACACAAAAAAAAGATACTAGAAACACATAAATTATTTTATAACTTCAATTTAAATATCATGAAATGAACCATTGGGGATTTAATATCCAGTGAAAATCCATATGTGGCACCCCAATCCCATGCACAATAGGCCATGGGCTGGAAGCTAGTACTTAGTAGGCATATCCCCCAAATTGGAGGCCATACACAATAGTACCTGTAAAAGTAAAAAAAAAACTCCAAATACTTGTATGATGTTGAAAGATAATGTAAAATTGATAAAAAAATGATTTCATACATATATATCCAACTACATAGTTCAACAAAGTTACTATAATTCATAATGGTCCAAATAAAAACTCATTACAAAAAACAATGAAAAGAGACCATGATTCTTAGGAAGAGGGGAATACTGTTTAATGGAACACATGACATGATCCATGAACTATCTGGACCAACTCATTTCCTCCTACTCCCAGACCTCTTTAGAATCATTAAAATAACCTATCATCTACATAATACATGAAAAATGTGGGAGGATCCCATGCAGGGGTGAGTATATACAGAAATAGTATCCACCCCAAACACCCAAATGAAAAGGGAGAAAAAGTAATAGTTGGATAAATAAGAAATAGGGTATAGAACACCAATGGGAGAGGGAAAGGGAACAACGATATAAATATTTTAGCTAGGTAGGATGAGTCATATCATCATCACAAGGGAATATAAATCCAAATATGATACACACAAACCCGGTCACATAGAATAACCTTTGTATACTCATAATAGACTTCGAGTCTCAAAGTGGTCTCAACCGTATTTCCTGGATCAAGATTTTAATAGAGGGTTCATGATAAATATTTTTTGGGAGATCTCACTCCACTATCAATGCTAACACTAATGGAAATCAACCAAGGGGTCATACTTTTTTAGACTCAGCAAAGATGCACTCACTGAAACTCATCATATCTTAACCCACAGATAGAGGATCGCACATCGATTCTTGAGGGACACCACAAACCCCATCTTAAATAACACAATATAACTCCTAATATATTCAAACATTGATAGGGAGTCACACATATGACCACTTAGAGAAACTGATAACACTAACTAGAACTCTTAAGTTACTGATTCATAGTTATGGGATCACACTCATTACTACTTGGGAGAACCGCAAACCCTAACTGGAATAACCCTCTAATTAGGTGATCATATTCTGATGTATGTTTTTCATGAAAATTACTCAAACCCACCTAGTTTAGATAGTATATATGACACAATATACTACCCTAGTTACGTATATGGACACCACAGGCTTTATCTGATACAAATCCTACAGAGGGGATCATAACCATATTCACAGCACATATTTCCACAATATACCCTCAAAGGGTTGGACCTAGGGATCACACCCAATTGATATTGGTCTATATATCATATAAATAATAATATAACTAAAATCAAACTGCATCAAAACTATTATTCCCAAAATATATGACCATAACACTTTTTAAGGAAAACCACTCAGGATAGACTACTCATGGGAACCAATTCGAGTCCCAAAGGGGATACATGGGGTTGGAGTCTCTAAGGGGAGTAAATGTAATTTCCTCCTAAGGTTCACAACATTTCTTACTAATCCATACCTTTGATGTTCCACCTTTTAGTTTTCATTTTGTATATTAAATTACATGATTTTTTGTTGATTTTACACCATATAAAAAACTACATAGACACTTGGGTGAGTCCCCAACTAAACATGTATTGGATGGACATGTGAAACTACATAGAGTGTCTTGTTAACCTAGGATTTTTTCAGTATCCTCTAACCTATGTTCATTTTTATAATCCTATTCCAATTTCTTTGGCTTTGTAAAACTATATGTCCATGTACTCATAACATGGTATGTCTTCCAATGTTCTCCAGTATGAGGCCACGTCCTACTACATGACATGTACTCCTAGTACATGGTGTTTAGTCCTAAAATATTGGTTTCACCCTAAATGGGAAGAACACATGGCATGTTCTCTTACACTACACATAGTGTGATCATGATTTATTAAAGGGAAATATTTAGGAATCTCCCAAACTCCCTTTTTCCATGATTACTCACTGATCGAACCCTAGGGGAATTTATTAGTTATAAAGGGGATATAAAACTCTTAAAAAATTAATATATAAGGATCATGTTATAAAACTAAATAGTCCTCCAACCTCATGTAAACATTATGATGATTTGTGTCCAGATCATTCCCTAAATTCGTTTCATCATGATCTGGTGTCATCCACCATCACAAACGATGTCTGAAATCACATTCTCTACTCGATTCCTCCCCATTTCATCTATCATGTAATAAAATCCTTTACCTCTTACTTGAGTGGAAATAAATGGTGATGGGGTATTCTACCACATATATTTTATTAAATAAATTATTTAATTTAACTAATTGTCACACCCTCCAATGGTATCCCTCCACTGAATATCTGATGCGGACCAAATTTTTGTCAATACTATGGTAAAATTAAAATTACATGGAGGTAACATATATATAATCTAGGAATTAATTTGAGAATGATTCCATTATTTCCAAAAAATAACCAACACATGATATTACATATATATAATATTTTTAATATCACAGAAAAATTCTCTCTAGGCCCCAAAATTATACACCCACTCTACACCAAACCCTATAAATACTTCATGAAATATTCCGTATTCCTACAAAACAAAAATAGATTTGTTACATTCTCCACGCCTTCATGGATTTTCATCCTAAAATGAACAAATATATTCACAAGTGATGATACCGAGATCTAAATTAGTTTTCCCACCACCACGATCTCTCACGAAGGTTCCCTTGATATCATAGAACACACACCTAATGGAAAACCTTTCATGTCAATCATCTATTATGGATGGTTCTAAAATGTACGCATTTAAAAGGAAACTCCACCCTCAATGTAAAACGCATCTTGGTTGACATCATGAAATGATTTTTGCACCTGTATCCTCATTTGAGACACTTGTAAAACACTAAGCACCTCATATAATAATAGTTATAAGGCCAAAAATTACACCATTGTATCCCAACACAGTAATAACAAAATGAGCTTATGAAATTATGAGTTAGCATGTCGTCCAAGACAAATCCCCATAAACCTTGATAAGGAATGATCTCTTAAAACACATGAACTCATTGTCAAAATCCAAATACCATTTTAATCCGTCCAAAATAGACTCCAGAAATTTCCCATTTTTCTACATCCACCCCTATATTAAATGGACCCTTTATAACCATTGATGATTCCAACCCTTGGCCCATAAACAGTGTCTCCCACTGATATTAACATGTACAACAATGAAATGTACGTTCTCCCACACATAGCCTCAAATGGGGTTATGTTGATTGTGTAGTGATAACTAATGTGATACATAATCTAATACGAGGGTATATGATCCCCCAAACTATGCCCCAAAATAAACATGAAAAAATGATTTTTTGTATAAATAACTTTCCCTTGGGTGTAATACTAATGGAATGTAACATCCTAAAAAATACCACTCATATCGTGATTGTTGTCATTGTCCATCCTTAAAAGGATAAAGTACAAACCACCATCAAACAATCCATCAAGAACATGTCCACTAGATATATAATTATGAAGGATCTCAAAATAAATATCCCCCAAGGTTCACCCCTTGGATCTATAAATATACTTATGGGTAATAACCTTAAATTGTATATAATATGCATCATCCTCACCTATAAGGGTCACTATAAAGTAGTCAAATTCTCTATCATATAACTAAAAAATAATCCATGAAATTATTTAGTGTGAGAATTTTAGACCTCACCCACACCCTTGGGAGGTTCTAAAGATAGCACTAACTAAAATTTTATTGGGTCCACTATCACTCCCATGTTTAAGAATAGATAACCCATAAACTTGAATTCCTGAGTCTATAAATGAATCTATAAGATTATCCTATATTTCTTTTACTCTTAGAGAATATCATGAACCATAGTAATTTGTCTCATGTTCTATAACTATAACATCGAGTATGTGTGGGGGCCATCAGAGGAGACTACCATGTACTAATAAAAGTAGGTTTTAATGGAATCAATAAATAAGTATAAAAAACCTCATAGGAATCAAACCTACCAAAGGGTATCACCATGGACTCAAAGAAACTGTAATAATTTTTTAAAGACACATACATCCTCTACTAGGATCTAGAGTTTGTGATAACGTATCCTATGGTCAACATTCAAGAACAAATTCACACCAAATCATTGTTTGAATAGGTCATTAATTATTGAGGTTGGACACCCATTCTTAAAAACCACCTACCATGGGTGAAATTAGTCAATACCAAACCTCAAGCTATCACCTATTGAGTCAATAAGGTTTCCTTATTACTTTTACATTCCTTCGTGTTTTGAAAATCACAAACACCTTATCTTAATGAAAATTTTATTTTCCTTAAGTTTCATCTTTATAATGAAAATTTTCATTTCCCAAGGAAATTTATCCTTACCATGTTTTCATATTTGTGGAATAATTTCTCTAAACCTAACTCATTGTCCTTCTAAGTATAAAATTTTGTTTCGTAACTAAAACCTAGAAATCGTATAAATACTTAGATATAGAGCATTCTATTTTCAGGATCCGAATTCAGATTCTGAATTCAGACTCTGAATTCTCTGAATTCAAGTTCTGAACTTTTGAGATCAGACTCCAAATTATTCTGTATTCAGACTCTGATCTTTCAGAGTTCAGACACTGAATTCTTCTGACTTCAGAATCCATACATTCTAAGTTCAGACTCTGAACTTTCTGAGTTTATACTCTGAATTCTTATGAATTCAGATTCTTAATTTCCTTGAAATTCAGACTTCGGATTTTTATAGAATTCTGGTTCTAAATTCTTCTGAAGACCAAATCCGAATACCTATTTATTATAGATATCGAATGGTTTTTTGGTTAGACTCTAAACTTTTATTTTTCGTTACACTCTGAAAAATGGATTTGGTAAAGAAACCATATTTTTTTCTTACTCGTGTTTTGGTTTTAGAATGACGTCGTGCATTCAATTACTAACTAACCGCTGTTTGAGTGACATGTGTATAGGTCCCTCAGAAATTCAAGGAAAAATATGACCGTTGGGGGAGGAGGCAGACCATTAAAGTTGTAACTATAAATAGGAGCTCATTTGAACGAGCTTAGCACTGTTCTACGACTCTAGAGATTATGTGTTGCTGAAGTGATTTCTAGAGAGATACATTCATGATTTGTGAATACTGAACATATTGTTCTGAATTGCTTCGTGCGACTCTAAATGTTGCTGAGTACATTCGAGGGATTCCGGGGATAGGAAGACAGAGGTGCTGACTACCATGACGTTCCAGGGCTTTCAGGGATAGCAAGACAAATTCCAATATTTGTATCGAGGGCTTACCCTAGTGTGGGTAAGATAAAATTTCTTGAAAGTATAAATCAAGAGACCTTTATCCAAGTTTTTTGGATACCCTTCTCTTTGGGTTAAAAGATTTACTACTTGTTACTTGTATTGTTTCAAGTTTTCCATTGTATTTTGGTTGTTGTGGAATGTATAACTATCTTATACATTCTTATACTTATACTCTGATTTGTAAGATTATATACCCTTTAAGGTAGAATCATTATCTTTGTAAACAATTCATAAGTTTAATTTTTGGAACCAAATTTCTGGAATCAAGAATTTTTTTAGAACTAAAAGGTTTTGTTAATTTACCTTGTTTAAATTTGTTAAAAATTACCATCTTTAAAAGTTATAAAATAATTTTTTAAAGTATACAATTAACCCCCTCTTTTATATTGAGCATCTACATCATTATTCCGATACTAAAATTAGTATCATTTTGATCTTACAATTGGTATTAGAGGAGGTCTTTGAAATACTTGTACTCACACATAAGTTTTCTTGCTCATGTTTTTCATTGTTCTATATTTTCCTTGCTTAGTATAATTTTATCCTTGTTTACAATCTTTTATTACTAAAAAGTTTGTGTGGGAATATTTCCTTTAATATGGAAGAAATGAATATTGGTTCCATATACAACTTAAATCCTTCTAGACCACCTATCATTGATGGGAATGATTACGAATATTGGAGAGATTTTATGAAGACTTTTATTATTAATACTGGAGTAGACAACATTGTTATGCTTACTAGATATTAAAAGATTCCAAATAAAGAAGTCATAACCTTCAGTAATCAAGAGAAGTCAGATTATCAACGTAACTACAAGTTACACAATACTTTGTTGTGTTCCATGACCAGGAATATATATAGCCAGATTTCTTCTTGTGAAGCTGCAAATTGTATTTGGAAGAAGCTTGAAGATACACATTTTGGTACTTCCAATGTTATTGAAACTAGAAGAGCTATGCTTAGAGCTGATTACCAGGGTTTTTCCTTTCTTTATGGAGAACCTATATGTAAGGTACAAAAGATATTTATGACTATTTTAAATAGCTTAAAATCAATGGGTGGAAAGGGTTCGGTTGATGAGGCACTTATAGACAATATTATAAACATCATGCCTAATGAGTGGGAATCCAAGAGGACAACTATAGATGAGCATAGGAATGTCTTTCAGATTACTCTTGATGATATTTTTGGAAATCTTCTTCAACATGAGATTAGCATGAAGAGAGACGCTGACAAAGTTAATAAGAAGAATTGGAATATAAATGTTTCTTTTACAACTCCTTTAAATCATATGAAATCCAAGACTCCTAAGAGAGTTACAAGATCTAGGACTAAGAAGGTTACTGTTTTATATGAATCAAGTGGAAGTGAACACTTTGATAATGAACTAGCTAATCTTGCTCGAAGGATTAACAAGATAGTTGGGAAGAAATACTTTCAATATAGATTCAAGAAGAAAAAATAAATATACGAAAGACTCTGAAGTCACTTGTTATGAATTAAAAAGAGCTGGACATATAAGGCCGGATTGTCCTATGCTTAAGAGAAATGATAGAAAGGAAAACCATTCTGATAGAAATAGAAAGAATTACTACAAAGCTAAAGCTAAGAAAGTTTTGAAAGATAATATCACCTAGAGTGCCATTGGTAGAGAATCTTCTGATGAGTCCTCAGATTACGAATCTTCTGGATAGAAGAATCTTGGTCTAATAGCCAGATTACCTATTGAAAATCATTTTTTAATGGAAATGGTTCACAATGTTGAATCCATCACCAATGTATCCTTGAATTCCAATTATAGTGATCATAAATATTATAAATCCTCATATGAATAATCTTCTTCTCAGGAAGATAATACTTTACCTAACTATGAAGAAGTGTGTAGGTTAGCTAAGCTTATAGAGAATGAAAATTATAAAGTCAAGAAAAAGCTTCATAAGTCAAACTCTAGGATTTCTATTCTTAATAAGGAAATACCAGATCTTTATAAATATCTTGATAAGAAAATCCTTGATTTTGAAAGTATTTCAAAAATCTTTAGGGAAGTTAATTCTGAGAAGGATAAGCTTTATAAGGATCTAGAAAAAGTATTTTCTAAGTAAATTGTTTTTTAGCCTAACTCTAGTTCTAAAACAGATTTCTTTGAAGATAAGAACATAGTTATTAGACTGGATTCAAAGATATTTTCCTTGAGGAAGTGTTTGTCAAACTTTACCTTAGGTAAGGAAAACATTGATAAGATGTATTATCAAATTCAACATCAAAGAAATAATTATGGGTTTGGTTATACTAGTACAAAACCGATTATTAGTAACAATTATTTTGTTCCTCAAAGTCCTCCTCTCTGCACTAAGTGTCAGTGTGGTGGGCATTGGGAAAAGAATTTTTCCTTAACTAGAACTCATGCTTTAGGTTTTTATAAATCTTATTTTTTAAAAGAAAATGTGGATACTTAAAAATTTTCATTCTTATGTTTCCAGATCCAAGAATATTTGGGTTCTGAAAGTCTAACATTCTTATTTTATAGAAAATAAAGAAAGCACCAACAACAATATATGGTACATGGATAGTGGATGTTCCCGGCATATGACTGGTAACAAAATATTCTTTGAAAAAGAAACTCCACCCTCAAAGTAAAACTCATCTTGGTTGACATCATGAAATGATTTTTGCACCTGTATCCTCAATTGAGACACTTGTAAAACACTAAGCACCTCATATAATAGTAGTTATAAGGCCAATAATTACACCATTGTATCCCAACACAGTAATAACAAAATGAACTTATGAAATTATGAGTTAGCATGTCGTCCAAGACAAATCCCCATAAACCTTGATAAGAAAGGATCTCTTAGAACACATGAACTCATTGTCAAAATCTAAATACCATTTTCATCCGTCCAAAATGGACTACAGAAATATCCTATTTTTCTACATCCACTCGTATATTAAATGGACCCTTTATAACCATTGATGATTCCAACCCTTGGCCCATAAGCAGTGTCTCCCACTGATATTAACATGTACAACAATGAAATGTACGTTCTCCCACACATAGCCTCAAATGGGGTTATGTTAATTGTGTAGTGATAACTAATGTGATACATAATCTAATACGAGGGTATATGATCCCCCAAACTATGTCCCAAAATAAACATGAAATCTGGAATCTTGTTCTCCAAAACCTGAACAACAATATTTACCAGGGCAATGGTCTATGGTAAGAAAACCATGATCAAACAAAATATAGTCCCAATGCCTCTTAAACCATTTCTATAATTGTGAGGTGAACTGAGAATCACAGTACGAAATGATCATTGGTGGAATTTGATAAAAGTAGGTTTTAACTTAGAAAAAAACTAAAACATCCTTGGCCACTAAACCCAGTGAAAAAAATGATTTTTTGTATAAATAACTTTCCCTTGGGTTTAATACTAATGGAATGTAACATCCTAAAAAATACCTCTCATATCATGATTGTTGTCATTGTCCATCCTTAAAAGGATAAAGTACAAACCACCATCAAACAATCCATCAAGAACATGTCCACTAGATATATAATTATGAAGGATCTCAAAATAAATATCCCCCAAGGTTCACCCCTTGGATCTATAAATATACTTATGGGTAATAACCTTAAATTGTATATAATATGCATCATCCTCACCTATAAGGGTCACTATAAAGTAGTAAAATTCTCTATCATATAACTTAAAAATAATGCATGAAATTATTTAGTGTGAGAATTTTAGACCTCACCCACACCCTTGGGAGGTTCTAAAGATAGCACTAACTAAACATTTATTGGGTCCACTATCACTCCCATGTTTAAGAATAGATAACCCATAAAGTTGAATTCTTGAGTCTATAAATGAATCTATAAGATTATCCTATATTTCTTGTACTCTTAGAGCATATCATGAACCATAGTAATTTGTCTCATGTTCTATAACTCTAACATTGAGTATGTGTGGGGGACATCATAGGAGACTACCATGTACTAATAAAAGTAGGTTTTAATGGAATCAATAAATAAGTATAAAAAACCTCATAGGAATCAAATCTGCCAAAGGGTATCACCATGGACTCAAAGAAACTATAATAATTTTTTAAAGACACATTTGATACATCCTCTACTAGGATCTAGAGTTGGTGATAACGTATCCTATGGTCAACCTTTGAGAACAAATTCACACCAAATCATTGTTCGAATAGGTCATTAATTATTGAGGTTGGACACCCATTCTTAAAAACCACCTACCATGGGTGAAATTAGTCAATACCAAACCTCAAGCTATCATCTGTTGAGTCAATAAGGTTTCCTTATTACTTTTACATTCCTTCATGTTTTGAAAATCACAAACACCTTATCTTAATGCAAATTTTATTTTCCTTAAGTTTCATCTTTATAAGGAAAATTTTCATTTCCCAAGTAAATTTATCCTTACCATGTTTTCATTGTTTGTGGAATAATTTCTCTAAACCTAACTCATTGTCCTTCTAAGTATAAAATTTAGTTTCGTAACTAAAACCTCAAAATCATCTAAATACTTAGATATAGAGCATTTTATTTTCAGGATCCGAATTTAGATTCTGAATTCAGATTCTGAATTCTCTGAATTCAAGTTCTGAACTTTCGAGATCAGAATCCAAATTATTCTTTATTCAGACTCTGATCATTCAGAGTTAAGACATTGAATTCTTTTGACTTCAGACTCCAAACATTCTAAGTTCAGACTCTAAATTTTCTAAGTTTATACTCAAAATTCTAATGAATTCAGATTCTTAATTTCCTTGAAATTTAGACTCTGGAATTCTATAGAATTCTGGTTCTAAATTCTTTTGAAGAACGAATCCGAATACCTATTTATTATAGATATCGAATGGTTTTTTGGTTAGACTCTAAACTTTTATTTTTCCTTACACTCCGAAAAATGGATTTTGTAAAGCAACCATATTTTTTCTTACTCAAGTTTTTGTTTCAAAACGACGTCGTGAATTTAGTTACTAACTAACCGTTGTTTGAGTGACATGTGTATAGGTCCCTCCGAAATTCAAGGAAAAATATGACCGTTGGGGGAGGAGGCAGACCATTAAAGTTGTTCCTATAAATAGAAGCTCATTTGAATGAGCTTAACACTGTTCTACGACTCTAGAGATTATGTGCTGCTGAAGTTATTTCTAGAGATATACTTTCATGCTTTGTGAATACTGAACATATTGTTCTAAATTGCTTCGTGCGACTCGGAATGTTGCTGAGTACATTCAAGGGATTCCGGGGATAGGAAGACAGAGGTGCTGACTACCTTGAAGTTCCAGGGCTTGTAGGGATAGCAAGACAGATTCTGATATTTGTATCGAGGGCTTACCCTAGTGTGGGTAAGATAGAATTTCTTGAAAGTATAAATCAAGAGACCTTTATCCAAGTTTGTTGTATACCCTTCTCTTTGGGTTAAAATATTTACTACTTGTTACTTGTATTGTTTCAAGTTTTCCATTGTATTTTGGTTGTTGTGGAATGTATAACTATCTTATACATTCTTATACTTATACTCTGATTTGTAAGATTATATACCCTTCAAGGTAGAATCATTATCTTTTTAAAATATTCTTAAGTTTCATTTTTGGAACCACATTTCTGGAATCAAGAATGTTTTTAGAACTAAGAGGTTTTGTTAATTTACCTTGTTTAAATTTGTTAAACATTACCGTCTTTAAAAGTTCTAAAATAATTTTTTTAAAGTATACAATTAACCCCCTCTTTTATATTGAGCATCTATATCATTATTCCGATACTAAAATCAGTATCATTTTGATCATACAATTGGTATTATAGGAGGTCTTTGAAATACTTGTACTGACACATAAGTTTTCTTGCTCATGTTTTTCATTGTTCTATATTTTCCTTGCTTAGTA
The DNA here is from genome assembly GCA_963277665.1 of Viscum album. Classification (NCBI taxonomy): domain Eukaryota; kingdom Viridiplantae; phylum Streptophyta; class Magnoliopsida; order Santalales; family Viscaceae; genus Viscum; species Viscum album. The sequence goes on from OY728135.1 coordinate 1,154,499,274, forward strand.
TAATTTTATCCTTGTTTACAAACTTTTATTACTAACAAGTTTGTGTGGGAATATTTCCTTTAAGATGGAAGAAATAAATGTTGGTTCCATATACAACTTAAATCCTACTAGACCACCTATCTTTGATGGGAATGATTACAAATATTGGGGAGATTGTATGAAGACTTTTGTTATTAATACTAGAGTAGACAACATTGTTATGATTACTATATATTAAAAGATACCAAATAAAGAAGTCATAACCTTTAGTAATCAAGAGAAGTCAGATTATCAACGTAACTACAAGGTACACAATACTTTGTTGTGTTCCATGACCAGGAATATATATAGCCAAATTTCTTATTGTGAAGCTGCAAATTGTATTTGGAAGAAGCTTGAAAATACACATTTTGGTACTTCCAATGTTATTGAAACTAGAAGAGTTATGCTTAGATCTGATTACCATGGTTTTTCCTTTCCTTATGGAGAACCTATATGCAAGGTACAAAATATATTTATGACTATTTTAAATAGCTTAAAATCAATGGGTGGAAAGGGTTCGGTTGATGAGGCACTTGTAGACAATATTATAGACATCATGCCTAATGAGTGGGAATCCAAGAGGACAACTATAGATGAGAATAGGAAAGTCTTTCAGATTACTCTTGATGATATTTTTGGAACTCTTCTTAAACATGAGATTAGAATGAAGAGAGATGCTGACAAAGATAATAAGAAGAATTGGAATAGAAATGTTTCTTTTACAACTACTTTAAATCATATGAAATCAAAGACTCCTAAGAGAGTTACAAGATCTAGGTCTAAGAAGGTTACTTTTTTATATGAATCAAGTAGAAGTGAACACTTTGATAATGAACTAGCTAATCTTTCTAGAAGGATTAACAAGATAGTTGGGAAGAAATACTTTCAATATAGATTCAAGAAGAAAAAAAGAAATATACGAAAGACTCTGAAGTCACTTGTTATGAATGCAAAAGAGCTAGACATATAAGGCCAGATTGTCTTATGCCTAAGAGAAATGATAGAAAGGAAAACCATTATGAGAGAAATACAAAGAATTACTACAAATCTAAAGCTAATAATGTTTTGAAAGATAATATCACTTAGAGTGCCATTGGTAGAGAATCTTCTGATGAATCCTCATATTACGAATCTTCTGGACAGAAGAATCTTGGTCTAATAGCCAGATTACCTATTGAAAATCATTGTTTAATGGAAAAGGTTCACAATGTTGAATCCATAACCAATGTATCCTTGAATTCCAATTATACTGATCATAAATATTATAAATCCTCATATGAATAATCTTCTTCTCATGAAGATAATACTTTACCTAACTATGAAGAAGTGTGTAGGTTAGCTAAGCTTATAGAGAATGAAAATTCTAAAGTCAAGAAAAAGCTTGATAAGTCAAACTCTAGGATATCTATTCTTAATAAGGAAATATCAGATCTTTATAAATATCTTGATAAGAAAATCCTTGATTTTGAAAGTATTTCAAAAATCCTTAGGGAAGTTAATTCTGAGACGGATAAACTTTCTAAGGATCTAGAAAAAGTATTTTCTAAGTAAAATGATTTTTAGCCTAACTCTAGTTCTAAAAATGATTTCTTTGAAGATAAGAACATAGTTACTATACTGGATTCAAAGATATTTTCCTTGAGGAAGTGTTTGTCAAACTTTACATTAGGTAAGGAAAACTTTTATTAGATGTATTATCAAATTCAACCTCAAAGAAATAATTATGGGTTTGGTTATACTAGTACAAAACCGATTATTAGTAACAATTATTTTGTTCCTCAAAGTCATCCTCTCTGCACTAAGTGTCAGTGTGGTGGGCATTGGGAAAAGAATTTTTCCTTAACTAGAACTCAGTCTTTAGGTTTTTATAAAGCTTATTTTTTAAAAGAAAATGTCGATACTTAAAAATTTTCATTCTTATGTTTCCAGATCCAAGAATATTTGGGTTCTGAAAGTCTAACATTATTTTTTTATAGAAAATAAAGAAAGTACCAACAAAAATATATGGTACATGGATAGTGGATGTTCCCGGCATATGACTGGTAACAAAATATTCTTTGAAAATATTATCAAGTCGAATGGTGGAAAAGTAACTTTTGGAGATAATGCTAAGGGAGAAATTATTGGTATAGGTAACATAGTTCTTCTTGGAAAAACATTGATTTCAAATGTTTTATTTGTTAAGGGACTTAAGAAAAACCTCATTAGAATAAGTAAATTATGTGATGAAGGTTACCTTATGAATTTTAGGAATGAAAAGTACTTAGTAAACAATTACAAGGAATAGTTTATTCTTTATACCCATAGGCAAGAGAATGTTTACACACTAAACATAGAAGACCTTAGGATCCAAGACCTACCTTGCCTTAGTGAAATGGAAGATCATTCTTGGTTGTAGCCTAGAAGGTTAGGACAATGTAACCATAGGAACCTATGAAAACTCTCTAAGAAAAGACTAGTTAAGGATCTACTGGATATATAGACCCCACATTTTTTTTACTTTATGATTACATAATTTTAAAGATAAACAACATAATAGAATTACACATAGAGGATCCAAAGGTTTAGTGTCTTGGGAAAACTAGGACCATACATAACAATTAAAACATCAAGCATAAACATTTATTTAATTTCTTCTTCTCTAGATTCTTATTGGCACTTGTCCTCTCCTTAGTACATGTAGCCACATGAGAATATATATCAAAATGGGTGATCTAGAAGCCCAGTAAGAGGATAGATAAGAATAATATAGCATTGGGTGAGTGTAATCAGAACATGGGAAAAATGTCATGAACATGAGAGGAAGCATAAATATAATACTTGAAATGTGGGAATGCATAAAAATGAAACATCATGACTTAGTGGTTAACTACCACACATACTTGTGAACCAAGATAGCATCTTGTTCACACACCATTTCAAACTTAATCATGAGATTCATCACTTTACCCAATGCATTGGACTGCTGTATAATTCCGGGCACACCCATCACATTGAAATATTCATATTGCGCTATATAATTCCAGGTGCACCTGTCACATCATAACATTATCATCATCATGTTTTCCACATAGAACACATATAAAAAATGTACATAACTTACCCATGGAATGGAATGGGTTTCATATCATAACAACACTTTCATAATATTTGGGTTCCCAAAAGAAATAGGGAATAACATACATGTTAGAAGAACCGTCCACTTTGATTGAGAAGTAAAAGGGGTGTTCTTAAAAGAGGAGTTCTTTTGGAAAACATTTTTTTGACATAAAAACCAGTGAAAAAAATGAATATCCCATAAATGTAAAGGCAATGATGAAAAAATTATCTTTAAGGAGTAACAATATCAAAAATGGAGTGAAAGAGGGAGAACACGAATGAAGAAAATTGGGTTCCAGATTTCCCCTTACCTTGTATCTGAATGCTTCCTTCTCTTTAATTTCCTATATAATGACATTGTATTCATTAATTAGAAATACATAACCTTTTTTACATTAATATGGTTCATTATGGTATCATTAAGTGATTTTATGTGCCTTTGGATGAGTTATAGAGTGTAAAAACACTATTTAGAAATGTTTTTTTATGGTTTTCTTGAGTGGTTCACTTGTATTCTTAAATTAAAGTTTGGGTAGAACATGGGTAAACATCCAGAACTGATATTTCATTTTATTAATGATATTACAGGAGTTTTAATGATTTTATATTTAATTATGATAGATCCATGTGGATGTATCATTAGATAATAATTAAAAGATGATTGTTTGGGTTAATTTGAGCGATTTTTCGATCATAATGAACTTGTTTTATTTTATCACTAGAAATATGGTCATAATTAAGTTCCATAACTTTATATAGGATATAATACAAATATAAAATTCTGTTTCATCCATAAAAATGTTTTAATGATCAGATCTGAAGGTAGAAATGGAAGAAGAAATCATGTCGTTCTTGAAGGTGATAAATTAACACCTCACGAACAACGTTCTCTTTAATAAAATAAAAGGAAGAGGGAAAGCGGGTTGGATGATATAATATCATATTAGTATCATAACATTAAATTAAATTTATAATAATGGAGTTAAAATACCATTTGGATGAAGATATTTTAAGAGAGATCAAGAAATGAACTTGAATATGAAAGGAAATTAAAGGAGAAGAGGGAGAGAAATTACCTCTTAAATCCTGCTCTTGAGATCCTCCTTAAGGAAGCTATGCTTGGTATTTTGATGAGACCATAATCTCTTGGACGAGGTATAGGGGCTAGGGAGGATGATTGGGCAGATTTTAGAGAAGTCTTGGAGTTTGAGAGGTGTGAGGAAATGAGGGTGTGAATGGTGGTATTTTTAGTGGAGGGGAGAGGGGTTTCCTTAATATAAAATTCATTAGTTTATTAATTTCCCCTAACACAAGGAATAGTGAGTCTTGAATGAAAAAGAATAATAATTTTATGAATTTATTGTGAACCAAGTGGTCTTACATCAGCATAACATCACACATGACTCTATAATTAGTTTATTTAGCTTATTTTTGTAAATTAGAGTATTTCACTATTCATCAAAAATTCAAGTATTTCAGAAAAATCCCAAAAAATTTACCCCAACCATTTTTTGACGTGTAGAATCCAAAAATGAAGTCCTTTTTTCAAAAATAATTTTATAAATATTAGTAATTTAATATTTAATTAAAATCATAATTTACTTAAAAAACAGTTTTTATGATTAAAACTGATTTTATAGTGCTTTCAAAAATTACGTTGGTTCTTATAAAATTATATAAAAAATATAAGACATTGATTTGATAAATAATTAATAAATTTTAAAAAAAATATATTTTATTTTAAATTAATTAATTAATTATAATTAATTATTTATGACTTACAAAATACCAAAACGTTTACTAAGGTCAAATTGTCACTTTCAAAGATGTCTAAATTTTATTTAATTGTTCACAGGTAAGGTTACTCTTATGTTGGATGATTTACTATTAATAAGGGCCATATTACTATTCATAAGGGTATGTTACTATTCATAAGGGTAGGTTACTATTCACCAAAAATTATTTTTGTTTTATTAGACTCTAAAAAACATCTTGAACAAAACCGTGTATGTCAGATTTTCAAAATTCCAAACATAGAAGTGGCCAAATTATGTTTAAAAGGAACTTATCACTTAGTAGTTTATTATGTTGTGTTTTCATGTTATTTTATGACATAATTATAATAAGGGAATTTCCATTTAAAACTTTGGTTCATTACATTCTTCCCCTCTTAAGAAATTTTGCCCCCAAAATTTCACTTTACACAAATAGGTGAGGGTGTTTCTCCTTCATTGCCTCTTTTGGTTCCCAAGTTGCTTCCTCAAACTTATGGTTCCTCCATAACACATTGACAAGATGAGTTTTCTTGTTGCGTAGAACCTTATCTCTCTGATCCAAAATCTTTACTGGCTACTCTTCATAGGAGAGATCATCTTCCAGCTACATCATCTCTAAGTCTAGTACATGTGAGGGGTCCGGTATGTACTTCCTCAGTAGTGATACATGAAACACATCATGAACTTGAGCCATATTTGGTGGAAGTTCAAGACGATAGGCCACAGCTCCTATGCGGTCAAGGATCTCAAAGGGGCCAATATACCTAGGGCTTAGCTTCCCTTTCTTCCTGAATCGCATGACTATATTCCATGTAGATATTTGAAGGAAGATTTTGTCTCCAACGTCGAACTCTAAGTCCCTTCGACAGTTGTCAACATAGCTCTTTTGCCGACATTGAGAAGCTTTGATGTGTTTCTATATGACTTGAACATTCTCCGTCATCTCTTGAAAAAGATCAGGTCCAAGTAGCTTTCTTTCTCCAACATCATCCCAATAGGTTGGAGTTCTAAATCGCTTTCCATATAGAGCTTCATATGAAGCCATCTGAATACTCTAGTGGAAGCTATTGTTGTATGAGAACTCAAAAAATGGGAGATAATGATCCCAACCACCTTTTAATTCAAGAGATTAGGCTCTTAGCATATCTTCAAGCGTATGAATAGTCCTTTTAGACTGTCCATTAGTTTGGGGGTGACAGGTCATGCTGAAATTTAATTCAGTACTCAAAGCATATTGAAGGATCCTCCATAATTTAGATGTGAACCTTGGATCATGGTCAGAGATAATTGAGAGTGGAACACCGTGCAGTCTCACCAATTCCTTCAAAAATATCTTTGCAAGTTCTTCAAGTGAGATATCTTCCCAAATAGTGATAAAATTGGAAGTCTTGGTGAGTCGGTCAACCACAAACCATATCGCATTATTTCCCTTCGACGTCTTCGGGAGACCTGTGATAGAGTCCATAGTAAAATTTTCCATTTCCACATGGGTATAGGCAATGGCTGCATCATACCTTTGGACTTTTGTCGCTCATATTTAACTTTATTACATACCAAGCACCTTGATATATATTCCGCAATATCCTTCTTCATGTTATCCCCCCAGAGGTGTTCCTGAAGATCATGGTACATTTTGGTACTCCCATGATGGATAAAGAATATTGATCTATGTGAATTATTCAATAGCTCCTTCTTTATCCAAGGTGATGAAGGAACAAAAAGCTTCATTCCAAACCAAATCACACCATCATCATCGATATGGAACTCCTGCAGTTTTCCTTCCTTTACTGCATTCACCCTCTTTTGTATCTCCACATCATCACTTTGTGTTTTCTTAATCTCCTCCTAGATGGATGGTTGGACAATCATTTAGGCAAGGTAGGATGTAACCCTTTCCCTTATGATTTCAAAATCCATTCTTTGCATATCCAAGAAGATAGGGTCTTTCTCAATCCACATCATGGACAGAGTAGCAGGATCTTTTCTTCTTAGAGCATCAGCAACCTTGTTCGCCTTTCCAGGGTGATAGTGAATAGAGCAATCATAATCCTTGATTATCTCTAACCATATCCTTTGATGCATGTTGATCTTATTTTCTGGTAATATATACTTTAGGCTCTTGTGGTCGGTGTATATGTCACACTTAACTCCATAAATGTAGTGTCGCAAGATTTTCAAGTCAAAAATCACAGCTTCTAGCTCTAGATCAAGCTTCGGGAAGTTCTACTCATGGATCTTAAACTATCATGAGGCATTGGCTATCACATTGTCATTTTTTATGAGTACACAACCCAAGCCTTTCTTTGAATCATCACTGTATATCACAAAACTTTCTCCACTTTTCGGTAGTGTGAGTACAGGTGCAGTGATCCGCCTTCTCTTTAGCTCATTGAAGCTTCCCTCACATTCTTCCGTCCATACATACTTCACCCATTTCCTTGTTAACTTAGTTATAAGGCTTGACAATCGTGATAAGTTTCTCACAAAACATCGGTAGTACCCAGATAATCCAAGAAAACTATAGATTTCTGTGACACTAGAGGGAATGGTTCATTCCACGATCGCCTTTGTTTTTGAAGGATCCACAATAATTTCCTAACCAGTCATCACATGTCCCAAGAACGTGACTTGCTTCATCCAAAAGTCACACTTGCTGAACTTGGCATACAACTTCTCCTTTATTAATGTCACCAACACAAGTCTTAGATGTTCTTCATGTTCCTCCTTTCTCTTGGAGTATATGAGAATATCATCGATAAACTGACTGGAAATTGTTTTTTTATTATATGAAAACACTTTTGAGGAAAAAGTGAGAAACCATACATGCCTTCACCATTTAACCACTTACCCACTTTTCCAAATCCCCACTTAATACAATACAAGCGTTCACAACAAATGACATTCAAACACAATGGATGGACAATCCATTCAAGTATTAAAACTAAAAAACCTTCAAAGATGGAGCCAAAATCGTCAAGAGAAGGCCGAGGTACAACAAACCAGGAAACATGAACATCAGAAGAGGTAGATAAACCACAGAACCGATCTCCTCGCATGCCCACCGGTGTGACCGTCGACACTATCCCAAAACCACAACCCTACTAGCAGACTCAGTCAGAGTTCGCCCAACCCTCCAACGATGTGAGATGACCCAAAGGACATCCACAAAGGGCAAGGAAGGAACCAGAACGAGGAAGACCTGGATGTCCAAATTTCATACACTACTCCAAAGACATCGTAGCACAACCATGAGCCAGTCAACACTCCACATACCAAAATCAATTCAAGCATGCCAAAACCATTGTGAGCAGTGGATCCATAACCAGACCAACGATTCCACCAAACCCAAATCAGAAAAACCATCAAAGCATGACTTCAGAGTAGTATTTATCTCCTATTAACTGGTCGAACAATTCATCAATCCTTGGGATAGGATACTTGTTCTCTATGGTGATCTTGTTGAGTTCCCGATAATCGATACACAGTCGCAATGTTCCATCCTTCTTCTTCACAAAGAGAACTGGTGCACCCCAAGGTGATGCACTAGGGAAAACGAACACTTTGTATAAATGCTCTTACAGATGCTTCTTTAAATCCTTCAGTTCGATAGGATCCATCCTATAGGGACACTTCAAGATTGGAGTTTCTCCGGGCATGGGTTCAATTGAGAACTCTACCTCACGATCCGGGGGAATTCCGGGTAACTCTTCGGGAAATACATCACTGTATTCCATCATAGTGGGAATTTCCTCAAGGTTGGCACTTTCCTTTGAATCAACCATTTGGGTGAGGTATGATTCTTCACAGGGAATCAACACCCACACCATTGAAAGATTTTTCAAAGGAGATTCATGATATTCCTTGCATTTGTAGAGAAGCATGGGATGGTTCAAAATATGAAAAGATATTACCATTTCCTGACAGTTGATATGTACTCTATATAACGAGAGCTAATCCATTCCAATTATAGAGTTGAATTCCACCAAAGAAAGTATTACAAGATTCATTGGAATAATCTTCCCATATACGCCAATAGGAGAAGAGTCAAACACTTGGGTTACAATGATTGCACCACTTGGTGTTTTTACAGATATCTCTACTTCATGGTTTCGGGGCTTCAATTCTATACTTCTAGAAAACTTGCAAGATATAAAGGAATGCGTAGAACCAGAATCAAATAAGACTTTTTCCATTCTTGAGTGAATAGGAAATGTTCCTTGTACAACTTCATTATCATGCTCCACCTCCGTAGTAGTGATGGCATAAGCCTTCCCTTGTTCCTTTGGCTTTGGTGGTTGCTGACACTGATTACCCTTGAGAACTCGAGGTTTAGTGCCCTTGTTTGCATAGTGCCCTAGCTCCCTACAGTTGTACCATTGAACCATGAGTGGTTATATCCTTTCTTCAGCTACATTCTCTTTCCTTTTCATGTATTTTTGACACTCTTCAGCATGGTGTCCTTATTTCCAACACTTGAATCATTTCCCTGTCCCTTTGAGGCAGTTCCCATGGTGCAACTTCCCACATTTTTGGTAGGTGGGTCATTGATTTTTCTCCCCACCTTTCTCATTAGATCCACCAGATTGAAATTCCATCTTTATTTTCTTATCACCATAGCCGTGGGACCATTCTCCAAACTCCATTTGCACTTTGAGAGCACACCGAACTAATTCTTCATAACTCCCAAAGTCTTTAATTGCAAGATCCTTTCGAATGTGTGGTTTTAATCCACTAAACAATTTATCAATTTTTCTATCATTATTCATAATAAAACCTGAAGCATACCTTGAAAGCCTTATGAAATTCTCTTAATTGGTGTGACAGATTCTCCTTCTTTTTTCTTGAGTTCTATGAATTCTCTCTCCATCTTCGTGAGATGAGTTCGTGGGAAGTATTTATTAATAAACAGTATCTTAAAGTCTTCTCATTCCATATCTTCAATTTCCTCCCTTGGCTTGGTGTTCTTAATCAAATCCCGCAATTGATCGGCTTCTCCATCTAGACGATAAACGGCTAGGGACACCTTATCTATCTCAGAACAGTGAAGAACAGAAAATATCTTCTCCATGGAGTTGACCCGCTGTTCTGTAACTAGTGGATCAAAAAATCCACTAAACGTCGGTGGTCATTGCCACATAAAACATTAGAAAGCAAGTTGCTCCCTCTTTGGTGTAGGATAATGTTCCCCATTATTATGCTTATTGTTTATAACCTGTGATAATTGGGTAAGCATCACCATGAATTTCTGAAATCCACCTCCCAAATTATTGGGGATGCCGTTCGACTATCGTTGCATTGTCCCTGGCACGAGTTGTTGGCCTAATTTCTCCTGGTTCCCACCATTTTCTAAAATATAAAAGGTTAGAACAAAACATAAGTAAACAAGTCATGAATAACGTATTCATTTAAAAAAAATTATACCAAAAACATAACATATGGGATCCCTATGTAAATATTCTTGTCTGCATATTTGTACTTAGTCTCATGCTATAGGTTTTCTCTAGGGTTTACTAATCCTAATTCCCAAATTAACTAAACCTTTCCTCTGATACCAACTATAGAGACCCAACCTTTTTTTTACTTTACTATTACATCATTTTAAAGATAAAAAACATAATAGCATTACACATAGAGGATCCAAAGGTTTAGTGTCTTGGGAAAACTAGGACTATACATAACAACTACAACATCAAGCATAAACATTAATTTAATTTCTTCTTCTCTAGCTTCTTATTGGCACTTGTCCTCTCCTTAGTACATGTAGCCACCTGAGGATATACATCAAAAGGGGTGAGCTAGAAGCCCAGTAAGAGGATAGATAAGAAAAATATAGCATGTCATGAGCATAATCATAACATGGGAAAAAGATCATCAACGTGAGAGGAATCATAAATATAAGACTTGAAATGTGGAAATGCATAAAAATGAAACATCATGCCTTAGTGGTTAACTACCACACATACTTGTGAAACAACCTAAAATTTTGTTCACAAGGAATTTCACATATACTCATGAGATTAATCACTTTACCCAAGGCATTGTAGTGCTATATAATTTCAGGCGCACCCGTCACATTGAAACATTCATATTGTGCAATATAATTCTGGGCGCACCCGTCACATCATAACATTAAAATCATCATGCCTGCCACATAGAAAACATATCAAAAATGTAAATAACTAACCCATGTAATGGAATGGGTTTCATCACATAATAACACATTCGTAATCTTTGGGTTCCCAAAATAAAGAGGGAATAACATACATGTTACAAGAACCATCCACTTTGAGTGAGAAGTAAAAGGGGTGTTCTTAAAAGAGGAGTTCTTTTGGAAAACATTTTTTTTGACAAAAAACCCAGTGAAAAACATGTATATCCAAGAAAAGTAAAGACAATTATGAAAAAATGATCTTTAATGAGTAACCATATCAAAAATGGAGTGAAAGAGGGAGAAACCGAAGGAAGAAAATTGGGTTCGAGATTTCCCCTTACCTAGTATCTGAATGATTCCTTATCTTTAATTTCTTGTATAATGACATTATATTCCTTAATTAGAAATCCAGAACCTTCTTTACATTAATATGGTTCATTATGGTTTCATTAAGTGATTTTATGTGCCTTTGCATGAGTTTAAGAGTTTAAAAACATTATTCTGGAATGTTTGTTTTTATGGTTTTCTTGAGTGGTTCACATGTATTCTTATGTTGAAGTTTGGTTAGAACATGGGTAAACATCCATGTTTCTTCTCTGTAAATGGGGAATGACCTCATTTTTTTAAGGTTCAAACATTCCAAGCGGTTTCTAATGGGTTTGTTCGTAGAACCAGAAACATCCAATGATTCAATATCCATTTGGACCTACATTCCTATAGTAGGTGCTCATTAGTTGTGAACTGATGAGGCTTAAGAATTTGAATTGGTCGAGCAGATGGGAGGTCAGACTCATCACACCTTTTTTAGGGGAATATTTGTCTACTTCGGGACTCTCTTTATATATTTAAGTAATGTTCGTGAATCCTTATTAAATTACCAAGTATGAAAACGAGCTTTCCTTTATATCTAACAAGCAATGATTGATATGTAGTAGATTTAGAGAATCTTTTATATGTATTCAAGGTTATTCATTGATAGAGAATCATCTATATTTGTTATATATTCTTAGTCAATGGTATCATTCAACACATTGTATAAAAATCTCTTGGTCATTATGATAACCATACTGGTTTTAATGCCACTCAGCGGGGCACTTGAAGTTTATTGTCGTTCAGAAGAACATGGATTATTTCAGAGTTGGGATCGTACCCACAGATGGGCTACCTATGTATCCTTTGTTTAGAAAAGGAATCAGAACCCACGCAGTTCGAGTAATGAAGTAAGAGGTTTATATATGATTGATGGCTCAAAGAAAGATTTCATAATTACTTTTACACTCTAAGCTCACGTGAGTCATGCTTAGTGTGAGAAACAAGAGGTATTGGTAAAACCTATAAATTGTGCCATGAAAGACGCAATCATAAGAAATGATGTGGGGCTTATATATGTATGACTGCCCATATGGATGAATATTAGGATTTACTTCAGGGAAGAAACCCGTGAACAATGTCCATAAATTTATATCTGCTTTATGGAGATTTTGGATACTTAACTTAGGACTTAATCCAGAGAAGGATGCCCAAATTAGAGGGGAATTATGATTGGGTTTTATTCCTGATAAGGAAGTCCAAATCAAAAGTAAATTAAGACTGGTTAAGAGAAAATATGAAAGGGGATTTTTCCAGAGAAGGAGGCCCAAGTTAAGGGGAATTATGAATGGGGTTTACTCCTGAAAAGGAAGCCCAGGATAATGGAATTTTGAACTTGGGGCTTACTCCTGAGGAGGATGCTCATATTTGGGAACTTGGGGCTTACTCCTGAGGAGGACACCCATATTTGGGAACTTGAAGACTGGGGATTACTCTTGGGGAGGCCTAGGTTAGTGAACCTGGGGCTTACTCCTAAGGAGGATGCCCATATTTGGGAATTTGAGATTAGGACTTACTCCTTAAAAGGAAGCCCAAGTTAAGGAAAATTACGATTGGGGCTTACTTCTGAAAAGAAGGCCCAGGTTAAAGATCCTCTCATATTTAAAGGTTGAGGTTGAATGAATGTAATCTCTATCCTTAGTAACAAAAAGATATGTAAATCACTATGTTTTGAGAGATATTCCACAGAATTCATTTCAGATAAGGAATCCAACCCAAGAATCATGCCATAAATGTCTTTGAAGAGGGTTCTGAAGGCTAAATCTTGAATAGGAGAGGTGGATTTGAATAAAATAGGTGAATAGACAGGATTGGCACCCAAAAAGGTGTAGGCATGCAGGTCCTGCATGGGCATGCATGTCCTAGTCGCGCAGTTATACCTGTGTGACATGTAGGTACCTGCGCGATGGTCAACCCATAGGGTAATACTTGGGAGAGGCTTGGCTCTATCCCTTATTATTATCCCTAGGGGATTATATAAGAGTGGCGTGCAGGTTCTGGTGAAGGGATAAGGCGGCGCGCAGGTGTGTCCATTTCCCTTAAGGGTTAAACACCTAGGCGCATAGGTGTTGATGAATTTCAACACTTAGGCCTTGTTTCCCCGGTTTAGATCTTCCATTCTAGGTATGAAATTACCTTATAATTGTTCATAAGACTTCTAGAAGAGACTAGGGTGCCGAGAGCTAAAATCTATCTTTTGGAATTTTTCATCCTTGAAATGGGGGGCCCACAAGGGATATTTATAGGCTGCTGAAGACCCCGAGCGAAAATCAAATAAGGCACGCAGATATACCTGTGCGACCATGATGAAACCCATGCTGCCCATCTTTGACCAAGTCCTTCTTCATGATTTTGTCAATTTTTGATGTTTCTTAAAAGGATGGATCACTTTGGACTAAGGTATTTCCCTTTTTTTAGTTGTTTAGATTCTGTGATGGAAAGGAGCGTCAAAAAATTTCCCCCCTCATAGATGGATCTGAAAGGAATGAGGATGTGACTCTGAGGTAAAGAAGAAAACCAAGGAAGTTCGGCGCACAGGTTCTGAGCGGGCAGATATCGGCACGCATGTGAGAGGCGTGTAGGCTTGGGCGTGCAGGGGTGTGGCCTTGCCTATAAATATGTGTCTCATTCCGCACAAAGCAACCGGTTCCCAAACATTTCCTCTCTCTCCACGCAGGTTGATTTCATCATGTAGGTGGCAGATTTTCCATGGTTCAATGCTTTTTTTCCGTGTCACACTGCTATAGAGGTATTTTGACCTACGCGGTGATACATGGGCGCCAAAAACCTGCGTGACACAGTTACACCTGCGCGCTAAAATTGGACTTGTGCGCCTTAAGTCCTTAGCCATTTTTTTGAATTTATTCACAAATTTTATGAAAAATCAACCCACTTCAGAGTTAAATATTTGACCTTTGTGAAGATTCAATGGCACCTAGAAGAATCGGAACGACTGATGAACTGGCTAGCAAATAGATTGATGATATGATGAATGTTTTTGGCCATGATTATTATAATATCTGCGACAGCACTCTCCCAGATTTGGCCAAGTACTTGAATAAATATCATGTTAATTTCCCACAGAGCATCTACCTGGCTCTATATGGCCATGGTCATCTGCAAGGAGTCAACATTCTAGATGCAAAGAACTATACTCCAGAGATGCAACTGCACTGTTACTCTTTTATTTTTGTTATGCTGTGAATTTAGAGCAACAACGATGGTGTGAACTTTCAAATTTTTCCTCCATGCCATTTCCTTGCAGATACGAAAATGGTAAACCCATGGGCTGAAATGTTTTCTACTATTGGTTGGTGGAGATAAGACTATCATGGAATTAGAACAATATCTGAAAAGAGTACTCTCTCCAAATGGCTCTTTACTTCCAATGCTCCATTCTCAAATCCATGTATCCATCTTCCAAGTCTCTTGGACAGAAACAGAGTCACTGTTTGATCAGATTTTTTTTTCTCAAACCACACTTAGGAACATCCTTTTACAATTGTTCCAAGAAGATCTGGTATCACAGCATCTCTTATTCTATCTAGTTGAATGAATAAATTCCAGGTGGCTGCCGATGAATCTCAGGATACCGTAAATCAAGTGAAGAGTTATGTTGAAAGCCTTTTGTAATTCTTGGAAAAGAGAAGAGAATACCGTCTGTGGATTTCCTTTTAACTCTTGTGAATAAAATGAAAAAAAACATCCATCTTCAATCATCCTTGTATGCCTTCTTTTTCTACCTGCTTTAAGTTTTTACCTAATACAATAGGCCTAGTAAGCATAGTTTGATTTTTTACTAGGATTATAAAAATAACCCTAAAAACGTTGAATCTTTTAATTTATCAATATTACCTAAATCATATGAAATGTATTTTTAGTGAGCTGGAACTTGACTTTTGTTCAGATTTCCTTTGTCTTTTGTTTGGCATTTTAAAGCCATGCACGTCGGAAATAAAAAGGCTGATGTTTAAGGTCGAAATATCATTGACTGAATGGATTAAAATTGACTCAATTCCTTGATAATTTATCTAAAAACATATTACCATGTTCAAGTATGGGGGGAAATATGTAAATGGTGACTTAAGAAATTTTGAATCTGAGGAATGATATGAAAAAGGGATAAAAGGAATTAGAAGAAGTAGTTCCCAAGAATGAAGTTACCACTATTTAACAAACCTATTAGGGGGTTGAATTATACGGGGCCACTTAAGGGCATTGGCTGCATAGTCAAATAATAACATCTTTTGGATGACAGGTCCGTTATGTAGACTACTTATGCAAGGCCACCTAAAGGCACATGTCGCACAGTCAGGAAAAAGAACTCTCAGAAATTTACTTTTCTACTGCTAAATAGCCAGTGGAAGTTTATAGAGATTCAAATTTTCCAAAGCATAGAGTTTGCTGTATGGAGAGAGGTACTTGAATATGGAGAAGATATTTCCAAACAAGATTTTCTAAGAACTGGATAAATGTCACTCCTATGAAGGTCTGACCCAAATGTAGGTAAAGGAAATACAAACCATAGACATGAATACTTTCAACTCATGAAAAAGTGAATGGGACAAATATGTTAAGGATGTCTATTTTTTTGCGGATCTCTACATATTGTCGTTAAAACAACTATAGACAAAAGAGGTTTTCTTCCAAAGAATGAAGTTACCATTATTTGACAAACCTGTTAGGGGGTTGAATTATGTAGGGCCACCAAAGAGAATTGGCTTCATAGTCAAATAATAGCATCTTTTGGCTGACAGGTCTGTTATATAGACTGTTTATGCAAGGCCACCTAAGGGCACGTGCTGCATAGTCAGGAAAAAGAAATCTTAAGTATCAAACATTTTGTGTCCAGAAGTCAAGAAAGGGTTATGGAGATCTAGAAGTATTTAAGGTTAGGAGTATGACACATGAAAATGGGAATTGTTCAATGCATGTAGAGATACACAGACCAATTCTAATCATAATCATGTTGTGGCTGGGTCCTGAATTGATATGCTGGACTTCACTACATATCTCATTAGAATGAGAATCAATCCAAATGTAGTTCTTTAAATATAGTTTAATGTCATGTGGGATGAGAATATAGGAAATCTTAGTTTAGGTTCATAGAGCTCGGACCTTAATAATGAATACACAGTGTGTGTTTTCACAGGGTCTTTTCAGCCAGGGGACTGAAAGTGGAATTTGGGGTTAGGCCCAAAGATTTGGTGCTGGATTAAAGGGACACTAGAACGTTCCTACGTATCCCATAAGGATGGGAATCAAGCCTCACGTAGTTATTGAAATACCCTATGTACAGATTTGGGTCGTACAAGTGAAGGGTTAAAAGGGGACTTTAGTGCAATGATGGTTTGACCCAAGATAAAAGGTTCAGGAATTACCATGTATGCACGTAGTCTTTGGAATATAACATGATTGGAAATCAATGTAAATAATGATTCCTTCTCAGGTGAGGGCGTCAAAGAATGTTTTAGTTTATTATCGTACATGACAAAAGTGTTGTACAATTTAACTTCATATAGCAAGGACAAAGGTGAACCAATGAAAATATATTGATTCTGGGTGTGGCTTCACGAATCAACATCGTATGAGATGGAGGTGAACTTATGTGAAGAGATTGGTTTTGGGCTTGAACCTCAGGAGGTTACCTACGTACCTAGCCTAGAAGGGAAGGATCAAAGTCTGCATAGTTAAATTAAAGAATGAATTGGCGATCAAGTTGTTTTTAGGACAACGTCCTAAAAATGGTGCTGGGACATACACATGGTTAGTGGCCCAGAGAGGGTTTTATGGTTGAAGTTCACTCTAAGCTAACGTGAGTCATACTCTATGTGAGAAACAAGAGGTAGAAACAACATTAACAATGCACAGTTTAATATCATATAGGACATATGAAGGGACTGTGTAGTTTAATGTCTTACAGTGGGGACTGTTGGTGCTGCACAATTTAGTGTCATGTAGCAGGGTTAAAATGCAGTTTAACATCATGTAGGACATATTAAGGGACTTTGTTCAGTTTTATGTCATGTAGGATGAATGAGAAGTATAGTTTAATGTCATGTAGAACAAATATAAGGACACAGTTTAACGTCATGTTGGATGTGAACACATTTTTGCGTCATGTTGGACAATAAGGGTGTTGTACATTTTAGCGTCCTGTAGCTAAGATGATGGGGACAATACAGTTTAACATCATTTTGAACAAAAGGGGTACTGTGCAGTTTAGTGTCATGTAGTAAGGAAAAAAGAGGACACCGTTTAACATCATGTTGGATGTATTAGGGAATTTTTCACAGTTTAACATCTTGCTGGACGTAAGGGACTTCGGTACAGTTTAGCATCATGTAGCGAGGACGTCACAGTTGAACATCATGTTGGACGATGGTGCGAATAGTTTAAGGACATATGCATAGACCGAGGATGGTGTAGTTTAACATCTTGCTGGACGTGAGGGACTTCTATACAGTTTAGCGTCATGTAGCTAGGACGTCATAGTTTAACGTCATGTTGGACGATGGTGTGAATAGTTTAAGGTCATAGGCATAGACCGAGGATGGTGCAGTTTAACATCTTGCTGGACGTAAGGGTATTTGTGTTACACAAAATACTTCTTCAGAAATATAGCATTGTTTGGAGTAGTGATGAGATCTCCATCCATTGGGATTAAAGAATAAGCTCAATTGGAGTAGACCTTATGTATTGAGTATGGTCTATCCTATTTTGGTTCAATCTTGGGAAGAGGGGTCTGTTAAATGAATCATGTTAACAGAACCAAATATCAACTCTTCATCTGATGAAGACTCTGCCTGATTAGCCAGTTCAGGTTGTGCCATTTGGTGGGGAGGTGCCCATGGATTTGAAGTATATGGCCTAAAATCTTCCAAAGTCAAAGACAACTTGGGATTTGACACAATCTCATCTTCTTCTGACAGTTCCTCTTTCTTTGAATTATGTCGTTTATTCGATTATTTTCCCTCTGATGAAGAGGGTTTTGCTGTGGCATTCATAGCAGAAGACGCAATTGGTTTCTTCAATTGCAATTTCAAAATTTCATGAGTTCGGTTGATCATTTTCCTGACCATCCAATCATCATATTTTTGCACATTGTTTCTCTTGACTTCCTGCCACTCACCTTCTTCCTCTAGATTTGTAGTAGTAACACCTGCTACCTGAGCCGAAGAACCTTTCAATTTGACTTGTCCCGAGTCCACCATTTTTTGAAGAAGGTCTATGAAGACAAAACACTCCTGAATGGGATTCCCCAACATCTGATGAAATGGTAAATAGTTGGTAAGGTCTTAATCTCCTTGTTTTTTTTGGCCTCTTGGACCTTGGAAATTGAACCAAATTATTTTCCAGAGCTGAAATGAAATAACTAGGAACCTGTTCATTTCGGAAAGAATAAACTTTTCTCTTTAGATCCTCAAATTGTTTCCGTATTTGATATCTTTGATTATATTGATGAAATGGCCTCTGTTGTTGATTCTCAGGAGGTGGATCCCTTCGAGAAGATGAAGGTTTTGAAGTAGAAGCAGGTACAGGTGCTTGTTCTAAGCGAAACTGTAGCAGTCTTTGCTTTACCCATTCTCCTTCCTGGAGCTGATGGAGTTACACGAGTTTTATCCTTAGTCTACATAAGAGAGTCTTTGATCTGTTGAGCGATCGAAGTAAGGTCTTGAAACCCTCTTATGTATTTCACAGGGATCAATGGTGTGCATAATTCATCACACAAATTTTCCACACATATTGGCAACAATTCCTCTTGAGGGAGTGCTAAGCTTAGGGAATATGTTAATCCATTCCAGCGAGCAATGAAATCTGAAACCCTTTCATTCTCCCTTTTCTTACAATTTGTATGATAAAAAACTATTGTCTTTGGAAAAGTTTAGCTTAATTGAATAAGGAATCGTTGACGGAGATCCTCTCATCTGGTAATTGACTGGGATTACAATCGTGTATACCAGACAAAAGAAGGCCCTTGTAATGACTGTACAAAACACATGATATTAACTACTTCTTGTTGTTGAGGGGTTCCCATAATGGGATCGCAACGAGAAAAAAAATGTGTTATGTGTTGTTCTGGGTCTCCCGAACCATTAAAGATTGGGAATGTGGTACTTAAAAAATTTGATGGGGGGGAATTGCATCAACCCATTCAGGGTAAGCTCTCTTTTCTGGTTGAATTTGAGCATGTTTCCCTCTATAGCTTCCAACCGAGCTGTTAATGACTCAATAGTATTCATTAACTTTTGAGAATCATCTAGTTGATCTTGGACCTAAGCAGGTGCAACAAATGGAGCTTGGACATGTGTGGTGGCTTGTACTACAAATGATGGTCGCACTGCCGATTGTTGTTGCACATAACCCATAGGATTAGACCTGTGAGGGTGTACTGGTAGAGGAGGATATTCTTCATCCATATTAGTAACTGCAACAAATTCCCTTGGATGAGTTACTCCATCATGCTTAGGAGGAATACTACCTTGATGTAGTTCTGCATTCAACCTCTTTAATTCCTTCATTTATTCCTCCTGTTGTGCAAATCTTATCTCCAGGGAGAGCGATTGGCCCTCTCCAGAGGAATGGTATGTAACCTGATTCTTTACTTTCCCCTTGTTGGATTCCTTTTGGAGAGGGGAAGTTGATTACTTAAAGGATTACCTAGATTCTAGGTAAGCCTTTGATTTCATGTATGCACACCTTCTTCATTTGTGTCTGTGCATACAACTTCTTGAGCAGGAACCTCTTCATCTGATCCCTCTGAGTGATCCTCATGTTCTGGAGGATAAAATAAAGTGGAATTGATGACATTAATTGATTCATAATGCATTGCATCCCTTCTATCATAATTTTTGCGATATTGTCTTCTTCCATGTCCTTGATGAGACATTGCCTTTTGTCAATTCAATTCCTCATGAACTTCTTAACGAACCGTGATTTGGAGAGAATATCCTGATAATTCGGATCTTCGTTCCTCTTGTGTCTTTTTCCCTAATCGAGAGAAGACTGAATTTCTATGAGGGAGATATTGAGGATTTGAAAAAGTCCCTAGTCCTGTGGACTGGGGCTGTTCCAGTTGTTCCTGCTCAACTCCTCGAATCCTATTTTTTGATTCTGAGGGTTGGGTTAAAAGAGTCCCCAGTATAGCAAGATGGGATGGTTATTCAGCTGCTACATCTGAGACTTTCTTAAAAAATCTCCTGATCTTGCGGAATTTAGTCCATAAATTGGTTGGATACATCAACCTACATCCACTCAAATCACCCGGCTCAAAAGACCTTTGGATGATTTCTAACACTTATGCCACTTGATGATGTGCATGCTCTAAATGAGAATCATGTTCGATATTCTCGTTTGCTTGATATAGAATTAATTCAACAACTTGTTCTCTGTATGCCTGATTTTGATAAGAATTAGTTAAGGCATGTTCTTGAGCGAGCTTTCAATTACAAACAAAGCCAATTGGTTGTGGCCAGCCATGGGCAATAACATTGCATGAGACCATTTTCGGTGGGCTTTGTTCGCTGGAGAGTACAGTGAAATGGAGTGCTCCATGAACACCTCATCCCCTGATATGAATACAAGATGGGGCATTGTCAATTAACTGCCGCAATCTTCTTAGTGCGCCAAGGCATGAACGCTGAAGGCATATCTGCTGCTTTTCATCCATCGGATGTCGAGAAACTAAGAGAGATTCCAAGTCAATTTGGTGTTGTAACCCTTATATTATCTTGACATGATTTTCATATTCATCATACGATAATATTTTTTTTCAAATGAAAAATAGTTTTCCATATGTTGAGACGAATATCATGAATTCCATATTCCGTTAGAATCTCTGGAATGTCATACTGAGAGTAAGCCAGAGGCCAAAACATGACTGGAACTTCAACTTTAGCCAGCTATTTTCTCATATTCATCACTTCCTCTTAATCATTTGATGAAGATTATTCTACCTGATTAGACTAGAGTCGGGGCTTCATTACTGCTTCATCAGATTCAACAAGATTGGTAGAGAATTAACTGATCAAACATGAAGATGAACGACCCAGGGGTGGTTCGAAGAATGACCAACACCCTGGGCTATCTTTTGATTGAGAAAGCATTTCACCTGCTAGTGGTAAATCATCATACATGACTGGCTTCACATTTGCAAGTTCCTCAAGATAAGAGGGATTTCTCATCACTACATTGTCCATTGGAGCATTTTCCAGGCAATGTGCATTACTACTACAGAGAGGAATTTTGCAGCTAAATTCATCATCATGGAGAGGACCACCATGGTGGGTTACAGCAAAAGAAGAAACATTTTTCTCCTTGGTCTTCTGGACACACAGGGGGTTCTTGTGATTTTTAACTGAACATGAAACTTCGAGATCGACCGAATTGTCATGAAGAAAGCCTTCATGAGGAAGTGTATGATGAAGACCTTCGGAATTAATGTTCCCACTATTAGGAAATGAGGGAGAAGAATCTTGAATTCCAACAGATAATTTTCTAAGGGATTTACGAACTCCAGCATCGTGCAAGGCCTTATTACAGATTGGCCCTTGACTTATTGACTGTGCTGGGCGAGTATTTTTCTTAGATGCCTTATTACTCACTTTGGGAAGCACTTGTTGACGAAAGTGGTAATTATGGTAAGGTGTATGTGTCGGCTCAAGAGAAATGATCAGGTTATGCTTATTATCTCCACACAAATCAGGTGTATGTTCCTGACTTGGTTGTCCGTATGATATGGGTGAGTATGCCCCACAACCCTCTTGGACTGTAATAGAGGTGTGTGTCTGTTCTAGAGTGAACTATTGATGTATCAATCCACTAGTAGGGATAGATTTTCATTTCATTCCCTGTGATGCTGCTGAAGTTGTTATAATATTCTGACAAGCATCCAGAATATGAGCAGGGATTTTCTTTTTCTCTTTCACAATTGTAAAAATGTTCTTGGTGACTTAAGCTGCCGGAACGGGATTATACGTCCATTATGTGCTTGGAGTAGGTGTGTGTTCCTGCTCTTTTCCTTCTTTTCCTGTCAGTGAATTCTGACAGTACTCAAGTATGGGGGCAGAGAGTTGAGTCTGCCTCCTGGTTGTCATTGGGGATTTCCAAATGACATCTCCGGGTTCTACCAAACGGGTCTGTTGGTAGGCTTGATCAATACTAGCAGGTGTATGTGCCTGCTTATTGCACTACGTCGAACGTGGTTGATGAACATCCTTCAATACTGGCAGACGAGGCTGCTAGCAGGATTGATGAGTATAAGCAGGTGTATATGCCTGTTTACCAGTTGTCAACACATTGGGTTGGCGGGCTTCATTGTATGTAGTAAGACGAGCTTGCTGACTAGCTGATGATTTAAAAACAGGTGTATGTTCCTGTCTATAGTACTCCACCATATTTTCCTGGCGGGAATGGCATGTTGCTGCCAGACGAGTCAGCTGGACAGCAGAATTAAAATGGACGGGTGTGTGTGCCCGCTCATTGATTTCCACCAAGTTAGGTTGGTGGACTTCTCTGGAAATGGCAGAGATAAGAACCTGCTCATTGTTGACCGGTCGTTGCCTCTGGTGGTTCTTCTTTCCTGCTTGGGTTCGAGGATCCTGAGCCGAACGCATTGAGATGACTCCCTCATCATGTTGAGGGCGCACTGCCGCATGAGTCTGGCAGAGATTGTTGTTGGGAGCCCTCAGTAAGGACTCCTTTTTCCTTTAATTAAATTCCTGAGGGACCTTCTCATTCACCTCTCCAAAATATGGGAGGGACTGGTGATTGCATTCCAAGGATAACGACCATAAACGGTTGGAAACGGTGGTTGGCACCACCTTCTTCTTGATCGCTAGTCATCGCTGTCCGGATAACCAGGGTGAATTATTGACTTGGAGGGATTTTCGAGCGGCCTCCAGAGTCGTAATAGTATCATTTTGATGGTATTCTTTAACCAGTGCATTTTGATACCCCACGTTGAAGACACTGAGTAGATGATGTCGTCCTCAGAGTGGATGACAATCTAGCAAGAGTAGCAGTAGAGGCATTCACAGTAGAGGTAATCACAGCAGAGGTATTCACAGGCGTGAACTTAAGAGAAGCCATTTCTATAACGCAGACGATCTTGGAAAAGAGTGAATGTTTGATATAACATACATAATCAAGATAAGTTCAACCACTACATCTTCTGAATGAGCATATATGTTATTGATTGTTTTGTTGGCCCTCTCATTGAGTTTAAATAGGGGCCTAACAGATAAGTAAAACATCATTTTAACTTGGTTAAGGATTCACGTCGGGTTCACCATTTTTTGTTTCCTCTCTAGAAATGGGGAATAACCTAATTTGTTTAAGGTTCAAACATTCCAAGCGGTTTCTAACGGGTTTGTTCATAGAACCGGAAACATCCAATGATTCTTCATCCATTTGAACCTACTTTCCAAAGTTAGGTGCTCATTAGTTGTGAACTGATGAGGCTTAAGAATTTTCATTGGTCGAGAGGATGGGTGGTCGGACTCATCACACCTTTTTTAGGGGAATTATTGTCTACTCTAGGACTCATTTTATAGATTTAAGTTATGTTCGTGAATCCTTATTAAATTACCATGTATGAAAATGAGCTTTCCTTTAGATCTAACAATCAATGATTGATATGTAAGAGATTTAGATAATCTTTTATATGTATTTTAGGTTCTTCATCGATAGAGAATCATCTGTATTTGTTAGAGATTATTAGTCAATGGCATCCTTCATCACATTATATAGAAATCTCTTGGTCATTATGATAACCATACTGGTTTTAAAGCCACTCAGCGGGGCACTTTAAGTTTATTGTTGTTCAGAAGGACATGTATTAGTTCAGAGTTGGGATCATACCCGCAGATGGTCTACCTACGTATCCTTTGTTTAGAAAACGAATCAGAACTCACGTAGTTCGAGTAAAGAAGTATGAGGTTTATATATCATTGATGGCTCAAAGAAATGTTTCATAAATAATTTTACGCTCTAAACTCACGTGAGTCATGATCGGTGTGAGAAATAAGAGGTTTTGGAAAAAACTGACAATTGTGCCATGAAAGATGAAATCATAAGAAATAATGTGGGGCTTATGTATGTATGACTGCCCAGATGGATGAATATTAGGATTTACTTCTGGGAAGAAACCCGATAACAAGGTCTATAAAGGTATATGTGCTTTATGGAGATTTTGGATACTTAACTTAGGACTTAATCCTGAGAAGTATGCCCAAATTAGAGGGGACTTATGATTGGGTTTTATTCCTAATATGAAAGTCCAAATCAAAAGAAAATTAAGACTGGTTAAGAGAAATTATGACTGGGGATTATTCCTGAGAAGGAGGCCCGGGTTAAGGGGAATTATGACTGGGGATTACTCTTGAAAAGGAATCCCAGGTTAAGGGAATTTGGAACTTGGGGATTACTCTTGAGGAGGATGCCCATATTTGGGAACTTGGGGCTTACTCCTGAGGAGGATGCCCATATTAAAGGAATTATGGTTGGGGATTACTCCTGAGGAGGATGCCCATTTTTGGGAACTTGAAGACTAGGGCATACTCTTAAGGAGGCCCAGGTTAGGGGACTTGGGGCTTACTTCTAAAGAGGATGCCCATATTTGGGAATTTGAGATTGGGACTTACTCCTGAGAAGGAATCCCAAGTTAAGGAAAATTATTACTGGGGATTACTTTTGAAAAGAAGGCCCATGTAAAAGATCCTCTTATCTTTAATGTATGAGGTTGAATTAATGAAATCTCTAACCTTAGTGACATAAAGATATATAAATCACTAGGTTTTGAGAGATTTTCCACAGAATTCCTTTCAGATAAGGAAGCCAAATCAGGAATCATACCATAAACGGCTTTGAAGAGGGTTCTAAAGGATATGTCTTGAAGAGGAGAGGTGGATTTGAATAAGAGGGATGAATAGGGAAGAGGGGCACCCAAAAAGGAGTAGGCGTGCAGGTCCTGCGTGGGAGGGTAGGTCCTAGTCGCGCAGGTATACCTGCGCGACACATAGGTACCTACGCGAAGGTCAACCCATTGGGTAATACTTGGGCGAGGCTTGGCTCAAGACCTTAATATTATCTCTAGGGGCTTCCAAAAGAGTTGCGCATATGTTCTGGTGTAGGGATAAGGCAGTGTGCAGGCGTGCCCATTTCCCTTAAGGGTTAAACACCTAGGCGCACAAGTGTTGATGAATTTCAATACTTAGGCCTTGTTCCCCTATTTAGATCTTCCATTCTAGGTAAGAAATTACCTTATAAGTGTTCGGAAGACTTCTAGAATATACTAGGGCACCGGGAGTTTAAATATGGATTTTGGAATTTTTTGCCCTCAAAATGGGGGGTCGACAAGGGGTATTTAGAGGCTGCTGAAGACCCCGGGAGAAAATCAAATAGGGCGCGCAGGTCACCTACGCGCCCAATATGTGGCACGCAGGTATACTTGCGCGAACATGATGAATCCTGTGTGGCCCATCATAGACCAAATCCTTCTTCATGCCTTTGTCAATTTTTGATGTTTCCTCAAAGGATGGATCACTTTGGACTAAGGTATTTCCCTTTTTTCAGTCGTTTAGACTCTGTGATGGAATGGAGATTCAACAATACAGAAATGATATTACATGTTATTCATGATATTATAGGATTTTGAATTATTTTATAATGAATTATATTAGATCCATTTGGATGTAATATTAGATAACAATTAAAAGATGATTGTTTGGGTTAATTTGAGCGATTTTTTGATCATAATGAACTTGTTTTATTTTATCACTAGAAATATGGTCATAAGTTAGTTCCAGAACTTTAAATAGGAGATAATACATATATAAAATTCTGGTTCAACCATAAAAATGGTTTCATTACCAGATCTGTAGGTAGAAATGGAAGAAGAAAGAATGTTGTTCTTGAAGGTGATAAATTAACACCTCACGAACAACGTTCTCTTTAATAAAATAAAAGGAAGAGGGAAAGGGGGTTGGATGATATAATATTTTATTATCATCATAACATTATAGTACATGTATAATAATGGAGTTAAAATACCATTTGGATGAAGATAGGTGGATAGAGATCAAGAAATGAACTTGAACTTGAAAGGAAATTAAAGGAGAAGAGGGAGAGAAATTACCTCTTAAGTCTTCCTCTTGAGAACCTCCATAAGAAAGCTAGGCATGGTATTTTGATGAGACCAGTAGCTCCTGAACGTGGGAGAGGGGCTAGGTAGGATGTTTGGGCAGAGTTTAGAGAAGGATTGGAGCTTGAGAGGTGTGAGGAAATGAGGGTGTGAAGGGTGGGTTTTATAGTGGAGGGGAGAGGGGTTTCCTTAATATAAAATTCATTAGTTTATTAATTCCCCTAAGACATGTAACAGCGAGTCTTGAATGACCAAGTATAGTAATTTTATCACGTGATCCCAAAAAAAGTGGGATTACATCAGCATAACATAACAAATTACTCTCTAATTAGTTTATTTAGCTTATTTTTGTAAATTACGGTATTTCACTATTCATAAAAAATTCAAGTATTTCAGAAAAGTCCTAAAAATTTTCCCCAACAATTTTTCGACGTATATAATCCAAAAATATAGTAAATTTTTCAAAAGTAATTTTTCAAAAATAATTTTTTAAATATTATTAATTAAATATTTAATTAAAATCATAATTTACATAAAAACTGTTTTTAAGATTAAAACTGATTTTATAGTGCTTTCAAAAATTACGTAGGGTCTTATAAAATTATCTAAAAACTATAAGACCTTTATTTGATAAATAATGAATACATTTTATGAAAATAACTTTTCTTTTAAATTAATTAATTAATTATAATTAATTATTTATGACTTACAAAATACCAAAACGTTTACTATGGTCAAATTGTCACTTTCAAATATGTCTAAATTTTATTTAATTATTCACACGTAAGGTTACTCTTATGTTGGATGATTTACTATTCATAAGGGTCATATTACTATTTATAAGGGTATGTTACTAATCATAAGGGTAGGTTACTATTCATCAAAAATTATTTTTGTTTTATTTGACTCCCAAAAACATCTTGAAAAAAACCGTGTATGTCATATTTTCAAAATTCCAAACACAGAAGTGACCAAATTATGTTTAAAGGTCACTTATCACTTAGTAGTTCATTATGTTGTGTTTTCATGTTATTTTTTGACATAATATTAAGAATGTAATTTCCATTGAAAACTTTGGGTCATTACAGCGGATTTTAGATTTTATTCTTCAAAATTTTGTGATCCTTGTCAGTATGGAAAGCAACATAAATCATGTTTTAAATCAATTTTTGAAGTCTCAACCACTGATTCATTAAAATTAGTGTATATGGATATTTTTGGTCCAATTCAAACTGGAAGCATTGGAAAAAATATTATATATTTGTCTTAGTTGATTATTACACTAGATTTACATGGGTCTATTTTCTAGAAAAGAAATCTCAATCTTTTTCTGGAATGGTAGAAAACCTAGACTTTCCTACTTCAATTTTTAGTTTCAAGGTATTCATTATGAATACTAAAGATAATCTATACGAATTCGCACCAAAATTAGATGAAGGAATTTTTATAGGCTACTCCACAACTTCTATGAATTATAGTGTTTTCAATAAAAATACTTGTACTTTTGAAGAAAAGTACATGTCAAATTTGACAAAACTGATCCTTTTGTTTTTAAACAACCTCAACATAAATCTTCGAATGTGTTTTCAAAAATTGATTATCAATCTTTATTAGAAGATCCTTCTGATAAGGAAAATGTTCAAGAAAATATTTCTGAAGCATTCACCCTAGAAGTCTTCATACCTTATGTTAATGAATAGGTTTTTCAAAATCCAAATAAGTTGTTTCTAAAGAATCATCCCAGTGATAGTAACATTGGTGATGTAAATCAACCTGTAAGGACTAGAAGTTCCTTAATAAATGATATAGAACTTCTATAATTCCTTTCCCAATTAGAGCCAAAAATAACTAATGAAGCTTTAGGTGATGATGATTGGATAAAAGCTATGCAAGATGAGTTAAATGATTTCAAAAGGAATAAATTCAGGACTTTGGTAGAAAGACCTAAGGAAACTTCTGTTATTAGAGTAAAATGGGTCTTCATAAATAAATGAGATGAAAATGGAATCATAGTAAGAAATAAAGATAGATTGGTTGTTAAAGGCTATAATCAATAAGAAGGAATATACTATGAAAAAACTCATTCTTCAGTAGCTAGACATGAATCTATTCGTATTCTACTTGCCTTTGAAGCATTCTTCAATTTTAAACATTTTCAAATGGATGATAATGTGCTTTCCTTGATGGTTTTGTACAAGATGAAGTTTTTTGTTGAACAACCTCCTGGATTTGAAGATTCAAAACATCCTGAACATGTTTACAAACTTACCAAAGCTTTGAATGGACTCAGACAAGATCCTTGATCTTAGTATGATAGACATACATGATTTTTACTTCAAAACAATTATATTTAGGGAAATGCTGATCCAACCATTTTTATAAATAAAGATAATAGAAATGTTTTGATTGTTAAAATTTATGTTGATGACATTATATTTGGTTCAACTTAGAAATATTTAACTGATTCTTTTGCAGATCTAATGAAATCTGAGTTTGAAATGAGTATGTTGGGTGAGTTATCATTTTTCCTTGGTTTTCAAATTTATCAAAAACCAGAAGGAATCTATATATCCCAACAAAATTATATTAAATATCTTTCTTAAAAAATATGTATATGACAACATTAAGAGTATAAGTACTCCCATTGGAACCTCAAATTCACTTGATTTAAGATGAAACTGGAAAACCAGTAGATCAAACATATTTTAGAGGTATGATAAGAGTTCTACTTTACTTGATAGCTAGTCATCCATATTTAATTTTTTCAATATTCTTATGTGGTTGATATTAATCCAATCCTAAGGAATCTCATTTAATGGAAGTGGAATGGATTTTTTTCTACTTAAAGGGAACCATGGATCTAGGACTCTTTTATACTTCTGGAAATGATTTTGTTTTAAAAAAAAAATTCATATGCTGACTTTGGTGGATGTATAATGGATAGGAAGAGTACATTTTGAACTTTTCATTTCTTTGAAGATTCATTAGTTTCTGGGTCATGCAAAAAGCAACACTCAGTTTCACTTTCCACCACTGAATCTGAATATGTAGCAGCTGGAAGTTATTGTGATCAAGTGTTGTGGATGTAACACACACTCACAAATTATGGTATGAGTTTTACCAAAACACAATTTCTATGTGATAATACTAGTGCCATTGCCTTAATTATAAAACCATGAACCTCACTCTCGTGCAAAACACATAGATATCAGGCATCACTTTTTTAGGGATCACACACAAAAAGGAGATATCATTCTTCAATTTATCATAACACATGATCAACTTGCTGATATTTTCAAAAAATCCTTACCCTTCGATAGATTTGAATACATTAAACAGAAGCTAGGAATGATAACTGTAATATAATATTCCTTGATTACTTCCTTCTGAAACCAATCTCTTTACAGTAAGGAACTCCTTTTCATAGGGGGAGAACATTTGTTTGTTAGATCTTTCAAAATTTTCATAATCAATATTTTCGTACTTAAAATATTCATAATGAATATTTTCATACATAAAATTTTCTTAATGAATATTTTCATACTTAAACTTTTTTTTAATAAGGATTTTTTTAATTTTTCATATTGAACATTTTTGCAGTTCAAAATTTTTGTAATAAAGATTTTTGTAATTTTTTGTAATGATGATTTTTGCAGTTCAAAATTATCTGTAATAAAGATTTTTGTAGTTTAAATTTTTTGTAGTGAACATTTTTTTCATAGTTTTTAAATTTTTTGGAGTCTTAAAATTTCTGGAAGTCTTAAAATTTTTGTAATAAATCATTTCCTATTGAAGATTTTTGTAATCAAAATTTTCGGAATCTAATATTCTTCAAGAAGAATTTTCATCAATACGAATAATCCTCCTAGAAATCTGAATGGTATGTTTCCTTTCATAAATTTTCGTAATCATCTTTTACTTGTTGGTATTTTCCTCTTTTTTTAAAATTATCGTATTCTCTTTTTTCTTAAATCTGAATGTTTTTTCTTAAAAAACCCACAAAAGATCAGATTCTATCAAAATCTCTTTCCAGCTATCATCTCAATTGTCATATCTGATCAGAAGGTTTTTCAACCATTTGATTGAATATAGATGTTTAACTGTCACCTCAAATGACTATATAAAGGACCCTTAATGGTGGTCCCACATCGAAACTCAAGCTCGTGCATGATAAAGCTCTACCCTCTTACATAAACTCGTTCCGAACTTATTAGATCATTCTTATATCCGAATGTCTGATGAAGTCTCCTCTCAGAATGATATGTCATCTGTCACACCAATCTTAGAATGGAAGATATACAGAGAAATATTAGTTCATCCGATGTTTTTTGTGAAGTATGATTCTATTTTCTTGAATAATATAAAGTTGAATGAATGGGAAAGTGTTTTATTTTAAAAACCAAAAGCATAGGATTTGGTTTATGCATAATTATTAATATAATTATATGAGTCAATAACATTATTCAAGGAAAAAGAAAGAGGAAGTTTTTCTTTTAAGAGCTATGGGAAGACGTATTCTCTTTCTTACACCAAGGCTGCAAGCTTGGTTGGAATCCCTTATGAAGGAGAAGCAGAGTTCTGCTCACATAAGGTTTCTGATGTTCAATGACGTTTTATTAAGGAAAAATCAATGTCTCTTCCTTGTCTTTTAGAGGTAAAGACTCCGAAGATTCTTCACCTGACTACAAATTATCATACTCCTGAACTGTGAGTTCAAGGATTCATCATACTGAGAAAAGAAGACAAGGATACTTTGAAGAAAAGTGATATGTACATTCTGGATTTCCTTGTTAACCTAAGGAAGATAAACTTGGTTAAGCATAATTGTATTACGATTAAGAACATAAAGAATGGAAATATGAAGGCTCATATTATTATGTATCTATACATTTTTTCAAATATGATTATTCAGTGTCTAGAATCCTTAAAAACCACTTGCAAACCTATGTCGAGGAATTACAAAGTTATTATGTTAAGTGATGACTCTTTGAGAAGAATGAAAGTGGGATTTTCCATAGAATCTGAAGAATTCTATGACTTCCCTGAAGAGGAATCTGAAGATATTTCAAAGAAACATGAGGTGGTTGAGAACTCAAAAAAGGGTGGAAGGAAGAGGAAGTTGAAGGATGTGGTAGAGAATACAAAAACACTAGTGGCAAAGGAAACCCAATCCGTACCACTGAAGCCAAAGAAGCCAAAAGCATATCCCGTTGAAGTTTTTTCAAAGTGGAGAGAAGAAAAGAAAAATCTAAAAGAAGGAGAGCCTATGTTTTTTTGGACCCTTTTGAAACAAAATCTTATATGGAGAAGGCAGCTGAAGAGCATGAAAAGTAAGAGAAAGAGAAGAAGCAGAAGAAGAAGTTGTATGAGGCTGAAATAGTTCAATCCCTTCTGAACGCTACTGAGAAAGCATCAGAGAATATTCTGGTACCAGAATACTTCTTGATAGAACCTTTACTAGAGACACTGGGAATAAAAATTGTGACTCCAGAAAAAGTGCAACAAAAAGTAGCATAAGAAAAAGAAGTAGTAAAAGAATCAGAAGAAGGTAGTGGTGATACTGAAGATCTGATAAAGCTAGTTAAGGACTTTCATGAGAAGGAAATCCCTTCTGAGAAATTATCATTCCAAACCTATCAAGCTGATTCATCCAAGATTTTTACTCCTTGGAAGGATGAAGAGAAGGCTGAAGATGATGTTGATAACCCATCTGAAGAATAAAGAATCAATGAATATTTCATTCACCTAGAGGATGTTGATGTAGGAGCTGAAAAGGAAAAATTTGATGAAGACAAAATTGATCAGTTATCTAACATCGAACACGAATCTCCTGATCAAGAGGAATCCATTCCGATGGTTGATAAGGAAAAATAGGTAGTTGTTGATACACCTATCAAGGCAGTGGTAAAAAGGAAATATTTTGGTGGTTCATTAAAGAGGAAATCTGTTGAGTTAGAAAAAGAAAACTCACCAAGAAAAATATCTGATTCGGAATCATCCTCCCTTGGACATGATTTTGTTGTCCAGTATTTGAAGAATCCTGGTTGCAAGATGTAAAAGATCTGAATGGGAAGTTATATTCAGTTGCTCAGACTTGGAAAAGGGAAAGGGATCTCAAGATTGAGATAAAAGAAAAGAAAGTTAAGCAAGAAGAATTTTTGAAGGGTCAAGCAGAATCTCCTACGGATCAGGAAGAAAAAATCAAATCCTTAGAGAAGAAAATAGAAGACCAAGATCAGATTCTCAATCGTACAGGGGAAGATCACAAGGAAATAAAGAAACTAAAAACCATAGTAAAGAAGTTGATGCTGAATGAGAAGGAAGGATAATCTTGTTCAATTCTGATCTTTTGTTGTATTCTTTCCTTGTATAAATTCTTTCCTATCCTACTGAAATTTTTGGTTGTCTTCGTATATTTTTGGTTTTCTTGTACTAATATTTTTGGTACCACAATTACCTTTTCATTCCCTGTATTCCATTTTGAAAATCAAAAATGGGGAGAAAAGAAAAAAAGAATACTATGTAATGAAGAAATTTCCCTATGAAAGGGGGAGTTCTAATCCAAGAAGATTTTTGTATGCAATAAAATGCTAAGTCTCATTTCGAAAATCAAGAATATGATCCTTAGTGTTTGTAAATACTAAGGGGTAGTTAGTCGTGTTCATCTTTTCATATGTGTTAAGGGAGATAAGTTTTACTTTAAAAGACTTGAAAAATATTCTCTAAGTCCTTATATTCTATTTCGTAAGTATGTTTGTGCTTTCCAAAAAGGGGGAGATTGTTTAGTCAATAAGGTTTCCTTATGACTTTTCCATTACTTCATGTTTTGAAAATCACAAACACCTTATCTTAAGGAAATTTTTTTTCCCTAAGTTTCATCTTGATAAGGAAAATTTTCCTTCCCCAAAGAAATTTATCCTTACCTTGTTTTAATTGTTCATAGAATAATTTATCTAAACCTAAAAAATTTTCCTTCTAAGTATAAAATTCATTTTCGTAACTAAAACCTCAGATTCATATAAATACTTAGATATATAGCGTTCTATTTTCAGGATCCGAATTCAGATTCTGAATTCATACTCCAAATTATTTGAATTCAAGTTCTGAAATTTCTGAGTTCAGACACCAAATTATTCTGAAATCAGACTCCGAAATTTCTGAGTTTAGACTCTGAATTCTGCTGAATTTAGACTCCGAACATTCTGATTTTAGACTCTGAATTCATCTGAATTCAGATTCTGAATTTCCATGAAATTCAAACTCTGTAATTATATAGAATTCAGGTTCTGAATTCTTTTGAAGACATAATCCTAATACCTATGTGTTATAGACACCGAATGGTTTTTTGGTTAGACTATGAACATTTATTTTTCCTTACACTCCGAAAAATAGATTTGGTAAAGCAAGCATATTTCTTCTTACTCATGTTTTGGTTATAAAATGATGTTGCTCATTTAGTTACTAACTAACCATTGTTTGAGTGACACATGTACAGGTCCCTTTGAAATTAAATGAAAAATATGAACCTTGGTGGAGGGAGTCGACCGTTATAGTTGTGGATATAAATACAAGATAATTTGAATGAGCTCAACATTGTTCTATGAATCTTGAGATTACATGCTGATGAATTGATTTCTAGAGAGAGACTTTCATGCATTGTGCATACTGAACATCTTGTTCATAATTGCTTCGTGTGACTCCAAATTTTGTTGAGTACATTTGAGGACTTCTGGGGATAAGAAGACAGAGGTTTTGACTACCTTGAAGTTTGAGGTCTTGCGGGGATATCAAGATAGATTCTGATATTTGTATCGAGATCTGACCCTGGTGTGGGTAAGATAGACTTTCTTGAAATTATATATCAAGAGACCTTTATCCAAGGTTGTTGGATACCCTTTTCTTTGGGTTAAAAGATTTAATACTTGTTTCAAGTGTTCCACTATATTTTGGTTGTTGAGTAAAGTATAACTATCTTATACTTTCTTATACTTTTACTTTGATTTGTAATATTCTATACGTTTTAATGTAGAATTTTTATCTTGGTAAACTTTTCTTAAGATTCATTTCTGGAACACCATTTCTGGAATTAAGCAAGTTTTTAGAACTAAGAGGTTTTTTGAACTTACCTTGTTTTACTTTGTTAAACATTACCATCTTTAAAAGTTCCAAAAGAATTTTTTTAAAATACACAATTCACCCCCGTCTTGTATATTGAGCATCCACATAATTTTTTCGATACTACAATCAGTATCATTTTGATCCTATATCATCCACCTATGAGGTGAACAACACTTGGATTCCCAAGTTGTGAATTTTTTCTGACCAATATCATTCTTCAAAAACCATCCAACCATAGGTATCTCATAAAGACCTTCAGAATCCTTATGATATGCTAACATAAATATTAGGTTTTTCCCTGGGCGCATGAATATGTAGGATTATATCTCTTAGTGGGGAGGTAAGCCCAGTACATCCTCAGAAAGGAATTCCTCATATTCTATCACCACTATAAGAATATGAAATCCAATATAATATACTAATCTAAGGGTTTTACTAGCCAAATGATGAATAATATTATGTATCATTCTCTATATGAGCCTATCCTACTCTAACAGGATTTCTTTTTCACTAGTACTGAAAAATCTCATTCCATCACCCTAGATACGCCTTATACTCTACCTAAAATAATCAATTTGGCCATGAATGGTAGATATCCAATCTATACCTAAGATGATATAATAATACCTCATTGCTGGAAAATAGAGGTCATATGTGAAGCTCTCTCCTATATGATTTAGGCCACACATTCTATAGTAGTGTGTGATCACAAAATCCCCTCTCATTAGAGTAACCATGGGAATGTGTCAAGGTAATGAATCCAAAAAACTATAATTATTGAATAAGATCTTTAGAATGAAATATTAGCTCTCACATATGTCTATCAATATTACAACTTAATTAGGGAAGACAAAAACCGTAACTTTAATCATCCATGGAGCCTATGAATCATATGCCTCTATTTCATGCATCGGTCCTTGCCCCTATGAACTAGATCTATAAGACTAGCATGGAAAAACTAAAGGTGTTGTTGGAAATATATCAGACCATCTTCCACTTCTGACTGACGTACCTTCTCCTCATCCACATCCTCCATCTTGTGAACCTTATTTCTCCTACCATTGTGTCTTCTTGGGTAGTATATCGACTGTATTCCTCTCAATATCATAGTGTCTTATACAATACCATATGAGATGTACCCAACCATTATAAGAGAAAAACATCCCATCTATAGTAATAATAGAACCATCATGAGTGACCTAAATTTTGAACCCCATTTCCAAGGGTAGTCTCCTGAAGTGTCTCACACAGACAGACCCTTGAGTCATCCATCCACTACATACTTTCCAGTTATATGTTTGTGTGTTCCCATTACTACCACCATCTATTTTTTTCTACGCAACATTGAAGTTATACACTACCAAATTCCACTAACATACTCTGACATATGTGGGAATTAAAATAGATTTCACTGTATCTCAAATATATTAGATTAGGACTTGATCGAAGGTACATGTTTGGAAGAACGAATCGAAAATCTAGTCCCTATACTATCATGATAGGTTGGTGAACGTTGAGAGAATTCTCCAATTGGAATACTAGACAAATGAAGTTGTAAAAGCTCTTATATCTGCAATTATCACAATGAGGCTAGATATAACTTTTTTCTAAAGAGGAATTCAAAACCTATCAAAGAGAGAGATACCTCATCATGTTTTTGAGTTACCAAAACCCAAATTTTTTTGTGTATTCATAAATAAGACTCACTTCTAGGATGACCATATGATTTGGAGGTGTCCCTGAAAGGAGAAAAATATGTGTGACTACCTCAAGCTAGTCCTCATCTTCCTGGAAGTATAGTTTTCAAAGAAACCACCAAAGTCTCTACCTATGATACTCATGTAGTGTCCTCACCACATGAACATTATTGAACAGTACTATCGATACAACATGATGCTCAATGGGTGGTGGAATTATTGAAAAAACACCAAGATGAACCACCTCCAATGAAGACCCTTTCGTTGAATACTTAACTATAAGAAAAACATCAAAATGATAATTCTTTGGTATCCTACCTATATTGCCTCATGGAGGTATCCAAAAATAATAATCATGTACCATGATCAAAGACTATATCTGGAGAGATGACTCAATAAGTACATTTGAACCAAAACACATTCTTATACGATCCATGAATGAATGTTTTCCCAGCAAATAGATCCTAAATTTACCATATCAACAAGACTTTTATCTGAGTCCTAGTGAATGGATAAATATTTTTCTACAACAACACTATATATTATTACCAAAAATCAAAACACGATACAATTTTACACTATTTACAAAAAAATCCCAAACCAAACCTCCCAACTAGACAAACCCCAAAATCTGGTCCTAATATAGAACTAATGTGATATTGTCATTCGTGACCCAACCTTCCTTGAGACATTAACCTAATCAACTAAACCCATGGATATCTTGTAGTGCCTTAGTAACCTTCCCAACACAGAACTTGTTGTTACTGACTAGGTTCACCTATAAGACTATTTAATTTCCCCATATGACAACCCATGTTATTATAGTGTTCATTTTCCTCACTCACAAAAACCCTTGAAATACTTCCCAGTAGGTCATCTATCCAGATCACAACTCTAATCCAGGAACGATAAACTATGGAGTTCTAATTATCTAGGTTTTCCAAAATTAAAGGTGCACCTTATTGAAATGGGTATTAGCATTCCATATTTTTATGTGTCACTTTTCTAGAGGTGTTATACTCTACCCCCTTTAAAGAAAAACATCCTCATTGTGGGCCAAACAACTCAAACCTAGGTAGTTCCTTTGCATTATTGGATGATTATTGTCTTTGGTACCACTCAGTCATGAACTAAACACTAGGGGCCTTCCAGGAAAGAAAAAAGTACACTGTTAGAACGCAATCCCTCCTCCAATAGGATAGGGGTTGGATACCAATACCGAGTAGGAATATCACACATGAGGGAGGCCTTAACATATAGTACATGTATAATCATCAACATCTCCAAATACACATAATTTGTTGAAAGGTAATTTATAAATAAAAATAATTCGTGCAGATATCTATATCTCACATCAGATTATGAAAAAGGTATTATAATGAACAAAGGGACAAATAAAATACCACAAAAAACTATACAAATAGTCCATCCTTAATAGGAAGAGGATACTAATGTCAAATAAAACACATAGCATTAACCATGATCTGTCAATCCCAAATATGCTCCGCATAATTTTGGTTCTCCTAGGAATCCATCAAAGAACCTATTATATGAATATGAAATGACACATGGAGGAAGATCCCTCAGAGGGGAGAGTATATATATACCTAGTAGGCCCCTAAATCCCCAAAAGGAAAGGGATAAATAGTAATTGTTAACTCAAGCCATAATAAAGAGGGCTATAAAAACCCATGTGAGATATACATGGAATCTCCATCTCCACAAATTAGTTATGAACAATGATTCACGTCATTATAAATAGACTAATTCAATCAGGATATCAGAACTAGAAACTAGATCTCTGAGAATAACCAAGATTACTCATAACATACTCTAAGTCTTAAAGTGCTCTCAATGATACTTCCTACCATAGAATTTTAATTTAGTATTTATTGTAATTATCTTCTAGGAGATTTCACTAAATAAGTTATACTAACATTTATGGTCCTAAATGGAGGGTTCATAATCATTGGGACTCACTAGAACTAAGTAGATCTCAATTCATAGATAGGGGATCATACCCCAAGTCACAGGGGACACCAGAAACCCCATATTGAATAATCCATTATATTTATAAATATATTTATAAATAGATAACGTATCACACCTAATACCACTGGGGGACATTGGGAACCCTAAATGGAACACTAAAGATCATGATACATAGATAAGGATCAAACCCAGGAGCTCTATAGGACACCAAAACCCCTAACTAGAATAACTTTTTATGTAGGGGATTGTAAGGAAACTGAAGTTGGTCATGGATATTCCTCAAACCCCACCTAGGGTAGATGATATAAATTATAAAGGATCCTACCATTTCCACACATAGGAATAGAAAAAACTTTACTTTATACCAATCTCATATAGACTATCACAATAATATGCCTAGGATATAATGCCACACTATACCCTTATAGGGTTAGAGAAAGGGATCACACCATACTGATACTGACCAATACATCATTGAAAGAAGTGTATGACTATAATTGAATCATGTTGCATCTCTGATTCACAAATGACAGACACCATCATGTTCTATGTGGAAAACACTAATGATAGGATACTCACGGTACCCAATATGAGTCTTGAAGAAGTTGATGCAAGAGGAATATGTCTATAAAGGGAGTACATGAAATTTCATCCTAGGGTATGGATTCTATCTGAATAATCCTTACTCTCGAAATATCGCTTAATGGTACTAGTCATGTATAAGAATGTATATTGAATGTAACCACGACGTGAGAACTGGGTGTTTCCTTTCTTGTACACATCTTGGTTGGCCATGTGAAACTACATCATGTGTACATGGGTCACAGAAAATGTGTTTTAAACCAAACATTTTGACAATATTATATATTCCATGCCATTTCCTATCATCTTGTTCCATTGTATCTACTTATTTATAACTACTTGACCATTTCCTCTTAACATGTCATGTCTTGGCGACATGTCCATGTCCCACTAAAAAGTGTGTACTCCTAGTACATGGAATTAAGTAATCAAAAGAATTTATTCCCCAATGATGATGAACACATCTTTTTTTCTCCTACACTATATGTATGCGATTTGGATTTAAAAATGGGAATTCCCTATGAACCTCCAGAAATCACAATTTTCCTTAATTTCTAAAAGATAGACCACTAGGGAATCTTTAGTAGTAAAAAAATGGATAAAAATATCTAAAAAATGAATATATGGGGATCATTACAAAAATATGACAAAATATACTACCTCATGGGGAAACATTGAAGTTTCGGGTCTAGATATACACATTTGAGTTGTTGCACCACAGTTCAGTCTCGATCGTTGTCAAGTATGAGATCTGATGGTGCCTCATCTCCTAGGTTCCTCCATGGTTCATCCATGAGGAAATGGGATCCATTTTCATTTATTGTGTGTGGAAACTGAAGGGGGGAGGTTGTATTCGACCGCATTTAATTAATTAAAAAAATTATTTTATTTAATTAATTATCATGTCTGCTAATGGTCGTTCTTTATTGAATTCCCATTACTGACCATCAGTATGTTGTGCGTAGGATTAAACCCTTATTAAAGATTTATTAGAGGTCTTATATCTATTATATAGGACACCCTTTATGATTTATTCCATTATTTATGAGAATATATGTATGCATGACATGATATATGTTTAATATATTTAATATAACTTCATGAAGGATCTCCAGGACCCAGAATACCATGCTGCATTCACTCCCAAAATTTTAAATATTTCTATAAATATTGAAAATTCCTACACAGAAAACATTGATTAATTTCATTAAGTGATTTGAAAAAATTGTATATCATATACCCTAATATCAACTTTAATGGTACTTGAATTTTGAAAATAATATTATTTCATCATAAACAATATAAAAAACCCAAAATAATTTCATACATAAAAACCATTTATAATTTAGTTCAATAAAATTTTAAAAAAACTCTATAATAATTTCAAAATAACATGTATGAACCAGAAAACCCACTCAATTACCCAAAAATGGTAACAATCAATTTAATAGTAAACTAAATTTACAAATGGAGGAAAAAAAGAAATTTTCCTAAGATTAACCACTTCAAATGATTTGTACTCATAGTTTATCAGACCATACACCACCCATGAGTGCCACTGAAAGTCACTGAAAATAGTTTGACAAGTGTTGTTCATAGTTTTATAGTCCACAAAATAGGACATTGTGCCTCTTGGATGTCGTCCAACTTCACATCAAAACTATGAATATCATGAAGTAACTCTTGGGATCTCCCTATAACATAGGGTACAATAAATATATATAAAAAGACACAAAATAATATATAAAAAGATTAATTTTTGAAACAAAACACCTGACCAGCCATGGTTAACTAAGGTTTAGTACAAATAATAATTTCTTAGGAACTCCCTCTCATCAACCTCTTGAGATCTATTGACCCTATATCCTATATAACATTACTTCCAAAAAATCTATATGTATTTAAGACCATTTTACCCAATTAATTCATTAAATGTATCCTCTAAAATTATAGATTCACCAATATCTATACATCTATGATCTTACATTTTGGATAGTGTAACTTTATTATTTCATGTGTCTTATACAATCTCATATTCATTTGATAATGGGATCTTGAATCCTTCCATAGTTATTTGATGTAAATATTCCATAAAACCAATATAAATCATATGACATTTTCGATATATCATTTTATAATATATTTATATTGTTTATTGTTTAATATATTGGAACCAAATCATATCATAATATTTGTCAACAGAATATTAAAATAATTAATTTTTATATATCATGCTACTTATAATAAAATAGTCATATAAAATTGAGATATGTTGTATGGAAGTTTTTTGGTTATATTAATATTTTTTTATTTACACAAACAATCAATGATTAAAAATGAAATTAATAATTACTTTTTAATATTATGGAATCATACACATAAGCTGTCATTTATTAAACATTTAGTAAGATGAGAAATTTGAAGAATTAATCCACCAAGGGATATATGGTATTGAAAATAAATTCCATTTTTTCATATATTTCATAACATATGAGTATCTTCCTATAAAGGGTTGAGAGTGTCTCAAAGAATAAATAAAGCAGGCGGTGGTAATGACAATGGTGTGT
Organism: Viscum album; assembly: GCA_963277665.1. Taxonomy (NCBI): domain Eukaryota; kingdom Viridiplantae; phylum Streptophyta; class Magnoliopsida; order Santalales; family Viscaceae; genus Viscum; species Viscum album. The sequence goes on from OY728135.1 coordinate 1,154,540,787, forward strand.
ACACTTTTCCCAAGATTATTATACCTAATTATCCTTTATAACTCTTCTATATCCTTTAATTTTAAGAAATACTGGAATATTATTATTGTGAGGATGATCCCACCTAATATATTGGGTGATTTAGTAAATATATGGATACACCATGAACGAATAATCTATTCGACTATACCTCAATGATCTTCATTAATTATAGTTAGTGAAGAAGGATGCTCAATCATCATCTGTGAAAAGTGCATGTTAATTCTTTATTTTTACATGATTTTGGTTGTACATAGCATGGTGATCTTTGGAATATGGTTTGTAATCATTTTTATTATATTGATCAATTAATTTTAATCCATAGAAACATAATAGTGGTATTAGAGTTTCACTGTGATAATTATTTTAAGAAATCATGTTTTAAATTATATAATCATAAATATCATATTGATATCATATTTACTATAACAAAATATGTGGTTTTTTTACTTTGTATACAAAGTATGATCTCATAAGTTGTTATATGGTTCTTTCTTATGATTTGTGAGATCATAAATTATAATTGAATGCAATTATTATTTTATATCATAGAATATGATATGCTCAGTCTTGTTTTATGATGGATTATTTCCTCATGTGTAAAAGAGATCATCATATCACATTAGTGATATCAATGCCTATTATAAAATACATCTTTAATTCATCAAAGGGGATATCAAAATATATATGTAAGCATTGATATCAAGAAGTAAAAAAATATGTGGACATTATAGAATTCAATATATAATATGGGGTTATGAACCATAGGTTTAGAAACCCTAATCTTAATCCAAAATATGCATTTCTAATAATACCACATATTATGACAAAGGATATATCATTAAATATGATATCAGAAAAACTTAATTTTTTCCACTTTTTTAATTATGAATTGAATTATATATATTTATGAAATGTTGATAAATCATGTATAAATTTTATTTGGGACATTTATTTAATTTATAATGTATTTATATATTAATTAATAAAATTTTTACATTTAAATATTAAATATTTATGAAATTTTTAATAAATAATTATATATAATATTAATTCATAATATTAAATGTAATCTGAATTATATGAAATGAATTATAATTTCTATATATAACATATAAATGGAAATTATAATGGTTATTTATAATGTGTTTATAAATTTCAGAGTATAGAAATATATAAATGTTTTTATAATTAAAATTATGTGTTATTTCTCATTATTTATTTGAATTGTGCTAATTAAAGGCATTATTTGATAAATTATTTAGAATTTATCAACAATTTTTTTACAAATGATATGATAAAACATGAAAATTTATTAAATATGTGATATTTGAATATTTACATTATATATGAATAGTTCATACATTGAATGTTTTTATATTAGAGATCATATATTTAAGTAAATATTCATAAAAAAAGAAAATTTGAAGATGTTGCTTTGTGAATAGAGATAATGTGTTTATATTTATTTAATTATGGAACATCCATAATGGATGGATAAATTATAAACTGTTTATCATTTCATGATTTATATATTTTTCACTAATATTTTATCTCAATTTAAATATTTTAATAGTTCATTTTTTTAATGTATTTCTTGATTTATTCATAAATATAAATATTATATCTTGAATGAATGTATTAATAAAGTTAAATAGTTAAAAAAATTCTATAAATTTTCATATATGTATATAAATAGTTATATTCTTGGTGTGATGATTGATTTATATTTTTTCTACCTTGAATTGAACTTGTATTTGGATTATTATATTTAAATTAAGTAGTGAATTATAATTTATATGTATTATTTATTATAATTTTGATGAAATATTGGTCTCTATTGACTAAATTAACCTTGGGTAGAGGTTTTTTTGGTCAAAATACTCACTATCCTGGTTGCTTATGCCTTGTCTTGAATAGTGGGTGTTGGTTATCTAATACTCCAAGATTACTCTTATAGAGACTACTAGTTTTATATTATTTTAATCATTTACATGAAATGATTTTATATGCCTTATACAAGTGATAAATTTTGATATGTATGAATATAGTTGGATTTTAATTTTGGTTAGTGAGAAAAACTATTTGTTGTGTAAATAGTTACCCATCAGTATGGTTAGAACATATTACTTTCGTAGAAAGAATATGGATTAAAAAATAAATCATTAGAAGCATGAATATATGAAAGGGAATAACATGATGTATGATAGTGAAATGAAAATCTCTATTAAAATAAAAAGTGTCAGATTCCTTCATCATTGAAGACTTATTAGGACCTTGATCATCCAACATGGTAGGCTCATGCCAAAACAAGGTTCCAATATATTATCTTATGTAAGGAAAACAAGTAATGTGGAAACCCCATGTATTAAATTACTTAATTATTTCATTTTTTTAAACAAATAGATGGAAGCATTAATAATTATGATTCTAGAGGAATGTTGATCAGTTTATCCATATTATTGATTGGAAAAAGACTATGTTACATAACTTTCCAAGATTCATATTTGATATGACCAACATGATTCTATACCTAAATATATTAATATATATTGTTATTTATAAATATATTCCATTTCATAATGAATTATGGATCTTATAAATGTAATTTATATGATGAACTTTTTAAAAAGTGGTTTTAGTTTTAGTGGGACCAAATTTAACAAAAGGCTTTATTAAATGATATTAAAACATGATACTCAATTGATTCATGGTTTAGTTTTAGATAAATGGAATCATCACCATTAAACCTAAAATATAGATCAATAATTGAAAAGGATTTTATAAATTTAATAAACCCCTTATACTTGTATAAAAACTTAATAGTATTTCTTTAAAAATCGGAATATGTATGTGAAAGAGTAATAATTTCTTAAGTAAACTTATGTTGAAAATAATCAACAAAGTGAATATAAATTTATATGATATTTATTGAATAATTCACTTAAGGATTATGAATAAATATAATAAATATAATATATGGAACATTATTTTTAATTGATTTGTTCATTATGATTGAGTATATTAATAACTTAGAGAGATAAGGGTTTCCATTAAGCAGTGTTCTAGTTATAAAGTTAATTATACAATAATCATTGGAGGTGTTTTGATAATATTAGCGAGTCTAATATATTTTTACCCAATTTCCTCATGTTTTTGAGGATTCATGAGAACTATATTTTATGTATACATTCCATTACTATTTAGAAAATATTAAAGGGAAAATATTAAATATAGAAGTGGAAGATTGGACTTTTTCATTAGATATAATTTTTAATTGAAAAATAATAGAAGTTTCAAGATGAGGGAGGTATTATTATTCTTGAGATAGAATTATATAGGATACCTAAAGGAGTTTGAGAAGTCCATGTATTTCCCATTCTAAGCACCAATGATATTAAAATTAAATATTTTATTTTGAATGGTCATTGATACTAAATATATAATATAAAAATGTTGAAAATATAAAGAAGTTAAAAATCAAAGAAATATATTATAGATATTTCATGTTTCATTCATTTGATATAAGTAAAGGGTTGATTAATTAGGTAGTAAATGAAAATTAACAAACAAATCTCAGATGGATCAAAAAAAGTATGCGTAAGGTTATCTAATTTATCTTATATGATAAGATAAATTGTTTTTTATGAAATATTTTTTATGAAAAACAAGATATGAAGGTTCTAATATATATGGTTTATGTTTAATTAAATTATATAACTTTTTTAAAAGAATAAAAATATGAAATGAGTTCCATATATGATAAACGAGTGTGTATAGATGTCCTTTAAATAAGAGGGATAGCATCCCAACACCCATGAGTGGAAAATTTTAGAGAACAAAGTTTTATTTTCATAATACTTATCCAAAACACAAAGAATACTATATAGGATATGGACACAATAGTTTATTTATTAAATATTAATTATAATATGAAAAAATAGTTATTTATAAATAAAATAGTGTTTTGTATCCTAAAATGATATTTTAAAAAGAATACAGTGTCTATGAGGATATAGTAGGATTATGTTTGTACTTTGAGAAGGATTATATTCATAAACCTATGAAGTAAATATCATGATATATTATAAAGAATTTTAGTATGTGTTGTTGAATAGAAATGTAAGGAGGTATAAATTTTTACCAAAATGAGATGAAGGAAATGATTGATGCAAAGGGTTGTAAGAATTATGATGAACATGGAAAGAGTTCTATGTTTAAAAAAACATTTATCAATATCATACAATTTAGTGTTGTGATATTCAAATGTTTTATTACTATATTGAAAGAGTTGAATATTATGAATAATATTCTTGAGTGTAAAAAATATTCAAACTAAATTCCTTCTTATATGATGATCATTAATGGAGTTTAGTGTGAGGATTTTATTATATGGTAACATGGAGATATAGTAGGAATTACAATGAGATGTAATGAGTTTAATAAAAATTTAAAAGTGAAACAAACATTAGTACTATCTGGTGTTCTACAATACACGCTATGATAAGACTTATGCTTATGGGTTGTTTTTTACTATTCTTAATAGAGTTTGATTATATAAGATATATCATGTTATACAAAATTTGTATTCACACTATAATTTATTCATATTGGATTAATATATTATATAAATTGAAATGATAATTGACCTCTCAATGCTTGACATTGAGTTATTACTAACTAATATTCATAATATAATATTATAGGATGTGATTAAATGTTAGGGTTATCATGAGTATTATTTCATATATAGATATCAAATATAATCTTGATATACAAAAAGAGTTTTGTGTGCCATATGATCCCTCAATTACACCACATGGAGTATCATAATCCATGTCTTTGGTATACTAGGGATGCCTATTTTATAATATATTTACTTCTACATGGGAATGAAAAATACCTTTTATGAAAACCATTATAGTATTATAACTTTATTTTTAATTCCTTGTGGCTAAGATAATCATGGGGTGTTTGGGTATGTTACTGATCATGGTGTCAATAAAAGTTTAACGAAGATTGTATTTTTTTCTCCCATGTGATAAGCATGATATCTAGATAACTGATTTAGATAGTCATGTAGAGTTTCTAATAATTCTTAGACAAGACATGTGATGTGTTTGTTTATTGGTTAAGTGGATGGTGATGTGCCCATTAATAAGTATGAATGATAGTTGATTTATTAATCAACATAGTTAGTCAATACATGGATAATCATAACTATATGAGCAGAAATATGGTATTTTCATAATTTATATACAATAGTTACTCAATTTATTGAATTAATGAATCCTATGAAAATTAATTATAGTGAATTATATTTTTAGTTGACATAGGTATAGAGATACACATGTTAGATGGAGTTTACACTGGATCAATTTGTATATTATGTATTGTTGATTCTTTGTTTGAGGTCACTCATTACATAAATTTAACGATTCATGAATTCATATGTGTTTTAAATGAAAAAAAATACATGGTGTCACACTTTTTGGTTGATTGAATGTAGAATGGATTTTTCAAAACTTGGATTTTTTCTCAAATAGTGTTTTATAGTTTATCTAAAAAGAGTTTTTCATGGATATTTGAAAGGTATTACATAAGATGTGATACATGTAAAATTTAATTATATCTTTCCAAAAGTGTTCTAGAAACACCCCAAAGGTATTTTGGATATGATTTGATAAGTTATTGTATAGAATACAATATAAGGTGAAATTAAAAATAATTTATGAGGCTTTAGTGAAAGTGTGAGATTGATGGAAATATACTTGAAATCCATTATAAATTATATGATGCTTTGGATATACGATTTTATATTATATGTAGTTGGAGTAAAGTATAACATTTGAGAATCAAGGAACATTTTATGACTTGTTAAGGCAATATATTAATGCATGAATACTCATATATTATTCTATTACTAAGCCATTCGTAATATGTGATTGAGCTAAGTTTTTTTCAAAATTTTATGAGTAGAATAATATTGTATGATTTATGAAGACACTCTATAATTAATAATATATTTTAATTTTACTTATTAAAATTTAAAAATCATTTAAAAATTCTATCATTTATTAAACAATTCATAATATGGAATGATGTGATAATGAATTGGATACGAGTTAAAAGGTGTCGTATCCATATACCATTTACTCATACATTTAATAACATGGGAGTAAATTAATGAAAAAGACTCCAGATTGTCCTAAAGACAACATAAAGAATAAAGTAACAAAAACTTGGTAATTTTTCATATATACCAAAATAAAATTTATTATTTTCCTAATAATGAAACATAGTGTGCACCCAAGGGTTAATATCTCAATGAGTCCACTCACACAACACTATTATAGTTTTATTATTATTTATATCTATAATATAATATTAAAAATATATATTAATATAGTAGGTGTTCGAAAAAAATAAATTTGATATATATATATTAATCCAATGAAAATAGTTAAAAACATAGTGAGGTTTGTAAGAATAGAGGAAATATGTTTCCACCACTACCATTAGGAAGCAAGTGGATGAAGATAATTTTACATGCATGTAAGTTACTTAGTCCAAGAAATGATTGTGTGATAAAAATACAATGTACTTGAAGAATATTGTTTCATGATATTATTAAAGGATTTGATTTTATATTTAAATTATTTCCCTTTACTATAAAAACATTCTATATTTTTTTTGAATAGATTTGTTTTAGGTCTTCTCGTATAATCATAGTTCAATTTTTTTAATATATATAAATTTTTTATTTTGACCTTTTTATATCATATTATCTTTAATTTTCATAAAACTATAAGCATCTCACTCTTTGAAAATGTACAGCTAACCTTGTTTCATGTTCAAGGAAGATAACATTATTTGTTTTCAGTTTTCTATAACATATGGTTTTCTCATTTTATTTTAAAGGAATTTGGGGATAATTAAACTTATTATGATGTGATATTTATCTATTTTTCCTCCTTATCCATTTTATATTTAATTTTACATATATATATAATACTTCCTTTCACTCTTTAATTCATTCAAATAGTGGATTATAAATAAGATAGTTTTGATCCACAACGAGGACTCTTGAATATTTTATGATGAGTATTATCCAGCAGGTATTTGTCTTAATGTGGGGTAATAATATTTCAAAAGGGAGGTTCTATAGTGATAGTTATTTATGTCTACATTTAATTAAATACTCTGAATTATATTTCAAGAAAATTAATTGCCTTACTATAAAATCACAAGAAAAAAAATATTTTTTCTTACTAACATAATTTTTTTCGATATTCTTTTTATGTTTTACATTTTCATATATATATATATATATATATATATATTTCATAATCATTTTTATTCCCAAAATTTAGTTCTCCAAATATTTTTTATTTTTGATATAAATATTAAGAATATAATATTATATTTTATGAGTTTCCTCATTGACATATCAATACTACTGCAAACACTATACTACATTCTTAGTAAAATAAGAATTAATTGACTATTCATCCATAAAAAATCCCCAAAATTATTTTTTCACGATTTTTTGGGGTGGTATAAACACTTTCAAAAATAAAGTTTTTATAAAAACCAAAAAAAGTCAAAAACTAATGAAATTAAATTTTATTCTATATCCTCCATTTCTTAGGTTGATATGAACTTTTATAGACATTATTAATTATATTTTCCTATTATCCATGTGGATAAGTCATTAAGGGAAATATATTTTATGTATATAGTGTAACTAAATTATAGAATCCTATAATATGTTATAAAAAATTAATATTATCATTATTTAAGTTAAATAAATTAAATCTTTGAGGTTGAAAAAGAAAACAAGTTGAAGAAAAAATAAATCATGATACACCCATATATCAAGTTAAATAACCCTAGGAAAATGAAATGGAAGTAATTAATATATCCACCATTATTCCTCAATCAATAATTTCAAAAATATATTCTTTAAGACTAAAATATTTCTATTACAGATGTGGGAGATCAAGAATATTTGGATAACTATTGGGTTGGTTTTGGAAGTGGGGAGATTCAAATTTATTCACTAATCTTTGATGAAGAAAAATTATTCCCTTTCAACCTACAAATTTCATTGAAATAAGACACATATAAGTGGTAGAATTTGATGAAATGTTAAAGGGGTTTGAATTCCTTCATATAACTCAAATAATAAAACTCTAAGAAGCACTTAGAAAAGAAAATGATTTGAAGGGAAAGATAACTCAGGGGGATGATAGTTTCATCCGAACATTTCATTATTATTTTATTGAAAATTAATTGATTATTACCTCCCACTATATTGAATTTTCTTATTCTACCAACACATGGGTGTTTGTGTATGGTTATGAATAAGATTCCCAGGGTGAGACTGAGTTCACAATGACCATACTTGAAAAAAATCACGTTTCAATATGACTAATTTAAGGGTGCATTTTTTATGTTTATTCATCTTGATTTAACTATATTCAAATTAAATTTTTTAATAACTTTAACTTTTCTGAAATTATGATAATAATAATAATTCAGTATGCCTTAAAATTTATTTATGTCACATATGTAGTGGATGTCAAAGTGGAGCAATCATACTTTTTCCTTCCCCAACTATGAAAATTTTATGTCACTGCTTAGGTGAGGAACTTGACACACTATAAGCATAAAGTTCTTTATAACCCATGTGACAGTATTCAAATTGAATAGAAAATAGTTTTTAGTTTATGAGTATGAAACCAAATCCTCCATCATATTGGGGATAAATTATGGATAATACTAATTGGAGGAAGTCAAAAAGAAGTACCCATTTTTGCGTTAAACAATTTTATATTCATTTTATTTATTTCAATTTCCATTTATTTTTCTTTATTTTTATTTCATTAATTTAAAAATGAATAAATTTTATTTCTTAATTTATTATAGGTTTAATTTAGAAAAAACTAAGGTCTTAACTAATAGCTACCTCTTCCCAAATAGACTCATGTCGTATCATTAATTCTCTATGATTTTCATCGTTATTATTTTAATTACACTTGATACTAAAGAAAGGGGAGTAAAATCATATTTGTGGGGGGATGTCAATATAATTAGATATAATTATGATTGTTTTGTTTCTTTTTTTTTAGTTTTTTATAATCATTTTATTAATTTAAAAATTCCAGATATTCATGAAATATATGAATTTTTGGTACATTGCATGACTTCAACATCTAAGGATTTAAATGATTATTAAAATTCATTTTTTATTACAGGATTTCAAGTATATTAATTTAAGTATGTTTGATTGATTTCAAAACATATATAGAATAATACTATCTACAATGAATATTTTTCCCAAATTGGTGGGGTTATAAAAAATTTAAACATCTTCGTAAGATATCACATTTTATTGAGAGTCTCATGTCCTGTTTTGAGATAAAAAAATGTTGATATTGTTCAATGATTTTATAGTTCATTTAATATTTTATGTATGAAAGATGTATCAATTTGAATTACCCTTTAATATATTTAACATCAAGGTTATCCTACCAGAACATTTGATATTTTTAAGTACCTATTAGTCATAAAATACCTATTTATGAAAACAAGATATAATATATATATCCCTTTACAACCTACTCAAGATGTTTAATTTATGACTATAGTTTAACTAAAGTATGAAGGGATGATTTTTGTTATCTCATTCTAACTTGGAAGAATATATTGGGCTTAAAATAGAAAATCGATGCACCTTTTTAAATATTTTTTATAGAGAAATTTCAATCTAGAAAGAAGGATAGTGGCCCAAGATATCATTCAAAATCATTGAAAGGGATTTCACTGCTGTTTGAAGTCCAGAGATTCCTCTATTTTCCTTTAAAAATAAAAATGAAAGTATGGTATTTTCAAATAACCCTATAAATAATTTAAAACAATTTAAAATCTATAATTATACTATTTTAAAAATAAATTACAAAATATTCTTTAAAATGTGATAATTAAGGTTAATATGATTAAGTAGTGCACTTTAATAAAATGACTTGTAGAATAAAATATCCAAAAATATGAGCATTATTAGTCACTAATAACATATCATGATATACTTTCCCAAGATTCCATTGGTCACTTTTCCCATATATATTTTCTACCTGCTTCCTTAGATTTTGAGTGATACTAATATATCATGGTTGTGAGTCAGATCTCCTATTAATAATTGGGTGATTTTTTCTATCCATGGATACATCTTTAATAGAATAGTCATTTGGTTGTTCCAAGGAATTATTCATCAACCAATGTGGGTGAATAAATATTCTCAACCATAATCTTTGAATGATTCATGTATTTAATTTATTTTTATATGGTTTTAGTTTTACATATCACATTCATATTGGGAATATGGTCTCTAATGTTGTCCATTATGTTAAATAAGTTATTTTTAATAAATCAAAACCTATTGGTCTCCCCTTAGTATCTCTCCCTTCTATGGGTCTTTTATGTCCTATCAATAATTCATTTATTCAATAATTATGATCCACCATTTCAAGGAAAAAATTACATACCATTCATCCTTATATTCTTATATAGCTGCATGTCTCCCAAATATTTCCTCCAGGCAACCCATTTTGGCTACTCCTATGGTTTCCTACTTTCCATGGGTCCAATAATACTTCCTTACTCTATATCCTATGGGTAGGTGGTACAAATAAATTTGATACTATTATGGGGTAATCTGTATACCTTCATCTTGATTCTGTACTATTACAAAATACATAAGGGACACGTGTTCATAATTCTCACACCAAACTATTAGTGGATACCTTTCACCCAGTGGTCCAAGTCAAATGAACATAAAATAAAAGGGATAATGGTCCTCATTTAACAACCCTAAATGTAACTTCATCAGTCTTGGTTGTGTGCCCTTAAAATTCAAGTTATTGATAATGGTCTCATGATCTCACAAGGCATGTTATCTGTAGTGACCCAAACGTTAGAAACATAAATATTATGTTATTTTGGATGAATATTCATTATATATCATTATGATCTATACTAGAATCGTAACAGTTTATTGTCCTTGGAAATGTAAATACATAAATAAGATATACATAGAATATCTACATCATTTCCCATTACTTTTATCTACAACTATCACCATTCGTAGACATATTGTACATAAAACCATTATTTATAACATGGGGAAAAGGAATATAAGAAAGGGTGAGATCATATTATCATTAAATGTAAACATAAGAGATATTTAACAATGATCATAATTGAGTATAAGATACGAATAAGGGTATTATAACATGATTATAAATTACAATAATCTCACCCAATCAGGTAGATAGAATTAATCATAAATCTTGGTAGCATTTTTCACAACCATATAAATAAGTCATAAGTGTTTCAAATCATCAATAATCAATCATGAATCATGAGAAAAATCATAATATTAAGAAATAAGTTTTTTGGCATACACATATGTATATAAAATGACTTTCTTGATCATGATTTACTGACAATACTTTCGTTGTGGATAAGGTAACACAATAGGAATTCTTAATAGACCATTTACAATATTCTATTAGGATTAAATTCTTTTTAGGTAACTCTTTCATCTCTTATGATTTTATTAACTCTGTCATCTCTTAGGAGTTTCTCAACTCCATCATCATTACCCAATACATTGTAAGGCTATAATGGACCCACCCATAATCATGAGTTGTATCTAGATCACATATCAGATAATCATAATCCATACATACAAGTGCCAAAATATCATAAAAATTTCTTCATATCATAACTGAAGTGTGCTTTCAGGGGCTCTCTCAAATGATGTGTGGGTTTTGGGTATTTAGGTGCAGTAGAGTGGTTCACCAAGTTTATCTCCCAAAATGTGGTAATTAAAATTACATATTAAAGTTATTATGAACATAAATATACAATAAATAAAAAAATATAGAACGATGGGTTTTTTAGGTTAATAAAGTAATACTAAATGTGATGGAATAAGATTGTAATTTTTTGTTTTTCTAAATGATATTGAGAAAATGCAACAAGAATATGTTTTTTAGATATAATTTTTAAAAGGTGTAGTAAATATTACTATATATATTAACTTAATTTTTAAACATTATCATTTAAAATAATCCCCACTTAATTATGATCCCATAATGTTTAACCCTTGAACCCTACTGTAGTTAACTTAACCACAAAAATAAAATTAATTAAACCTTTGGCTATCTTCGGAACATGAAATCCTAGAACCTATAATTGATTGTAATTATAATTATAGATTATTGTAGTAGTAAATTTTGGAACATATAAAATCAATAAATTACTGTGAATTGAGTTTTAGTATTTCATTAAAATTATAAAAATTGTTCTTGTGTTGTTTGTTTACCTATTATGATCATGATCTCATAGTTTACACATTACATGACCTCGCAAGTTCTATATTAATTGTTAAATTTCTCTCTTAGATTCTTTTAAGTTAAAAAATAAATTATTGTATTATATTATGTGAATTTAATTACCTAATTAATTCATAATAAATAAGTGAATAGGGTGATAATTAGATCAATTATAAAGAAAAATTACACTTCTATGGGTGGTATAGTCTTTGTAGAGACGTTTTTCATGTGCATTGTTTTAGAAAGGTTATAACCCAAAGAAGTTATTAAAATTTACTTCAAGACAAAATAGGATGAGAATAGAATAATACAATTGTGGAAAATAGAAGAAATAGAAGAGAGAATAAGATTTTTTTTATGAAAATAGAAATATTAAAATGTTAAAAAGAAGAAGAAGGATTCGATGAAGAAATCCCTTCTTAAACAGTTTCCCCTCATTAAATGCATCAATAATTAGAGTGTAACCACTTATAATCTCCATAAAACGTCATAATGCACATCCCAACCCTCCAAAGGAGAAAAATAAGTATTTTTAGAGTGTATGAGAGGCTATGATCCGAGGAGGTTATAAGTGTGAATGTGGTAATACGGAAAAATATTTTAATAAAAATTGAACTTCATTGTTTAAATCCAACACACATGAAACATATTTAATTATAGAAGGTTTAATCATGGTAATTTTTTTCCTCTATCTACTATTCAAATTGGATCTCAATCCACTCGATAATGAAGATGATATGAATCAAAAAGTGAAGTGGTGTGAAATCTTGCGATTCGAGTTTGGCTTTTAATTCTTGTCAAAGTTTCCCCAATAAAATGAACGATCATGATTTGATGATCTAAATTAGTGTTTAGAAAATTATTTTGGTAATTTTTTTAAAAAAATTTATCAATCAAATAATCTATATAAATATAATTATGACTAAATTACAACACCTCACTTTAAAGAGTTGAAATTGGAATATTCATAAAATTTTTAAATGAATAATCTAATCCCAAATAATCCATAAATAAACATATTTAAAATAATTTTATGAAATTATATCATTTTTAATAAATAAAACAATCAATAAAGATGTGTTTTATCAACTCCCCCACACTGACCCTTTTTCATCATGGTAAAAAACTCATATCAAGTATTATAGAAATTTGTGACAAGAAATGAATGTTCATATTTAAAAATATATAAGGGAAATATAGAAAAATTAATAATATCATCTCAAAGTCAATATTAAAAAAATTTAATCCATTATATCATAAATTTTATCAAAACAAATTTTAATTATATTAATGAAACTAATCATTGAGAAACAAGCTGTGGATCTACCATTCCATAAATTCCCTACATGTGTGTCAGACAACAATTTCTAGATCATATCTCTACTCATTATAATGTATATTAAAGATAAGTAAATAATTTATTCTAACATGGTTTAATTCAACCAATTCTATTAAACATTCCTTTATAATAAATTTTTTAGACCCACTCAATAAAGCATTCCTGAAAGTCAAACAGTAGATATCGCCATGTGTTGTACATTTAATCACTACCCTCTTTATTAAAATATTTTTATATGATTTTTTCTTGATTTTTTTTGAGGGTGTACAACTGTTAGATATCAGGTACAAATCCATAGGTCAATTTGATATAGGAATGAAACTGATTGGAATAGAAAAAACAGATGGACCAAAAATTGATATAAGATGGAATTTTTCTTTACCTAACATGTACATAACTTAACTTGAGTTGAAAAAATTGTCAAAATTAATGGTTTATTGAAAATGTTAATAGAGAAATCAATGAAACAATTTATAATGATAAAATATCCCTAATAAAGTGTAAAAATTGAAAATTTATAATAATAACACAACTGATCATACCATCGAAGACTTCTATTTTTTATAAGAATGAACCCTTAATGTAGATATATTTCCCATGATTATCATGATATTAATAAATTTTGAAAACATGAATTTTATATACGTTCACAAGTAAATGAGCATGTTAAATTTATTTTTTTTATTTTTTTTCTCTTTTTTTTCTTTGTAAATAAATAGAAAACAAATATAAAAAGGAAGATACTTAATAAGTTACCCTAAAATATTTTCCCTTCCCCCACACATGAAATATTTCATTTCATTGAAATTTGAACCTCTTACATGAGAAATAAATATAAAATTTAGAATTTGAAAATGAAAAAAATAACATAATAGTGAATTGTTTTGGGAAAACATGATATTATTACATGAGGATGGGGTAAGGCTGTGTGATGAAATCAACTACATCGGTTGGAAGTCCCTCAATGTATTACATAATAAATTTACTATTTAATGTAAATCCTGTTTTTTCCTATTGTGTAACTTTCATTTCACTATAAAGAAAAACATTAAATACAACATAAGGTACCAACCATATAGAATGATACCTACCTTGCATCAACCTCAATCATGAACTATAAATGAAAATTTTCTCTTCTACATGAATCTAATTTTTCGGATCATTCTATCATTAGTCACTTTTTATCATTCATTGTGTTTCCTTGAATTATCATATGGTGAAAATAGAATTCCTTATGCTCTTAAATTTTCACATTCTTTTGATCTCTAGACTGGGATAAATTCATGTGGCATTTACTTATAGCTCGATATACCTGATGCTCGATCTATATGAGAATATGACGTATTTTATCAAAATATATATGAATTGGTATATAATAATTATAGTTTTAAATGATGTCATATTATCCAATATCTCATTATCCAATTTATTTCTCCAATCCTTCCAATTCAGTTACACCATTTTCCTTAAAGTTTGTTTCAACTCCCAATTTGAAAACATAGCCTGAACATTTTGTTGAGGAGGGTATAAAGTAGAATTTTTATGTGTTTCCCATAATTAAAAAGGAGGCAATCCAAATTATTATCTCAAAATTGTGTCCCTTGGTCACTGATTATAGCCTTTAGTAATCCAAACTTTCATAAAATTTGAGCCTTGACGAAATCCACAACAACATGAGAATCATCTGTGCAAGTTCCAATGACCTCGATCCATTTGATAAAATTATCAATTGAAACCAAAATTTATAAGAACCAAATGATCTTGGAAATGGACCAATAAAATAATTTCCCCATATATAAAAAATATCAAAAAATAATATTGGTTGTTAGGGTATATCATGTCTCCAAGAAATATTTATAGTGTGTTGACAATGAGAACCTGACATAGAAAACACATGGTCTTCATGAAATAAGGTAATAGAATATAATATAGACTATAATAACTTCTTAAAAACCATTTGGGATCCAACGTATCCACCAAAATCAAGTTCATGAAAAAAAATGAAAAATAGAGTCAAACTCATGATCACACACACATATCCTAATGAATTTGTCACTGCACATGATCCAGAGGTAGGGATCATCCATTACATAAATCCTAGACTCACTCTTTAATTTTTGTGATAAATATTTATTTAAATTTATAGTAATTTTAGAGACAACCAAGTAATTCACTAAATATGCATACCAAGGATGTGTACTTGAGATTACAAAGAGATAATTACTGGTGAAAGTGTCTTGAAGTGGTACTTGGTTTGGTGTATCATGATCCAACTTGTTATTCATCATGCTCATGTGGTCATCCACCATGTTGTATGACCACATATTATCCCTTATGTCAATGTAAAACACTTGAATAAGTAATATCCCATGAATAAGTCATGGATTTTCATCTAGATTCTTTAGGAGGTACCTAAAAGATACATGATTAAAGAAAAAAACCATAGATAATAATAAATAAGAGAAGAATTTTTCTAAAAAAATATAATAGAGAGAAACTAATTTCTCTTAGAGTATTAATTTTATTCGGTTGAATCGAAAGTCCTTTATGAATAATAAATTACATGGGACCACCCTTTTTTCCTATGGGATAAGACTAGTGTAAGTATGAATTTTGTATGCTCATATATAATCTCAAATTGGAGGTCCCATCATGGGGATTTATGATCATTTGAGTGGTAATAATATTTTTATCTTATCAAATAACACCCTACATGAATCATTAGAAAATATGTCAATAAATATTTGAAGCAATCAATATAAGGGCAGAGCGATCTTATAGAAACCTATAATGAAGCATCGATATTAACTAGCATTTCCAAGGAATGGTCGAACATATCATGGAAATTTATGATATAGAAAATGTAAAATAATATCTAAATTAGATCTAACACACTCAATACCATGCTGTGACACAACATGATATATGAAAATTCCATTCTCTACCACAAAATAAAAAATTTCAAAGATCAAAACAAATGGTTTTTCAATGCAGTGATGAAACACTTTACCAAAACATGATATAAACTTATAAAATGATGAACCGTACATACTTAAATCACCCACAAATACCTCCATTCAAGTATCTTTAAAATAAGAAAAATTAATTACCATTAATATCTAGAAGTAACATCGGCCATTGAAAATTTCAAATGTAATCCTTCGGTAAGAAAATATATCGAATAAGAAGGTGAATGACATTGTAGGAGAAGGAGAATGACATCAACTTTGGCCCTCTTGTGTAATGGGAACCCAAAAATATCAATATAAACAACCTAATAAAAATAGTGTTTTCTTAATTCAAGTATCCAAAGTATCTAGTCAATGTATGGAAGTGGTAGATGATCCATATGAATGGATTGATTTAGGTTTGTATAATACATACACACTCAACACATTTTTTTAGTATCATATGGAATAACTCATTGATTTAAATATTTATAATAGTGATCCTGATTTTTTAGGGTGCATTTTTGATAGGTTTGACCCACTCAGAGTAAAAAATGGGATAAATGTTTCTTGACTAGAGAAAATTTTCCACATATGCTTCACAACTTTTAATAGTGTTGCATTATTTCCCTTTTGTGGGTGCCTAAATGGTATGGCCCCATCATCTAAAATAACTATATGCATGAAAACAGAGAGGATAATACCTAGAATGTATACTATGTTCCACCTAATTTCCCTAATATTCTGATTAAAATATTTAAAAGATGTGTTTCTTGTTTAGGTATAATATTATTAGAAATTATAGTAGGAAATTTTTCATTATTCAACGGGTATAAATATTTTTTGTTTGGTGGAAATGATTTGAGTTATACTTTGGGTGTGTCGTGTATTTATTGTAATGAAGTTGAAATATATATATGTTAATAATGATTTTATGGGTCTAAATATAATTCATACACACTAGTGAATAATTAATCAAATACATCTGCAAAATCAACATCCATGTTATAATCAAAAAGCATATACTCTAAATTAGAATAAGAATCCACGTCAAAATAAAAAATCATTGTGTTTTGGCCACGATTAATAGGCATGATAATATTTTAGGACATCAAAATATAACTAATATTCAAAATATCTCTAATAATGTAATGATCTCCATTTAGAAAATATTGAAAATAAAAATTTATAGATTCATTACATGATTTTTCATAATAGGAGATGAAGAAAATATAATGTTACTCTAAGGGGTACTTCATGGAGTCTAAAATATTGAATTTTATGATATCAACTTCAAAATAGATATAAATTGTTCCCTCATGGACATTTATGATTACCAATATAGTTTTTAGGAAGGGTATTCCATGAATAATAGGAGCATTATAACTTACCTGATCATCCTCCAAATTGAACACATAGAAAAATGTGTGAAAGATTGTCCCCCTTATCAGAAGAAGGACATCCTTGAAGACTCTTATTAGGTATTTTATAGCCCTATTTTATTGTTTCACCACCACCCTTATCATTATAATCTTCTAAACATGGAAGGATGAGAAACTATAGTCAACAAAGAAATTAATTGAGGTACCCAACATTCATAATTAATTAGAGAAATGAAACTCAACTATGGTGTATGTAATGGTGAATATAATGGGGTCCATTCACATTGTAGGTAACTCCATGGTTAGTTTCATGAGTACAAATACATTCCTCCCAATATTGATCCACCCATTTCATTTTATACCTCATCTATTTCTTCATTGTTACATTAAAACCATTGAGTACTTTATAATATTATTGATTTCTTAATGTAGAGGGATGTTGATCTCAATAATCTTGAATGTATCCAAAAAAAAAATTTCTCATCATATCATTATCCATATTATTTGTTTGTACATCTGTATTTGGAATTGGAATGGATTAATGACAAACTTCATCTATCTTTTTCTAACCTTTTTATTTCTCTTTGGGATTTTTATTAGTTGGTCTTGAATGGGGATTCTCTCCAATTGTGGGGAATCTTGGTGGAATTATTGGTACAGATGTATTAGTATTTTTCTTCCCACTTCTCAATTTCATGTAACTAACATTACCCATTATATTTGGAGTATTTTGGAGAGTAATATTTCCATAGTTCTTACTCATCAATTCATGGAGTGTAGTGGAAATCTTTCTCATTTGTTTCATCAACTCCCTAAACACAACACATTGGCTCTTAATATCATTATATTGATTAAGAACAATTTTTTTCCAAATAAAATCAGTATTACAATATACCTTTTGTTGAGAATTAAATTTTTCTACTTGTTGATTATTGGGATTTAAATATCATTTGGGATTTTATAAATCCTTTTTGGTCAGGTGGAGGTTGCTATAAGTTTTTTTTGTATGAAAAGGGGTCTTTTTTATTTTCTATAACAATAAATGTATTGTAATTGATACTTACACACTTGGATATATAATTCATAAAACTAATCATACTTTTTCATTGAATTTGGTTATTTTTTATACTAATATGGTCTACCATGGAATATGGCTACACAATACAATTTCTCTTGTAATTGGGGGAAACATTTGGTTTTATGGTCTCTTTCAGTGAAAATTTCAAAAGTACTCATTATTTTGGATTGTAATATCTTTTGAGGGAAAGTAATCTGCCTCACCATAGTGGTCAATTTATCAAACTTGTTATAAATTAAATTATTTTCAATAGAAGAGGGACTTATCTGATATACTCCTCTAACATGTGGTGTACCTAGATCACCAAATTGTTTGGAGTTTTGTCCCAAATTTTCAATCAATGAATGTTATGCTAATAGTGTTTTTTCAACCATGTCCCCTCTAACTGCAACATCTACCAGACTCCTCTCCATAGGTGTGAGGCCTTTATTGGAGTACTGGATAAAGTTTTTCTCACTAATTTGTTGATATAGGTAGAATTGAAACTAATTCTTGAATAACTACATGTAATCATACATTAAATCCCCTTGGGATTATATAATTCATTGTATCTATTTTTGAATGGAAGTAGTCCATGATGCCAGAAAAAGTTCATGTAAGGAAAGAAATTTCAAGGCATTCTAACATATTAAGTCTTCAAGTTGTAAATAATAAAACCAATCCTTTCCCATTACATCAAGTGAGATTGATAATTATCTTATATTAATTTTATATTTAGATATATGTTTTAGTTTTAGTGTTGGAAAAAGAAAATTAAATTATTTAAGGTTTTTGTTTGGATCCTCATCAGATAATCCATGAATTTTTTTAAGTGGGTGAGTAAACCAAAAATTTAGTTCGAAGTTTGATTCAAGTTTTGGGTACAGAATTAAATTTTTTAGATATTTAATATATAGTTTATCCCATTTTTGAATGATTATATAAAATTCATTGTTAATAATTCGATACATTGGTTCGGGTTTTATGTTTGATTTATAAGTTCTCCAAATTTCAATGTTCCCAGAATGGTGGAATTCCCCAATTAGGTGAATGTTGAAACATTTCATAGAATGAGAACTTTTTATTTAATCCCAAATGACCTATTAAATCATATGTTAAATATTTAAGATATAATATAGATTATGTTTTGTCACAAATCAATGAATGTAAAGTGATGAAAATTATATCATAATAAAAATAAAATAAATTTGACTTCGTGGTCTAAATAATGAATAAAAAGAAGAAACAATTGAGAAAGGGAAATGAAGGAAGAGAGAAGGGAATAATATAATGAGACTAAAAATAAAAAATAACCTAATATTAATTAAATAATGTACATTTCTTCTGGAAAATGATACCAATTTAAGGATCAATCGTGGGCGCTCTCAAATGATATGTCTGTTTTTGGTACTTTAGTGCAGCTTAGTTGGCAACCAAGGTTATCTCATTAAGAGGGAGTATTTATAAAAACGTTTTAAAAATATTATCCTTATTAAAATAAAATAAATACAAAACATAGAATTATGGTGAGGTGTTTGAGGTTAATATGGTTAGAAGAAGTATACTAGAAGAATATTTTTTTTATAGTATTTGTTTTTAAAATGGGATTGAGAAAAAACAATGAGAAGATATTGTTTTTAAAATTAATTTTAAAAGGTGTAATAAATTATACAATATATCTCCATGTACTTATTAATCATTCTAATTTAAATAAACTCCATTTAATTATGATCCTCTAATTTTTTAACCCATAAAACCTATGGGAGTTAACTTAACTACAATGATGAAATTAATTAACCCTAGGCTCACTTCAGAACATGAAATCATAGTACCCTAATTTTTTTTGTCATAATAAGAATATATTATATTAATTGGTAAATTTGGGAATATATTAATTCAGGAAATGAGTATGAGTTGATGTTTGAGATTGTATTTGAACTCTAAAAATTGACAATGTCTTGTTTTTACTGATTAAGATCATGGGTGGTGTAGTCATCGAAAAAAAAATTTTCACATGAGAAGGTATAGAAAGGGTATAATCAAATAATATTTTTAATTTTGATTTATAGCCAAAATAGGATGAGTATAGAAGAATAAAATTGACGATAAAAAATAAAAAAATAAATATAAACTAAGAGGTTTATTATGAAAACACAAACATTATAATGTGAAGATGAAGAAGAATTCTTAGATGAAGGGATCCTCGCTTCAAGAGAAAACCCACTTGAAATTCATGGATAATTGGAGTGGATACACTTATCATCTAACCTAAACTTAATAATTAACATAAAAACCTCACCAAATGAGAAATATACATAGTCATATAGGGGAATGGAGGATAGGGTTACAAGTGTGAATGAGGGAATTCAGATAAACATTTTAATCTGATTTCAAATTAATGTGTGACCTAAAAAATTCATTAACCAGATATCAATCCATAATGATTATTTGTGGGGATTTCAGTCCTCTATATACTATCCAAATGTTAGACCAATCCTATACCTCATTTAGAATATATGGACCAAATAGTGAAGTGGTGTCCAATCTGTTGAATCATGTTTGAATCTGAATTCATGGCCCATTTTCTCCAATACAACTCAAGATACAAATTTTTTTAATCTAAATTATAGTTGTTGAAAATTATGTTAATTATTTTATTAAAAAAATCATTATTAAATTAGTAATAAAAAAATATTTATAACGAAATTACATCAATTCACTTTAAAGGGTTAAAACTGGATTTTTCATCAAATTTTCAAATTAAATATTTAATACCTAATATATTATAAATAAAAATATATTACCAAAATCTGGGGGAATTTTTTCAATTATTATCACTGAAATATTCAATACTTTTTTATTAATAACCCATGGAAATAGAATTATTTTTTTAATCATTTCATCTTGATAAATATAAAACACCCAAATAATGAATAATAATGGTATTAGAATATTATATCCCTAATAAATCATAAAAAACATCATATAATGTTGTCATCGATTAAAATAAATTTAAAATATCACTAGAACATTCTTTGGGAATATATAATTTTTATTTTGAAATGAACTATTTAAATTCTAAAAATATCTAAAATTTAAAGGAATTTTGTCATGTAAATCATGAAAACTTTTAAAATAATGTTAAAACAAAAGAGATATTATGATGGTTTGAAAATCTGTTTATGAAGTGTATGTTAAAACAAATATTCCAATCATATTCTTTGTAAAAGTAAAACGTACGATTTTACAAAATCAATAAGAATATTAATTTAATACCATGGTAATGAAATTTAAAAATTATTAAAAATTAATTTAAAAAATATTTGTAAATTAGTAAAAAAATTAATGAAAACCAGTTTAATAAAATATAGACATGGAATAAAAACATTCATGACCGAACAGAAAAATAAATTCAGTTTTCATTAAAAAAATTATTTCAATATCTTGAGTACATAAAGAATGAAAAATGAATTGAAAAAAATTAGTCTCTATAAATATCAATAGGATAAGAAAATATATAATATTTTAGAGATATTGATCATATAATTATTTTTTTTATATTTAACTGTAAATAACCTAGTTAAAGAATACATTTTAACTTAAAACCATTACAAATTTAGTAAAATTTATTTAAAAACCACCATGAAATATATAAAATAAAATTATACTTTAAATAACAAAAACATTAGTATATTATTGAAAATATATATCATAGTGGAAGTAGATATGGCTCAATAAAAAATATAGGTGAATTCCATAACACATTTACCAAAGAAGAGATTTGAGATTGTAAAACCATACTGCATTGGTAATATTGAAATAAAATAAAATTTTATGAAATAATTTCAATTTCAATTTCTATTATAATTAATTAATAAGTATCCATTATATAACTTGTAAATGTATCAATATATACTTCCCATAAAGATTAATAGGCACATAACATAAAATAAGTCTTAACAAAACAAAAATGAAGATGAAGAACACTTATAAATTTGGAAATATATGAATAAAAATTTACTAAAATATATAATATTATATACATATTTGTAAATAAAATTATTTTTTTTGCAAATGAACCTTAAAAAATTCATGGGTAGTATATACAACCCCTTAAGAAAACAAGTTGAAAATATGGAATGTGTCTCACAAAAATTAAAGTAAGACAAGAAACACTTGCCTGTGATTCGTATTCTCTCTAACCTATTATATAATAAGTTTATATTTAATATAATTTTATAAAATAATAATATTAATACTTATAATAGAAAATATTATCCACTTATCATATTTTAACATGAATTTTTAAATAATTAGTTATTAAAATCTACATTTATCGATGTTAATTATTTTATTTTTCATGTATTTTTCATTTTAAAGACCATGGTCCCTACACCTTGACCGTGATACCATCATATATAGATTATTTAGAATGAAATAAATATCATATATATTTTTTATATACACATTTATAACCATAATATAATTCGGTGATGAAAACATAACTACATCACTTCAGAGAGACGGTAATCTATATGTACACACGGGTGATGTTTCCACATCTCAATGGACGAAAAAATGAAACGTAAATAATTTTTCCCATTTATATAATCAGTATTATATCATAAATATCATATATATATATATGAATTAAATATACCATTATTACCAACCATGTAATTAAAAAAAATCACATCTATTTTTGGAGGTTATAGTCAGCACATACGAATGGGTGATGTTAACATTTTTCAACCAATTCGATTATAAGAAGGTAGATAAAAAATATTAATTTTAGAAAAATAATTATTTCATAAATATAATAATATAATATTAAATCCATCATAATAAAAAACCCATCAAATATTATGGTGTAAAATGAATCATATCGCAATGTGGTGACGTTAGTCCGCAGTTACACATAAGTGATTCTTTCATTTCTTATTCGATAGAGAATAGGTTAAAAATGGTTTTAAAATACTAATAATTAAATATAAATATATTTATGATACTTTATTGGTCAATATTTTTTGATATATCATGTTTATATATGTTCTAATAAGAAATAAAACTCAAATAGCTCAGTTAATATTTATACCACTTATTTTACATGCCTCTTCTTTCTTAAAGCATAATCCTTGAAATATTTGTCTTAGGAGAAGAAAAAAAAAATATTACTAAATTAATTAATATAATTAGGATTTTGATTAGTTATTTTCCAATATAAATTGTTCAAATTGTTTGAATAAGTGTGAAGAAGGGAACCCTTTTATTAGAGATGTGTGGGACACCTCTGGACTTTCATAAAAATATTTCAATAAGATAAAGTCAATTTATTGTTAATGAAGATATAAGTGAACATGAAATTTAATGTAATATTTTAAAATGATGAAATTTATTCAAATATTACGTATTTGAGAAGTTCATGTAGCATTAATATCCTTATATCTTAGTAGAAATCCCCTAGTAAACCCATTTTAACTTTAACCAAGGTAACACAACCATTTTATTTTTACAATTCGTTATGACCAAAAAGTATGTAGGCCTAATTAGACTTTATTAATTTTGAAGACTAATAATTTGGAATATATTTTTCTAGTATAAATTTCTATATGTGGTAGAATTTAATTTAAAATAATTATGCACAACATAATGAAAACCCATTTTCAGATAAATGAATTTTTAAGAACAAACTAGATTTAATTCCAGTTATTTCCTTGTAAAACCATAAAATTTATGTTAAAATATTTTAATTTAATATATAATAAATTAATTTATATATATACACTAATATATAGTGATTAATTTATTTTATAAAGATAAAAACACGCTGTTTATATAAAAATAGTTTCTATAAAAATGTGTTTTTATTCCAAAAAATAAACTTATATCAAATTCAATTATAATGATTATCTATATGTAATTAATAAGATTATTTATAATTAATGTTTACTTATATTAATTTAATAAAATGTTCAAAATATATTGGTACATCTATAGTAAAATAAATTATAATTTTAAAAAAAATGTTTTATTTCACTATTCATTAAAAATAAATCTTTAAAAAAAATACTAAAAATTCACCAGATGATATTATAAATACGATGATTTTAAAAATGATATTAATTTCCAAAAAATAATATTTATAATTTTTTTCTAAATTAATAAAAATTTTAATCCAAACAATATAATGAAACCCATTTTTGAAAAAAAAATGTATTTTTCAAGCAAAAAATTACTTTACTAAAAATTTGATATTTGTTTATTATTAATTAGTCAATACATTTTCATTATTTGAAACCAATATACATATTATTTAATAATTTTTTTATTACTTTTGATACTTGAAAATTAATGTCTAAGTTATAACTTATCGTGGTTTGATTTAAGCTCGTTGTTACGTATCAAGAAAGCTATCAAACACACATAATTTATTTATATAACTCTAAAAAATATGGGTGTTACATTCTCCCCACTTAAATAAATTGCATAAAAATAATTTTTGGGTTAGAAATTAATGGTTTAATATATTTTCTTTAAAAACCCACATCTTACGTAGGGATACTAGAACTTCCTTCGAAAATGGGAACTGAGAAAGAGAAAGGTAACCTAAAATAACACATAATTAGCATCCCAGATAATTTGAACATTTATGTGAAGTTAAAATATGAACATGGAGGTGAAATATAAATTCAAGACAATAATTAATATTAATATAGAATGTGGACATAAAAATTTATTTCCCATAATACCAAAAATCAGTGGTTTGTGAGAATTACTATTAATTCATCAAAAATATTTATAAAAAGGAAATTATTTTCATTGTGATAGTCCTTTTTTCCAATATTTGATGTATTATCATACCATTGAATTTGATAAAATATACCTACTTGATTTCTTTCCATTTTATAACCATAATTTCATCCTTTTGTTTTTCATCAATTAATTTTCACTTCCATATCATATCTTACTCCATGAAATGAATATTCTAGATGAATCATTCTTTCTTTATGTACTAAAACCAATATTTAACAAATTATAAGATCCATAAAATACCAGAAAGTCATTACTCTTATCTCTAGATATTTACCAAAACTGAAATGTTCATTAATAGTTATCCAATATAGATAAATCAACAAATAATGAAATAACACATCAATCTCTAAAACCTCAACAATAACAACCAATGTTAAACTTAAACCATATTAGAAGTAGTTACCCATAATACTCCACCAAAATATGTATGAACAAATTCAAAAAACAAAAATTTGTAAAAAATGTCACCAAATTTCCAACATCAACCTACATTAATCCCCTAATAAACCAAAGTGTCTATGAATTTCACATAAAAAAGTGAATATTATGACCATATATTATAATTAAACATTCTATTATTTTACCAAAACAACCTAAATTACCATAAAACCTCAAAAAAATCATATATTTTTACAAAGATTAACTATATCCTTATACATTTAAAAAATAATAAACTATTTAATATATTACATAAATCCAAAAAATGCAATAAAATTCATCAAAGATAACATAAATCACTTCATCAATGTATCCTTAGTCAATTTTAAAGCCACTAATATTGTCCAATTTAATTTTTCAACGTCAGTCATCCCTTTATCTTAAAAAACATTATCATCACAACATCAGGAAAATATTAAGGGTCATCTATCCCTCAATCATAGGATTTCAAAAAATATCAACTTACTATTAAATCATTTTTCCAGTTTATCATTAACATTTAAAATATTATTTCAAATAATCAAATAAAAAATATTATAGAATAATCTTTAGATGTTTTAGGATTCGTATTACTAGAATATCATTGATAAAACACTTCTAAAACATAATTCTCGACCCCAATGTATAAACACCTAAATAATGACACTAAGTTCTTAAACTATTAACCATTAGTTATCATATTAGTTAAGAAAAATTCTTTTATTTGATTTTTCATTCATAGTATCTTCATTATAAATAGTAAAATCATAAATTAGGAATTTTTTTGATCCTCATCTTGAGATTTCTCTCTTATACATTGATTTATATAGTTCATATACATTATACATTTTAAATATTCCACTATAGATGATGCATTATTAAAACCATTACTAACATCTATTTTATTAACAAAATTTTCATTTTTCCTCAATATTACTTTCCCTACATATTCATTTTCCTAAATAAAAACATCTTCTCATTCCTTTGAGCAATTTACCTAGGTAATTCTCCCTATATAATTAGAATGTAGGAAACATAATCTTTTTCCCCCACATTATTCATGAATGTATATTTTTCTATTATTTGGATCATCTTGAAACTCACCTAAGTTTATTTTATTAATCAAATATCAATATAGTTGGGTAGGTATAATTACAATCTTTTAACTCCCATTTCCCATTTTATTTGGTATCTCATGTGGATATCCACTCCATAATCCATCACATGTAGTGTTAACTTTATTATTCTTGGTTCCAGACATTAACTAAAACCAAATGCATAGTTTGAACAATAAAAATCATTGACAGTAATCATATAATCATGGGAAGTATTTCATAGGATGTCTAAATCTTGAAAACTTATTTTTATAAAATAAAACTAGGTGTTTAACCTTGGTCATCCATGGTAATTTTAAATCCTTAATAATGGATTATAGAGAAAATTTAACTTAATCCAAGAATATCCCCTAGTATCAATCCATGTTTGCAGTATTAGGCTCACTCATCATGCACTATTGTTGATTGAGTTAATACCACATCTTTCGCATTCAGAGTTATTTAGCCCTTAGTGAATCTATTCTAAAACTATATCTAGCTTCTAGTATCGAGATAAGGATATATTAACTATGAAAACTATAATCCATTAATTACCAAGACATAGGATATTCTCACATACTTAGTCTTATCTTATGGGTTCTCACTATTTTTTTGTCATTTTAGTTTTAAAATGTACCTAAACTATGCTTTGGTAGTATCTATAGTGACCTAAACATTACATACATAAATATTATGTCATTATAAATGAATATTAATTATATATCATTATGATCCATTGAATAACAAAAAACGTATAGTGTATTTTAAAAAATAGATACATAAAAACTAGTACACAAAATATCTACATCATTTCCAATTTTTTTCTTCACAACTAGAACCCTTCATAGACATATCATACTTCATAATATTATACATAACCTAGGTAAAGTATACATAAAAATGGGTGAGCTCATTTTCTCAATAAAAGTAAACATAAGAGATATCAATCAATGTTTATAAGTGAGCATAAGATAAAAACAATGGAAATAGAACATGATTATAACTTACAATAATCCTATCCAATCAAGCAAAGATCATTAATTGTAAATTGAGGCATAATGATTTTTCATAACAATATAAATAAGTTAGATTTAGGTGAAATCATCAATATTCATACTTGATCCACAATAACTTATGATATGAATAAGACATTAGATTGTTTCATACACATAATCGTATAAAAAAATTTTGTAGTCATGTTTGACTCATGATACTAACATTATAGACAATGTCCCTTAATGGAAATTACCTCCCAGTTATTTCCAACATTCTCATAGGAGTAACTTCCATATAGTTAACTCCATCATATCTTAAGAGTTTATTAACTCCATCATTCGTTAGGATTTTCTCATCTAATTTACCACTTCCCAATAAATTATAGGTCTTTAAAGGACCCACATGTTAAAATGAGCTATATTGGTCTCACTAGTTATATAATCATAATCCTTACATATGAGTACAAAACTTTTATAAAACATATATCATTTCATTATAAAATTACCAATGTCGATATATAAAATTTCATTAAAATTTAATCATTAAAATTGAAAACCATCTTGAGAAAGAATAAATATGGTAACATTGGATTACATACCAAGAAAATTATAATAAACATCAAAGGTTGTTGTTATATATTAAATTACATTTAAATAATCCCTAAAACAATTCTTTACTATGATAGCCTTTTCAATTAGAAATAACATATTTAAAATATAGAAAATTACAAAATATAATGGAAAAAATTTATTTTAAAATATCGAGAAAACATATAGAGGAATATTCAAAGTAATGAGTAGTCCTGACAACAGTGAAATAAATTCATGTGATATTTGTTAAAAAAAGATTTCATTCACCTTTTTTTGATATAAAGTCAAAATTACCACATCTATATAATTATATGAATATTATTTTTATAACTTGTAAATAAATTCAAGTATAGTAAAATATAGATGTAATTAATCTCTTTAGAAGAGTTAAAAAATTTCTGAAAATATTCAAAAGAAAATATAGAGATGTAAGATAAATATTCTGAATCAAAGAGATAAATAATGTGATTTTTACTTAAAAAAATATTTTTGTATCTCAAGTACTTAAAGATAGTAAAATAAAAACAACATATAAAAATAATCATAGGATAAGAAATTAAAAAATATTTTGGTAGAAACCTGACCTTTTTCACATATCATTTCATTATTTTTAACCTAAATATCCAATAAATAAAAAGAAATTATTAATAGGCCTCACATCTTTGGTAGACTAGGTACATGAAACAAAAACATAAAAAATAATAAAACATATTAATTTTATTCTCTTTAATGATCTAATAAATTCTTTTAAACTCCTAAAAAAACATAGTATTACTTGAGTATTATATAAAAAATGGGTGAGATATAGAGCCATGTAAGGGAATAAACATGATAATGAAACAAAACATATGATTAAAATGGTGTAAAATGATATCATAAACATATTGGCCCATAAATGATATTATTTTGGAATTAAATAAATAACATTAAATCATAATATCCATTAACCATAGGAATTTAGAAACAATATAAAACATGATATAAGAATAATTTGTTCCAAATTATAAAGAAAAAATCATATGCAGGACAAAGGCCCATTTTTGTTTAGGTTTTCTACCTAATCATATAAATATTGTCACATGTGACATAAACATTATCCAATTAATTGGAGGTCTATCTCTATTCTACCACAATAACAAGTACATACATATGTGTCCCATATAATGAATCAAACATAACGCATAGAAACAAATATTACCAATGAAAAAAAATTGGTTGCATAATCATATCATATAGAATAACCAGATAGAATATCATAATGGTTTCCCTTAAATTAGGGATTAAAAAAATATTGGGTTTTAATAGATGAAGCATAATCATGTTTCATGAAAAATTATTTCTATGTGAAGTGAGGACATAAAAAAGAGTGGATATGTAACTTTAGAGATGTACCTTTTAAATAAGGATTTAGGAAAAAGGGTAAATGATCTTTAAAAAGGGAAAGACCTCATTAACATCTATAAAAGAAGAAATGAAATAAAATTTTAATTCAGTAATCAATTAGTAAATATTCGAAAACAGGGATATTTTAATACATTTTAGGGATTTGTAATTTAAATAGGGTAAGAGAGAGTGAAATTCCCATTAATAGTGTTTATTTAATGAATGAATTTGAGAAGGGAACCTTAAAAAATAAATATAACAATTAAATAATAGTGGATTAAACTTTTTATATACATTAGTAACATATAAAAATAATATAGAAGAATTAAATAAGAAAAATAGATTGATAAAGTGAGTTAAGAAGAGAGAAACTCTAACATAAAAAAATAGGCCAGTTCGGAGAGATCTGTTACCTTATGTTCCAGAATCATTCCAAACATTCACTTAACATCCTAAAAAATGAAATTAAATCAATTAAATAATTAATTTAGAACCTGTTAAATATATATTTAATTTATTATAATTATATTTTTTTTATTTACAACTATTTCAATGAGATATAACATTTAGTATCACTATTCTGAGGGGTTTTAGTTCGGCTCAGCGGTGATGGTGTTCCTTACTTATCAAGGATCTGTCTTATCTTCCCTTTATTTTCTCCCATTACCTCTTCTTAATTGATGATTCTATCTGGTTCAGATATCATATGCCTCTCAACAACCCTTCTTTATCCTAACCATACTCATCAGATCTCAATTCGGGGTCTATATGATCATGCTTTAGATAGTTTTTCCCAGTATCCATGGTGGTTTCTTGTGTTACTATTCTCTACTATCATTTCTATCTAACCCATCATGATAATACCCATTTTGGTCAGGTTTGATGAGGGTTTTTACTTAAATTCTGATGGTGTTTGAGGGGGATATAGGTAGTCTTAGTTCTTATTCAGGGCACCAACTAATTCAAATCCATAGTTTGGTTCTTTTTTTATTATTTGGGTTTGGTGTTTCTTCCTAGTTACGTGTTCCAATTTTATTTTGGTTTCTAGATCACATTTTTTAGTTTTTATTGGATTTTTCTATGGAATTATATTTGTATTTTTGATATGATTATGGGATCATAATTATTCTCACTGGCAGTGATTTAGGGAGATGGTAAATCTGGTTTTCTATTGATGGATTAGTGTTTTGATGGTAGAGTGAAGTAAATCATGCAGGTTATCTCCATTGATGAATATGATGTGGTATTTTTTGTGGTCGTCCACCAAAGAATCCTTCTTCTGAACTCATATCTGATATCCTAGTCTATCACTCCCTTCCTAGATGATATGGTGTAGCGATATTCAAGGAGGTTCTAGGATATGTTTTTCGAGTAGCCAATGGTATCTGGGAGGAATGCCTAGTGTGCACTTATCTTTATTTGGGTCTCAACCATTAAAACATACTATAGTTCGTCAATGAAGTTTAAAATGTCTTGTGGTGTTATATTATGGTTTTTTTATGATGACAAAAATAGTTTTTAATAGTGATAATGTTGTTGTTTTAAAAATAGTTACAGTGGATTCTGGTGGGAATTTATCATCGATAAACTAGTGTGATGATGGGTATTTTTATAAAATAAAAAAAGTGAGGCTGAAGGTGTATTTTGTGATGGTGGTTTGAAGATGTAGTATGATTATGGTTAGTGGGTTCTCATTGTAAAAGTGGAGATGATGAAGGTAAGATCGACTGTTTTGTGGTGTCTCTTGGGGCATCTCATCCCTTCAGAATTTGTGACCAGTAGAAATTTGGGGGGTGATGGGATCGATGCAATGGTATTTATAAATTCCAAATTTCAGATTTTTAGTTTTTTATTTATCTATTAAATTATAATTTTTAAATATAGGTGGTTTGGTTTGAATTTAGATGAATGTGATGTTACCTCTTAACCAAAAAGTCAATATTTAAAAAATAACCGAAACTGGATTTGGAATGGATATATGGATGGATCATTTAACAAAAAAATTAATGTTTTATGGTTACATTGTTTTGGGGGTTTTAATGACCATCATGAATTAGTTTCATTCTATTTAATATTACAACCATATATGCTTTTAGT
The DNA here is from genome assembly GCA_963277665.1 of Viscum album. NCBI lineage: Eukaryota > Viridiplantae > Streptophyta > Magnoliopsida > Santalales > Viscaceae > Viscum > Viscum album. The sequence continues at coordinate 1,154,573,322 of OY728135.1, forward strand.
TTTATTATATATCATACATTCTTTATATAATACTAAATTACTATGTATGACACAATTATATAATAAGAGTGGAAATATAATTGATAATAATAAAAATCATTGCATTATTCCCCCCATAAAAAAATTTCTCTCTCATTGTTTTAACTAAAAACATGTGATGGTCATATTGATTCATCACTTCCACTGGTTCCCTTAACCCCTCATCATACTTAAGGTAATGTCATAGTACTTTGAAAATTTTATTTGCATTGTTGCATATAAAGTTTTCTCTATGGTATAATATGTTCATAGGCTTCCAATAATAAGAGAGATCATTTTTTAGATTTACCATCTATGAATTCAGTACATGCAAGGGATCTGGTATGTGCATCCTTAGGAGGGATACATGGAATAGATCATGTACTTGAGATAGAATTTTTGGGTGTTCTATTTGATAAGAAATTTTTCCTATGTGATCAAGAATCTAAAATGGTCTGACGTACTTGCGGATAATGTTTAAATTCTTACCAAATATTAGGAATCAATTCTATGGAGATATTCATAGGGGCACTTTGTCTCTATTCTTAAAATCTAGGTCTCATCAATGATTTTTATAATTACTCTTATGTCGTCTCTAAGAAAAACCTGTTGTTTTTGTAAAATGTCATGAACTATTCTAAAATTTCTTAATATATTTCAAGTTAAATCCATGTATGTTCTCCAACATCATCCTAGAATTAAGATTTTATTTATCTATTCCTTTAAAGGTACTCATTTGGAGCCATTTTTATTATTGAGTGAAAGATTTTATTGCATGAGAACTCAACCATTGGAAGATTCTGATCTCATCATCCTTTAATTTATACCAACTCTACTCTCAACATATCTTCAAGTGTCTAGATAGTCCGCATATACTTGACATCATTTTGCAGGAGATAATAAAAATAGAAGTTCATGTCATTATTTATAAAATGTCAGAGAATCTTCCAAAACATAGATATAAACCTTGGATCTTCATCAAATTTGATCTATAATAGTGTTCCATATAGCCTCTAAATTCATTTAATTTTTATCTTTTATATTTGATCAAGTGATAAGTCCTCTCAAATTAAAATTATGTTATTTGTCTTTATATGATGATCCACTAAATACCATATAGAATTATTTTTGTTGGATGTCTCTAGAAGACCTACAACCCAATATATAATGATGTTCTACTATTCCCAGGTGGTTATGGGTAATGGTTACATTATCTAATTATACATTTTTTCTCTCATATTTAACCTTATAAAATAACATACACTATGATTTATATTTTAATATCTATATCTTCATATTATACAACCAATAGTGCACTTGATGATCTTGATAAATCTTCGCGCTCTCAGGTTGATGCCAAAGGTCATACTATATGAATCATTCAATAATTCCTCATTAAACTTAGGATTTATTTGTACACATAGTCATTACAAAAATCTTAAAACTCTTTCATCAATATTGAACTCTAAGTATTTCCCTTTTACTATAGAATACACTTTATTCTCTATTTCCACATCATCTATTTGATTATCCTATATCTTCTACTGAAGGTTTTATTGAGTAATCATTTGAGAAATAATTGACAATGTTTCATCATATATGATTCCCTTGTCCATCATTTTCATGATCAAAATATTTGTATCCATCTTAATTATTATCATTGAAAAGGTCACTTGATCCTTTCTACTTTGAGAATTTTTCAATTAATTAAATTTCCCAAGACGGTAGTGGGTTGATTAGCCACAATCCATGATCATCTCTAACCATATTCGTGGGGGAGTATTAATATCATTCTTTATTAACTTGTATTAGAGGCTATTTTGATAAATATATATTTTTCACTTCTCCCAATATAGATAATGCCTTCAAATCTACAATGTGAATATTACTATAATCAAATCCAGATCATGTGTTCAATGGTAATGTTCATGAACATTCAACTACCTTGAGGAATATGATATCACATTATAGTTCTTCATTATTACATATCCAAAGACTCTCTATTAAGAATCACTATATACCACAATTAGTTCTCCACTTGGGTGTATTTTATGTATTAGTGTAGTGATAAAAATATATTTAAATTTCCTAACACTCCCTTTATAGATATTTTTGTAGGAAAACATTACATCCTTCCATGCCAGCTTAGTTATTTATAATTACATTCATGAAAATTTTCTCAAAAATCATTGATATTACCATGATAATCATAGTAGACTAAAAATTTTCATTATATATATTGGTCTGGGATACACCTCAATTGAATTTATCTAAGAAGGGACCATAAATAACCATTTTAAGTTGATAACATGACCCAAGAATGATAAATACTCTATCAAGAACACACATTTATAGAACTTTTAATATAGATTATTCTTTTAAAAATTCATTATCACAATATTAAAATTCTCCCCATTCTCCTCATTGACATTAGATTATACCAAAATATCATCAAAATACTAACTCAAAATTTTTAATGAAATCTATAGAGACTCTATTAACAAATTCTATAAAGATTGTCAGATAATTAGTGAGTCTTAAGGGAATCACTATCAACTCATATTGTGCATACCTCATTTAAAAGTAAGTTTGGTGAATATCTTCCTCCCACACCTTTAATTAGTGATATCCAAACCGAAGGTCTACCTTAACTAACTATTGGGTCCCATGTAGTTAATCAAACGATTCATCAATATATGTTAGTAGATAATTTTTCATTATCATTAATTTTTTGACATCATTATAATCAATGAAGAGGTATATTGACCCATTATTATTCTTCGAGAAGAGGACTCAAACACCCCAGGGATAAACAATCAAGTTCATAAAACACATTTATATAGTCTATTATAACTACATCTTTAGTTCTTCCAACTCAATGGTGTCCATTCTATAAGGAGTCATGGATATGGGTTGAGATAATGGTATAAGTTCAAAAGATTACTCAACTGTTGGTCAAGAGGAAGACCAAGAAACTCTTAAGGAAATATATCAGTATATCCCCTCATGATGGGAATGTATTCAAGAACCGTTCACTACATTTTCTTAATCATTTGAACTAGATATTAATTCTTATAAGGCAATGGTATTCAATATTGGGACAAATATTCCCAAATATATTTATCCTCCTCCTTAAAATTTTTTAGGATCATAAGATAACTTGGGGTGTAAAGAGTGATCTCCCTCTCTTAACTATTAATGTTGTATTTATATTAGGACAACCAATCCATGCACAATGAAGCATCAAACTCCACAAAAGGAAGTATGAAAATATTTTGTAGGAGGTTCATTCCACAAAAATTGATTGGGGAGTTATTATACAACTATGATGTAATAATTTACCCACTTTATTTTCTCACAGATACCTCAAACCCAATATTTTGTGGTGGTTTTTGAATAGTTTTAATAAAATATCAATATATTAAAGAACGTGAAAAACTAGAATGAAAATCACATTTTATATTCTTGAATTAATAACTAGTGTATCTATAACCACATTATTTTGAGGATCCAACATAGTTTTAATGATAACATATTCCTTTTAGTGATATCTAGGAATTAGAGGTCGTTTTCAATGATTTTATCTCAAAACCTTTAGCATAGGTAATTATCTTTCATAATTCCTATGTTCAATTAAGGTGAATAACTATACCATAGAATGATCATTGATCTGATCCTTATTTATAACCATCACATTATTGGGTTTCTTCACCTCTCTTAGACATTGATTTTCCTAATTATTCTATTTTATATATATTAAACATCTCCCCATACCCTTGATATAGTTATTGTTATTCTTCTTCACACATATTTAACACATGTTTTGGTGGGTTTCCTATCCTATATGGACTTCAACTATTTATCCACTAGAATTAAACATCATTTTATTATTTTTATCGCCATCCCCAAGATACCACATAGAGTCCACCAATCTCCACCTCAAACATAAAGGTACAAAAAACAATCTTCTCATAGTTTTCAAAATCTCAAATATCCAAATATTTCCATAGACTTATCTTTAATCGAATAAAGAATTAGTCCGACTAACTATTTTTATTTATTAGATACACATAGGATACCTTGATAGACCTGGGATGTTTTCCAAATACACGACATTATACACATATTAACTTTTATCTATTTTGAGGAACTTCCTATTAATTTTATGATGAATTGTATATCGAAAATAGTTATAGAAAATAATTTTTTCCAATCCTTTTCATTCCATGTAATCAATTACCTCTATAGATGTTATTTACTTGACAAATTACCACAACTAATCTTTGACCACCCAATGTCATCTTTCCCCTCCATATGATAAATTAACAGTATGAAATTATCTTGTTATAAACATTAGTGTAAAAATAATGACATCTCAATTAAGTTTATCCATTGTTCTGTGATAAGGTAATTAGATGATACCCTGAAGGTAGGAGGCATTTTTCTCATAAAGGAATTGACCACAACTTTATCTTTCTTAGGAGAGGGTCTTTCACTTGATCCCTGTTAGTATTCATAATCTGAGTCAATTGAACCAATACTTATATGTTGTTATTAACTCCCCCTCCCTTTATGTTAGGTATATCATTAGGGAAACCATAAATTTGGTTATTGGAATAGTTCCTCTTATTTCTCACTATTAACTTAAATAATGTAAATAAAAATTAGGGATGTGAATAGTCAAACTAAAACAGTATAAAAAAATAAAATATGAACATAAAAGGAATAACTTATATATATCATGTAAATGCTAACGTATGATTATATAAGTTTAAATTTAATTAGTCCATTGTAATTTCCATATTAATTTTTCTAACATAACAATATATTCAAGTTCTTCAGAGAACTTCATAAATAGTTTTTTTCTAATGAATATCCCCCAAAAGTGTAAAACCAGGTGTGCATTAAGGCCACTTTATAATGAAGTATGTGATGATTTAATTAATATCCAATCCACCTATTTTAGGGTTATTACCCCTTAGTATAATTGTGATAGAGATTCAACCACTTTTTGTATACATATTGGGATGTAATTTCTTGGAAACCACTCGCTATATACATTACAAAAATTACAGGATATTCGATTATGCATAGACTTCTACCTAATAAAATCACTAAACTATTGTTGTTTGATTACCCAAAATTTACTATTCCTTCCACCAGTGCCCACTATAATGACCCAAACCTTTTACTCATATGATGAAATGATTTTTAACAAAGATATCCAACTAATATAAACCAAGGTCTGAGAGGCCTAATATCTTTGTGAGGCTAGGTAAATGAAGAAACAACATGATTCTAAAATAAATAATATATATCATAATATCTTGAATTATATCCTTAATTCATTTTAGATCTAAAATTTTCATAGGATAAACTAGGGAATATATTAACAAAATGGGTCAACTACAAAATCTAGTAAGGGAATAAACAAGACAACGAATCATATCTTATGAGTCAAAAGGCATAACACGATATCATAAAAAATGGTCCTGAATAATCATATGGTAGAGAAATATAAATATATTAGGATGATAAGGTCATGTATATATAGGAATGTGTAAAGAATATAAAATATTACAGAATCATAGGTCAAGGATAATTTGCAATACAACCTCACATGGTGTAGTGAGTCCCATTGTAGGATAGGTTTAATACCTAATCCAAAACATATCATATAATGATACCTAAATGTTACCTAATGAATCAGATATCTATCTAGGAATAAACATGAAGGAATTTATGTGATTATGTCTTCCAGATATTAAATCAAATAAAAGGCAAACACAAAAAGAATACTCATGGAATGAAATGGGTTGAATAATCATATCTTATAGCATAAACAGATGGAATATGATAAATGATTCCATGAAATTAGATTTTAATACATTATTCTATACGAATATATGAAAAATAAGCACAGTTCATGATAAATGATGTCAATTTTAAGTGAATATATGAAAAATAAGTGTATAAGTAACATTGTAAATTTACCTCTCTAGTGGGGTTTTAGTGAAAAGTGTAAAGAGTCTTGAAAAAATGAAAGAAAATATTAATATTCATAAAACCAAAAATAAACTAAAAATATTATTATATAATCAAATGGGAATATTTTTGAAACTACTTATAGATTAAATCATTTTATGGAGTCAAAATTTAAATGGGGTATAAGATAGATAAGTTCCCTTTAATTGTCTTTCTTAATGAATGAAATTGATCCGGGAACCTTTAAAACATATATATCTATATCAAAGAAAGATGATTTAAACTATGTATATATGTGTAGGTGATGTATACTAAATATAGAAGATATAAATAAGAAAAATATTGATATAAACTAAGGTAATGAGATATAAATCTTAACATAAAGAAAATAGGGTAGTTTGGAAAGATCTCTTACCATATGTTGCAGAATCATTATGTACTTCACTTGACATCATGAATTCTCATATTAGATTCATTAATTACTTAATCAATATAATTTTAAATCTATATTTGAATTAATATAAAAATATTTGGTTTGTTTAGAAACACTTCAATGAGTTATATTGTTTAATTTCATTGTTTTGAGGGTATTATTTTCATGGTTCTAGGGTCACATCACTTGAGGATAATAATACATATTCTTGGAAATAGAGGCTAAAATATCAAATAATAAATAAAATGATATTAATTTTCTGGTATGAATTTAAATTTCCTCAATACCCATATGTTTTCTGACATATTGACACTTCATTTAGTAAATAAATTAATGTTATATGGTTAGTTTAGTTTTTTAGTTTTATCGACAATCTAAAACAAGCGTAATTTATTTAATATTATGAAAATATGTTAAGTCCAGAATATAAAATATAAAGAATATTCACATTCAGTTCACTTTAAACCATTAAAATTGAACTTAGACCTGTCATAAAAGAGGTAATAAAAAACAAAAACTCATCATCCCCGAATGCGGTTAACCGACCAAATATGGATAATATTTTCAATTTTAGAATACGAGTAGAATAAAAGATGATAGAAGATATAAATTTGATTAAAAATATAAAATTATAGTATAAATATGATAATTGAGTTGTTAGTCCAGGTTGGATAAGGGAGGTTAGGATAAGGTAGAAGAAGAAAAGAATTTAAAACATGTCATTTGAGAAAATTACCTCTTTAATGTCATCTCCTTTAAAAACATATTATGGTAGATGGAATTGGTTGTTTTGGGAGACTATAAGAACAATGATAGGGGAGAGGATTGGGAAGATAATTTGGTATAAATGTTTCAAGAAGCATGCCTTAGAATACATGAGGATAATAGGAGGTGAGGGTTGGTATTTATATGTAAAGGAGCAGGTTTTTAATAGTGTATTCATTAGTTTATTATTTTTTATCTAGACTACCAGTAATATTTGTTTTTGTAACTATATATAGTAAATGGTTCTTGTGAGTTTGAACTAATGATTTCTCACATTAAACCTTATAAAAGTAGTCATGTATTTAAATTATAATGTTAAAGGCTGTATTTTAATGTATATCATTATTCACTAATAATTCAACAATCTTAAAACAATATAAAAAACCTAACCTCCCCATTTTTCTAAATTAACTTTAAAAAATGAAATATTTTTTTATTATTTTTTTCTAACTTTTTGGAATTTAATATTTAAATTAAATCAATGTTTATTTCGAAAAAATACCAATTTTTATATTATGATGAGTTTTCAAACCCTTTGTAAAATTACTTGTGGTTTCATAAAATTATAATATAATTTTACTAAATATAATTTATAATTTATATAACCATTTATTGAAAATAAACATTATTTTAAATTATTATATTTGTTATAATAATCAAAATAATACATATATATGTTTTTCAAAAATAAAAACACTTATTGTATAAATTTTAAAAAATTAATTACAAGTAGCATGATGAAAATATGTCTTATTTTCATTTTAAATGATACATAAATATTATTTTAAACTTAAATAGGTGAGGATAATATTCTAATGGTTAGGTTACTATTTCTAAAGGTTAAATTACTATTGTAACGGTCAGATTCTAATGGTCAGATTATGATTACTGAAGACATATTTATAATGTTCACATGAGATCCTTACTTCCTATAAGTACCTCATATTATTTTCATTTTTTAACCACTTATAATTTCTCTTAAGGTTATATATACATTCATTTCCATGATTAATATTGTATTATTAATATTTTTTCAGGTATACACTATTATTCATGAGTGTGATTATTTTGGAAGATCAATAAGATAAAAAATTTATATTTTAGTCAGTTTATTATCTATTTTTATCCAATTTTAATATTTTCAATTCTTATTTCCATTTTTATTTTATAAATCTTATATTCAAATTATTATAATAAAATGATGTTGGTTCTATCATGTGGTGTATCAACATTATATAATACTACATTAATAAGTATGAAATATATATATAATTAGAGTAGAAATTCCATAAAAAATATTATGGGGTTTTAAAATTTGGGAGTTATAGATCATATAATTTCATATTTGGAAATTTAAGCACAAATAATCACAATAAAACAAGATTGCATCATCAAACCCTTACCACTATGGTAACTTTTGATTCGTAACACTCAAAAAATAAATAACATTTAATAAAAGTTTAAATAACATTAAAAAAAGGATACTAATGATAAAATATATAGAAATGGTATAATATTCACCTCATAAAATAATATAGGTGTAGAAGATTGTTTGAGACAGTAAGCCCTTACCACTTTGGTAACTTTCGAATAAAATCCACTTTGATGATCTAATTAGAATTAAAAAATTAAATTATACTAATTGAGAAGTATAAATTATATAAAATTTGAATTTATCATTATATACCCCTCATAAAAATAAACTTTTCATAACTTCAAATATGTCTCAATGAAACAAAAAATGAGAAGAAGAACCCTAACAGCTTTGGTAATATCTGAAACAAAAGTTCATGAAATATATAACCTTATTGGGATTTTAAATCAATACAATTTTTTTGAATATAATTATAAAATACATTCATGGGTATTATATATACTACCCAAAGGATATAATTGGTGAATATGTTATTTGTCTCATGAAGAATAAAGTGAGATGAGAAACCCAAACCATATGTCTAACTTGATTTGTAAAAACTATAACCACTAATATAATAATATTATATTTATAATAATTATATAATAGAATAAAATTAATACTTAAAATAACATATATTATTCTCTCATAACATATGAACACCCATTTTTTAATAGTTATTTATTAAAATCCTCATTTATAGGTGGTAACTGATTAGTTTTTCACGTCTGTTTCAAGTCAGACATTATAGGTTAGGCACTTTGATCATGTTTTAATAATCTATATAATAACAATAATGATATAAAGATCATATATATTCATTATATACATTTTATAACCATTCATATAAATTTGGGATAAAAAATGAACAACATAATATCGTGGAGAGGGTAATCCATAAGTACACACGAGTGATGTTTCCACATTTGAATGGATGGAATTAAGTAATGGTAAATAATAATTCACCATTAATGAATAATTATTATATCATACTTAAAATATAAATGAATTAAAAATATAAATATTACCATCCATCTAAATCCTAAATGTAAATTGAATCACACCCCTTTTTGGAGGCGATTTTCCACACATACGCATGAGCGACGTTATCATTTTTCAACAGGTGGGATGGTAAGAAGGTAGAAATGATATATTAATTACATAATAATATTTATTTCATAAATATAATATATATTCATTAAATACATCCTAATAATAAATAATTAAATATGGTGAAGGAAATTTAATCATATCACTATGTTGATGTGGAAGTCAACACTTACACCTGACTGATACATTCATTTCTAATTTACTGTATAAGAGGTGGAAAATGGTTATGAAATCATTATAATAATATCAAAATATATTTATTATACCATATTCATTATTGTTTTATGGGTAAATCAAGTTTATGTAATGTGTGATAAGGAATAAAATTTAAAGAAGTCGGTTAAGATTTATACCTCTTCTTTGAGATACCTCCTTGGGATCAAAACATAAGACAAGAAGTTTTAGTATTCAAAAAATAAAATAAGATCTATTATTAATGGAAGTAATCTAGGAAGTTTTTTAGTAAATCATGGCCAATATAAACGGTTCAAATAGTGTTAATAAGGGATGATAAGAGGTGGGTTTTTTCTAGTGGGGGGGACACATAAAGAATTTCAAAAAATATTTAAATAATATATGGTCAATTCCATGTGAAATTGAATTAAAATTGAAATGAATTAGAATATATGATAATATACAGTTTACATATCTTAAATAAATAACAAAATTAATAAGTTTTGATATAATTATAAACCTTATATATTAGTTTTACCATAGGTAAACTCATTTTGACCCGAATTATGGAATTGTTTTTCATTTCTAACAATTCATTAAGAACTAAAATTAAAATAAACCTGTGTAATTATAATAATAATAATTATTCTTATCATAAACTAACCTGGGTACCCTAGTAACCTAATAACCTAACCAGCCATGACATTTCCTAAAGGTCATTCCCAATCCCCATGGGTCGGTGACTAACACATGGCACCATACAACATGAAAGTTGGATGGAATTTTCCACAAACAATGCTGATGAAAAATAAACAACGCATTATGAATAACAAAAATAACTCCACAAAGAGTAATGTACTAGAAACAATAAGGCATAAATATGACTACAGTTCTACAATCTAATTAACAAAATAAGGAAAGCACAACCCAAGTCCCTAAGGACACGACACACCAAGACTACAACTCAACAAGTAAATCCACCCCCAAGAGATCTTTTCCCCATTATTGAGCCATGAAGGAGATAATATAAATACACCCAAAGGAATAAGTAGGGTGTGAGATAAAAATACCAATAGTGTCTCACCAAATATTCCATAACACATATCACCAAATTATTAACCAAAATAATGTTTTCAATTTTAAAGGTAAATGTTGGACTCCTCTTGTTTTAATGCTCATGAATAATGTAAATCTTGTAAATCATGAAAATCATGTAAATCATGTAAATCATGTAAATCATGTAAATCATGTAAATCATGTGAATCATGATTAAATAAACTAAATAATGATTAATATTGTTCTATTAGGTTTTCTAATGATTATTCTTAACCTTAATCAATTCTATGAGTATTAATTCTTATGAAAAATGAATGATATTTGACTAAGTATGAGGCACCGTTTTTGTGCCCAAACGGTCTCACCGTTTAGTTTGGAAATCAGAAAAGCACATGACACTATTTCCATGACACCATTTCCATAAAAAAAATTTATGACACTATAACAAGAAACCATTTTGAATTTTGAAAAAGGACTAGACCCCGTTACTTGAGCCACTGTTTCCCAAACATTGTAATAGTGCCATTGGTTCTCGAAATTATAATGGACTAGACACCGTAACCATGCTACCTATTCCATAAATTGTAAAGGACCAGACACCATAGCGATGCTACTAGTTTTAGAAGTTGCATAGGACTATACACTATTTCTCTAACACCATGATTGTGGCATTGTTTCTATCTCACCACAAATTGAGACACCATTCCTTAAAAAAACTCATTCTTTTTCAGTTAAATTTAACAATGGATTCTAATGGAAATATTTAAGACATTTAATGACATCAAAAAAATTAATGATTTTTTTAGTCATGAAACCAGATGGTACATGGTACGAGATATGTGGAGATAATTCTCCTTGTCATCCATTACACAAGAACCCATGATAAAATACAAGGTGGCTCAGGAGATGGAATACAATGAGAAGTGACGAATGAAAGAGATGTTAGAGTGAACATATATGCATGAAAAAACAAATACAATAACACATAAGAACTGTCATTTTTGGATATCTATATTGATGTGGATCAAAATGTCAAAAATACATGTAGTATCTACATAAAGAAGAGAAGAAGAGAAACTCAATGAACTAGAAACAAGAACACCGAACTCCTGACACTCAGTTTCTGAGTCTTCTTTAAGAAGAGAACCAGGACATCAAATCTTCCATATCCTAGAAGTATATAGCAGCATAGAACAATACCTAGAGATTTTATAATCCCTTATTATTATATTCTTCTCTATTATTTACTATTTTATTAATCTTTCAAGTAGTATGTGTGCGTCTGTACTAAAAATCACACACTATCTCCTACAATAAACTATTTGATACAAGATATCCCCACACAAATATCTTCTAATACCATTTATCACCAATGTATAACTATGGACGAGGTCCTGTTTGACTTGGTAGTTTTATTTCCCAAGGAGAACTATGGTAGAGGTTAAGTGACTAGGACATCCTTGTGTTCTATTGTGTAAACCCCGATCTGGGTTGTGGATCAAAGCTTTATATATATATATATTTCATGGTGACCGATGATCTCTAAGTGGAGTGTATTAGGTATCATCTTGAGACCGAACCACTTTTTCGAATATACGGTGTTTTCAATATAGTATTTATATGTTTTAACTCACATTTTAGAAAACAATGTTTCACTTTGATAGTTATTATTCGATAGTATTTATAACTTTTTTGATTTAGTAAATTGGTTTCAACAGTTATTTCATAAATTAAGGTTGATTTAACTGAGATGTAATTAATCAATTGAGTAATTAATTTAACAATAAATTTTTTTTAAATATACTACTTTGATTAACTAGCATGTTTTGTTTTTAAATTGGTGGATTTTAAAATAATGGTTTTAATAGAAATTTTTATAAGTAAATTAAACCCCCTTGAGTGTCATACTATGACCAAAATTTGGTATTATATGTTTCTTTTAAGCATCTATTTTCAATGTTTTTATATATTTTTCTAATATTTTAATTTCTAATTTAGTTATGTTTTAACGATCTCTACATTTCAGTTAGTTCCAAATTTATTTCTCTTTATTGTATACCCTTTATTCGTTATTATGGATAATAGATAAGAAGGTTTTTCTACCAGAATACCTCCCTACATAAATGGAAGAAATTTTGCTCAGTGGATAATTAAATTAAAAATTCACTTAGAAAGTATGGGGTTTGATATTTGGACTGTCATAGAAGATAAGTGTGAAATACTAGGAACTTCAAGAAGTACATGGAGTAAAGCTACAAAATCATCATCCAATAATAATTGAAAATCTATGAATGTATTTTTTTGTGCTTTATTGGATGGAAAATTTAATAGAGTATCTATTGGTAAATCTGCCTATGAAATTTTGGATACCATAGATGTCTCACAAGAAGAAACTACTAATGTAAAAGAAATGAGACTTAATACCTATACTATTAAGTATGATAACTTTATGATGAATCTTGTTGCACCCATTTATGATATGAATATAAGGTGTACTGAAATAGTCAATATAATGAGCTCTCTTAGAAATCCAATGGATGCCAATGAAAAAAATCATGTGGCTACTCAGATGTCTACCTGAATGATGGAGAGGAACCTCAATATCTATTAGATAATATTGTGACATCTTTAAGTTTCCAGTAAAGTAGATGATTGGTAAATTGATGATTTTTTAGGAATAGTTAAAGGTAAATACATAGGAAGAGGATGAAACAAAAAAAAATTCTTTGGCATTCAAAACCACTACTTCAAAAAAAAATAAAGGAAACATACAAATTTTGATAGTACAAGTAATGATGATTGACTATTAGAAATTTTGATGAAATAGATAAATTATCTAGAAGGTTTAAGAAGTTTTATAGGAGGAAGAAATTATTCAGGAAGGCTAGATACAATGGAAAATTTTAAAATAAAGGTAATTTGAAGATGAATTTGAAAATGAATGAGAACTCTAATGAGATAGTCTGCTATGAATGTAAAATAAAGGGACATGTAAAAGATGATTTTTCAAAGAAAAAGTATAAAAATATGCATGAGGAAAAAGATATAATGTAAAAAAAGAAAGAAATGATTGCAATGTGGAGTGATTCTGGTGATACATCAAGTGACTCAGAATATTCACATGATGAAAAGATCAACAATCCAGTATATTTTTAATGAAAAACACATTAGAGGTAACTCTTGAGTCTCCTTTAAAAAATCATATTACTCTAGAGATGAAAGTGAATATGAAAATATGACTACTGAAGAAATGTCTTAATACTACTAAATTCTTGAAGATATATACAATTAATTCAAATAAAAATATAAAGCTCTAAAGACACAACATCCTCTTATGTCTACAATTAAATTTGAAATTACTATAGAAAAGGAAAATAATGTTCAATTACTTTAAAATAACAATGAACATAAATTATATAATGAGAAATTGAAAAAGGATATAGAAAACTTTACCAATGTAGAAAAATACTCTAACACAAATTTTTGGTAAAAAAGTTGCTTCTAGGTACACTACTAGTAAAAGATACTGACCTAGACTTAGGAACATAGATAAAACTCATTTTATAACAAAATCTGGGAAATCTGTTCTCATTCTCAATAATGAAAAATATAATAGTTATAGCCCAGGGAAGTCATTAACTGCTTCTAATTTTTCAGGATCAAATAATTTTTTCTTTTCCAATACTTTACAAACTATTTATAAAAAAAACCCATGAAGAATGTATAGTTTACCAAAGCTCTTATTACTAATGTTAATGGACCCAAAAATATATGGGTACCAAAATCATCTCTTTCTTAATTATTTTGTAGTAAAGTTATTTAAAGATGTCTTGTAGAAATTTATGGTACTTGGATAGTGGATGTTTCGGACACATGATAGAGATTACTCATGATTCAATAATCTGATAAAGATTGATGGTGGACATGTCACTTTTGGTGTAAATTCTAAAAGAAGAATAATTGTCTTTGGCTGGATTGGTAACTCTAACTCACTTTCAATTTCTAAATTACTTTTTGTTGATCGATTGATGTATAATCTTCTTAGTATTTCACAATTATGTGATGATTATTTTTATGTTAAATTTGAAAATGGTGCATTCAATGTTTTCAATTATAAACATGAATTAGTATTTACTGCTTTTGGAAATGAAAATGTTTATGTTGTTTACATAGATTCTTTAGTTTCTCAAAAAGTTTCTTTCTTAAGTGCCATTCACAAAGAGTCATGGATTTGGCATAGAAGACTAAGGAATTGTAACATACACTCTCTTAGAAAGATTACTATAAAAGGCATATTCAAGGATCTACCCATACTATAGTTTCCAAATGAAAAAGTCTGTAATTATTGTCAAAATTGTAAACATCACAAAATATCTTTCAAACCAAAGAAAGAAGTTTCAACTTCTCAACAAAACGAGTTGTTTCACATGGACTTTTTTTGGAACATCTAGAGTTTAATGTCTTAATGGGATATACTATTTATATGATCTTGTAGATGAATATTCTATATATTCTTGGACATTTTTTGTAGCTCACAAAAAGGGAAGCTTGTTCTCATTTCCCCAAGTATGATAGAATAGTAGAGAATCAAAGTGGTGTTATAATTAAAACCCTAATAAGTGACCATGTTCATGAGTTTGAAAACCATAATTTTGAATTTTTTTCTCACAAAATCTATATAGTCATAACTTCTCTACAGTAAGGACAACTCAAATAATAGTGTTATAGAAAGAAGAAATATAACCTTACAAGAAATAATAAGAACCATGATCAATGAATATGAACTACCTATCTAATATTGGGGTGAAACTATGAATATATATTTTTATATTTTTAATAGAGTTTTAATAAGACCAATTATTATGAAAAACCACATTAGTTGTGGAATAATAGAAAAAACACAGTCAATTAATTCAATGTTTTTGATTGCGATATTTATATTCTAAATACTAAGTAAAATCTTTAAAATTTTGTAACCAAAATCGATGAAGGAATATTTTTAGTATAGTCAATATCTAGTAAACCCTGTAAGGTTTTTAATAAAAGGATCAAATGTGTGGAAGAATGTGTACATTTCAAATTTGAGAATACCGATCCACATGAACCTAAGACCTCCCTAGAAAACCATGAGGATGGAGTTTCAAAAATGAAAATAAATGAAAAATCTTCTGAACCTGCTATCAAGCAATCTGTAAAATCTTTATTATTTGGAAATTATCCAGATTCTAGTCATGATGAACCTGAACCTTTTGATGAACCTGAAATATCAAGAACTCTGTTTTCTAGATATGTTAGAACCCTTAAGAACCATACTTTAGATGCAACAGTTGGACACATAGATAATGGAACTCAGACTATAGATTATCTAAGAAATCAGGTTGAACATCATGATTTGTTATCATGCCATGATCCTATGGACATAAAAGTGTAAGTCAATGATGAATTTTGGTGGATTGATGTGCAAGAAGAGCTAAATTAGTTTGAACAAAATAATTTCTGGAAACTAGTGGATAGGCCTAAAGACACCTTGTCAATAGGCACTAAATGGGTTTTTATGAATAAAGTAGATGAATATGGTATTGTTGTATGAAAAGATGTTATAATAGTTACACAAGGATATAGTCAAGAGGAAGGCATTGGCTGTGAGGAAACCTTTGCACCAGTTTCTAGACTTGAAGACATTATAATCTTGCTTTCATATACAGGACATATAAATTTCAAACTATATCAAATAGATTTTAAAAGTAAATACCCAAATGGGTATATAGTTGAAGATGTTTATGTTGAATTACCCCTGGTTTTACAAACCCTCATTTTCCAAATCATGTTTTTAAATTACTTTTTTTATGGTATAAAATATGCTCTAAGAACTTAGTAGGATACACTAAGTAGTTCTGTTATATCTAAAGTCATTACCAAAGGTATAGAAGATTCCACTCTATTTATAATAAAATTCTAAAGAAAAATTAATTGTTACAATCTATGATGATGATATTATTTTTGGATCATCAAAAACACATTATGTGCTTATTTTTAAAATATGACAAGAAAGTAATTTGAAATGATTTTATTCGGTGAACTAAAATTATTTCTTGGATTTCAGATCGTTCAAAATAAGGATGATATTATTCCTAATAAATGTAAATATACTAATGATATTATAAAACATTTTGGTTTAGATATTATTAAAAGTAATGTTACTCCAATTAGTACCACATATAAGTTGTTTTTTGATGAAAATGGTAAATCTATTGATCAAATAACTTACAGATGAGTGATTGAGAGTTTACTCTACATAAATTCTAGTAGGCTTGATATTATGTTTAGTGTGTGTATGTGTGGTCAATATTCTATAAAATCCAAAAGAGTCACATATTCTTACTGTTAAATGAATTTTCAATTACCTCAAACATACTACCAACTTAGAACTATTATATCCTCAGGGACATTCATTTAACTTATTTAGCTATTTAGATAATGATTTTGGTGGTTGTAAGTTAGATAAAAAAATCATATCTAGAACATGTCACTTTTTGGGAAAGTAACTAGTATCATGTTGTAGTAAAAAGAAAAATTATGTTGCATTATCTATTTCCAAAGTTGAATACATAGCTACTGGTAGTTTTCTGCTAAGATTTTGTGGATGAAGCACAATTTTCTAGATTATGGATATCAATTCAGAATGTCCCTATAAACTGTGATAACACAAGTTCTATTAATATCTCTAATAATATTTCTTCTCATTTATGAACAAAACATATTTATATATGAAATCTATTTTTTCGATATCATTATCAAAACGGTGATATTACATTAGAATTCATTGGAATTAAACATCAAATTGCTGAAATTTTCACTAAGACATTAAAATCTGAAAGGATGAGTTACATAATACATGAATTATGAATGATCATCCTTGAGTGACCAGTTTACTCTATCACAATTACTATATACCATGTTTATTGTCCCATGTATGTTGTCTCATTTTTTTCTAATATTCTCTATCTCATGTTTGATGTCTCATGTTTTCTTTCTCACTAGCTACGATCGCACCATTTAGAGTCACACCGCAATTTTGACACCATGACTGCCTGTTTCAGTCTCACCGTTATGACTCAGACTTCTAATTTTTATAAATATTTTCCCCATATCTCTGTATTGTTTATTTTATTTCTTATATACCACATCTTTGTGTTTTGCAACATTGGAACTCTCAAAATGATAATAACTCATCTTTTCACTTCTCTTTTCACTCATAATATTTACTCCTCAAGCCAATCTCTTTCCTCTAGAAATCATCTTCTTTATTAAGCCCATGTTGAATGCCCAGGATGAGGCATCTATCTTCTTGTGTCTCCTAAAATGCGGCAGTCTTCAAGGTCACAGAATAAGGCTCGTATTTCTATGCCTGAGAAACCGCTAAACCCATGTCTCGAGGATCGTACTGTCGCTCCAGAGAATGAAATATTTTGTGAAGTGGATCCTATCGAGTAATGATATTTTTATAAAATAATTTCAAGAACAAGAATTGTAACAGTTCTTTATAAGAGACAGAAGACCTATAAATCTAAATCTAGTTTGTGAATTTTATCAGTATGTTCTATTTACATTCAACTGTGAAGATGATTTTGTGGTTAGAAGATGGGTGAATGGATAGAGATGCGCCTTTTCTTTGAGGTTGTGGGATGCTTGCTTAAGAATACCACATGACTGAATTTTATAGGACTATCAAAGAGGTCCTCCTCTACTATGTGATTTTTTTATCCTAGAAGAGGCGCTTGGTTGTTTGACTGGAATCAAAATGAAAAGAAGGCTTATTGGTGCTGAACTAGATGGAGAGACTGGGTTGTTGTTTAAGTTTATTTGATACCTAATATATTCAAAGAAAGGAATCTTTGCTACTCTCAATTATCAAGATCTTTTTTTGAAACATATTCTGAAGAATGGTCACAAGATTAATCTATGAAAGTAAATTATCCTTCACATATGTGACATGATCAAGATGACATAAAATTCAACATATAAGTTTTATTAAAGGTTTATATCTACTATGCTACTAGCCAAAGGTGTGGTTAATAAGAATGAATAAGTGGTTTAAGATTACGATTTTTGAATCTATATGGATACATGAAAACAGATAAAGATCATTCAAAATCCATGGAAGAGATCATCGGTTGACTATAACGATAGACTGTATGAGGAATTTAGCCCTATTGAAAAATATTCAAGACCTAAGAATTTCATTGTCCCTAGTTTAATGTTATATGAGCATGTGGAATATTCAGATGAAGAAATGGTATTAGATGTTCCCTGAACTGAAGGAGAAAAAGTTGCTGATGAAAGTGAAGAAATTTTGGAATAATCACTTGAGACTTTTCAAATAGTTCCTTCTAGAGAATAAATTCTCTCTAAAGATGA
Organism: Viscum album; assembly: GCA_963277665.1. NCBI lineage: Eukaryota > Viridiplantae > Streptophyta > Magnoliopsida > Santalales > Viscaceae > Viscum > Viscum album. The sequence goes on from OY728135.1 coordinate 1,154,592,695, forward strand.
TGATGATTCGAGAAAAGAAAGTGATGTTTTTTATAAGACTAAATTTTCTGAAGAATAAGAAAAATAAAATTCTACTGTGGAAGAGAATTATTCTACTAAAGAACATGTAGAAACAGAAGTGATTTTATCTATTAAATAATGAATAGATTAAGCTTTCTAATAATATAGGGAAGTGGCTGAATGTGATAGAGAATAGAATGTGGAAACATGTCAAGAGATTGAGTCTCTTAGTCCTATAAGATATTCATCTATTGAGGGGGATAAAAACTCAATATTGGAAAGGATTGTAGTGAAAAATCATGTATATTCATGTTTTATAGATACCTAGTATAGGTTTCCAGGGAATTTTAATGTTAATGACTCTCAAGGAACATCAGTTAGGGGATTAGATCTTTCAATAAAGTTTTAGATGAAACATTTCTCTGATGTTGTGTCTGTTAAGGAAGTGATGTCTACTAAGGATATAGAATATGTTTTAGTTACTTCTCCTAAACTTGCACCAGAAATTCCTAGTTATATAAGTCTTGATGATTTGAATGAGTTTTGAGACAATCGTTTTCCTAGTTTTGAGATGCTCATGAAGTCTCAACGTACACCTGTAACAAATCTCAATGAAAGGGATCCTGCATTAATCTGGAGAAAATAACATGGTAGATCAAAACCAAGATGCTTCATGAAATTAAAGATTTCTATATTGAAAACATATAGTTGAGTGATGAGGTGATATCTTTACAATATATGGCTGAGGAACTGAGGAAATACTTGAATGTTACTTAATCCCCTGTTTCTTATCTCAGTGAGGATGATGTTAATATGATCCCAAAGATGTTTGTATCTCTTATTAAACCCAACTTGATCACTGTGTATGAAAAGGCGGTTGAGAACAAAAAAAATAAAAAATGAGATGTGTGGGCTTATTGTAGAATCAATAATATGAAAACAGAATCAAAAGGATTTTTACAGCCTATTCTGAATCATGTTAATGCTATCACATAAATTGTTTCATCTCTATATACTTCCACTCAGCCATCTCAACCCTTGGACTCTAAAATAATCAGATCTATAATTATAGAAAAGTTTTAGTATTTGATTGCAGGTTTTGATAAGGAAAATCTTGAGAAAGATTTTAAGAATAGTGACAATGTGGTTGACCTAGTAAGAATTCACTAAAACATTTCCACTAATGCACAAGAAGAAATCTCTAAGAAAGTGGATTATTACTCCAAAAGGATCTTTTTGAAGCATGAGTTGAGAAACCATTTCAATTATCTTGTGGAGAATTTTACGGTTCCTCTTGTAACTGATGCTTTCAAAGATCACGTTCAGAATCTAGAAGACTTCACACCGACTCTAAAGGAATTCATTCAAAATAAAGATGAATTTGAAAAGGTAATGAAATATGGTGGTAAAATCATCAGATATTTTATCAATTGGTTGGATTATTATTTTCATGTTCATAGAACAACCATTGCAAATCCTACATATGCTCTTTTGAGGACTAGTCTATATCCTTCCACCTATCCTTCCACCGCCACATAATTTTACATTTCTACTATGTCAATTGCTCAGGCTCTGAGCCAAATCATACCTGTAATTATTGAACAACCATTCAATAATTCTTCCACTAGACCAACCTTTTCCACTTCTGTAATTGATGTTGTACCATTACCTTCCCTTACTACAATTTCTACCACCTCCACTTATGCACCACTATCTTATCCTCATGTTGTCTCTGATAAGGATAAATTTAAGGCTGTAGAATCTAATGAAAAGTGAAGTATCATTATTTATAGGTATGTGATGTATTATCTTATTGTGATGGTTACTCTATATTGTCATGTTATTTAATGAAATGATTTTTGATAACTTTTATCCACATGTTATTTTAATTTAGTGTTTGTTTTCTTACTCTCTTTTTGATAATCCCAAAGGAGGAGTAGAGAAGAAATTTGTGCTAAAGGGAGAAATAAGAAGTAGATTTTAGGCATTTATAGGTGCGTAAATACATTTATGCTATTTGTTACATATATACTCTAATACCTTGATATGATAAGTAATAATTTTATTATTTTATAAAATGTATAGATTGTAAATGAAATGATATTTGATCATTAGAAAGTGGGATATTTTTGTCCCCCTCTTGTTTTAATGCCCAAAAATCTTGTAAATCTTCTTTAAATCTTATAAATCAGGATTAATCTTGTTCTATTATGTTTTATTATAATATTGATTAGCCTTAATCTATTATGTGAGTAGTACTTCTTAAGGAAAATAGAAGATATTTGAATAAGTATGAGACACCATTTCTATGCCCAAACGGTCTCACTATTTAGTTTGGAAATCAGAAAAGTCCATGACACTGTCTCCATAACACTGGTTATGTTACACCATAATGAAACACCATTCTGAATTTTTACAAAGGACCAAACACCGTTACCTGAGACATTGTTTCCCAGAAACTGTAATCGTGCTTCCAATTCCAGAAATTGAAAAAGACCAGACATCGTAACCTTGATACTGGTTCTAGATATTCAAAAGGACCAGACACCATAAAAATTCTGCCAGTTCCATAATTCACAAAGTACTATAAACTGTTTTCGTATCATTGTTACATTGATATCGTATCTATATCACCACCATTTTTTACACAATTCCTTAACAACTTTTACTGTATTTTTCAATTAAATTTTAAGGTGGATTCTAATGGTCATATTTGAGTCATTTAATGACAATGAAATAATTAATGTTTTTTTAGACATGAAACATGATAGTACAAGGTATGAAGTGTGTGGAGATCCTTCTCCTTGTCATCTAGAACAAAATATACCAAGATAAAATACAAGGTGGTGCATGAGCTTGAATACAATGAGAAGTGACGACTGAAAGAGATGTTATAGTGAACATACATGCATGCAATAACACAAAGAAGAACACATGAAGAAATACCAATTTCTACTAACTATATTGATCTGGATCAAAACTATGAAAATCCTTGGAGCAACAACAATAAGAAGATAAGAAGAGAAACTTACTGAACTAGAAACCAGAACACATAACTCATGACACTCTTGAGTCTACATTCAGAAGTGGACCCGAACATTAAATCTCCTATATCATAGAAGTCCAGAGCTGCATAGAATAAAACTCAGAGTATTTCAAATCCCTTATTATTATATTTTTTTATGTTGTGAATAGTTTTATTAATATTTTGATCAGTGTGAGTGTATATACTAAATACCATACACATTCTTCTATACTGAACCGGATGATACAAGATATCCTCACACAAATATCTTATTAAACCATTTTTTGCACACGTATAACTGTGGAAGAGGTCTTGTGTGACCTGACTATTTTATTTCCCATGTAGAACTGTGGTAGAGGTCAGGTGACCTGGACAGTCTTGTATAATATTGTGTAAACCCTAATCTAGGGTGTGCATCAAAGCTATATATATATTTTTCTTGGTGATAGGTGATCACTATGTGGAGTGGATTAGGTATCGTCTTGAGATCGAACCCCTTGTTTTAATCCAATATGTTTTTCAATTTATTTTTTCTCTGTTTTAACTCATATTTCAAAAAACTAAGTTTCAATTTGATTATTAGTCTTGGATAGTATTTAGAAAAAAAATTTATTTAGTAAATTGGTTTCAAAAGTTATTTTTTTCTTTTAGGTTGATATAATGGAGAAGTGATCAATCTCTTGAGAAATTAATTCAATAATCAAACTATAAAAAATTACTTCTTTTATTAGATGGTCTATTTTTTTTAAATTGGGGGATTTTCAAATAAATTATTTAACAAAACTTTTTATGGTAACAAAATTCACCCACTCTTGAGTATCCTACTTCGACCAATAGCAATCATATTTGGGATTTTAAATAATATTTAATCAAATCATGTTACACATGTCAAATGATGGAAAAATAATTAAAGAAAATGCTTTAAAATGATGGAATATTTCTAAAACAATGGATTGTATAAAACTTATACATAAAAAAATTAATGTGAATTCATAAGGTATATAAAGTAGTTCAAAAAACATTGGAATATATTTATATCTCAAATATAAAACATGGTAGGAACATGATCAACTTAAAAATAGGAATGATAGAATCTCAGGTTATAGGACTTCGCACTCTTTAAGTGATATCAGAAATATGTGTATAAAGACAGCCCCTAACACTAGCTAGAGACAACTCATCACCCTCCCATCTGTGATGTAACCCATGAAATTTATGTTTTAGAATGGTTTAATAGTGTATAGTGTGTCCAAATAACTAACCAACTTCCTAGGACTTTCATGATCTATTACATATTCAATGATGGGAAATTTATTTTAACACTTCTTAAAATACAATTAAATAACATTCTTTAATTTCAATGCCAATTTTTCATTTAAAAACAAATATTTTTTAATAATAAATAATAATATTTCACAAGATAAAACCACTGGATTTCTATCAATAATGTTAACCTGTTTTTCAAATTTTGAAATATATTCAAAACCAATTCCATTAATTTCACAATTCATTTCAACAAATTAAATTATTTTTTTTATTGAAATCATTTTAATGAAATCCACAATTTAAATTCAACAAATTAAATCAAAAAATTTCAATAAATACACCCAAATTCAATGGAATTGGTGGTTTTCCAAACTTCGATTCCAAAACCTTTTCAAATATCATAATTCAATGGAGTTTGGATTATACAGTCTGCTAAAAGAAACATTGAGAAATTTAATTTAAATTAGTAGTTGAAATAAATCAAGAAATACTAGGTTAATCGATTTGGAAAATCAAAGTATGACCACCCTCCTTTTCCCAAAATTCAATACTCACAACGACACACATCAATGAGAACAAAGGTGTAGAAGACCTCGAAGAACAACCAAGAGGTTAGATATAACTGAACAAGATATAGATCCATCAATTTTATGTTGATCTATTGAAATAGAATTGGATGAGAAAGAGATAAATATAAAGAACAAAGGAGAACACTTACCTGGCAATCACACTGAAAAAACAATGATGATAAAACATCAAAATAAAAGAACCTGAAGGGTTGAAGAGCTTCAAGATTGCATGGGGAAGGCATCGGGTTAAGGCATTTGAAACTGAAGAGTTGAAAAAAATAATATACCAACCACACTATTAATTTTAAAAAAACATTCGGGGTATTATATGGTGTGTAATAACAATACATATCATGAAACCTTTAAATTTTGCATCCACAGAAAAATACATTGATCAAATAAAAAACCATCCATTAAATAACTCACTTTGTGTAAAGGCTAGTTGTGACATGTAACATTCACACTGTGAATCCTTTCATGAATTACCTCTAGAAATCCTTACACATCGTGTAACCTATTTACACATCATGTAACCCCCCCACAACTTGCAGAAAATGTTTGTTAATGTTTAGAGTCCAAAATTTCTATGAATTAACCATTGTAGGTATCCTACCAACTAATTCTAAAACCTACCCATTCAAAAAAAAAAGGAAAAAACCATGACAAGGTTAAAGTCATACCTGTCACATCAGTAATGGGGTTTTACAACCTCCCCACCATAAAAAAAACATTTTGCCATTTCCCTCTCATATGTGAATCATTCTCCCATGGATCATGATTATAAAAACCATGATACAATTGCACACAAATTAAAGGTATCATCCTCTCATGAAGTACCTTGGTCTCAGAATCAGCTATCTGGATTGTCCAGTCCATCAAAGATAAATTAAGTTTTATATCTAGATCAATCCAATTTAAAATGTGAGATTCATCAAAGAGACACTTTCTCAGTTGTGTTACATGGAACATTTTATGTATCCAAGTCAGATATGGTGGAATTTCTAAATGGTATGAAACTTTCCCAACATGCTCAAAAACATCGTAAGGTCCCAGAAAACAAGGAGTAAAATTCCCTTACATCCCAAGATGTTGACGACCCAACTATAGTGAAACCTTCAAGAACAACTTGTCACCAACTGATAATTCCAATGGTCTATGTGAAGATCAACATAAGAATTATATCAGATCTATACTATCAACATCCTCTAAATAATCATATGAATATCAAATGTCGTATCCTTTACTAAACATGGTCCAACCAAGGAACATTCACCAATATCTGAAAAACACAATAGAGATTTAAAAGTACGGCCATACAAGACCTCAAGAAGAGTCATTCCGATCAAGAAATTGTAACTCTTGTAATAGGAACTCAATCATCCCAAAATTATCATCCCAAGACCCACCAGAGTTGAGAATAAAAGCTGGAAGAATACTCTCAAGGATCTATATAGTTCTCTCTACCTGGTCATCTGACTATTCATGGTAGCCCATGCTCAAATGATCCTAAGATCGCAGTGCCTCATGAAGGACTCTCCAAAAGAGATAACTAAACCAACGATCCCTATCAGAGACTATAGTACATGGAACTTTGTGGAAAAAATAATCTCTTTCATGTAGATATTTCATCACTCCTCATCTTTGGATGTATCACGAATGGGAATGAAGTGAGATGACATTGTCAGCCAACCGATAAAAATCTATATCAAATTATTATTTCTCTAGGTACGAGGATGCCCCTACAATGTCCATATAGATTTTATCCCACTTCCAAGATTGATATGTCTTCAAAGAATCCAACTTCATGAAGTCATTAAAAAATTGACAATAATATCTGGAAAATCCCAAAAAACATCAAATATAGAATACATTTCATTGTTGTTCCCAGGTAATAACACCCTTCACTTTTTCTGGATCAACTGATATACCGTATTCATACACCACATGTCTCAAGAATTTCACTTCTCAAATCCAAACATCACACTTCTAAAGAATTCGATAAAGTTAGTAATTTCTCAGTAGACTCGAAACATTTCTCAGATGAAGCAGAATATCCTCTTCAGACTTGGAGTAGACAAGAATATCGGCAAAAAAGACTACCCAAAAAGTATCAATATATTCATGGAAAATCCTTTTCATCAAATCTAGGAAAACTATAGAAGCAAATGTATGGAAAAAGGGTATAACGAGGTACTCATAATGGCAATACCAGCTCCAAGAAGTGGTTTTTTGAATGTTATATTATTTTATACTCAATTGATGGTAACCAGATCAATGTTTGAACTTTGAAAACCAATTTTCCTCTTTAAAATGGTCAAATAGAACATCAATTATTGGAAATAGATATTTTTTTCTTTAGAACAACTCATTTGAGCTTTTGATAATCAACACATATGTGAAGATAACCATCATCCTTCTCGGAAAAGAGAACCAGTGTCGCCCCAGGTGACACACTAGGGTGTATAAATCCTTTATTAATAAGATCATCCAATTGATACATTAGTTATTTCATTTTAGTTGGTGAAATGCAGTAAGAGGGAATTTGAACTAGTTGACCACTATGAATTAAGTCAATATAAAACTCAACATCCCTAATAGGATGGAATCTAGAGAAATCAAAAGGAAAAACGTCGATAAACACTACAATTACTATAGGGAGATAATCACTTTAAGATTATAGATCCAGATCAAAAGAAAACACAAATATCACTTTTCATAAGTCTGGATAATAAGGTATGACACTACTCAACCTTAGGTGCTAATCTCCTTGAAAGGAAAGAGACATTCCACTATATGTATTAAGGTAGAACCACTGAAGATAACAATCAATCTAGGATCTATTGGAAATGATTCAATCCATCCGAAAACTGATTTTAAAAGACTTAAGGTCATGGACTAGAAAACTACAAGCTAGGTTGACATCTGATAGAGAGAAGATACATGCAAGACTATAGGGACACTGCTCTCCCTTCATAACAAAGGGTTTAGTAATATCCATTATAAAAGGTAAAAGATACATTGGATGATTAATAAGATTAACAATACTGGTTGAAATAAATGAGTGAGATGCACAAATATAAAATAGAGTAGTCCCTACTAATAAACGTACATTAATGGTACCTCTTACAGTTGTGGGACCTACGTCTTCTTACATTAGAGAATCTTACACTGTGTGAAGTAGCTTTTTTCTAGATTCCTATGGATAAAACCCTTTTATACGTGGAGAATCTAATTTACCTTCAGTTTTAGGTGGAGATGATCATCATGTTCCACTACACATAGTAGAAAAGTTATGGTTGAACCTTAGTTAATGTTCTGAATTTCTATAGGAGATACAGTTCATAGGTACCTCAGTGAAGACCCACCAAGAATGTCTTGGATTTCCACACTAGTATCAAACCAAAGGACTTCCTCCTGGAATTGTAGGAGCCCTGGAATTAATATTCCATTGATAACATCCATTAAAATCATCACGCTTCTGTTTTACCTTTATGGAACTCACACTTACATTGGGAGAATGAGGAACTCTTGATAACACTGACATGCCATCCAGACCCATATCATCTATCACCACACTATCCAGTACATCAAAATAATTGGGGATCTTCAGTAAGAAGACCTGGGAATAGATTATTTATTGATGTCCCAAATCAAACCATCAAGAATTAATCCTTTCATTAGATAAAATATTTGGTGCAAAATGTACTATCTCAATAAAGTGATTAAAATACTCAATCATGGTTTTTTCTCCAAGCTCGTGATTGAAAAACACCATAGACTTGGCCAAAACCGTTGAATATAGATAGAACTGATCGATGAAAATTACCTTGAATCCTTTCAATTCTAAGCCCTCATGTTTCTTCATCTCTACCATCATTTCCAACCATCTCATGCTCAGTCCTTCTAGTATGAAGGTGGAAAACAATACCTACATCTCATCCAGGGTCTCCACGAACTCAAACATATAATCTATCAATCCCAACAATTGTTTAGCATGTTTGGGATCCGTGGAGACTTTAAAAACCAGTGTCTTATAGTAAATGAACTCTTGAGAACAATTTTAAAGAAAATTACCATGAGGGTCCATAGTTAGAGCCAGAATGGTGACTGGGGTTGGTTCCTATCCTAGAGAATGGATTGTACACATAATCACCTCAACCATATTTTTATATACAATAGGATTTTCTTATTGAGGTTTAGTAGCATCCTATCCCTGTACTTGATTTGAATTTATTCTCGGAGTAATGATGATACACAACATCAGTAGAAAAAATGGAATACATTAGATTAACACTCAAAATTTGTGATAAGGGAAATCATTTCCAAGAGATAGAACAGACAAGATTTGTGTTGTACTATATCCAATTCACAATAGGGAAAATACTATAACTAATCAACAAGATGAATTTCCCTAAACACCCCTAGAAACCGAAGTATCACTATGGTGTGATATGACTAGATAATTAATAACAACTATCTCCTAAGTCCCAAAAAGATTTAAAAAAGGCATACTGACTTCAATACCAAAGCTCAATAGCATCCTATGATACAAAATTTTCATGAACTATCCTGGGTACCCTAGTAACCTGAGAACCCAATCATACCTAAAATAGGCCGAAGGGCATTCTCAACCCCCTAGGTCCAAGACTAGAACCTATCACCATAAAAAATGATTATGTGAATGAATTTTCCACAAAAAATGTGGAAATAAAAGAAACAAGGTAGAATGCATAACAAAATGAACTCCAATATGAGTAATGTAATAAAAAAAGAATAAATCCATATAGTTTCTAGGAAAACATTTTGATCCATTTTCCAAGGTTTTAAATCCATTCAAAACCAATTCCAAAAATTTCAAAATTCATCTCCACAATTAATTTCAACAATTTAATTCTAATCCTTTCCATCAAATCAACAATTTAAATTATAAAATTTAAATCAATTAATTTCCATAAGAACACCCTAATTTAATAGAATTGGGGGATTTCCCATTTTTTTCCAAAACCATTTAAAATATACCAATTCAATGGAATTGGTTTTTATCATGTTAATTGAAATCAAGTTTTGTCAATCAAATTTAAATCAATAGTTGAAATAAATCAAGAAATACTTGGTTAATCAATTTCCCAAATCGGGACGGAACCAACTACCTTTTTCTGAAATGAAACACACGCAACTAAACCTGTCAATGAGAATGAAGGTGTAGAAGACCTCAATGAATATCCTATAGGTGAAAACTTACAAAACAGAACATATATCCATCAATTTCATGATGATCTATTGAAATCCCAAAGAGAATATAGAGATAAAGACAAATAATAAAGGAAAATACTTACCCAAGAATCACAACACAAGCGTAATGACAATCGAATACCAACAAAAATGATTCATAAGGGGTTTATACATTAATTATTTACAATTTATGGCCTTAGGTTGAGGGAGATGAAGTTGGATAGGAGCCAAAAAGAATAGAACAATCGCACTTCCTGTTTAGAAACAACAGTTGGGGTATTACACAACGTGTAATACCAATACATGTTATGAAACCTTTAAATTTTGTATCCTATCAAAATGTGTCATATTGAAGTAAAATTCATCCATTAAATAACTCACTACATGTAAAGGATAGTCACAATTTGTAACATTCATATCCTAAAGCCTTTAATGATCTTCCACCATAAATCCTTACATGTCGTGTAACATAGTTACACAGCATGTAACCCTCCTACAACATATCGATGAAGTTGGTAAAATCTATGAGTCAAATAAATATAGGAAATTTCTATTATAGGTATCCTCCAAAATCATTATTAACCCTACCCAGTCAATGAAAATGAAAAAACTACGACGAGGTTAAAAGAATACATGTCAGATCGATAATAGGATGTTACAATGTGATTATGGTGATCCCACATCCAAGGAGGAGGAGAACGAAGAACCACTTAATTAGGTGGTGTGGATACCTCTCCAATTATAAGGAATTTTCCTGGGGGATTCCTAAGTGCTAGATCCCAGTGAACGAAAAACCATGTGGGCTAGGCCCAAAGGAAACATTATCAAGATCGTAGGTTGGATTGGGTTGTCACAAATTGTATCAAAGATAGTGTCTATTTGATAAGACAGCGAGTAAACCGGGCCATTGTAAGGGGGTGTATTATGGAAATATTATATCAATGGAGGAGGAGAATGAAGCGCCCCTTTATTAGGTGGTGTGGATACTACTTCCATCATGAGGCATTTTCCTTGGGGATGCCTGAGGGCCAAAGCCCGGGGAAAGGAAAATCGTGCGGGCATGGCCCATAGCGGACAATATCCTGATCGTGGGTTAGACCGGGCTGTGAGAATTATGAATATTGAATAAATTTTATAGTATTTAATTTATGTATGTGGAAGGATTTAAATTTAAATAAGTGCAAAAAATGCAGTTAAAACATTTTTTGGGAAAAATGAAATTTTAAGCATAAAATTGGTTTTACTTCCATTCATTGACATTCAAACAATGTAAAATTAATATTAAAATATTTTATTTAATAAATAGTATATTTTCTTTTAAAATAACTTATTATATGGGGAAAAATTAATTTATTAAGATAAAAAAACATTGCGCACATAAAACAATTTTTAAAATACGTTTCCATTAATACAATAAATGAACTTATACCAAATTAAAGTATAATAATGAAAATTATGTAATTAATTATATTATGAATAATTAATGGAGGTTTATGATAATTTACAATAAAATTAAAAATATATTGGTACTTTTACATAAAAATAAAAGAAATATTTACAAACAAAATGATATTTTTCAATGTTCATTGAAAAATAAATATTTTTAAAAAACTATTAAAAATTCACCCAAAGAAAATAATAAAATTTTTATTTATGAAATGATATTAATTAAATAAAATAAAATTTCTAAATCGGTATAAATTAATTATAATTTTCATGAAAAAGTTTCAATAAAAACAATTTTTGAATATAAACTATTTTAGTAGAATAAAGGGACATTAAGAAAAATTCAGTACTTATTTGTTCTGAATTAATCAATAAATTTTCCTTAATTTAATCCTATCAAAATATTTGTTTCATAATTTATTTATTATTATTCATATCTCTAATTTAATGTCTAGGTTATATTATGTTACAACACATTTTAATCATTGTGTTTCATGTTAATAAACATATAAAAAATTTACAATTTATTTAAAGAAAAATATATTGTCAAATCCCATACTATAACAACATAGAATCAAGTTGAAAAAATTTAAAAATGATTCATTGAACTTAGTTAAACTGTACTAAATATAATTTTATTATTATTTGTTAGATTAAATATAAAATAAATGTAATATTTAATGGATTTATGACCATAAAAGGGTTAACTTTTTTCTTTATCACACAATATTAAAAAGGAATGATATACACCCAACTCATGTGGAACTAAAATGAATGTTATAACCTATTTATCATACTAAAAATGAAATCTTAATTCTTGTGGACATCACATATTTTCATCAATATGTAAACTATGAAACAAACTATGTGGGTTTTGATCCCTCTTTAAATGATATATTTGTATCCCTCTATTGGTCCAATCCCTTCACTATATAACCCTCTACCTCCACATATCCTATATTCATTATTTTATGGCATTTATTTATAAATTTAAATTCTAGATTCATTTAAACTATATATAAATTGATAATTAGTTTCAAAATTGAGAAAAAAATATTCCATTTTTTTATTATTTTAAACACACCTATTCTATTCAATCACATTCCTTAAAAGGTAACAATTATTGTTGTTTGGAAGGATTTCATGTATATTCTTAAATCAATATGAGCATTCCATAATAGACAATAAGATCATATAGGGGATGATTCATCCTTTTATCCTCATAATTTCAACATTGATAAAAACCTAGCATTGGGATAATCCCCCCATGACTCTAGTCTATGAAATCAAACTGTTAGTATAGAAAATAAAATGTGAGTGGAAAAAACCATGTAATTATTGGTGTAACCTTGAAAATCAAAAGAATTTTTTTGTGGTGTTGATATTGGGTGATGATATCTTTATTTCCAATACTGTATGTATACCCCATGAAACCATACCAAAAAATGTTTGTAATGTAATGTAAAATAAATTATGTCCCTGAAACATTATAACTAATGGATAAACCCCAAGATAAATATCTTATATCAATTGGTTGAAAAATATTTGTAACCTATCTGTCAAAATGCCGAACTGTTGTACTCACACCATCTTACTAGAGTCCTTGGATGCATTCTAGATATCACTAGGCTAGAACATGTGCAAAGGGTATCCCATGTAATAATGGAAACAACGTACCATTTTTTTGTATATGATGAATAAACAAGGAAAGTCATGAGGTGATCAACTAACACAACAAACAAATAATTTTATAGGGCATAACACAAATTTTTAATTATAGAGGAAATGTTAAAAAAAATAAAAAATAAAAGGAAACACATGAACAAGATACAATCCACAAACTATCCTCATCTATCACATGATAACACCAAATTCCACTTCATCTATAGTGATAAAAAGGCCAATGGTCCAAAATCAAAATAACAGTATTGTCAATCAAACCATTAAGACGACCTATTCATGTTTATATACATGAGTTCAATAAGGCGTGCATATAGGTTGTTTGTTAATACTCAATAAAATACAACCGATAATCTATGAAACCCCTTCTATCTATCAAGATAAAAATGTTTGATTGAGATTAATTTATAAAATATTATTTTCTAGTTTATATGATAGGGAAATCCAATATTATATCCTTTTTGTTTCAGAACCCATTTTTTAATTTAAAAATTGTATAACCACTAAACAAGAACCCAAGGATGTTATATTATATAATGAAAAGGGTTAATCATAAATAAAGGCATAAAATAATTAATGAAATTGTGTATATAAAATTATTAAACAAACTCTAATGTAAAAAACACAATTTAAGACTTAACCTCAAAATATTACTGACAACGTTGGACCTTTCTTATAGATCCCCTTCCGGCCTATAATATGACCCTAATATACTAGGCCCAAAAGTAACTGATGTCCTTTCATGTTGGAAACCCCAATCTAGAGAGAAATGATTACTAGATTCCACAACTTGAGTGAAATCAATGATAAAACATCAATCGTCTTCAATCTCCCACATAGGTTCCTAATTCACCATGTATTCCAAAAAAATCAACCATGCCCCATTTAGAAATATTATATCATAATTACCAATATAAAAAATAATAAATGTATGTCAATGATAATAAGAGGATTCATAAAATATATATTTTAAACAAATAAAAATAATAATAATTATAATAATATTTTTATTCATGCCAATATAAATCATAACAAAATAAAAAAACCATGGAAATTCATTTATAAAATCCAAATACATCTGAATATATAGTTATGAATTCATTTGAGTTAGAAGTAGTTTCAAAAAAAATCATCACATACCATTTGTTCTTATATGGTGTTAATTTTGAAATAAAACACTTTAAAACTATTTTAACCCATTTTATAAAAAAAATTTAATCAAAAAAACCATTATAAATTCATTTTTATGAAAAGTAATATCAAATTACTTTTATCAAAAACATAATGTTCTTGGAATATAACTTTTATAAATGAAATCATGAAACACACTTCATATTATCTATATACCAAAATCTAATTCAATTTGGATTGTAATGACTTGATATTTTGTTGTATGTTGTCCTTAAATAAATAAAATATTGGATAACATGATTTACACACAACACTAAAGTGAAATAAAACCGTGAGATATATTTTTTTGATAAAAATATGAACATTAAAACCTATCCATAGAATTAGATTGTATGGATATATGTATCCAAATTATGAAATATGTATTTAAAAAATAATGTTTTTCTAAAAGTTTATATAGTACATTTTGTTCTTAAACATATATCTTACTAAAAGCTTTATCTTTATTCACTTTAAAAGAAAAATAAATATGTTATTATATTATTATTTTAATAAAATATAATATTTATTCATTAATTTGAGTTTTATCAGTGTTCAATGAAAATTATTAACAAGAACCAAAAGTATTATAAAAACTCATTATCATATAATAAATGTTCTCAATATGTTTTTTTATTTTCATTAAGGGTGAAACTCTTAAATTTTAGGAAATGAATTTAATAAAATATAAATAATTTATAGATTCATCATGAAAATATTATCTTATGATATATGTTTTTTGGATTTTTTTTAGATGGTTGATTATTAGGTGAGTTGTAATGCCCCAACCCCAGTTAAACAGAGTCGGTGCCTTACTACGTAACATTGGCATGATCACAATGATCAAGTCTCGAAAGACCGATTAGTTTAGTAGCCTTGGAAACACAAGATATATTCATAAATTTTACATTACATCATAAAGTAAAACAAAACTACAAAAAACATCTTGTCTTTATATCCCCTCATATTATCCCTGCAGGTCATTCATAAAATACTTCTTCATATCCCAGAAAAATTAAAACATTGAAAGGGGTGAGCTCAGATGATCAGTAAGGATAACAATATAGCAGAAGCTTTCCTAAATTAACATAAACATTTAAGGAAATGTATAACTAAAACAAAAGACTTTTAAACTTGAACTTCAGCATAATATGAAAAAATAAAATGAAATAATGCCATTTACTTATTCCCATGGATATTCTACTAGTCGAATATTCACATGAAATATCAATAACCACATTCATAATTATGGAATGCATAATTCCAGACTATCATAACCACATATGCAAGGCCTCGTGCCAAGACTACAAATAAGATTTTGTAAATTCCTCGTTCCAAGACACTAGTTTGTTTCATGAGACCTACCGATGCATCGAGGAGATATAGCGGGCTCCACCCGTCAATTACTAAGTCCAATGTATTCCTCATATGAAAAATGGAATATAAACATTTAGGAATACCATTTTCTAAAATACCGTTTGAAATTAATTGCGGCATCAAAATACCAGTTCAATTTTTATAAGATACTTACATTTAAAATTTCTCAAATATACTCGAGTGTTTTTCTAAAAACATTATGCAAGCTTCTGACAACAAAATAACTAATTCTGAGACAACTCGACTAATTACAGGCCATGATGGGTCAACTCCCAATCCCTTCTTGTCTACCACACTCGAGAGTCGGGTTTTATGAAAACATTTTTAAGCTTGCATTAAATACATATACATTTTCCCTGGGTTTTCATATATTTAGACTCGTAAACAACGTTTGATTCATACCATTTTCAAAACCAAAATAAAAGAAATTAAAACATGGTATTTGTTTTTCATTTTAAAAAAGTTATGGCTTGTAGAGGAAGCCGAAACTCAAATAATGGTCACGGCGGCGGAGAATTCGTTGTCGCCGCATATGTAAGACAAAACATTCCTTTTATCGTTTAGTAAAAATGCTTCGTATAAAAATATTACTTTTGAATAAAAGTAAAATTCAAAGGGTTTTATACACCGTATAAAGAAAAGTTGTGTATAAAACAAAATATGCCTCAATGAAAGGAGATTGAGACGAAGTCCCTTACCTCGTGTCCGAATTCACTCGACCGTTCTTTAACCTACTGAATAATAAACTAGAGTTAATTTCTAATTTCTTAAGAACCTTTTTAAAGTTCATTATTCCTTTTATATCACTTATTATAATGTTATGAACATTATGTAATTATTTAAGTTAATAACGATCGTTTTGTCGATCTTTGGTACTTGAGTCAAAAATAAACTTCTTATAATTACAAGTTGTTCATGTGGTAAAATATACATTATATCCAGAATTATATTCATGATGTAGATATCATATATATCATATATATCCAGTATATATTTCCATTTATAATATTACAAAACATTTAGAGGTAAGAAATGAAATGCACCGTTCATGGAGACGGTAAGTCGTACGTACGCATGAACGCTACTTTCATTTATATTTCATATTTAATGGAATGAAATCATAATGATATAAAGGTATATTATAATTCCATTATAATATCATATATAATATCATTTACACCATCCTTTACCCGTCCCACATATGGAAAAAACGATTCAAATCACTTTGAGGGGGCGGTAGTCCACACTTCCTAAAATGAAATTATCGCGTTTACCTATAATGGAAATCATAAAGGTATGACATAAATGAAAAATACAGAATCATAAATAAAAACATAAAAACAATATATATCATATATAAATATAGTTACATCTTAATGTCCACCATGAGAGGTGTTAAAAGAAGATTAAACAATCATCATTTCGTGAGGCTGTAATTCGCCACCCACAGAAACAGTATGTTCTTTAACCATTAGACAAAGGTGTGTGTAAGTGTAAATCAAATAATTCTCATAAAAAATACTATTATAATTAATATACTGGTTTTTTACAAAATAATGTATTAAAAATATTTTAAGGGGTTGGAGAAGCAAAATAAAACAAAAGAACATAAGAGAATACATTACCTTAAAATCGGGTAACGCTTTTTGATTTGAGCCAAAGGCTTCCTTGGGAAGACTTCTGACCAAAGTGAGGCTTTTAGGAGTAAGAGAGGAAAGTTGAGAGAGTATTTGGGCAGTTTTTTGCCAAGCCAAATGGCTTTAATGGTGTGAATAATGTGGTAGAGGTGGGGGCCTTTTATAAGGGGAGAAGAGGGGAACTCATGGAAAGTCATGAAATGTAACATTATTATGAAGTGATTTTCGGATTTCAAAGGTCCCACAATTATATATTTAGAGGATATGGTGATAAGGGTTCTAAATCTACTCATACAATAGGTTTTTGACAAGTTTAAGCCTTATAGTTTACATTATCTTTTCATTTTATTTAAATCGTTAATTAATGAAGTAATCGCCGCATCGTCATGGTGTCATAAAAACATTAATTTATTTAATGTCCAAAAATTATAAAAAAATATCATGATTTAGGACATATTTTTATCTTTCCAATTAATATTTATAGTCGAAAAGTTAACTTATATAACCCCATGTAATAATTGTTTTAGTAAAACAACACATGTTTGTGACAATTTTATTTTTACTTTAAATAAAAAGTTATTAATGTCATTTTCTTACCCAAGTGGCTCCATGGGGTCCCCAAGTTGACCCATTGATTGTATTGATCGTCCATGACTCATACAATAATGTTTGGACATGTTTCAAGGTAATATTCTATTATTATAACATTATTTTTACCTTAAATTACACTAATTACCTTTAATCGCGATTAATAAAACCTAAAAGTTACTATTCACCAAAAAATTATTTTAATCCCATTGAACCACATTTTACTTCTTAATGACAACCATGTATGTTGGATTTTTGAAAATCAAATCACAGAAGTGGTAAAGTTTCATTTAAATGAAAAATCAGTTTTTTAACTACCACTTAGTGGTTTCACTATTCATCAAAAATTGAAGTTTTTCAGAAAAATACCAAAAAATCAACAGAGGCTAATTTCGATATTCCGAATCCAAAAATGAAGTCCATTTTGAAATATAAAAATTATATAAATCAAAAAGTTGTTATTACTATTCATAACTTCTACTTCGATTGGTTGTGGTGTGTTAGAATCTCGAACTTGCGTATAATGCAAGCTATTGCAGTATCGAAAAAGAAGTGTACCGTGGACGCTTGAGGTGTTACATGAGTTGTGAAAATTTTATTTTTTTCAAATACTGTTGCATTATGAAATTATTTGTATATAAGTGTCATTTGGAAATTTATAAAACACATTTTGTATAAACAAATATATATTTTATAATAGAAATTATAGATTTCAAATTTATTATTTTACCTTACAAACCAATATTTTATTTTTTAGAATTTCAGTTAAATAATATTCTAAAATTGTCTAAATATATTATACAGTTATTATATAAAAATTAATTTTTATCATTTCTAGAAAGTGGAACAAAATAAATTTATTTTAAATTTGGTATTATAAGTTTCATATTATGTTATAGGTTCTATTTTTTTATGCATAAAAATTAATTACTTATATAAAAACTAGTTTTTGTGAAAAAATAACAAAAAGGGTAAAAAGGGTAAACTAACGGGGTAAATGGTCTAACATATTAATACAGTGTTTATAACTGGGTGTTTGAGGAGTTTATCGACTAAAAAATAAATATTATATACTATTTTATTTTTTGGAGTTATCTAGACTTGTGAAATATGTATTATATTTATATTAATATGAAGGAATTACAAAAAATTACATTCTTACAACTTATAAAGGGGGCCTCTCAACAATCCTTTAACAACACTCTAAAATTTCAGTTTTCTCTTAAAAATATTCATTATTTAATTCTAGTAGAATTATTTTTCACTTCTATAAGATTCTGGGAACATTATTTTGGCCTATGTCCTCTCATTATAGGGAATCCTCCAAGGGAAGCTCAAAGTTCACAACACAAGTACCTCCATTTCCATAAAATTGATTATTTTCTATCATTACATTTAAAATATATTATACCAAGTATTTTCCGATTTATTATGTAATGATAGTATGCATATATTTTTTTATTTTGTTAATAACCATTAAAAACCTTCCACCTTCTCTGTTAATGGAAACGAAAGTTTCATTTTTTGACATGTGCGGACTACCACCTCCAAGATGCATCATGTATCTTTAAACTTCACTAAATTACATTGATTTTACTAATGATGAATTTAATAAATAAGTATTATATTTATAACATGTTTTAGATTCTAAAATAATAATCAATGTTATATATTTCTCCCTGTCTATGGAAAATGAAATAATCATCTATGCATTTGTGTGGACTAACGCCTCCCTAGAACAGTGTATTAAATTTTTCGTCATCAACTATCATACATGGTATTTAAAATGGGTTTTGTGGTTAAATAGTATTTTTATGAAATTATTAAGCTTATTGTAAGAAAAATTGCACAACCTATCAATAATATGAGATAAAAAAATCACTATAAGTATAACTAAATTCTAAAAGAATGAAACACGATCATCTAAAATTTCAACTATAATAATCATAATTAAAACATTAATAGAACGAAATGTTAACAAAATAATAAATTATAAATAATTAATTACATTTTCTTTCATGATATCATAATGATAAAAATTGGGAAAACAATTAAGAACAACACTACTATTATAAAACTAGTAGTATACAAATGATTAAAAATACAAACACCTGATATTCAAGGTAGAAAATATATTACTAATACACATGTTTATAATTATTATAAATTATGAATATAAATTGATATATATATATATATATGGATAAGGTTATTAAATAAGTGATTAATATAATTATGTTTATTATACTGGAGGTTAAAGAACATACATGGAAGTCTATAATATTGGTATGAGGTTATTTGCATTAATTTTAATTTCATGATACATATTTATTATTGGGAACTATAAAATATTTAACATGAGATGATTTCAAAATATTGTATTTATTTTATCATGTTCATTAAATTCATAGGGTTTGATGAGATATATCATTTCCTATTTTTAAATGTATTTCGATTCAAAAGATACTAATGTTGTAAGGGTTTTTGTTAACTCAACTCCCTTCATTGATATATAATTATTCTTATTGAACTTATTTAGTAAAATAATTGTTTCTTCCACACTAATATTTAATTTCATAATAAATTATATTTATATTTTTAAATCATAAAATTTAATTCAAATATTTTATATCTATTTTTTTATAAAAAGTATAATATTTTTTAGAATAATTCCTAACCTCTTTAACAATGTTTTCCCCGAATTTTTCATATTTTCTATCCCACCAATATTATCCTTTATATTTTGAAACCCAATTGTATATTATATCATGTAAAATTCATATTTAAATTCCCATATTTTTAAAATAATTTTTTTACTCTGTTTACAATATCAGATTCCAACAAATATATTTTAAAATAAAATTTTTCCCAACTATGATTATTTGTTTTTTATTCCACACCACATTACATTAGGTAAATGTATATTTATATATACATATATATTTTAATGTCTCAATTATTAAATATTGATTATAAAAATTAAAATATTCAAAAATGGTTTAATTTTACCTTTTTGAATCTATTGTGTATTTTTCAAGGCTTTATTATTGAGAATTTATTCGAAACTTGGATTTGGAAAATGATTTATTTATAATTTCTAAAAAGTGACCATTAAAAAAACATTTGAATGTGACTTACAACTTCACCTTTTATGTTACTAATATAATTTTTTTATAAAATATATTTTTACATTTTTTCCATGTGATTATATACTTTCTCTATGATTTCCATTACTTTTAAAGACTATTCAGTTCCATGTTTTAAAATGGATTTTTAAATAAATATAATTTGTAATTAATTTAAAATATAACGGGGTACTTCCTCTTACATTTCAAATTGATTTACCAAATTATATATAAAATGTATCTTTTATATATTTAAATACACTCTATTCATTTATATGATGTCCCCTTATGAGACTATCCACCTTTTTTCTCAGGATAACTTATGCTCATGTTGTGTATTATCATGTTACAAATTTCTTTCTTAGTAAATTTTTCACTGATAGAATTATGTATGAATTTTACATGAAGAACACACAATGTTATATATATGAAGTGCGTTTCCTAATATGACTCCAATTAACTGGATATATAATTAATCTCTAGAGTTTACAAGTTTGTGAAACCTTGTAAATAAGACTTGTAAATGGTTTATGATATATTGGTGAATAAACATGTTAATATAAATGGTTCAGCCTAATAGCGCTCCTATGTGTTGTGTAAAGAATTTATATCTGGATAATTATTATTCATGATGCCCTATAAATATTCCATAATAATTTTTTATCATACCTTTATATCATACCAATATTTTATATTAATTTCCTTTTAAATAAAACGTGAATTTTTTAATAGCTTTCTTTACGTGCAACTCTGAGTCTATATGAAATGCAATTTAGTAAACCATTATAACCTAACAATTAAATTGGCATGTATGAATAGTAATAACAACTTTATGAAAAATATGTATAATTTTTTTTATTAATTAAATTTTTATTATTAATTAATATTAAATTAGTATTCAATATTCTGTGAGGTCATCTTACACATCAAATATACATTTTTTTCAAAAATGGTTTTATGATGTTTTTTTACATGTGAACTACATAAATAATTTCTCTAATTGTTTTAATTTTTTTTCAGTAAATGAATATTATTTTAAAAATAATAATTTTAGTATTAGTTTAGGATATACTTTTTAGAATATTTTTAAAAATATTTATTTTTTATGAATAGTAATTAAAGTAAAATTTTGTTATTATGGCTAGTGTTAAAGTGGGTTTAGTAAGGGTAAACCAAGATATATGGGTGGTATTTCTCCCAAAACCATTAAACTTATTATTGGATAATGATATTTCAAACTTATCATATACTACCATTTGATCCCATTCTATTTGAATCATCTTTTTCATGAAATTAACCTTAAATAATTGAAATTTTATTTATGAAAGTACAATCATGTACCTCCCCTAACTTATAAATGGGAACCTAACCCCCTCATATATTTACACCATTTGAGAAATATAGCACAGAAAATACATACTCTAAAACCTTACAAGCATATTTTCCATCATTAGAGAGATTATTTTCTTCTCCAAATTCAAATCATTCAATGTTTAAGGAGTAAGCCAAATGAGGTATCTCAAAGAAGAAGTATAGATCTTAAATAAAATCTTTCAGTTTAATTTCTACTTATTTTTCCTATTAAATTTTTTTCTGCATAAAAAATAATAAATCCAACATAATCAATATAATGATATTTTATCATGATGATGAAACAACCATTTATCACATGTTCTCAATCCAATGGGGGGTGAAAGTATCGCTCATGCATATTTGTGGACAACTACCTCCACAAAGCAGTGTGAATCATTTCCCACCACTATAATTAATGGTAGGTTTTTGTAATAGATTTAATATTTATATATCATAAATATGTAATAATGATGATTCTATAATGTTGAAATAATATTTTTTTCCTTTTCATCCATCCATAAAAAAATGGAAAATCCATTCATGTATACGTATAAAATAGAGTCTCCACATAGTAATGTCTTTTATTTTTAATCACCAATTCATATGGATTGTTATTAATATTTATATAATAAATATAAATGAAATTCATATCATGATTTATGTTCTATAGATAATGTAACTAAGATAAAATTTAGAGGACCATAACCACCAAAACAAAATGTATATAAAAAATGAAGTAGTTAACACCTCAAATGATGATTATAATTAAATATTGTTAATGAATAGGTGATAAGATGTTATAAGAAAATGATGACTGATATTATGGGTATTATTATTGTTTTAATATATAATAATAATAAATATTAATTTATTGTATATGAGGCTATATAACATATAATATAAGATAGGCTTGAGGTAAGGGTTTTATGTTACAATCTAATTTTCATTGAGATTATTTTTATATAAATTTAGGATTATGAAATTAAATGATATATATCTCCCAAATAATATTTTGTTATTCTAATATGATTATTTTTTAAAATTACTTTATCCCTATCATTTCCATTTTTTTAAGTACTCAAAATACATAAAGTTTGTTTTTAAGGAAAACAATGTTCATTTATCTATTCAATAGAGAATATTTTCTTCCATGCCCATATATTATTTTACTTTATTTTAAAAATATTTTTCTTACTATTTTAAATATACAATTTAAATTAAATTTTAACTATATTTACTTCATTTACCAAGGTTTAAAATGAAATTTTCTTATCATTTTCCAAACATGGTACTTTAGACTTTTAACGAAAAATGTGAAAGGATTTTTTTATTTTAACATACATCACATGAAAGTATTTACTCTCCCTCAGTAATAATCATTTATTTGAATCTTAATTTACATTTTTCCTCGGTTTGTTTAAAATAATATTTTCCATTAATATTTTTGAAAAATTAATATTCTAAAAAAGTGATTTCAAATAAAAAATGTATTTTCCTCAAAAAATTGTTCTAGTTATATTTTAATGGTATTTTGATCAATAATAAAATCCATTGATATTTCTTATGATTTACTGGGGATATGATCCAATGTTACCATATTTATTATTTGTCTTGATGGTTTATGATTATGATAATGAAAATTTTATGAAACTTTCATCCTTTCCATTGGTTAGGACTTGATGATATGATGAATGCTTTATCATATTATAGCACACATATGTATAGTTTTCGTAATGTAGAGGGTGGGACTAGAATTATATATCCCTTCTATTCATTGAGTAATGAATGATATATCATGAGATAGTAAGTAATTTAATGGAGTGTAAACCTAATATACAATGGGATTTTTCCAATAATATAGTCTAGATAGTGAGCATTGTTTAAGTGAATAATGGAATAGGGACTCGACCAAAACTACTATGATAGTCTTGGCAGGTATAATTGAGTAATAAAATTATTTTCTATGCTTATGATCATTCCAAAAACATATTTATTATTCTTATGATTTGATTTCATAGCTAATGAATGATTATTGATGATTCCACACACTTATGTCTGATGTTGTTTGTTTGAAAAAACATGCAACATGTTTCCTTATTAAATATGTCTGACTAATTGGGTATAATTGTTGCACATCTTGATCACATTATCATACACTAATAATTGTATTATTCCCACATATGATAATTGATTGATATCTCATTTATTTAACTTTAATAAGCATATGAGATCACCATTTCTCATGTTTACCTTTCCATGGTTATGAAGAAAGGTTTTAAGAATGATATGTATAAGAAAAGTTATAGTTACAACCAACAAAATCATAAATGTTTTATATCTTTTATTTATTATTAATTTATATATCCATTTTTCCAAAGGAACTAAACCATTACTGTCCTCAAATGTGTACTATTGCAAGTTTTTTAAATACTTTTCTAAAATGATTTAGAATTTATGTATGAAATGAACAGGTTACTATAGGTTGTATTAAAGGAAAGGTTTAGCATAAGTTGAAACTAGTATGAGGATAAATTAATGAGAACCCTCCGGATAATCCTATGTATAGTAGAATATACTATGTTATAGTAATGATAGAGTTGTGGTTTCCCTAAGTAGAGACATCCATTTCTGGAAACTAAACATGGACAAGGTTTTGGAATAAATACAGCTATGGGTAATAAAACCAAAAAGAGTTAGTTGAGTATATATAGTCAATCATTATAGTGCATGGTGAATGATACATTACTATGAACCCAGTTTGACACTCTTAGAGGATATTATTAGGTTAATTGATATTTTATTTCTGTAAAATTATAGGAGATGGAATAAAAAATCATGTTGTTATTATTATGAAACATTATCAATATAAAAAAACTTATTGACATCCCAAATTATAAATGTAATGAACAATATACCATTGATTACTTTATTGAAAAAAAACCCACCATCATTTAGTGGGTCCATTAATCCATAAATTTAAAAGCCATGGATCAGTCCCCCTGAAAATATATTTCATGTTCTCCTATTCATGGAACATGGAACATTTATCTTTTATGTTTATCATTTTGAATGTGTAAGAGATTAGTGGTAGAATATTATCAGTAATACATGACAATGAGAATAAATTTACTCCAAGGGGTTGAATTATTTTACGGTATTATTTTCAATATGTACTATCCCTATATTATTTTTTTGAATATAAGGATGCAATTCCTTGATATTAATAACTATATTTATGAATATATTTCTATATATGAATAAATGTTTACAATAATTTTGAGGTACTCTTATAGTATTATTATAGAACCAAAAAATTAGATTGATCCATTTTTTGGCGGCTTAAAACCAAGTCTCCGAAGAGTATTAACCATAAAATACATCAGTAGCTATTGAGAAATCATTAGATTTTCTATCTAAGTGCAAAGATAGATTAGAATCACCCATCAATCTCATGGTTTTGATAATAAAATAAAGATAGAATTAAAATGAAATTATAAAAAAATCAGGGAGGAAAGAAGATGACGTTTCCATTATTCCATAATTATTAAGACAAGCATGGTGAAGGAAATCATAAGGGGACTAGTAAATTTTTTAGGTTTAGAAAATAAGGGAATCAAAAAAATTAATTCCAAAGTACAGGGAATAAGTTAGATAATGAAGAAAATATAGAAAAATCCCCAAGGAATACAACGCCAACATTATAATTCTATAATTACATGGATTATGGACATTATTATAACTATTTTCTCAAAAATGAGGGATAATGATGCTGATTTCTGTAACCAACAACTTAATCCTAGAGAAAAATTAAAATATCATAATATCACAATTATTGTTGTGGGGATGAGATTAAGAAGTGATGAAATCACACATACAATCCACTTAGAACACTTAATATATTTTTTAATTATAGATATACTCACTATTTTTTATATAAAAATTTGTCTCAGGGTATAACATAGTGACCTCAATGAATAAACATTAAAATATAAGTGAAAAATATTAATGATATGATGATCCCATCTCAAGTATATGAATCATCTCCAATTGAAGTTTGTGGAAATTTATCTTCCTAAAAATATTGTTATTATTTATCTAGTTGAATTTTATGTGAATTTAACTGTAGATGGACTTTAATTAAAAAAAATCCATTTCAATTTCAATGGAAGGGTACTCAAAATTTATATATTGTAACAAATTATTCTTTTCTATCAGTGTGAGAATTTATGGGAACATACAATGAAAATTACATCCATTTCCTTGATCATTATTCTTATTTACAGTGGGTATTTATCTTATATGGCTTGGGAGTAAATAAATTTCGATGATATTTCTATTCTAGGAGAGTTTTTTTCTATCTTTCTAGAATATTTTCCTAGAATTACTCCAAATCCCAAAGTTGAGTTATCAAAAGAACTGATTCCCAGTGTTACGCCTAATTTAAATACACTATATAGAATTTCCCGGATTATGTTATAGGAATTGAAGAAGAAACACTCGTAAAATTATGATAATTGATTTATTCACCCATGTTTTTCACCATGGCGTGTACCTATAATTTTTATTAATAATAAAGATAGATCGATGTGACTTATCATTTATTATTGAGAAAATAACAAGATCAAAATCAATAAAAAGTACCATCGGCCTCATATTGACTATTTGTTTGATCAATTATGAGGGGTCTAATATTTTTCCAAGATTGATCTCCAATCTTAATACTATTACATGAAGGAAAAAAGTTAAGACATACCCAATATAACATTACATTAAAAGTATCGTTGCTATGAATTTTTAGAGATTCTATTTGGTCTTACTAATTCCCCCACTATATTCTTAGATTTAATGAATAGAGTCTTTAAAGATTACCTATATTAGTTTGTGAAAGACTTTATAGATGATTTTATAATATATTCTAATAGAGAGTAAGAGCATTAAATTCACTTGAGGATTTCACTACTGTTTCTATGAAAGGATAATTTGTATGAAACATTTACCATGTTTAAATTTTGTCCACAAATTACTCATGCTTAGGTCATATAATATCAAATTAGGGTATATTAGTGGATACATCAAATATAGAAGTTATCAAACATTGGTCTGGACCAACCACTTTGAATTAAATTCATAGTTTTATTGTGCTTTATTATATTATGAGAACTTTATTTAAGATTAATCCTGTATATCCAGTCCACACAACTAGTTAACTTGGAATGTTGTTGTGTTCCTTTAGACTGATGACTATGAAGAAAATTTCAAGGAATTCAAGAGAAGATTAGTCAGTACACTAGTGATCACAATACCTTATAATGGATAAGGGATTATGATTTATAATTATTAATAAATGAAATGGTTGATACTTTGAATCATAATTAATTATATAATGATATCACATGTCACACTCTAATTGATGGTTCTACAGCAAAATTACCCAACTCATGATTTATAGTCGATGACGGTATTGTTTTCATTTAATATATAGAGGTGTAATATTTAAGTTGAAATGTGCGACATATATAATAATCATAAAAAATGAATGTTTATATTCACCAATAATGTTTTGAATATTAACCAAATATGATAGTTGGATTTGGTAAAATATTCTGAGATCTCAATACACTTTCACCATGGAAAAGAAAACAATGTGGATGATTCTTTGAGTCAAAAAGATCTTGATAGAATTTATATGATGAGGATAAAAAAATATCTAATATTTATCCCTAAAAATTATTAATCTTGAAATATTGAATTAAGGGGAAAATTTTATCATTTTTAAATGAGTTTTCAACCATCTATACATGAAAATAATAAAGAGGCACAAAAGGATTCCATGGAGCTGATAAAGAAGGTGATAAATGTTCCTAAATTCATTCTTGATTGTGATGGAATGTTATGTTTTGTGGACAAATTATTTTTTCTTTAAATAGTAGAACTATATAATGAATTATTGTAGGAATATAATAGATCATAATTCTCTATTCATCCAAGAATATTGGAGATTTATGGAGATATCAATGAGTAATTTTGGTAGGAAAACAATAGAATGGATTTTGAAAATTATGTAACTTGGTTCTTAGTATGTTATAAAGTTAAGGTTGAGAAACATAAGTCTAAGGGGACACTATAACCATTACCCACACATGAATGGAAGAGGTTAACATCAATATGGATTTCAATGTTAGACTCCCAAAAACATTTGAAGGATAGAATGTTATTTGGGTTTTATTTAATTGCCTTTCAAATTAAACAAACTTCATTTCTATTAGGGGTGATGTTTATCTTAAAAATATTTATAGTATATACATTAATATAGTTGTAATAAAACATAGGGAATCATATTTTATTGTATTTGATCTAGAACCAAGGATTACCTTGGTGTTCCATAGAATTCTTCAGTAAGATATAGATACAATGTTATATTTCTATATTGTTTATCATAGACATTTTGAGGTTTTGTATTAGAGGAACATTAAAAACCTATAGTGTATATTGATATCATGTTATATATATTTCAAATTTGGTTGGTATCAACACATTCTTCTTGTTTGGTTTTCTTATATTAATATCATTCAATTTATAATTTAGATGGTTCTTTATGAATCCCTCGATGGAAAGAAGTGTATAACATAGACATAATAGGATGAAGTCAGAGAAATAAATATATTGTGACCTATTATAGTTTAAGAAGAGGTAGATCAATCCATATCCATTTAGAAATATATCAACGTAACATAGAGTTGACAGATTTATTATGCTAATATTCATCTATGAGATATAGATTTCAATTTTGTTAATAAGCTTTTTCTATTAAATTATCCATTGAATATGTTTATGTAATTTAAAAATAAGGTAAAAAACCATATCTATATTTTCCATTTTTATATTATTGATTGAGTATGTACAATATATTATTGGTTTTCACTACCAACAAACCACTCTCAAGTTCATGATGTGTACCATGTATCTATCCTAAGGAAACACAAACTTGATCCTTCACAAGTACTGAACATGATGTTATAGCTAAAGATCATAAAAAATCCTATGAAGAACAACTAATAAAATTACTAGGATTTAAATAAAAATTCTTCTGGGACAAGACTATTTACTTAGTTAATTTTCTTTGGAGGATTCAAGAATTTGAGGAAGTTACATAGGAGCATGATAATGATATGAAGTATAGATATACTCATATATTTATACTAGAGTGATATAAATATAGAGGATAAATTTCATTTTAATGGGGATATAATGTAAAATACAAGAGTTTATATGTATTTAATTTGAAAAACATCATTAAGTATTTGTAGCATACCATACACACAACCCTGAGTCAATGTGAACACAGATATACAGAATCGTTAAAACTTTGACATTAAATTAAAATGTATGAATAGTAATAACCACTTTATAAAAAAATAATTATAAATGTTTTTATTAATTCAAAATTATTTATTAATTCATAATAAAAATGTACATAATCTTTAGTAATGTAATGTCACAGTTAAAAATTTAGTTTTCTTCAAAAATGATTTTCATAATAAAAATCACAAGAAATTTATAATTATTTTCTACCATATATATAAATTCTTCTTGGGGAAATTAGTATAATTTTTATAATTAACATTAAAATTATACCTTATGGCATTTCGTTTTTTGGGTTTTTTATAAAATAATTTATTTTTTAGTAAATAGTAAAACTGTAAGATTTAGTTATTAGTTAAGGTGAAAAAGTATTTACTAGGGGTTATATCATGAGATAAGGGTAATATTTCTACGTTTAACAATAAAAAAAATTAAGAAATTTAATCTTTATATTATACTTTCTTTGAATCTTAGTCAATTTAGAGCCAATTTACCAAGAAAGTGACCTTAAATCATTGAAATATTTTACAAAATTTCAAGTGTATCAATACCCTCACTTAAAAAAGGTAACCTATTCTGTTATATTATTCACATAATTTGATATTGATATCTTATAACAGACCCATATTAAAACCATTATATAACCAATCCCTTTATTATAGAGCTTAAAATTTTGTCCTAAGACTAATCTTTCACGTCTCAAGGAGTAATCCAAAAGAGGTTTTTCAAGGAAGTGATATAGATCTTAACAAAGATTTTTCAATTTTATTTCTTTTTCTATTTCCTATAAATAATTTTTTCAATAAAAAATGATGAATCTAGTATAATTAATATAAAAAAATTATTATGATTGTAAAACCACATACCATATATTCTCAATCCAATTGGAGATGAAAGTATCGCTCATGTGTACATGTGGACTACCACATCCATATAGGGATACAACTCATTTTCCACCACCATAATTTATAATTTGTTATTATTATTGATTTAATATTTATATTTAATATTTATATTCAATATTTATATTATAAAAATTATTATATAAATATGAATTAATATTTATATTTTTTTTGTTCCATCCATCAAAAATATAGAAAATTTATTCTTGTGTATATATGAAATTTCATCTCCACATAGTGATGAAATATATTTTTAATCACCGCTTTATCTTAATAGAGATATATATATATACATAATGAATATATATATATATATAATTGTTAAAAATAATGAGATGAATTAGTCATTATCCATGTAAAATGTCTATAACATTCAAACCAAAACATACCTAAAAAACGAAGTGGTTAAGACCCGAAATGATGATTTTAATGAATGCCTATTAATGAATAATTGATAAGATGTTATAATTTAAAAATTTATGGTATTATAGGTATAATTATATATCTTTTACTGAAATAAAATAAGTTAATATTTATTATACATGAGGTTAGAGCAGTTACAATGAATGATAGACTTGAGGTAAGGGTTTCATACTACCATCTCATTTCTACTAGGTTTGTTTATTATTAAATTTATGATGACGAAATTATATTATATATATCTAAAAAATTATATATTATATTATAATATTTTTATTCCTATATATTAAATTTTTTCTTTTCATTTTCCTCCTATTAAGTACCCAAAATACCTAAATGATGTTATTATGGGAAACTATCTTCATTTGACTATTTGGCCAGGAAGATTTTATTTAATGACAATATCTTATTTAAATTGTTTTTTAATATTTTCCAAATATTATCTAAAGTAATTTTAACTATATTTTAATTTCTTATCCTTGTTTTAAATTAAATTTTCTTATTATTTTCCAAACACGATACTTTTGATTTGTTATCAAAAATTTGAAAGGAGTTTTTGTTTTTACGTACAATGTATGAAAAACATTCTCCACTATCATGAATAATATTTTATTTGAATATTCATTTATATATTTTATAATTTAATTTTAATGGAATTTTTTTCATTAATATTTTTAAATTTCATGATTATTAATAGGTTAATTTTAATAAGAATGGTATTTTCCTAAAAAAATGTTCATAGGTTATTTTAATTTTATTTAATATTTATAACAACATACCTTTATATTTCTAATGATTTACAAGGGATATGATCCAATTTCACCATATGTGTTCTTTCTTTGGTTGTTTTATGATTATGATACAAAAATTTAATGAAACCCATATCCTTTTCCATGGGTTATTATTTGATGATACAATGAATGTTTTATGATCATCTCACATGCATAAGTATGGTTTTCATTATTTGAAGGGAGGGTCTTTAATTATATAGCCCCCCAATTAATTGGGTAAATAAGGATATCTCATCACATAATAAATAATAGAATGTGGAGTGAACCTAGTTTAGTAAGAGAATTTTTCCAAAAAGACCATCTTGAGAGTGAACCTTGGATAAAGAAGTAAATAGATGGTGATTAAACCTATTCAACTATAATTTTATAGGAAATAATCCATGACTAATTATATGATTTTATATTATTATGTGAATTCTATAATATATATATCTTGAAGTGACTAAGGACCATTTAGGTTCCCCTGAGGGGGGGTGAATTTGTGTTACTATCATATTATGAATTTTATCTACTTATAAATTCAACATCTTGAACATTTCAGTGTTCTCAATAATCTCAATGATTTCCCAAAATCATCACCCTATTGAATAGTTATAAACATTAGATAGCATAAAATAGTATTTACAATGTTTGGCATAAAATAAAACTCCATTCAATGTTGGTCTAACACCACAATATGGATTATCTTCAATATCTCCTCAACTGAATTAAAGTAGTTAGGAACCTCAATTACAATATATCAACAATTATTTAGACACATAAATTTAAATTCTTATATTATTGGTTAAAACACTTCGGTCACATTACTATAGTAGCTAGTCAGACTCCCAAGATACAAGCTTTCTCTCCAGTATTGATCGAATTATAGAAATATCTTCTTCCTAGATAGTATTCCCCCACATGAAAGTTGGATGTCCCTTCATTGTATAATTCCTTAGTAAATTTAGTAATGTTATCCTTGAGACTCCATTCATATCAAGATTGATCTGAATAATCTTCCTTAAATGGCTGGGTACATGTATTCACATTCTTCAAAAAATTAACTAAAGTTGGTTCACTATCAAAATTCTTCTTGAACAATGGATGAAAGGAGTCTTAATAAATTTTACAAACAATTCTTCATTACCTTCATGTACAGTTTATATAACAATAAAATGATAATTATGAATGGATAATATTTCATTAATTATATGATTTAAATTCCCTTATTTGAATAATTATTCAAATGTGTTAAAAATAAAACATTTAACTTTCTCCACTTAAAATATGAATAGCCAAAGACTATAAGGTATTATTTTTATTATTTTTAACACCTCATAATTTTTGGGTATTATATTTCTCAAATAAAAAAACTTATAATATTCAATGGATAATTTTCATCTTCATGTAGTTCATTTAAAATTTCTAATGTGTTTGGGTATTATTCATTTCATTTCATGTGGAAAACCGATCACCCATAGATCACCCTCTTCACGCATTCATAAGTAATAACTATGTAATTTGGTTTTCCATTTCTTTTCATTATCACTCATGACTCACCATGTTCCATGACACTATAAATTCCCAAATACTCAAACCAACCATTGTTTATTCTTGCAGATTGTTCATTTTGAATACCAGTAGAATGCAACTTATTCATTCTTCACATGGTAAATTCAAATACAGAGAAACTTATCAGAAATATCCAATAGGTGGGTTATTATCCATTATTGAGAGTTGATATTCATTTTGGAATACATTTAGCCTCCAATCACATGATCTATTTATTAAAATAATATTCAAGAAAGTGAAATTTCATAAATATATTATCTTGATTTTACCTATGAATTAAATCTGGATCTTACGTTTTCTGAATAAATTCGATTCATCAAGAAATTGCATGGTCTAGGATCTTCATTTCATGCATGAATGTTTTCCTTGAAATCGTGGGCAACATGTATCTCAGACTCACCTAGATCATAGGAGATTATGTGGCCTTATGTTTAATTCAAAGATGTTCATATGTGAGTTTTTAAGATTTTCAATAGAGGAATATCTATGTGAGAAGAAGATCCTATGGTGGGTGAGGTTGAAGACAATGTCCCATAATGATAAGATGGATCAGGGTGATCTGATCAGGTGGACCATGGTATGTCTGTAATTTTTATAGATAAGGGAATATTACCTTCTCTATGTTTGTCCCACATTCACCACAATCTTGTTCAATTAGATATTTATTAATCAAATCACACCCATTATTATATCAAGATAGATATGGGTTTTGACACCTGTTACACCTGCATATCATTGTACACAAATTGTGTTTCACCTGTACACACCCACGAGAACCTTCAGGCACAAATTAGCCTATAAATGCATTCCCTTGTTGGATTTCACAGCCCACTACCTCCATGTGGTCTAGGTGTACTAATCCCTCCATATGGTTGAGGGCCTCATCCCACATGTGTTTTGTTTATTTGGTCCACATCGCATTATGCCTGGAAATATATTATTATTAAACTCCAATAAAAATAAATGAAATATATTTTATTATAGAATATTATCTAAGGTCAAAATTAAAAAACAACTTATCAAACATCTCCTATTAATCCTCAAATATTCTTCATGTAAAATGTATATAAATTTTACATATCCATAACATAATTACTTATGAAATAATAAAAAATTTCATGCACTTCACTTATTTCCTCATGTAATATACAATTTATTTTTTCCATTTAATCCATAATTTATCTTGCATACTTCATGAAAATAATCATTTCCATGATATTCCATTTTTTATTAAATGTTATCTCTTAAGAAAATGTATTTTACATTTAATGATAAATTTCAGAAATCATCAGGCTTGAATAAAAAGGATAGTTCTCTAATAATGACATCTCATTACATAGTATGATTCTGTAACAATTCTCCAAGATTCACCACTCCATCATCACTCTCATATTGACTCATTAACAAAAAATGAAACACTTGGGAACAATATATCTTATTCTTATGATATTTCTTCATGGATCATGATTGATTATTGATGATTATATACATTTATGTCATTTTTTTAACAAAACATAATTCCATGTTTTATGATTAAATATATTTGATTTATTAATTTTGATTATTTTCAGTATTGAATATGTTATCATATCGTTATGCTTATATTATGATCAATTATGATAATTTATAGATATATTTTATGTTTGACCATAATAATCATTCAATATTAACCTTCAATGTGTTTATTTTCTTATGTTATGAAAAATGATTTTATGTTGATATTTCTATTGATTGTGCTAGTTGCGAAAAACCTAATCAGAAATGACATATATATTTTATGTTCTTATTATTGATATATTCAAGTTTTCAAATACTCTAAACCTGTACTATCCTCAAGCATGAATTATTACTAAATGTACTGAATACTCATATAAAAGGATGTAATACTTTTGTATAAAAATTATGTGTTTCTATAATTTTGGTAAGATTTTTTAAGACACCATAGTGATAAACATTTCTGATATTCTTATGAATGTATCATTTTTATGTTATATCCACACATCCATGTAATTACTCATGTTATTATGTTTTTATTAAGCCTATGTTCTTTTGTTCACATTTATATATTATGCCTCATGTTTTACTAATGATTCTATGATCTTGTTTTATACATTTCATTATTCTAAAAACCTCATTCGATTATTATTTTATTAAGAATCCCTGACTTATTGGGTATGAATCCATTATGATGTATTCATGTTCTTTGATTATATTTTGGTACATATATATTAATATTATACTCACATATTAATGTTATTTATTATTTATTATGCTTACCCTTACTGATTATTTGATGTCACTATTTCTTATGTTTCCACTCCCTTGGTTATGAAGAAAAGTAATACATATGAAATGTACATAATAGTATATTTTTTGGAGAATTTATGAGAAATATTGAATAATCATTATGAGATGTATTTTTATATATCAAAAAAAATCCATTTGATAAGAAAGATATGGGTTTTATTAGTTTATGTTTGGGAATAATTTTCATGAACTCTAATACTAAAATATCTATATGAATTAATTTAATTGAAATATTTTATTTATGTTTAGTAATTATGGGATGGTCTTGTTTGGGAAATTATAGTTGGAATCAAAGAATTATTAAGATAACATTAGATATTATAATTTCATTGGTTAAGTATATAAATTCTATCAATTGGTGATAAATTATGGATGATAATAATTTCAATAGTATAGATAACCCTTTTTGTTAATTGAGGTCATATTGAATATTTTAGGGATTAGGATAATATATATTTAGTGAAAGCCCTAGGGAAAATTTTAAGTGATAAAATAAAATATAGGATAATATCATGATGTTTCTGTAATGTGGAGAGTATGTGGTTTTCCAAGAAATTGAATCACTATTTGGATATTGGAAAGTAAATACAACGATTAAATAGATGCACCTAGGAGTAATCAGCTTCCAAAAGTCAGGTTAAGTGTCAACTAAATCATCATTCTGATGCATAATGAGTGGTATTAAGTCTAAACACCTGGATAGACACTCTTAGGGGATATCATTTGGTTAATCACATTCAATTTATAAGAAATGATTAAGGGTTTATTTCTTTAGATAATTAGATGAAGGAATATGAAAAAACCAAACCTTAATAAATTTATATTAAGCCGAACGTGATTTATGTTGAACTAGAAGCTAATGTGATGGTTTCTAAGAGAATTAAATATTTATATAATTATATTATAATACATATCTTATAGTGTTGATTGTTTATAAATCTTGTTAACTTATTTTGGTTTTAGTAATGGAATATCAAAGGAATTAAGTGAAAAATGGGTGTTGTGGACAATGAATAGACTTTCCCAATGAGAAAAAATATAGGGAAAAAATTGAGTGAGATGAGTTTTGATTGTGTAAAAATAGAAATCACTATTCCTAATTAATAATGTGAACATTGTTTGAAATCCAAAACACACCAATGAATATAATGATGGAGTTTCATGAAAATTCAGGTGACAGAGATGATATAGGAAGGATGATTCAAATTTTCTTTATTTAAAACATATGGGAAGAGGGACCAATGGGAACATATCATAGGAAGTAAATTCTTATTTATTTATGATAGAGGAGGTAATAAAGAATCATGTTTCCAGGTAAAGATGATGTAATTAGTTTACATAATAAAGGTAAAAAAAATTTCATAGTCGTACAAAACATATTATAATAGAATCCTCATTTGAAATTATACTTTGTGTTATGTTTAAATATTAGATAACCTTAAACAATATTATTATTAAATAAGGATTAAAAATTTGAGGATGTTATTTATTTAAATTTGGATAATATAATGATATGATATTTTACTATATGTTCTCCTTAAATAAATACAATATTGGATAGCATCTTTTACATGCAACACCAAATTAAACCAAAACCAATAGATATTATATTTATATAAAGATATTACTCTTAAGAACTATCCACAAAATTAGTATGAATAAATAGGAGTAACTGAATTATGAAATATATATAAATAAATATAAATTCTATTTTATAAGAATTTTATTGGTCATTTGGTGCTTAAAATTTTAATTTACTAAAAGTTTTATTTTTTATTATATGTTGAAAAAATCATATTATTATTAAATATTAATGATAATAAAATATATTATTATGTTATATGCTACAATTTTCTTAATGTTATGTAGAAATTAACAATTAGAACAACTACTCTTTTAAAAAGTAATTTTTTTATTGAAATTGTTATTCATTACATTTAATGATTTTATTTAAACATAAAATTCCTCAATTTTATAAAATGAATTTAAAAAATGGACATAATTTCTAGGTTTATCCTGTTAATATTTTCTTATGATATATTTTTGGGATACTTTTTGAAAATAATCACTTTTAAGTGAAAGGTGCAAAGTACCATTTTTATAAATACCACATCTTTTACGACATTATTAGTTTATAAGTATGAATTTGAAATTTATGAAACCCATTTTATAAAAAAAAATTCTTTTTATAATGGAAATTATATATTTAAAATATATTTTTAGTTTAAAACCCTATTTTTTATATTTTAGAATTTTACTTTCACTAAATTTTAAACTACATTTAATGGAGTATGCATTTATTATTATGAGATTTTTAATGTCACTTCTTGAAAGAAAAAATAATAAAATATTTTAAAAATTCTAATAATAAGGTCTATATTACTCAATAATATCCATTTTATTTTTAGTCATAATAAATAAATTACTTGTGAGAAAACAAAATTATAGTGATAAAAGCTAAAAAGGGTAAAAAGTGTTAAGAAAAAACCAAATAATTATAGAAGATGCTAATCAAAAAAATATAGATTAAAATGATAAAAAAATGTTTAAATTTAATTGGATGATTTTATTTCAACAATAAAAACTTTTTATCAAATTCATGAACATTTGGAAGATTTTTTATCTTGATTTTTCATATTATATATTAATTTTTTCTGAAATTCCAAAAGCTCCTTAGCCTCAATAATAATGGAAACCTGTTACTTCACTTATTTACACTAGATTTTGAAATATATCTAAAAAACATGAAATTACTCTTCATAACATCCTTATACATGTTATGGGTGTGTTGTTATCCACCAAAAAACCTTTTTCTCTTAAGGAGTGATCTATAAGGCTTATATTAAAGAAGAGGTAACTGTCATCACTGAGTCCTTCAATAATATTTCTAATTCTTCTTGAAATGAAAGTGTTTTAATAAAAATAAAATAATAACTTTATTAAAATAAATATAATAATATTTTATTATCATTATTTTAAAACTATATTCTATCTCTTTTTTATTTTACAAAACAAAAACAAAAAACAATATTTGTGCATACCTATGACTTATCATCTACATATAGTGGTGTAATTCATTCTTAATTTCCAAATTAAATGGATGTTTATAAATTTGGAACTAATTATTATTTATGAAATTTATGATATAAATATTTTTTTATAACTATAATATCCCATATAACATTTTACCATCCAATGCATTGGGAAACAATAATGTTCCCTATGTGTATGTGTGGACTACCACCTCTACGAAGCGATGTGATCCATTTGTCATTTAAATTGTTATGTATATGTTTATAAAGATTTATTTATTGAATATATATTGTATATATGATATGGAAATTATTATTTAAATATTATTTATTATTTAACTTTCTTTCATTCCGTCTATTAAAAAGTGAATACAACCTTCATATGTACGTACAACCTATCATCTCCATGAATAGTGTAATTATTTTTTCTATTTATATATCTTTTGGATAAAATTAAATATATATATATATCAATATAATATATATGATATTTATAAATTTAAAAAAAATATTTAGATAATGTTACTATAATAAGTGTACATGTACTAAAACTACTGAATCAAAATAAAAAGACAATTAACACCTGAAATAATGATAATAAAATTAATTATTAACTAATGTGTGATAAAATTTTGTAACTAGATAATATATGAAATCATAAATATTAATATGGTTAAGTTATTAAATTACAAAAAATTAAAATTAATATATTTTATTTAGAGACTAACATGAAAAATCGGACCTGAGGTAAGGAGCTTCATAACTCAATTTACTTTCATTAGGGTATATCAATTATTCCTTGATTAAGTCATTAAATGATTATTTTAGAACTGAAATATAATTTATATTTTTTATATTTACATTTTTATTTTTCCAATTTTATTTTTTGACACAAAATTACTTCATAGATTAATTCTCACATCAATGATATGACTTTTATAAGGGATTTCCTCTCAATTTCCACTTCATTGAGGCATATTATAAAATATAAAAAAAAATTTATGTGGTGTATATACTTTCTATTTGAGGTATTTAAAAATAAATTTTAATTATTAATTATTATTGAAATTCATTTAATGTTTACACTTTTAATTTTTTTATATTTTCTTCGATATTTTTCTCTCTTTGGAACCAAAATCATGAAAAAAATTGTTTAAAAAAAGATCTTATATCTATTTTTATGGGATATATTTTTCCTCTATATATATATTTTCTCTAAAATATTTTCAAATATGTTTTTACACTTCTTCAATGATTTATTGAAATACATTTTCACCAATGTTTGACATTTTACAAAATGGTTTCAAAAAAATATTTTCTTTATTTTCCAATCGAGGTACTTTGTTTAATTTTCCAAAGAATATTTAAAGGATTTTTTTAAACTTATACAACATAATAAAAATTTCCTTCTATCGTGAATAATTTTTTTATTTGAACAATCATTTATAATTTTACATGGTTATTTTCAAAGAAAATGTTTTAGTCCATTATTTTATATGTTTTTGATATGTAAATTTAAAAAATAGGAAGGCCATTTTCCAGAACAATGTTTTGATATATTTTATTGGAATTTATATACATTAATGATAAAAAAAATTAAATTATTTCTTTTACAGTAGTTATATTTTGTAATGAGACAATCCTTAGAAATATTCCCTTACTTATGATCATTTTATATCACCTTTCTATTAAAGATCGACTTGCTTTGTATCATAGATATTATTATTTCGTAAACCATATACCATTTCAACATATAGTGTTATACTTTGACAGTATTTATTTTATTGTGGAAGTATTGATAAATGGGTATTTCTTACTCAATACAAATATTTATTTATAATGTATATTTTTTATGAATTAAACCAAAAATTAAATATATGAAGAATTTATTACACATGAAGTTATGGGTGGGGCCTGAAATTATATATCTCTTTGATTCATCAATAGGTTTTAGGAGATAAATTAGTAGGCTAGCATTAAATGTGTTTCTGTTGTATACTTACCCATAGTTTTAAATAATCTTGGCATGAGGCCTTAATGATATAGATACCATGATGTCTGAGATTAAAGAATCCAATATTAAGAATTTATTTCATTGATAATTTATTTATTATTATCCATGATATTACTACATTGATATTATTCATGGACATATTTTTTTCTCAAGCTATTGATTGAATGGAGTATGTTTTAAGCTATTTAGCTTTTCATATTGATTATGCCTTATTTACTCATAATACATTCTATTGTATGAATTATTTTTTTGAGAATCAGAGAAAAAAAATTTATATTTATTCCTTCCCTAAGGATATAAAGAATGTTTTTACAAAACATATCAAGGATAAAGGAATGATTTTATGATATTTAATTTATATTCCCAATGTAATATGGGAATCAAGTATGTATCGAGTTCTTTAATACAACTAAACTATTTGGTCCTTTGGGATGTGATTCCTCATATCTATTACCAATGTAATATATTAAACATAGACGCTGGGATATTAGAGTTAGGTTGTTTAAAATTGGTATTATAGAAAGTTTAATATAAATTGTATTACTATATTTTAAATAAAC
Source organism: Viscum album (assembly GCA_963277665.1). Taxonomy (NCBI): domain Eukaryota; kingdom Viridiplantae; phylum Streptophyta; class Magnoliopsida; order Santalales; family Viscaceae; genus Viscum; species Viscum album. Next base: position 1,154,634,102 of record OY728135.1, read on the forward strand.
ATTTCTAACAAAGGAATTATTATAATCAATAATATTATTTGATAATTATTCTCATTATAGGGATTTTATTTTATGGCTCAATATTCATGATGATTTTGATATAACATAGTGTATTTCATTATTTAGTGATTGAAAAAATGGATAAATAGGGATCAATACCCATTAATAATTTGGGTATTTCCCTATTCAAAAAATTGATACGTATACTCTTGTAATTGTACAGATCATGGTTATATTCTGGTTGTTGACTTAGGTTATGATAAATAAAATTTCCCATATGGAATAATCTTTTGTTCCACATTAAGATTATATTTTATAGGATCACTTCATATGACAAAATATTCCATATTTTAGTGTAACTATTAATCCATTAGTAGTTAAGAAATGAGTCAAATCTCTAGAAAGATATTCTTAGATTTCGGATGTAATTAAACAGAAAAGATTATTTTGATGTTTATTGTTTTAATGTATATGACGATAAATGGTGATAATTTATCCATAATATTAATGAATCTTAAGAAATAGGAAGTCTGTAATAGAGAAATTCTATTGTGATTTTATTTATGAAATACATCCCTTGAAAAAAACAAATGAAATGGAAATGAAGTTCCTTATTTTAATGTGGATGGAAGAAAGAAATTTGTTAGCGTACAATAATAATATTAATATACTATCTATAAATAGCTAATAAAACATACATAATCACGAAATCAAGATTGTTTGTTTCTTTAATAGGCATAATACTAGTCTATAAAGTGAATTAATTTATCAAAAATTTCATCTTATCATGATATTGTATCAAGTTTCATTAAGATAGAGAAGTAATATTCTAGATACTATATATTCATGTTAAATCAGGAGAAGAAGAAGCTAAATATGATCATAGAAAAAGAAAAATTTTCAAAGGACAATATGAAAATGAATCAATTTAAATCATGTAATTGTTTTAAAGAAATATCCTGCAAATTATTAATGGGTATGTAAGTTTGTTACAAGTGTGGAGATAAGGGTTATCTCAATAATGAATATAATGAAATGATATAATACACTAGTACCGATTTCCTAAACTGTTAATAGATGGGGATTTATTCAATCCAATACACTAAGAGCCAAGAGAACTTACCATAGAAAAAGCCTAGGGGATAATTCCTAGCCTATGATATTACTATAGCTAAAGTGGAATGAATAAAGTGATTTTTTATTTTGATTCAAGAATTATGTCAAAATCTTTTAACAACTAAATTTCCTCTTTAAAAATCATGTAACATATAAGGACATTATTAAATTAGTTTTCTTTGATTATTTTAAAGAATATTTTTAATTATACAGACAACCAAGAAAATTAATTCAATGATAAAGTGATATTTTGGGAGAATACATAAAAAATTAAAAGATGGCCCTAAATATTTTCCAAATGTTTAGTTCATAATTTTTAGTTGGGTTAATGATTAGATTGATAATGATGAAGTAAATTTGATAGTATTTGTGACCTAAATAATGGTGAGTGATATAATGATGAAGTAATTTGTGAGGGAGTTTACTATATTTATTTGTATTTTTGGGATATATCGAATAAGGATAAAGTTAATGGTGATTTAGGTTATTATTATATTTGATCAAGATATTAACATGTTTGTAACGTGACATTATGGACTTATTAATCATATATTTTTTGATTTTTGAGATTTGAATTTGGTCATAATAAATTCAAAGTGTTTTTATGGTGAACTACTTATATGGTGGAAAATAATGAACTTTTGACATTATTGTTTGAGGTTAGAGTATGATTTATCATCTTGGATAACATTTTATAACTATTTTGGTTTTAGTAAATATTTAATGGATGAAGTAATGTCTTAGGGATCTTATGATTCATTAAATGCAATTTAGGGATAAAAATATGTATCTCAAATATCCATTTTCTAAAATTAGAGATGAATTAAAAATTTATCTAAGCACAACCAGTGGGTAAAATGTTTTTTTACATATTTTAATAAAATAAATTAATTTTATTCTCTTGTTTTATTTATCTAAAAATTAGAATAACCCCATATATTTAGGAAAAAATCCTTGGAATAGAAATGTTATACGTTTACTTTTCTTACCAATAAATCAGTGGAGCTTTATCCAATCAAATATTTATGGTTTTGTGATGGTTAAATTTATGATAACCAAAATCCCTATCACTCTATTTTAATCCATGGGTGTTATTTTCCTCTTCCATGAAATTTTTTTATATTCCTATAAATTATATCCAATTTGGAATCCAATTTTTGTGGTGTCCATAACAACATCTTTTATCTCGTTTAAAGAGTATGTTTTATTAACCCATTTTTATGACATGGATTCTAAAATTTTGAAACATTGATTACCAATTAAAAGTAAAAATTGTGAATATTAAATTGATTTAAATTTGTGGAGGTAATGTAACACCCCATGAATTTAAAAATAAGAACACTATATTCAATAGTATACATAACACACAACACTGATTCTAATGGAACCCCAATATATTATTAAAATAGAATTATTTAATATAAAAATTATCACCCATCTATTGAATTGGTGGATATGAATAATCTTATGAAATTTATTATATATATATATATAACATAGTAAATTAAAATTCATTTATTAGTTATTAGGAAATTAGTACTCAGTTTTACAAAATGTTATTTTATTCTTCCCAAATATGTTTTCAAAAAAATGATTTTTATTTATCACTTTTAGTAAAAATTATAATGAATTTATGGAACATATAAAAAATTTATTTTATCAATACAATATCAATTTTATATCATCATATAAAACATTTATTAGGTTTGAATTTTCATATTTTTTTAATAAGATTCATTTTTCACTTCGTAGTGAGGAAATACAATTTTTAATTGAAACCCGTATTTTTGTTTCACCCATTTGAAAATTGACATTTTTTAACGTGGTTTAAAATTAATATTAGTTAAATTATATTAATAATAATATTTTTTTTTTGAATAAACTATATGTCCTAATTCTATATAAAAACATTTCTATACTAAAAAACCCATTTTTTTTAAAAAATAATTTTTATTTGCGTGCAATGTATTTTTGTCAAAATAAATTAAATTTATCCTTATTTATGAATTATTTTAATGAAATTTATATACTATATATTCAATAATTTTTTTAACATTATTATAATATTTTTATTATGCATGAGGTTTGGATAAATCCATTTTATGCTTATAAAGTACATTTTTCTAAAAAATGATTTTCATTGCATCTTGTGACCTTATTTTGAAATTATTTTATACTAACTCTTTATATTTAATTATATAAAATAAACTCTAATTTTTTAATCATGATGTTAAAATTTTGTGAATATGGATCGATTATTTTTTGTTGGTAAGAATAGTCAATGTGGTAGAATTTATCCCATCATAAAGAGTAAATTTGGTTATTCATGGTTAAAACTAATTAATAATATCAGAATTTTTCATCTAAATTATTATTTTATGAATGAAATTTGACCGGGATCACATTATTCTTGTAATTTAATTTTTAATGGACACTTATACATTTAAGTGACCCTTATAATATTTAAATCAAATAAATTTGAAAATTTAACATTCTTAGTCTTAAATATATATTATGAGTCCACATAGGGAAACAAATAAAGATATGAATAAAAATAAAATTCTATTTAGATATTAATAAAATTATTTTTATGATATTAATTTATTTATCTTTTTTAGAAATTATATAATCACATTAAATTCTAGTGAAACACTAATACAATATTTATTTAATTAATATAAAACTATAATTGGCATTAAAAATATTAAAATTAATATAATATGAAGACTATGATGTGTACCATGAATTATATAGATCTATATGACATTATAGGTTATTTTTAAAGGATTATACTTCAACTACCTATTTTAGGGCGTATTTATTATCAAATTAAATGAATATTATCTAAATTAACATTTATAATATTTTATAAAAAAACTATATTATTAAATTAAGTAAAATTAATAAAATTATTATCTTCATTACTGTGAATTTAACTTGGTTTAACACATAAGTAATTTTCCATTGATGATTCACTTGAAAATTTATGATAACATTGTTAAACTTTTGAGACTAAGATAGTAGTTACTGTGGTTAAGGTCAAAAATAAAAAACAAAGGGGTTAATCAATAAGATAAGGATTAAAATGATAAAAAAACTAGTATAAATTTGATTTTATGATGTTATTTCATCCCTAAAAACTTTTTATTAAAATTAATTATTTTATGTAATTATTTTGATCTAGAATAGTCTAATTATATTTTAATTGTTTTTGGAAATTCCAAAAGTACCCCTCTCTTCAATTATAAAGGTCACCACATCTGTCACATATTTACACCACATTGAGAAATATATCTCAACTAAAACCACCCCATTACTATTCCAAAAATACTTATCGATGGTTTTAGGTTTTATCTCCCTGAAGGACCAACCCTGGCCCCTTATGGAGAGATCTAGATGAATTCAGTCAAATAAGAGGTAATTATCTTTACCGATTCCTTCATGTTTATTTCTTCTTCTACATCCTCTTAAAGGTTTTTAATCATCCAAAAATAATAACCTAACTATCATAAATAAATTTATATATTATTATGATTTTAGGAAAACCATATTCAAAATATTTTATATCCTATAAAAATGAATACATCTCCCTTGTGTAATTACGACTTACTGTCACCAAATAGCGGTGTAATTCGTTTTTTATCAACACTTCAAATTAACTGTAATAAAGATGAAACTAATGAGTATTTATTATAATTATTACATTAATATGATTATTTAACTATAACATCATATATACCCCCTCACCTTCTAATCCGTTCAAAAATGATAATGTGGGTCATTCGTACGTGTGGACTACCACCTCCACGAAGAGATGTGATCTTTTTTCCATTATAGTTTTATCTGGATGGTAATAATTGTGGATTTACCAAATATATATGATATATATGATATAATAATGGTTCTAAAATTTTTAATTATTTTTCACCTTATTGTCATTTCATCTGTTGGAAAATAAAAACAGCGTTCATGCGTACGCACAACCTATCATCTCCATGAACGATGTAATTCATTATTATATCTCAGTATATTATGGATGATAATATATATATATATATATAATATATATGAACTTTATAACATTAATAAAATTATGTTTATTATGGAAGAAAAATAAATGTACAAGTACCAGAACTACCCAATCAAAATAACAAATTAGTTAACACCCAAAACAATGAGAATAATAAAAAAATTAATAAAGAAGGGGTAAAATTGTATAAATCGATGAAATATGAAATAAAAAATTTGAATATGTTAATGGTATCAAATTATAAAAATTTTAAATCATTTATATAGGAATTTAGAGCTCATTTGGGCCAAGTTGTTCTTGAGGTAAGGGGTTTGTTAACTCAATTTCCTTTTATTGGGTTATATAACTTCTTCATTTATAATGACCATCCAAGATTATGTGAGAAGTAGACTTAAAATTATATATGTTCTATATGCACATTTATTTTTTGGATTTACAATTTTCACAAATAATTACACCATTTCTTAATTCTTACTTCAATGGTATAACAATTGTAAGGTATTTCATCTTAATTTCAACTCTATTGAGACATATTTGGTAATATGAAAATGTATATTTTTTATTTGGTGTATATACCTACCTATTAAATCATTTAATATCAATATATATTGATTAATTTCTATTAAATATTATTTCAATATTTGTATTTTAAATACTTTTCATATTTTCTTTCAACTTTTCCTCTCTTTCGAACACTAATCAGGAAGATAAATGTTTAAAAGAAAAAAATCTCTAATTTCTCATTCGATCAAAAATATTTTCCCTCTAGATATGTTTTTTCTTTAAAATGTTTTAAAAAAAATCACTTGATTATTGATTATAAAAATACATTTTAATCCATATTTATTTTTTTTAAAAAGTGGTTTGAAAAGGATCTTTATGCCATTTTCTGAATGAGGCACTTTGAATCCTTTAAAAAAAGGTTTAGAATAATTTTTTTCAACTTATACAGCATGAATAGATTTTAACTTCATCATGAATAAATTATTTTAATTTTCCTTTAGATTTTAAAAACCTATTTTCAAAGGATTTTTTTACTTTATAAATGAATAATGTTTTTAATTATTGATTTCTAAAAATTGAAAGGTTGTTTTTTGGAAGAAATATTTATTATATTTTAATGTAATTTCTATTAATAAATTGAAACAGTTATTTTAATTATTCACCATTGGGAATATGTTTTAATGGTACTATCCTTTGAAAAATTCACTTACATGTGATTATTGGATACTTACATTCTCTTAAATATCCATACTCTTTGTATCGTAGATATGATTATTTCCCAAACCGTATAGCATTTCAAAATGAGGTTTTATAAATAGAATTTATTTAATTAACTTGGGAATTAGTGATTAAAATTTATTCTTCCCAAAATGAATATATTTTTTGATAGGTCATATTGTTCATTAATTAAATCAATCTTTCGATATATGAGGAATGTATCAGATATATAGTGAAAAGATGGCCTCGAAATAATATAGCCTCTTGACACATCTACAAGTCTCATGAGAAAAATAAGTAAGTTAGAATTAAATGTGGTTTTATCATATGGATACCCATATATTTAATTATCATGGAGCAAGACCTCTATGGTATAAATATCATTATGGATAAGATCATGGAATCCAATATTAAGTATTTATTTCATTATTAATTTAGATACAATTATCCATGTGTTCAATGACATGATATTATCCATTGAATCATATTGTTCTCATGTTGTTGATTAAATAGAATTTGTTTTCAGTTATTTACCTCTCCATATTGATTATTCCTTATTTACTCATACTAACTTCCACTGTATGCAAACCTTACTGAGCATTTGAGATCACACTTTTATTGGTCTTCCTTTCCACTAGATGTGAAGAATGATTTTATTAGTAATCATTAATATTATTGAATGGTTTTATACTATTTAGTTTAAATTTAATATTTAACAATGGAATCATGATTGTATCTGTTTCTTCAACACTACTAAATTATTTGCATCTTTAGGATGAAAATACTTGTATATAGTGTCAATGTAATAAAGTAACCACTAAATTTGGGATATTGGATTTGGGGTATATACAAATATGCTGTATAAATAAAAACCTTCCTTGAACTGTATATCTTAGATTTTCCTTGCTGAATCATAATTTGAAAAAGGAATGAGAGAATCATCCCCTTGTAGTCATGCAAAGCGATATCCCCATCGATAAAATGATGGGTTATCTTCTCTCATTCTATCCAAATCTAATCATAAAAACAATAATAATAGTATTATAATTATTATTATCATAATGGTATAATTGAAACTCATTTATAATCTTCACATATTATTAAAACATTAAAATATCCTATATAAAAAATATCAAAATTTAATAATAATTCCACTCCATATCCTTTTCCATATATTATACCATTAAATATGTCTATATATAATAACAATGATAATAATAATAAAATTCCCAACATAAAATTATACATTTGTATTTCATAAAATATACACAAAATATTATAAAAACCTAATATATCTAATCCATTTATTTGTTATAAAAATAAAAATATTTTCGATTCATCATAAAAAACTTATAATTTATAATATCATGATGTAATAATAAATCCAAAAAACTAATATAGCACATAATTTTACAAATTCATTTTGAATAAAATGTGATTTAATATATTTCATAGATGGTTCATAATTTATAAAAAGAAAAAATATATTAAATTACATCATTATAATAATCTATAAATCAATAAAAAATGCCTTTGAAACATGAGTTACAAAAAATGATATTTTGTGTTAACAATGATGGATGTACTATTTCGTAGAATAATTCCAAAAATAATAAAATTACAATTCTTTTTCCACTGTCTCCAAATATCCGACACTAAACTGTTTTTATGCATGGTTTCCCAAACCATACATAGACTATGCGGTCCTAAAAAGAATTAAAAAATTCCATATTTTCATTATATGTATAATTTTATTAAAATATAATCATCTAATAAATTAATTTAACCTTTTAGTGTCCAACTAATGATAAAAAGAAACAAATTAATAAAAAAATATTAACTAGACATTTTATATATTGGGATTCATCTATAATAAGATTAAATGAGGCCTTAAATGAATAAATAATGTGTTCAGTTTCATTATATTACTATATATTCTCTAAATAATCCAACATGAAGGAAATATCATTATTATATCCAAATAAAATCAAGATAAGGTAATTTAATGAGGAAAAATAGAGTTTACCTTTTCCTCAATCCGCAGAATTAAACACAAATAATATATATCAAATCCATTAATAAATGAAAAATTTAAATAGAATAGAAGAATATAGTAAAAAAATATACAATTAGGGGCCCACAACTATTTTATTGGGAGGAAATTAGAAGAAGAAAAATTAAACCAAATATATACAACACAATTACTAAAATTAACCTATTAAAAATCAATGTTTGTTGAAGCTGAGTACTCGATGCTACCAGCTACCTAATTGTAATTCATGTACTCCATAGTTGTTAAAGATAATTATAACACATTGAGATATTATTTGTATTCCTTTGAAATAAATTTGATGTATTCGATATATTTATTTAAAATAAAACCTCAGTCCAAATGAACCATACCATATTGTGAAATTTATATCTAAGTATTTGGATTGGTCATTTTGAATAGGATTAACCAGAATATGAAATTTATATAGAATTGTTATCCTTAATTCAAATTTAATGATTAATAATAAAAAAATAATCATTTTTCTTCATTTTTTTATTATTGATAATTCACCTTTCAAGGGATGAGTTGGAACACTTACAAGGCCCAAAGGCTTATAGACAATTACATGACCCATAGGTCTTAGAGGAAATCGCCAAGACAAGAAAACTTCAAAATGTTCCAACCCAGCCCAATTCATGATATCAGTACTCCACCTTTGCAAGCATGGTCGGCTAGTTGTCCTATGCAGAGATACACAATCCCGGTATTGATGGAAATTCTATACCCTCTCATTCTTTTAATTCCAATTATATTTTATCTAGTGAATACACCTACATTGATTCCTCATCTAGAGCCTTGTCCCTTGTAGTATAAATTGTAAATATGCATATTCATGTGGCCCAAAGTGCTGGGGGTATCTCGAAGCAGTTGGTGTGGCCCGAAGGCCTTTAGGGACAACTAGACCGAAGGACATGGGTTTCCCAAAAGCCTTGTAGGACCGAGTACTAAACCAACGACCCAAATTACTAGATGGATGAGTAATTCTGGCTAATATGGTACCAACCAATAACTTCTAATATATAAGGTACAATTCCTACTACACTACTACTACATTACTGAAAATATTTCTTCACTCATATTTGATCTCGGGTATCTTGGATGCACTTACCGAGTCCTCACTAGCCGGGTTGAGACTTATGTGAAATAATTAGTCATAAAATTTTAATAATATCATTTCATGATTAGAAGACCTATTTTTCTGAAGAAAAGTATATTTATAAGTGTTATTATTATTTATATTTAATATATATTGATAAATATTAATGATTTATTTTAATGTTATTTTTTGTTAATTTATGAATAAAAATTCCAACATTATAAATCTAATGGTTAGATATGATGATAATAACATTTAAAGGTTAAAACGAGTTGTTTTTTAGAAAAAAAAATTTATGTGTGCAATTTGTTATTATATCATTAAATTAATTAAATCATTTTTAGTAGATGATGGTAATAGAATCTGTAGATTATTTATAAAATAAAATATTTTAACATTCATATATTAGTTTTTATAAGGTATGGAATGATTTTAAATCCAGTTTTATGCTTAAAAATAAATTTTATAAAATAGTTTTATCGTGTTTTGCGCAATTATATTAACGTTAAAATCTAAAAATTATAAAAAATTAATATCATAAAATATATTCCATGTTTTAATTCAAAAATTTTAAATTTTTAATGAGGCTACGTTCATATTTGCTCATAATGAATACTAAAAACAATAATTTTTTACAACAACTAGGGTTAAAATGGGTTAAAGAAGGGGATTATTGTATGATCCAAACATTTTACTTGTATGTCCCTTTGAGTTTTTCGTTGAGAAGTGGTGGTGTTTTATTTTTCATATTTGAATATCTTTTATTGGATAAAATGACCTAAATTTCATGTATGTATGCTTTTTTGAGTTAATAGATACCGGGTATAAATTGGTCATGTTTTAACATGGTTTTTTGGTAAGTTGAGAAGATTTAAATATACATCATGTAATTGTTTGTGGATTTTAATAAAATAAATCCTAAGTGATGTGTTTTTTGGCATATTCCATTAAAAAGAGTAACATGACATATAACTACATAACATGTCATGTAATTCCTCAAAGAGCTATTTTGAAAAAGCGGTGCTGCTGAATAATCATTTTTTGCATTATCTCATCTCCTCTCAACCCTAGAAAATTCTGCAAACAATATTTGTGTTCCAACCACCATTTTAGATGGCTTGTTCATATAATAAATCCCTAGAATGTCTTTACAGTTAGGTTTCTCCCTTATCTTTATCCTTCTCAAACTGTTTCAGTGGAACCCCTTGACCTATTGCATTTTTTGTTTTGATATTGATTATTTTTGATCTAGTAACCTCTTTTCAATCATCCACACCTTCTTCCTTATAGGATTTTCCATTGGGAGGATGTTTGGATCATAGGTTAAAGTTAGGGGTCTAAATCTTAACACCATGTTTTGATAACTTCCAAAGATTAAAAAAATATTGTGATTTCCCCCAACATAATGTGCATATAAATCAATGAAATAATGAATGGGATTATTCCCTTAATTACTTGTGTTTCCATTAGAATATGGTCTGATTTTTGGCTACCCATTGAATGAGAAAATCAAAAATATAATTCTATTGGATAATTTATTAAAGTGTGTTTATCAAGATATGAGACCTTAGGTGATTGCATGATATAGAATCCCTAAATTTTGGCTTATTTTTTTATTGATATAACTGTTAATCAATTCCGGTATAAATGAATGTGGTATTTTAAAGTTAAATAGTAATTCACATGATTAACCATTTGTAATTGTAATTTAATATTATGATAATGTTGTTGTATGACATGAATTGTGTTCCATGTTGTAATGCTTATATATCATACTCATCCCTTTCACTTGCACACTTATATAATGTAATGCTGATATTGAGTGGACTAGGCCCATTTCCATGATGTAATTATTATTGAGATCAAGCAATGATCAGTCCCATTATTTAATGAAAATTGGGATTTGAACTAGATTTTTCAATGATTATAGGGGTTTGACCAATATTTTTATGACTATACTATAGATATATGGTGGTGGTTGGCATGGTTATAAGATATATATAGAGATATTCCAGTGCAGTGTCGAAGAAGGTTATTTTTCCTTGGTAATATTGTTGTCGTGGGAATGGATCTAGGACATGCTTAGAGATATTTTTGCATGGAACCAAAGAAGTTTATTTTACCTTGTTTATATGCTTGCAGATGACATGGTCCTAATACATGCAAATAGATATTCTGGCATGGTGCCGAAGAAGGTTGTTGTTGTATTTTACTAAATATTTAATTAATTAATACAAAATTTTATACGCTTATTTCATACACTTATTATCATAATATGTTATTTAGTTTTGGTGGTGTCAACCAAATGAGTTATAATCACAACCTATTTGGGCCTCCATTTGGTACCTTAGACTATTACATGGATGGAGGTTTGGAAAAGGGAAAATGATCTTTCAATTGATTTCTTTTTCTGATGATGGGATGTAGTTTAGAGATTAGAAGAATGTGGGGTTCAAGAACTAGGCCATTGGGTAATTTATTTGAGTCTTCTAATATTTTTATTTTATTATTTATACCAATAAATTTAGTAACATTCTGTCACATAATTACATTATACTTTTATTATTTATTGTATTATTCAATTATATTTAATTTTTTCTTCTAATTTGTTCATGATTTGATCATTTTCATTTATTATGGGTTTTTATATACCTATGACACTTCATACTATGGGGGTATAGTCTCTTATATATACATTTCACACCCATGCTAATAGTTAAAAGCCTATGGTATACGGGGAGGCTGGCCTGAGGTCTTATAAACAAACATTTTTGGCAATGTGATAATATTTTGGATTGAGGTACATTAAAAAGTTGTATAAAATGTGTATTTTCTCTTTTATTATTATTTACTATTTGAGATATTTATAAAATAAATAAGGATGTGTCAAGGCATGGTAATGATTTAGTTCAAGGAAGTTTCTAACCCATGTGCAAGGAAAAATCCAATTACTTAGGGATAATAAAAGATGTTTGTAGTGTGTTATTGTTACAGATGATGTTATCTCACCTTTGGTGATTCAAATATTGTCTGAGTTTATCATATTATTATTTTACTATTTCTTGATGTTTGTACTCGCATACTGGTATTCTGCAATATGAGACTACATGTGTAATAGTAGACAAAAAGGGATATATTGAGATGCATTGGTACTGATGGTGGAATATCTATTTCTTCATGTGATATATATTTTCCAATTGAAATATGATATGAGATATATATTTCAATGGATAAATTAAATAAAGTGACATATCATGCTAAAAAACATTAAAGCAATGTTCATGGAGATCTTGAGTTAGTGGTTCTCTATAGTAGCCACTTGTTAAGGTTTACTTTGTTACTGACCAGTTCCCCTAGGTGTTTGTTTTTCTTGTAGAGAAAATGACTCAACTTAATATTAAATTTGATCTTTAGGAGAGTGTAAATCAACATAATCATAATGCATCTAAACTAGAGCATACTAAATTTCTTGAGTAGGAGATGAATGTTCATCTTTGTGACAGCTTCTTGAGGGTCAAGAGATCCAGGGAAAGTGAGAATTTTTGTACCATTACTTCGACTTCTAATATGACAAAGGGGGTTTAAATATAGTTTCAACCAATGTTTACTTGGGAAGGATGACCCCAAGTATCTGAGTTCTAGATCAAGTCATTATAAATGATCTTGAAGAATCTAAAGACACCCGTAGATAGTAGGGTGAAGATTGCTGCATATTTTCTTCGTATACCTTCCAAGAATTTGTGGGATATTTTGGATGAAGTATGAAGTACGATAATCTATATTGTAAGAAATTCTATATGAAGTTACTGGTCCATTTAAATCCTAAATTTTTTAGGGACTAAAAATTTCACGAGTTCATGCATTTTACGTAGGAAGGAGTGTTAGTGCTAGACTATGCTAAATGTTTTACTGAATTACATCAATTTGTACCATTATTACCATCTGATGAGATTTCGAGGGTGAGAAATTTTTAGGACGATCTGCACTATGTGATCAAGTCACCGATAAACATTTTTCACTAGAACATCATTGAGTATGTGATGACACAGACACTCATCATAGAAGGGAATATTTCATAGGCCTTGAGAAGAATCCATGGTATTTAAGTAGGGTGATATGGGATTTCTTCTTTGAGTGGTACAAAGTGTTGTTATGATAGTATCCACTAAGGAAGTAGTGAGTATAGTAGTTAGGGAAGTGGAAAACCATCAAAGGACTGTGTTTCATTCCTATTATATTAGTCTTAAATATGTGGTCACAAGAACACACAATTTACCTACCCCTAAGTCTAGTGTTTTATCTCTAGAATACCATGTCATATTCAATGTTTCTATACAAACATTCCACAGAATACCTGTGGAAGATAATTAGGATAAGTACCGGAGTTAGGAATGAGCTCAACTAATCCTCAACATGCCAATAGATGGATTTCCATAGGCCATTCAGGATAAGGAGGGGGATATGGTACCGTATTGCATGAGCATAATTACCAAGCTAGGGAAATAAATTATGGTAGCTAGAGCGAATCCTATGGTAGATGGACAAGTAATTTTCATGTTTGCATGCTACTATAGATAATGTGGATACATGACTCTCTACCATTAGAGGTATGATTCTTGTATCATCTACCTTAGCTTGTGTTTTGTTTGATACAGAAACATCACATTCTTTTCTATATTCCCTTTTAGCTAATGGTTTGGTCTTGGATGTGAAAATCTTGGATGGTGTTTTAACCATGGACAAATTTTTGGGAGTGCAATAATAAAATATCAAAAATTTCAAGGTGTGTTATCTATAGATAAGTGGTTACCATTTAATTTGGGAATCATTCATGTTGTTAAGGAATCATTTTGACTAGATTCTTGGTATGGGTTGTTTAGTTCAATACCAGGATGATATCGACTGTTATAGCAGTAGATTTACCTTTTTATCTCCAAAAGGTGGTAGCTATTATTACTAAGTTGAGTGGGATCTTCCAGCTGGTCACATGGGACCAATTCCATGTATATTGGATTTTCTCATATCTCAGATAGAGGTTCTTTCTCTATATAATGGTGGAATGCAGAAATATGTTTTCCCTCCAGTGGTAAAACATTTGTCTGATGATTCCCTGATGAGTTATATAGCTTACCTCCTAACCGAGAGATTGAGTTCAAGATCAATTTGGTGTTGGGAGCAGATCTAGTTTCTATCCCACCTTACAGAATGGAACCTGAATAGATTTGAGATTTGGACGTTTAGTTGGACAATCTGGAATCTAAAGGATTCGTATGGCCTAATATATCTCCATGGGGCTCTCTAGTTCTTTTCTCCAAAAGGCTAATGGGTATTTTCACTTATATATGGATTATCTGAGGTTTAACAAGATTACATTCAAGAACTAGATTCCTATTCCAAAAAATTGAATATATTTTCAATCAGTTGAGAGGTTCTGAAATTTTTTATAGGATTGAATTGGGATCAGGATATCTTCATTTAAGGGTGAGACTATTATACATACCTCAGACTTCTTTTAGGAGCATGTATGGCTTGTATGAATTAACAGTGATGTTGTTTGGGTAGAAAACACATTGGAAGTATTCATGGACTTAATTAATAAGAACATTCATCTTTTTATACCAATTTTTGGTGGTTTTTTATTATATCTTAAAGTACTCATAGTCATTACATGATCATACCAATCCTATTGAACTCAATTTAATTACATTGGGAGAGAATTATCTTTACTTTAAGCTAACCAAATGTCGTTTCCAAATTAATAAAGTGTACTTATCGGGCCATGTCATCTCAATTGAAGGAGTTTTAGTGGACCTAGAGAATTTTGAATCCATGATATATTGGAAAAAACCAAATAATGTCCTAAAAATTAATACATTTCTAGGTTTATAAAGTTTTTACTAACATTTTATCATGATTTCTCTCATTTTACAGAACCAATGTTTGGGCTGAAAAGGAAAGGGGTGAATCTTGTTTGGTTGGATTCTTACAAAATATCTTTTCAGGAGTGAAAAGGGAGGGTCCCCTCAAAACCTATCCTCACTTTACCTATGAAAGTTAAATCATATATTGTGTATTTTGATTCATCTGGAGTTGGAATCAGAGTGGTTCTAATATAAGAGGGTCTAATGGTTTCTTATGGATTCAGGTAGCTGAGGCTGCGTGAGAGGAATTACCATACTCATTATATGGAGTTATTTGCAGTGGTACAATCCATAATATTTTTGAGAAAATATCTCATTGGTGAGAGGTTTTTAATACAAACATATCATAAGAGCATTATATGCATCTTATCTTAGTAAGACCTAATTATTTGATAGAGTTGGTGGGTCGAGTATCATCAGTCTTTCGACATTGAAATTGATTATACACCAGGAAAGAGAAATTTAATTACCGAATATTTGAGACAAAATATATAAATAGAGTAAATATGGGAGTCTTGTGATGGATGGGGATAATGGACCTTTTATATACATGAATCTAGACGCTCAAGAGTCCTATGGATGGGTATCTTGGACTTTGACATATGTTTTATTCATGATTTTTGGACTGGATTAAGACTTTGAAGTTGTATGATATGGGGGGATCAATTTTTAGAGACAAATTATAAGGTGGGAGAAATGATCAAGATGGTCTCTTAGTAGTGGAAATTATCTTCTCTTCTATGGTTGAGTATTGGTTCCTATCGGCATGTGTGGGGACTAAATGAGGGAGATTCATGATTCCAGATGGGTTGTGCATCCTATTTTGAAAAAGATGTATTATGATCTCTATAGATATTATTGATGGTTAGTAATTAAGAGATAGGTGGAAATATTTATGGCCATATATTTCACTTGTCAATAGGTGAATGCCGAGTATCAGAGTCCATCTAGGATTTTGCAGCATTGGACCATTCCTGAGTTGAAATGGGAAGATGTGATAATGGATTATATGAGGTGATTTCCTAGAAAAACTCGTAAGAATGATGTTTTATAGGTAATTTTGTATCGGATGAGTAAGGTATCCCACTTCATACTTGTCAGGAAAACCATCACAATTGATGATCTGGGTAGTAATTATGTTCCCAATGTGGTTTTCTTTCATGGTGTTCAATGGAGTATCATTTCAGATAAATATCATTTTTCAGCAACACATTTCTAGATGGGTTATTGGATGGATATGGGATCATGAGATATTTTTAGCATATCCAATCATCCAAAGACATATAATCAATCTAATAAGACTATTAAGGACCTAGAGGATATCTTACAAAACTTTGTTTTGGATTTTGGTGGTTCATGGGAAAAATATAGGGCAGTCATGGGGTTTTTTTATTATAATAGATTCTAAGACTCGATCCAAATTGAACCTTTTAAGAATTTGTATGGAATTACATTCAATTATCCTCTTAGTTGGAAGGAGATAGATGGGTTATCACTTGCTGGGCCTAGTCTCATGCATCATACATCTGAGTAGGTTCAGTTGATCATACAATGGTTAGTGACTGCATAGATTAAGAAGAATTATAATACTAACAATATGAGACAACCTCTAGAATTCAAGGTTAGTCACCATGTTTTTCTCTGTGTATCCTAGATCTGGGAAACAATGTATGAGTAAATAGGGAAATCTACCACCTATGTTTTCTAGGATATTTGAAATAGTGTCAGGGATTGGTCCAGTGGCATACCATTTATCCCTCCAATGATTCTACAATACCTTTAATGGAATGTTCCAGATGTTGGAACTAAAAAAATATTTCATCCAAACCCTTCTCATGTGATAGATGTTTCATAATTTGACCTTTATACTATTACATCCTTTGAGGAGATTTCGATACGATTTTTGGATATTATTGGTAAATTTATTGTGGGGTTGGACAATACCATTTTTTTTGAGTGTAGTGGTACCATGGGAGAGTTTAGGAGGACACCTTGGAGAGGGATTATGATATGAAAACACATTGGCCATAATTATTCACTAAGACCTCACAATTACACTTGGAGTAGCTTGTGGACAAGCTTTTATTTGATGGGGAGCTTGTAGGATCCCATATTTTTCTTTGAACATTCCTCCTTCTGTTTTCATTAATCCTTGGTGGCTGAGACTTATTTAAAGTTTGAGATCCTGTGTAAAAGAAAAAAACCAAAAAAAAATTGTTCATTCTTTTTTGAATTAATTTATTCTAGGTATAAATGGGTTACTTGTTAACATGGGTTCGTGGTAAGTTTTTTAGTCTTAAAATGGGGTTCTGGTTTTATATAAGGAAGAAGGACTCAAAAACCATAAACAGAATATTTTCACATGATGTAAATAAAATACATATCACATAATTGTTATAGGATTTTAATAAAATAAATCTGAAATTGTGGTTTTTAGCGTATTTATTTAATAATATTTATACGATGTGTAACTACATTACATACCATTTAATTCACCAACATGTTGTTTTAAACATTCTATGCATCTAAATTATCTTTTTTTAGTATTATATCTTCTCTTATCGACCCTAGGTTATTCTCTTGGAAGTTTTGGAGTGCCAACTTCCCTTCTGGATGCCTCGTTTTTATGAGAAATACCTAGTAAGTCATTACAGTCAGATTTGTCCCTTATGTTTCTTCTTCTACAACCATTGTAGGTGAATCCATTGACTAATTCATTTGTTGGTTTTGATCTTGATCAGTTATTATATAAAAACATCTTTGTAATAATCTTCACCTTCTTTGTTGTGTGATTTTTCCTTTGGGAGTGTTGTTTGATCATCAGTTATAGGTAGGGGTCTAATTCATAACCCTATTGTTTTATAATTGGAAAATTTTAAGCAATATTGTGATTGTGACAGCATAATTTTCCTATGATTCAATTAAATAAAGAGTGGGATTATTCCTTCAATTATTTGTTTCAAATTTTCTCCTTACCTTATTTATGGCTACCCATTGGATGAGTGAACCATAAATATAATTTATTTTGAAAATGGATTAAATTGTGTTTAGCATGATATAAGACCTTAGGTGATTTCTTGATATATAATCCTTAAATTGTGGACTATTTTCTTATTGATATAACTATTAATTAATTTTTATATAAATGAAAGTGGTATTTGAAAGATAAATGATAATTCTCATAATTAATCATTGGGAATAGTGATGTGGTATTGTGATATCCACTATGTATATGTTCCATGATGTAATGCTTATATATCGGTCTTAACCCTGAAACCTTCACACTTATATGATATAATTATAATATTGACTAGGCTTAGCCTAGTCCAATGTAGTAATTCTTAAGGAATAGGTTGGAGTGACACTAACATTATTGAACCACTTGGTCTTCTAAAAGACATACTACCAGAAAAAACAAATTACCATACCGAACATATGATGCCAAAAAAATGTTATGTTCTCCAGGAATGATCTCTAAAAAACTAAATTCTTGACCAAATTATTTCATATTGTTTCTCATGGACCATGGATCACTCATAAAATTACCTAACTAAAACACATATTAATACAAGTAAAATGAATCTAGTCCTTTGAAATATGTATGGTACATTCCAATCATTCCATGGTTTAGAAGACTATATGGATATCAAGAAATTGTGAAAGAATTAACATGGATGTAGATTAAAAAATTAAATATGGGAACCTATATCATCCATCATATTTTCCTTAGTTGATGAAAATTGATTACGAGTTTCCTGAATTTGGAGATGATCCAAGAAACATTCGTCTTAAATTACTAATAGATGGAATAAATCCTTTGGGTTTATATAGTAGTACACATTATAAATGGCCCATCATGTTGGTAAATTATAACTTTCTTCCATGGTTATTAATGAATCAAAAATAGATTATGTTGTCTCTTCTTATCTCTGGAACAATGCAACCCGGTAATGATATTGATGTCAATTTGGATCCATTGATTGAAGATCTGAAATCGATGTGGGATAAAAGTGTTACAATCTATGATTCTCATAGATGTGAACAATTATTATTTAGGACCACATTGTATAGAATGATAAATGACTTCCCCTCTTATATAAATTTATTTGTCTACAACATTAATGGAATGTTGGGGTGTCCTATTTGTAAAAAATGAACAAAGTCATTTCAATTAAAATATTCCTCAAAGACTATATTTTTTATACATTATAAATTTTTACCTCTACGATATAAATAGCAATCCTGTATGACAACATAAAATGTGAATATAGAACATGGTACAACACCATCTCTAACAAAGGGTGATCAACTATACAAAAATGAAAAATAGATTTACACTATTTTTTGTAATCCATTTTAAATAAACCATAAAAAATCATGTTGGAAGAAGAGATCAATTTTCATTGAATTACTAAATTGGAATTCTTTGTATGTTAGATATTTTCATGATGTCATTCACATAGAAAACATATATTTGATAGTGTTATTGTGACATTGCTAAATGTTCTTAAAAATGAAAAATTGCATGAAGGATAGGTTAGAATTGATTGAAATAGGGATAAGGGAAGAGTTTTCACTTGTGAAGGGTAAAAGAAAGACTTTTCTTCCACTAGCTGCTCACACTCTATCTAGAAAGAAAAAATTACAATTTTTTCTTTTCCTTACTAGTGTAAAATTTACACAACGGTATTGATCAAATACCAATAATGTCATGTTAAGGACCAATTTAATGTTACAAGAAATAAAATCACATGACTATCATGTTTTAATGCAAGATTTAATGACGGTTTATTTATGTTTCATTCTACCTCAAAATTTACAACATATATTCACAATAATATTATTCTTTTTCAAATCCATATGTAATAAAGTTGTAGACCCGGTGATTTTTTCCATCACAAACAAGGATATTGTAGTTATATTCTGTGAATTAGAGAAGGTATTCCTACCATCATTATTTGATATAATGATCAACCAGATGGTTTACTTGGTTAGATATGTTCTACTATGGTGTCATATCCCTTACAGATGGATGTACCCCATTGAATGGTATTTAGATATTTTGAAAGTGTATTCCAAGAATTGAAGATGGAAAAAATGTTGTTTTTAAAAATTATATATTATTAAGAAGCTATTGAATTCTATACCGATTACCTATCATATGTTAAAATAATTGGTCTCCCAAATTCTCATCATAATGAACATTTTATGGGAGTAGGTATTTTCAAATGAGATGTTGTTACAATATACATGACAGAGTATGAGAAAGCACATCGTTACATATTACATAATATAGAATCTTTTTATCCTTATATTGAATCCCACAGAGAAATTCTTTGAGATTTTAATCCATCAAGGGCTGAAGTATGGATATGAAATACAAATAATAAATAGATTATAGGATGGTTTATAGATCAAATTTATAAGGAGTTATTTAAAAATATGAATTCAATTTCTCAATGACTTCAATGGCTAGCTAGAGGACCAAATGAAAATATTATATCTTACACTAGTTTTTTAATCAATGGTTATACGTTCTATACGAAAAAATGATGACATTAGTAAGATTAAAAATAGTGGTGTTACACTTATGGATGAAGTGATGCACATATTTGGTTCTAAGGATAGAAATACAATTTATGAAAATATGTCATATGTTGGCATTATCGAATAAATATATGAGTTGGATTACATAACATTTTAAGTGTCTCTTTTCAGTTTCAAATTGGTTGAAAATGTTAATGGAGTGAAATTTGATAAAATTGTCTTTGTGAAGGTGAATTTTAGTGTGGAAGGGGAAAAAGATGATCCATTCATAATGGATTCAAAAGTAGTTCATGTATTTTATGTGTATGATCCAATAAATAAGAATTGGTCTATTGTATTGCCGATAACTAAAAAAATGTTTACTCGGATGAAAATTCATTTGAGGATGACCCTTTCATTGGGAAATCACAATTAACTCATGTAAATCTCAATGTAGACAATGTCTTGTATGGTATAGGGGGCAACAAAGAGGGGATTTGGATTCTCATTAGTGGAACAAAATCATTTAAACCTTTTAAAAATTAAAGTCAATTCAATAAGAAGGTAATTTTTTTATATTATGTTTTTTCTCATTATATTATATGTTCTCTACTTCATTAACATAATCTAAATTAAGTATTCTACTAATTAGGAAGAAAATGTCTTCTACACATGATGGAAGACCAAATTATAATGAAGGAAACCTTTTGTAAATATGTAATGGTGATGTTGAAATATACATTCTCTCTTTACTGAAAAATTATATAATAATATATTTATTTAATTTTCATTATTCCTTATAGAGGTTGATTATTTTGTAATAGTTCTGTCTTTGTGTCATTCCTTTGTAGGACGAGCAACGACGTTATCTATTCTCAATCACAAAGGTAATCTTTATTTTTTTCATAGTAAAATAATTGTACCTATAATTAATGTATTATTTCATATTTATGTTTAATTTATTTATTTTTAATATTACTCACATAATAATTATTTTCTTATATAGGTGGATCATTTTTTTATAGTTGGAGTTATCTTTCCAACATTCATTCTTCTTCTCCCTCAAAACCATTTCACCCATGTAGTGTTGCATTAATCACGTTCATTCATGTTCTCTCCACAACCTTTGCTAGAAGAGAAATGATGCTGACTCTCCTCAATTAGATAGGTAATCTTGATGTTTTCATAGTAAAATCATTGTCCAAAAAATTACTGTATGGTTTCATATTTATGATCAATTTATTTCCTTTTATAAATACACACATAATAATCACTTTCGTATATAATTGGATTTTTCAACTTTAGTTGGGGTGTTCTGTCTAACTTTTATACTTCTCCTCCATCCAAACCATTTCAAACTTATAGTGTTTCATTTATCACCTTCTTTCATGATATCTAGACTTCTTTTTTGGGAATAGAAACAATGATGAATCTACTCAATTATAGAAGAAATATTGTTGTTTTCATAGTAAGATCATTTTGCATGGAATTAATTTATTGTTTCATATTTTTGTTTTATTTACTTAATTTTGTATTACTGATATAATAATTGTTTTCATATACAATAGGATTATTTTTTCCAATTTGGGGTTCTATGTCAAACGTTGATGCTTCTTCTCCATCAAAATATTTTCACCTGTGTAGTGTTACATTTATCTCTTTCTTTCATACTTCTCTCCACTGCCTTTGTAAGAATAGAAATGATTCTACCTCTACTGAATTATAGTGGTAATCTTTATGTTTTCACTATAAACTCATTGCCCGTATAATTAATTTATTATTTCATATTTATGATTAATTTTTTTCTTCTTAGTATTACTCACCTAATAATTATTTTCTTATATATTTTGATTCTTTTTTTTTACTTGGGGTGTTCTATCCATCATTCATCCCATTACCCACCAAAACATCCATTGACTTATTCTCCCTCAAAATCTTTATTTCCTTCAACGTTGAAATTTATAACTTTACTTTGATTTCCCCCCACTCCTCAATCACAGAGGTAATATTAATACTTTCATATTAAAATAATTTTCCACAAAATTAATATATTTTTTATATTCCTGTATAATTTATTTATTTTTAGTATTACTCCTAATTATTATTTTCTTATACATTTGTAATTTATTTTGACTTGATGTCGTTTTTTTGAAGCTTCTCATGCAGTGTTAGAATTTTGAAAAATAATGTTAATGGATGTCATAGTAACATTGACTGTTAGGATTTTTCTTAACATTTAGGATGTGTAGGAATCAGCCACACATTATTCTAACACATGATGTGACTATTATGAATCAATGAATTTATTTCTATTTTAATTTGATATTAAATTTAGAGAAAAGATAACTAATTGAATGTTTCCTTTATCAGTTTAAAAATGAAATTATAATTTAAAAATATTAACTCACTAAAAATCATGAAAACCCGCTTAGATTTTGATGATAATTTATGGAATTGATTCATAAATCATTTGTGACATGTAGGAATCAGTCTCACATTAAAACAATACATAATGTTATCATATGATTCAAAGTGCATGTTTCAAGTTTAAATTTACATTTTAGAAGAAAAAAAAGATAAGTGACTTACTCAAAACCAAGAAAACACATTTATATTATTTTGTTAAATTAGGAAAAAAACTAATAATTGATTTGGAACAAATAGAAATCATTCACTCATCAATCTGATGCGCATTGTGATCGGTACTACTCTAAGTACATCTTTATTTAAAATCGATATAAATTTTAGTAAGAAGACAAACTGACCTACTCAAAAATTTAGAATCCCATTCAGATTGTTTTCATAATTTAGGACAATGATCCATAATAAATTTGTGAATTATAAGAATTGACTGCATCTCAATCCGATGCATGGTGTGATTGGAATGACTCAAAGTGTGTCTTTTTAATTAAAATTGACATCAACTTTAGTGAAATTAACTCTTTCTGTTAATTTATTTCTTTATATTATTAATAACATAATAAATTTTTTCTTATAAAGGCACGTTATTTTTTTAAATAATTGGTTGTTTTTTTAGAAATAGCATGAGTCAGTCCATGATAAAAATATTAAGGAACATTGATGTTTTTGAATGTATGTAATAGATTGTATTTATGTAATTGTATGAATCAATGTTTGAAATATCTATTATATCATTTTTTCCTTGTGTTTGTGTTGTAAATTTTATTTCAGTTAACTCATGTATTGGGACTTGTTTTTGTTGATATCTGGTGTGTTTCTGGTGTTTCGGTGTGCTATTAAAGCACACTGCAGTATGACCCTCTATCAGATCTTTTAAAAGCTCTAATAATGGTCTAATTTATTAGCACTCATAGAAGTTCTAATAAAGGTATATTTTATCTCTCATGATAAAAGGTCCTTTATAAGTACTTATATAAGCACTGATAAATAACCCTTTATCAAGGATTTTATAAGCACTGATAAATGGTTCCTTTATCAGTGCTAAATTGAATCATTGATAAATGGTTACTTTATCAACAATTCTACATGTGATTATAAATGTATCATTTATCAGTGATTTTTTTACTACTGATAAAAGTCCCTTTTATCCTCACTTTTTAAATGCTGATATATATCTGGTTTTTAACCTCCCTCATGTATCTAGTGCTTTTATAGCACTGATAAAGGCTATTTTTGGCACTGTTAAAGATTAGTTTTATAGTATTGAACCACCTCTGCATATTAATATAACTAATTTTCCATCATAAACTCAAATATTTTGACATAAATATGGATTTAATAAATATAAATGATAGCTATGATATAAATAAAATTGTGGAAAGATAAAATATTATTTATTGTTATTTACTTATTGTTATTATAAAATGAAAACAACATTGTTTCATATGTGTGGACTACAATCTCTATAAATGTTGAAATTCATTTTTATATCCCTTAATTTTATGGAAAATTATAAAATTGTATATAATTACTGAATTTTTGTGAATGGGTGATAATATATAAAAAACAAACCAGTTATGGCATTACATATATGAATATGATTATGGAATATTAGTAAAATAAAATAAATTTTATTATATTTGATGTTAAAATCATTTATAAGGAAATTCATACCTAAAGTAAGGGTTTTATGTTACAATATTACCATATATATGGATTTATTATACTTAAATTTTTTATGATAAAATTATATTATCTATCTCTCACAAATATTATATCTTCTTCTCCTCTATTTATGTCTAGATATTACAACTTTACCTTTCATTTTCCTCTCTCTAAATACTCTAATGGTTGAAATATTTTTTTAAGGAAAACTATCTTTTTCTCTCTATTATGTTTGGAATATTTTCCATTATTTCCATATTTAATTTATAATGACACCAATAATGTTTTTTCTGATCTCTAATGAATGATTAATTTTAAATTTACCCATATTTTAATTTTGATAATTTTTTCAAAGGAATAATCTTATTGTTTTCCGAATAAGGTAATTTTTACCATTGACGTGAACAATTTTTTATAAATTTTATGATAGGTAAAAAATTCCAAGATCATGCCAACTATGATTTTCGATGAATATTACATTATCATTTCCATCATTATTTTAATAGAAAATGTTTTTCCTAATATTCTATAAATTTTTATATTTTTAAAAATAAAGTTCGAAATGAAAAGTTTATTTTCCCCATGAAGTGTTCCAATAATATTTTTAATGTAATTTAATCTACAAAAACATCCATTGATATTAATTATGATTTACTGTGGATATGATCCAATGATTTCATCTTTATTCATTATGTGGATGGTTTATTTTTATGATGGTGAATTTGTTATGAAACCTATTTTCTTTTCTAGATGTTAATATTCGATAAATTGATTAATTTTTTCTAAATCTCATTGTTTAAATATGAATATATTATGATTATGTGACTAGGGGGTTAATTATATCTCTCTAATACATTTATTAATGGTTAATTTTTTATGTGATTAAAGGCTACACTACTGATTTTGTCCAATCCCAAAAGATAGTACATAGATAGTTATCCCAAGCCTAATGCAGGTATATGGTTCTTTAACCCAAGCCTAACATATGAGAATTCCTTTGTCGGTATCCTTGGTATAGAATTTATATGATTATGAGAATGAAAATTATTCCATACCACTCTATATGAAATTTTCATATGCTTATGATATGATCTCAACACTCATGATCTTTTATTATTTTATGATTTATATATTATGATCCGCCAAAGACTTATTCTATGATTACAATAAATAAATTTTTGTGTATGAGTATAAAATTTTAATAGCATATTCTCATACCCTTTTAATAATGTTATTCGATCATATGAACATTGTATGTTATCTCCCAGATTATCCTTTTCTAAGAATATGACCTCACCCATTCTTATGTTTCCTTTCACCCATGTTATGGGGAAATGTTCTAAGTAGGGAATGACAAAGAAGTGTACTATATGAGAAGTAATTTGTGGGATATGTTAAATATCGTTTATAAAATGATATTATTGTGTATCTAGGCTCAAAAGAAACTAAACTATTATGGTTTTAAGATGTGTATTTCCATGATATGTATTGAATAATCATATATAATATTGTTATATTTATGAATATAATATTTGGGACAACATAGTTGGTATTAGAGTAGGGTTTATCATTTTTTAGATATTAATATTGGAGAACTTTGTTGATAACCCTTGGGATAAGCCAATGTATAGGATAACATCCTAAATATTTGGAATATATTCCTACATAGATATTGATAAGTAAATGTGTTTTTGGAACATATTTATCTACGTGTAACAATTATAAAAGGGTTATACTGGGTATTAATTCGATCATCACCAGTGAAGGATAAGTAGTCTTAATAATGAACACATAACTAGACACTCCTAGGTAATTTGCATAGTTTAATCTACATATTATTTATGAAACATTATGATTACTTAAATGGAAGAATCTATGAAAACCTACTATAAGAGAAAGTGATATTAGAATATCTTAATGTTTCAAATATAGAAAATAAGGTGTCATGATTTATACATCAAATGAATGGTTGTTTATGATTATATGATTACCCAATATGATTATTTATTCTCAAAATATTCATTTTGGTATTAGAAAATGGATAGAACTAAGATAAATAATGTTAACACTAAATAAGACATATGATTCAATGATTTTCCTCCAATGTAACTTAATGCTATGTTATCTAGAATAAACATTCTTATTTCCATGCTTACAAAAAATTCTCATGCCATAAATCATGTTTATCTTCCAAACAAGAATATGTGGAACAACATACTACTGATTCCATCATGAGGAAACATCCACCACATTTTAATGGGTATTATGATCCACTAATTTAAATTAAATTGATCAATACCACTGAAATGATATTTTCTATTCTATGGTGTTGAAATCATAAAATAGATATTTTGGTTTTTTTCATTTGTAAGGTGAAGCAGACCAATGATGAACTCTTTTTAAGAATCATAATCAATAGAACAAAATTTACATCCTAGAGTGGGATGAATTTATAAGGTTTTTTACAATAATTACTACCCTCATATTATTCGTATGAAAATAGAGAAGAAATTACATGATGTAAAATATAAGGATGATGAATCCATTAGTATCTATGAGATAAATTTTACCAGAATTTAAAGGTATACTTTTGGTATTATCAATTAACCTAATATTATGATTGATATAATATTTAGTAGCTTAAAAAATATTCCCATAATTATATATATATATATATATATATGAAACTTCCATAGTAATGAAGAAATCATTCATTATTCTCCCAAGGTAGAAATGGAGATCAATGTCAGCCATCAATCTCATGATTTTGATAAGAAGAGATAGATCGAATGAAAAATAAAATCTTGTAATAATAACCATAGAGGGATGAATAAGGGTCCAGTTTTATAAAAAAAGTATAGAAATGGACATGGAAAAAATTGTCATACATACAGTAATAATATCTTTAAGTGTGAAAAAAAATGTCATTGGAGAAAAAGTTGTAACATACCTCCCTAGATCACTCTATGAATAGTAACCAGACTGATTCACCACATGACCTTAGAAACACCTCCCCAAAAACTATAGTATTTTGACTTGAAGTAGGGGTCTAGGAAGGTACTGTACAGAGGCTATACCCCTTGTATTAGAGTGAGAAATAAATTTATTAATCTTTATATATAATCCCTAAATAGTAAATTGAAAGAAAAATATCATAAATATAAATAGTTTATAAAAAATACACTAAGTCCTAAACAATCCTCTCATACACACAATTGACTACTGACTTGGTCAATTACATATACAGGCCAATAGAAAATAAAATCAGAACACTTTATTCATACTGACATTGAACCAATCTGCATCCCAAGGTCCATTTACTCAAATGACGCCCCTCACTCAAGTAGATGCGGGCCTCAGCCAAACATGTTATTGAAACCAAGTGTGTGCTTGCTCAAGTATACCTATGTTGTAACAAAATGAGTATAGTGAAAGTGAAAAATGGTTAGTAGGACACTACCAAATTGGTTTCATAATAACAAGTATATGGTATGATATGTGTATGTGACATGATCAACTGAAATAAAAAAATTACTACCGAATGCAAATAAATAAAAAAACAATTGATCCTTAGGTTCATGTCCCGGATTGACTATACATATTTCATATAGTTACAGGGTGTCTTTGAGCTCTTTGTGAGGACCATTCATAAAAAGTAACATGTATGATTCAAATAAAATTCATTACTAGCTATATCATCATGACATTGTGGTCTCGTCCCATGGTTGTCCAACATCTAGGCTCCATATCCATTTTTTTTAAAGGTTGGGGCTGAAGCCTCATTTTTATTAATAAAGCAAAGCAAAGACCTCTTTAACTAGGTAGAGGGAGACCCATTACATAGCCCGAAGGCCCAGTGGGATTGTATCCCGTTACATAGGGGATCCATTAGGTGATAGTCAATGCATCTAGATCAAAATCCAAGTCAACCATAACAATAAACCACATGACTCTAGAAACCCATACCAAGGTAGTTCATGTTCCCATTTCCAAATTCATGGTGGCCTTAATTATATCTGAGCTTCAAATCCATGGAATCTCCTATATTGATCTCCAATGTCGTGGCTTCTCCCATATTTATACTACCTCAAATTCATAGTATCCCATATGTGCACCCATATCCATATCCATGGCAACCCCACTCTTGTCACACTTACCCTAATGGTCCTATATATCCCTATGAAAATAATGAAAATACAAGAGTTGACAGAATGCCTCCACTTAACACCATTATCTACATCCACTTGGGATCACCAATCTGACATATGTTCCATGATCACACCTGTAAGCATGTAAAAAACACCATTTCAGAGGTGGTTAGTCAATGGGGAACTCATTGGGTCCCCCGTGTTCAACCCAAGCATAGGAACCCCAATTGGCTCCCCAGTTCCAATTTTATGGTCTTGAGTTAACAACCAATTCTTTAGGGGAATCACATCCCCTATATCATCAATAGGGTATCACAAATTCACTAACTACATGGGGACTCACTACAAGGAAATAAAGAGATCATCCATATCCCATCTCGATACTTAAGGGTGATTTGGGTCTATTAACTCACCCATCATGACATCGGTCTACATAATGACTATTTAACAAGGCATAGTGACATATGAAGTTAAAGGATCACTTATGCCACCCTCATGTCGATGAGCCCAAATAACTAAAATATAAATGGGATCCGTAAGACTGACTTGGCAATGTTATTATAAGCTCGCACTAACCCCCACCATGGAGTCTTCTCAAGAACCTAATCATGGGATAATCAGTCTCATTTGGTATAGACTCAACTTTTAATTGGTCTGTAGGTCAATGTCTCAATAGTACTAGGCTTATCCATCAGAGGTTGAGTCAACAATGTATTAGGCAACAGTTCTTCATGACCCCTAACACTCACTCATTTTAATTATAAATTCCAAATTTTTTAATATAAATCACATTAATTAAATTAACAAGTGGAATAAGTGTATTTTCAGAGCATACTGATGGAATAGAAACAAATAAAATAGGTCGTATTTCTCGTACATCATACCACCAATATCATTCAAGATAATTTATAATTTCCTCAAAGGCTCGATATCTATGTCAAGGCCCAATGTGGATCATCTTAACTTATCCTCAATAAAGGACAACCATTTTAACGACTTGAACATATAGATCAAGTCAAAAATCAATAATTAATCATAACATTTATAATTAATTAATTAATTCTATACCAACTTGGAATAATATCAGATAAATTAGTGGTTCATCATGCCATACAAGACACACATCCAACAAAACATCAAGGGTCTATCGCACACTTTGATCCCTACACCAAGAAAAATATAAAAAATTCAACACAAAATCAATAATAATGTTAAATTATGTTTAATAAAAAACCAAGTAAAATTAATAAAGTGATGCATAATTGTTGAAATAAAATAAAAATGTAGGTGTATTTTTCCTCAGGTCATCCTTTTCCCAGGATGTATGAATGCCCCAAGGAAATTAAGTAACTTTACAGTCCTCATATGAAATATCAATTTTCAATCTATATCAAAATGATATAGAATTAGTGGGAATGAAAAGTATAAGATAAATGATGTGGGATAAGATCTTTTACAATGAATCATTTTTGAAAATGATTGAGAATCACACCTCATACATGTGGGGAACCATGTGAGAACAAAGGGGGATAGGACACTAGCAACACACACAAAAGAATGATAATGGAGGGAGTCCAGCTCTATAAACCAATGGATTGGGAAATGTTATTGTTCCACCTATAAAGGACACTGGCTATATACTGGCTACTATAAGTAGATATTTCTACTTCCATACACCACCAGTGAGCTAGTGTCTCTACTGTAGGTTTAGATATAACACCAACTCAACCTCTTACAAGGATCCTATGGGCCCCTATGATGTCTCTTGAACCTCAGAACATGACAAAAATACCTTATTTTAGGTGTCTGAACCTTCCGAATTTTATTTTGAATCCCATTTCAAAATCGATCCCCTCAAGAAATTGGAAAATTCAAATTTCCCCTAAAATTAAATGATTTTATAGACCTAAGGTTTTAAACCCACCTGTTGAATACTTCATATCATTGATAATTTTTGGTGGATATCCAAACACAAAACCCGACTTAATTTAGTCTCCAAAATCAACTTAGGAAGCCACCTTAAATATCTCACTGCTCAATATGCTTTTAAATAAAAATTTTAATATGCAACACTTAAACAACCAATAATAGAGCCATTGCTTATGGACATCACCAAAAAACCAAGATGACATGTACTTAATCCCATATATCCCAAAAACAATCATCATGTCATCATCCAATAGATCATTAGGCCTATAGAACTCCCCACCATGTGGATTATCACATGAAAGCTAATATCAAGCTACTGTACATCCATCGTCATAATTTCTTTTTGAAACACATATTTACCGTCACAAAAACTCTACTAACATAGTTCCCAACTAAACACCAAGTCATAAATGGAAAATAATCATCCTAATATAAATTTTGATCGAAATAAATAAAATTATAATTGATCATGCTTAGAACCCAATTAAGATGGTTTTTTCTTGAAAATAGTTATACAATTCCTGAAACACATTTTCATGCCCAAAATGACATACCTAAAGTAGCTCCCACCTCACTACATTCAATTATATATTGGAATAGTGGCCATACCTCCTCTATACAACCCATATAAAAAATGATGTTCTACCTCCTAATATACTCATTAACACCCAATCACGATGCCTTTAATCTTAGAGGTATTTTGTGACCATCCAATTTCTCAAACTGCTGTCTATACTCAAATCCTAGTTTATCCACACAGTTGAAATCCCAATAAAAAATTCCTCCTTCATTATATAAATGTTAGTAGAAAAAAAATTTGGATCTAAAACATCTGGATCAACACAAGACACTCTGATCGAGATGCACATCCTTAGACTCCAATCAATACTATAATAGAATTTGTATCTGGCATTCATCAAGAAATCAAATAGTACTTTGGGTAACTGTTTTTGTTTTTGTTAGAAAGATAAAATAATATTTTAATGACAATCTTGTAGTATTATGAACATTCTTATTAAAGGTTTGCTTGTTTGCGACTGGAATCCCACTCTCCACTATTGAAGAATCCCTGTTATTACGATGTCAAAATAAGTAAACAATCATTATGGCACATGCCCCTCCCATCGCCAATCATCGCAACATAAATAAACAAACCCACTCACTCCAGATCTCTAAACCATAACACCAATTCATCATAGATTCCTATACCAATGGATTATTATCCTTGACACTCTCCAAATACATCTAAAACAATAGCTACATTGATAACATCCTATGGTGGGTTCACCACCATATTGATTTCCTCATACCATTATTCGGGAAAAAATTCAATGGGTCCTATTATAAAATGAGTGTTTCTCATCCCATTCCAATATCAACCTATACATGAACACCTGATTCTTCCAAAAAGGTCCAAAAACGAATATTTGTAGTAAAATACTCAATAAATCACCCAACTAATGCCCCCATGATTCATATGTCACCAAGACTAGGCTGATTCTGCCCAATGGTAGAGTATTTGCATCAAACTAGATTCCCCCATAAAAATCATATTCAAGATCAATCACCCAAGATGTTCTATTTTTTCTCACACAACCTCCATAATCATGAAATAAATATATATTTTAAGGTTCCCATCCTTGGTCTATGATAATTCAACCTCATCTAAATCTTAGCTTCCCCCGACAGTATTCTAGTCCTGAACGTCCATCCGTACTCAAAAACCACTTCTAAAAGTACATCCAAAATACACATATAAAGATATCAACCTAGTATTTCCCATGAAGAAAACATTGATATACATGTAACTATTACTCAAGGTGCAACTCACATCACAATTCAATGGCATCACCATGCTAGAGTCACATACCCCGTAACACCACATGTGCACTAATCTCACTACAAAGCACCTGTATATGCGTCCAATCTCAAAGGAAACCACCAAACTTGGATAATACATCAGATAGTGGACCTCGATCAAACCAAACAACAACCCAATAGGTTCCAATTAAAACAAAGGGTCTCTAGGTCCCCCACCACACCCTACCAGTCAGGTCTCCTGCTAAGGTCACTTAGTAAAACCACCCATACCTAGGAAAAAACTCATTAAAGGTCATATTGTATGACATAAAACATGAACCACCATAACCCATATCTTGGGGAACCATCCTATATTATACTCTCTACATTACATTTCTCCCTAGTGGATCAGGTCTCACTGATCAAGAGGTATATAGTTAATGAATTCTTTCTAGACGATCTATATCAAACCAAATACATGGTGTTCAGTTAGATAGAATTATATTCAAATGTATATTTTAAAGAAATTTATATATATATATATATATATATGTGGTTATTTATAATTTACATAAATGAATATAAATAATAAAAACATGCATCAGGTTTGTCATTAGGCATCTAATTCCACTTTGACCGACCAGGACCACTACACCTCATATGCACATGGACTACATTTTCATCCTCATCATCGAGGTTCTTCACATATATTCACATGAACAACCATAAATTTTAAATACATATACAACTTGGAAAATATGAGTTATGATTATCCAATTACTTATATGGTAAAATTACATAGGACTAGTTGATGAAACTTGAAACAACTTAGCCTCTATCATTAGGCAAATCACAAACTAATAGGTATTTGTGTCTTAGGAATCATATGTGCTAAATGCCCATTGAATCAATAGTATAAGATTACAAATTAAATCACCAGCCTCTTGATAATGGTCCATGATCATAAACCTATCCTAAACCATAAAACACAAACATCAATGTGATTCACTGAAGTTGAAATCACATACAACCATTACATCAAGAGAAATAATTAAAATCACACACTCGTAGTATCCTGGAATTATTATCCAAACAAGTGTTCTCCATACAGAAATCCAATATCCATCAGAAGATCTGACATATTTCTAAATATATAGTATAAAAAATTTTGTACTAATAAGATAATAAAGAGATCTCTAATACCATATTGAATTCCCTATTTCATCTCACTTGATAAAAAATAACTATAACGATTCCCCACATGTCCTCAAGAACCCATCCCCAAATTACAGAGCCTTCTAATTTTCAGTGAGGGTCTTCAGAGGTAATGTGTAGAGGCTATACCCCCTATATCAGAGTGAGAAATTAAATAGTTAATCAATAAATATAATCCCTTAATAATAAAATGGAATCAAAAGAAGATAGGATTAAATAGGCTATAATAAATGAATTACAGCAAGTCCCAAACATCATTGTCATACATATAACTAATAGACCACTTGTCCAACAACATATATAGACTAAATAAATAAAAAAAGATATATCCATAATGACCTTGATCAAAACCCCATCCAATGAACCATGTACACATTTGAGCTACCTCACTCAACCAGACTTAGAACATAGCCCAGCCTATACCAACAACCAAGTGGACATATACTCAGGTACCCATATACAGTGTTGGCCAAAGTAGGTTTTGAATACAAAAAAAATTATGACACCACCAATTTAGTCCCATACTAACAAAATTATGTTGGTATATTTTAATGTTACATGTCAACCGAGAAAAAAACCCATGTAAATGTAAATAAATAAAATAGTCTTCAATACATAGGTATATGACCCGGATGGACCATACCTACTTTATTTAATGTTATGGTGTCTTCAATAATTTTGGAAGGAAAATTTCCCCCATTTTACATAAAATATTAAAATCCATATAATCCCCAACTATATCCTATAAAAATATGAGGTCCCATCGCACGATAGTTCATCATCAAATCTCTAAATCGATGGTATCCCCAATTCCATGTTAGTCTAACTATGCATTTGAATTCAAAACTATGGTAACAATAACTATATAACTGACTACATTTTAGACCCATCCCACAGAAATCTTTGTGTCTAGATCAAAATACTAGGAAACCATAACCAAAAATACCATAAACCTAGTGACCCATCCAATAGTAGTGTGTGCATACAACTATAGATCCATGGCAACCATATCCATACAATGTGTGGATTCCTAGACAAATCCCTGGTCGTACATGTGTCTTTCTCTAAATTCAAGGTGGCCATAACCATAAATCACAAGAATCTGGGGACCTTTCCAACTGGAGTGTGTGTGTATGGTTCTAAATCCATGGAAACAATGACTATAAATCCCACAAATCTGGGGACCATCATATGGTAGTACATGCATCTAGATCCAAATATAATATATAAATTACCATAAATCCCATGAATATGGGGACCAATCCCACGATAGTACATTGGTTTAAATCCAAATCCATGACAAACAAAACTATATTTGAGAAAAAATTAATGGTATATCCAGTACTAAGCTCCAACTCCAAGGAATCTCCCATTCGTATATCGACTCCAATTTATATTATCCCATCAGTGTACCTAGTATCATATCCATTGTATCCTCTAACTTATTACATCCTACCTAAGAGAACATTCCATAACCCCCAAAAAAATGAAAATAAAAGGTTTGGTTGAGATCCCATTCCCAACAACATAATCCACTTCTCCTCATTCTCACCAATCAAGTACAGGTTCCTTGGTTACACCCACTACCATCTCACATACACCAAATCAGGGTCGGAAGGTCAATGGCGCACCCACTAGGGTCACATTGGGAAATATAAGTAACAGCACCCCAATTGGGTCTCTGATCTTAATTTTTGGTCTCGTGTCAACACCTACTGATCTAGTGTAATCACATCCCCCAAAATCATCAATTGGGTAGTATATCCATACCAACTAAATAGGGACTCATACCAAGGGAAACACAAAGATATGCTCCACAACATATCTCATTCCTCAAGTTCACACCTGGTTATTCCAATAACCCAACTTGTTTATGGTGTTCTAAAGGTGTATCCAACTAGGAATAGCCACATTATAAGGGACATAACTTCTTGTCCCAGCTTCATCACAATAAACCTAGAAAATATGTTGTCTAAAATGGATTCCTAGGACCCACTCAGTTAGTGTTTTTTAATCCCATAATCATATTCTACAAAGAGGATTCTAAATACCTTAAATATGGGTTAATCAGTATCCTCCAGTTTAGCCTCACCTATCTGGAGTTTTGGAGGATAACTAGTGTCTCTAAAGTCCTGACCCCAACCATCAATGATCAAGGTGAAAAGATAGCTCACAAGGTATATTCAAAACCTCAAGCACTCATTAATTTTAATTAATAAAATTTAATTTAATTAAAATTAATTTTATTTATTTAAATTAACAATGGGTATCCCTTTTAGGGGAATACTCGAGAATCCAATTAAAACACAAACAATGAAATTAAGACGTAGGTATATTACACACAACCATCTACATCATTAATGTATCTTTAATATTTCCTCCAATGAATGAATGCTCTACAAAGGCCCACTGATATCCCTATAGCATTATCCTCGAACAACCAATCTTATTTCAATAACCTGACCCCCCCACTAAATCATAATATCATTAATTAATTAATTAATTCAAAACAAACTCTGATTTATCTGAGATAACTCAATGGGTCAAACTTCCATGCCAAAAGCACCTCCAACAATAGTCATAGGG
This sequence comes from Viscum album, assembly GCA_963277665.1. Classification (NCBI taxonomy): domain Eukaryota; kingdom Viridiplantae; phylum Streptophyta; class Magnoliopsida; order Santalales; family Viscaceae; genus Viscum; species Viscum album. The sequence continues at coordinate 1,154,670,829 of OY728135.1, forward strand.
TTTATCTCACACCCTTGGTCCATTTTCGGGACGAATCCCCAAAACCAATTCCAAATATATAAGTATTTCAATTTAATTTTAATCTCAATCCAAGGAAAAAATCAAGGTACTATGTATCATTAATGAAAATATGAATGAAAAATGAGTACGTCACCTCATGAAATTTGTATGGACCTATTGTTGGGTGTTAAAAATTCTGCAAGTGTGAATAAGGTAATTCCATTGAACTGGATAAAGGGTAGAATTATAACCCAATGAATATTGAAGAAAATATTTCAGTGGATGAAACTGTGAAGAAAAAATCTCTTAATGGACCATGGCTCGGCATGGAGTTACACCATGTCGTGAAGCATCTATAAATGATATAGTTCATGGAAGGAGGTGTTATCGCTAGTACCCACAAATAAAATAATGTAATTTGCATGACTGAGGAAGTGACTTCCACTCTCGTAAATGATTATCCACTGCAATATAAATAGTTCATAGGACGGGGAAATACCATCAACTCCTATAAGTGAAAGTAATTCATTTTTTAGATCGAGGTAGTGATTTTCGCCCCCCACGAATGACTACTCCATACTCACTATGTCATTTGTGGGTTTGAGAAACATCTGTGGGATCCTATAAAAGAGGCCCTATAGACTACTCTGAATGACCATCCGTGTCATTATTCTGTCCATGTGCCCTTCTAAAAATAATACCTTGAGGGGGTCCAAAGGAGAAGGACTAACTAATTAAACAAGGAAACTAAAATAAAGAATTATAAATAAAACGAGCATTGAGTCACTACAAAAAACATAGCCTTTCAATAATTTACCAGTAGGTAAAATGATTCCATGTTATAGTAAGGAAAAAAATAATAAATCATCTTGTGGTCCATGTGCGAAAAATCCCTTTATAAATACAACCCCACGAGACACAAAATATATGGGCCATTTGTGGGAAAATATCTTACATACAAAAATGATTTGAATGAGGAACCCTACCCTATAGAGAAAAATAAGATGTAGGAGGAACTCGGACACACATAAAAAAATGTTACACGTGTGAAACTCAGTCTTATGAAGTAGCACGCTACATGGGATGAACTCGGGTCCTCATATCACAGTGCTATGCAGAACTTACAATCACCCACGTTGCACTATGCTCTGCAGAGGGAACCATATCTTGCATAAGAACCTGCTATGTGGAATGGTGAATCCTAGGGAGCTACACTCTTTGGATCTCATCACTCCCTTCTGTCATGTCATTGTCCCCCAATGGGGCCCCTTCGATGAACCAGTCTAATGGAATTAGGCCAAAACCTCATCCAAATCTGCCTAACATATATTATCAAATAATCATGCACATCAGTGTGTCACTTTTTAGTTTCCATTATCATTGCAAGTGTGTTTTCTTGGGTAATCTCTAAAATATGGTGGAGCCTCATAATATCTTCATGTGTACATTTCCATGGTAAAGAGGGTTGAAGTGTGGCTGATTATCACCTATCGACTGTTAAAAGGTCTAGTGCACTACTAATGTGTATAGAAACACTCATGTAAAATCCTTGGTGATTATAGAAATTTTAGAGTCGATTTTTTTTAATTGGTTGTCTTTTGATCATGGGGAGATTTTTTTAGAGACTATATGAAATTATTGATTAATAGATATTGATTTAATATTTTAATAATGATTGTTCTCAATTAATAAATACAAAGTTATGATTGTGATATACTTAAACATTTCTGTATATTGTATTAAATTAACACCCACTTCACAAGATGACTTTGATCATAATTTTGAATTGGTAATGCCTTAATCAAAACCATGAATTAACTTAGTGTTATAATCAATCAAAACATGTTTATGTTAGTGTATTTACAGTTCCAATAATCAATGGGGTTGACATATTAAAGAAAACATTTCATTAATCCATGAACTTTTGAGTTTAGCATACACAATGTGAATCTAAAAAATATTCGTTGAGAAGAAGCTCTCAATCACTTAATATCCCCAATTTATGACTCAAACCAATGGTATATTTACATATCCATAGATATGGTTAGTAATATAATAATATGTGTTTATGGTGATTAATTATAAATAGAATGAAAATAATAGGATAAAAAATTGTAGTGCATCAAACACACATACGAACGGTGATGATAATTAAAAAAATACATTCAATTGAATGAGAAAGTGGAAGAAGGGAAGGCATTTTAACTTGATTTAAACTATTTTAAGATAATTAATTTTTTTGAATAGAAGGTGGATGATTGACAATGAAAATGGAGAAGAAAATTTCATAAAAATTGAAATGAAATTGAAAACAGCTTACATAAAAAAAGTTATCATCCACGAAAAAAATAGAAAAATTGAAATTGAATGGAAAGGAATGAAAAAGAACACGAAAAAAAATATAAGAGGAAGGGTCTATTAAGTGAAAAATTGAGTTTTTATGGTCCTTAGAGGAATTTGTTAAGGATTTTTTCTTACAAATGTGTCTTATTATATTCTGAAATTCCACATCCTTGCAAGGACAATAAGGTAATGTATTTATAGAACAAGGAGGTGGACTATTTTCATTCCAAATCTGTCCCCCCACTTGTTATGCCGATTGGATACTCCAGACATCATAATCAGAAGAAATATTCTTATTCAAAATTGTATATATTAGTTTTGAAAGTCTACTGTCAAAATTTTTTGGCTACTGGATTTAAGGATCCAATGTTTTGGAAGTTTGATTAGCAATTTTGATATATCTATTTCAATCCAAACTTTTTCGAAGGCTGAAATTTGAATAGGTTTTCGAATTGGGAGATTCCATCAAATATGAACCATTTATTATAGAATATCATCCAACTATATAATGGCTTTAACAATTCAAAATATCATCTCATATGGATGTCTATATCAGGATAACATTTAATTATTTTTTATTGATTGTAATTCTTAGACTGAATGTTGGTCTGGACATAATTTAGGAACATTTTTGGTGGATTTGGGAATGGAAATTTTTATCCATGATCAATTGGATTGTACCCCAACATTTTGTAGAGATTTAAAGAATTTGTACTTCTGTATTGAGCCCATAAATTCTATCTTCAAGGCTGGTCCAATTTATTTATAGATTCATTATACCTTTTTAGGGGACTCATATGACCCTTCAAAGGGAAAAAATGGCCAATGTTTCTTTCTAATGGTATTTTGGAAATTGAATACGGAACCCTAAAAAATAATAAAATTTTGATTAATAGGGTGATATTTATATATAACATAGTAAACTGATTCAATTGGATTAATTTAATTAATGCTCAAAAGTTATATTTAGTAGTAAAACATAGGTATTTCACACTAATTATGCACTTTTTAATGAAAATTTATAAATGGATTAGAAAAAATAATTATGAATAAATGATTTACATAAACTCCCCCAAACTTAGTCTTGTGAATGTCATCATGAACAAAAAATATTAAAACATAATAAATTCAGTCTCAGTCCCCAAAAAAATTAATTTTTCTCCCCAATCATGGGAGGATTAGACCATTTCACTCATCCATATTGAATTCCACCAAAAATTGTTACATACACAATATTTAAATAAAAATTCATTTTTCATGCTCAAATTAAAAATTAAAAATGTAGGAACTCAAAAAATTCTCCTCTTAAGATGATAAAAAATTATTTCTATAGGATCACTCATTCAGAAACCAAAAGTGAAAATCCTAGAGTTTTAAAGAGCTCTCAACTTTTGTACCCTACCCTAATGTGCACAAGAATAAAGATGTATTTTTGGGGGGGTTTGTGGCTATGGGATGGTAGAAATTTAATTTCCAAAAGAGTGGAATAGAGGGGTAAAACACCAGCACGGTTAAAACAATGCATAATTGCTTTTAAAATGAAGTATGGTGTGAAATAGAAATACATATTTACAAGGGAATTATTTGGTCATGAAAGACACCCAAGGGGATGAAAATTTCAAGAGGATTAAAATATGACATATTTACAAAACACAAAACTTCTCCCAATGACATAAGTTTGTTTTGTATTTTATGGAATATTGAACTTGAAAGAGATCTAACACTCAAATCCCATCCAATGTTTTATCTCCTCACAACACTAATTATAATAGTTATAACAATATCAAAGGTTGAGGAAGTGTGATTTTTTACATTCCCAAGAAACAAATCATTTTTTGTTTTTTTTGTTTTTCAATTTTTTGTATAGTTTTCAACGAAATTTAAAAAACGACATAAATGAAAAACCATTCCCCAAACTCACTGAATGAAAACCTATCCCCACATTGAAATAGATGCTTTCCCTAAAGTATATGATAACATGTTGAGAATTCAAAAATGCTTACCCAAAATGAAATCCATCCCCCCCATATGTAAATTTCAATAAATTATGAAATATAATTCCATGTATATGTTGGGTTGGACAAGGTATTGAGCTTATAATATAGATTTCAACGAAAAGGTTTTCATAGGCACTAAGGGGCATTCAAAAGAAGGATTGTAGTAAGGTAATGGAAGGTATTTGGATATTTTGATTCTCATGTGGTTTAGAAAATGACTTTATAATATTAATTGAGACAAAATTAGGAAATTCAAGCCGAAGGTTCACTAAATGAAGACTCGCAATTGGGGGTGAACAACACAAAAAATTTAAAAATGGTTATAGGTGACCTTACTATGAAAGATAACATTGTCTATCATGGGTGGGGAAGAGTTATTTTCCAAATGAAAAATTGATCATTCAAAAATTTTTGGTTTTGAAAAAATATTATTTATCCAAATTTATTTTGAAAAAGAAAAAAAATTGGATGAAATCTTGTCTTTTGAATCTAAAAAAATGTTGGAAGATTTTTCAAAAGAGGATGGTGAATAATTAATACTCATTTTTTCATATTTTATTAGTTTTTTATATGGACACTCCCACACAAAAGATAAAGAGTAAACAAAAACATTGATGAGGAAAATGGTAATAAATGAAAATGAGAGAGTAAGAATAAGAGAGAGAGAGAGAGAAGAGGAGTTAAAGGGAATGAGGTTCCCCCAGGTTTGGATTTTGTGGGTATCCATATCCTTCTAGTGGTCGGTCAACTATAGAATTTAGGGACCTGATGGAAGTCACTGTTGTTCCCAGGATATGTGTTGTAAGAACCCGGTTCTTATTTTTGAGGTACGGGATTTTTATTTTTCCTTTTCCTTAAGTGTTTTTGAGAAAATATGGAAAATGGGGAAAATCCGGAATTTTGGAACTACACGCCGTGTACTTTTTTCACATGCCGTGTACTTCTGGCCGTGTGGGGATGAGTACACGGGGCGTGTAGCCATGCTGGTGACGAAGGGTGTAGCAACAGACTACATGCCGTGTAGTGGTACCTTACATGCCGTGTAGTCAGTCGGCAGGCCTAAACAGTATGGCGGTGGAGTAGCCGACAGCTGGGTGACAGTACACGCCATTTACTTGAGAGTACATGCTGTGTACTCATGTTGACGGATTAACATTCTGTTAGTGCCGCCAAATGAACAGTTAAATGAAAGAAGTACACGCTCTGTACTCAGAAGTACACCATGTGTACTTTGTTTTTTCGAATTAAAATAGGAAGTATCCTCCTCATTTGGTGGAGGAGGCGTTTGATCCATTTTGGAGCCAAGGAGGATGGCCGACCCTTTGAAGATCCACTGAGAGTTCGTCTGGAATCCGATTCGGTGTCGGACAATCTCGTTGGAACCGCACGGGTAAGACATATCCTCTCCTGGTACCGTTCTTACCAATTCTTTCCCGAGGGATAGTTATTTACGTTTTAATGGTTTTTGTTCTTCGTCAGATCTACGTCGTTCTTGGGCGTTTCTGAAGGAGGCGTTCGGGTATAACGTTCATTGGCGTATAAGGTGGGTGGCTTTGTGTTTATTTTACAATTTTCGTGGGTTTTTGTGCATTTTTGTGCCACGAACCCATGTTGGGGTGTTGTGTGGCTGAGTTTTTTGCTATATCTAATGCCTAGAATTGATTAGGTATTTAATTGTGATAATAAAATGCTGGTTGTGATCGTTGCTTGGATCTGGAACCACCCCGGGGGTGTGTTCCACTGTTTAGCCGTTTGGCCAGGATACCCAAGGGTATGCCTTCAAAGTAGTAATTGTAGAATTTCCTTGAGAGGAATTTCTTGTTACTGCTTGTTTACCTGTTGGTCATGGCCCAGTACCTGTTTAGCCTGAGGGCATTGTTGTATTTAGCCTGAGGGCGTTGTTGTGATTAGCCCGAGGGCACTACACTGTTTAGCCCGAGGGCTGTCATGTTTCTCCTGAGGGAAACCTTTTGTGCCTGAGGTCTTGACTTATGTGCCTGAGGGAGACACTTCGTATGCCTAAGGGAAATTTCTGTTATGCCTGGGGGCAATACCTGCGGGTCGGATTCTGGATAGCCTGAGGGCAAGCCTGAGGGCGTGGTTTTTCTATATTAGTCGGAGAGCAAGCTTCTGGTTGGCCTGAGGGCTTGGTGCTGTTGAGCACAAGAATGTTACTAAGTTAAATGAATTAAATGAATAATAAAATGGCAATTTAATTGTTATGTTAGTTACTTGTTAGTACTTCTTACTTTATAGCATTGTACTATTTCACGCTGTTGTTGCATGCTTACACGTAGTTGGGCACGAGCCTTTGGTGGGTGCCTACTGAGATATATTTCTCACACCCTGTTTGGGTAACGCTTTTCGGCCCAAACAGATTATGTTACTGCAGGTGTAGATAGGGGAAAGAGTCCCTATACAGGTACTTCACTATCGTTGAGGAGTAGAAAGGCATGGGACCGAGCCTAGGCTCGCGATGCCGCTGCCAGCTGTTTTGCTTGTTTGCTGTACTCTATATTTTGTTGTATTGTATTGATGTATAACATGTTCTGGATTCTTTCTTAGAACTTGAAACATGTAGAATCATCATTTATATACTGTTGGTTATATTCACTACTGTAGTTTATTTCAGTTGTGTATGTTTACTGCTTCCGTTGTCGTTGTATGTTTATTGTGTATTCCGCTGCGCTACACTTTGAAAAATGAGGGCATAGTTTCCCCACTATCAGACCTGGGCCCTCACTGCTAGTCGGAATCCTCTGGAATTTGGGGAAATGCGTTTGAGGTCACGTGGCGAACCGAGCTCGGGGCACCCGTTGTGTGGCTCCCGGGTCTGGGATGTTACAAAGTGGTATCAGATGAGTTTCTTTTCTTTGACTTACTATTTAGAGCTGTAGTCAAGGATAGGACGGAACGGTAATTGGTAATAATTTGTTCCCGGGTGTAGCTAACCTGTGTATAGGGAAAAGATAGTCTATCCTATATTTTTCATTCTTTTGATTTTGCAATTTTAAGGTTGATATTTTTTCATCGTTGGGTGACGCACTTTGAGATTTTGCAGTTTATATTTTATCTATGGGTTTTATTCAGTTGTAACCCGATGAGATGAGGTTATGTCATCTCATGCATCATATAGGAACATGCTAGATATCACATGTCATGCATAGTTTCCATGCCATGTAGGTGCATTAGAAATTCACATGTTGTTGTGCTAGAAAAGCATGTTGTTGTGATAGCTGCTTGATAAATACCTGCCTTGTGATATGTTATGTTTCTTTGAGCTTGTTTATAGAATGGACACCAAACTTTGGTTTTTGGGGAGTATGGGCCCCCATTTACCGGAATTTGGTGGATCATTGACTGGTTATTGGTTATAATACATATAAGATGTCAAACATTGATTCGTGGGGAGTATGGGCCCCCACGGGTCAGAATTTGACACTTAGGTGTTGGTTTCAGTATTTTCTGGGTTCTGGGGAAGTTTTTGAGGCATACTGTCTGGAAACCCAGTATACACGCCATGTAGTATTTTTATACATGCCGTGTATTCTCTTCTGTTCAGGAAGAAAAATGAACTTTTTGAGTACACGCCGTGTACCCTGAGTATAAGCCATGTAGTCTCTTCTCTTGTCACAAACCGTGGGGGCGGTGACACGGGGTAGGGCAAGGATTGGGTAAAACATGTCGTGCACCGAATGTACATGCCATGTAGTGTGACCCAAAGTCCCGTCGTGTAACTAACAACATGGTTCGGTGAACTCCTTGACAGAACACATCGTGTCAATTATAGACATGTCGTGTAGTGTGACCTAGGGACTCGGTCATGTAACTAACAACACGGGCTGGTGTCACCTCTCCCTGAACACGCCGTGTACGTGTGGGACACGTTGTGTAGTCTAGTCCGAGGACAGACCGTGTGGAGTTAGCCATGTGGCTGGGAAATGGGGTGTTGTACACGCCGTGTATGGGTGTAACACACCGTGTGGAGTTAAGACAGGTAGTCGGTCGTGTCACAGAGGACACGGGCAGTTAGAAAATAATAACGTACATGTCGTGTAGATAATATACACGCCGTGTAGTTTTGTTCAACGGAAGCCGTGTGGCTTAGCCGTATAGAAGGACCCGGGCAGGGGAAGGGATGTCAAGTACACACCGTGTAGTCAGTGTACACGCCGTGTAGTCTTGTTTTTAAAATTTTGAATGCCTTATTCCTCTTGTTTCCCTTGATGTTCCTTCACTTTCCGATCTTAATAATCTTGAATCTGAGGCGTGCTTTTGACCTTGTAGTGTCATGCCGCCTAGACGACCGCGTGTTGTTCGCTAGGAGAGCGGCGACGATGATACTCCGGAGATGGTGGGCCATGGGCTACTAGTTGATCCTCCAGCAGAGCCAGATATGGCGCCAGCAGTTATACCAGACACAGGCGCGGAGGCGTAGTTCCGTGAAGGCTTTATGCAGTTCATGCAGACCTTTCAGGGAGCACCGCAGGTTGCCACATCTATGGTCGAGCTGACACGTATCTTCTAGCAGCAGCATCCGCCTATGTTTTCAGGGGATGGAGGACTACATGCTGTGGATTATTTGGCTAGAATCGATGCAGACTATTTTCGAGCATCTTGAGACGCCTCCAGGGCGAAGGTTCAAGATCGCGACTTACATGCTGCGTGATTCCTCCAAGAGGTGTTGGGATGTTACCACCCAGTCAGAGCATCACAGGGACATGGCGTGGGACGATTTTCAGGAAGTCTTCTTTGACTTCTTCTTTCCCGAGATGCTGAGGGTAGATAGAGCTCGAGAGTTCATGAATCTGTAGTCGGGCGCCATGTCGGTGATGGACTAGTCTGCTCATTTTACGGAGCTTCGGAATTTTGCACCCATGCTAGTGGGTGATGAGACGTTGAGAGCCAGACGTTTTGAGGAGGGTCTTCGGTATGACATCTGAGCACTGTTAAATGGTTTCAGGTTGCCTACTATACACACGATTGTGAATTAGGCGCTGATTATAGAGAGGAACCTGCGGGAATCGAGTGGTGTGGGCCAAGGCGGTTCAGCACCAGTTACTGATATTATTTTTGTTGGCAAGAGGAAGAGACAGATGGGCTTCTCTCAGGGTGGCAGTACCAGCCAGGAAACTTCTTCAGGTGGCCCAATCAGGTGCTACCAGTGTGGTAGAGAGGGGAATAAGAGACTGCAGTGTCCACGAGACCCAGTGGAGTGTCGAGCTTGCAGCAAGATGGGTCATCTGCATCGCTTTTTCAGGGCGTTTCCACCAGTGGCTAGTGAGAGGGGTTCTGTGCAGACTCCCCGTGCAGGAGCAGGACCAGTTGCTTCTTACCAGTTAGGGAACTGGAATACGTCAGGGCGTGCAGGCAGAGATGGTGGTCGTGGCCGTGGTATCCAGACACCAGGATCTCAGAGGTAGCAGGGCGGGACAGCTCAGGGTAGCCAGGTTGTGTCGCATGGCCGCGGCATTGGGCAGGCATATGCAGTGCAACAGACCCATCAGGAGAAAGATCCCGGACCTTCTACAGTCAGAGGTACTATTCTAGTAGATTCTTTCTTATCTTAATTACTTTTTGATACGGGTGCCACACATAGTTTCATATCTGTGCCCATTGTGGAGAGCCTTGGGCTCTGTGTTTCTACTTCTTCCGATATCTTTATGCTAGACACTCCGTTGGGGACTAGGACGACTGGTGTGAATCAGTGCAAGGAGTCCCCCCTTAAGTTTGGTGGGTGTCACTTTATTTGGGACCTCTATGTCTTGGAGATGACGAGCTATGATGTCATTCTCAGGATGGACTGGTTGGTTCCCTTTCTAGCCTTTGTAGACTGCTATCGTCGCAGGGTGATTTTCACGTCACTAGAGGGCAGAGAGTTTCTATACAAGGGTGAATGGGATGTTCAGGCGAGTCGAGCTGGACCAGAGCATCATGGGCGAGGTGGAGTCACAACCCAGATAGTGAGCTTATATCTGGATGATCAGGGGACTTGTCAGACAGATTTCCCTCCATTTGTCAATTGTTTTATGGATGTCTTATCAGACGACTTTTCAGGTCTACCTTCAGTGCGTGAGATGGATTTCTCTATCGATCTTGTGCCAGGAGCAGCAACGGTGTACATTCCTCCTTATAGAATGGGTACACCTGAGTTGAAAGAGCTCAAGACGCAGTTAGAGGAGCTACAGGTGAAGGGTTTTATTCGACCCAGTAATTCTCCTTGGGGTTCTATGGTCCTTTTTGCGAAGAAGGCGGATGGTACCCTCAGACTTTGCGTCGATTATCATAAGCTGAACCATTTGACGATTAAGAACCGATATCCCTTGCCGAAGATAGATGATATGTTTGATCAGCTTCGTGGAGAAGAAGTTTTCTCGAAGATTGACATGAGATCTGGATATCATCAGCTGCACGTGAGACCATCAGATATACCGCTTACAGCTTTTCAGAGCATATATGGTCTATACGAGAACTTGGTTATGTCGTTCGGACTCACGAACGCGCCAGCGGTTTTCCTGGCTCTGATGAATCGTGTGTTCCGTCCGTATCTTGATTCCTTTTTTGTAGTATTCATGGACGACATCTTGGTGTACTCTCACACTCGACAAGAACATGCCACCCATCTTGAGATCGTATTGAGTACACTGAGAGAGCATCAGCCATATGCTAAGCTATCGAAGTGCCACTTTTGGATGGACCAGATTCACTTCCTGGGTCATATCATCTCAGAGGCAGGAGTTGCAGTAGACCCATAGAAGGTGAGTGTAGTAGTTTCCTGGGAGCAGCCTAAGAACATGTTTGAGATACGAAGTTTCTTAGGGCTGGCTGGTTACTACAGACGCTTCATACAGAACTTCTCCGGCTTAGCAGCACTGTTGACAGGTCTGACTAAGAAGGGTGTGAAGTTCATTTGGTCATAAGCTTGCGAGACAGCTTTTCAGGACCTGAAGGGAAGGGTGACATCAGCTCTGATCCTGATACTCCCAATGCATGGGAAGAGCTATAAAGTTTACTGTGATGCATTAGGGATTGGGCTGGGATCCGTTTTGATGTAGTGTGATCGATTCGTTGCGTACGGGTCTCGGCAGTTGAGGACACATGAGAGGAATTACCCAACGCATGATCTCGAGTTGGCTACAGTTGTTCATGCATTGTGCTGTTGGAGACATTATCTGTTGGCAGAACATTTTGTGGTTTTCACCAACCCCAAAAGCCTCAAGTATATCTTTACTCAGCGTGACCTGAATCTAAGGCAGAGAAGGTGGGTTGAGTACCTACAGTCTTTCGATTTTGAGCTTGCCTATACACCTGGTAAAGGTAATGCAGTAGCTGATGCACTGAGCAGGAAGACTCAGATACAGGCAGTGCAGGAGGCCAGTGGTGAGTGGCAGCTCATGGCTTTGTTCTCTGAGATGCATCTTGAGGTGCACGATAGTCAGGGGCAGGATTATCTTTCTTCTTTGGCTGTGACATCTACACTCCTGGACAGAGTAAGGATGAGACAACTATCGGATTCAGAAGGCCTAGTTCTATGAGATTCAGTGGCAGATGAGGACCCTCCTCCAGGTTGGACGATAAGCGGTGATGAGGTTTTACGTTTCCATGGATGAGTATGGGTTCCAGGGGATATACGCGAGGAGATGATGTGGGAGTTTCATGTTTCAGCTTGGGCAGTTCATCCCAGGGTTACCAAGATGTACCGTGACTTGAGGCATCAGTACTGGTGGCTGGGTATGAAGAGAGTGATAGCTGGTTTTGTTACGAGGTGTTCCACCTTTCAGCAGGTGAAGGCAGAGCACTAGAGGTCGGCTGGGTTGTTACAGTAGTTTCCCATTCCAGAGTGGAAATGGGATGATGTCGTGATGTATTTCGTGACAGGATTGCTGAGGTCACCTCGAGGCAATGACCTTGTGTGGGTTGTTGTGGACAGACTCATGAAGGTAGCTAACTTCTTGCCGATCAAGGATACCTTCGGTGTGGACGAGATCAGAAGGCTTTATATCCGAGAGATCGTACATCTTCATGGGGTCCCTTGTTCTATCGTTTCAGATAGGGACGCCCACTTTACGTCTGGTTTCTGGCAGAGTTTTCAGAGGGCGCTTGGTACACAAATAATTCTGAGCATAGCATACCACCCTCAGACAGATGGCCAGTCAGAGCGGACGATACAGGTGCTAGAGGACATGTTTCGCGCATGCGTCCTAGACTTTGGTGGCTCTTGGGAGAATCATATACCCTTAGTCGAGTTTTCCTATAATAATAGTTTTTAGGAAACTATTGAGATGGAACCATACGAGGCTTTATATGGTAGGTCATGTCGATCACCTTTTTGCTGGTTAGAGGCAGGTGAGGCAGCTTTACTGGGGTCACAGCTCGTGCAGGAAACATCTGAGCAGGTACAGTTGATTCAGAAGCGGATGGCTACCGCGTAGTCTCATCAGAAGTCTTATGTTGATCGTCGCAGACGACTTTTGGAGTTTTTGGTCGGGGATCAGGTTTTCTTGCGTGTTTCGCCGAGGCTGGGACACAAATGGATCAAGAGACATGGTAAGCTTTCACCGAGGTATGTGGGGCCATTTTAGATTTTGGAGAGAGTCGGGTTGGTTGCCTATCAGTTGTAGTTTCCGCAGCGGTACCGATCCATGCATGACGTCTTCCATGTGTCTTAGTTGTGTCGCTATCATTCAGACTCGTCTCTCACCTCTCATCATAAGGAGGTTGAGCTTCACCATGATGCGTCCTTTGAGGAGCATCAGATCCGTATCGTTGATAGGAGCGCGAAGGTTCTCTGAGGTTGGTCAGTTCCTCTTATATGGGTGCTATGGCATCATGGCCGAGTGCAGGACGAGACTTGGGAGCGGGAGGCCGACGTACGTGCTCAGTGGCCAGAGCTGTTCTGATCTTATTCTTCGCCACCCTGGTAAGTACAATTCAAGGGTGAATTTCAATAATGGGGGAAGTGCGTAAGAACCCGGTTCTTATTTTTGAGGTACAGGCTTCTTAGTCTTCCTTTTCCTTATGTGTTTTTGAGAAAATATGGAAAATCGGGGAAAATCCTGAATTTTGGAACTACACGCCGTGTGATTTTTCCACATGCCGTGTACTTCTGTCCATGTGGGGATGAGTACATGAAGCGTGTAGCCATGCTGGCGATGAAGGGTGTAGGAACCAACTACATGCCGTGTAGTGGTACCTTACACGCCGTGTAGTCAGTCGGCAGGCCTAAATAGTATGGTGGTGGAGCAGCTGATAGTTGGACGACAGTACACGCCGTATACTTGGGAGTAAATGTTGTGTACTCATGTCGACGGATGAACAGTGTGCTGGTGCCGCCAAATGAACAGTTAAATGAAATAAGTACACGTTGTGTACTCAAAAGTACACGCCGTGTATTTTGTTTTTTCGGCTTAAAACAGGTAGTAGCCTCCTCATTTGGCAGAGGAGGCGTTTGGTCCATTTTAGAGCCAAGGAAGACGGCCGACCCTTTGAAGATCCTCCAGGAGTTCGTCTAGAATCCTATTCGGTGTCAGACGATCTCGTTGGAACCGCATGGGTAAGACCTCTCCTCTCCAGGTAATGTTCTTACCAATTCTTTCCTGAGGGAGAGTTATTTACGTATGAATGGGTTTTTTTCTTCATCAGATCTATGTCGTTCTTGGGCATTTTTGAAGGTGGCATTCGGGTATAACATTTGTTGGCGTATAAGGTAGGTGGCTTTGTGTTTATTTTCAAACTTTTGTGCATTTTTATGCATTTTTGTGCCACGAACCCATGTTGGGGTGTCATGTGGCTGAGGTCGTTTCTATATCTAATTCCTATAATTGAGTAGTTATTTAATTGTGATACTAAAATGTTGGTTGGGATCATTGCTTGGATTTGGAACTACCCCGGGGGTGTGTTCCACGGTTTAGCCATTTGGCCAGGATACCCGAGGGTATGCCTTCAAAGTAGTAATTATAGAATTTCCTTGAGAGGAATTGCTTGTTACTGCTTGTTTACCTATTGGTCATGACCCGTTTATCTGTTTAGCTTGAGGGCATTGTTGTCTTTAGCCTGAGGGTGTTGTTGTGATTAGCCTGAGGGCACTGCACTGTTTAGCCCGAGGTCTGTCGTGTTTCACCTGAGGGAAACCTTTCGTGCCTGAGGGCTTGACTTCTGTGCCTGAGGGCAACACTTCGTATGCCTGAGGGAAATTTCTGTTATGCCTGAGGTTAATACCTACAGGTCGGATTCTGGATAGTCTGAGGGAAAGCCTGAGGGCGTGGTTTTACTATATTAGCCTGAGGGAAAGCTTCTGGTTGGCCTGAGGGCTTAGTGTTGTTGAGCACAATAATGTTACTAAGTTAAATGAATTAAATGAATAATAAAATGGAAATTTAATTGTTAAGTTAGTAACTTTTCAGTACTTATTACTTTATTTCATTTTACTATTTCATGTTGTTGTTGCATGCTTACACACAGTTGGGCACGGGCCTTTGGTGGGTGCCTACTGAGATATATTTCTCACACCCTGTTTGGGTCATGCTTTTCGGCCCAAACAGATTACGTTGCTGCAGGTGTAGATAGAGGAAAGAGTCCCTATATAGGTACTTGACTATCGCTGAGGAGTAGAAGGGCATGGGACCGAGCCTAGGCTCGCGATGCCGCTGCCAGCTCTTTTGATTGTTTGTTATACTCTGTATTTTGTTGTACTATATTGATGTATAACATGTTCTAGCTGCTTTCTTAGAACTTGAAACATGTAGCATCATCATTTATATACTGTTGGTTATATCCACTACTATAGTTTATTTAAGTTTTGTATGTTTATTTCTTCCGCTGTCATTGTATGTTTATTCTGTATTCCGCTACGCTACACTTTGACAAATGAGGGCATAGTTTCCCCACTATTAGACCTGGGCCCTCGCTGCTAGTCGGCAGCCTCTGGAATTTGGGGAAATGCGCTTGAGGTCATGTAGCATCATCATTTATATACTTTTGGTTATATCCACTGTTGTAGTTTATTTCAGTTGTGTATTTTTACTACTTCCGTTGTCGTTGTATGTTTATTCTGTATTCTGTTGTGCTACACTTTGACAAATGAGGGCATAGTTTCACCACTATTAGACCTGGGCCCTCGCTGCTCGTCGACAGCCTCTGGCATTTGGGAAAATGTGCTTGAGGTCACGTGGAGAACCGGGCTCGGGGCACCCATTGCGTGGCACCCGGTTCCAGGATGTTACATGTGTCCTCTCATGCCGATGGTTTAGAAAGCGAACATTACCTAAGAGAAAATCATGAACCAAAATCATTACTCAATTAATGAAAAACTAAAAAGAAATTGATATTTCATATAAGTGAAAGAAAACTCAAGTTGCCTCCAGAGAAGCACAACATTTATTTTGTCTACAAATGTATAGTTTCTTTTAATTACCCATAGTCCGACGGTGGAAACTATATTTTCACAACTCTAGTCTGCTTCTTGAAAAACCTCTTCATTGGGATGCTTGATTTTTCATTGGATAATTTATTCCATTACTTGTTTTTGGAAATGAAATTCAATGGGGTTTAAATAGAATGTGGGTATCCTCTCTTTGATCTTCAACATGTGGTATTATGAAGCCCACTAAGTGTTAGTTTTCTTTACTTGGATGTTCAGGATGTGTGTCAATTATGATGGTGAATTTATGTAAGGTCAAAATAATAAGAAATCAAGTTTGAGATTCCAGTTTATTTATACTCATTTATTTCATCACTTATTGATGTACATAAATGATAATCAGTGGAGTCATTAGACTGAATAAAATATTCTATATCCTTTATATCAATGTTATTTACCAAAGAATGGTCAGTTTCATTCTCAAAATTGATCACTTTATTAATTAGGGAACAAATCTCACAACCTTCACTCCCATTGGGACAACATAAACACATTGGTTCAGGGTTCACCTCACATATAATAGAATTTTTAGAATCATGGATAAGAAATGATGAGTGTTGGATAATCTGATCTAAATCATCAAATAATCATGATAGTTTATTTTCCTCATTACCGTCCAATTTGGGGAAGTGGAGGTTAGAGGTTAGATGGGATTCCAAAATGTTTTCAAGATCCTTTAGATTAATGTAGTTTACATTTGTAATGTCTACATTAACTTCTCCATTTATGAATCGATTAGAACAAGAAGAACGTGATGGATAGGGATTCAACACACTCTTAGAGATGCACTAAGAAGCATGGATAAAGAATGGAGGTTGATTATTATATAGTAATCACATGGATTAAAAAATATTGACCTTAACTAGTTGGTCATAGAATTCCATGGATAAGATTCCTTCATGGACATCAATCATAGTTATAGATTTTAGGAGTAATGGAATTCTTAACATTAGGATATATCATGAATAGGACTTCAAACCATCCATGTTTAGTACATATAAACCATCTAAGAAGATATGATCATTAAACCATATAAGGACATTCTCAATTATTCCCTCATGAATGGATGTTCTTCAATTGGATAACTGGATGACCACACCCATTGGGTGAAAGGGACCTAGAACAAGGTGGGAGAGGATTGATTTGGTAATGAAATTTATTTAGGCTCCTAGGTCTATGAGTGCATCATAAAAGTTGTAAATTCCTATTTTCCATGGAATAGTAAATTTCACTAGGTCTTTTCACTTCATGGGTATGGAATGATGGGTTGAAACATTATCAAAGGTCCTAAGTTTTATTTTATGGGAGCACAAATCCTTAAGAAAATTCACAAAGTTTAATATTTGTTTTACAAAATCTAATAGGGGAATGTTCACTTCAATACATATAAACATATTGAGAATTTTTTTATTGGTTTTAAAGGAATTCCTTGTCTGAGAGATAGCTTGAGGAAAAGAAATTGGGTTCATTATATGTATGTTAGGAGATAAGGGAATGGTTTCAGGTTCCTTTTTTGTTTTCTTTTCATTTTCATTTTCAGGATAATAAATTAAAGTGCAGTTAGAGGACTCATCATGAGGAATTGAAATTTTCATTCCACATCTAAGTGAAATTACACATCCACTATCCTTAGGGTTGGGTAATGGTTGAGTTGGGAGTTGGGAAGAATTTGGTTGGTGCTGCTGACATAGGTGGGATACAAGTTGACCAATTTGGGTTTCAATACTTTGAAGGATAGAATTGGTGAAGGATGAATGATCTTCCATAGCACATTCCCATGGTTACATGGAAAAGGAGGCATGTATCGTTTTAGGATTACATTGATTTTGGTTTTTGGGAAAGATCCTGTATTTTCTTGGCAATTGTAAAGGCACATTAGGATAGTGGAATCCAAGGGGAGCAAGAAGAGGATGGATCCTTTGAGGTTGATGGAAAAAAGGATAAGGTTGCTTGAATTTACCAACACCTTGACCATATTGGAAATATTTTGGTTTTTGTGGAGGGAATTGATGGGGATGAGGAATGGGATTAACATACATCAAGACTGTGTAAAAGGTAAAAGAAAAGGGATCAAAGTGGGTTTGGTTGAAGTTTCTAATTAACAAACCGGATTGTTGAGGGTTGGTGTTCCTCTGATCATATTCTTCATTGAGCTCTATTAGACTATAATATTCTGATGGATCCTCTTGAATTTGTGGACAAGTGTCCACTGGATGAGTATATGAGAAACATATTCCATAGTTTATGATAGGTATAGTGAACATTGATTGTGGAGAAGATGAGGTTGGTGATTTAGAGGCCAAAACTAGATGACACACAAGATCTGTAAGCTCACTAATACAATATGTCATCTTGTTGGGTTATATGGATTGATTATCTTCAAATTGTTTGACTTGAGCATGGGATCTTGCATGGAATTGTTGTATTTTTTAAGCTTTATTGCTTACGAGATCTCATGTTGGTGAAGGATTTTTATCAATAAGAGAACTGACACTTGCGACATCAATGTGAGTTATCTTCATAGCCAATAACCCCTCATAAAATAATTAGATCATGATATGGTCATGGATTTGATGGTGTGGACAAGATTCTTCAATATTTTTAAATCTATCACAATACTCATGGATTGATTCATTAGGTAATTGACATATACAACTTATTTCATTTTAGATAGAAGCAGTACGTGAAGCAAGAAATATTTTTTCCAAAAAGAGATGCTTTATGTCAATCTATGAGTTTATAGAACTAAGAGGGAGGTAGTAGAGCCATTACATGGTGGTGTTAGCTTTGGAGAAAGGTAATAATAAAATTTTTATTTCTCCTTTAGAAACCCTATGAGGATTCATGGTATAAAACACTACTTTTAACTCTTTGAGATGATGATGTTGATCATCACTGGCTAGCCCATGAAAATGTGGTATAATATGAATCTAATCGGATTTGATTTAAAAACTTGCATCATTATTTGGATATTAAATACCAATGGGTTGGTAATTTATATTCGGGGATGTGAGTTCTTTTGTGTTTTGTTCCCTAGGATTTTAAATTTATAGATTAATTGGTTAGACAAAGAATGGTTCTGGAGTGACTTCATTATTTCTATTGTTGCTCCTAAGTGGGCGAAGAGTTCACTCTATTTTAGGTCAAAACAGATCTGGGGGATTTTTTGGGAGGATATGGGGTATTAATATAAAATTTTTAAGGATGATTAAGGATTATTTTTCTTTCTATTTTTTTTAATTTATGATTTTTATGGGGAAGGAATGTTTTTCTCTTTGTCATTTTTAGATTTTTTTTGTTAATTTTATGGTAATTTTTTTGTTTTTTTACAAAAACCAAAAATTAATGAATACTTAATGAACCATCCCCAAAAAAGATTCCATTTTAATTACAACCGATTGTCACATATCAACCATTTAAAGATCTTATGCTTTGTTAATGTGTATAGTGAAACTCGGGTCAAATTGTTGGTGATGGTACAAATTTTAGAGTTGATTGTTTTTAATTGATTGTATTTTGATACGGGTGCTTACAGAGCTCAAATGAAAATATTTATTAATGAATACTAATTTAATAGTTTAATAATTATTTTGATGATTTCATAATTAGGGAGTTAATCCTATGATATCCTTAGTCTTTTCATTATATTGAATTAAATTAACACCAACTTCCCAAGATGACTTTGATCTGAATTCCCAAGTGATAAGGCCTTAATCCAAGACATATATTAACATGGGGCTCTAAATAGTCAAAACATATTTATGTTAGTGTATTTATCATCACAATAATCCATGGAATAAATATGTTAAATATAACATTTCATTATTCCATGACAGTTTGAGTTCAACATATACAATGTTAACCAAAAGAATGTTCATC
Organism: Viscum album; assembly: GCA_963277665.1. Lineage (NCBI taxonomy): Eukaryota > Viridiplantae > Streptophyta > Magnoliopsida > Santalales > Viscaceae > Viscum > Viscum album. Next base: position 1,154,690,467 of record OY728135.1, read on the forward strand.
AAGAAAATTATCTCAATCACTTAATATCCCAAACTTATGAATCACCAAAATTCTAGATTTAATCATACATTTAGATGTTTAGTACTCTAGAAATAATCTTTTATGGTGTTTAATTATAAATAAAATTAAAATTATTGGATAAGAAAATATTTGTGTGTCGAGCACACATATGAACCGTTATAAGAATTAAACATAGACATTCGATTGAATGAGAAAACAGATGAAGGGAAGGGGATTAAACATGATTTAAACTATTTTAAGACCATTAATATTAAATAACAGAGGGTTTATAATTAATAGATAATATTAAGAAGAAACTTTCATTGAAATTGAAATGAAATTGAAAAAATATAACACGATTACAAAGGAAATAAATATAAAAGAACATGAAAAAAAGAGAGAAGAAAGGGTCTCTCAAGTGAACCACTGAGTTTGGAAGGTCCTCATAGGCCATTGGAAAGGATTTTTTATGCCAATATATCCTCATATATTCTAAAATTCCAGCTATTTTCTTGGAGAAGAGGGGAATGTATTTATAGCCAAAGGAGGTGGATTATTTTCATTCCAAATATGCCCCTCCAATTGGCTCGCCAATTGGATGCTCCAGATAGCTGAATCTAGAGAAATATTCTTATTAAAAAATTTAGATTTTAATGTTTAAAGTAATCCCTCACAATATGGTAGCCATTTTACTTAAGGAGATATTGTTTTAGTGGTTTTATTAAAAAAAATTAATCTTCTAATTTCAATCCATTGTAATTCGAAGGCCGAAATGGAAATGGGTTATTGTCTAGAAAGATGCCCTAAAATTTGAAAATTTTCATCTAAAAATTCAGCCACAAATATCTTGTTTTTCACGCTATGAAATATCAGGTCTAATAATTGTCTATATCCAGAGAAAATTTATATATTGTGTGCTGATTTTAATTCATTGATAGAATGTTTGGTTAGACTTATAATATTCATTTGGGCCCCTTTTTGGTGGTGTTGGGACATGAAATTTTAATCCATGATGAATTGTACTATCCCCCGAATTTTTGTGGGGATTAAATAATTATTTCTTCTGTATTAAGCCCAAAAATTCTTTCTTGATGGTTGGTCCAGTTTCTTCAATGATTCTTTGGGCCTTCTTATGGGTCCCATATGACCCTACAAATGGCCAAATTGCCTAATGCATCCATCTAATGTTATGTTCTAAATTAATAAGGATCCATAAAAAACATCCATCATACAATTTGGATAATTAGGGTGAGTTTTATAAATAAAATATTAAACAGAATCGATTGGATTAATACAAATGATGCTAAAAATTTATATTTAGTAGTAAAACATGGGTATTTCACACTTATTATGAACATTTACCTGAAAATTAATAATGTAATTAGGAAAAAAAAGTTTTCAATAAATGAATAAAATCAAGTGTATGACTTTATAATGCTAATGTGAACCTTCCCATTCTTCATATTAAGGTGAACCAATGTCCTTTCCCTTTGATAAGGTCCAATGTTTAACATTCTTCTCTTTCCCTATAACTAATTTTAGTGAACTCCTCCAAAAATACACTCATAAACATTCTTGAGGGAGGATGAATATTTTCTCTCATTCACCTTCACCTAGTACATGACCATATATATCGCTAGATGTGACTATCCTATCTATGAAAGTAAAATAGGTTATGGGAACACTCCACACCCTATCCCTCTCCATTAGAGCTCTAAAACCATACATCAGTCGATATTATGGTTCTTATTATCATCATATATATTTATTATTCTTTTTTACCACAAAGATCATTACTCACATGGGTTTAAAGGTAAATGGAAATCATGACATCCACATGATTACTGACCAAAAAATCTGGGATGATTCTACACGTAAGTCCTAATCCCATACCAATTAGGCCTTCTTTATAGATATAATCCCAAACCAGGTGGGATGCCTATTTGGTATTTTCCCCAACCATGCCTAATCCTTCAAATGGACATATTCCCACTGAATTAGCACTAGATGGAAAGATTACATGCATAAGCCCCAACACAACCGAACTGCATGGGATTTGATTCTCAACAAATTGGGATACGTATCAAACATCTCTAAGAACAAAACCCAACACCTAAATTCACCCTAATGTTATATCGGACAAATTCATGGAAGGTTAATATCTATCAAGGAGGCCATATCTCTCTCAGGTCCCTTGGGCCACCTCAGCGTAAGCCCCCCACCATCCTTGACAATGAATTTTCAACCTGGAGGTACTTGTCGCATGATGTTAAACTGCATACATGGGTCCTTTTCATATAGACTTAAAAGGTGATGTTCCCATTTATTTGGTACCAAACAATGTGGGTTTTTATTCCTCTCATTAGAATAAGTAGGAATCCCATTTAAAGGGTTGGATCCTAACATGAAAACCATCCTCATCACACATGGTGATAGAAAACTCCAAATCTCCTCTTAAAGTGGCTTAAAACTAGGGTAATACTAATAAATGAAAAAAGAATATTTAATCCATCCATAGAGGGGACCATCGATAGAGAACCTCAAATACATATGGATGATTCATGACCCATGATCATTCACAATGGATTGTTAATTATGGTTAGTCTGGGTAAACATACAAGGGAATCAACTAAGAATTCATGAACCTATATTAAATCTATAATAGAGTCCCAATAATAAGGAATAGTTCCACCCAAAAGGCTTTGACGTACCCAGCGTCCCCTGCACTCAACCAATGTGAGTTATTAAGTGTTATTGGACAAGTTACCCATCAAAAACCATCCTTTGGAAAGTAAGACCATGAATCTTGGAAATGAAATCCATTTGGTGTTTTTGACTAAAAAAATAAAACCCATTTGATAGATTTCAAATATCTTGTACCCATTTTAGGATATTTCACACCATTCAACCCCTTATAATCAATCGTTCGGTCAACAAGCACATCATTGGAAGAATAAAATGGTAAACCAACAAAAATCCTTAACTAATGCGGTAGTGTTGCCCCGTTTTAGGACCCTTTTCAACCCAAATTAATGCACCCAAGAAAGAAAATAAATTATGAAATTGTTCATGAGATTATACATTGATTAGGTTTTGTTTTCTATATCTGTCACATAAATTTAAGGCACTCTTTAGAGATTCCTTCAATCCAATGGCATCTGATAAGTTTTCATGGACACGCATACCATCCACCCCACTGGATTATTCCTCCATAAAGAAGATGACTCCATCACCCACCCAATATCTTCAATTCTAGGTCTCAAATTCAATAGTTATAGAGTTCCATTCGAATAGTAGTCCCCCACCATAGAGGTATCTAACAAGGCCCTCCTATCTATGAAACCCCACTATCCATCTTCCCAGTGATGGTCGACGGTCCAAAACTAGATGACTCCACTAGTTATCTCTAATAAATTTGGGTTTCTATCCCAAGAATGACACATTGAGATAATTCCTTTAATTAGGGAGGCCAATGAAGTCACCATCAATAAAATCATCTCGGTAGGATAGGGGTACCTCCAAGGGACCCTATGTAAAATCATCCACATTAACACCATGTGACCCCACATCCTCGCCATGAATAAGGTTTTTCTCTATGGTCCACTACTAATGTTAAGTAGAATATGATCCCCATGGACTCCCACAAAGGAAAAAATCATATAATTAAGAACATACCATCATCCTAGTTCCTATAGAAGATTTATTCCATGAAAATATGGTAGCACACTTTGGGTAGTGGTATATTTCTATTCCCTCTCATAAATCCCATCAGCAAAATATAAAGAAAAATTATGAGCAGGTGAAATTTTCTACTACTTCTCATCCAAACCACCATGAAAATATGGTGTCATGATATATGAAGGTAAAAATCCTGGATAATTATTTTGAATCCCCTATACTAAATATAGCGGTAATTTAGTGGATAAAAATTACTATGGATGCATATCAATCCCATTAGTCCAATATGATGGAAACCCACAAGCAGAAGACATTCCTTGATTGCAATTATAAAGTAGGACTGTCAAATATAGCAAAAATTGGAGAAAACAGCTAGTGTATCCCAACTATAAATCAGGGGCATACTTGTACTTATTCCCAAAAAAGTATAATTATCAACATTTCTTGGAAGGAAATGGTGGAATAGAGTAGGAACATATTCCTTCTCTATCATTGTAAAGGGAATATATTCTCATCATATATTTGGATATCTCTCAACACATCTAATAAATGGTGGAGGATCAGAAATCAATTCCTGGACATATCATGTAGACTTGTTAAGAAGTAATCACATCCGTATAAATAGAAATTAGTTAGTCCCACAACCCCATTTCCCCAAGTGGGGTGACTCATCCACACAATGAGGTAGTCACCCTAGAGCATGTAGGCATTCCTACTCCCATTTAAGAGGATTGTTGGAAATACTCATTGATAAATAGACAATGGGATCAGGAACAAATACCCATTCTAACTGAGGGACACCAATCCACTTTAGTGACCTCTATAAGGAAGACACATATCCATGTATAAACTTTGGAAGCTCACTAGTGTATCTTGGTATCCCTACAATAGATACTATAATAGACATCCATAAATGAAGTTCTTCACTCACAATAAGTGTCCCTAGTCTCCCATGAGAGATTACTATGAAATAAATCTTACTAAATATAATTTGAAAATTAAGAACATATTCATGAACCTTATCAATTTAATGTTATAGTTCAAGAAAAAATTATGGACCTAAGCCTAGTGGGCCATGATCCTACTAATCCATTACCAAATTATGGAAGTTTCAATAGTATTTTCCAAGATCCTCCCTGAAAGATTGTTACTAGAAGATATAAAGGTCATCCTCAAGGAATCGACCAAGAAGGCTCTCTTCGCGAACACAAATCAATCAATCATGAGAGCTTATATCTTGACAAGAGTCATTGTAGCCCTCGCCATGATTAGAATACCAAATAGTAATAAGGTTCTCTCCTTGTTTTTATCTTCCATGATGGTCCTCTCTATGGTATATACAGCTAAAATTATCCCTTCAGTTGAACATTGAGCTATGGTGGTAGTACTTGCTATTACAGTATGTGATATGACGGTTCTCCCTTTAGTGGAATCTCCTTTCAGTAAGAATGTACTATGTATGCTCTCATCTGCCCTAATGTTCCTACCTAACATATAATATACATAAATTCTCCTTGAAGTAATTAATGAAGCTATGATGGTTTTCCTCACCATCGTAGCATGCGTTGTGTAGGTCCTCCACATAGTGACATATCATTTCAGGAAGAATGTCATCCTCTTTTTGTCATCCTCTGTAAAATCCCACCCCAGGGTATAAATATCATAAATTCTCCCTATAGTACGATATTAAGATATTATGGTAATCCTCACCATTTTGATGCCTTATATGAAAGTCATCTCAATAGAAACATCCCATTTTAATATGAAGGTCCCCCCATGGTCATTCAAATGAAAGAAATCACTAATTTTTAAAGGTGCTAGTAAAGATGGGTTTGGACATGTTTGATAACTTATCAATCAAAAGAGAAATCATTTCTCAACCAAGAGATGTCCTTGTATAGTGGTCATCCTCCAAGCCTCCATCAGACTGTTCATATACTAATGAGACCCCTACTAGACCTTTTACTTGTGATAAAATAATCATGAAGTGTCTAGGATATGATGATTGGGTAGAAGAGTCTATGGAGGAAGTGTAAGAGGATATGTTGTTCCAATGATTACAAATATCCAGGGATGATATACCATTTATATTTTGGCCCTCATGCACTAATCAGTTCAACATTCCTAGGGAATTTTCATAATAATGTATAAAAAACATCTTAATCTCTGGACGACTCTCTAGCACCTAAAAGAAAGTTTTGTACATTACAATGGATATCCAGACCATGTAAAAATATGGGGAGTTATTCTATGAAAAATTGACTTGCAATCCCTTTTGTAAGTATGAGAACAACAATTGTATAGGTGGTGGAATGATCTACAACTATATTACATTAATTCACTTCATAAGTTGTGTCATCTAACTATCAATTCCACATCTGGAATTCACATCCAAGGATGGGGAGATCATGGAGCTCTAAATTTCACCCAAAGTCTCATCAAATGGATCCCAATAGAAATGAAATCAGGTATCATCATTTTTCAGAAGATGATATTAAGATAAGTCTCTGCTCAGGAAATGCGGCACACATGGAAAGTACGAGCCTCGATTAAGTCTAAAAAGTGTAATGACTGATAAGAGTAATCTTTCATAAAACTATTGAACTAAGAAATTGAGAACATTTATTTGGCTTCCCACATAAGGGGATCCATTAATAAACCAATCATAATGAAATCATAAGAAAAAATTCCACATGATTGACTAACATCATATATGGCTAATGTTCGAACAAAAATATGTGCTATCAAGAGAGCAGTGGTTGCAGCAGCCACCACCACAATATGGGATCAGCCTCAACCCATAGGCCAGGGGAATTTTTAACTCCAAATTCCATTATAATAGTGAAAAATTTAGATCAAGGCATGGAAGTTAGAAAATGGATGAATCCCCATCCCATAGGATGGGGGAATTTTACCTCAACCACCCCTCAATGAAAATCATCCATTTTCAATTTTGGGAGGATGATAAGGGGGATGGTCTCCCTGTTCACTCCATATCATGAATCTGTTTCCCCAAAATGGAGGCTTGTGAAAAGGGTGCATAGAGGATCCCTCCATGTCACTATTTGTCACGAATTCTATATAGGATCCAAGAAAGGAAGGGAGAGGTCCCACAGAGGACACCAACAAATCTCCTACCATTCAATAGGTAGTATGGCGCCTAAAATTTGTTACACATCAGTGAACTTCTTGTATGTCAATCTTATAGATGGAACCAAAAATGATTTGAATGTAGAAGCTAATTGAATGGATTTTTCTGACCAGAATATGATATATACTAAAAATGTGGGTGTTCTTACCCAGAACCTGAGCATCACCTTAAATCGTGGGGCTCACTCTATAAATCACTTACTGCCACCATAGTTTTTTTAAGAAAGTGGTGAGATGAATTCCTTTCCCAATTCATGCCGCCTAAGAAATTTATTAAAATCATAAGTAACAATACATGAACGAAGTGTACATAGTATACACCAGAGGGTAGTTAAGGGGGATACAATAAATATGTTCAAGAATATCAAATCAAAAAGATAAAACCATCCAACATGTGCTCGAGGTAGCAGGTCCTTCTTCAGATCATCCATTCCAGCCATCAAAAAAACACAAGAGGTTGTCCCTCAATGGAGTACCACACCAGGATCCTCAACAAAATATAGAAACCATCAGAAACTTATAAAAAGAATCTTGTAAACTAGAAAAAATAAGAACAAAGCAAAAAATAGAAAAACATGGCACTGATCTGGAAAAGAAACCGTTAGGATGAAATCTGTATAGCAGGCCAGACAGAAACCAAATAGAGAGAAGGAGAAAATTTCTTCTTCCTTAAGCAGCAATCAACCAAAATATCTCAGGTTAATATCCAAAGCCATGAAGTACCCTCAGAAAAAATGCAGAATCGAAAATCAAACTATCCAGCAACAACAAGAGAGAACATTTCCATACTACTCATCCTCAAACAGTCCAAAGGCATCAATCAAGAAATCAGGTGATATCAAAGTTATTTTAATCATCCACAAGCAGCAAATAGAGGTTAATGAGAAAAACACTAGAAATCTGATTGAAAGAGACATGGGATGCACAATTGGAAGACAAGGAGAAATATTGTGCACTGGTAAACAAAAAAAGGAAGCCTTACCCCAACTGGGTGGGCGACACCCCACCACTACAAAATTTCAGGAGTCTTATATTCCCATTATTCAATGGTTTAAGTGATATGGAACAAAATATGAACAAATATAATTCTCAATGTGATCTCGTGATGAGAAATCTAGATAAATAATAAGTACTTAAACTCATATGCTCTGTACGAACCCTACAAGGGATAGATTTCTAGTAATACTCAAGTTTTCCTACTCAGCCTATCATGGGATGGGAAGACCTATTCTAGTAGTTCCTCTTCCAGTTCAGATCAACTCTATAGAATACAATGCAAAATGAACTATCGAATTGTAAAAAATGAAAAAAAAGAGACTCTTGTAATTCCCTAGGAAATGGAAAGGTGTTCTATGTTCTATGAATTAGTCACTCCCTAAGGAAGATATGGTTTCAATGTGAATCGATAATATCTATAATGAGCTATGAACAAAAATCATATCTATGAAATATAAAATAAGGTTTTGATATTTCTCTACAATTTCACAATGAATGGAGTAACCCATACAACATACTAAGATCAATTCCAAGATAATCCCACTAGTCTAAAGGAAAATAGCATGAATGGTGGACTCAGCATCATTCACACTTAAGATAGACCCCACACCTTGTCCTACACCTAAGCCTGCACCATATCATGTAGAACCCCTTGGACATCAACATCAACCCACCCCATGATAGGATGAGTTGAGGGGACCCTAAAGAAATCAATTCGTGGAATAAGATAATAAATATTACTCTTTCTGATATGATCTAGTCTGTGGATAATTTATAGCTGTTGTGGACCATGATATACTCTATCTACCAGGACTTAAAAGGAATGATAAGGTGGGTCTCAATGACAATACATATTATTTCCCCTTTTAACGGATACTGAGACACACCATTCATGAATACTTCTTCTTCAATGTCCTCCTGAAATAAATCATAGATTACATGAAAGTAAAACTAAGACCAATGCCTGTACAAGTGGAAAAAATTTCCAATACTTCCCCAGAGGAAGAATTCACATATAATGAATTTTTTAGAGGATGGTCACATAAGTTTGATAATTTTATATCTCAGTACAAAATCAACCAAGATAAAGAAAAAATCTCAGGATAGTTCAAACAACAATCAATTCCCCAAGTTTATCCCACTGCAACATAATAGACACCATCGAAGCCATAGACTTCCAAAGGCTAGACCTCAAAAAAGAAGCATGACCTGAATGGAAGAGGGAATGTGTAGGAGGATGAACCCGCACCAAGGCCAAATTTGGCATTGAAACTCTAGGATTTTATTCCCACATATTTGAAACAATCTGAACCTCCCCGCCAAATGAAACCACTAGAAATGGTCACTATGGAAGATTCATCATTGGAACCTGAGTTGATTTTTGATTCCATTAACATCAGTCACTAAATGGATCCATTCTTTGTTGATGATTATGGATATAAACCTGAGTTCCCCAAATTAGACTAGGGAGCCATAGGAAGAGGCTATAGGATCCGAGGATACCAGGGAAGATGCAAACATGTAAAAATCTGGCCTCTAGTTAAACCCCCACTATGATTATCAATTTTACAAAAACTCATAGAAGATCCCTTCAGTGGGTCCAAAAGGAATAGGAAAATCCCTCTGCACCTTCTAGAATCCATTCTGATAAGATCACTCTGGAGAAGAACAGGTATCATAACTTCCTTAGCAAGTAGGAAGACCCACCAAACCTAACCCACCAAGGATGGAAGCACATCAATCTCTTGTCCCAAGGGCTGATACATCACCATTGAATACTAAATCCCCTAAATCTCCTATGAAATATCATCCCCAAATTGGGAATCTTAAGACTTTATACCAGAATTTTGGCATCATAAAATAAATAGCCTCTTTACCTACCAAACAATAAATCATGGACACCTTGATTTTGTTAAAATTCCTCAGGGAAGCACTCATAGAATATTTGGTAATATCCCCTGATATTAAAGCCAAAGTATAAAATGCCAAGGTTTATCAGATAGAGACGGATTCTATAGAATACCATGTGGTTATCTCCTTCACAAATCAAGATTAATACACTATTATACAAGGGAACCTCAGACCCTTTTATGTGTTTGGAAGGATAAATGGTGTTGATGATTGGAATGTTTTCTTTGATAATGGTTATAGAGTTAATCTCATTCAATTATAAACACTTCACCAATTGGGATAAGAAGGAAAGATTTGAGAACCTTCCTCCATAATAGTGGAAGGATAAGAAAAATGATAATAGAGGCTATTGGTCCAAATACAACATTAGGCTCAGTTCATAGACCTCATACCCGACTCATAATTTCTAGTTGTTCAATATAACACAACATTCAACGTCTTCTAGGAAGACCCTGGTTTCACCAATATATGGTAATCCCTTCCTCATACTAACAAGGCATCAAATACTAAATCAATGGAAAAATTAGGTTTTTTTATACTAATAATTCCACGTTTAAATCCTATGAGTCACATTATATCGATGCACGGTTCTATTAGGTGAAAGGGAAACTACCCCTTGGTGATGGTGTTGAATGGGTCACCACCCCTAATGGTCTAGATACAATCATTACTGGCCCATTTAGGTAGCTCGGTGAAGAGTATGTCCTAGACATCAAATAGAGTGAGTATATTCCCCCAAATTCAGGGATATATTCAGAAATGTTAATTATTTCCGTCATAAACACTAAGTCTAGCAGTGTCACAAAATTTTTTTGACTTTCCAAATAGTGGTGAAAGGTCGAATAGAAGTACATTCATTTCATCCCCATAGTAATAGTAAATCCCTACCTCGCCAACTGAGGTAGAAGAGGACGTATCGTCATTGAAAGTAGATGAAGACACTCCCCCGCCCATCACTCCATATTCACTAGAATTTCAAGGAAGTCCTCTACTAACATCAAGGTTGGAGGAAGTCACTTACCCTTCTGAATACTGAGATATATACTTAGATCACAACTATAGAGAACTCATACATATGCATGTTTTTTAATTGAAACAAAAAATATGATGATGAAGAGAAGGAAGATGAGGATGAGGAGGAGGAAGACTGTAGGGATGGACCTCAAGTATTTGAAGATGGAATCTCTACCACCATTAATGAAATCAAAGAAATAAATCTGGGAACAAAAGAAGACCCACGAACCACCTTGATTGGTGTGTCCATAACTTCCAAATAGAGGGATATATATTCTTCCTTTATAAGGAATCATCGAGATGTAATTTCTTAGAACTACACAGAAATTCATAGTCCAGATTCTAAGGTGTCCACTCACCACTCGAGCCTACCAAAGGATCATCTGGGCTATAAACCCACCTATAGTAGGATTCATCCAACACATGATACCAATGTATAGGTTTAAAATGATAATATCATCATATATAAATTTATTCATGAAGTCTAATATCCCATATGGATGGCCAATATCATCCCAATCCAGAAAAAGAATTGGAAAATTAGAGTTTTCAATGATTTTAGGGATCTCAACCAGCACTATACAAAGGTGGGTTTCCCCATATCGATCATAGAACTACTGATCGATGAAATAGAAATACGTAATTATATCCCCTTCATGGATGGATACTACGGAAATAATCTGATCCTAATTAACCATGAAGATGAATAATCCAATACCTTTAGGACTCCACAATGGTTGTTTTTATATCGGGTAATTCCATTTGATTGGAATAATGATGGAACTACGTAGCAACATGCCATGAATCACATCTTTAAACTCTTACTAGAAAAACATTTCTAATACTATGTTGATGAACTAGTGGGTGAATTTTGAAAACACTCAGACCACCTGTCAGATACTGAAAAATTCTTCATCAAATTCCAGTAACACAACCTGAAAACGAACACCTTGAAATGTGCTTTCAGCATCACCTCAGGGAAGTTCCATAGATTTTTTATATTCCATAATGTCTTCACATATGACCTTGAGAAGATGAATTCAATCCTTGTAATGATACCTCCTTATAACCTCATAGAGTTTAGAATACTTTTTGGACAATTATTCTATAATCAACCCTTCATATACATCTATTCCAAAATTTGTTTCCCTTTACTAGGCTGATGAAAAGGGGTTACAAACTAATGAACTAATGATTTTCAATAAATGTTTGATAATATAAATAAATATCTCTTGAATCCACTAGTTCTAATTCCACCTATCAATGTAATACCAATAATGTTTTATTTGAAATATTTATAATGATCACTAGGTGTAATACTCATGGAAAAGAACGATGATGGTAGAGAAATAACCCCTATTATCTCAAATGAACCTTGATCAATTTTGGGACTCGATATTTAGATATGGAGAATATTGATTTGTTGCAAATATTTGTCATCCATAAATTAAGACACTATCTGTAGCACTACATGGTCCATTTTTTCTCCCATAAGACCCCACTCCAATATATCCTCATCCATCCAATTATGAATGAGTATATTTCATAGTGGACATTCATCCTAAAGAAATTTTACATTGACAATATTCCTTAAAAATAAATCAAAGGCCAAACATATGAATATTTTCTAGAAGAGCACCCCTCCATATAAATGACTCCATTGAAAGTTGAATTAATTGATGAATATTTTTTATCTCTTCAAGAGGGCCCCAATACATGGGAAATTTATTTTGATAGTGCATCTAGAATCCATACTAGAAAGAGGATGTAATACTAAATACTCAACAAAGTAGGGATGGGAGTCATTCTTATATCTCTAGTAAATGAAGTATTATCTTAATCCTTCCTACTATTGGAGGAGTGCATGGACAATAAAGAATAATATCATTATATAATAATAGGGATAGAGTTGGAACATCATGTAATATTAAAACACTTGAATATAAAATAAGATTCATAATTAGTCATTGTTTCTGATACTTTCTGATGGGGTAAACATCGTTGGGGAAACACACTAATGTTTCCCCCGCATTCTAAATTTCTAAAGGTAGGTGAAATCCATCAGTTCTTAAAAGATTTTTGATCCTTGATCGATATGGTATGATGTGATGTTGGTCTCTAATTCTGTGGATTCCTCCTCAGAATTTTTCACCTAGTCTGGGTCTCCCTCATAAATTTGAGTCATTTTTCGTGAACCTCGTTCCCTGTGGAATCTCTTTGTGGACACTGGTTAATTATGTTGCTTCTATCTAGACATTCTAAGGGGTCCTACCATGGTAGTAACCTTCGGTCAAAGTAGATGGTAACATTAGGCATGTAGGGGAATCTCTAGATCATGGGACATTGGTACACCGGAATTTTCCCTTATCAGAGGGATTCTAAGGGGCGCAAAATCCTGAGGAATCCCACATCGAATGTAGTTAATTCTATATCAAAGGCATTTCTCATAGGGTTTCCTTAGTCTCCCATGTTTTCATGGGTAATTAAATGAGTTTAACATCTTCCAGAGACAGATTCTTAAGGTTTAGTTTTTTTGATGTTTTCATCAGACATCCCATGTTCAACATGGGATAGGACATGATTTTAATGTCTTTTAAAGACATATAGGATTGATATGGAAACCATTAATGGACGATCAAGATGGTGAACTCCAAAAGGGGTTCACATGAGATATTTTTGGGGTGTATGGATTAGAATTCCCAAAAAGAGTATACCCAGGGTGGTGTGTCCTAGAAAAGGAAGATTTCACACCATTAGGGTGAATCCTAAAAGGGGAGCACCAGATAGATGTATCAGAATTCCCAAAAAGATCACTCCCAGGGTAGTGTGACCCAAATACAGAAGATGTCACACCATGATGGTGCATCCGAAAAAGGTACCTCCTAAAGTATTCCCAAATGGATGGATCATGATGCCCAATAAGAGTGGACCTAGGGTTGTGTGTCCCATAAAGGGATGATGGCATCCCATGAAGGAAGATCTGAACACCACTGAGGGGTGATCAGGGTGGTGCACCACAATAAGGGGAGTGACAAGAATTATTGTTGGCTAGGATTGAACCTCATGTAGGATTCCTACGTAACCTATATAGAATACATGTATTAAAACCCATTTTGTTTGAAGGGGTGGTTCAAGGATTATACATTGATAGCTTCCCATCACAAGAGGGGCACTCTTGGTTGGATGGATATGGATTGTGCATAGATAATTCATGATTAGCATCCTGGGTGCTCCTAAAGAGTGGAAATGATGGATTGAATGATATCACCGGGATGTGGTGTCCTAGATAAGGATTAGTATGGATATAGAGGAGGTGTCAGAGGCTAAGGATGAGTTAGATAGAACCGACATGAAGATGATGTTTCTGGGATTGAACCTCGGGGAGCCTTCTTATGTATCCCAGTAGCTGGGAATGAAAATCCATGTAGTTCAGGATAAAGGCATGGAATCAGGGCGTACACAAAGGATGGAGAACTGGAGGCATGACATGGTCTTACTCGTGGTTAGAATCCCTTCTCAATAGGGAAACTCATAGTTGGAGGAGTGTGGTGATGTTTTTGGGGCTTATGCATGGTCATATTCCCATATGGATGTATCAGGACACATCAGGGAGGTTGATCCAAAAGATGCATCCCAAAAAATGGAAAGTATCGAATCAGGAGGGTATATCTATAAGAGGGATTTCCAGGGTTTATGATTCTTTGGGATTGAACCTAAAGGAGGCAACCTACGTTCATAGTGTAGAATATATGGATCAAAAACCACATAGTTCAATAAAATAATGGATCCCATATTTTAATGTTATGTGGGACTAAGGTGAACTGATGTGAAGTAGTCAGGATGGAGGAATACTAGGCTCGAACAATAGGGAGGTTTCCTTTATACCCTATGGGAGACATTGATCAAATCTTACGTAGTTTGAAGGTGGAGTTTAATTTAATGTGAGATGAATGAAGTGACGTGAAGTATTCGAGATAATTGTATTGTGGGGAGTTATGGGATTGAACACCAAGGAGGCTTCCTACGTACCCTTTTTGGAGGATATGGATCAAATTCCATGTAGTTCAGTGGGGCATACAATTTAACATCATGAAGGATGAGGGGAAAGGAGATTATGTGTGGTTAGTGGTCCAAAGTGGATTTAATGGTCACTATTACTCTAAGCCCATGTGATTCATGATCGGTGTGACAAGAAAGATGTACTAGTAGACCTAATGATCGTGTCATGAAAGGTGCTCACATGAGAGATAGTGTGGGTCTTATGTGTGGAATAGGCCTAGGTGCCGCTAAGAAGTGGAAATGGTGGATGAGGCTTACACATGGATGTTCCCCTAGTGCCACTGTAGAGTAAAAATGTTTTTGGACCTTGTGCATTGAAGTTTCCTGGGTGCCGCAAAGGAGCGACAATGGTGGATGCGGATTATCCAAGTAAATATCCTAGGTGCCGCTAAGGAGAATCAAAGATGGATGAGGATTACACATAGATATAGGTCAGGTGCTGCTAAGTGTGGAAACCATGGATGTAGCTTACAAATGGAAGAATCCCAGGTGCTACTAAGGAGTGGAAACGATGGATGGGGCTTATGCATGGAAGCCTCCCAGGTGCCACTAAGGATAAGAAATGATGGATTGGGCTTACACATGGAAGCATACTAGGTGCTGCTATGGAGCAACAATAGTGGATGGGGATTACGAATGGAATAATGATAGGTGTCACTAAGGAGAAGAAATGGTGAATGGGTATTATGTATGGAATAACCCCAGGTGCCGCTAAGGAGTGACAATAATGGATGGGGATCACACATGGTCATCTTCCTGGGTACCGTTAAGGATAGACAATGGAAGATGGTGCTTACACATGGAATCAGCCCTGGTGCTGCTAAGGAGTGAAAATATTGGATAGGTCTTATGCATGGAAGTATCCTAGGTTCCACTAAAGAGTGACAATTTTGGATGGGATATACATATGGATGTGGCATGGGTGATGATAAGGAGCAGAAAGGGTGAATGGGTCTTACACATGGAAGTAGCCTGAGTTTCGCTAAGGAGAGACAATAATTGATGGGGATAACACATGGTTAGCCTCTCGGGTGACTCTATGGAGTGACAATAGTGGATGGGGATTGGGCATGGAAGATGATCGGGTGCCACTACGGAGGGACAACAGTGGATGGGGCTTAAGCGTGGAAGTTGCCCGGGTGCCTCTATGGAGCAGAAATAGTGGATGGGCCTTACACATGGATGTCGCCCAGGTGCTACTTTGGTGAAACAATAGTGGATGGGTCTTACACATGGTTAGATACCTAGGGTGCCGCTATGAAGCATAAATGGTGAATATGGATTACACATGGAAGAAACCCATAATTTCTTCCTTATGTCAGACCATGAGGGAATCCCATGTACATTGCAAGGGGAAAAGATTATTTTTAGCATCATGTGAATGGAAAAGTTGTTTGGGTATTATAAAAAGAGATGAGTTTTATTTAAACCTCATTTCAGGACATGAGGTCATCATATTAATATTTTATAAGGAATCCTATTCATATTTGATATGATATATTTCAGTTTAATGTAATGTAGTGATGAATATTGGCATCTTATGCTTGACACATATGGAATCTCTTAGAACAAGAGGAATATTATGTTTTTCATATAGGTTTTACTTGAGTTTGAAGCCATGTTTTTAGGAATATTAAAAATAAATTTCATAGAAATAGCTAGTGTGGGACATACTCTAGAGAATCCCGGTCTAGTTTGACCTGGCATCAGGGTCAGGTGATGGGGTTTGGAGGAGTTGATTGAAGAGTTGTTTGACTCAAGGTACTCATGGAATTCAAGATGTGAATATCTACTCACAGCATGGGAAAGGGACCAAGAGGAAAATACTTACTCATGGTGTTTCATGGAGTGTAGAGGAGTATCATAAATCAAGCTATTCCATAGGTGTAAGTGGGGTAAGCATAAGGTTGAAAGGTAAAATGTCATCGACCTAGACTAAAATTTTCATTGTGTGACTATCCATTTTTCATGGAGGCCAGTGATGGTAGCAAAGGGAACAGCCTCGAGAGGGGGTATAGGGGCATAGCCACCATGGTATGGAATGGTGGTTGAGAAGGAAGGAGCTTCGTAAAAGGATATAGCATCATGAAGGAAAGGGGTTCACAAAGCTTAATGTCTCATGAAGGATGGGGCTTTGCAAAGAAAGGGCGCTTCATGAAGGAAGGAATTTAGTAAATCATGGATTGACCTTAGTAAAGAGATAAATATATGGAGAGTTCTCCATGAAGACATAGTTCTTTGTACAACCTTGAGCAACCTGAAGGGGACTCCGTCTTTCATGAAGGGTGGAGGCCTTCATGAAGGGAATCTCCTCACGGTGCTCTCAAGCACCACGAAATGAGAGATCAGCAACCTAAAGGGCAGCGTAACCATGATTATGAGGTGAGGGCCACCAAATATTTATAGAAAATGGAGGTAAGGGGGATCACATAATATAACAATGACACCAAGAAGAGGATGGTGCTTCGTGATCGGAGGCATCTCCTTCAGACTCGCAGAGCCTTCCATCACTACTTTGTGGTAGTCAGAAACATATCTATCAGGAATGAAAATGATTCTATCCTTACTATGAGGTGGTTTTAATGCTCTTTATAGTCAAAAAGGATTACTTCATTACCATATAGTGGTCATAAAATTATCTATAGTACTCCCGGGGGAATCTTCCACTACTTCATGGTCGTAGAGGGAGCTCTGTGAATGGGCCATGTGAACCAGTTTTCTAGCCTAACATTGAATGACCATAACATCTAATTCGTAACTCTGTTTGGCATCCATGACAATTCAAATCGAATCCTGAGAAATGAGATATGAAATGAGATCCTATATGGAAGCATTTGGTTAATCCTATAGATGCATATTCTGAATCCAAAAGTCACCAAAAAGGTTTAAAAAGTTTATGATATCAAAAAGGAAGAGATAACCCCCTACTAAATTTTGTACAAGGACTAATGGTAGAATTACAATAATATATGACATTAAATGATGTCCCAATGTCATATAATACCCAAGAAAATAGCCTATAAAATGTAACCATAAATCTAGTTGATCCTGAGTGGGATGAAACATCCATCTGCAATACCTGCCAGGGGATGGTATCACCCTTCATTAAAAGAAATATGTAAGATATCCAAGAGATTAGTGCCATCCCCAAATCATATGATCCTACCACAAGATAGATGGTAGCAATAATGGACTCTATTCAGTGTGGAAAACTCCCACCAGACAGAGCCAATAATGAGAAGATCTGAATAATATAAATTAATTGTGTTCATTATGATGGTAGAAACCATAAAAAACTATATAAATAGAGAATTGATGTTGTCATTCTCAAGAGCATTGATGGGTATGAAACCATTGAAGTCGTGAAGGAAGTGCACATTGGAGCCTGTGGCACCCACTTTTTAGGACTCAAGATTTCCGACCAAATATGAATGATTTGTTATTACTAACCCAATCTAACATATGACTGTACTAAATTCACCAAAAAGTTCCATTCCAACTAGGTTCATGAGAATTTCATTCATCAAACCCTGGAGTTGATGCACACAATAAAGTACTCCTCACCATTTTCCATATGGTTAATGGATGTCATGATACCATAACCTCCCACCCCTTACAAGCAGTTTATGTACATTCTTAATACAACCAACTTCTTCCCAGGTGATCCAAATCCATGTCCATAAAATAAGTTAGGGAAATCAGTATTTTCAACTTAAAAAAACACAACATCATCACCCCATTTGAATTCCATAATAATATATTGATAGGAAACAACACTATTTTCCGCTCTATAGAATTGGAGAATCTATAACAAGAGTATGATATCATGTCTAACTATTCATCCCACTACCATGTAGAAACTAACATATAGATAAAGACATTAAATAAAGCTATATCAAATAAAATTCAGATGATGGTAGATAAGGATAAAAGGTTCTAGTTAGAATACTCTTACTTTCCTTGTGGCCTTATTAGACTATAACCTGCACTACCACATAAGGGACCCCATAATCATTAGTGTATGGGATAGAGGTAGTCATTCCCATTGAAGTTCAATTTCCCTCGTTTTGTGTGGTAATCTGAGATCAATTATCCATAGATAATAAAACCAAGAAATGTATGGATGAATTGAGGTGGCTAGATGAGAAACTATTGTGGACATTTCATCCTTTGGAAGTCCACCAAACCGGATCACGTGAGCCTTAAAAAAAGGGTCACATATTATTTTTCCTGAAAGGAGAGATGTTTCTAGTCCTCCATAATCTAATGATACTTGGAAATAAACCCCCAATGTTGGAATCAAAATTGTAGGTACCATATTCTACACATACAGTCTACTATAATGAAGCCTATTTAATAATTTCAATTTATGGAAAGCTCTCCACGACTCCCACCAACACATTGTTACTTGAAAAATATTTCATTTAATCACATGACCCAATCATCATAACCACATAATAATAAATATCATAGTTCCATCGTCTTGACTGCATGATGATAGAATGAGTGGTTCCATCATACTGAGAGCCTGAGGATAAACTGCACTGCGCCATCATCTGGAAATCATGATGATAAGTTCAGGAATCCATAATCTTGACCTCATAAATATAAACTATGTGGATCCAGTATTGTGACAACATGATGATAAACTCATGGATCCAGCATCCTGGCCACATGATGGTAAACTTCATGAATCCATATCCTTGATCGAATAATGATAAACTGCATGGATCCATCATTCTGACTGCATGATGATAAAATGTATGGAGGAATCATTCTAACCACGCAATGATATACTACATGACACCATCTTCCTAGCTGTACGATGATAAAATTTATGGTTCCATCATCCTGAATGCATGATGATAAACCACATAGTACATAATCTTTATTTCATGGTATTAAATTGAGTAACACTCATTGTTCTAACCGCATGAAAACTAAATTCATGGGAATAAATATTTTAATTAGTGATTCATTGAACTTGAGATTGATATGTGTGGAAGAAAAAGAACAATTCCCCGTCATTATGTATGGGTCAGACTTATGTAGGGATCCTTCTCATAGAACTACAGGTTTCATGATTCCCATTCTATGGTACACGTAGTGATGTCTGGCCCCTGCATCCTAGGCCCAACTGTGAAATATAAAAAACATTCCCCCTACTCATATGGGTCATAAATTTATGAATAATACCCTTCCAGAATTATGTGTGTCTTGATTCATGTCATCACAAGATATTTAGTGACATCTAGACCTCTTGTGTTTTGCCCAGCCGTAAATTTACCTCAATATATAGGATGATTTTCTTACCATCCTTTGGACTCATGTTCTCTATTCACATCAGGGGTTATTTTATCAAAGGTCCACAAAATCACCCCCTACTCTAAGACAACACTTTCCTAAGAACATGATGTTATAACTGAAGCTTACACCATCCGTGTCCCAAGACATTAAACTGAACGACACTTATTTCCTCGATGTGAAACATTAAACTAAAAAACACCATAATGTTCATACCCAAGAAAACATTACCCTTAACATCATTAATATTAAATTATGTATTCAATAACTAAATATAGGTTTATTACCATTAACATGGGATACATGGAAATGCCTTGATTTTACCTCCTGGTCTAGCCACCCAAAAGAAAAAAAAATTATCCTCTATGTGTATGAGTGTAGCCTGCATCGGGATCCATATTCAAGATGTATATATAACTTGATTACCATTCACATGACATATGTAGTGATTCCTAGATTTTACCTCTTAGTCCATCCACCATAAATAAATAAAAATTCATCATCCATGTGCATGTGTATGATCTCATAGGGATCAGAATTCATGAACTATGTACAAATTGATTCCCACTCACACGGGATACATAGATATGAATGGATCTTACCTCATAGTAAAGCCACCCAATAAATTTCACTCCACCTTGTGTATGAGTCTGATCTTCGTAGGGATCATTATTCAAGAACTATGTATTTCTTGATTCCCATTAACAAAGGATACGTAGCGATGCCTAAATTTTATTTCCTGGTCCAGCCACCCTAAAGAAAAAAATTCCCTCCTCCGTAAGTATGAGTTCAATCTAAATAGGGAGCTATATTCAATAACTACATACGTCTTGATTCTCATTCACATGGGATATGTAGTGAAACCTGAATTTTACCTCTTGGTCTATCCACAAAAATTCTAAATGCTCATATCCCTTGTTATATTGCCTCTATGTGAAAAAAACCATTACAGCCCATTTTTTCTCACACTGGTCATGGATCACATGCGATTAGAAGGATAGACTTGGAATTCCCCACAATACCAATGAACATAAATCCACATCAAGGTTAAAATGTTCATGGTTGAATGACCTTAAAAGGAACATCAAGTGTCCTTCCCATACGATGCTAAACTACATTGATCCATGAATCCTGTCTTTATTCACATCGATTGGCTATTGTCCTTACCACATGATGTTAAACTACATGGGTTCACAAGATATTTTTTTGTCTTTATTCCTTCCATTATATGATATGTAGTGATGCATAGGCCATGTTCCCTAGGCTCATCCAAAGAGAAAAGAAAAAAAATAATGTTCACATCTCATGTATAAAAATACAGATCTATGCAGCAGATCTAAAGTCAAGGTACCTCATTTAGGGATCTATTAATGAAACAACCCCTTATCTATGTATGAGTTTAGTTTGTATAGGGAATTTTATTCTTTATCGGAAATAATTGTCTAAATGTTTCTTGTGTACTCAGACACACACCGTACATTGGAAAAACTATGTGTGCTGGGAAATTTTGGATCTACACAATCTTCTCAAGGACATCAGAAATAGATTGTCAGTTGTTTTACAATGAAAAATATTTCCCAGTTGGATATACATAATCTTCTTATAAGAAATGGGCCAATAAACAAAAGTTAAATAACCCATAATTATAAGTCTCTTCCATCACTTTAATCCCCAATAGCTTCCATTCCCCATATCATTTCTACTGATACGAGAATCCTCTAAATCATGGTTTTCCCTTTCTTCCCACCTCATGTCTACGGCATTTCAGAATAGCCTGGCCCGATTATCCTCCAGCTACTCATAGTTCCTATGGAAAATGATCTGAGTCATATGAATTTAAACTACTTGACATTAAGAACTATTTGTGGCATGATTACAATTATCACATGATATGTTGTGACACCCAAATGTTTATTCTTGGTTCTAGACACAATACAAATTGTTAATGCCCATCTCTTAGGCATGGGTCAGACCATCATGGGGAAAACATTAGAAAACTATGTATGGATTGATTCTCATTTCAATGAGATATATAGTGACATCCAAACCTCATTTCCCAAACCCAACTGTATAAAAACAACTTCCCTACATTTGGTTTAGACCAGTGTATGGGAAAATGCCTCAACCCATTCTTGGGATATTTCAACATGGAACATCCCACTCCAATTTAGGCACCCTCTGTTAAAAAACAATACTTTGTATCTGGAAAGGTATGAATCAACATAAACCTCCATGACCATCAAAAATGGGAAGTCAATATTTGGAGGATGAATTTGTTTGAGTATGAATAATATTACCTAGTTGGATCTGTATAATTTTCCCCAAAAAAATTCTTTTCAACCAAAGTTAAATTCATCCCCTGGAGAGTTTTTTTCCTATCTCAATATGACCCAAATGGAATTTTCGTTCCACATAAATCCTTGGATTTGGAAACCATCAGATTACAGTTTATAACCTTCCCCCTTAAATCTTGAAGATGATGGAACATTTTTAGTCAATTCTCCATGAAAAGGGTGAATCATTTATCCATTGGCTAAAGAAAAGTAGTATTATGTCACAAATTTCTTGGACATAAGATATTACACTACCCCATTCATGTCCTAATTTAATGAAAATAAACAGTGTCTTTCCCAAACCCTCTTTTACACTAGGAAATTTGTGTATGAGTGGGTTTTCATTAATTAACCAAGATGATACAGATATCCTAATCTTTTTCAAACATAATTTAATTAATAATACACCCATTCTAATATTAAGAAATAAAAAATTTCATAAGTTGGAAGACCATCTAAAATAGAGGGTCAGTGTCCTATAGACACCTTTGTTCCATTGTCCAAAATATTCACCAGTTATTTGTACATAACATTCCTATAAAAATTCCATTTAACCAAAAGAAAATTCATTCTCAGGACAGGATTCTTATACCCATGTATTCCATATAAACATCATGTTTGAAACCATTGTTATAGTTAATCCTCATATACTTTCCCCAAATCATGTATCAGATTATGAAATTACAAAACTAGGGTAGAATATTAGAAATTCATGCTTGTAAATTACCAGGGTGTTCCTGGCCAATAATCCCTCTTGGGACCCTTGACATATAATCTATAGGAAAATATGTTCAACCTAAAACATTAGTGAAATTATTCATGTTTTCATAGCTCTATACTTTCCATGAAAAGAGACACAAAACTCACTTCATTGAAAACCCACAAAGGGAATGCTGGGTAAAAGTCGAGTATCATCTCTCTAGACATAAGCTTCATATGGATTATGTGAAAATTGAGAAAAAAACTGTTGGGTTGAAAATATGAAAATGGCGGTACAATAAAATGAAATATTGTACCTTCTAGGTCTGTACTATAGTGGACTTAAGAAAAGAAACAAATATATAACAAAAAAATACATAGAGTTTGTAGGGTGTTTCATATAACCCTAGAAATAGTCAATACCATGCTCATTGAGTCCCTAGGATCAGATGAAAATTAGAGAATTATATGAACACATAAATTTGGTTTTCTAAGAGTTTGATTGAAAGAGATATCTAGTGACTAAAATATTCAAGTCATCTGACAAATTTTCCATAAAAACACATTTCAAATTGTGATTGGTGAATGATGGAGGAAAAGGAAGAAGGCATGTATTAGATAGAAAACCAGTTTTCAATCCATCAAATGGGAATGGAGGAACATCCACATCCCCAAGACACCCCCTGAAACTTTTAAAAAGAATAATAAGATATATATATATTATCCGACATGGTTACAATGAATCTTAGATCACTTTAATTTAAAAATTGACCACCGCTTGAAGTAATCCATTAAGGGGTCATTGTTAAGTGGTCCTTTTCCCAAAGTTCGTTTTAGCTATTGGTCACATCTTTATTACTATATCCTTGATATCTTGACCCTTCTACTTAATGGATTTCAAATTCTTAGTTTTCTATGATACGTATTCTTTAAACCTTGCAACATGAGCCTTTAATTCTCATAGCTCCTCAGTCTACACAACAACTTGACCATAATAAATTTCTTTTGCAGCAGAAAATTGGTACAAATAAACGGTCATATTCCATATGGCTTCCATTTTTTGGTTGAAATAATTAAACTGAGTAATAGAAACTTTTCAAGTGTCTAGGTCTTCTAAAGATTTGAAAATATAGTGGATAAGGATATGAAAGTGTCAGTAATTGAACACACCTGAGACCAGGAAAAATAAGAGTTAGAAATTGTTTTCTAACATTAATTTTATCTCCACCATGACAGTTTCTGTGACAATCGTACAAATTATATACTAGGCCAGTCTTCATACCACTTTCTGTTTGATCACACATATAGGGATCCAGATATTGATCACTCACTACCTGAGGTATATAACATGGTTGTGCACTAAAATCAAAAAGTTTAATATTAAATAATAACTCTAGAGCAAGAAAATCATACTTCCCTGCATACCGCTCATATTTGGGAAAAAGGTGGATATTCCCAAGATTAATTAGAATAATTTCCATGTTTTTTCCAATTGGTTCGGACTTAGAACAATTTTCAGAAGCATCAGTCAGAATAATGGGTTCTGAATCAGTCCCTATTAATAGAGGACTTGCAGATGAATAACCCTCTAAATAACTATAACAATGATTATAACTTCTTCATCTTAAATGAGTTGGTAAATATGGAACAATAGTTTAAAGACCATGAGTGTCCAATGTCTTATACAGCCATCATACTAACCTCGTTAACACTTCATAAGGGTATTAATCCATCCACATCTGAGAAAACTCGCATGATAAGTTAGTTGAAGCTATTAGAGGAGGAAAAAGGATTTTCACTATATAATTCTCACACATCATCATTAACCAAAATTAGTAAAAACAATTTGGTGAGATTATCTCTTTCTAGATGATTGATAAAAAAATGCAACTTGTTGCAGACATCTAAATTGCCTTGAAAATATATAAGGAGTGTGGAGTTCACAAAAGGGTTCCCTATTTACCTGAATGGTTAATATTCCATCTCACAGCATAATGATATAATATTTTCATTCTATATAATCCTTTACTTCATTAAAAAAATCCATGAGGTGCGGGGTATGGTATAAAAGTGAATTCAAAAAAATACTTCAATAACTCAATCATGCTAGAACTGTCCAGAGATTTGAGGAGAATATAAAAAAAATTAGAAGGGAATGATGAAAGGAAAATAGAATATTTTTTGTGTTGTGATGGTATTCATAGAATCGAGAGTGTTCCACCACACAGTGGTATAGTAACTAGAATGGCCCACAAAGATGATGCATAGACTTGCCTTCCTACATGAGGCCTAGTCAATCATAGATGCGAGTAAGGATGGGTATGGCTAGGTTGAAAGGGTTCCCCTATTACATTTCATCTTCCATGATCAGGGTAAACACCCTGAAAGTAGCATAGGAATAATGGTGTGAGATGATCCATCTACTCCTGAAAATGTAAAATGAACCTTCAATCCTAAATCTAGCAGATACATTTAAATGCATTTTGTAGCCCCACATGGTATATTGGCATGCTTCGAGAGTAGAGAAGTATAAAAGTGAGAATATTCACAACTAATGAGTTAGATGGGTTTTTTTATAGATAATATTCTTCCTTGTAACATTAAATTGAAATAAAAACATTACTCAATCATCAAATGGGATGAGTGAGTGGTCATGGAGGGGTTGACCAAGCAATATATCTAATGTGGTCAGTAGGTCCCTCACTAGTGGAGATACCTCTTCAGGGTTGTCCTAGGTATTGGTGGCGTGAAGGAATTTGTCATACATATTTCCAAGAAGTGTGATTCCCTATAGCTGATGGGGATCCCATAAGATAATATAGTCTTTTACATGTGACATGTTATACATTTTTGTGCTTGAGCACAAATAGAGAATTAATTCAAGCAGCATTGCAGTCAGTGACTAAATTTTGAATTGAGAGACCCACACTTCTATATATAATCTGTCATACTCCAATGATATAAGCAACTCTTCATAGATTTGGTGCACTAATAATGTATAAGCCTATTCGTCTAAGAAGCTCCCTCCAGACCGCAGATCCCACTTGGCGGTCCACCCTCTATTTGGTTGGCCTAATGAGAGGTTGAAAATTGATGAATAGTATGGAATGGATGATTATAATGATATCAAATTGTTGTGTATGTTTATTTTAATCCAAAAAGAGACATCCAGATCAAATATGTTCTATGGAACTGAACTGGACATGATCTGCCTTGTGGAAGATACGTTCACTTGAGCATGCTCATGGGACATGTAAGACCTGATATAAGGGAGTTTCTGGTTAATAGGTGGAAGGGGAGAATCTTATTGAAGTATGATATTATAAATTATTAGTTTTTTTATAGTGGATAGTCTAGATGTTTTGGAGGGATAAGGTTCTTTTGAATACCCACCTCAGGTATGATCATATGATGAAGCTACCCATTAATATTCTCATCCATGGAATTTCTTCTTGGGGTAGAAGGAATAAATTCCAAATCCATTTTATCCCTATGATAAATTCAGGAATAAATTAATATTAAAATTTTTAAGGGGTATGAATTGGCCCATGAACCATCAATTAGATGGAATTACTTCCACTGTGAACCAACAGTTCATGAAGCCACTCTCCTGATAAATCTATAGATCGTTAAGAGCTAGCCGGTGAGGTATTGGCCAACAAAGCAATGGTACATGGATAAATTAACCCTAAAATAATTTTTCCAAAATATTTAAAAAACAAAACTCTCCATTCATGGATATGGTTATTGTTTATGGGTGAATAAACTTAGTTGGAAGATAGCGACAACAGCAAAGGAGACAGTTCATAGAAACAGTATTCAGTCGAGAGAGTCTATGGGAGCCCCGAGTTCACTGAAAGAATTATAAAATGAAAAATGATTTAGGACCCATATTTACAACAATGATATCAACCTGAGGTTTCACATTATACAAAAAATCAAAATAGGACTGCTTTCTATTTCATAATATCCTCCTCTTTATCCCAATCGAAACCCATTCTGATGGGGGCATGTATTGGGTCCTGTAATTTTAAAAAGTGAAAAGAAGTGAATTCCATTGACCTAAAAACGGTAGAAATAAAACTCAAATAATATTTATTAAAACATTCAAAGGGATGAACAAATGAATAATAAATCACTTCATAGACCTCCACTCTTCATTGTGTTCTACTGTGTCACAAAGCATATGTGAATGAAAGATTATGCAGATGGAGGTGGTACCATTGATACCTACCAAAGAAACAATATCATTTATATGACCAAGGTGGTTATTTCCATCCTTAGAAATTAGTTTTGACCTAAAAATAAATAGTTCATGAGATGAGGTGGTACCATCAACTTTGAAAAATGAAACAAATCCATTTGTTGGATTAAGGCACCGATTTCACCCTCCGTGAATGACTACTACTCGCAAACTAAGTCATTCATAGGCTGGATCACCTTTAGTGGGATCCTATAAAAGAAGACCCATAAACCACCATGGAATAATTACTATACCAGTTTTCAATCCCTATAATCTTCTATAAATAAAACCCCAAGGGGGGGGAAAGGGAGAAAGGCTGATATATTTTCCAAGGAAACTAAGCTCAAGATAGATGAAGGAAAAAAGGGTCGAGAAACCATGAAAAATGGAGCCTTTTCTTGATTTCAAAGTAGGTAAAACCCCATATCAAAACAACAAGGGAACAAAGAATAAATTATCTAGTTTTCCACGAACCCAAAAAACCATTTGCATACACAACCCCGTAAGACATAACACTGATGGCCCCTTTGCTGAAAAAATCTTACATAGAAAAATGCTATGTAGGAAGAACCCTAACCCGTATAGAGAAACTCTACATGGGATGAAATCAGCCCCATGTAGAAAAATGATACACTAGAAGAATATATCCTGAAAAAGAAACATGTTATGTGATCAAAACTCAAGTCTGCATAGCTCAACACTACGTGGACGGTATACTCACCCATGTAACACTATGCTAAAAATAGGGTACCCCAACCTTCATAAGAAAATGATATAAAGAATGGGGTATCCTAGAAAATTATAATATCAAACACCCATAACCCACTTAAATTGAGTTAATGGCCCCCCATGTTAGCCCCTCTGTGAACCATTCTAATTGACTCAGGCTAAGGAATCCTCCAAGGATGCCTAACATGTATGATAAATTCATTAGGAACATCTATTTGTCCTTTCGAGTTTACATACCCATGTAAGTGGATTTTCGTGGTTAATATCCACAATAAGGTAGGCCCTTATAATATCCTAAAGTTTACATTCTCATGGTAATAAAGGGTCCAACCTTGTGATGCTCATGTGAACCTCCCCATTCTAGGGAATGAGGGGAATCACTTGCCTTTCCCTTCAATGAGGGACAGTGTTGAACATTCCTCTCTTCCCTTTGAATCAATTTTAGGGAACTCATCCTATAGTAAGACCCTAGCCTTTCTTATGGGAGATGAAGATTTTATGCATCCTTTCCTCTGCTCGGGTCATAGCCAAATGGATCACGAAATGTGACTATCCAGGCAATGAAAATAAAAGAGGCGATGAGAACACTCAACACCCCCCCCCCCCTTCACTCTAGGCTCCATCACCATAAATCAGTAGATAGGATGGGTCACATAATACTCAAATCCACTATTTACCCTTTTTCTCAAACTGATCATGACTCATATGGGCTTAGAGGCTAGTAGAAATCAGGACATATTCATGATCCCTAACCTACAAATTTAGGCTGCATCCATTCATAAGCCCCAGTCACATACCAAATGGTACTTCTCCACATATGTAATCCCCAAAAAAGGTGGATTCCTATATAATATAATCCCCAACCATGAATCAACATTAAAAGGTCCATATTGTCAATAAATTAGCATGGGATAAGAAGCCTCCATGCATAATACCAAACATAATTGAACTACATGGAATTTTAATTCGAAACTAAATTGGATATGTAGGAATCCAACACGAGGACTAAACCCAAGTCCCAAATTCACCCTAGTTTTCTCTGGGCCACATTCTCGATATGTTCATATCAACCTAAGAGACCATATCTCTCTCAAGTACCTCAGGCCACCTCTACGTAAGTCCCCCACTATCCTTGACCATGCATCCTCCATGTGGGAATCCTTTTCACATGACATTAATCTACATGGATGGTACATTGTCTCACAAATTTAAAAGGAAATGTTCCCTACTAAGTGGCACTAAACTACATAGGATCATATTCCTCTCAAGTGTATCCATAGGAATCCCATGGAATGAGTTCGATCCTGACATCAAAACAACAGTTGTTTCCCAAGGTGACAGAAAAATATAGATCACCACACAAATTTTCTTAAAACCATAATTTTCTTAATATATAACTGAAGAATATTTAATCTATCCATACATACATGGGAATGAAAAAAGGATTCATTAACATAACTTTAGTCTATAATAGGGTCCAAAAATATGAAATAGTTCTCCCCAAGATGGTTTGATATTCTTGACCTCACATCCTATCATCCAATTTGAGTTCTTAATTTTCATGGGATAGTTACCCAAGGAATTACTGCTTTTGTAATGAAGGTCCATGAATCATGGATATGAGTGCCAATGGGTGTTTCTAGCCCCACAAACCAAACCCATTGGAAATCATTCAAAGTCCTTATACCCAACATAGGTGATTTCACACCATTCAACCCCTTTTAATCAACCTCTTGGTCTGTAAGAGTGTCTTCAATGGAAACACCATTGTTTTTAGACAAGTTGAATTCTCAATTGAATTCAATATTTTTAGTTTTTTAGATGGTAAGAATCTTAAAATGAGTCTCAGAACATAGATATGAAAGTTTAAACTATTAAAATTGTTGTATTTGGATCTATTTTATGGCCTGAAAGTGTTTTTAAAATTTTGAATGATCTTTGGGAGTGTTGGGATTCAAAAATAACTTTTTAGGAGAAAAAAAAATGGATTCATGGTATTTTAAACTATATGGACCTGTAAGTGAGATTGTATATCCCTTAAAGGGGGGGTGTTGTGACATAGTTTGTTAAATCATGAAGGTTGGGGATAATTATAATGAAGAATGTATCTATAAAATTATATAGGTGGGAACATTATCTATTAATAAGTTTATAAATTGTGTACCAAGCCTACATAGTTAGTGACAGCTAATAAGTAAAACCACATATTTGGTGAGTAGTTATTACAAACTATACAGCCAAACCATGCAGGATATGACTCTTGGGTAGTGTGAGCATCCCAGTTAGTGCATGGTCAACCAAACCATGTGGACAAATAGTGAACCTATTTAAAAGGAGAAAATTTAATGATTTCCCACATTGACCTTAAATGGGGTTTGCCCTATTTTCGTCATCCACTTCACCAATAATATACTTTGTGTATGAATCTCTTTTATATCCTCCTCCATGGTGGTTTCTAGCTCATTCTTGGTCTAATTCAAGTTGCAGTGAGTTCATTGGAATCATATCTACTCAATATCCTTCTATTACTACTTTATTTCCCCTTGTTCGACACAATCTTTTAGCATACAAATTCTGCCTATTATTAAGATGTTTGAATATTCTTTTGATTAGACTCATTCCAGATTTAATCGAGGCCCGATATTGGATGATTTAATTATCTGATGTCTGAGGTATGTGGTCTACATGTTTCTTATTTGTTGTTGTATAAATTATAATTTATGGTAATTGTGACTCAAATGAGACCTCCCATGAATTGTTTCAAAAATATTAAATTACTTAAAATTGTTAATTATAAAACACCCATGACATTACTTATACCACTTAAATATGTTTTGGGTTCGATACCTCAACATGGATGACCATATAAGTTTGGTTCAATTAATATTCTTATAGAGAAAGTTGTTTTGAGAATTACCAATTCACCACTTCGGGTTTTTTGAGTGTAACCCATTACTAGTGGAAGTCCAAAGATTAATTAAATGAAACACTTTTGGATAATCCTTCAATGATACTTATTATCACTTGTTACATGACATTTCTAAATAAATGAACATGGTGAGTTGTATTAGTTAATGCATAATTAAATGGAACGATTTAATTTTCATAATCAAATAGATAATCAAATGTATCTTGAATTATGAATGGAATGGGTCCCCCAGTGTTGTATTATGTGTTGACACATGAAATGTCCAATTTTTATGGTTTGAATATATTATGGCATTGAAGAACTCGTGGAATTTTTTAATTATCAAATTTAACAAACCAACATGTTAATATAAACCTAGAGGGATACTTGTGTTCCATACATTGAATCCCTTGGACAATCTTGGAACTTAAATGAATTATACTATGCCTTGAGAGATATTTGGATTCCTTATATTGGATAACATGGACATGATTATAGGTTGGTTGAGGTTATAAATACCTTGATATATACCTGGGTTTCTTATACATAATTCCTTGGATGTGATCAGTGGGTAAATGATTCACATTACACCTTGGTTGAGACTTCGTCTCCTTACATGGAATTTCATGGATAGGTCCATAGGTCATGTGAATTAGCTTAAACATTAGACGACACTTGGGATCCTAATTACATAACATCATGGATAGGCTCAAGGGGTAAATGATATTATGTTTACTTCGATGGAATCCTTGAATTAAACTTAAAAGCTAATCATAATACCATAAAACATGTAAAACCTTTTCAAAATTTTCTGAATGTGTATTTCCCTAGGATTATACCCCCTTAATTAAATTCAATCTCTTTTATATTATAATTCATATGGAATTGTAGGTATAACGCACATTGTTCGAAATGTGATACTAGCATTATATCCTTATGTGGATCCCTGGGCATTAATCCATGGGACCTTACTGGTGCATTCATATCAATGCATATATACCAATTCAATCATATGAATATATATAAATGTCAAAACATATTCATAGACATTCCTACATAGCTTGAAGTAGGTATGGTTGGCCAAGTGTCCTTGAGGAACCTAATTTGACATTATTACCGCTAAATTTACTACACTAATTTACTTTCAATATACATACACACTTCTTTATTTTATATTCATAGACTGGATTGCATTTGAAACCATTTGTGGTGGCCACATGAGTATTTATCAAACCCATTTAAAGATCCAATTGTACTAAGGTACCCGAATCGAACTCATGCTTTCATGTTCATGATCGTAGATTTTTGTTATTGTTATATTGTACATGATAGATTATGAGAACATTTTCGAGCCATACCTCAGTATTCCCATGGATATTTCCCTTTAACCTTTTTCATTTTCCTAGGGTATCGTTTACCTGTTCAATGTTTCATTTCTATTTTTGTATGTTGTAGAATTTTTATGCATTATTATTTATTCAATTATTATTGTTATCTATAACTTATATGTTATTCATCTTCTTATGCAATTTATTTATTTTATATACCATAGAGACACTCTACTAATGAGGATATAATCTCCCCACTTCACCCCTATTAAACCCTTTTATAGTATTTGACAGGTGTAGCCTGATTTTTTTTGGATGAAGTTTGGAACGACCACTGTAGATACTCAGATATTAGAGACAATGATATTTTAGCTCCGTGGACTTCTAGACACTAGCCACTATAGCATATTAGACTTCGTTTCCCACAACATTGTAGCAGTGTGGAGTTCTATAGATTGTTCACAATAACACAGTGTAATTACTATGTGGTTGGTGGAATATTGCTTCATCTTCTTTATTAGATTATTCAATCTAGGGTGTTTTTGTGTGTGAAACTCTAAAATATCCCAATAATTATGCTCTTAACTTCACTTAATTTATCCAGCCTTTCTTTGGATATAGATATTATTATTGAACAACATAAATCATTGTGTTTGATTTTATCTTCTCATTCCTCTTATTTTGTTCTATCATTTCCTCATCTAAAAACCTCTATCATTTGACTCCTTAAGTTTCCTTGAAAGAATCTAGTCGGCATCCTCTAGACTATTGGGAGGTGCACTTGAGATCATTTTTCTAGCCATGCTGGGTTATTTATAAGTGAACCAGAACCATGAAATTAAAATGTGGTATGAAAGGGGTTTCTTTTATTTTTTATTACTGTTTGGGATGAAATACCGAATACTAGACATGTGTCAGCACATGGAAAATATCTTATGTTAGTTTCTATCTAACCCACACAAGGGGAAATATCATATTTCTTGGAATGGGATTATTTTTCATTATCTAGTTAAAAAAATTAATTATTATTTTAACTTTGGGGGTTATTGTACTTTTTTTGTTCATGGATTTATGATTTTTTGGATTTTTAACATTGGATCAGTATGGTAAATAAGTGTTGTTAAATTCATCATTGCAAACATGCAGAAACTCACATTCCTTGTGCATTCCATTGTATGTAGGTGTCAATGCTTAGTTTCCTGTATATGTTCATTTTTTTTCTACTCATGGATTGCATGCCATGATATAATTAAGATATCAATATATAATATGTTATTAAATTTTACTCATCGATCCAAAGGGTATTTTCACAAATATAATGGTGGTG
Organism: Viscum album; assembly: GCA_963277665.1. Classification (NCBI taxonomy): domain Eukaryota; kingdom Viridiplantae; phylum Streptophyta; class Magnoliopsida; order Santalales; family Viscaceae; genus Viscum; species Viscum album. The sequence goes on from OY728135.1 coordinate 1,154,724,146, forward strand.
ACACCATAATTAACTAATTATGACATGATTTATCAATGAACCATTAGATTCATGGGATAAATCATTTATGGTTGTGATTAAATGGGTGAAACTAACACTTAATAGTGAGTAAGGTCCTTTATAAATCAACATAGTTAACTCATATAATCAAACCAATAAATATAAAATTTATATATGCTGACACCGAATTTGAAAACCCATTTGCAGATAAATGAATTCCAATTGTAACTTATAATGTAAGGAACTATTATAACATGGGAATGGTAATTCATATAACTAAACCTTGGTCCTTATATATATCTCTCTATGTGTGTGTGTGTGTGTGTCTGAGAGAGAGTGATAAATTGAAATTATTATAGAAAATGGTTTCCCTTATGAATGCTAGTATCTATATTACATGGGAATGATGGCTCCTATGAAAAAAATACCTAAGTCCACAACTCAACCCAAGTAGGAAAATTGGGGAATGTTTTTTATTATATAAACCCATTAAGGGGGTGTTGAATATTGAGTAAAGTAACTATTAATAATTGAATTTAAATGGTATTCCCATTGAAATTTATGGATCATTGACTTAAAAAATCGGAAATTTATTCCCATATAATTGATCATAGATTATCGTGATGGGACCCTCATGGATCGCCATAATCTTTGTATGGCTTGGTACATAACTCTATGAGGGTATGATTCAATTAATGGCATGGTTATTTAATGTTTTTTATCTACTTATATGTTTTTACATATAAAAACAAGGTGGAATATACTTAAATAGTCCCATAAATGGTAAAATAAATGTTATATACTTTTGATATTTATTATTACGAGCTATTAGTTAATCAAAATGAAAATTAAAAAAAAAGAGTGTTTTCATCTATATATTACAAATTTCCATTGTTAGTAACCTAACCCAATAGTGAATAACATTTTGGTATATGAGATGATAGTTTAAAAAGGAAATTATGAGATATTCACCAAATGTTATATGGAATCAGTTAGATAAAGTACTATGTATAGTTTCCTTACAAGATGGTACATTATATCCTTGATAGATAAAAAAATTTAAATGTTGAAAATATTGATAATCAGTTAAATTCCTCAAAAACTGAACCTTTAGAGGTTTTACAGATTGAAACCATATATAGGGGTAATCTTTAGAATTTCCTTAAGTGGTCATCAGAATTTTCCCTATAGGTTTTAGTTACCTTCTAACATGTTGTTTATTAAACTGGAAGGATAGGAAGTAGAGCACAGTTACTAGTTAAGCTTCAATGTAGTTTAAAATGTAAATTCTATTTTTTTAATATGATGGGTTAACCATGAAGTAATTCCCTTGGAGTTCAGAAATTTCTAGATCCCTATACCGAGTTCCAAGCACATTGAGTGATTTCTATTTTGTTTGGTTGTTTTGAGTCAAACTCTTTGTTGATAAAATAATATCCTTTTTAAAAGGGATTTTTTCTAGTAATTTTAAGCCCATGGGGGTATTACCATATGAATATACCACTTAGTGTTATCCCTTTATCCAATAAATTATCATTTTAACCATCCAATGAGATTTCCCTAGTTTAGATGCTCTATATTAATTAAGGCATGGTAGCTCGATGGTTGGTAAGTAATGATTTTGAAAATATGAATATTTATTTTTACCCTTATAATTTGATGTTTCCTTACTTTTTTTAGTTTAAAATCTCTAAAATGAGTGTTCACATGCTTGTTAGATATTTCATAACTGATACCCATAAATGGGATATGGATATTATGTTAGAGACCTTAAGCCTATGTGGACAGACCTAGTGGCCATGTTTGAGATTAACCATAAGGATAGGTGGGTGGCCATGAGGCTCTTAATTATGAATCCGACTCTATTAAGATAATGTTCTATTTGGTTAAGTATGACTTGTGAAAAAGTATGGCCTAATTTTATTTTTTATTTTATGGTAACATTCATTTAAATATTGTTTCTAGACCAATTCTAGGAAGTTTCTAGAGTCTTCTGATTCAGGTTGGGTGATGCATTTACTTTTTCAATGTAACATGGGTACTTATTTTTCAACACTTTCTTTAATGGATAAGATTTTTTGTGTGCCTAAATGAGTTCACTAGTATTGTTAAAGTTAACACCATAGTTTATGAAGTGACATGATAAAGTGGGAGAATATTCAATAAATCATGGAATGGGTAAGATGCTATATATTGAAGAAGAGTTCCATGGTAAATTTTATCATTATTGAAACTCACATTCTTTAGAGCACGACCATTTTTAACTTGTTGATGGAAAATTATCAGTAATATGAATCGGGTCTCAAACTAGGTGGTACTTGATAGTACACATCTTTTAAATGATAAGTTAGTTCCCACTACTTATGAAAATCTACTAGTATAATTCAAAAATGGTGAGTGGATAGATGAGAACTAAGGAGTGATTATTTTAAATAGGTGAAGTTTTTGTCTTGGAAACACAGAGATTTGAGAAACATTAAAAAGTTCTAATTGATGAGGTCTAATTAATAATGAGTTGGGTAATAAGAGATAGTTCACCCTTGAATAGAACTACACGCGTAATATAAGGATACATAGTGTATTGGTATTTAATAGAAAAATATATCCATGTAGGATGTGATCTTGGATCAGGATGAGATATACATCATTGTTGAAATAATCTTAGTATACTCACTGTTAGAGGCGGTCATGTCTAATAACATGGCATCACCCTGAGTACCTTGAGAAAGTGTTAGTTATACATAGAACTATGTAATGAAATATATTTCATGAGTTTTTGGAGGAAATCATTTAGAGATTCATTCAAGGAGTGGTTCAAAAGAAATAAAAATGGTTCATTTTACACCATTGTCCGTTGGAGGGTGATGAACCCCATTATGATTCAAATTTAGAATTCTCCATGACAACTGTTCTTAGAATGTGAGAAGAAGTTAGGAACGATAGTTACCTTAGTGTTTAGGATGAGTGGGGTTTTTTCTATGCTAACTGTTATATATGGGAATGAGAAGATGAATTCAAGGTATATTTTCATTAGAGTGATGAAAAGTATTTTCCTATTGTGGGGATCAGAATGATGGTTGCTAGTGAGAGACCATCATGTGAGAAGGTTAGTGGAATGTTTTGACCAGTCATTGAAAGGTCATTTTTCATCTCTTATACTAATAAATAAATGGAAAAAATATAAGGAAAACAATTTATTTTTGAATTCTAGGAAAATATTTGATTGTGGATTTGAGTGAACTACAGATGTGGGTGTTTATAGAAGAGTTCCTTATAATGATACAAAGATACAAGATCCAAATAGTGTTGGTTATAGGGTCATATTACAATGAAGGGTTTGAGAAGGAGATAGTTCTTTCAGGTGATGTCATCATAAATCTGATATGATTTTTAGTGAGTGTGTTTAGAAAAATCACATTATACCATGGAATAAGGCATTAAAATATTGTTTTGTTGTGACATTAATCCTTAGAGACAAGAATATTTTGAAATATTCATCTAGATGCAGTTTGACTTGGGTTCTCTAGAATTTTTTTTAGTTGGTAAGGAACCATGTATAGCACACTGTTAGTTTGGGATGGGCATAGCTTAAAGGGTTCATCAGATTATTTTCAAATAAAATCCATAAATACTATTTTATTTTAGGTAAAATGAATTTTGAACTCTCTTTTAAATTGAAAAATTTTCTAGTAGTGTCACTAGTACACTAATTACATGATTCATTATGAGTTTCTAATAGTGGGATACTCTAACTAAGAATTTGACGTTGGAATTTTAGAACCTATTATGGGTAGTGAAATAAGATGCAGATGAAATGATAGATTAATGTATCATGTATTAGGTTATATTATCTTGTGTAGAAACCATCTTTAAATTTCTTGTTTCAAAGATGAGTGTTGGATTGAGTTTTGAAAGCATAAGTGCCACATGTTTAAACTAATTCTTAGAGGTGCATTGGGATTTTGGTGACACAACATGATCATTTTAATGACACTTCATGGCCTGATTAGGTTTTGTATTGTTTTTTTACTAATACTTATAATGGATGAGATGTTATGTGGTTAAGAGCTTGTGAGGTCATGTGTTTTTAGACTGGTTGAATTCTCAATTTAATCCAGAAATTTAATTTTGGGGATGGTATGAATCTAAAACAGATCCTCAAAACATAAATATAAGGGTTACAATACTTAAATTTTTTATTTTTTAGGTGGTTTAAGGAATGAGAGTGTTCTAATAATTTCAAATGAGATTTGGTATATTCATGTTCTTAAAAATCACTTTCCAAGAGAATCGAAGAGGGGTGCCCAATTTTTTTAAACCATGAATCCCTCAAAAACAAACTTTGTGTCCCTTGGGGGGGGTATTTCATGGTTTTTTAAACCTTTAAAGGTGGGGAACATGGCCTTTAATTTTTTTATAGAAAACTACATAGGTAGGTTCATGGGATCTATTTGTTTTTCCGAACCATGAAAGTTTCCAACATGGTTAGTGATATATAACTAGTATCACCACAAGGACGGTGCATGGTTATCCAAAAACATTTGGCCAAACTGTATAAGGCATGAAACATAGGAAGTTTGTTCTTCAAGGTTAGTGCACAGTTTTTCCACATGGTAAATGTAGATAAGAAAAAACACTATTTGATAAGTATATATTAAAATCTAGTGTTCTAATATGAGGTTCATGATATTTAATTTCTAAAACTCATTAGTTGAAAAGATAAATCTATTAGATTCTAAAATATCTTATGTTGTGAAATGTATAGGTCTTTAGATCCAATGTTGTATCTTTTATAACAAATACCTCATTAATTAAAAGACATATTAAAAATCCTAATATTTCACTAATTCAAACATATAATTTTTCCGGTACTAAATAAAAATGATAATGATATCATAAAAACCCATCAAATGATATCCCATACCATTCTAACATAATCACTATGATGTGGTCTAGAAAACCATGTTCCAAAAAAATCCATGATGTGGAAACTCTAATCATATCATGGTTTATGATTTATATCATATTTAATAATATTAATCTAGGAAAATCCCTCACATTAACCCCAAAAGAAAAATAAATTACACTCATAAAATGAGAAATAATACTTTTTTCCAATGTTCTACAACCCATTTATATGATCCGTCTCCACAATGAATACCACAATATCACCGTCCATACTATATTATATCACCTTTCACTAGTATAAATCGTTACATTATTACTCTAAAAGTAATAAATCTATTATATGTATGACTTTATATGGATCCATACCTTGTAATTCTAATTCTCACCACATATAAATTCCCTCCATCACAAAATCACGTGCATGAATCACCTCAACTAACTTCTCCCACCCTGCATTGTAGCTACAAAATCAATCTATTGATGAAGTCTCTTGAAAAAAATATCTAGTATTTATACTTATCTAAGTGTAATAAAATAATATGATATACCACAATCCAATTAAATAAATGAAATTGTAGTGATGATATATATCATTTCTCTCAACACATAAGGTTCTCTAATATCATTAACCTCAACTATATGAAGATGATCATGAACATTCCCAGATCATCTATATAGATTTCCTTCCTGCATGTCTTATACTTTTTCTAGTTATTATCATATCCCATATGTTGAATGAAATTCATAGTATTACCTCAACCAACACTATACCATTCTAGGGGTCCATCCAAACATGATTTAGTTTACTATGGAAACTATTGAGGTGGGTTATACGATTGATGGAGTGACCCATAATCCAATATAATATACATTAGTGTAACAACTAATATCTCCAGGAATTTTAGTTTCCCTGATTACACATGTTATCCCCTAATTGGGGCCCACACACATGCCTAAACAGGCCATAAGACTAATGACTCTCCCCATAGAACAACATGTTCTCTTATAGTGTTTTTTCCCCACTCATATACACCCTAGAAAACAAACTAGAAGGTCATCCATCACGATCATGACTATAGGAAAAATCTATTCAACTATGGTTATCTAATAAGATAGGACCTTGAAAATGAATATTCACCTTGTTGACAAGGGTGGACACATTTATACTTTTATCCATTTTAAATTATGGGGGCTCCACTCATACCCCTGTTAGAAAACAACATCCTCATTATAGACTCTATATCTCAACCTAGGAAGATCATCCATACTTACCACTAGGTTCCTAATCTAATTCCAATGTAATTACTAGGACAAGTAGGCTACTAAGATACCCCTTAGACAAATATTTTTAGCTACCTTGGGCACTCCCATCTTCTTGGTTGGTTCATCACCCTAATGACTATCCTCATAGGAGAAGACTTATTATTCTAATGTGCTTTTTCCTTAATTGTACACACCCGAGGAAACATACTAGGAGGTTTGATCACTACTCCAAGAAATAAACTTTATTGATTTAATTATAATAAAGTAGTATTATAAAAATAATATTTCAACTTGTTGAATTGGTTAGTAACATCTACCTGTTTAACCCTTTATCATTCTGGGGTGTTAAAGACCGATGTCATTAGGTGTTTGAATATCCTAGGGATGCTTAAACTATTCCCTTGAAGTATGGTATGTTTTTAGGACCATAAAATAAAAATAAAGTTCAATGTGTTTTAAAATTATATTATGGTGTTTTTGGATAGGGTGAAAGGCTCAAGTTATGAATCATGGGTCAGAGAGGTCGTCAAAGGGGTGACGGAGGGCATGAGACTGCTAAATGGTCATGTAACATCCCATTCATACCGATAATAGAGAATTAATGATATGGAAATGATTAATGGGGTGGATAAGGAGGATTCAAGATTTTTAAATAGGTATGATAGTTAGTACCATAGAATTCATGGCATCACATGTATTGACACAACATGAAATTTGGTGGCGATGCCTAAAGAAGGTTGTTTTCCAAAAATCTAATGATGTGAAACTGTGATTCACTCCATAAAAATGTTTTGGAAAATTTTATAGATGTTTTAAGGGATGTGATGTATACATATCACTCATGTTTCATTCCTTTGAATCCCTTGATTTTTTTGGGGACATAATGAGAGGTTTTGGCCTTTAATAGCTCCTTCGATCTCATTCCTTCACTGTTCGAAGATAAATTCATTGTGATGGATCACTTTAGGTAACACTTATCCATTAAAATAACATGATTGCAATTTTATTAATATTATTATTGATCTTGGGTTGATTATGATTACAAAAATTATATGGGAATTACACGAGATCTCAAAATAATTGTTCGAGGACGATGAGGTTGTTGATCAACATTGAAAGAGGATATCTCATGGTGACAAACACAGGGTGTTGATGGGAAATTTAGTGATAGTATTTCACTTGTTGAAAAAATATCATTTTTCAAATTTAATTATTTCTACATAATTGGGACTTTCAATAGAATGATGCGGGTAGTGAGTTACATACCATCCATGGAAGGTTGTCAAGGTTCTGACTAGAAAGTTACATTTAGTAATTCATTCAGTTAGTATGAATTTTCCTAAAATAAAATATTTTTTAATAATATAATTAATTATAATTTAGTTATAATTAATTAATTAGATTGATTTTTCAATACATAATACCTCTTATTGTTTGATAATGGTCCGATGAAATTGGGATAATCGCAGAAAGTAGTAAAACATTACATGGCTTGGAGGTGTCTCTTTTGATGTAGATGGTCACAGGTACTCTTTACATTTGTAATTATGCATGTTCATTGTCATGTGGTATGATGTTCTCCACCTTGGATAAAAGAACCTCATTTTAATAATGATTTTTGAATAATAATGATACATATTTAATTAATGAGGCTTGAGTCTTAAGTAATTAATGGAACAATGCATGATGTAATTAGACAACGTTTCAATGGACCTGATGAACCCTTGTGAACTAGATTGATACTAGATTTTGATTGTTAATTCTTGATCACATATGAGTGACTTAGACTACATAGACACATTTTGGTGTATTGATCTAATCCATGAGACATATAGCCCATGATACTATGTTTGATTTTGATCACATGTGTAAATGTTAGGATTCCTGATGATATTACTTTTTATATTTATATATGCACTCTTTTTCTATCATGTGATGCTAGTATTGGAATAACATGGTGAACATTGTTGAATGTGACCACCTGTGGGTGCATGTATAGCCCGTGAGACCTATATATGACCCTTGTTTCCCTGAGAGTTGTTAGAAGAGTCTGATTCCATGCTTAATTTTGATTCACATGTCTATTTATTGTGCTATTATATATCTCATAATTATATTCTATTTTTATGTATTATTATAAACCATTTTATTTATTTCATTTCCTCTGGAGGATTGGGGATTATTACACATGATAGGTGTCCGTTTTGGTATGATTTTCCCTTGAAGTGGGCGGTACACATGATGTGTGATTATTACAACGGTGGAGTGTGATAGCCTTGTGGAAAAAAAAGTAAATCAATGAACCATAAGGATATCAATTAACATGAAGATAATCAATGTACCTTTTTTATTCCAATTTGCGATTCTACAGTAGATTCACCTAGTGGATACCAAGTATCATGTCAACAACTCGCTGTACCTTGTGGATATCGTGTCGTACATCGACAGACTTGTGGCTAGTTCAAATCTCTACCAACATCTCTATTTATCATTCATTTATAGAGATGAAATAGGAATGACAAAGGGATCATGGTGTATTGGTTATTGCATGAATTCTTGATACATGGTTCTTAATGCTTGTGTGTTCTTTGAGACTATGTTATTCTTGAATAATTATGTTTTTCTTATTTCTTTATCATGATTTTATCACATGAATGTACACTATAAAAAATTGGTTGGGTACTAGACCATTTTGGGGGTTTTATACCGAGCTATACTCACACTATGCTTGAGTGGCCATGAATTCGGGGTACCTTAAAATCCATAACTTTTTATAGTTATAGGTTGGGATGAGGCCTAATATGATTTTCTAGAAGGATAGATCACTATGAGTCTCATGACATAGATTATATGTGTATTGTATTGGGATAAATGTGTCTTGTACATTTTTCATTCCTTATTAGTATATGTGATCAGTCAGGCGGGAGATCAGTGATTTGGAATTAGATGTGAGTCTATTTTTTATTCATACATTCATACAGTTGGTATGTTATTTTTTTCAACATTGATTTTATTTTTCCATAACTTCCATTATTTATTTTATATTTTCAAATCTTTCATATGGTATAGTCTCTATTTATTTTCAATCAAGACCCTAACTTCTAGTGGAGACTTGTTATTTTGATTTTAAATCAGCAGTGTTGTTTTGGTGTCATCTTCCAACCCATGTATTATATTTATCAAGTGTGATGCATTGAACCTCACTCCGAATGATGTTTTACAACCAAAAATAATGAAATGTATGACGACTTATAGAGTGGGGATCATCCTGATACTATAAGTATAATCCTTCAAGGACACCATTGTATGAGGGGTTCAATGGAAAAAATAATCATAGTATCTATGTATGAGGAAAATGATATTTTGGATTGTGTTCTAGTGTTCATCCTTGGAGTAATGCGGTGGTGGAATGTTGGGTGTTAAAGAGTGAGAAAAGCATTGATGATGTTCTGAGAATTCATATATGAAATGTGTGAGAAACCCTTATGGATGGAGATCATATATGATTAGATGATGTGGTTCTAGTTATTCAATAATTTCTGGAGGTCCATAAGTGATATGGTGGAGAGATTGTATTGGAATCCATCGTTACATGTGGTAATTTGATGGTGAAATTAGAACATTAAATTTATTGGACTGTAATTTTTGAGAACTAGTAAATTATAATAATGTTAAAAGATTGTTAAAATCCTAATATGGAGTTTTTAGGTAGGGTTCATGTTTTCGGTGATGACATAGGGGTATGAGTGGCCACTTTAGGTGTGTTTGAGGTCTTGGGACTAATAAAAGGAGTTACAACAACCCATTCATTCCTTGAATAAGGTATCCATGAAATGAAGATGATTCATTTGGTCATATTAAAGGGTTGATGATGTTAAAATGGGTTTGGGAGGCAGTACTCAAGAAATCAAGTCACGACATGTATTGGAACACTGTGAAACATGGTGGTAAGGTCTAGTAAAGGATGTATCCCTAAAATATCATTGTCACGACCCGTCCTCGGGGCCCGTGTCGTGACTACCCCAAGCCCGCCTTCCATAGGCCAGGGGCTGGTGACTAGCACCAAGGCGTAATTCCCTGTAAAAAGGGAAGGCATTGCCATTGTAAAGTAAACAAACACCACAGAGCAAGCAAACAGAAGTAAAGACTAAGTAAAAACTGGGTAAAACGGTAAGTGCGGAAAAGAAAGTGGCCCAGAATACAAACCCAAACTGAAAGTAAAGTACAACTGGAAAGGGAAAACAACAACTGAAAGTAAAGCCATAGCCTCGAGCCATCCACTGGAACTCCCACCTGAAGGGTGGGTACATATAGCCTCCACAACTCCTCGGTTCCAGTCGTCTACTCCGAGTACATCCCGCCTAGTGGTCCACCTCTAGGTACCGACCTTCTCCGCAAGCCTCAACCATGATCAGCGTTGTCCGTCGTCTGCAACCAACACAACGTAGTGCGGGCATAGTCCGTGTAGGGGTGAGTATAAGCTACTCAGTAGGGACCCCGAGACCCCCGAAGGTCTCCCAGAATCCACAATGGATAATCCAAAAAGGAAAGATACAATCATGAAGTAACATCCGACACTGCTTAGGTATACGCCCATACATATACCTAAGTCATCAATTCCAGTTCGCTCCAACGTCCGAGCCCAAGTTCGATCACATCCACACAGGATAGCACAACACAATCCACAAAGAAAAGAAATTCAAGATTCAGCTCACACAGGTATACTTCTTCGTATGACGATAGAGATGATTAGATATAGCCACTAATTCAACTAAGCCATCAGACCCACAAAGGATCAATAGCTACTAACCCCCGCAATGACCCACAAAGGATCTGACCCACACAGGATCGATAGGTAACTAACCCCCGCAATGACCCACACAGGATTGGACCCACAAAAGATTTGTAGGCGCTGGCCCACACAAGACCGCTGAGCACTGACCCACACAGGATCTGACCCATACAGGATCGGTAGCACTGATCCACGTAGGATCGCTGAGTGTTGTAGTCGTCGTCGTCGAATCGACGGAGGATTTCTGCACATTCGTCATCGTCGTCGCAGTCGCAGACAGCTCTAGGGTTCCCGCACAAAGCAAGCTTGTTCGGGAGGGTCCGCTCCATGAGCCAAAGGGATGATACATCAACTGACACAATGTCCGGAGTTGATGTATCCAAAAGTTCTGTATCGTCAACAGGAACTCAACGTCACAAACGGCGCGTCAATCGGACGCCCGGTCTGAGAGTTATTGGCTTTTTTGTCCCAGGGGCCAGGTTTGTTTTTAAGTCAAAACCAACCCGACCGTACTCCAACTGTGTCCAAACCTCGAGCGAAGTGATCCAAAAGGTCCGTCTCACTAATAGGAATCCAACAAAGTCGACGGCACATCAATCGGACGTCCGGAGCTCAAGTTATGAGTGTTTCTGCTCCGAGGGCCCGGTTGGTTTCGTGTACAAACCAACCCGGCCAAACCCAAAGTACTCCGAAACCTTGAGTTTAATATACCAAAATGACCATCTCGATCCAAGGATTGCATCGCAGCTAACGGTGTGTCGATCGGAGGTCTGCATCCCAAGTTATGGGCGGAAGACCGAAAGCGGTTTGGTATTATGGGGTTCGGGCCCGGCCCGACCCGGCCCAATACCCCCAAGGTCGGCCCGAACCGGGTCCGGGTCCGGGCCGCTTGGGAGTGGCCCGGCCCGGCTGGCGCGGCCCGGCCCGGCCTGGGCGCGACCTGGCCTGGCGGTCTGGCCTGGGCAGCCAGCCCGGCGCGCTGGCACCAGCAGGTGGCTCGGCCGTTTCGGCCGAGCGAAGAGACGCGGGGGGGGGGGGGGCGCTACCCCTCTCTTTTTGTAACTGTTCCCCCATGTGGGGGCCGCTTTGCTGGCCAATCGGGGGTTTCGGACCCCCGGATTTCCCCGTGACTGGTCGACCCACTCTGGCCGGCCGGCTGCTGCCGCCACGGGACCGGCACGGGCTGGTCCCTCTATTCCGATCCCAGTGGCCCGGAACCGGCCGCCGGTCCCCCTACTCCGCCGCGGCCCGGAACCAGCCGCGGCCTTGGTCCATCCGGCGTGGCGCGACGGCACCACGCCCCTCCGCCACGGCCCCGCTCTGGCCACGGTGCTTTTTTGTTTCTCTGGCGCGGTGCGACGACGTCGCGTCTTCGGTTCGTCTTCAACAGTGTGGCGCGACGGCGCCGTGTCTTGGTTCTTCTTCAACGGCGCGGCGTGACGGCGTCGCGCTTCTCTCCCTTTCCTTAACAATTCCCGCACGGTGCTTCGACACCGCATTGCCTTCCTCGTGCCGCAACAATATCAAACCACCAAAAGGGAGAGGATGTGTAAAAACCCTTAAATTTCAAGGAAATTTTTTTCTTAATTTTCTTTGGAATTTTAAAAGAGCGCAGTTTCTAACGGCACCTGATTCCGAGGCCCGGTGTGCCCGGAATCATTTTCCGAAGTTTGGCTCGGGTACGTTTAGTGAACGGACGAGCGGGTTTTTCTAACTTTTGAACTGATTCCCGGAATCGAATTCTGAGGGCACTGATGAAATCGCAGCACCGGTATTCGCTTAGAAACGCCTCTTCCGGAGTTGCGTTTTCTAGGGTGTGGTTTTTAATTTTCGGGCGTAAAGTTAAGAAATAAAATAATTTTACGACAACTTTATTTTATTTCACTTAAGCCACTTGGAAGCCACTTGAAGCCACTTAAATTCGGCTTAAAGTGAGTTGAACCGGATAGGATACTATCCAGAAATATCCTACCCTCTTGGTAGGATATTTGTAAGGTGGGGACCGCACGAGCCCTGCCGTTTCTTTCCGCTAAGTAACGCACCCGCGAAAACCCGTCATTATGAAATTCAACTGGCACGTTTTCTTAAATTCTTAACAGACCATTTAATTGGGCGGTTTATTTCGTAAATTAAATGAGCTGTTTCTTTCGTTGAATTAATTCAATGAATTGATGGGTCGTTACTTACGCTTTTTTTCATTTGTTGGCGTAATAATAAAATAAGACCAACCAATCTTTTTGGAGGATTACTGGTTGAGAGGTTTTGTAAGAATCCTTGAGCCTTCATCCTCCTTCGCGAAGAACACGAAGAACGCGAAGAACTCCGTCACCCTCGGAGTTTGACGACGCTTCATCCGAGACGTCCTTCCCCGCCCCGATCTTCGATCAACTGCTTAAGGTAAGAGTCACAGATTTTCTTTTATTCTCCTTTGTGGTTTTTACCAAAACATAGATTTAATTAATTAAATTAAATCTGTTGTTTCATGGTCCGTTGAGTTCGCCGACTCAACGCCGGTTTCCGTGACGACGCGACGCCCTTCGGCGACGATGCGACGACCCCCTTCTTCCGCGACGAACAATTTCGCGAAGAACGCTCACGCGCATGACTACGAGGTATGGATTTTATTTTTGGAAATGCCTCTTATTTCCCATGTTGTTTCCGTTCAAAATGAGGAACCCGATTTTTGAAACAATTTTATTTCATTAAAAATTGTTTCGGATATGCGTTCATGTGTTGAACTTTATTCCTCCCGTTGTTTATCTCTAACGCGGAGGGTGCGGGGCAAATGAACATGGCCCGACGACCCTCCGCCATTCTTAGTTTTTGTGCGGATTTGACGGGCGACGACGGAACGTGTCGCAACGGATGTTTGATGATTCCGCAGTGAAGAACGTGTCCCGGGAGGAGCAGCGGCGCAGACGGGAACAAAAATCGGACCACCGGAGCGACTCCGGTGGCCCGTGGAAGCCGCCGGCGGCGCGGGTCGCCAGCGCGGCGGCGCCGGCAGCCAGGAGCGGCAGCGCCACCGGCGCGCCGCCAGATAGGGCCGTCGCGGCTGAGCCGCGGCGGCGGCGCTTGCGGACCCGCGGCCGCGCGGGTCCGGCGCGCGCGGGACGCGGCTGAAGCCGCGTCCGGTTGTCCAAGCGACACCCCGCGGGTGCCGCGGGGTTGTCACGCGGGGGCGGTGACTCCCCCCCGGGTCGCTCGGCTTGCCAGGGAGACACCTCGCGGGTGTCGCGGGGGTGTCACGCGGGGGTGGCGGCTCCCCCCCGCGCTGCTCGGCCGAGCCAAGCCGGGCTGGCCGAGCCAGGCCGGTCCGACCGGCCGGGCCGGACCGGGTCCGACCGGGTCGGATCGGGTTGACCCGGTTCGGCCGACCCAAGGGGGGTCGGGCCGGGTCAGCCCGGGCCCGGACCCCCCGTATTCGGACGGTTTTCGTTCAAACGCCTGTAACATGAGCTACGGGCCTCCAAACGACTCTCCATCAGCGGCAACGCGATCCTTGGATCGAGGCAGTCATTTCGGTATATCTCACTCAAGGTTTCGGAATACTTTGAGTTTGGCCGGGTTGGTTCGTACATGAAACCAACTGGGCTCTCGGAGCGGAAATGCTCATATCTTGAGCTAAGGACGTCCGATTAACGTGTTGTCAGCTTTTTTGAGTTCCTCGAAGTGATACGGATCTTTTGGCATACTCCGCCCGAGGTTTGGACGTAGGTGGAGTACGGTCGGGTTGGTTTTTCCTAAAAAACCAACCGGGCCCCTAGGACGAAAAAGTCAATAACTCTCAGACCGGGCGTCCGATTGACGCGTCATCTGCGACGTTGAGTTCCTGTTGACGATACGGATCTTTTGGATACATCAACTTCGGACTTTGTGACAGTTGATGTATCGGCCTCTCGGCTCGTGGAGCGGACCCTCCCGAACGAGTTTGTTGTGTGTGGGAACCCTAGTGCTGGCTGCGACTACTACTTCGACAGCGACGACTGTGCAGAGATCCTCAGTGGACTGCAGCGACGACTGTGTAGAAATCCTCAGTGGACTGCGACGATGAAGACAGCTGGTCTTGTTTCCTATGTGGGTCCTAGCTGTGCTGGTCTTGTATCCTATGTGGGTCCCAGCTTAGATGATTTAATACTGGTCTTGTATCCTATGTGGGTCCCAGTATAGATGAATCAATGAAGACAGCTGGTCTTGTATCCTATGTGGGTCCTAGTTGTGCTGGTCTTGTATCCTATGTGGGTACCAGCTTAGATGATTCAATACTGGTCTTGTATCCTACGTGGGTCCCAGTATAGATGAATCAATGAAGACAGCTGGTCTTGTATCCTATGTGGGTCCTAGCTGTGCTGGTCTTGTATCCTATGTGGGTCCCAGCTTAGATGATTCAATACTGGTCTTGTATCCTCTGTGGGTCCCAGTATAGATGAATCAAAGAAGACAGATGGTCTTCTATCCTATGTGGGTCCTAGCTGTGTTGGTCTTGTATCCTATGTGGGTCCTAGCTTTGATGATTCAGTGCTGGTCTTGTATCAAATGTGGGTCCCAACATAGATGAAACAATGAAGACAACTGGTCTTGTATCCTATGTGGGTCCCAGCTTAGATGATTCAGTATCTATATCTGATCATCTTTATCGTCATTCGAAGAAGTATACCTGCGTGAGCTGAATCTTGTGTTACTCTCCTTTGTGGATTGTGTTGAGCTAACATGTGTGGACTTACTGTTTACTCTCCTTTGTGGATTGTGTTGAGCTATCCTGTGTCGATTTACTGTTTACTCTCCTTTGTGGATTGTGTTGAGTTATCCTGTGTGGATTTACTGTTTACTCTCCTTTGTGGATTGTGTTGTGCTATCCTGTGTGGGTATACGTTTTGCTTTCCTGTGTGGAATGGGTTGTGCTTGGGCTCGGACGTTGGAGCCGAATGGGAATTGATGACTTAGGTATATGTATGGGCATATACCTAAGAAGAGTCGGTTATTACTTCGTGATTGTATCTTTACTTTTTGTATTATCCTTGGTGGATTTCGGGAGACCTTCAGGGGTCTCAGGGTCCCTACTGAGTAGCTTATACTCACCCCTACACGGGCTATGCCCGCACTACGTTGTGTTGGTTGCAGACGACGGACAGCGCTGATCGTGGTGGAGGCTTGCGGAGAAGGAAGGGACCTGGAGGTGGACCACTGGGCGGGACGTACTCGGAGTGGTCAGGTGGACCCGAGGAGCAGTGGAGGCTATTTGTACCCACCCTTTAGGTGGGACTTCCAGAGGACGGCTCGACGCTGCGGCTTTTCCTTTGAGTTGCTGTTTTTCCTTTCAGTTGTACTTTACAGTTGGGCTTGTATTTCTGGCCCCTTTTACTTTCAGCACAGCTTGTTACAGTTTTACTTAGTGTTTACATTTCCTCTTTCTTACTCTGTGGTGCTTGTTTACTTTTCAAAGGCAATGCCTTTCCTTTTTGTTGGGATTTACGCCTTGGTGCTAGTCGCTAGCCCCTGGCCTATGGAAGGCGGGCTTAGGGTAGTCACAGCACGGACCCCGAGGGCGGGTCGTGAAAAATTGGTATCAAAGGTGGTCGGTTCTACCGCAGACTCTAATATTTATTCTATGTGAAGCAATAGTGTTTAGCGTATTGGGTGTGGTTATCAGTCCAGGGAGTCCAGTGTTGGTGCGGTGGCTGACGTATCCGTACACCAGGACCCTGACTTCTGATTTCCGACTTAATGCAAGAAAACATTGATTGCATGTGTGTTCAAGTTTTCTTTGTGATTACTTGTGTCAGCTCACCAGGTATACTGTTCTGACCGTGGCGCACCTGTTTCTTTCAGGATGGCCCCACGACGGCAGCCAGCTAGGGTTCCGAGAGTGGAGCGTGATGACAGACCACCGAGCGAAGAGGCCTCGATGCTGGGCTCCTTGTCAGCAGAGGCACCGGAGGTACCTTTACCCGCTGAGCCACCGATTCTTCCAGCACCAGCCGCTGACGATGCACGTCGCCTCAGTGCACTGCATGAGTTCCAGTGCTAGCGACCGCCCAGATTCCGCGGGGAGACGGACCCCCAGGCAGCCGAGGACTGGCTGGAGGCAGTAGTGAGAGTTTTTCGGTTAGTGAGGACAGCAGCAGACCTCATGGTGATCCTCGCAGCGAGCCTCCTACACGCGGCAGCAGGCAGATGGTGGAGCTTGATGCTCCAGGTACACGACGAGGCATCACTCCTCTGGATGGACTTTGAGAGCATCTTCCGCTCCGAGTTCGTCCCAGCCACCCTCCGTGCGGTACGCATACAGGAGCTTCTTCAGCTGCGGCAGGGCAGCTTGACAGTGGCTCAGTACTCAGCGAGATTTAATGATCTCTCGCGCTACTCCACAGATATGGTACGGGACCCGCTCTTCCGAGCCCGGACCTTCGAGCAGGGACTGAGGCACGAGATCAGGGCTTCAATGATCTCCTTCAACATTCTGACACAGGCAGAGGTGTTGGATAGGGCCCTTCTAGTGGAGAGTTTTCTCGCCGAGCAGGCTCTAGTGACAGGACCCTCCGCAGGACGGCCCGTAGCAGGGTCTTCTGCAGCTAACAGTAGACAGGTGACGCAGAGGTTCAAACGGGACAGACCATCAGATGGGCAGTCTCAGGATGAAGATTCGGTTGTGCGGGGCACCCTAAGGAGAGCCATCTACGCGAGGGGAAAACATTGTTACGCATGCAGTGGGTGAGGTCACATGGCTCGAGACTGCCCGACTCGTCTTACAGATGAGCAGCAGGCGGTAGAGGGACCTCCCAGACAGAGGTTCGGCCACGGTGGTCCGCAGGGTGCAGGCGAACGAGGCAGAGGAGCTGGCCGAGTAGCCGATGGTGGGAGACACTTCGAGGTGTTGCCAAAACCACCACTAGGAGATCCACCCTGACCGTAGGGAGTAGGTGGACATACGAGAGCTCAGCTTCAGGCAGCCGAGGCCTTCGATCATGGAGCTCTGGGAGCACATGGACAGGAGCGGAACTAGTGGATACGTCCTTTGTACTTCTAGTTCCTTGTTGCTATTGTGTAGCGTCTTTGTATTATGAGCTGCAATATTAAAAGACGCATACCTCTGTGATGTTTTCATTCCTGTCATGTTTTGTGTTGTTACTAAGAGGTTCCAGTTTGACTGTTGACTTGACCCTCACTTGTGAGACATCTACTGGAGGAGACCCAGTTACCACACACTGATGCCGACAGTGTGACTCAACCCTTGGAGGCGAGAGTAACGATTGGATCTCTTGGTAGTAGCGTTGAGGCCTTACGACGTCATCCTTGGTATGGATTAGTATCATCCATTCCAGGATTGACTGTATTAGGAAAAGAATGTGGTTCATCCAGGGGATGGGACCAGATTTCTCTTTTCGGCAAAGAATAAATCTTAGGAGCTCTTGTGGGACCGGGGATGGTCCAGGCCACGACAGGGAAAGTCAAGGTCATCCAGGAGCGATGAGTACAGCTCAGAGCTGGTAGAAGTCTTATGCTGACAGGAGGTGGAGGCCACTAGAGTTCGAGGATGGAGACCACGTCTTCTTGCGGGTCTCACCTCGACGTGGTTTGCGGAGATTTAGCCGAGGCGGCAAATTGTCTCCACGCTTCATCGGACCCTTCCAGGTCCTCAGCAGGGTTGGTGAGGTGGCTTATCGCCTGGCTCCGCCACCTCAGTTGCACCGAGTGCACGACGTCTTCCATGGATCTCAGCTGAGGAGATACGTGCATGACCCGACACACATCATTGACTATGGGGAGCTAGATGTGGATGATGGGGCGACTTTTACGGAGGTTCCGGTGGAGATAGAGGATCGACAGGAGCGGGTCCTACGTGGACGATCGATTCCTCTTGTGCGCATCAGATGGCAGCACGGGAACCTCTAGGGAGCACATGGGAGCGGGAGGCTCAGATGCGTGCTCAGTACCGCCTTTGTTTCCCTAGATTGTGTTGAAGCATTACGGGGATGTAAAGCCCTGTGGTGGGAGTAATGTAAAGACCCGTAAATTTAGAAGAAATTTTTTTCTTAATTTTCTTTTGAATTTTACAAGAGCGCAGTTTCTGACGGAACCTGATTCCGAGGCCCGGTGTGCCCGGAATCATTTTCTGAAGTTTGGCTCGGGTACGTTCAGTGAACGGACGAGCGGGTTTTTCTAACTTTTGAACCGGTGCCCGGAATCGAATTCTGAGGGCACCGATGAAATCACAGCGCCGGTATTCGCTTAGAAACGCCTTTTTCGGAGTTGCGCTTGCTCGGGTGTGGTTTTTATTTTTCGGGCTTAAAGTTAAGAAATAAAATAATTTTACGACAACTTTATTTTATTTCACTTAAGCCACTTGGAAGCCACTTGAAGCCACTTAAAGGCGGCTTAAACTGAGTTTAATCGGATAGGATACTATCCAGAAATATCCTACCCTCTTGGTAGGATATTTGTAAGGTGGGGCCCGCACGAGCCATGCCGTTTCTTTCTGCTAAGTAACGCACCCGCGAAAACCCGTCATTATGAAAGTCAACTAATGCGTTTTCTTAAATTCTTAACAGACCATTTAATTGGGCGGTTTATTTCGTAAATTAAATGATCTGTTTATTTCGTTGAATTAATTCAACGAATTGATGGGTCGTTACTTACCCTTTTTTCGTTTGTTGGCGTAATAATAAAATAAGACCAACCAATCTTTTTGGAGGATTACTGGTTGAGAGGTTTTGTAAGAATCCTTGAGCCTTTATCCTCCTTCGCGAAGAACGCGAAGAACGCGAAGAACGCCGTCACCCTCGGAGTTTGACGACACTTCATCCGAGACGTCCTTCCCCGCCCCGATCTTCGATCAACTGCTTAAGGTAAGAGTCACGGATTTTCTTTTATTCTCCTTTGTGGTTTTTACCAAAACACAGATTTAATTAATTAAATTCAATCTGCTGTTTCAAGGTCCGTTGAGTTCGCCGACTCAAGGCCGGTTTCCGAGACTACGCGACACCCTTCCACGATGACGCGACAACCCCCTTCTTCCGTGACGAACAATTCCGCGAAGAACGCTCACGCGCACGACTACGAGGTAGGGATTTTATTTTTGGAAATGCCTCTTATTTCCCATGTTGTTTCCGTTCAAAATGAGGAACCCGATTTATGAAACAATTTTATTTCATTAAAAATTGTTTCGGATATGCGTTCATGTGTTGAACTTTATTCCTCCCGTTGTTTATCTCTAACGCGGAGGCTGCGGGGCAAACGAACACGGCCCGATGACCCTCCGTCGTTCTTAGTTTTTCTGCGGATTTCACGGGCGACGACGGAACGTGTCGCAACGGATGTTTGATGATTCCGCAGTGAAGAACGTGTCCCGGGAGGAGCAGCGGCGCAGACGGGAACAAAAATCGGACCACCGGAGCAACTCCGGTGGCCCGCGGAAGCCGCCGGCGGCGCGGAGGCGCCGCCAGCCAGGAGCGGCGGCAGCGCTCACGGACCCGCGGCCACACGGGTCGGCGCGCGCGGGACGTGGCTGAAGCTGCGTCCGGTTGTCCGAGCGACACCCCACGGGTGCCGCGGGGTTGTCACGCGGGGGCGGCGGCTCCCCCCCGCGTCGCTCGGCTTGCCAGGGAGACACCTCGCGGGTGTCGTGGGGGTGTCACGCGGGGGTGGCGGCTCCCCCTCGCACCGCTCGGCCGAACCAGGCCAGTCCGACCGGCCAGGCCGTGACCCACGGGGGGTCGGGCCGGGTCAGCCCGGGCCCGGACCCCCCGTCTTCGGACGGTTTTCGTTCAAACGCCCGTAACATGAGCTACGAGCCTCCAAACGACTCACCGTCAGCGGTAACGCGATCCTTGGATCGAGACGGTCGTTTCAGTATATCGCACTCAAGGTTTCGGAATACTTTTAGTTTGGCCGGGTTGGTTCGTACACGAAACCAACTGGGCTCTCGGAGCGGAAACGCTCATATCTTAAGCTACGGACGTCCGATTGACGTGTCGTCAGCTTTGTTGAGTTCCTCGAAGTGAGACGGATCTTTTGGAATACTCCTCACGAGGTTTGGACGCAGTTGGAGTATGGTCGGGTTGGTTTTTCCTTAAAAACCAACCGGGCCCCTGGGACGAAAAAGCCAATAACTCTGAGACCGGGCGTCCGATTGACGCGCCTTCTGCGACGTTGAGTTCCTGTTGACGATACGGATCTTTTGGATGCATCAACTTCGGACTTTGTGATAGTTGATGTATCGGTCTCTCGGATCGTGGATCAGACCTTCCCGAACGAGCTTGCTGTGTGCGGGAACCCTAGTGCTGGCTGCGACTGCTACTTCGACAGCGACGACTGTGCAGAGATCCTCAGTGGACTGCAGCGACGACTGTGCAGAAATCCTCAGTGGACTGCGATGATGAAGACAGCTGGTCTTGTATCCTATGTGGGTCCTAGCTGTGCTGGTCTTGTATCCTATGTGGGTCCCAGCTTAGCTGATTCAATACTGGTCTTGTATCCTATGTGGGTACCAGTATAGATGAATCAATGAAGACAGCTGGTCTTGTATCCTATGTGGGTCCTAGCTGTGCTGGTCTTGTATCCTATGTGGGTCCCAGCTTAGATGATTCAATACTGGTCTTGTATCCTATGTGGGTCCCAGTATAGATGAATTAATGAAGACAGCTGGTCTTGTATCCTATGTGGGTCCTAGCTGTGCTGGTCTTGTATCCTATGTGGGTCCCAGCTTAGATGATTCAATACTGGTCTTGTATCCTATGTGGGTCCCAGTATAGATGAATCAATGAAGACAGATGGTCTTCTAACCTATGCGGGTCCTAGCTGTGCTGGTCTTGTATCCTATGTGGGTCCCAGCTTTGATGATTCAGTGCTGGTCTTGTATCCTATGTGGGTCCCAGCATAGATGAAACAATGAAGACAACTGGTCTTGTATCCTATGTGGGTCCCAGCTTAGATGATTCAGTATCTATATCTGATCATCTTTATCGTCATTCGAAGAAGTATACCTGTGTGAGCTGAATCTTGTGTTACTCTCCTTTGTGGATTGTGTTGAGCTAACCTGTGTGGACTTACTGTTTACTCTCCTTTGTGGATTGTGTTGAGATATCCCGTGTGGATTTACTGTTTACTCTCCTTTGTGGATTGTGTTGAGCTATCCTGTGTGGATTTACTGTTTACTCTCCTTTTTGGATTGTGTTGTGCTATCCTGTGTGGGTATACGTTTTGCTTTCCTATGTGGACTGGGTTGTGCTTGGGCTCGGACGTTGGAGCCGAACGGGAATTGATGACTTAGGTATATGTATGGGCATATACCTAAGCAGAGTCGGTTGTTACTTCGTGATTGTATCTTTAATTTGTGTATTATCCTTGGTGGATTTCGGGAGACCTTCGGGGGTCTCGGGGTCCCTACTGAGTAGCTTATACTCACCCCTGCACGGGCTATGCCCGCACTACGTTGTGTTGGTTGCAAACGACGGACAGCGCTGATCGTGGTGGAGGCCTGCGGAGAAGGACGGTACCTGGAGGTGGACCACTGGGCGGGACGTACTCGGAGCGGTCAGGTGGACTTGAGGAGCAGTGGAGGCTATCTGTACCCACCCTTCAGGTGGGACTTCCAGAGGACGGCTTGATGCTGCGGCTTTTCCTTTCAGTTGCTATTTTTCCTTTCAGTTGTACTTTACAGTTGAGATTGTATTTCCGGCCCCTTTTACTTTCAGCACAGCTTGTTACAGTTTTACTTAGTGTTTACTTTTCCGCTTGCTTACTCTGTGGTGCTTTTTTACTTTTCAAAGGCAATGCCTTTCCTTTTTGTTGGGATTTACGCCTTGGTGCTAGTCGCCAGCCCCGGGCCTATAGAAGGAGGGCTTGGGGTAGTCATGGCACGGACCCCGAGGGCGGGTCGTGACAGGAGGGTCATCCATGTTCATGTTGTCCGACCCCCTCCCATTATTGAGGTAACAGCCGGCTCCAATAGAAAAAAATAAAGGCAACGAAAGAACTCACGAACGACAACTAAAATAAATCCCTACCTCGTTGAATTCGTTGAGCGAGGATTCGTCGTGGAAATAACTATCTCGGAGGAAGGTGTAGCGGAGGGAGGATCGTCGCGTCGTGGAGAAGTGTCACGGAAGAAGTGTCGCTGGCGTCGCGGTACACGGCGTTGTGTAGTCGATCTCCGAGGATTTGGTGTTCTTCATCAGAGATCGGTGCGTTCTTCGCGTTCTTCGCGTTCTTCGTCGAAGAAGAAGACTTTTCTCCAAATCCTCTCCACGCAACAAGTTCCAACAGATATAAAATAAGAGTTGTATTATTTTATTAACGCATAAGCCAACGTTTGAATTTCAGAAAGAAACGAAACGAACAATTAATTGAGGAGTTTAAAACCGCCCAATTAATGAGGAGTTTCTTAACCAGAATAAACGCATGAGTTGACTATATTAAAAAGGGGGTGCGGGTGCGTTACTTAGAAGAAAAGAAATGGTAGGGATCGTGTGGGCCCCACCTCACAAATATCCTACCAAGTGGGTAGAATATTGTGGGTCCCACATCATCCACTTAACTTATGTTAAGCAAAATAAAATAGAAACCGGTTGCACCACTTTTATTTTATTTCTTAACTTAACTCCAAAAATTAAAAACCACACCCAAGAAAACACAACTCTTTGAAAGGTGTTTCTAAGAAATTAACGGCGCTGCGATTCCATCGATGCCCTCAGAATTTGATTCCGAGCACCGGTTCAAAAGTTAGAAAAACCCGCTCGTTCGTTCACTGAACGTACCCGAGCTAAACTTCAGAAAATGATTTCGGGCACACCGGGCCTCGGAATCAGGTGCCGTCAGAAACTGCGTTCTTCTAAAAATCCCAAAAAAATAAGAAAACATTTCATTGAATTTTTCGGGTCATTACATCACTCCCACCTCAAGTCTTTACATCCCCGTAAAGATACATCATAAACTAGGGAAACAAATGTGGGTACTGAGCACGCATCTGAGCCTCCCGCTCCCAAGTTCTCTCCTAGAGGTTCCCGTGCTACCATATGATGCTCACTAGAGGAATCAACCACCCACGTAGGACCTGATCCTATAGATCCTCAATCTCCACCGGAACCTCCGCAAAAGTCACCCCATCATCAACGTCTATCTCCCCATGTTCAATGATATGTGTCGGGTCATGCACATATCTCCTCAGCTAAGATGCGTGGAATACGTCGTGCACCCGGTGCAACTGAGGTGGTAGAGCCAGGCGATAAGCCACCTCTCCAATCCTGCTAAGGACCTGGAATGGTCCGATGAAGCGCAGAGATAACTTGCCACCTCGGACAAATATCTGTAATCTACATCGAGGTGAGACCCGCAAGAAGACGTGGTCGCCATCCTCAAACTCCAGTGGCCTCCGCCTCCTGTCAGCATAAGACTTCTGCCATCTCTGAGCTATCCTCATCTGCTCCTGGATGACCTAGACCTTCTCCATCGTGGCCTGGACCATCTCTGGTCCCATAGGTGCTGACTCCCCAGGTTCTGTCCAGCACAGAGGAGATCTGCAAGGTCAGTCGTACAACGCCTCGTATGGTGCCATCCCGATGGTGGAGTGGTAGCTGTTGTTGTACGCGAACTCCACCAAGAGTAGGTGGTCCTCCCAGCTGCGACCAAAGTCGAGGACACATGCACAGAGCATGTCCTTGAGAGTCTGAATGGTCCTCTCCGTCTGACCATTTTTCTGAGGGTGAAAGGTGGTACTCAGACATAGCTGCATCCCGAATTCCTCCTACAACCCCTTCCAAAGCCGGGAAGTAAAGTGAGCATCTCGATCAGAGACGATAGATGATGGCACACCATGAATTCATACAATCTCCTGAATGTAGAGACATCCCAAGCTCTCCACTGAGCCCTGTTCTCTAATGGGTAAGAAATGGGCCGACTTGGTGAGTCGGTCGACAATCACCCAAATGGAGTCGTGACCTCTGGAAGTGCGGGGAAGTCCAGTCATGAATTCCATAGATATCCCGTCCCACTTCCACTCTAGGACCTCCAAGGGTTGTACCATGCCTTCTGGTACCTGATGCTCTGCCTTTACCTGCTGGCAGGTGAGGCATCGAGAAAAGAACTATGCCACATCCTTCTTCATGCCCGGCCACCAGTGCTGTCGTTTGAGATCCTGGTACATCTTCGCCACTCCAGGATGTACCACAAAAGGGGAAGTGTGAAACTCTCTCAGAACCTCCTCTCGTAAAGAAACTGGTACCAAGGTACGTCCTCTGAAAAGCATGTCGTGCTCTCCTCCTAAAGAGAAACCATCAGGTGCCTATCCTGAGGATATTTGTGCACGCAGCGTCTCACAGTCGGCGTCCCCATGTTGTGCCTCTATGACCCGCTGCAGTAGTGGAGGAGTGACTGTGAGCGACTGAAGAAAGGATACTCCATCTCTATCCACGAAGGATATCTACAAAGCGGCTAGCTGCTCTCTCACCTCCCCAAGTAGCTGAATGCCCGTCCTCCTGCTAAGAGCATCGGCTACCACGTTCCCCTTTCCAGGAGTATAGACTATCTCAAAGTCATAGTCCTGGAGGAACTCGAGCCATCGCCACTGTCTCAGGTTCAGGTCCTTTTGAGAGAAGATGTACCTGAGAATCTGATGGTCAGAATAGACTGTAAAGCGCTCACCCATCAGATAGTGTCGCCACATCTTCAGAGTGAAGACCACTACTGCAAACTCCAGGTCATGGGTAGCATAGTTTTGCTCATGATACCTCAACTAACGTGATCCGTAGGCGATCATGGACCACTCTTGCATCAGGACACATCCGAGTCTGGTCCCTGATGTATCGCAATAAACTACGTACCCAACTCCCTCCTCTGGTAGCCTCAAGATAGGCACGCTGGTCAATCTCTGTCTCAGCTCTTGGAAGCTCTACTGACATCTATCTGACCACACAAAGGGTTTCCCCTTCTTCGTCAAAGCTGAGAGTGGTGCCGCAAATCTGGATAAGTCTGGCACAAATCTCTGATAGTACCCAGCTAGTCCCAAGAAACTCTGCACCTCCATCACGCTCCTGGGTGGATCCCAAGCTAGTACTTCCTCGATCCTCGCAGGATCCACTGCAACTCCCGCCTCATAGACGACGTGTCCCAAGAAGTGGACCTCACGTATCCAAAACTGACACTTCGAGAGCTTTCCATAAAGCTTGTGCTCTCGGAGTGTTTCTAGTACAACCCGCAAGTGGTAGGCGTGCTCCTCCTCAGTCGTCGAGTATATAAAAATGTCATCGATGAAGACCACGACAAATCAATCGAGGTATGGCTGAAATATCCTGTTCATGAGGCCCATGAACAATATGAGTGTGTTGGTTATGCCGAATGACATAACCAAGAACTCATAGTGGCCATACTGACATCTGAAGGTCGTCTTCTGCACGTCCTCGTCCCGAACTCTGAGATGATGATAGCTTGACCTAAGGTCTATCTTTGAGAACCACCGTGCTCCCTTGAGCTGATCGAAGAGGTCATCAATCCTCAGTAGCGGATACTTGTTCCTCCATGTCACCTGGTTCAGGCAACGATAGTCGACACAAAGTCACAAGCTCCCATCCGCCTTCTTGGCGAACAATATCGGAGAAGCCCAGGGTAAAACACTAGGTCAGATGAATCCCTTGCCCTGCAAGTCCTCCAACTGTACCCATAGCTCTCGAAGCTCGGTGGGAGCCATAAGATATGCTGGGGTGGATATCGGGGCTATCCTGGGGAACAAATCAATATAAAATTCTACCTCTCTGCGATGAGGTAGTCCTGGAATGTCGTTGGGGAAAACGTCCGCATACCGATCCACCACTGCAAGAAAAATAGGACTCTGCACATAAACTGCTCCTAGGATGAGGCTAGCCAACTGATGAGTGATGGGTTGTCCTCCCCTCTGCAGAAGTCCATCCTATGCTGCGAAGGCTCCCTTCTCGCTGGTGAAGGTGAACATGCTTCCGTTGGTGCGTACACACCGCACCTTGTGCCTAAAACAGTCAATCTGAGCATGGACTGTGGATAACCAATCCATGCCCAAGATGACATCGTAAGGCCTCGACGCCGCTACAAGAATATCCTAGCCAAATCTCTAGCATCCTAGAGTAAGCTCACACTGCAGGCACCAGTGCGTAATCGTCGAGTCTGCTCCCGTAGGAGTCTCTAGCCGTAAGGATCGATCCAACAGCTCTGACAGAATCTCTGAGCTCCAAACAAGGGCAGCGTACATGAAATAATGACTCGCTCCTGTGTCTATAAGAACTACAACAAGGGTGGAATAGAAACAGATAGTACCTCGAATCATCTCGGGCGCACCGTGGTCACAGGCCTCCGCTGCCTAAAGTTTTGCCTGTCTCTGCCCGCCAGCTCCCTGTGGTCGGGGTGGACCTCCTGGGGGTGGTGGTGGTAGAGACTCAAAGCGTCTCCCACCACCTACTGCTTGGCCAGCTCCTCTGCCTTGTCCGCCTGCTCCCTACGGACCGCCACGGTCGACCATCTGCCTCTGCCTGGGTGGTCTCTCAACCGTCTGCTACTCCTCGATGCGGTGGGTTGGGAAGTCACGAGCCAAGTGGCCCTACCCGCCGCATGCGTAGCACTGTCTGCCTCTCGAAAGAATGGCTCCACGCTATGTGCCCTGCACTGTTGAGCCAGTGTCTTGAGGTCGTCTGCCTGAGGGTCTGGTTTGCCTGGACCCATGAGTCATCCGTCGACTACCTACTGCAGAAGAATCTGCTACGTGCCGCCCCACGGTAGGTCTCGCTGCTGATGAAGGCTCAGCAAGGAAGCTCTCGATCAAAAGGGCTCGCTCCAGTACCCCTGTCTGAGTCGGAATGCTGAGGGATATTAGTGATGCCATGATCTCATGCCTCAATCCCTGCTCAAAGGTCCGGGCCCGGAAGAATGGGTCTTGTACCATGTCTTTTGAGTAGTGCGAGAGATCGGTAAATCTCGTTGAGTACTGGGAGACCGTCATGCTGCCCTGCCGGAGCTGTAGAAGCTCCTGGATGCGCATCAAACGGAGGGTGGTTGGGACGAACTCTGAGCGGAAGAGGCTCTCAAAGTCCATCCAGAGGAGAGATGCCTCATCATGCACCTGGAGCATCAAGCTCCACCATCTGCCCGCTACCGCGTGCAGTAGGCTCGCTGCGAGGATCACCATGAGGTCTGTTGGTGTCCTCACTAACCTGAAAACCCGTACAACAGCCTCCATCCAATCCTCAGCTGCCTGGGGGTCCGTCTCCCCGTGGAATTTGGGTGGTCGCTGGCGCTGAAACTCGTGCAGTGCACTACGGCGACGCGCATCGTCAGCGGATGGGGCTGGTAGCATCGGTGGCTCAGTGGGTAGAGGTACCGCCAGTGCCTTTGGTGTCAAAGCGCCCTGTACCGAGGCCCCGTTGCTCGGTGGGCTGTCGTCACGTACAATGCTAGGAACCCTAGCTGGCTGCCGTCGTGGGGCCATCCTGAAAAGGAAACAGGTGCGCCATGGTAAAAAAGTATACTTGGTAAGCTGACACAAAGTAATCACAAAGAAAACTTGTAACACACATGCAATCAATGTTTTCATGCATTAAGTCGGAAATCAGAAGTCAGGGTCTTGGTGTACGGATACGTCGGCCGCTGCACCAACATTGGACTCCCTGGAATGATAACCACACTCAATACTCTTAAAACTATTTCTTCATATAGAAAAAGATCAGATTCTTGGGTTCTATGGTAGAACCGAACTCCTCTGATGCCAATTTGTCATGACCCGTCCTCAGGGCCCGTTCCGTGACTACCCCAAGCCCGCCTTCCATAGGCCAGGGGCTGGCGACTAGCACCAAGGCGTAATTCCCTGTAAAAAGGGAAGGCATTTCCTTTGTAAAGTAAACAAACACCACATAGAAAGAAAGCATAAGTAAAGACTAAGTAAAGACTGGGTACAACAGTATGTGCGGAAAAGTAAGTGGGACAGAATACAAACCCAAACTGAAAGTAAAGTACAACTGGAAAGGGAAAACAACAACTGAAAGTATGCCACATCCTCAAGCCGTCCACTGGAACTCCCACCTGAAGGGTGGGTACAGATAGCCTCCACAGCTCCTCGGGTCCAGTCGTCCGCTCCGAGTACGTCCCGCCCAGTGGTCCACCTCCAGGTACCGACCTGCTCTACAAGCCTCAACCATGATCAGTGATGTCAGTCGTCTGCAACCAACACAAAGTAGTGTGGGCATAGCCCATGCAGGGGTGAGTATAAGCCACTCAGTAGGGACCCCGAGACCCCCGAAGGTCTCTCAGAATCCACAAAGGATAATCCACAAAGAAAAGATAGAATCACGAAGTAACATCCGACACTGCTTAGGTATATGCCCATACATATACCTAAGCCATCAATTCCAGTTCGCTCCAACGCCCGAACCCAAGTTCAATCACATCCACACAGGATTGCACAACACAATCCACAAAGGAAAGCAAGTCAAGATTCATCTCACACAGGTATACTTCTTCGTATGACAATAGAGATGATCAGATATAGCCACTGATTCATCTAAGGTGTCAGACCCACAAAGGATCGATAGGTACTAACCCCCGCAATGACCCACATAGGATCTGAGCCACACAGGATCGATAGACAACTAACCCCCGCAATGACCCACACAAGATCGGACCCACACAGGATCTGTAGGCGCTGGCCCACATAGAACCGCTGAGCGCTGACCCACACATGATCTGACCCACACAGGATCGGTTGCACTGATCCACGTAGGATCGCTGAGTGCTATAGTCGTCGCCGTCGAATCCACAGAGGATTTCTTCACAGTCGTCATCGTCGTCGCAGTCGCAGCCAGCTCTAGGGTTCCCGCACACAGCAAGATCGTTCGGGAGGGTCGGCTCCACGAGCCGAAGGGCAGATACATCAACTGACACAAAGTCTGGAGTTGATGTATCCAATAGTTCCGTATCGTCAATAGGAACTCAACGTCACAGACGGCGCATCAATCGGACGCCTGGTCTGAGAGTTATTGGCTTTTACGTCCTAGGGGCCCGGTTGGTTTTTAAGTCAAAACCAACCCGGCCGTACTCCAATTGCGTCCAAACCTCGAGCGGAGTAAGCCAAAAGGTCTGTCTCACTAAGAGGAATCCAAAAAAGTCAATGACATGTCAATCGGACGTCCGGAGCTCAAGTTATGAGTGTTTCCGCTCCGAGGGCCCGATTGGTTTCGTGTACGAACCAACCCGGTCGAACCCAAAGTACTCCGAAACCTTGAGTTTAATATACAAAAATGACAATCTCGATCCAAATATCGCATCGCAGATGATGGTGCGTTGATCGGAGGTCCGCAGCCCATGTTATGGGTGGAAGACTGAAAGCGGTTCGGTATTAGGGTGTTCGGGCCTAACCCGACCCGGCACGATAACCCCAGGGTCGGCCCGAACAGGGTCGACCCAAACCGGGTCCGGGTCCAGCTCGCTTGGGCGCGGCCCGGCCTGGCGTGCTGGCGCCAGCAGGTGGCTCGGCCATTTCAGTCGAGCGAAGAGACGCGGGGGGGGGGGGCTCTGCCCCCTGCTTTTTGTAACTGCGGCCCCACGTGGGGGCCGCTTTGCTGGCCAACCGGGGGTTTCGGACCCCCGGATTTCCCCCTGATTGGACGGCCCACTCTGGCCGACCGGCTTCTGCCGCCACGGGACCGGCAAGGGCCAGTCCCTCTGTTCCGATGTCGGCGGCCCGGAACTGGCTGCTGGTCCCCCTGCTCTGCCGCGGCCCGGAACCGGCCGCGGCCTTGGTCCGTCCGGCACGGCGCGATGGCGCCGCGCCCCTCCGCCGCGGCCCCGCTCTAGCCGCGGTGCTTTTGTGTTTCTCCGACGCAGCGCAAAGGCGCCGTGTCTTCGGTTCATCTTCAACGGCGTGGTGCGACGGCGCCGTGTCTTGGTTCGTCTTCAACGGCGCCGCGCTTCTCCCCCTTTTCTTAACAATTCCCACGCGGTGCTTCGGCACCGCGTTGCCTTGCTCGTGCAGCAACAATATCAAACCACCAAAAGGGAGAGGAGGGTCGTTCGTGTTCGTGTGGTCCGACCCCCTCCCATTATTGTGGCAATAGGAGGCTCCAATAGAAAATAAGAAAGGCAACGGAATAATTCACGAAAAACAAATAAAATAAATCCCTACCTCGTCGAATTCGTTGAGCAAGGATTCGTCACGGAAATAACCGTCGCGGAGGGAGGATTGTCGCGTCTGTAGACGCCCGAAAAGTCCGTTGTTCCCAAACGAAGCTCCGGATGCGGAAAGCGAAGTGATATTTGGAGTCAGAGGCACGTTCCGGAGGGCCCGGAGGACTTGCGCGAAATTTCAGAGACCCGCGCGCAAAGTCGAGTCGCGGCGCGCAATCCTCCCGGGATGCGCGCAAAGCGCTGGGCCGGCGCGCTATTTTGCGCGCCCGTGGCCTGCGCGGCTCCCTTGCGCGCCGGGTCCTGATTCCGCGCCCGCGAAGAGAATTCCGCGCCCGAGACCGGATTCCGTGCCCGGGGTTGCCTATAAATATAAGGCGACCCCCGACGTTTTGAAGGTTGCCAGAATCCGAAGCGTCGCTCGTTCGCGCAATCCAACCCCTTCCGCGCGCAATGCCGATCTTCAGGTAACCTCCTTTCTTTCGCGCAATAGAGTCTTGGGGTTCGCCTTCGCGCGTAATCCCCTTGGCTCCTTTCCTTTGCATAATCCTTAACCCGAAGGCCTTTGCGCGCAAAAGAACCAGCTTGCGCGCAATTGCCCCCGGGGTGCGCGCAATCCGGCCCGATTGCGCGCACCCCCCCCCCCCTCTTCAAAGTGGCCGTTCGTTAGAGAATGAGCCGTTGCCCCCGTGCGCTATCCGAAGCCCGGTGCGCGCAATCTTAACCTTCCGCGCGCAAGGCGCTGGCCCAATTGCGCGCCAGCCCGCCATTTTTGTGCGCCGACCCGCGGTTTTGCGCGCAAAGCTCCTCTTTTGCGCGCAAACCGCCAGGGTCGCCCCCTTTGACCCCCTTTGGGTACCCGCCTGCGTGGCGCCCGATGGTCTTCATCGCAGGTGCCCGCACCGTGCGTCGTCTTTCCGTGTGGCCCCCCCACCAGGCTCGCGCGAAGTGACACGGACCTACCGGCGGCTTCATCGTCCTGCATGACGCTAAACTGCACCACGTCCTGCACGACGTTAAACTGCATACGTCCCGCACGACGTTAAACCGCACTTCGTCCAAGCTACAAAGACGTTAAACTGTACAGCATTCGTCTCGCAAGACGTTAAACTGCACATTCGTCCTGCATGACGCTAAACTGCACCACGTCCGCGCTGCAAGACGTTAAACTGCCAAGCACCTTCGTCCTCAGCACACGAAGTTAAACTGTACTTCGTCCGGCAAGACGTTAAACCGTCCGCTTCGTCCTCAACACACGACGTTAAACTGTACTTCGTCCGGCAAGACGTTAAACCGTCCGCTTCGTCCTCAACACACGACGTTAAACTGTACTTCGTCCGGCAAGACGTTAAACCGTCCGCAACCTGATCCCGTGCTCCGCACGCAGGGTCCCCCCGGTTTGGATGTGGCCCCCACCTGCTCGTCTCTGCAGGGATGTCGGGATTGCCCCTCTTTAGGGACGATTTAATGGGAGCGGCTTTTCCCTACGGGAGTAGGGTATTAAAAACCCCTAGTTTCTTGTGGGGGGCTGCACATGTGTATCTCCATTGCGCTCCCCCACTGCCAAAGCCAGTAGAGGGTATGACTGGGGTCGAGGTGTCTCCTACTTTCGGTCCAAGTCCCTTCCAACTGAGTTTTTCCGCATCCGGGCTGCCTCAAGTGCGTAACTCCTGACAGAATGAACTACGTGGACTTTGATCCCTGTCTTCTACACAGGGTACGTAGGAAGCCTCCCTGAGGTTCAAGCCCACCACCTGGTCGTCCTGGTCGTATTCACGTCGGTTCGTCCATCAGTGGACCCCTCCTGGGTCCACACTTGCGTCGATTCACCTATGAGTTCGCCACTGTGGGAGACTGCCCGTGTGTATCTCCACTGTGCCTCCCCACAGCCCCTTTTTTCCATTTCTCCTTTTATCGTCCAGCATGACGTTAAACTGTGATCCACCCGGCCGTTCCATCCCCCTCTGTGCGAGGTGGTTCGGTTCAATCCTCCGCCCGGCGGCCTCGACCCCTTCGTGAGTCGGCTTGCCGACGTCCAGCATGACGTGAAACTGTATATCCGAACTACGTCGACTTTGATCCGTGCTAACGCGAGGTACGTAGGAAGCCCCTACGGGGTCCAAGCTCTTCTCTCCATCATCCACCCTGATCCTTACACGGGCCGCCACATCCCGGTGGGGTCATGCCACTTCACTCCACTCCATATCACTTGGGAAGCCGCCCATGTGCTGGCCCCAGCGTCGGAGGTTCCCCGCAAGGGGTTCTGTCATCTGATCCACTCTTCGTGTCGATCAGTCCGATGCCGTCCCCGCTGGACGTTAAACTCGCGGCATACCCCGTGTTAAACATGGGAAGCTGAGGAAAACCTCAGGGGACACAGTTCCCCGCACCCAGTGCGGGATGACTCAGGCCATCACGCCTTCGAGAAGCCCTATTAGGGACGGAAGACAGACGTGCAGAGCCGCAGTGTTACGACACGCCCCCAGCACCCAGAGCCACCCGGCCTCCTCACCGCAGGTTGCTGCCCCGACCAGACTCCTTGGAACGTCCGGGCGGAAGAAGCGTAATTAACCGGTGTCCATGAAGATATGGCGCTGGGAACGAGATTCACGAACATTCTTAAGTCTATGAGGGAGACCCGGATTAGGCGACGAGTTCCGAGGAGACGTCCACGGAAGGAGGAGCCGACATCCCATCATCCCGGTTTCGATCAAGGAGCAGACGCCCCTGAATAAGGGACGGATGCCGCCCGCCCTTGGAAAGCGGGACTGCGGGACCACAAGCCGCGCGCCCATCCCCTCGGGTCGACGGGTGCACGCGCGAACGCGTCCTTGCGGAACAGCGTAACCCGACGCACATCCGCACCGAAACAAAAAAATGGTGAACCCGACGTGAATCTATTCTCCTCGATACGAAGACCGATGGCTTTCAGAGGTGTTGGAAGACCGGCATGTTGCCCGGCCAAGCATTCAGTCTTACCCGCCAGGGGCTGGGGAAGGGACATCGGGCACTCCGTCTCGCAACGTCGAGGGCCTGGGTTCCCCCCACGGAAGGCGTCGTGGCGCTAATGGTTGGTTGTCGATTCCTTTTTCCTGTCAGTGTTAATGGGTCCTTCTCCCTGCTTTCAGAAATCAGGTCGCCCGATCCAGTGCCCGATCGCCACCCGCCCACTGGCGCAGGGGTAGGGGAAACACCGACGCGGCTACTCCGCGCGGTCCCACCCGTTCCACAGTTGTCCCAGCAGCCGCAGCTGCGGGGCAACCACGCCCTCTCTCCCCCTCAGAGGTCATCCAAAGAAGTGTGATCAACACCCTGGTGCGGAGATATGAGGAAGAGGAAGTCATCCCCACTAGGGACATGGCTCGCCTAGACCTTGAGGAGGCTGCACCTCGCCGCCACCGCCGCCCCCGAGGGCTGCGCAGGGAGGCACCGCTGCCTACCTCAACGTCCAACCGCTTTGGGAGCTTATCCCCGGAGCGCTCCGACAACTCCTTCCCCTATGCGGATGAAGTGGAAGATGCCCGGGACTACCCTATCCAAGGTCCGCTCCAGGGATCCACGATAAGGGCTCCCGCCAGGCCACGGCGACACCGCCGCCAGGCCCCTCAAGTCGAGGAACAGGCTCTCCACCTGCCCGCGCCGCTCATCCCGACTCGTCTGTCTCGACGCCAACGTCGGGCACGAGCGGAAGAGGATGCCCACCTTGGGGCCCTAGCAACAGCAGCCGCGTTGGCTCAAGCCACTGTTGGCTCCAGTCGCCAGGCCCCTGCGCATCCTGAGCAGGGGAACTTCTATGCCCGACCCGGGTCGAGGCCCCGACCGCCCCAAAGGCAGGTTGGGTTGACTCTCCCGGTTGCTGGTACAGACAATAGCCACCGCGGACCACCTCGCGGTAGCGCTATTCACCAACAGGGGCTACTCCGTGCGGCCGATCCAAGAGGCATGGGTCATCCCACCTTCCGATCTCGGCCCGGAGGCCCGCCCGGAATCATCTCTCCCCGCGTCCCCTTTGATATCTGTCCCGGTGCCCCTCGCACCTTGGTTTCCAGTCCTCTTGGCCCCAGTACCAGTGCGGCCGGAGGACGCCAGGACAGAGATCAGCCCTGCCCCGAAGAACCACCCAGGGGCAGGAAGGCAAGGCGTCGACGCCGAGGGAAGAATGTTACGGAATTCCGGACAGAGATCCGACCGGTTCGCTTCTCTGATTCAGAGGCGGAGTACGATTCAGCGATAGAGCCCTTTCCCCAATCCCGCCAGTCAAGGGCAGGGGTAGGAATGCGGCACGTCAGCCTCGTACTTCCCGAGAGCGAGATCGACACGATCCCCGCTTCTCTCCGAAGGTATATCCGGAGTAACGAGGGCCTGGTAGACCCCAAAGGATCAAACTTGCGGTTGGTACCGGCCCCTCCGGAAGCGCCTTCTGCCTCGATCAGAGAAGCCGGAGACTTTTTCTGGGGACCGACGGTCGAACCACGATCTAGTGCACCCTCGGCGAGCACCGACGCTACGGCAGGATGTTTGCTCGCCGGACCGTCCTATCGTGATGTGGTAACCAGGGCACCGCCACCCTCAGAGGGCGGCCCGGGATATGGAGGCCAATCGGCCTGCTCGCCGTATTCACCGCCGGCCAGCCCGTCGGCCCGGCGGCCCGCCTCGGCACCACTGCCGGTTCCCCGTCCATTCCCAGCCATTGAAGAGGACCAAGGAGATCTGGGTCCCGAGCTTGAGTCGTGGAGCTTCTGGACCGTCCTTGCAGAGGGCCACTTCCCTGAGAAGTTTTGGCCAGTCGCAGGACCGGGCTTTGATGCACCCGAATCGCTCACCCCGGATGAGTTCGAATGCTTCCGCCGAACTCTCCGGGAGACTCGATCCTGTCTTCACCGCCTACAAATGCCATACCCCGGGAGTCAAGTGCACCTGGAGGATATTGGTGAGCAGTGCCGTCAAATTGACCTGGCCATGCTCCCCGCGGTTCGGCACCCCGGGTCATTTGGGCACCACGAGGCCCTCCAACAACGATGCGTCGAGTGTTTTCAAGTACTCCGCAAAGTTATCGAGGAAGCCACTCCCCACGTGTATATCCGTGGATGGGGGCAGTACGCTGCCCTACGCTTCAGTGTGATTCGCCGACAGCCCGATTCGCTGGGTGGCCCTGAGGGTATATCCCCAGGGACAGAAACGGTCAATATGGCTGACCTGTCGGGAGAGGGGAACGACTTGGAACTTCTCGACGGGGGCTTACCCCCCGAAGACAAGCCGTCGTCAGAGCCATCGGTGAGAGTCACTCGTCATCAGAGGAACCTCCTGGGGCTCCCCGCACCCACTGAAGCACTGATGTTGAGCCGAAACGTCAGCAAAGGAAAAGAGCACAGCGAGGCTATAAAGCCCACCGACCCATCTGCCTCCATGCAGAGGGCAGAGGAGGATCCCGAGAAGGCTACGCTACGTCAGCAGCTCGCCGAACAGAAGAAGCTGGTTGACCAGCTCCTCGCCGAGCGCGCTGCAGAACGGCGGCCTGACTACGGTGATCCTAGGCCAGGACAGCAGGGACCGGAACAACCGCTCCTCGACGAGACTCTCCCGGGAAACCGTGATTACGCCGTGTTCGCCGACAGGAGAGAGGCCATTGCCTACGGCAAGAGGGCGCGGTATGTTTCGCCACACCCTCCCGAGCGGCGTGACTACCTGAGAGACCCCGCTCGGATTCCTCCCGCTGCCCCAAGGGCCGCTCCGCCCGCCATCCCACGAGCTGCCGAGTTCAACGACCCGATTGAAGGGCCATGCAATGCGCTCGTGGTTAGAGATCCTCGCCAGGACTGGAACCCATGTCCGGACGATCCGATGGCGGCACTCATTGCCCGCTTGGAAGCCTTGGAGACTCGGCAGGTGGCGATCCCACCGGACGGCAAGCCCTACCCAGCATGGGTGGATGACATGCCGGCGCCTCCGGGATTCGGGAATCCCACTTTCGCTCTCTTCAACGGGACTGGAGATCCGCCACAGCATTTGGCCCACTTCAACTCGAGGTGCGGGCCTATGTTGGGGACTCCGGCGCAGCAAGAGGCCGCTATGCTTCGCTGCTTTGTTCAGACACTGGAAGGGCCAGCATTTGTCTGGTACAGCCAGCTCCCCGTCGGGTCGGTAACCAGCTGGGAGGACCTCCGTAGACAGTTCCTCTACCAGTTCAGTTCCACGACCCGGAAGACGAGTATCGCAGACCTCTTCAAGTGCAAGCAGAGGCCTGATGAGCGAGTCGCGGACTTCGTCGCCCGATGGAAGGGTCTCACGTATTCCCTTGACATACCATTGACTCAGGAGCAGTTGCTGACAATGTGCGTCGGGAACATCAAGACCGAGCTGGTCCCTTCCCTGATCACTCAGAATTACCCCAGAGGGTTCAGGGACTTCTCAGACAAAGCTCAACGTCTTGAGGAAGCCCAGCAACAGGCCAGCCAGGCACACCCGTTGCCTCCTATGATTCCTGCAAGGAGAGCCAGCAGGGCTGAGCCCGCTGCTGTGGCCCAGATAGAGGCTCCCAGGCCGTTGGAGCTGCTGTCGGCGAGACCAGCTCCACAGCCTCACAGGAATCCGCCTCCATGGGCTCAGTTCCCGGCCCAGCAGCGGCAGCCTCAGAACCGGCCGGCCCCTCCGCGTAATGTACCGCCACAACCCAGACGAGATAATCAGGGTCCACCTCCTCGGCAGGCCCCTCCAGCTCCTCATCAAGACCGCACTCCCAGGGGCCCGCGACACCTGACTTACTCATTCCATGAGGATCAGGTCCCCGGTTATTTCCGGAGCGCCCTGGAGGAGAGGATTGTGCGACTGCCTGAGTGTTGGAAGCCAGAGGAGGCACATCTCACGGATAACCCCCGCTACTGCCCCTACCATCGAGCCCTGGGGCACACCATCCAACGGTGTTATGTGTTTAAGGATTGGCTCCAAGACCAGATTAACAACAATGTAATCAGGTTGGGCCCAGCTCCAGCACAGGTGGCGGGCGTGTTCGTGGGATCAGATGACGATAGCGGCGATGAGGACGAATGGCAGCTGGTCTCCGACCACGGGTCCCAGAAGTATAAAAACTGGATGGCCCGCAAGACGATCATTCGCGCCCATGGAATCATCCGTGCGCGCTTGAATCAGCCAGAGCCCCCAGAATCTGCGGGTGCTGCTTCGTCATCGTCGTCCCAGCCTGCCTCTTCCAAGAGGAGCAAACGGCGGCAGCGCAAGAAGGAAGAGCGCGCCCCGCCAGTTCCGCCACTATCCCGCACTCTCGGCGATTTCATGCCCCCGGAGATGGGGATCCCTCCTCAGATCCGCCCCGTGGTGAATGATTCGTCCGATGACAGTATTGGGTACGCTTCGGTTAACACCGTCGAGCTGGTAAATCCCTTTTCGGTTCCCGACGTTGAAGAACACCAGGTGGACCTCCCTAGTGTCCCCGGTCGTCGCCACCGTCGGAAGAACCGCAGCAGCAGGAGTCGCCGGGGCACGGAAGTTGGTACCTCCAGCCAGGCCGTGCACGCCACTGAGACTAGGCAGCGGGCTCAAGATCGAGCTCAACGTGCGCAGGCCCCCCATTCGGGGATGACGGATTCGCCTCCGCCACTGTTTGTGGTATGGGACCAGGCAGAACCGCCTCAGCCGCGTCGCGACCAGCTCCGCCCTGCCACGAGTCCATCCCGGCCTCCTGACCCCAGTACGGTGACCATTTCCCGGACTGCAGCCAATGAACAGCGAGATGCGCCAAGTACCAGTCGGCCACCGATCCAACCAGCAAGGCCCGTCATGCTTCCAACCGCAGAGCAGCCTCCTGCAACCAGGGGCTCGCGCTTGGCCAAAAAGTATGATGTCCTGAAGCACTTGGATGACATCCCAGCAAGGCTCTCCATCCTTGAGGCTCTGCGCATGTCATCTGAGATGCGCGAGGCACTCGCTGAAGCCCTGAAAAGCCCCCTCCAGTTTGAGACAGAGGTTGCGGCTGCGGAGGCCTTTCACGCCGAAACGATCGAGGATGCCGAATGCCATGCAGTTATCTTGTTCTCCGGTAAGGATGAAGACCCTCCTATACAGGGACATATTCGTCCGCTGTATGTCACTAGCCAGTTCAATGGCCTTGAAGTCCGGCGCTGTCTTGTCGACACGGGGTCTGGGATTAACCTAATTCCAACTCGGACGCTCCGGAGATTTTGGTTGTCTGAGGATGACTTGATTCCCTCCGACCTCAGGATCCAGGGGTACGACCGCACCGAGCAAACCCCGGTCGGCAAGATACGTTTGAAGACCCGGTTCGGTGACTTGGTTGCCAACACCGAATTCATGGTAGTCTCTCAGGACACTGCGTATAACGCATTGATGGGCAGGCCATGGCTCCACCTTCATGCGGCGGTTCCCTCATCATACCACCAATGCCTCAAATACTCCCTTAATGGTCGAGTAGGCGTGCTTCAAGGAGATGCCTCTCCTTTTGCCTCATGTGAAGCCCGTTATCTGGACGCGGACTATTACAAGAGCAAGGATAAGCAGATCCTGGAAGGTGAGGTCGAGCCTGTCACTGTTGCAAGTGATCCCTGGGCAAGTCTGGATGACGCTTACGTCCTTCCTGTTCAACGGTTGGACGTGGCCATGGTCTCGACGGCCCGCGAGTCTCCTGATGAGATGACCGCGACCGCCCGCGCCAGCACCAGTGGCCCAGCAGGATCTGGTAGCCCCAATGCAGTTGCCAACGCAGTCTCTCCCGTGGACGATCCCTCCCCGAGTGGAGAGGACGTGGAAGATGCACCCCCAGCCTTTGAGGAGGGCGTCCCCGCCACGGTTGATGAGTTAGTACAGGTGAACCTTGGAACCGAGGCCGATCCAAGACCCACATTGGTTAGTGCCGCCATGCCCTCTGAGGAGCGGCAGCAGTACGTGGACTTTCTCAGGCAGCACTGTGATGTGTTCTCTTGGGGCTATGACGAGATGTCGGGGCTAGATCCTCAGGTAGCCGTCCAACGCCTTGGTCTCCCGGCGAACCATCGCGGGTTCAAGCAGCCTCCCAGGAAGATGCACCCATCCCACGGTGCCATGGTTGAGGCCGAAGTTGACAAGCTTATCAAAGCCAACTTCGTGAGGGAAGTTCAGTACCCCAAATGGCTGGCCAACATTGTGCCGGTCCGGAAGAAGAACGGGCAGATTAGAGTCTGCATCGACTTCCGCGATCTCAACCGCCACTGTCCGAAGGATGATTTTCCCCTTCCAGTGACAGAGCTGTTGATTGACGCCACGGCAGGGTTCCAAGCCCTCTCCTTCATGGATGGATACTCCGGATACAACCAAATTCAGATGGCCCCTGAGGATGAGGAGTTCACTGCCTTCAGGGCCCCCCAAGGTACCTTTTGCTACCGGGTTATGCCTTTCGGCCTGAAGAATGCAGGTGCCACCTATCAACGGGCGATGCACCGCATATTCAAGCCAATCCTTGGCACACTGGTGGAATGCTACGTCGACGACTTGGTTGTCAAATCGCGCCAGCGTCAGGACCATCTCAAAGATCTTGAGAAAGTGTTCGGCTTCCTCCGGTCTCGCTGCCTGAAGATGAACCCGTTGAAGTGTGCCTTTGGGGTCACCTCCGGAAAGTTCCTTGGATTTGTGGTAAGATACCGGGGTATTGAGATCGACCCAGATAAAATCAGGGCGATTAGCCAGATGCCTCCCCCAGGTAACATCCGGGAACTACAAGGGTTCCAAGGCCACTTAGCCTATATACGCCGATTCATCGCGAATCTGGCCGGCAAGTGTAAGCCCTTTTCTCGGCTCATGAAGAAAGGTGCCACCTATGTATGGGATAAAGAGTGTCAGACCGCTTTCGAGGAAGTCAAGCAGTACCTGCTGCAACATCCGGTTCTGATGCCGCCTGTATCCGGGAAGCCGCTGGTCCTCTATGTGACCGCCCTGGAACGGTCCCTTGGCGCCCTTCTCGCCCAGAAGAACAACGAGGGAACAGAGAATAGCCTCTATTACCTCAGTCGCATGCTCCTCGATGCGGAAGTCAGATATTCCCCCATTGAGAAGAGCTGCCTGGCGCTCGTATTTGCCGTACAGAAATTACGGCACTACTTGCAGCACCATGAGGTATAGTTGGTTTCTCGGGTAGACCCGTTGAAATATATCCTGAGCCGGCCTATGTTGACTGGCCGTCTAGCGCGGTGGGCTGTGATTCTCCAGCAGTTCGACATCAGGTATGTGTCTCAGAAGGCCATCAAAGGGCAAGCATTGGCAGACTTTCTGGCTGCTCACCCAACCTCCGCGGATCAGCCGCTGGATCTAGGCTTTCCTGATGAGGCCATCCTCTCGGTCGATCGAGCCGGTCCATGCTGGCAGATGCACTTTGACGGTGCCTCCCGGAGCCCCACCGGTAGAAGACTTGACAATCCTAAGCTCAACAGAGTGGGCTTGGGTATCGTCTTCATCACCCCGGAGCAAACCGTGCTGCCATACTCTTTCCTGTTTTCAGAGGGCTGTACCAACAATGAGGCGGAATACCATGCCCTCATCACTGGCCTCGAGTTGGCTCTCGAGATCGACGTGCCCCATCTGTGTGTGAAAGGGGACTCCGAGCTGGTTGTTAAGCAGATCAATGGCGACTATGTTGTCAGGAAGCCGGAACTCGTGCCATTGCTGGAGTGCACCCTCCTGCTGATGGCCCGGTTCCCTTCTCGGCCAGAAATTGTCCATATTCCCCGGTCACAGAACGGTCGAGCAGATGCTTTGGCCAGCCTGGCTGCGTCACTTGCAGAGCCTGAACAGGATAACCTGATCATCCGCGTGACGCACCGCAGGCTCATCGCTCCTGTTATCCCGGAGGGAGATCACGGCCCGTCGGTAAGTAATCTCACCACGGTTGCCCCTGTGCCCGGAGCCCCGAGTACCCCAGATGTGGCAGTCGAACCAGCCCCTGATTGGAGGGCGCCTTTGGTTGAGTACCTCCAACATGGCATTCTCCCATCGGATCGGGCCGAGCGCGAGCGAGTTCGACGCCGCGCATCGCAGTTTGTCCTCCAGAGTAGTCCCGGCTTGGAGCAGATCCTCTATAGACGCGGATTTGATGGTGTTCTCCTCTGTTGCCTTCAGGGAGTCGAGATCTCGCGAGTCATGCAAGAGGTTCATGCTGGTTCATGCGGTGCCCATCAGACCGGGCCGAAGCTGTCCCACCAGATTTGGAGGTTGGGGTACTTCTGGCCCTCCATGATCCACGACTGCATCGAGTATGCCAGGAGGTGCCATGCGTGCCAGGTTCATGCGAACTTTGTGCATCGGCCGCCGGAGCCTCTCCATACCACCAGGTATTCTTGGCCCTTTGCAGTCTGGGGGATGGACGTTGTGGGACCCTACCCGCCGGCGACAGCTCGCCAGTGCTGGTTCATTCTGACCGCCACAGACTTCTTCTCCAAATGGGCAGAGGCGATTCCGCTCAGAGAGGTCAAATCCTGTTCGATCGCTGACTTTGTGACCTCCAACATCATCTATCGATTTGGAGTGCCTCACGCTATCCTCACGAATAACGGAACCAATTTCTGAGCAGCCGAGTTGAAGAAGTTGTACGCCAAGTATAACATTCGCTCGAACCATACATCTCGCTATCATGCGCAGGAGAATGGACAGATCGAGGCGTTTAACAAAACCCTCTCTAACATTCTGCAAAAGATGGTTGGTCAGAACAAGAAGAGTTGGCCGGACAAGCTCCACAACGCCCTCTGGGCATATCGGACGACGACTCGCAATTCCACCCAGATGACCCCTTATTCCCTGGTGTATGGAGCTGAGGCCGTCCTTCCCATCGAGATCCAGTTACCGTCCTTGCGCACCGCGGTCTACGACCAGCAAGCGCCGGACAGAGTTGCTGAAGCCCGTCTAGTCGAGTTGGAAGCACTGGATGAGAATAGACTTCGCGCTTTGCACAACTTGGAGAGGCATCAAAGCAGAATGGCTCGAGCTTTCAATAAGAAGGTTCGCCTCTTCTCCTTCCTGCAGGGTGACCTAGTGCTAGCCCTAAGAGCACCAATGATCCCCGGCAGGAAGCCACCCAAGTTGGAGCCCAAGTGGGAGGGACCTTTTGTCATCCACAAGGTCTATCCCAATGGCGCGTACTCCCTAGCGACTATGGATGGTGAGCGTGTCACTCCTCCCACCAACGCTAGGTTCCTCAAGAAGTACTTTGCCTGAGTGTGCATTCGTCCCGCAAGACGTTAAACTGCACATTCGTCCTGCATGACGCTAAACTGCACCACGTCCTGCACGACGTTAAACTGCATTCGTCCAAGCTACAAGACGTTAAACTGTTCAGCATTCGTCCCGCATGATGTTAAACTGCCCCTCAAGAACTACGTGCGGCTTGATTCCCATCCTTATGGGATACGTAGGACCGCCTGGACATTCGTGTTTCAGGCCCAGCCCCATCCTTTGGGAATTTCCATCCCATCTCGGGCCCTTGGCCCAGTTGCCTCTGGGTATGTGGCGTATGGTGTGGACGTGGGGCTATGCCCTCATTCACGTCGGTTTGCTCGCCACGCTGTATGCCCCCACGTTTGGGGATGCCTTCTGCTCCCCCCTTTTCCTCTCTTATCGTCCTGCATGACGTTAAACTGCACTTCAAGAACTACGTGCGGCTTGATTCCCATCCTTATGGGATACGTAGGACCGCCTGGAAATTCATGTTTCAGGCCCAGCCCCATTTCTCGGGAATCTCTATCCCGCGTTGGGCCTCTGGCCCCAGTTCCCCTCCTTTTTGTGCGAGGCGTGTAGCGTGAGCGGGGGATTATGTCCTCATTCACGTCGGTCTACTGGCCGCGCCGTACGCCTCCCCCTTGTGTGAGACTACCTCACACCCCTCATCGTCCTGCATGACGTTAAACTGCCTCTCAAGAACTACGTATGGCTTGATTCCCATCCTTATGGGATACGTAGGACCGCCTGGACGCTTGTGTCTCAGGTCCAGCCCCGTCTCTTGGTTGATCATGGGGATCTGCCCTCTTTTGGTTGCTCTCAGGGTGAGTCCTCCGACCCTTTCCGGTGATCTGTTAACATGTTTTGGGTACTTCGGTCTATGACTCGTAGTGTCAGATTCAATCCCGACAAGTCCTGTGTTGCTTTTCGGTTCTCGCGCTTCCTCTTGTTTGAGCCTTCACTCAAAGGGATCCTCGTTAGCGGTTTGGGTACGATGCCTCAGTGCTCTCCCACCGCTCCGGGTCGATTTACCGGCGGGTCTTGGGCCGCAAATCGATATGAATCCTGCGATTGAGCGGTCGATGCTCATTTGCTTGCCCCGTCTTAGGCTGACGTGATCGGATGTTGTGTTGCGAATATGGTCAGCAACGTCCTTGATCACCATGTCGGCTGTTTCAGGCTCTGAACATTGGTTGCGCAGTCCTCATCACACTCCGCCTTTGTGCGTTGTAGTGGAATCTCGACACTCTCTTCATACTGACCTTCAGCACACCTCTACACGTTAGGCAG
Source organism: Viscum album (assembly GCA_963277665.1). Classification (NCBI taxonomy): domain Eukaryota; kingdom Viridiplantae; phylum Streptophyta; class Magnoliopsida; order Santalales; family Viscaceae; genus Viscum; species Viscum album. The sequence continues at coordinate 1,154,768,736 of OY728135.1, forward strand.
ACCAACCAGGGTAATGATGTCGTTCGAGGCTCCCATGATCTGAGCACCAAGGATATATGCGGATATCCTCCCTAAGGGCCATGCGTAGCTGGACCCTCGTCCCCATAAGGAGGAAGGAGTCACTCGAACAATCGCGTTCTGGGCCCAGTATATCTGGAGGCTAGCATCTCTGCCCCTCGGGTGATGGACATACGCAGACCCCTATCCCAAGACTCTTCTCCTGGAATCGTGCGTGACCGCAGGGCTGGGTATGTTCCCACCTCCGCCGTGTCCGCCATATCGCGGTAAGCGGATTCCTCCATGGTCCGAACCACACGACCTTAAACTGTGTTGTCTGGTCCTACCACACGACCGTAAACTGTGATCGTCTTGGCCGCCCGACGAGAAACGGCACTGCATCGTGATGTTCTCCTTAGGGGACACTCACGTTGGGCGCTGGTTAATAACCATGCCATTCATCAATGCCTTTCACAGCTTGATTATTGTGGCGACGCCAGAGATTTCTCAATCACAGGCATGTCGCCGCACAAAGAAAAACCATCCATCTTTAAGGACAAACAAGAAATATCAAATACCGCTTCTTCTGTGTGCGAGGGTCAGACCCGCACCCTTCCCCGCGCTGGTGCCCGATTGTGTTGCGCCGCGCTTCAAGAACTACGTGTGGCTTGATTCCCATCCTTATGGGATACGTAGGAACGCCTGGATGTTTGAAACTTCGGGTCCAGTCCCCCACCTCTTAGAGATTCCCCCTTCTCTGGGGAATCCGCCGCCTTCAGGTCACCCTCAAGGCGTGTTCCCCGACCCCTTGCAGTGGTCCACCGGTGTCAAGAGTACACTGGTTTATTGCCAGGAGCGTCAGGATCCGCTTGGTCAGGTTTCCTCCACTTTTCAGGCTTCGTGCTCCCTTTCATTCGGACCCATCGTCTACGCCCTGGGTGGAGCCCCCGTGAACGGTTCGGACACAATGCCTCAGTGCTCTCCCACCGACTCGGGCCGGTACCCCCAATGGCCTCGGGCAGCAAATCGATATGAATCCTGCGATTGAGCGGTCGATGCTCGTTTGCTGCCTCATTCCACCAACGGTTAGTGCGATATTGATGCTGCTTTTCCGCCACGGTCGGCAGTACTCCCATATCGTTACTCCGGTGCCCCCAGTCCTTGAGTGAATGGCCGCATGATTCACATTTTCCACCTCCCATTCTGGCCAAGCGAAACCTTGACACTCTTGACACTATCCCTCAGTGCATCTTCTCATATCCAGGGGATAGGACCACGATGTGGCGTACTTTGAGTTTCTCATGGTCCGAGCTCTAAGACCTTAAACTAAGATCTCTCCTTATGGTCCTAGCTCTAAGACCTTAAACTAAGATCTAGCCCCATGGTCCGAACTCTACGACCTTAAACTAAGATCTCCCCCTATGGTCCGAGCTCTAAGACCTTAAACTAAGATCTACCCCTATGGTCCGAGCTCTACGACCCTAAACTAAGATCTCCCCAAATGGGGTCCTACGTCCTGCATGACGTTAAACTGCACTCTCAGAACTACGTGTGGCTTGATCTCCAGCCTGATGGAGTACGTAGGAACGCCCGGACATTCCGACTCGGGTCCAGCCTCAGGGATCGTTAAGTCCCGCCCCTCCTCGTCACCGGCCGTCTGGCCTGACTTCGGGTAGAGTGGTGCAGTTGTGATATTCTCCCCGGTTCAACTCGGGATGCCCCATCGCAATGATGGGAAGCGACAGTTTCCTCGTCAAAGAGGTTATGTCTGAGAATTGGGGTGATTCACGGCCAGATTAGTGCATCCGCCCAATACGCTTTCCCCACGGTGGCACAATTTTGAGAGAGTTGGATTCTGTACGAACAAATCGTCACTTCGCCCCACGCTTCGCATGCCCTGTTGATCTGGATTTCCACCCTTGTGTCTGAAGGAACCCCCAAAGCGGTATTCATGATGACATGTGGTCCGCCTCCTGCGATATGAATGATGACCTTCGGTCCGTCTATTGCAGTTGTTATGGTCGATCCACTGTCCGCCTACCGTCTTGGGCATTTCCTGGAAGGCCGACCGTTGTGGATGTCTGGATTCGGGACACGCGATTCACCCTTTCTCATTTCCCTATGTTCGGATAAAATCTCAACGCCCCTAGCATTGTCCCGCTCGTGTGTTGGAACAAGTTGGGGGGATGATACATTGATTAGGCTTGAGGTCTCCTTTCTTAGGAATGACCTCCCTCTTTTCTCTAGAAATCCAGGCCCAATTGCGGATGCCTGATGCTTGGTTAACACTCCCGAAAAACAATGGATTGTGGTTGAGCATGTTAAACCAAAAGATGCAGATAAATATATTGGTTCATACAAATGGATCAAAGTAGCGGAAGCAAATGTTCTGGGAGTGGCAAAAACAAAGCCCCTAGGGATTAGCGTGCTGGATAAGTCTTTCTAACGCCGCTACCCTTTGGCTGGCGGCCTCCAGAGCTGCTTCTCGCTCTCTGCGTACCCTCTCCTCATCGGCGGTCGCAGCACGCAGTTCGTCGATTCTGGCCTGTGCGCGCTCCCGCTCGACTTGAATTGTGACCATTTGTTGGCCCGCCTCCGTCAGCTGTACCTGGGCGTCAACCAGCTGGGCTGCTAGTTGCTCCACAAGCTCGGTGCATGTTACGACGAAGGCCTCCTTCTCTGCCGCCTGCCCTTCGAGACGCCGGACTTCCTGCTCCGCCGCGAGGAGCGCCCGTGTGTTCTCCGACATGTCCCGACATTGTGCGACGTCGGCACGCTGGCGGCTCTCGCGCATCTTCTCGGCCATGAAATCACAGACCGTCAGATGGAGGCGTTGAGCATCAGCTCCCCCGGCACACAGGAAGCGCAGCCAGGTTTGGAGTGACCCCATGCGCCCCAGCCACTCCGATGGGTCTCGCTTGAGGAAGCGCTGGATGCACTTCCACCCCCTACGGCGCGTTATCCGGCTCTCCTCGACCGCCTCCGCGTCCGAGTCATCCATCTCCTCGGGGTCGGCAGGCCGGTAGGCAGGGAAGGCAGCCAGCAGGTCTGCTGCAGGGTCCGCCCCTGGGATGTCCTCACGGGGGATAGGTTCCCCAACATCTGGGCGACCTTCTTCTCCCGCCCCAGCGGCGTTGGCACCCTCGTCAGCCCCCGACACCTCTCCGACGGCAGCACCGCCGACGTCCCTAGCCCCCTGATCAGCAGTTGGTGGGGCCAACTCGGTTTGGGAAGTCTGTTCCGGGGCAGGCGGCATGTCTGCCACTGGTCCACTCGTGGATGGCCCGGGTTCGGCAACCCGACGAGCCTCCAGTCCTGAGATCACTACGCAGGGCATGCCGTGGTTAGTCACGGATCGTCAATGGCAAGCACCAGCAGTAAAGTAAGGAGACTTACGAGGGTTCAAAGCGTCATCTTCCGCTGCCCCAGCCGCCGTAGGAACAGTTGTAGCAGGGGACCCCTCAGTGCTTGTCAGTTCAATGATGGGCGTCTGGCCCCCGCCTTGTCCTTCCGGCGCCTCTCCTACTCCCGCTGAGGACGCTTGACCAACATCCGTGTGCTCCTGAGAAAGGTGGAGAAATGGGTTAGAAGCTGCATAAGAGAATGGATGAAGCAGGTTGAGTAGGGATAGAAGCGGACCTCGAGGAGCTCAGTGACATCAACATTGTCAGAGCCGGCCACCTCGCCGCTCTCCCGCGGGCTCCCCCGATGGGACCTTCCCTCGGAGCCTTCATCCTCCCCCGTCTCCTCCTCCTCGGAGTCGTTACTGTCATCTTCTCCCGGCGGCATCTGTTCTGGAGCGGGCTCGAGACCGAGCATCACCTTCACCAGAAGGGATGGCTCCGCACGCTGACCACGTTGGTGCGCGTACTCGTCCATGGCCGTCAGATATGCATACTGCCGGTTGAAGTCCACCCTGTCGGCGATCTGGAGGCGCCCGACCTCTGGCAGATAGATTCCTTCTCTGAGTATCTTTCGCCAGATGACGTCGGTCCCCAGTGACTGCCGCAGGGTCATCCAGGCCGACCACAGCGCCGGGAAGACTGCATCGTGGGAGGGTTCGAGCAGACGCCTTACCTGCTTCCCGGGCCGCTCTTCGACCACCGCACGCGCCCCCTCTCTGGGCGCCGAGGTCGTAGCGGCAGCCTGCGATGTACCCGCCGCCGAAGTCCCTGCTCGCGCCGGCTCCGCTGCTTGGCGCGCCTCCGTTCTCCCCCGTGTGGCGGCGCCTTGCCTCCTTCCTTGACGCCCGGTCTCCGCACGGGTGACCTCGAGCCGCCGAACCAGCTTCCGTAGAAGCCCCTCGGGGTAAGCGATGGCCCAGTGTTCGGCGTACTCGGTTGCCAAGCCTGCGTCGACTCCGGTAGGAGGGAGAGTGATGACGTCGCCAGAGCCGAAAGCGGCAAACATCAGCCACATCTGACGAAGGACGCCAGGGTTCGTCTCCTCCCGGACAGCCGTGAATACCCTCTTCGGCATCCGTTGAAGGCACCCGAACTGCCTGGCGAACCGGGTTGGCACGTAAAGCTCGCAGATCACCTTCCCGTCGATCCGAGCCACGAGCACCCCGCCCCGCATGTTCAGGAAGTACTCGTGCTGCTCTAGCGGACCCTGCCCATTGTCGATCATTTGGCCAACAGGAGTGGGGAACGGGCTGAAGTTGAAATTGGCATGATTGCCAATCTGAATCCTCACGCCCTCCTCACTTAGGGTCATCGGAGCGACCCCCGCAATGTTCAGCAGGGAGGGTCGCAGGCCGTTGCCCGGAGGAATGATGGCGTTCGGAAACGTGTACCCACCAAGGTGAGCAGCCACCCAGCCGTGGAAGAATTGGAAGGGCCCACAGATCCTTCGTGGCGACCCCCCTCGTGAGATGCGTCCCAGGATGGCATACAGCTTCGCCAACACTGGGACCCCGAGGTTGTATCTCTTGTTGGCGGCCATAGCGCCCGCCATCGCCAGAGTCGCCGGGCGAATGCCCATTCTCGCGTCCCGCACTGGCAGGAGCCACCCACTCAGAAAGGCGGCCAGGAACGCCCCGTACCGGACATTTGGGTCCCGGGCCTCGATGACGCGGTACCCCCATGAGCGGTAGTCGCCCGTCTCCAGGACCCGCCAGTACGACCCGTTCCGGCTCCTCTGAGCCGCGGTCAGGCACCGCTTCCCCCTGCCTGGCATCTTGACCACCGGGTCATGCTCCAAGAACTGGCCGAACCACTCCTTGTAGGCTATGTCCTTCTAGAAGTCCTTGATCCCGAGCCGCTGCGTAGCCAGGTCGAGCAGATGCCAAGTCAGAATGGGAGTCCGTGACCTGTCCTCCCAGGTGTTCTTCGGTGGCAGGAACTCATCGTACTGGTAACCCTCCAGCGGGATACCTCTGATGCAGTGGATGTCCCACAGACCGATGCCGACCTCCCCATGGTGAAGATGGAAGGTGTTGGTATCCGGGGACCATCGGGTGAACAGCTCCGGCCCGAGCTCGGACTGCTGGTAGAAATGGAACTGCGACGTCCACACCGCCTCAAACAGGCCGATGTACCGCAGCTCCTCCGCAAAGTGATCGCAGGTGTGGCGTACCCAGAACGCCCAGGCCCACTCGCTGGTGAAATTGCCCCCAGACCGCAAGTCCCAGTCCTTCAGCCAGCCCTTGGTGTCGTCCGTGACGCTCTGGCGATATATGCTCGAGTAGAGGGCTGGAGAATTCTCCGCAGTAGGCTCACCCCCGTCAATGGTTCGCGTCCTCGGGTTCAGGACATAGACATTCAAGTGTCTGGTCTCCCTGGCAGGATGCCCGTTGTTGGTGATGTTATAGCGGAGAAGCTCGTCCTCCCGGGTCACCCAGGTCCGCGGCGCATCAATCTCGAACCCTGGCACCGGAACCTCATCTAGGATGCCGAAGTTCCAGAGCGGCAGGTTGTCTGACAGTGGATATGTCTTCTGGGCTGGCGTCAGCAAGTCGAACAAGGATTGATTGTTGGAAACAATCTCCTTGGCTCCGTAGACCTCCTCGTTCGTCACCATCTCAGCTCTGCGAGTGGCGGCATCCCCCTCATTTCCTTGATGCGCGGCCATCTCAGAAGTTTCGGGAGTCGTGCGGGTAAAGGGATGAAGCGTGCGGGATCGGACGAGGCTGGTAGAGAAGTTTGAAGGTTGGCGCGCAATCCTAGTGGACGGCGCGCAATTGGGAAGAATGTCGCGCAAAGTTCCGGGTTTTCGCGCAAAGACAGGCGAATTACGGACGGTTTTGCGCGCCGATCGGGCGAATTTCGCGCCGGAAAAGGCAATTTCGCGCACGAGAGCGTTGGAGCTTATCGCGCGGAAGGCCTGAGTACGGAACGCGGGACCCAGGGCCCCTATTTATAGGCGAGGCCGGGGTCCGCGCTGCGCGGAATGCGCTTTGCGCGACCGCAGCGGCGAATTTCGCGCCCGACGCCCCTTTTTGCAGGCCTAAGTCCCGCGCCGCCCAGGACTTTGGCATTCCGGCATCTCCCTCGGAACCCGATCGTTGCGACCTCTCGCCGATCAGATTCCGAGGGGGGGCTTTTGTAGATGCCGGAAAAGTCCGTTGTTCCCAAACGAAGCTCCGGATGTGGAAAGCGAAGTGATATTTGGAGTCAGAGGCACGTTCCGGAGGGCCCGGAGGACTTGCGCGAAATTTCAGAGACCCGCGCGCAAAGTCGAGTCGCGGCGCGCAATCCTCCCGGGATGCGCGCAAAGCGCTGGGCCGGCGCGCTATTTTGCGCGCCCGTGGCCTGCGCGGCTCCCTTGTGCGCCGGGTCTTGATTTCGCGCCCGCGAAGAGAATTCCGCGCCCGAGACCGGATTCCGCGCCCGGGGTTGCCTATAAATATAAGGCGACCCCCGACGTTTTGAAGGTTGCCAGAATCCGAAGCGTCGCTCGTTCGCGCAATCCAACCCCTTCTGTAACGACCCAATCTTTTTGAGTAGTATATTAACTTACTCTTATTTATTTAATAAGATGTTAATGGTTAATGCAGAAAGAGGAGTCGATGGCTTCATCCAGTAGACTCAACCCTTACGAAGCCCACTTATCAGAGCTTGGGAAGGAGGTAGCATCTGTAGGCTTCGCTTTGGACCAAGCCCAATCCGAGCTCCAGCGTGTCAAGCTTGAACGAAAACGCTTGCAGGAGAAGTTCAAGTTAGTGGAGATTGCTACTAGGGCAATGTTATCTGAGACTCCCTCAGATTCTATCACCATAGCACACCTTACACTTAGGTCTTATGCCAGTGTTATAAGGGGCTATGTGATGAGACCCTAGTTTCCTTGTGTAATCCTTTCGGATGAATAAATTGAGATTTCTTCCTTTAGTGATGTTTGTGAAATTTCAAATGTCTAGATAATTTTAGAATGTATTTTATTGATGAATTTTGAAAAAGGGATATTTTGAAATATTTATGTAAACCCTAAATAACTAATGATGTGTAATGATTCTCAAAAAATGGTCTTCTACAAAAGTGTTCATTAAGGAATTTGGAGTCTAATAAGATCAACTTAATTTTTGATGAATAGTAAATTATGAATAGTGATTTTACGCTTAGTATTAGTAATGTGACCAAATGGATTAGTAATTTTCACTTAAAGAAAGTTTTAATATAATTTAGACACCTTGGTTAAGTAATGTGATTCAATAAAATGGGTAAATAACGGTTTCATAAATTATTAATCAAGTATTAGTTTTTTCGGATGAATAGTGTTTTTTAATTACAAATTTAATTAAAAATAATTAGAAAATTATTTTTATAAAAATGACTTTATTTTTGAACTCAGAGCATCGATATTATGTTAAGGTAATTTTTGGGGATTTTTCTGGAAAAAAATGAATTTTCGATGAATAGTGTTTTTATTTAAAAATTAAATTAAAAATATTTAGAAAAATATTTTTATAAAATGGATTTCATTTTTGAAATCAGAGCATTGATATTTGGTTAAGGTGAAATTTTGGGATTATTCTGAGAAAGTTGAATTTTCAGTGAATAGTAAAAATACCGTTTTAGGGTTTCGGTATGTTTAATGACATCATAATGATGTCATGATGATGTCATGAGATCTTTTGAGGGTTGGTCGGCCAAGGGTGATGAATTATTGTTTTGGGGGCCCCATGTGGCCTAACTCCATGATAAATGCCAAGGGAGAGCCCATGGGTTTGAGAAAAGCACATGTGAGGTGTCCTTTGGCCATTAATGCTTTGTCCCCTCACTTTCCCTATAAATACCCACCCTTTCCTCCCTTGGTTTTCACTCCAAACTCTTCCCCAAAGAAGTTCTGGTCTTCTTACCTTCCAAAGAGTCCTCCCAAGGTGCCCTCAAGCCCTCAAGGTCCAATCCTTTGAGTTTCAAGAGTCACGTTTTAAGGTAAGGGATCCGACCCCTCTCTTTCTTTTCATGAAATCTCTTTTATGTCATTCCTATTATGCTCCATGTTTTTATGTGAGAGGATGTTCTTTTATATTCCTCTTACTGCCCTTTCATGTTTATATGATGAGAGATCCCCTCTTACTCTCATCATTTCGTTTTATGAAAGTTTAAGTGACGCCGGTAGGCTGCCGAATTTTTAAGGGATTCTTTCACCCTTCTCATTTTTCAAGTTCAATTTTCATGTCAAGTCTTTCAAGTTCCTTTTTATTATGTTGGGGTATGATCTCTATATCAATCATACTGATCTCTTATGATCATATGATGAGGGACCCTTTTTGATCTTGTCAAATCATTTTCTTTTGAAGTTAAGTGACGTCGTAAGGCTGCCGAATTTTCATAAGAGAAATCTAATCTTTCTCCTTCCATGTTTTTAATTTCAAATGGTATGTCCCTAAAATTTCGTTACCATGTCCATATGTCCTTCTTATTCTTTCACCCTACTGTTTTATGGATCATTTATGAGTGGGTTACCCATGTCCCCTCTCATTTCAACGTTTTCTAAAACCCCGAAACTTAGCCGTTATGCTGCAGAATTTTCCCCTCAAAATGCCTCTCTCTTTTCTAAAAAATTATTTTATGTTATAAAGTGAATACTCAAAGCTCTTATTTCTACAAAGGTATTCACATATATATCAAAATGTTCCATTTTAAATTCTGGGATTTACATACATGAGACCCGCTTTCCCTTTCCGTGGGTTTAAAGTGACGTAAAGATCATGTCTTTAAAGCAGTTTTTAAAACGTTATGCTTATGAAATGAAACCCATTTATTTTATGCTATGTGGGTTATTTATGAAATGTTTGATGATGATATATGTGGCTCACATGATAATAAAGGCAAATTTAAGGGTGCGCCCTGATAGCGCTCCAATGCATTGGGTAATGATGTAACCACTAGAGATTACAATTTTCATGATACCTTGGTGAATAACCTTGGTAATTTTCAAATGACACCTTGGGGATGGACCTTGGTGATATGTTCATGATTGTCTATGTTAAATGATGTAGCCACATCTTCAAGTTATGAAAAATGTTATTTTTATTATGAAATGCCTCATGATTTCTTTCTCATTCCTTAAAGTTCTTTTCATGTCCTTATTGAAGTATCTCAAGTTCACATGTAAAATGTTCCTCTTGTTTCCCTTACTGGGCCTTCTGCTCACCCTTTCTTTTGATGTATGTCCCCAGGTTATGAGATGCATAATGAACATAGGATGAACTAAAGGAGAAGCCTTTCAAGTGTTTAAGAAGAATGTTTTTATGTTTTTTTTTGTATTATGATCCTTGTTTCCAAGACACTAAACCTTAACGATCCTCAGTTTTGTGTAATGTAATGAAAGTTTATGTTATAAAATGGCGGGATGCTATAGTTGGTATCAAAGGATGGTTTAGTTATTTGTGGAAATCAGGATATAAAAACTTTAGGAAGAACCCTATAGAAAAGTTTAAATATAGGAAAACTTCCTGGTATTTTGGTAAGTATTGAGTAAGTGGTCTATCAAACAAATACATCCCTGTCTGGATACGAGCAGGTAGAGGCGGCTCTGGCACAGATGTACATAGGGGTAAAACCCGAAAACACCGCTTTGAGCTAGACTCGAACGGGAACTGGTGCACGATAACGGGCCTTGCTGAACTCTTGGTTACGACACTCCCGGGGGATATGTTTGGTTAATCACATGCTTTTTATGAATCATTATGAAGGAATTATAGAGAACTATAATTGTCTAAGCACGAAGTCTTAGTTAAAAGATTCATAAATGAAATAAGTTTCTCACTAAGGTTTTATTCTTTTAGAAAATGGCGGGCAATAGTAGAAACCGTGCTGATGGTGACCGCAATGCACCATGTGCTGACGGCCCTCCGATGGAAGCCGGAATGGAAACATTCATGCAGATGATGAACCAACTGACTCAAGTTATGAGTAATAACTTGAATCAAGCTGAGAGGCCGACCTCACCACGAAGGGAACAACTTTCTGTTGAGTCCTTCATGCGTCAACGACCGCCAACATTCAGTGGATCTACTGACCCATTGGTTGCGGAACAATGGATAAGCTCCATTGAAAAGATCTTTTCTGTACTTCATTGTTCGGAACAAGAAAAAGTCACCCTTGCTGTTTACCGCCTAGAGGGAGAAGCTGATCAGTGGTGGTCACTGATCAAAAACACGAAGCCACGAGGAGAGATGGAAGCTATGGAGTGGGAAGAATTTCGGGGAATTTTCTTTAACAAGTATTTCCCTCGTTCCATGAGAACGAAAATGGAGAAAGAGTTTCTCGAGCTGAAGCAGAAGGAGAACGAATCTGTCGGAAGCTATGAGATGAACTTCACAAGGCTTTCCCGTTATACCTCAAGCTTTTTCATGGACCCTAATGGGAAGGTTGATAGATTCTTTGGCGGACTACGACCACATCTGCGGAAGAATCTAGCCAACAGGGACTACGATAGCTATGAAGAAATAGTTCGAAGTGCTATGAAAGTTGAACTAGAGTTTGGAGAGACACATTGGTCTCACAAATCTAATGAGAAGAAGAGAACTCTAGAACCAAGCCTGGGAAGAAGTTTTGATCAGGAAAGAGGTGGAAAGCATATGCAACATGCCACATGCAATAAATGTGGGAAGAAGCATCCAGGGAACTGCTTGATCGGAAGTGGCAAGTGCTATAGGTGTGGAAAAGAAGGCCATATTTCTCGGAATTGTCGTGGTGATGTGAAGCCTCAACTTCCCAACACTAACGATAGAGGAAAGATGGTTCTGGCCCAACCCGAAGTCACATGCTTCAAGTGTGGACAGCTTGGGCACTTTGCTAATCAATGTCCAAATCCGAGGGCGGTGGAGGGGAATCACCATCAACCTCAGCAGAGGCCAAGGGAGCAAGGTCGTGCTTTCGCTATCACAACAACTGAAGTTGAAGTTCCGAACGATGTGGCAGCAGGTACTCTTGTTGTCCTCTCAAAACTAGCAAGTGCTTTATTTGATTCTGGTTCTACGCGTTCCTTTATTTCTTCCAAGTTTGCAAAGAATATAGAATCAATCCCCGAAATGCTTGAGGTAGAGTTGTCAGTCAAGACTCCAAGTGGGATTATCCATGCATCAACAGTGTTTAGAGACTCTAGTGTTTACTTTGGTGAGCACAATCTTATCGCAAATCTAGTAGTCATTCCCATGATGGAATTTGACATTATACTAGGGATGGACTGGCTCTCAAAGTATAATGCTAAGATCAAATGCAGAAGTAAGGAAATCTCAGTAGTCTTGAATGAACGACCTACTGTTATCTTCTGAGGAGAGATATCCCGAACTGATCCCTATCTAGAAGCACCTCCTATAGCTTTCTTTATGGAGTTAATCGGTGATGAGGAAGAAGGGAAAGGGAGCATACAAATTGAAGATGTTCCGATTGTTCAAGAATACATGGATGTATTTCCTGAGGAGTTACCTGGACCTCCCCCAGAAAGAGAGGTAGAGTTCTCCATTGAACTCGTACCTGGGTCTCAACCGATATCAAAGACTCCGTATAGAATGGCAAATGTGGAGCTAGAGGAGCTAAAGAAACAACTCCAAGACTTGTTGGAGAAGGGGTTTATCCGACCGAGTGTGTCTCCTTGGGGAGCACCAGTTATCTTTGTGAAGAAGAAGGATGGATCAATGCGGCTATGCATTGATTATAGAGAACTGAACGGGATCACAGTGAAGAACAGATACCCTCTTCCAAGAATTGATGATTTATTTGACCAACTTCGTGGGGCTCAATTCTTCTCTAAGATTGACCTTCGATCTGGTTATCATCAACTGAGGGTGAAGAAGGAAGATATTCCAAAGACTGCCTTCCGATCAAGATATGGGCATTATGAGTTTACTGTTATGCCCTTCGGCTTGACTAATGCTCCTGCTATTTTCATGGATTTGATGAATAGAGTCTTTAAGGACTACCTTGATAACTTTGTGGTAGTTTTTATTGATGATATTTTGATATATTCAAAAAGTCGGGAGGAGCATGAAGATCATCTGAGGGTTATTTTGAAAACTCTACGGAAGGAGAGGCTCTTTGGGAAGTTCAGCAAGTGTGAGTTTTGGTTACAACAAGTGGCTTTCTTGGGGCACATCGTAACCAATGAAGGAATCTCGGTTGACCCTGCAAAGACAATGGTTGTGGAGGAGTGGCCTCAACCCACAACAGTAACTGAGATTCGTAGTTTCCTTGGTTTAGCGGGATATTATAGGAGGTTTGTGAAAAACTTTTCACGGCTTTCTAATCCACTAACTAAGTTGACTCGAAAAGGGGTTAAGTTCATCTGGACAAAGGAATGCGAGGAAAGTTTCCAAGAGCTGAAGAAGAGATTGGTTACTGCACCGGTGTTAACACTACCCTCTATCGGAGAAGGATTCGTTATTTTTAGCGATGCATCTCTGAAAGGGCTTGGGTGCGTCCTCATGCAAAATGACAAAGTAATTGCTTATGCATCTCGACAGTTGAAGATTCATGAGCAGAATTATCCTACGCATGATCTAGAGCTGGCGGCAGTTGTTTTTGCTCTAAAGATATGGAGGCACTATCTTTATGGGGAGAAATGTGATATATACACTGACCACCAAAGTCTAAAGTATATTTTCACTCAGAAATAATTGAACATGAGACAAAGGAGATGGTTGGAGCTTATTAAAGACTATGATTGTTCAATTCATTATCACCCTGGAAGGGCAAACAAAGTCGCGGATGCGTTAAGCAGGAAAGATCCTGTTGTTCTGGCAACAATGAGGATCCTGGGAGATCCCTTGATTAAAGATCTAGTAAAACTGGACATGGGAATTATAAGGAAAGGGACATCATCAACCCTATCCCAAATGATTTCTCAACCTTCATTACTAGAGAAGATCAAGAAGGCTCAAAAAGAAGATCCTTTGCTGCAGGAGAAGTTCGAGGCTGTAAAGGATGGGAAGTTCCCTGATTTCAATATTGATCAAGAAGGTGTATTGAAATTTCGTACAAGACTATGTGTTCCATCTATTCCGGAGATAAAGAAAGAACTGATGGATGAAGCTCATAGCTCTACTTTCTCTATACATCCGGGAAGCACTAAGATGTATAGAGACCTTCGTGATCATTATTGGTGGGATAACATGAAGAGGGAGATTGCCGATTACACTACAAGGTGCCTGGTGTGTCAGCAAGTAAAGGCAGAAAGACAACTTCCTAAGGGGGTATTACAACCGCTACCCATACCAGTATGGAAGTGGGATAATATCACCATGGACTTTGTAACTGGTCTCCCGAAAACATCCAAAGGGAACAATGCGATATGGGTTATTGTGGACCGTCTCACCAAGACAGCCCATTTTATCCCTATTCGGGAAGATTTCTCTCTAGATCAGCTTGCCAAGATATATGTGAAGGAAGTGGTAAGGCTGCATGGGGTACCACTATCCATCGTATCTGATCGTGACCCAAGATTCACATCAAAATTCTGGAGAAGTCTTCAGCATGCTCTGAATACTAAATTGAATTTTAGTACGGCCTATCATCCTCAAACTGATGGCCAATCTGAAAGGACTATTCAGACACTCGAAGACATGTTGAGATTATGCTCAATGGAATTTAAAGGTGGATGGGATCAACACCTCCCATTAGTGGAGTTCTCTTATAACAACAGCTTCCATGCGAGTATTCAGATGGCACCCTATGAAGCTCTGTATGGAAAGCGGTGTAGAACTCCTACTTGTTGGGATGAAACTGGTGAGAGGAAGCTTCTTGGGCCTGATCTCGTGCAAGAGATGACAGAACAGGTTCATTCCATCCAACAACACATAAAGGCTGCTCAGAGTCGGCAGAAGAGCTATGCTGACAATCATCGAAGGGACTTGGAGTTTGGTGTTGGTGACAAAGTCTTCCTTCAAATTTCTCCATGGAAGAGAGTCATGCGGTTTGGGAAGAAAGGGAAGCTCAGCCCTAGGTACATCGGCCCCTATGAAATCCTTGATCGCATAGGAGCAGTGGCCTATCGTCTAGCACTTCCACCAAACCTAGCTCAAGTTCATGATGTCTTCCATGTATCTCTCTTGAGGAAGTACATACCCGACCCTTCGCATGTACTGAACCCAGAGGTGGTACAACTTGAACATGACCTCTCTTATGAGGAGCAGCCAGTGGAGATCTTGGACCGTAGAGACAAGGTCCTACGAAACAAGACTACCCACCTTGTGAAAGTGTTGTGGAGGAATCATAAATATGAAGAAGCGACTTGGGAGCCTGAGGAAACGATGAAGCAAAAGTACCCTCACCTTTTCAACTAGGCCTCAAGTATAAATTTCGGGGACGAAATTTCTTAAGGGGGGAAGAATGTAACGACCCAATCTTTTTGAGTAGTATATTACCTTACTCTTATTTATTTAATAAGATGTTAATGGTTAATGCAGAAAGAGGAGTCGATGGCTTCATCCAGTAGACTCAACCCTTACGAAGCCCACTTATCAGAGCTTGGGAAGGAGGTAGCATCTGTGGGCTTCGCTTTGGACCAAGCCCAATCCGAGCTCCAGCGTGTCAAGCTTGAACGAAAACGCTTGCAGGAGAAGTTCAAGTTAGTGGAGATTGCTACTAGGGCAATGTTATCTGAGACTCCCTCAGATTCTATCACCATAGCACACCTTACACTTAGGTCTTATGCCAGTGTTATAAGGGGCTATGTGATGAGACCCTAGTTTCCTTGTGTAATCCTTTCGGATGAATAAATTGAGATTTCTTCCTTTAGTGATGTTTGTGAAATTTCAAATGTCTAGATAATTTTAGAATGTATTTTATTGATGAATTTTGAAAAAGGGATATTTTGAAATATTTATGTAAACCCTAAATAACTAATGATGTGTAATGATTCTCAAAAAATGGTCTTCTACAAAAGTGTTCATTAAGGAATTTGGAGTCTAATAAGATCAACTTAATTTTTGATGAATAGTAAATTATGAATAGTGATTTTACGCTTAGGATTAGTAATGTGACCAAATGGATTAGTAATTTTCACTTAAAGAAAGTTTTAATATAATTTAGACACCTTGGTTAAGTAATGTGATTCAATAAAATGGGTAAATAACGGTTTCATAAATTATTAATCAAGTATTAGTTTTTTCGGATGAATAGTGTTTTTTAATTAAAAATTTAATTAAAAATAATTAGAAAATTATTTTTATAAAAATGACTTTATTTTTGAACTCAGAGCATCGATATTATGTTAAGGTAATTTTTGGGGATTTTTCTGGAAAAAAATGAATTTTCGATGAATAGTGTTTTTATTTAAAAATTAAATTAAAAATATTTAGAAAAATATTTTTATAAAATGGATTTCATTTTTGAAATCAGAGCATTGATATTTGGTTAAGGTGAAATTTTGGGATTATTCTGAGAAAGTTGAATTTTCAGTGAATAGTAAAAATACCGTTTTAGGGTTTCGGTATGTTTAATGACATCATAATGATGTCATGATGATTTCATGAGATCTTTTGAGGGTTGGCCGGCCAAGGGTGATGAATTACTGTTTTGGGGGCCCCATGTGGCCTAACTCCATGATAAATGCCAAGGGAGAGCCCATGGGTTTGAGAAAAGCACATGTGAGGTGTCCTTTGGCCATTAATGCTTTGTCCCCTCACTTTCCCTATAAATACCCACCCTTTCCTCCCTTGGTTTTCACTCCAAACTCTTCCCCAAAGAAGTTCTGGTCTTCTTACCTTCCAAAGAGTCCTCCCAAGGTGCCCCCAAGCCCTCAAGTTCCAATCCTTTGAGTTTCAAGAGTCACGTTTTAAGGTAAGGGATCTGACCCCTCTCTTTCTTTTCATGAAATCTCTTTTATGTCATTCCTATTATGCTCCATGTTTTTATGTGAGAGGATGTTATTTTATATTCCTCTTACTGCCCTTTCATGTTTATATGATGAGAGATCCCCTCTTACTCTCATCATTTCGTTTTATGAAAGTTTAAGTGACGCCGGCAGGCTGCCGAATTTTTAAGGGATTCTTTCACCCTTCTCATTTTTCAAGTTCAATTTTCATGTCAAGTCTTTCAAGTTCCTTTTTATTATGTTGGGGTATGATCTCTATATCAATCATACTGATCTCTTATGATCATATGATGAGGGACCCTTTTTGATCTTGTCAAATCATTTTCTTTTGAAGTTAAGTGACGCCGTAAGGCTGCCGAATTTTCATAAGAGAAATCTAATCTTTCTCCTTCCATGTTTTTCATTTCAAATGGTATGTCCCTAAAATTTCGTTACCATGTCCATATGTCCTTCTTATTCTTTCACCCTACTGTTTTATGGATCATTTATGAGTGGGTGACCCATGTCCCCTCTCATTTCAACGTTTTCTAAAACCCCGAAACTTAGCCGTTATGCTGCAGAATTTTCCCCTCAAAATGCCTCTCTCTTTTCTCAAAAATTATTTTATGTTATAAAGTGAATACTCAAAGCTCTTATTTCTACAAAGGTATTCACATATATATCAAAATGTTCCATTTTAAATTCTGGGATTTACATACATGAGACCCGCTTTCCCTTTCCGTGGGTTTAAAGTGACGTAAAGATCATGTCTTTAAAGCAGTTTTTAAAACGTTATGCTTATGAAATGAAACCCATTTATTTTATGCTATGTGGGTTATTTATGAAATGTTTGATGATGATATATGTGGCTCACATGATAATAAAGGCAAATTTAAGGGTGCGCCCTGATAGCGCTCCAATGCATTGGGTAATGATGTAACCACTAGAGATTACAATTTTCATGATACCTTGGTGAATAACCTTGGTAATTTTCAAATGACACCTTGGGGATGGACCTTGGTGATATGTTCATGATTGTCTATGTTAAATGATGTAGCCACATCTTCAAGTTATGAAAAATGTTATTTTTATTATGAAATGCCTCATGATTTCTTTCTCATGCCTTAAAGTTCTTTTCATGTCCTTATTGAAGTATCTCAAGTTCACATGTAAAATGTTCCTCTTGTTTCCCTTACTGGGCCTTCTGCTCACCCTTTCTTTTGATGTATGTCCCCAGGTTATGAGATGCATAATGAACATAGGATGAACTAAAGGAGAAGCCTTTCAAGTGTTTAAGAAGAATGTTTTTATGTTTTTTTTTGTATTATGATCCTTGTTTCCAAGACACTAAACCTTAACGATCCTCAGTTTTGTGTAATGTAATGAAAGTTTATGTTATAAAATGGCGGGATGCTATACCTTCCGCGCGCAATGCCGATCTTCAGGTAACCTCCTTTCTTTCGCGCAATAGAGCCTTGGGGTTCGCCTTCGCGCGTAATCCCCTTGGCTCCTTTCCTTTGCATAATCCTTAACCCGAAGGCCTTTGCGCGCAAAAGAACCAGCTTGCGCGCAATTGCCCCCGGGGTGCGCGCAATCCGGCCCGATTGCGCGCACCCCCCTCTTCAAAGTGGTCGTTCGTTAGAGAATGAGCCGTTTCCCCCGTGTGCTATCCGAAGCCCGGTGCGCGCAATCTTAACCTTCCGCGCGCAAGGCGCTGGCCCAATTGCGCGCCAGCCCGCCATTTTTGCGCGCCGACCCGCGGTTTTGCGCGCAAAGCTCCTCTTTTGCGCGCAAACCGCCAGGGTCGCCCCCTTTGAACCCCTTTGGGTACCCGCCTGCGTGGCGCCCGATGGTCTTCATCGCAGGTGCCCGCACCGTGCGTTGTCTTTCCGTGCGGCCCCCCCTAGGCTCGCGCGAAGTGACACGGACCTACCGGCGGCTTCATCGTCCTGCATGACGCTAAACTGCACCACGTCCTGCACGACGTTAAACTGCATACGTCCCGCACGACGTTAAACCGCACTTCGTCCAAGCTACAAAGACGTTAAACTGTACAGCATTCGTCTCGCAAGACGTTAAACTGCACATTCGTCCTGCATGATGCTAAACTGCACCACGTCCGCGCTGCAAGACGTTAAACTGCCAAGCACCTTCGTCCTCAGCACACGACGTTAAACTGTACTTCGTCCGGCAAGACGTTAAACCGTCTGCTTCGTCCTCAACACATGACGTTAAACTGTACTTCATCCGGCAAGACGTTAAACCGTCCGCTTCATCCTCAAAACACGACGTTAAACTGTACTTCGTCCGGCAAGACGTTAAACCGTCCGCAACCTGATCCCGTGCTCCGCATGCAGGGTCCCCCCGGTTTGGATGTGGCCCCCACCCGCTCGTCTCTGCAGGGATGTCGGGATTACCCCTCTTTAGGGACGATTTAATGGGAGCGGCTTTTCCCTACGGGAGTAGGGTATTACAAACCCCTAGTTTCTTGTGGGGGGCTGCACATGTGTATCTCCATTGCACTCCCCCACTGCCAAAGCCAGTAGAGGGTATGACTGGGGTCGAGGTGTCTCCTACTTTCGGTCCAAGTCCCTTCCAACTGAGTTTTGCCGCATCCGGGCTGCCTCAAGTGCGTAAGTCCTGACAGAATGAACTACGTGGACTTTGATCCCTGTCTTCTACACAGGGTACGTAGGAAGCCTCCCTGAGGTTCAATCCCACCACCTGGTCGTCCCGGTCGTATTCACGTCGGTTCGTCCATCAGTGGACCCCTCCTGGGTCCACACTTGCGTCGATTCACCTATGAATCCGCCACTGTGGGAGACTGCCCGTGTGTATCTCCACTGTGCCTCCCCACAGCCCCTTTTTTCCATTTCTCCTTTTATCGTCCAGCACGACGTTAAACTGTGATCCACCCGGCCGTTCCATCCCCCTCTGTGCGAGGTGGTTCGGTTCAATCCTCCGCCCGGCGGCCTCGACCCCTTCGTGAGTCGGCTTGCCGACGTCCAGCATGACGTGAAACTGTATATCCGAACTACGTCGACTTTGATCCGTGCTAACGCGCGGTACGTAGGAAGCCCCTACGGGGTCCAAGCTCTTCGCTCCATCATCCACCCTGATCCTTACCCGGGCCGCCACATCCCGGTGGGGTCATGCCACTTCACTCCACTCCATATCACTTGGGAAGCCGCCCATGTGTTGGCCCCAGCGTCGGAGGTTCCCCGCAAGGGTTTCTGTCATCTGATCCACTCTTCGTGTCGATCAGTCCGATGCCGTCCCCGCTGGACGTTAAACTCGCGGCATACCCCGTGTTAAACATGGGAAGCTGAGGAAAACCTCAGGGGACACAGTTCCCCGCACCCAGTGCGGGATGCCTCAGGACATCACGCCTTCGAGAAGCCCTATTAGGGACGGAAGACAGACGTGCAGAGCCGCAGTGTTACGACACGCCCCCAGCACCCAGAGCCACCCGGCCTCCTCACCGCAGGTTGCTGCCCCGACCAGACTCCTTGGAACGTCCGGGCGGAAGCAGCGTAATTAACCGGTGTCCATGAAGATATGGCGTCGGGAACGAGATTCACGAACATTCTTAAGTCTATGAGGGAGACCCGGATTAGGCGACGAGTTCCGAGGAGACGTCCACGGAAGGACGAGCCGACATCCCATCATCCCGGTTTCGATCAAGGAGCAGACGCCCCTGAATAAGGGACGGATGCCGCCCGCCCTTGGAAAGCGGGACTGCGGGACCACAAGCCGCGCGCCCATCCCCTCGGGTCGACGGGTGCACGCGCGAACGCGTCCTGGCAGAACAGCGTAACCCGACGCACATCCGCACCGAAACAGCGTCATGGAGAAGCGTCGCGGAAGAAGCGTCGCGGAAGAAGCGTCGCTGGCATCGCGGTACACGGTGTCGTATAGTCGATCTCCGAGGATTTGGCGTTCTTCGTCGGAGATTGATGTGTTCTTCGCGTTTTTCGCGTTCTTCGTGTTCTTCGCGTTCTTCGCGTTCTTTGTCAAAGAAGAAGGATTTTCTCGAAATCCTCTCCACGCAACAAGTTCCCTCAGAAATAAAATAAGAGTTGTCTTGTTTTATTAACGCACAATCCAACGTTTGAATTTCAAAAAAAAATGAAACGAACAATTAATTGAGGAGTTTAAAACCGCCCAATTAATGAGGCGTTTCTTATCCAGAATAAACGCATGAGTTGACTTCATTAAAAAGGGGGTGCGGGTGCGTTACTTAGAAGAAAAGAAATAGTGGGGCTCATGTGGGCCCTACCTCACAAATATCCTACCAAGTGGGTAGGATATTGTGGGTCCCATATCATCCACTTAACTTCAGTTAAGCAAAATAAAATAAAAACTGGTTGCACCACTTTTATTTTATTTCTTAACTTATCCCCAAAAATTAAAAACCACACCCGAGAAAACGCATCTTCGGAAAAGGTGTTTCTAAGAAATTACCGGTGCTGCGATTCCATCGGTGCCCTCGGAATTCGATTCCGAGCACCAGTTCAAAAGTTAGAAAAACCCGCTCGTTCATTCACTGAACATACCCGAGCTAAACTTCATAAAATGATTACGGGCACACCGGGCCTCGGAATCAGGTGCCGTCAGAAACTGCGTTCTTGTAAAAATCCCAAAAAAATAAGAAAAAATTTCGTTGAATTTTTTGGGTCTTTACAATCATGGTGTGAAACCACATTTCACATTGTTAAATGATAATGGAAAGTTATAAATATGTTTATAGTATGTTATGAATATGTATCCCCCATTTTCCATTCCCTCAATTACCTTTTGATTATTGGGATGAGAATGAGATATACTAGACTTTGAGAGATCCTTTGATCTCATTCCTTCACTGATCGAGCATCCATTCATTACAATCTATCTCTAATGATAAGTCTTATATCCTGAAATACATTTATGTATCCTTCGTCTTAAAATTATTGTTGATCATGGGTTGATTATGATTATATAAATCATACGGTGATTCCACTAGATCTTGAAGGTATTTTCTAAGGATGATGAGGCTATTCATCAACATGGAAATATGATGTCATGTGGTGATGAACACATACCATTGAAAATAATTTCTGTGAAGATATGTCATTGATTTAGGTATTATAATATTTATAATATAATTTTATTAATTATTTTCATGATAAATATTTTTCCTATAATGATGTCGTAATTGAGTTACAAACCGCCCAAAGATGGTTGGTAATGGTTCTGGTTAAGCAATGGCATTATGTAAGTCCTTCAACTAGTATATATTAATTTCAAATGTATGTTACTTTTATAATTTAAATAATTATAATTTAACACCAAATATTTAATTGGAATTATTTTCAATGAGATAGGGGATCATGATGTTTTGGGATGGATGAATATACTTTGAGAAAATGTAAAACTCCATTGGGAATTTATTGGAACAGAGTTTTCTCTTTTTGGGGTATGTGGTCCAAGGTACTCTACCCTTTGGTATTTATGCTTGTTTATTGGCATGTGGTATATATTATTCCACCTTGGGTGAATGAAATGGATTTTAATAATTCATTAGGAATAATTACAATTCGTAAATAATTAATCAGTCTTAACTTTTAGTTAATTAAAGAAACCATGCCCAATGTAATTAATAGTGTTCCAATGGTCCCATTGGAAACTTATTCACTGTCTTGATATCATCTAAAAATGGGAGAGTCTTCATCACATATTAGCGCATTATACTACATGGAATCCTTTATGTGTGATGATGTTGTAAATGAGGCTTAAGATCATGAAACCATGTTTGATTTTCAGAACATGTTTAGATTTTATGATTCGTGATGATTTTAAAGATCTATATTTATGTGAACACTTTTTACTTGATTTCATAGCTATATTTTCAAAGTGTGTTGACCATTATTTATTAAAATCATATTTGGGTGTATGTGTAGTCCGTGAGACCCATATTTGACCCTTTTCTCAAGTATATTTGTTAGAATACATGGATTTCATACTTAATGTCAATTTACATGTTGATTTATGGTGCTATTATGTATATCATGATGTCATGCTATGTTGTTTTAACATGTTATACCTTTTTATGTATCGTTTTTCCTTTTGATGTTTTGGGATTAATACACGTGACATATGGCCATAGTGGTGTGATTTCATATTATAAGGGGTGTTTTCATGTTGTTTGATGATGAATAAAGTGGATAATGGTGTCCTAGTATCCTAGAAGTGACATTATTCACATTGTGGATAAAAAGTAAGGTGATGATAATTGATGTACAATGTGGATACCGATTAGTGATATGATATTTGATGCACCTTGTGGATACTGAGGTGTATTTAAAAAACCATGTGGAATGTTCTAATATTTTCTGTCATCATTGATTATCATTACAACATGTATCCAAAGAAGGTATGGTTGAAGGGATTTTGGAGACTTGGTAAGTGCACGACTGCCTGATATAGGGTTATTGTTTATTGTGTGTGATTTGTGATTATGTTATTATTTCACAATTTGGTTTTTGATCTTACTTTCTTCCAATTTTATCACATGAAAATACACTTCATATTACTTTTTAGGTAATTGACTACTTTAGTGGTTTCCAATTTAGTTGTAATCACACCATGCTTAGGCGGCCCTAGAACCTGGGTACCCGAGAAACCCTCACTTATTTTAGGTATAGGTCAGGTTGAGGCCCAAGTTGATCTTCTAGTGGGATAAATCACTATGAGTATGGAGAGAAGGATGTGATGTGTCATTGAGTGTGATAATAGCCTATCATACATTGTTATATAATTATCTGTATATGTGATTAGCTTGGCGAGAGATCATTGAATTGTACTCAGGGTTGAGTCTATTGTTTCCATAAATATTTATACAGTTGGTTAGTTATTGATTTCTAGTTACTCTAAAGGTATATTTTCATAAGTTTTGTTATTTATTTTTTATTTTGAACTTTTATGAAAGGTATATTCTACCCATATCTCTTATCAAGATCCTCAATTCTAGTCCAAAACTTCTTGCATGCAAGGAGGTTAGCTTGAGCTCATGTAGAATTCTAGCTCAGACATGGTGATCTATCTCAGGATGTTCCAATTCTCCCACTCTAACATCCTAATAATATGTACAAGTAAACTATTGAATCCTTTAACCCTATAAAAAACATATTACATCGTTTCCCATACCAAACTAGTGTAAACTACAAATTCCTAATAATTATGAACTAGGGGTCCTATGATGATGACCCAACTACACTGATATTTTGAAGATCATCCATATAGTTACTCCATACACTACACTCTCCCACACACAATAAAAAAAAATATATTAGTACATAAAAAATCTCTATAAAACATGATTTTATGAGCACCTTGGTACATATTTCAAAGAAAAGATATTGATTTTATATCTAATCTAAAACACTACATTCCTTATTATCCATTTTTTGGTATTTCCAAAATAATCTAATAAACTTCACTCCTTATTTTCAAACACTAGATATACCTTTATTAATAGATAATATATTCTATTTTCAATAAAATCCAAGAATAGTAATCAATAATTCCTCTTCAAATTGATACTAAAATTATATTATCTTTATGGATGATACATAATGATCACGAAGATATAAGGTTTTACAATACCACACCCCTACATGTAATAATATCACTACCTAGGTAATCCAATGCTCATCAACTACTTGAATAAGTATAAATTATATTTACAAATTCCATTAACAACTACTTGTTTTTCTTATCAAAAAATGAATATTTATACTCTTGAATGTTAAATATCAAGAACACATATAATTTTACCCTCAATGAAGAAACTACTCATTGGTCAATCAACAGGAGAACTAACATTGGTGTCTCTTATATCCTCCCTTATTATATTACTTGATTTTTTTTAAATCATTAGATTAAATAATTATAAATAAATATCTAAACCCAAGGATTATGTGTATTTTCATACTAATATGACCACTATTCATTCACATAAAAAAAATTAAATACTCAACATACATAATCATCATGAACTGAAAAAATATAATTCATTATCCCTAAACTATTTAACTAACCTTCTGAAAATACACCATTCCCTTAAACCAATTAATAAAAAGTCAATTACTTTTATTGGAATCATAGGATCCCTCTATGTCCTTAGACAGTTTCTCTAGTCTATTTTATATACCAATTTAAAGATGCATAGCAGCCTATCCATCCATTGTAATCCAAACCAGTGCCTACTAAAATATAAATCTTATCACACTCATTATGATACCTTTATTTCATAACCTAGCCATGTTGAAGGTCCTACTTAGTTTACTATATAATTGATAGTGACTCCTGATTCCCACCTCCAATAGGCTACGAAAATATGACTAGAACCAAGTGTATAAAACACATATTATTGAACCCATTGATCATTTTTATATATAATAAACAATTAAAATAAATTTAAATAATTTAATATAAGACAATAAACTTCTTAATGAATGAATCAACAAATACATGTGTGTGTGAATAATAAATTGACCATACCACTAACTATTGATCACAAATTAAAGAAAACCAATAGGTTACCCAACATACTCACAATTAGGTTATCATGTTCATTAACTAACAATGCTCGGAACCACCCTCGATAAAATATTATTGTTCAAAAAATAATGGTTAAAAATGGGCGATCAAACAATTATAATCGATAGGTTCCTCCTCTAATATCTTCATTGTCAAGTGAATTGATAAAATAAATCATAATTGGATGAAATACAGAAGTATAAGTAAATTTTTAATGGAAAATTTAATAATATAAACATTATTAAAGTATTACATGATGTCAATCTCGCCATCAATCTCACATTATCATAATTTCCATAACCGACATACCAACCATCACCTATTATTCTCTACACATGTGTTGAGAATAACTCAAACTAAAACAACTTCCAGCTTTAATAACAAGGATACACATACTAAAATTAAAACTTTAAAATGATATATATGTAATAATATAAATTATATATTTGGTCGTAATGCAACATAAATCCCCCACATCACCCATTGGAAGCACTAAGTCCATCACACCATGTAAATACATAGTAATATCAATTCTTTTAATGAAAAAAACATAACCATCTATAATTGGTTAACATTTTTCAATATTTAAATATCAATAAAATATCAATTAATCACTTAAATATACATGTAACCTTAATGAAATTCCCAATTATAATCATTAACTATGGTCAAAATGACTTACTCAACTCCATACTCAATAATCCCATCATCAAATCCACATCAAAAAATCCCATGGAAATTCACTCTAACTAACCATAGAAAATCCTTAATGGTCAACCAATAACTATCATATATTTAAAATATAATGATACATCTATTTAATTATCATTATATCATATTAAACCACTAAGAGTAATAATAATCTCCAACAATAATTATAAACATGTTGAATACACATTATCTAATAAAATATCATAAAAAGTAAAAAAATTCATTCTTCACACATCATAAACTCTCATACTATTTTAAATTTACATCTTCCATATATATGAATTTTCTTATTTTATTTAAAAAAATATCATCTTATTAAATTACGATACATTATATAAAATGTTATACACAATTAATATTATTTTTCTATACTTACCATTATAGATTTTCCCATTATAATTACCAAGTTACCATATCATTATTTTACCCATTATTCTAGGTAAACTATGAAATTCCCAATAGAATTGGTCCAGACACCTGAGAGGGGGACAAATTAGGTATTTCCTTTTTTTGAAATTCCATACTCTCTTAATGCCTTTTTCCAATTTTTTAATTTAAACCCTATTTTTAGTTAGTTAATATGGTTTTATTTAAGGTTTTACAAAGACACAATTAACCACATGCATGGAAATAAAGTAGACAATATCATGAAGTATTTTTAAAAGGATCATCTCAAAGGCCTACTCCTTTCCTTTACTAGTTTTTAACTCCTATCAAGGAAACTTCACTATAATAAATTTTTTATTACAATGGGTGGTGTTTCCCACACAAGTATATGTCCCACAATGCATTCAAATGCTTGTTTACCATGTGATGTATCTTTCTATAATCAAATTGGACATATATCAGTAACTTTACATTTTTTTTACTTCTTCAAATTTTTCTATCCCTTAACACACTGCATCATAAAGGCTTAATGGATTTCCACCACATATATTCATGTTATTAATTCATCCTTCTTATATAGTAGATTGTTGTATTTTAAGAGATGTAACATCCTCCAAGAATAGTACTCATTCGTCTTTATATTTGCTTCATTGAATGCTACTAGATCTCTAGGAACAATACTTGTAACTTTTTCACCAAAACAACTCCTTTCCAAAGATTTATAATAAACCCATTCACCTGGATGTCTCAATTAATAAAATTATTTTATATTCCCACTCAAAAACTCCTCAGTATTCTTCAAGTGTCTAAATTTCTAAAATTTATCTATAGAATGAATTCATGATATCCTTTATTAAAATATTTGTTCTCATACATCTCAAATATTTAACACACCAAATCTTGTCATACAATTATTAAAAATATTTTTAATAAATATTTTACATTAATTTTTGTCACATAAAATGATTCTTTCATTATATTTGAAACTCATTTGATCAATGGCTTTAACATAGGCACATATCCTTGTTCTTATACATCTTTGAGAGTTATCTTCTATATATACCATAGTAAAACAATTATAACTTCTACCTTATCTAAATAATCATATGGAATTGGATAGAGTTTAATGGACCAAATGATCATATAAAAAATTAGAAATAAGTAGAGAAGGTAGACACCAAGACCTTGAAAAGAGTATCCATATTTGATGGTGACTATGCTATAATAAAGAATAATATTTTAATATATTAAAATTAATTGAAAAACAATCTCTAGTTTAACATTATCGTATATGCATATCAAAAATCTAGACCATAAGAATAAATAGATGAAATGCATCCAGTTGAATCAGCACCAGATAGATGAAGTCAGATGGAGGAAAGAAGAGAAACATTTCGAACAGTCATGGGGTGAATTATCCCAGGATGAACCCCATCAGATATATGGAATCAGAGGAATAGGTTCATATGGAGGATAATAAAAATGTGTTTCAAAAGAAGGATATGAGTCATAAGAAGAGGAAGATAATAGGAATGTTTTATTCTCACTACTATTCAAAGTAATAAAGTGAAGAATAAGGAAGTAAAGAATAAAAAATAATTGTGAAATACAACATAATTACTATCTAGTGTAATAAATTACTAGTTTTATAATTTATATTGATAGAAATGTGAAGAATATCTTTAGAGGAAGTATAAATACCAGTGAGGAGATTCAAGTATGAAATTTATTTCACCAGTCCAGGGAAGAGAATTCATTTAGTCCCCACCTAATATGTAGGTAGTTACACTTGGATAGGGATTATGTTCCAGCCACACCATGGTATTTGATATCTAATTATATTTTGGAATAAATTTTGTGATCATAAACATACACAGCATGGACTCACTACTCTTATTGAGTGGTTAAACTTGTAAAAAAATTGTATACCATCTTTACTAACACCTATATACCTACATGTGATAAGGAAAAGAGAATAATAGAATCAAGATCTTAATAGGTCTAATAGGTAAAGTGATGAAAATATATAAAAGTTTTAAAATTTTCTTAATAATGATCCACCCCTATCATTATTAAATATATCCCTAAGATTTCCTCTCATATATGTGAGTTTTCTATTTTTATCACATTTCCATACTCATGAAAAACCCACATAGATGTTTCTAAATGTTTCTAATTGTTCGTTTATCTTAACTCATTTCCCCCTTATAAATACCAAGAGTTCCATACTCATTCCTTTATTAATTATCAATAATCATTTTTGGGATAAATATGGATATTGTTTCACATATACTAGGATCAAGATCTCCATTTTATTCTCGTCTTCTAAATATTTACATATCGCCTTTATCACTGAATTTTGTATCAAATATAATTCAAATATATAGGCAAAACCATACAACAAAACTTCATATAATTACATGAAATTTTAATTTTCAGGATGGATATCCATATGATCAATGTACAGGGTGTCACAAAATGATAACCTTTATATTATTATGTCATATTCTATACATGTTTAATCTATAACCTTTAACTTACAACACATTGAATTCCTCTATGGAAGTCTTATTTTTTTCTCAATTATAAACTTTTCACATAGAATAATCACCAAAAGGGCCATTGAAAATTTACTATGACATTGTCTTGTTCATTTCATATCCCCCTATAGGGCCTTATCTGTTTCTATAGCATCGTGTACCTCATTATTTAACCTCTCCTAACATCGCCTAAAATGGTCTTATTATTTTAGTATTTCCATTGGTTTTATGATGTGAACTCATCTTGATTCACACTCATTCACATTGATATTGGTATTTAAAATAATTTAATATTAGTACCAAGAAACATTTCAATTCATAAATATTCATAATAAACATTCTAGAAACTCAGAAACTCAAAATATTATACATTACATTACACTTGATTTATAAATGAAATATATACAAAAATCCTTAGTTACACTTACATAGATCTTGAAAACATGGGTTGACCTTTAGGTAACTCACTAATGTTGGGTAATAACCCTAAGTATGTCTCATGGGAATAGAATTACCTTTATATCGGTAAAAATTCTATTACATATATTCATGTGATTACCTTAGTTAAACATTTTTATTTATATGATGACCTTCATGATGATTTGGTTCATCTTTATATATATTATTGTATAATGGGGATAACTTTATATAGGACTTTTGTTTTGTAGGTGACATTTATACAACATGAAAATGACCTTTAAATACATTATTCCTAATAAATGTTACCTTTACATAACTCTTAATGTTCCTTAATCACCATTACATAGCTAGTGAACTACCTTTAAGATTAATTTATAATGTTAGAGCTACCTTTACATAGAGTTTGAGTTACCTTTTCTTAGCTCACTAAATAGTAGTTCTACCCCTACACTGGCGTCAGTTACCTTTATGATGGGCTTCAGTTCAACTAAACTAAAATTCATCTTTCTCCAAGTATTCATTAAAACTTATAAAACCTTAACGAGGGTATTTAAACCCTAATTTAAGTACATTTTAACTTCAATAAACCTATCATGGTTACACCAATACACCTTTAAGATTGAATTTAACTCCTTTAACCACAACCCTTTAATATATTCAATCTATCCAAATTAGTAGTCAGCTTCAAGATTCACTTCTAAAAAACAAATTAATTAAATTGAATTTAGTAATTATAATAATAATTCAAAAGTGCATTAACTCAATTTAAAATCCCTCGATATATTATATATACTCATCTTTGAGTTATTTAATGTTTCAAAATGAATTCATCACTCTCAAGTAAACTTTATCCTTTAAAATACATTTTATGTGTTTTTTATAACCCTTATTTCATCAATAAATATAATTGGTTCACTAGGATAATTTCAACAATACATATTCACTTCATCTCACTATTTTTTCATGCATTTTAAATTTGAAAATTGTAGCATCTAGATGTTGTTCACCCTTCCCATAATTGACCTATTACGATGCTATTGTAGAAAAAACATTCACAAACCATATCACATGTCTTTAACTTGTGGTCCAATTCAAAAATAAACAAATTTATCTTTTCCAATATTCAATAATTTCACCACTCATTTTATTTATCATGTATTGGACAACACTTTTCTCTCAAATAACACTTAACACTTATCTCATTATAGACTGGTTTAGAAATCATCACATGTATGGACTGCTACATAAATTTTCCCATCCAAGTATTTATGTAATGGAAAATCCAATTCCATTAATCATATAGTATGAGAAATACCATCAGTATTCATGTAATTGGTGGATACTCAATCCATAACCCTTGATCTCCAAGAATATAAAGACTTCTGCATTACACATTAACAATAATTACAATAAATTAAATATAAAAAATCAAGGTCACTTAAATATTACCTTTTTATTTTTTTTCCTATATCACTTTTACTCCTCAAGTCAATATTTTACGTGTCCCCCTTATTGGCAAGGAATACAACATGGGGAATCTTTACTCCTCCTTAAAGCAAGGGGAACATGAGAGGACCCAAATTTATACCCCCTTAATAAAAATAAATTATTGTCTCCTATGATCTTAAATTATCTTTATTGACGGTAGGAACCACATATTTTTTCAAGGTGATCCTTATTTAGGCCATCTCTAAGTCTACATGGGATAATCCAGTGTTGAAAACTAGAGAGATTTTACCAAATCATCGAAGCTATCCATACACTTTTCCCAGGGATATATGAAATCTAATTTTATTTATATAGGGGCTATATAAAAATAATTTAATGATATTCATGAACAAACACTCAAATTCACGAAACATATTAAAATATTTAATAAAAAGTTTTTTTAATTTCTCAGCTTCATAGATGATCACACTACCTCTTAGGAATAACATAAACTATATCTAGTTTGGGAGAGTTACAATAATAACCCATTTTTAAGAATATTATAGGGATGTCTATAATTATAGAGAAATATTAAACAAAATATTTTTTAGACTCAACTTTGTATTAGCTCTTCATCAAATGATCCAGTCCATACACTATAAAACCCTGAGATTTTGGTGTTTTTTGAATTAATTCAATATTTTGATGTTATTCATTTCAAACAACACTTGAAATAGATTTTCACTATGTCAAACATTCCATTAAAAAGGAGAAAACTTGGGATATGTTACACACGGTCCCAAATTGGAATACGTTTCGTGGAACAATAAGGATATTGTACATTATCTGGAATGTTGACCTTCCATGATGGCTTGTATAACACGCAAGACCATGTGTTACCAAACTATAATATATAATTAAAAATATTATCATAATTAGTTTTAACCTTGAAATTATGTTGATAGATATTAATAGTATGTAATAAATTATTAAAATATGTGGTTTACAAAAAAGAAA
Source organism: Viscum album (assembly GCA_963277665.1). Taxonomy (NCBI): domain Eukaryota; kingdom Viridiplantae; phylum Streptophyta; class Magnoliopsida; order Santalales; family Viscaceae; genus Viscum; species Viscum album. Next base: position 1,154,800,055 of record OY728135.1, read on the forward strand.
AGACGAATTCATAGGTTACCAATTAAATATAAATAAATATGAAAACCGATTGAATACATTGGAATGTATAATTATAATCACAAAGATATTTTAAAACAGTAAATTAAATTAATTAAAATTTAAAAGTAATATTAATATAATATATATTTTATATATTAAATAAAATATTTTTTCTATTTATCCAATAGATTCGATATATGTAAGATAAGAAAAACCCAATTTTATGCTTAAAAACACTATATTTTTATTAAGGTGTTTTTACCGCCTTTTAACAGAGAACCCATTTTAAATAAAATTTTAGTAACTTTTATATATTTTATTTGTAAAAAAAATTATATTTATAAGAGAAAATTAAAAATTATGTTCGGATAATTTTTTGGTATTTTTATGAAAGGTTTCATCTTATAATGAATAGTTAAAAATACTGGATTATATTTCAAAACAGCCTTTTCATCTAATTTATTTTAAAGGATAAATTATATTTATAAATGTTTTAATAGTTTATTTAGATAATATTTTCACCAATTAATTAAATTTAAATCATCGGAACCAAATTCACATTGAAATTGGATATAAAACTTAGCAAAAGTTTTATCATTTTTACTTAAAAACAGCACTGTCGTCTCGACTACATGATTAATTTTAAATTAATTTCTATAACTTATATGGTTTTAAATTTTAAATATAGATTCCAAATTTGGAATAAGAATAATTTATTATGTATAATAATATGAACTTTTTTTTTGGGAAAAATATCAGTGAATGTAATTCAGATTAATTACATCAGATAAGAGAAAAAAATAGGTTAATAAAGTACTAAACCTTATTTTAAAGACCCAAAATAACCTAGAAAATTTTATAACACCAATTGGATATATTTATTTTTACCCAATAATAAATTGGATCGACCTTTTTATAGTATTTGATCCAATTGCAACATGAAAAATGTGGGTAGTATTCTCTCTTCAAATATTTATAAGAGTGTCACTCCTCCTCAACTACAAAAGGCCACCACTTCTACCCATTCATTAAACCTATAAAACCATTTAAGTTGGGATAATATATATCCAAATAGATTCTAAAAAATACTCCCTTATTCATTAAAGTATCCCTTTTGTCAGGAATCACCTCAAGGAATAATTTCAGCACAAACCAAAAGGAGTTACTCGATTTAGAGGTAACGTCTTCTCTCAAGATCATTTCATTTATTTCCCTTCTTCACCCCTCCACTCTATTTATTCCATTAATGTTTAAAAAAACTACTATCACTAATATAATTTATGTTTTATATGATTATTTATAAATACACCTACACACACCTCATTCTAATGGATATTGAACATACTATTTCTGTGTATGGAGAACTTCTACCTCATGAAACGATGATTGTTCATTTCACCATTACCACCAATCATGGTGGAAATTATGTTGGAAAATCTATTTTTATATTTTAATACCATATATATTATTTATTTAATCTTATTTATTCATTTTTACAATTCATACCTTTTTTACTTCCAATTTTCTGTTAATATGATAATCTCATTTGAGGAAGTGTGGACTACTGCCACCTCAAAACGATGTGATGTGTTCACACACCACAGGGAGTGTATTAAGGTTTTTTTAGTGAACTTATATTATATATATAATATATTAGTGATAATATAATAACTACATGAATACACATACATATACTTATATATATATATATATGTCATTTACATACCTTCATTCAATATGACAATAAAAATGAATACATTGTTCATGCGTATGTACGACTTACTGTCTCCATGAACAATGTATTAAATTTCATACATCATTACGAAATATATTATTATAATATAAATGTTATGGATATACATGATATTTATATCATTATCTACATTATATAATCATCATATAAGTATAAGTACCAATGATATAACAAATTAAGACACATGCGAAGAACAAAGTGAATATTACCCTAAGTGAAACCTTAACATAGGATCATTAACAAGAGGGTAATATATGGTCATAATAAAACCATATAAGGTAATAGATATAAAATTATTCTTCTCTAAAATATGTTTAATAAAATTATATTTATTATACAAGAATCTTTAATGATTACGTAGAAATCAAGACACAAGGTAAGGGGATTTCATCTCACTTTTAATTTACATGAGATACAGGTTTTGCTCGCCACTCTTTCCATTTGTGTGGAGTATGTACTACACATGATTTTATTCTATGTAATTATAAAAAATTTATTGGTATTCGAATTTACATTTTATGAACCTAATTTCATGGTGTTTATCATTTAAAAGTTACCAAATCGGTATAATGTTTTGTATTAATTTTCCCTTTGAGACTCATGTTTTTTTACACACCTAAACTCCCTTTCAAGGTGAATATATTTAAATTTTTTATTAAATATAATGAATATAATTCACTTCATCATATTATATGCTTTAATTAATTTACATTCCTTACATGGAGACAATGAACCTAAGATACCATGTTTAAGAGTTTATTGAGACAATCTCATTGCTTTTTGAGATTGTTTACGTTTATTATTTTTTGATGAAATCCTATGATACATATCTCAAGAATATTAATTATTTTACTCATACTATGTTATTTATTTATATAATCATGTATTATTACCATAATCTACTCTTTGGTACATAAGAATGTTATGAAAGTGTTTTTAGGAAAGCCTGACTTCACCCTTTCTTCAGTCAGAAATCTATATTTTATAAATAGGGATTCGAAGAATATTATACCATTACCCTAAAATAATTGAATTAAATTTAACATTTTTGTATTTTACCTATATATTCAAGGTAATATTCTATGTATCTTACAAAACAAGGCACTTTTCTACCCTTTTTACATTGAAAAAGGAATGTTCTTTTAACCTCGTATGACATGTACGAATTTACCCACCATCATTTATTAAAATATCCAATTGTATTTTTAAATGGTTATTATTTATTAATAGGATTTTAAAAGATATTTTGTAAAAAATGTCTTCCAAAATTTCATCAAGTATCTTTTATAAGTTTTTAAGTACAGTGGTTGTAAAAATGATTTTAATATATTTTTATATGTTTTCAAAGTGTTTTTAAAGAAAAAAGTTTTAAAAATATTTTAATTCTTATTTTTTAAGTTGTCATGGACTTTTTTTAGAAATTATTTCATGCCTTCTTTATAAGTTTTAAATTTATTTTCTAGGAGATAATATTTTGAAATATTTTTATGTATTTAAAATCTTTTTACCAACAAGAAAGTAAATTTCCCCCAAGAATGGTTTTTTAAAAGATGTATCAAAATTATTTTCCATCTAAGATGACATCTATTGATGATACTTATGAAAATATAAAGGTTAAATTCTATCCTTTATATTAATAGGTAATTATTAATATCATGGTATTTATGAGACCCATTTATCCTTCATGGGTAATATATATATGAAATCTGTTACTCTTCCTTGGGTTATGAATTTGATGAAATGATTATGAAACCTGCAATTTTTCTATAGGTTGGGGTGTGTTTACATGTTTATGATACCCATTTAATTTCATGGGTTATGATAAGTATATTTGTGATCTTATAGAATATGTATGTATGATTTCATTATGTGATAGGTGGGATCTATATCTCCCTCCAATGCATTGGGTAAATTTTTATATCTCACGAGATAAACTAATATGGTCTTGTGAGTGAACCTTGACTAATAATATGGACATAAGAGTGATCCATGACTACTAAAATGGTATGATGAGTGAAATAATTATACAATAATGGAAGTGAGAGTGAACAATTATAGCATCCCGCCCTTGTATAACATAAAATTTCATTACATTACACAAAACTGAGGATCTTTAAGGTTTAGTGTCTTGGAAACCAGGAACATAATACATGAAAACCACATAAAACATTCTTCTTAAACACTTTAAAGGCTTCTCCTTAAGTTCATCCTAGGTTCATTACTGAATCTCATAACCTGGGGACATACATCAAAAGAAAGGGTGAGCAGAAGGCCCAGTAAGGGAAACAAGAGAAACATTTAACATGTGAACTTGAGCTACATCAACTATGTCATGAAAAAGAACTTTAAGGCATGAGAAAGAAATCATGTGGCATATCATAATAACATTTTTCATAACTTTAAGATGTGGCTAAATTATTTAACATAGAAAATCATGAACATATCACCAAGTTCCATCCCCAAGGTGTCATTTGAAAATTACCAAGGTTATTCACCAAGATATTGTGAAAATTGTAATCTCTGGTGGCTACATCATTACCCAATGAATTGGAGCACTATCAGGGAGAAACCTTAAATTTTTCTTTATCATAATGTGATCCACATATATCATCATCAATCATTTCATAAACAACCCATATAGCATAAAAGAAATGGGTTTCATTTCATAATCATAACGTTTTAAAACTGCTTTAAAGACATGATCTTTATGTCACTTTAAAACCCACAGAAAAGGAAGGTGGGTCTCATGTATGTAAATCCCCGAATTTAAAATAGAAAATTTTGGTATATATGTGAATAACCATTTAGAAGAAAGATCTTTGAGTATTCACTTAATAAAATAAAAGAACTTTTAGAAAAAGCGAGAGACATTTTGAGACGGAAATTCTGCAGCATAACGGCTATGTTACGAGCTTTTAGAAAACATTGAAAAGAGAGGGGACATGGGTCAAACAATCATAAATGATCCATAAAACAGTAGAGGAACCGAATAAGAAGAATATATGAACTGATGGGTCGGAGAAAAAGCAAGGGATTGATGGCAAGAGGGGGGTGAATTGCCTTTTTAAAAAAAGATTAACAAATTAAAAATCAAAGTTGAAATGCAGCGGAAATAAAGAAGGCAATCACACAAGAAATTGATAACGGAGTTCGGCCAAAACCCGGCCTACGTCTCCGCTCCCAACTCAACCGTTGAGAGATTCCTACCGCTTGCTTTTCAATGGTTTTAGCAAGAAACCCACTAGGCTTTGAGGTAGCAATAGGACCTATTACAGCTTGCTTTTGTGGTTGAGCAAGAACCCACTTACTTTTAATGGTTTAGTAAAAACCCACTATCCTTCTTACAGGTGAAGGATAGCTCACCTATGTCTCAAGCTATTTAAAGGAAATCTTGACAACCTCTTCACACCTTAGTGGTGATGTGAAACCCAAAAGAAAGAGGGGATGAGAAAAGTTTGGGGTTTGTAGGCACAAACCCAAATTTAAAGCTCAAAAAGATAAAAACAATAAAAACCGTATTTGAGGAAGTCTTGGGCGCCTTTGATTGATTGGAGATGTTGAAGGCCGCTTCCAAGCTTCTTTGAAGGTGCTCTTGGATGTGGAATTGGATTGGAGCACGTTGGGTTCCTTGAGGAAATCCGCCGGGGGTTCTCCAAAATGATCAACAATGTGTCCGGTGGCTTGGGTGAGGTTCCGGTGCTTCCTAGGCCTTTATTTATAGGCTAGGAACCCTTGGGGAGTCTTCGGAGCCGTTGGAAAAGGCCTCGGAGCCGTTGGAGGCCAAAAGAGGGTTGACTGGTCAAAGCCAACGGCTAGTTTGACTGGTCTACCGGCTGGCCGGTGCAGGGCCACCGGCTGGCCGGTGCCTTGGATGTTGAGAAGTCCTTCTGCCCAGGCAGCACCGGCCGACCGGTGCCAGAGCCACCGGCTGGCCGGTGGGCAGACAGTAGCCATCACTGTTGGGGCTGGGTGCCACCGGCTGGCCAGTGCTGAGGCCACCGGTTGGCCGGTGGGGAGGCAGTAGCTACCCCTTGAGTCTGGGTGCCACCGGCTGGCCGGTGACAGAGCCACCGGCTGACCGGTGGAGCCTGGCAGTGGGCAATGCCTCTGCCAAGTCCACCGGCTGGCAGGTGCTATCACACCGGTTGGCCGGTGGACTGAATTTCAGTCCACTTGATGTGCTTCAGCGCCCATTTCCTTGGAAATCTTTTGCCTATCATCCACAACACTTAAAACAATGTTAGATAAATAAGAAAGGTGATTGTGATCATGAAAATCAAACAACGAGGGGAACGAGATGTACAACAATCTCCCCCTATTTTTATGATCACAATCACCAAAACAATTAATGTAAAAGGAAATGCTAAGAATGATGAAAAGGATTCTCCCCCAATCAATCAAGAAATTTCTCCCCCTTTGTGATTATCAAAATAGAATGGGGCATAAAACTTGATTGAGGGAATGATGATTTTAAACCAATTGAAAGTTTGGAAATTTTGAATCAAAACCCGGCCTACGTCTCCGCTCCCAACTCAACCGTTGAGAGATTCCTACCGCTTGCTTTTCAATGGTTTTAGCAAGAAACCCACTAGGCTTTGAGGTAGCACTAGGACCTATTACAGCTTGCTTTTGTGGTTGAGCAAGAACCCACTTACTTTTAATGGTTTAGTAAGAACCCACTATCCTTCTTACAGGTGAAGGATAGCTCACCTATGTCTCAAGCTATTTAAAGGAAAGCTTGACAACCTCTTCACACCTTAGTGGTGATGTGAAACCCAAAAGAAAGAGGGGAAGAGAAAAGTTTGGGGTTTGTAGGCACAAACCCAAATTTAAATCTCAAAAAGATAAAAACAATAAAAACCGTATTTGAGGAATTCTTGGGCGCCTTTGATTGATTGGAGATGTTGAAGGCCACTTCCAAGCTTCTTTGAAGGTGCTATTGGATGTGGAATTGGATTGGAGCACGTTGGGTTCCTTGAGGAAATCCGCCGGGGGTTCGCCAAAATGATCAACAATGTGTCCGGTGGCTTGGGTGAGGTTCCGGGGCTTCCTAGGCCTTTATTTATAGGCTAGGAACCCTTGGGGAGTCTTCGGAGCCGTTGGAAAAGGCCTCGGAGCCGTTGGAGGCCAAAAGAGGGTTGACTGGTCAAAGCCAACGGCTAGTTTGACTGGGCTACCGGCTGGCCGGTGCAGGGCCACGGGCTGGCCGGTGCCTTGGATGTTGAGAAGTCCTTCTGCCCAGGCAGCACCGGCCGACCGGTGCCAGAGCCACCGGTTGGCCGGTGGGCAGACAGTAGCCATCACTGTTGGGGCTGGGTGCCACCGGCTGGCCGGTGCTGAGGCCACCGGTTGGCCGGTGGGGAGGCAGTAGCTACCCCTTGAGTCTGGGTGCCACCGGCTGGCCGGTGACAGAGCCACCGGCTGACCGGTGGAGCCTGGCAGTGGGCAATGCCTCTGCCAGGTCCACCGGCCGGCCGGTGCTATCACACCGGTTGGCCGGTGGACTGAATTTCAGTCCACTTGATTTGCTTCAGCGCCCATTTCCTTGGCAATCTTTTGCCTATCATCCACAACACTTAAAACAATGTTAGATAAATAAGAAAGGTGATTGTGATCATGAAAATCAAACAACAAGGGGAACGAGATGTACAACATGAACATGGTAATCAAATTTTAAGGACGTATCATTTAAAATGAAAAACATGGAAGGAAGAAAAAAATAAGATTTCTCTTATGAAAATTTGCAGCCTAACGGCGTCACTTAAACTTCAACAAAAATGAATTGAAAAGATCAAATAGGGTCCCTCATCATATGAACATAAGAGTTCAGTATGATAGATATAGAGATCATACCCCCTAAATAATTAAAAATGAACTTGAAAGACTTGACATGAAAGTAGAACTTTGAAAAATGAGAAGGGTGAAAGAATACCATAAAAATTTGGCAGCCTAACGGCGCCACTTAAACATTCTTAAAACGAATTGATGAGATAAAGAGGGGGTATCTCATCATATGAACATGAAAAGGGTAGTAAGATGAATATGGAAGAACATCCTCCAACATAAGAACATGGAGCATAAAATAAATGACATAAAAGAGATTACTTGAAAAGAAAGAGAGAGGATGGATCCCTTACCTTAAAACGTAACTCTTAAAACTCAAAGGTTGGGACCTTGAGGGCTTGGGGGAACCTTGGGAGGACTCCTTGGGAGGTAATGAGACCAGAACTTCGTTGGGGGAGAGTGGGGATTCGAATGGATGAGAGGATTTCTTGGTATTTATAGGGAAAGTGAGGGGACAAGGCATTAATGGCCAAGGGACACCTCATTGGTGGTTTTGGAAAAACCATGGGCTTGCCCATGGTATTTTCCCATGGTATTGGCCACTTGGGACACCTAATACAATAATTCATCCCCTTTAGTCGACCATCCCTTAAAATATCTCATGTAATCATCATGACACAGTTATGATGTCATTAAACATACTGAAACCCTAAAACTGTATTTTTACTATTCACTGAAAATTCAACTTTCTCAGAAAAATCCCAAATTTTCACATTAACCAAATATCAATGCTCTGATTTGAAAAATGAACTCCATTTTCTAAAAATAGATTTCTAAATATTTTTAATTTAATTTTAAAATAAATACACTATTCACCGAAAATTCTTTTTTTCAGAAAAAACCCCAAAAATTACCTTAACATAATATCGATGCTCTGAGATCAAGAATAAAATCCATTTTATAAAAATAATTTTCTAAATACTTTTAATTTAATTTTTAATTAAAAAACACTGTTCACCCGAAAAAACTAATACGTGAATAATAATTTATGAAACCGTTTTTAACCATTTTATTGAATCACATTACTTAATCAAGGTGCCTAGATTATACTAATACTTCCTTTAAGTGAAATTACTAATCCATTTGGTCACATTACTAATCCTAAGCATAAAATCACTATTCATAATTTACTATTCATCAAAAATCAAGTTGATCTTATTTGACTCTAAATTTCATACTGGACATAATAGTAGAAGACCATTTTTTGAATATCATTACACGTTTTTAATTATTTAAGGTTTAAATAAACATTTTTAAAAATATCATTTTCCTAAAATTCATCAAAAATATGCATACACTATTTATCCAGTCATTTGAAAATACATAAACTTAATCATAAGAAGAAATACCAATTTTTTATTTAAAACAAAGGATTACACATGGCAGTTACAGTCTCCTTACATAGACCCTTATCACACCAGCATGAGACCTAAGAGTAAGGTGTGCTAAGGTGAGAGAATCTGAGGGAGGCTCGGCCAACATCGCATGAGTAGTAATTTCTATCAGTTTTAACTTCTCGCAAAGGCGATTCCGTTCTAGCTTCACACGATGAAGTTCAGCTTGGGTTTGGTCGAGAGAAAAGCCCAGTGGTGCTACCTTCTTCCCAAGTTCTGTTAGATGGGATTCAATCGGTCCAAGACTACTGGGTCAGGCCATAAAATCTTCTTTCTATATTAATTAACCAAGATTACTTGTATTTAGAGACAATAATCAAAACGTTTAGTTTACAGCGGTAATATTGAACAATGGTCATATAACAGTCAAAACCCAATGGTCTTATTTTAATTATACTCATGTTATCAAAAGAAACATTTTTTTTGAGTATAAAAATAAAATAAAATAACATACAAAATTAGGAAATAAGATTTATTCAAAATTTCGGGTCGTTACAATATCCCCCCTTAAGAAATTGCGTCCTCGCAATTTTTAAAATTGGGTTTTGAAATTTCATTGAAAGTCCCACATCAGAAAAGGAGTCAGTAAAACTATTACTTTAAAAGAAAGAAAGGGAAGTACAAAGGTCACCTGAGTTAACCCACACTAGGATTCCATGTATTAAAAACATGGACATGGAGGATAAAAAAAGGGTCAAGTTCTGAGGGAGAGTGATAGAATACATGATTAGGAGAAAGTTAACCATAAGAAAATCCCAAACTTATGATGTCTGTAAACGGTCTTTGATTACCTAGTTGGAAACGTAAACCAACAACATTTTTGTTTTACAATCCTTTTCATAATTTTGAGGAATTCATTTACTATATAGAACAAAAACATAAGAAAATATACCTATCTTCAAGTAGAGTTTAATCCTTTAATAAGTCTCTACCAAAACTAATATTTTCTCCAAATGATGAGAATTAAAAAAACACTTGGTCTCATCAAAAGCACAAGAATCATCTTCTAAAGAATCACTTAATCCACAAAAGATAAACTATCTCTTTCTTCTATCTTTAAACATTATACCAAAAATAGAAAGGTTAAGGTAAAACAACTCTTCAAAAAGAAATAATCCCATAGGAATGGAAACTACTTTTAAATCTTCAAAGTTCCATGGTACTACCCAAAGTTCATCATAGACCATTCCATAAATAATGGTCCTTAAAATTACTCAAAATAAACCAAACTAATATTTAAACCCAAATACAAAAAGGATTTGATAACATAGTCTTCCATAATAAACTTCATTGTTCATCTCCAAAAAACATCAACCACTCCTAACATATTATAATAAAAATTGCTAACCTAAACTTATTTAACCCGAGATAGGTTAATCATTCCCATAAGTAACCTAAATTACTATAAGTCCACCTTAAATTCATCGATTCTTCAAAATATAAGTCAACCTTACTCCTCAATGAAAATACTGTAGTAATCTATTTACCTCAATCATATAGAGTCCCCAAAATAGTTAATGTCTCCCAAAATAATAATAATCTTTTAATCCCCTAATCATCTCTGTCATATTAATACGGCAATCGTCGCATTTCTTATCACATTGGTTGTTGGGACATGTTCTTCCATTTCCCACCATTAACTAAGAAGAGAAAGTATAATTAGGGGCTTAAATACTTAGCCAATAATCATGAAAATGAACTTAAAGAATATAAGGATAACGTGTAGAAGAGAAGTATACCCTAACTTGTGATCCACTAGGTTCCCATCTAGGTTATCCATGATCATATATTCTTATTTAAATCTTTATCTTATTTTATCTTTGTTCCTTTAACAATGGTTCATACTAAGCTTATGAATTTACCAAAGCATATCCCCCGGGAGTGTCGTAACCAAGAGTGCAGCAAGGCCCGTTGTCGTGTACCAGTTCCCATTTTAGACTAGCTCAAAGCGTTGTTTTTGGGTTTTACCCTTATGTACATCTGTTCCAGAGCCACCTCTACCTGATCGTATCCAGACAGAGATGTATTTTCTTGGAAACCCATTACTCAATACTCACCAAAATACCAGGAAGATTCCATATATATAAACTTTTCTATAGGCTTATTCCTAAAGTGTTTATATCCTAATTTCCACAAATAACTAAACCATCCTTTGATACCAACTATAGCATCCCACCTTTTTATAACATAAACTTTCATTACATTACACAAAACTGAGGATCTTTAAGGATTAGTGTCTTGGAAACCAGGAAAATAATATATGAAAACAACATAAAACAATCTTATTAAACACTTGAAAGTCTTCTACTTATGTTCATCCTAGGTTCATTACTGCATCTCATAACCTGGGGACATACATCAAAAGAAAGGGTGAGCAGAAGTCCCAGTAAGGGAAACAAGAGAAACATTTAACATGTGAACTTGAGATACATCAACTATGTCATGAAAAAGAACTTTAAGGCATGAGAAAAAAATCGTGTCGAATATCATAATAACATTTTATATAACATTAAGATGTGGCTAAATCATTTAACATAGAAAATCATGAACATATCGACACGGTCCATCCCCAAGGTTTCATTTGATAATTACTAAGGTTATTCACCAAGATATCGTGAAAATTGTAATCTCTAGTGGTTACATCATTACCCAATGCATTGGGGCGCTATCAGGGCGCACCCTTAAATTTGTCTTTATCATAATGTGAGCCACATATATCATCATCAATAATTTCATAAACAACCCATATATCATAAAAGAAATGGGTTTCATTTCATAATCATAACGTTCTAAAACTGCTTTAAAGACATGATCTTTATGTCACTTTAAAACCCATAGAAAAGGAAGGTGGGTCTCATGTATGTAAATCCCAGAATTTAAAATAGAAAATTTTGGTATATATGTGAATACCCCTTTAGAAGAAAGAGATTTGAGTTTTCACTTAATAAAATAAAATAACTTTTAGAAAAAGAGAGAGACATTTTGAGACGGAAATTCTACATCATAACAGCTATGTTACGAGGTTTTAGAAAACATTGAAAAGAGTGGGGAAATGGGTCAAACAATCATAAATAACCCATAAAATAGTATAGGTACCGAATAATAAGAATATATGAACATGGTAATTAAATTTTAAGGACATATCATTTGAAATGAAAAACATGGAAGGAAGACAAAAATAATATCTCTCTTATGAAAATTCAGCAGCCTAATAGTGTCACTTAAACTTCAAAAAAAATGAATTGAAAAGATCAAATAGGGTCCCTAATCATATGAAAATAAGATTTCAGTATGATAGATATAGAGATCATACCCCCAACATAATTAAAAATTATCTTGAAAGACTTGACATGAAAGTAGAACTTTGAAAAATGAGAAGGGTGAAAGAATCCCTTAAAAATTCGGCAGCCTAACGGCGCCACTTAAACATTCTTAAAACAAGTTGATGAGAGAAAGAGGGGGTCTATCATCATATGAACATAAAAATGGAAGTAATATGAATATATAATAACATCCTACAACATAAGAACATGGAGCATAAAATAAATGACATAAAATATATTACTTGAAAAGAAAGAGAGAGGTCAGATCCCTTACCTTAAAACGTAACTCTTAAAACTAAAAGGTTGGGACCTTGAGGGCTTGTGGGAACCTTGGGAGGACTTTTTGGGAGGTAATGAGACCAGAAATTCTTTGGGGGAGAGTGGGGAGTCGAATGGATGAGAGTATTTCTTGGTATTTATAGGGAAAGTGAGGGGACAAGGCATTAATGGCCAAGGGACACCTCATTGGTGGTTTTGGCAAAACCATGGGCTTGCCCATGGTATTTGCCCATGGTATTGGCCACTTGGGACAACTCATACAATAATTCATCCCCTTTAGCCTAACATCCCTTAAAATATCTCATGGCATCATCATGAAACAGTTATGATGTCATTAAATATACCGAAACCCTAAAACTGTATTTTTACTATTCATTGAAAATTCAACTTTCTCAGAAAAATCCCAAAATTTCACATTAACCAAATATCAATGCTCTGATTTCAAAAATGAACTCCATTTTATAAAAATAATTTTTTAAATATTTTTAATTTAATTTTTAAATAAATACACTGTTCACTGAAAATTCATTTTTTCAGAAAAAAACCCAAAAATTACCTTAACATAATATTGATGCATTGAGTTCAAGAATGAAATCCATTTTATAAAAATAATTTTCTAAATATTTTTAATTTAATTTTTAATTAAAAAACACCATTCACCCGAAAAAACTAATATTTGAATAATAATTTATGAAACCGTTATTTAACCATTTTATTGAATCACATTTCTTAATCAAGGTGCCTAGATTATATTAATACTTTCTTTAAGTGAGATTACGATTCCATTTGGTCACATTACTAATCCTATTCATAAAATCACTATTCATAATTTACTATTCATCACAAATCAAGTTGATCTTATTAGACTCTAAATTTTGTACTGGACATAATTGTAGAAGACCATTTTTTGAATATCATTACACGTTTTTAATTATTTAAGGTTTACATAAACATTTTAAAAAATATCCTTTTCCTAAAATTCATCAAAAATATGCATACACTATTTATCCAGTCATTTGAAAATTCATAAAATTCATCATAAGAAGAAATCACAATTTTTTATTTAAAACAAAGGATTACACAAGGCAGTTACGGTCTCCTTACATAGCCCCTTATCACACCAGCATAGGACCTAAGTGTGATGTGTGCTAAGGTGAGAGAATCTGAGGGAGGCTCGGCCAACATCGCACGAGTAGTAACTTCTATTAGTTTGAACTTCTCGCAAAGGCAATTCCATTCTAGCTTCACACGATGAAGTTTGGCTTGGGTTTGGTCCAGAGCAAAGCCCAGTGGTGCTACCTCCTTCCCAAGTTCTGTTAGATGGGCTTCGATCGGTCCAAGACTACTGGGTGAGGCCATCGAATCTTCTTTCTATATTAATTAACCAATATTACTTGTATTTAGATACAATAATCGAAATGTTTAGTTTACAATGGTCATATTGAACAATGGTCATATAACAGTCAAAACCCAACGGTCTCATTTTAATTATACTCATGTTATCAAGTGAAACATTTTTGTTGAATATAAAAATAAAATAAAATAACAAACAAAATTAGGAAACAAGATTTATTCAAAATTTTGGGTCGTTATAACCATGATTAATATGATGGTATGGGGAGTGAACCCATACTAATAATATAGTATTGGCAGTGATTCCTTGGCTACTATGGAAATAATTATATACTTATGTGTTTTCCACAATTCCATGTTTTAATCCTAAGTTATACTTCGATGGATTATGCTCTCTGTTTATTTATGATTCATATCTTATGAAAACCCCATATTTATGACATGATCTCTGTTATGATCCTTGATATACCTGGTATGATATTCTATTTTCATTATCACAATCGCATACCCTTATTCTCTTGTTTATGCTTACATTTCTCCCATGTTTACCCGTACTGAGCATTTGAGATCACCTCTTTTATGTTTCCTTTCTCACAGATTTTGATGATATGTACTATATTTTATATTTCTTTGAAGGGTTTTAGTTAAGAATAACCTAGTGGGAGATGATGTAGCTTACATATGTACCAATTTTTATGTTTCCATATTTCCAAAGTCACTATACCAACTACATTCTTTGGGTTTCTATTTGTATAAAGTATAAGTATTCCAAAAAAACTATGTAATGGAAATGTTTGAAAAAGAAAGGGTCTCTATAGTTAGTATCAAATAAAATTTATTGTTATCCTTTGGAAACTAGGATGAGAAATATTTAGTGAGATCCCTAGGTGTATTTCTGAGGATATTTCTAGGGATGTCTCTAAGGATAAGTGTAAGGATGAGTTAACAGTTTGGAAAATGTCCTGAAATTTTGGGAAGGTAAATGAGTGGATTCCTAGAAATACATACTTGTCTAGATACTATAAGTGTATGCGTTATTGGAACTGATGTACGTAGGTTTAACAACTCTGAAATGATGTTCAGGTCTTGACTCGGGGTAATATGGTACATGATAACGGGCCTTACTGCACACTTGGTTTGACACTCTTGAGGGATATGCTTTGGGAATTCACAAACTCTTCATGAACCATTATGAAGGATTTTTGATATAATATGGATATTAATAACCTAGGATAAGCCAAGGATTTCATAGATTGAGGAAGGATTTGTAACACCCCCAAATGATAATGGGGAAAATGACTAAATGATATGACTCATGTCAACAAGATGCACCTTTCTTTTTGGGATTCTGGCTGATTAAAACTCCACAGTTAAGTGTCCTTGGGCAAGAGTATTGATCAGAATGGGTGACCTTCAGGGAAGATTTCCTGGGTGTGTGTGAGTGAGGACAAATCACACTGTAAAGGACATGTGTTGGCATGTGGGGACTTTCATTAGTCTGATGACCCATTTAGGAACGTGGGTGGGTCTCAGGGTGGGGAACACGTGCATTTGGGGAAACTCGTGGCACCTTGAGGGCTGGGACCTAATAGAAATGTTAAGGTGGGGTTTCTTTGCTATCACTAGGACCCATTGGTTACATTTTTTATCATAGGAGGACCCCAACATTATTTGTGGTGCATTACCTGGGTTGAGATGTAGGTCCCACAACAAGGTCGATGTGCTATAACAGGTGGGTGAATGTAACACCCCCAAATGATTAAGGGTTAAATGACTAAATGATATGACTCTTGTAAAAAAGGATCACCTTAGTTTTTGGTATCCTACCTGATTAAAACTACACATTTAAGCATGCTTGGCCTGAATTAGTGATCAGGATGGCTGACATTCTAGGATGTTTCCAGGCGTTTGTGTGAGTGGAGACAAAGCACATTGGAAAAAACATGGGTTGGCCTGTGGGGACTATCATTAGTTAGAAGGCCCATTGGGGAATGTTGGTGGTTCTTAGTGTGAGGACCACATGTCTTCGGGGAAACTAGTGGCACTTGGAGGGCCATGACCCATCGACCATGTTATGGTGGGGTGTCTGCACTATCACTGGGACCCGATTTTACAAGATTCATGATTTAGATTTCCTATACATAGTTCATTTCATAACTATGTGGTTTTCAGCTATGATAAGTAATTCTCACAATATGATTCTGGTTTTAGTCAATGGTAGGAACCATAAGGAATTAAATTAATGTTGAATGTGATGGAAAATTTGTTGATGAGCAGTGAAGTGGGATTATCACAAGAGTGAAGGATTTTATGATCATTCCAAATCAGTTTCCATGGACCATGATTAACAATGTTTACCTTAATCAACTCTCGGACTCACCAAGGAAGATGAATAATTAGTTTTATGGGAGTTTAGGTAATGGAGATCATGGAGGAAATATGATTTAGTATCCTTTGATTCAAGAATATAAAAAGAATCACCTATGTGAATGTATTAGAGGAAGTATAATATGATTTTACTATGGAAATGAAGGACACAAAACAAGTGAATAGAAAGAGAAAATTAATATTTTTGTTAACGAAATGGATTTTAATATTTTCCTCCCTAACTCATAATTAAAGGTTATGTGTTTTATGTGTGGAGTAAATGGTCATTACGCAACTCAATGTCCCTAGATGAAAGTTCATGAAGAGAATCACCAGGGTGGTGTGAGTAATGGTTACATTTATGATGATGACTAGTCTACAGAAGAAATGTTAAAAGAAAGAGGTATTATGTAATAGGATGAAGTAGCACTGTTAGTGGCATATGGATGAAGTGTTATAATCATAGTTTTTATGTATTTGGATTCAAATGTTATAAATGATGAAATATACAAGGATTTTTCTACTTATATTTTTTCTTAACATTTCCAAGTTTATGAATAATGTTTTCTATAGATAGGTGATGTTATTTAATTACAAGGTTATATTTTTAATAAGGGAAGGTGACCCTTAATATGTTATTTATGTAAAGATAATCTTGTATCGACAAAGATACATGGGATATGAATAAGTAAATTGGACTGTATTGATTACCTTGGAACTAAGTAAGGATTTGTTGATAGGTGGTTTATGTTATCACTTATGAAGTTTAAAGTACTTTTGGATTTATGGAATGGATACAATACACTTTGGAATAAGTAATATTGCATGTTTTTCTAAAAGGATTTATTTTTATTCATGTTATTAACATGTTTCATGAGAATATATGATGAGGGTATTCACATGTGTGAAATGTGACAACCAAGATCTAATTTTATTTATACAGGGGAATCAATGTTAAGATGATTTCATAATTCTATATCTAAATCTTTCAATGTTCTTATTTGAGAAGGGTTATAAGGTTTACCATTCATGAATGGATTAAGTTAAACTTTGGAGGAAGTATTTATGCACAGATTTTGTATTGAAAATATTAGTTAAAAGGCTATTTAGCGATTAACATTTTTCAAGTATGTCCATATTTTATATTTTATTAAAAGGAAGTCATGTATGTCGGGTGACAACTAATGAAATCTAGAAAGGTCGTGGGTCTTCAACCCATGACCAAAAGATGATAAGGGTTTCATTCCTACCACTGGCCTACGAGATGTCCAGATTATTTTATATTTTTTAATGAATAGTTATTTATGATGAACCCCTATTGTTACTATTTATGTTTATGTATATTGATTTTGAATAGACAAGTAGTTAGAATTTTTCATTCTTTTATTGTCCTCAAGATTCGTTAAAATTGTATTTTAGTGCCTTATGCATCAAAGTTAATTTTTGGACACTCATTCCATGAGGTAGTGGATGTATTATAAAATTTTCAATGCACAACCCAAGAATGAATTTTTTTTATAGAAATTTATCATGAATTACTCAACATTCTAATAGTGATAAAAAATTGTTTTTTCAAATATCTTAATTTTCATTGAGCTAATAGATTTTTGAATCATAACAGATTTATGACTTTGAGGCCCTCATCATTCCTTTGACTAATCACTTGTTTTTGATTGATGACTTCAGTAACACCCTATAAATATTTAGGCTTTTACTCCATGTCCAATATTCACTCCCTACCAATTTTCGCATATGTGGAAATCCAATTATATGTTACTTTGGGTAACCATTATGGTTCTAAATTTCCATTTCTAAGGGGTGTTTTAGTATCCATTTTTATGATGTGGTTTTTTATGAATAAAACTGTCATGCATTAAAACTATGATAAACCATATGAATTTCTAGGGGGAAATTTATTTTAAGGGTTTTAGAATGAAACACCCTACTATTTTGGTGATTTTTTTGAATTAATTTAATCTTTTGATATTATTCATTTAACACAATAATAAAAATAACTTTTTACTAAGTCAAACATTCCATTCACATGGACCCAACTTGTTATAAGTTAAAAACAATCCCAACATGGAATACATTTCATGGAACAACAAGGATATCCAACATTACAAGAAAGATTGACCGTCCTTGATGTCTTGTGTAACACATAAGACTAAGGGTTACCTAACTATAATATATTATTAAAAATATTATTAAAATGATACATAACCAATAAATTAAGTTTACGAATATCAATAGTATTGACTAAATTTTTAATATATGTGTTTTTTAAAAAATACAATATGAATCCATAGCTTACTAATTAGTTAAAAATTAATATGAGAACCGATTGAATATAACGGAAAGTATCACTATAGTCACAAAGATATTTTAACATAGTAAATTAAATTAATTAAAATTTATAAGTTATAATAATATAATACATATGTTATATATTCAATAAAATATTTTTTTATATTTATCCAATATATTCAATAGATTTAAGATAAGAACAAACTGAATTTTATTTTTAAAAAACATATCTTTTTAAGGAATTTTTACCACCTTTTAACATAGAACCCATTTTAAACTCACTTTTTGTTACTTTTATATATTTAATATGTCAAATTAAACTTTTTATTTTTAATTGAAACATAAAAATTATGTTAGGATAAATTTTTGGTATTTTTATGAAATGTTTATTTTTTAATGAATGGTTGAAAATACTAGATTTTATTTTGAAACAATCTTTTCATGTAATTTTTCTATAAGGATAAATTGTATTTTTAAATTTTTTTATAGTAGATTTAGGTAATATTTTTAACAATTAATCTAATTTAGGTCATTGGAAACAATTTCTCATTGAAATTGGATATAGAAACTTCGCAATCATTTGACCATTTTTATTTTCAAAACTGGAAGTGTTATCCCAACACTGGGATTAATTTTAAATTAATTTCTGGAAATTATGTGATTAGAATTTGGAATAATAGATTCCATATTTGGAATCATTATAATTTATAAATTATAATATGTTTAGTTTTTTTTACAAAAAGTAGTAGTGAAAACAATTAAAATTAATTACATCGGTGAAGGAAAAAATTAGGTTAATAAAGTACTAAACCTTAAATTTAAGACCCAAAATGACCTAGAAACTTGTCCAAAACCCATTTTATGTCCATATTTAGAAAATATAATCAATTGGATTGACCTTGCTTCATTATTTTATCCTCATGAAACATGAAAAACATGGGTGTAATTTTCTCTTCAAATATTTATAAGAGTGCCACTCCTCCTCAACTATAAAAGGCCACCACCTCTACTCATTCCTCACACCTCTCAAACCATTCAGGTTTGGAAAATATATACCCTAATATCTTAATAAAAATCCTATCTTCAAACTTGAATCCACACTTTTTTCATAAATCCTCTCAAGGAATCCTTTTGGCACAATCCAAAAGGATTTACCCAATTTAGTGGTAATGCCTTCTCTCAAGCTCATTTCCATTCTTTCCATTCATCACACCTCAAATATATTTATTAAATTAATATTATAAAAAATTATAACACATGTAATATAATGTTTTTATGAAAATATTTCTACCTACACTCACACATACCTCCATCTAATGGATATTGAACATGTTATTTCTTTGTATGACGAACTATTGCCTCACAAAATGATGATTGTTCATTTCTCTATTACCACCATTCACGGTGAAAATTATGATGGAAAATATATTTATATATGTTATATATAATATCTATTATGTAATTAATCTTATGTATTTTTTTACAACACATCATTTATTTACATCCCATTTTTTGTTAATACGATAATCTCGTTTGAGGAAGTGTGGACAACTTCTCCCACAAAGTGATGTGATTCTTTCACACACCACATTGAATGTATTAAGGATGGGCTTAGTAAAATTAAATTATATATATAATATATTAATAATCATTTAATAATGATATATATATATACGTACATATATATATATATATAAATCATTTAAATACTTTCTTTCAATATGACAATAAAAACGGAAACAACATTCATGCGTACGTAAGGATTACTATCTCCATTAACAGTATATTTCATTTCATACTTAATTATCATATAGGATATTATAATATACATATAAATTATATAAATGATATTTATATCATGATATACATTCTGGATTCATTATATAA
The DNA here is from genome assembly GCA_963277665.1 of Viscum album. Lineage (NCBI taxonomy): Eukaryota > Viridiplantae > Streptophyta > Magnoliopsida > Santalales > Viscaceae > Viscum > Viscum album. Next base: position 1,154,820,562 of record OY728135.1, read on the forward strand.
GTATAAAGACCATCAATATAACAAATTAAGACACATGGAAATAACAATTGAATATTACCCGAAGTGAAATATTAACATAGGATTGTTAACAAGAGGGTAATATAAATTCAGAACAAAAAAATATGTGGTAATATATATATATGAACATTTTTCTATTAAATATGTATAATAAACTTATATTTATTATAAAGTAATCTTGTACGAGTATGGAGAGATTCAAGACACAATGTAAGGGGATTTCATCTCACTTTTTATTTCTGTGAGATAGATGTTATATTTTGCACTCTTTAATTTTTTGTGATGCTAGTACTTCCCATGATTGTATTAAATGTATCTTATACTAAAATGTATGGGTATTCTCATGTCAATTTTAGGATCCTTCTTTCACGGGTTTTAACATTCCAATGTTACCAAATCGGTAAAATATTTTGTCTCAATTTCTTTCGTTGAGACTCATGTTTTGTTATGAACCAAAACTCCTTTTGGTGGTTTATATATTTACATTTTTATTGAAATATCATGAATCTAAATATTTTCATGGTGTTATATGATTCAAGTGATTTATTTTCCTTACATGGAGAGTATGAACCTAATATACCATGTTATAAGAGTTTATTGAGACAATCTCATTTCATTTCAAGATTATTTACAGTTATTCTTACTTAAATGAAATATGTTGATAAATATATAATGAATATTCATGGAAGTTTATTATAATATGTTATTTCATGATATAATCCTGTATTGTTACCATATTCCACTATTTGGTACATAATATAGTTAATAAAGTGTTTTTAGGAAACCCCGACTCTACCATTTCTTTGTTCGAAAGTATATTTTTTCTAAAAAGGTCCTCCAAGAATACTATATGATTATCATATAAGCATTAAAATAAAATTTTAACCTTTTTTATTTTAGAAATCTATTCATATGAATATTATTTTCGCTTTCCAAACAAGGCACTTTTCTAACCTTTTTACACTGCAAAAATGAATATTCTCTTGAATACATAGGACATGTATGGATCTATTATCCATCATTTCATTGAAGCTCTATTTTAATTTTTAAATGGATAATATTTCAGAAAATGTTTTTAAAAGATATTTTCAAATTAATTTTTTTCAAAATTCTATTATAAGTTTTCAATTACAATGGTTTCAATTTAATTTCAAGCTCTTATTATATTTTTTCAAAGTGTTTTTAAAGAAAAAAAGTTTTCAAAATGTTTCGATAGTTATTTTATATGTTTTTAGGGAAAAGTTTTTAAATATTATTTCATGCCTTCTTTATATGTTTTCAAGTTAATATCTAAGAAAAGAAATTTAAATTCTTTTTTGTATTAAAAATATTTTTTCAAATAAGAAAAGATATTTTCCTTAAGAAATTTTTTTTAAAAGATATTTCAAAAAAATGCATCCAAAATGGCATCTATTGATTTTACTCATACCGATATAATGGTTCCATTCATATGAATTATTAGAATGGTTTATAATTAATTTTATGGTATTTATGAATCCAATTTCTCCTTCATGGGTAATATGTATATGAAATTTTTTACTATTTAATGGGTTATGCTTTTGATGAAATAATTATGAAACTTGTAATTTTTCCAATTATTGTGATATGTTTAAATTTTATGATACCCATTTAACTTATTGGGTTATGATATGTTTATTTGTGATCTTGTGTCAGAAATATGTATGATTTTATTATGTTACAGGTGGAGCCTATATCTCCCTCTAATGCATTGGGTAAAGTTTTTAATCTCTTGACATAAAATAAGATAGTCTTTAGAGTGAATATTAACTACTATTATTGTCATGGTAGTGAACCATGACTACTAAGATGGAATGAGGAGTGAAATAATTCTAATATTATGGCCATAAGAGTGAACATGACAACTATGATGGTATGGGGAGTGAACCCATACTACTAAGTTGGTCATAGAAGCGATGCCTAAGCTACTATGGAAATAATTATATGATTATGTGTTTTAAAAAATTACATGTTTTTTTCCTAAGCTAAGCTTTCATGTATTATGATCTCTATTTCATTATGACTCATGCCTTATTAACTGACAACATTTATGCCATGATTTCTGTTATGATATTTGATATGCAGGGAATGGTATTTTATTTTCATTATCACATTCTAATACCCTTATGAACAAGTTTATTCTTACATGTATCCCTTATTTACCCTTACAGAGCATTGGAGATCACCCCTTTTATGTATCCTTTCTCCCAGGTTATGATGATCTGTACTATTATTGATGTCTAATAAGGGTTTTATTCAAGAAGAACCTAGTGGGAGACGATGTAGCTCACATATGTACCAGTGTTTATGGTTCCATGTTTATAGAAGAACTATAAAAACTTTGGTCTATGGGAATCTGTTTGTATGAAGTTTATGTATTATACAAAATCTATGTAATTTTAATGTTTGAAAATATAGGGTCATTATATACACCATAACCATGACAATTTTATTCTATAAATTGACTCCAAATTTCAATGATACAAGTTAAAAACTTGACACAAATTTTAATTGAATACCATATGAAATTTTCTCCATGGTGGGTTGAATTTATCGAATATTTACCTTCAATTGCCTATTAAATAAGAAAAATAAATGGTTGGATTTGTGGATATTTTATTCAAGATTCAACAAACATAGTTTTTTAAATTGAGATGATCATATGTAAACCATCAAATAGACTGACAAGAAAAAAAATTTCCTAAATTTTTTCTGACTGTTTTTTAAAATTGTTGTCACTAGGAATAACCTCCATAAAATAGATTTCAGTGGATAGAGTTTTAATGGATTAAGATTTTATTTAGAGAGTTTTTAATGATCAGATAAAGATCATCATACATATATTTTAATATTTGGTTATACCCTTACACAACTATATGGTTATTAATATGTAGGTATTGATTATTTCTTGATGACTATAAGTTAATGGTTGAATTGGAAGATACAACTATGTATCAGAAGTTTCACATGTAAATGAAAGTATGTCCATGAATATAGAAGGTCAAAATAAACTTTTTAAATTCACAATTACATATATAAAGAGTTTTTGGACCAACTCTGTAAAATATAAAGATAAGTATATGAAATATTCGTGTTTATAAAATAATTAAGAGTGATAAGTGGGGAGGAAGTGAAAAATATATTTTAACCTGTTTGGGGATCCTTTCAAAAATAATTTTTTAATTTTTACCCCATAGATGTGGGACTACTTCTAAACAATGTTAAATTTTTTTTGTTTATCTTAGTTGATGTTTTGTGGGAAGAAAAACCATTGAGATTTTGTGTGGTAATTAGGTTAGTGTAACTCTTATTAATTCTTGAACACAGAACTCAAGAGGTGTAGATTATTGGATGAATCACTTTCTAATAAAATCTTTGAAGATCCCATTTATATAGTGAAGGATGAAGTGGTAGGACATACATCTCCATCTATTGAGAATTTTCACATGAGGTCTGTTATTTGAGTCAAAAAGAAAAAATTTGTGGTTTAATAAGGGGTTCTCTGGAAAATAAGTGGTATGAAATTTATTTTGTTGGATTATACTACACTCAAAACACTTAGGGGTTTGTCTCTATATATAGTAATTTATTATATTTTTATTTTTTTACTAGAATCGGTAGGATGATTTCCATTGAATGAAAAGTTTACATCAATAAATTTTATGGGATATACTTTTCTTTTAAAGAATATAGCTATAAGATCTTATAGTATATATGGATATTGATACTCCTTTTTCCTAAAATAATAATGAGAGAAATGATCTGAAGGAATGGCGTGCTTGGAAATGAAGGATTTATTATTAATTTGTATGCCACTTTCTCAAAATGTTGCATTATATATTAAATAAAAGAAACTATATTAAAGGGGTTATAAAATAGTAGGATGAAATTTATGAGAATAAAATGAATCTTTGCAAGGTTTTCAAATTTCATAAATTTTTTAAAATGATTTTATTATAATTAATGCTTATTACCGATCATGTGAATAACTTAAATATGATCTGAAGTATTATTTAATTGTGAATATTTCATTTAGAGATGATTTTTAGGATTGATATATTTTTTCTATACTAATAGAGAAAGAAATCCATGGTGATAGAGGTGAGAAACTCCAATGGGAAGGTATATCATGTGTTTTAATATATTCAAAACATGAACTTAAATAAATATTTTAGGTGGATGGATGTTTATACACCATATAGAATATCTCTAAATACTACCATTTGAGAATAAATAGTTCATCCAAAAGACCATCAGTAGAATAGATCTTTAGAGGAAATGTTCTAAAGAAGAAGATGATATAAGTCGATAGGTTGAGGTCCCATATACAAGAATTGTTGGAATAAGGGACATATTATGAAATATTGTATAATCAGAAGCATCAACTTCTAGATAAAAAATTTTATTATTATAACAGATGAAGGGTCCAATATGATACTAAGTATGATCATTCCATAGGAGTCATGAGTTATTTATATAGGTGCATCATTCCCATAAACTATATAAAAACATTTCATGTTTTATTATAGACCATGAATATTTGGAAGAGTACATATTTTAGATGATGAAACCCTAGAAATAGTTTGAAAAAAGAAGATGTGAACATTAAAATGAAAAATGAGAGTGTATTGAATCTAAAGGATGATAGATATATTATAGTTCCCTTGGAGAATCTCATATTAAAGAGACAAATTAATGATACTAGTTTTGGAACGAATTTTTCAAATTGTGTTTTGAAGATTATCAAAGGTTCCATAGTTATTTATCATGGTGTAAATAATAGTACCTTGTATATTACCAGATTATGTGAAAAAGTTGAAAGTATTAAAACAACTTCATATAATAGTCTAGAAAAGTGGCACTGTATGTTTGGTTAAATCAATTGGAAAAATATTAAATTTCGAGTAGTGAAGTGACTACATAAACTCAACAATTTGGATTATGAAATATGTGAGAGTTGTATTTAATGAAAAAAAAGAGTTTACCTTAACATAGATGTAAAAATTTATGGAAATGAAAGTTATAACTTGTTCATTCCAATTATTAGGTTCCATCCCTTATTCACTCGTAAGAATAATCATTGTACTTTTTGACCTTGATTGATGAAACCACTATAAAGGTCTAGATATACTTCCTAAATAACAAACCTAATGTGTTTTAGGAATTTATTTAGTAGAAATTATTGGCTTAGAAATTGTTTTAATGGATGTTGAAATGTCTTAATATGGACAATCGTGGGGAACACATCTGAAAAAAAAACTTTTGTAAATTATGTAAGAAAAATGAAATCAATATTGAGAAGAAATTTCCATAAACTCATCCATAAAATAGAATAGTTTGGAGAATGAATCAGTAATTGGTAGATGAAGTAGTATAATTGATGGTTTACTAGGGAATTTATAAGTTAATTTGGGTAAACTCCATGAATACAACATGTTACATGGTAGGGAAAAGTCTAACTTCAACTATGGTAAAATAAATTTCCAAGGAACATTGGTTTGAGAGGAGACCATAGGTCAACCACCTAAATTTTTTTAGAAGAACCACATATGTTCATATTGATTATAAATAGAGATATAAGATGGAGGGAAAATATATAGTGTGTTTTTTATCAGATATGGTGATGATAACACAAGTTAACTCCTTTGGGATAAAGAAAATAATAAATTAAAACTGAGTAGAGATGTTATTTTCAATGAAGAAAATTAGTGGAATGATAAAATCCATGTTGAGATGGATTTTGAGGATAGTTCAACTACTTAAGATCAAAATGAATAGAGAGAATATATAGAATGAACTTATATACCTAAAAGTTTATGGGAAACATCAGAGGGTGGAACTATGTTAGTTAGAGTACTAGACCATGGAATATCATGTAGACCATTGATAAATAGCAATAATTCAGATAGATAAGTACTAGATTGAGAAAGTTTAAATTTACCTTTTCTGAATAGATTAATACCAAACAATATGGTTTCAATGGATGAATATAAATCTATGTTGGGGATATCCACCTGTATTATGAAACTTTTTCAAATTTTTGGGACTTATATAAACTTATTACCTCTAAAAACAGGGGATGTAGAATGTTTGGAAGAAGTAAAAACTATGAGGGACCCCAAATGGTGGGAGTCAACCATAGAAGAGGAAATGGGTTCCATAAATCTGAAAAATAATTGGGAGTTGGATGAGATACTAGAAAAAAATTAGGGATCTAGATAAAAATGGGACTTTTAATTAAAATCAAAAAATTATGGAATTAAGAAACATAATGAATGGTTTCTAGTGAAAGGTTTCCAAAAAAAAATAAACTGTTGAATTTTATGAAATTTTTTCACAAGTGATGAAACACATAACCATTTGGAATGTGCTTATAATTTTCCCATCCAATTATCCACACTATGAGAATATTTATGAAACAATTATCATTTATTATTTTATATTTAGAGGATATAATTTACATGGTTAAGAATGATTGTTTTTAAGTTCATTAAATAAATGATGTGGTTTATAATTTGACATAAATTTTTATATATTGAAGCAATCTCCATGGTATTGGAATAATATTTTCACCACTTTCATGTTTGAATAATGTTTTAATTGATGTGACTCTAATCACTATTGTTATAAAAATAAAAGGGAAGATGAATAATACCTCATACTATTTTCATATGTGGATGATATATTGATTGATTTTCCAAAGATCCAATGAAGTGAGTAAATTATGTATAACATGTCAATAAGGTTTGAGATAAAGAATCATGGGGTAGCTAATAAGATCTTAGGAATTCGAATTGAGATGCACAAGAAAACTAACTCATTGGTTTTATCCCAGAAGGAATACATTATGAAATACATTGAAGTATTCAGAATAACTACATGTAATCCAATCAAAAACCCATCAGCAGACATTTCAAACTTATCAAAACTCAGGAACTATCAATGAATAGATAATTTCATGACATGGAAAAGGTTCCCTATGTTTTAAAAATAGGATGTCTGATGTATGAAATTTTTTATTCTCTAACAGATTTTTTTTTAAATTGGAGTTTTTAGTGCTTTCATAATTTATCCTGGAAGTAAACACTATGAATAAATTAATAGATCTTACAATACATGAAATTTTTAACAGATGAGGCTTTATGTTTTATTGATGATGACCAATTGAAAAGATTTATAGATGTATATTTTATTATAAATATAGATTAATGAAAAAATATTATTATGGATGTATTTACTTTTAGTGGAACAAAATATGTTGTTTTCCCTAATTAAAACTTACAAACACTTTATCTATAATTGAATCAAAGTATGTTTCTACTACTAAATCCGGGAAATATTTGATATAGTTAATGAGCATGCCGTATGAAATTGAAATATGAGAAGATACAGGAGTGTTATTATGTGACAGACAAAGTGCCAAAAATATTTCCCATGAACCAGCATTTCTTGCAATATTGAAAAACATTTATCTAAAATATCACTACATATAAAGATTTTTTGAAGGGTAATATGTTGGATCTTTATATTATTGAGGGGAAAACACATGGATATGTTAAAAATGATGATATTTTAAGATGGGTGGAGGAAAAATTAATCCTCAGTGGGACATGGATGATTTTTCAGAATGGGGAAACTGTATGCATTAGACAATGGAAGTGTTTCGGTTAATTATAGATGAAGATGTTTGGAATCATGATAAAATTTATAGGTTCAAATTTATTGGATTTTTTGAAGTTTACTTCAGGATTCATTGAGTACAGTTCCCCCAAAAGAGATGATTATATGTTGGACATCAGAAATACCAACCGATTAGTGTATCTATGGTGTTTTATAGTATTTTCATAGAATTTTTTGTTATTAGAAAAAACATACATTAGATATAGTTCAATAGATGCAGTTCCATCTCATGGAGGGTTTATTTGGAGAGTCATCAATGAGCATATGAAGATCATTGGATGAAACATTTCATAGTTGGTTCAAACAATATGAAGCTATTTGGTTTCCCTTATATGGTATCAATTGTTTCTTTTCATCTGATATTTTATGCTTGTAATAGAATATAAAACAGGGTATCAATAGGTTCACATGAAATGGAAGGATGAACAAGAAGATTGGAGGTCAGTCAAAACATATTGACTATAAATTTAACATTATAAAGAGGTTGTGTCCCATATCTCTAAAATATAGTGATAGCCATAATAAAAATATATGTTTAAGAAAAAACATTATGAAACTTAAAAGAGGAGAGAAAGTGAGAAAATGATTTTTACTCATTTGTATCTCCATTTAATAGAAATGTTTTCAATGTTCCCCAATGGATAAAAGAAGTTGTTTGAACCATGTAAAATCGTGTTTGTTAATTTATTGTCATGTTTCTCTGATAAGAATGATTCATGGGAATATGTGTAGTCATTAGGTTGATTTTTCTATTCATAATTCAAGTGAACATAACATAGGATATGGACATTATATGAAGAATATATGTCTAATAATTTCTGTGAATATACCTTTTCCACAATGCAGGATGAAGAGTCATGAACAAAATTCGATCCATTGAATATTATATCACCAGGTTTGTCTATTAGTTTAGATGGATTGAGATTCAAGTTTTTATCATGGGTTCTCCTCCAAACATAATAAATAAATAAAAATTATAATAATTTGGCCTTCCACTACTCTTGTTTTACCACTAGGACTGAGACTTGTTTCCCATCTTAGAGACTTTTTTTCTTTGAGGTTCGAAAATGTATGAACCCATTCATGCTTTTATTCTCATTATATTTCGATATTTTTATAACTTTAGGAAAAGGGATACCTCTTCCCCCTAATTTTTTTTTCTTAGATGGAATTTTCTTATTCACATCAGAAGCTAGTGCATTGTTTCTTTGTTAAACCTTTTCCACCTAATTTTACAACTACAACTGACCTGGACTTATGATCAATATATCACTATGTAGATTCTAATAATTACATTTATATGTGGAATTATTCTTTTTGGAAGTAGTTTTGAAACATTAAATCAATGGTGTATTTCCCATTTCAACTTTCAACTCCATTAGATGAGGAATCTATGTCATGCACTTGTTGGGAGTGTGACTAACTCCATTTCACATTCCACAATCCTTTTCATAAACTATAATGTTACCCAATTTATGAATCCTCTCAGTCTCATAATTATTTTTTTCCCTTCCACCATTCCAATATTATTGTGCATTCCTTTCACTGATTCACTTTTTTATGCTTTCTATATTGAACTTTTTTAATCTTTATAGATTTTTTAGTGCATTATGTGGCCTTTTCTACAAAATAGAATACTCTTATTTTTTATGGTGTGCCATATTTCTTATCAAATATTTTTAAATACTTCTTAAGAGTAGTTTCTTTAGTTTTTTTTTCACATTTACACTCCTTAATAAAAACATGTTTCTATTACTTATTTCATTTTTCATGTATTTTTTTGGTCTTTCTTCCCTAATCAGAAATATAATAATTTAACTAGATGTTGAATACCAATATTGATCAAATTAGTGGCCATATATATTGAAATATACATAAAAATTGTTTGGATAATAACATCTATCCTTACGAGAAAAATTATTCTTTATATGTGATTTCAGCTTCCAAACTATAGTTTTTCCCTTTCTTTAAACAATTCTACCCATAATTCAATCATTTTCTATATATTATATATTAAAATATAATGAAAATAGTATATATAAATACAATTAAAACTCTAAAAACACCAATAATGGACTACAATTTTCATCCTCTTTCATCTAGAGTTAATCTATCCCTATTTGTTCCATGTTAAATCTGATGTGTTTCACTATATATAGGATAAAATTGGGGAAAAAAGCTTCCTATAGTTCTTAAACTCAACACTTGATGATATCATTGGATTACTAGAATTTATATTCAATCACATATGTATAAAATTTTAATCTTTTGTAGCACCATTTGAAAAAAAAATAGATTCCTTGCATGCATCTATTATTAAACTGTGGGAGATATTATTAAATGTGATTGAGGATGATGCATCTCCAACACTTCTCAAAATTAATCACTATTTCCAAGAGTCCCTTTTTAGGGAACACTCATCATTGATACTCGAGTGGTAAAACACTTCTTCTAAAATCATTTAGAATGTTGAACTTGAGTAGATTCTAGATCTTTCAGTTTTATATCCTCTTCAAGAAACATCATGTTGAGCATGGTCTTTTCAAATTCTATTCATCTCAATATAACTTAGAAGTCACATATTATCTTTTAATGTTTTCCATAATTAATATTTTTTATTTTATAAAGTGAATATTAATCCTCTTTCAACTTCTTAGTATTCAACTACAGTTGTTCACCTTTACACCCACCATGCCTTTAAGAATCTTTTAAAATTAGTGAAATACCTCATTAACAACATCCTTGAACACTTAAAGATAAATAATTTTTCATTTCTATTTTAATAAATTAGTGAAATTTTATAATTTCAATGTAAGGTTGATTCAACCTATTCATTCACTGGTTTTTATAGGCTATTGCAACTTCCACCCTTTTAAGCTAATGAATTCGCCATGAAATCATATTTTCCTTTGGTTTCAAATTTTTATCAAATAGTTCATTTTTAAAACAAATTATCACTATAATAATTTCATTAAGAATATTATTAAGATAAAAATTGATATTAGAGTAATAATATTTTACTATTTTTGTCACTTCATGCTCTTTACATCTTCAACTAGAGTCATTAAAAGGATATATATCAACATATTCACTAGATGAGAACTCACCAATTCTTCCACCATTATAAAAAGGATTATTCCCTTTATTCTTCATTTTTTTATTTCATTATTTGACTATTTTATTTTTCTTATCATTAATTGAATGCAAGGGTAATTCCATATGTGAATGAAAATAAATAAAATTTAATCATTCTATATATAGATCTTCAAAAATATGTAATCAATACGTTATTAATCACAATTAAATTCAATGGGTCTTCAAAAATAGATCAAATTATAGGACAAAATTTTATCTAATACCAATTGAAATTCCCATCAGGATCGGTGTAGACACATGGGTGGTGAATAAGGTGTTTCCTATTATTACATTATTATAAACCAACTTTAAACATTTTGACCACATTGGAATTTAAAATCTTCTTCCAGTTCATCAATACGGATATATTTGATGTTTTACTAAGAATCCATCAACAAAATTCATGAAAATAATGTAGATAAATAACAAGTGGTCTTTTTACAACGATTGGATCAAAAGAAAATTCATTTCCTTGGATAGTTTTTCACCCCAATCAATTATTCCCTATTATAATCTGATGTTCGTTATAATTAGTGAAATTTCCTACACTAGGGGAAGTACCATCATGCATAAAAATGAATAATTCTTGAAAGAATTATCTTTTTAGAATTGTAGTAGACTTATCTCAAAAGATTTACACAATTGTTGAAGATTTTTACAATACTTTACAATTACACCCTGATTCAAATAGATTCCATTACTTTACACCATATATATTTTGGTGGTGCCTTAAAAATCCTTTTTATGTTGATCACTATAAACCTAGGGATGTTACAATACCGTAGAATAGAACTCCTTCCTTAAAAACAAATTATTTGAATAATGAAAGATCCCTAGGAACATTGCCATCAACTTGGTCACTACTACAACTCAGATCATTTATCTTATAATAGAACCATTCACCTAAATTTCTCACACAATGAAATCCTATGATATTACAACCTATTATCACCTTAGTATTATTCATGTATCATTAATTCTAACAAATTATGTGTAGAACAATTTAAATTTTGACTTATTCAACATCTTTTATATTTTACTTCTCACAACTTCATCACCTGGGATCTGATCATTATATAGTGTTTGGATCCTTATAATAAATAATTATAAATAATTTGTATCATATAAACATAAAATTTATTATTATTCGATACCTAGATATTTTATTTCTTCAAAACAATCATCGATTCCTATTCTTCTTCTTCCTCAAGTGAGCTATTGAATGTGTCACACTGTCATAACAACTCTCAGATTCTATAATTCAAAATCTCTCACTTTTATTTTCCTTTTATTTTTAGGTGACTCAAAATAGATGTAAAATATTATAAATTTATAACATCCCATTTAATATTTTTGTTACCAAACTCTTTATTTATTCAACAATTGTTATATAGATTGTCTCCCGTGATCAGATTTCATTACCCATGAAAACACAATGTGGATGTGTCTCCACATTTTCGATTTTTATTTTTACCCAATTTACTGTCTCTCGGTATATACAAAGAATTTAATTCTCTTTACTATCTTAATTATAATTAATCATTTTTTATTATGATAATATATATCATCTAGAATCTCCTAGAAGGATCTAGATATCCATTTCATTTTAAACTTATTCTCAAGATACAAATATGATCATTCTCACTATAGTCGAGATTAAATATTCTTTTGAATATATATGATAAATCATTCAAAAAAATTTCATATAATGAGTAGTAATTTCTAATTGGGATGTGGATATCCCTATATTCAGTGTTTAGGGTGTCTCCAAATGGTCACTGTAACAACCCGAACATTTTTAATGATAAATGTTTCCCAGAAATCTTGGTTATATTAATTTTTACTCAATAAAATTAAATCCCCTTAATAATGATGTGAGTATATTTTAAAGATGAGATTCATGTTTTGACCGTTATATGACCATAGTTCAATTATGACCATTGGTCAAATGAATGTTGGAAATATTACACTTAATAATAATTTTAACATTATAATTAATATTATAAATAGAAATGATAATGGTAATTTAATATAGAATAAAGTATTGATGGCCCCATCCAGTAGAGTCATTCCCCATGAATCCCATTTGTTAGAACATGGGATAGAGGTAGCGCCGCTAGGATTCCATCTTGACCAAGCCCAAGTCGAGCTTCGACAAGTTAATCTTGAACGAAATCGGATATAGGATAATCTCAAGTTAGTGGAGATTACAACTCAGGCAATGTTATCCTAGCCTCCCCAAGAGTCTGTCACCATCACAAACCTTACCCTTAGGTCGTATGATGGTGTTAAAAGGGTGTATGAATTGCGTCCTTAGTTATATAAAATGTAATACATTTGTTTAAATAAAATTTTTTATTTCACCATTCTAGATTTAAGAATAGTTTTTCTTAATAAAATATATGTTTAATTTAGATAAATTGATTTTACACGTAAAAATTTTTCTCTTCAAAGATATCTCATATTTAGATAATTATTATAGTAAAATAAACATCTTTTTTTAATTTCAAATATAAAAATCAATATAGGGTGAATTTTTAGTATTTTTCTAATAAGTTTCACATTTTTTATGAATATTGAAAAATAATATATTTTTTATTTATATATTTATTATACAATAAATAATTAATTCTGTAAAATGATTTTTGAAAAATGGACATACACAGTTGTTATCCGTATGATATTTAGAGTCTGATAGGATGAACTAATTTTTTTATGAATAGTAACTTGACCCTTTGGAATAGTGTTGTCACCCTTATATATAGTAATATAACCAATGGAATAGTAACCTCGCCTATGGAAGTATAAATATATTTTAGTAACCTTAAATATTAATGTGATATAATTATGTCACAGTATAAGTAAATAGATTCTTTAGAAATTATTAGTTAGTATTAGTATTTTTTATAAAACATAAATGTTTATTCACAAATATAATGATTTAAAATAAAATTAATTTTCATAAAATAGAATCGTATGTTAATATATTTTCTATATGATTATAAGTTAGTTTTATAATAGCTTATTATTGTTTCAAAGTGTTATAAAATGAGTCATAATTATAGAATTGGTTTTTTAGAGTAAATAATGATTTTACTTAAAAAATGGACTTCTCCTACTTATAAAATAATTTTCATAACATGGATTTAATTTTTTAATTCATGACATCGATAGAGGTTATTTTAAATTTATGAGAATTTTATAAAATATTATGTTTTTTAGTGAATAGTATAAATAAAATTTTGAGTTTTCAGTATGTTTAATGACATCTTTAATGATATAATGAGTAAGATAAGATGTTGGTAGAATACTGTGTATTAAAATATTATATTATTTATCCCAATTGACCAATACCAAGTTCAAATAACATGGTAAAGCTCATGGTATTTCAAATACCACTACTGAGGTGTCCTTAAAAATAATAAAAAAACTCCTTAACTTTATCTATAAATATCCACCCATTACTCCATTATATTTCATTCAAAAATATTTATGATAGAATATATGATAGTATTACCTCCCCTGTATTCCTACCTAGGTGTCATCATATCCCCAGTGAACCGATCTTCAAGTTTTAGGAGTCACACTTTAATGTAAAAGAAATCTCAAATTCTCTTTTCCTTTCAATTTTCTTTTTATGAGTTATGTCCTTGAAATTTCCATAATATATTCTTCTAACAAATTTATTATATACATTTACTATAATAAGAATATTTTTTTAATGATACAACATTTCCCCCCTTCGTTTTTATGTTTTCTAAAACCACTTTTCATACCAGTTATACTGCCAGTTTTTTGTCTCAAAATTTATCTCGTTTTACCAAGAAATTATTTAATTTTCTATTTTAAATAGAAAGACATATTTCTTCTATAGAGTTATTCACATAGATGTAAAAATTATATTTTTAATTATGTTATTTACATACATGAAACCCTATTCCTTTCTCATGTGTTTAAAATTTCTAAAGGATATTGTATTTAAGAACATTCTAAAATACCATGATTTCAATATGAAACTCATTTATTTTACTCTCTATGGGTTATTTATGTAATTTTTTATGATATATCTAGATAAAATTAATTATGATATATAAAGGGTATTCCCTGATAACACTCTAATGCATTGGGTAAGGAATTTAATTTCCATAGATGACATGTTTTATGATACCCTAGTGAATAACCTTAGTAATTTTTATGAGACATTAGTGATAATTCTTGGGGATATTCTTATGAATGAATCAATTAAAGGTTTTATACTCATTTCTATGCTATGATACATGTTATTTTTCTATATTACCCATGTTATCTTTTTCATTTCATGTTTATATTCTTCGTGTTTTTATCAATGATTCTCAAGATCACATGTAAAATGTTTCACTTTTTTTCTCTTACTAGGCCTTCTTATCACCCTTTCCATTCATTTATGTCCCTAAGAAATGATATGAAGTAAATTTTAATAGGATGAAGCTTTAATAATCTTTTTATGTTGAATAGAATAATTTTTTATGTTTTCATGTGTGATTTACCTTTTATCCATGATACTAAACTTTAAAAGATACTATGTTTGTAAAATGATGCGTAATGTTGTGTAATAAAAATACGAGATTCCATAGTCACCAAAAAAATTCAACAATGTATTATCTAATATTTTGGTATCGTTAATTAAAATAAAAACACCATGACATACTCTATATCATACTATGACCGACTATTTTTTAGAGTTGAAAATTTTACAGAATATTATTAGAATAAATGATAGAAAAATCTTTATAGCATAATATTGTTCACATCTTTTCCCCCTATGGAATAGTCTCATTTCATGTAGTTTGGAAAATTTTATTCTCTACCCACTTCCTCCATCACTTGAAATGATAATCTTCTTTTAACATCAGTATGGTTTGATTTAATGAACTCATATTGAATGACATTCATTCTCATTTAATATGATATTAAATTTCATTGATGATTAGTAATGAGAATCCTATGAATTAATATATATTCAGAATAATAATTCTAAAAACTCTAACTATCATAAATATTAAACTTTATTTAAGTCATTATTATTCTACATCACTTCTATGTAGGTCCTCAGTTACACTTACATAGCTCTTGAAAACATGGGATTCCATTGACATAACTCACCTAACATTATTTTTTCCCATACATAGGTCATATGGAAAATTAATTTCTTTTACATTCATATTGGTAAAGTTTGTGTACCTCAACTTAACCTTAAACTGATATGTATACTTTCCTTTATAAATACATTGTATTTGACTACTAAATTTTATGTTGAACTGGTTGACCATTATATAGCCTATTTTAAGCTTTGGTCACCTTTACATGGGTCACATGTATTTCATACTAACTTTAAATTACATTAAATTGACCATTATGAATCTCTTTATTGGTAAATTGTATAGTTATATAGATAATAAAGTTTTTGACTCACCATTATGTAGAGAGTTGTCTACTTTTACAGAAACATTTGAAACATAGAGATTCCTTTTCAAAGATATAGATATAGCTTTACACAAAAAACTAAATTCAAAATCTACCCATATATAGGTGTAAGTTAACTTCACATAGGGTTTCATTTCAACTTAAAAACAATTCAGCTATCTCCATGGAGTATCCAAACCATCCAAAAAATCAACTACTAGATGTCTACACTGATTTAACTATCTTTTAACCATTATACTCCTAGGGTGGTTTTTTCAATTTTTTTTTTGTTCCCTCGCCTATTTTAATGATAGTCATTCACTTCATTTAGGATTTCCTAATTAGTATCCATCTTTAAGAGTCACTTCTAAAACACTTTAAAATTACTTTAAATGAATTTGTAAATTATTTGAATAATTTTGATGTGCTTCAACACAATTTTCAAATCATCCTTGTAACAAATATACTCAGCATTGAGTTATTAAATGCGTCTCACAGTATTTATCACTCACAACTCCACCTCATCCTTTATGAAACATCATTTAAGTATTTTAAAACATTTATTTCATTAATCATTACAAGAAAAATGGTAGGATTTTTCCTCTAATACATGTTTCCATTATCTCTCCATTTAATATAGTCATTAATATTATGAATCAAAACATATACAAGTTATTCACCTATTCTGCACATAAATTCTTATGGGGATATTGTATATATCACATTCACACACCATGACATGTGCCTTTTACATGAGGTCCAATTTGAAAATAATATTATTTATCTTTCCTTTATTTTATAATAGTATAATCTGATTTCATGTACAATGTAATAGACAATGATTTTCTATCTAATAACACTTGACTCTTGTCTCACTGAATATTAGTTTATCATTCATCATATGTCTAAGATACTACATAAATATATCTAGATAGGTATTTAAGAAACAAATAACTCCAATTCCATTTCCCACAACAATGGATAAAACCTTTAAAATCCATGTAATGGGTGGATAATCCTTCCATTACCCATGTTCTACAAGAAAATATTGACTTCCACATTAAAAATTTAAAACAAATACTATAAAATCATCATATAATCCATAATTTCACTTCAAAATGGAATAAAACTATTCCCCCACACCCTATTAATTAGGTTTATATTTTATTAATATTATTATAATTTTATAAATTAACAATCATTATATCAACATAATTATACATGTTCAATTGACACATACAAAATAAAATATAGAATCCCATCCATTATTTCATTTTAAAATAACAATACTTGAATATCCAAACATCCATATCCTTGTCGTGTGATCCCAAATAACCTATATTTCATCAAACGACACCAATTATCAATCCAATAAATATGTTAACCACTTACCTCTTCTTAAAGTTAAAACATGAATAAAATAATTTTGCAATAATCAAATTAATAATAACAAACCCACCATAATTCAATCCACTAACTAAAATAACCAATCAATCACTATAGATCACTCTAAAATCATCAGGATATCCCTCTTTGTAATCTAGATCATCTAAAAATAGGGATTGTATAAATGAAAACCAACAGGGACTTTGAATTTATAATTATTTTAATACACACCAAACTATAGTGTGGATTACCAAATGATAGCATGATTTAGGCTAGTCGTGGGTTATCTATACACCATGGTGACTTGACTCTCCAATTACTTTGAAAATTTTCTAGCTATTTTCCTTCCTAACATAATATGTATTAACTTAAACAATATGTTAAAAATATACCCTATCTTAATTTCCTTGAACCCCTCTTTTAATATTACTTAAAACCAAAACAGCCTAATTTGAAACTATATCATTTTTTATAAACCACAATCACAAACCATGAAGTTTTGTTTTTAGGTTTCCAATAATGGCTCCCTAAAAATATGCTATAAAATGATGGAATATAGCTCAATATTTTTTCGCATACAACATCATAGTGGATAAAAATGATGTAATTTCGCCCCCCAAATTTATCCAAAACAAATCCAAGGATTCACTACCCTATGAAATGATGAAATTATATAAACAAAGGTGTAATGAGAATAAATCGCATGATGTTTTCCTCCAAAACTACAAATGTCAGCTTAAATTTCAAAATGCATTCTAAGCACACACACTCCTCATTTAATAAATCAAAATTAAAAAAGGGATTTATATAAAAAACCAATACCTTCATAAAGGTCAAAATATAATCTTAAAGAGGTTATTCACTCAAATTTTACTAATAAGTATTGTGCAAGATTATATCAATAATTTGATACGAACAATCCATTCCTAGAACATTCCCAAAAACTATAGAAGCACAACAGGGAGCCAAAACTGGTGTCCTATAATACCTTATATAAAATATGTGGTCTATATGATAATTATATATTTATATAATCATAGTATTCCAATTATATAACCCATAATGTAAAAATAAAATTGACAAAAGTTTCCCCTTATCCAAAACCAATGCAGTATATGGACAAGTAAATAAATAGCCTCCATCCCAACTCACTAGAAAAAATATTCCTAAACCATTAGCCTCTAGTAAAATAACTCCAAAAATATATTAAAAACTGATCATGTAATAAAACATTAAATAGTATATTATACATGAAAACCCATCCATGTTTGTAGGTGTGGGGGTGAGTCTAATGACCAGTTATGATTTCCATGCGAATCTTAACCCACTAAGTGCTCATGATCAAGTTGATGACTATGAAATTTTGTGATTATGAGTTCTACTCAACCTAATTGAAACAAATATCATGTAAAAATCCAATATCTTAAACCCTATGTGTTATTACAATTGTGAATTACCCTACACACTCATGGACATAAACCAGTAATACCCAACTACAGACTAAAACTAACCAGCCTGTCACTAAAGGTACACCTATCTAGACCCCCCATTATGGATTCCATAGGTCGACAATATCCTATCACATTATAAATAATCATAAAATTTTCTTATCTTAAATCTAGAATGGAACCCACTCATCAAAGGAACACTTAACCCATCAACCATCCCACCACTTATACAAAATTTAAAAATTAAATATCACAGGAAATAAAAATAATTGTAAGAAATGAAATGATAATTGATCAAATATGGTTAAATATTCAATATATAATGTCTAATGACAATTTAAACAATAATTGAAGTCAAGTATGATCTAAAATTAGATATAATAATATAATTGTAATTCCTTGATAAAAAATAGGAAGAAAAAGATTGAGAACCAACCAAAAGATATAATATTGATCCCATCTTTCATATTGTACCTCATCTCACTGCATTAATATTTTATAAAATTGAGTTTCAGATTAATAATAGATATTTCCATCCTATGCATCAAGATTATTCAGAAGGGTTGGATCCCACTACACTATCATATAACATTTTCCGCTACACAATGATTTATTAAATTTAACAGCTAAAGAATTATAAAAAAAACAACATGTGTTATATCTATTATCTTACTATGGTTCATCTTAGAGGAAAAAAATACTCCTCTAATGTAGTTATTATCTCATTCACTTGTAGGAATCACCCATCAATCCAGTATCTGAATTCATTATCATGTAGTGTCTAATAACCGATGTGGAAGAGCACCACTAGATGTGACACTGCTAAAACATAGACATATCATTATCTATCCAAATGAACTTGTAATAAATATTTAATGAACCTCATTTTAGAAAAAATATTCAATTTTTTAATATATTTCACCACCGTGGTCTAGTTATGTAACAATAAAATCCTTAACTAGGTAGAAACATGGGTAGTCAGTTTATATATAATTTTTAATATCCAACCATATGAATTGGGTAATTCACTCTATCTATTTTCGAATATCATGGACAAATATTTGATAAAACAAGACAAATAAAATATCCAAAAAATAACCTTATACATTTTTTCGAACAATAATGGGTATAATAAATACATTAAAAAACACTTCCCACAAGATTCATGCAGATCATCCACAACATCTGTCTTTCAATACTATGAATCGAGAATCTTCTTAAGTCTATCACATGATCAAAGAAAAATCTGGTGTGATCAAACATCAATGTGTCACTAAATCTCTTCATATTGTCTCAAATAATTAGGGGAACCTATGATTACTATTATTTTATCCAATACTAAGGTTTACATAAATGTTCCAAAATAACATAAAGTCAACATCAAATCCACTAGACATCTCAGAAAAGTGTAAACAATCCACAACATATGGGATGATATAAATACAGTGAACATATATTATCATGTGTCATATTGTAATAAGATTAGAAATATAATACATCCAATAACTCAAGAGTTCATAGAAGCACACATTCTTTTAAAAATAGGCCACCACCTTGACATGGATTTACAAAATAAACCCTTTACCAAAATATTTATTCATTGAATTTTTTTGTGACACAATTTATAGACCTATTTTTATGAATCATTTAAAGGAATAAAATAATATCTTTACAAAATAGATTTAATTGGTAAAAATCTTGTGGAAACCCTCTTTGAAAATCATCAATTTACTTTTTGAAACAAAAAATATAATATATTAATTTTAAATCAATTTTTCGAAGTGGAATATAAAAATCAATCATTTCCTTTAAAATAATATATAAATTTTCAAAATTTTCATTTTAAATGATATTTTGAAGTGTTAAATCATACTACCCATGAAATGTATTAAGTTTTACTCTAATATTTATTCGACTATGGTGCTGTCAAGTGAAATTTTTAGTCTATCAATGCATTCCTTTTTTATTTTTATGATAAAATGTTGTATATTTAATTTATAGTGTCATATAAAGTCACATAATAATTTTTATCATAATAATAATAATACATGAAAATAATATAACAAATAGAAAATCCATACAAATCCAAAACATAAACATATTCTATTATTAAAATTCCCCTACCTTACATCTCATTCCATTTACCGATCAACACTTACGTTGGCCCTCCTTGATGTTAAGGAGTACCTATCGTATCAGGAATCACAATTTTTCAATTACTAAAAAATCTATAATTTTTCCAATCTATAAAAATGCTCCCGTATAATGTCATAAAATTAAATCCTTGAAAAAATAGGTTAATATGAAAGAAAATGGACCCCCAGTTCACCTATAAGAGAAAATACCAATTCTTAAACCTAAATCAATAATAATTTTTACCAAATTTTAGGGAGAACCAATTGGAAACTCATTAGGATGCTCATAGATATCTAAATTACATGTAATGATGTTTTTTCATCCCCTATATTCCCCGCCTAGAAAGTACTAATCAAATATTTTTTATCTCTTAGTTATTTCATTGCAATTTGGTGTATTAAAATGTATATTGCTTAAATTAATTATCATTAATCATAAGAGAATAAGGATAATAGTAAATAATGAAGAGAAGTTATGATTTCACCTATATATAGTATAATAAATACCTCTGGATCAATCTCTATTTGAGGAGAAACATGAGAAAATTGAGTTTTAGAAAGGGGGATAAGATAGATAAAATAAATTCCCCATTGTTTCTATAATAACACAAAATAAAGGGAAGACTATATTTAAAATATGATTATGTACCTAAAAATCTAGAGCACCACCAGATATATAGTGTCTCTCATCTGCCACAAAATGGATTACCATGTACTCAGTGGAAAACTAGTGGTGTAACAATATTGTCTTGCCAGTAGATACAATATGAAATTATACTAGGAACTGAGTGGATTGTTAATACAAAGTATACATTACATTTGTAACACCGCATCTTAGATTTCAATCTTACATCCTGGACCGATGGTTCCACAGGACCTTAGGAATGCCACTATAATTTCAAGAGGCTACTGACTATATGAAAGAGTATATGAGTTGCTTGGGAGACTCCAATCAAATATCATCACATAAAATAATAGGTAAATCATTGAATCGATATAATCACTAGAATAATTATAAGGATATATAATGAATAAAGAAGTATCAATGAATAAATATATCCAAATAATATAATAGTAATTATACCCTTTTCCAACCTTCATACAACATACAAAAATTAAAACCCATTGGATGGTCATGGAAAAAAATTAAACCAATGTAAAAAAATTGGGGAGACTCAACTATAAAACCCATTTCATTCCCAAGTCCAACCTACAAAATCTCTATCTGAAAATCTTATCCAGGTTACACGAATATCCTGACATTTGAAAGTGGAACAAAAATATTTACATCTTCCCTAAAGTAACTCAGAAAGGTGTGATAAATAAATACTATTAGGACAACACCAATGGAGTTACTCTAATATACCACAATATATAGTGTCTTTATGCTTTGAAAATAAATATACATCACAAAGGAATATAACTTAGGTAATCATGTGTTATCCTAGCCACCATGACACCTAATCTCATATATTATATACATTTCTATTTGAGGAAATCATATATGAATATAATTGGGACCATTACCTATCACCCAAGTAAAGGACCTATCATTATTTCATGACCACTACCCTCTCACAAAAACTAATTTCTCATACCATGTACTGATATAATATACTATCTTATTTGATACCACGTCCTACTCACTTTGGAAGAGGTCCAGAATCTATGACCCAAATCACATCACATACCATCATCCTGTTACTTAGGGTGTAGTTCTAAACCATTCCACAAACCACATCACAGAAAATGTTGTATTCTATAAGGATAATACACAATATGAGGTCTCATAACCACACTGTGCATCAATACCCTCTCACATTGAGTAACAAATGCCCACTGCCTCTAATTGTGGGTTAAGCCCCACAATAAAATCTTGAACAAATATCCTCTCACCCAATATGGTCCATGACAACACCCTTACACACATGGAGAAATCTCTAATAATGTATAATCATAATCTACTAGATCATAGTCTGGGAAAACACACACACAAAAACAATGGAAACATATATGAGGCCACACCCTAGACTACAAAGTCTTACATAACTAGAACATCAATATAAGATTTTCTGAAACAAAAATCTTCATGAATATCCTTATCATGTATCACTATACTAAATAACCTAAAGCCTAACCATTGGATATACAACATAACACGAAGAATTTTGAATCCCATATTCCATAATCCATCCATAACCATTCTCATCTATCACACTCGATAAATCTAATTAAAAACATCCCTCTAAAGATTAACCTAGACACTAAGGTAACTATAGAATCAAACCACAACTCCCACTTATATCAGTAGAACCCATGAAATAATCCCAATGCATAACTGGAACACAGTCCACTTTGAAAACATTCCACACCCTATATCGATATAGTCTCTATGGGGAAATCGGAAATTAATCTACCAATAATGTCCCCTTCAAATAGAAATCCATGCTATTCCAAGAACCACTATACCATAAGAACTGAGAATACTTAACATATCTCAGACATTACAAACCCTAAGGACCATTCCTTAATTAACACCCATCGATCATACACCAACTATATTGTACATGAAACCCCCTTAAGCCCATGCCATTATATAACTGATACCACTCTTTTAATAGAGAACTTAATCCCAAGGAAACTATGTGTCCATCATTAATACAATAAAAATTAGTTTTTGTTTCCATAAGACACACCTGAAAAACCTTCCAAAAACTACATGAAGCATTTCCCTTCATAGAACCTCTACCGAACAACTCTGTCACGTGAGAGATTATAAATAATCACATACGACTTCAACCTCAGTAATTCAAAATTAATTACACGATTACCAATCACTATAGGGTCCATTAGAACTAACTAGTAGACTATACCCTTAGAATAATTTATCCTATTCCACTCCAAAAAAAACCATACTTACATTACATAGTCATTCCATAACAATGAGGATCTACCATAGCCTTCCATAATATCTGAGATTCACCTGACCACATTAAAAAATTATCAACCCTATAACCCCTCCCATATCCATGTACACCGCAAAATAATGTTACATATAGTGAAATATGCAATAAATCACTGGACCCAGAAGGTCAGCAAGGAATAAGGGCTTGGGTGGATCAAAAAAAGGGAGCTATAGCTTCAAACACAGGTTCAAATGAATTGTTTATTTTGAAATTGTTAGGGTTTAGCCAACTCTGATACTTTTATTGTCCTTAAGAGATTTATTATTACTCATAAACCAAAACTTTTTTGCATTACTGAACTGAAAATTAATTTTTCTTCAAAATACTTACACTTGTGTTATTTTGGTTATAACTTCCTTGGTGCTTGCAAGGATGGTATTTCTACTGAATCTCTCTGGATATTTTACCACTCTTCATTGCAATTTGTTAATGTTATTAAAACTTCTGACCAAATTTTTACCTGTGCCTTTTCCTTTTCTAGAGTGCATGTGATTTGTACCATGATATATGCTAAAAATAGATATCAAGATCGCAGACCCCTCTAAAATGATCTTCTTTCTCTATCCAACTATATACAAGATCCTTGGTTGGTGATCGGTGATTTTAACTTCATCCTCCTCCCAAGTGAAAAAATTGGTTCGTCTCACTCTCCCATCTCCTCTAGAGAATTAAAAACCTCTATTGAGGATTGTAATCTCATTGAAATCAACCTTACTGGTGCCAAGTATACATGGTATAGGAAGTTCCTCAATAGGATAGTGGCTAGTAAACTTGATAGAGCTTTCACTAACACTACTGCCCTTGATAAATGGGACTCTGTTTCTAGTATTATTTTACCCAAGATCAACTCTAATCATCATCCCATTCTTGTTAGCTTCTTTTCTAAGGGTTCAAAATCTCCCCTCCCCTTTAAATTTAACAATGCTTGGGCTGCGGTCCCTGAGTGTTCCAACATGATAAAATATTCATGTGATGGCATGCAGCACCAAAATTACCCTTTTTACTACATTGCTAAATTTAAATTTCTAAAATAGAAACTTAAGAATTGGTGTTTCTTTAAAACAAAACAGCTTGATGCGGATATCTCCTCTTTGGAAAGTGACCTCAGTCGCGTTCAGATTTCCATTACCCACTCTGATTTCTCTCTTGATCCTCAAGCTAAAATCACTATTTCTCTGAAGCTCAATTCTCTTTTGAAGCTCAAAGATAACATGTGTAAACAAATTTTTAAAACCAAATGGTTATTGGATGGTGATATAAATACTAAATTCTACAACTCTCTCCAAAGAATCAGGAAAATCTGTAGACCCCTTAACTTTCTTAAGGTGGATGAAACTCTCCTTGACTCTGAGGAAGCCATTGCTAATCATGTAGTGAATTACTATCACAATATGTTTAACAGTCTGGTGGTTAGTAAGGATCTTCTTCCAGAAATCATCCCTACCATGGTCACTTCTGAGGAAAATGAGCATCTCTTAAGCATTCCTATGAACCATGAAATCAGAGACACGGTTTTCAGTCTCAACCCAGAGAGTGCTCCGGGTCCCGATGGATTTAACAATGGTTTCTTCCAGCAATACTGGGATCTCAACCATGTGGATGTTTGAAAATTGGTTAAGTCCTTTTTCTCCAACGGTGTTCTTCCTCATGGGATAAATTCCCAATTTCTTACTCTCATTCCTAAAGTGGACAATGCTACTGAGATTCATCTTTTTCATCCTATTGCTCTTATTAACACTCTCTATAAAGTCATTACTAAACTTCTTTCTAACATACTCTCCTCCATTACCAACAAAATTGTCTCTTGGAATCAATTTGGTTTTATCAAAGGAAGAACTATTCAAGATTGTATATGCCTTGCCTCGGAATGTACCAATTTTATGAACAAAGTCACTAGAGGAGGAAGTGTGGTCATTAAGCTAGACATCAGAAAAGATTTTGACACTATGGACTGGAACATTATTTTAAAGGTTCTTAAAAGCTTTGGGTTTAATGACTATTTTAATACCATGATCTGTACCCTTCTTGACTCTGCCTCCATATTTGTGTTGATAAATGGGTCTCATAAAGGCTATTTCAAATGCTCCAAGGGGGTTAGGCAAGGAGACCCTCTCTCTGCCATTATTTTTTCTATTGCCGAGGATTACTTAAGTAGACTCCTTACGAGTCTTGTTAATCAAAACAAGATAAATCTCATTCAGGATTCTAGAAATTTAAATGTTCCTACACATATTTTATATACTGATGATATTATTTTATTCTTGAAGGGTGATAAATGGAACATTCATAACCTCAAAATTTCTCTGGCCCATTATGAAGATATTTCAGGACAAGCTATTAGTTGGAACAAATCCTTTGTTTTCTTTGGAAAAAAATTTCCCCTGATAGAAAAAATCACATTATTGATTACTTAGGAATCAAAGAAGGCTCTTTCCCTTTTACTTACCTGGGTGTTCCTATATTTTGGGGAAGACCTAAATCCAGTTATTTTCACAACATCATTGATCAAATCATAAATAATTTATCTTCTTGGAAGGGTAAATCTATTTCTATGGCTGGAAGAGTCTGTCTTGTTAAGTCTACAATTGTTTCCAAGATGGTTTACTCAATGATGGTTTATAACTGGCCAGCCAGTCTTCTCAAAAAAATCAACGTTTACATCAAAAATTTTGTTTGGACTGGTAGTACGATTGAAAGAAAACGTGTCACCATACCTTGGTCCACTTTTTGTAAACCCCTGGATAAAGGAGGTCTTGGTATTAAGAATCTTAAGCTCTTTAATGAATCTCTGCAAGCTAGAATGACTTGGAACCTGATTCATAGAAACTCTGACTCCTTGGACTTTCTTAAGAAAAGATTTGTTACCAAAATTCGGAATGGTAACCTAGGTTACATCACCTCTTCCATATGGCCATCCATTAAACACTCTTTTCTCAAAATCATGAACAATTCCAGATGGATGGTTAGTGCTGACTCCTCTATGAATTTTTGGATGGAAAACTGGACTGGTGTTCCTTTAATTTCTATGCTAACTTCCACCACTAGTATTGAGAACACCAACTCGACTATCAGAGAGGTTATCAACTCACATGACATCATCCTTTCGGGTCACATAAGTCACATTATCGATAACTATCCTTTTTCGTACACTGATGATTTCCTTATTTGGGAACATGCTTTTAATGGAGTTCTTGACTCTAGAAACTTCTACAAAAATATTTTTAATGCTTCTGTCTCCAGCTTTTCTTGGTTGAAATCTTTTAACAAACCTTGGATCAAACCCTCGCGCCACTCTCTCATTTGGTGAGTTGTGCATAATAGAGTCCCCACTGATGTGTGTCTTTAATCTTTTGGGATCTCTCTTTGCTCTATATTTCATCTTTGAAACCAACACCGCGAGGATGCTAATCATCTGTTCTTGTCTTGTGCTATAGCTGCAGCTCTTTGGAATTACATTTCTAACATTTTTGGTTATAGATGGTATCTTCTTGCTACTATCAACTCCCAACTTCAGCATTGTGTGACTTGGGATTTCTCCAAGAAAATCAGAAACCTTTTCTTGGATGCGGTGGCTGAACTCATACATGTGACCTGGTATGGTAGAAATAATTTTATCCATAATAATTTCTCTTTCAATCGCAATGTAGGTAAAATGTGTATTCTCATTGCCATTAAGGATTCTGCCTCTCTTCATAAGGATCATTGTGAAAACTCTGTTGGGGATTTTGAGATCCTTCACCGACTTCAGATTACGGGCTCTTATAGGCAACCTCGACGTACTTTTGAGGTTTTTTGGAAAGTCCCTCTTCCTAGTTGGATCAAAGTGAATGTCGAAGGTGCTTCTAGAGGAAATCCGGTTCCAGCAGGATGTGGTTCCATCTTCAGAGATTCTCTTGGCAGATGCCTTGGATGCTTCTTCAGTGGATGTGGTACGGCCTCGGCTTTAGAAGTAGAAATGTTAGTCATCATTAATTCTATATATTTTTCCAAGAAAAAGGGATGGATCAAGCTGTGGATTGAATGTGATTCAACCACGGTTTTCCAAGCTATCTGGAAGGGGGTGGTACACCTTGTATGGCCGCTTACCTCTCGATGGATGAAATGTCTTGCTTCGCTCATGGATCTCAACTACATTTCCACACACGTGTTTCGTGAAGAGAACATGGTTGCGGATAGTCTAGCTAACAAGGTATTCAATAAGGTCACTACCTGGTTGGATGATTTTCCTGATGACTTACTCCCTCTTCTTAATAAAGATTGTAATAAGATTCCATCTTTTAGACTTTTGTAGTTCCCTTTCTTTTATTAATAAATTGTTCCTCGGTCTTCGACTAAGGCACCACCTTTTAAAAAA
Source organism: Viscum album (assembly GCA_963277665.1). NCBI lineage: Eukaryota > Viridiplantae > Streptophyta > Magnoliopsida > Santalales > Viscaceae > Viscum > Viscum album. Next base: position 1,154,849,144 of record OY728135.1, read on the forward strand.
AACGTACATAAAAACCTTATGTTTTATTTTATTTGATATCATTATTTATTTTTGCCTTATTTTCATGAAATTGATAAAATAGAAAAAATTACTTAAATTGAATGTTATTTGAAAATAGTAGAAAATTAGAGTAACTAGGAGAAGGAATGTACCTTAGACTCTTTAAGATAAACCTTATGATTGGCATGGAACAATGATCAATTAATATATGGACTTCAGGGTTTCCAAAAACTGTAGAGGTAGTGTGGGAGAAATATTAGAGAGAGGTTCTTCTTGGGATGGATTTAAGCAACATGTGGAGGTGGTAGGGTATCCCATTAAACCATAATTTTTTTTTAAAAATACTTTTCAAAAAGGGTTGAATCATGAAATGATAAAGGGTTCATAATGAAACACTCCTGCATGTAATGCATTGTGGTGTAACTCTTAGTATCATTCAATAACTCCCACCTCCTTGGAAGAACTAGTAAATCCTAAACAAGTGCATCATGGTGCAACATAAACTTCATTCTGGTGTGATGCATCGCCTCAGACACCTTACATGACTCAAAAAAAAATTCCACCTACCCCCCTCTTCATTCAGACATCACTATTTAAATTTAAATGGTTTTCGAGTGAATCACCACTTATAGAAGAATTCCAATTTACACTAAAAAACTCTTCAAATCTTCACCCGGCACCCCTAACAACTTCTAAAACATGAATACAATTCACAAAAACACCTCTTAAAGGTTTCCTCATCACATAATTATAATATGAACCCTCATTATCATATCACCCCATATTATGGGACTTGATATTCAAATTTCATATGAATTTTATCAATCCATAATGAAAAATTCCATTAAAAACATCATACAATGATTCTTCTCACACCCTAGAAGTCATGATGGTCTTCCAACCCTTAAATGTTTCAAAAATTTCATTCAATTATTCACTATATGACCATATTATAACTTTTAATTCCAATCATTAATTAATTGTGTTATTACAAAAAACATGATGTATTTTTCACCAGAATCCTCAATACTCAATCACTGAGACACTTATTGAGCATTCCATGATCACCATAAACTCACATGAGTTGTTCAACTATGAATTATTCATTGACCTCGCAAGAATCCAAAATTTATCTTCCAATTACCAACTCATATACAACACTCCAATACCAAGATGGTAAATAAACTCAATAATAAAATATTAAGCACTGAAACACTTACAACCATTTAATCCTTGAGCATAGAAATCCCTTCCCTATAATAACATACTATAACTGGATGATATCAATAATAGTTCCCCCACTCTATGAATAACTTAAAAAAACCACATCCTACGTCATCCAATTAAAAAAACTATTTTCCATATATGAATACCTAATCCATATATCAAACACCTTCCCCCTAAGCATAAATTATTTTATCTTTCTTCTTAATCAGCAAACAAACTAAAAACCCATTTGTATCAATCTGCTACTAGAGTTCCCACTAATGACATTACTTTAATATAAAATCCCATAAACATTAAATTATCACATATTAATGTTGTATACCAATTCTATCTCACAGCCAATACATTCATAGGAGCACGTATCATGTGGAGAACTAGATATGATAACTCATCCACTATTTTCACATCGATTCGATTCCTAGCATCAATAAGTTAACTATATTCAATATTACCTTCTTACATACAGGTATTATACCAATGAACATCAGTATAATCCAAATGTGTACCTCAATAAAATATTATCCTGTGATTTACTTGAGACATCATCATCTCTATGCTCAAAATTATATATAGGGAACTCCCCGCCATAGGATAACCCATATCTTCATTTTGTTAAACCTATCACACCCGAAAACTACCACTACCTAAGGACTTCCATAGAAAATACATGATAATTAAAACCCAAAAATATCATCCCAAGAGCCTTGATCTAGGGTTATGAAAATTATATACTAACCCAAACAACCCTCGACTAAATGAAATGACTCTCGATCATCACCGCTGGTGGAAATTCACCACACATGAGAATAACATTTCTTTTCCCAATATCCAATAAATCATCCATTCTTACCACAACACCAACTCACTGAAATATATAACACATAAAAATCAATAAAAATATTTCCAAATCCTCAAATAACCTATTATTATTTCCATGGAAATCTTCATTGATTAAAAATACAATGTCCTACTTCATGAATTAGACACCAAGGGCTCAATAGATTCATAATGAGCACACTCCCTAGGAATATCAATAGAAAACAACCCCAAATTGATATTTAATGATTCAATTCCCATTGGTAATAAATTATCCACACTATTATATTCACATGAGGGTCATATCTCAATGACCAATCCATATCTCATGGTTCCTTGAAATCTTAAGAGCCCATTCCTTTCATCTGAAATATGTTTATCCAAGAATTTCATGTATGTACCCAAAGTTTAATCAACTAAAATTAATTTCTTATAATTATGTCATTAAATCACAAAAAAAATAAACTACCACATACTATGTGACTATTAGACATAATATTTTCACTTATGTTTTTTGAATTTTGAAAATACGACATACATAATAGTGATCAGTAAGTTATTTGGAGTCTGAAATGATACACTTAATTTTTGGTGAATTATAACATATTCGTATAAATATTAATATACCGTTATAAATAGTAAATATTTATAATGAATAGTAACCTCACCCTTGAATGTATAAAAAAGGTTAGGCATTTTATAAGTTATAATAAGATCATAGTATAAGTGTTGGTTTTTTTAGTCATAAATATTTAATTACAATATTATGAATAATGAAATAATATAAATGGAAATATATTTTCAACTTAATATAATCATAAATTATTAATTTATTTTCTTATAGTTATAAGATAATTTTATGTGACTTTGATTAATTTTTCAATGTGTAAGAAAAGAAGTTTTAATTTCAAAGATTATTTTTTCAAGTAAATTATGATTTGAATTAATATTTATATGCTTTATATTTATAAAATTATTTTTAAAAAATGGTGTTCATTTTTTGATTATACACGTCAAAAAAAGTTTGCGGTGAATTTTGGGATTTTTCAAAAATACATGATTTTTTGTTGAAAAGTAAAATAAAATATTTTACAATAAATTCTAAATAAAATAATTTATGCATCACACATGAGTCATGGATAATGTAAATGGACATTGGTTGAAAATGACATGAAATTATAATAATTTTTGTCACATGAATTAATATTATTCATAATATAGAGAAAAAATATTAAACTAATGATTAAAATAATGGGAAACCCCTCTTCTCATCCACTATAAAACCCCCCTCACCCCTCTTCTCATCACTCCTCTCAAGCCTTGTTAGATGAATAAATTCTGCTCAAATCTATCCTTAAGACCCTTTCCCACGTCCATCAACTCTTGGTCTCTTCAAAATAACAAATCCTCTCCCCTGAAGAGGTTTTCAAAGAAGATATATTCTAGAGGTAATTTCCTCTATTCATTTTTTTTAATTACTTTCAAGTTCCTTTCATTCATTTTCTTTCCACACATCCATTTCTCCAAATTTAATTATAAGTCTAGTTTTTTAAATGTACATGAATGTTTTTATGATATTGGAATATATCATCATTTTCACTTCTTTACCCTCATTTTATACTAGAAATGAAAACACCATCTGAGGTGTGTTAATTTCTCACATCCAAGGATGATGGGTTTTCAATTTCTGCCAACCTCTGAAATTCTAGCCATGATACCATTTTTATAGTTTAACCAGACTATAATCTGAGTTTTATGTCTAATTTAAGGTTCTAGAATCTTTTTTACACACGTAGTTAATTTATAATGAAAATTGTGTTCGTTTGGATTAAAAATTTCCAATAAACCAAGACAGTTATCATTAAAGTTTTATATAATGATTCATCTCCACTCCAAATAACTAATTTAATTTTATAACCATGTAATATTATTGATTTCACTAATAACATATAACTCCAATTATTTACAGACATTCTCATCTTTAATCGTTTTTTCAATACATGTATATAAGTAAACCAATCATAAAAAACATGGATACCAATGCTCCCAAACAAAAAAATTGAACCACTTAACCCATAAAAAAGGTCATGAATGAACTTAATAAGGTAATAATAAATCAATTAAATGAATAATAGTTTCCATAAATTAAAATAAATTAATTTGAATTGGTTATCCAGGACACTATGATCATTTCAAGGACACCATCAGACTTAAGGTAAGGTATTCTTCCTGAACCCCCTTTATTCGTTCGGGTTGATATATATTTATTTATACACAAATAATGGTTACTTTTCCTTTTATGTAAACATTTTAAATGATGTTTATATTCTAAAAACTCATTTATCAAGATTCATCCATCATTATCTTTCGGTGATATATATTTTTTTAAAAGATTATGTCCTCAATTCTCCCCAGTTGCATTCATGTTTTAAGGGAACTTCTCGAATTCATACCCAATTTCAAGTGAACTGTATCTATGATAGAGTAAATTTTTTATAAAATAAGACTTTTTATTTTGAGAAACTGCTCTTTTTTATTCTGGTTTGATATAAACGATTATTCAGTTTTCTATTTTAAATTCTCATTAGTATTTTTCATAAAACCACACTAAAATGTATTAATTCTAAAATTTCCTAAATACTTTTCTTACATATTTTAAATTTTAATTGTCATAAAATACCCTAATATATTCTTATTTTACCTTATTAATGTCCATGTATGTTTAAATTCCTTTCTATCATGGACACATGTAAGATACACCCATTCGTTTTGATTTGGGACATGATTGTGATACCCATTTCCTTCCATAAGCGCCCTTATGTTTATGTATGATTGATTGTGTGTGATTATTAATATGGAAAAAATATTCATGAACATGTAAATATGGGTGCACCCAGATAGCAGTCCAATTTACTAGGTAATGTTGAGTCTCATGAGACGTTGTGTGCAACAATCTTGGCGGTTATCCTTGACTCATGCTAAAATGTGCAACAATCTTGGTGGTTAACATTCACTTGTGTTATTATATGTGAAAATAGAAATGAATCATGCTAAAGTCATGTTTTATGTTGTTAAGACATTATTATGACTCCATGAATATATGATCACATGTTTATATGTTATGATTCCATATGTTCCGTGTTTTTTTATAACATTATATCATGCTTTCTAACCCATGTGCTAATGATTTATTAATTTTCTTATTCCTTTACTGGGCTTTTATATAATCTTTTTATTCATGTTATCTCTATGTTATCTTATGAGGATGTATGAGAAAAATGGAAGATATGATTATTGTATAAAAAATAAATAATGAAATGTAAGTTTTAGTCCCATGTTTTAAGTTTTATGTACCTAGTACTCCAAGACACTAGACATTACAGTCATTTCCTTATAAAATGATTATTTATTATACTTAAAATCATGTAATGATATGTTTAAAATCCTAGGGTATCTATAGTTGGTATCATAAGATGGTATAGTTATTTTTGGAAAATATGAATATATAACTTTAGTGAGAATCTTAGGGATAAGACTAAGTATATAAAAACATCCCTAAATTTTGGTAACTATAGAGTATGTGGTTTATTTAGAAAATACATTCTTGTCTAGATACAAACAAGTGTATGTGGCACTGTCACAGATGTACCTAGGGGTCAAACCTAAAAACCCATATTTGAGTTAGAATAGAATGGGAACTATTTCAAAACAACTCGACTTGTTTCACTCTTGGTTTGACACTCCCAGGGGATATGATTTGTTAAATTAATAAGCTTAGTAAAAACCATTATTAAATGAATAAAAAAACTCATGGGAATATAATTTTAGAAAAATATTAAGGATTGCCTAGATTTTAACCTAGGGAATCACGAGTTAGGATATACATTTCCTTTACATTTTTATCCTTTTATGATTAATGTTTCATTTTTTTGCTTATTAGCCAAGTATTTAATCCTTATAATCATACATTCCTTTTCGAAGTTAATGGCGGGAAATTGAAGAACATGTTCCAACAATCAAAGTGATTGAGAATTTGAGGATTTCCCTAATGATATACCAAATATAATGGGAACCAGAGCTCAAAAATTGATGATATTACTTTCTAAGCTGGCTTAAGTTATAAATAATAACTTGAATAATGTGTAATTACCTCCTCCTATAAGGAAAGAGAATGTTTCCATTGAATCTTTTATGCGGAAAAGGCCAAAAAGTTTAGTGGATCTTTTGATCCCTTCATCACGAAACAGAGGATTAACTCAATTGAAAATATATTATCTATCCTCCAATGCTTTGCAGAAAAAAATTTGTACTGAAAATCTATAAGTTTGATAGGGAAGCTGATCAGTAGTGGACACAGATCAAGAATACGAAGTCCCCAGAAGAAATTTATTCCATGGATTTGAAGGAATTCAAGAAAAAAAAATATCAAACAATTTTTTCCATAAACCCTTTGTATCAAGATGGAAAGAGAGTTCCTCGAACTTTAGTAGAAGGAAGAAGATTCTATCGTTGAGTATGAAGAAAACTTCACAAGGCTTTCATGATACATCTTTATATTTGTCATTAATACTAAAATTAAGGTGGATCTCTTATTTAGAAGACTAAATTCGAGTTTACCAAAAGTGTTGGTGATTAGAGACTTTGAAAGTTATGAGAATATTGTTTGTTGTACCTTTAAGGATGAAATAGAGATTGGTGACTCTCAATGGTATCATGGGATTGGTGAAAAAATCATAAAATGGAGTCTAATATTGGTGGTTCAGAAAATAAATCCCATGATGGATCGTTGATTGAACATCCCATGTGTCAAAATTGTGGGAATAAGCATCATGGGAACTGTCTAAAGGGAATGAATAATTTCATTAAATGTGAATGAATGGGACATTTGTCTACGAACTCCTAGAGAGATAGAAATAATCCCCCTAATATGGAAGAAGAAAGGAAGGTTTTGATCAACATTCGGCCTGTAGTGGAGTATTAAAAATACAAGGAGCGTGGTAATTATGTGAACAAATTCGCTAATCCAAGGGTTGTCAAGGGAAATCAACAAAAAAACTCCAAGGAAACAAGTAAGGGAGTGTGATATCACTACTACTGAGGTGGATCCAAACAATGATGTGGTGATAGGTATGCTATTTATTCATTCAAGAATAGAAAAAAATACTATTTTATTTTGGTTCTACACATTCTTTCATATCATGAAAGTTTAGTAAAACTATTCAAATAACACCTAAAATTTTGGAGGATAAGTTATATGTGAGAATAGAAAATGGTGAAATTATCGTATCCATAGTATATAACTTATCCCTGGTTAATGATTGTGGACTAAACAACCCAAAAAATCTCGGCATACTTCCTTTAGTAGAGATTGATGTTATCTTGGTCATGGTTTGGATATCTTTATGCAAAGCCAACTTCAACTGTTGGGAAAGGGATATCACTCTCTACATCCCAAAGCATCCACAATTTCCTTATCAGTGTAAGGATGAAGATGAATATACTTTTTAATCATTGTCTCATGTGTGGATATTACTACCTAATGAGTAAGAATGTGTAGCTCAAATGATTTAGACAATGGAGAGAATCATGCTCGAAGACATGACCATTGTAATGGAATAAACTAATGTATTTATTGAAGAATTTATTTGTATTCCTCCTGATTGAGAGGTAGAGTTATCAATTTAACTTATTCTTGTATCTCTACATATATAAAATACACCTTATTGAATGGTCACCATTGAGTTGGAAGTGCATAAGAAGTAGTTATAGGAGAATCTGAAAAAAAGGTTTTATATTCTTGAATGCTTCACCATGGGTTGCGCAAGTTATATTCATCAAGAATAACGATGGATCAATGTGCCTCTGCATTGATTGTAATGAGCTCAATAAAATCACGATAAAGAAAAAGTATCCTCTTCCATGGATATATGACTTGTTCAACCATCATCATGGGGCTAGTTATTCTCTAATGTGGACCTTTAGTCTGGATAGCACCAATTAAATGGGAGGAAGGAAGATATTCCCATTACTGCCTTTCGAATGAGGTATGGACACTATGAGTTCATAGTGAAGCCTTTCAGACTCACTAATGCTCCAGAAATATTCATGGATTTAATGAATACATTATTTAGAGATTACCTCGACAAATTTGTGGTGGTATTTAGTAATGATATTCTAATATACTCCAAGAGAATGCAGGAAGATAAGGACTATTTGAATATTGTACTAAATAATTTACAAAGGAAGAATCTATATGAAATTTATAGTAAATATGAGTTCTGGATGGAAGATATATCATTCTTGGGGTATGTTATCATAGGAAAAGGGATATTTGTATACCCTTCAAAGACAAAGGCAAATTGAAGAGTATACCTTTCCAACATCTATAACAGAGATCCATAATATTCTGGGTCTATCTAGGTATTATTGACAATTTTTGAAGAACATACCATGATTTTCAAACACAATGACCAAAGATGACATGAAAGGGAGTGATTTTTGTATGGACTCAATAATGTGGGTAAATATTTAAGGATCTCAAAAATAGTTTTATCATTGTGCCAGATATCGCACTCCCAACAAGTGGAGAACTCTTTGTGGTGTACAGTGATGCTTCAAAAAAGGCCTTAGGTTGTGTGATGATGCAAAATGACAAACTGATAGCCTACGCCTCTAAGAAGCTAAAAATCAATGAGCAAGACTATCCCATTCATTATCTAGAGTTGGCAGTTGTGATATATGTAATGAGAATTTGGTGGAATTATCTTTTTGGGGAGAATTTTGAGATATATAATGATTATAAGATTCTAAAATATAAATTCACATAAAAAGATATTAATTTTCAGCAGTGAAGATGGTTAGATCTCATCAAGGATTTTTACTTCTCAATCCACTACCATCTCAATAAGGAAAATAAAGTGGAAGATTATCTAAGTAGAAAGAATCATTCATCTTTATCAATGATGAGAATTGAAAAGGATCCAATATTTTTATATTTGTAGAGGATGGACGTGGGAATGATTAAGGGAGGGTTTTAGAAATTTTGAAAAGGGTGGATGATATTAGAAATGTGAAATCCTCTTAGTTCAATATTGACAAGTAAGGAGTTGAATGATTTGGGTCATGATTATGTGTCCCATCCGATCCAAAGGTAAAGAATGAGATTTTGAATAACGTACATAGCTCAACATTCTATATTCACCAAGGAGGCCCAAAGATGTATTGAGATCTCTAAGAGATCTTTTGGTGGGACAATATGATGTAAGAGATTTCTGAGTATACATAAAAGTGCCTAGTATGTCAACAAGTGAAGGATGAAAGACAAAAGTCCAAGGGTATGATAAAACTACTACCCATAACAACATGGAAGTGGTAGAAAATCACCATGGACTTTGTCATTTCACTTCTAAATAAATCCTGAGCAAACAATTTTATATGGGTCATTATGGATCGTCTTACAATGATGTCTCACTTTATCAAAATTCAAGAGGATGTCTCATTAGATCGAATTGAACAAATATATTTCAAAGAGTTGGCAAGGATGCATGGAGTACCACTATCTATTTTATCTTATAGAGGTATGAGACTATCCTTGATGTTCTGGAGAAGTCAATAGTATGCTCTATGCCCTGAAATGAACTTCATTATGCCCTATCATCTTTAAAATGATGGTAAATCTAAGAGAAATATCCATACATTGGAATATAAAATGAGGGCACTTTCTGTGGACTTCAAAGGAGGATGGGACCAACATCTTACACTCATTGAATTATTCTACAACAACAGTTTCCACTCCAACATCTGAATGGCATCATATGAAGCCCTTTCTGGGAAAAGGTGTGGAACATCGGCATATCGGGATTAAGTCATTGAGCATAAGCTGGTAAGACCTTAAATGGTCGATGAAATGGTAGAGAAGGTAAAAACCAATCAACAACACTTCAAGGCATCCCATAGTCGACAGAAGAGTTATGAGGACAATCGTCAATGGGACCTTGAGTTCAAAGTTGGAGACATGGAATTCCTCTACATATCTCCATAGAAGATGGTCATGATATTTTGGAATAAAAGAAAGTTAAGTCCCAGGTACATTGTCACATTAATGAATTTTGATCACGTTAGAATTGTGTCTTATCGACTATCACATGAACCTTAAATGTCCAAAGTACACGATGTCTTCCATGCATCTCTCTTAAAGAAGTACATACCAAACCCTTCACATGTACTATCATAAAATGAGGTATAGTTGGGGAATTATCTTTCTTACGAGTAGAATCCAGATAAGATCTTGGATCATAGAGATAATTTTTTACACAAGAATACTACTCACCTAGTCAAAGTACTATGGTGGAACTATAAGTACAAAAAGGCAACATGGGAACTGGAGGAGGAAATGAAGGAAAAGTACCCACACTTATTTACAACGTAAAATGTAAAATGAAACTTCGAGGATAAAATTTCATAAGGGGGGGGGAATGTAACAACCAAAATTTTAATAAATGGAAGTTACCTTCTTAAAATTATGTCGTCAAATCACAACACAATGAACTACTAAGTATTATGTGTCCATTAAACAAAATATTTTCAATTGTGTGATTTGAATTTTAAAAATCTGACATACACAGTTGTGATCCGTAAGTTATTTGGAGTCTGATAGGATTAACTTTACTTTTGGTGAATATTAAGTTACCCTTATGAATAGTAATGTTACCTTATGAATAGTAAAGCATCCTAATGAATAGTAACCTCACACATGAATGTATAAATAAAATTTTGGACTTTTATAAGTGAAAATATGATCATATCATACGCGTTGGTTTTTTAAGTAATAAATATTTAATTAAAATATTATGACTAATTAAATAGTTTAAATAAAAACATATTTTAAAAAATATATAATCATAAATTATTATTTTATTTTCTTATGGATATATGATAACTTATTGTGACCTTATTTAATTTCTCAAAATTTAAAAAATGCAGTTTTAATTGTTAAACTATATTTTTTTCATCTAATTTATGATTTTTGTTAGAAATTAAATTTATCATATATAAAAAATTATTTTTGAAAAATGGTGTTCATATTTGGATTCTAAATGTCCTAAAATGGTTGGGGTGTTTTTTTGTGATTTTTCTAAAATACTTGAATTTTTGGTGAAAAGTAAAATACGAAAGTTTATGATAAATGCTAAATAAATGTATTTTTGCATCATGCTTGAGTCGTGGATGATTTAAATGAGAATTTGTTCAATCTCACAATAACTTATTACTATTTTTGGTCATAATAATGAAGACTATTTATAGTAATGTGAAAATATATTAAAATAATAATTAAAATAACGGGTAACCCATCCTCTCATCCACTATAAAAACTACCCTCAACCCCCTCTTCTCTACACTCCTCTCCAGCCTTGTTCCATGTCTAAATTTTTCTCAAATATCACCCTAAGTCCCTCTTCCACATCCATCGCCCCTTGGTCTCTTAAAAAATACAAAATACTCTCACTTAAATGGGGTTTCAAGGAAGATATATTCAATAGGTAAATTCCACTTTTCATTTCTTTTATTTTATTTCAAGTTCCTTTCATTATTTTTATTTCCACACATCATTTCATTGAAATGTTATGACCAATCTAGTACCTTACATTTACTGGGATTTTGTTATGATAGTGTAATAATTCATTAACTTCTCTCATTTCCCCTACTTTTATACTATAAATGAAAAAACCATCAGAGATGTGTTAATTTCTCACATTCAAGGACGACGAGTTTTCAATTTGTATTACCGTATTCAATTATGGTCATGATACCATTTTTATCATAAAACTAGACTATAATAATTTTCATATGTCTAATTTAGGGTTCTAGAATCTTTTTTACCCATTTTATTAATTTATAAATTAAAATGTGTTCGTTTTGATTAAAACCCGACAATTAACCTAGACAGTTATCATTAAAGTTTTATATAATGATTCATCTTCACTCCAAATAACAAAATGAATTTTATAACCATGTAAGCTTCTACATATTCAATAATAACACATATCATCAATTCTATACATCCATTTTTATCTTACATGTTTATCCTTACATGTATATAAGTAAACCAGTCACGAAAATCAAGGAAACAAATGCTCTTAAACAATGAAATTGAACCTCTTAACCCATCAAAATAGTCATGAATGAACTTAATAAGGTTAAAATAAATAAATTACATGAATAATAGGTTCTTTAAATTCTAATTAATTGATTTAATTTTGTTATCTGGGACATTCATATCAAGTGAAGGACAACATCAGACTTAAAGTAAGGGATTCTACCAAAACGTCCTTTATTCCTTTAGGTTGAACTATACTTCATTCTACCCAAATAAATTTTACTTTTCCTTTTTATGTAAATATTATAAATGATGTGTATATTATCCAAACTCAAGTATCAATATATATTAATCATTCTATTTCAGGTATATACATGTTTTTAAATGATTCACTCCTCAATAACTCTCGATAAGCAAACCCGTTTTAAGAGAACTTACTGAATTCTTACCCAATTTTAAGTGAACTCTATCATATTTTTTAATTAATATTTGTATTTATTAAATCTGAATTGTATTATGAAAACATTATTTGTTTAATTTTGGGTTTTTATAAAATAATATTCTCCTTTTTATTTTAAATTCTCTTTCGTATTTTCCTAAAAACCACACTAAAATATTTTAATGCTAAAATTTTGTAAATACATTTATTACATTTTGTTAATTATATTTGAAATCAATTATCATGATATATGATTATTTTCACTTATTAACGTCCATTTACGTTTAAATTATATTCTTTCATGGACACTTTTTTGATACTCCCATTCATTATGCTTTATAACATGATTTACGATACCCATTTGTTTTCATCGGTACCCTTATGTTTATGTATGATTGTTTATGTATGATTTTTAATGTGGAAAAAATATATATTATTATGTGAATATTGGTAAACCCAGATAGTACTCTAACACATTGGGTAATGTTGAGTCTCATGAGACGTTATGTGCAATGATCTTGGTGGTTCACCTTGACTTGTGCTAGCATGTGCAACGGTCTTGGTGGTTAACCTTGAAATGTGATCCTTTATGTGAAACAAATATTGAATCGGGCTAATGTCATGTTTTATGTTGATTCCAAATTTTTATGAATCCATTATTATATGATCCCATGTATATATGTTATGATTCCATCTGTTCCATGTTTTTTATATCATTATGTCATGCTTTCTAACCCATGTGATAAAACTTTATTATTATGCTTATTCCCTTATTGTTCTTTTAGATCATCCCTTTGTTCATGTTATTCCCAGGTTATATTATGAGGATACATGACCACAATATATGTTTGGATCACTTTATGAAGACTAAATAATGTAATGTTATTTTTAGTCCCATGTTTTATGTTTTATGTTCCTAGTCTTCCAAGACATTGTAATTTATGATTCGTGGATTGTAAAATGATGTCTTATTATGCTTAAAATCATGTAATGATATTTGGAAAAGGATAGGGTCTCTATATTTCATGTCATCATACAAATCAATACTATAATTAATCATATGGATTTTATAACTTTTATCTATAATGAGGGGCCTTGTTCTTGGTTTCCAATATGAATGAACAATTGAAACCAACCATACCTATCTCTAGAATACCAACACACCCCCATAAAGTACCAAAAATGGTATTGTTTTCAATATACCCAAAAAATCCTAAATAAATCCAAATTCTCAAGCATACCTTCCTCAAGAGTTATTCTCACATCTTAAGTGTCTACTCGCACATTTTTTAGTCAAGGTCACATTATCCCATGCACCTAGTATAGCACACTAAAACCACTTAATTTCCCCCATATAAAGGTGGAATAACCAATTTACTACCATAATCCAAGGAAAATCCCTACTCACTATAGATATTTCCAAATAACTAACCTATTTTAAAACCACATAATAAAAATACCCACTCAAATGTATCTGATAAAAGAAATACCCTAATAATCCTTCCATTATAGGGTCAATAACCAAAATGATGTCTCACATCTAAACCAACAATTTAACACCCTGATATTTTCAAGGTATGTATTCATTAAATTTTCTACATAGCCATGTGTATTTTTTTTATTTTATCAGTGCTTTATGTGGAAAAGGTTGTTTGGGAAAATGTGTTAAGAAAATATTCTAATAATGGATAATCTTCCAAACTTGAAGTTTCCCACTAGATGTCGGGTGGGAGACCCATATAGTTGTGATGAGGGATAAAGTGGATACTTCCAAAGCCATTGGGAGTATTTTTTGTTGGTAATGACCCCAATCTAAGGCTACTAGAGTTTTAGTGTGTGTTGAGTGGCATTTCTATGGGCCTGAAAATATTTTTTAAAATTTTAATTTAATTAATTTTAATTGGATTAAATGTTCTAAAATTATGTTTTAAATCACATTTATATACATAAGAACTAGCATGTAGGCTCCCCCTTCCCCACAATTTTTTTCCTTTCTACGAATATCCCTTTAACCGTAGACCATTATGGAAGTTTCATATATAATATGTATTTTCCATGAATAAGGATACTCATGAGTACAATGTTTTTATCAGATGATTATAATTACTTTATGTTTTTGAAATCACAAATACATTTTTTTAATAATTCGTTATGTCGATAAGGAAATTAATATTCATGTTATTTAACCATTTTATAGCTATGTCTAGCATTATTTTTCTTAAGATATAGTAGCTAATGGATAAATCAAATCCTTAATGAAACTCAGAATCCTTCACTTTCTTAATTACTAATCATCTATAAAATCAAATCTGGTTAATGTTTCTCAATTAAAAATCATCCAGAAAATAGAATCTGATTTATTTTTCTCAATTACAAATCATCCAGAAAATAGAATTTGATTTATGTTTCAAAAATCATAATCTTACAGAAAATAGAACCTGGTTTATTTTTTTCAAATATAAATCTTACAGAAAATTGAATCTGATTCACTTCCTCAATTATGAATCATCCATAATTGTGATTCTGATTCTCTTTGTTCTATGATTCTAATTATTTCAATCTTGTGAATCTAATTTTACATTTCTCAGTTCCTAATCACTCTAAAAATAGAATATAATTAAAAGTTCCTTAAATTAAGATTCACTCCAAAAATTTGAATCTGATTCACCGTTTCTGAATTCTGAATCATCTAATTTTTTTGATTCTGATTTTCAATTATTAATTCTTTTTCTCAATATTTTTTCAGATCTGATTTTTCAACTTTCTTAAAATTTTATCTTTTTTATGAATATGTTTTTATAAGGTTATTAAATTTACTATATTTACTTAATGTAATGTTTCAAATTGTCATATTCATAAATACATACTATTTCTGATTACCTATAAAATCAAGGGATTCCAGCTAAAGGAAGACAGAGGTACCTATCAGCTTATAGACTGAGGGCTTGTGATGATAGCAAGGTTGAAATTGATCTTCTTATTGATGGCTTACCCCTATTTGTGTAAGACAGACATTCTTAAAAGTACAAATCATGGGACCATTATCCATGGTGTTTTGGAGACCCTACTCTTTTGGTTAAAATATTTGTACTATTTTATATGTACATTAAATTTTCACTGTAGTTTATAACAATAAGAAAGTGTTTCTTAAACATTCCCTTTTTTATGTAACTCTAATTCAATATTCTATATTCATTAAGGTATAATCTTGTATACGCATTCCTATGTGACTATTTCATTACACACCTTTATTAAATCTAATGTTTTTAAATAACCTTTCAAAAGAAGGTTTAAGTGAATTTTATTTGTTTAACATTTTTATACAATGTTTTCATAAGGCTAAACACAAATTTTTTTAAACTTGTTATCCACCCCTCTTGTAATTGAGCATCTACATCTACATTTCGATCTTATAATTGGTAATAGAGGTGGTATTTGAAATACTGATACTTACACTTAGTATCAAAGTCAAATTTTCACTACTTTGTTTATGTACTCTTTCTTTATGTAATAAAGTTGTTGATAATTTATTTTATACACATTTTTTTATAAATTTTTTATAATCTAAGTTCTGTTGTAGAAATAGATTTTTTTTGTATCATTCTAAATATGATAGGAATTAATGTTAGATACATAAACAATCTGAACCCTACAAGACCAACTATATTTGATGGAAATGATTACAAATACTAGAGAGACAGAATGAATTCTTTTTTCCTCAATACTGGTGTTTAAAACCTTATCATTGTTACTAGAAGCTATAAAATCCTTGATAAGGAATTCATTTCTTTTACTAATCAAGAAAAGCTACTATATCAACTAAACTATAAAGTGTGCAATACATTTCATTGTTATATGACCAAGAATATATATAGACTGATATCTTATTGGGAATAATCTAATAGTATATGGATGAAACTATAAGTTACACATTTTGGAACATCTAATTATTTTTAGACTAAAAGATCCTTGCTTAGTTAATATTATGGTGGTATTGTTTTTCCCTATGGAGAACTAATAGTAAAAGTAGAACCAAGATTCATGACTATTGTAAATAGTCTAATGTTAATGGGAGTGAAATTGATAATGATTATATTATTATAGATACGAGTATTGATATCATGCATAATGAATGGGAATCAAAGAGAACAATTATTGATGAGTCAAGGAATGTCACAAGTCTCAAAACCACAAAAAACAACTCAACCTTCATAACCACCAGTGTCAATGAAAAATAAACCCTACCCAAGTGGAGATGTAGAAAACCACAGACAATACAAAGATATAAAGAAAGAAGGTGATTTATTGATTGGAATATATCCAGTAGTAGCTAAATCTTTGAAAACCATAGAAGATAATGAACTTGAGAAACATGAAAAGGATAATAAGATTATGAAAAATCCAACTAAAGCATATATCTTCCAAGATTTTTTGAAAGATACAGAAAGGAACTCAAAACAAATTGATGTTTGAGAATCTTTTCTATAAGAAAATGATCTTTCTCAACTATAAAAACCAGTGGAATTAGAGGCTATTCCAAAAAAAATGAAAGAAATTTGTTTTTTGGATCAATTCCAACTATTCATGAACATTATCAAGAAGAAGAATATGAATAAGAAGTATAATTTAACATCCAACATAAATAAGGTAATGATGAGATAAAAAAATTAGAGAAACTCATAGGCAGATTCAATATGATAGGTTATTAGTTAGAACTTCTCAAGAATTGTCTTTTAACCTTGCTTCAGTAGAAAAGCCAGATCATAAAGACAATATTTTCAAAAGTGAAGTTCAAAAATATATATTCAATGATAAAGATGATGAAGATGGTAATAATTAATGTGATTATGATGGTTATGATGATGATTATGATAACATTATTCATGTTTCTAAATAAAAGAAAGTAATTCATAGTTTATTCAAACAATAATATATGAAAGATAAAGGCAAGAAGGTAGATTTTGGAACATCTAAACAGAATGATTTGGAATCTGAAAGGTATTCCTCCTCATTAGGATAATAATTTCTTGTTCATTATTTGAAGAAGTTAGTGAACATAATTCCATATTTTCTAAATATTGATTCAATATGAAAGTTGACTCAACAATTCGATAATTATAAATAGAATTCAATAAACATTTTCATGGAGAATCTCATAAATCATGATGTTTAATTCAAAATAATTGGACGGAATTTTGAATCTCAAATAAAATAATGTAGAGAGATGATAAAGTGGTCAAATAAGACCAACGATGATGTTAATGTTTGTGATTATATATTTGAATCAGTTAAGTATGCTTTAGAAGAATTGGTATACTCCCTCAAATATATTTAATTTTTTTTGGAAAAGATGAAGTGAGAGAAATGAATTCATCATAAAAAAGATATATTTTTTCTGGGAAAATAAATTCTCTTTATCATGAAGTTAAAATAGTGAAGCCTGACAGAGAAGAGGTGGGTGAAAATATTAAGTATCATGATGAAAATATTAAGCTCTGGAGGAGAAGATTCTATACCATCATGAAAATATTCAGAACCTTGATATGAATAGTCTAGATTTGAAAGTTCTACTTGAAAAGTTTGAATATGATCACAAGTATTTGAAGAAGTTTAAGTCCATAGTCAAAACATTAATTCCAAATAAATATTAATATTATATTAGATCTTTTGTTTTAAAAATATTTTTCAATGATAAGCAATGTTTATCTCTTTTGTTTTCACATATGTTACCTAACGTTTCTTGTGTATATTATACATTTCCAAATTATTTAATTTGTAAATAAAAAAGGGGGTGAGTAATATTCTAAAAATAATATTAGTCTAAGGAGAAAAACATAAATGGGGATAATTATTGAATAATTATCCCTTAAGTAAGGGAGAACATTCTTTCTTTAAGGAATAAAAATATACAAAGTTGGAATATGATCCTTAGAGGGATTTCATAACAGAAGGGAGAGTTAGTTATATTAATATTGAGTCATAATATACGGGGGAAATAAGTTCTTTATTTATGTTCCAATATGATGTCTTACCGTCTTAATATTCTTTTCTTAAATCAATTTTTTGTGATTTCCAAAAAAGGGGGATATTGTTGAGTCAAAATTTTATTATGAATTTTCAAAATCATTTATGTGTTTGATATCACAAAAACATTTTCTTAATAATTATTTCTATATATAAGGAAATTATTTTTCATGTTATTTAACCATTTTAAAGCTTAGGCTAACATTATTTTTCTTAAGATATAATAGTTATTGGACCAAATCGGAACCGTAATAAAACTCAAAATCCTTTAATTTCTCAATTTTGAATCATCCGTAAAATCAAATCTAATTTATGTTTCTCATTTCAGAATCATCCAGAAAATCTAATCATATTAATAGTTCTCAATTCTGAATTATAAAAAAATCGAATCTGATTCATGTTTCTCAAACCAGAATCACAAATAAAGTCGAATATGATTCACATTCTCAATTACAAATCATCCAAAAATGTGATTCTGATTCTCTATATTTTTTTATTCTGATTCTCTAAGTTTTGTGAATCTGATTTTACATTTATCAATACCAATTCACTCAAAAAATAAAATCCTATTCATTGTTCCTTAAATTCAAATTCACTCATAAAATGATAATTTTCTTCACGATTTCTCAATTCAGAATCATCTAATTTTTTTTAATCTGATTCTCACTTCCTCAATTCGGTTTCTCTATATTTTTTCAGATATGATTTTATAACTTTCTTAAAATTTTCTCTTTTGTTTAAGAATACATTTTTATAACTTCATTAAAGTTACTATATTTCCTTAATTCAATTTTTAAAATAATTGGATTTATATATACTTAATGTTTATCATGATATATGATTATACTAAATGATGTCGTCAAATCTATTATTATATGACCATTGTAATTACCATCTATACAGGTCCCTCAAAATGTGAAGGAAAATATGACCATTGGAGGAAAATTCAACTATATGAGACATAAATATAAATACCTGGTCATTTATATGACCTCAATACATATACATCCTTTTGAATTTTGACACAAAATATAGATCTTCCAAAATTGATTTTTGAGAAATCCATGATGTTATCATGTTTGAAATTCTAGTTCAACATACTTGAAATCTTCAATAAGATTTGTACTTCTTAGAGTGATACTGATCATTGGTGATTACAATCTAAGGCTTCCATGTTGAAGGAAGACATAGGTGTTGATTACCTACATAATCGGGGGCTTCCAGTTGAAGGAGGGAAGATGTTCCAATCACATTATAGATTAAGGGTTTGAAGGAATAGTAGGACAGAGATCGATCATCATATAGAGGGCTTACTCGGGTGTGGGAAAGATATACTTGATTTAAAGTCTAAATAAAGGGACCTTTATCTAGGTTTTTTTGGATACCCTACTATTTGGGTTAAAAGATTTTTACTCATTTATATATACTTTAAATTTCATCTTCAATTTGTAAAAATAAGGAAATTTTTATTACACGTTCTTTTTTTGTGTAACTCTTATTCGATATTCTATAAACATTAAGGATGAATCTTGCATAATCATTTATGTGTGCCTATTTCATTACTCATCCTTGTTAAGTCTATGAATTTTTTCATTATCCTTACAAAATAGGATTCAAGTGAATCTTAATTTTTTAAGATTGTTAAACAATGTTTCCTTAATGTTAAAAAAACAATTTTGAATATACAATTCATCACCACTCTTGTAATTTAGCATCTGCATCTACATTTTGATCCTACATATACAACTCATTTTAATTATATTTTTGGTTTCCATATTTAGTTCACCACACATCATTGGTTATATCAAAATTCATATTTTTTATAAGTTTTATTATTTCACTCATTTGAGATCAAATCATATAGTGATATTTGGTGAGAAAGACCCTACTAGTACCACATTGGTGTTAACTAATAAATAAATTTGGTTTATTCACATTTCTTTCAATTTGTGATGTACAGTCACACCACCCATGAGTGAATGACAAAATTTTAATTGAATGGTTTCCCTAATTTAATTTTTTTCATGGTTGGGATGATTAGGTTTATAATGGTGCCTTTTTTTCTTATCCCTTGATAAGATGGACGTTGATTAAAAATTTTATTAATCTAAATTGTATTGGAATTTTACACAAGACACATAGCTTCCTCCTTTTTTTATTAAATGATTCCTACAACTATGATCAGTTTCATTCATAATCATAAGACATAGAGGTGGTATGGAATTGGAATGGGATGATGTCACCATGGTGTAGGTTAAACTAGTGATTCACCATTTAATCCTTAACTAGTGATTCACCTTTTAATCCATAACTAGTGATTTAGTATAGAGTTTGTTTTACTCCATCATTAGCTTGTTTAAGAAGGTGGTTTATACATAAGTAGTATTTATGGAATTGGGGAATTTGGGCATGAACCGACCAAGATATGATTTAAGAAATGTTGGGTGAACTAAAAAAATTTATGATAAATTATTATAATATGTTATTAATCTATTTATTTCCATGTGTTGGGTATTTATTTGGGAGTATATAACATTGTGTTATTTGTGATTATTGTTGGTATGTAATTAATAATTATATCATGTTGGCTACGGTATGGTATGTTATACCCATTTTCATTTTTTTATTTGGGATGATATGCTAATGTAATGGAAAAATATGCACATGTAACCATGATGATGATGTGAATGGAATTTTATGCCCATTATCTATTTATATCCTTGGAATTGGGACATAATATCTATGATAAGAAAATTCCAACAAATGGGATGAGGTGACCGTATGAGAGTGTCAATGTTGGGATATGATGGATCCTTTAGCATGTGATATGGATTGGGAAAAGGGATTATCTTACCCAATGACATTATTTATAGAGACCATATCCCTTAACACATAAAATCACATGATTTTAAACATAATTAAACATCAAATTAGAAGGATAGGTTCATAAAGTCTAGTGTCTTGGAAGTCTAGGTATAGAAAACTGAAAACATGGGATTAAATAAATCATTTCTTTATTTATTATTGATTATGAGCTAAAAACTCCCTTTGAGAACATAAATTTTTATAGGGTAATCTGGCGATAACATGAACAAATGGATGAGCTACAAATCCCAATATGGGAATAAACATTAAAATAAAGCTTAAAAACTGGGTTAGAAGGCATAACATAATGATATAAAAACACATGAAACATAATTAAACATATAGAATCATAAAATATAGAACATGGGATCATATAATCACAGAATAGTAGTAATGATTCAGTAACATAAAACATGAATTTAGAATATTTCATGGATAATTTCACATAGATGAGTAGGATTCAGGGCTAGCCACCAAGACTGTTGCACATGGAGCACGAGTCAATGATAACCACCAAGATCATTGCACATGAAATATCATGAAAATAAACATTAACCAATCAATTTGAGCACCATCTGGGTGAATCAATCATAAAATTTTCTGGAATATTTTTTCCACCTAAATAATCATACATGAGAAATCAAACATAAACATAAGGGTTACCCACTGAAAGAAATGGGTATCATAAAAATGTCAAAAGGCATATCAAAATGGAAAATAAAAGTGGTGTACATAAAAGGATTGATTTAAATCACACATGTAAATTAATAAGGTAATATAGTCATATATCATGATTAATTATTTCAAACATAAGTGGAATGTGTGTTCAAGAAACATTCTACATAAAACATTTTAGTATGCCTTAATGGAGAACATTCAAGATTCTATAAAAAGGAAAAGAAATAATTGTTAGTATAGAACCAAAATTGTACCAAGGAATATTTTCATGATGAAAAATATGTTATTTTATAAAAAAATAGTTTCCTAAAACATATTATAGATTCCATTTGAAAATGGTTAAGAAATCGGGAAGTTCCATTGAAATGGGTTTTCTTTTTGGAAAGATTTGATAAGGGAACCTTATTAAAACATGTTTAATCCCGTAAAAGTAGGATTATGTGATCTGGATACATGACTTTGGAACATAAAAATAGAATATTCAATAATTATATAAAAATAAATAAGCATTATTTTGGTTATTGAGATAGAAATTATAACCTAAAAGAGAAATGGAGGTTGGGGTAGAATCTATTACCTTAAGTCTTAGAGTGTTCTTCACTTGATCTTAATGTCCTGAATAATAAAATTATATTCCATAATTAAAAATTATATAACCCTTTATACATTTATTTTATTTATTATAACTTTATTAAGTCCATTTATGGCCTTTTTATGGGTTAAAAGATTCTTTTTCATCATTTGGGAAAGTTGGTTTCCTTAGTTTTCATGATTGGTTTACTTGTATATATGTATGAAAGCTCGTGTAAAGTGGGTATAAATATCCATAATTAAACATATATGTTATTAATGTTATTAAAATGGTTTTATTGGTCTTATATATAATTTTTTTATGGAATTAGGATGAATATTTAGATAAATAGTTAATGATAATCATTTGGGTTTACTTTGGCATCTTTTGATCACAACGAACTCATTTTCTTTTATAAATTAATATCAAGTGTAAAAATGGTTCTAGATCATTAAATAAGATATAATACGTATATTAATATTTTTTTCAACCATAATTTATTTCTGGACATTCATTAAAATGATAATTGAAATTGTCGCCCTTGAATGTGATAAATTAACACATCATGGGGGATGTTTTCCTTTTTAATATAGGAAGGGGAAATATAGATGATGATGAATTATTTTATTACTATAAAAATTACATTATATGTATGTTATTGAAGTTATATTAAAATATGGATGATCATACATGAGGTGATAAAATGAAAAGAAAATAAGTTGTAAACAAATTAAATGAAAAGGAAGAGTGTTTCACCTCTTGATTTCTTCTTCTAGAGAACCTCATTAGGGATTGGTGTTGGTAATAAATAATGCTCTAGGACATGAGGTAGGGGTTTTGGAAAACAGTTTATCAGAATTTGGGTAAGGATCAAGGTTTGAGAGGTGTGAGGAGAAGATGCAGTGAGGGGTGGTATTTATAGTTGAGTAGAGAGCTGTTTTCTCACTATTTAATCATTAGTTTATTAATTTAAATCAAGACTATGAATTGATTTATAGTTATCATATAAAATATTAAAATAATGAGCATAATTTCTAGATAATTATTCTTACATCAGTGATTATTCATGGAATTGTGTATTTAACTTATAATGTATAAATACTGTAAATTGATGTATTTCACCATTCACCAAAAAATCACGTATTTCAAAAAAATCCCTTAAATTTACCATAACCATTTTATAAAATCTAGAATTAAAAAATGAAATTCATTTTTTGAAAATATTTTGTTAAATAATAAAAAATTAATTTTAAAATAAAATCATCATTTTCTAGAAAAATACTAATTTTAAAATTATAACTGATCTTATAGAACTTTGAAAAATTAATTATTATCTCAGAAAATTAATTTATAATAATAAGATAGTAAAAATTTTAACTTATGATTATATTTTATTGAAATGAATTTTCTTTTAAAAAATAATATTAATTACAAAATTGAAAATAAATACTTATGTTTTATAAAAATATCAAAACATAATTAATAATTTACAATACATTTATTTAGGTATAATATGATATATTTATATCATATTAAAATTTATATGATATGCAAAATTTATTTATACATTCATAGGTGAGGTTTCTATTAGATTGGTTGGTTTACTATTCAAAATGGTCATATTACTATTCTGAATGTCAAGTTACTATTTCATCAGTAAGGGTTAAATATCTTCTAGAAATACTTCTTATTTCATTCATTAGTCATTTATAATGTTTGAATTTTGTTCTTATTGTTATTTTTTATTATACTATATAGAAAAATTATAATAAAGGGAATTCTATTGAAATTTTTTTGGTTTTTCACATTCTTCTCCCCTTATGAAATTTAACCCTCAAAATTTTGTATTAAAAAATATAGGGAAAACATGTGCATGTACTTTTCCTTCATTGCTTTCTCCAGTTCCCATTTTTCCTCTTCATAATTATGGTTCCCTCATAATACTTTAACCATGTGAGTTGCCTTGTTTTGTTAACTTTACATATATTATTCAAGATCATCACTAACTAATCCTCGTATGAGAGATCGTTCTCAAACTATACTGCCTCAGAATTCAATACTTGTGAGGGATCTGGTATGTACTTCCTTAAGAGGAAAACATGTAATACATTGTGTACTTGAGACATGGATGGTGGATGTTCTAGTCAATAGTCCACAACTCCAAAATGATCAAGTATCTCGAAAGAGATGATATACTTGGAACTTAGATTTTCCTTCTTCCCAAATGTTGTGATTCTCTTCCCTGGAGATATGCGGAGGAATAGCATGTCTCCAACCTTAAACTCAACGTCCCATCGATGACTGTCTGCATAACGATTTTGTTATGTTTTAGATAGCTTGATGTGATACTGAATGGTTTTCACTTTATTTACCATTTTGTTAACCATTTCAGGTCCTAGAATCTTACGATCACTAACATCATCCTAAAACATCGATGATTTGTACCTTTTCCCATAAAGGTCTTCATATAGATCGATTCAGATGCTCAAGTGCAAAATATTTTCATAAGAGAACTCAATAAGAGTTAGATGTTTATCCCATCCACCATTAAAATCCATAGAACTTTCCATCAAAATTTATTCTAGTGTATGAATAGTTCACTCAGATTGGACATCAGTTTGAGGATGATGGGCCTTACTTAAGTTTAGTTCAATGCTTAGAGCATGATGGATACATTTCCAAAACATTGAGGTGAATCTCATATCTTGATCAAATACAATAGATTTTGGAAATCTATTAATCCTTACCACCTCCTTGATGTATATATATGCATGTTGATCGAGTAAAAAAATCCCCTTGAATTGTGATAAAGTGATATGTCTTTGTAATCCAATACACAATGTCCTATATAGAATTGTCCCCTTTGGATGTCTTTGGAAGTATAGTGAAAACGTCCACTGTAATTTTCTCCCACTTCCATGTTAGTATGGTTAGTGGTTTCATAATCCCCTTTTAATTATGTCTTTCATCGGTCCCTTTTTGAAAAACTAGGCACTTTGATGTATATTTAGCAATCTCCTTCATATTACCCCACCGATAGTTACTCAAATATATCGATAAATATTTCTTCTCGCAGAGTGAATTGAGAATGTTGATCTATGTGAATCATTCAAAATCTCATTCATTATCTCTGGATTGGATGGTAAACATAGTTTTGACCCAAATATCATGACTTCTTTCTCATTTTATTGGAACTATTATGATTTCCAATTTCTGATAGCTTCTACCCTTTTCAGAATTCTTACATAATTTCTTTGAGAATCAATTATTTTCACTACAAGGGATTGTTGAGAAATAATTTTAGAAAGTATTTATGATGATCCATCCTTAATGATTCCCATGTCCATCCTTTTTTGTCTTAAGATGATTGGTCCCTTCTCAGTTCTCATCATTGATAAATATGCATGATCCTTTCTACTAAGAGAATCTGCTAACTAATTATCCTTAGCAGGATGGTGGTGGATTGAGCAGTCATAATCCTCGATGAGATCTAACCATATTTTCTAGTGTATATTATGATCCTTTTGTGTGAATATATATTTGAGAATCTTGATATCAGTATATATCTCACACTTCTCCCCATAAAGATAATGACACTATATTTTAATTGAAAAGATCACAACTTCCAACTTCAAATCATGTGTGGGAAAGTTTTGATCATGGATTTTAAACTACCTTGAGATGTAGGCTATCGATTTATCATTTTTTATTAGTACATAGCCTAATACCCCTTTTAAAGTATCTTTTTACACCACAAATAGTTATCCACTTGTCAGGAGTGTGAGTCTTATATAGTGATAAACCTATTTTTTTAGTTATTTAAATCATTCCACGCATTCTTGATACTATAAAAACATTACCCCTTATGTATTATCTTGGTTATTACATTTGAAAATCATGAATTGTTCTTCATAAATCATTAGTAATACCCTGATAGAGCTAGAAATATGCAGATCTTCATTACAGATGTTTTCCTAGGACACTCTTTGATTTCCTTTTTCTTTAAACAGTCCACATACATTCCTTTTATGGTGATTACATGCCCCAAGAATGATACTTCATCCATCCTGAACTCACAATTACTGTACATTTCATATAGTTTCTCCCTTCTCAATGTTTTTAGAAGAGAATTCAAATGTTCCTCATATTCCTCCTTAATCATGCAGTATATAAGAATATCATTAGTAAATTGTACAAATTTTTTTTGAGGTAATATCTAAATTATATATTCATTAAATCCAAAAAAATGCAGGATTATTAGTGAGTCTGAAGGGAATCTCTATGAACTCATAGTTTCCATACCTTTTTCACTAGGATGTCTGGGGAATATCTCCCTTCCACACCTTTAGTTGGTGATATCCTAAGTGAAGGTCCACCATAGGGAAATAACTCACCCCATATAGCTTATTGAACAATTCATCTATACCTGGTATGGGATAATTACTATTTATCCATGATATTTTTTGACATATCTATGGATGCATTAAATTTTCAGTTTATTAATTAAATTTGAAGTGTTTTTAGCTTCATAACTTTCCATATTGATTATGCATCATCCTGTTATGTTAAATGGAATGTATTTTTTTATTATTTACCTTTAAATAGTATTTACTAACTACCTTTTCATTTATTTATTACATGGAACATGTTTCCAATTATTTTCCTTTCAATATTGATTATTCTCATTGATTCATTATTATTTTTTATGTACATTACCCTTACTGAGAATTTTAGCTCACTAGTATTTTCTTTCCTTTCCCCAAGAATCCAATAATTGTACTATGAAAAATATGCTATGATATACTTGATAGAATAATGTTCTTATCCTATAAATAAAGAAATTATCTCTTGATTTTTGAAACCCCATGATTTTATGGTATGTCTATTTTAGAATTTATAATCTTGGGTAGTTTGTGCCTCACACAACACTAAGTTCAAAACTGTAATATACTATTAAATATGATAGTTGGAATACAAATGTGACAATTAAGAATATTAATATGACCAATATAATATTTCATTTATCTATGAAAGAATAAATGAAATATTTTAATCTAATCAATTAAAATTTAGTATATTAACATTATTAAATAAGTGAATAAATTTTTTAACAATGAGAAATTAAGTGTTGGTATTTTTGTAAAACATAAATGCTTATTTAAAATTTTATAATTAATATAATTATTTAAAAGGAATTTTATTTTATTAATATATATTCATAAACTAATATTTTTTCTTATAATAATAATATAATTTTATGTGACCTTAATAAAATTTTGAAAATATCATAAAATTAGTTATATTATTAAAATCGGTATTTCATGAGGAAATAATGACTTTATTTAAAAAATAAAGTTCTAATATTTATATATTTCTTCATAAAATTAATTTTATTTTTGAATTATATACATCCAAAAATGGTTCGAGTGAAAATTTTGGATTTCGCCAAAATACTTGATTTTATTGTGAATAGTGAAAGACGACAATTTACGGTCTTTAACAAATAAATAAATTATTGAGTCATAGATGATGTATGGATGATATAATCCAATAATCTCGAACTCTAATTCATTATTTTATTATATTTTTTGATAAGGTTAAAACTATTGATAGTCTTGAGCCAAAATAAAAAACTAATGAATAAAATAATCAAAAAATATACATCTCCTCCACTATAAATCCAACCCCTTCTCCTCAAACCTATAATGTCGTGATAATTATCAAATTTCTACCCAAAACCTCTCCAAAAAAATACCCCCAATTAAGGTCTTTCAAATCTAACCCAAAATATCAATTCAAATTTCATTAATAAGGTTCTCAAGAATAGGAATTCAAGTGGTAAAATCACCTTTCGTTCTTTTAATTTTATTTTAATTTTATTCTTTTATTATCCTTGCCTCAACACCTTTATCCAAGTGGAATTATAAATAAATTATATAATATATAATTTAATTTTTTATGTTAATGTATGATCCATCATCAATCCTCTTCACCTCTCCCTTTTATTCTAAAAATGAAAACCTCATTTGTGATGTGTCGATTTACCGCCATCATGGACGATGCATTTTTATTTTCCATTACCGCATTCAAAAATGTACATGAATTTTTTTACGTTTAAACAAAAATATAATATTTCTATTATGTAATATCCCAAGTAAGTAATGAATAATGGATATTCTTATATATGTCTATTTATGAATTAGATAGTGTTTTAGAGGCTTAAATGAGAATAAATCTAATCTTAAGCATGGAATACACTAATTTTTTTAAAAGATTGTTTTACCGCCTTTTAATTGCGAACCATTTTTAAATATATATTTTGACAATTTTATAGACTCTATTTGTCAAAATAAACTTATTATTTATTATTGAGACATTGAAATTTACTTTGGATTCTTTTTTGGTATTTTTCTGACAATGTTCATTTTTTTATGAATAGTGAAAAATACTGCATTTTACATCAAAACTGCTTTTTCATCTAATTTAATTATATGGTTAGATTATCTTTTTAATTAGTTTTAAAGTGTAAATAGAATATATTTTTACCATTTAATCCAATTTTGGTCATTGGGATTAATTTCACTTTGAAATTGGACATAAAAATTTTCAAACTTTTGATAGAGATTGTTTCAAAAAAACCCGCTATTTGTTTTGACAACGGGAATCATTTTTAAATTAATTACTGTAATTTTTGTGTTCGTAATTTGGTAAAATGGATTCCATATTTGGAATTATAAGGTCCAAATTATTTAATTAAGACTCTTTTGTTTTTGAACATTATGAATAGTAATGACGGTAATTATCTTTAATTATCTTGATTAATTAGAAATCATGTAGTTAAGGATAATAAAATAATATCATAATAATAACAAATGACCCCAAAATGTGTCCTAATTCTACTATTTGTGTCATGGAAGACCATGAGATGCCTTGTTCCAAACTTAGGGACCCCATGGAATCACTTTTGGGTGAAAGTGACTCTTTATCATTTTATTTTTAAAGAAAGGAGAATATCACTTAAGAATGTATCACCCGAGTAAAACATTTTTAATTTTGTCTATGTAAATGATATCTTAGACTATAAATATTCATTGGAAATATAAAAATATTTACTACATCATAGAATTTTTTTATAATTTTTAGACATTAGATAAATTAATTAATTTATGACACCATGATGATACAACGATTATCTCATTAATGAACGATTTAAATAAAATGAAAAGATAATGTAAACTCTAAGACTTACACTTTTCAAAAACATATTGGATGAGTATATTTAGAACCATTATCACCTTATACTATAAATATATCAATGTGGGACCATTTAAATCTGAAACGCAATTTTAAAATAAAGTAACATTTCTTGACTTTCCAAGAGTGCCCCACCTCCCTCTTATAAAAATCCCCCACCTCTACCTCCTTACCCACACTTCTCAAGCCATTGTATCGGCCAAACTCTGCTCATTGTATCTCTCCACATCCCTCTCTTCATCCTATAAGCCTTACATTAGTCATAAATCTCTTCAAGAAACCCTTTTGGTTCAAACCAAGAGGAGTTATCTGATTTAAAGGTAAAGTCTTCTCTAATGTTCTTCTGTTTTATTTTGCTTCTCCAACCCCATAAACTCTTTTTATTCATTTCTTTTGTAACAAAAAAAGTATCTTAAATGTAATATGATGTTTTTATAAGAATTATTCTAGCTACACTAACACACACCTACATCTAATGGTTAGAGAACATACTGTTTCTGTGGATGGAGAATTTCTGCCTCACAAAATGATGATTGTTCAATATTCTTTTAACACCTTAAAAGGTGGCCATTAAGATGTCACTATATTTATATATGATATATAATATGTTTATTTTTTCCTTAATCTTTTGTATTTTTCATTTATGGCATACTTTTATGGTTTCCATTATGGGTAAACGTGATATCTTCATTTAAGGAAGTGCGGACTACCACCCCCTCAAAGTTATTTGATTCGTTAATGAAATATGTGGGACGTATAAAGTATGGAGTTAATGATATTATATATGATATTATACTGGAATTATAATGTACCTTTATATCATTATGATTCCATTCCATAAAATATGAAATAGAAATGAAAGTAGCGTTCATGCGTACGTACGGCTTACCGTCTCCATGAATGGTGCATTTCATTTCTTACCTATAAATGTTGTGGAATATTATAAATGCATGTATATACTGAATATATATGATATATATTATATCTACATCATGATTATAATTCTGGATATAATGGATATTTTACCACATGAACAACTTGTAAGTATAAAGAGTTTATTTTTTACTCAAGTACCAATGATCGACAAAACGACCATTATTAACTTAAATAATTACATAGTGTTCATAACATGGTAATAAGTGATATAAAGGGAATAATGAACTTGAAAAAGATTCTTAATCAAGTAGAAATTAACTCATGTTTATTATTCAGGAGATTAAAGAATGATCGAGTCAAGTCGGACACGAGGTAAGGGACTTCTTCTCAATCTCCTTCCATTGAGGCATATTTTGTTTTATAAAAAACTTTATTTTATACAGTGTATAAACCCCTTTGACTTTTACATCTATTCAAAAGGAATCTCTTTTACACAAAGCATTTTACTAAATGACAAAAATAATTTTTTTTTGTCGTACGTATGCGGCAACAACGACTTCTCCGCCACTGTGACCATTATTGGAGTTTCGGCTTCCTCTACAAGCCATAACATTTTTTAAAATGAAAAATTAATACCATTTTTACTTTTCTTTTATTTTGGTATTGGAGATGGTTTTCATAATGTTTTTATTATATCAATGTGTTTTTTTGATATCTTGTGATTGAAATGTGGAAATGTTATGTTTTCTTTATGCATGTTTTATGTGATACGATTATGGTTCTTGGGAATTGTTATGAAGACGGGTAGTTCACTGATAAACTAAGGGCGGGTGAGCCTGATATAGCTCTCCAATGCATTGGGTAACACAAAGGAGTTAAACGTTAAGGTTTCTCCGAAGATATTTAGGGAATATACTGTGATGGGTATTCTAAACGTAACCATGTGGGTTACTCCCTGCGAAAAAATGTTATGAATGCCTCAAGTTACCTTTATGTCGTATGATTTCTATGATTTATTCATGATTTGATGAGGTATGTTAAAATGCTTATGTTTTATGAGTAAAGTATGATTTCATACAAGGACTAATGTTTTCATTTCGTACTTTTATATCCCTTACTGATCTTTTTATGCTCATCCCAAGTTTTTGAAATGATTTTTACAGGTCAAGGGAAAGGTAAATGATGTGATGATAGTGTCAAGGAAGTGTCAAGAAAGAATCTTTGTTTTATTTTAAATATGTTTCCGTTGATAGGAAAAATGAGTACTATATTTTATTTAACCACTTTGTTTAAATGTGGAATGTAATGCATGATTTATGATCTAATTCTCTAAAACTCTAAACCTGAAAAGATCCTCAACATGTATTCTTGAAGTAACTCAAGATTAAGTAATGTTTTAGGCTGGGGCCTTATAGTTGGTATCAGAGGTCGGTTTAGATAACTTTAGGAGTTAGAATTCTACAAAATTATTATCCAAAAATATTTTTTTTATGCTCAAATTGAAATGATATAGCATTTTAATATTACCATGTTGCTTCATCTAAAACAAGTTTGTTCAGAATGGTTTTCCGCAGAGGAAAGAGGGATGCAGTGCTTGGAAGGCATAACGAAGGAAATGACCTTCCGAATCAGCATCCTGAGATGGTCGGAATTGGAACTGAATAGTTTGTTGCAGTAATGGCACAATTGACTCAAGCGATAAATGGTGGTGGTATCCATGCATGAGATCAGCCAGATCAACTACAGAGGAACATGTCTATGGTGGAACATTTCATGAGGCAACATCCCCATCATTCATAGGATCATCTGACCCTATGCTAGCTGAAGGGTGGATTAAAGCACTGGAGAATATTTTTGATGTCATGGGGTGTTCAGAAAAACAAAAGTTTAGTCTTGCTATTTACCGTATGGAGGGTGAAGCAGATCAGTGGTGGCCGATGGTTAAAAATATCAGGGACACTGATGAGATTGATGCTCTCGACTGGGATGAATTAAAAGGTATGTTTCTTGAGAAATATTTTCCTAAGGTTGTTTGACTTAGTATGGAAAAACAATTCTTGGAATTGAGGCAAGAGGAAGACTCAGTGGCCGATTATGAAGAAAGGTTCACCTGATTGGCAAGGTATGCTCTAAATTTTATCCGAGACCTTGATAGTAAAATCAATCATTTTTACTCAGGATTAAATCCAAAATATCGAAGAGATTTAGCTTCTCGTGAGTTCAAAAGTTATGAAAAGCTTGTTCGATGTGCTGAGAATGTGGAAGTGGAGTTTTCCAATGATCAAGTGTTCTATAACAACCAACATAAGAAGAGACCGAGGTGGCAGGAGAAAGGGAAGAATTCTTCAAAAAGGTCTGATGGTAAGAAAACTAAGTTTCTAGTTTATGATAAATGTGGTAAAAAGTATTATGGGGAATGTATTTTGAATTCTGGAAATTTCTACCGATGTGTTAAGATGGGACATAAGGCTCTTGATTGCACTGGAAAAGATCAAGGTGATGGTAAGACCAAATTTGATTTATAGTTAGTGAAATGTTTTAAGTGAAATGAGATGGGTCACTATGAAAATGAGTGTCAGACAAAGAACTCGAGTGAGGGGAAGCAGTTAGACTACAAGCATAAAGGGCTGGTGAAATCCTTTTCAACTACTTCATCATATGTTGGGCCATCAAATGAAGTGGTATCAAGTACTTTGTTTTTTCAGATTATGCCAGTGTGTTGTTTGATTCAGGGTCTACACATTCCTTCATCTCTAAAAACATTTCTAGTAAAATGGGAATACCATCTCAAGAAATGACTCCTGAACTTGTGGTAAAAACACTTGGTGGAAATGTTGAGGCAAAAAGAATTTATAAGAATCTCC
The DNA here is from genome assembly GCA_963277665.1 of Viscum album. Lineage (NCBI taxonomy): Eukaryota > Viridiplantae > Streptophyta > Magnoliopsida > Santalales > Viscaceae > Viscum > Viscum album. The sequence continues at coordinate 1,154,882,854 of OY728135.1, forward strand.
CTATCCTTATCCGTTGAAAGAACCTACTTGCAAACCTTATTGTTTTACCTCTAGTAGAGTTTGATGTTATCCTAGGTATGGATTGGCACTCTATTTACCATGCTAAGATTGACTGTAGAGCTAAAGAAGTTTCTTTTTAGAAAGACTTTGAGTTTGTGTAAAAGAATGAACCTTTATTGTTGATAACATATCAAGAGGCTGAGAAACTTATAAAAGATGGAAATGAATGTTACCTTTCACATATTGTTGAAAACAAAGGAATTGTTCAGATTAATGATGTGTCAGTGGTAAATGAGTATCCTGATGTTTTTCCTAATGAGTTTCCTGAAATAATACCAGATCGTGAAGTTGAATTTACTGTTGACTTAGTTCATGATGCTAATCCATTTTCAAAACCCCCTTATTGAATGGCTCAAATTGAACTTTTAGAGTTGAAGGAGAAATTACAAGATTTATTGGAAAAAGGTTTCATTTGACATAGCACATCACCATGGGGTGCTCTTGTTTTATTTGTTAAAAAGAAATATGGTTCAATGAGACTTTTCATTAATTATAGATCCTTGAATTACATCACTGTTAAGAACAAATATCTTTTGCCTCATATTGATGATTTGTTTGATCAGCTCCAGGGAGCTCAGTATTTTTCAAAGATTGACCTGAGATCGGGGTACCATCAGTTGAAGGTAAAGGAAGAAGATGTTCCGAAGACCGTGTTTTGTACAAGATATGTCCATTATGAATTTGTAGTTATACCTTTTGGGATAACCAATCCACCTACTGTATTCATGTACCTTATGAATAGAATTTTCCATGAGTTCTTGGATAAGTTTGTGGTTGTTTTCATTAATGATATTTTGGTGTTTTTTAAAAGTAAAGAGGAGTATGAAAGAAATTTAAGGGTTATTTTGAAAACCTTAAAAGAAAATAAATTGTATGGGAAATTCAGAAATTGTGAGTTTTGGTTGCAACAAATTTCTTTCCTTGGTCACATTGTTTCTAAAGATGGAATAACTGTTAATCCTGCAAAAACAAAGGTAGTGGAAGAATGGAAAAAACCCACAAATGTAACTAAGATTCGTAGATTCATTGGTTTGGCAGGCTATTCGCAAATGTTTGTTAGAAATTTTTCCCAGTTATCTATTACAATGACTAAGCTAACTCGGAAGGGTGTTAAGTTTGTCTAGACAAAAGAATGTGATGATTGTTTTCAGGAATTGAAAAGAAGATTGGTGAATGCTCCAGTTTTGGCACTACCTTCCAAGAATGGTGAGTTTGTTATCTACAGTGATGCTTTATTGAATGGACTTGGTTGTATCCTAATGAAGAATGATCGGGTAATTGATTATGCTTCACAGCAGTTGAAAACTCATGAGGTAAATTACCCTACACATGATTTCGAATTAGCTGCTGTTGTTTTCACTTTAAAAATTTGGAGGCATCATTTGTATGGTGTAAAGTGTGAAATATATAATGATCACAAAAGTTTAAAGTATATATTAACTCAGAAATAATTGAACATGAGACATAGGAGATGGCTAGAATTAATCAAGGATTATGATTGTACAATTCATTACCATCTGGGAAAAGAAAATAAAGTGGCTAATGATTTGAGTCGAAAAAGTAATGCCTCCTTAACCATGTTATGTTTGGAACGTGATCCTTTGGTTAAAGATTTGATGAAATTTGTCATATAAGTAGTTGGTGTAGGATGTTCTTCTTTTTTGTTTCAGGTATCAGTGAAATATTCTCTATCAGATATAATTAAGCAAGCACAGAAGCAAGACAGTGAGTTGCAGAAAAAGGTAGAGTTGGTTCAGAAGGGTAAGTTGCCTGAATTCAACATTGATAATGATTGTGTTTTGAGATTTGGGAAGAGATTGTGTGTGCCTTGTGATTCACAGTTGAAGAGAGAGTTGTTATGTAAAGCTCTTAGTTCTCCTTTTTCAGTTCATCCAGGCAGTACAAAGATGTATAGAGATCTTCTGGAGTATTACTGGTGAGACGGAATGAAAAGAGATATTGCTGATTTTACTGTGAAGTGTTTGACTTGTCAATACGTAAAAGCAGAGCAGAAGTTTTCGAAAGGGATGCTTCATCCTTTACCAGTGCCAGAGTGGAAATGGGAAAATATATCCATGGACATCGTTGTGGGATTTACGAAGACACCTCGAGGTAATAATGCAATCTGGGTTATTGTTGATCACTTGACTAAATCTGCTCATTTCCTTTCTATACGAGATACTTTTTCCCTATATCAAATTTCCCGTTTGTATCTTAAAGAGATAGTCATGTTACATGGAGTTCCCCTTTCCATTGTATTTGATCGTGATCCCAGGTTTACTTCTAACTTTTGAAAAGGCCTTTATAAGTAATTGGGTACTGAATTAAATTTTAGTACAGCTTTTCATCCTCAATTAGATGGGCAGTCCGAACGAACGATTCAGAATTTGGAGGATATGCTACGTTCTTGTTCGATGGATTATCAGGGAAGTTGGGACCAACATCTTTCTTTGGTTGAGGTTTCTTATAATAACAGTTTTCATTCCAGTATACAGATGGCATAATTTGAGGCATTATATGGGAAGCGGTGTCGAACTCCAGCTTTCTGGGATGAAGTAGGTGATAGGAAGTTTATGGGATCAGAATTTGTAGAAGAGTTGGTAGAAAAAGTTTAGCTGATACAAAAACACATGATAACAACTTAGAGTAAGCACAAGAGTTATGCGGATGACAGGAGGAAGGATCTCTCTTCTGAGGTAGGTGATCATGTCTTCCTCAAAGTTTCACCATGGAAAAGTGTGATGCGATTTGGTAAGAAAGGAAAGCTAAGTCCAAGGTTCATTAGACCATACGAAATCCTGGAGAGAGTTGGATCAGTTGCATACCGAGTGTCTTTACCTCCGAGTTTATCTCAGGTACACAATGTTTTTCATGTTTCAATGTTAAGGAAGTACATGCCAGATCCATCTCATGTTTTGAGTCCAGAGGTAGTTCAGCTGGAAGAGGATCATCTTATGAGGACCAACCGGTCCAGATTCATGACCACAGGGAGCAAGTGTTGCGGAATAAGGTGATTCATCTGGTAAAGGTTTTGTGGAAAAATCACATGAGTGAAGAGGCAACATGGGAATCTGAAAATGCAATGAAGGATAAATACCTCTACTTATTCGATAAGTAAATAAATTGCAGGGACGCAATTTTCTAAAGGGGGGAAGGATGTAACATCCCAAGTAAGTAATAAATAACATATATTCTTATCTATGTCTATTTATGAATTATATAGTGTTTTAGAGGCTTAAAATGAGAATAAATCCAATCTTAAGCATGGAATACACTAATATTTTTAAAAGATTGTTTTACCGCCTTTTGATGGCGAACCATTTTTAAATCTATATTTTGACAATTTTATAAGCTCTATTTGTCAAAATAAACTTATTCTTTATGATTGGGAAATTGAAATTTACTTTGGATTAATATTTGGTATTTTTCTGGCAATGTTCATTTTTTAATGAATAGTGAAAAATACTGCATTTTACATCAAAAATGATTTTTCATATAATTTAATTATATGGTTAGGTTATCTTTTTAATTGGTTTTAAAGTTTAAATAGAATATATTTTTAGCATTTAATCCAATGGTGGTCATTGGGATTAATTTCACTTTGAAATTGGACATAACAATTGTCAAACTTTTGATAGAAATTGTTTCTAAAAAACCCGCTATTTGTTTTGACAACGGGAATCATTTTTAAATTAATTACTGTAATTTTTGTGTTAGTAATTTGGTAAAATGGATTCCATATTTGGAATCATAAGTTACAAATTATTTAATTAAGACTCTTTTGTTTTTGGACATTATGAATAGTAAGGACGGTAATTATCTTTAATTATCTTGATTAATTAGTAATCGGGTAGTTAAGGATAATAAAATAATATCATAATAATAAAAAATGACCCCAACATGTTTCCTAATGAAACTTGTTGTGTCATGGACGATCATGGGATGCCTTGGGACAAACTTAGGGACCCCATGGAATCACTTTTGGGTGAAAGTGACACTTTATCATTTTATTTTTAAAGAAAGAAGAATATCACTAAAGAATGTATCACCCGAGTAAAACATTTTTAATTTTGTCTGTGTAAATGATATATTAGAATATAAAGATTCATTGTAAATATAAAAATATTTCCTACTTCATAGTATTTTTTTTATAATTTTTAGACATTAAATAAATTAATTTATTTATGACACCATGATGATGCAGTGATTATCTCATTAATGAACGATTTAAATAAAATTAAAAGATAATGTAAAATCTAAGACTTACACTTGTCATAAACCTATTGGATGAGTATATTTCGAACCCTTTTCACCTTATCCTATAAATATATCAATGTGGGACCTTTTAAATCCGAAACTCATTTTTAAAATAAAGTAACATTTCTTGACTTTCCAAGAGTGCCCCTCCTCCCTCTTATAAAAGGTCCCCACCTCTACCTCCTTACCCACACTTCTCAAGCCATTGGATCATCCAAACTCTGCTAATTTTATCTCTCCACATCCCTCTTTTCATCCTATAACCCTTACATTTAGCATAAAGTTCTTCAAGAAACCCTTTTGGGTCAAACCAAGAGGAGTTATCTGATTTAAAGGTAAAGTCTTCTCTAATGTTCTTTTGTTTTATTTTGCTTCTCCAACCCCATAAACTCTTTTTATTCATTTATTTTGTAACAACACCAGAATATTCAATATATTAGGATATTTTTATAATAATTATTCGAGCTACACTTACACACACCTACATCTAATGGTTAAAGAACATACTATTTCCGTGGATGGCGAATTTTTGCCTCACGAAATGATGATTGTTCAATATTCTTTTAACACCTTCAAAGGTGGCCATTAAGATGTCACTATATTTATATATGATATATAATATATTTATTTTTTCCTTAAGATTATATATTTTTCATTTATGGCATACCTTTATGGTTTCCATTATAGGTAAACGCGATATCTTCATTTTAGGAAGTGCAGACTACTGCCCCCTCAAAGTGATTTGATTCGTTAATGCCATATGTGGGACGTATAAAGGATAGAGTTAATGATATTATATATGATATTATAATGTAATTATAATGTACCTTTATATCAGTATTATTCCATTCCATAAAATACAAAATAGAAATGAATGTAGCGTTCATGCGTACGTACGGCTTACCGTCTCCATGAATGGTGCATTTCATTTCTTACCTCTAAATGTTATGTAATATTATAAACGCATGTATATACTGGATATATATTATATATATGATATCTAAATCATGAATATAATTCTGGATATAATGGATATTTTACCACATGAACAACTTGTAATTATAAAAAGTTTATTTTTGACTCAAGTACCAATGATCGACAAAACGACCATTATTAACTTAAATAATTACATAGTGTTCATAACATGGTAATAAGTGATATAAAAGGAATAATGAACTTGAAAAAGGTTCTTAAGAAAGTATAAATTAACTCATTTTTATTATTCAGGAGATTAAAGAATGATCGAGTCAAGTTGGACACGAGGTAAAAGACTTCGTCTCAATCTCCTTTCATTGAGGTATATTTTGTTTTATACAAAATATTATTTTATACGGTGTATAAACCCCTTTTACTTTTACATCTATTCAAAAGGAATATTTTTTATACGAAGCGTTTTACTAAATGACAAAAGGAATGTTTTTTTTGTCGTACGTATGCAGCGACAACGACTTCTCCGCTGTCATGACCATTATTTGAGTTTCGGCTTCCTCTACAAGTCATAACTTTTTTTAAAATGAAAAATAAATACCATGTTTTACTTTTCTTTTATTTTTGGTATTGGAAATTGTTTTCATAATGTTTTCATTATATCAATGTGTTTTATTGATATCTTGTGATTGAAATGTGGAAATGTTATGTTTCCTTTATGCATGTTTTATGTGATACGATTATGGTTCTTGGGCATTGTTATGAAGATGGGTGGTTCTGTGATAAACTAAGGGTGGGTGTGACCGATATAGCTCTCCAATGCATTGGGTAACGCAAAGGAGTTAAACGTTAAGGTTTCTCTTAAGAGATTTAGGGAATATACTGTGATGGGTATTCCAAATGTAACCATGAGGGTTACTCCCTACGAAAGAATGTTATAAATGCCTCGAGTTACCTTTATGTCTTATGATTTTTATGATTTATTCATGATTTGATGAGGTATGTTAAAATGCTTATGTTTTATGAGTAAAGTATGATTTCATACATGGACTAATGTTTTCATTTCGTGCTTTTATATCCCTTACTGAGCTTTTTATGCTCATCCCAAGTTTTTGAAATGTTTTTCACATGTCAAGGGAAAGGTACATGATGTGATGATAGTGTCAAGGAAGCATCAAGAAATAATCCATGTTTTATTTTAAATATGTTTCTGTTGATGGGAAAAATGAGTACTATATTTTATATAACCACTTTGTTTAAATGTGGAATGTAATGCATGATTTATGATCTAATTCTCTAAAACTCTAAACCTGAAAAGATCCTCAACGTGTATTCTTGAAGTAACTCAAGATTAAGTAATGTTTAAGGCTAGGGAAATATATATTAAATCTTATTTAGTGTTAATTAACTAGTATATATAAATAATATAAATTAAGGAAACAAAACTAGTGGGTGACGATTGAAAAAACACCAAAATAATAAAAACAATAAATGAACATAACAAAATTATAATAAATCAAATACATGATTAATAAGTTATTAATTAATTTATTAATAAATCTAATTTCATTATGTAGGATGTTATGTACAAGTTCAGAATGCTTTTGGACACAAGTAATTGGACTATCCCATAATCACCATTTTTCTTTCGGCTTACACATTCTCTCTATTTACCCCCAATGAAATTATTAATTATTTTTATAAAGTTATTCTAAATTATATTTATATGTTCTAAAATCATGTACCAAAATTAGTTAATATTTATTTGAAGGGGAATTACATGTTTTACAAGGTTCCCTTTTCAATTCCTCTCGATAAGGAAGCCTGATTAAAGGGTACTTCCCAATTTCTTACCCATTTTCAATTACACATCATAATCTATTATAATGAACCAATATTATTCTAAAAACTATATTTTTATCACTAAAAACAATATTATATATTTTATTGTTTTATTTAAAAAATTAATCCTTTGTCGTCTTTAAAGACTCATTTATTGTTTCTCTTTAACCTCACTGATGTGGCCCATTTTAATGTTTCTTAAAAATAATTTTTATATTTTTTCACTTCATCTGGACATAATTAACCCCTAAAACATAATTAAATTTTACATCCCTCCTCTTTTATAGGATATAAATGTTTATAATATTATTTTCTGATAAATAAAAAATGAATTTTAAAAGCAACTCCTCTTTCTAAATGAAAAATGGTATTTCTCTCTAGAATACCTCAATATTTTTACTAGAGTATTTATATATATTTAAACACCCTATATTTAATATTATTATTTATTGAAACTAATATATTATTTTATCATCTACCATATATTATTTAATTGTTTATGATTATTTTAATCGTGGATATAAAATCTTAATTCCATTATTTATATTACTTTGGATGGTTTTTATTATGCTTATTGTTTAGGTAAAGTTATTAAAATTTCATATTCTTGTTTAAGTATGAATTTATATGATTAATATGTTTGATAAATTTTATTATAGGAATGAATTATACTTAATAAGTGATGGGTATGGCCTATTATAGTCCCTTGATGAATCAATAGGTCTCATGAGACAAACTAAACTGGGTTTTTACCGATTTATATATGGTGTCTTGGACGAAGCTTTGATGGTATGTTAAAGATGTTTGTAGTTATGAATTTATGCATTATGATATTATTAATTGATAATCCATGTGATTATTTGATTAATATAATATCCATGGTCATTTTTTATTCTCATGTTATTATTTATATAGCATTATATTTATTTGCTTTTATTTCTTCAATATTATGTTCATGTTTGTGTTTTAATGACATGTGTTGTTAGATATTAAAATTTCCTTCTTTTTATGTTTATACTTCAACAATATTGTGTACCCTTACATAGAATCTGAAGTCACCCCTTTCATAGGTTTTATTTTTTGATAGGATTAAAAGATTCATATTATGAATGACTTTGAAAATTAATCTAGAAATTTATAGGTGTTTACAATAGAGTTTCTATGAATTATTTCATTTCATGTTATAATTTAATACTCATGTTTTTATCTATATTTCAAAATCTACTAAAATTTTTGGTCCTTTGGGATGAAAACGCTTGTTCATATTACTAATGTAACATTATTAGGTACCAACTGTGAGCTACTGGGTCGGGGTCATTACATTATTTGTGTATTCAGTTGTAATAGAAGACTTGTGTATGGATCCAGTTTACCAAGACTAGTAATTTTTTTTCCTTTGGGATTTGATTTACTTTTATATTATTCCAATGCAACGGCGTCATGGAACTATATCTATGCTTACTAAGGTTGGGTATCTATAGTTGGTATCAAATAAGGTTTCATAGAAACTATATGAACTAGATTTAGGAAACAATATATAAGATAACATTGAACTAAGGTATAATTTAAGGATAAATATATAAAAACAACCTAAATTTATGTTTAGATAGAGATTATGTATTTTTCCTAATAATACATCCATGTTTAGATAATTCATGTGCATTTGGTTTTGGAACAAACGTACATCGGGGTAAAAACTCTAAAAAGGTGTATTGGGCCTAACTTAAGCATAACCTCGTACATGATAGTGGCCCTTACTGCGCACCTAGTTTGGGAATCCCAGGGGAATTAATTAGGATAACTAACATATTTTTACAAACCATTATAAAGGATTTGAGTAGATAAAGAAATTATATAACCCAGGTTAAACTGTAGACTAAGGAAAGATCTATAATGAAAAAAAATAGATGAATTATTTATGTATTGAGGTTGAATTGAAAACCTTAGTTAAAAGTTAATTTATTTATTAACCGTATTTAAAGTATGTACATCAAATTTTTAGGAATTTTATTGGAATTATATCAATATAGTTTAGAAACAACAAAAATATTATGTCGGTTGACAACCCATCAAATCGAGAAAAGTGGTGGGTCTTAAACCCATGACTGAAGGATAATAAGGTTTCATGCCTACCATTAGCCTACGTGATGTCCTGATTAATATATAAGTTTTTATAAAAAAATATATGGATAAATATAAAGGATAAACTAATAGTGTTACTTTTAGGTTAAGGTATTAATGTCTCAGCAATATTGGTTTTCGAAAATCATTAGAGACAAATATAATGACTTGTTTTATTGGTATTATGATCCTTTAAAAGAATATTATAGTGATTCAAAAAAATGGGGTTAATTCTAGGATATCCATTTCGTGGATTAAGGTATGAATTATAATTTTATCCAAGTAAAATAAAAAGATGGAATTTTTCACATGAAATTTAAATGTATCTAGTAAGTATATTTTCTCATATTATTATGTTGTAAAATAATTTCTCTACATTATGAAAATTTTAAAAGAAATTGTTATTTAAATACCTTATTTTTTTAACCGGTGGTCTTTTAAGTCATCATATATTTTTGTATTTGAGGTACTCAACATTCCATTGACAATTCACTTTTTTTATTCATGACCTCAATCACCACCTATAAAGGATATATTTTTATTTTTATTCTCCCAAAAAAGTTTTGTATTATTAAATTAAAATAATTACTCTTAGTAAATGATATTAACTATATATATATATATATTATTCTTTCAAAAAAAAATTATATTTAACCAATAGATTCGATATGAATAGGATAAGAACAAACCCAGTTTAACGCATAAAAACCTATATTTTTTTAGGATAGTTTTGCGCTTTATAATGGAGGAACTATTTTAAATAAATTTTTTGGAACTTTTAAAAATTTAAGATGTAAAAATAAAAAAAATTAATTCAAGACATTAAGATTATCTTATTATGACTTTTTGGGATTTTTCTATGACTTTTCATTTTTTATTGAATACTGAAAATACTTAATTTTAATTCAAAACTACTTTTTCGTACAATTAATTTATGTAAATAAATTATAAATTATATTTATTTTAATGTAAAATTATATAAATAATACTTCATTTAATCTAATTTAGTTCATTGGAATTAACATCACATTTAAATTGGATATAAAAACCTTTGAAACTTTTGAACATTTTTACTTTTAAAACCCGCTTTGTCATCTCATTTGTGAGATTAAATTTAAATTAATTTCAACTAGTTTTTTTATTGTAACACTGAAAAATGGATCCAATATTTAAAATTTTAATAATTTATAATTTATAATAAGTTCCACTTATTTTTATAAGAAATATATTAGTGAATGTGATTATAACTAATTACTGCGATTAAGAATAAAATTAACTTAATAAGGGACTAAACCTTAATCTTAAGAGCCAAAATGACATAGAAACTTGTCTAAAATAAATTTCATGTTCATATTTAGACCTTAAACTGAATTTTATTTGATTATAACCATTATTGGAGCCACATTAAATGGGAGAAGCATTGGTGAAATTTCCTTTTCAAAAATTTACAAGAATGTCACTCCTCCTCCACAATACAAAGACACTCACCCCTCAACTTATTAAAACCTCTATTGACCATTTACTAACCTAAAATATGATCAAAAATTATCCCAAAAACCCTCACCTAATCCTATAATACTATACTTGTAAATAAATCACACAAATAAATTATTTGGCTTTAAACCAAAAGAAGTAACCCGAAAATGAGGTAACATTATTCAACGATCACATTAACTTTATTTTCCTCTCCACCAATAAAACATTATTATTAAATTATTATATAATAACATAATTATGGAAAATATACTGAGATATTTTTAGTTTATGGTTTTTATTTATATTTATACACAATTCTATCGAAGGGGTAGCGAACTTATCATTCGTGTGTACGGTGGACTACCGCCTCGCAAAACAATGATAGTTCGTTATTACTTTACCACCTCTCATGGTGGGAATTAATACAGGAAAAATATATTTATAATATATATAATATAATTATAATTTATTTATACTTATTTAATTATTATAAGACACATAAATTCATGTGTTCCAATTTATTGGAATACAATAACATCGTTTCTTCAAGTGTGGACTACCACCACCTCAAAGTGATGTGATTTATCCATGGTATACATCGATAGTATAATGTATGGATTTAGCAAAACTATGTGAAATATATGACATAAATATAATTCTAAAATTATAATACACACATATATATCATTTATTTTTCATTATTTTAATTGGAAAAATAAATGTAAGTATTGTTCATACATACGTACGACCTACAGTCTCAATTAGTAGTGGATTTCATTTATTATCTCCAAATTTTATGGATTATTCTAAACCCATATATGTTGAATATGTATTATATTTAAAAAAATTACATTATTGCGATTTTGAAATGATGATCTAAATAATATGAACAATAAGTAACAAGTCAAAACATACTAGAAAAACTAGATAATTAACACCTGAAATAGTGAAAATAATGAAATATTATGAACAAATGGGTAATAATATATTATAAAAAGATAATCTATGAAATTATGAATATTTTCATGGTTCTATTATAATTTATTGAAATTTTTAAAACCATTATACTTGATGTTAAAGGATTTTCACCTTAAAATAAATGCAAGGTAAGGGATTCTTCTCTCGCATTTGTTTTAGTGAGGCAGACACCATTATCACCACTTATTTATTTTTTGTGGTGCATATACTTCCCATTTTGATATATTATATTATGATTTATTTTATATTCATGTTATTTTTAGTTTAAATTTGAATTATTTCTTCTATGTACATTTGAATTAAAATTTACGAAGTAGAAAATAATTTCATAACCCAATTTCTTTTTATAGTTATATTACTTCCTCATTGTAATTAATATTCAAAGACTATATATGTAATAACTTTTTACTATATATTTATTTATTTCCAATTATTTATGTGAATTTAAATTTGACACATATAGTCAATTCATTGATTGATTCTTGTATCATTATTATAGTCTTTTCAAGTGTTTACATCAAAATATCATTTGGTTCGAGATTTTTTAAACTTAAATTTATATAATAGAAAATTGTGTATATTATTCTAATAAACCATTTCAATTTATCATACTATATTTATATATGACCTTTCTCAATCATTAGTACCATTTTCACACTCTTTCATACTTGAAATGTTTTAGAAAATGTTTTTAAGAAAACCCTCATTCATTTATCACTTTAGTCGGAGAAACCTTTTTATTCTAAAAACCCCAAATTATCTAAAAAGGATTTCAATTTTTTTAAAATTTTCAAAATGATATACTGAAGTAATTTTTAACCATTATTTATTTTAAATATGGTTTCAATGTAATCATCCCATTGCTTTCCAAAGAAGGAACTTTTTGAACCTTTTTATAATGAAAAAGGAATGTACTTTTTACTATGTACAGAATTTATAGATTTACCCACTATCATTCCATTGAATTTTCCTTTTTATGTTGAAAAAGTTATTTTTTAAATAAAATAATTTTTTAAAAGTTATTTTCAAAGAATATTTTGTTCAAATGGTTCTTCAAAACAGAATTATTTTTCCCCCATGATTTATTTTTATGGTTCCTCTTCTATTTCATCAATGAAAACAACCATCATTATTTATAAAATGGGTATGTTTCATATTGAAACCATCTTTATTCTTCCTTGGGGTGTTTTTCGATTGATTTGGGTAAGTATTGTATTGACATTCACTTACTTTATTCCTTTATTAGTCCCCTTGAAATATTCAATTTCTAGTGACCATAGATCATTAAATTTCCCCCATATATAAAAATCATTTGCCATGGATATGATTATTTCCTATACCATAAATAGTTTTTATAGTCATTTTATACATAACAATTATTTTATTTACTAGGGAAATATTGAAAAATCCTTATCTTCTACACCAAAAATATATTTGATAAGGTGCATTATTAAATCATCTATTCAATATATGAGTAATAATTTGGATATGTATAAAAAGGGTGGGGTCTGGTTATAGATAGCCCCTTAATGAATCAATAGTCTCATGATATGGATAATTTTTCTTGCCTTAGATGGGTTTTTACCCAAGGTGATAAACCTTCTTGTGAAATGTATTAATGATAAAGGTACCATGTACCTAGGAAACATGACATCCAATAATTGAGTATTTTCCTCATTCATACATAGTTGTTATTTATCCATGAGATTTTTCTTCAATATATCGATTAGTGCATTTAATTTTTAGTTTATTGATTATATGGAATGTGTTTTTCTCTTTTTACATTTCCATATTGACTATTCCACATCCCTTTATTTTAAATGGCATGTAATTTTATTTATTTACCTTCCCACATTATTTACTCACTTTATTATCATTTATTGATTACATGGAATGTGTTATCAGTTATTTACCTTTCCATATTTATTATTATTGATTCATTAATGCTTCTATTGTACTTTACCCATACTGATCATTTGAGATCACCCTTATTTTTATTCTTTTCCCCATGAATCCATTGTGTTTACTATAAAGGATATAAAGTGATATACTATATGGAATGTAGTAGTTATCCTTGAAAGAAAAATATTATGTTATAATTTATGTATTCATTTCTTATAAAATACTCATGTATACAAATATTTTACAAAAACTACTAAAATTTTTGGTCGTTTGGGGTGTTATATAATTTTTTCTTATGCCAATGTAATGGTAGAACTACACTATCTCTAGGATTTCTTGGGTTAGGTGGTTATAGGGAAGGTCCTATGTGACCAGATATTAGATCCCACTCTACTTGAGACACATGAGTTCTCTATATAGACTCATGAAATGAGACAAGATGGTGATTAAAGTCAAACTCACCATGATGTGTTCTATGAAAATCCATCCTGATGATTATTTAAAATAGAACCATATCAGGAAAAATAAAATCCTATAATAATATTGCATCATCTATCGGCGAAAAACAATAAAAACTTTAGAACCCACTCCGATTCTTCACTCCATGAGGTGTTTTCTAACTCCATAAAAAGGAAATTACTTCCATTGAATATTTAATAACATAAAAAAACAAGAAGATATAATTGGGTGGTGGGAACCTTAATTGAATAAATAAATTATTAATAAAGATAAAGTAAATATGGTACCTCTCACAGTCTCTAGAACAACATCTACCTTCACTAGAAACTCATACATTGTGTGAAAGTACATCACTACTCAGGCTTATGGCAAGATACCTATACACATTGAAGCTACGAACATTACCACAATATCTTTTGGAGCCAAATACCCCTGAAAATTATTATTCATATACATAGCCTCATAGAAATGTTGTATATCGACATAGCTCCAACAAATATTACACATATTCATATGTATGGATAAAGAATGATAGGTGTGTCCAACCATTCCACATTAATAGCATGTTAGGGGAGCACTATTGTCTATTATTAAAGTTATAGAGGAGGACCACTACTATAATATACCCCCACAACTCTAATGATGATCATGACACACTCTCTTCCTCCTCTACACACCACTGAATCTTTTTCTAGGTGGAAGAGAAGGAAAAAAATATCCAAACATGCCATCAATATACATCAACAGAATCATTGACCTATATAATATCCATACATTGGTAGAAAGATTTAGTATAAATACTTGCAAAAGGATATCTAGTTTCAAGCCTTGTAGGTACTATTATTCCTTTAAATGGTCATTCTTTACAATCTACGAGTAAAATGAACACACCACATGAACTGTTTTGTGTACACCGACACTGAATTTTCTCTCTATTATAATGAGAGAAACTCAATAAAAATTACCATCATTAGTGGATCTTAGACAAATACAGAAAGAAACATGTCTTTAAACCCTTCTTGTTGAGGCCCACATGTCTATCAACCAGTACCATGGAATCCCATTATCACTTAATGGGTCCCTCAAGTCTAAACTCCACACACTTTTCCATAATATTCTCTAGTGTGTCTATGTAGTAGAAGATAAAATCCATCATGGTTGGCTAGTCCTAAACCTATTAAGGTTCATTCATACCCTTAGTGGATGGTAGATTCTTATATAGTAACTCCTGTGATCGATCTCTTTCTACTATAAGTCCTAGATTTAATTAAAAAACTATGTTCTGGACTTGCGGTACTTATTTTTATACCTCATGAAATTCTCATGTGATAGCCTTGATAATATTATGATCTAGATTCAGATTCCCTTGAAAAAAAATCAACTTCACCCTCCTAAGGAACCTATTGAATATTTCTCATAGGCATACCTCTATACAATGAAGTAAAATATTTGCTTAGAAAACAAAAAAATTGAGTTTAAACTAGAATATCGTAAGAAAAATTGAGATTAATATCATGAACTCAAAACATGATACACACGTCCCAATATCCCATGGTAACATGAGTCTCGTCACTATAAGATATGGCTTGGAACACACTACAACCTAACTCTAAAGTCATGAAAATACTATCTCCATGATATGAAGTTCCCAAAACATAGAACTAGAAACTATGGAACTAAAGTATGATGAACTCGACCAAGATACCCTCACAAACAGGTACCTGACCCAAACAATCACATACATGAAGGTCATTAACAATCCCTATGGAATGAAGACTAGAACTTATGCATAAAAATATCAGAGGTAATTATTTTACCCAACCTAAAGTATATAATGTGGGATATATATATATACATGATGGGAAGAAAAAAAAGGAATTGTAAAACAAGAAATGTATGCCATAGAAAAAAGGAAAAAAAGAATTGATGGAACTCAAAAGTAGATAAATAGTGTCCAAGTTTCAAGTCCAACAAGATAGAAAAATTAAAATACTAAATTACTACTCCCTATGATAATGTGGGAAAACTCCCACTATCTCACCACCATCTACCTCAACATAGCTAACAGAAATATCCCCACCTCACTAAAAATCCTTGCATTTGCCAATATCGAAGGACATAACTAAGTTTATGAACCAATAAAGGGGTTCTCAAGGTATGGGCTAAATAGGTTCAGTAGTATCCCAACCAAGTGTTCCATATGACGTCTCTATACAACAATCTTAACATTCTCATCAGTAATTAATTTAAGTATTGTTAATTAGTTAAATTTTATTATATGAAAATTGTGGTAAAACACTTCCCCTATTACCATTGTTCTAAATAATCCACGTAAAAAAATTTAAAGAATATCACATATATAACATTAGTTCAAATTATCTTTCACATATAACATAAAATCCATGAATTACAATGCAGAGAATGGGAAGTCACACTAAGGATCACTATAAGTCAGGATAGTGAGAACACTCATACATAGATATAGACAGTCATGCACATCACGTCTCTAGATATGTGAATCAAATATAGAGAGTAGAGGAATACACCATCATTTTATCCTCTCAATAGGTCTAACGAGTCCCTATAACAATTATCATTTGGAGCATAAGATCACCCCATCATGAAAAAACTAGGTTGATCCAGTGCTAGATCTTTAACAGCGCTAGCTAAAAGCATTGTTAAAGACCCCCTTTGTTAATACTAGAAAAAAACCATTAAAGTGGTTCCTTTATCAGTCCTTCTAAATAATAATTGATAAATCCCCCCCTGTAATAGTGTTAGAAAAAAAATTAATAACGGTGAGGGGGGATTTATCAGTACTAGTAAACAAACCCTCATAAGGGGGGTCATTATCAGTGCTTTTTTAGAAGCACTGATAAATATCCCCATTTATCTGTGGTTTTTTACTAGATATGATAAATGTTATATTTATAAAAATCCATTAAAAATAAAATGATAATATATAAATATATTTATATTGATTTAAATGTAATATATATTTTTTAAATATGTTATAAATAAGGCTAAAAATGTATTTTCACTTAATATATAAGATATTTAAGGAAAATTTCTTATAAAATAATTTAAACAACTAATTTAATTAATAATTTTCTAATTATTCTCAAGTAATAGTCATTTAGTAACAATATGAAGATAAAATAAAAAATAATAATTAATGATCTAAAATAATTTGAAAATGTAACTCGAAAATTAAACATCCAAAAATTTTGATCCGAGTGTCCGTTTGGGATCTACAACATATCAAATTGAATCATGTGATGAGTTATACACTTTAGTGAGAGGGGGAACCCCATGTCAAATATTTGGAGGCCAAAAGGCTCATAAGGCCTCCAAAACTGAGTTTTTATTCAGGGTACCCCAAATTTTTAACATTCGCTGGAATTTTAGGCATGTTTAAGGGGGTATTTTTTCCCATTTTTAGTGGGGACTGAATTTATTTCTACGATGTATATTCATATTGATATTATGGTTTTTAAATTTTATAATTTTTCACAATGACATATTATTTATAATTAAATATATCCATATTTTATTAAATTTACATATAATAAATCACTTCTATAAATAAATATATCAGCATATTAATGTAGAAATGTATTTTAAAATATATTAAATAAATATATATTACTCATTTTACTTAAATTAAATATTTATACATTTTATTTACCTTATAAAAAACATTCATAGGTGTATATATACCACAACAATTAATTTTTATATATAAACATATGTGTGTCGATAGTTAATAAATATATGTGTTTGTGTATATTCTAATATATATAAATAAATACATATATTTAAAACAGTATCTAAGTATTTTTTACATTATAGACATTTGTATATAATTTTTATATATAAATATATATGTTCATTAATAAAAGGTTATATATTGATATTATATTATAGGATATGTAAATGAATATAATATATTATATATTTAAATAAATATACATATATATATCACACACACACACACGCATTTTATAAATTTATTTAAAAATAATTATATAAATATATGATGAAAAAATATAATTGTAAATATATATATATATATATATAAATAAATATCATTAAAGAGATAATAAAACAACATTATGTAGTGGTAATGGCATTCCACCTTCAAAGTAGAGGTGTATGGTTCTAATCCAAGCAGGCGAAGTAGGCAACAAATTCATAAAGTGTTGAAAAGGCGGTAGTTGGATAACATGATTTGATAAAGGTGGTGGGGATAGAGAACTTTTAAAGGGGTCTTGGAAGCGCTGATAAAGGGGAAGACTCATAGATATTAAAAAATATATAATTTTACCCCCTGTAACAATGCTAAAAAAATAATTGATAAAGGGGTGATTTAATACGTATTTTTTAGCACTGATAATGGACACATTTATCAGGGCTTTTCTAGTGCTGATAAATGTATTCAGATTTTAACCACACTCTGGTAGTATATGCCTTTTCAACGCTGATAATGTCCTATTATAGTTCTGTCAAACCCCTCCGTTGTAGTAGTTCCCCCCTGATTGAACCCCCGGATAGTATCAATGGATGAGGTATATTAGCAGACCATCCACCTATGCACCCAAGGATTCCCATGTGCTATATTTTCCTTATGAATTAATTAAAATCATACACTGAGAACTATTTAATAAATCTATTTCACACTTTATTGAAAATACATTTTATTTAAAAAAAATATGGAGTAAACCGTCATTTTCTCAAAAATATATTTCCACACACATTGTTTTATCATGTAATTTCATTTCTAAAACATTATATAAAAATAATAGCAATGGAGTTTGTCTAACATAGGATAGAGGGGGAACCACTGATCATAATCTCAGGACACACATGCTCGTAATGGGATCCACCAACATGGATGAATGAAAATAAAAAAAATAGAGGTCCTATAATCAATCCATATATCTCAGAATAAATTCAACAACAAAAAAAGTTAGAGAAGTTAAAACAAATTGCACCTTAAGAAACTCACACGACACACCACAACTAATAAAATGGCTATCCTTCATAGGAATATCACACAACTGATCTAGAAATGATAAAGATAAATCAACACCATAAGGCCAATAGATCTGAAAATGTACTATAACAACACTTTTATGACCAATGGAAATGAAGAAACAGAAAGATCACATTGCTGGAGAGATAAAGCACAACTACAACAAATATCAACAACCTAATTAAATGTTATGGAAAGAGTGGAGATCCCCAAAATTGCTTGGGAGTTCTCATAGTGTTCAAGGTAAAATCCTGCATGCTCAAGGAAAAAAAAATCATACGTACAACATTGTTATACAAATAATCCTAAAACATTCACAATGTGAAACCCTATCATTGTGTGAATTCAGTAATTTATAAGATATGCTGAAAAAAGAATTATCTCATATTAAAAATAACTCTGTTTAAACTTTTGATCATGTGAACTAGTTTCGCAGTATGTAAAATTTTCACCCTCTCCACCAGTTCAAGATATCATCTCATTAAACGTTTATTATTGTGTAACCAGTCGACGATGTGAAAATTCCCAATATGATGAATCTAGAAAACACTAAGAAATATTCCAAGGTTATCTAGGATCCCAAAGGACATCCTCATTATCCTTTTTCACATTTAAACTTGAACACCATTAGTTCTTGTAAAACTTACATCTCTAAACATTTGGCCATTTTCTGAGAAAATGAACTCCATCCACAGAAGTCACGAAACACACCCAAATAAAGTGGGAAATTAAAATAGAGATGTAAAATATGTAAATGAAGGTAAGGAGATGTAAAACAAAAATTCAATCCCATATATTTTATTAGATTTAATTTTTTACTATTAAAGACATAATCCATCATAAATATTTTTTTTGGATGGTTTTTTGTGACAGATGGGAACTCCATTGAAAATAACTTTAGTGTGTGTTCGTGTATATTACGAGGAAAAAACTATTAGTGATATAATTTCCATTCATTCTTAAAAAGTAAATTTGTTAGATTTTATTTGTGATCGAATGATATGTCGGTGATAAATAATCCATTCTAAGAGGGAGTATTGGAGAGGGATCTGTCACAAATACTTGTTTCCAATAAAGAGTATTTTTGTGGATCCATCACAAATTCACATAAAAATTTTTATTTGTGATAGAATTGTTCAAAAATACTCTATTAATATGTTTTGTTAAAGTAAATCATACTATTAAAAAAAATATTTAAATGAGTGGGAAAATATATATTTTTGGTTTCTTTTTACAAGAGATATATTATCTATTGCAAATACACTTCACAAATATACAGTCAGTCACAAGTAAACATCACAAATAGTCTAAACAGAAAAGTTTTAATGATGGAAATTTTATTGCAAAAAAACTACAAATATGTGAAGCCCCCTCTCCTCCACTACATCCACTCATTAAAAATACTCTTTATTTCAAAAAACCCACTCCAGTTTTAGACACAACATTCAACATAATGGATTCCAGTCTAGATATACAAATCATTTGGAAATGTATAGATTTCAAGGTCTTTTTGTAATCAATTTTTTATTATCATTTTTTATTTAATATTTTCTTCATTTATGCAGTTTTTTATTCATTTTAATTTTTAATTTTGGAATTAAATTTAGTATTAATTATTATGATTTATCACTATTTGATAAATTTTACTATAATTTTGTTTAAATTCATATTGAATTAGTATGAATTAGTAAATTAATAAAAATTGTTATAAATTAAGATAATTTATTAAAATAAATAATTTTTTTTATAAATTAGTATAAATTATTTAAAATTATTATAAATTAGAGTAATAACAATAAATAAATATATTATAATAAAAAATAGTATAAATTATTATAAATGCACAACATATTAGTATAATTTACTTCAAATAAATACAATTTTGAATTAATTAGCAAAAATAAAAATTAATTATTAAAAATTGTTAGAAAATAGTATAAATAGATAAAAATTATTATATATTACAATAATTTTTAAAAAAAATTAAAAAATAATATATATTCATTTAACTAGTATAAATTAATATAATCTGGAATTAATTGATATAAATTATTATTAATTCATATAAATTAGTATAATTTAGTATAATTTACTATGAAATATTTATTATCAATATATATTGTCATAAATGATTATAAAATAATATATATTTTATTAATTAATTATATATTATTATAAATAAATAAAAATAATATTATATATTAATATAAGTCATCATAAATAAATTTTCTTTACAAAAAATGATATAATTTAGTAAAAATTAGTAAAAATTACTATATATTAGTATAAATTCATCTATAATAATTATAAAATAATATACGTTACTATAAATTGATGTAATTGACTATAAATTTAAATAAATTATTTAAAAACTTATAAATTATGATATATTAGTATTACATAGTATAACATAGTAAAAAATAATATAATTTGAAATACATAACTGTAAATGAGTATAATTTAATAAAAATTATTTTAAATTAGTATAATTTTCTATCAATTGATAAAAGTGGTATGTATTAATATAAATTGATATAAGTTACTCCACATTTATACACATTACTATAAATTACTATAAATTACTATAAATTAGAGTAATTTTATAAATTTTTTTATAAATTAATATAATTTAGTATAAACTAGTATCATTTAGTATAATTTAATTAAAAATATAATATGTTATTATATATTATTATAAACTAATAAATGTTATTATAAATTATTTTAAACTACTAATAATTTTGTATAAATCTGTATAAATTAACATATGTTAGTATAAATTGATATTGTTTACTATTAATTAGTATAATTTATTTTAAATTAATATAAGTTACAACAAATTATTATAAATTTATCACAAACTAGTATATCCAAGATTAATGATAAGAAAACTAGTAGATTTTACAAAATTTATGGCTATTAAATATGATTTTGGAATGTCAAATAGTTTTTTATCAAATATTTTATTGGGTGAATTCATTATTTTGTAATGTCAATGTATTTCCTTCCAATTTCTATAAAAGATAACAATTAGGTTCACATTTTTTGGTATTATATATCAAAAGATAAAATCATTTTGAAATTATTTCATATTATATTTTTATGAATATGATTCATTAGATAATTTTCCAATAGGTGGAAATTTGAGGTATAAAGAGCCACAATAAAAAAATTATCGATTTATTCAAGTTAAACAATTAAGGCAATTTTTTATTGTATCTATTTTGTAGAACCTATTCTTATCTCGCAAAATAGTTGCATGGATGACATGACATAATCTAAACGTTTATATTATTTAAATTCTAAATCATCATTATAATTGAAATTCACGGAAACACTGTGATCATGTGAATATATCCTTTACTTCAAAATCTCATAACATACGATTTCCTCTTTATACTAGAGGTTTTTTCCATTTCATCCTTATTGAAGTTGATATTCTAATCAAATGATGGTATAACTACATATGATGTAGTTTTAGATCAGATTTTTATACTCATAACTGCATTTATGTTGAAAATTAGTGATTTTATAGCAACTGGTATGCTATCTGGATAGAGTACACATGGGTCAAAATCTTGTTAGTACTACATGGATGGAAGTAAACTATTTATGCTAATCAATGTAAGAAAGGATTTTTTTCGACAGGCATTTGATATTTCTTACATTGTATCTTCCATTCTGACTGAATATAAAGAATTTTAGAAAATGTAGAATTGAAATACATGAACATTAAATAGTTCTCTCAGCCATTTATGTCAAATATATTATCTCTTCATTAACTCATATTACATTTGGATCAGATTTAAACCAACAAAAATAGGTGGGTTTGGGAGAGAAAATTATATGACCCAAACATTTAATACAAAAATATAACATCTTATTAAAATAATATTCATTATATATAATTATGATACACACTAGAAACATATGTGTTTATTGTATTTGGTAATATGGAAACATAATTATCTTGTACATTAAATATCTACACCATCTCCCAATATGTTCTTTAAAACTAGAACTCTTCCTAAACACATCATACATAGAATATTTATTCATATCATGGGGAAAAGAAAACAAAATAAATGGTGAGTTTAGATTCTCATAAAGGGTAATCAAGTGAAACATCAATCATTTATTATTTTAAAAAATATCATGAGCATAAGGTTATTAAAATATGATATTAAAATTTGAAAATAATTCCCAACAATAAATAGATCACATTCGTGAGTTAAGGAATAAAGTTTATTAGTTCATAAGACATGAATTAGAAATGAATCAAATAACATAATCCATGTGAGTATAAACTGGAATATGATCATTTCATAAAAATGTTGTATAAAGTTTGGAATAATAATAATAATAGAAACCATATCTCAAGGTTAGACACTAAAACATTCATTACATTTTAGTCTTAGGATAACATCTTTTGTACCTACTTTGATCTTGTGATAACATCCCTTGTTCCCTATATGCGGCTTGGGATAACTCAAGTAAACCCTTTGATATCATAAAAAATTAATCTTTACATAACTAATTAGAGGTATATAAAATACCCACCCATAAAATAATAATGATCTATTCATATATATTCTATAAGATTGTGAAAAAAATATCATTTCATCATAGCTTGTCCAATAAAAAATAGAATAGGTCTGATTAACATTTTATCCTCATAACCAAAAACTAAATAAAATAACAATAAGGATGGTATCATAGAATTATATCCTGAGTCTGGCATATGTAACATCAATGGATGTTATCATTTATGAAAAATGATTTTAAAGGATCAATGAAATATTTTTTAGGAAAATATACTTTTCATTTTGAAATGACTTATTTGGGATCAAAGAGTTTTAAAAAAAATTAAGGTAAACATTATCTTTTAAAATATACATGGAATAATGCAAATTAATATTGAAAATAAATAATATGCATAATGGTGGGAGACTACACGTGTATGGTGTACGTTAGAATAAGGATTCCTTTCACATTTTCATTAAAACTTAAAAAGTACCTCAATTAAAAAAAATTATATTAAATTGAATTATTTATAGGTTTTAATACATGAATAGAAATGAATTTATTAAAAAATTATGGAATGGTAAAAACATTGTTACTTTTTAAAAAATATATTTATATGAAAGTAAAATATTCCTGGCCAAATTGAGAAATAAAATTGGTTTTCCTTAAAATAATAATTATAACTATTGAGTAATTAAAGAGAGTAAAATAAAAGGAAAATATTTTGTATCTATAAATAAGTAGAGTACAATAAAATACATATCATTTTGTGGAGATATATCATTTAATTTAATCATCAGATATTTATGTATAAACAAACATGGTAAAAAGTGATATTATAATGTAAAACGCTTACCTCAATTCAGATTTACTTAACAAGTACTATAAACATCTAAATAATAATTTTTTATTTATTATAATTATATAATGGAATCTATTATACACTTTTAATATCATATACAATCAATATATAAAATTTTAGAACCAGTTTATTAATAATTGTTTGTTAAAATCCACATTTCAGAGTCATAACTAATTTATTTTTCTTGTAGGTTTCGGTTTGGAATTTATGTCACCTACAATTCTATCATGGTTCCATCATATATATAATCTAAATCATGTCATTATTATAATTTTTAATAATTTTATTTATTTTTTTAATCATTCATATAAAGTGGTGATGAAAAATTAATTACATCATTTCTTGGAGAAGGTAGTCTGTACATATATGCGAGTAATGTTTACACTTTTATATGGATGAAAAAAATATATTAATGACAATTAACCATTATAGATTCACCTTTATATCATACATATCATATATATTAATTAAATATATCATTATTACCATCCATGTAATGTGGAAACAACAAATTAATCACATTTCTTTATGGAGGTGGTAGCACACACGTACACACTAACAACATTATTGTTTTTCTAGAGATGGGATGATAAGAAATTTGATAGGATATTATACTTCCAAAATTATAAATTATTCATTAATATAATATATTAACATTAATTACATCATAATAAAAACCCATGAATGATGGTGATGGAAAATGAATCACATCGCTACATGGTGTTGGTAGTCCATATATATGCACAAGTGATAATTTCAATTCATATTTCATGGAAAGGATGTGAGAAATGCCTGTTACACCATAAAATATGTTTAATTATATTCATCATAATGAATTAATAATTATATTATGGATAAAATAGGTTTAGAAAAGGTCTAAATGGAAATAAAATTGAGAGATCTTGGTTAATATTTACACCTCTTCTTTCAAATACCTCCTTTTCCATTCAACTTAACCCTTATTATAATTTATTTAGTGGAATATAGGAATACATATAATGAATTTAAGAAATCATGAAACATTTTCTATTAGATATCAGACATGATAAAATGATAAAATTGAGTGAATAATAGAGGATAATTGGTTCCATTTTATATGTGAGGGGAGGGACACCCATGGAATGGCTTAAAATATTTCAATAATATAAGGTCACTTTAATGTGAAAGTGGTTAAAAATGGGAAATAATTATATTTTAAAATAATATAATGTAAAAATATCTTCAAAAAATAAAAATTTACATTTTTTTATGGGATCATTACCCTTATCTATTTGTTTAACCCCTAGGTAGCCCATTTTAACCATAATTGTGTTAAAGAATTTTTTTTGATAAAGAAGAGTTATATAAGTATAAAATAATGGATTTATTACAGTCTTTCTCAATGAAATGAATGTGGTTAGGAGTGATATCATCTAACCATGTGAGTTCTGTACTGATTACTTTATTAGATTGTTTGTCCTCCAAAGCATTAGTTTCCCAGTAAACAAGGGTAATGATGAAGTTACAAATTAAGTGGAATGTGATAAACTCCATCCATATTATAGTGAGCTTCCAAGATAGATGCATCACAACATTTCCAATAGCTTTCACTATAGTGGAAGAGTTCCTTATAAGCATAAGGTTATCCATTACTTTTAGGCAAGAAAATTGAACAACATGAATGACACGTAGAATTTCAACTTCAAGAGTATAAGAAATATCACACTTTCTAAAAAAAACATCTAAGGACTTCACCAGTGTGGTCTCTTAAGATATAACAAAAACCTATAGGTCTTGGGTTACCTTTTCAGCCTCCATCCATATTGATTTTGATCAAACCTTATAGGGGGCTTTCCAAAAAAACATCAAAGATACCCAATTTCTTTTTATAATTTCTCTACATACCAATTTTCCGAAGAACGATGAAGTCACTAATAGTATTAAAGTCATGACTCGTATATAGAAATTTGGCTTCCCTAGAATCTTTCATGAGAAAAACGTGTGCAACCTGAAGGTGAAAAGACAGTTTCCATGAGTGATGTCATTTGGGATGGACTAAAGGATGTGAACAATATCTACAACAGTATCCAAAGAAGTGTGTTTGAGTTAGGGAGATGCTCGCATAGTTGTGTATCATTGAAGCCGAGCAGCAATATCATGATTCTCCAAAACATATAATTCAAAAATATCTTTTTGTGCATTCTAGAGAGTAGAGTTAGTGAATCATGACATTAATAGGTGTGTTATGTCCTCCCTGTGCTGATTGAAAAACAAGAATATGGAACATAAAACAATGCCATGAGATTGTAAGAAGTTGTCAGCAGGTATTTTTGGTGAGTAATATTCCAAATTAAGTTCACCTTAGAGGGTCTAATCCAAGACTTATTATAGTGCTTGAGCTAATAAAAATCATTTTCAGACTCAAAATTAGATATGTAGTTAGATTTTGAATCAATGGTTCCATTCTGAGCACGTTAGCTAAGATTTTCTTTGGTAGGTTCAAACACGTTGTTTATAAAAATATAAATATGAAACTTGTACATCTCTATGGTGGAGGGGGCCATGTATTTCTAAATTTTGATATTCGTGTAAGTAGGAAATTACTGAGGATCAAATGTAGATATGAGAGGGGATCCTGTCCAATTTTCAAACAAAAAACTTAGGGAGGACTCTCTGCTGGTAATCCATCTTTAATGATACATAATATTCATATAAGAAGATTTGATGGTTGGCCATATAGAATATACCATATACAAATTGTGGCCCATTTTTAAATTTTTAATGAATCTCTTTCTGAGAAAACTGCGACCTATCGAGTGAATTCTAAGTAGATTCCATGTGAACTTGGCGTGAAGAGACTCAATGAATAACATGGTGTTTTTGATTCCCAAGCCTTTCTTATCAATGGGTTTGCAACATTTACTCCATGAAAAAGTAACTAATTTATTTTCTAGAATGATACCACTCCAAACAAAGTTCTTAATGTAGATGTTATGTTTAGTGAGCAGAGAGGCAAGCTAATTACAAATCATGAAGGAATTAACAAGTTTAGAAATAATGGTGTGATTGAACAAACTAATTCTTCCATCCATAAGAAGAGCCTTGCCCTTCCATGAAGATATCTTATCCCTGATTTGATCCATGATTTTGATAAAATGGATTTCCTTAGGATGCCACCGGAAAAGGGGAAATCCAAGATAATGAATGGGCAAAGATCCTTTCTTAATTAAAAGGTCAAGGGTGTTTTGTGGTCAGGGTTTTTTCTCTCGTTCCTCCGATCACTCTCCTCTGCAGGTGATGACGACAGCCTCCATGTCAGCCCCTCCCCCCCTCGGCAGGGGAGGGGGAATCACCGTTCCATAGGAGAGCAAGGACCTTCCAACCCTTTTCTAATCCGGAGTCTCTCCCTCCTTTCCCGAATGTCACTATAAACCCTAAGGTTCCAGATCTGCTTGACGGGGTTCCGAATTGTCAACTTTCTTCTTCTGATTTTACATAATCCTCTCTCTTGTTGAATCTCACTCTGGTGGCCCGGTTCAAGAACAAGAGGCCTTCCGAGGACAACTTCGACCGATTCGTTTTTAGATCGTGGGGTCTCCAGGAACGCGTCGTGGTTGATCTGCTTGACAGTAAGCAAATTATGATTCGTTTTGAAACAGAGGATGATCTCATTCAAGCGTGGTTGAGAGATCCTCACTACTTCAAAGGTACTTGATTTATGCTTCTTCGTTGCTCATTTGATCTTCATATGAACTGTGACTCACCTTCAATCGTGATTTGGGTAAGTTTTCCCAAACATCCATTACCGTTTCAAAATCCCTCGATTATTCGAATACTGGGCAACATGGTAGGATGATTTTTATGTTCTGATAGTCGCACTGAGGCGGTCTGCCGTCCAGTGAACCCCCGGGTGTGCGTTGAATTTGATGTGTTGCGCATGCCATTTGACTTTGTTTGGATTATGATTGGCGAAGAGTATTGGTGTAGACAGAAAGTTATTTATGAAGATTGGATCGAGTTTTGTGATTCTTGTAGGAGGTTGGGCCATTCAAATAATGTATGTCAAAGGGGAAATCTTCCACGGTTGAGGGAGAACCGCCATAAAGGGAAACCTGTTCTGGTGAGCATGGTTGATGATACCCGATTGGAGGCAGGCTTAGAGATGGGTCCTGAGCTGAGATTGATAGGGCCTGTTGACAGAGGAAGGTGCAGTGGTGGGTCTAGTCCAACTTTGAATGGTAAGCCAGTTGGGCCTGGTAAGGTGACTTTTGAGAGCAGCGGTCATGACTCTGGAGCTTCGGGAGGTAAAAGGCATAACCCAAAGGATGATGGAAATTTTCACAGGTTAAGGCAGGAGGTTAGAGCCTCCACTAGCTCTTTGGTTAGTGAGTGTGCAGGGAAGGTTGGGGTTGGGGGGGACTTTGATTTCTGCCAATGTGGTTAGCTCGGTTGGTGCCAAAGAGGCTAGAGTCTTGGACCCCTTGTCTCCACCTTTTCTTTCTTTGAGTAATATATTTGATGGATTGTATTATGGTTTGAGGGTCGAGGGTCTGCAGGAGGCTGGTCTTTCTAGAGGGATTGCTGGTGAGGAGGCGCTTGAGAGGAAACCATTTGAAGACATGGAAAATGTTCTCGCTGGTGACTTGGGACATCCAGAGATTCTTTCGGTTGATTCTTGCAGAGATACTGCAGGGGAGGTGGCTCCAAATAGGTAGTTAGTAGAGGTTACACAGACTGGAGTCAGGGGGGCTGATTTTGGTGGTTTGACAGCGGAGGACAACCACATAGTGAACAAGTGATACAATTTGGTTGAAACAGATAGCAGTCCAGATATTCAGGCTGGTGGTGGTGTGAATGAGGCTTCTAAGATGGTTGTGGAAAATGTGTTTACAGAGGGTGAACACCTTCCTTTGATGGAGAACAATAATCCAGACCAACGGAGGGAGAAAAATGTTGGGGGACCTGGTTTGGGTTTGGGGGATCAATTCGATAAAGGAAAGGGGATCTCTGGGGGAGGTAAAGAAAATGTGAGTTGCCTGGTTGGTCGTTCATTCAGCGAGGTTGTTCAAGGTGGGAAGAAGCCTCTTGTTACAGTTTAAGGACCTATTTTGAAAACTCCAAGAAGACGGACAAGGAGAGATTATTCTTGCCTCCCACGGCTGATGTAGACTAGGTCTGCCTCTAAGAGGAATAGCGGGGTGAATATGGCTGTTAGGAAGGGTTTCTTGATCAAGGGGACATCACCAGATCAATCAGCTCTGGAACAGCTCAGGTGTTGGGTACAAATTCCAAGCTTCTGGAGGTCGTCAGAATAGGAATCGGCTACGACTACCGGTGAAGATGAATCCGGCATGGGATGCAGAGATGACTATGGTTTTTATGATGTGTAAGTCTGTGTTGACTATGTTGCATGGGTTTTAGGTTTTCTCGTTTGAGTTGTGTTTGTAAGTTTGGGTACCGGATCCCATAAACAAGCTTTTGATTATCAAAAAAATGATTTTCAGTCAATTAAAAGGTCAAGCAATATTTGAGTTATTCTTACTATTGGTATAGTATTCTGAAAATAAATAAATGTTTTTTCCTAATTTATAGTCTTCCTTGAGACCTATTCATTGTGTGAGAGGTCCAATTTATAGTTTTAAATGTTTCTTTAAGTACCTATCAAGAAGAGGATAATGTCATCTATGTACAAAATACTATTAAGGGTGTCAAAGTTACTTAAGGCGTGGATATATTTGTTATTTCCATGATCTGTCATATAAATTAGGAGTCTACTCTTATAATCCTCTGCAATGGAGAAGAGGATAAAAGGGATAGGGTCACCTTTCCTGACACCTTTTGAGAAAAGAAAATAGCCCGTTGGAGAACTGTTGATAAGCATAGAGATATGAGTAGACTGAAAAGGGGCCTTATCCAAAATAACAAAAATGTCATTGAAACCAAAGCTACTAAGCACATTAAAATTAAACTCCAATCCATCGTATCAAAGCTTTATTGAGGTCAAGCTTAAGAGTAATATTCCCACAACTGCCAGATTTGTTGATGATATTGACACATTCAGAGGTAGTACTAATACACTCTCGTATAGTCTTTCCATTCACAATTCCAAACTGATTCCAATAGATAATTGTTTTTGCAATTACAGTGAGTCTGTTTTCAATGAGCTTGGTAATAATTTTTTAGAAATTGTTGAAGGGAACGATGGGTCCAAACTATAAAATCTCTGAAGAATTTATATCCTAGGGAATCATAGTAAGGAAATGAGCATTGATTTAATGGGGTAACACACCTATATAAAATAAGGATTTAACAAGACTATAAACATCCTAGTAAATAAAATCTCTATAGGTTTGAAAAAAGGCGTTAATGAACCCATCTGGACCCAGTGCACTATCTGGTTTTAGGATGAAAATCACTTCATGAATCTCAAGGTCAAGAGGAATACAGGTGGGCCGGTTATTGTCCTTATCACTAACCATGCTTGGTTTGTTGCGTTATTGAAGGTCTTGGTTGACTAAGGTCTATTAAAGAGTTGTTAAATGCAGGAGACAACATGATCTGCAAGGGACTCCTCGTTGTCAATCACTCTATCTCTATCCTTCAAGAATGAGATAGGTCAACTATCTTTCCTAGTTATTTGGAGGTAATTGTTGAATTTGTAATTTCTATCCCCATCCATTAACCATTTTACAATAAATGTATCTTTTTGGATCGTTTCTTTAATGGAGAGAAGAAATTTCAGCTTGGAATTGACGGAAATTTCCTACTGCATGATCCTCTCAAAATTAAAAGAAGTGGTTTCACATGATATTTGATTGAGCTGGGCCTCCACATAAATAATTTCTTCCTCCATCTTGTTATATTTTTTTTCAAAAATTCTGTTTGTGTGTTTCAATTAGTTTCCACCACTTTTCATCCCATTTTCCAAATATGAGTGAACAATATTAATTTTTCAGGCCTTCTTATAGATCATAAGATCTATAAAGTTTTAAAATCTATTCCTCTTATCTCAAGCCTGTTAAAAAATAAAAAATGGTTATTACATTATAAGATACCTAGTATGAATAAAGAATCATTTAAAATATTTCTCCATTATTTGAATAATAATACCTAATTATCAACTTAATTAGTTTCAAAAAAATCTATATTCCAAAAAAAAATCAAGGTATTATTAACTAGTATTGAGCAACCTAAATTTTAGAAAAAAGGCACAATATTTCCACAATTAATTTAATGTTAATTTTAAAACTACACAATTAATTTCTTAATTTGATATATCAAACATGTGAATAACATGATCATATGTTCTACTATAACATGATAATAACCTAAATCAACATAAAAACTCTGTAAAAACATATATGATTCCAAAAATAAACTATGTTATTATTCCAAAAATAAAATAATAGACTCTATAAAATATTCCATAACATCAAAATGATATAAATATCATTATAAATAACTTTTTCATAAAACCACTAATCAATTTTAATGTCACTAATACTATAAAATTTAATTTATCAATATCAATAATATATTTATCCAAGTTAAACATTATTATCTCAAAATCAGGCATATATTAAGGGTTATTTACCCTTCAATCACGTGTTCTACCAAAATATCACCCTACCACAAAAATAAATTTCCCAGTTTGTTCATACCTTTCATCATATGCATTAGAATACTTAATGAGAAACTACTACAGAACAATCCTTAGATGTTTCATGACTCATTAAACCAGAATATCATTGCTAAAATACATCAAAAATGTATTTTTATAATCAAAAAATATAAACACATCAATCACGCCACTTCAATGATTTTTATAGCATAGTCATGTCCATGTAATACGAGTATACCCTTGGGTTGTGGAGTTTTTATAGATAATTATCAAGTTCCCCACACATAATACATTGAACTATAAATTATACCTTATGATCTAATATATTCCCCTCCATTAAAAACTTCATTATTTATAAGAAATTAAATTCTCTGTACCACTATTTTTCTTAGATAAAACATATTCATATTCCATTACAGAATTTTACTTGGTGTTTCATCCAACATTGTTAACATGTATGATATATATTCTTCTTTCCTCCAATAATATCATGAAACATCATTTTTATTATACTTGGTTCATTCAGAAACTCACAAGTGTTTTTGATGTTGATCATATATTGAGATAATTGGTTATACATGATCATGATATTTCACATTCCATCTTCCATTTAATTTGGTTTTTTTAGTGAAAAAAATTCATTTTCTGTCATTATCAACATTAACATGATTATTCTTGATTCCAGCTATTATCTTGTACTAAAAATTGAGAAATAATAATCATATTGAGTAATCATTTAATAATGAACAATATTTAATAATATTTCCAAATCTTGACACATTTTTTCAATCTATGACACCTTATGATTATCCAAGGTATTCCCTGGTCATTATCTATTCGAGTACTTTATAATGATTATAAATAAAGTGTGAATTAACCTAATATCCCTTGAGATTTTCTATCTGGGTGTGCAGTCTTAGGACCACTCATCACGCATCGATGAATATTAAGTTAATAACCAATATTCCCTATTCAGAGTCATTACCCTAAGGCGAATATATGCCACAACCTCATCAAATTTCCAGTATCCAAAGAAGATTTATTTTCTAGGAAAACCACAATCCTATCATTACCGTAACCGAGGATGTTCTCATAGACTTATGATTATCCTATGGGTTTTCACTAAATTTTTCACATCTCAGTTTCCATAAAAAACTAAACATTTCCTTGATAAAAATAGAGATGAATAAAAATCATACATAAATATTACATAGTATAAGTTGAATATTCATTACATATCATTCAAATCCATTATATAACCATAAGGGTTTAGATTTTTTGGAAACATATATATATATATATATATATAATTTTTCTACATGAAAAATCTACATCGTCACATGCTATGTTCTTCACCACTAGGACCTTAATAGACACATCATTCTTAAAATAGTTATTTATATTCTTGGGAAACAAAAATGTAATTAAGGGTGACCTTTAATTCCTAGATATGGTAAATGTGATAGATATCAATCAATGGTCATTTTTAAAAATATAATAATAATAAGAGTATAAGAATAAAAGATTGAAATTTTAAAATCAAAACCACCACTTCATAAATCATAATAATGATTCATGACCTAAAGCTTCACAGTTTGTAAGACATGATTCATAAAGGAATCAAAGAACAGGATCCTTGAGAGAATTATATTGGAAGAATATCAGGTTATAAAATTGTTTAATTATAATAATCATAGAAATATTTTTTCAAGGATACACACCATTACATTCATAACTTTTTAGGATTAGGATAACCACTATTTTACCTTCTTTTATCACTTGATAAAATCATAACTATTCACTTTTTTTCTTGGGATAACCTCTCTTATACCTTATTTTAGGGTTGGGATAACCTCCCATTTACCCTTTGATCACAAAAAACATTAATCTTTACCTAGTGTAGTGGACATAAATTATATAACCACCCCTCACATAATCATAATCATTTCATATTTAATCCAAAATATCATAAAAAATTATATTGTCATCATATCTTAACACATGTAAAAGAAAATGGGAATATAAAATATTTTATCATCATAGTTATAAAGAAACAAGATGGAAAATTTGGATGGTATCATAGGATCATATCCCTAGTGAAGAATAATTAATATCAAATAGTGTTTTGATATATGAAAATTTTCATTTAAATATTACTAGAACATTTATTGATGAAAATACCCTTTACATTTAGAAATCACTTATTTAAAATATAAAAACTTCCATAATATTATGGAAATAATATTATTTTAAAAATAATCATCGTAACTTCTATGGAATATTCAATGAAAATAATAATTATGATTGTAAGAAAATTTTTCCATGTGGTATACATTAAAACAAGTATTCCTTCTAAATATTCATCAAAAGGTCAAAAGTAACACATTTGGAAAATTAAAAGAATATTTATTTTAAGAATTAATATGGAAATTAAAACATTGGTAAAAATTAATTCATAAAATCCTTTTTTTATTCTAAAAACATTAATAAAAATATTATAAATAATTATTGACACATAATAAAAATATTTCATGTTGACATCTATCTCATTTTGAATTTATTTTTCATATCGATATATAGGGTCATTACACTTTTATAATGGTTCTATCATCTCTATAAACATAATTGTGTCATAGTTATCATATTTATTCATAATATATGCTTTTAAAACCATTCTTATAATGTTGTAATGAGAAGTGAACGACATCACTTCATCGAGACGGTAGTCCATATGTACAAACGGGTGGTGTTTCCACTTTTTGGTGGATAGAACTAAATAAAGTAAAATGAAACTTCACCATTATAGAAGTATTATTATATAGAAAATATAAAATATTTTTTTTAAATATTTTTTTTTAAAATCCATGTAAAAAGGAAAGAAAAATTAATCACATTGTTTCATGGAAGTGGTCATCCACATATACACATAAGAGAAAATGTCATTTTTCCCAGATTTGATGGTAAGAAGGTAGATAATTTTTTAAAATTAAAGAATCATAATTATTTCATTAATATCATATATAAATTTAAAATAAATCTTAATAACCACCCCAAAAATTATGGTGATGGAAAATGAATCATATCACTCTATGGAGGTTGTATTCCACACATATGCATGAGTGATGAATTCATTTCTCATTTGATGAAAATGAGATGGGAAATGGTTGTACCTTCATCATAATAATGTGTCATTATATTAATGATATTAGATTAATCCTTTTATAATGGATAAATTATTTTTATATAAGGTTTATTAAGAAATTATATATAATGTGTTTGGTTAATATTTGTATATACTTTTTAAATACCTCAATTAGATTACAACTCAATATTTATTTGGATGGACTTATGGGAATAAAGTAACCTCTAAGATGAATGGAATGAATATAATATGGTTTGGGAGCTTTTATTGTCTAATATATAAGGTTCAAAATGTGTAAATAATGGTGGAGAAGATATACACATTCATATGTGACGGGAGGGTCACATATAGAATTATTGAAAAATATTTCAATAATATAAGGACACATTCATGTAAAAGTAGTCCAAAATGATCAATAATTATATTTTAGGATAATATAATTTAAAAATATCTTCTAAATTAATGATTATATATATTTATGTGAAATTTTCACCCATATCTCTTAGATTAATTAATGTAGGGAAATAGACATGTCACTTTAGTCTGTTTAATTCCCCCAGAGGTCTTATGATATTGAAAAACTATTATGAGACTCAATATAAGTTTGATACACATTATTCCTAGTTTAGGCTTCACTTTATTAAAATTATGTATTATTTTAGGTTTGATACAAATATTTTACTTTTCATTTTTTCATTTCTTTACAAATTATGGTTTATTTCATGGTTAGAGAGCTCACATGTTTATCTTATGGTGTATCCATTGATGGTCCTATTTTTTATCACATTAATTACTATTTATACATTTTATATTCCTTTTAGTATGAATATTAAATACATTTAAGAAAAATTAATGGTTTTTTAGGTTTAAAAAAAATTATGTTCGATTAATGATTTATAAACTGGATTTGTTTTAAATATAGAAGTAATGTTTTCTTGATATTATAAATTTTATAGATTTTTTAGTGAAACCCTACTGGTATATCTGATCATACCCGAATTTTTCCATTGTTCATTTTTTATTTTGGTATTTTAGTAATCTATAAAAGGTAATGGAATCTTATAGTATTTTGACTTCTCATGGTTTTCAATTACCTAACAGTGAATCATTTGGGTGGTTGTAGATGGAAAAATTGAGTTTTGGATGTTGGATTTTATTCATTCCCTTTTAGTTTTATCCCTATTGTATTGAAATTGTATATCTCATGGATATGTACTCATCATTCCTCTATATAATCTACTGGTTTTCCTTTTCATGCTATACATTATACATGTTTGGTTATTTTAGTGATGTTCACCTTGTGGCAGGCCTTTTGGGTGACTAATATAGTTATGGAAGGTGGTATTTTTACAAAAAGTTGTTTGAGTTATACCCTTATGGAATTTTTGTGACACTATCTTCATTTTTTTACTTTTGTAGAAAGAATTTAGTATCATCATGATTCAGATAATAAGTTTGTGAGGATTTTTATCCCTCACACATCTATGTCTGAACTTGATTTACCATGGTTGGTTTGTGGTTTTTTCCATGAATGAGACATGGTGTTACATGATATTTGAATAAACTTGATTTTGGGTTTATTTAAATGGATGTATTACTTCTTATGTTATTATATTTAATTCATATAATCCATGATTTCTTCAAATTCTTGTCATTTAAAGGCATTAATTTGGATTATAGAATCTAGTCTCACGATTTGGGAGTTTCTAATAAACTAAATAGTTAATATCGTATGTTTATTAGATAATGTCTCCAAGAAGAGATCCTCCAAAATCGATAGAGGAAGCTACGATACACGTTCTGCAAGAAATTCCTCCAGTGGATCTCTCTTTGGAGGAAGATATGATATTCTTTATTAAGACTCTATATTAGGAGGGAATTTGACACCAAGGATGAAGAATAGATTATTGATTAAAATTCACTAAGCCAAATCTGCCCATATTTCATGTTGAAAATGGGACCCATGATTCTATGGAATCCCTTGAGTGGATTGACCATAAATTTTATGAATGATCTTGAGGAATTTAAGGAGGTTTTTACTATATATATTATTGAGGGATTCATAAGCTGATGGTGGGAACACTACTATGCATTCTAGATTTCATTCTAGATTTCATGAGGATATTACCGGGGATTCCTTCAGGAAAATATTCAATTATTTTTTTTTCTGAAAAGTTAAGTATTGAAAAGACATAATAATTTTTAACTATAGATTAAAGAGAGCATACTATTTTAGAGTAGACTACATGTTTCACTGAGTTAGTGCACCTAGCACTCGATCTTGTTACAAATGATAACCTAAATTATCGAAGGATTTAGATGTGTATAAGGGAAAATAATTTTGTATACTGATTATCTTTTGACTTACAACCTTTGTAAAGGGGGTGTACAAATATTCCATGGCTAAGGTGTATATAGAATGGAAAATGGTCCTAGGTTGAGATTCGTTTGCTATAGTTGTTAGCTTGGGTGTGCTTTCTAGATAGGAAAGGAGACACAAGGGTGCCCATTTTTTTAGGACCAATATCCAACACTTTGTTAGAAAGGGAAAAGGTTATTTTCTTTTAGTCTTGAGAGCATTAACATACCAAGAATAACTATACAATGTCTTCCAAGAGATTTCATCATTATACACTACCTTTCTATATTAGGTGTTTTGTGGAATGTTGTTCAGTTGTATTAAGTATGGATCCACTCACACCAAGGGTTATCTTGTTCATTCTAAGGCTTCCAAGAGTGGTGGGTATTTCCCTCTTTCCATGGGGAATGTTCATATGGAAATGAATTCTGGGGGGGTCTTAGACTAACATCTTTAAATATTATAGTACACATTATAGTAATGTGAGGTAGGGCCGACTACAGTTAGAGGTATTGTGTTTATTTTATTCTCTGTGGTACTAGTTTGTTTAATAAAATTTTTACTCATTATTTTATATCATATATATTAGTTTATGTGTTGGGATTTCATTATGATATTAGGATTATTTTTTTGGATCTTTCTACACCATTGGGAAATAGGTCCGAAGAAGGTATTAAATGTCTTACATGTCAGGTTACAAAAGTCATCTTTAAAGCATTTGAGGATTTATTGGCTCTTTATTTTGATATATTCATCATTATCAATGTAATGTATTGAATGATTAGTGATAAGTCCAAGACAATCTATTATCAATATAAAGTTTAATTTATATCTCCCAATAGATTCATCAATGTCTTTCGGGGTGATTGGGATTTTAGGTCTAGTCAATCGAGGCATGTTGTACATTATACTAGAGTGATATCAGGCTAGTTATCGGAGGTATTATTGATGTCATTGATTCTCATTTGGGAATAAAACTTTTTATATCATCAAGTTCATTTATCAATGAATTTATTGAAAATTTTCCAAGGTTACCATCATAGAGATAGGTCAAATTCACTATTGACCTTCTTCAGGGTGCGATGTCATTTCTATATCATTTATCACATCAAACGCGATGAGTTAAAGGGGAAAAATGTCCATTTAGAAGATATTTAGGCTAAGGGATTTATTTATCCAATCATGTCACATTGGGATTCTCCGTTCCTCATTGTCAATAACGAATATTGATTCTTTATACTATTTTGATTATTTAAAATTAAAGACGGTGATGGATATTAATAGGATCCCTTTACTATGATAGACGATCTATTTGTTAAATTCCTAAGGGATCATTTTTTTCAATTATTGGCCTTTGGTTAGGGTACTAGAAATTGATATTACAAGAATAGAATATACCTAAGTCATTTTTTTAGGATCCAATATTGGCATTAGATGTTTTATGTTATGACATTTGGTCTCAAAACTTATCTTGTGGTATTTATGGTTTCAATGAACCAGATCATTCATCAGTTCATATAAATTTTTGTGTCTATCTTTGTGGTTGATATATTTGTGTACTCCATGTTATAGGATGAGAAATGGGATCATTTGGATGACATATTTAAAAAATTGAGAGAATATAATCTATATGGTAATCCTTCTAAGTGTGTTTTTTGTATCCAATATGTGAAATTTTGTGGGAATGTTATATCTGAGAGGGGAGTATCTATGGATCGTAAAAACATTTAGGCTTTAATGTATTTAGTGTATCCTATAAATGTGTTTTAGATTCAAAGCTTCTAGGGCATGTCCCATTATTATAGGCCGGTTGTTTATGATTTTTCTAATATTACATCTCTAATTATAGAATGATCCCATAAGAATTTAAAGTTTTAGTGGGGTGAAAAATAATAGAGATTTTTTCAAGAACTATAGGTAAGGTTGAATTCATCTATAGCTTTGATTCTTCTAGAACATGATTCGGGTTATGATGTTTAATGTGATTCTTTTGGTATGGGTTTGGGGTGTGTCTTGATGCATTTAAAGAAATGTTTCAACTATTAATATTTTAAGAATTTTCCTCATGAGAA
Source organism: Viscum album (assembly GCA_963277665.1). Classification (NCBI taxonomy): domain Eukaryota; kingdom Viridiplantae; phylum Streptophyta; class Magnoliopsida; order Santalales; family Viscaceae; genus Viscum; species Viscum album. Next base: position 1,154,922,470 of record OY728135.1, read on the forward strand.
TAAATATCATACCCACAATATTGAGTTTGCATAATTTAGGAATGCACTCAAAACATGGTGTCACTATCTCTTTTGGGAGAAATTTTTTATATATTAAAATAATAAGAGTCTGAAGTATATCTTTACTCATTAGGATATCAACCCCGATAGAGACTATAGGTTTAGTATCATCCTGATTTTGATTTTGATATATCTTATACTCATGGGAAAGGTAATATTGTAATTGATGCATTGTCAATGAAATTGCTGACACAAGTCTTGATGAAATCAGTATAGGTGGGTTATCTGATGAGTTTTTTCACTGAGATGATGTTGGGATTGGATGATGCTAGAGTCTATGTGTTCATGGATTTGTTGAATACTGAATCATTATTTAATGAGTGATTTTAGCTTGAGAAGGTGATTGGAACAAAATTTCAATTATTTAGAAAAATCCTAAATGGTGGGTAGACCATCGGTGGGTGATAACGGTATCTCGTGGATTCATTTTGTTTTAATAGTATATTGATTATTCATATATCACTGAGATATAAATTGACACAAAAATGGATGTCATTCATTATAGTTCATACACCCTAGGGCTACAAAGATGTATCAGGATTTTAGTTGATGGTATCAATGGCCAGGGATTAGGTGGTTAATTATAGATTTTTTGTCACAATACCTTACATGTTAGTGAATTAAGGCAGAACATTAGTGACCTATTGGTTTGTTTCAACCATTTCCCATTATAGTGTGGAATTTGGATCAATTTCTGAGAGACTTTTCATTATTTTAACATAGACTCTTAGTGGAAAGGATGTGATTTGAGTGATCAATTATCTCCTTATGAAATCGGCTCATTTCCTCTCAATCAAGGAGATGATAGTGTTGGAAAATCACACATACTTTTATATCTGAGAGGTTTTGATAATTTATAGGTTTTCCACTAAAATGGTTTCTTAATGGGAACTATCTTCTAGATCCATGTTTTGGATGGGTTTACAATAGGTTATGGGTTCTTAGTTTAAATTAATCATGGTGTATCATATGCATATGGATGGGTAGATAAAAAGGGTTATTTAGTTTATTTAGGATTTCCTATGAAAATGATTTCTTCATTTTGGTGGTCCTTGAGAAGAGTGTCTTCCTCTAGTCAAGTTTTCCAATAAAATTAGTTATCAGTCTTCAATTAAGAAGGATCTATTTGAAGAATTTTTTGGGTGACCATGTAGATCACCCTTGTATTAGGCCAGTTTGGGAGAGTATTCCATGGTTGGACCTAGTATTTTTAGAAGATTAAAAAACGTTTCAGTTGATTTGGAAGATATTTTTCATGACACAGATTTAGCATAAATCATATTTGGTCAATTTACATTAGACAACAATGTTTAATGCTGGTGATTGGGTTTTTCTCATCATTTCACCTCACTTGGGACACCATCAGTGGGGTAAGAAGGGTATGTTGGTTTTGAGATTTTTTTGCCCCAGTGATAACACTAAAAGAATTTAAAATGTGACATATCAATTTGAATTCCATCTCATTTGATATCAATTCAAAATAAGTTCCATTTCAACTAGAAAAGGATGTACAAATTGGATCCTTCCCAAGTGATGGAATGGGCGTATATTGATCTTGATCTCAACACCACTATGGTTGGGACACCGATTAATATTATGGATAACCAAGATAAGGTACTATATGGTAAAAAAAATCACATGGTTTATAATATATGGTAGTGTGGATGTGATAGAAATGAGATGTGAGATCATGAAATATTGATGAGGAAACAATGGTGTTCCCTTTTTGTGATTCTATGATCATTTTCATGACTTCGAGAGTAAAAAAATTTGGTAGAGATATTGTGAAATACAATCGCCAACTCATAAGTATAAAAAATTTATAGTTTTGGTCATCATTCATTTGGGATTTTTTTTGGTAATTTCTATATTTATTAAAATGTTCCACTTTTCTATAAATGAGATTTTGTTGGGGAGAGGATTACTATAGTGTTGGAAATACTTTTTGTAATTTGGTTGATCAGGATAAGGGGTATAGTACAAGAGATGTGCTTTTTAGGATAATTCATTTTTTTAACATCATTCTTTGAAAAAAGGGTTGATATGTAGACCTTATATTTGGGTGATCCTTGTAGTGTCGAGGAAAAGGCTTCGACATGGAGTCCAACAGAGGGTTTTGGTCAGTTCTTCAAAAATTAGAACCCATGTGACATTGAGTATATGGATTATTAGTGGTACCTCCCCCAAATATAGGATATGTGGTCATAGAAATTGGATGTATTTTTTATTATAAGGCTGTAATGTGGCCTTTTATATTACACCATAGAAATATATTCATCCATAACATACGCTTCATTGTCCAATGGCCTACACCATGGTGTTATATATTATATTATGGGTATAAATGACTAGAAAACCCTCTGAACTATAAATTATCCAAACATTATTCCTCAAACATTAGGTTACCAAGATATCTCTTTGAAGTCCTTTGAATAATATCTCGATTGGATTTTACATCGGGCTTCAGGAGATCAATCCTTGGTGTTTTCACTTAGTTCTTAGGTTAACTGTATCTATACAATGGTTTTAAATACAGAATATATTGGTCTTATTATTCAATTACTTTGTTATTGTTATGAAAATGTTTTATTTTATATCATGGTGTGTTTTATTACAAAAAATTATTCTTTGAAAGATATTTGTTTTAAAAATAATTTTCGACACACTATGTGTGGATGAAATTCCTTAAAGGTTGATTTTGGTTACAAATGGGTTTTCAATCTTGTAATCAGAGATGTTTCACTTTTAAAAATGATTTATTATTTATTTCAAAGGATTTGAAATGGCTTTTGGTAATCATAAAACATTGGGGACCTTTGGTAAGCATAGAACAAAGGGTTATTCTTCACCACCATCTAAAAACAAACCAAGGTACTATGAAGTATCTGATGGATCATAACAGAAACATGAATGATGACTAAGTATTTGGTGGAATCATAACAGACACATAATAGAAAAATTGGTTGTTAAAAACTATTGGTTAACCACCGAATACCCTATAGAATTGTATGTTGTTCATTTTGACTATTTATAGCAACCTTGACTTTTATTTTTTTCTATAAAACTATTGAATTATCTATTATATGATTTTATACTGATATTAATATATCTAGTCACCATAATTAAACCCTATTGGACACCACTGATTTTTCGCCTTTCAAATTGAATCCAATAATTCAATATTACCAAAAATTCACTACATTAAAAACCACCTCATTACTAATTCCATAGAAATATTTTAATATGAGGAGTTACAATTATATTATACATACAATGGATTTAAATATTATATTAATCTTGAAATTTTAATGAGAATTTCTATTATATTTCTATTTCTTTAAAACTAACATTATTTTTCAAACACCTTATCATTGGATTTGGTATTGACCCATTGATGTCAGTTATGTCACTATCTAAGAGATGAGTATTGGTGGGGTTGGGTCATGCTAGAGTGGTATAAGTGATGAATTATAGGATTATGTTTGGATTAAATACATGTCATACTTTCATTAGGGGTAGTGAGTAGTTTTTAAATCCATTTTAATGTCCAAAAATATTGAAGTTATATATTTAACTCATAACTATAAGATATATTCCATGACAGGTTTAAGAAAATCAATCTAAATGAATGAAAAACAATTTTTTTACTAATATTGAATAATAGTGGTTTAAGGTAGTGATAAAAAATGATTTATCACCATTAAAGGTATCTAGGTTTCATGAGAATAACCAAACTCTTTGTTCATACTTCCATTATTTATATGGTATTCAAAAGCTTCTTCTTAACAAATAAAGAGAATATTGTAGAGAGACTCAAATTTTGATGTATCCAATCAATTAACACAAACTATTATTTAAATATATTTATTATAAGACTATAATAATTTTAGATATGTTTATATTTAATTTATTTAATGTTTTTGATATCATATGATATACACAATGCTGATCTTAAATGAACCACGATATAGTATTGAAATATTATTTTTTAAATTATGACTATTATGACCTAGACACTAGTTTGGTTGGTATGAATAGAAATAAAAATACTTTGAAATATTTGTAGAAATTATTTACATAATAAAATGAGTAATAAATCATATAAATAATAGTATTTTGTTGGAAATGATGATAAAAGTTTTTTGGGTAATAGAGAGAAATTTCACATAAATATTTTTATATTTGTATTGTATTTTTATCATTATAAATTAAATTAATCACAATTAATACATTATTAAAATTAAATATGTAGATTATATATCATATTTATTTAATTAACAGTCATTTAATTATATTTATTAAATTATTAATGACAATGAAGTCATTTAATGCTTCAAAATTAATTTTTTAATCAGAAATGATTTTCATTCCTTTTTTTGTGAAACTATTATAATTAATTTATAATAATATTTTAATTATTTTCTGAAAAAAAAAAGATATCATTTTTTAAATAAAAAATTATTAATAGTCTAATGAATTACTTTTGTTGTTTTTCATAAAATATAATTTTTTTAGTGAATTTTGTAAAATGATAGTTTTTTTCAAAACTATCATTTATTTTTCCTTAAATAAAGTATTTTAAAATCCCCATTATGTTCTAAACATGGTATTAAAGTGAAATAAGTATTAATTAATTAAAATAATATATTTAATTCAAATATAATTAGTAAAATATTTAATTTGTTATATGTTATCTTTTAAGAATATAAAAATATTTTTCTAAAAAATGGTTTCCATTTCATTTTACACATTTATATTTAAATAAATCTGTTATAATTCTATAAATATGAGTTTTTATAAATGAATTAAATATTTTGATTAAGTATGTTAAAATATGGAAAATATTTTCCTTTTATTTTTTGTCATTATGAATAGTTTTCTAGGTAAAAATGTTTTGACCACGGTAAGGGTAAAATAGTAAAAATAGAGTTAAAACTGTGAGATAAAGCCTAAAAAGTTTGTAATACTTGTATTTATTTTATTTTATTAGTGTATTGGTAAATTAATAATAAAATATTCAAAACAACATCAACTTATTATATTTTTCTTATGATTATAACCTTTATATTATTTTAAGTAAAGGATAACTACTAAAATGTCATTCCCTTGCGTCAAATTTCTCATATATATATATATATTAATTAAGAAAAAAGGATCTTATAGAAATATATAAAATATTATTTTGAACATAAATGACTAATTTCTGTGAGGGTAGTTTAATTTAAATTTTTAGTGATATTATAATTACCTTAAACACTTACAAAACACTGACACAATGTTTGTGAAAGTAGTAGAAAAATTAAAATAATGATTTTAAAAAGATTAAAAGTAGTATTTGTAGATTAATTATGGTGTAAATTAAATTATATAGTTAATAATAATGTATAAATTGTTTTTTTAGTGATTATATTTGAAATATATTGTTACTTTGATGTATATAAGGTCAAATGTTTTGAATAGTCTCAAAAATGACTTTAATTATATTTTTTATTAAATAATATATGAATGAATGAATAGTTTTTTTTAAAAAAAATAATTTGAATAATTTGAATGGTTCATGTTATAAAATTTTATCCATTTACCATTTTGGAGTTATTATCCACCATATAATTAAATTTATAACCCTTAAAGATAGAAGAAGTTGTTACAGTGACTAATGGTAAAAAAGGGTTAATGAGGGGGTTAGACCAAAATATAAGGTTCAAAATGCCACAAAAACTTATAATTTTTTTTATTTCTAGTAATTTTTATAATTACCCATAATATATTTTATATTATGTATATTTTTATCCACACGAAATAGTTGTGATAATTATTACATTTTAATGTTCTTCAAAATTACAAGTGCATCCTTTTCACATCATATAAAAGGACACTACCTCTACTCACTTATTAAAACCCTGTAAGCACTTTATATTAACTAATTTATGACCAAATAACTTCCTATAATCCCTAAACAGGTTCAATAATATTTTATATTTCCATAAGAATATATATTTAATGATTAATGTCTAATCTAATGAAGGTTTTCCAACAAAGTGGAATAACTCATAACTGAGTGTTTCCACGTTTATTTCTTCATACACCTACTATAAATATTTTATAGACAAGTATATATAATAACAAAAGTATATTACATATACTTAAATATTATTATGTTCATTACACAACCATTTTTCATCTCCATCGTATCTTAATGGGAATCAAAATCATTGCTCGTGCGTACTTACAGACTATTATCTCCATATAGCGAAGTATTTCATTTTACATAACCATGTTTCATGGATGGTAATTATGATTTATTTTTTGTTTATATATCATATTTATTAAATAATTATAAATCTATAATTATAATACTTTATCTACCTTTATACCCTTCAATCCATTGGAAAACGATTATGTCATTTTTGCATATGTGTGGACTACCACCTCCACAAGGCGACATGGTTTTTTTATTTTTTTTCCTTGCATGGATGGTAATAAGGACATATTTAATGAATATATATGATATATAAAATATAATTATTATTCTATAATTTTTTATTCTTATTTATATATATTTGTTTCATCCATTGAAAAGTGGAAACATCACTCATGCGTATGTAAAAACTACCATCTCCACAATGTGATGTAATTAATTTTTTATAACCATTCTATATGGATGATTATAAAAGTTAATTTAATGAATAAATAATAATATTATTAAATTATTATGATTCTGGAGATTATTGAACCATGATCAAGGTGGATGTATCATAATCGTTGAACAGAAACATTCATGGAAAATAGTTTAATTTTCTGTAGAATAATTCTTTTAATTAAGGATTGTTAAAAAATGGAATATTTTAAAATTATAATGGAATGATAAATAGTAATATATATATATATATGTGAATATAGAAGTGTAATTAAGGATTAAAAAATCTATATTTATTATATAATATGTTTGAATATGTAAAAAGCAAGACATGTCATGACATATGGTTTTCTTGTCTCACATTATTTTATATGAGACATATATCATATTCACATTTTTTTATTTTGCGTTGTTTATAAAATGACCAAAAAAATTTAATTATTATTTTAATTAGAATAATGGTAATTAAAAAAACCAATTTTTTTCCTTTAATGAAGTTTTTATTTCAATATTACCAAAAATATAAGGGTTCTTCATCTAAATATTGTTTCTCTGAGACATGTTTCTTGTTATGATACTATTTCAGTTTATATGGTGTATATATTTCCCTTTTAAATTTTATATCATGATTATATATATATTCAAGGTATTTGTAGTTTCATTTTATGTAATTTCTCTCAAGGGTATTATGATTTAATAGTTACTGAAGTGGAAATTGTTTATATTACCATCTCAATTGTTTTTAGGATTATACATGCTAAATTTCTATTGAGGGATATTGTATGGATAATATCCTTTAAACCACATTTGATTTATTTTCTTCTATTAATTCCTAAATTTTCAAGTAATATTACCAATATAATCTCTATGGTACTTAAAATGATTAAGAAAATATTTTTAAGAAAAACCAACCTTATTTTATCATTGGTTGATAAAAATTTTGTCGCAGTTATATGGCCTTAAAAAAATTTAAAGAATGTTATTTTCTATAATCCATAAATTGTTTAAAGTATTTTTCAACCATTTTTTAAAAACAATTTACTATTTTTTTAAAAGGTGTTTTAACAATTTTCTAAATTTTTAAAAATCTCTAAAATGAACCTTTGTTTTAACATTTATCACACGAAAATATTTTACCACCATTATTAATATTATTTTATTTGAACCTTCCATTAGAAGTTTCCCTCGTTATTTTCAAATAAATTATTTTTCCCTGTATTTTGATAATATTTAGTTTTTAGGATATATAAATGAAATGTAATTTTCCATATTTTTAAATAAATTTTAAAAATCTATTATAATGGTATTTTTCATATATGTCAGAATCGACTAAGGATTATAATAATTCACTGTAGATGTTCTTTTATGATTCGATACACTTATCCAGATAAATTAAGATGGTGATGATATTAGGATGATTTCATGAAACCTATTTCTTTCAAATAGATAAAATAATTTATATGAGAAGATGAATTCTCTTATAATTCCATAAAATTAATTTCTAAAGATGGAATATTATTATATAATTATAGTATTTTTATGAAACCTGTTTATTTTCCATAGATTATACAATGATGATATGAAAACTATTTTATGATCATGGGAAACACATATGTATAGTTTTCTATATGTGATGGGTGGGATCAGAATTATAACGCCCTCTATTTTATTGGGTAATGATGGATACCTCATGAGGTAATATGTACATTAAGGGGAATTGAACCAGTTTAATAAGGGACCTTGTCTGCTATGATACTCTTGAGAGTGAATCTTGACTATCGAAATGATGGAATAAAGAGTGAACCTAATCCACTATGATAGTCTTGAAAGTGAGTATTGAAAAATGAAAAGATTTTCTATACTTATTATTGTGTCACCAAATTTCTATGGCACATTATACTTCATATGATATGCTATCATGGCACATTATTAATTAATGATAATTCCCCACTCTTATGAATCGTGTTTTTTGAAATGATAATGATTTATGTCATAACTCATCAATTATGATCTATGAATGATTAGGTAATAACTACATAAGTTATTATTGTTATCTCATACCCTTATACTTATCTTATTCTTGCATATTATCATCAATTTATATCTCCTATGATTTCCCATATTGATCATCAAATATCACACTTCTCTATATTTCCAATATCCTATCATTATGATGAATGATATAATGTATTATTAGTATATATGGTTGTCATGTGTGGATATGTTTTGGGATATGCGGAAGTCTTATAATGGAATAAGAAAATGTAATTATAATGGGAAAATGTTCAACTTGGGGAGAAAGACATTAGTTTTTTTAGATAATGGGGTTTTTCCTAATTCTCTAAAAATTTAAACCTAAATATTCTAGGGTATATAGGTGACTCATTTATGGATATATATTATAATTATGGTTTATTAAAATTGGTTCACTTCAAGTGGTATCAAATAAAATATATAAATATTATTATTTTATACCAAATTCAATTGTATGGGTATTGGGATACATTAGTTAGTTTCGGATAAGGGTTTAGAAAACATTTATGGTTACAAAGTTATTATATGTTGATAATTTAAGAGATAAGCTTACAATTATGGGTTGATAATTTTAGGGAAGATATTAATTTTAAAGGAATATATACCCTTTTTGACATTTTATGTCATAGGATTTTAAAGGGACTAATGAATATTTGGAAGATGTTTATTATGTTTTAATATATCATATATATATATATATAACCCTCATTTTTAACATTCAATTTAGTGCTAGGTTATTCAAGAAAAATTTTATTAGGAATATATATTTAAAGAAACACATAACCATTATGTTGAATACGTTTTTTGATGATGAGGTAATTGTGGTTAATGGAAAAAATGGTGCAATCATGTTTTCAGGATACACAAGATAAAGAATTTATTTGGACACTAATTAATTGAGGTTATTTTTTATTAACTGGTATATATTAGGAACATTATATGATTAAGGTGAATATAAAATTAAAGCTAGTACATGCATTTATTTTAAGAATAAATATTGTGTAGACATTTAGAATAATATGTTCCTCTATTGTGAATTAATACTATTTCATGTTGTTTTCAGAAATAATTATTTCATTTTAGATAATATATTATAAGTGTATATTAATTTTTGGTATGTGACTCTATGAGTGATTAATGTTAATTGGATATAAATGATATTTTTATCTATGAAAAATATATGATCAAATATTTTGGATTTTTGGGATTCAAATATAGTTAGGGATATTTTCAATAGTTTGAAGGTTGGTAAATTTTTGGATGTCTTATGTTAAACAATTGGTGGTATTATTGGGGTTTTTAATATTTGTGTTTTATTTCATTATATTATTTTTTAGTCATATTAAATATTATATTACATTATGATAACCACTTTGGATTTGGAAAATATCAATATAGGATGGGAATGTATTTTTATTCGTTTGTGAAGCTTATGATATATTCAAATTTACTTTTAGTGCTTCGGGCATGAAAATTTATGTTAGGTTATTCATCATGAAGTTGTGGTGGAAAACTGCTCTAACCACAACTGAAGGACTTAATTATGGAATAAAATAAAGTAATTATATTTTCTCACATAATTTATCTCAATGTTCAAATAATTCCATAAACTCAATAAATATTAAGATAAATCTCTTGATGTCTATGTGGAAATATCTCTTAGTTATGAAGGAAATATTTTTGAATCCTATTTATAATAATAAGTTTCATAATTCATACATGGTTTCAAGAATATTTATAAAATGATATGTTTCCTATAATAAACATATAAATTAATGTTCTTTTCAATAGAAAGTGTGATCAATGTTTTTTAGAATTTATTTATTTCTAAATAAGAATACTTGTATTTAACTCCTCTGAATTGATTCTGAAAATGTTTTAAAATTATTTTTATCAAGCATAAGATAAAAATTGCAAGGTATAAATTTATTAAAGGGGGTAGAATATAACACCCCAATATTTTATAGTATGTTTACCTTTAAAATATTCAATGAGTTTGATAACTTGTGATGCACAGAACATCGAGCTTAAACAAACCATGATATACTCTAGAAATATTATTATTTAAATATGTCTATTATAACATAGTGATTGGTTTGGTGGGTATGAATAATAATAATCATATTATAAAACATATATAGAATTTTTATAATTAATAAAATGAATAATCAATCATATTTTGAAAATTAATTGGCTAGAAATGAATATAAAATCTTTTGAAGACAAAAGATGTATTTTTTCACAAAACTGGTTTTTTTAATATATATTTATGATAATAAATTATATTAGTAACTGTTGATAAATTATTATCATGAAATAATTATATTATAAATAAAAATTCATTAATAAAAATTCATTTATTTATATTTAGTAGAAAAGTTATGAGAATAAACTCATTATATACTTCAGAAGTACTTTTAATTTAAAAATGATTTTTATTGAATTTTTTACATGTATATTATAATAAATTTTTTCCACATTTATAGATTTTATTGAAAAAATGGAAATCATTTTTTAAATTCTCATGTCAATTTTTTATTATTATGAATTTTCGGTATTTTTATGAAAATGTTAATTTTTCAATGGGTAGTGAAATTACCGATTTTTTCCAAAATTATCATTTCATTTCATTTAATTAGGTGATATAAATTCCCCCATTATATTTTATATTTAGTCTTAGAGTAACTTAATTATCAATTAATTTTAAATAATCTAATTAATTAAAAAATAATATAAATCTTATATAATTTTTTTATAAACTCATATTTATGCATAAAATAAGTTTTTCTAAAACATGTTTTTCATTACGTTTTACAAATTTATATGAAACATGAATTCTTGTCACTTTTTTAAAATGAATATAGAAAAATTTATTCCATATTTGGATTCATGTGGTTCAAATTTGGTAAATAGATTCCCTTTATTTTTTGTCATTATGACTATTAACCATTGTAAAATTGTTGTCACCACAGTAAGTGTAAAACAAATAAAATAAGATTAAATCTATTAGATAATGTAACGCCAGAACCCTAGTTACCCAGAGTAGGTTCATTATTACATAACATTGGCATGATCATAAGAGATCACGTCTCAAAAGACCGGTTAGTTTAGTATCCTTGGAATTACTAGATACATTCATAAGTTTTACATTACATTATAAAATTAAATAATACAACAACATTATCTCCATAGACCACACTCATATCCCTTAGACTATCCCTGAAGGTAATTCATAATACACTTCTTCGCATCATTGGAGAAATAAAACATAGAAAGGGGTGATCTCAGATGCTCAGTAAGGATAACAATATAGTGGAAACCTTCAAAACTAAGCATAAACATTTAAGGAAATGTATAAGACTAAAACAAATGCCTTTTAAACATAAACATCATCATAATATGGAAAATATAAGTCAAAATAATTCCATTTAATTATTCAAATGGATATTCTACTAGTCTAATAATCACATACAATATCAATAGCCAATTTTCATAATGATGGAATGCATACTGCCAGACTTCATAACCACATAGTGAAGGCCTGGTGCCAAGACTACAAATAAGATTTTGTCAAGGCCATGTTCCAAGACACTAGTTTTTCTTATGAGACCTACCGATGCATCGATGAGCTATAGTGGGCTCCACCCGTCACTTACTAAGTCCAATACATTCCTCATATGAAAAGGATGACACATAACATAAACATTTATATTAAAAATAGCATACGAAATGTCAATACTTTATCCATAAACCATTAATGGTATAAAAATAACACATCCATGGTCAAACATATCACAAAAACTTCAGTACAATATAGAAGATTTTTATCATAATAAATCAACTTTAAACAAGTTTAAAATCCATATAAGGATATTGACATATATGAAATCAAAACTATTTGAGAGAAATGTCTCTTTCTATTTTGAGATCATTTAAAAGTCACATAATTATAAAAGAAAACATTCATTTTGAAACTATTATTATAATCTTGTAAGTGAAGAATCAAACATGTTATAATAGTAGAGAATAACCACACCCACCGTATAAGTTAAAAAATTTTCTTACCTTAATTTTTCGAAAAAGGTCACAAAGTACCTTGTTTGGAAAACGACGGAAAAATTCCTTTATAAACATCTTATAAAAAGTAAATAAGGGTATAAATGACTTTAAACCATAGTCAAGAAAATAGTAAAAATGTTTTGAAATACATTTTAAGAAATATGGATATGGATGATAAATATTTCCCAGAAGATAATTACGTATAAACAACCTCGTGTAATGAAGAGATTGTGAAATTAATCTTTGCATTGTACTTCTCCTTGGTCGAGGGTACGTTAACCTCTGGTATAATAGTTAAATAAATGTTATTAAACTATACAACAACTATATACATAAATATGATATCATATATGATATAATATATGATTTTATAATATTTCTTTGTTAATAAAATTTTTGTATTATCGTCGTTTAGGGTGTTAACTGATTCGTTTTCCTTTATATGTTTTGTTACCTAAGTCATGCTTGTTATGGATATGATGTATTTGATTCATATCCAAAATGATATTAAGTTCTTAAAAATTATTTTTAATAATCAAATGAAAATTATTCTTGAATGGTTACGATGTGGAATGAAACTTATTGCGTTCATGGAGACGGTAATCTGTACGTACACACGAACGTTACCTCCATATCGATTTTTTATTTTAAAAGGAAACAAAACCAAATGATACATTGGTATATTCTTATTCTAGTATAATATAATATTTTATATACGTTATGTAATTTAATTAACACCATCTTTTATATGTTCCATGTACGGTATGAATGAGTCATATCCCTTTGAGGGGGCGGTAGTCTGCACTTCCTCAAATGAAATTGTCGTATATATACCACATGGAAAGAATAAAGGTATGCTATAAAAGAGAATAAAAGAATATTATAGATAAAATAAACATCATAAATATCATATATAATTATAGTTCCATCATAATTTCCACCATAAGTGGTGGTAGTAGAAGATTGAACAATCATTGTTTCGTGAGGCAGTAGTTCGCCGTCCACAGAAACATTATGTTCTATACCCATTAGATGGAGGTGTGTGTAAGTGTAGTTAAAATAATTCTCATAAAAACAACCTAGTATATTAAGGATATTGGTGTTATTATAAAATAATGTTATAAATAGAGTTTAGGGGGTTGGAGAAGTAAAATAAAAAAAGAACTTAAGAGGAGATGTTATCTTTAAATCGGGTAACTCCCTTTGCTTTGAATCAAAAGGCTTCCTTGAAGTGCCTTATGCCTAAGGTAAGGCTTATAAGAGAAATATAGGGATGTATAGAGATTAATTGGGTACATTTTTGATGATCCAAGGGGCCTAAGAGTTGTGAGTAATGGGATAGATGTGATTTATTTTTATAAGGGAGGGGAGGGGCTCTTTAGGAATGTTTGAAAATATTATTTTATTATATAATGATTTTCGGTTTCTAAAGGTCCAAAACTTATTAAAGCCGAATATAAGATGACTCATGTTCTAAATAAAATCATAAAATAAGAATTGGATAGGTTTTTTATATTGTCTTAATTTTTATAATCTCATTTATTTAAAAAATTCATTAATGAGGTAAACATTGCATCATTATTGTGTCGTAAATGATTTTATTTATTTGATGTCTAAAAATTATAAAAAAAATACCATAATATAGGAAATATTTTTATATTTCAAGATAACATTTATAGTATAAAACATAACTGATATGACCCCATGTAAAAAAATTTTTACTAAAAGATATATGTTTTTGTCATTTTTACCTTTATTTTAAATTAATTAATATAAAGTGTCATTATCACTCTCATGTTGATCCATGGGGTCCCAAAATCGACCCAAGGATTCCCATGGTCATACATTTATAAATAAATAGGATTAAGACACATGTTAGGGTAATTTAATATTATTATAATATTATTTTGTACCTTTACTTACCGGATTTACCCTTTAACCAAGGTAAATAAAATATTTACCGAAATAATTATTCATAATGTTTAAAATAAATTACCTATTTACACAATTTGGACCTCCTGATTCCAAATATGGAATCTATTTTTCCAAATTCAAAACATAGAAGTCTCATAAATTAATTTAAAATTAATTCTCGTTATCCAAACAAAGGCGTGTTTTTAAGAAATATTAACTATCAAAAGATTCACAATTGTTTATGTCCAGTTTAAATGTAAAATTACATCCAATGACCTAAATTATATTAAATGATAAAAATATAATATAATGATACTTAAAACCAATTAAAATTTATAATTTAACATAATAAATTATTTCAATTAAAAAAGTTGGTTTTAATTAAAATTTAATATTTTTCACTATTCATCAAAAATTGAATGTTTTCAGAAAAGTAGCAAAAATTCACCCAAAGATAATTTTGATATTATGAATCCAAAAATGATGTCCACTTTAAAAAATAAAATTTTAAAAATTTTAAAAAGTGGATATTACTATTCATAACGGCTAGTTTGATGGGTCGTGGTGTGTAAGAATCTTGAAGTTGCGTAGATCACAAGCTATTGTATTATTCAAAGGGAAACATACCGTGAAATTTTGGGGTGTTATATTCTTCCCTCCTTCAAATAATCACGTCCTTGAAATTTTTTTAATATTACCAGATAAAAATATTAGGGTGGTTTTTCATCATAAGTTCTTCAGTTTCCCATGTTGCATCTTCCATCTTATGACTTCTCCATATAAATTTTACCAGATCAGTCGTCCAGTTTCTCAACACATGTTCTCTTGTATCAAGAATCTTGATAGGCTCTTCATAATAAGATAGATTATGTTTCAGTTCAATTTACTCATAGGTGAGTACATGCGTTGGCTCAAGCATGTATTTTCTCAACAGTGATACATGGAACACATCATGAACTTTGGAGAGACTTGGAGGAATTTCTAAACGGTAAGCTATAGCCCCAGTTCATTCTAGAATTTCAAAATGTCTGATGTACCAGGGACATAATTTACCCTTCTTACTGAATCGTATAACTCCCTTCCATGGAGATACATTTAAGAAAACATAATCTCCTACCTGTAATGTCAAATCCTTCCTTCAATTATCGGTAGAGATATTTTTCCTACGTTGAGTTTCTTTGATGTGGGTTTGGATAACCTTCACCTTTTCCATCGTTTCCTCAACAAGTTCTGGGCCTATGAGTTTTTTTTCACTGACATCATCCCAACAAGTTGGTCTGCGACATCTGTTTTCATATAACGCTTTATATGGTGCCATCTGAATACTTGAATGGAAGTTATTGTTATAGGAAAATTCTACCAGAGGTAAATATTGATCCCGCGTACATTGGAAGTTAAGTGAGCAAGATATCAACATGTCTTCTAAGGTTTTAATTTTCCATTCTGATTTTCCATCTGTTTGAGGTTGGTAGGCATGGCTTAAAAGATATTCAGTATCTAGGGATTTTTGAAGACTTTCCCATAATCTTGATGTAAAATGGGGATCAAGATCAGAAATAATCGATTGGGGTACTCCATGAAGTCTTAAAACTTCATTAATATATAGTCTTGCTAAAAATTCAAGTGGTAAATCTTCTCATATAGAAAAATATATTTTGACTTGGTAAAATGATCAACAATGACCCATATTTCATCATTCCTTCTAGGAGTCTTTGGTAGCCCCATGAAAAAGTCCATCGTAATATCATCCCATTTCCACTCAGGTATGGGAAGAGGTTTCATAACTCTTATAGGGTGTTGTCTTACAGCTTTCACTTGTTGAAAAACCATACATATCGACACAAAATCAGTAATCTATCTCTTCTTTTTGTCCCACCAAAAATGATCGTTCAAATATCTATACATCTTAGTGCTACCATGGTGTATAGAAAAATTAGAGCTATGAGAATCATCCAACAATTCCCTTTTCAGAGCAGGTATATCGGGAACACAAAGTCTCTTCCCAAATTTCAATATCCTGTCTTCATATAGTAAGTCAAACAATCATCCATCATTCGCAGCTTTAATTTACTTTTGAAATTCCTCATCATCATTCTGAGAACTTTTTATCCTTTATAGTAATTATGTTTTGCCAACCATTTGAAAAAGCATTGATGTTTCACCTTCCATTGTTATTCCCATACCCATCTTTACTAGATCCTTGTATATAGGATCTGTTTCAACTCTCGTCTTGTTCAAAACACCATGATCTTTTCTGCTCAAAGAATCTTCCACCTTATTTTCCTTCCCAGGGTGGTAGTGTATAGTGAAATCATAATCCTTGAGTAGTTAAATCCATCACCTTTTCCTCATTTTGACTTCTTTTTGTGAGAAAATATACTTCAAACTCTTGTGATTAGTATAAATATTACATTTATTACCATATAGATAGTGTTTCAATATATTTAGAGTAAATATTACAGCTGCTAACTCAAGATCATGAGTGGGATGGTTTTATTCATGAATTTTTAGCTGTCGTGATGTATATGCAATAACTCTATCATTCTGTATAAGGACACAAAAAATTCATTTCTTTGAAGCATCACTTTAAATAACAAAGCCATCATTCCATGATGGTAGAGTCAAGAAAGGACCATTGACTAATCTTCTCTTTAGTTCTTCATAAAATTCTTCACACTCTTTTGTCCAAACAAATTTAAACCCTTTACGTGTGATCTTGGTTAATGGGTTAGCCAGTCGAGAAAAATTCAGGAAAAAATGCTAATAATAACCTGCTAAACCAATAAAACTGCATACCTCAGTTATACTCATTGGTGCTTGCCATTCTTGGATTTCCTTTTTCTTAGAAGGGTCAACAGAGATTACATCATTAGAGACAATATGGCCATGAAAAGAAATCTCCTAAATCCAGAATTCACACTTGCTAAACTTCCAATATAATTCATTTCTTCTAAGAGTCCTTAGTATAATGCGCAAGTGATTTTCATGATCTTTGTAGATTTTGAAGTATACCAAGATATCGTTAATAAATACCACTATAAATTCATCAAGATAATAATTTAAAACATTGTTCATTAGATCCATGAAAATAGTGGGTGCATTAGTCAGCCCAAAAGGCATTACAGTAAACTCGTAATGCCCATACCTGGTTTGAAATGTGCTTTTCAGACTGTCTTCCTTCTTCACACACAACTGATGATATCCATATTGTAGGTCGATCATTGAAAACTATTAAGCTCCATGAAGTTGGTCAAATAAATCATCAATGCGGGGTAAGGGATACTTGTTCTTTATTGTAATAGCATTGATCTACCTTTATTCAATGCACAACCTCATATATCCATATTTATTCATAACAAATGGAACAGGGGCTCCTCATGGAGAAAATTTAGGGTGAATAAATCCTTTATTACTCAATTCCTCTAGTTGTTTCTTCAGTTCCACTAATTCCACAGTGGCCATTATATAAGGGGTCTTCAATATGGGCATTGAACTAGAAATTAAATCAATGGAAAACTAAATTTCTCATTCTAGAGGATGTCTATGTAAATCCTCTGGAAACACATCAACATATTCCTGCACAATAGGAACATCCTCTATTTTAACATTCCTTTCCTCAACCATGGTTATTTTATTCTCTTACTCCCGAATAATTGAATTTAGTTGAGCTACTGGGGGTGGATCTAGATAAGAATTAGGTGGTGATGTTTTTTCTCTAAAAATAAGGTACTCCTTATCATCGTTGAAAATTGTAACCTCCTTCTTCTTACAATAAATTTTCACATCATGGTATGAAATCCAATCCATATCAGGGATTATATCAAATTAAATCATGCGTATGATGATGAGATCAATAGATAAAGAACATTTATATGCCCTAATGGGAACTTATTCACAAAACATTGTTGCAATGATACTTCCCTTAGGAGTTTTGACCAACAACTCCCTTGTTAAATCAAATTGAAAATATCTAATTTTCTTAGCAAATTGGGAAGATATGAAATAATGTAATGATCTAGAATCAAATAAAGAATTGGTTAAACATGAGGAAACCAGTAAATTACCTACCACCACGTCTTTTGGATCTTCAAACTCAGCAATAGTGATTGCATAATCTTGTCCTTGATCCATTGGATTTTCTAAGGTATGTTTCATTGGCACTTAGGACATTCATTTTCATAATTCCCCATTTCTTTACAACTGTAGCATTCAACATTGAAATCCTCTTTCCTCCCCTTGCAATCATGAGCTTGGTGGCCTTTTTCACCACACTTATAACATACTCCCATTTCCTTCAGGAAATTAGCAGGGTGTTTCTTCTAACATTTATTGCAGGATGGATATTTATCTTTTCACTTCTTCCCCTTATTTCTATTTCTAGATTGTTCAGCATATCTCTTATTCTCCTGCTTTGCTTTAAAGTCGTAAGACTTAGAGAATTCCTTTTATGTCTTGATAGCACATGAGACAATATCTTCATATGATGAGAAGGATTGTGAGAGTAATACTTGACAAAGAAATGGTTTTAACCCATAAAATAATCGATCAATATTACTCTTTGGGTTACGTATATAATCTTCCACATGCTTTGCTAACCTTGTAAGGTTAGCCTCATACTTTGCGACATTCTCATCCTCTTTTTGCCTCAGACTCAGAAATTTTCGTTCCATTTATTCTCGATGGTCACAAAGAAAGTATTTTTCTAATAAAAGATCTTTAAACTTCATTCATTCCATATTTGATACTTCATATTCTTCCTTTGTGTTTTGAATTAATGACCACCATTGATTTGCATCTCCTATGAGGAGATAAACTACCATGAATTTTTTTTACCTTTCACTACTCCCCAAAGCATGAAATATTTTCTCTAATTAACCTATCCAATTCTCAACTAGAAATGGATTTGTAGTCCCATTGAAGGTTGGTGGTTGTTGCCTCATGAAGCGGTCTAACATTGATTCTTCGCGTTGTGGATCAGGGTGCTCCATACGTGTAAGGTTATTATTCATAACCTGTGTGAGTTATCCTAGTATGGGGATAAGATGATTAGCACCAGTTGCATCACCAGCTCCACTATAATTTTCTTGAGTGGGGGGGAAATACCTACATGAATTATGTGTGTGGATATGGTTTTTATTCCTTCCACTAGTAGCCATTTGTAAACAATGGCATACACTAGATTAGTTTATGAATCGAAATACATAATTACAAACTTTTAAAACACTTAACATAATTTGAATAGTTTATGGATATAATCCATAATCATAAAAATGTTTTCTTTGAGGAAGTAAATACTTATAAATACTTCATAATGGTTTGTAAAGAAAATGTGGATTATCCTAAGCATATCCCCCGAGAGTGTCATAACCAAGAGTTCAGTAAGGTCTGGTGTCGTGTACCAGGATACCTCAGGTCAAGACCGAAACTCCTTGTCGGGGTTTCCACTCCTAGGTACATATATTCCAGAGCCGCCTCTACCTAATTTTATCCAGACAGGGAT
Source organism: Viscum album (assembly GCA_963277665.1). NCBI lineage: Eukaryota > Viridiplantae > Streptophyta > Magnoliopsida > Santalales > Viscaceae > Viscum > Viscum album. The sequence continues at coordinate 1,154,942,674 of OY728135.1, forward strand.
GTATTACTTGGAAAACGCACAAGATCTCAACATTACCAAAATTCTAGGAAGTTATTCTATAATAATCCTCAATGTCTATCTTAGGGTGATGTTCTCTAATCAATGTTTTTCTAAATATAGCCTCCAAGGTTTGTACTAAATATTATCTGATACCAACTGTAACACCCCAACCCTAGTTACCTAGAGTCAGTGCATTATTACATAACATTGGTATGATCACAAGATATCAAGTCTAGAAAGACCGATTAGTTTAGTATCCTTGGAAGTACAAGATACATTCATAATTTTTACATTACATAATAAAATGGAAAAAATAAAAAAAACATTGCCTTCATAGACCGCACTCATATCCCTTAGACTATCCCTACAGGTCAGTCATAATATACTTATTCACATCCTCGAAAAAATAAAAAATAGAAATAGGTGAGCTCAGATGCTCAGTAAAGATAACAATATAGCGGAAACTTTCAAAAATAAGCATAAACATTTAAGGCAATGTATAATACAAAAAAAAGCCTTTTAAACTTAAACTTCATCATAATATGGAAATTTAAATCAAAATAATTTCATTTACTTATTCACATGGATATTCTACTAGTCGAATAATCACATGCAATATCAATATCCAATTTCATAATGATGGAATGCATAATTCCAGACTTCATAATGACATAGTTAGGGCCTTGTGCCAAGACTACAAATAAGATTTTGTCAAGTCCTTGTGCTAAGACACTAGTTTTTCTCATGAGATCTACTGATGCATCAAGGAGATATATCGGGCTCCACCCATCACTTGGTAAGTCCAATGCATTCCTCATATAAAAAAGTTGAAACATAACATAAAAATTCCTATTAAAACTAGCATACGATATGTCAATACATTATCCACAAACCATGAATGGTATAAAAATAAAACATCCACAGTAAAACATATCGAAAAACCTTCAGTACAATATAGAAGATTTGTATCATAATAAATCAGCTTAAAATAAGTTTAAAATCTATAAAAGGATATTGACATAGATGAAAACAAAACTATTTAAGAGAAATATCTCTTTCTATTTTGAAATCATTTAAAAGTAACATAATTAGAAAGGAAAACATTTATTTTGAAAATATTCTTATAATCTTGTAAGGGAATATTCTAAGATCTTATAACTATAGAGAATAACTGCACCCACCGTATAATTTAAAAAAACATTCTTACTTTGATTTTCCAAAAAGTTCAAAAAGTACCTTGTTTGGAAAACAACAGAAATATTCCTTTATAAATATTTTATAAAAATTAAAACAAGGGTATAAATGAATTTAAACCATAGTCTTAGAAATAGTAAAAATGTTTTGAAATACATTTTAAGAAACATTGATATAGATGTTAAAGAGGTCCCAGTAGATAATTATGTATAAATATCATCGGATAATGAAGAGATTGTGAAATTAACCCTTACCTTGTACTTATCCTTGGCCGAGGGTACATTAACCTCCTGTATAATAGTTAAATAATTGTTATTAAATTATAAAAGAACCATATACATAAATATGATATCATATATGATCTTCTAATATTTTTTTGTTAATAATATTTTAGTATTATCATCGTTTCGGGTGTTAACTGATTCATTTTCCTTTATATGTTTTTTACATAAATCATGTTTGTTATTGATAAGATGTATTTGATTTGTATCCATAATGATATTAAGTTCTTATGCATTATTTTTCATAATCAAATGAAAATTATTCTTGAATGGTTACAATGTTTAATGAATCTCATCCCATTTTGGGAGACGGTAATTCATATGTATGCACGAATGCTACTTCAATTTCATTTTTTTATTTTAAAAGGAAAGAAAACAAAATGATACATAGGTATATTATAATTCTAGTATAATATAATATTTTATATACATTACATAATTCCATTAAAACCATATTATATACATTCCATGTATGGTATGAACAAGTCATATCACTTTGAGGGGGCGGTAGTCCGCACTTCCTCAAATGAAATTATCGTATATATACAACATGAAAAGAATAAAGGCATTATATAAAAGAGAATAACAGAAGCTTCTAGATAATATAAAAATCATAAATATCATATATAATCATAGTGTTATGATAATGGCCACCATAAGAGGTGGTAGTAGAAGATTGAACAATCATCGTTTCGTGAGGTAGTAGTTCACCATACACAGAAACATTATGTTCTATAGCCATTAGATGGAGGTATGTGTAAGTGCAGTTCAAATACATATCATAAAAATAACCTAGTATATTAGGGATACTACTTTTGTTATAAAATAAAGGAATAAAGAGAGTTTATCAGGTTGGAGAATTAAAATAAAAAAGAGAACTTCAGAGGAGATGTTACCTTTAAATCGAGTAACTCCCTTTGGTTTAAACCAAAAGGCTTCTTTGAAGTTACATTTGCATAAGGTAAGGCTTTTAAAAGGAGAGATGTAGGGAGATTAATTGGGTTGAGGTTGGATGATCCAAGGGGCTTGAGAGGTGTGAGTAATGAGTTAGAGGTTATGGCTTTTAATAAGGGAGGGAAGTGGCTCTTTAGGAATGTTTGAAAATATTATTTTATTATATAATGATTTTAGTTTTCTATAGGTCCTAAACATATTAAAGTCGAATATAAGATGACTCATGTTCGAAATAAAATCATCTAATAATAATTGGACTAGTTTTGGATATTGGTTTAATTTTTATATTCTCATTTATTTAAATCATTCATTAATGAGGTAAACACTGAATCATTATTGTGTCATAAATAATTTTATTTATTTGTTGTCTAAAAATTATAAAAAAAGTAGCATGATGTAGAAAAAAAAATTAGATTTCAAATAAGTATTTATAGTCGAAATGATAACTTATATAACCCTATTTAAAAAAATTACTAAAAGATATATGTTTTTGTCATTTTTCCCTTATTTTAAATTAATTAATATAAAGTGTCATTATCACTCTCAAGTGGCTCCATGGAGTCCCAAAATCGACCAATGGATTCCCATGGTCGTCCATGTATCAAAAAATAAGAATATGACACATGTTAGGGTATTTTAATATTATTATAATATTATTTTTTACCCTTATTTACTGGATTTACCCTTTAACCAAGGCAAATAAAATATTTACCGAAATAATTATTCATAATGTCTAAAAATAAAATATATCTATTTACCCAATTTGAAATTCCTGATTCCAAATATGGATTCCATTTTTTCAAATTCAAAACATAGAAGTGGCGGAAATTAATTTAAAATTAACTCTCCTGGTCAAAACAAAAAAGCTTGTTTTTAAGAAATAATAACTATCAAAAGATTGACACTGGTTTATGTCCAGTATAAATGTGAAATTACATCCAATGACCTAAATTATATTAAATGATAAAAATATGATTTAATGATACTTAAAAATATTTAAAATTTATAATTTAACACTATAAATTATTTCAATTTAAAAAGTTGTTTTTAATTAAAATTTAATATTTTTCTCTATTCATCAAAAATTTAAAGTTTTCAGAAAAGTAACAAAAATTCACTCTAAGATAATTTTGATATTCCAAATCCAAAAATGATGTCCATTTTTTTAAAAAAAAATTATAAAATTTAATAATGTAGGTATTTTTATTCATAACACCTAGTTTGATTGGTCATGGTGTGTTAGAATCTTGAAGATGCGTACATCGCAAGCTATTACATTAATCAAAGGGAAACGTATCGTGGAAGCTTGGGGTGTTACAAATAAATCCAAAAACATACATAAACCTTTTTTTAAAATTTATTGGATTTTTTATAGACTATAAAAAACCAATATTAGAAAATATCTAAATTTATTTCCAATTGATTTTGATTATTGACTTTATACTATTTTATATAAGGGGTAATTAGAAAAATGTCACTCCCTTGAAATAGATTTACCTTATAATATTTTATTGGAATAAAAAGATGTTATAAATAAATATAAAACATTATTTTGAACATCAATATTTTATTTACATGTATATAATTTAATGATAATATTTAGTGATTGTATACATACCTTAAATGCTTACGCAATGCTAAAACTATGCCTGTGAAAATAGTAGAAAAATGAAATTAGATGCCTCTCGCAAAATTTAATGTAATATAGCTTGAATGGTTATGGAATTAAATAAATTTTATGGTTAATAATAATTATTATTTGATGGTGAAACATATTATATTATAAATCCATTGTTATACTGATGTCTTTGATATCGATTTTTGAAAATAGTCCCAAAAACGCCTTCAGTAATTTCTTATGTTAAATAATACTTTCTAAAATGATTTAAAATTAAATAAAATCATGAAAGAGTATAAGTGTAATGAGAAAACAAATATTCCATGGACCATTTTTACTAACATATCACCTTGTAAGTAAATGTTCATCCCTTAAAGGCAGAAGCAATTGTTACGACGATTAAAGTGAAAATGGGATAATAAGAGGGTAAAAACAAATGATAAGGTTTTAACTAACACTTAAACATGTAAAAATTTTATCTATTGTATGTATTTTTTATTTACCTATACTGTACTCTAAATTATTTCACTTTGTTTCCAATTGACAATATTATCATATTTATGATATTTTAATGTTCTTATAAATTAAAATTATGTCTCTTCCCCCACTTATACAGGGCGACCAACTCTCCTCACATATTCCCACCTTTTGAGAACATTATTTCATAAAAAAATTCAAAACACCTTTCTATTTTCTATCTCTATGTGCTATATTATCTATTCTCCCAAGAAGACTATTTTGTGAAGGCATAAGTTGTAATCAAAAGGAGGGTTTCCATTGTAGAGGTATAACTCTTAACCGAGAATTTCCATCTTTATTTCTTATTAACCTTAAATAGATATTATATAATAATATTTATATAATAAAAAAATATCTTAAATATAAAAACATTATATTATGGTCATGGAACAATCCTTTTGTATCTTCTTTCCATCCCAAAGGCAAATAAAAGCATCGCTTCATGATGCGATGTATTTAATTTTACATCACCTACCTCTATTGATGGTTATTATGATGGAATTAATATTTATTTGTGATATTAATTTCATAATTATTCTAATGTAATTATAATATTTTACCTACCTTTATATCTTTCTATCTCCTTGGAAATGTTAATGTCTTTCATTCGTAGGTGTGGACTACCACCAACATGAAGTGACATATTTTTTTTTCATTTCATATTTTCATGGTTGGTAATAAGGGAATATTTAATTAAAATATATGATATTTATCATATAATTATGATTATATAAAGGTTAATTATTATTTAACTTTCTTTCTTTATATCCATGGGAAAGTGGAAACATCACTTGTGCATACATACAGACTACCTTCTCCATGAAGTTACGTAATTCATTTTTCATCACCATTTTATATGGTTGACTATTAAAGTGGATATAATGAATAAATATGATTTTTATGAAATTATAATGACCCTGGATTTGATGAAACCATAACCAAGGTGTATTGACTAGAACCATCAAACTGAAACATGCATGGAAAATAGACAATTTTTTATGAGAATAATGATTTTAATGAAGAATTATTAATAAAACTATATTTTAATAATATTAGGGAATTATAATATATATATATTTTTATATAATTTATTTATAATAAATATATATTTATAATTCATGTTATTTAAATCAATATGAATAATGATATGACTTCAGGTAATGCTTTCTCGTCTCACATTTATTTCTATGAGACATATTCCATATTCACCATTTGTTTCTTTTATGTGGTGTATATATTACAGATGAATTTATTTTATGATTATTTTAATTAAAATTATGTTTATTTGGATATACATATAATTTTTTCAATTTCATTTATTTTCTATTTAGATATTACCAAAACTATAAGGGTTCTTCATGTCAATTTTTTTTAATGAGTCATTTTTCATGTTATGAACTTACTTGGGTTTACAAAGTGTATATTCTATCCATTTGACATGTTATATCATGAATATAATTATATTAATGCTATTTATAATTGATTTCTTTTTTCCTTCAAGGGTTTTAGGATTCAAATTTTACTAAAGCGGTAATAGTGTATTTACAATCTCAATTGTTTTCATGATTATCTATGATAAATTTCAGTTAACTAAAATTATATTTGTATTATCATTTAAGTCACATATATTTACTTTTCCTATATTTATTTCAAGAAAATAAAATTAATTATACCATTTTCCTCTATTTGGAACTTAAATTATCTAGAATTTGTTTTCAAGAGAAAATGACTCTATTTAATCTTTGGACTACTAACTTTTTCTTCCTTATCCATGTTATTTAAAATGTTTACATGAATGTTATTTTATATCATCCAATAATTTGTGACTTTAATTTTTTTAAAAATATTTTTAATTTATTTCCAATTATTTTAAAATTAAGTTTTTCATTTTTTTCAAAATAGGTTATTTATGATTTTTTACACAATGTTTGAAAAGATTATTTGTTTTAACATTAAACACACAAATTAATTTCCCCACCATTATGAAATTATTTATACTTCCTTTACAAGAATCCATAGTTATTTTAAAATGAAATACATTTCTCAATATTTTCATAATTTTAAAATTTAAAATATACCAAAATAAGAGTGAATTTTCATTGTTTATAAAAGAAATTACCAAATACTATTCTAATAGTGTGGTTCATTCATGTAATTATACTTTAAGGATTATTAATCTTCTTTGGGGATATTATCTCATGATTAAATCTAATTTTCTCAAAAAATTATGATGATTATTATCTTAGGGTTATTTTATGAAACATGTTTCTTTCCCATGAATAAATTTAGCCATGGTGAGATAATTAATTCTCTTATGATACCATCCATTTCTTTTGTCCAGATGAATTATGATTTTTATGTGAAGAGATGTTTATGAAACCAATTTATTATAAATGGGCCACTCCTTGATGATATGATGAATGTTTTATGATCCTGTTGAACACATATATATTGTTTTTATTATGTGATGAGTGGGACCAAATTTATTCAGACCTCCAACTCAATGGATAATGATTGATATCTTATATGATAATTTGTATTATAATGGAAAGTGAACCTAGTTTTGTAAGGGATATTATCCACTATGATAGTATTATGAGAGAACCATAACTAGAATGAGTAGTGAACCCAATCAAGTATGAAAGAGTTTTAAATGAGCCATGACTAATGAAATGATTTTTAATTATTATTATTATTGTGACAAAAAATTCCAAAGTCATGTTCTAATGCTTATGATATTTTCTCATAGATCATTACTGAATAATGATGATTCCACATTCTTATGACATATTTATTTTGAAATTAAACATATTTATTCCATGATTCATGATGTATGATCTAGGATTTTTTATCATTGAACTTAATAATTTGTGATCAGGATAATATAAAATTCTTCCTAATTAATTATTATATATTATCATTGATTGATATCTATCATATTTACCATTACATATCTTACAAGCTAACTTTTTCTTATGTATATGTTTTCCCAAGGTTATGAAGAATGATACTATGTAAGATTAGTATAGTAGGGTCTCATGTTTGTTGAATTTTTTTGTAGATGTTAATGTTTTCTTATAGAATTTCAAAATCTGAGTATAACAAAAAAAATGAATGTTTGTGGAGAAATAAATGGGTTTTGTTACATAAAGGGTGTTCCATAATTCTCTAAAACACTAAACCTGTAAGGTATTTGTTGTGTAAGTGATTCAATGTTGGATATGAATATTGGAAGTATGGATGTAAAAAATTCATCCACTTTAAATGGTATCAAACTTTTATTTAAAGATATTTTTTGCACTATATCTAGTTGCATGTGTCTAGGGTTGTCTCATTTATATGGGATTCATTTGGTTATTCCAAGTGGTTGAGTGAATAAAAATGGGTTTCATAAACACACCATTAATTACAACCATGAGAACATACACTATATTACTCAATATAAACTACCCATAGATGTTTTAAAATTAAACATAAATTGTGATATGGTTGATATACCATAAAAATCATCTTATGATATAAAACTAAATTTATGATAACTTTATGTGGAGGAATCGATATGGTAGTGTGTGTTGTAATAGTGAGTGTTGTAGACCCAACTATTCAGTACTTTTGATTACCATATTGTGTATACATCTAGTTATACATGATGTATTATTTCCATTATAGTGTAGATTTTTCTGCATCCAATATTTAATGGTAATGTCCATAGATTAATTATTGTATCAAAAGGTTATAGAAAATCCCGGGATCAAATGGGAACCTCAAGATACAATGACATTAATCTTAAACAAATATCATATGGTCTATATACATATTACTGTGTGGACATAGTAGATTCTTGACTATCAGGTTTTGGGGTATCATAATCATTTATTTTTCTTCTCATGATGTTTGTAATTGATGATCTCTAGTAGTGATATCATGAGGAAAGACCTCCTTATAAGAACATTACATGTCTCGAGTGTCGTTGAATGTTCTTAAATACAAACATGTGTAATGGTCTCCTAAATTGAAATCATTGACAATGTATGCCATTTTATCATGTACTTTGATGCATGGAAAAAACCATGATAATAAAATTGTGGTGAGGTAGCTTGTGTTGGGTGCGTCATTGGTGGAATGTCATTTGTTGAATAATAAAGAAAGGATTTTTCGCTTCCATGTTAAGGAAGTTATTTATCTCGGGTCACGTTGATCATGATGGTAGTACCTTCATAAGGCCATGACCATGGTAGTCAATGGTAAATTATTCCATTTATATCAACAAAAAATAAATCATGAAAGGGTGATGACATAGATGTGTGTCATGCTTTATGAGATATTAAATACATAGAGATAATATTACAGTGTATGTGTTCATAGCCTGGTTTTCACTGTTGGGACAATCCTTATCTCTTTAGTTGCCATGACAGGTTGCTAGATCCTGCTCTAGGTTTTTGAATAGTCTTCAATGCTATCTAGATAAGGCCCTAGAGGGTCACACATAATATCGTATTCAATAATCTTCACTATTAAGTTGAATATGTATATTGGACATTAGGGGAACCACCACTATGGTCCGGGTTTTGTGGAATGAGATATGATCCCCAATGCAACAAATAGATTCCAAGTATTCATGCTATGAATAATGGGAATTGGATTTATTTATTAAATGTATTGATAAGTTATAATGTAAGTACTTGGAAAATATCAATCAACTGAATATTAGATAAAAATATTCAAGGATAATTTAATAATTTTGGGAATGACGAGTCGAGTTAATGGCTCATTTAATATCATGTAATATATTTATTATATTATAGTAATGTGATAATAATATTTATGTCTCAGTACTATAGTCATAATATGTCATTTATAGAGCATTAATTATTTGTGGGATGTGAAGGCAGTGCCTAATAATTTTATAGCACTATAAATAGAAGAAGAGAGACACATGCCAAGTACTATTCATGTGATTTTTCTCTTTTCTTCTATCTCCCATGTTTTAGAGAGAGAGGCTCTAGATCGAAGGAGTTTGGATCGAGCTATCTCTCATTCATCATAATCAAGGAAATGTGGTGATCATTGGGGCATTGAATGCACCTTCAAAACTCCGTGCTAGCACCCTAATTTCGATGATCGAGACTCCCATAGTTTTTTTTGATGCTCTTATGGAAGATCTAGAGGAATTCAACTTTGGATTCTATGAATAGTGATCACCAAGAATGAGAAGATGTTGAGTGTGGATTAGGTTCTAAATTAGGTATATTGTGGTTTTATGTTTTTCTTTAATAATCTTCAGGTGAGATCCCCAACTTTAACTATGAAGGGATTTGACGATGTTGACAATTTCATGTCATTTGTCGGTGAAAAAAATTTAAAATCTCGTCATTTGGGGCATTTGTTGCATGTCTGAAACCCTTCAATTTGTATCAAAGAGATGCATGTATACTTTAATCCCAGAAAAAAAAAATTAAATTTACATTAAATTTCGTAAAGGATGTCGTTACGGTCCCAATTTCGTAGATTGTGGTTCAATACGAGTTCAGATGACGAAGTTGTGGTCATCTTATGTTTGAATTCGAATTGAAATTGCTTGTATTTTATTTAAATTCAGATAACATATAATTTAATATATGTATGTTATGATAAACCGAAGATGGTAACCTCATGAGGCATTTTTGTGGGGAACATTCTATCCGTTAGACCCCGCCACCAATCGCCACCAATTGGAATTATGTTGGCCGAAACAGGAATTCTGGCCAGTGAGGATTATTCCAAAATTTTGTGGATTTCCTTTTTTATGTATCTTTAGCATATATAATAGGCTTTTGAATGTTTTAAGAAAAAAAATTAAATTTTTTTTTAAGGACTTTGAAATTTTGATCTGCTTAATTTTTATTAATAAAAACAAAACTTCCTTTGATTAGTAAAAAGCATGTTTAAAAAAAGGGGGAAAGACCGAAAAGAGGGTATTCTCTTAACTCAGTCTGGATGGATCATGGACCCCTCCCCACTGTCACCTTTTCCCGCGACACCCCCGTATGTCATGGAACTTTCTTGGATAGCTCCTCCTCCGAGAAAATCAGTTGTTGTTCCCTTTCCAGCTGATGTAGCCATAACCCCGCCTCCTAGGGTCATAGCCTTCTCAGCCTAGACCGCCCCATCACCTCATGATTCCACTAGCCGAGGGCTGTCTGTCGAAGCTCACTGGGCCGCCTAGTACCAAACCAAATCCTCCTTCCACGGTGAGCCCAGCTGCCATAAGCGTTGAATCCCCGACCATCCCACCTTAGCCAAGATTTGGCCTCCTCCACGCCATGCCTCCCCTTGTCGGCGTCTTGTCTACACCAGTCCTAGAAGGAATCAGCCCCACCGGAAGCCTGCGCAGCCGTTCCAGATCCATGGGCACTACACTACCCACATCAACCAGATCTCTCCTTGCCGACCGGTCACCCTCCCCGGTTGGGTACTTCCCTCTCCACCACTACGGGGCAGATCTAGCTGGAGACTGCCTCCTACCCAGCATTAGACCACTCGCATACACAGGTTTTACACCGCCGCCCAGATCTGGCAGTGGGGCCGCCTTCCTCTTCCCAAACCAGGTGACCATGGCCATCGGTCCAGCCGACTCCCACCCTTATACCGCTGCAAGACCTCGGGCCAATTCTTTCATCAGATCTAGTCACAGGAAGCCCTGCATTCTCAGGTCGGACAAACCCGGGTCTCGGTAGACTTCCCAAAACTAGAATAGTCTAAAATGGGTTTTTCATGTCCCGTTACTAATCTACACAGGTTCAGCATGACCCACAATGGACCAGAGCAGGTTTTCTAGACCTGATAAATTATAATATAATCAAAATTAAATTTATTTAATTTCAGTTGTAAATTAAATTAATTAAATCATAATTTTTTGGTTAAAGTAATAATTAATTAATTAATTATGAGATTAATTTAATTTAATTTTCGTGTTAAATTAAATTAGTTAATTAAGTTAAATTTTTTAAATTAAATTAATTAATTAGACCAAACGATGTAATTTTTGAATTAAAAATAAGAGTGAGTGTTGAATTCAATAAAATTCCCTCTGGTATATATTTAATGAATTTTTTTAATTATGTATTTATTTAAATACGCAATTTAGTGATTATTAACTGATCATGAGCCCTTGGACCGAGGAATGCATATTTAGTGCATATTTTATTTGTTTATTTATTTATTTCATGGTTTGTAATAAGGAGTTTAAATAAATGGGGATCCGAAAATCATCGGCATCATTGAATGTATAAAGGTCTCTGTGTCCAATTCAAAGTTGTATTTTACACTCCTCAATAATGGTGACACACCAGACATGAGCTTGATGCATTAGATGGGAAGGTGATGCAACTCATGTAGAAATGACGCGACTTAAGGTTTTTCCCCTAGGGTCTAGGTTGATCCATTATTCAATAAATGGATCAACCATTAGGATCGTCTCATGACCAGGTTGTCATTTTATTTTTTCATGGTTTATTGTTTTCAGAATGTGTAGTTTAAGCACGATCACAAAGAATAAAATAAAAGTATGCATAGATAAAATGACCCTGTAACGTTACAAATTTTCTATTTTCTTTGTGGTTAGTTGTGAATGTGATCATATAGTCAACGATTAAAATATAGAAAATGACTTCTCTCACCACATAAAAAAATAAAACCCTCAAAGAAATATTATGTCTAAACCGCCTTCCATCATTCGAATTTGGAGAAAACCGCGTGTTTGGGGTTCAGGTCATTCCATTTATGAGGATGCATCTTACTTCTGGGGAGTTATTATGGGAGTGGTGGGGTGACATAACTAAATTTGTAGTAATTATTAGCCATATCGAACATTCTATAATTTTAGAGGCAATCATTGAGTAAATCAAGTAATTATTTTTGAAGGTGAGACTTCACTCAACAGATCAAGGAACCCTAAGTTAATGTGGTTGGATAGTCAAAATCCTACCTTAACCCCCCCCCCCCCCCATGTAGTTTTATAAACATAGAATGTAGACTATGAGGAAAGCTTCATGGATATTTCCCACTAGAACACTCAAGAGGTGTATTATTCAAATTCTAGCACAGACGGTTCCTAGAATTCGATAAAATAATGGGAGACATTTAATTAATTAACTAAAATGTCTAAAATGGTAATCCAATAAAAAGTACTAATCTTATATACTTTAATTTTTTGAAAATGTAAAGTTATTTCACAGTAAATAATTGTGATAAATAATGGATAATGTAAATTGACACACCAGAACGAGTATCCAAGAATTGTACAGGCGCTTTCACATAATACTATGATATAGGAAACTCAAGGTGTTAGTGTCCCCAACACCTGTTAAGTCACCTCCAGAAGCAAGGGTAAAAATATTTCTTACATGAGACTCATGTATAGTTCCTTTGATGGGTGTTTCATTATGAAATAATAAACTCTCGATGCTAGTTGTAGTTTCTACATCAGGACATGTATGATGTAACATGTATTCTCATCTCTAAGAAGTATTCGAGGAGAAACTGAACAAATATATGAATAAGGTGTTGATTACCCCGAGATGTGTAAATTGAATGATGTATCTATACATTTCCATGGATCTCTTTCTCATATAATGTTCACCTATTTACTCAAGTTTCATTTTAGCTTACAAAACGAATAGTACAGAGTAAACGCTTCATTACCTCTTTAGGTATAGCTTCACAAAGTGAATAAGAATAAAAAATATATATTAGTATTTAATTCTTATGGAGAAAAATTTGAAAGGTAGGGGAAAAGGACAATGGAAAGTAATTCCAGAAGAAAATTTTCTACATCCTTCAATGAAAAAGGTATTAACATATGTTATTTTCTTTTTATATAATAAAATAAAACAATTGAAGTCTAAATTAAATTAAATGAATTAATGAAGAATGTTACTTCTTATTCTTTTGGATTATTCATCAAAGTAACATGTAATGTTTCAGTTTGAATTCTAGGGTATTTAATAATATATTCCTACAACATATGGGTATTGAAATATTGTAACCAAGAGAGTATAGAAATGTCACTAGAAGTCAAGTGTATTCTCCAATCAGTTGAGAAAGGGTGATTCCTATATCAGTGTTGAGAAATACATAACTTCTAATTACCAAGTAATTGTTTATTATAGAACTAATATTGATTATAACCAAAATATTTATCTCATGTATCCTTTGAACATGAGAATTCATTATTACATGCTCCAGAATGAATCTTATTTTTGGTATCTTATACTCAACAAATAGTCAGTATTACATGAATAATTGGAAATACCTGATGAATATAAATTTTAGCCTTATACCAAGTCATGGAAACATAATTATTTTTCATGTAAGACAAAGTAGACATCAATTTTATACAATGCTTGTTATTTATTATTTTTATAGCAAAACACCTTTGGTATTATCGATGTTTTTAGATTGAACAGAGAAACCATTAAAAATAAGGGTATGCCACAAAGCATTTAGAATTAGTTCAGCAAGAGAGTGTGAACCATTTCATGAATAAGATAGAGGTGTATATATATACTTCATAAGATTTATTTAAGTAATTAAGGAATGTTAAAGCGAAGTATATGCATGTTCAGAAGATATGAGTTGCAATAGGCCGTTATTTTGAAGAATATCTTCACCTACCATTCATCAATCATTATAATGTATCATGGAGGAACTCCTAAATTCACATTATCTTAGCTACATCATAGTGTTGATATAAATGGGTATGATCGATGATAATGTCTTACATGTTAACATTGATCAACAAATTGTTGAATGGAGGAATTCATAAATGCACATTTTATAAATTAGAAACATGATGTAAGTAGTATCAATGTTGCATCTTGTAGAAATTTTAATTATATTTCATGACATGTTTTGAAGATAACAGCCATATCATATAAACATATTCCAACTATAATGACTAATGGATGTTATATGAATCATAGTAAGATGGAAATACATTATGTCATAACAACATGTGTTTGGGATCAAAGGGTTTGGTAGGTTATAAAAAATCACGAATCAAGAAAACACAAGGTTTATCTAAAGTAATTATCCTAGAAATTGTTGGGGATGTTACACAATTACTTAAGATAGAAAAGATATAGTCATGTTATAGATTACATTTCTATAAAATGGTGAAAATATATTTTGAGATAGTGGAAAAAGGATTGAATTGGGTATAGTCAATGTTATTGATGCACAACTAGTATTCATATGAACTAGTTCCACCAGTGCATGTGTAACATTTATGTTCGAGATACACATACTTCGTAGGAAGGTTAAAACCATGGTGTTGGATTTTGTATTCACTGTGTCCAGTGATCTATTATTCATGGCAAATAATATTTCTTGAAAGTAAGTAGTATATGAAAATTAGCAAAAATTGAAAAGATAAATTAAAATTCAATAACGGATTCCATGTATCAAAATGTTATAGGGGAAAATAATTTTGAATACTGTGGTTGGTATTCAAATGTTATTATACATGGATTGTACAAGAATAGATCCAATAAGGCTAGATTGGTTATATCAAGTTGTTTTTCCAAAATCCATTTGAATTTTAGCTGTATTAGCTAACATATATAATAATATTATTTATAATTGGATGCCATGATCACCAATCGTGGAAAGTGTTTATAAGATGAAACCAGAAAGGGATGGTCATGTCATATAATGCTAATAAATATTGTAAGTTATTGAAATCCAGTTAAGGGTTGAAGTAAGCAACATGGTCATATAATATTCATTTCGAATGAATTTTTTTCACGTGTCTACTTGAGGTTAGTGGGAGAAAAATTTATCTCCATGTAAAATATGTTAAAAAACATATGAAAAATAGGTATTGGTTTTACTCTCAATAAAAAATATTATGGAATTCATTCTCTAATGATTGACTTAAAGTAGCAACCAATGTTCTAGGGAACATGATCTGCTGAGGAAGATCTAAAAGGTTGATTGGACCTATTGAATCATACATATGGGGTGCTTTTGGTATTTTTCTCTTGGTTCGTCCCATCATGGGTTTGGTATGATGAAAGGAATCGTTACGATGGATAGCTCATGATTTGGGTGGAGTCTGTGCATTTGTGCAGTTTGAAATAGGATGTTCCGGCTTCATCTTGGAAGATCTTTGATAGCTCCGATGCAGGGCGCTCGATATGGCGGGGTGCAGGATTGGCGTGTTTCAGGCGTGGTCATCAGCCGATTATCTATTTGTTCCGATCTTGGCGGACGGTCATGGAGTGGAGAGGAAGAATCTTCTGGCGGTGTCAGTGTGGAGATACAACATTACTGTGGTGGTCATGAAGAAGTGTGTTCAACGGATGGTCCCTCAGTCAACATCTGGGGTGATTTCCACTACAACGACGATGGGGGGAAGTCATATGTGGTTATGGAGTACATCTACAATGGTTTCTAGAATATACGATTCCCTTCTAGTGATGGGAGGTGGGTTCTGGCTATGGCGGTCAATGATGTGGGTTGCGGTTCTTTTTCCAAGTGTCACTTCCTCTGGGACTTGTGCTATCAGGATTTTTATTTTGGCCTTTGGACCACTAGGCATATGTGCCATGTTAAATCAAATTGTTGTTTTGTTTGGGTTCTCTACCATGTAGTGGGTTCTCTCCCAGATAAAAGGGTTTATCTTTTCTCTCTAATAAATAGGGTTCTACTCTAACCTTTCTTGTATAGTGACATGGTATTGAAAAATAAAGGAGGAAAAAATTCAAGAGAGAATTCTTACCAAAGTCGCGAGCCATAATCTCTCCCAGTTCACATGTACGGTTCATGGAAGGAGAGTAACATAGTAAGTTGGATACCATACGCTTCAGAGATGGATTAATCATGTATGACATGGTATGCAGAGGAACTGATATTTATAGGATATAAATTATAGTAGGAAAATATCTATTATATGTAGGAGTACTACAATGGAAGTAGTCTAAAATATTTTATTATACTTTGGAAAGTACAAAGGATATGTATATGGTATGTGGAGAAAAAAAAGATACTAGTTTTTCTGGTGACACAAACTAGTGTTACTTATATCAATGTAACCTAATATCATTGTTAGGAAAAGGTGGAGAGCAATAAAAGCACCTGAAATCTTGTGGTATCCATTCCTATAAATAATGAGTACATGGGATATTATGGGAAAGCTAAAAAGCAGTTAAATGCATCGATTTGTTCCGGTTTTTGGAATCTCACCTAGTAAGTAAAGTATAATCATAATGTAAATAGTGATATTCTTACTAGGAATGATGTCATGTTATGATAGGGAAATAATGGATGTACTTAGGGATTCAGTATCTTGATAGGTTTTACTCAAGGATATGAGGTCGAAAATAGTATAATGATCACGTGCCGAATTTTGGAAGACCCAACAACTAAAGTCATGACATAAAATAAACATGATCTTAATAGTGTGAGATCTAACTAGTTTGGTTTGGAAGTTGTGTCTAGTCCAAGTGGGAGTTTTTTAATAGTGGGTTCCCTATAACCAACTATTCAGTACTTTTGATTTCCATATCTTGTATACAATTAGTTTTATATGGTGTGTTATTACTATTGTAGTGTATATTTTTCATCATCCATTATTTAATTGTAATTTCCATAGAATAATTATTTTATCAAATGGTTATAGTAGATCCTATGCTGTAATGTGAACCTCAAGATGCTATAACATTAATCTTAAACAAAGGTCATATGGTCTAGACACATCTTACTAACTTGACACATTAGATTTTTGACTATCAGGTGTTGAGGGATCACAATCCTTGAGACTTCTTGTCATGATGTTCGTACTTGTTAATATATGGTAGTGAGATCATGAGGACAGACCCTCCAATAAGAACACCACATGTTTTAGATGTCATTGCATGTTCATATCTATGGAAATGTTTAATGGTCTCTCGACATGAGATTATAACAAATGTATGCCATTTGATAGTGTAGTTTGATGCAAGGAAAAAACCATGATAATGAAATCATGGTGAGGTATCTTATATTGGGTGCATCATTGGTGACATGACATTGGTTGAACGAACATGGAAGGATGTATCTCTTCCAGGTTAAGGAAGTCATATATCTCGGACCACATTGATCAGGATGGTAGCACCTCCATAAGACCATGAACATTGCAGTCAAGGGTAAATCTTTCCAGTCAGATCAAAAAACTATAATGCATGAAACGGAGTTGACACATGTGTGTTTTCTACATTATGATATATTAAATACAAAGGGATTATATTACACAGTACATGTTCGTAGGATGGTTTTCATTGTTGTGAAAATCATTATCTTTTTATGTGTCGTGATGGGTTGCTAGATCCCTATCTTTGTCTATGAATAATAATAACTACTATCGATATAAGATCCTAGAGGTTCACACACAATAGCATATTTAATAATATGCACTATTTGGTTTAATAAGTATATTGGACATTGTGGGGCCCACCATTGGTGTCCGTGTTTTTTTCCAAGGGGATAAAATCACCAATGAAATAAATAAGTTCATATGATTTAAGTTAATAATAATTAGAATTGAATTTATTTATTAAATATATTTACAATTTTTGAAGTAAATACATGGAAAATAATAATTTAATTAATATTATTTTGAAATATTCTAGGTTCAATTAATATTTTTGGGAATGATGAGTTGAGTTAATATCTCAGGTATTATCATGTAATATAGTTATTATATTGTAGGAAAGTGATGATAATATTTATGACTCAGTATAATTGTCATAATATATCATTTATAGAGTGTTAATTATTTGGGGTCCATGGAGGAAATACTGGAAAATTTTCTAGCACTCTATAAATAGAAGAAGATAGGCCCATACCAAGTACTATTCATGGAATTTATCTTTCTTCTTATCTCTACCATGCTCTAGAGAGAGAGGTTCTGGATCCAAGGATTTCTGATCGAGATCCATCTCTTGCATCACAAGCAAGCCGGTGCAGTGACCATTAGAGCGTCAAAGGTGTCATTAGAACTCTATGATTGCACTTGGATTTTAATGATCAAAACATCCATAGTTTTTTTGAAGTGTGTGTGAAAAATCTAAAAGAATTCAGATTTAGATTCATTGATTAGTGATCACCAAAGAAAGAGTAGAATTCAAACACGACTTCAAATTTAAAAGATGTATTTTATGGTTTTAATTTTTGGCATAATCTTCTTCATGTGAGATCCTCGGCATAAAATGGGTATTGATTCGCCGATGTGGATGAGTTCATGTTGTATGTCATTGCAAAATTTCAAAATCACATCTTTCGGGGATTCTTCTACATGCATGGTACCCTTTAGTGCATGATATAAAATATCACATGTATATAACATCATATAATATGCCTATTTCCATTCCAATAATTTATTAAACATGATTTTATCACTCCATGTTATACACTAAAATCATGTTCATTGTAACTATATAACATATATAGAAATGAAATTATTTTAATCTACAATATGACTTAAGCTTATAATCTCCCACTTATATTAAGAAATCATATACATTATTCATATTTAACCAGATGTCACATCATTTATATAAACCTGTGAAATTATATCTAAAACTCCATTGTATATCACTGAAATCTTCTTTTAGATAATCTAATAAATAACATAGCTAGTTTTGTATAAAAAATTTATAAAAAAACAAATCCGCATTCACATAACCTTTTTTATTTTAATACATGGTTATTTTTAGATTTAACTAATATTATTAATTCATTATAAATATTCATAAATAGGGAATGACCACTAGTAATTTAGTAGTCATACTCAAAATACAATTTGATCAAATGTGATATACATAAAGCACATGTATATTCCTATAAATTTCCATTAGATACATATTATATATTAAGAATATTCATATAATTACATTATCAATGACATTAAGTAAAATCATTGTCCATAAATTATGTAAATTTCATATAGTAAAACTCTCACATCCTCAGTTATTTGAGTAATAACTAATAAAAATATCTAAATACATCAAATATCCTTCATCATAATGAATAGATCCCCATTCTATTCATTTATATATATTATAACATCATTTGTAACTCAAATAGATATGATTATAAACTTATTTATCCTTTATAATTTAGTGTTTATATGACATACCAATTATTTTTGAATGTTTTCCCAATGAACCCATTTTGGTCATGGTTTCTTTCGGTGTGTGGGATGAAAATGAGCAGATGAGTAGTTAAATAATCCTATAAAGGATCTTATTTTATAGTCTAAGACTCTTTTGTATTTCAAATTATTTACGAAACAAATTGTAGTAACAATATTGATTACCTTTTAGGTTAATATGATTGATTAATACTGATTTTTTCAAATGAACTCTTCACAAATATTTCTTGTTATATTAAACTTAATGAAAAATGATACCATAATTAGTTATTAATATACAGTATAACTCCATTTATCATGGAACTCTATAGTTTAACATCACCCATGAATGTTGTAGATTTTAAAAGAAGTATAAGGTTTCAAGAATATTGGATTGAGACTATGTGGGGTTTATAGTGTATCCCCTATTAGGGAATCAATCCCCATTTTATTTTATGATTTAGCTTAAATAAATATGAAAAGATATGAAACTTGGGTGAATGGATCGTTCAATTCAGAGTTGAGGAAGAAGGAGCAACAACAAGTGTAATATCATATGAGTAGGGTAAATTTAATTCCTTGTTATCTTGATAAAAACCCATGTCACACATTTTAATATTATGTTTCTATGGCCAAAGTTGTTCCTTTTAAGTTAATTAAACAAGGAATAATGTTATGCCTTTTAAGGTCATGCAATATGGATAAATTTTTCTTTTTAAGGTCATTTAACCAAGACCACGTTTTTCCATTTAAAGTTGTGAAATAGGGGCTAATGTTCTTCCTTTTAAGGTCATTCAATAAGGACCAATGTGTATTGTAGTTTATCGTCTTATATTGAGGAAAAGAAATTAAAGGTTTATAGAAATAGTTTAACCATGGGACTTATGTATAAACAATCCTGGAATTTTAGTGCATGTAAATGATAAAGGTGAAATATTGGGGATTATTCCAAGTAGGATGTATAGGATGAAAAAATTAAAATATTAAACAAGGGTACCTTTCCTAAGTGTTTGATAAAGGGAGGTACCTAATTAGTAAAATCCCAAGAGAGTCTTGTGGATAATAAATATGAAAGTGTGAGGGGTTATACTAAAAAGGAAACATGGGTGTATTGATCCCTCAATATCCATGAATAAATTTATGCATATAAGGTATACCTTGGGATCCTCATGATATCGAATCATTATTAATAATTAAAAACATGATTGATCACATTTTAAGGATTTTTATTTGAAATATTAATTCCATATGGGATATTTATTATAGGTTTAATCATTCCCATTACTAAATTAATATATCACAATAAGGGTACCTGAAGGTGTGAAATGAATTAATTCAAAGAAGTGACGTAGAGGTAAAGGGATAAGTAAATATATAATTATAGATTAAATACCAGGGTGAAATTATGCCATATATGTTAGAGGAGATACTTTGGTGAAATTAAAATGCTTCACCTAGGAAGGTGATCTTGGTGAGGGTTGACATATAGTGATTCATGAGGAATGGAAGAAACATAATATGACTGAAGGGGTCATGGAACTAACTAATTATTTATATCATATATTTGATTATGTTACACCCCAATATTTCATAGTATGTTTTCTATTTTATGTAATTTAATAGATTATATTTTATGCAACACCTACTTGGCTGGTGTTATACGCAAGATTGAGTTTCTGTGAAACAACACATTAGTATTATAAATATTTAAATGATATATTAATTAATTAATTAAATATTTTAATATAAATAGTAACAAATAAAATTTATATTTTGTTAATAATGTTTTCATATAAATAAAATAGATTTATAATGGAATGTATAAGTTCTGTTAAAATAGTTATATTTTTAGAAAAACTATTTTCTTAAAAGAGGAACTTTTATATCTTTTTGTGAAAAATAATAAAATTAATTTTAGACACTCCTAAAAATTAAATTTGGTAAAATAGAATTAATTTTGGAATTTGTAATATCAAAATTAACTTTGGGTGAATTTATGGTATTTTTCGGAAAACTTTCAATTTTTATTGAATAGTGAAAAATACTACATAGTACATAAAAACCGAATTTTTATTTTAAATAATTATTTTTAATTAAAATATATCATAAAATCAAAATAGATATAATATACATATATTAGTCCAATGTAATTCATTTTCGTCATTTTATAATAAGATTATATATATAATTTTATTGAACTTTTTAACGTCTTTTACCACCTTCTAGGGACATTTGAAATTTTACATAAAACATAATTTTACCGCATAAGTGAATTGAATTTTAAAAATATGAGGGACATGGTTGAAATCAGTAAGTAAAATGTGGTTCAATAATATGAAAATAATTTTTGGTGAATAGTAACTTTTGAAATTTATTTACCACGGTTAAATGTAAATAGGGTAATTAAAGGTAAAAATGATATTATAATTACCCCAACACATGTCCTAATTCTATTGGATATGTTTTTATCAACCAAAATCAACCTTAGGACAAAAATAAGATCATTTGTGATCCATTTGGGTTAGATTTAGACATTTATTATATTTTATTTAAAGAAGACTTAAAAAGTGTTAAATTCAATGTTTAATAACTAAACCATTTTTAATATAGGTTTATAAATAAGATAAATTAGACTATAAATATTCATTAGAAATGTAAAAATATTTCTACATCATAGTATTTTATTTATAATTTTTAGACATTAAATAGTTAAATTTATTTATGATACAATGATGATGTAGTAATTACCTTATTAATGAATGATTAAAATAATTGGTATTATAAATATTACAATAATGTAAATTGAAACTGCTGATTCCATCAACGAATTTTATAGGTTAACATATCATGTTAGGTTTTATTTGATATATATTTTTCAAATAAATCAAATTTATATGTCTTTCACAGAACCCAAATACTAAACAGTGTCAAAATTTACATAAATGAGTTTTTAAAAAAATACCATTTTATTAAATTATATAATAGTCCTAAAAATATAAGGTTCGACCAAAGGACTTATATAATGTTATATATGTCATTAATTAACCACTTTAGGTTCTTTTGGCATTTTATTGTATGTTTATTAACCATATAGAGTAAGAACACAAGAAGACATGGTAAATGTTAGACTATTTAACTAAGAGTTAAATCTAAAATATGGTTAATATGGTGACATAAACTTTTCTAAAACCTATTGGTTGAGAGGATTTCGACCCATAACCACCTTATCCTACAAATTAATCCATTTGGATCCATTAGAAATTGAAAATGATTTTATAATAAAATAATATTTCAAGTTTTTGCTAAAGTGACGCTCACCTCTCTTATAAAAGTGTACTTCCCATTCTCTCAAATTCACACCTCCAAGGCCAATTGTCTCGGTCATACCATGCTCAAATATCCTCCAAACTACCCTCAATTCAACATATAGTCCTTAATTTGATAAAAAATGAAAACTAATGATCCCTTTTGTTCTTATCAAAAGGAACCATCTGAAGAAGAGGTAATTATTTTATCACCTATGTCAAAGTTATTTTCTTCTTCCACTTCTTATTTCTTTATGGTTTCCATACGAAAATAACAAATCCAGTACCATCTACATACAGATATGTTATTATAAATATGTTAAAATCATATTAATTATTCTATACATCCTATGAATGACAAAGTCACCATATGTTTGTACGTATGACTTACCACCTCCACGCCGTGGTGTAGTTTGTTATTTAACACTTCATTATTTGGATGGGTATAATAAAAAGTATAATTGATGTAAATAATAAATATAACATGTTAATGTTTCTGTATAATTAATATAACATCCAATTCTATACCATTTTATCATCAAGGAAACGATATCATTACTCCTGCGTACATATGGCTTACCGCCTTCATGATGCAGTGATATTAATTTCCACGTTCACCATTCAATGATGATTATAAAATATATATTATTAATAAGTATGTAATATATTACATAATAATGCTACTATATATATATATATATTTGTGTGTGTGTGTTTATGTATATCTCATTCACTTACTTCATTCAATATGATATGAAAACAGAAATAACGTTTATGCGTACGCATGACTTATCGTCTCCATAAATAGTGTATTCCATTTCATATATCTATCTATAATGAATAATTATATTATGAATATATATTATATATAAAACATTTTTTATTTTCTGGAAGTATGTTAATCATGATCTAAGTGATACGATCAAGAATAACAAGTTAAAACACGTACAAAAAATAAAGTGACTTTTAACCGAAATGTTACATTAACATTGAAATTATTGTTAAATGGGTAGTATAAAGTCATTAATTAATCATGTATGATATAAAATTATAAACATCATTCTAGTATAATTTAATAACAAACTATTTTCATTATACATGAGGTTAAACGTACCCTCGAATAAAGGAAACTACAATGTAAGGGTCAATTCCTCAATCTCATTATTATCCTAGATTATTTACGTGTAAGTTTTTACTGGGACATATTTATTATCCCTGACAATTTTTCAAAAAATAGTTTTCAAAAGGAATATTTTTAAGGGACTCTTTAACTAAAAAATCATTTTAAATAGCTTAAATATTTATTATTATAAGTCATTCTCATTAATTTCAATATTTTCAAAAAGTTTTTAAGGATTTATTTATATGGACATGAATGTTTTAAAATTTTAATTCATTTCAAAAGTTTCAATGTGGTATGAGACACTTTGATTCAAAAATAAATTTTAAATGTATTACATTATAAATTGTGTAACTTTTAAATTATTACATGAAAAAGGGATATTTCTCTCAAAGAGTTTTACTGAAAATTTCAACTATGTCAACATCTTTTATTTGATATTACTCACGATTGATGTTTATTTATTACAATACAATGTTCTATATTGTATTGAATGAGTTATGAAATTTTTGACTATCGATGTGCTGTTTTTATACCATTCATGGTTTGTGGTTAAAGTATTGGTATATTGTATTTTAGTTTTAATATGAATGTTTATGTCATGTTTCACCCTTTTCATATGAGGAATGAATTGGACATAGTATGTGATGGGAGGGGCCCTCTATAGCCCCTCTATGCATAGGTAGGTCTAATGAGACAAATTAGTGTCTTGGAACAAGGACTTGACAAAATTTTTATATGTAGTCTTGGCATGAGACCTTGACTATGTGGTTATGATGTTCGACATTATGCATTCCCTCATGAAATTATTTATTACATGTGATTATTTGACTAGTAGAATATCCATGTGAATAAGTAATTGATTTATTTTGATTTATTTTTTCTATATTATGTTCATGTTTATGTTTCAAAGGTTTTTGTTTTTATTACACATCTTGGCTTAAAAGTTTATAGGTTCCGCTAAATTATTCACCCTTACTGAGCATATGAGCTCACCCCTTTCTTATGTTTTGTTTTCCCCAGATTCTAGGAAGTGTATTATGACTGATATTCAAGGTTAAGATAGGGTAATAATGGTGTTCTCAAAGGATTAATTATGTTGTGTTTTATGTTTGAATGTGTAATGTAACGTTCATGTATGTACTCTATTTTCCAATACTGGTAAACTGATCGGTCCTTCGGAACATGATCTCTTGTGATCATTCCAATGTATTAAAATAATACACATGCTCTGGGCTAAATTGGGTCGAGGGGTTATAGTTAGTATCAGAGGAAGTTTAGCAATAACCTTAGAAATAGACTTAGATAAACTCTGATTAGGAAACATTACCCTAAGATAGACTTTGAGGATTAGTATAGAAGAACATGAATTTTTTTTGATAATGTAGATATTATGTGGGTTTTTCAAGAAATACATCACAATTTGGATACTACAAGTGGATGTGGTTCTGAAACAGATGTACCAAGGAGTGGAAACTTCAATAAGGATTTTAGGGTTCGACCCGGGGAATCCTAGTACACGACAACGGGCCTTACTGCACACTTGGTTTGACACTATAGGGGGATATGCTTAGGATAATTCAAATTTTCTTTACAAACCAATATAAAGGATTAATGTATAAACATGTTAGCAAAGAAACCATTTTTATGATTATGATACTAGATGTGTGAAAATATTCAATTAATGTTGAAAATTTTTCTAGTTCTTGGATTATAAATTATGATTTGATCTAACCTAGTGTATGTCATCATTTAGAAATTGAGCCTAGTAGAAGGAATGAGAACTCCATCAATACACATGATCCAATGAGTAAGAAGGATCATATCTTTCATGTTCTTAAGCCAACATTTAGAAGGGAAATAGTCTCCAAAGTATTCTCATCATATGAATAAATAGTATCATGTGTTAATAATATAAGTAATGAATTCTATTAGTCCTATGTCTTTGAAGGGAATAAAGAGAATAAGAGGATGACAGAGAAAAAAATGGAAAAAGGGAAGAAGGGAAAGAAGGATTATTCAAAATGTGATAAATATGGAAAGAATCACCTTGGTAAATGCTTGAAGGGAATGTGAGTTTGTTATAAGTGTGAAAAAAGGACACCAAGTACGTGATCATAAGGGTAATAAAAAGGTTTAA
Organism: Viscum album; assembly: GCA_963277665.1. NCBI lineage: Eukaryota > Viridiplantae > Streptophyta > Magnoliopsida > Santalales > Viscaceae > Viscum > Viscum album. Next base: position 1,154,968,956 of record OY728135.1, read on the forward strand.
AGTGTACAATACTTCATTTGAAAGGAGCTGGGACACTACACAAATCAATTTCCAAATCATCAATGTATACCCCAAATGATGCTATTTGTTAATAATCAAGTTATGATACTACTGTAGATGAAGAAGAATGATTAGCATTCTTATGTTGTTATTAAAGAATTGTTTCATTTGAGTATTTTATTAATGACGTACAATTTATAAGAATTATAGAGTATATAAGGATTGTATTGTCGTACTATTTTATAAGGGATTTGAGATTGTGAGGTACCAAGAAAAGTGACTAAATAGCAGGCTAAACTTGTTGGAAAATATATGGTTGAGAGAAAGATAAAACTTAAAATAGTCTTCAGGATGAGGTAATGATATTGGAATAATATATAATTGAGTTTGTTAAAGTATATTGGATATTATTTCCAACCTTAGAACTAATTAATGGTTTGTTTATTCCATCATTGTTGGAGATTACAATATTTTAGGATATAAGGAGTATATCCAGTATTCTGTAAGGAATAAGGGAGCATGAATGTAATAAATAAGGTTTTATGGTAATTCAGAGTATTACCATGTTTTAAGATAATACGTGAAAAAGGTATTAACATGTTAATATGTGGAAAAAAGAGATCTTCATTATGTTTAACTTCCTTATAAATTTTGGACTATGAGTTTGGACAGATGTATTTTGGATAAGTCTAAAGGTTGGAATGGATTATGTTGGACATTGGATACTATTGTTTAAGGTTAAAACATTTCATAAGATTATTTTTTTATTTTTATAAATAAGACAACCCGGAGGTCAGGCGACAACCCGTCGCATCTGGCAAGGCCGAGAGACTTGAACCCACAACCAAATGGCGACCAGAGTGCATCACAAACCACAGGCCGACGTGATGTTCGGGTTTGTATAATGTGGTTTTTTTAAAATGGTCTGAAAGATGAATTATAAATTCATTTTTTGGAAACCGATACGATTAGTTTAAATATAATATTTTTGAGTTCTATTATATTTTGGAGTGAAATATGAGTTTGTGGTAGAAATTAGTTAAAGGATGTAACTATACTTGTTAAGTATTCTTTTTTTCCTTATTTTATGAAATGATTAATTCTTAAAATTTGAGGAAATGGTATTAAAAATAAAAATGTGTTATCCTAATATCATAGGTTTTTTTGGACCGATGATATTTCAAATCATTATAGATTTATGTATTTTAGGCCCTTAATTTTCCATTTATTGTTCACTTGTTTGTGATTGATAACCTCAATCAGTCAGTGTAAATATTTACATTTTCTTGCAATTATTTATCTTTGATTTCCAACAATTTTACCCTATTAAAAATCCTAATTTGGTGGTGAATTTTTCTTTTCCATTTCCCTCTTATTAAGTCTAAATTTTATTAACCCTATTTCCGATGTGGGGTTTCCATAATGGTATTTTCTATGTTCAATATTTTATTTTCGAAGAACAATTTCAAATTGTGAGGACACAATTTATTGAAGTAGGGGAGAATGCAACACCCCAATATTTCATAGTATGTTATCTCTTTAATTTAATTTAATAGATTATATTGCACACTACACCGAATTGGCTTGCGTTATATGCAATATTGAGTTTTTGCGAAACAACACATTAGTATTATAATTATTTAAACGATATATTTATTTATTAATTAAATAATTTAATATGAATAGTATAAAAAAATTAAAATTTTATTTATAATGTTTTTATATAGATCAAATATATTTATAATGAAATGTATATGTTTTTTTAAAATTTTTATATATTTAGAAAAACTATTTTCTTAAAAAACCGCTTTTATCTCTTTTTTTGAAAAATAAAAAAATTAATTTTAGACACTATTAAAAATCATATTTGGTAAAATAGAATTCATTTTTTAATTCGTAATATCAAAATTAGCTTAGGATGAATTTTTGGTATTTTTCTGAAAACTTTCTATTTTTTGTGAATAGTGAAAAATACTACATAGTACATAAAAACTGACTTTTCCATTTAAATAATTATTTTTAATTAAAATTTATCTTACAGAAAAAATATATGAATAATACATATATTAGTAAAATGTATGTCATTTTAGTCATTTTATAATAAGATTAGATATAAAAACTTTTATAGAACTTTTTAACGTCTTTTACCCCCCTTCTAGGCACATTTGCAAATTCGCATAAAACGTAATTTTAGTGCTTCTATGAATTGAATTTAAAAAATCTGAGAGGCATGGCTGGCATTAGTAAGTAAAATTTGGTTCAATAAGATGAAAATAATTTGTTTTGAATAGCAACATTTGAATTTAATTTACCACGATTAAAAGTAAATAAGGTAATTAAAGGTAAAGATGATATTATAATTACACTAAAACATTTCCTAATTATATTGGATAAGTTTTTTTTCAATAAAAATAAACCTTAGGAAAAAAGTATGATCCTTTTTGATCTATTTGGGTTAGATTAGGACATTTATTATATTTTATTTAAAGAAGAGTTTAAAGTGTTAAAATCAAAGTTCAATAACTAAACCATTTTTAATATTGGGTTATACATAAGATAAATTCGACTATAAATAATCATTAAAAATATAAAAATATTTCATACATAATAGTATTTTATTTTTAATTTTTATTCATTAAATAATTAAATTTATTTGTGACACAATGATGATGTAGTAATTACCTTATTAATTAAAGATTAAAATAATTGATATTATAAATATTACAATAAATGTAAATATAAAATTTTGATGCCATCAAAAAATTTTCTAGGTTAATATGATATTTTAGGGTTGATATGATGTATTTTGTTCGAAGAAGTCAGATTGTTATGACTTTAACAAAAACCAAATACAAAATAGTGTCAAAATTGACACAAATTAGTTTTTAAAACAAATACTATTTTATTAAATTATATAATAGTCCTAAAAATATATGGTTCTGACAAAAGACTTATATAACTATAGATATGTCATTAATGAACCACTTGGGATTCTCTTTGCAGTTTAATGTAAGTTTATTAACCACATAGTGTAAGAATACAAGAAGACATGGTAAAAGATAAACTATTTAACTAAGAGTTAAATCTAAAAGATATGGTTAATATGGTGACATAAACTTTTCTAAAACCTATTGGTTGAGAGTTTTTCGACCCATCCACACATTATCCACGAAATAAATCCATTTGGATCCATAAGAAACCTAAAATGATTTTATAATAAAATAATATTACAAGCTTTTGCTAAAGTGACCCTCACCTCTCTTATAAAAGGTTACTTCCCCTTCACTCAAATTCACACCCCCAAAACCATTTGTCTCGGCCATAACTTACTCAAATATCCTCCCAAATACCCTCAATTCAATATATAGTCCTTACATTGAACATAAATCCAAACTAAGGATCTCTTTTGTTCAAATCAAAAGGAAGTATCCGAAGAAGAGGTAATTATTTTATCACCTCTTTCAAAGTTCTTTTCTTCTTCCACTACATTTTTCTTTATTGTTTCCATACGAACATAATAAATCCAGTACCTTCTAAATAATTATATGTTATTATAAATATGGTTAAACCATATTCAATATTCTATACATCCTATGAATGACAAAGTCACCATACGTACGTATGTACGACTTACCGTCTCTATGTCATGGTGTAGTTTGTTATTCAACACTTCATTATTTGGATGGGTTTAATAACAAGTATAATTGACATAAATAAAAAATATATCATGTTAATGTTTCTGTATATTTAATATAAATTCGAATTCCATACCATTTTATCATTATAGAAATGATATCGTTGCTCGTGCATACGTACGACTTACCATTTCCATGATGCGATGAGATTCATTTCAATGTTCATCATTCAGCGATGATTATAAAAATATATATTATAAATAATTATGTAATATACACTACAACATAAATAGGGTTTAGTGGCGGTTTTGTGGCGGCGGTTCACAAAACCGCCGCTAAATGTTTTTCGAAAATGGTTTCGCGGTGGTTTTTAATAAACCGCCGCTAAACCCAAATTTTTTTTTTAAAAAAATCCCGACCCTTCCCTTCCCCAACCCCCTTTCCCCCAACCCTCCCAACCCCTCACGCTCCCTTTTTCCCGCAACCCCCCGGCAATCCCTTGACTTCTCCGGCGAACGCGACCTCCGTCTCCGGCGACCCCACGACCATCGTCTACGGCAGAGCCCGCGACCAGTGACCCTGATGACCCGCGACCCCCCTTCTCTCGGTGACCCTTCTCACGGCGACCGTGAATCCAAAGTGAGTTTTCTATTGTGGTAACATTTTTCATCTTTTTAAAAAGATTTTGTGCAATATATGTTTATCATTTGATTAGAATGTTTGTTACTCCAAGTTTTAGCATGTTAATTTGAAGAAAATTGTTAATTTGATACCTAATTCATGTTTAATTGAAATTCTTATTCCATGTGTTAATGAAATTGGATAAAGAAAATGAATCTATAAATACTTATTAATTATAATAATAAATAGGTATGTTAATGGAAATTTTCATCCTTAAAATTCAATGAAACATGAAGTTTTGATTGAAATAATATTTAAATAATTAATAAGTTATGGTTGATAATTCCATATGTTTCTCATAGTTTTAACCTATGATAAATTAATCAGTTAATCAAAAATAAAAATAAAACAGGTTGTTTGATAAAGATAACTTTTTGGGTTAGAGAGAGCCTATTTTCATGTGATGTTAAGATACATTGTTTCTAGGTCCTATATTCCCTATTGATTCTTTTTATTGTTTATTTACTTCTATATTTTATTTTTAATTGAGTATTTTTATATGATTCTTTTTGATCTTGGGATGGATGAAGATTGAAGGTATATGGTTAATAAGACTTGGGTTTTTGGTTGTAGTTGGCACCTGATATGGTGGATGCATGGTGATGTGCATGGTGTATCAGGATTGATGGAATGGGTTGAACATGTGATTTCCCATTATTATGTTAAAATATAGGATAATTTCTTATGAAAAAAACTTATTTAAATTCGGTTTATGATTTCCCATTATTTATTGGAAATGGAACCTTTAGTGGCGTCCTTGGTAGAGACTCTTATAGACCTCCTTTTTAATGATGGGTTAGTTGATTCTATTTTGAGCCTAGTGAAATTTTTAATCATAACATGGTGTTAGGTTTTATGAATTCTCATTTTAAGTTGCTATCCTTTGGTAGGTAGTGCCCTTAGAACATTAATACCTTTTTATTACAAGGAGTTTTCTGATGCTCGGTTCTGTTCAGGTGTCGTTTCCCCTCATATGACTCTTTAGTTATAATGAAACCCTTTTTTTGGGTGCTTATTGTATTTTTGGCCATTTTTATTTTCATGAGTATTGAGAAATTCTCAGTTTCAGTAGGATAGGCTTACCTAAATAATTGTCATCTACTTTTCAGGTCACATGACCCTTTATTTTTCTCAGTGTTGGACAACATTGTATGCTTTGATTCATGTTGATGGTCGTATGAGTCAATATGATGTTGGTTTAAATCTATTTTATGTACCTTATAATTCTTTAATGTACAGGGTGGACAAACTATGTATAGTAATTAGGTTGTGCCAATTTTTTATAGAACCTATGGTAACATGCTTATATCTATGTTTTTCCTGTCGAGTTCTAAATTTTGTAATGAATGTATGAATTTCAGTTAAATCATTGAACCATGGATGTTTTTTAAGGTGTTGGGTCATCTACGGAGTTGAGTGACCTATGAATTAAATAATCAACTATGTCTCAAAGCATTGGAGGACTTCTAAATGAATAAGGTGTTTTGGCATGCTGGTCGGTTTGGTTTTGGCCCTCTTTATGATTGTTATGACGTAATGAGTGTGCTTGAGGGGAGAATCAAACGTCTGTTTGATGTGAATATGATATAGATAACTTATTAGTGGCTGATATATCTATAATTTTGATAACTAGGACACTCCAAAGGTGGGGATAATATTTTCATTTTTGTTAAACATGTGTCCTTCCTGATATAAGGAACACAACCTAAGATGTCAATTGAAACATGGAATTTTTTTCTAGAATTTCTTTTGAGCTCTCATGTCTTAAATCTCTTCAGTTATTGCTTGGAAATATGACTTTGATATGGTTGGTTGTGTATGAAACCATTGAAAAACATCATTCATCTTGGAGTATATCTAAGGTCAAGCCTAAACAATCACATAATGTCTCAGGTTTAAAATGCATTATGATCAGTTTCGATAACACGTCAATGGGGTGTTGTTTGAGGAAACATAAATGTGTGATCGACAGTGTTATGATAAGTGTGTAACCCGATATTCTTACTGCTCCTCAATGAGGTGTTGACGCTGTCTCCTATGGACCAGACTTGTTCGTTTGGTCTGAATAGGTAAATGTGATCAATGAATCATATTTATTATATTATGCATACTTTATGATAAATGGGTCATCTTTATTATATTATGTTTCTGTAATCTTATAATATCGTATATTTTGTGTAGACACATTGTGATATACATGGATAAAATCTGGATCACATTATCGAGGAACACACCTTAGTATGTTAAGGGATTGAATGAGTTTTTCGATTTTTCAATTTCTAATCGATCCATTGAATGGAGAATAAAATGTCCATGTCCTAAATGTAAATTCAAAACATGGTTGAAGAGAGATGAATTTTATGAACATTTAATACTGAAGCAATTCCCTGGTCAATATTTGTGTTGGATTTGGCATGGAGAATCGAATGTTATAGAAAGATTCAGCACTGATTTTAATACAAAGAATGAGGTCCCAAGTTCATTGATAATGGAAAATGAAATGAAAAACCTCATAAATGATGCATTCGGCACTGCAAGACACCACTATCAGCATCAAAACCTATTAGAACAACCAGAAGAGGGTGCTACAAATTACAACGTGACAAGTGATGTTTTTGAGAATGTAACACATACAGATCAAGATTGTAACATATCATTGGATCATCCTCTTGATTCTGTGTAGCCAAATGTAAGAGAAAACTTCATTGAGGAAAATGCGTTTTATGATTTAGTTGACGATGGAAATCAAGAGTTGTATAGTGGGTGTTTGAAATATTTAAAGCTTTCATTTCTGCTAAAGTAGTACCATATCAAATGTCTATGTGGAATTACAAATAAGGTAATGTCCATGAAATTGGAATTGATTCGTGATGCATTTCCTAAAGAAAAAATCCCATTATATTTTTATGATATGAAAAAAGTTGTTAACAAGATTGGTATGAATTATACAAAAATACATGCGTGTCCCAATGATTGTATGCTTTATTGGGGAGAGGATTCAAGTAGATGGAATTGCAAGAAATGTTCTTCTTCTAGATGGCAAGAAAAGGGTGATGTTGGAAGTATGAATGAACATAATTTAATGGATAAGAAGAAAAGGAACACACCTGCAAAGGTTTTGCGTTACTTTCCTTTGAAGCCTCAATTCAAAGATTATTCATGTCATCAAAAACCACTGAATACATGAAGTGACATTCTATAGATAATAATAATGATGGGTTAATGAGACATCCATGATATTCCCAATCTTGGAATACACTTGATTCATTACATCTAGATTTCTCAGCTGATCCTAGGAATGTTTGATTGGGATTGGCTGCCGATGGATTCAACCCATTTGAGACTTTAGTTCTAGTTATAGCATTTGGCCAGTTGTTTTGATCCCTTATAATCTGCCTCTGTGGATGTGTATGCAACAAAAATATGTTATCAATTCGATGATTATTCCTGGAAAAAAATGCCTGGAAATGATATTGATGTATACTTGCAACCTTTGATTGACGAATTGTAGGAGTTATGGAGAAACAGTGTTGAGACATTTGATGCTTCTTCTAAAACAATGTTCAAAATGCATCCTGCTTTAATGTAGACCATTAGTGACTTCCCTGGGCTTGGGAATTTATCTGGTTATAACACTTACACGGGTTTGGCTTGACCCGTTTGTAACTTTGATTTTGTTCCCAAATGGCTACCTCATAGTAGAAAATGGTGCTTCTTGTGTCATTAAAGATTTCTCGATTCATCTCATAGATTTCGGCTAAATAGATCAAAATTTAATGGTTCCAGTGATCGTAGACCACCTCCAAAGTTCTTAACTGGTACTGAAATATTGAAACAGCTTGAAAATGTTGAAACAGAATTTGGGAAGGTTCATCATTTGAATGATAAAAGAAAACGGGTCCGATGTGCATCGTCAAGTGAAATCAGAACGCAACAATGGAAGAAAAAAAGTATATTCTTCAAACTTCCGTATTGGAAATTTAATTTGTTGCGGAATAATCTTGATGTGATGAATATTGAGAAGAATGTCTGTGATAATTTGATTTTCACATTGCTTAATGAGCATTGAAAGTTGAAGGATCATCTCAATGCTCGTAAAGACTTATAAGCAATGAACATAAAACGCGATCTCTGTCCAAATGAGAATGAAAAGTATCCTCTGACAATTTTTGCAATGAAAAATAGGGATAAATATACATTCCTTTGAATTTTAAAGAATTTTAAGGTATCTGATGGGTATTCAAGTAACATATCAAGGTGTGTTGACTTGAAGAATCATAAGTTACATGGATTGAAATGTCACGATTCACATATTTTGTTACAACAGTTACTACCATTGGCATTGCGTGCATTATTACCTGAAAAAATTACTGCTGTTGTACTCCAATTCTGCACATTTTTCAGACAACTATGTGAGAAATATATACATCCATTTCAGCTTGACAACCTCCAGGAGAGGTTTTTATTGACCCTTTGTGCAATGGTGATGATCTTTCCTCCGTCATTTTTTACTATAATGATGCATTTAACTGTGCATTTGGTTAAGGAAGGTAAATTAGGAGGCTCCATTAATTATCAATGGATGTATCCAATTGAGAGGTACTTTATTTATATATTTTTCAGTTAAGTAAATAATTTTTGGTACTTAATTAAATGCATAATTATGTTTATTTTATTTCAAATATATCGTGGGCATTTGAAATCATACGTGAGAAATAAAGCTCAACCAGAAGGCTCTATTGCTGAAGGCTATTTGGCTGAGGAGTGTCTTACCTTTTGTTCTTGATACTTGGATGATATTGAGACAAGATTTAATCGATTTGGATGTGTTTATGACACATCGACTCAATCTCAAATACATTAGAAATCCAAAATATTTCCTACTATTGGCCGATCAGTTGGGAGGACCTAAAATGTGACACTGACTGAATTGGAATTATTAAAGGCACATAGATATGTGATGATGAATAGTGAAATTGCGGATCCATTTATTAAAGAGTTGAGGATACAAACAAAGAGACGAATGAGAGGCTGAACACGAAATAAGAAAGATATAACGAAATCTGTTAATAAACAACTTGTAGAATGGTTTGCACGGCGTGTAAGTTCATAGATATTGCAATAAGTATGAATATTAGTTTGACACATACATTTTTTAAATCTAATAAAGTATATTTCTTTTCTCAGATCATGAATACTGATACTCGAGAAGAGGTGTCATATGATTTGAAGTTTCTTTCTAGAGGTCCTCTAAAATAAGTTAGAAAGTTCGACGTTTATAATGTGAATGTATTTAGATTTCATACAGTCGATTGAGAAGTGAGTTTGAAAACACAAAATAGTGGTATATTTACATTTTCTGAAGTGGAATACTAAGGAAAGATGCAAGATATTATTGAATTAAACTACCACAGACATTTTTCTGTTGTTTTATTCAAATGAAAATGGGTCGATATTATCAGAGGTGTTAAAAGAGATTCCTTGCAATTTACTTATGTGAACTTCTCTCACTTGATGGATGTTGGTGATCGTGAACTGCATGATTCATATATCTTAGCATCGCAAGACAAAATGGCATATTATGTGAATGATGTTTTCGATGAAGGGTGGAGTGTAGTTTCTCACGTAATACAAAGAGATTTTTATGATATGGGTGATGAAGTGGATAATTTGACCTCTGAAATTGAATTTAATCAACAACAGGCAGTAGAATTATTTGTCCATCATGATATTGAAAATATTAGTCTAACAAGAATGAATGAAGTGGATGAAGAAATGGATCAGGAAACCAACATGATTGAAGGGGAAAATGATTGTATGCACAATTATTTATTTATTCAGCAACCACTTGTTTCATTTCTGTAGTCATTCATTATCATTGTTATATATATTTTGTCTATTAGTACTGGGCATCTATTATCATTTTTAATTTTTTTTTTCTGCATAATTTTTTTGAAATATATATTCTGAACTTAATTTTATTTGATTAAATGATAGAAATGCCAAGGAATAAGTGGTATACTATTTCATCTAGTTCCGCGACAGATGACGATCCATCGGGCTCCCTCCCCACGACATCTGAGGCACCAGCTGCCTACACTCCTACACCATCTCCCCCTGCACCATCTCTCACACCATATTTGGATGTCCCATTAGAGGGTGAGTCGTCGAATCCCCCTTCAGGAGCCTCAGCAGTGGGGCAACGACACGCCCATTCCAGTTCATCACAGGCGTACTAGAGTGTCACTGTCATAGGTACAAATTTTAATTAAATAAATTTATTGAATTTTGTTTATACTAATTGTTTTCTCATTGAAGATGACAAAAATACAACCATGGAGAAAAACATAAAAAGTTCATATGTTTGGAATATGACTAGCGAAAAGATAGTCGTTCCATTTGATTCTTATGGGGTCTCGACGGATGATGCCGCAGGGTTACTTGGCCAGATTTTAGGCCAGCTGGCAGCGGAGCCCATTTACCTTCCTATTTCATATGATGATTGGAGACATATGCCTCAAAGATGGAAAAATGAAGTTTTTGATTCTCAAATAAAGGTAAATTTATTACATTATGGTTTAATTGAATGTCATGTTACTAATATGTTCAAAATGAATATCTGTATACAAATGTTCTTCTACTTCACATTTGCTGATGTGATTGCACAGAAGTGGACATTGAAAAATCTAGGAAAGAAATGGAAAGATTTTAAATGGAGATTGTTGTGTGATGTCAATGATACCTCGTTGACTGTGCAACAAATGTATGAGAAGATACCCAGTGGGATACTGAAAGAACAATGGAAAGTTTTTGTTGACAGACATTGTGATGAGAAGCAGATGGTATTAAAATATATATTATTATATTATCCTCATTTCACATTTATACATGTATATGAGGAGGACATGAAATTTAATACATTACTATTAAATTTTATTTTATTTATTTCAGGATCTGTCAAGAAAGAATGCTTCAAACCGGGCTAAGCAAGTCATCCCTCACACCACGGGCTCAAAAATCTTTTCTAGAAGCCGAATGACATTGGTAATATTTTAATTAGTTTAAATATTTATAAGACAGTATTATCTATTTAATATATTGAATTTTTGATTTATCTTTTCTTAATGCAGTCACAGAGTTTAGGGCACGAAGCATCCTGAAGTGAACTGTGGTTGGATGTTCACAAGAAATCAGATAAAAGTTTTGTTAATGGGCCTGCTAAAGAAGTTGGGGTATGAAGTCAATTTTTTATTATAATAACTTATTATCAGTTTTTACTATGTTAATATATATTGATATTTGATTTATAGGTAAAAATTAAAGAACTATGGGATGCCAATCCTGCGCAGTCCTACTCAGTCTCCCAGGATGACCCGGTTGCTAAAGTCCCTGGGAAGGAGCATCCTAATAGAGTGCATGGGATGGGTTTTGGACCCGTACCATCTGATGTTTTTAGCAGGACACTAGGGATGGCAGCTGCATCTACTCCTGGCTTTAGTCAGCCCATACCCTGAGATGCTCAGAAAGAGATTGTTTCTCTATGAAACAAAGTTCACCAGCAGGGGGATCAGATATCTTCTTTGCAGAAAGAGTTGATTGAAATACGTCATCATATGAGTAGATATTCCCCCAGTGGTAGTGCATTTATTGGTGGTATGCAAGTAAATCACAAAAAATCAAAATTATTTAGTTTTCTAACTTTCATTGGTTTAAAGTTTTAATATAAATATGCAACCGTGTTTAATTTTAAATATAATGTTCTGACAAGTGACAATAGAAAGTGGTGATGAAGGTGGCAAGGGTGACGATGCATCATCAGACCATGAGTAGTTGTATTGTTCATGTATTGAACAAATATGGGAATAGTTGGTTTGTATATGTAACATTTGTGGCACATAGTTTCCACCAAACATTTTCATGTCCTAAAATTTCCTTGATTTATCATGTTTCCTTTTATGCATTTTATTGATTTCTGATGTTTCTTTTTATGTCTTGATTTCTCGAGTGTGATATACATAATTCCATTTAGGCCTATGTTTGAATTAGTAGTCGAGATTTTGGATGACTAGGAGTTAAACCCACTGTTGATGTGTTGAATATATTGGGTCATTTAACATGTTATACTATTTTGAATTTGAACTAAGTAATATTATCTTATGTTGAGATGGTTTTACTAATTTTTAGTTGTGAGGGGGTTGTGGATTCATCAAATGTAAGAGTTCATAGTTTATCAATCTAATTCCATGTTAATGGATTCACATTAGTAATCGCCCTCTTGTAGAGATGTATGATAAATTCATCTATTCTAAGGATGTTTTGGATGATCCCCAACAAACAAAAATTCTAGTGAAAGAGATTCTTATTATTGTGAAGTAGAAATTTAGGAAGGATCTGAAAATGTGTTTTCTCATTTATTTTAAGGATTGGATCCATATTTGTATTTATTACAGTGGGGACATGCCAACTACCATACACCATCATCAGTTGCCTTCTCAGCAAGTCATAAATAGTTATAGCTCATATTTGCCTATCATAAAAGATAGGGATTATAAATCACAATTCTACTAAGTGAATTTGAAGATCTCCTTAGACCTTAGGCTGACATGCATTATATCCATGTTTTTAATGGGTGGATTTTCCCGGATTGGGTTATGCATTTAGGTATTAGTGTCAGCACTTTGGTGATGGCGGGGAGACTTGTGGACGAAAATACCACAATTTGGTAGTGTTGATCCTTTCACATCTTTATCAACTCTAGGGAAACATCCAATAAGGTAGAATTCATTACATTACTGGGGGTACTCTCTAGTTTTCGTTTGGTTTGACAGAGGAGCACTTTTGTTGATATAAATATTAAAATTCCACTAGGACCCCCAATGCTTCATCTCTCCCAATTTTTTTTGAATATATTGGGAGTTCGGACCATGTCACAAAGCCCCAATGAGGATAAATATTAAATGATCCAATCTTTTATCTTCGATTTTATCCCTTTTCATGCACCAATTGGGCCGATTATTGATAACTATAGCGGTTACCTTGATGAAAGGTCGTACATGGTCTATCTTTTGGAAGGGTTACTTGAAGCCACGATGGATGAGATAATTATTTTAAAACCTTATACAACCTATGGATTCAATCATTAGTTTGATTTTACCCTAAGTGTCACCCCTCTTCTTTTGGCGGAACATTGGAGGAGTGACAACCTATTATCATCCATCGATTTTGGATAATGCCGACATGTGAGAATATCGAAGCCGAAATCATACATCTTCTTGCTGATGCTCCTGCCTTACTTTCCTAAGATTATGACCAAGAGTGGGTAACATCTTGACTCTATAGTGTGATAAGGTAGATGGTTCATCATGTGGATAGTCATTTTTCCTCACCAGAAGCATTGTTAGTGGTGACGATGGAGATGATCAAAGATCTGGGTGAGAAGTCAAGAAAGGAAACTCATTCTAGTGATGACTACCCTAATGGTGAAATAGACTTTATTGATGAAATTAATCTTACATCATAGGCTACATATGATGTTCTTGTTGAGATAAGGTCATATGAGGCTTATTCTCCTTCTTCCTCATTGAGTCAACTAGTTATTCCTACTCTTTCCACACATAATCCATTAGTCACATAGGTTGAGGCACAAAATAGGAAATTTTTTTAGTAGATTCATGGCTTGATCACTCATACCCACAAGAAATATTCCACAACCAAGGGGAACACATTTATAAATTATTTAATGACTTGGGTGCTGGTGGTTTTGACCGAAAACCTCTATATAAAATTATAAATCAAATTGTTTTAACTTATTATGATTTTGAAACAAGTGAAATATATTTTCATGATCTTATAGATGAGGATCCTCTTTCTAGGAAGATAAGTGAGTCCTTAGAGGAATTGGAGCAAGTTCATAATTGGATATTCAAATTTCAGGCTTACATAGATTCTTAGACTATACAGATATGGAGATGTGAGGAAATCATAGATCATATGAAGAAAAATCTTTTAATATCATCATGTTTCTTGGAAACTACCTAAAAGAGGGTTGTGGAGTTGATGGATTTGGTCAAGAATCTTCATCGTAGAGTGAAATCTGAAGAAGGGGGGTGATCAGAACTTTAGTGTTCGATTGACACTTCTTTCCAAACCTTTTCCGACATTTCATGTGCGATTGATCCAATTTTATCATAGTTAAAACCTCATAATTCATTCAATTTTTTATGAAACATCAGAGATACTTCCAAATGTGGAGATTTCTACCTTTTTTTAAATTATGAATGATAAATTTTTTTAGACATTCTACACTATTGTCCCTCTTTCTTTCATTCACGATATGCATTCTGTTTTTATACTGCGGTATTATATTGATCTTCAATGATACTCATCCCTTAATTAAAATAATGTAAAAAAAAAATTCTTAGATTTGAATGCTAAAATTATAATATATTCCCCATGAGAGATTATCGTGAATTTTGACCAACATGAGATTCTTTATTAATAGTTTTTTCTAGATATATTGAGATAACCTGATTTGTATAATCATTTATTGGGTGTAATATATATGTCCAAGAGGGAGAGTGGTATTTCTTTTTATGATGTCAAAAGGCTTGGAGAGTATTTCTTGTTTATTTTCTAAGGCCATGTAGTTGGACTCACAAGCTATTAAAGAATAAATAGATACCATGTTGTAGAGTAGTCAAATAATGGACCTATGTTTTATAGTTTATTCTATCATATAATTTTTTTCAATTTATTCTATACTGATTTACTAGGTTGATGTTTCTTGTTGTATGTTGGTATGTACAATATGGTTCATTATTATATATCATGTCAATGTTTGCTTTTTTTTTTAATTTATTCTATACCGATTTCCTAGGTTGATGTTTCTTGTTTTCTGTTGGTATGTACAATATGGTATTTCTGATTTGATTTGTCTTTCAGGGCAGTGGTGCAGCAGAAACAAATTTTTTTTTCGGGTCAGCTTTTCACGGCGGTTTAAACCGCTACAAAATGTAAAAAAAATTACGTTTCGCGGCGGTTTTAGCCGCCACTAAATAGTCGCATCGTAGGGGCTCATTCTGCGATGGTTCTCGTGACTTCATCGGCAGTTTTACAGCCACTGAATTTGAGTTTATTCGCAGCGGTTATAACCACCGCGAATAAACTGATGTCTAGGGCTCATAAAAACTGCTGCTAAACTCAGTAAAACCGCCACGAAATGAGGCAGCTATGACACTTTCCATAAACCACCGTGAAATGGAAATAACCGCTGCTAATAGATTGCCGACACCGTATTAGGTGGCAGTTTACAGAAACCACCGCCAAACCATGTAGCGGCGGTTTAAACCGCCGCTAAACGCAAAACAAACCGCCGATAAACGACTATTCTCTTATAGTGATATGACATAATAATTCTACTATGTATATATATATATATATATCTCATTCAGTTACTTCCATTCAGTATGATATGAATATGGAAACAATGCTTACACGTACGTATGACTTATCGTCTCCATAAACGGTGTATTCCATTTCATATATATATCTATTATAAATATTTATATTATGAATATATATGATATATAAATCATGTTTTTATATTATTTAAGTATGTAAATCATTATCTAAGTGATACGATCAAGAATAACAAGTTAAAACATGTATGAAAAATAAAGCGATTGTTACCCAAAATGTTACTTTAACATGGAAATTATTTTTAAATGTGTAGTATAAAGTTATAAATGAATCATTTTTGATATAATAAATATAAATATGGTTCTTGTATAATTTAATAACACACTATGGACATTATAAAAGAGTTTAAACATACCCTCGACTAATGTAAAGTATAAGGTAAGGGTTAATTCCTCAATCTCATTATTATCCGAGATTGTTTATGTGTAAGTTTTTACTGGGAAATATTTATTATTCATTACCATGTTTCATAAAAGAGTTTTTAAAAGGATTCTTTTAAAGGTACTCTTTAACTAAAACATCATTTTAATTTTTTTAAATAGTTATAAATCATTCTCATCAATTTCCATGTTTTCAAAATGGATTTAAGGATTTATTTATATGGATGTGAACGTTTTAAAATGTTAATTCCTTTAAAAATATTCAAAGTGGTTTGGGAAACATTGATTCAAAAATTTATTTTAAATGTCTTCCTTTCTAAATTATGTGACTTTTAAATTATTTCATGAAAAATGGATATTTCTATCAAAGGGTTTTACTGATCATTTTTAACTATGTCAATATCCGTTACTAGATATTATTCATGATTGAGGTTTATTTATTATATTACAATGTTCTATATTGTAATGAATGAGTTATGATATGTTTGACTATAGATGTTTTGTTTTTATAAAATTCATGGTTTATGGTTAATGTATTTACATTTCATATTTTAGTTTTAATATGAACGTTTATGTTATGTTTCACATTTTTTATATTAGGAATGAATTATACATATTAAGTGATGGGCCGGGCCCGCTATAGCCCCAAGATGCATCGGTAGGTCTCATGAGACAAATCGGTGTCCTGGCACAAGGCCTTGAAAAAATATTTATTTGTAGTCTTGGCATGAGGCCTTGACTATGTGGTTATGATGTCCGGTATTATGAATTCCCTCATTATGAGATTAGTTATTACATGAGATTATTAGACTAGTAGAATATCCATGTGAATAAGTAAATGTAATTTTTTTATTTATTTTTTCCATATTATGTTCAAATTTATGTTTTAAAGGTTTTGGTTTTTATTACATGTATTCCCTTACAAGTTTATAGCTTCCACTAAATTATTTACCCTTACTAAGCATCAGATCTCAACCCTTTATTATGTTTTGTTTTCCTAGGATTCCAGGAAGTGTATTATGATTGATATGTAGGGTTAAGCTAGGGGAATAATGGTGTTCTCAAAGGATTCTTTATGTTGTGTTTTATGTTTGATTGTGTAATGTCACGTTCATATATATACTCTATTTTCCAAGGCTACTAAACTGATTGGTCCTTTGGGACTTGATCTCTCGTGATCATGCAAATGTATTAAAATATTGCACAAACTTTGGGATAACTAGGGTTGGGGCGTTATAGTTGGTATCAGAGAAATTTTATCATCATCCTTGGAAATAGATTTTGATAAACTCTGATTAGGAAACATTAACCTAAGATAGAATTTGAGGATTAATATATAAGAACCTCCTAAAAATTGGTAATGTAGATATTCTGTGGGTTTTCCAAGCAATACATCCCTGTCTGGATAATATTAGTGGATGTGGTTCTGGCACAAATGTTCCTAGGAGTGAATAATCTCACAAGGAAGTTTATGCTTGATTCGAGGTATCCTAGTACATGACAATAGATCATACTGCACACCTGGTTTGACACTCCTGGGGGATAGGATAATTCACATCTTCATTACAAACCATTATTAAGTATTTATGAATAAATAAGTTATCAAGGAATATATTTTTATTATTATGATACTAGATGTGTGAAAATATTTAATTAATGTTGAGAATTTTTCTAGTTTTTGGATTAAAATTGTGATGTGATCTAACCTAGTGTATATCTTCATTTAGAAATCGAGCCCAGTAGAAGGAATGATAACTCCAACAATACACATGATCCAATGAGAAAGAAGGATCATATCTTTCATGGTCTTAAGCCAATATTTAGAAGGGAAATAGTCTTCCACGTATTCTCATCATATGAAGAAACAATATCATGTGTTAATAAGATAAGTAATGAATTCTCTGAGTCCTTTGGCTTTAAAGGGAAGAAAGAGAAGAATAGGATGATAGAGAAAAATATGGAAAAAGGGAAAAAGGGAAAGAAGGATTTTCCAACATGTGATAACTGTGGAAAAAATCACCCTGGTAAATGCTTGAAGGGAATGGGAGTTTGTTATTAGTGTGAAAAAAGGACACCAAGTACGTGATTGTAAGGGTAATAAGAAGGTTTAAATTGTACAATGCTTCTATCGGAAAGGAGTTGGGACACTATGCGAATCAATGTCCAAATCATCAGAGTATACTCTAAATGATGCTATTTGATAAAAATCATGTTATTATATTACCGCAAATGAAGAGGAATGATTACTGTTCTTATGTTGTTATTAATGAATTGTTTCATTTCATTATTGTATTAAAGATGTACAATTTATAAGAATTATAGAGTATATAAGGATTGTGTTGTTGTACTATTTCCTTAAGGATTTGATATTGTGTGGTAACAAGAAAAGTGACTCAATATCTGGTTAATATTTTTTGGAAAATATATGGTTGAGAGAAAGATAAATCTTAAAATAGTCTTGAAGTAGAGGTAATAATTTTTGAATAAGTGATAATTGAGTTGGATAAAGTATATTGGATATTATTCACTACCTTGGAACTAATTAATCATTTTTTTATTCCATCATTGTTGGAGATTACAACATTTTTGGATATAAGGTGTATATCTAGTATTCTATAAGGAATAAGGGAGCATGAATGTAATCAATAAGGTTTTATGGTAATTCAGAGTGTTACCATGTTTTATGAGAATACATGGTGAAGGTATTCACATGTTATTATGTGGCTAAAAGAGATCTTCATTATGTTTACCTTCCTTATAAATTTTGGACTGTGATCTTGGATGGAAGTATTTTGGATAAGTCTAATGGTTAGAATGGATTAAGTTGGAAATTAGATGTTATTGTTTAATGTTAAAACATTTCATAAGATTATTTTTGGATTGTTATAAAAAGGACAACCTGTAGGTAAGGCGATATCCCATCGTGTCTGGCAAGACCGCGAGACTTGAATCCGCAACCGAAAGGCGACAAGGGTGCATTATCGACCACTAGCCTACGTGATGTCCTGTTTTATACAATGCAGTTTTTTTAAAAAGGTCTGACATATGAATTATAAATTCATTTTTTGGAAACCGAGATGATTTGGTTTAATAGAATATTTTTAGTTCTTTTATCTTTTGGAGTGAAAGATGATTTTGTGGTAGAAATTGGTTAAAGGATGTTACTCTAAATGTCAAGTATTTTTTTCATATTCTATGAAGAAATTAATTCTTAATCTTTAGGGAAAGGTTATTAAAAACAAAAATGTGTTATCCTAATAACTTATGTTTTTCTTAACCGATTATATTTTAAATCATCATAGATTTATGGCTTTGAGGCCCTCAATTTTCCATTTATTGTTCACTTGTTTGTGATTGATAACCTCAATCACCCCGTGTAAATATTTATGTTTTTCCTCCAATTACTTTTCTTTGACTTCCACCAATGTTCCCCTATTAGAAATCCTAATTTGGTGGTAACAGTTTCATTTCTCTTTCCCTCTTTATTAATACTAAATTTTATTAACCCTATTTCTGATATGGGTTTTGCACAAAGGTATTTTCTAATTTCAATTTTTTTTTTCATTTTATTTTCAAATTGCGAGTTTGAAATTTATTGAAGGAGGGGAAAATGTAACACCCCAATATTTCATAGTACATTATCTCTTTAAAGTAATTTAATAGATTATATTGCACACAACACCGAATTATCTTGCGTTATACACAATACTGAGTTTCTGTGAAACAACACGTTAGTATTATAATTATTTAAATGATATATTTATTTATTAATTAGTTATTGTAATATTAATAGTAAAAAATAATTTTTAAATTATATTTATTATGTTTTCATATAAATAAAACATATTTATAATGAAATTTATAAGTTTTGTTAAGATGGTTATATATTTAGAAAAACAATTTTCTTAAAAGAACTACTTTTATATCTTTAGTGAAGAATAATAAAATTAATTTTAGAAACATCTAAAAATTGAATTTGGTAAAATAGACTTCAATTTTGAATTATTAATATCAAAATTAGATTAGGGTAAATTTTTTGTATTTTTCTGTAAACTTTCTATTTTTGATGAATAATGAAAAATACTTCATAGTACATAAAAACCAAATTTTTCATTTAAATAATTATTTTTAATTAAAATTTATCTTAAAGTAAAAAAATATACATAATATATATATGAGGGCAATAAAATTCATTTGAGTTATTTTATAATAAGATTAGATATATAAAATTTTATTGATCTTCTTAACGTCTTTTACCCACCTTCTAGGCACATTTTCAAATTTGTATAAAACATAATTTTACCACTTCTGTGAGTTGAATTTCAAAACTATGAGAGACACAGTTGACATCAGTAAGTAAAATTTGGTTCAATAAGATGAAAATAATTTATGATTAATAGTAACTTTTGAATTTAATTTACCACAATTAAAAGTAAATGGGGTAATATAAGGTAAAATTGATATTATAATTACCCCAACACATGTTGAAATTCTATTGGATAAGTGTTTTTCAACAAAAATTATCCTTAGGACAAAAATAAGATCCTCTTTTATCCATTTTTGTTAGATTAAGACATTTATTATATTTTACTTAAAGAAGAGTTAAAAGTGTTAAATTCAAAGTTTAATAACCAATCCATTTTTAATATTGGGTAATACATAAGATAAATTTAACTATAAATTTTCATTATAAATATAAAAATCTTTCTTACATAATATTATATTATTTATAATTTTTAGACATTAAATTATTAAATTTATTTATGACATAATAATGATTCAGTAATTACCTTATTAATGAAAGATTAAAATAATTGATATTATAAATATTAAAATTAATGTAAATCTAAAATTATGATGTCATACACGAATTTTGTAGTTTAATTTGACATTTTAGGGTTTATTCAATGTATTTTGTTCAAATAAGTCATATTTTTATGACTTTCACAAAAACCAAATACTAAATAGTGTCAAAATTAACATAAATGAGTTTTTAAAACAAATACTATTTTATTAAATTATAAAATAGTCATAAAAATCGTAGGATCATGAAAAGGACTTATATAATGATAGATATGTCATTATTTAACCACTTTAGGTTCTCTAGAATTATTATTGTAAGTTTATTAACCATATAGTGTAAGAATACAAGATGGAAAGGTAAAAGTGAAACTATTTAACTAAGAGTTAAATATAAAATATAAGGTTAATATGGTGACCTAAACTTTTCTAAAACCTATTGGTTGAGTGGTTGTCGACCCATCCACACCTTATCCTATAAATAAATCCATTTTGATCCATTATAAACTGAAAATGATTTTATCATAAAATAATATTTCTAGCTTTTCTTAAAGTGACCCTCACCTCTCTTATAAAAGGGTACTTCCCCTTCAATCAAATTCACACCACGAAATCCATTTATCTCGGCCAACCCCTACTCAAATATCCTCCCAACTACCCTCACATCAACTTAGAGGCCTTAATTTGATCATAAATCCAAACTATGGAGCCCTTTTGTTCAATTCAAAAGGAAGCATCCGAAGAAGTGGTAATTATTTTACCACCTCTTTCAATGTTCTTTTCTTCTTCCACTTCCTCATTTTTGGTTGTTTCCATACTAAAATTATAAATACAGTACCTTATATATACTTATATGATATTATAAATATGGTACAACTATATTCATTATTCTATCTATCCTATGAATGACAAAGTCACCATACATGCGTACGTATGGCTTACCCTCTCCAACGTCGTTGTGTAGTTTGTTATTAAACACTTAATTATTTTTATGGGTATAATAATGAGTATAATTGATGGAAATAATAAATATAACATGTTAATTCTTCTTTATTATTAATATACCATCCTATTCTATACCATGTTATCATTATGGAAATGATATCATTGCTCATGTGTATGTACGACTTACCGTCTCCACGACGCGATAAGATTCATTTCCACGTTCACCATTCAATGATGATTATAAAATTATATATTATTAATAAGTTATTAATAAGTATGTAACATATGTAATAATAATTATATTTTAAATATATATAAATATATATATATATTTATATATATCTCATTCACTTACTTCCATTCAATATAATATGAAAACAAAAACAACGTTTATGCATACATATATCTTATCGTCTCCATAAACGGTGTATTCTATTTCATATATATATCTATTATACATATTTATATTCTAAATATATATGATATATAAATCATTTTTATATTCTGGAAGTATGTAAATAACGATCTAATTGATAAGATCAATAATAACAAGTTAAAGCACGTACGAAAAAGAAAGCGATTATTACCAGAAATGTTACTTTAACATGGAAATTATTTGTAAATGGGTAGTATAAAGTCCTAAATGAATCATGTATGATATAATAAATATAAATATGGTTCTGTATAATTTAATAAAATACTATTTTCATTATACAGGAGTTTAAACATACCCTCTACTAAAGGAAAGTACAAGGTAAGGGATAATTCCTCAATCTCATTATTTTTCGAGATTGTTTATGTGTATGTTTTTACGGGGACATATTTATTATCCATTCCCATGATTCATAAAATAGTTTTCAAAAGGATTATTTTTAAGGTAATATTTAACTAAAACACCATTTTAAATTTTATAATTATTTATTCTTCTAAATCATTCTTATTAATGTCCATGTTTTCAAAATGATTTTAAGGATTTATTTATATGGACATTAATGTTTTAAAATTTTAATTAATTTAAAAAGATTCAAATTAGTATGGGACGCTTTGATTCAAAAATGTCTTTTAAATTTCTTCTTTTCTAAATTGCGTTACTTTTAAATTATTTCATGAAAAAAGGATGTTTCTCTCAAAGAGTTTTACTGATCATTTTCAACTATTTCAACATATTTTACGGGATATTATTCATGATTGATGTTTATTTATTATAATACAATGTTCTATATTATATTGAATTATTTATGATATGTTTGAATATGGATGTTTTTCTTTTATACCATTCATGGTTTATGGTTAATGTATTTACATTTTTCATGCTAGTTTTAATACAAATGTTTATGTTATGTTTCACCCTCTTCATATTAGAGATGAATTAGACATAGTTAGTGATGGTTGGGGCCCACTATATCCCCTATATTCATCAGTATATATCATGATACAAATTAGTGTCTTGGAAATAGGCCTTGGAAAACTTTTTATTTGTAGTCTTAGAATGAGGCCTTGACTATGTGGTTATGATGTTTGGCATTATGCATTCCCTCATTGTGAAATTAGTTATCACATGTGATTATTCAACTAGTAGAATATCCATGTGAATAAATAAAGGCAATTTTTTTTGATTTATTTTTTTCCATATTATGTTCAAGTTTATGCTTAAAATGATGTTGTTATTATTACACATCTTTCCTTAATAGTTTATAGCTTTCACTAAATTATTTGCACTTACGGATCACTTGAGATCACCCTTTCTTATGTTTTGTTTTCCTAGTATTCCAAGAAGTGAATTATGATTGATATGCAAGGTTAAGCTAGGGGAATAACAGAATTCTCACATGATTATTTATGTTGTGATTTATGTTTTAATGTGTAATGTAATGTTCATGTATGTAATCTATTTTTGAAGACTGCTAAAGTAATCAATCCTTTGGGACTTGATCTCTTGTGATCATCCTAATGTATTAAAATAATGCACCGACTCTAGGATAACTAGGGTCAGGGCATTATAGATTTTTACCCATAAAGTGTCTCTCACCCATTAAAATATTTGAAACCCTGGTGAAGTGGTCTCTCGTGAATATTATTTGTATGAAACCTTTATAGGTCTATTTTCACCCATTTTACATCTCCTTATCATATGTTTTAATTCAAAAAACCCAATAATTTATGTGGCTTAAAAAAACCAAATGGATATCTTTCTCTATTGCTATGTCTATTGGTTCGTTTCCTTTTATATCCAAAAACTGTATTTTGAAGAGTCTATTTATAGGAAAACAATATCAGGGTTGAAAATCATTATCATGATACATGTTATTTATCTTTTCGATGGCGTTCAAACTTAAAATAGTATAGGAAATATGCTCTAGATTATGTATGGAACATATTAATCCTTTTCTAGGATACGATATTAGTCTTGACTAGGGAATATCATTTTTACTTTTATTAACATCTCATAATAATTTTCCTAAAAATTTTATATTTAATATTTACAGTTATTGAGTTCCAACAAACCCCCTTATAATTGGAAATAGTATAGATACAAGGGAACATTTTTTGAGAAAAGCATGGGAATGAATCTATATTTGGAACTTTTATGTAATTGAAATATCCACACTTTACCCTATAAATATGGAGACCACCCCCAGTAGGGAGACATTCTGACCTCAAGGAATCCTATAGATTATACTCTCTAAATTTTCATTTAGATTTTACATGTACAAAAGATTTATTTTATAAATATTAAGGTATGTTCTTGTTATATTCAGAACACATTGTACATTTTTGATTGAAAGGAACTAAAAAAATAGGGATGGGTGAATACATTTTTTTACTTTGTCAATATTTTTCATTTTTCTCATTTATTCCCAATTTCATTCTCTCTTAAGAACTATTTACCTATTTTTCTAAATTTCAATGAATTATTTCAGTTTTTATTTGAAAATATCATTTTAATCTTTATACCATACTCCTAATGTTTTTATAGAGACACAAAATCAAGAAATGGTCGATGATATCAAGCCTAACCAAGTTCACAACTATATGCCTCAGATTTAGGCTCTTGTATTATCTCTTTTAGTGGCCCTTAAATTTTTTCTAGTTTTATAATATGCCACTATATGGATCTATATTTCTTATTGATGCACTAATTCCACCACAAATTCAAAATTTTCTCCCATCCTGATTCACTTAATAATCATAAATTTAGTTGGAAAATGTTTCAATGTATGGGTTATTTGTCAAAGAATCCTCAGTTGAACATTATTATCTTATGTGTCTTACGATGTATACTTTTTTTTATCACCCATATGAAACAGAATATAATACACATAGTTATTTATGGATTTATGGTTTATCACTAACTAATAAATTATAAATTTTGAATATGAGTTTGGACTTATTACCAAATGGTAATACTATTGTTACTGGTTATTAACTTAATATGTAATAAAAAACTATATTGAGATTTAATAATTATACAAATAAGTGTAAATATATAAATCTATTCGGATAACTAGACTTATGTGTACAAGTCTACCAACTTAATTCCTGGTCATTTTAGCTAATGATATCTCTAAACAAAAAAAATAATTTTTTAATAGGGAGGTCAAAATGGTATTATATATGTGTTTAAAATTATTATAAATCCATTTTTAGAAGAAAAATACAATTAATT
The DNA here is from genome assembly GCA_963277665.1 of Viscum album. Classification (NCBI taxonomy): domain Eukaryota; kingdom Viridiplantae; phylum Streptophyta; class Magnoliopsida; order Santalales; family Viscaceae; genus Viscum; species Viscum album. Next base: position 1,154,994,542 of record OY728135.1, read on the forward strand.
ACTTCCACTAAAGGCTACTTGGGGGATATTGAATGACAACCCCCATTGGTAGAAGCATTATTGAAAATTGAATAGAATGACACAAGGTAATTTCCTCAAAAAGGAACTGATATTGACATTGATATGTGGATAAGAGTAACCATGAAGGAACATGGGTAAGGGACATGTTTTATCAAGCTCATAGAATTCCCAATTGCTTATAAGGGTGAAGATACTTGTACTAATTGGCCATATATATATATAAAATATCTAATATATGGAATGGGGTCGATGGATCATTTATAAATTTGACCCAAACATAAATTTGATAGGATTTCATTACATGTGTTTTTGTGGATATATACTTCAAATTCATGATTATTATCCTTGGATGAGACCAAAAACCTTTATAATGGTAGCATGACTGGAAGAAGGATGATTAATCTTCTTTTTGGTGCCACTACTTTCCAAGATTTACCCATCTATATTTTATATACATATATATCATGATAAATACACATTCAACATTTATAATATGTTTCAATTTTTTGAGTGTTTTGATTCTCATTTCAATACATGTAAATTTTAAAATACATTGGAAATTTCATGATAATGATTTAGGCCATATAATGAAAATGAATATAGCATTTGTCCATAATCATTGGATAACCAAAATATTATCAATACCTCTGGAGTGCATTCCTTTTTTTACATCCTATTTTATTTTGAATTCCTAACCATGATAATAACAGATAATGATTCATGGAGCTATATTGAATAATTAATTAAAGTATCGATAAGTGATTTATTATAGTATACACGGATCAATTGTGATATCATCTATAATTTATATACACCACATTCATTCTATATCATTTTTATGCCTATATATACAAAGTCCATACCCATATGAAGAAGTAACAATGAAACAATATTATATAGTGGTTTAAATTTTTTTTCCACGATGATATGTGAAACCAATAAATTTCACTTTATAGTTCATTTTTATAAGGGTAATTTATCCCTTGTGTTTAGGTTGTATCATGGACAAACTTTGATAATTTGGAATTCTCAACTATGTTTCATGTTTGGGAACATATTTTAGAAAACTACTCAATAGAAACTATGTGACCAATATATTTTTTAAGAGTGTGGATCACATGGTTACCATACGGTTTGGTAAACCATGGAATAAAATCATGAGACCTGGTCTGTTTTGTGTATTTTTGACCTTTCACAATTTTTTATTAGGGATATTTTACCCTATTCCCCTATTTCTGATAAGGCGTGCGTGGGTATCCTTATGACCTTTTAACTTATTTCTTTCACATCCATATGTATATTTCAATGTGGTTTATTCAGAAAATATATATATAATGTCTTCTTTTTCCCATCTTTCCCCTTATTCTCTAAGTTTCTTCCTTTTTATCATTTTCACTATAACCCTAGTAGATTTATAAGAAAATATCCATGTCTAGGGTTGTCTAAAATTTTTAGACTATAGTTTCTAATGGTTGTGATACCTCTCTTGATAACTATTTTAGTGGTTTTTATCGAAGGTGACTTGGTTCTTCAAATTAAGGTTGCAGATTCAATCTCATTCCTCTATATATAAGATAATCTAGAATTCTTGTTTTGTCAGTAATTCTTTTGAACTGTATTTTTTAAGAACATCCTATCTAGATTTACCTTTTCAATGGATTCAATTTTTTTTATTTGGTTTCCATTTGACATAAATGGGGGTTCTCATAGTTCAAGGTCACTTCTATCTTAAATGGTATTTCATGCATATTAAGTGTGTGAAAAAATGACAATGATGGTTTTATATATTAAAAAAAGATATATTCATTGGAGGATGGACCAAATATTTTTTATAATGTTGGTTTTTTATTTATAAAGGTTTTACATATTTTATACAGGTGCATTTGAGTTATGTATTTGAATATTAGTTCATTGTGATTTATTGTGATTGTAGTTTCGTGTGAATTTTGATTTACCCTGGTTAGATGATTAGTTTCCAAATATCCTTTAAAATGGATTAATGAATATATATTTACTAAGTTTAATGTAGATTCTCAGGTTTTACATTATGAAATGTTACTTGATTGATTATTAGTTTTGACCTTGTTGGGCCTTATTGTTATATATTGTCTATTCTTATGTGTATCCATGTGATGGGTGTTTGAATTGTGACTCATGATATTATTTTTGATTAGGTTGGAAAGTAAAGGGATGAATGCTTTTCTAGTTGTGTGTTTTCCTAGAATAGTGGTCCTTATATAAAATTGTTATTTTTAAGGGGTGTCCAATCGATAAGGATAGTTTAGAGAGATTTGTAAATTAGTGTAGAAACATAAAAATTGTTGGATAAGGTTTCCATATTGGAACATTGAGTATTTTTACTTTAGTTCTTAATTTATTTACTCATGATATGTATCATATTTTAAACTATATATATTATTTATCTACAATGTGTATGGAATACTGATTGATTTGAAAATTTTTAATTCATTGGTTATTTATGGTTTACCTTGATGTTATATGAATTTTATTTCATTATTTTCATTAATTTATTTTATATTTTCATCTCATGTCATTTGACTTCATTCAAAAGCCTCATAATGGCTTAGGTGATTCATTTTTCAAATCTGTTTGTGGCGGGGACAAATCTGGCGATCATCGGTATGTGGTTCCGTCATATATGGTGCTTATTTTGGGTAGATTTGTGTGATGGTTTGTTTTTTTGGTGGTCCCATAATCTCGTTGTTCTAGGGTTCCTTCCATGTTTCTTCAACTATATCATTGTCTTATCCATGACTTTAATTTCCTCCTTCCTTAGTTCTTCATGTTGGGTTTCGCTCGGCGTCGTCCTCTCCTATAGTGGTTGGCATACTTTTTCGCCGGTGAGTTGATCTTCTCATGGCCTCCCACTCTCCCTTTCCTTAGTTATCACCTTGGGATTCTTTTTTTAATTGGAATTTTCTCCTATTTTCAGTCCTTATATCATGAACCATGACTGCTCTTCCATCTGAATAAGCCATCTCGACCCCCAATTTTTTTTTCATTTTTTGCATTTCTCACGGTGGTTTGGGATGTGCTTGTAGTTCACGGTCATGGATCGTTGTTGAGTCCCATGTATGGTTTATCATCTCCAATTCTGTTATCATGTGTTTTTTATTTTATTTTTACTAAACTCTACCCTGGAGTCATGGTCTAACACTCCCATCTATGGTGGTCTGGTGTGTGGGTTCAGATGGAGGCTCTCAGAGGTGTGGTTCGAGCGGCTGATGACTTTCAAGGAGGTGATCTCATGTAGTCCTTTGACTCTCTGTGTGATGTTTTGATTGATGATTGAATGTAAAAATACTCCGAGTGGTTGTTTAATCATACTTTACGATGTTCATTGATGATGGATCTGATGTTCTGTGGTGTTCAATTGGGTGTTCTTTCGACGACGATGACGATGACGGTGGACTTTAGCAATCTTCCTCATCAGCGATCTGGTGTAACATTGGGTGATTTATATCAGGTTACACGTCTTGAGGTGGGTGGTGACCCAATTATGTGACGTTTTTTGTTTTTTGAATGATTATTTTTTAATTTTGAAATTTTAAATTTGATTTTTTATGGTTTTCATGGCACTGTGGTTTTGTAAGGATCACACTTATCCACAAAGTGGTTTTAAAAAAATAAAAAAAAATCAATTTTACAAATCATGGTTTTCAAAGTAATTTATTTAAAATGTGTAAGTTATGTTTTATTTGTATTAAAAAAATGAAAATGAAATGATAATGAATTCACTTAACATTATATTAAAACTAGAAGTCTTGGATTGTATAATAATATTAATGAAATGGAATCATAGAAATATCCTACTAGTCATTCGATCAAACACGACATTATCACTTTTTTGGATATATAGTCTTCATGTCATATGAGTATTTATAGGTATTGGATTTTGGGATGGATTTGTACTAAAATTCTAGGGAAGTGAATTGATATTGGATTTTGAGATGACTGGAGAGTCACATAGTGTTGGTGTGGTTGGTATCTTGGGTACATTGAAAAGGTTGATTCATGTTGGGTATCAACCACCTCATCCTTTTTCATTTTTTAATATTTTCCTATGGATTTAAAAATGTGTATAAAATAGTTTCATTTTTAGTGAATTTCATCATTTTATTTATTGTTTTATTTTATTGGTATTTTATTTTGGTTTTTTTTACTTATTGTATCCACTTATTTACTTGACATGATTATCCAATTCATGGAAAAATCATTTTGGGTTTCTAATTTAAACTCATTGTTTATGATTGGATTTATGAGTGTGAAATATTTCCCATAATTTCAATGATAATACAGTTGCACTAGTTTCTAGCCTAGGTTGATCAAGAATTTGTCTTGGGCTAGTGGTAGATTGGTTTGGGTTCTAGTTACGGTTTTAGCTTGGGTTATATAATTAAAAATGGTTTCATATCCCTCTATTTATTTGAGTGTTGATGGTAGAAAGGAGTTAGGACCATCATATCTTGAGTGGTGGGTACAAAAAACTTCCTGGATGATTCTTCCTTATTCTAAACTTCGAGTTACCATAGGTTTATAAGAATTTTGTTTTAAAATCATGTTTTATGAGTATTTATTTTTTAGTTTTTTAATATGGTTTGTTGTTAATTTTTTTAGATATATTCCATGGGATGTTACATAAAATTCATAATTTTTTGGGAAATTTGGAAGAAACTCAGAAGGTGTAGTATTAAGGTACTCAATATATCAAACCGTGAACATTACTTGTGAATACATCTTAGTAAAATCTAGTATCACTTGCATGGTTAGTGCACAGTCTAAAAAACCAAGCGACTAATCCATTTATAGTGGGGAAATTTTGGAAATTTTATTGTTTTAACTAAATTTATTCTTTAATTCCTCTTATTATTGATGATGTTTTTGTGTATTTGAGTGGAACATTATGGATTATTAAGATTATTAAATTATTCCATTAAAATTTTATGACTTGTAAACCATGTTTTATCTGTTTTCACTTTATTTGTGAAAATATTTGTATTTTAGAATATATTTTGAGTGAAGGAAATGAATTTAGGCTATGATTATTTATATTTAAGTAATCGTTATATGTAAAGAGTGATTGATTTGGGTGTGTAGGGCTCAAAAGGTGGAATTGGTTTTTAGGGATGGAATTATATTGGTTTGATGCACAAGGATTTTATTTCAATTATCGTGCAGCTTTTTTATAATGAAATACATTGTTTTATTCATTTTGATCAACATTTAAATTGATTTTTATTAACCCTTGTGTTGTTTTTAAATAAAATATGCCATTGTTAGGAATTTCAATAAATAAATTCTGAATAGTGTTTTGTGATCTAAACATGTTTAATTTTCACTTTCCATCTCATTTATTACGGATTGTGAGTGTCTGATTAAATGTTGTTGGTAACAGGAATGAAGTGGAAGCAAAAAAAAAATAGAAATTTTAAAAGTTTCCCTATCAATCGACGTAACTACATTCTTGTCAGTGAAGTAGTAACCAATTAATGCCCAATGATCCTTACATTAATAATTTTGGAAAAAAATAAACTAATTAAATACCACTTTTGAATGAAATCTACAATCGAAAACAACTCATCATCAGTTATTGTTTCTCAACATATCCAAATTAGAATCCATCTAGATCATTAAAGGACACTTTATAAGCCTATAAGAGCATAAATCTTCAGAATCAAAGAGAAATCAGAGAGTTATGATGATTGCATTAAAATCTCTATGATCTCCTCAATTGTGTTCCAACGATCTGTGAAGAATAACCATGATCGAGTTCTTAGAAATATTATATTTCACTCTAGGAATATAGATAGATATGATAGATAAGATCTCGATATTTTAGTATTGAATATCATACGGGTTGAGAGCCTCTCCTTATTTATATATCTTGGCTCAAAAATATCCAAAATCAACCCCTAATCCCGAAATAATTATTACTCACAATATACTTCATAAATAATATCTTACGACTAAGTTAATTAATTATAAATATCAATTATATTTTTATCACTCTCTAGTATTGTAATAAATATATTTCAGGATCAAATAAATCCATTAACTCAAATTGTTTTTCACCAAAATATTAAACTAAACTTGAATATTAAAATATTATCTATTCATATAAAATTATCCATATATTTACTTTAATAAATGTAATTTATTCAATAATAAATTTTATAAACTCAAATAATATAAAATTATTTATTCATTGGTGATCATTTAATCTAAGACATATCTGAAACCCCAATAGTGGTACCCACCATACGTAAACTCATATTCACCATAATAGGGAAGATATTTGAATATGTTATTTTGAATTACCTTTATCTCAACAATAATGAATACTATACATAGACAAGAAGTAGATTCTAATAAACCATCAAGGATCCAAAATAGATAAGGAGTAGTCATAGCAATGAAAACCTTCCTACAAACAGAAACTATGTTATATAATCTATTTGTTTCATGATACCTCATAACTTTGGACACACACTTTATGTCATCATCCATTCTTGCTTTATTATTTACTAATCTTATTGGGAAGACTTACCTTCTTTTACCATTATCATGGATTTAGTGAAGGTACTACCATCCTGATCAACTGAGCTAAATATATCTCTTCCTATCAGAAGTGACAAATGTTATCATGATTATTCGATCAATTAAATAAAACCAATGATGCACCTAGAGTAATATAACACTCAATTACATCAATTTCATGACTTTTCCTTACATCAACGTACATGATCAAATGGTATAAAATGATAAGGATACCATTAAACATGTTTTCTTATAGGAACTACCAATGATGCCCAAAACATGTGGTGTTCCTATTGGTGGGTCAATCCTCATGAGATCATCTACTCAAGATCACTATGTGCGAAATTCATGACAAGAAATATCAATGATTATGATCCCCTAGCACCTGATAGTCAGAAATCATTTGTGTCCAATTAGAATGATGTATCTAGACCATTGGGATTTTTTTAAGATTTATTTAATATTATCTCTAGGTTCTCATTATAGCATAGGACCTTCTATTACATTTTTATTTAGATAATATTCAATGGGAATTACCATTAGAATAGTAGACACAAAAAAATATAGACTGTTATAGTAAGTGTGCATCATGAAAAAATCAATATATACATTATATGGTAATCAAAAATTACTATTCAAGTAGGGTATATGGAACATACTATTAAAATACTCCCATATACACTATATCTTAATTTATAATGAACCTTTTTAGATCTCACATGATAATATCATGTTTATGACGAGTTATGGATTTATTAATTGGCCTACCGCATCTATCTATCAGGGCTATACTACTATCTGCGACATCACCTTCTTGAGTAAGACTACTCGAGAGATTTTAACTCTACACATATACCCTTTTATCCACTGGTTATTCAGGACATCATGTCTAGTTACAATAAATAAAGTATCGTCATTATAAAACCTTACCTACTGGGATTGATTCCAATAGTTGGGAATTTTTTTCCATATTTAACACTACCTCTTTAGCAACCTTAGAAGATGCAATGAACTTGATATTTATAGATATGAATACCACTAGATTGAATGATCTTTTATTTCTCATTATCTTATGCTAAATGTAAGATTAGATTATTGAGGTCTATATAAATTTTAGTTTGTGTCCACTTGTAACTAGTATCGATTCCTCCCGATGTACCAGGTACATATCCTTTATACTTCCTCAAGTTTAAATGGATAGTTCTGACTTCTCCCTATGAATTTATCTTGAATATGACTAATATTTTCCTACAACAACATATATGTTGGAAATATAAAATATATTACATAACATGGAGTATGTGATATATCAATTGATTCCACTCATTGAAACATAATAACCTTTTTAATATCCTCATATTTCCTTGCGTGACCTCTTGAAGATATTTATTCCATGTGATAATAATAAAAATTCTATGTCAAATTGGTGTAACTTTTAATTTTCAATACCATGCTAGTATATGTACAATTGGATAGGTTCAAGAATTTTTTTGATTTACCTTAGTAGATATCATTATTTAGAGAATTGGTTTCTACTTTAAGTCAGTCTCAAGATAATTTATTTGATTATATCTATAAATAACTATAATACTAATAGTTTTTTACATATGTTATCAAATAAATTTTACATGGAAAACAATAGTGCTCCTGCAATACACTTTCAGAAACATCAAAAAATTCATTCCAAATAAATAATCTATGATATTTTTTATTACATTAATCTTAAATAAGGTATTAGTAACATTAACCCCTAATTAGAATTATATGGTTTCACTAACCCTTTCTTATTGTGTCGTATAGATGCCTTCAAAGATAAGTGGTATTGACATAAAATAAAAAATATAATGATAATATAATATATCTATGAAAAGTAAATTTCAAATTGGTCTAGGAATAACAACTTGGTATTACTAATGGTGTCTCAATGCTACCACTCATGTACCATACAATTATAGTCTGACTTGAATATCCACCACAATATTCAAAATAATAAGTCCCATGAACTTGTATACATGGAATCCATTATTTAATTTTAATTGATATTTTCAATCTTTTATTTCTTCTATTTAATACTTAATTTTTGGATTTATTATTCTCAAATAATAATGTATGATCCGAATTGGTGAATAAAAAACCATTACAGTGGTTTTTTATTTTATAAATAGCATGTGTCTATGGAATATTCTTCCCCAAAATCTCTAGTGTAACTTATTCTTATGTTAAATATTTGTTCATATTTAAAATGTACTAAATACAAGTCAATATTTCTCCCACTTTCTCATGTAGTGATGTTCACCCTTTTACAAGCAATATATTCTATAACATTACTATCGCTTTTCTATCATATGAATTTTTATAATCTCTTTAGAAACCTTTAGGATAAAACCTTTAGATACATAGTTTCTTTTTCTTGATAAATATTTTTTTATATCCTAGGAAAATATTTTCTTCCAAAAACATTTTATTTTGAAATAATGGATTTATATCATACTATAACTCAGGTGATATACATTTTTCATTATATTTGTTGTATTTTTATGGAATTATGCTGTTATTTTTGAGGAATATCTCAAAAAATTATGGATGTTTTGGAAATTATTATTAGTCTCTACATTGATGCTCTTTTACATATATCACAATTTTGATGTGTATGAGGAAATGTACATTAATAAACTACATCATGTTACATTAAATTTATCAATGTTAATATGTAAGACTCATCATCGATCATACTTTCCAACATTATATCATTAATGTTCATAAAGACGTGTGAGTTAAGGAATTAACCCACAACACATTATATAGAATAATGATTTTGGGTCAAGATATTCTATGACACAGGTGCCCATAGTAACTCATATATTATGATTACGCATATTATATAATTCACTTTTACATTACTTAAAAAACATAAATCAATCCTATGAAGTATATTTAACACTAACTTTACCATGGAAAAGTTCATGCTCTCTAGCTGAACTAATTCCAAAATATTTGTGGCTTACCTCTATTTCTAAAGGACTATTTGTCAATAAATAAGTGAATGTGTCGATAATACCAATGGTATTTAAGTATAAAAGACTATAAAAATCTTAATTTTTATATCCTTGAAATCCACTTCATGTTTTACATGAAAAATAATATTCTCACCACAACTGGGTATTAGAGTCTTACATTTCATATTCACCATGCTATTCCAATTTTTCATGTATTAATGAACTATAAGTTGATTATTAGACAACAAAGATAACATTCATTCCAAAAAAATAGTAGTTTATCCTTGTACCTAATAACCACATGAGATAATTTTTTCATGATATTAAATTTTTTCTTTACAAGAATCAATAAAACATAGTAATTCAATGTTGTGAACGTCTCATCACTGACAAAGAAATAACCCTTTCTCAGCTTTTTAGAGAATTTCAAATTACTTATTGTAATATTTATATACTTACATGGTTAATATATTTTAATAAAAATATGTGATAGTAATATTTTATTTTTTAACCAATTAGTATGACAAAAACACCATATACTATGATGAATATACCTAAATAATAAGAGAGTACTTGCTTATACAAATCATTTTATTACATTTAAACTTCTATAGTATTATCTCATGATCTGAAAATAAAAAACCCATTGTGTAATAAACTACCTATCTTCTTTGAATGATCTTGTGATAGTGCTTTTGAAATTACACATTCCTTTTTCCTTTTTCATTTTATTCCAAATTTTTCAACAACAGAACTAAATATTGATCTTTCTTTTCATTATTATATGCTTGGTGAACTTGGCACAAAATCTAATAAATCATGTTTATCTATTAATTTTTCATTTTTTTAATCTTAAATGAAATTATAGTATATATGTGAAGATTATATGGGATGAATCAATAGATCCTGATCCATATTTTAATTAACAAACATAAAGTGTAATGATCAACTATTCATACCTCGCTTCACCTTTTCATTCCATGTTTCTCAGAGTAGAGAACATTTGAAATCATTCATTTACTAATGTAGTATCCACAACTCCAATTGGTCATTGATGATAGAATTCAGACATAAACAAAAAATTCATCATATATGAGTCTTATATAAGCATCTTTTACACACTTTCTTCCTAAGGTTTCTCAATAGGTATTGGGACTCCAATACCTTGAATTTCTAATATTCTAGTACTGTGCACGAGTGCATATACTACTCTTTAGTATATTCAAGAAGTATGGGACACTTAATTTGTCTAGAAATAATCATAGTTTGTTTGTAGTATCACATTCCATTTTTTTAAAAAATTTAGCAGATTAGTAATTTTATCATGATCATTGATTTGACATTATCAATTCTTTAAATCATTAAATGTCTCTAATTATCTTTTCAAACTATATTAGCCCTCACTAATAGACTCAGAATACTATGTCACTTTATTATTCTAGTAGAAAGTATATTTGAATCCACTCATCATACTCTATAATCTATGGATACAAAAACTACTAATAGAATTAAAGGTGGGTGTTTTAATGACCTACCACTTTAACTCAAAATTCCTTGATTTGTTAAGTGAAGTTCCAACTTCTAAAATCATAAAAATTATTCACTCAACATTTCACCTATAATGATGAAACAAGCTAGAAATGGATACTTAAATACTGTAGTTTTTAGTTGATTTGACTCATCTCTCTCATAATAACTCCTCGGTATTAGGATGAACCCTCAAATAGGGCTGAAAAGCATGCCATATACGTGGGTTTTTTTTTTCAAATTCATATGATGGAATGAATTTATTTCTTAATATTTATTTTAGGCTTTTAATTATTTCATGGATAATGAAATTATTTACTATTTGATATGCATATTCTAAATTATCTCACACACAACTAAGAATGAAATAACTAAAAAAATTCTTTGTGTCAATGTTTGTTTTATTTATGAATACTTTATCATTATTTTATGCGATCACGAGTAAAACCTACACATGAATAAAATAATAAACCATGGATAAATAAAATTAAATGATGTAATCACAATATGATACTAATAATTTATCATGAATGAAAATGGATCAACCTATACCATAGGGGTGACTCCTTGAGTTTCTGTACATGAGACACAAGTTACAATATTCATTTATCCAATGCATCACACTCCTATTTGATGTGTCACCGAATCTCAACAAGAAGTATGTCATTCATTATAAAAAATACATGCACATACTCAAGGAGGTCTCAAGAATACAAAATATAGATAAAAACATTTATCTTAGCACACATGCCCTTATATATATAATGTTGTAAAGATGATACGCAAATCATCATTTATTATATAATTATTATAAACTGTTAATTGCAATAAATTAATTAATAAATAAAAAAATTCTATACATGCAATGGTTGATCTATGGCCTTGGATCAGTTGATATGAAGTAAATTCATGTATATTAATTAAATACAGAAACAAAAAATAAACATGAAATAAATTATTTTCAAGGGAGATTTTAATGACTTGAAATATTTCACACTTTTTTTAATTCTAAAATTTTTGTCATTACAAGGATGGGCCTCTTCTACTAGCTCACCCACATGATTTTAGGAAGCAATAAGTGATACCTAACTACAAAAAGGGGTCTTTGGTTTACTATAGTGACACGTGGAGGTGGCATGGGTTGTGTGGATCTGACGTTGATGGGGAGCAATTATTGGGGGTTTACATATAGTGTTGGGAAAAAATTGTGGACGGTAACTCTAGAAATGAGATGATAGTTTTAGGGATACCCTACTATGTAGATATAGATAGTGGGACATGTGGTGGATAATGGTGGATAATGGAAAGAACGCAGGGGATGTCGTGACACATTGGGTTAGCTATCTGGGATTCCTATTAGGGAAATTCCAACATTGGTCTTGTAAATATGGTTTAATGGAGTGTGTTGAGGATCCTGAGGTATGTGAGGTGGAACTGGATCTAGAGTCACTGCAAGAAGGAGCTGAGTGAGGTTACATGTTGACCATGCACTTGCAGCAAAGTTGGAAGCTATGGCAGGCACTTGATTTCCAACCAGTGAATGAGTTTTATGAAAATGATTATTCTAGTAGTCTTTGGTTACAATGTAACATATTTACATTAGTATGTTCTTCAAAAGTTTTTTCAATAATGAAATAATTTTTATCTATATTAAAAAATATCCTAAGGCACCTACTTGACCGTTTGAGATCTAATTAATACGTCATTTGTAGTTTTTTTATTGGAACAACACAATATTAAAAATTTAATGCTAATGTAATTTAGTTTTAGATTTCAAACATCATAAATCACATTGAAATAATATTTTGGTATCCAGAAAGAAGAAAAATCCATAATAAACATGAATTTAAAAATTTTCACCAGTGATCTATGTAACTACATCATCGCCATCAATTCACTTCCTGGTTAAAACCTGAAAATCATCACAAGAATAATTTAAGAACAAAATTAAACTGAAGAAATACATATTTCATTCCAAATTTTCACTCATAATATGCTAATCACCAAAAACTGTTTCTCAAATACATAGAAGTTGAATCCATCTAGATCATTCACACATGTTTCGAAAGCCTGTGGGAGAATCGATCATTAGAATATGGGTGTTAGCACCATGTTCTGATAGCACCTTCGACATCCCAATGATCACTTCTGCTCTGTTCCATCGATGCACAAAGAAGAACTATGATCTAGTACTGGGAATGAGAGTATATCTCTCTAGGAATCAGAAGAGAGAAAAGAGAGAGAGATAGAGAGAGGTTCTCACAATTTTAGTAGTGAGTAGTACGTAGGTATAGAGCCTCTCCACATTTATATAGTGTAGTTCAAAAATTTATAAATTTAGCTCCACAACCCTAGAATATTTATTACCCACTACATAACTCAAAAATGACATCTTACAAGTAAATTTTTGAGATATAAATATCATTTATATTGGTAATATTTATAATATAATAAACATATTACATGATTAAAGAAAGCTATTAACTCAACTAGTTCTTCCACCAAATAATAAATAATCCTTGAATATTAAAATAGTTTCATTCTTATAACATTTTCCATGTATTCACTTTAATACTTATAAATAAATTTAATTAGTAATTTCAACACTAATTTTCTTATCATAAAATACTATTAATTTATTTATTCTTTGGTGATCGGATAATATCATACATCTCTTGGACCCTAGTGGTGGGACCCACTATGTCCTAAAATTATATCAATCAGAATTGTGTAGACTTTTGAATACACTATTGGATATAACCCTCAAGGTCCTTATCTTGATATGAGGTAACATTATTCTTAGAGAAGGAGAGGATTCTTGAACCCTATTTGGGACCCTCAATTGAAAAGGAGTTATCGTAAAAAAACCTTCCCACAAACAAAAACCATTAAATATAGTCTCTTTTTCCTCATTATATTGCATAAAGCAGGATGCACATTTCATGTCATAATCCTTCCTAGATTTATTATTGGTTGACTTTATTGGAAAAACTAAACTTCTTCTAAAATGGACACATATTTAGTGAATGTTCTACAATCATGATCAAATGGGTATAAGATATCTCTTATTATTATAAATTATAAATCCTATCTTGATTATTCAATAAATTCCATAACAGCAGTGAAACTCCAATGGAAAATTAAATCCCCGTGATTTCAATGTCATTGTTTTTTACATGCATCAAAGTACACAATAAAATGTTATACACTGATAATAATATCAAGGAAAGATACCATTACGTGTGTTCACATATAGGAACTATTTAAGACACATGAAAATGTTGTGTTCTTATTGACAGGTTAGTCCTCATGATCTCATCTACTTGAGATCACAATGTGTGAACTTCTTGTGAAGAATCCCCAATGCTTATGAATCCCTAACACCTGATAGTATGACATCGTTTGTGTTGAGTTAGAATTATGTATCTAGAAATATGAAAAAAATTTAGGATTAATGTGATAGTATCTCGAGGTTATCATTATAGATTGATAACATTTATAACCTTATGATATGACAAATAAAATAGGGTCCTTAACATTATAATATTGGATATAGAAATATGAACACTATTATGGTATGTCTGCATCATGTATAACTCATTTTATACATGATATAATAATTGAAGAGTATTTTTAAATTTGGTTATATGAAACCAATTATTATTATTTTTTATGTTTTATAATATGAATCCTTTAAAAGAATCGATAGGTAAATGAAAGAATGCTTCAGGCAGTTTTCTTAATTCCCCAAGTCTTATCTTCCCAATATACGACTTTTCCCATAATATTGGAGTAGTAGAGACATGTTATTATTCACTCAGTTATCATGTTTGAGAGTTTATGAATTAGTATCTACCAATGTTTCTTTATGATCACAGATACCATGATGTGACAATGTGACTAGATATGGTCAAAGAGATCTTTAATTTTTTATGAAATTATGAAACATCTAAGGTGAGGTGTACCATTCCTTTGTTGAAAGGATTATGTTTGGAGTTGTGAAATATCACTCTCAATCCCAAAATTTTTAATTATTTTTATTAGGGATAATTTTTTACAAACTTCATCTAGTGTTTTATCCCTTGATTTTGTGAATACAGAAGGCATTTTTTTTGTTTATCATGGTGAGTAATTTTTGAAGGAGTATATTGAACACTTCACTGGGATTCTTCCAATCTACCAAGAGTTGGATGTTGATGTTTTGAACTATGACGGGTTCTCTTCCATAGTCCTTCAATTGGATCTCAATTTAGTGGGTTTTCATTCTATCCTTACTACCAATATGGAAGTGGTCTAAAATTAAATCATTACTAAGGCAATCATGGTAGGGAAACTACTGGAAGACGATTCTTCTACCCCACTTGGTGTTAGTAAGGGTGATTTGTATAGGTAAAAATAGAATTAGGATAATTAGGATGATATAAATTCATCTTTTTAACGTATTTTTCTTATGTTAGTAAAGAATACTTTGTTAGTACGGTTTTAGTGTTGGAAACCTGGCCACCCTAAGCCCTCTTATTCAATTGCACCAAGGTCCTATCATTATTGGGGTAATATCTATCACGATGAATGGATTTTAAGATAAAAATATGTCATAAGAAGAATAATTTGACCTAGATATGATCCATGTAGTATTTTGGGGGTGTTTTTTCCATTGAATAGTTGGAATCAGAGCAATTTTTTTTTTAAATTCCATTTTTTTAATTTGTACTTATTTCATGGGGCTTGAACTTATATAACCCGGTACTCATTAAACTCATAATTTAATTTTTAAATAGGAATTAATTTTCCTATATTAATTAAGACCTTTTCCACTCTATATTTTAAATAATCAAGTTATAACTCTTACATAAAAAACTCATGCATTTTCAAGTGGTCAAATACACTCATTGTCAATTTGTTCACAATAAAATACCATTAGAAATAAAAATAATTTATTACCATGAAAAATAATCAGGATTTTCAACATTACATCATCATTGTTCCTTATCAACCAAAAAAACTAGAAAAAAATTGTTAAGAATTTTAAATGATAATAAAAATCTTAGTAAGGGACAAATATAAAGAATGAATGAATGTTTTTAGTATATTTCCAAACCATAAGATCATATAAGAGAGTTTTAATTTGATATAATAAACATTGAGAAAAATTAATTGATTAGATACAAATGAAATATTATTTTCATACCAATGTTTTCCATAAAATTATTTATAATAAAAAATAAATTTAAAATCATAATCATGTGAGTTTCTTAGAAAACATGATAATCCCTGAACAAAATTTTCCAAAAACATGCCTTTTACCCTTAAATGGAATAATAACTCCTTTAAATAAGAGAATCTTGATTTACCTTATGAAATAGAAATATTTTTGTGAAAATTCATTTATAATCTCCAAAAAACCTTATTGGTTCCTTGATACATCGCCTTTATATAACCCTTATAAGAACCCTTATAAGAATCATTATAAATGGAATAATAAACCTAGTTAATTCCAACATAATTATGAGTAGAAAATAATAATTACCTAATGAATTGGAGAGATATATAAAGATAATCCATCACCATAAGAATTTTATAAAGAACATTAAATTGAACACATAAAATATTTCATTTATATCATCAAACTCATAAAATATAATTTTGAACCCACAAGTAAAACATTTTCATATATTGTTATATCCCTTTACAGTAAAACACAATTTTCAAATATATAATTTATAGAATAAAGAGAATAATTTTTTTGAGTAAAACATATAATCAAGTAAATGAATAAAACTATCAAATAATGTTTTTGGAAGTGAGAAAAACCATTGACAATGTATATGTTAAAAAACATTCCATTTATATTTTATAAAGAATTTTAAATATTTCTAATAAAATATGAAAAAAATATTCTAGAAGATAATTTTATGATATTAAAAGGAGATGTAAATTGACCTTTTTAATAATTTTTTTTTAAAATTACTCATCCATCAATAAATTTATACTTAGAGGAAAAATAATAAAAATAAATATTCAAAACATTTTAGAACTGTGTTTTAAGATCATATATCCCTTACCACAAGTGTGAATTATCATGTACGTTATTTATCTTATTGAATAATAGAGTTATTTTATTTATTGAAAAGAATAGAAATCATTTTTAAATTTATTACATTATTATTATTCCTTTTATTTCACTTATTATCATTTCATACCTATTCACTTAATTGGTTAAGTTTACTTAATACCTTTTGTGGATGTTAGGTTCATAAGTACAAAATGAATTTGGTAAAATGACTATGCTCAAATAGATAATTATTATATCATTTATAAAACCTTAATAATTTTATAATTATAATTTATATATATTAATTATAATTTTACAACCATCTATGTATGGTGGTTATGAAAAATGAATTTTGTTACAACATTGTGATGGTAGTCCGTATGTACACACAAGTAATGATTCCATTTTTCAATGAATCATTAGGTAAAGAAGGTAAATTTTAATTTACCCTTATATAATTAAAATTTTATCTTAATTATAATATTATTTCCTTAAATAAACTTATATTTACCATCCATGTGGGGCAGTGATGAAAAGTGAAATACATCTTCTCGTTGGGTGGTAATCAAAACAAACGCATGATCAATGTTTTTATTTATCATTGGAAGATAAAGAAGGAATTTGAATATTTATTTACCATTAATTAATAAAATTTCTATCATATATATCTTATTATTTAATTTTTATCCATTATTAAGACATTCCAAAAGATTAAATGATGAAAAATGAAATATATCACCTCACGAGGCGGTAGTCTACACGTATGAATGAACGATTTCCTCATTTTACATTAGATGGATAAGTAGTTTATAAGGGGTTATAACATAAGAAAAAATCATTATATTATATGAAAGATAATTATGTTTCTATATGGAAAAGGTTAATAGATGTTTGACAGATGTAAATGTATAAATAAAATGAAATCCCTCAGTTATGAACTATACCTATTATTCAGACAACCTCTTAATCTCTATACATAAAAACTTTTGAAGATGGTATTATGTTCATACCATAACCTCTAGAACATGTGTACGATTGTCAAGAAATAGTTTTGGTAGGGAATGGATGACCTAAGTTTCTCTTTAAGTGTGGATAAGAGTGGATAGGTGGTATCCTTTTAAAAGTGAGGGAGAGTGAACGCATAATTTTTTAAAATGATTAAAATATAGTAGTGTATTACTCAAGAAAAGTGTCTCCAAAATGTATCATATTCTAATATTAGATGATATTAGGTCTAAATAGGAACATAAAATAGGATTTAAACATGTATTTAGGTTTTTTAAACCTTATCATTTTAGTTTTATCCATTTATATGTATTTTAACTCTCACCATAGTAACAAACTTATTTACCATAATTATTCTTCATAATGAACAAAATGATATTAACATGTCTTAAAAACTTAATTTAGGATTAAAAATTCAAAATCAATTTTTCCTGATTAAATATGTAAATTTGGTAAAAATTACTTCTAAAATTAGGACATGTAACACAATGAAAATTATTTTTTAGGACAATTTATTTTTCAGGCATCAAAATGTTTTTATACAAAATTCTAGAATAAAATTGATCCTGATGAAATTAAATGATTTCTTTATATTTAAAAGGAACTAATTGAATTTTAAAACCAATTTAAAATAAAATAATACATTTTAGATACTCTAAATGAAATTTTTGTTTTCAGAAAAAAATATATTTCTACTATTCAACCAAAATAAAATTGTATCATAAAATTATCAAAAATATAAATCCATAATAATTTTGAATTTATGATATAAAAATTGATATCCACATTTCAAAAATAAAATTATAGAATTTTTAAATTTAAAATTTTAATAAAACCTTATAATGCATGAAATTAAATTTATTTAAAATAAAACTATTTTCTTTTTTACTAAAAAATTACTTATTATTCATATAATGAATATGGATAAATGAAATAGATTAATTATTATTTATAAGAAATGATACTTTTCTATTATTAATATTATATGGGTTGTCTCAATATTCCACCCTTTTTAAAATTTCATCCATTATTCCCTCCTTTTGTAAATTACATCCTCAAAATTTTATTAATTTTTTAAAAAGGTGGGGATATTTTTCATTTATAAAATTTTCAGATTACCATGTTAATTATTCAACCATATGGATTTTCAAAAACAAATTAACCTAGAGAATAAACTTATTTTATAGCAACTTATATATATGATATTTATTTTGAACTGGATGTTCCTCATAAGAAATTTTCTCTTGCAACTAAACAAATTCATCACTAAAAACATTAAATGAACCGGGTGCATGCTTCCTTAACAATAAAACTTGAAACACATCATGTGCCTGAGATAAAAATGGATGAAAATCCACAAAATAATAAATCTATGAAATTTTTTATAAAATTTAATATGGTATAATGAATCATACACTTAACTTTCCCTTCAAACCAAAATTCATAACACTTTTCCATCAGGATACTTTATGAAAAAATGATTGATAACCTCAAAAAAATATCGTATCTCTGGTTATGTGGATAAATATTTACATGGTATGTGTTAAACTAATATTATAATAAATCACATACACTTTACTAACCATCTCTTTAATAAATGTAGGTCCCCAACCCTTGTTTCACCAAATTTATTACAACCACATTGAGTACAACACCAATTTACATATAATTCCTAAAATTGTGACATATGTATACTAGAATGGAAAATGTTATTTTAATAAAATCTAACTTATGAAATATATTTATCCCAATATATCTAATAATCCAATTAAGAATCTATAAATTCATCCTATAATGTATGAATTTTTCTGCTTGACTATCTTTTATATTGAGCATGAAAATAAGAAATGAAATTTAATTTAGTACCCAATGACTTCTGAAGGATTTCCCAAAAAATAGAGGTAAATATAGGATCATGATCTTAGATAGTATAAATAGAGACTCCATGAAATCTGATTATCTCATTAACATAATGTCTATAAAAATTATTTGAATACATATTTTCTCAAATAGGAATAAAAAGAGAAAAGTTATTCAAATGATCAATAATAACTCATATCAAATTATTAACACATGATGTCATTGGTATGGAAAATACAAAATACATGGATATATTCTCAAATTTATATTTCATCATTAAAAAGGGATTAAAAATTAAATTTGGTAATTTTCCTTCCACTTTAACTTATTGACAAGACAAACAATTCATTGAAAATTTAGTAGTATCATTCTTCATTCCATCCCACTAGAAATTTTCTCCAAGGTCTCTATTCATATTTGTACAGTAGAGATGAACTGAAAAGAGAGATTTATGAGCATCAATGAATAATTATATATTCATATTGGAATCAAAAGGCTCACATAATATTATTTTTGAATCTCCAAACACCTTGTTCATCAATTTTAAATTTTGGAAACTTACCTTTCTCAACTAATTTTTCCCTTTCTTTTAAATCACAATCCCCTTTTTAAACATGGTTATTTTCTATCACAATAATGGATAAACTAACATTGAAAAAATAAACGATGTTCTTACATGCCTAATGTAATAGAAAATACTCATTAAATCATTTTCTAAAGGTCCATGTTCTATTTATAGCATAATTAATGATGTGTTATCCTTTTGACTTGAAGTATCAACTCCACTATTTAATTTTCATTGATAGTAATGAATCATGTATTAATAATACTTATCCAATTAAATAAATCTTATATATCTCATGTTTAAATATTTTCTATTGAATCTATTCTTAAAACTTTTATGATAATCAAGAATTTCACATTTTACTCCATATAAA
This sequence comes from Viscum album, assembly GCA_963277665.1. NCBI lineage: Eukaryota > Viridiplantae > Streptophyta > Magnoliopsida > Santalales > Viscaceae > Viscum > Viscum album. The sequence goes on from OY728135.1 coordinate 1,155,015,499, forward strand.
TTATGTCCCCATATTTTTTAAGAAAAAACTACAACTAGATGTTCAAGGCCATATATTGGATAGTTTAAATCATGTGGTTAAAATTATCATGATGCATGAGAAATAATCATATAATTAAATATAAAAACACAACCAATTACCTTTAAATAAGCATCACATATAATATACTAGCCTAAGTGTCACACGCTGGTGCCCCAAACCATTCAGTCACATGACCTCAAGCATGCCTCCCCTTATTCTAGAGGCTACCAACTAGCAGTTAGGGTTTGATAAGTAGGTCATGAGGAAACTATAACCTATTTTTCTAGATTAATACCCCAGATTAATTAATAAAAAATGTAAGAAGAATATATAACAATAAACTATGCTATATATTTAGAAAATCAAAGCAGGAAAAACAATATCAGAACTAAAGTAGAAAACATGTAAATATAATGTATGTGTCTAGTGTATAAAATGAAAACCAAAAATAAATACACTAAAAACTCTCATGAGGATAAAAAATCAGATTCGGTTCCCTCAACCAAGATTTACAACAAAATAATCTATTTAACACATGGCCTTTTCCATTAACTTGTAATAAAATAATTAAGTTTATTTGGGTATTGTTTAGGAAGCCTAAGTACAGTGTGAGTACAACTCATTAGGTCACCACCAATGGTGTCTAAAATAATATCCATCCAATAACAAGTGTATGTTGATGTATAATGAAATAATAACAATGCATAAGTAAACAATTATGATAATATCAATTAATATTTATTAAACTATATAGACCACTAGGTCTCCAAGGACACTCGTACCTCAATACATGCTTCAGATTTCTCTCGGTCTGAACCATGTTACATTTTCAATTCACATTTCATTATTACGACCACTTGGAACCATAATCCAATGCCAATTTTTGGGATTAGAAATCCTAGTATAGTACCCTTTCTATTAATCCTTAATATATATCATACGCATACAACTTCAGGTCTAGCACAATTATTAGTCATTCATATATATCATTGGAATAGATTATCATGTCTATAACCCCATTTATCAATCAAGAATATATTTCATTGGCATAGATCATCATGTTTAGCACCCCATTTTTTGACCATGCATATTTATCATTGGAACATATCATAATGTCTAGCACCCCATTTATCAACCATGCATATATATCATTGGTGTAGATCGCCATGTATAAAATGTAACACCCTGAGATTTTATGAGATATATTATTTTTTATTTTCTTTGATGTCTTCTATTATACACTACACCAAGATTATCTTGTACTATACGCAACATCATATTAGCTTTCAGTATACGCAACACTATTCCAGGCTCGTGTTACACACAATTTCAATTTCGTTTTGTGGAAATTATTCTACGTAACATTAAGTATAGATTTTGTTTAATGTATAAATGAAATAAGTTTTGATTATGTTATACGCAACACCAAACAGATCTTTCACTACACGCAGCCCTGACTTGGCTTGCATTACATGAAATCAAGACCTTCTTCGATAGCATGTGTAGTATGCAATACCAAGTTTCACTAAACGAGACATTATTATAATATTATTATGAACTAGCCGTTATGAATAGTAATACCCAATTTTTGAAATTTTATAAATTTTATCTTTCAAAATGGACTTCATTTTTTTATTTGGAATATTGAAATTAGCCTAGGCTGAATTTTTGGTGTTTTTCTGAAAAATTTCAATTTTTGATGAATAGTGAAAACACTAGGTTACTATTTAAAAACCGATTTTTTATTTAAATAATTATTTATTTTATTTATATTTATTTTAGGATAATATTGATACATAATACCTATATATGATCAATTTAATTCATTTGAGTCATTTTATAATAATTTCAGATATATAAAAATTTTATAGAACTTTTTATTTTCTTTTACCCACCTCCTAGGAGAATTTGAAAATTTACATAAAACTTACTTTTACCACTTCTGTGAGTGGAATTTTGAAAATCCGAGAGACACGGTTAATATCAAGGAGTAAAATGTGGTTCAATAAGATAAAAATAATTATTGGTGAATAGTAACTTTTTACTTTTATTTACCACGATTAAAAGTAAATAGGGTAATTAAGGGTAAAAATGATATTATTATTACCCTAAAACATGTCCTAATCCTATTGGATAAGTGTAATTCGAAAAAAAAACAACCTTAGAAATAACATATTATCATTTACATTCACTTGCATTAGATTAGGACATTTATTATTATTTTATTTAAAGAAGAGTTAAATTAGTTAAAATCAAAGTTTAATAACTAAAACAATATTAATATAGGATTATACATAAGATAAATTCGACTGTAAATATTCATTATATATATAAAAAAATTTCCTACATAATGGTATTTTATTTTTAATTTTTAGACATTAAATAATTTAATTTATTTATGACACAAAGATGATGTAGTAATTACCTTATTAATGAAATATTAACAAAAATGATGTTATAAATACACAAATAAATGTAATTTTATAATTTTTATAAATTCCACAAATTTTTTAGGTTAATATGACATGTTAGTATTTATTCAATTAACTTTTTTTGAACTAATCATGCTTTTATGATTTTCACAAAAAATCAATTACCAAATAGTGTCAAAATTGACATAAAATAGTTTTTAAAACAAATATTATATTATTAATTTTTATTATATTCCTAAAAATCCAAGGTTCAAAAAAATGACTTAGACAAGGTTATATATATTAATAATGAACCACTTGGGGTTCTTTTTTCTTGTTATAGTAAGTTTATTAACCATATAGTGTAACAAAACAAGAAGACACGGTAAAAGTTAAATTATTTAACTTAGAGTTAAATCTAAATGATAAGGTTAAAATAGTAAGCTAAACTTGTCTAAAACATATTGGTTGAGAGAATTTCTACCCATACCCACTTTATCTTATAAATAAATCAATTAGGAGCTATTATAAACCGAATATGACTTTATTATAAAATAATATTTTAAGTTTTTCTTTAGGTGCCCCTCTCCTCCCTTATAAAAGGGAATCTCCTCCCTCTTATATTTTCACAATTTTGAGCTTTAAAGATCGGCCAAACCCTACCCATTTCCCTTATAAACATTCCTATAAACATTATAGAGGTTCTGGTCGCCTCAAAAAACCAACTCTAGTGCCTTAAGAGGAAGCTTAAAAGAGGTGAGACAAAGAAGAGGTAATCTCTTCTACCGATCATTTCAAGATTTCTTTCTTCTTCAACATATTCTTTTTCAGTTGTTTCATTATAAATTAATAACATCAGTATCACTAATATACTAATATGTTATTATATATATGAAACAATACCATTTAACCTTCTATCTATCCTAGGGAAAACGAAATCACCGTGCGTGCGTACGTACGAAATACTGTCTCCACGCCGTGATGTAATCTATTTTCCACCACCACCTTAGTTGGATGGGTATACTGGTTTAAATAAATAAATATATATGATTATTTTAAATTGATATTGATTCTGAAATATTACACAAACACATCAATACAATTCCATGATCATGGTAATGTTATCATCGCTCGTGCGTACGTACAGACTACCGTCTCCACGAACGCGATGAGATTCATTTTCCATGATTAACCATTAAAGTATAATTATAAAGTATATATATAATAAATAATCATGAAATATATTACATAATAATGATATTGTATTTATGTACATATATGTTTCATTTAATTAATTCCAATTCAATAAGGAAACGAAAACAACGTTCATGCGTACGTACGACCTACCGTCTCCACGAACGGTGTATTTCATTCCATTTATAGATCTATCATATAAATATTTATATGCTGAATATATATTATATATAAATCATTTTTTACATTCTGTAATTAATTTAATCAGGATATAATTAATAATATCAAGAACAACAAGTCGAAACGCGTACGATAAATGAAACAATTTTACCCAAAACACTACTTTAACATGGAATTTACAAAAGAATGGGTAATATAATGTCATAATTGAACCATATATGATATCATTACAATAAATATGATTATTTAATAAGTCAATGAAATTATTTAAAACATTATACAGGAGGTTTCAGATACATATGAATCATATCAAACATAAGGTAAGGGATAATTTTTCAATCTCATTTTTATCCGAGATTGCATATATGTAAGTATTTACTGGGGCTATATTTTTCATCCATGTCCATAAAATGTTTTTATAAAGTGTTTAATATTATTCCATGTATTTTTAAAGTCATGTTTACCCTTCTTTGACTTTTACTTTGTGTTATGGATGGAATCTTTCTTTTGTTTACCATACGTGGTACTTTTTGGATTTTTCGTTAAAAGTACGAGGAGAATGTTTTTTAACTTATACGGCATGAAAGTATTTTTATGGTTTTATAACACCTTATTTTCATGAAGCTTACTCTACAAGATTTCATGACTATTTTCAACAAAATCCTTTTCTTTTAAAATTTCATGTCATTTTGTAAAAAGAAAATGATTTTTAAGAAGAAAGGATATTTTCCTCAAGAATTCATTTCAAGTGTTTTATCAAAACCATTTTCCATATAAGATGGAATTATTTCATATGTTTATGTTTCAAGTATAATTTCTCTATGATTTATATGGTTTCACTTTTATTATGATGAAATTATATCCATTTTTTTATATGGATTATGTTATGATGGAATGATGTTTATGAAACCCATTTTATTCTTTGGATAATGATGAATGATTTATGTTTATGTTGTGGAACATTTAAGAATGATTTAATTATGAGATGGGTGGGACCTATATCTCCCTCCAATTTATTGGGTAAATATTTATATATCATGAGATAGAAATGGCTGGAACAGAAAGTTAATCTGATTCAGTGATACAAGACTTGAACGAGGATCGAACTCGATTCAGTAAGGGAATTTGTCCATTAAGATGGTCTTCGCAGCAATGCCTTGGATACTATGTAAATCATATCAAGTGAATAATGGTTTTCCACAATTACATGTTTTATTTCCATGCTATGTTATCATGATTAATGTTCCATTATGATCTATGCCTTACGTACTGCCATGTTTCATTTCATTGCTCAAGATTTTGTTGTTTAAACATTATATTCATTTTTTTAAGTTCAAATGTATATGGTTTGTTTTATTTTTTCCATGATTAACCTTACTGAGCATTTGAGCTCACCCTTTATATGTTTTCTTTTCCCCAGGATATAAGTAAATGTTTTAGGTAAGAAAACAAAAAGGGGAATATCTTTATGGGAGATGATGAAGATCTTTCACCAAGATTCGAAGATTATATTCCGAGTTTCCAAAGACACTATACTATTACGGTCCTTTGGTGTCTATTTTTGTTATGTATTATGTATTCCGAAAAAGTAATGTAATGTCCATGTACATCAAGCTTTGGGCCTCTATAGTTGGTATCAGAGGAAAGGTTTAGTTAACCTTTGGAAACTAGGATGTGAAAACTTTAGTGAGACCCCTAGAGATATTTCTAAGGTATGTCTAGGGATGTCCCTAAGGATAAGTATAATTATAGGTTATAGTCCTAGGATTATGGTAATGATAATAGAATTAAACCTAAGATGTTATATATTGGAAGTACTCCCCCTTTATTATGTTGTTTTCCTAGCATGATTTTTGCCTCTTACACTATTCTTTTTGGGTTTTAGACGATGGATGGAACCCGAAAGAACCGTGTTGATCAATGTAATGGGAAATTCAATGATTGTCCTCCTGAGTAAACCAATGTTGTGGGAGATGGAGTGCAAAATATTATTGCTATACTTACACAAGCTATGAATCATTCTGGACTTCCAAATTACCAGAGAAAGGAACAATATTCTATTGAGTCCTTCATAAGGCAACGTCCAACTTCTTTCAGTAGGTCTTCTGATCCACTTGTTGCTGAACAATAGATTAGTACCATTGAAAAATAATTTTGATACTTCATTGTTCATAGCATGAAAAAGTCATTTTGGCTATTTATCAGTTAGAAGGTGAAGCAGACCAGTGGTGGACTCTATTTAAAAATACAAGGCGCCAAGATGAAATTGAATCCATGGAATGGAACGAGTTGAAGAACTTGTTTTTAAATAAGAAATTCCCTCATATTCTTTGAACAAAGATAGAGAAGGAGTTCCTTGAGCTTAAGAAAAAGGATGATGAATCTGTTGGTATATACGAAGTGAATTTTACAAGGCTTGCAAGGTATGCATCTAGATTTATCATCCAACCTGAAAGTAAAGTTGATCGATTCTTCAGTGGCTTAAAACCAAGTCTTCGAAGGGCATTAGAAATAAGAGACTTCATTAGATATGAAGTAATTTTGAATTGTGCTATCAAGGTAGAACTGGAAGTTGGTGTTACATATCCATCTCATGGTTTTGACAAGAAACGAAAGATGGAGTTCAAGGAGAAATCTCAGAACACTGGTGAAAAGAAGGTGGATGTTTCTTTATGCTCAAAGTATGGAAAGAAGCATTGTGGAGATTGTCTAAAAGGTACTAAAAAATGTTTCAAGTGTGGAAAAGAAGGTCATCGAGCAGCCGAGTGCCGAATTAATAGGAAAAAGGTTTCTAATGACATGAATAGAGAAAAGGCTGTAGAGAACGCACCACCAACACTTCAATGCTTCATGTGCAAGGAAATGTGGCATTATGCTAATCAATGCCCTAATACAAGGGTTAATGATGATCAACATGAGCAACCTCTTAAGGAAAAGGACAAAGGGAAGTCACATGCGATCACTATTTGTGATGTTGAGTATGAAAATGATGTTATGGAATGATAAAGTGTTTATGTAATGGGATTCCAAAATAATGTTATAGTATCATGGAATGTTGGAATATATATGTATTAGTCTATAGTGGTTTTCAATAATTTTATGGTACTAATAACCATGAAAGATGACTAAAATATTTTTTTTGGAAAGCAGATAAAATGGGTATAATGTAGGGATATAGAGAAAATAATATGTATGATAATATTCATAAGCTCATGACTGATATAAGGAAAAAGTGATATCATGGTTTGAGTATATAGAATTTCTGGAATTTGGTATATGGAAAGAGTTAACTTTTGATAGCATTTATGTTTTCTCTAAGGTTAAATGGGTATTAATTTTCTAAGAGAATACATGATTAAGGTATTCACATGTTTGGAATGTGACAAATAAGATAAATGATGGTGTTCACATGCTTGGTTGATGACATTTCTAGTAATCATTTTCTTTATACTATGAGCATTGATTGAAGTATTTTGGATAAGTCTAAATATTTGAAATGGATTATGTTGGACATAAGATAATATTGTTTAAGGATCGAACCTTTTTTCGATATTATTTTTAGAATGTTATAATAGTGTAGTTTTAGAAAAAGGACAACCTGTAGGACGGACGACAACCTGTCACGTCGGACAAGGTTGTGGGAATGGAACCCACAACTGAAGTGCGACAGGCCTTTATTGCATACCACTGGCCTACATGAAGTCCCTGTTTAGTATAAATTATTTTTAATTTATTAAGTGGTGTGATATATGAAGTATAAGTCCGTTTTAGGAACCATATACGATTAATCTCACTATATATGGGCTTGTGTATATTTAATAACTTTTGCTAACCTTTTGTTTGAGATAGATGGAATGACCTATCATTCTATTGCATGATCTTCTAACACTTCACGAATGACAAATTCAACTTCATTTCTTTAAGAGATGAAGTGGAAATTTTTCAAGGAATGACCAACAGTGAGATTGTACCAATATCAAGAAAGTATTTATTCTAATTACAATTTTTTCAACTTTAGGGAAATGATCTTGAAAACCAAAAATGTGGTCATAGTGCTCTTATATCCGATGAATCAGATGGTACCTTAAATCATCACAAATTTATGGATTTGTGATTGTTGGATTTTTCATAGCCATGTTCTCTACCACTCTCCATCAGAATTTGATGGTGAGATTTCTCATCTATATCCATATTTTCACCTATGTTCTCCTATGTAGAAACCCAATGATTAGTTAATTTGGGTAACCGTTACGTTTTATACTTTAGTTTTTAAAGTTAAGTTTTGGTATTCCTTTTTACGATGTGGGTTTCTATTAAAGAAACTTTCAAGTAGAAAACCATTTATAACCCTGATGAATTTCGAGGGAAAAATTCATTTTAAGGGGGGTATAATGTAACACCCTGAGATTTTATGAGATATATTATTTTTTATTTTCTTCGATGTCTTCTATTATACACTACACCAAGATTACCTTGTACTATACACAACACCATATTAGCTTTCAGTATACACAACACTATTCTTGGCTCGTGTTACACACAATTTCAAGTTCGTTTTGTGGAAATTATTCTACGCAACATTAAGTATATATTTTGTTTAATGTATAAATGAAAAAAGTTTTGATTATGTTATATGAAACACCAAACGGATCTTTCACTACACACATCCTTGACTTGGCTTACATTACACGCAATCAAGACCTTCTTCGATAACGTGTGTAGTATGCAATACCAAGTTTCACTAAACGAGATATTTTTATGAACTAGTCGTTATGAATAGTAATACCCACTTTTTGAAATTTTATAAATTTTATCTTTCAAAATGGACTTCCTTTTTGGATTCGGAATATCGATTTAGCCTAGGGTGAAATTTTGGTATTTTTCTTGAAAACCTTCAATTTTTGATGAATAGTGAAAACACTTGGTTACTATTTAAAAACCGACTTTTTATTTAAATAATTATTTATTTTATTTAAATTTACTTTAGGTAAAAATTGATACATATTACCTATATATGTTCAATTTAATTCATTTGAGTCATTTTATAATAATTTCATATATATAAAAATTTTATAGAACTTTTCACCGTCTTTTACCCACCTCTTAGGAGAATTTGAAAATTTACATAAAACTTAATTTTACCGCTTCTATGAGACAAATTTCGAAAATCCGAGAGACACAGTTAATATCAAGGAGTAAAATGTGGTTCAATAACATAAAAATAATTTTTGGTGAATAGTAACTTTTTACTTTTATTTACCACGGTTAAAAGAAAATAGGGTAATTAAGGGTAAAAATGATATTATTATTACGCTAACACATGTCCTAATTCTATTGGATAAGTTTAATTCGACCAAAAACAACCTTAGAAATAAAATATTATCATTTAGGTCCACTTGTATTAGATTAGGACATTTATTATTAATTTATTTAAAGAAGATTTAAATTAGTTAAAATCAAAGTTTAATAACTAAAACATTTTTAATATAGGGTTATACATAAGATAAATTCAACTATAAATATTCTTTATAAAGATAAAAATATTTCATATATAATGGTATTTTATTTATAATTTTTAGACATTAAATAATTTAATTTATTTATGACACAATGATGATGCAGTAATTACCTTATTAATGAAATATTAACATAATTGATGTTATAAATACCCAAATAAATGTAATTTTAGACTTTTTATAAATTCAAATAATTTTTTTAGTTTAATATGACATGTTAGTATTGATTCAATTAAATTTTTTCGAACTAATCATGCTTTTATGATTTTTACAAAAATCAATTGGTTGAGAGTATTTCGACCATATAGTGTAAGAAAACAAGAAGACACGGTAAAAGATAAATTATTTAACTTAGAGTTTTAATCTAAATGATAAGGTTAAAATAGTAACATAAACTTGTATAAAACCTATTGGTTGTGAGTATTTCGACCCATCCCCACTTTAGCTTCGAAATAAATCTATTAAGAGCTATTATAAACAGAATATGACTTTATTATAAAATAATATTTTAAGTTTTTCCTTAGGTTCCCCTCTCCTCCCCTATAAAAGGGAACCTCCTCCCTCTTTTCTTTTAACAATTTTTATCTTTCAAGATTGGCCAAACCCTACCTATTTCCCTTATCAACTTCCCTAGAAACATTATAGAGGTTCTAGTATCCTCAAAAGACCAACTCTAGTGCCTTAAGAGGAAGCTTAAAAAAGGTGCGACAAAGAAGAGGTAATATCTTCTTCTGATTCTTTCAAGTTTTCTTTCTTCTTGAAATTCTTATTTTTTAGTTGTTTCATTATAAATTAATAACATTCATATCACTAATATACTGATATGTTATTATAAATATGAAACAACCCTATTTCACCTTCTATCCTCCTACGGAAAACAAAATCACCGCGCCTGCGTACGTACGGAATACCGTCTCCACGCCGTGGTGTAATCTGTTTTCCACCACCACCTTACTTGGATGGGTATAATGGTTTAAATAAATAACTATATATGATTATTTTAAAGTGATACTGATTCTGAAATTTTTTACAAACACTTCAATACAATTCCATGATCATGGGAATGATATCATCGCTCGTGCGTACGTACGGACTACCATCTCCACGAACGCGATGAGATTCATTTTCCATGATTAACCATTCAAGTATAATTATAAAGTATATATATAATAAATAATCATGAAAGATATTACATAATAATGATACTGTATTTATGTACATATTTGTTTCATCTACTTAATTCCAATTCAATAAGGAAACGAAAACAGCGTTCATGCGTACGTACATCCTACCGTCTCCATTAACGGTGTATTTCATTCCATTTATCAATCTATAATATATATTTTTATATGATGAATATATATTATATATAAATCATGTTTTAAATTATGGAATTAATTAAATCAGCATATATTTAATAATATCAAGAATAACAAGTCGAAACACGTACGATAAATGAAACAATTTTACCCAAAACACTGCTTTAACATGGAATTTACAAAAGAACTGGTAATATAAAGTCATAAGTGAACCATATATGATAACATTACAATGAATATGATTCTTTAATAAGTCAATGAAATTATTTAAATCATTATATATGAGGTTTCAGATACATACGAAGCATATCATACATAAGGTAAGAGATAATTTTGCAATCTCATTTTTATCTGAGATTACTTATACGTAAGTATTTACTGGGGCTATGTTTTTCATCCATGTCCATAATTTTTTTCATAAAGTGTTTAATATTCTTACATGTATGTTTAAAATCATGTTTACCCTTCTTTAACTTTTACTTTGTGTTATGGATTGAATCTTTCTTTTGTTTACCATACGTGGTAATTTTTGACTTTTCCGTTAAAAGTACGAGGAGAATGTTTTTTTAACTTATACGACATGAGAGGATTTTTACTGTTTCATAACACCTTATTTTCATGAAGATTACTCTACAAGATTTCATGACTATTTTCAAAAAATCCTTTTCTTTTAAAATTTCATGGCATTTTGTAAAAAGAAAATGATTTTGAAGAAGAAAGGATATTTTCCTCAAGAATTCATTTCAAGTGTTATATCAAAACCATTTTCCATATAAGATGGAATTATTTCATATGTGTATGTTTCAAGTATAATGTCTCTATGATTTACATGGTTTCACTTTTCTTATGATGAAATGATATCCATTTTTTATATGGATTATGTTATGATGGAATGATGTTTATGAAACCCATTTTATTCTTTGGGTAATGATGAATGATTTATGTTTATGTTGTGGCACATGTAAGAATGATTTAATTATGAGATGGGTGAGGCATATATCTCCCTCCAATGCATTGGGTAAAGATTTATATCTCATGAGATAGACATGGCTAGAACGGCAAGTTAATCCGGTTCAGTGATACAGGACTGGAACAAGGAGTGAACTCAATTTAGTAAGAGACTTTGTCTACTAAGATGGTCTTGGCAGCAATGCCTTGGCTACTATGTAAATCATATCAAGTGATTAATGGTTTTCCAAAATTAAATGTTTTATTCCCATGCTATTTTATCATGATTGATGTTCCATTATGATCTATGCCTTACATACTGCCATGTTTTATTTCATTGCTCAAGATTTTGATGTTTAAACATTAGGTTCATTTTTTTGAAGTTCAAATGTATATGGTTTGTTTTATTTTCTCCATGATTACCCTTAATGAGTATTTGAGCTCACCCTTTATATGTTTTCTTTTCCCCAGGATACAAGGAAAGGTTTTAGGTAAGAAAACAAAAAGGGGAAGATCTTTATGGGAGATGTTGAAGATCATTCGCCAAGATTAGAAGATTATATTCCAAGTTTCCAAAGACACTAAACTATTACGGTCATTTGGTGTCTGTTTTTGTTATGTATTATGTATTCCACAAAAGTAATGTAATGTCCATGTATGTCAAGCTTTGGGCCTCTACATAAAACCCTATTTATCTGCCATGTATATATATATATCATAAAATATAAAAATATCACTTGTATCTCATTATCACATATTTTCACACTGTCATGTCAACTAAGAGTAAACAACATTAATCCACTTATCATAATTAACCACCAAAACTTCCATTAATTAATTAATTAATTAATTAATCCAAGCCTATTAATTATATCAAAAATTAATTAATAATAATCATTCACATCAATTAATTCAATAATTAATTAACCATATCATTCCCATTAATTAATTCACCAATTAATTAATAACATCTCTTTTGTTAATCAATTTAAAAATTATTTAACTATTTCCCAAACTCATCAACTTATAATTAATTCACCAGTTAACTTTTCTAATTTTAAAATTCAATAATTCGATAATTAAATCAACAATTAATTATAACCAATTTATTATTTCATGTATTTGATAATTAATTCACTAATTAATTATCCATATTCCAAAATTTTCATTATTTAATCAAATCTTCAATTAAATAATTAATTAATTTTCCACATTAATTAATTCAATTTGGATTTCAAACCTCTAAGAAAAATCTACAAATTCTAAAATAACAGACAAATAATTATTAATAAGACAATGGGATTATTTTAATATACCACCAAACTCAATTTTTTATTGAACTATCACCCAATGTAAATCCCCAAAATCGAGAAGCACAACAAAGTAGATCGGGATCTGAATCTGAAACCCTAAATCAAGATTAACCAAAATAAGATCTATTAATTCTAGATCTATATCCACAATACTATACATAGATTCAAAAAAAAAGTTCTATATCTACGAAAATGTAATATAACTTCCCTATAAAAGATTTCTAGAAATAAGAAGAATGAGAATGAATGTAACGGGATAGGATCCACTTACCAGGACGGGAGAGGATCTTTGATCCAGAATTTGAATAATGATGAACGGAGTTTTAAGGACCTTTGTATCCCTTTAGAAACATATTAAATCATCCAAAATCATAAGGGTCTGAGTTTGGGTAGAAATAGGTCTATTTCATGGGTATTGTGGAATTAAAAATTGTCTGTTGGGCCTCTTTGTAAACTGCACACAATTTTTTTAGTAGGGGTGCATGGTTTCACCTAATCATGTGTCTTAACAAACCGCCTATTAAATTATACATGCACATTTACTCCTTTTATATAACATGGTTTTTGAAACCATGTTTTGACCGTGTGAATTCCCTCTTCTTGGGTTCTCACAGTTAGCTAGGCTACGGTTAATGGGTTTCTCTAATTGTGCACCAACCGTTCACAACCCTATTACCTTAAATTAATCTCAAAATTAACCCAAACAAACCCCAAGGTAAAACCCAATAAAAAATTACCCAATGAAAGTAATAAGAGTACCCATAAACTTATCAGAGATAACTACAAAACATTTCCTGATGTTACAACATCCCCACCATATAACATCTCGTACTCGAGTGGTACTCCCAATAATATCTAAAATTTATGCCAGGATGATCATGCCATTGAGCCTATATATATTCTTACCTTTCCCGTGTTTCCTATTTAACATGAAAATGTTTCCAAAATACATGATCTATCATCATGCTCATTCCCAGAAACACTTTCTCACTACGATCTAGAACATGTATCAGATGCTCCATCAAGGATGTGGGTATCACAAGTTCTACCTCATCTACATCGATCATATGAGAAGGGATGGGTTGATACTACCGTTTTAGTTATGATACATTGAAAACAATGTTCCTAGCACCCATATTTCTATGTAAGAGCCAATCAGTATGCCACCATCCTGATTCTCTCCGAAACATCAAAAGGTCTAACAAACCCAGGATCAATCCTACATTTCCTCCATATACTATGGTGACCAAACCTATGCATCACCCGAATCAATACATGATTACCCTCTTTAAAATATAGGGGTCATCGATGTTTATTAGTATACAAATTCTATCAAATCTAAGTTGTAGCCATGCACTTTTGAATTAGCTACACCAGTTCTGACATCTCATATATGAGACTCGGTCCCAAAAACTATGATTCACTTGCATCCATCCAGTATAGTGGTGATATTCATAGCCTACCATAAAGAGTCTCATATGGTTCCATCTGAATAGTTTCTCTATAATTTTTGTTATAGGAAAAATCCATTAAATCCGAAACAAATTCTAAGACCCACCGAATTCAAGGACACATGCCCAATGCATATCTTCAAGAACCAGTATACTAAACTCAGACTGCCTATCATTCTATGGATGAAGATACATACTTAGTAATACTTGTATACCAAACACCTTCTGCAAGAACTACTAGAATATTGAACTGAAAATTTAGTCATGATCTAAAACTATAGTCTATTGTACCACTTGTAGATGTACTATCTCCCATGAATACAAATCTTCTGATTGCTCCACTAAGAATGTCGCTTGTAAAGGAAATAAATGCACTACTTTTATCAGTCAATTGAAAATAACCCATATAGTGTCACTTTTTATTTGGAATCATTTGGAGATCCACAAAAATATCCATTATCACATCGTCCTACTTTTATTTTTGAAAGGGAAATAATTGTAGCAAACAAACAGGCCATTGATGCTCTACCTTTACCTGCTAGAAGGTGTATCATTGTGTTAAGAACCCTGTGATATCTTTTTTCATGCCCATCCACCAAAACTATCATCATAGGCAAAGGAACATTTTGGTTACACCTGGATGTACCTCCCACTTCGAGTCATTAAATTCCCACATGAGCTCCTCTCACATGCTCAATGTCACAACAACCAAATTCCTGAAATAGATTATCTCATCCTAATTTATGCTCTAATCAAAAGGTAACTCCCTACCTTAAAGGATTTCACTCAAGGTAAAACACTATGTATCATCATAATTTCTATCTATATTACAAATCAAATGTGTAGAATCCACAGAAATTGTTATGAAAGAAAGTTTCTCCTAATTATCATAAACCAACACATTCATTTCATCTAGCAAGGTCATCATTTTCCAATAATCACTAGAATCCTGAACCATACGATTTTGAGTTTTCCTTCTCAATGATTCAGCCACACTATTTTATTTCCCAAGAATATATTCCTAGTAAAAAAGGATAAATTTACTCAACCCATCTCTATGGTAGATTGTTCAAAAATCACTGCGATAAGATGTACCTTAAACCCTTGGGATCATTAAATATTATGAAATAATCACCCAATTGAAAATTTCACAAACACATTAAGTCATAAACCACTACTTAAAACCCAATTTCTTGCATAAGGTAGTTATGTTCATATGGCCTCAACTTTCAAGACCCATATGCCACAACTCGATCTACCTACATCAACATTACTCCAATATCACCCTAGAAGAATCACAATACACTGTGTACTCCTCACCTGGATTGGGTAGGATCAAGATTGGTTCTGACGTCAAACTCTTCTCAAACACTTTGAAGTAATTTATGAAATTATTATGACCAATCAATATTTATCCCCTTTTTATCAATCCTGAAAGTGTCACTTACAAATGGGAATTTTTTTTGATTAATCATCGTTAATATCCTACCAATCTCAGATATATAGAGATAACAAAAAAATTATTGGGATGGTCCCAAGATACCACTACACGAACCTTATCTAGATCAACCGACACACATTCTTTATAGGTGATGTGTCCTATGAAGTTTACCTAGTTGATCCGAAACTAGCACTTAGTTATCGTGGCTTATAGCCGATTCTCTCTCACTATACTAAGGATGATGTCAATGTGTTGGGAATGATCATTAGTAGTCATGGAGTACACAAAGATGTTATCCACAAATACTAAAACAAACCGATCAAGTTACAGGTGGAAGATTCTATTCATCAAGTCCATAAACACTTTTGGTTTATTCATCAACCTATATGACATTATGAAGAACTCATATAGGCCATACATGCATATGAAAGTTGTCCTTGGTGCATCAAAAATCTAAACTCTCAGTTGAGGATACCCAATATCAAGTTTATATTTGATAATACACAAGATATTAACAACATTAAAAGGGATCATCAATGTACAAAATAAGATACTGGTTCTTCACTAACATCCAGTTCAACTACTAATAATTAACACACGATCTTATAGTTTTGTCAAAATTCTTAGAAAAAATAAATGAAGAACCCCAAGGTGACATACTTGGAAGGATAAAACCCTTATCCTCTAACTCTTCTATCTGATTCTTAATCTCCTGATTCTATATTAGTTCCATTATGTATGGTGGAATATAAACTGGCTCAACCCCCTTCATGAGCTCAATAGAGAATTCCACATCTCTCTTAGGTGGAATCCCTAATAAGACTTTCGGAAAAACATCCTAAAACTATTCCACCACTGGTGGAAACATATTTTTCATCACATCATCGTCATCCACTAAAAGACTAGAAATATGGGCTATGATCTCTCCTAGTTGTTGAGTAATTGGCCCTACTTGTCCTACCTAGATATCCCATTCTCGATGAAGAATATAGTTTTCACCCATAGGATATGTGAAATTCACTTTACTTTAGTAAAAATCAATGTGATATCTGCTTGTTACTATCTAGTCTGTAAACATAATTTGTTTCAAACCTCACATGTTAAGAATATTAATATCCCATAGAAAACTGTACTCCCCAACTTCAAGAGAGCATCCCTTAAACATATAAATGTATCTAGAACATACTCTCAATAGTGTATCTATATTCATAACCTCTTCAACAAATTACACCTCCAGGATAAAAACATTAATATGTTTTATTGATATAAAAAATTAGAGGAACCAATATCAAATAATGAACTATCTAGTGTAGAAACGGAAGAATAGTACCTATCGCTATTGATGGTCCAACCTCCCTATCCACAATTATAGGATACACTTGTTGTATTTATCCTTAACATCCTCCCTCTGATATAGTATGACTCCCATGAGTTGCACCACATTGTTGATACAAGCAATCTATTATAGAAGCACCACATCCACCGCTTATACAGCCTCAGTATGTAGAACTCCAATTGTTAGTCTGATGTGTTGTAGAAGATCCCTTTCCCAGAAACTAGTTGTTCCAAGCTTTTACATCACTAAATATTTTCTTGTGTTCCTTCCAAACCATTATAGATTTACCATTTTACCACATGCTATAAACTCCACCGGTGGTCGGGGACAATGCGTACGAATGTGCACCATCACACAACATAGGGGGGAAAAACATGGGTAATATTCTAGGTGAATGATCCCCTAAATGGTCACTTTTCTTCCCACTTGTATAGATAATGTTCTCATAATGATGATTCATTATCAATTAATATTTACCTCTAAATCACCTCGAAGAAATCACCAATACACCACTTGGATCCTCCATCAGGTTCCCCTCTGAGAAAAGAGCATGATTCACCACTTTTGAAAACTTATTTTTCCTAAATATATTCACCTGTGACTTAATTTTACAATTAATTCCATCCTGAAATAATTTTTATAAAGTATTCTCATCCACCACCATTTTCATATATAATCTCTATAAATCTACAAAGCATATAAAATATTCCATCAGACACATGCTCCCCTGAGTCAGCCGCATGAACTCTTCTACTCTCTCTTGTCTCATCATCTTTGGGTAAAAATTATCTAAGAACTTCTCAAAAAATTCCTTCCAAAAAATTCCATCATCCTGTCCCATATATGCATGGATGTCCCACTATAACTTCACTTATCCTTGTAACATATAAGTGGAAAACTTGGAACTCTTCCCAGTAGGAGTCTCCAAATGGTCAAGCATCGTCTTGATGGACTCAACCCAGAACTCAGCTCCCTTAGGTCTGCCATCTATAGTAAAAGTAGGAGGGTGATACAACTGAAACTAACTTCTCAAGTAAGAAATTCTCTTCACAACCAGAACTAGGTCTCTTTCCATGAATTTTATGAAGTAGAAGAAGTTCTCTCGAAACTTCTCCCCTACTTCCTCATCCGAAACTATTGGTGACTTATGTCCAACTACTGGTAAATTATATCCAACCATCTCTTCTTGGCTTCCTCTAAATAGGCATCACTGTGGAGTCATAACTCTAGAGTTCCAAACATACAACTTAGGAATCATAACAAATCTTCATCACATGACAATGAATTTATATAAGTCCATAAAAATTAATTTTCTCTATACCTCACCATGCGGTCAAAACCGAGGCATTGTCACTACCTTTAACCACCCAACACATAGGTCATGTTTAATAAGGGAAAACACATATCATATTCATGTTTCTAATTTAGAAATTCATTTATACACATTATTTCATCATTTTCCACATCTGATTTCATATTAGGAAAAAATTTCAATTCAATTTCACAAGCCAAGAAAACAGTTCAAGTTCAACAACTTACCCAAAACCCATTTTCAAGCGCAGGCCTAAAATTATGCATGTCACAAAATAATATTGAGTTTACAAAATAATGCATGATAACTCAACTCTCATGCCATACTAGTCCATTTGTTAGATATCATAAAATTTAAACATCAATAATCATAGGACAACACAAGTGTGTCTCCCAAGGTGAAATAATATTTAATTATAACAATAAATAGAAAGAAAAACAATCGTATCCTGGATACATGGGTTTTCCACCATACATGGGTTTTGAACCCCCATGCACAAGCTCATTACAAATTCTTTAATCTTCTTAGACTCTAGTCTACCATTCTCAAATAGTAATACAAAATAAGAATAAAAGAACAAATCCATTGATAAAACATTGTAACATCCCATACCTAGTTCCTTGTGTCGGTACCCTGAGTTGGTCGCTCACATAACCTTAGGAAAGCTCCTCGTATACTAGAGGCTATCGACTAGTAGTGTGGGTCTGATAATTAGATCATGGGGAGACTATACCTTCTTTTACCAGAGTAATACACCATAAGAAATAATAAACAACAGTAGAATCATATATAACAAAAAAAATCCATATCTCATGACAATCAAAGCAGTAAATAAAATATCCAAACTGAAGATGAAAACATGCCATCCTAATGTACGTGTCAGTTGTCTAAAATGAAAACTAGAAATAATGACTCTAAAAACTCACACACGAGTCTCGAACAACATCCTATTCCGTCATCTAAGATCCATCCCCAAATAATTCATCTAACATAGGTCCCTTTACTATAACCCATCCTATAATAATAATGTATATTTAGGTATTGATCAGGCATCCTGAGTCGGGTGTGAGTACAACTAAGTAGGCCTCCTTCAAAGTTTTATAAAACAATATCCAACAAATAACAAGTGTATGAAATTGTATAAAGAAATAATCATAATGAATAAGTAAAATTTTTTCACATTATCAATTAATCTTTATTAAACCACATATACCATCAGGTTTTCGAGGACACTTGTACCTCAATACTTACTTCGGCCATATAGGGTCTGAACCATGATACATGTTCAATTCACATTTCATTATTATGGCCCCTTGGAACCATTATCCAATAACTATGTTTTTGGGTGTAGAACTATAGGTCTAGAAACCTGTTTATCAATCATGGATATATATTATAGGAATAGAACATCATGTCTAGTACCTCAATACTCAGTCATGCATATATATCATTTGTGTAGATTGTCATGTCAATAATCCCAATTCACAATAAATCATGTATGCTATTTTCATAGATCTTCATGTCTAGTACCCCATTTATTAACCATTCTTATATATCATTATAATAGATTGTCATGTCTAGTTATTCATTTATCAACCATGTATATATATCATTGGTGTATATAGTCATGCATAGCACCCCATTTATTAACCATGTATATATATATATTTCATAACATATCAAAATATAAAATTTATATCATTATCACATGTTTTCACATTGTCATGTGAATTAATATTAAACAACATTAATCCTCTAATTACAATTAACCACTAGAATATACTTTAATTAATTCATAAATTAATTAATCCAATTCATTTAATTAATTTGACAATTAATTGATTCGACAAGTAATTAGTAATTTCCATTCCATTTAATTAATTCATAAAACAATTAACCATATATTTCTCATCATTAATTCAACAATTAATTAATCACATATATTCCATTAATTAATTAAAAAATTAATTAACCATTCCACAAACTCAACATCTAATAATTAATTCTGCAATTAATTAATCACAATTTAAAATTAAAAAATTCAATAAATTCCTCAAAAATTAATTATCCCCAATTTTCCAATTCAACGATTTGATAATTAATTCACCAAATAATTATCCCTATCCCAAAATTTCTATTATTCATTCAAATACTAAATTCCTCAATTAATTACTTGACCACATTAATTAATTAAATTTTGAATTATAATCACTAAATAGAACTATAAAAATTATAAAATAACATACACATAATTGATAATAAGACATTGGTATTTTAAAAAGATACCACCTACCTAGATTTGTTGGTGAATGATCACCTAATTAAAATCCCCGAAATAAAGCATCATAATGATGTAGATCGAGATCCAGATCTAAAACCCAAAATCAGGATTAACCAAAACAATATCTCTTAATTAGGGATATAGATACACAAACCTATACCTAGATTAATATATATATATATATATAAGAAAATTTCTCACTAAAATAATGAGACAAATAAAAAATATGAATGTGAAAGCAGTGATATAGGATCCACTTTCTATGAGGGGAGATGATCTTCTATTTGGGATTTTAATTGAGAAAAATTGAGGACAGATGACCTTGGAATCACTCTATAATGATATGTAATCAACCAAAATCATAAGGGTATGAGTTTGGGCTGAAATACGTGAGTTTCTAGGGTTTTACAAAATTAAAAACTAATTTTCGAGCCACATTTAAAATCATGCACGTTGTACTAGGAAATGGCACACAATTTCCTTAAAAATGCACCATAATCAGGCGACTATTATTTTTGGGGTTCATTATAAGGACCCGGACTTATTACATACGTAATCTTGAATTTAGTCAAGAAAACACTTCCTTTTACATTGAAGATATTTTCAAGTTTATAGTTTTAGAGAATTAGGACAATACATTCATGACATCACACATTATTACATAGTGTATACCATAAAAACAGTTTCCATTTTTTAAAAATACAAAACATTAAAACATAAAACAGGACTCCTTGACAATTCTTCAACATTTAACATGACTTAATTCCTTGTATTACACATCCATTAACCTGTTTAAAATCATTTAAAAACTTGGGATGAGTACAAAAGATTAGTAAGGGATGGAAAAGAAGGAAAGATCACATTTGTCCATGAATACTCATAACCTATGAAAGCATTTTAAAAAGACATTCTTGTCACCCATATATAATTACTTTTTGTAACATGAGATTTACACAGGATCCACACCAAACATCAGAACATAAATATAATCATAAAGGTATCTTGGGGCATTACTTAAATAATCTTGTAACCATTCTTGGATACCTTATAATTTGTAACCCTCACAATTACCTTACTTTGTGTAACCATCATAGTCACAATTGAAGTAAACATACGGATGACCTCCAACTTACTCATACCCAATGCATTAAAGGGAAATTTAGGTCCCACCCTTCATTATAAATAATTCCCAATAACCAAAACAAAATCAAACAATATGAATGATTCCATAAAAACATTGCTTTTGAATTTCGTAAAACCGAATTTTAAAAGAGGATTTTTAAAGAGAAGCCTCTTATAAATATCACACAATTGAAGAGAGACTTAATAGTGTGGATATAGTATGTATATATAATTTAAATACACATAATGAAACATAATATAAACATAACCCATCACACAAATAATTTAAAATTAACATAAATAACGAAGTATAAGGTTAACCCAAAGAATGGAAATCGGATTAAGAATTCCCTTACCTCGGGTTTGTCTTACTTGAAATTTTTTTAAACCTACTATATAATGGTTAAAAGAGTGTTATTAATATTTTAACGAAACATTTCCATGTTTATAACATCTTATATGATCATTTCATAACATCATTTCACCCTTAATTATTAGAATTTTTCCCTTTGCACTGTTTTTGGGTGAGTTCTTAACATGATTTCCATGATTGGTTCATGATAGACATTCTTGTAGATTGGAAGTGAAACTAAAGAATTGGAATGGAGTAGTATTTAAATATATCCAGGAACATAAATTATTACATTCATAATTTTTAGTTATTAGATGAGGATGATTCCAAAGTTAGAACATTAATGATGTTTGTTTAGATCATTTTAGTGGTTATTTGATAATAACAACTCCATTTTGTATTATAAATTAGAAAGATGAGTAAAAAATAATTCCATAACCATGGGTGATTCATAAAACATATATTATAACCTTTTTAAACCATACAAATGGTTTCATGACCATAATTGAAAGAATTAATGGAAATTGAAATCACATCGTCCACGATGTCGATAATTCGACACAAACAGACAATGTTTTTATTCTTTAAATAAGTGGGAGAGGAGTAGAATAATGATGAGATATTTTCCATAAACATGATAAAATATATAATATACATTATTTATGGAGATTTAATTCATATTTGGTAAGGATATATAAAGAAAGAATAAGGAAAGAACTCAAAATAAAAGAATAATTGTGAAATCACTTACAAAAATTCGACAGCCTAACGGCTACGCAACATTGTTTTAAAAAATATTAAAAATAGAGGTGACAAGGTTCAACCATCAGGAAATGAATCATAATATAGAGAATATAAAGAATAATAGAGAAATAAGAACATGTTATGGAAACATGGAAATTATACCACATAAAAGAGAACTTAAAGGAAAAAGAAAGCAATTGAGAATTTTCTTACCTTGTAGAGTAACCCTTAGAAATTGATGGTTGGGACCTTGTGGGCTTGAGGAAACCTTGGTAGGACTAGTATGAAGGTAAGGAGGCTAGAGATTCGTAGAGGAATAATTGGGAATGAATTAAATGAAGGGAAGAGTTGTTATTTATTGGAAAAGTGAGGGATTATTTTAATAATTTTCAAGGGACACCTCATGAGTGGTATTTACAAAACCATGGGCTTGCCCATGGTATAAGCCACTTAGGATAGCTCACATATTATTTAACTATACACAAGTTGAAAAGATTTATGACATCATTATTATATCATTAATGATGTCATTAATACACCAAAACTAAAAACTGTATTTTTTACTATTCACTAAAAAATCAACTGTTTCAGAAAAATTCCCAATATTCACCCTAACCATTTATCGATGTGTAGATTTCAAAAATGAAGTTCATTTTTTGAACATAATTTTTAAATATTATTAATTTAATTTTTAGATAAAATTATACTTAATTCAAAAATTAACAATTCTAATTCTGTAACTACATCTATATCACAATGAAAAATTAACCTAGATGCTATTATCTTAAAGCCTTAATAAAACAAAATAATAATAAAATTTACTATTCATTAGGGTCATATTACTAGTCATATTAATATTCATAAGAGTATGTTACTATTCACCAAAAAACAAGTTTGTTATAATAGAATCCAAATAATATACTAAACACAATTGTAGATGACAATTTCTTGAAATTCAAAACATAGAAGTGGAAAAAAATTATGTTAAAAGGCTATTTATAAATATCTACTTAAAACAAAGTTCCATGCATTTCTATTTATTTTTAGAAAAACTTGGGGTGTTACATTATCCCCACATTCTTGAAATTGCGTCCTCGTAATTTTATTTACTTATTAAACAACTGAGGGTATTTTTCTCTCATAGCATTTTCAGACTCCCATGTTGGTTTTCAACCATGTGGTTTCTCCACAAAACCTTTACCTTGTGTATTACCTTATTCCGTAATACCTGTTCTCTTCGATCAAAAATCTGAACTGGTTTCTCTTCATAATAAAGGTTCTCTTCCAGCTGAACTGCTTCTGGGATCAAGACATGTGATGAATCTGGCACATAATTTCTCAACATTGAAATATGAAAAACATTGTGTACCTAAAAAAACTTAGAGGCAAAGCTACGTAGTATGCAACTGTTCCAACTTTCTCCAAGATGTCAAATGGACCGATGAACTGTGGACTTAGCTTCCCTTTCTTTCCGAAACACATCACACTTTTCCAAGGAGAGATTTTAAGGAAAACATGGACACCTACCTTGAAAGAGAAGTCTTTCCTTCTATTATTGACATAAATTTTCTGCCTACTCTGAGCTGTCCTCATGTGATGCCGGATCATCCTCACTTTCTCAGCTACTTCTTCAACTAATTATGGCCCCATAAACATTATTTCACCGACTTCATCCCAAAACACTAGATCCTAACACCGCTTTCCATACAAGGCCTCAAAAGGTGCCATCTGAATACTGGAATGAAAACTATTATTATAAGAAAACTAAACTAAAGAAATATGCTGATCCTAACTTCCCTGGTAGTCCATTGAACAAGCTCGAAGCATATCCTCCAAAGTTTGAATCATTCGTTCTGACTGCCCATCTGATTGAGGATGAAAAGCTGTACTGAAATCTAACTCTATACCCAATGACTTATGAAGTCCCTTCTAAAAGTTAGAAGTGAACCTGTGATCTCGGTCAGAAACTATGGAAAGAGGGACTCCATGTAACCTGGAAATCTCCTTGAGGTACTATTGAGAAACCTGATCCAAAGACATTGTATCTCAAATAGAAAGAAAATGTTCTGATTTTGTCAGCTGATCAACAATAACCCAAATCACATTGTTTCCTCGAGAAGTCTTTGGTAGTCCCACCATGAAGTCCATGGATACATTCTCCCATTTCCACCCTGGCACTGGAAATGGATGAAGCATCCCCTTCGGTAATTGTCGCTCTGATTTAACCTGTTGACATGTAAAAAATCCTATGGTAAAATCAACAATATCTATTTTCATTCCATCCCACCAATAATACTCCCGAAGGTCTCTGTACATCTTAGTACTTCTAGGATGAACAAAAAATGGAGAACTATGAGCTTCACACAATAATTATTTCTTCAACTGGGAATCACAAGGCACACACAACCTTTTTCCAAATCTTAAAACACAATCTTTATCAAGATTAAATTCTAGAAACTTACCCATTTTAACCAATTCTACCTTTTTTTGTAGCTCATGGTCTTCCTTCTACGCTTGCTTAATTCTGTATGACAACAAAGACTGCACTGAAAACTGAAACAAAATAGATGTATTCCCTACACCAAAAAATTCTAAGCCAAAATTCATTAAATCATTAATCAAGGGATCATGTTCCAAACATAGCATGGTTAATGATGCATGATGTTTCCAACTTAAGGCATCTGCCACTTTTTTTTCTTTCCCAGGATGGTAATTGATCGTGCAATCATAATCCTTTATCAGTTCTATCCATCTTCTCTACCTCATGTTTAATTACATCTGAGTGAATATATACTTTAGAGTTTTATGGTCAGTATATATTTGGCATTTGGTTCCGTATAGATGATGCCTCCAAATTTTCATCGCGAAAACTATAGAATCCAATTCCAAATCATGTGTGGGATAATTTAGCACATGAGGTTTAAGTTGTCTCGAAGCATATGCAATTACCTGATCATTCTGCATCAAAAAACAACCAATTCCCTTCAAAGAAGTATCACTATAGATGACAAACTCACCATTTCGAGAAGGTAAGGGCAAAACTGGAGCATTCACCAACCTCTTCTTCAGTTCCTGAAAACAAACATCACATTCCTCGATCCCAAAAAATTTAATTCCTTTCCGTGTTAACATAGTTATCGGGCTAGATAACCGTGAAAAGTTCTTAACAAACCATCAGTAATAACTCACTAATCCCAGAAAACTACGAATCTTTGTAGCATTTGTGGGTCTTGTCCATTCATCAACTACTTTTGTTTTGGCAGGATCAACTGCTATTCCATCCTTATTTACAATGTTCCTAAGAAAAGAAATCTGTTGCAACCAAAAATCACACTCTGAATTTTCCATATAGTTTATTTTTTTTAATGTTTGTAAAACAACCCTTAGATGTTTTTCATTCTTCTATTTATTTTTAGAAAATACCAGAATGTCATTAATAAATACAACCACAAACTTATCCAAGAACTCATGAAATACTCTATTAATAAGATTCATGAATACAACAGGTGCATTAGTTAATCCAAATGGCATAACAAAAATTTCATAATGCCCATATCTAGTACGAAAGGTTGTTTTAAAGATGTCATTTTCTTTCACCTTCAACTGATGGTATCTAGATCTCAAGTCAATCTTAAAGAAGTACTGAGCTCCCTAGAGATGATCAAACAAGTCATCAATATGAGGAAAATGATACTTGTTTTTAACAGTGATGTTATTCAAAGCTCTATAATCAATGCAAAGTCTCATGGAACCATCTTTATTTTTAACAAACAAAATAGGGGCTCCCCATGGTAAAGTGCTAGGACGAATGAAGCCTTTGTCAAGAAAATATTGCAACTGATTTTTCAATTCAAGAAGTTCTATTGGAGCCATACGATATGGGGGTTTTGAAATTGGCTTAGCATCATGAACTAAGTCAATTGTGAATCCGACTTCTCAATCAGGTATGACACCGGGTAACTCATCAGGAAAAACATCAAGGTATTCATTTACCACATGCACATCATTAATTTGAATAGTTCCCTTGTTTTCAAAAATATGAGCAAGATAACTTTCATTTCTATCTTTCAATAGTTTCTCATCTTCCTGATATGTTATCAATTGTATGGCTTCATTATTGTATACAAACTGAAACTCTTTCTGAAAAACAACTTCTTTAGCTCTACAGTCAATATTATCATGATAATTAGAAAGCCGGTCCATCCCCAGAATAACATCATACTCAACTAAGGGTAAAACAACATGGTTTGTAGGTAAATTCTTTCCACAGACCACAATAGAAAAATTCTTATAACTACTCTTTGCTATAACGATTCCCCATGGTGTTTTAACAACAAGTTCAGGTATCATTTGTTGAGGTTATATTTCCACTGTACCAGAAAATTTCTCCAAGTTGAATGAATGTGTAGACCCCATATCAAACAAAACTTTATCAAAATCTGAGTGAACAAACAAATTACCTGATACAACTTCATTGGATGGTCCAACATCTGCTGACATAGTCACAAAGGATCACACCACACCTTTCTACTTGTAATCTGGCTTCATTGCAATATTTGGATCTCTCTTTGGGAAGACGTTTTCATAATGACCCATTTCAACACATTTAAAACACTTTAAAGTTTTCTTATCAGGATTATTCTTAAGATCATTTTCATTGCTATCTCGGGCCATATGTCCAAACTTACCACATTTAAAACACTTCCCAGTTTTGATAAGACATTCCCCAGGGTGTTTCTTGCCACACTTTTCACAAACTGAAAATTGGATTTTCTTACCATCATATTTCATTGGTTGATTTTACCCATTGCTTGCCAACTAGACCTCTTCTTATATTTGTTTCTAAAATGCACATGATCATCAGAAAACTCCATCTCTACCCTCTCAGCGCATCAGATAAGTTTCTCATAACTTTTGAATTCACGGGAGGCCAACACCCTTCGATACCTTGTCTTCAGTCCTGAGTAAAAGCGGTTGATTTTTCTATCAAGATCCAGAATAAGATTTGGTTCATACCTCACCAGTCAGGTGAAGTTCTCTTCATACACAGCCACTAAATCTTCCTCATTCTATTTCAATTCAAGGAATTGCTTCTCCATTCTAAGTTGCACCACCTTAGGAAAATATTATTCAAGGAAAAGACTATTAAATTCATCCCACTCTAAGTAATAAAAATCCTCTATACCCCTGATATTCCTTAACATTGACCACCATTGATCAAATTACCCTTCAAAATGATAAATGTCTAGACTTACCTTTTGATTGTCTGAACATCCCATAACATCGAATATCTTTTCAAGGGCTTTGATCCATCCTTAAGCTTCTACTGGGTCAGAAGATCCATTGAATACAGGAGGATGTTGTCTCATAAAATGTTCCACTACTATCACGTTCCATTGTGGTACCTATATTGGTTCTCTTGCATGGATTCCACCACCATTTATTACCTATGTTAGCTTAGAAATTACTGTCACAAACTGCTCAGTTCCAATCCCTACCATTCCAGGATATAGTTCCGGAAGGTTGTCATTTTGTCGGTGCCTCTCCTCTTCAGCATCCCTGTTCTTTCCGCGGACAACCATTCTGAACAAACATGTCTTAGATAAAGAAACATGGTAATATTTAAATTCTATAACATTTTAAATTAAACATAGAGTGAAAAACAATTATGTTATTCCATTAACATCACCATAACCCCTAATGTTATCTAAACCATCCTCCGATACCAACTATAAGGACCCGAACTTATTACATACATAATCTTGAATTTATTCAAGAAAACACTTCCTTTTACATTGAAGATATTTTAAAGTTTAGAGTTTTAGATAATTATGACAATACATTCATGACATCACACATTATTACAGAGTGGATACCATAAAAACAGTTTCCATTTTTTTCAAAATATAAAACATTAAAACATAAAACAAGACTCCTAGAAAATTATTCAACATTTAACATGTCTTCCTTCCTTGTATTACACATCCATTAACCTATGAAAAATAATTTAAAAACTTGGTATGAGCACAAAATCTCAGTAAGGGATGGAAAATAAAGAAATATCACATTAGTCCATGAATACTCATAACGTATGAAAGCATTTTCAAAAGACATTCTTGTCACCCATATATACTTACTTTGTGTTACATGATATTTACACAGGATCCAAAAAATACATGAGAAAATAAATATAATCATAAAGGTGTCTTGGGGAATTACTTACATAATATTGTAAGCATTCTTGGCTACCTTATAATTTGTAACCCTCACGGCTACCTTACTTTGTGTAACCATCGCAGTCACACTTGGAGTAACCATATGACCGACCTCCAACATACTCATACCCAATGAATTGGAGGAAAATATAGGTCCCAAACTTCATAATAAATAATTCTCAAGAACCAAAACATAATCAAACAATATGAATGATTCCATAAAAACATTTCTTTGGAATTTCGTAAAACCAAATTTTTAAAGAGGATTTTTAAAGAGAAGCCTCTTATAAATATCATACAATTGAAGAGAGACTTAATAGAGTGGATGGAGTATGTATATATACTTTAAATACACATAATGAAACATAATATAAACATAACCCATCCCACAAACAATTTAAAAGGCAAATAAATAAGGAAGTATAAGGTTAACCCAAAGAATGGAAATCAGGTTAAGAATTCCCTTACCTTGGGTTTGTCTTACATCAAACTTGGTTAAAAATCCATTATAATGGTTAAAAGAATGTTATTAATATTTTAAATAAATATTTTCATGTTTATAACAGCTTATATGATCATTTCATAACATCATTTCACCCTTAATTATTAGTATTTTTCCCTTTGCACTGTTTTTGGGTGAGTTCTTAACATGATTTCCATGATTGGTTCATGATAGACATTCTTGTCGATTGGAAGTGAAACACCAGAATTTTAATGGAGTAGTATTTAAATATATCCAGTAACATAAATTATTCCATTAATCATTTTTAATTCTTACATGAGGATGATTCATAAGTTAGAACATTAATGATGTTTGTTTAGATCATTTTAGTGGTTATTTGATAATAACAACCCCGTTTTGTCTTATAAATTAGAACGATGAGTAAAAAAGAATTCCAGAACCATGGGTGAGTCATAAAACATATATTATAACCTGGTTCAACCATATATATGGTTTCATGACCAGACTTGAAATAATTAATGGAAATTGAAATCACATCGTCCACGATGTCGTCAATTCGACACAAACAGACAATGTTTTTATTCTTTAAATAAGTGGGAGAGGAGAAGAATAATGATGAGTAATTTTACATAAAAATGATAAAATATAGAATATACATGATTTATGGAGATTTAATTCCTCTTTGTTAAAGATATATGAAGTAATAATAAGGAAAGAACTCAAAATAAAAGAATAATTGTGAAATCGCTTACAAAAATTCGGCAGCCTAACAGCTACACAACATGGTTTTAGAAAATATTAAAAAGAGAGGGGACAAGGGTAACCCATAAATAAATGAATAATAAAATAGATAAGATCATGAATAAGAAAGAAATAAGAACATGGTATGGAAACATGAAAATTATACCACATAAAAGTGAACATGAAAGGAAAAAAGAAAGAAATTGAGAATTTTCTTACCTTGTAGAGTAACCCTTAGAACATGAAGGTTGGGACCTTTGGGGATTGAAGAAAAATTGGGAGGACTACTATGAAGGTAAGTAGGCCATATATTTGTTTAGGGAGAAGTGGGAATGAATTCAATGAAGGGACGAGTTGGTATTTATAGGAAAATTGAGGGATTATTTTCATAATTTTCAAGGGACACCTCATGAGTGGTATTTACAAAACCATGGGCTTGCCCATGGTATTTTCCCATGTTATAAGGCACTTGGGACACCTCACATATTATTTAACTATACACAAGTATACCAGATTAATGACATAATTATTATATCATAAATGTCGTCATTAATACACCAAAACTAAAAACTGTATTTTTACTATTCACTGAAAAATCAATTGTTTCAGAAAAATTCCCAAAATTCTCCCTAACCATTTATCACCGTATAGATTTCAAAAATGAAGTCCATTTTTTAAAAATAACTTTCTAAATATTATTAGATTAATTTTTAAATAAAATCATATTTAATTCAAAAATTAACAATTCTAATTCTGTAACTACTTGTATATCACAATGAAAAATTAACCTAGATGCTATTATCTTAAAGCCTTAATAAAATAACATAATAATAAAATTTACTATTCATTAGGGTCATATTACTAATAATATTACTATTCATAAGGGTATGTTACTATTCAACAAAAAAACATGTTGGTTCAAATAGACTCCAAATAATATACTGAACCCAATTGTAGATGACAGTTTCTAGAAATTCAAATCATAGAAGTGGAAAAAAATTATGTTAAAAGGCTAGTTATAAATATCTACTTAAAAAAAGTTCCATGCATTTCTATCTATTTTTAGAAAAACATGGGGTGTTACATTCATGGATACTCCTTTTAGGTAACATAGTTTCCAAACATTGGGCCATCCATATGAATCCCCTCTCCTTGGGATTGCACGATAAGCTGGGTTGGGGTGTACAATTTTCTATAACCATGTGCCAAACATATAGAAATCTCTTTCCTTTAATGATTCTGAAAATTCAACCTAACAAACACCATGAGAAAACCCAATCATAAAGTACTAAATATAAGGAAAAAATTATACATTTAAACACATATGAGACAAATACAGTAAAAAGGTTGGGATCTTACATCACTGTAGATAAAAATATCACAACTTTCAGATGGAAGGTACAAAACTGGTGGATTCACTAATTCTCTTTTAAATTCCTAGAAACATTCGTCAAATTAATTCATCAAGATGAATTTAAATCCTTTTTGAGTTAAATATTGATCTCTGAGAAATTATTTCCAAAAAACATCAGTATTAACCCACTCTTCCAAGAAAACTATATTTCTCTATGACATTTATAGGTATTTTACACTCATCAATCAAATTAGTTTTATATGAATCAATAATTATTCCATGTTAATTTAAAACATATCCATTGAAATAAATATATTACATCCAAAATTCACATTTACTAAATTTAACATATAACTTATTTTCTTTTTTGGTTTTCAGAACAACCCCTAAATTGTTCTAAGGATAATCATATCTTTTAGAATATATCAAAATTTCATTAATACTCACATCCAGAAAATTTAAAATAAGTCATTGAAGACTCTATTCATAAGGTCCATAAATATAGTTGGAGCACTTATCATCTAAAAGGTTATAACCACAAACTCATAATGCCCAAATATAGTCCAAATTGTATTGTTTGAGATTTAATACTCCTTCACCTTCTATTGATGATAACTATACATGATATCAACCTTCAAAAATTATAAATCACCATGGATCTGATCAAACAAGTCATCTATATATGTTAACATCTACTTATTCATAACATCAATGTTATTCAATGATATATACTCATTGTAAAGCCTAATGGAACCATATTTAATTTTATGAAAAAATAGGAGAAATCCATGGTGATGTGCTAGGATGAATGAATGTTTTAACAAGAACCTATTTTAACTACATTTTCAATTCCAAAAATTCTACAAGATCCAATTTATTAAGTGGTTATAATATTTTCTTAGAACTAGGAACCAAGTCAATATAAATTAAAATCTCATGATCAGGTTTAATACCAATAAATTAATTTGGAAATACATACATTTATTAACTAACTACTGGTATATCGCCAATTTTAATGTTTTCCTTCATTTCAACAATATGTGAAAGATAACATTCATTTATAACTTTATTAATTTTCTCATATTCATGATATATTATCAAAGGTATGAATTAATCGTTGAAAACAATCTAAAAAACTTTTTAAAAAAACTTATTTCACTCTACAATCTATCTTATCGTGATAAATATTATTCCAATCTATAAAATGGAAAAAATAAAACTCTCTTCTGGGAAAGAAATCAAGTATTATAGATAAATCCTTTCAATAAATAATAAAAAAAATATTATTATAAATTATTTTAACAGAAATAATATCATAGGTTTTGTTAAAAATATACATAGCTCTATCTCTTGAGGTAAACTTTCCAATTTACAAGTATATTTCTCATAAATTTAAGAATTTGTATACCACAAATTAACAAATACATTGTATTACTCCAAATAAACAAGTAATGTGATTATCACCACATCACTGTTTCGTTGAACATATATCAATGTAGTCTCAAATTATTTAGTCACACCTTTCTTATTGATATCTTGAAACCTTTCAGAAATTAATTTGGATAAATACTCCCATAATGACCAATATCACACAAATTAAAACATATTACTTCCAAATTTTCATTATTAGTGTGATCAGTACTAAAAACTTTTTCCTTGTAGTCAAAAGACCCTTGTCAAAACATACTATATCATAAACACTTCCCAGATTTTATAATACATTTTATATGGGCCTATTTACCACCAAAATTAAAATATAAAAACTTTTTTCTCCTACCTTCGATATTCCTTGATATATTCTTCCTAATATCATACCACTTGGAATGATTTTCTTATTGTTTTCATGGAATACATAATCAATAAAAAATTCCATTTCTACCTTCTCATAACATCAAAAAAGTTTCTTATACTTATTAATTTAATTAAAAGAATATCTAATTTGATATATTATCATTATTCTATATTAAAACCAATAAATTTTATTTTCAATGTCTCGTATACAATTTGGTGAAAAAATATACACTCGGGTATTTTTTGATTCAAACATAACCACCAAATATTCATCCTTATACCCTAATTCTTGGAATTTCGTTTCTATTCTAAGTAGAACAATGTTATAAAGATATTTATCAAGGAAAATTCTAATATATTCATCCAATTAAAAGGAATCAAACTATTTTAAAAGCATGGTATTCACTATCATTGTCCACCGTCGAATGGATTCACCATTAAAATGTTAAATAAATAAAATTACCTTTTGATATTTCAAACCTCCCATGACATTAAATTTCTTTTTAAAATATTTAATCCACATCTTAGCCACCGATGGGTCAAAATATCCACTAAATACTGGAGGGTGTTGTTTCATGAAATGAGAAATTATGGAAATGTTCTTCTATTGTGAATTTATTTTCTCTCTAACATGGATAACACTAACATTATCTTCATGATTCAACTAAACCATCACAACATCAAAATCATTATTTATAATTCCAACCATTCAGGTTGCTAATTTGGAAGAATATCTTTCTATTTGGGTATTTTTACTCCAGCCTCCCTACTTTCTTTATGAAAAACATTTCCAAATAGACATATAATTAATTAATAAACAACTGAATAAATAAAATATATATCATTATGACCATAAAATAGAATATCATAAGTGTACACATATATATTAACTGAACCTGCAAAATTTTCTAAACCTCACATTGAAACCAACTATCAATATTTGAACCTTAATCAAACCATTAATTAATTTTTAAACAAGAATTATTTTATTTAATTATTAAATACATATTAATGTTTATATATTTTTATAATTTGGTCATAACTCTTTAAAAAAAACACAAGTATTACAATGGGTTCACTTTTACGTAGTATCTACTTTTTCCAAAAAATAATAATTTTAAAATGTAACATGTTTTATTTTCTTGAGTAATCTTTCCTTTTTTCATCATAATTTCATCATATATCATACACATTTTTAAAACCTATAACTTTTTTCAAATTTGGGATGAAAGAAATTCTTATTAAGGGACATGTAAAATTATGAAAACAAAAATGTTAGTCCATTTAAAAACCATTAGATCATATAAGATATTTTTCCTCGAATGCAATATTATTGGCGAATAAATTTTTTTTACTTACACATGAAATCAGCTTTACTACCCAAATTTTTTTATAAACAATTTAATAAGAAAACATAAAGGTAAAATAATAGTAATGAGAGTTTATTATAAAACATGAGAACCCATAAAAAAAATTTCTCAAAATCCCACATTTTACCATTAAAGATAATAATAATTCCTCTAAACTAAACATCATTAGATTAAATTATGAAATAAAATGATATACATGAAAAATAATTTTCATCCATAAAAAAATTTAGGTTCCTTGGAACATCATTACAATAGAACCCTTACAAGAACACTTTTACATGGAATAACATAATCATTTAATTCTGCCACAAATCTTTAAAGAACATAATTATTACTCAATAAATTAGAGAGATATATCAATATAACCTATCATCATAAACATTGTACAAGGTCCATAAAATAAATAAAACATATAAAAATATTAATTTTCACCATCAAACAAAAAAAATATGATTTAACTACTTAGTAAAACATTTTATTAAATTTATATATCTATTTCCCTAAAACCCTATATTAAAATATTAATACTCATAAAAACAGAAGGAGAACCATTATTTGAAGACGTGATATAATATTATAAATGTATAAAAATATTAAATGATGGTTTTATAGTGATGAATAATTTTTTATTTTGTATACATTCAAAAAATCATTTTATATTTTACAAAGACAATCTAACATTTTATATAAAATAAATACAAATATTACATTTAATGAAATTTATAACAAAGTAATAAATGAGAGGTAAAATGAAAATTTTAATTATTTTAATTAAATATTTAATAATCCATCTAATAATTTAGAAAAGTAGGAAAAATATTACAAATAAATATTCAAATCATTTGATAACATGGTTTTAAGATAGAATATTAGTTACCTCAACTCTGAATTGTCAAGTGAATTTTTTATCTTCCAAAATAACAAAGTTATATTTATTATTTAATTTCTAAAGAATATTTTTTAGATATATTATATTTTTATTAATAAATTTATTTCACTTATTTCTATTTCATACTTAATTACTTAATGGATTATATTTACTTTGAATGTTTTGAGGATATTTGGTTTATAAGATGAAAATTACATTGGTAGGTTGACTATTGACAAACAGATCATGATTATATCATTTAAGAATATTAATCAGGATAAAAGTATCACTTTTATACACTACTTATACTTTTTTTATCAAAATATATATGTTGTTCATGAAAAATTAATTACATAAAAACATTGAGATGATAGTTTGTACATACACATGAGTAACACTTCCATTTTTAAAGGAATATTGAGGGGAAAAGGTAATTATTATTATATATTTCAATAATTATAATTATATAATAAATATCAACTTTATTTTGTAAAATAAACTTATATATATGAAATACATGGTAGGTGGTGATGAAAATAAAAATACATTTGTTTTTAGGCGGTAGTCTGCACGAGCGCACAATCGATGTTCTTATTTTTCATTAGATGGTAATGAAAGAATTTAAATATTTATTTACCATTATATAATGAAATTTATGTCATATATATATATATATATCATATTATTTAATTATTATACATTATTTATTCCACCCATAAGAATCATTGATGAAAAATGGAATACATTGTTTCTCGAGATGGTAGTCTGCACATACGCAAGAGGGAGTTTTCATATTCCTTTAGATAAAAATGTATACGAAAGAAGGATACCATATAAAAAATTAATTTTCCTTATTTTTATATAATAATTTTATTATATTATAGTGGGTAAGGGAGTTTTAAAAGAGGTAAATTAATAAATAAAATGAAATCACTCGGTTAAGTACTACACCTATTATTCAGAAAACCTCCTTTGGATTATTTTTAATGTTTTTCTATGATAATATTATGATAAAAAGAGGAACTATATGTATAACGGAGGGATATTAGGATTATATTTGGTTATTTATTGGCTGAGATAATATTTTATTTAATTTTTAAGAAGAGAGGAGAGGTGGTGTCATTTTATAAGCGAGGGAGAGGACACAATTGGATTTTTTTCAAAATATTAAAATATATTAATGTCTTACTCATGAAAATTGGTTCCAAAATGACTCATACCTGAATAATAGATAATATAGGTTTTAGTTATGACTATAAAATGGTACTTATATAATTTTTTAGTCCATTTTAACCATCATCATTTCAGTTTTAACCCTTTAACTTGTTTTAACTTTTACTGTGGTAACAAACCTTTTTTTACCAATTTTACTATATATAATGACCAAAATATGAGGTTGAACAATTTTAAAACAAATAAACTCCAGATTCAAACTATTATATAAAATTTTCAGTATTAAATATCTTAAGGTTGCAAACCTTACTTTAAACCCCAGAACACGTAACATGATGAAAAATAGTTTTATTAAAAAATACCTTTCTATGTATAATTTTTTTTATAAAAAAATAATGTATAATATATATCCCAATAATATTAATTTAATTGTTTAAAATTTAAATAAAATAATTTTATTTTAATACCAATCTAAAACATATAATTTTTAAATAGTGTAAAATTAGAGGTAGTTTTATTAAAAATTATAATTTTCCACCATTCACCCAAAAGAAAAAAAATCATAAAATTTTAAAAAAATTATTTTAAGTTATTTTTCTAATTATAATATTAAAAGTGATATAATTTTTTAAAATTCAAATTATATAATTTTGAAATTAAAATTTTGAATAATATTTCATATTTCGTGAAACTCATATTAGTTAGAGTAAAACTATTTTCTTGTTGATGTAGAAATCACTTTGTACTCATATAGTGAATATGTATTAATGAAATATAATTCAGGAATAATAATAATTAATTAAACTTATCTATTACTAATATTAGCTATGTTCTCATTAATTAACCTGTTGTTTATCATCTTCTTTTGTATATAATGTATGAAAGAGTTTTTCATAGTGTTATTTTCTTTTGAAGATCTGTATGATTATGGTGGAATATTATTTTTTAATTATTATTTTATTAGGAGAATTTCAAATGGTTGTGTGACCTAATTCAAATATATATGTGTTTATTCATTGTTGTTTTGTATCTTTAAGAGTGACTTTGGTTGGTATCTATCACTGATTTGGATCATGTGAACTCATATTTTGTAGATGTGTTTTTGAGTTTTAGCTTTAGCATGGTTTGGGATTTTGGAGGATCCTATGAGCAGTGGTATATATGTAAATATTAATTAATTCAAAGTAAATAAGATGAGTGATCATAATAATATCTCATTTTATTACCTATTTCTTTTTCAGAGATGAGTATAATACATTCAAATTTTAGTGAATTTTTGGGCGGTAAATCTTGAAATTTTTTTATGCAGTCCTCCAGGATAGTAAGCTATTCATTTTTTAAATTATATTTTTAGGTTCATAAGGTTAGTTAGTTGATAATTTCCTTTTTAATATGTGACTTGGTTCTATAATTTTCACTATCCTATTATTTTGAAGAGTTTATATGGGAAAAAGTGTCATGGTGTGGTGAATTGTGACACTAGAAAATGTCACATTCAAGTTTATATTTATATGTTTAAGAACTACATTTATTTTAAGTTGTATCAAGGTAAAATTTCAAGATTTTGGATTATTTTATAGAGTTTCATGGTTAGAATCAATGTTTATAAAATCGTGATGTTGAAACCATGAGACCCCAAAATATTTTGGATAGTTGGGATCTTATGGTTATTGAACTGTTTGGAAATATATGTGAGAAAACCATGTGACTTTATTTGTTTTGATTTTTTTTTCTTTTTACCTTTTTTTATTTTGGGAATTTTCCCATCTTTCGCCATTTCAAAACAGGAATTTTTGGGGATTCTATTACATTTCTCTTTTTTTCCTTTCAAGGTCCTAAGGTGATTTTAAGGTTGGTTTTTCATCAAACATCAATTTATTAGCCTCTTTTTACCACTTCCTCCTTTATTTAGTCTCTTCATTTTTCTCTTTTTCTCTATTACACTATAGGACTTGTTTAATTATTTTTATGACTATGGTTTTCTAATATTTTGGGATTTTGGTTTTTTTGGCTTGTGATCCCTCTCTTGAGACCTTTTTTGGTGTTTTTGTTGAAGGAGGCATGGTTCCACCACTTGAGGTTGCTGCTTCATCTCATTCATATTAAATTAAGATATAATTGAATTATTATTGTTATAAAAATTCTTTTGAACTATAATAATGATGTACATGTTATCTATACCTATATTTTTTTTTAAAAGTTTCCATTTTTTCATTAAATTTTCCATTGACATAATAGTGTATTTTCATATTTTAAATCATTTTTATCTTAAATGGTGTTTTATTCATTATATGTGTTTGATAAAATTAAAATTTCGGTTTTATTACATACAAATTATTTATTCATTAGTTATTGGAGAAAATGTGATTTATAAAGTTAGGTGATTTTTGTATTTAATGTTTTTACATGTTTTAATGCGTTGTGTTTGAATTATGTAATTGTTTAGTTGCTTCTTTTGATTTATTGTGATTGTAATTTGGTGTGATTTTTTATTTACTTTAGTATTAAACTAGGTTTCCAAATATAAGAAAAAGGTATTTCAAAACATTTATTTATAAATTATAATGTCTGGTCCATCAATCCACTTAATGGGATTCTACTTGATGGATTTTTAGTTATATCCATATTGAGCCCCATTGGCATTAATTGTTGACGTTTCTATATATATATATATATATATATCCATTTTATGGGTGATTGAATTTTGAATCATTTTATGGGTTCAATAATAATGGGGAGTGTTGGGGGTGTGAAGGATAATGTTTTACTGTTATCCTTGGGATTTTTTTTATCATGTGATTGAAAGTGGTTTTTAGGGGACAACCTCTTTTATTTTTTTAATTAATAACCATGGGATACTAAGTGGGAAAATGTGGGAAATATGATCTTCTAGTTAAGGTTTTACCTAGGATAGTGGCCCTTAGTAAAAAATTTTATAGAAAAAGGATGATACACGGAGGAGTCTTATTAAGATCGATTCAATAAAGGATTATAGAACCACAAGATATGTAGGCTTGAAGTCCCACTTTTTCACATCATGTATTATATCACTAGTACCTAAGGTATTACCTCATGATATTTATTATACATTTCACATTCTGGTTTTTTAATCTCATATTTCTTACCAAAATATTTATTTAAGCATATTTTTATGCATTTTTTTTTGTGGTTGAGCCTTCATATTACATCCTCTTTCTTATTTAGTTATTTTTTTTGACTTTATATAACCTATATTTTATTATGACTTTTCCTTGTTTAATATTATTATTCAAGGGTGTATAAATCTTTTAATGGAAATGAATGGGTTTTTGTTACTTAGTAAATTTCTAACAGTATAAGTAATGTTTAATTTGGGTTTCAAAATGAAAAAATTTAAAAACACTATGTTAAATATTTTTTACAGACTATTAAAATAAAAGGATTTCCTACTTTCATACATATATTTCAAAACTATTTGAATTATCTTATTTCATAAAAGTGGTGAAATGGACTCAGGGCGGTTTCATACTACCCATTGTATCACACCCTACATACTCATATTGGTGGGTGTGCAGTCTCCATGTCTTATGTTTATTTTTGGCTCTGGTATTTCAGGTAGTATTGGTGCCAAATTCATTTAAAATATTATGGATATTGGTCCTTGAATGTGAATTGAGAGTCACATGGATATGGTTTAGTTGGAATCTTTCGTGCATTGAACCAATTGGTTCATGTTGGGCAATGACCTCCCTAAACCTTTTCATTCATTATTGGACAAATTATGGATTTTAAAACATATATAAAATAGTTTCATTTTATTGGTAATGTATTTACATATATTTATCGATGATTGATTAATTTACCTTGTTTTTGCCTCATTATTATAGTGTAATATTATTTACTAGGAATGGTTATCCAAATCATCAATATATCATGTTTTGTTTTTAGTTAGAAACCATTGATTATCTTGGGATTCTTGGGGGTGAAATTATTACCACAATGTCATTTATGTTACCCTTTAACTATTTTACATCCTATATTGATAGAAAACGTGCCTCGAGCTAGTGGTGTGGTGGTTTGGGATCCAGATCATGTGGAATCTAAGCATGCTTCCATACATAATATGGGAGGAAACCCATAATAGTATTATATTACCATCGGTGGATGCTTACATTAGGCTACAACCTGATTACACCAAAGAACACTTTTTATCTTATGCATAAGAATTTTTTAAGGATCCAATGGTTTTAGTTGATGTTATCTCAACTAAGAAAAGGTGTAAATAGTAAACTATGAAGAAATAAAATAATAACACACCAGTTTTAGATCTAATGACCTACATAATAATATTTTCTTATCATAAATGAATAAATATAAGTGACTTGGAATAAAGTCAGGTGGTCCAAAATTTACATGTAGAAATATAGTATCATTTTAGATAAATATTAATTAAATATCATTATTATCCCCAATATAACTGTAATGTATTTTTGTCATATTAAACATAGATAAATAAACAAATATTATATAAACAATCTATATCGGCTCTCACTAATTTCATTACCACTATAAAACTTCTTAAAAATATCATACATAATAAAATTATTCATATCTCAAGGCTAAGGTAAAATAAAAAAATGGTGATTTTAGTAGATCAGTAAGGGAAAAATACATATACCAATCATATATCATTTTTTATCATAACATGTTAACATCTGTATGATAACATGATATTAATAATTAAAACCCATACCCAACGATTCGTAGATTTTAATCAGGATCCCTAACATAAATATTTTCATTATATAAGACATAAATCATAAAGTAATCAAATAACATGTATCATAAATGAATGAAATTGACATTAGATCATTTTAGGAAAAGGTGGTTTAAAGTGTTGCATAATCATAACCATATAAGTCTTATGTCAAGGCTACCCACCAAAGCATTCATCACAAGTTAGGCTTGGGATGAAAACTAGTACACCCACTTTAGGCTTGGGATAATCTATTGAGTACCCTTATTGGGTTTTGTATAACATCTAGTATACTGTTTGAGCTCATAAAACATTAATATTTAGACAATGCATTGGAGGGTTATAAAATAAACAACCCTCACATAATCATAATCCATCTATTTGTATGCTGTAAGAACATAAAAACATTTATCATTTCATCGTAACCCATTCCATGGAAAATAAAAAGTGTTTTATCAATATTTCATCATAATAATCATAAACCCTATGGGGAATTAATAAGGATACTTTTATAAAACCGTACACCTTGTGAAGCATAATTTATATTAAAGGATGTTACAATAGCTAAAAATTTACTTGAAAATATCACTGGAATATATATTGACCAAAATACCATTTTAAATTTTAAATAACTTATTTATAATCTTAAAAATTCAAAAATATGAAGGAATAAATTTTCCTTGAAAATATATATTAAAAAAGTACAGGAATACTCAAATAATAGAGTAGTATTGATGATGGTAAATTCTATTAATGTTATAAACATTAAAAGAAATATTTATTTCATATCTTTAGAAAAATAACCTCATTTACAAAAGGAAAAAAATATCCATCTTAATCATTTTAATAAAATTCGAACATGTGTTAAATAAAAGAAAAATAATATCAACTAAATAAAAAAAATTTTCAGTTTTCTTTAAAAAAATCTTTCAGTCTTTTGAGTTCTTGAGAAATGTTAAATAAAAGTAAAATAATTAATATATGGAAATAAAATAATAAAAAAGAACAAATTTTATTTTTATCTACATATCATTTAACATCATCATAAAAAATTTATGCATAAATAATCCTCATAAAAATGAGATTATAACATAAAACTCTTACCGATTTGGTAACTTTTGAATCATAACAACCATGAAAGAAATAACATAAAATGAATTTTTAAATACCATGAATAAAATATTATCATGATATAAAAAATCAATGGGGCATTATATACATAAAATAAAAGAAAATAGTGGTAAATAAGGCATATGTCTTATAAAAACAATAGTGATACGAGAAACCCTTCCCACATTGGTAATGTTCGAATAAAAAACCCCATAGATGGAAAATTTTAAATTTTAACATTAAATTAAATTAAAAAATATATATCCATGATCTAAAATAAAAAATGGAATTATACATATCTCATAACATAAGTAGGTGTGTAGAATCAAACATGTCTAAGTAGAACAATATAGAGAAAATATACACTTAACTTATGTCCATCGTGATTTGTATAGTGCTCCAATATAACAACCCTGATCTTTATTACATACATTAAAAAGATTTATTACATAAAATTGAACTTAAGAAAACTCTTAGGATCCAAGGGTCTAGTGTCTTGGGAAATTAGGAACATTACATGACAACTTATAACATAAAACACAACATCTTTATTGAAAATGTCTTTTACATGACCACAACATTCCTTCGTACTAAGCATTGCATGGGATAACATAAGGACTTGAATATGAAAAGAGTGAGCTATAAATAACAGTAAGGGAGTAAACAAGGAATAACATGAATAATATAACACATGTCAGGCAATTGTAATATCAATGGAGTTGAAGAGAAATAAGGACATAAAGGCATGATATATCATGATTATCATAACATGGAAATGTGGCCTCAACATTTAACTTGATATTAGCATGATCCAAGTATCATTAAACATGGAGAATTAGTAAAACCGAATTTAATAATAATTATAATAATTAAATCCTAATTTAACATGAAATATCATGATACTAATCTTTACCCAATTTATTGGAGCACTATCAAAGCACACCCTTTTAATTCATTTCATTTCATGCATAAGTGTTCCACATGGATCATATAACATGGATTCATTAAACATCATAATTTATTCCATGATAAATGAATTTGTAATTCATACATGAATCTCTATAATCAATAAGTAAATGTTCATAAAGGTGAATACCCATGATAGAGAAATGTGAATGGTATTCACTACACAATAACCAGGCTTGGAAAATCGTATTGCAATTTCGGCGGCATAACGACGTGACATAAGAATTCATAAAAAATGGTTGATGAGAGATAAATGGTTGTCTCATCATATTTAAATTAAATTTACAGTAATGGGGTCATATAGATACATTTCCAAACATATTTAATAGAATTTATATTCATAATACAAAAAGATTTCTTGAATGTAAATGAGGAGAGAGAAAACCCTAACGAAATTTTGGCATGGTAACAGGTGTACATGGGAGGCATTAATGAAATAGAAAGGGGTATATAATCATTCAAACATAATGAGGTCAGTATGGTGGAGGTGATAAATAATATCCCAACATTTTTAATAGAAAATAAAAGGGTATACCAACATAATAAAACATGGACAAAATGAGA
This sequence comes from Viscum album, assembly GCA_963277665.1. Taxonomy (NCBI): domain Eukaryota; kingdom Viridiplantae; phylum Streptophyta; class Magnoliopsida; order Santalales; family Viscaceae; genus Viscum; species Viscum album. The sequence goes on from OY728135.1 coordinate 1,155,059,790, forward strand.
GAGGAAGAAATCCCTTACCTGGAAGTGTGATCCCAAAGGCTTGGGGGAGGCTTGAGAGATGCTTATTGGGATTTTTGGGTGCCTTGTGAGGATTATATAGGGGTTAGGACTGGGTAGGGATGTGATCCAAGTGTTTTTATTGAAGAATAGTGGGATCTTGGATGGGTTTATATAGGAAAAGAGAGGGAATTCTTTATTATTTATGTTTTGGACATCACATATTTACATAATCAAAACCACAAACCAAACCACGGTATTTTCACATGGTTTTTTCCAAATGGGAGTGTAAAAAATTATTTTAAAAGTACAATTTCATAACTTCTTAAAATATTAGGCTTCTTATTTTTATGTGAGTCAGACTCTCATGGAAATTAATTTAATAAGTTAAAATGTTTTATAAGACTTGGAGGGTCAACTAAGGCACCATAAAATTAATCAAACAAATAAAAAATCACATTATTTTAAAGGTAAAACAGATATGAGCAGAAAATACATTTTATAATATTTTATTACATCATCATTTGGTCATTATGATGTCATAAATAACAATATATATTAAAACAATATTTAATTTTTACCAAAAAAATCAACTATCTCTCAAAATTATGAAAAATTCACTATTGGTTAATGTAGACGTAGTGATTCCAAAAAAAATATTTATTTTATTTAAATAATTTTACAAATATTCTATTTTTTACTTTTAAAATAAAAACTGACATTTTTCGAAAATTCATGGTTTTTGTCAAAAAACAGTTTCAAACCTTAATAAAATTCACAAATGTATTCATAAAAGTTATATGATCATTTATATTTAATAAAACTTAATTTAAGAATAATATTTTGTTAAAATATTATTTAATTAAAAAAATTCAATAAATCATCAAAATAGATTTCTTAATTGAATATTAACAAAAAATACTATTTGTGCTTTAGAAACTACTTACAAATTAACAATAACAAAATGAATGTATATTATTTGTTCTATACAAAAATAATTCACATAGTCATAGTGAAAGGTTCTTGTTATAAAACACCTTATAGAACTCACATATGACTTAAGGGTAAGGTGTGTGATGGTGATAGACTTTTGCGGTGGCTCAGATAACATCGCTCGGGTGTTAATCACTATCAACTTCCACTTCTCCCATAGGAGGTTCTGTTCAAGCTTAACATGTTAAAGATGAGCTTGAGATTGGTCAAGAGAGAAGCCCAGTGATGATACCTCCTTTCTGAGCTTCGATAAATGGGCTTCGTATGGAGAAATTCTACTGGATGAGGTCATCACTTCCTTTCTCTGAGTAAATTGGATTTTTTAATGCCCTGTATTTACACAAATCATGTGATCACTGTTCAACAGATATATTAGATTCGGTAAAAATTCATAAGGTTATTTTGAAATCCCAAATAATAAAACCAAAGAAGTGAATATGTCATATAAACATTTTACATAATAATAAATTTAATTAGATCAAGAAGAATTTTTACTGATAATTTTTTTGGTCGTTTCAATCTTACCCCTTAAGAAATTTCACCCTCAAAATTTCCTTTTCCCACACTAAAATAGATAATTGTAAATTGCTTCATCACTTCCTTTGATTCCCACATTGCTTCTTCAATGTTGTGGTTGTGGTACAACAACTTGACAAGGGGCATTTTCTTATTTTGTAGAACTTTTTCCCTACGATCTAAGATCTTCACCGGTTTCTCTTCATAAGAGATTTCATTCTGCAATGGTACCAAATCTAGATTGAGTACATACGAGGGGTCAGTTATGTACTTCTTCAAGAGTGATACATGGAATACATCATGTACTTGATATAGGTTCAGTGGAAGTGCTAGTCGATAGGTCACTACTCCACTCCGATCAAGGTTCTCAAGAGGACCGATGTAACTTGGAATATGATTTCCCTTCTATAAAAATCTCAAAACTCTCTTCCACGATGATATGCGGATGAATACCTTGTCTTCGACATCAAACTCTAGGTCTCATCGAAGATTATCATCATAGGTCTTTTGTCAACTCTAAGCATCTTTAATGTGTTGTTGGATGGTCTTAACATTCTCCACTATTTCATCAACCATTTTTGAAACTAGGAGTTTTCACTCCCCAACAACATCCCAACATGTCGTTGTTTTGCACCTCTTCCCAAAAAGGGCTTCATAAGGAGACATTTGGATGCTTGAGTAAAAAATATCATTGTAAGAGAACTCAAACAGAGGAATATGTTTATCTCATCCTTCTTTGAAGTCCATTGAGCATGATCTCAACATGTCTTCAAGTGTTTGGATAGTCCGCTCAGATTGGCCATCAGTTTGAGGATGATAAGTCTTATGGAAGTTCATATCCGTATTCAGAGCATTTTTAAGACTCTTACAAAACATAGAGGTGAATCTTGGATCTCAATCGAATACAATAGATAATGTTACTCCATGAATCCTTACCAAATTTATGATATATATCTATTCTAGTTGATCAAATGAGAAATCCTCTTGAATTTCAATGAAGTGTGCAATCTCTGTAAGATGATCCTCAACAACCTAGATAGTATTATTTATTTTGGATGTCTTCACAAGTCTGGTGACAAAGTCCATGGTGATGTTCTCCCATTTTCATGCTGGTATTGGAAATGGTTGCATCATCCCCTTAGACTTATGCCTCTCAGCCTTCACTTTCTTAAATACTAGGTGCTTTGATGTATACTCAGCAATATCCTTCTTCATGTTATCCCACCAGTAAATATCATGGAGATCGCGATAAATCTTTTTGTTTCCAAGTTGAATGGATAAATTATAACTATTTTCATCATCCAAAAGTTCTTTCTTTATCTCAGGATTTGATGTAACACGTAGTCTTTTCCCAAATCTGACAACTCCTTCTTCATTAACATTGAACTCCAAGGATTTCCCTTTTTTTGATATTTTCTACTTACTTCTGAATTTCCACACCATCCTTTTGACCATTATTTAAACTTTTCAAAAGAGACAGTTGAGAAATCATTTGTGAAAGGATTGATGATGTTCCCTTCTTTATGATTTTCATGTCCATCTTCATCAAATCTATGAAGATTTTATGGTTTTCAATTATCATCAATAATAAAATCACAAGGTCCTTTGTACGTCGATCATATTCCACCTTGTTCTCTTTCCCAGGGTGGTAATGTATTGAGAAGTCATAGTCTGTGATCAAATCTAACCATATTTGTTGGTGCATATTCAACTCTTTCTATGTGAATGTATACTTGAGGCTTTTGTGGTCCGTATATATTTTACACTTCTCCCCAAAGAGGTAATGCGACCAATTTTCAAAGAGAATATTACTATATCCAACTCTAGATCAAGTATTGGATAGTTTTGATCATGAATATTTATTTTCCTTGAAGCATAGGCAATGAATTTTTCATTTTTCATCAACACAGGGCTCATGCCCTTCTTCGAATCATCACTAAATACCACAAAAAATTCTCCAGTTTTTGGTAATGTGATAACATGTACAGTAATAAGCCTCCTTTTCAACTCCTTAAATATATCTTTTCATTCATCACTCCAATAAAAATATACTCCCATCTGAGTTAGCTTGGCAATATGGTTTGAAAATCGTGATAAATTTATCACAAATCAACAATAATATCTATCAAACCCCAAGAATCTTTGGATATCCATTACTGATGTTGGACTCATCCATCCATCAATTGTAGCTATCTTTTAGGGATCCACATATATCCCATTTCTTGTGATGATATGACATAATAATGAGACCTCCTTCAACTAGAACTTACACTTGTTGTACTTTTCATAGATCTTCTCCTTTCTCAAGGTCTCTAGTACTGTGATTAGATGCTATTCATGTCCCTCCTTGGTTTTGGAGTATATTAGAATATCATCTATGAAGACTAACAAAAAAATTTCTAGGTAATATATAAATAATATATTCATCAAGTCCGTGAAGATTTCTGGAGAATTAGTGACTCCAAAATTCATTACTATTAATTCACAGTTCATGTATATTATACGACAATCAGTCTTGGGGATATCCTCCTTCATCACCATTACATGGTAATATCCAAACCACCAATCCACCTTGGAACAGTATTTTACTTCACATAGTTGATTTAAAAATTCATCAATTTGTGGCTAAGGATACTGGTTCTTTATCTTGATTTTGTTGAGCTCACGATAATTAATGAAAATGCGCATTGACCCATCCTTCTTCTTGACGAAGAGGACTGGTGCCCCCCATTGTGAAGTACTTGGCCATATAAACCATTTATCTTGATTCTCATGTAGTTGTTTCTTCAACTCCTCATGAACCACAACAACCATTCTATATCAAGTCTTGGATATTGGAAATGCCCCGGATATAAGATCAATTGAGAATTCATCATCTCTTCTAGGAGGAAGACCATAAAATTCCTCGAGAAACACTTTAGCGAATTCCCTCATAATAAGCATGTATTCAAGGATGGTTTCTTCCTTAAGCTCAATAATTTGCACAAGATACATGCACTCATAGGTTAATAACATCTATTCTTTTAGATAATCATTCTAAATAATATTCATCCTCCTCCTTGCACTTGTACATAATCAGGGGTCGATTCACTAGATGAAGAGTGATTTCCATCACACAAAAATTTATGTTGGATTTATATAAGTAAAGTCAATCTATGCCAAGAATTAAATAAAATTCCACCATAGGGAGTATGATGAGGTTTTCTGGGAAGTTCAATCCACAAATTATGATAAGGGAGGAGTTATATTCATGGGATGCAATGATTTCCCCATTTTCTGTTCTCATCAACATCATTACATCCATGATTTTTGGTTGTTTTTGGATTGTTATATTAAACTCTCAGGATATAAAATAATGATTAGAACCATAATAAAAAATTATGTTCTCTATTATTGAATGAATAACTAGCATAACTATCACCACATCATTGTCGAGGTTCACTTTGGTGGTAGTGATGGAAAAATATCACCCTTTCTACCATGGAGGTTGTTGGTTGCCTTCGAAAACCCTGACCTTAAGGAAATGGTTTACAATGTGCCCTGGTTTTTTATATTTTATGTAATGAATGATGCATTGAGGGTCGCATAGAGCATTTATCTCCTCTCTCACAGATGTGGGTTTTTATTGTCGGTAGTCAATGGCAAGGTGCCCTTCTCTTCCACACCTAAAGCATTTCTTCATCCCCATTAGGTAATTTCTGAGGTTCTTTTTTCCACATATTTCAAATGTGGGGTGTTTTATTTTCTTAGAATCAATAGATTTATCCATTGGACCACCAAAATTTAATTCCACCTTAAACTTATTATCAACATGATACCCCTGAGATTCTATGATCTCTATTTGGAATTTGTGGGTACATCTGACAATTTCCTCATAGATCTCGAAGTCACGGATCGTTAGGGATTTCTTTAGGATAGGTTTTAGCCCACCAAAGAAGTATTCAACCTTGCATTCTTGGGGTAACAACAAAGCCAGAGGAATATCGTGTAAGCCTTATGAAGTTTTACTCGTATGCTCTGATGGATTCATTGTCTTTTTCCTTGAGGGATAGGAGGTCCCTTTCCGTCTTAATTCATAGGGTGCGAGGAAAATATATTTCAAAAAACATTTTCAAGAAATCCTTCCATTCCAACACCTCTATCTACTCCCCATGCATCATTTTTTTGATCAATGTACACCATTGATCAGCTTCACCCTCCATAAGATAAGAATCCAAATGAACCTTCACTTGTTCAGAACAATGAATGATGTAAAAGATCTTTTCAATGGAGTTGATACATTTTTCAGCTATTGAGGGATCAGATGACCCATTAAAATATGGAGTCCTCTGTCTCATGAATCCCTCTATTTTGACTTGTTCTTTATTAGGGGGTGTTGAATGAACCTTTTAACCCTTTTTTATATTCAAAACTTGAGTTAACTAAGAGATTATCATGACAAAGTTTGTGATTCCCTCTCCCATCGGATTGGGCATCTCATTAGAACAGTTGTCACATTGATCTTTGCATCAGTTTTTAGCCCAATTCCTCATATTATCGGCCATTGGCTAGAATAAAAGTAAAGATAGGGGCAACACATAAAGGGTAATCCAAATAAAAAAATGAATGACTTATAAATTACTTTTATTTCCTTAACATATGAATTTATAAGCATCAATCTATGTTATCCATGATCTACTTCCCAACATATATTCCTAGGGACATTTTTTATTCCCTTAATAAGGGTTCATATTATGATTATGAATTTACCGAAGCATATCCCTCGGGAGTGTCGTAACCAAGAGTGCAGAAAGGCTTGTTGTCATGCACCAGTTCCCTTTCGAGTCTAGCTCAAATTGGTGTTTTTGGGTTTTACCCCTAGATACATCTATGCCAGAGCCGCCTCTGCCAGCTCGTATCTAGACAAGGATTTATTTTCATGAAAAACCTCTTACTCAATAATCACCAAAATTTAGGTATGTTTTTATTATAATTAGTTTTATCCTTAAGTCTTTTACTGCGGTTTTCTAATCCTAATCCCCAAAATAATTAAACCAATCCTCTGATACAAAATATAACAACCCCACTCTTTATTACACACTTTAACAAGATTTATTACATAAAAATGCACTTAATAAAAATTTGAGGATAAATAGGTCTAGTGTCTTGGAAAATTATGAACATTACATGAAAACTTAGAACATAAAACACAACATCTTTATTGAATACTTCTTTTACATGACCACAACAATCCATTGTACTTAGCATTGCATGAGATAACCTGAGGACATGCATAAGAAAAGAGTGAGCTATAAATCCAAGTAATGGAGTGAACAAGGAATAAAATGATGAATATAGTACATGTTAGTAAATAGGAAAATCAATGGATAAGAATATAAAGATTAACATAAATTCATGATATAACATGATTATCATAACATGGAAATGTGGCATCAATATTTAACATGATATTAGAATGAGCCAAGGATCATTGCACATGGATCATGAGTAAACCCTTACTGAACTTTAATTAGAATGATTAAACCCTCATTTAACTTTGTGTATCAGGATACTAATATTTACCCAATGCATTGGAGCACTATCAGGGTGTACCCTTCTTAATCATCTCATTTCATGCAAAAGTGTTTCACGTGGATCATATGACATGGATTCATTAAATATCATCATTTATTCCATGATAAAGGAATGTGGAATTAATACATGAAACTATATAATCAATATGTAAATGTTTATACAGTTGAATACCCTTGATAGAGAAATGGGAATGGTATTCACTTCACAATGACTTGGTTGGGAAAATCGCAGTGCAGTTTCTGCTGCATAACGGCGCAACCTAATAATTAGTAAAAAATGGTTTATGATAGATAAATGGGTATCTCATAATATTTACATGAAATGGAATGTAATGGGTTCATATAGATACATGTCCTAACATTTTTAATTGAATTTAGATTCATAATAAAAAATAATTTATTGAATGTAAACGGGGAGAGAGAAATACCTTGTAGAATTTTGGCATGGTAACAGGTGTACATCGGAGGAATTAATGAGAGATAAAGGGGTATATAATCATTAAAACATAAGGAGGGAAGTATTTTGAAGGTGTTAAATCATACCCAACAATTTTTAATTGAAAATAAAAAGGTATAAAAACATTAAAAAAGTTGGACAAAAGTGAGAGAGGAAGAAATCCCTTACTTGGAAGTGTCATCCCAAAGGCTTGGGAGAGGCTTGAGATAGGCTTCATGGGAGATTGGGGAGACTTAGTAACTTTATAAAGAGAGGAGAGCAGGGGAGAGATGTGATAAAAGTTTTTTTTAGTGAAGAGGAGTGGGAGCTCGGGTGGTTTTATATAGGAAAAGATCGGGAATTATTTATTATTTTGGTTTCGGACACCATACATTAAACTATTCAAAACCACAAACCAACCCATGATTTTTGACAATGGTTTCTACAATAGGGGAGTGGAAAAAATTATTTTATAAGGCCAATATCCTAAATTCTTAAAATATTTTTCTTTATTATGTGTAGGTGAGTCACACTCTCAATGAAATCAATTTAAAAAGATAAAATGTTTTATAAGTCTGGGAGGGTCCACTAAGGCACCATAAAATTAATAAAAGAAATCTAAAATCACATAATTTTAATGTTAAAACATATATTGGCCTAAATTTTTTTTATTATTTTATTACATCACTATTGGGTCATTATGATGTCATAAAACACATTATATATTAAAATGGTATTTAATTTTTACCCAAAAATTCAACTGTCTCAAAAAAGTATGAAAAATACACCATTGGATAATTTTGATGCCCTGATTCCAGAAATAATATTAATTTTATATAAATAATTTTCTAAAAATTTGAATTTTTACTTTTAAAATAAAAACCTATATTTAACAAAAATTCATGGGTTTTGACAAAAACAGCTTTCAAACCACAATAAAAATTACAGTTGAATTCATAAAAATTATACGATAATTTGTATTTAATAAAATGCAATTTAGTAATATTATTTTATGAAAATATTATTTAATTCAAAAAATACATTAATTCTAAAAATATATTTCTTAATTGAATATTAACTAAAAATACTATTTGTTCTTTAAAAAATGATTTACAAAGTTACAATACTAAAAATGAATGTTTATTATTTGTTCTATACATAAATAATGAACATAATAATAGTTTTGGGTTTTTGTTAAATAACCCCTTATAAGTCCCGCAAATGACCTAAGAGTAAGGTGTGTGATGGTGACAGACTCTTGGGGTGGCTAGGATAACATCACTCGGGTGGTAATCTCTATCAAATTCTAATTCTCTCATAGGAATTTCTGATCGAGCTTAAAATGTTGAAGCTCGGCTTGGGCTTGGTCAAGAGTGAAGCCCAATAATGCTACCTTCTTTTTCAGCTCTCACAAATGGGCTTTGTATAGAGGAATTCTACTGGATGAGGTCATCGCTTCTTTGTTCTGAGTAAATTCGATTGTTTAAAGTCATATATTTATACTAATCATGTGATCACTATTCAATGGCTATATTAGAAATGGTAACAATTCATAACTGTATTTTGAAATCTAAAATCATAAAACCACAGAAGTTAATATTTTATATAACCATTTTACAAAATAAGAATTTTAATTAGATCAAGAGGAATTTTCATTGATAAAATTTTGGGTCGTTACATCAAACCTCATATATAATAAATTTATATTTATTATTAATTTATTCCAAAAAAATTTAATCACTTATAATATCACATATCGTCCACTTATAATATTTCAATACCATTTTTTATAATTATTTATTAAAATCCTCGTTTTCGGGTGAGGGGGATTTTATTTTTCATATATGTTTTAGGTTGGGGATTTTGGTTATTTCACTTTGATCATGGTTACATCATCTACATAATATTAATCATGTCATAAGTATCATATTTAATCATTATATTCAATTTTTATAACACTTTATATAAAGTGGGTATGAAAAATAAACTACATCACTTCATGCACAACTAGAAATTGAAGAATTTGAGATAAGGTTCCATCACAAATGACATGTTGCAGAAAATGGTATCGAAAATAGTTTTTTATGGAAAACCATAACAAAAAAAAATGATTTTCCATGGCAGCCCTTCCTATAACAAATAGTTTATCCGAGGTTTTTAAAACCCCCTTTTGTGACAACCCATCACAAAAAAACATAAAAAAATTAAAAAAATTTAATAATAGTAAAACTCATTAAAATAATAATAATAATAATAAAATAATAAAATATTAAAAAATAATAAAAATAATAAAAAATAATAAAATAAATATTTTTTTTAAAATATTACAACAATAATAAAAAATTTTAAAATTTAAAAATTGGAAATTTAAAAAATAATAAAATAATAATAAAATAATAATAAAAACACATTATTCCTAACAATATTAAATAATAAATATAATAATAAATTATATATTAATAATAAAATAATAAAATAATAAAAAATAATTAATGATTAAAAATAACAAAAAATTTATAAAATAAAAAAAATAAAAAAACACTATATTCGCAACAATATAAAAAAGCACAATATAGAAATGTTAATATATGGATTAAAAAAAATATTTTAAAATTTTATTTTCAAATGTTTATTAGAAAAAGTATGTTAATCACTGATGGGGGATTCATCGAGAAGAGATGGAAGTGCTAGAGGAGCTGGTGGATGGAAGTCCATCCCTAAACCATGAATAAGACATCTCATGTACTCCATCGTTTTGTCATGATGCTACTGCAACCATTGATGCATCTCCTCCTCCTCCTACGACTACTACTACTACTATCAATAGAGATCTGTTTCTTCCCAATACATGGTCACTATAAGCTCACCCTAAGATCGTACATTCTCCTCATACTATGAAAAAAATGATGATGATTCTATATGATATCCTCTCCAGTGGCACAACAACATCACAATGGTACCATAATAACTCCAAAGCATTAATCAAGAGTTGATAACAACAACTATACTCTTCTCTATGTTATATATAGTTTCTTTCATCCACACTGCATCATCAAATCATGTTGCACTGGAGGTCTGATCCACAGTCTTTGACTAACTCTAATCATGAGTCTAAGACATTGAGGCTTCATATGACTCCTTCAATTACAATTTAAATTTAAAATTGTTGAAATTTTATTTCTAGTTTATTTTAAAACACAAAAAATACATTATACTGACCAAAATATTATACTGGAAATCCCCACTAATCTCCCCATTGATATGATTGATGTAAATTCTCATATAAATGTTTAACTATGTAATATCGGGTTGTTCAAATTACTATATAAGTATAAAATAAATAGTTGACATTTAATATTATATAAATTATTAAAAAAAGTAATTAACAAATGTTTTCAATGTGTACTGAATGTATCACTACCAACATGATGCATCACCTCTTATCTCCCCCAGTTCTGTCAGCCTAATGATGCTCCCATATAAATAGTATCTTCTATCGAATATAAATATTATCCATCACTATATTCAGATTAGATATAATATTGTCAGTGGGCATAGAAAGACTGATGAAAATCTATGAATCCAAATTTCCGCATTGTTGTACTCATATTGTGAAAAAACTGATTGGAACACTCACACATACAACCCTCTTATGTCACCCATATAGAGTCTCGAATGGTATCATAAACGAGATATCAAAAACCCTAAAAATAATTAATAATATTGATTTATTAATTAAATAAATTTCAAAATAATAATTATATATTTAATTACCATCCAATGATCAAACATGAGGTGATGACATCAATGGTAATATGAACCCATGTAACTCATGATTTAGAAAAATAATTTTACAATATAGAACTTCCCTGTACAACTACTATATATGAACAGATATGAAAAAAGAGAACAAATAATCATTTAATTAGTATATAAATACATTAATGAAAAGTAATGAAATCTAACTAAAATACACAACTAAACATACCTATGCATGCTTGGATCAAACGGAAGATGTGGACGTCGCTCGAGGATGGGGTCAAGAATCATCAACCTTGCCAGACTGCAACCCCTCCGAGTCATCATTAAACCACTGACAGTATGAGGTTCAGATGATGTACCATCAGGCTCATCATCAAGTAGCATGTCATCATCTAACTCACGAATTATATCAGAGAAATATTCATCATCCATCTGAAACACGAAATGACTGTTATCAACATATAACTGAAAACAAGTATTATATATGGATATATATTATTTAGGAACAAGAACAATATTCAATTATGTAATTATTTATCCTTCTCTTCATATATTATGGTTTCAATAGATTTATATTCCTCCTCAGTATCATCAATTTCCATGGGAGTTTCATAATCATCATCTCTTGCTATTTCAAATCCACCTATTACATCAACAACATCATTTCCTCCATCGACCCATAACTATGGGGAGTTGTCATTCATATTTGTTTCTTTTCATAGAAAATATGGATTCTGTGTTGTCTCTTGAAAGATTTCAATTCCTTATACTTTAATGGAACCACATTCACTTTTGATAAAATTATTTTAATGATATTTGATTTTAATTATGCACCACCAATCACTCAACACTTTTGAAGCAACATAATTATTTTTAAAATACATTTGACATGCCTGATGGGATAATAAAAATGGTTCATTTACTTCAATAAGGATTTTATATTTAATATCAATGATTCCATGTAATGGATGAAAACATAATCCTATATCAGTATCCAACCAATGACCTTTAATCATCGTTACATAATCCTATCGCAGAAAACATAGTTCAATTATTTCATCTAACATGCCATAAAAGTCAACTTCACTTTCTCTATGATGAGATCCTCTCAAGAAAACACCACTATCCATTTTTTTTGTTTCCCCATATGCATGTGTAGTAAATTTAAAACTATTAACCGCATATGGATGGTAATATTTAACCATTTTGGATTGTGAGTTACACAATACACAAAATCGATTATCAATTTTACCAGCATCTTGAGATAATTGAAAATTTTCAAAACAAATATCAATATAACAAGTAATAAATTTATTTTATATGTTAAACCACAAACAATTTACTTTATTAGTTTTTGAAATGTGTAAGAATAATTATTTTTCTAACGTTCATCATGAGCATCTACTGTAATTTGTAGAAATTGTTTCTTGATATGACTATCATATAATCTAAAATAAAATAAAAATAATTTAATTAAAAAATGTAAAATAAATGATATGGGTAGTCACTATAAAAATGTTTCATTTCTTCATAGTAAATCAGAACCCATATATGAGGCTTGTGAATTTCATCAAAAGAAATCCATAATTCCTGAACTCTACAAAGTCTATGTTTAGGCTAATATAAAACTGATATTTGATTTCCCATTTAATCATAAAAATTTCCTTTATTACAGACCATGTATTTATGTTTTGAAGGATATTCAGATTGAGAATAATGATTGTAAAATAATTTAATTTCCTCCTACAAATAAGCTTATGCAATTTATCCTTCAACCAATGCTCTGTTACATACATTTTTCTTCAATTTATTCATGCATCTCTTGAATTGGTGGATCCATCAGAACTATACTAGACATCTGAAAATTTTTTCATATGGAAAATGTAATATCACATCTTCTATTAAATCAAATACAGTCACTAGGAAAAGTTTTTCAATTTACATATAATTAAAACAGCAACTTCATGAAGTCAACTTAGTGCATCATAGTCTGTTTTCATCAGAAAAATGGCTTGTAAAAAATATAATATTTCTGTTAGATCATCCCAAATCATAGAATTTAGAAAACCTCTAAATCAAATTGGTAGAAGTATTTCTATTATTACATGATAATCATGATTTTTTAGTTCAGTAATATAACCATTTCTGACACGTCTAGACAAGTTTGAAAACATTACCACCATGAAGCCCCAAATTTTTAATCCATTGACAAAATAATAAATGATTTTCCTTGGAAACTGTACAGGGTTATTTTGGATTCATTAACTTCTATGAACTATCTTTTTAAAAAATTTCAAGTTATAGTTTCCAGAAAATCTAGGTAAGATGAAATCATACCTTTACATTACCTTTGTTTTTACTAGGCATGTAAAATAGTGTGTAAAATATATTACCAAAATAGTTTTCTCAATATTCATGAAATAAAACTTATGATCGACCAAAAACTCAAACCAATATGTAATATCCCAAAAATAATCCCCTTATCCAATTATGTTCTTCCCCAAAACCATTTATTTTTATAATTTATAGTTAGTCCAAATGTAATGGGAGGTAATTAATAAACAATAGATTATAACTAAATATGTGATATAATTTCTATAGGTTCATTTATTTCAATTGCACCTTTTCTGAAATGATTTTCATTCCTCCAAAAAGGATGTTGAGTTGAAAGGAATATGCGATGACAACAAAAAAAAATGTTATCTACCATTGCTGAGAATAAACACTTTATTGTCTCCCATATAGTATGAACATTATTTTGGATCATGTTTACTCCATCTTGATAACATGCCATATTTCAAGAAGTCACTAATTGTCCACATCAATGCAACATTCATTAAAAAATTATGTTTCACAGAATCATCATATATACCAACACCATTATTCCACAACAAATTAAACTCATTAGTAAGTGGATTAAAATAAATATTGATATTTTTTATGCCCTGGAATTAATATGTTCAAAACGATATATGGATTATTCATCAAAATCTAAGAAGGTAAATTGTACGAAGTTATCGAAACAATCCAATAATAATATTCACTACCATAAGAACCAAATGGATAAAAATGATCAATAGAAATACCCAATAATATGTTTCATGATTCTGAAGAAAAATATGTATGCACTTGATCAAAATGTTTCCATGAATAACAATCCTCATCATATTTTAAGCTTTTACCAGTTCAAATATTGGATTTTTTTCATGAAATCAATGACTTTGTGTTCTAAGAGCTAAATTAATACTACAATCAAGGTGTAAGTTGGAAAAAACTCAACTATTTTATAGTAATCAACCCAGAATTCCCTAGTTGGTCCTCTTTATACTTCGATTGTCCACATGTAAGAAAACTAACTAATGTTTCATTTTCACAATATCATAAGATGTAATAATTTGAACATGCATGAATCTTTTGATAAAAAATTTCCAAATTATGAACTAGCATCTTACCCTCATAATAATTTTTAAGAAACACATTTTCATCAGGTAATAGAGATTTAATGAAATATATTTTCTTATCAAAACATCTATTTGAAATTCCATTATCATCTTTAATATCCATAATTTTTTTAACCACTTTAAATTTTCTTATATTGCAACCAGGATATAAGGTATCCTCAACAGACATCAATAACTAATAAAATTATGATTGTTCCAACTCCGGAGTTAAATCAATATCATCATGAGTTTCAGTTTGTTGAAAAGAATGAATAGGCACATCATTTGCTAAATTTTGAAATCTTGATGGATCTAGAACAAAATTATTCGTATCCTATGTAGAACTACGGTCACCAATTTGATACCAGAAAACACAATCTTTTGAAAAACCAAGACTCAATTTATAAGATCTACATTGTCAAAGGTTTCAAACATCATTAGATAACATTTATTTCACGAACACATAATTTTCCCTTCTGAAAAAAATTCTGTTGTTGATGAGGAAAATGATAAAAAATATTCAACACCCTCAATATATACAAGATTTATACCAAAACCTTTTGATTCCTATGATGATTTATCCAACAACGATCAGGTAATAACTAATTCTTTCAACTAACTTGTTCCATATTTCTAT
This sequence comes from Viscum album, assembly GCA_963277665.1. Taxonomy (NCBI): domain Eukaryota; kingdom Viridiplantae; phylum Streptophyta; class Magnoliopsida; order Santalales; family Viscaceae; genus Viscum; species Viscum album. The sequence goes on from OY728135.1 coordinate 1,155,075,144, forward strand.
AAAAAAAATATTCACTAAATAATATTTTATTATTAGTTTTATATAATTAAAACACGATCCAAAAAAAGAATAAAATTAAAAAAATTTGAATTTAATTTTAATTACCAATAATTATTACTAATTATTTATGATTATTACTATTTGTTATTAATTATTACTAATTAAAACTAATTAATACTAATTAATACTAATTATTAGTAATCATTTCAAATTGTTACAATTTATTACTAATTATTACTAATTATTACTAATTATTAATAATTATTACTAATTACCATTAATTTTTACTAATTTTCACTATTTTTCATTAGTTCTACTACTTTTTACTAGTTATCACTAATTATCACTAATTGTAACTAATAGATACTGATTAGAATTAATGAATAATAACAATTACTAATTATTTATAATTATTACAAATTCTTAATAATTACATCAAATTATTACTAATTGTTACTAATTACCACAACTTATTAGAAATTGTCACTAATTACCACTACTTTTTTAATAAATATAACTATTTTTACAATTTACCACTAATTACTAGTAATTAACACTAATTATTTCTAATTACTACTAATTACCACTAATTATTAATAATTATTAGTAATCATTACTAATTATTACTAATTATTACTAATCATTAAAAATTATGAATAATTACCACTAATTATTAAAAAAATTTACTAATTAGAATTAATTTTTATTAATTATCACTAATTATTACTAATTATCTCTAATTATCCTTAAGTGTTGCTAATTATTACTAGTTATTACTAATTAATACTAATTATTAAAAACTTTTACTATTTTTACAAATTATTACCAATTATTATAAACTACCTCTAATTATTACTACTTAATACTAATTACCACTACTTATTAATTATTATTACTAATTACTACTAATTATTACTATTTGTTACAAATAATTACTAATTGTTAGTAATGGTTGTTAATTATTGTTAATTGTTACTAATTGTTATTAATTATTATTAATTATTACTAATTATTACTAATTATTACTATGTAACTCTAATTAATACTAATTTTAGTTAATATTCACTAATTAAAGTTAATGTTTTCTAATTACTGTTAATTATAACTAATTACCATAACAATTACTAATTACCAGTAATTTTTAATAGTTATCATTAATTTTGACTAATTATCGATAATTTTTACTAATCAAAGCTAATTATTAATGATTACCATTAATTATAACTAAATATTTCTAATTTTATATTATTATTTGTAAGAACTCAGATCTTATTTTCAGGTATGTTTTCCTTTCTGGTCGTTTTTTAAGAAAAGATGTTGTTCAAGAAATTTTTGAAGTACACGCCCTGTACTTTATGAGTACACACCGTGTACTCAGTTGCCATAGGTAGCCATGTGCTGGTTGTGTAGCAGCCATGCACACGACCATGTGGGGGTGACCAAGAGGCTGCTTAAAGCGGAGTATGGAAATGGTGAGTACCCTCCATGTACATCAAAATTACACGTTTTGTACTTTTTTTTCATTAAACACACTGGGGTCGCATATAATTGCCATAAATCTCTCCTTCTAGGTCTCGTTCGACCGAGAGCTCTGTACAACCATAGATCTTTGACAAACCCCCTGAGCGAGCATCCGTCCTCTGAATCAAACATAGTCGGTTGCGTTGGAATCACATCTGTGAGTTATGTCCTCTCCTAGAGCATAATCTTCTGTTTCCCCCTCTTTCGTGAGTTATTGTTGGTTGAACTTTTTATACATTTTCATAGATCTATGGTGTTCTAAGGTAATTCAAGCCTCTAGGTTCATGTATATTGATCTCCCAATTCCAAGGTTGGTGGTCTGTGCCTTTCTATTGAATGTCTTTGAGTATTATGTAAAAATTTGCCCAAAACCCATGAACGGGGTATTGTACCTTTACCATTTTAGCCCAATTGTTTGTCTACTATGATTTTATGCTTAAGTAGATGATATTTGACTATGAATAGGGTGAATTTCTGTGCATTGGATGTGTTTCCCATTCTTGTTTTTCCTGTTTTGACCCTTTGGGTATAGTTTGCCTATTGGGTGGCTGTTTACTTTCCCATGCCTAGTATTGTAGGATGGTGTGGCTGTTGTTCTATTATGCTGTTATGTTGTAGAATTCTATCCAAGTAGTTCTTGAGGGTTCCCTTGGCCAATACGCGCAACGACACTTGCTTGACATACATAGGGCTGTGTGAACATGATGTATAGACCATAGGGAGAATGGACGTAAGGGCTTCTCCAGAGTGTATTTCCTAGTTACGATGTGAGACCAATAGGGGGAATTGACATTGAGTGCTTCCTTAGAGAGTCTATAGTTCCTCGATATGGTCCATAGAGGGAATGTGACGTAGGTTCTTCCCTATAGCACCTTTAGTTATGATACGAGACTATAGGGGGAATTGATGGTGAGTGCTTCCTCAGAGAGTGTATGCTTAAGATGAACAAGAGGGGTTAGACTGAGTGTACTGCCCAGAGGGTTTCTTGTACTTGTTTGGTAAGACCGCATGGGATAGGCTGTGGGTACTTCCCAGAGGGTTGCCTGTTTATGTTTATCTGCATGGTTAGTTGTTGATTGATCTTGAAACAGTGCGTTGTTTACTATTGAGTACCTTCCTGTTTACTATTTCCTGTACTTTTACCTGCTATATACTCACTAAATTTTAGGCACAGATATCATGATGGTTTCCTGATGGGATTTAGACTCACACCCTGTTTCTTCCATGCTTTTGGGCCCAAACAGATTTTATTGTTGCAGGTATAGACAAGGGCAAGCACCCTTCTACTTCAAGTACATGACATGCTTTGGAGCAGGAGAGCACAAGACCAAGCTTAGGCTCGCGATGCTGTGGAGATGATTACTATTTTTCTTTTGTACTTGGTTTAGTACTGTATTTCAGCATTGTGCTTTTTTCGCTGCTTTCCTAGACATATGTATTAGGAATCATTTTATATATGTGCTCCAGTTTATTCTCTCAGTATTCCGTTGTTTATTTTTGTATGATATTATTACTGCTTCTGCTCTTGAATGTATTTTTTTATTTCTGTTTTGTACTCTGCCAATTAAGGAATATTTTCCCCACTATCACACCCAAGGCCCTCGCTGCTAGTCAGCAGCCTATGGCATTCAGGGAAATGTGCTTTAGGCCATGTGACAAACTGGGTACGGAGCACCTCTGGGTGGCTTCCGAAACCGGGACATTACAAAGTGTTATCATAGAACGTTTTATTTTCTTCTTGAAAAACTGTTTGGATCCTATAACCAGGGATAGGACAAAATAGGAACTTGGTAATAAGCTGTGCCCAGGAGTAGCTAAACTGTGTACAGGGAAAAGCTAATCTACCACGTTTATTGAAATTTTCTAGTTTTTCAATTTTACAGTTGATTTTATTTCACCATTGGGTGATTCACATGTTTCGTGTTGTTACCATTGACGTTATTGAGGATCTATTTCCATTGTAACCCAGTGAGATGAGGGTATGCCATCTCATGCATCATATAGGCACTTGTTGGAAATCACATGTAATGCATTCTTTCCATTCCATCTAGGGTTCATTAGCAATTGAATGTTGTTGTGATAGATGTTGTGTAGAATATGCATGATGTTGTTATATATGCCTTGATAAAATACCTATTTTTTGATAGGATATTGTTTGTATAAGTCTTTGTCTGAATGAGTGCCAAATTTTGGTTTTTGAGGTGTTATGGGCCCTCAGGGACTGAAACTTGGTAGATCATTGACTTGTTTACCTTGTTATAACATGTATAAGATGTAAAGATTTGATTTTCAGGGAGTATGGGCCCTCAAGGATCATAATTTGGTACCTTTAATGTTCGTTTTAGTTTTTTTCTAGGTTCCGAAGTAGTTTCTGATACTTATTATCTAGAAAAACCCAGAATATACCCCGTTTAGTTTTGACTACACGCCTTATGTTCTTTTTTTCGGGAAGAAACTGTTTTTCTTAAGTACATGCCATGTACCTTATGTACACACTGTGTAGTCTCTAACCATTTCATAGGGTGTGTGGGCAGAGACACGGGATAATGAAATTTTTGTGGGAACATGTCGTGTGCTAGTTTTGCACGCCGTGTGGTGTTGACCCTGCATCCGCCTGTGTGACTAACAACATAGATAGATAAATCTTCAGTTATACACATCATGTCAGGATTGAACACTCCGTGTAGTGTAATCCTAGGAACCCGACCGTGTAGCTAACAACACGGGTTAGTGTAGTCTCTTCTTAAACATGTCTCGTCCACCTGGAACACGTCGTGTAGTGTGAGCCATGTACCCGTCTATGTCACTAACAACACGGGTCAGTGAAGCTCGTCTTGTACACGCCATGTTTTCCTTGAACACAATGTGTAGTCTTGTATTAGGAGAGTTGTGTGGATTAACCATGTACAAGGACTCAGGCTGGGGAAGAGGATTCAGGTACACATCGTGTGTTAAGACAACACGTCATATGTGTGGGGTGATACATGACCAAGGTTGGAAAAAGTACACGCCCATTTGAATGACTTAAGGGAACACGCCGTGTAGGGTTTATACATGCTGTGTGGACATGTTTTGTAAAACTTGAATGTTTTATTTCTCTTGTTACCTTATTACACTTCTATGTTTCAGTCCCTATTAATCTTGATCTAAGGTGTGCGTCTGACCAAGTAGTGTCATGCCACTGAGACGTCCTCCGGTTGTCTACCAGTTATAGGGCAGTGATCAGACGCCAAACACGACTGATGAGGGACTTCACAGAGATCCTCCTATTGTGCCAGTCTTGGCACCAGTAGTTATACCTAATATCGGTGCTAATGCATAGTTTAAGGAAGTCTTAATGAGGAAGATGAAGACTTTTAAGGGAGCACCGCCTCCTGCCCCGTCGATGGCAGATTTGAAGTGGGTTTTCCAGCAGCAACATCCTCCAACTTTCTCAGGGGAAGTATGACCTCAGGCTGCAGAGTTATGGATTGAATCCATGCTGATGATCTTTGAGCATCTAGAGATGCCTCTAGAGAGGATGGTCAAGCTCTATACCTATATGCTTCGGGACTCCTCCAAGAGGTGGTGGGATGTGATCTCACAGGTGATACACCAGCAGGTTATTGCGTGGGATGAGTTTCAATGAATCTTATATGATTAATTCTATTCGGAGACCCTGAGGGCCAATCGAGCCTGGGAATTTATGAGTCTGGAGCAGGGTACTCTTTCTGTTATAGAGTATTCCTCACGCATTACCGTGCTGCAGCGCTTCACGCCTATTCCATGAGGTGATCAATTATTCATAGAAAGGAAGTTTGAGGATGGTCTTATGCACAACATCCGTTCATAGGTGAACATATTCAGGTTTACTTCTATCACTTCTATCATCAACCAGGCGCTTATCATAGAGCGTAACCTGAGGGATTTCGGAGTTGTGAGCCAGGGCATCTCGGAATATGAAGTTAGCATCCCTCTTACTGACAGCAGTAAGCACCACAGGGAGTCTTCGTGCAGTGATCCAATGAGGCGAGACACATATTATGGTATCCAATTGGTGTGCTACTAGTGCATAACGTGCGGAAATACGAGGCCACATTGCCCGAAAGACCTAGTGGAGTGCTGATCATGTGGAAAGATGGGTCACCTTCAACACTTCTGTCAGATATTATCACCAGAAGCTGGTGACATGGGTTCTTCTATAACTCCGCGTTCGGGAGCAGCACCGCCAGTTTCTCACCAGTCTGGAATATGGAGTTCTACTGACCATTGAGGCTGATGTGGAGGTCGTGTTCGTGGTTGTCAGTTGCCGGTCTTTCAACGACAACAGAGTAGATCGGCTCAGGGTAGTCAAGATGGGTCACAGGGCCGTGGAGCAGGCCAGACCTTTGCAGTGGAGCAGATCCTGCAAGAGCTATATCCTGGACCTTCTATAGTTTGAGGTACGATCCTCGTTGCCTTAGTTTTATCTTCAACTCTTTTTGATACATGGGCTTCTCATAGCTTTATATCTATTTCTGTTGTGGAGAGCCTTGGGCTCTGAATCTTTTATTCTACTGATATTTTGACACTAGACACTACGTTGGGGACTAGAACGACTAGTGTACATCAGTGTAAGGAGTTCCCTCTAGAGGGTGGTGGGTGTCACTTTTTATGGGATCTCTATGTCCTAGAGATGACAGGATATGATGTCATTCTCAGAATGGATTGGATAGTTCCCTTCCAGGCTGTCGTCGACTGTTATTGCCACAGGGTCAGTTTTATATCACCAGAGGGTGGATCTTTGATTCATAAGGGTGAGTGGGATGTCCAGAAGAGTAGGGAGGGTCTAGAGAATCATGGTTTAGGAGGAGTTATAGCCCAGATTTCTAGTTTATATCTGGATGATTAGGGGACTTCACAGATAGACTTTCCTCCAGTGGTCGATCGTTCCAAGGACGTCTTTCTAGAGGACTTTTCAGGTTTTTATCTGGAGCGAGAGGTGTAATTTTCTATTGATCCCGTGATAGGAGTGGCACTGGTGTCCACTCCTCTTTATAGGATGGATACACTAGAGTTTCAGCAGCTCAAGAAGGAGTTGGAGGAGTGGTATGAAAAGGGTTTTACTTGACCAAGTACATCTCCTTGGTATTTTCCTATCCTGTTTGTGATGAAGAAAGATGACACCCTCATACTTTTTGTGGATTATCGAAAGTTGAACCAGTTGACAGTCAAGAATCGATATCCTTTACCAAGGATTTCTGATCTCTTTGATCTGCTTCGAGGAGCCTGGGTGCTCTCGAAGATTAAATTGAGGTCTTTTGATCATCAGTTGTGTGTTAGACCATCTGATATACCTCTCACAACCTTCTGGAGCAGGTATGGTCTATACGAGTATATGGTTATGCCGTTCGGTCTCATGAACGTGACTGTAGTGTTCATGGAACTGATGAACTGAGTGTTCCATCTATACTTGGATTCATTCATGGTTGTCTTTGTGGATGATATCTTGGTGCACTCTCACACTTGAAATGACCATGATACCCATCTTGATAGCATTCTGAGTACACTGAGAGAGCATCAGTTATATGCTAATCTCCCAAAATGCCACTTTTGGATGGATCATATTCACTTTTTGGGTCAAGTTATATCAGAGAAAGGAGTGTTAGTAGACCCAGAGAAAATGAGAGCAGTAGTTTCATGGGAGCAGCAGAAGAATGTCATTGAAGTGCAGAGTTTTATAGGGCTGGCTGGATACTAAATACATTTCATTCAGTAATTTTCACGCTTAGCAGCACCACTGACGGGTCTGAATAAGAAGGGTGCGATGTTCTTATGGTCAGATTCTTGTGAGTCTGCATTTCATGAGATGAAAGAGAGGTTAACTTCAGAACCGATACTAGTATTTCCAGAGTCGGGCAAGAGCTATATTGTTTTTTTGATGCTTCAGGTATCGGGCTAAGAGCTGTGAATATGCAGGGATATGGAGTCGTTGCGTATGGGTCTCGACAGTTGAGACCACAGGAGAACAATTACCCGACGCATGATATAGAGTTGGTTGTTTTTGTTCATGCTTTATGCTATTGGAGACATTATCTTCCGGGTGAGTATTTTGTGGTTTTCTCCAAACACAAGAGTCTCAAGTACATCTTTACTCAGCGTGATTTGATCTTGAGGTAGAGAAGGTGGGTTGAGTACCTTCAGTCTTTTGACTTTGAGGTTGCCTAAATGCCTGGGAAAGGCAACACAGTGGTGTATGCGTTGAGAAGAAGGACTCAGATACATGCAGTTCAGGAGGACAGTAGTGAGTGGTAGCTTATGGCTCTGTTATCTAAGATGCATTTAGAGGTTCATGACAGACATGGGCAGACGTTTCTATCTTATGTAGCTGTTACCTCTACTCTTTTTGATCGAGTGAGAATGAGGCAACTATCAAATTATGAAGGCCTTTTCCTATGGGAGAGTGTGTCAAGATATGACCCTATTCCTGGATATACCATAGGGGAGGATGAGATCTTGCATTTCCTGGGATGCATATGGGTGACACTAGACATACACGAAGAGCTGATGCAGGATTTTCATTCCTCTGTCTAGGCAGTTCATCCTGGCATCACCAAGATGTACCATGATCTACACCGTCATTATTGGTGGACATGTATGAAGAGGGATGTTATAGGTTTCATCATGAGGAGTTCCACCTGTCTACAGGTGAAGGCGGAGCATCAGTGACCAGTAGGGCTTTTTCAGCAGTTACCCATTACCGAGTGGAAGTGGAATGATGTCACGATGGATTTTGTGATAGGTTTACCGAGGTCGCCTCGAGGGAATGATGTAGTATGGGTTTTCATTTACAGTCTTATGAAGGTCTCTCACTTCTTTTCAATCATGGAGACCCTCAATGTTGATGATCAATGACGTTTGTACATTTGTGAGATTGTATGTCTGCATGGAGTTCCACACTCCATCATTTCTGACAGGGATGCATGTTTTACTTCTCAGGTATGGCATGTGATACAAAAAGATTTGGGTACATAGGTGATTTTGAGTACAACTTACCACCCCCAGGCTGATGTCTAGTCCGAGCATACGATTCAGGTGTTTGAGGACTTTCTATGAGCATGCATCCTGGATTTTGGAGGTTCTTGGGAGAATCATATACCTCTTGTGGAGTTTTCCTACAACAATAGTTTTCAAGCAACTATTCAGATGGCACCTTCTAAGAATTTTTACTGTAAGCCATGCTGATCACCATTATGTTGGGTGGAGGTAGGAGAGACAGCGTTACTGGGACCTATTCTTGTTCAGGATACCACATAGCAGATAGAGTTGATTCGGAAGAGGATAGGTACTATACAGTCTTGATAGAAGTCCTTTGCTGATCACCAGAGACGACCTCTGGAGTTCGAGGTCAGGGATCATGTTTTCCTACCTATCACACTGAGGTAGGTACACCAGAGGATTAGGAGTCAGGGTAAGCTTTCACCGAGGTACGTCGGGCCATTTTAGGTGTTGGAGAGAGTTTGTCCAGTTGCCTATTGGCTGTAGTTACCTTAGAGGTACCGAGCTATGCGCGACGTCTTCCACGTTTTTCAGCTTCGATGTTACTTTTTAGACCTATATCATGTTTTCCAACCCGAGGAGGTTGATTTGGAAATGGACGCATCTTTCGAGGAGCATCCTATCTGGATTGTCAATCACAGTACAAAGGTTCTCCATGGCCGATCTGTTCCTCTGGTACGAGTGCTATGGTAGCACGTGCGAGTATAGGATGAGACTCAGGAGAGGGAGGCTGATGTATGAGCGCAGTGGCTAGAGTTGTTCGAGGGTTTTTCTTCTATGCCACCTTTCTATAGAAATTCGGGGGAAAATATTTTTAAAGGGGGAAGTTTTTAAGAACCCAGATCTTCTTTTTATGTATGTTTTCCTTTTTTGGTCGTTTTTGAGGAAATGTAGTTTTTCTTGAAATTTTCGAAGTCCACACCCTGTACTTTATGAGCACACGTTGTGTACTCGGTTTCCATAGATAGCCGTGTGTTGGATATGTAGCAACCATGCACATGACCATGTGGGGGTTCCCTAGAGGCCACCTAAAGCGGAGTACGGAAACAACGAGTACACTCAGTGTACTTCAAAATTACATGCCATATACTTTTTTTCATTAAACACACTGCAGTCGCATCTAATCGCCAGAAATATCTCTTTCTAGGCCTCATTTTACCGAGAGCTCTATATGGCTGCATATATTCGATGAACCCCCGAGCGAGCGTCTGTCCTCTGAATCAAACACTGTCGGTTGCGTTGGAATCGCATTTGTGAGTTCTCTCTTCTCCTAGAGCATCATCTTATGTTTCCTCCTCTTTCGTGAGTTATAATGGTTTGAAAATTTTATATCTTTTCATATATATATATGGAGTTCTAAGGTGATTCAGGCCTCGAGGTTCAAGTATATTGATCTCCCAATTCGAAGGTAGGTGGTTTGTGCCTTTCTGTTGAATGTATTTGAGTTTTATGTACAAATTTGCCCAATACCCATGAATGAGGTATTGCACGTTTACTGTTTTATCCATATTGTTTGTGTTCTATATTTATATGATTAAGTAGATGATATTTGACTGTAAATAGGGTGAATTTTTGTGCTTTGGATGTGTTTCCCATGCATGTTTTTCCAGTTTTGACCCTTTCGTTCTAGTTTTCCTGTAAGGTGGCTGTTTACTTTCCCATGCCTAGTATTGTAGGATGGTGTGGCTGTTGTTCTATTATACTGTTATGTTGTAGAATTCTAGCCAAGAATTTCTTGAGATTTACCTTGGATGACACACGTTGCGACACTTGCTTGTCTTACATAGGGCTGTATGAACCTGATGTATAGACCATAGGGATAATGGACGTAAGGACTTCTCCAGAGTGTCTATCCTAGTTATGATGAGAGACCACGAGGGGAATTAACGTTTAGTGCTTCCTTAGAGAGTATGTAGTTCCTCAAAATGGGCCATAGAGGGAATGTGACATAAGTGCTTTCCTAGAGCGCCTTTAGTAACGATACGAGACTATAGGGGGAATTGGCGATGAGTGATTACTCATAGAGTCTATGCTTAAGCTCAACCAGAGGGGTTAGACTTAGTGTAATGCCCAGAGGGTTGCTTGTACTTGATTGGTAGGACCATATGGGATATGATGTGGGTACTTCCCAGAGGGTTACCAATTTGTGTTTATCTTCTTGGTTAGTTGTTTCTTGATCTTGAAACTGTGCATTGTTTACTGTTGAGTACCTTCCTATTTACTGTTTCCTATACTTTTACCTACCATATACTCATTGACTGTTAAGAAAAGATCTTTTGATGGTTTCCTACTATGATTTAGTCTCACACCCTGTTTGGTCCATGCTTTTGGGCCAAAATAGATTATATTTTTGCAGGTATAGAAAAGGGAAAGCCCCCTTTTACTTCAGGTACTTGACATGCTTTGGAGTTGGAGAGCATGGGTCAAAGATTAGGCTTGCGATGCTGTGGAGATGATTACTGTTTTTCTTCTATACTTGGTTTAGTACTGTATTTCAGAATTGTGCTTTGTTTCACTACTTTCTTTGACATATTGTATCATGAATCATTTTATATATGTTCTCTAGTTTATTATTTCAATCTTCCTCTGTTTATTTTTGTATGATATTATTACTAATTCTGCTCTTATATGTATTTGTTTACTTCTGCTGTGTACTCTGCCAATGAGGGCATAGTTTACCCACTATCACACCCAAGTCCCTCACTACTAGTATTAAATTTTATTTTTTTATAACAATTTTTTTACTAATTGATGTTAATTATTAATAATTACAACTAATATGTACTAATTACCACTAATTTTTAATAATTATATAGATTTATCACTATTGTTTTAGTAATTAGCTTTACTTAATTCTATTTTTCATTCTTTTTTTACTAATTACCATTAATTGTTAATAATTATCACTATTTTTTACTATTTAGCAATAATTATTACTATATACCTCTTATTATTACTATTTTTTAATTTTTATCATTTTTTACTAATTAAATCTAATTTTATATAATTATTTTGATTTATCACTAATTTTTACTAATTACCACTTATTAATACTAATTACCAGTTGTTTTTACACATTACCATTAATTATTACTAATTACAGCTAATTAAAGCTACTTATCGGTAATTAAAAGTAATTATTGCAAATTAAAGAGACTTACTTACTAATTACCAACATTAAAACTAATTAAAACTAAACGTTACTAATTTAAAATAACTACTAATAAATATATATATATACTTATAGTTATAAATAATTACTTCTAATTAACTCTATTTAAGAGTAGTTAATAAAATTAGAATCCAAACAAATAAAAAAATAAAAATTTAAAACATTACATAAATACATCAAAAATGAATCTTTTGTGCACTGAAAATTTCAAAATTCCCTTCACCATAAAAAATTGTACTTCTTCTTAAAAAATTAGTGAAGAACTAAATAAAGGATCGGTGAATTGGTGAATGGGAATAAAAAGTTTGGGGGGTATATATAGGTTAGATTAGTAGCGATTGGAACCCCGTCGCAAATATTTCCTGTAATAAATGTTTTAGGTGGTGGTTAAAAAACTAATTGATATGGGTCCCATAAAAAATACTCACATACCGTTAGATTATTTTTGGCGAGGAATGATCCCATTGCAATTAGTATTATTTGTGATGGGTCCCATCACAAATAGTCCCCATAATATATGCAATGGTTAAAAACTAATTGCGATGAGTCCCATCACAAATAATTATCTATCAATAGATTATTTTCAATGTATGAATGATCCTATCGCAATTTCCATTACATGACCGAGGGTATTTGCAATGATAACTGGTTCCCATCACAAACACTCATTCACATGTTTTACTGGAAGACGCGACAATAGTATTTCTGATGGGTTTGTTTACCCTTTGGAAGTACAAGTTTATTTAATAGTATTTGTAACAGGATTCTAATACCACACAAAAAGTGTAACTCCCCAACCCTAGTTACCCAGATTCGGTTCATTATTTTAATACATTGGTATGATTACAATGAATCATGTCCCAAAAGACGGATCAGTTTAGCAGTCTTGGAAAATATATTACATACATGAACGTTACATTACTCATTATAAAATAAAACACAACATAAATGATCCTTTGAGATATCCATTAATCCCCTATCTTAAAAATTCTTTTCAATCATAAAACACTTCTTGGAATCCTGGGAAAATAAAACATAAGAAAGGGGTGAGCTCAGATGCTCAGTAAGGATAACAATATAGCGGAAATTTTTATAAATAATCATAAACATTTAAGGTGATGTATAACACTAAAACATAAGCCTTTTAAACATAAACTTCATCATAATATGGAAATGATATATCAAATAATTCCATTTACTTATTCACATGGATATTCTACTAGTCGAATAATAACATGCAATATCTATATCCAATTTCATAATGATGGAATGGACAATGGCAGACATCATAACGACATAGTCAAGGCCTTGTGCCAAGACTACAAATAATATTTTGTCAAGGCCTTGTGCCAAGACACTAGTATGTCTCATAAGACCTAACGATGCATCGAAGAGCTATAGTGGGCTCCACCCGTCACTTACTAAGTCCAATTCATTCCTCATATGAAAAGGTTTAAACAGAACATAAACCTTAGTATTAAAACTAGCATACGAAATGTCAATAATTTACCCATAAACCATGAATGGTATAAAAATAAAACATCCACAGTCAAACATATCACAAAACCTTCAATACAATATGGAAGATTTTTATCATACTAAATCAACTTCCTATAAGTGTAAAATCCATCAAAGGATGTTGATATAGATAAAATGATCAGTAAAATGCTTTGAGAGAAATACTCCTTTTTCATGAAGTCATTTAAAAGGCCCACAATATATAAATGAAGTAATTTAAAAGATATTTTTGAATAAAAGTGTCCCATACCACTTTGAAACTTTTGAAAAGAGTTATCATTTGAAAAAATTCATGTCCATATAAATAAATCCTTAAAATCATTTTGAAAACATGGACATTAATTAAAAGGGTTTAGAAAGATAAAATTTTAAAACATTTAAAATGATGACATAATTAAATAGAACCTCCCATAAAACATTAAAATATTATTTTTGAAAACATATTTATGAAATATGGGTATCGATGAAAAGTATGTCCCAGTAAATACTTACACATAAACAATCTCGGATAATAATGAGATTGAGAAAATAACCCTTATCTTGACCTTTCCTTTGGTCGAGGGTATCTTTAACCTCATGTATAATGACCATAGTATGTTATTAAATTATTCCAAAACAATATTCATATTTATTATATCATACATTATTCATTTTTGACTTTATACTACCCATTTAATAATGACTTCCATGTTAAATTAAAATTTTAGGTAATAATTGCTTTCTTTATCGTACCGTTTTCACTTGTTATTCTTGATCGTATCATTTAGATCATGATTTACATAATTACATTATATAACACATGATTTATATATAATATATATTTAGAATATAAATATGTATAATAGATAGATATATGAAATGGAAAACACCATTTATAGAGATGGTAGGCCGTACGTACGCATAAACGTTGTTTCTGTTTTCATATCGTATTGAACAGAACTAAGTGAATAAGATATATTTAAATACACACACACACAGATATATATATATATATATATATATATATATATATATATATATATATATGTTTTCATTAGCATTATTATGTCATATATTTCATACTTATTAATAATATATATTTTTATAATCATCATTGAATGGTGAATGTGGAAATGAATCTCATCGCGTTGTGGAGACGGTAATCCATACCTACGCACGAGTGAAAATATCACTGTATTGATGGTGAAATCGTATATAATTGGATGGTATATCATATATAAAGAATCAATAACATGTTATATTTATTATTTAAAATAGTTATAATTATTATTATACAAATCCAAATAATGAAGTTTTGAATAACAAACTACACCACGACGTGAAGATGGTAAGCTGCACGTATGCACGTATAGGGACTTTGTCATTCATAGGATGGATAGAATAATGAATATGGTTTTACCATTTTTATAATAAAATTATAGAATATAGAAGATACTGAAGTTATTATTTTAGAATGGAAACAACAAAGAAAGAGGAAGAGGAAGAAGAAAAGAACTTGAAAGAGGTGATGAAATATTTACATCTTCTTTGGGTTCTTTCTTTTGATTTGATCAAAAAGACAATTTAGGTTGGATTTATGACCAAAGGAAGGCCTCTAGAATGAAGGGAGGATAGTTGAGAGGATATTTGGGCAGGGGTTGCCTGATCCAAATGGATTTGAAGGTGTGAATTTGAGAAAATGGGAAGTTCCTTTTTATAAGAGTGGTGAGAGTCACTTTAGGAAAAGATTAAAGTATTAATTTATTATACAATCATATTCTTTTTATAATGGCTCAAAATGAATTTATTTAAAGAACTAGGTGGTTATGAGTATAAATAATCTCAACCAGTATGTTTTAGACAAGTTTAGGATACCATTTTAACATTATCTTTTAGATGTAACTATGAGTTAAATAATTTAACTTTTACCGTGTCTTCTTGTATTCT
The DNA here is from genome assembly GCA_963277665.1 of Viscum album. NCBI lineage: Eukaryota > Viridiplantae > Streptophyta > Magnoliopsida > Santalales > Viscaceae > Viscum > Viscum album. The sequence goes on from OY728135.1 coordinate 1,155,090,298, forward strand.
TACACTATATGGTTAATAAACTTACTATAAAATTACAAGAGAACCTCAAGTGGATAATTAATGACATATATTATATTATTTAAGCCCTTTGGAAAAACCTAATATTTTTAGGAATATTATATCAACCTATAATATAGTATTTGTTTTAAAAACTATTTTATGTCAATTTTGACACTATTTGGTATTTGTTTTTTGTTAAAATCATAACAACATGATTAATTTGAAAAAAAAATAAATTTAATCTACCCTATCATTTCATATTAACCTATAAAATTAGTTTAATTCATCAAAAGTCTCAAATTACATTTATATGGGTATTTATAATATCAATTATTTTAATCTTTTATTAATTAGGTAATTACTGAATCATCATTGTGTTATAAATAAATTTTATTATTTAATGTATAAAAATTATAAATAAAATTACATTATGTTGGAAATATTTTTATATTTATAATGAATATTTATCGTTGAATATATCTTATGTATAACCCTATATTAAAAATGTTTTAGTCATGAAAACATGAATTCAACACTCTTAACTCTTCTTTAAATTAAATAATAATAAATGTCCTAATCTAATCCAAGTGGACCTAAAGGATCATATCTTATTCCTAATGTTGTTTTTGGTCGAATTAAACTTATGCATTAGAATTATGACATGTGTTAGTGTAATTATAATATCATTTTTACCCTTAATCCTATTTACTTTTAACTGTGGTAAATAAAAGTCAAAAGTTACTATTCACAAAAAATTATTTTCATCTTATTGAACCAAATTTTACTTTTTGAGGTTAACCAAGTCTCTAAAATATTTGAAATTAAACTAATAGAAGTGGTAAAATTATGTTTTATGCAAAATTTCAAATGCTACTAGAAGGTGGATAATAAGACAGTAAAAAGTGCAATAAAATTTTATATATCTAAAATTATTATAAAATGACTACACTGAATTACATTGAACATATATATATATATATATATATTATCTATCTATTTAAACCTAAAATAAATTAATATAAAATGATTAATTACTTAAATAAAATGTCGATTTTAAACGATAATGTAGTGTTTTTCACTATACATAAAAAATTTAACATTTTCTGAAAAATACAAAAAATTAAATATAAGATAATTTTGATATTCCAAATTCAAAAATGAAGTCTATTTTACCAAATTAAAAACATAGAAGTTGTATTTTTTAATTTAAAATAAATTCTCATTTTCAAAACCAAAAAATCCGGTTTTTAAATATTGTAAAAATTATCATAATATTGACACGTGATTATGTCAAATATAAATGTGAAATTACTTATAATGACCAAAATTTTATTAAATTATGAAAATATAATCTAATTATACATCCAAACTATTCAAATGTATAATTTAACACTATAAATTGTTTTGATTAAAAAAGTTGTTTTCAATTAAAATTTAGTATTTTTCACTATTCACCCAAATATGAAAGTTATCAGAAAAACAATAAAAATTTATCGAAACTAAATTTTTATGTCTCAATTATAAAGAAGAAGTTTATTTTGTCAAATTTAATATATAAAAGTGTAAAATGTTGGATTTATATATGGTTCGCCTATTAAAAGTCAGTAAAATTGCATTTTTGGAAAATACTTCTTTTATCTGAAAAAATGTATTTGTTCTCATAATATGCCTAAGAAGCACATAATATGAATTCTAAAATTTTATAGAGTATAAAAAATTGAAAATGTAGTTAACACTATTCATAACCGCTTTTTGAACAACTAGTTTGATATGTTGTGGTGCGCTCAAACTCGGTGTTGCGTGTTACACAAGTTATTGAATTAATTTGAAGAGATAACGTACTATGAAATATTGGGGTGTTACATTCTCCCCTCCATTAATAAATTTAATCCTTGAAATTTGAAATTTTTCTTCAAAAATAAAAGTTTAAAAATAGAAAATACCTTTGTGGAAAACCCACATCAGAAATTGGATTAATAAAATTTAGTCTTAATAAAAAAAGGGAAAAGAAATGTCCCCACAAAATTATGATCTCAATTAGGAGAACATTGGTGGAAATTAAAGACAAATATTTAGAGGAAAAATGTAAATATTTATAGGGAGTGATTGAGGTCATCTGTCACAAAAAAAGTGTAAAATTGAGGGACTCAAACTCATCAATCTATGATGATTTAAAATATCATCGGTTCAACAAAACATAAGGTATTAGGATAACACATTTTTGGTTTTAAGATCCCTTACCTAATATTTAAGAATTAATTTATTCATAGATTAATAGGGATACATATATACACTTTACAACTAGGGTATCATCCTTCAACTAATTCCTACCACAAACTCATCATTTTCTCCAAAAGATAATAGAATTCAAAAATATTCTATTTATCATAATCGTATTGGGTACCACAAATAATGAATTTATAATTAATTTTTATACTATTTAAAAATAATACATTACACAAACCAAAACATCACGTAGACCAGTGGTAGGTGACACACCCTTGTTGCCCTTCTGTTGCGGGTTCAAGTTTCGTGGCCTTTCCGGGCACGACGGGTTATCACCCGACCTTCGGGTTGTCCTTTTTATATCAATCCAAGGATAAACTTAATAAATGATTTAAACTTAACAATAGTATCCAATTTCAAACTTAATACATTACAACCTTTAGAGTTATCCAAAATACTTCTATCCAAACTTACAGTCCCAAATTTATAAAAAATGTAAACATACTGAAGATCTTTTTTTCGTAATAACATGTGAATACCTTCATCATATATTCTTTTAAAATATGGGAACACCCTGAATTACCATAAAACCTTATTGATTACATTCATGCTACCTTATTCCTTATATAATACTAAATATATTATTTATATCCAAAAAGTTTGAATACTCCAACAATGATGAAATAAACAAACAATTAATCAGTTCCAAGGTAGTCAAGAATATCAAAGATAATTTATCCAAATCAACCATCTCTTATTCCAAAATTACTACCTCAGTATCAGGACCATATTGAGGTTTTTCTTTCCTCCAACCATGTATTTTCCAAAAATATTAACTTATTGTTGAGTCACATTTCATAAAACCATTTAATCTCAAATCCTTAATGAAATAGTACCGCAATACAATCCTTATTTATTCCCATAATTCATATAACTGGTATATCATTGATACAATAGTGAAATGACATAATTATTTAATAAAAACATAAGAAAACTAGCCATTCCTCTTCATCTATGGTAGTATAATAACTTTATTATTATCCAATAGCATTATTTGTGGTATAATCTGATGATTGGGACTTTGATTCACGTAGTGTCCCAACTCCTTGCAGATGAAGAATTTTACATTTGAACCTTTTTTCTTACCCTTGAATTCACGTACATGGTGTCCTTTTTCTCCATACTTATAAAAAACTCCCAATCCCTTCAAGAATTTACCAAGGTGATTCTTTCCACATTTATCACATGTGGGAAAATCATTCTTTCCACTCTTCCCTTAATCCATCTTTATCTCTTCCATCCTTTTCTTCTCTTGCTTCCCATCAAAGCCATATGACTCAAGGAATTCATTACTTATATTATTAACACATGATACTATGTCTTCATATGATTAGAATACATGGGAGACTATTTAACTTTTAAATGTTGGCTTAATAACATGAATGATATGATCTTTCCTAATCATTTGATCATGCATATTGACAGAATTATCCATCTTTCTACAAGGCACCATTTTGAAACAATGGCATACACTTGGTTAGTTTATGAATCACAATGCATAATTCCAAACTTGTAAAATATCTAACATAAATTGAAAATATTATGCATATAAGCTATAATCATAAAATTTTTTCTTTGAGGAAGTATTACTCCTAAATCCTTCAAAATGGATTTTAATGAAAATGTGAATTATCCTAAGTATATCCCCCAGGTTGGTTGTAACCAAGAGTTCAGCAAGGCCTGTTTTCGGGTACCAGGATACCCCGGGTCATGCTCGAAACTCCTTGTCAGAGTTTTGACTCCTAGGTACATCTATACGAGAGCCGCCTTTGCCTTCTCGTATTCAGACAGAGATGTATTGCTTGTAAAATACTCAAAATCTCTACATTACCAAAATTCTAGGAAGTTCTTCTATACTAATCCTCAAATTCTATTTTAGGGTAATGTTCTCTAATCTGAGTTTTTTTAAATTTAGTTTCTAAGGTTATTGCTAAACTTCCCCTGATACCAACTGTAACGCCCCGAACCCAGTTACCCAGATTCGGTGCATTATTTTAATACATTGGCATGATTACATGGAATCAAGTCCCGAAAGACTGATCAGTTTATTAGTCTTGGAAAATAGATTACATACATGAACATTACATTGCACATTAGAAAAATAAATCATAACATAAATTATCCTTTGAGACCTCCATTAATCCCCTAGATTAACCCTTCTTATCAATCATAAAACACTTCTTGGAATCTTGGGAAAATAAAACATAATAAAGGGGTGAGCTCAGATGCTCAATAAGGATAACAATATAGCAGAAACTTTCATAAATAATCATAATAAATTAAGGTGATGTATAACACTAAAACATAAGACTTTTAAAAATAAACTTCAGAATAATATGGAAATGATATATCAAATAATTCCATTTACTTATTCAAATGGATATTCTACTAGTCGAATAATCACATGAAATATCAATATCCAATTTCATAATGATGGAATGAAAAATTCCAGACTTCTTAACTACATAGTCAAGGCCTTTTTCCAACACTACAGATCAGATTTTGTCAAGGCCTTATGCCAAGACACTAGTTTGTCTCCTGAGACCTACCGACACATCGAGGAGCTATAGCGGGCTCCACCCATCCCTTACTAAGTCTAATGTATTCCTTATATGAAAAGGTTTAAAACATAACATAAATATTTATATTAAAACTTGCATACAAAATGTCAACAATTCATCCATAAACCATGAATGGTATAAAAATAACACATCCACAGTCAAGCATATCAAAAAAAATTCAATACAATATGGAAGATTTTTATTACAGTAAATCAACTTCAAACAAGTTTAAAATCTATCAAAGGATGTTGACATAGATGAAAGTGATTAGTAAAATGCTTTGAGAGAAATACCCCTTTTTCATGAAATCATTTAAAAGTATCACAATTTATAAAGGAATTCGTTGTGAAGATATTTTTGAATTAAAGTGTCTCATACCACTTTAAATCTTTTGAAAAGAATTATCATTTAAAAACATTCATGTCTATATAAATAAATCCTTAAAATCATTTTAAAAACATGGACATTAATTAAAAGGGTTTAGAAAGATAAATATTGAAAAAATTTAAAATGATAACATAGTTAAATAAACCCTCCCATAAAACATTAAAAGATTCCTTTTGAAAACATTTTTATGAAATATGAGTATCTATGATAAGTATGTCCCAGAAAATAATTACACATAAACAATCTTGGATAATAATGAGATTAAGAAAATAACCCTTATCTTGAACTTTCCTTTAGTCGAGGGTACGCTTAACCGCCTGTATAATGACCATAGTATGTTATTAAATTATTCTAGAACCATATTCATATTTATTATATCATACATGATTCATTTATGACTTTATACTACCAATTTAATAATGTCTTCCATGTTAAACTAAAATTTCGGGTAATAATCACTTTCTTTATCATACCGTTTTAACTTGTTATTCTTGATCGTATCATTTAGATCATTATTTACATACTTCCATAATTTAACACATGATTTATATATCATATATATTTAGAATATAAATATTTACAATAGATAGATATATGAAATAGAAAACACCATTTATGGATACGGTAGGCCATACATATGCGTAAACGCTGTTTCAGTTTTCACATCGTATAGAACGAAACAGTGTGAATAAGATATATTTAAACACACACACACACACACACAGATATATATATATATATATATATATTTGTTTTCATAAGAATTATTATGTCATATATTTCATACTTATTAATAATATATATTTTTATAATCACCGTTGAATGATGAATGTGGAAATGAATCCCATTGGGTCATGGAGATGGTAATCCGTACGCACGCACGAGCGACAATTTCTTTGTATTGATGGTGAAATAGTATATAATTGGATGGTATATCATATATACAGAATCATTAACATATTATATTTATTATTTATATCATTTATAATCATTATTATACCCATCCAAATAATGAAGTGTTTGAATAACAAACTACACCACGACGTGGAGACGGTAAGTTGTACGCATGCATGTATGGTGATTTTTTCATTAATAGGATGGATTGAATAATGAATATGGTTGTACCATTTTTATAATAACATCACAATATATAGAATATATTAGAGTTATTATTTTATAATGTAAATTACAAGTAAAGAGGAAGAGAAAGAAGAAAAGAACTTGGAAGAGGTGATGAAATATTTATCTCTTCATCGGGTTCTTCTTTTTGATTTGATAAAAAAGTATCCTTAGGTTGGATTTATGACCAAAGGAAGGCCTCTAAGATGAATGTAGGATAGTTGATATGATATTTTTGTGGGTTTTGGCCAATACAAATGGATTTGGAGGTGTGAATTTGAGAGAAGGGGAAGTGCCCTTTTATAAGAGAGGTGTGGGTCACTTTAGGAAATGATTGAAGTATTAATTTATTATTCAATAATATTCGTTTTATAAGGGCTCCAAATGAATTTATTTCTAGGATTAGGTGGTTATGGGTCGAAATACTCTCAACCAATAGGTTTTAGACAAGTTTAGGTTACCATTTTAACTTTATCTTTTAGATTTAACACTCAGTTAAATAATTTATCTTTTATCGTGTCTTCTTGTATTCTTATACTATGTTGTTAATAAACTTAATAAATTTTTTCAAGAGAACCTCAAGTGGTTCATTAATGACATATATTATATTATTTAATCCCTTTGGCCGAACCTTATATTTTTAAAAATATTATATCAACCAATAATATAGTATTTGTTTTAAAAACTATTTTATGTCAATGTTGACACTATTTGGTATTTGTTTTTTTATTAAAATCATAACTGCATGATTACTTCAAAAAAAACAAACTGATTGAATAAACCCAGAAATGTCATATTAACCTATAATATTAATGTAATTCATCAAATGTCTCAAATTACATTTATTTGGGTATTTATAATATCAATTATTTTAAGCTTTTATTAATAAGGTAATTACCGCATCATCATTGTGTCATAAATAAATTTAATTATTTAATGTCTAAAAATTGTAAATAAAATATTGTTATTTAGGAAATATTTTTAGATTTATAATGAATATTTATAGTCAAATTTATTTTATGTCTAACCCTATATTGAAAATGTTTTAGTTATGAAAACTTGAATTTAACACTTTTAATTCTTCTTTAAATTAAATAAGAATAAATATCATAATCTAATACAAGTGGACTTAAAGGATCATATTTTATTCATAAGGTTGTTTTTTGTCGAATTACACTTATTCAATATAATTAGGACATGTGTTAGGTTAATTATAATATAATTTTACCATTAATTATCCTATTTACTTTTAACCGTGGTTAATAAAAGTCAAAAGTTACTATTTACTAAAAATTATATTCATCTTATTGAACCAAATTTTACTTACTGAGGTTAACTGTGTCTCTCATGTTTTTGAAATTCAACTCATAGAAGCGGTAAAATTAAGTTTTATGCAAATTTTTAAATGATCCTAGAAGGTTGGTAAAAGATGGTAAAAAGTTCAATAAAATTGTATATATCTAAACTTATTATAAAATGACCCAAATTATTTACATTTAACATAAATAGGTATTATGTATCTATTCTTACCTAATATAAATTAAAATAAAATAACTAATTACTTATATAAAATGTCAATTTTAAACAATAACGTAGTGTTATTCACTGTTCATAAAAAATTTAAAGTTTTCAGAAAAATACCAAAAATTAACCATAAGATAATTTTGATATTACAAATTCAAAAATGAAGTCTATTTTACCAAATCAAAAACATTGAAGTTACATTTATTAATTTAAAATTAATTCCCATTGTTAAAACCAAATAAGAAGGTTTTAAAAAAAGAAAAAACAATCAAAGGATTGACATGTGTTTATGTAAAATTTAAATGTGAAATTACATATAATGACCAAAATTGTATTAAATGATAAAAATATAATCTAATTATACTTCCAAACCATTAAAATGTATAATTTAACACTATAAATTATTTTTTTTTATAAAGTTGTTTGCAGGTATAATTTAGTATTTTTCACAATTCACCCAAATATGAAAGTTATCAGAAAACACCAAAAATTTATTGAAACTAAATTTTTTTGTCTAGATTATAAATAAGAAGTTATATTTGTCAAATTGAATATATAAAAGTTTCAAATGTTGTATTTATAAAAGTTTCGCCTATTAAAAGGCGGTAAAATTGCATGTTTGAAAAATACTTCTTTTACCTGAAGAAAATGAATTTGTTCTCATATTATGTCTATGAAACACATAATATGGATTCTAAAATTTTATAGAGTGTATAAAATTCAAAATGCAGTTAACACTATTCATAACCGCTTTTAGACGACTAGTTTGGTAAGTTGTGGTGCACTCAAACTCGGTGTTGCGTGTTGTGCAAGTTATTGAATTACTTTGAAAAGATAACGTACTATGAAATATTATGGTGTTACCAATAGTTCATCTCGAATGAATATTTGTGATGGCCATAGGGCCTGTCGTAAAGGACCCCCCACAAAAGGTCATTTTTTCTGTTGTGATGAAGTCGTTAGTCCGTACGTACACATGAGTGATGTTTTATCATTTCAATGGGTATAATAAGAGAAAGGTAAATAATAAATCACATTTAAAAATAACAATTATTTTTTAAATATCATAAATAATCATTTAATATATATTTATTACTATACATGTAAATTTGAAATGAAAAACAAATCATATCGCTTCATAGAGGTGGTTGTTTATACATAAGCCTGATAAACGTTATTATTTCCTAATAGATGGGATGGTAAAAATATGTATAGGGTATTATAACTAAATATGAATAATTATTTCATAAATATCATATATAAACATTAAATACATCATAATAACCAACCAAGAATGATGGTGATAGAAAATGAATCCTATCACTATGTGGATGCGGTAGGCTATACATACACATGAATGATACATTAATTTTACATTTATGGAAAGATATTATAAAATGGTTATTTCATCATCATAATGACATATCAGTATATTAATTATTGTAATTAATTAATTTTTTTATTTATAGAATTATTTTAGAGATGGTGGAAGAAGAAAAAAAATTTAATGAGATCGATTAAGATTCATTCCTCTTCTTTAAGAGACGTCCTTTTGATTACACCTTAATCCATGAAATATTTGTTTGAAGAGAATACTAAAGGATCTTGGAAAAAATAAAGGAACATAGTAAGGTTTTGGGGTAGGGTTTTAACAATATATATGGATCAAATTGTGAGAGTAATGAAGGAGAAGGGGTGTCCATTTTTAAGTGAGAGGACAGACACACAAGGAATTACATAAAAACTATTTTTATAATACAACAAAAATTTTAGGTAAAAGATGATAAAATGGATAATAATTCCATATATGTATAATTTTATTTTTAAATATATTCAAATAGTAAGATTTATATAGGTTGATGTGTCATTCTTACCCTTATCTCTTAGTTTTCCCCCATGTTCCCCCATTTTAACCTTTAAAATGGTAACAAAAAATTACTATTTGTACTTTTCATTATAGCCTAAAATTAATATGACCCTATTAAATTATAATAATTTTTTGATTGATTTTTTTTAAATATATTTTAAAATATTAAATTTCTATAACTACTAATAATTCACATTAAAATAAATGCAGAAAACGAAATGAAACCCATATTTTGAAAATCCCCCTTTAAGCATTAAAATGGATTTATTCAAACTCCATGCCTAGTAAAACCATTAAATAAACGATAAATATTTTTATTGAATATATAATAAATAAATTTAATTTAAATAATTAATTAATAGGGATTTATTAATATAATTATTATTAGAATAATTGGGTATAAAATATGTTTTTTGAAAAACATTTTTTAATATAAAAAATGAACTTATACAAAAAAGTATAATAATATTTAATTTTTAATAAATTTCATTATATATAAATACAAGATTACTTGTTTAGTTTATGTTAAAATTAAAAACTTAATGGAACTTTTTAATTACTTGATTTATTAAAATGATATGATAGTTCAACAAAAATCAACATTTTTCATTATTCTATAAAAACTATATCTTTTTAGAAAAATCCTAAAAATACACCCTAAGATAATTTTGGAAAGATGATATAAAAAATTTTATTCATTTAATTCCATAAATTTATAAAATAATTATAATTTAATTATGTTTTCTAAGCCAAAAAATGTAATTAAACCAATTTTATGTAGAAATTATATTTTAATGCATAAGTTTACTAATTTGAAAATTGAGTACTTAATTTATTATGAATTGATAAATATATTTTCATTATATAAAACCTTTATATATATATATTATAATTTTTTTTATTCCTATTAATACCAACTATTTAACATATATGTTATTATGGCCACATTTAAATAATATTTTTATATTATTTCACAATTCGCTTAATGATTAGTGTAGTGAGTAAAAATGCTATCAGTAATAGTGGTCTTTGAAATTTTTTTTTGGATGTTACATTAAACCACCTTAAAGAAATTATTTCAATGATATTTTTATCTCAGTAATAAATGGTTAAATACATGTAAATAACTCTGATGAAAACCCACATCGTACAAAGGGATAATAAAATTTCATTTGAAAAGGGGAAGTGAGAAACGTAATAGTTATCTGAAATAACACCTAATAAGGACCCCATATAAGGTTAAAATTGAAAGGAAATGGAAATATGTACATGGCGGAGAAAAATATTTTCTAAATAATAATAGATAGTGATAATGAATATAGTAATTATAATGTTAATTACCCAAATACCAAACACCAATGAGGGATTTAAATGAAAATATATTCTGCAGAAATTGTTTAAAAAAGGAAAAAATTTCATCATAAATTTTATTTTCCATTATTTTGGTAACTCCTTGACCATAGGTTATCAAAAAATATAAATAAATTTTTTCTTAAAATCCATTAATCTTATTTCGTAATTTTCTTCTATTTTTCACTTAATTTTTACATCTTTGCATCCTATATTCCAATTTTGAATAAAAAATATGATCTTTTCATACATAAATCATTAAAATTACATTTTAACATATCATAAGATCCATAAAATAATTCCATGTGAACACAAATCTCTATATATTTACTAAAAGAAAAATATTTATAAAGATTTATCAAATATTTATAAATATCCATATGATGAAATAATACATTAATCCCTAAAACCTGAATAAAAACACCCAAAGATAAACATAATCCATTACACAAATAGTTGTACTTAAGTATCCTCTATAATATTTCTGTCAAAATTAAAAACCCAAAAAATTTGAAAGATCTTATACCATATTTTTTCAAAGATCAAATTTAACATTTATCCCAAAAAACATAAAGTAGTTCATAATGGAACACACTGAGCACATGAACACCATGATTATATATTCTCTTAAATAATACTAATAAATTCCTTAAATTTACTAAATCCTTATAATAACTAAAGAAAAAGATAAATTCCTTTAAAAATTAACACAAAAAACTATCTAACATATTCTATAAATATGAAAACCTAAAAAACATCATCGAAGAAAACATAAATCACACTATCATTAAATTAAAACTTAACTTCCATACAATTAATACTATCCAATTTAATTTATCAATATCCATAATATATTTATCCAAACTAAATATTATTATCTCAACATCTGACACATATTAAGGGTTTTTTATCCATCAATGACATTTTTTCAAAAAATATCAATAAACCACTTATTCACTTTTCCAGGTTATCAATAACATTTAGTATATGATTAAAAATCCTTATATAAAAACTACTGAAGAAAAATAATTAGATATGTCATGATTCTAATAATCAAAATATCATTGATAAAATAATTATAGAACAAAAATAGAGATTCCTAATATATACACTTAAATTACTCTACTTTATTCTTAAATTATTGACCATGATTATTCATCTTATTAATTAATAATTACATCTTACAATATTAACTATGAATCCTACCCCACCATTGGTGGTGGGGTGTATTGGGTTTGGCTGGAGTGAGAGGCAAGTCACAGGGTCAGTTCCCCAAGATTATATAGTTACATTATTTCATTCCTTACAACATGTTATGTGGTGGTGGTTACAATATACCTATTTTGAAATTAAAATCATCTATTATGATTTATGAAATAAAATTTAATCATGTTTCATACTTTTTAACATAATAGATTCCATGAAAATAATTTATTCCTTTCATATGTCATTCTTATTATATTAATCTACAACAATAAAAACTTTTCTCAGATAATGTTCTTGATCCATTGCTTGATCATTCCCTCTAAGACATCAATTTATAAAATAATCAAACTTCATATATTTAAAATATTCAACCATATATTATACCTTATAGAAACAATTATTCCCATCAATAGAATTAACCAAATATTTCATCATTCCTTGAAAATTTACCAGTTTATACACTTTTTTTTATATATCAATCATTTTCTTCTTCATTCGAGACATTACCTTGAGTGATTCTTCCCACATTCCAAAACATGTAAGAATACAATTTTATTTTCCAGCATGGTTTTTATTAAATAATTTTTTCTCTTATTTGGTTCATTAAAATACTCACATATTTTCATATTATTAATCTTATATCAAGAGATATGGTTAGGAATAATCACATGCTTTCATATTCCACATCTTCTTTCATTTTTATTATAATGTGGAAAAACACCTCATAATCCTTCATAATCATAATTAAAATGATTCTCTTATCTTTCTAACCATTAACTACAATAAAAAAACATTGTTTGAGAGATAATAATTATAGTGAGTAATCATATAATCATGAAATATCATTCAAATGATGCCTAAATAATTATTTTTTTTCAATATATGGTGCATTCATCTTAAACTAGACCATCCATGCTCAGTTTCTATTCAAATCATCCATAATGGTTCATATTGAAAATACGAATTAACCCAAGAATATACTTCGAGAGTTTCTATCTAGGTGTACATTATTAACCCCCCCCGCCATAAAATTATAATGATCTAGTTAATACCATATCCACTCCATTATGAGTTGTTACCCCTAGGTTCATCTATTCTACAACCCCCATCCACTTAATAGTACCCAAAGAAATATTTGTTTTCTAGAAAAACCAAACTCTTTTTCTTTACCATATCTTAAGATTTTATATTGTAATTAGGATTATCCTAAGGGTTATAACTAATTTTTTATTATCATATTTTCCAAAAATAACTAAGCCTTTATCTTTTACCAAATATGGTGACCTTAATTTTACCAAAACAAATATTAAATCATTTTTTGAATATTCATTACATATCATTGTTTCAACGAAATAACCATAAATGTTTATTGTATTTAAAGATTTGTATATATAAAAAATTAGTATAAAAGATATCTACAACATTTCCCACTATGTTTTTCACAAATAAAACCCTTCTCAAACATAACACACTTAAAACCATTATTCATATCCTATGGAAATAGAACATAATAATGGGTGATATTAGTTTCATAATAATGATAAATAAGGAATATATCAATGAAAGATTATTTTTAAGAATATTAAGAGAATAAGTGTAAGTGAACATGTGATTAATATTTGAATATCATATTCAACAATGATAGATCATAATCATGATCCATGGAAGAAATCGTGAAAATTCACAAGACCTGATTCATAAAGGTATCAAATAAGATATTCCATGAAAACATGGGTTTTTCATAACATCATGTAATAATATAGTGGAATAAATTTTGACATAATCATAATCATTGAAATATTATGTTAGGTCTTCCCATTAACACATTAAAATCTTGTTAGTCTTGGGATGACCTCCTATCTAACTTCAAAGGGATTGGTATAAACTCTTCTGTACCCTTATTAGACTCAGGATAACCTCTCGTATACCCTTTAATCTTATAATAAATTAATATTTACTTAATTCATTGATGTTTTGTCATGGATGTCATTGAATTTGGTCAAATATAACTATTTATTAAACCCTACTAACTAATTAAAACTAAAGAAATGGTGATTAAGTTGTTAATTACATAGGGAAGGATTAAGATGTGTCCATGCAATCAAAATAGATAAGAAAAAAAAAACATAAAAAGCATAAATCCAATTGGAATATTTTGAAATTGTGATGAGAAGTAACATTTTACAATGAAGTGTAATCAGGAGAAAAAACAAAAAAAAATGTGAAGGAGAGTTTGAAAATGTGATGATATGAAGTTTTTTTAGATTTTATTAAACTGATTACAAATATTCCATGATATTAATTATGCTAATTACAAGTATTTGGTTCTATGAATGAATTTTATTATTCAAGGAGTTCTCACTTTAGTGAACTTTAAATTCTAAGTGATCATTATTTAATCATGATCTCTCGATCGAAACATAAGAATTACTCTATTAATTATGGATAAGTGATATTAATTAAATTTCCACTTTTTTATACTCTGTTCGATGATCAATGGTTTAATGATTTGATATCTTCACCTCTTGGATATTAGAATAATGTTATTGTATACCCATAATTAATGAAAATAGATCTATAAATAAAAATAATCAATAAAAAATTTAATTGACTGAAATAGAATATATTTTAATGTTTAAATTCATTATATCCCAATTCCCCTATTAAATTTTATTACTCATGTTCATAATAGACAGAAAATAATTCTTTATTGTAAAATAAAATAAAATATAGAATAAGTGGAAAAAAATATTCCCTACTAAAGAGGCATAAATCCTCTATGTTCATCTTTTAGATACTCTCAAGCAAGTTCCCTAGCTCTGATTTTGACATCTTATATCTGATGTGTGTTACTGATGATGAATGATTTGCCTTGAATTCCAAAAATTATTATTTATAAATAATTCTACAGCTATCAACAATCTTCTCACATCCAAATTCTCTAGGCGGCAACACATGTTTGGTCATTTATCACCTACTATGTTCACTAACATTTGATGAAACTCTTACTACTCCCACAGTCACAATAAGCCCATATGGATTATAGCTCAAAAATAAGTGTGTTGAACTGATTTTAGAATATTACAATAATTAAATATTTTTCAAAAGTCTAATCACATTCTCCATGATCAACCCCTAATATTTTAATATGATAATTATTTCTCAATAGATATATTTTAGGGTCCTACATATTTAAACCCTAGATAAAACTATTACATAACTTAAACCACTAAAAATTAAAATTATTTAGGGTGTGGAAGTGGTGGATAAAATTTTACATTGATAAAATCCATTAGAGTGCATTGACGCAACTTCAAATCAAAGGTTTTTAACTTCTCATAATCTCAGTTAGTTGATGTTATCCTTAGACGAGATTAACCTTATGCGGGATCTTGATTTAAGGTTACATTAATGTGCGTGTACCCTTACATAGGCTCTTGGGTTTATTTTACCTGAAGGATTTATTATCCATACATGGGATATGCCTCATACAATCTCTTATATTCTAACATATAAAGACCATCCCCCGTATATCATCATCAATATTCGAATACAAATATCCATAATTAGCTATCCTAAAGACACTATCTAAATAGCCCCATTATCTCCCGAAGTGGTCTCCTAAGCACGCTCCTATTCTCCTTCCTCAACCTACTCCTATGGCGGTGGAGTGCTATTCAAACCTCTTGTCTTCTGGAGAGCTCCATGGAGTGATCTCCTCCTTTCTTCCCAGGGTCCCATCCCTCGATGTTCTCTCTAGAGCAGATTCCCATCTTCCGTCTTCTAGAGTTTCTTTTCCAAGGGTTTTATTCCCTCTCTCTTGATGGATTTTTTGTTTAGGGTTCATCCCCAGCTCCTTGTTCAGTTTTACCTCTCACCTTTTCTTCCATAGGTTTCTGTTCTGGGTTCGTCTAGGGTTTCTATCCTGTTTTATTCTTCATCCTTCTATGACGATTTTGAGCTGAGGATCTATTGTTGTTGGGATTTTTGGATGGCGGTGTGTGGGTGAACGCTCGTTGATGCTGTTTTTTGGTGATTATGTTGGTGATTGATTGGTCGTGGTTCAGGTGATGGCTTGTTGCTTGGTCGCGGTTTTTGGCGATGCTCTTGACTCCCTGTAGGATTGTTTACCCTCTTACTCTGCTCTGGCTTCATGTACCATCTCTCCTCCCCGGGTCGGTCTGTAGAGACGGTTTCCACAAGAGCTTTGGGAGGTGTTGTTCGAGGGGATTTCAGAGTTCTATGAGTCTTGATCCCCGCTCGAAGACATTGATGGTATGGTGCTATTGTTTCTGGTGGCTATGACGGACTCTGTCGGTCTTCAGTGACTGGTGATGTTAGGCCGGTGACGACAGGGACGGTGTTGGTTTTTTGGGTGAAAATTGTGTTTTTGGTTTCAGTTGATTTGTTTTTTTTTTCTTTTGGTTTCTATGATTGAAGGACGATGACGACATGGTGAGGATGTTCTACAGTGGTTCGATGGTTCTCAACGGTCTCTGGTGCTGGTTGGTGACATCAACGATGGTGATTTAATGGTGACGGTGAATGTGCCATTGATGATGTTGGTTGTAGACTATAGGAATTCGACCGACGACATGGTGATGATGTTCTAAAATGTGCATGGTTGTCAACTGGTGTGATGATTTGATTGTTTTGGGTTCTGTGTATCGTCGATTTCTTTTTGAATTTTGAATTTTGAATGGAGCATGTTTTTATTTAATAAAAAATACACTATCGAAGCTTCTTTAAGAATTCATAAACTCTAAAAACATATCCAACTTATTTCATCTTCTCCAAGTAAAAACTTGAGTTCCGAATTAAAAATATCTAAGTAACATAAAAACAATGCCTTTTTTATTCACTAGAAACCTATGTTTTTTAAACTCATAATCTTAGTGTTCAAATCATTTTACATGCAGAAATCGAACAAAAATACCAACGCCATCATCGTATGAACACAATATTTAAGCTTCATTAGTTTCCATAAAAATCATTCGAACATGGTGTATCCATGATTTTATTCTTCAATAAATTGATCTTATTCATGATACCCATTGAAATCTGATCAGATTCACCAAGATGATCGTAAATCTAGATGCACTAAATAATTCATCAACTTCCATCAAACTCTAATTGGCCTGATTTCTCTCAATCTACCGGCATTCATTTTTTTGAGACTCTATTTCATCTGTTTGGTTAGGCTTCATCCCTAATCGATGAGTTTTGGATTCAACAGTGCAACCTGAGTTCATGTGCCTCATAATCCTTTATATATATTATAAATATCCATGATATTCATAAAAATTTATTATATTTTTATAGTATAATATCTATATCATTTTAAAAAAACAATCCTAAGGGCCATAAAATATTAGTGTATTTAGATACTATAAAAATTCTTCTTATTTCTTGAAAATATTCAATTTATCCTATAAAGATCTTACCAAATAGTAATATTCTTATTTTTACCCTAAATTAAAACATTCTTAATATCATGGGTAAATGAAACATAATAATCTGTGAGATCAGATGCTCAGCGAGGGTAAACATAGTAGATATAAACAAAACATGATCATAAGAGCTTGAGAATATGAGAAAAAAATTTGAAAACCATATTTTTCATATCATATATCAAAAACATGAGTCATTACATAAATCATGGATGTCCATAAGACATGAAAACCATACCCTTTCATGTATACTCTTTTTCAGGCTTGGGATAACCTCCCATGTACCCTCTTTGTTGGGCTTGGGTTAACCACATATACACCATATAATCTCATAAAAAATTAATCATTAAAATATTCATTGGATAGATATATAGGTACCAATCATCACATAATCCCTAAATTCATTAATCATAATATCATAAAACATTTAACATATCAAAAACTGTGGAATGGAAATGAGTTTCATAAAAATTTCATCACAATAGAACATAAGGGAAATAAATGAGTTTCATAAACATTTCTTTATCAAAATAATAAACATAAATCATATAGATAATGTATAATGATTATACCATATGATCATATCTCTAGTTAAACTTAATCAACACCAAATTTTATTGTCGTAGATAAATTTAAATTCTATAAATAGATCAATAAAACATTCTTGATGAAAATATATATTCAATTTTTAAATTTATTCATTAATTTTTTTTAAAAAATTCTTAGGAATAAATATTCATTGAAAGATTCGTTGTGTACTTTTAAATTAAATTTTAAATACTCGAGTGGTTATGATGATGATACATTTTTATCATGTTGTATATGTTAAATGAAATATTAATTTCACATTTTTTTGTAAAAATCCAAAAAAAAAACTTATTTAGAAAAAGACATGAATATTACATTTGATTTTTTTTTCTAAAAGGCCCATCAATGGAAAAATTAACTTTAAAAAACTAAAATTAAAATATTATTGATAATATTTTTAGAAAATATTAATTTGTTGGAAAATTAATTTCGATCAAAGATAAATAACGTCTATTTTCATTAAAAACCTTATTCTTATATCATGAGTACTTAATGTTGTAAAAATTAATAAAATAATTTATTCCATAAAAATACCAATATTTTATGAAAATTCATGAGTTTATTTAGAGATAGAATATATTATTACATCATTTTATACTTAATTATAAGAAATCCTAATAATCAATGAGATTATATCATAAAGTATTTACCACTTTGGTAACTTTTGATTCAAATGTCCCATAAAACAAATAAACTTATATATCTCTATATATATATATGAAAATCCCCATATTTTTTATAAAAATAATAATGTAAGACATTCATGAGAATAATATAGACCACATAAAAGAAACAAGTGGTGAATATGGTATGTGTCCCATGAGAATAAAAGTGAGATAAAAAATCCATACCTTAAGTCTCATATTCCTCTGTAGACAAAATAAACTGTTGTATAATAAATATATGTTTATTTTAAATCATTTATAGATACATAATTATATAATTCATACCATATTTGATTCACTTATGACCACTTATTAACAATTCCTTGTTAAAATCATGTTTTAGGTAATAACTAATTTGTTTTTTGTGTATGTTTTGGTTTTCAATATTCAATCAATTTACATTGATCATGGTTACATATTATCAATAATTTTAAACATGATATAAATATCATACATATTCATTATATATGTATGTATATTATTCCATTATAGTAGGATACAGAAGAAAAATAACACTATTCATAGAGACGATATGTCATACATATGCATGAATCCTATTTCCATTTTCGTGATTTATTTAACTAAAGTAAGCTAAATATTATATCAAATTTAAATATTCATTATGATTTATTATATATCACACATACTCAATAAATTTACAAAAAATACATTCAATATAAATAGTAAGTGAAAATAAATCAAATAGCTTTGTGAGGTGGTAGTCCACCGTATACACAAGCAATGTTATCATATTCCAATAGAATGGAACAAAAAAGGTATATTATATATTATAATTAAATAATTATATAAATTTAAGAAATATCATATATAAAATTTTAATCTATGATTATATCTAACTTTGATAGGCAGTTATGGAAAAAGAATTATGTCTGTTCGCAAGGTGGTAATCCGCATTATACACGATCAATAGTTTCATTTACCACTAGGAAAAATAAGAGATAGACGAAGTTCATAACATAACAATAATAATATGTATTTATATTATGGATAATTATTTTATTATATCATTATGGTTTAATAAAATTATAATGAGTTACTGGATGAAATGAAATAAATTGCATGGTTGAGGACAATAAATCTTTTTTGGAGAACCCCTTTTGGTTTACCCCTAAAGCCATAGTAGAAGGGTTTAATGGTTAAAAAAAATTCATTTATGACGGGTGTAGGTAAGTAGGGAACATATTTTGATAGGTATTAGATAATCCAAATTGTTTTATATGTGTGAAGTGGACAGGAGAGGGGGTTCCTTTTTATAAGTGGGGAGATGACACAACTGGATGTTTTGAGAAGAAAAAGGTATACTCACATTTTAAACATGATAAAAGAATAAAAAATGGATCATTTTCAAACATTATATGTGATAAGTTTAAAATATATCCAACCAATGGGATTTTTATAATTTTTAATCATTTTACCACTTGTCATTTTAGATTTAACCTCGGTAAACCAATTTTAACCTTAACTATGGAAGTTTATTTTTATTGTCATTAGTATTAATTTTGACCAACAATTAAGTTAGAAATATTTACAAATATAAATTATTATTATTCAAAATATGCAACACATTTTTCTAAATTTTATAATGTGATTTCGAAAAAATATAATTTAAAATTGAACCCACATACATGATGAAAAATCGGTTTTGCAAAGAGAAAATATTCATAAGTATAAAATGATTTAAAATAAAATTTCTATATGAAATTGTTTTTAATGAAATAAATTATATTAATAAATTGATATTAGATATAATTATACTATTGAAACAATCTTAAAATAAATTGGTTCTTGTAAATTATTTAATTTTTTTTAAATTTTTAATAAAATTTAGTAATTTTTAACTATTTATCCAAAAATTTATCATTACTGGAAAATATAAAAAATACACTCAAAGAAAATATTTAAATATAGATTCCAAAAATGTTATTTATTTTCTAAAAATAATTTTTTAATATTTGAAAAAATTAATTTTAGTATTTGTTCAAAAAAATAAAAAAATCAGTTTTTTGAGAAAATTGTATTCTCAAAACCAAGAATAAATTTACAGAAAATTATATGCACTTTTATCAATATGTTTTAGTTATATTAAAGTATTATAGTTAACTTTTAATATATATTTTTATCTAATTCACTCTTCCAATTTTAACTTTATGTTATATTTATTATTTTCAAAAAATTATATTAATAGTATATTGTGGCTTGTTATGACTTGTTGTTGCATGTAACATATGAAATAGAAAAAAAATAATTATTCAAAATATTATATTTCATTAAACTCAGAGTGTTATATTCAACTGCTTTTAAATGAATTTATCCCTCAAAATTCATAACTCTAATACAAAAAATGAGAATAATTCTGCGTCATCATATTCTCAAGTTCCCACATAGATTATTTAAATTAGTGGTTTCACCACAAATCATTTACAATGTGAGTGGTCTAGTTTCATAGAACTTTATCTATATAATATAGAATCTCCACCATGTTTTTATCTTATGAAAGATCAATTTCCATTTTTATGACCTCTATGTTTAGTATATGTTATGGATTATGATTGTACTTCCTCCAGAGAGATACATGGAACACATCATGGACTCGATAGAGGTTTAATAGAATAACCCATCAATAAGATATCATTGCAATGTGATCAAAAAATTTTAATGGACTGATATAAGTTGGTATTGGTTTTACCTTATATTCAAATATTATTACCTTATTCCATGTAGACATTCTTAGAAACACACTTACCACCAAATTAAAATTTCATATCATACTGATGATTTTCATCATTTACTTCTCTAAAGTATTTATGCTGCACTAATTCATTGCTTATTGGATCAAAACATACCTGGTATTTTTTCAGAAATCATAGTTCCCAAAAGATCTCATTTTCAAACATCATCCATGTATATTGGGGTTCTACACTTCTTTCCATAGAGTAATTTATAAGTACTCATATTAATTATTTAGTGAAAGATATTTTTTTATTAAAAATCAACTATAGAACATGATCTCGACATATACTCTAGGGTTTGAGTTATTCTCATATATTGAACATATATCTATGTATGATATAAAGTGATGAAACTGAAATTTTTATCATTAGATTGCTAAAGAAATAGACTGAAATTTGATGTAAACCTCTAATCTTGAACAATTACAGTGGAATGTGGTACTCCATAAAACCTTACCACATTAGTAATGTTTATTCGGGAAATATGATCGAGAGAAAAATATTCTTAGTAGTTATTAAGTTTGTTGACTTTTTTATGATATGGACTATTACTCATATAAAAATTTTCACCTTAGATGTTGGGGGGGGGGGTCTGATGATAGAAATATATAGTGATTTCCCCATTTCTATTGTAGTAAAGGTATTGATTATAAAACCATCTCAGTATTATGTCTCTTAGATGTAACTTGTATACATTTTAATCACAGAGATACATAATTAGATATATATATATATCTTCATCATGTCCCATTATTAATACTCCTTCATGTAGTCTAGTAGTAGGCACTATACCCTTCTCACCCTTCAGTTGTGGGTTCATTCCCCATGGCCTTCAAATATACAATCTATTGTCTCCCTATATATAGGTTATCCTTTTCCAAAGTTTTATTAATATAATTCCTATAATTATAGAAAAAATAAAAAACTCATCAATACCTCAATATCAAAGATAAAATAATCCCTAATGATTACCAATAACATTAATCTTATGTTAAAAAATGTAAATTTATTCTCCCACTAATATTTTTTTCTATAAAACACATAAAAATCAAAGGGTTATATTTATTTAAATGAATCCCAAAATATCCTTAATCATTATAAACTCCCATAACATAAAACCTCGAAATGAGTGTCTAAGACTTCAAGCATATGATCATCCTTAAACATATATACCCATGATGGCATCCCTAACTCTTTAGTTAAAATTACATGAATACTAATATGATTAAAAAATACAATTCACCATTTATTTCTTAAAAAAGATCCTATCATATAATAAAAAATTATCCATCAGGAGTTCAGGTTCATCCTTGAACTAATATATGATTATAAGTTGATTCAGAATACCAAATGTGATTTACATATTCTAGAATTTCTGTATAGATAGATATTAAATTATTAGAATAAATTCATGTTCCACTAAATGAAGAAAAATTATATTTTCATAGGTCTCCTTAATAAAAAACCCACATGAAATTTCCAACTTAGGAGTTGAGGATATGTATTCCCTAATTATCATGATTCCATTCATCTATTTTAATTGTTTAAGAATTAAATTTTCTATGGTCTTATGGTGTTGTGGGTTATCATCCACATTAACCCTTGGATTGGGGAATTTATTAGCATAATGACCATACTCCGTGCAATTGAAACAATTGAGTGTGGGTGGTAAATTTGTAGATATTTATTTTATTTGAGCCCTTAGATATCTTATTCACATAAATTCAGTATTTAGATTCATGATGACGTTCCTTTCCACACTTAAAACATTTAGTAGTAACCTTATGAGAATATCCTCTTGGATTCCTTAAACACTATGACAAGAAAAAAACATATATTCTATTTTTAATGGTATTTATATTTTCCTTGGAATTCCAACTTTATTTTCTTATCAAAACCATGAAACTAATGTGCAACTCCAATATTCATTTACACCTTGATAAAACAAAAAATAATTTTTTCATCGATAAAAAATATACCTCATGGATAAAACAATTTAGATACTTGGTTTTAAGCCACTTTAGAATTGATCAACCTTACTTTTATGTTGTAAGATAATAATAGAATAATACCTCACAAGTCATGTAAAATACCCCCCATAGAAACCAGAAAATATTTAAGTCATCAATTTTCTCAATGAATTAACTCAACATTTTCATTTTAACAATTCAAGGAATGTACTTTTTGAAAAATATTCTCTTAAAATCATCAAACTCTATATATTTTATTCTAAATTTCTTCCTTATATTCTAGATAAGATATCATAATTTATCTAATTTTCCTACAAAATCATAGATGAAAAAAATGATTTTTTCATGATCTAACTACCTGGAGAATTGAAAATAAATTTTTAATAGTACTAATATATTGCTTATGAAATATTATATTACTAGAGACAATAAAAAAAGGTGGATGTTTCCTCATTAAGAATTCAACATAAAATTGATCCCACATTTTTTATTTGGATGTTCTGGATGATTCATAGCCTGAGAAATTTGTGTGAGCAAAGATACAAGATCTTTCATTCTAGATATAATAAAATTTTGTTTACCATGAAGAAAATAATTGAATTATATATAACAGTCAGAAGTAGAATGTTTCTTTCAGGTTCCAACCATTTAATAAAACCAAAAAACATACTGTATGGAATAATAATCATAGCATGGGAGAACATAATTATAAAAATTCACTTATAGGACTTTTAAATCATCAAACATTATTTTAAATCTATGAATCATCAGGCTCAACCTATCTTATCCATTTTCATTATTAGAATCATTTATGACGGTTCATAAATAGTTTTGGTAATTTCCACAACTTCTCCCCCTATAGTTTTAATCTAGGTGTGATGTAAGGATTGTTGTCATCCAATAGGCGATGATTGAGTCTATATCAATATTTCATTTTCATAGTTATTACACCTAGGTAAAATTTTTCTAGAGAAACATGAACTTTTAGTTTACTGATTTGAATGTAATTTTTTCAAAACCACTTTCCTTATCCATTAAAAAATTATTGAATATTTTCCAATACTTATGCCTATCATTATGATTTTAACAAATTTTTTTATCATTCTAGATTCCAATATTTTAACTAAACCTAGCCTTTCATACCAAATATAATTATCCCATATTTTCTTACAAATATATTATATCTTAATAGGTGAATTAATATAGAATTTAACAAAAACATTCATAAGGACAATAAAGGATTAGTTGATTTTGTGACTATACACACAATATTCTTATTTATTGAAAGTTATTCAACATCTACCAAAAAATATTCCAACGTAGTACACTTATTAGATGTACTGAGAATAAAACCAATCTTCATAACCCAAAAAAAGGAATCATAATAAATGATGAGATTAGATGCTCAATAAGGGTAAATATGGGAGGTATCAACACAACATGATCATAAGTACTTGGTAACATGAGAATTAAATTTTTTAAAAAATATCATGTGTATCATATATTATAAAATTTAGTCATGGAATAAATTTTTTAAGTTTATAAGACATAAACCATTAATTAATAAGAGAACATGACCCACTAAAAAAACACTAGACTAAGATGTATTTTTTTTTGAAAAAAAAAGTATATAACAAATTATTTCACGGTTACCCAAAAATATATTCATAACCTGATATGATTGGGAAAACCTCTTGTGTACTTACTTTAGTATTGGGATAACCTCTCACATACCCACTTTTTAGGTATGGGATAACCTCCAGTTTAACCTCTTTTTGGGCCTGTAATAACTTCCCATGTAACCTATAAGCTCATATTACATTAATTATTACCTTATTCATTGGAGGGAGATATAGGTCCCACCAATCACGTAATCCATTAATTTTTGTGCCACAAGATAATAAAACATCCATCATAATATAACTCATGGAAGGGAAATGGGTTTCATTGACATTTCATCATAGTATAACCCATGGGAAAGAAAATGGATTCATAAACATCTATTTATCCTAATCATAAACATAAAAAATCTATATAATGAATAAGGATGTTATCATTGGATCATATCTCTAGTAAAAAATGAGAAAAATAGATTTTTTTGACTATGATGAATACAAATTCCATAAAAATTTCATTAAACATTAATTATAATAATATCTTCTAAATTTTTAAATCAATTCATTAAAATATAAAAAATTATCAAATATTAAGGAAATTTACTTCTTTGAATTAATCCTTGACACATTATAAAGGAATATTAAATAAATTGACTATTCTGAATGGTTTAAATTGTATTCATAGTATAAAAAATAAAAAATATTCCTCTCACATCATTAGTGAAAAATATAACTTGTTTAGAAAATGGAGGGAATATTATTTTTTAAAATTTTCCAAAAAATATGATCATGGGTAAAAAAATTATATAATAATACTAAAATATTAAATAAAATATTTATTATAAAACAAGGATTCGGAATAAATGACTTTTTACCGAAGAGAAATAAAGAAAATTTTCATTAGAAACATTTTTCCTATATCTAGAGTACATAAAGAGAGGAAAATGAAAATAAAGGATTTATTATCAATAAATAATCATAAGATAGATAATTAATGACTTACTTGAGAGATAGATCATAATATTTTATCATAAAAAAATTAATCATTAAAAATACAAATAATCATTGATATTGTAACATAAAATCTTTACAGCTATGGTAAATTTTTAGTTAGAAGCCGAATGAAATAAAAAACCATAGTTGGATTTATAAATAACTATAATTTTATATTAATAATAATTAAATAAAATCATTAGATTAATATATAAAAAAAGAAGTGATGCATATAGAATGTCTCCCACAGAGATAAAAGTGAAAAGAAAATCCTCTTAGATTAAGTCTCAAAATATGTCACACACATTAAAAACTAGTATTTATTAAATATAAAATTATCATAAATATATTAAAAACTATAATTATATTTATCATATAATATATGATTTAATTATGACCTTTTATTACCTATTTATTTACAATTCCTTATTAGAATCATGTTTTGGGTAAGAATTGGTTAATTTTTCAAGTTTTTTGTGGTTTTGTATTTTTGTTCCATTTAATTTGATAATGGGTCCACAATATCAATAATTTTATCCATGATATAAATATCATATATATTCATTATATATGTACATATATTAATCCATTAAATTTAGATATATAATATTAATTAAACCATTCATAGAGACAGTAGGTCATATGTACGCATAGATATTGTTTTTATTTTCTCGATAGATGGAATGAATGTAATGTAAATAACATATCCCTTGTATATATTAAATAATATTACCTATGTATCCCGTATATTCATTTAATTTATCATTATTAACATCCATGTGAAAAATAATGAAATAACGCTCATTGCTTCAAGTGGTGACAGTCTACCTTACACACAAGCGACATTATCATATTCCCACAGAATGTAGAGTGTGTATTTATATGTGATATTATTATTCTAGAATTATAATTATGACATAAATATCATATATATATAGATAATTTAAATACATCATTATATCTAACCATTATAGTTAGCTAAGGAAAATTAATTACATCAGTTCACGAGACGATAGTTTTCCAAACACACGATCGATGGTTTAATTTCCCACTTGATTGAAGACGATATATATTTAGGTCATGACATTCACCTACAAAATATTATTATATGGGAGATATCTATGTTATTATTTAATTATGGATGAAAAATATTTTATAGAGTTAGATAAATATATAAAACTAATTCCTTTAGAATGTGGGGGGGGGGGGAATTAAGAAATGTTTTTAGACATGTATTAGAAGAACTAAAGTCTTTTGTATGTGTGTTGAGGAGAGGATATGGGGTGGCCTTTTACAAGTGGAGGAGAGAGAAATCTTAGAATTTTTTAAATTAAAAGGTGTACCAACATCTTAAACTTTCACCAATCTTCCAAAAGGTATCATTATAATGTTTTAGATGAGGTAATGTCACATTATGTAAAAAACCAGATTTTTATAGGTGTTTAATTCATTTTACCCCTTCTATTTATACTTTAACTCCCCTGTAAAAAAATTTAAACCGTAATAGAAATAATTAATTTTTAATGGTATTATTATTCATTTTGAGAATAAATTTATTTGGAATAATTATATAATATTAATTATTATGTTTATAAATTTGGAATACATTTTAACAACACCCATTCATATAAGTGAAAATTTTTAATTTAAAATTTAACCAATATGTGTGATGAAAAGGTGGTGTTCCAATGATTTTTTCATAAAAATATAAGGGTTTAATATCAAAATTACACATTAAATAGATTATATTAACTGAAATTATTTTAAAAAATATATAATTTAACTGATTTTACATTTAAATCTATATTAAAATAAAATTGAGCTAGTGAATTCTTTAATTAGAAAGGCAGTTTCTTTATAAAAGTAAACACTTTTTACTAGCCATTGAAAAATTCATATTTGTAGAAAAATATATAAATTCCAATAAAATATAATTTTGATATATATATTTCAAAAATGAAGTTCACTTTAAAAATAAAATTTTGATAGTGGAACAAATAATTTATTTATTTTTTCAGAAAAATAAATACTAACTTTTTTTGAGAAAATATTATTTTTGAAACATATAAAGACATTACTAACAAATAAGTATTTTTTTCAATATTATTTCAATATATTAAATAATTATAATTTAAATTTAAAATGTTGATATTCATATTCATTCCTATAATTTTAATGGATTGGTTAAAATGATCTTGTTTTAATAATAATATTAATTGTATATTCATGTTCATTAAACCTCGGTATTTCATACAACACAAGATATTGAAGAAATTAAATTATTAAAAAAATTATTTGACAAATAATCGAGGTATTACAATTGTCCTTAGTGTTTTTATCATTATATATAAATCATTCATATGGGGCGATGATTGATCAAACCATGAATTTCAACACCACAATTTTGATTCTTCCTTTTAAGCACATTAAAATTCATTTGGCCTTGGTAGAAAACTTTAATTCCTGGAGTAAATCCTTTTATGATTTCCTCTTGATGTTAGTTTTTGTTGAAATATCTTCATTTTGGTTCCAATATAGGATCTTCTTCAGAAACCAATTATTGGTTCTTCCATGCTCAAATAAAAATGCACAATCATAGGATATTCTAACGTGCAATCAATAGTTTATTTTGTTAAAATGGGGAAATGGAACAGTCACTTGGATTTACCCTTCTAATAGATCTAATACAATGAAAAAAATTGGCATGGTGAATCATTCAATTATAATTTTTTAAGGAAAAATCAATTACAAAAAAGGCACAAAAACTTCAAGAATTTTCCAAAATTTATTAAAATAGGCACAATCAACCATACATGAAAAAAAGTTAATTTTAAAAAATAACAATTAAATTTATATAATAAACATTAATTTTCACAACATTAATAAATAAAATTATGAATTGAAATATAATAAATGATAAAACTAAAAAATTAAAGAAAATGAATTAAATTCAAATTTTATAAATAAATATATAAATAAAAAAATAATTGAAAATAAAAATATAAAAATAAAGATTAAATTTACCGAACTGTGTAATAATAAACGAAACTAAAAAATAAATATTTTAAAAGAAACTTAAAAATATGACAATGAGCTCATAGATTAACATTTTTAGCATTTTAAACATAAAAAATAAATTAAACAGAAAATTCATTAATTTAAAATTTTTCTTTTAAATTACCCACAACAAAATAATTAACCAATTACAGTACTATATTAATAATAATGTATAATTTAATCTATAAAATATCTGTAAAAATTAAATAACTAAAGGCCACATCAAATTCCTCCACACATAAGATGTCGCTTGTTATTAAGAAACTGCTTGATTCAGATTTAGTTGTAGAAAATGGATAATAAGTTCAAAAAATAATAATTCCATAATGAATTGAATTTAAAAAATATTTCGCTTCATGGATTCTTTTAATTATAAAAATGCGAATGTCCTCTAGAATTTAATATATTTTTGTGAAATTTTAGTAACTCTTTTACAAAAAAATGTATAGAAATTATAAATTAGAATGTGAAATTAAAAAAATTTCTATTTTCATACAAATATAAGTGAAAACATATAGTTACCTCTAGAAAAATAGGCTCACATAAATTAAGAATGAATAAAAAAACACTATTGATTGATGTGTAGTGATAATTTATTGATGGAATAAATAAATCATCCATCAACAAAAGAATAGTTAATAAAGAGATGAAAAAATAATGATCTCAACCTGGAATATGATTTTTATCTCATAACCAATTTAGATTCATATATTAGTATTCTAATAAAAATTAAAAATATTCAAATTCAATGATTATTATATAACATTTTCTTAAAAATTTACTGAAATTGAATTTTTCAAGAGGGTAAGAGAAATGATTTACCCAATTAAATCCAACAGGTAAAATAGATTTATCATCACAAATTTTCATCAAAACACTAAAGTTAATAGGAATTTTATCCACTCAAAACACATAAATGATTCTTAAAAACTCACAAACATTAATATTTTTAGGGGGTTTCAGGCATCAAAAATGAAATATATTTCATCTCAAATAAGACCCCCTACACACCTAAAACCAAGATTTTTTCCCAACGATAAATCTAAAATGGAGAGAAAAATTTAAACAATTTCATTCAAATAGAGCTAAAAATTAGTACAGAAACAAAATCCAATATTACTGGTTATTATGAAAGGTAAAATAAAATCCCACACAATAGTATAGAAAACAAAACATGCACAAAATATTCCTTATGAAAAATTCTATGTAGGTCTAATGATGAACGATAATTTTTAAAGGCTCCATGCATAATGTGATTTAAATAATTAAAACCAAATAAAAACAAAAAATGAAATGATATTAATTTATTACTATATATAGAGACATTTTGAGATTTAGTAGTCTCTAATAATGAATTCACAAATTATGGTATAAAAAATTTACACAAATTAGTATAAATATTAAAAAAAATTAAGGGCATTAACTTAATATTAAAAATTTAGAACAATTACATCACTATACCATAGAATAATTTACCATTAATGTCAAAAAAATGAATCTTCTATTTAATCCATTAAAATAATACTTTAGTTAGAAAGTTAGAGCTCCTATAAGAAAAATATATCACAATAATATTCTTGAATTTAAAATTAACTAGAGTTAGAGAAATGGAAATTTTTAACCATTAAAAGAAATTATATATATATATATATATATATATATTTCTCCTTTATAATAAAAAATGATACTTCTCCTTGTATTAAAATATCATTATCGACAATTTCCTATGATTTCATTGTCAAGTGTGTTAAATTAGAAATTGGGTTTTACTAGAATATCAATAGTATAGTAGGAACCTTAGGCCATATCATGAAAAATACGTAGATCACTTATTTTAAAATATGTTTTTTATTTATACAGAGATTGATGAATGTTTTTAGAATGATTGGGGGATTAGTGGATCAATATATAAAGCATTCATGCCTAAATATCATTAATTTATATTTCAAACTATATATGAAATTGCATTCATCCCAGGTAATACACATTGATTCTTGACTGAAATTTCTTTAAAGAAAAGGGATACATGTTTTAATGATTTATTTTTTACATGTTAATATTGATATTAATGTGATTTAATACTATTTCAACACCTGGGATTTGAAAAATCACTTGATATTGATCATCAGACACTGCTTAAAACCAATTAAAGAGTGTCAATGTGAGAAATGAACTCATCAACGCAACATATGAATGATGTGATGTGATTACCAAATTGAGGTTATTTAAAAAATTATTCTACGAGGAAAATCTTTCATATTCATGAGTTATAATTCTAGATTTTATCTTAAAAAACAATCTATAATATTACTAAACAAAGTGAAATGGTGAGAAAAGAGGAAAGAATGCTAAAATCATCACATGATCTGGGTTGTGCATGGAATTAAGAGGATATGCGGTCCTTTTATTTATTGTTTTTAGTTAAAATAAAAAAAATAACAAAATTATGATCAATGGAAAAAATATCATGAATTAAAACATCATTAAATATATTAAAAAGACAAAGATCAAAATTTTATCATCATTTCTCCCTAGGTTATTATAAATTTTTTAAAAATCCATTACACGGTAAGGAAAAAAATATCAGTATGTGGATTTAAAAGATACTGTACTTCTAACCTATGATTTAAAAAAATTATAATTATGACCGGAGACATTTTATAGAAAATCACACCAAAATATTCTAAAAAGAGGTGATGATCCAAAGAGATTTGGTGACTATCCATGGTATAATTTTTCCCAATAATTTTTCTATCTAGTAGAATAAAGTAAACAACTAATATTGACATGAAATTTAGTATATTGTTGGGTAGTTGAGTTTTATGTTCAATGGATTTTGAATTATAGATATTGGAACTCCAAATCCTGAGTTATGTCTCAATCACTATAAGTATGTCCAATCTATCTCGCCCAGAATGTCTTTACTTTACTAGTCACTTTTGATCCACTTGTACTTAGATATAGAGTTTGGTCCAATTGGATTAATTTAATTACCATTATCATGGAATCCTGAAAATAATTATTTTCTTAACATTTGGTTGTTTGTAGTGATAATCGTGATACACACAATGAAATATTATGAAATTGGGCCATTGTTACATATTTTTAAGCATTTTATCATGAAATAAATTCAAAAAATAAATTAAGTGAAAACGTATTTAATAATAGGATAATAAAACCCATAAAAAATATAATAAACAAGGATAAATGCGATAATATATGATATATATCCACCCAATCACTCTCCCACACCAAAACTTTGGGACTCCTATATAAAGTCTTATGTCCTAATCAATTCCCATTTAAAAATCAAAGGTGATAAAACGTCCAAAATTATTATGAAATTAAATCCGTCATGTTATGTTTATGAAATCAATTTTCCTATCATTGTTATTCTCTCACATTTAAATTTGTTCAACACAATTTTTTCACCCATTCAACAAGTCTCAATAAACATCATATAGAAATGTTCCATCTTCACTCAAGGAATTTATAAAAGTTTTTTTATTATCATTTCCCAAATTTCATAGGATATTACCATATTCCTATAGAAAATATTTGTTATATACTACTATAAACTAGTGTGCTACTCAAAAAGACATATAATGTGTTTTTCTAATGTTTAAGGGTTTGTTGAATTTTATATTTAAAAATATTAGGCAGAAGTAGAGTGTTTAATATAATATGTACAAATCATGTCAAAATTCAGATAGTATTGACAGTTTATGTACTCACTCAACCCATAACATAGTATACCAATTCCAATTAACTCTTCCCAATGATCATTTTTTATGGTTCATAACCAAGAAATGAATAATAATGAGTAAACTTCCACTTTTCTCTATTTTTTTTATATTTTTATGATGTTTAATTTTCATTCAAAGTACATAACTATTTTTTTAATTTACCATCTTATTTAGATACGAAGAGGGAATCATTTCTACAAAAATGATATTACATGGAATGTGAAACTAATTCCTAATAAAAATGTGTGAAATCTTTTTTTCAAACTATACCAATTAATCATTCCCGAGAATTTTCATGGAAAAATCCTCTCCTACACACCTACTAAAAATAAAAAAACTGAATATACAAAAGAGATGGATAGGTAGGGATAAATTATCTTATAAAATGGATACCTAGTAGTTATTTCATGGTATCTAAGTCTTAAGAGGGGTAAAATATCATGGTGGACCAAAATATGAGGTTCTTGTAAAAAATGATTTTTAATTTAACCATAGGAAAAATCATGGGTGTATCATGCTATAATCATATATGTTAAAATAGTATTAAGGAAGGCTTTAGTTTTTATACATTACATGAGACTCATAAATAATTTATTAAAAGGAAGAATATTCATAGTGGTATTATAATGTATCTCATGTAATTAATTTAAAATATTGGTTTGTGATAATGAGGAATGTGTGTCAAAAATCTATTATTATCACAATAATGATTTGAAAATAATAATTCATGAAAAATATTCGTTGTAAAAATTTGTTTGAAAATAATTTTTTAAAAAAATAGAGTAATTTTAAACACATTTAGATCAATCATGAAAAATTATTTATGATATTCTATTTAAGATAAATGTTTATTGAATAATCTAAAATGAAGAAAAATAAATAGAATAAATGAATCACAATTATTTTTATTGTTCCTATTGTTTTATGCTTCATTTTTGTATTTTTTGTATTTATAATTTAAATCCTAAATAACCTATGTCACTTTCACCCACCCTAAAAAATATATTTCCCTCAATGAATGAAGAGTAAATAAACTGATAAGTAAATAAAGGTAGGGAGAAGGTATAAACTAATAAGTGGTGTCCTATGTGGCATCTATCAGCTGAATTCACTCCAAATGATGCTTTGGAAAATCCTCATAGGAATATTTGAGGTGCTTCCCTGTGACGGTGAAACACTTTCCACTATTCTTATGAATATTATATATTTCACCCAAAGGATAAACATTAGTCGTAGTATAAGTACTTAGTCTTTGGGAAAGAATCTTATAAGGGTGGATCTAGAGCCTAGAATTATACTTGAGGGCCTTTTGAAAAATATGAAACTTCCACTAATGAATCATATCATTATGGTTAGCCATTTTATTATCTTTACATATTTATGATTTCTCATTTGAATCACATTAAATTTCTTCCAAATCCTAAATTTGAAAATTGATATGCTCTTATACATATGATAGAATCATATTTAATTTTTTAAAAAACCAATATGAAGGGTGATCTAACTTCACATGATGGTGTTAATCCTTTAAAATCACAATCCTATATGGTGACATTCTGATTGTGGGTTTGAAAGTTGTATGATATGACCAAAGTGCATCTTCCAAGGGAAAACTCTGATCCTTCCTATTTAGTTATACTATTTTTCCAAGATTCTTATTAACTTCTTAATTTTAAATTTCTAATAATATATTAGTTTTGGTGTGAGGTTTAGTGGAGACATTATGAAAAACTACATACTTATAGATATATTTTTTTGTTTTGACTCAAAAAATATGAACACTAATCACTAATGATGAATCTCAGAAAACCAAACCTCCTGAAAATATAAGATATAACTAAATCAACAACCACTAAAGAGTTATCAGTCCTAGGGTCCTTTTTTCAACTCATTTATAGACATATTCAATAGACAATAACATTTACACAATTCTAAATGAATTTGGAAAAGACCCATGAATTCAATTCCCCATGCATCAAAGATATCAAAAAATAACCAATGTTGTTGGGGACTTTCATTTATATTGGAGATATTCCCTATGAATTGAAATCATGTTCATGACATCCAAAATATATGGGAATATATATATATATATATATACAATATTGGTCAATAAATTCCCAAGTAAAGGACATTTCGCATTGTACATTGAGATCCAAAGAGGCCCACATAATGAAAATATTGGAATAATAACAAAATAAAGGTGAAATCATGGTTATGGACACAACGATGGATAGCCTGGTCACTACAAATTCTCCATAAGTATGTATCATATGAAATTTACCATCACTAATCATCTTTATATATTTGGGATTACGATGTGTTAAAATATATGGAGACCCTAGATGCTACTATAAAATTCACAATGTCCACACCTAAAGGGGTAAGGTTCACAACACCACAAAGGTACTATTAAGGGAATAATTATATAATGGAGAGGGATGAGTCAATATGGTGGTCCAATTGTGTGTTAATCCTTCTTATGTCGTAATCTATCACAATTTTCACTCATCTATTATCTCAAATATATGAGTAAAACTTCTTGAGGAGTAACCACTATATGAGGTGGGGATTAACTTCATGTTTATTAAGGAGAAACTGAATGGAAGTGTGACTATTCAACAAAATGAATTTTGACATAATAAGTCATGAATGGAATTTTTCTATGGAAAATATAAAATAAATAAGTTCTTTTTTAGTGTTCATATAGTTTTCATGTTCAGGGTCAAGTGTAAGTGAGGAATACACAATGATATGAGTATCCCTTTCAACCATTTGTAATAAAAATTCCCCAACTTCAAATCTAGAGGCATCACAAATAAGCTTTAAATAGAGATTCCACCATGGTGTATGGATAACGGGCGGTGATATGAGACTAATTTTTAGTGAATTAAATCCATCCTTACAATTTTTATAAAAAATGAATTTAGAATATTTTTATAATAACTGAGACAATTGGAGTGAAATCTTAATAAAGTATTTAATGAATTAGTGATAAAAAACAACATAAAAAAAGAATGATAAAACCTCTCAGACACATTTTGGATATGGATGAGATGAATTAAATTCAACCTTTTATTTATCCACTTGAAATCCCTTACTCGGGATAACATTTCCAGGAACAATTCCCAACTCTTATATCAAATAGAATTTCTTATAAATTAATATGATATATTTTTCAACAGAACAACTTATGATAGAAAGTATGGGTTATAAACATTCATCAAAATAAATTCCATAAACATTGAAATATTACATCAAAACATCCAAAAAATTATTAGGGTACACAAAAAATATAATCAGCATACAACACTGAAAAGTACTAAGAGAATTAAAACAGATCAATTAGAAACCTCTTGTATGAAAATGTGCCAAAATGGATAGGTAAATGTTGTATTTTTTAATCCTCGAGAGCTATATGAATTTGACAATAACTTTAATATCAATTAATTAAAAAATAACAGGAATTACTATCCAATATTTATAATTTTTGGTCAATTAAATGCAGTGTAAAATTGTCTATTCTCATGGATTGATTTAGTCAATGATAGTCAATACATACTTTCCAACTATTTTATACACATGATGAAACCAATTCATTCTGTAAATTTGAGTCTAATTTTATTAGAGTTTTTAGGTTAAATTTTTATTAGTTTAACCTACTTACTATTAGATATGTGATAAATGATATCTATAATAAGTAAATTACTAAATTATAATTTTAAAACTTCAAGGAGGTGGGATATAATCAACATTGAGATTACCTTACAAATTTATCATCATCATCTAAAATTATATGGTGAATGAAAGTAGATGGTTTAATCCTAGGAATATGATCCAATGTCCATCCTATAACCTTTTTAAACTCTATAAAAAGGATTAATAATTATAATTAATTATCTGAATAGAGGTTATTTGAATATGTGATGGGTATATTTTTTATACACTAAAGATAAGAATATTTTAAATTATTTGTAAGTTGTTTTAATTCCAACACTTATCGTTTTTGGATTAAGGGAAGTAATTTAAGGTTGTGAGGTCTAAGATACAACCAATATACTATAGTTTATTCTCTATGAAAAAATAATCAATGGAAATGAGATTTTCATAATCATCGATAGTCATGGGTACCTCAAAATGAAAATACTCATCAATTAAAACAAAAAATTATACTTTTACAAACCTAGAAAACACTCAAAACATTAATTATTACTCAAATCATACAATAGTGAAGAATTGGAATATGAATCAGATTACAGGTTGAAGAGTTAATATTGTGTGTGTGTGTGTGTCATTGGAGATAAAATCCATCGAATATGTAGGAATATTGTGGAGATATTCCATGGGGTGTTTTATAGCATCAAATATATATTGAAAAAATTTTCTACACCAAACTACATGGAAAATGTGCAATTGTGGATGTTGATGATTATATTTATTATTTTAAGGTGGGTCCTTAAAAGACTGTGTAGGTCATGTCCTTAGGTCTAGGTGTATTCCATATCAAGAATGTATAAGTCTACAGGGAAGATGAGTTTGTTTAATCTCATTAGGTAATACTCAATAAATCATATTTCGTTTTTGTGGTCTAGTTGGAAATATTCATGAAGATTAATATTGGTTGAATCTATCCAACCTAAAAATAGGTATATGCAGACTGAGGCATAAAATTAATCAAGGAACCTAAATCAATCATTATATCAGAAAAATGTGTCCCCTATTGTTAAAAGTATCATTAAAGTTCTTAGATTGTTGAATTTCTTTAGAATTTCTATATATATCATGGTCGACACATTTTTTCATAGGTTGAATATCTCGTTCCCCATTAGTCCTCACATATGTGTGCAAAGTTATTCAATACATTTATCACAGAGACCAATATTTTTATCTACATCAAAGTGAGGAATGTTAAAATTTTCATTTCTAAATGTTTCCATTATTCTATTATAATTTTATTATTAAATATTTTATTTGATATATAGATTCTTTATGGAAATTGAAAAAAATGGATTATTTAGGGTAATCATCAATGATATATTGTTTACGAATATTGTTTTTTTCACTTTAATCTTATAAGGGTGTATAAATAGAGATTTGATGGGGGGAATACTTATTGTGTAAAATCATTAGAAAAAGAAACATACTTAAAAATAAAACATTGTTATTTCACATGAATTACATTTTCCCACAGGTTTTAAAATATGTTTTGATAATAGTTTTGAATAACATTTCATCTTTATCTCTTAGAGGGTTTTTTTAAATTATCCCACTTGAGTTCATTGGACTTGAATAGTTGATTGCGTGTTCTATTAGAACTAGAGGGTTTTGGATTCCGTTTTCTTCACCATGTCCTTTAGTATTGGTTTATATTTTGGAAGAGGAAAATATTTGTTTATATTTTAAGGATAAAAAGGTTTTACAGCTTACCCTTTTTGATACAAATTCATTTTCGGGTAGATTGAATTTCATCTTTTTGGGAACCATGGTTATTCCAACCACCTAGGTTTAGGATTTTCTGATAGATATATTTCTTGAATGGTGGTTCTTATTGAAATGTAATCCCATTAAATACTACTATACAAGACTCAGATGAATCCTAATGTTGGGAGTAATGATCAAAGAAATGATTATTATCAGAAAAAACACAATGAAATGGAATTAGTATAGAGTGTGAACTACCTAGAACCTGAGTTAATTTCTTTATAATGGAATGTATTTCATCAAGTATATTATCTCCCTTTTTTCCAAGGATGAATGAATTACCTAATGAACTTCTCTATTGGGTGAAATTTCTCAAGAACGAAATTTTTGTACATGTTGGGAAATGTTGTCCATTAAGTCATTAGGGGTGGTAGTAATTTTATCCACTAGGGCATCACGAGCTTCAATATACATCATATCACAATTCATGGGGACATGTCCATGATATAATTTTTAAATTATAATTTTTTCACTAATGTGGTGGGGGGGGGGGAACATAAAAAATGTATATTGAATAATTACCAATATTCATGAAGGTTCTCTCCTAGTGATTTCCCAGTGAAATATATTTCTTTTATAATGGATGCAATTTGGGTGGAAGGGAAAAAATTCTGTTGAAAGAGTTTTTAAATATTATTTCATCCACCAATTGTAGTCGGTAGATAATATATCCAATATTTGGCTACACTATCAAAGGAGGATGTGAGGACCCTAAACATAATGAAGTCCTTATTTGAATATTAAGGTTTCATTGTGAAGCACACTATATGAAGCTACATGATATGTTTTTGAGGTTCCTCACTAGTAATACCAAGTAATTTAGAAAGGATATGTATGAGGACTGATCTGAGAACAATGTTTGTTACTTACCCAAGATAATGGATATACACAGTTTGGTAATCCATATTAGGGGAAGTCTATTCATGTAATGTTTGATTATTTGAAGCCATGTCTTTTGGGGTTTGATTTTATTTACTCTTTTATTATTTTAAGAGAACTTTAGGTTCCACAATAGACTCCTTAGCAGTACTGGATTTCCCTACTCTATAAGACCAAATTTATGACTGAAGGTTCATTTCAATTTATGAGTCTATTTTAAATATTATTTTTTCATTATTAGGTCATGAAAATGTGTTGTGAAGATTTATTTTACATTATTTAGGTGAAATGAAATGAATAAAAGCACAAAAATTAGAATCAATATGACAATAAAGAAATAATGAAAATAGAAATCAATTTTACTAAAAAATAGAGAAGGGAGAAGGGGAGAGAGACATAACGTGCAATTAAACAACAAAAAAGATAAGGGGTGATTAAAAAGAGTAGAAAAAAAATAAAAAAAAAAATAAATAAAATAAAAAAAATATTTTGGAACCATAAAAAAAAGGAAAAAAACATATCACGTTATCAAGAACATCAAATTAGAAATTGTCTTTTATTAGAATTCCTAAATTATGGTTGGAACCCTAGGTCATCTCTTTATTTAGACTTATATCATTAATTTTAATATATGGCTATAATTTAGAGATAAATATGGATTTTTAATGATTAGGGTATTGAGGGATCAATTTATAATGAATTCATGAGTAAATATCATAATGAAGGATTTCAAATAACATATTAAATTAAAATCATCTCAGGTAATCCCCATGGTTTCTCATTCATCATTTCTTCAAAGGAAAGGGATAAATGTTTTAATACTTTATTTTTAGCTTCATAAAATAGATTTTAATGTTATTTATTACAAATTTAAAAACTATTAATTGTCTAATATCATGATATTAATCATCAGTGATGGCACAAAATCAATACATCTGTGTTGGTGTCTGATCTGAACTCGTCTTGAAATCATATCAATGTTGTGATATAATTATCAGATTGAGGTCTTTTTTCAAATTATTAATATGAAATGACCATTCATATTCATGAGTTATAATTATGGTTTTTACCCACCAACAAAATCCATAATATTTCCCAAGAAAGATAAAGGGTGAGAAAAGAGGCAATCGTGATCAAATCATCAAACGATTTGAGTTATTCATTAAAGAATGGGGATAGGTAATGTTTCGAATTATTGTGTGTTAATACCAGAAAGAAAAAAAAATGAAAAAAATGAAGATAAATAGAATGAAAAACTATAATTAAAACATCATTCAATGTATTACAAACATGAAGATCGGGATTGTATGATTGTTCCTCCCCATGTGATCTCAAGGAGTTTTTTGCTCCATGGAATGAGAAGGAAGATAAATATGAGGTAATGATGTAAAAAATACTATAAACCTACCCTATGGTCAAGAAATATTTTATAATGAGTGGGGGGGAACATTTTATGGGAAATTACATCATGATTTCAACTAAATATGTCATGTGCCTAAGGGACTAGGTGACCATTTATGGTAGAATTTTTCCTTTTAATTTATCCAAATTTTTTAAAACTTAAATAATGAATATGGACATAAAAATTGGCAGAGTTCTGGGCCAAGTATCTATATGTCCAATGGACGTGGAATCAACCAGATTGGAATTATAAAGCATGAGTTATGGAATAATTATTATTGGTTGGTCCAATGTCTCTTAACCAAAATATATTTACATTGTGATACTCTTTTGTGACTCCTGTTCTTAGATCTAAACTTCTTTCATATTTAATTAATTGAAACCCCATTATTATTGAATCCCAAAAAATTCATATAAACTTATAGATGAGTGTAGTGAATGTTATGATAGAAACCTTTAACTATAATCAAATTATTCCGTTCTATAATTACATATTTTTAGTCCACTATAAATGAAATGAGTTCAAAATACAAATTGAGTGAAAAAAGATTAAACAATTTGATACTAAAACCTATAAACAACATAATACACTAGTATAAGAGTGATAATATATGACATAATCCTTTGTGATCACCCTCTCTATTTGTTAATGTGACCATTAGAAAAAAAATTCATCATTGTATAATGAAACACACATGAGTGCTACTAGTAATGTGTCAAAGGGAGAAATAAGGATTGATAATTAAATTAATTCAACTAAAAATAAGAATTCAGGATAAAAAATAATTGGGTGTTTTTTTAAAAGTTGAAAGTGACACATAAATGACCATAAGAAAGGAATTTATTCAAATTAAAAACTGAACAAAATAACCCGAACATCATGGATTTCCTCCCATATATCACTAATTTTATAATCATTATCCATAAAATAAAAATAAAACGTTCTATCCATGATCATTTCTTAGTTATGCTTCAACATGCAGGACCACGTAGTTTGTTTTGGTAAAAATAACATATCAAGTGAAGACTTCTAGTAACTCACCAGCATGAATAATTCCTCCTAAACACCCCAAATTAATAGGTCTAAGTCTCTATCCACCAGTAGCTTCAAGACTCATATTTTCATTTAACGAATCAAGAAAATAAGACTAAAACTCATCATGATTCCCAATATGAACAATCTCACTACTAACTTAATCACTCACACCTTCCCCCAAACATAAGACATTTAATGGATCATAAAAATATGCTACAATCAAAGCATGTAACCCAATGTCAACTGCATAATGAATCTAAGAGAGAAATATCTTGTTTTAAAGAGAGTAATGGTCTAATAACTCACCAGTAAACTTCTCAATTTCCAAGAAAAGAATTCATTATATAATCAATTCGTATAAGTAGGGATACAACTATTTTCCACATCTTGTATGATGTTCAGAAACTCCTCCGTATCACTCCCTACAAATTGGGAAGGTTTTTTTCCAATTCAAACATGACTAGATTAGTCATGGACATTACCTGAAAATTGAAACACTAAATTATAAATGAATAATAAACAAATATTAATAGAAATTTCAAAGTTTATAAATAATTGTAAGTCGTATAAGGGTTGTGAACTAGGGAGGGTGGATAATTGGGCTCAACAGCTTGAGGAAAACTATCAGTAATCAATCTTAGTTTGAGATGGACCACTTTATGGTCCTTAGAAATGTGTTTCATAATTTCTCTCTCAATTTTACCAAATATTTATAGTACCTATGTAAAATTAACTTAAATAAACCCTGAAATAATTTTTTTAGTTATAGATTATGTTACCAATAAAATAAAATTATTATGATTTTATTTCATAACCTCAAGTCTAAAAATTTCCTTATAAACATCTATACATTTTCAACTCACCACATGCGTCGATTAATCAAAAACACAAATCCATTCTTTACCCATACAATATTGAGGAGTTATTTTATGTTTTTGAACCATAAATGAAATCCCTAGCAGGGATAAGAAAGGTATCCCAAGAATGATCAAAACACGTTTATCAAACACCATTTCAAGGATAATCAAATGATTGGGAAAGGTGAGCTTCCAAAATTATCTAAAATTAATCTACACATCCATAAAGATAAACTAGAAACCTATCATTAAAATTTTAAAAAATTTGAGTTGGATTCAATTCCCTATGACCTGTATTTTGAAACTAGGAGTAAAGTTGTTTGTGATGCTTTCCATTTAGTCTAGAAATCATGCCTATTTTTTCATACATTATTTCTTTCCAAATTTGGTTGGCCTCCTACACCGAGGTTAGCGAGGTTACGTATATAATCAAAATGGTATGATAGGATATCGATTCTTCCTTCCATATATTCCTCTTTGTAGTTTGTTTCATTATCTGATTCCCCCTCATATATTTGAGTTAAGGTCATGAGTCTCATTCAAGACACCACCTCGAGGTGCATGTAGAATAATCACCCTACTTTTTTATAATATGGAATCCACCTTTGGATAAAGTATATAGTTGTGGTGGGAATGTTTTGGAATCTCTGGATGTTTACAATGTTGTGCATCTATAAATTCTTTCTCTTTTTATATCAGTTGCATCACTCATATGAGACAAATTTGGTGTGTATTACAAGGAATATTGTGCAAACCATGAGGTAGTTAACACCCGTGGAATAATGAATCATATTCTTTTTTACCATAGGCATCCCTTATTTTTTTTATGTGGTAATTATTTTGTGTGGTTCATAGGATTAACATCCTATGGGGGTAGGTAGGTCGTATGTTTAACGTATTGCAGTGATTAGTAATATATAGGTTTAATATCTTTTTGGAAAATATAGTTCATAGGTTTAATATCTTGTGGGCATAGATGGGTTATATGATAAAAATTTTGTGGGGATAGGTTTCTGGTGTGTTACCATGGGGAATATGATCACACTTTAATGATGTGGTGTTGGTAATAGAAAGTGCACAACTATGTAGGGATATGATCACACATTGAGATATGGTGGGAGTGTTGGGGTGTTGGGATTGAACCTCATGGAGGTACTGCATATGTGTTAGGATATCAAGATTGAACCTCATGGAGGAATCCTGCATACCCTGTTGGGATATTGGGATCAATACCCAATTAGATTAATTCCCATGTTTAAGGTTTTTTGATATGACAAATAAATTTAGTTTAATATAATTTGGTGAGAATGCTCGTGTTGGTGAAGGAGAATAAACAAGGAATTTTGTGGGAATTATATGTAGAAACTTCTCAATCGAGGACAATCATCAAATTATGGGGAATGTGGTGTCATTCCATGATGATCATACATGGGGAATCCTATGTTCGTCACCCAAGGAAAGTATATTGTTTTATGTTATGTTATGAGGATATTGTCATTTAGTTTAATGTTATAAAACCAAATATTGGGTCAGGTTTTTTTACATCAAGAAATTAGATGTTGTCAGGGCACACACCTATGGGTAATATTTCCTTGTAAAATAGGAAGATTTATAATAAGTCCTCTATACTAATTTTTTTTGCAGTTTTCAATGATGATCCCACCATTATATCATACATGTATATGTATCATGAACCTCTAGGAATGACATGGTGTAAATACTATCATGGAGGAGTGGAAATCAGTGGTCCCGATGTTAGGATGCATATGCTTTACATAAATAGGCATTAGAGTGTCTAATATGAGGTGAAAAAAATGAAAAGTAATGGTATATTCCATGAATGAGACAAATAGAGAAGATATAAGAGTTAATGATATTGGTCGCACAAAAAGTTTTGGTTCAGATGTACCAGTTTTGGATGGGTATACGGTCCCTAAGCACTCAGCTTTCTAGAAAATGTTTTGGATGAAAGGATCCACCCTGGAGAAACCTGAAGGATGTGTTTTGTGAAGATTTGGGTTTCTCAAAGAATGAAGGCCTTGAGAAGAACAGGGTTCTCACAATGTTGAATCTTTTATGAAACCAATTTTCCCTACCTTAGAGTACTGTCTTGGTTTTTATGGTGTTGTTATCTCAACGGATAATTATCTCACTAAACCCCAAG
The DNA here is from genome assembly GCA_963277665.1 of Viscum album. Lineage (NCBI taxonomy): Eukaryota > Viridiplantae > Streptophyta > Magnoliopsida > Santalales > Viscaceae > Viscum > Viscum album. Next base: position 1,155,135,251 of record OY728135.1, read on the forward strand.
AGACACAGAGGGATTTACTTTATTTCAATGTCTTACAAGTTTTGAAAAATGAATCTATACCATGGTCCAATGTACTATGGAACCAATGGGAGGATGGATCATTTACTAAGTAAAGTGTAGGGAATCCATCTCCACTTTGACTTGTAAAGGTTAGAGTTCCGTGAATTCAAAGATCTGGTTAGAATTCAAAAGGCTACATCCCCTAATAATTCAGGAAGGGGGGGGGGGATTTATAGGCCCAGTAGAGGAGTGGGAATAGTTTTCAATAAAGATAATGGATGTTGCTAAGTATTATGACTTTCATGATAGAACATACATTATTTGAACAAACATATGTTTCATGGAGGTTACCACCTCATCCTTTACATGACTAGAGACATCCATGAATAGACATATGATGTGTGTATGTTACAAACTTAGGATAATCTATCTAGGGGACTACTATGAATCATAGATACTTTTCAAGGTGTTTCCCACCATGAACCTCAATTTGACCGGTCCAAATTCAGGAGGCTACACTCATTCAAGATGGTTTTGAACATCACGAACACACCCCTTTTTATATATTTTTCAGTTATTGTGTCCCGTTTTAACATTAATTCGGTCTTTCCCTTCCCAAAATATCCCATGACACATTTATTTCATCATCAACTAGTCCCCCCGACCCAGAATAAGATTCAAAGAGCAAGAGGGTTAGATTTTACATAAAAAAACCAAAAATTGGTGATCTAGGGTCCTTGTTCCGGAAATGTGGCCTTAAAGTGTTCTTATAAATATGGGTTAGTTACCTGAGGGGACCATAAAATTTTCATGAAATGAAGGAAAGTTCCATATTTTCAATAAAATCAAAAAATTCATCATTGTTTTGTATTCTTGATCCTAGCCCCTCATAAATCATTCCTATTATGAAAACAGTTCGTTCACAAACAAAAGTTTGAGATCAGTACAACATTATTAAAATATAACTTCCAGAACTAAACATTGAGAACAAATACTAGAAAAATTTATAGGTAATGAAAAAAATTTATTCTAAATTTTTGTAGGATTTTTCTAACTGAAGGAGGAAGATGGATTTCGATCTCATGATTGATAAGATCTTCATAACTTTTTCGAATCGTGAAACTAGTATTGAATTACTTATAGAGGAAAATCAATAATACCAATTGAGAAAGAGGCTTACACTATATTGTTTTCTGATAATTGGAGATGTGTTCTTACATAGTGCTAGTAATGATGAGCCCACTTACTAGTTTAAGAGAACTCGTGGGTATAATAATGGCATAAAGCTATTAGGGATCACAATGTTAAAGACTATGATTTTTTCACCACTAATAACCTATGAAAGCATGTTAATAACATCAATGTTGGAGGTTCTTGTTGTGAATACATCCCTTCCATAATAATAAGTAATTCTCAAGGTGGGTGTGATGGAAAATATCTATTTCTTGATAAAGGAATAGTAATTGTGAAAGGGTTGAAACATTATAGATTAAAGTTCCTGGGAATACAGGGGTATTCCAGTCCTATAACAAATTTTATGTGGAGTTGAAGTAGGTCAGGCTCTATGAGATAGCACAAACCTCTTACTCCCATGTATACCATCACAAATACATAATTCCATAGTTGATAAACATGTGGTCAGTAGGGACAAACACATTTCACTACATCATGGGGAGGTCAACATTTGTTTATGGGACCTCTATCACATATTGAGGGTCTCTATCCAAGGGAATATGTATGCTTATTTTATCCAAACTCATTATGTATGGGATGAACATGAGAAAATGTTAGACATCACAAGGGATCTACTACACTAGTTATTAGAAACAAATTATCCCAAGCTGGGGATGATGGATATCCTCTACAAATAATGGTTTTCAGATTTTCTAAATGAACCAACAATAAATAAACACAATAATATATTATAGTGTTCTAAACCATCCCATAGATGAATGGAACATTCAAACTAGAGGATCCCAGAGGCAAGACCATGGAAATTGTGGGGATATAGCATCAAGGTCGAGGATACTATAGTGATTATAATAGGATTTATTATCATTCTGATAAGAGAGTGGATGCTTCCAGTTTAGGATGCACACAAGGGGGTTTGATCAAGCACCCTCATCATATCAAAAATGATGGAAATGGGGTAGTACATAAAATCAGGAGTACCAGTGTTATAGAAATTGTATAAGGTGTTGTGCCACATTATATATAGGAATACCCCCTTATGTGTGTGTAGGAACTTCAATTTCCTATATGGTTGGGTTGTCGCGTAGATGGGGTATATGAATACCCAAACCCAATCTCTCATTTCAATGAAAATTTTTAATGATTGATCCATAGAATCACATTATATTCTATCCACTCCAAATATATATATGAAGGATGATATATGTTGAGATAGTGACCATCGAGCAGTGGTTATACCACTAGGCCTTTCTAGACTGGGTATTGGTAGTGAGTGTGGACTGAAATGTGTTTTACAAGATGTATACACCACACCATTTCACGTGGTAGTTCTAGTGCCTACAATAGCTCTCTGGGAAGGTTTATACATCAGTATATGGTGAGGTCCACCCCTCAGTTCATAGATATATATGACACATGTTTTTATATGTAGAAGGGATGAGTGAAAAGAGTTGTCGTCGCTTACTACCACTTATTAGATCGTGCATGAATACACAACGAGCTGAGAAAGAGTGTATCCTAGGGACATGCTAAGAATACTAGTGTCTTGGTCAGATGAGAAAGGGGTCCCACAACCATAGGGTTTGGTATCAGAGCAAGTAGTGTATTCCATAATGGTTGAGGTGGATCAGCAGGTAGGGAAGTGGTCATAGCTCTAGTAATTTTGGGTCCTTCCAATGAAGTGGCTCTAGAGGTTGGAGTAGTAGTGGTTTGGAGGATTCATGGGAAGCATCTTTAATATGAGGGATAAGATTCATGGGTAGTCCCTATGAAGTATGATTAACCTCGAGGGAAATATATATGACATATTAATATTCTAGATAACCATGTATTCTCGAATTCCTAGAGAGACTATGAATTATTTCATTAGTTAAATGCTCTTCAATGAATATGGCATCACATTTAGGGAGAGGAGACCCATATTATATTATCACTCTATTTTATAGATGGATTACATAACCCTTAAGATGAGGAATTATAGTACATATAATAGTTCTAATATCTCATCCACTCCCATGGAATGGATTTACCTTTGACCAATCGATTAAAGGTGCTATTGTGAATTCCCCCCACTCCGCTCTAGATATCTTTATAGAATAACATGATATTAGAATGTCCATATAAGTGGGTTTAGAGTATAAATCTTCACTATGTGGTTCTTATAAGGGATCTCCCATTGGATATGAACCTACTGGTAATGAGGTAAACATTATTGTTTTAGAAACTTTGACCAACTGCTAATATTTTGAAGATTTCCATTTAACTCATTTTTTACTTGTGATGGAATCAAGTTCCAATGAAGGGGAGGTTCACGAAAAAAACTAATGGTAAGGAATATTATATATTCAAAACACTATAAGGCGTTTGTATGTGTTCCCATCAGTTTTTTGGTCATGGGAGGACAACTATATTTTGATGTGGTGCATGCAACTGAGGTGAAAACTCACCAGTCCTCAATGATTCTTCCTAACCCTTCATTCATGATATGGGTTGGGGATATATTATTGAATATATTCTATGTTTTTTAATTTCTTTGAGATAGAGTCAGAACATCCATCCATAAGTTAACTTCTAACAGCTTGGGTATCAACTATAGGGGTTGTTGTCGCTAAAGGGATTACTAGTGAAACTTTTTGAGTTACTGGTCTGGCTATACCACCCTTTAAATCCTGGTCCCATTTATAAATTTTTTCTTTTTTTATTCCAATATTTTACGAATGAATAAAACCATACTTTAAACTAAATTTTAAACCATGGTTGGTTCCTATCCAACAGTGTTGATGCTTGAGTTAGTGGTGATTGCAGTCGATGTAGTGATGAATTATGCGGAGGTTTTTCCTTAGAAAAAAGTATTCAAGGAATCTTTGGTAGTTGGTATAAATATAAAATTTCCATAAGAAGTGGTTTCTTTATTTAAATCCTATATAGAGGTGGTCAAAATCATGTCACAAACAAAGAAGATAGATGATGTTATGATTCTTAAGCCTATCTAATATGTTCTATAAGAGGTGTTTAAGGCTTCTATTGTGGATAAATTATACAGAGAAGACAAATTTTTTAACACCAAATGATTTTATGATATATTTATTTCAAAAAATTATAATTTCTCTGATAGATTAAGCTACATGCAACACCCAATTTTAATGAAACATGACATACTATTAAAATATTATTATTTAATATGATATTTATCACCTATATGTTGTAATAGTTGTTATAAATAGAAATAAATGAATTATGAAAATATATAGATTATAAATATATATAAAATGAATTCTTCGGTCACAAATCAATTAGAAATTAAAATAACAACAATTCGAAAATAAAGAAAGTCTTTCTTGAAAGCTATTTTTCTATACAAAAATTATTTTTAATTAAATAAATGAAACCAATAACTTTTGGAGAATCATTATGATGAAATTTCTATATTATTTATTCAATGAAATCTTTTTAATTTGACTTATGTGCTTTATAGGCACGAGATAAGAATAAATCCAATTTTACGCTAAAAAACTATATTTTTTTAAAAGTTGTTTGGCCAAATTTTGATAAAATAATTTCAAAATAATTTTTTACACTTTTAGAATATTTAATTAAAAAAATAAAAATCATTTTTGAAATTATAATTTGAAATTTATCTGGGATTTTCTTTTAAATTTTTTAGAAAGGATAGATTTTTAGTGAATAGTGAAATTTAAAGGTTTTTATTAAAAAGGTGCATTTGAAGTCAAAATGTTTACAAGTTAAAATATATTTTAATGTTGTTTTAAATGTTAAATTTATTAAATTATATATCTTTTAATAAAATTTATGTAATTTTAACAAATTTTATATTTAATATTGATATTGAAACATTTTTAACTTTCAAACATTTTCTCTTCGGAAAACCATTTTTTCATTGCGTCTACAAGTGTGATTTTATGTTATATTTGACCAATTATGTGAATGGAATATATAAAAATGGAGTGAATATTTTTAATAATAATAATTAATATTATATAATAATAGAAACTTAATTTTTTTTCAAAATCAATAGTAAAACCCGTAATAATTAATTACCATGGTTAAGGTTTAAACGAGCTTACTGGTGGTAAACTCCAACGATAAGGGGTAAAATGAACTAGAAACTAGTATAAAATCAATTTTATTGAAAAATTTAGATATTATCACCTATAGGGTTCTAGAATGACCCATTTTGGGTCATTTTATAATACTAAAATTGTATTTACACTTTATTCTATTACAAAATTACAAGTGTGACCTCTACTCACTTATAAAAGGACACCCCATATCAACTTCACTTCGTACATAAAAAATATGTAGTAAAGTCAATACCTAACCAAATTTATTCCTTAATTCCATCCTCATACCCTAGTGTAATAGCCCAAACATTCATGAATAAAATTTCATTTCATTTATTTAATTAAATGTCTAATGGATACAGAAAACACATGCACTCTTTTATTATTTATTATTAGGTTTAAATGACCATTAAGTATCATTACCATTGATAATATAGTTTTTTAACAGTGATAACATGACTTTTATAAATTTTAGGTTTTTAAAAAGAATCCTTTCGACACAGACAAAGGAGAGGGTGGCCAGATCCAGTAGACTTGAGGCATACGAAGCTCATTTGTCAGAGCTCAAAAAGGAGGTAGTGTCATTGTGATTCACTCTTGACCAAGCCGTAGCTGATATTAAATATGTTAATCTTGAACAGAATCACCTATGAGAGAAGTGGAAGTTAATAGAGATTACCACCCAAGTTATGTTATCTAAGCCACCCTAAGAGTTTGTTACCATCGTACACCTTACCCTTAGGTCTTATGAGGGTGTTATAAGGGGTTATGTAACAAGGATTAGTTAATATTAAATAATACCTTTTTATAAATAAAATTCATATTCCATCAATTTCTATATGAGAATTGTTTTCTTAAAAATATAATGAATTAGATAAATTGATTTTTTAGGTAAAATTTTACTTTTCAAAATATATAAATTATTATACTAAACGAAGGTATTATTAATATTGTTAGTATTATAGTGTTATAAGAACACTAATTTTAATTATAAGTTGTTATTATATTACTTATTGTTTTTACTCTATAAATGATTAAGTATTCAGTTTGATAAGAATTATATTTTCATACAATAAAACTGAAATTGTATATTTCATTATAGAATTTATTTTGAGGAATTAATGAATTTTTGGAATGAATAATATTTTAATAAAATATTATTATTATATAATTTTTATTTAATATAAATTATCAAATAATTTTTATGAATTTAATTGTAAATTTTATTATGTTTTGGAACCCATCTTTTTGTCAAAACCAATCAATTTTCAATAAATTATGGTTATTATTTTAAAAGTGAAAATTCACATATTTAGAAATTTATTTAGATAATATGAATATTATATTTGTAATTAGGATGTTGAAATTATACAATGGTGAAATTTTCAAAATTTCCTGAGATAATTGAATTTTTGGTTAAGAATTAAATACTGTATAAATATATAATATGTTTTATGACATCATAATGACCTAATAGCGATGTAATAAAAAACTATAAAAGATATGTTCAGACAATATATGTATTACCTTTAAAATAATTTGATTTTATATTTCTTTGATTAATTTTATAATGGCTTAGTGGACCCTCAAAGACTTATAAAATATATTAACATTTTAAAATGATTTCCTTGAGAGTGTGACTCACCTCCACATATGAAAGACTAATATTTTAATAAGTTCCGAAATTTTCCTTTTAAAATAATTTTTTCCACTCCCCTGTGGAAAAGACTATGGGAAAAAACCATGGGATGGTTTGTGGTTTTGAATATGTAATTATATAGATTCCAAAACCTATATTTGTGAAATATTATGAATTCCCCTCTCATTTCCTATACAAACCCAGCTGATATCCAACAACTTGTAACACCCAAATGTTTTCCAAAAATAAATATAAATGCATGAAACTTTTTTTAAGTAGATATTTATAACTATCATTTAAAAACAATTTTTCCACTTCTATGATTTGAATTTTGAAACATGGTCATTTACAATTGTGTTCAGTATGTTATTCAGAGTCTAATTGAACCAACTTGTTTTTTTTTGAATAGAAACATACCCTTATGAACATTAATATGAATAGTAACATTAACCTACTATATAGTAAATTTTAATATTATTTTATTTTCTTATGTCTTGAAGATAAAGACATTTTTGTTAATTTTTCAATGTGATACAAAAGTAGTTATAATTTTAAAATTGTTAAATTTTTAATTAAGAATGATTTTATTTTAAAATTAAATTAATAATATTTGGAAAATTATTTTCTAAAAATGGATTTCAATTTTTTAATTCTACACTTTGAGAAATGGTAAAGGTGAATTTTTTAGATTTTTCTGAAATTCTTGAATTTTCGATGAATAGTGAAATATGGTAAAATATCAAATAATCAAATTATCAGTAAAATACACTATTTATGACTTCATAAAGGATGTAATCCCACTTTTTTCAAACTCACATTAAATTATTACTATTTTTGGTCACATGAATTAATATTATTCATAGTCTTGAGGAAAAATATTATAATAATGATTAAAATAATTAAAAATACTCCCTCTCCTCCAATATAAATACCACCCTCATTCCCATCTTCCTCCCACACCTCTCAAGAATTAAATCTTACCTAAGTTCTTCTCAACACTCATCCAAAATCTCTTCCCCACGTCCTAGAGCTTTTGGGTTCACCAAAAGTCCAAAATCAAAGGCCTTAAGATGGATCTCAAGGAGAAGAGATCCAGAGGTAAACATCCTCTATTGTTTTCTTTATTTTAGTTCATTTTATGTTACTATTTTTAATTCCTTTTTTCTTATGTTGGGATATTTAATTCCATATCACCTTTACTTACCATATTATATAATAATTATGAGAGACTTATTTTCTCTCATCAAATTATTTTATGAAATTTTTAGTGACGTCGTTAGGTTGCCAAATTTTCGTGAGATATTTCTCAACTTTTATTTTATTTTGAGTTACTTTATTTTTCTTTCCTCGCCTCCTTTTATCAAAGAGGCATGAAAGCTCCGTAATAATTTATATTCTAAATTTTGTCATGTTTAGGGAAAATTAAACACCAATATTCTTCTTTCCCCCCACATATTCAAAGAATTAAAAACATTGGCTGTGATGTGTCGAATTACCGACATCGTGAAGGATGTGATTTCAATCTAATTTAAATCTTTCAAGTCTAGTCATTAAACCATTATTATGGTTTAACCAGGTTATAATATATGTATTATGTTCCAACCATGGTTCTGGAATTCTTTTGTACACGTTTTTTTAATTTAAAAAACAAAATGAGGTCGTTATTATCAATGAACCACTAAAATGATCTAAACGAACATCATTAATGTTTTAACATATGAATCATATTCATTTCCGAATTCAAATTGATAAATGGTATAATTTATGTTTCTATAAATATTTAAATACCTCTCCATTAAGATTATCTATTTTTACTTCCAATCGAAAAGAACAATCTATCTTGAACCGATCATGGAAATCAGGTAAACAACTCACCCAAAACAGTTCAAGGGAAAAAATACTAAAAATTAAAGGATGAAATTATGTAATGAAATGATCATATAAGGTATTATAAATATTTATATTATTATGTATTATATTAATAACACTATTTTAACAATTATATAGGAGGTTTAAACATGTTTTATGTAATACAAGCCCGAGGTAAGGGAATTCTTAACTCGATTTCCATTCATTGGGTTAACCTTCTACTTTGTTATTTATGTGGTATTAAAATTGTTTGTGTGATGGGTTTTGTTTATATTATGTTTAATTATGTTTATTTATAGTTTTTATACATATTTCATCCACTCTATTAAGTCTGACATCATATATGATATTTATAAGGGACTTTCCTTTTAAAATCATCTTTTAGAATTCTGTTTTACAAAATTCAAAAGCAAAATTTTTATGAAATTATTCATGTTTTATGATTATGTTCGGGTTCTTGGGAATTGTTTATGATTATGGGTGGGACTTATATATCCCTCCAATGCATTTGGTATGTGTATGTTAGAGGTCAGACGTATGGTTACTCCAAGTGTAACTGTGATGGTCAGACAAATTGTAAGGTAGCTAGGAGGGTTACATGATTATGTAATTAATCCCCCAAGATACCTTTATGATTATATTTATGTTCCCATGGTTTTTTTGTAACTTTTTTAAATCTCATGTTTTAAAATGTAAGTATATATGGGTGACAAGCATGTATTTTGAAAATGATTTCATATGTTACAAGTGTTCATGGACTAATGTGTTTTTTCCTTCATTTTATATCCCTTACTGAGATTTTTGTGCTCATCCCAAGTGTTTAAATGATTTTCACAGGTTATAAGGATGTGTATGAAAATGAATGCATCCATATTAAATTTTTGAAGAATTTTCAAATAAATTATGTTTTAATCTTTAATGTTTTATATTTTGAAAAAATGGAAACTATTTTCATGGTATCCACTCTGTGATAATATATATTGTTATCAATGTATTATGTCCTAATTATCTAATGCTCTTAACTTGAAAATATCCTTAATGTAAAAGTAACTGAATTCTTGACTAAAATCAAGATTATGTAATGTAATAAGGTCTAGTCCTTATAATTATCTTCACTCAAAATCCCTAGATCACATCCCTACTCTTCCCTCGTCTCTCTAGATTCCTACCAAGGTTCCCCAAGCTCTCAAGAATACCCTCCTCAAGCTCTTGAAGTCACATACTAAAGTAAGGGATTCATTTCTTTACCTTTTTTTCCAAGTTTCTTTATGTTTTTCTACCCTTTTATTTTCAATTAAATATGATGGGGTGTGATTTTTAACCTCCCCCATACTTCACTCCTTATGTTTTAATGATTATAGAGCTTTTTTTTCTATCATTAATCCCTCCTATGTACACCTGTTACCATGCTGAAATTTCGTAAGATTTATTCAATTTCTCTACTTTCTTCAAGTATCTTTATTATGTTACACCTTCTATTTGATAATTGTATGTGTTGGGAAAAGTATCTATATGAACTCTTACTATACATTTCATGTACATATGATGAGATTCCCTTTTCTCTCTCATCAACCATTTTTATGAATTTTTATGTCACGTTGTTAGGCTTCTGAAATTGCACCACAATTTTCGCTGAAAAAATCATCGTGTAATGAATACCATGTTCCTTTCTATATCAAGGGAATTCATATTTATTCAAATATACTTATTGATTATAGAATTTTATATATGTATTCCACATTCTTTTATTGTGGAATAAATTATGATTTTGAATGATTCAATGTTATATGATCTATATGGAACACTTATGCATGAAATGAAATTTTTATAAAGGGTACACTTTGATTGTGATCCAATGCATTGGGTAATGTTTTGTATCTTGGTATGCAATGTGGAATGAGGGTTTACTCATGCAAATTCCAGTGAAATGATGGTTTAATCATGCTACTTAAACTAAAATGAGGGTTTACTCATGCTAATACTTGTGAAATGATCCTTGGCTCATGCTAACATCATATTGTATGTCATTGCCACATTTCCATGTTATTATAATAATGTTATATCATTCCTTTATGTTCATGTTTCACTTGCGATATATTGATATTCCTGTTGCCTAACATATACTATATTCTTCATGTTATGCCTTCTTTACTCCCTTACTGAGATTTATAGCATACCCTTTTCTTTATGTATGTTCTCAGGTTATCCTATGAAATGATATGTATGAATGAATGATGTGGTCATGTAAAAGAAGTTTTCAATAATGATGTCATATTTTATGTCTTAATTTTTCATGTAATTTTCTTAATTTCCGAAGACACTAGACCTCTTGATCATCAGAGTTTTTTTAGTGCATTTTTTTGTAATAAATCATGTTTAAGTGTATAATAAAGAGAAAGGTTGTTATAATTTGTATCAGAGGACATGTTTAGTTATTTTTGTGATTATGATTATAAAATTGTGTGAACTAATTAGGTATAAGACTAAGTATAATAAAAATCATCCCTAAAATTTTATGAGTATAGATTAAGTGTATTTTCAATAAAATACATCCATGTTTGGATAAGAACATGTAGAGGTAGATCTGGAACATATGTATATAGGGGTAAAACCCAAAAACACTACTTTGATCTAGACTGAAATGGTAACTGGTGCACGATAACAGGCCTTGCTTAACTCTTGGTTTGATAATCCCAGGAGATATGATTTGGTAAATTAATAAGTTTAGTATGAACCATTATTAAGGTAATAAAAAATCCCCGTATAATATATGTTGGGAAGTATATAATAGATAACATAGATTGAATCCTATAAATTCATATGTTAAATAAATTAATGTAATTTATAAGATATCCCTTTTTCATTATATTCCCTTTCACGTGTTACCCCTAACTTTACTTTAATTCCATAAAATGTCCTATACTATGAGGGAAAGAGCTAACAAATGAGGTGGAGATCAATATAATGAATATTCTAATGAGATTCCCAATCCTATGGAAGCAGGAATCACTAACTTTGTCATGATACTCTCTCAGTTAACTCAACTTTTGAATAGAAACATGGGTCAAGAAGAAATTCTACCTCCCCCCCAAGAATGAACAAGCTACAATCGAGAGCTTCATAAAACAAAGGCATCCTAATTTCAATGGATAATTCAATCCCTCAATCACCGAACAATGGATAATCTCCCTAGAGAAGATATTATCCATTCGTCAGTGTTCTGAACAAGAGAAGTTTCTTCTAGATGCTTATTGTATGGAGGGTGAAGCTGATCAATGGCATACATTGATCAAAAATAAAAATCCTGAGGAAGATATCGAGGCGTTGGAATAGAAGGATTTGTGGAAAATGTTTTTCGATAAATATTTTCCTTGCACCCTCTAACATATGATTGAAAGTGAAATAATTACCCTCAAGCAAAAAGATGATGAATACATCAGTGAATAAAAGGAAAAAAATCACAAGGATTTCATGATATGCCTTCGGCATTATTGTTACCCCCGAATACAGGGTTGACCGATTCTTTGGTGGGAAAAAACCTAGCCTACGGAGAGCCCTAGAAAACCATGACTTAGACAGCTATGAGGAAATTGTTTGATGTTCCCTCAAAGTCAAAATTGAGATTGGTGAATCTTAGGGGCATCATGGGGATACAAATAAGAAATAGGCCTTTAATTTTAATGGTCAAATGGATAAATCCAATGGTGCTAACAAATTCAGACACCCCGCTTTCCAAATGTGCAGAAAGAAGCACCCAGGAAATTGCCTAAAGGGGACGATGAAATTATTTAGGTGTGGAAGAGATGGGAACCTATCCATTAATTAACCACAAGAAAAACCCACTTCTACGATAGAGGATAGGAACACTCCATTCAACCCTTAACTCATTGTTCATTACTTAAACTACAAAGAACCAGGGCACTTAGAAAATCAGTGTTCTATGACAAGGGTTTTTAGAGGCAACCAACAATCTCCCAGGCAACAAAGGTGATATCTTTCTATTAGTTTCGATGAAGAGAATATCTACAATTAACTGGTGACATGTATACTAGTTATTCATTTAATAATAGAGAAGATACTATTTGATTTTGGTTCTACGCATTCTTTTATATCACGAATGTTTAGTAGAACAATCGAAATACCACCAAAAATCATGGATATAGAGATTTCAGTGAGATTAGAAAATGAGGAAATTATTGAACCCCATGAATATAACTCCTCCCCTATCACAATTTGTGGATTGAACTTCCTGGTGAACCTCATCATACTCCCTCTGTTGTAATTTGATGCACTTCTTGGCATGGATTAGCTTTCCCTATATAAATCCAACATAAATTTCCATGAGAGGGAAAACACTCTTCATATGGAGAATCAACCCTGATTCTATACAAGTGCAAGGAAGTGGATGAATCGTTTTTAGCACCATCATCTCAAGAGTGGATATTACTTTCATATGAGTACATGTATTTTTCATAGATGATTGAGTCTAAGGAAGAAACCATCCTTGAAGACATGCCTATTGTTAGGGAATTAGCTGAAGTGTTTCCTGAGGAATTTTCTTGTCTTCCCCCTAGAAGAGTTATTGAGTTCTCATTTGATCTTATACTTAGGGAATTTCCAATACCCAAGACTCTATATGTAATGGTCGTTGTGGGGCATGAGGAGATAAAGAAACAACTAAAGGAGAATCTGGATAAAGGTTTTACACACCCAAGTGCTTCACCATGGGGTGCACCAGTCTTCTTTTTCAAGAAGAAGGATATGTCAATGTGCCTTTGCCTTGATTATCATGATCTCAAAAAAATAACGATAAAGAACAAGAATCCTCTTCCACGAATTAATGACTTATTAGATCAGCTATGTGGAGCACAATACTTCTTCAAGGTGGATTTGTGGTTGGGATATTACCAAGTAAGGGTGAAGAAGGATGATATCCCTAGGACTGATTTTCGTACAAGGCCCAAGAATAATGAATTTATAGTAATTACTTTCAGACTCACTAATGCTCCAGAAAAATTCATGGGCATGATGAATAGATTCTTTAGAGATTACCTTGAATTTTTTATAGTCTCTATAGATGATATTCTAATATAATAAAAAACTAACGAGGAGCATGAGTAGCATCTAAGCACTATACTAGAGACCTTGCGAAAGAAGAATCTCTATGAAAAGTGTAGAAAGTGTGAGTTCTGGTTGAAGGAAGTTTCATTCTTAGGTCATATCATCATAAGCAATGGGATATATTTGGATCCCTCCAAGAAAAATAAAATAGAGCGATGGTCGAGGCCAACATCTATGAAAGATAACCATATCATCCTTGGGTTAGATAGATATTATCAAAGATTTATGAGAAATTTTTAATGATTTCCAAACCCTCTAACCAAGATAACTCAGAAGGGAGTCATGTTTTCATGGAGAGATTAATGTAAATATATATTCCAAGAGTTGAGAAGGAGGCTTATCATTGTGAACTTGCTCATACTACCCATAAGTGAAGAAATTTTCATAGTATTTAGTGATTCTTCAAATAAGGTAATGGGTTGTGTGTTTTTGAAAAATAAAAAAGGCATTGCCTATGCTTCATGGAAATTGAAGGTTAATGAGAAAAACTATCAAAAACATGATCTGGAGTTGGATATGGTAATCATAGCTTAAAAAATATGGCACCATTACTTATTTGGGGAGAAGTGTGAAATATATACGGATCACAAAAGAATCAAGTATATATTCACACAAAAATAGTTTAATATGCACCAATGAAGATGGTCAGATCTGATCAAAGACTATGACTGCTCAATCCATTACCACCTTGAGAAATGGAACAAGGTGGTGGATAATCTAAGTTGAACTCAATGATTCTACCATAGATGAGAATTGAAAAGTATCCAATCTTATTAGATTTTATGAAGATGGAAATTTGAATCATAAATAAGGGAACATAATCAATCCTTTCACAAATTATTTCTCAACTGTATCCTTTAGAAAGGTTGAAGAATGCTCAAAAGGATGATGTGAGAATTTAAAAGAAATTAGAAACTATCAGAAAAGGGAAATCCTTGGAGTTCAATGTTAATGAAGAAGTAATTATGAGATTTTGGTGAAGACTATATGTTCCATAAAGTTTGGAGTTAAAGAAAGAGATTTTGGATGATGCACATAGTTTGAATTTCTCCATTCACCCTGGAAACACAAATATGTATCAAGATCTCCGAGAGAATTATTGGTGGGAAAACATGAAGAAGTAGATCACCGAGTATACATCAAAGTTCATTATTTGTTAGAAAGTGAAGGCTAAGAGGTAGAAGTCTAAGGTGATGATGCAACCATTACCTATACCAAGATAGAAACAGGAGAACGTAACCATGGAATTTATCACCAGACTCCTGAAGTCATCCAAAATAAAAAAGGCTATCTTTTTTATTGTGGATAGTCTTACATAGATTGAAAACTTCATTGAAATTCAAGAGGATTTCACATTAGATCAACTGGAACAGATATACATCAGATAAGTGGTAAGGCTCCATTGAGTAACATTGTTTATTGTATCCGATAGAGATCCAAGATTCTCCTCTAATTTCAAGAAGAGTCTCCAACATTATCTGAATAATAAGATGAACTTCAGTAAGACATATCATCCTAAAACTAATGGCCAATCTGAGAAGATTTTCCAAACACTTGAGGACAGTTGAGAGAATTATCAATGGAATTTAAAGGAGGATGGGATCAACATCTTCTTCTGGATGAGTTCTCTTACAATAACAGTTTCCATTCAAGCACCCAAATGGATCCTTATGAAGCCCGTTATGGGAATAGGTGAAGAACACTAGTATGTTGGGATAACGTTGGTGAGAAAAACTCATAGGTCCAAAAAATGGTTGAAGAAATGGTGGAGAAGGATAAGACCATCCAGAAGTACATTTAATCTTCTCAAAGTCAACAAAATAGTTATAATGACAATCGAAGACTAGAACTAGAGTTTGATGTTGGAGACATGTTATTCATTTAAATATCACCATAGAATAGAGTTATGAGATTTTATAAGAATGGAAAACTTAGTCCAAGGTACATCAGCCCTTCTGAGATCCTTGATCGCATTGGAGCAATGGCCTATCAACTCGAACTCCTACCGAACCTGTCTCAAGTACATAAAGTATTCCATATATCATTCATGAGGAAGTACATACCTGAACCATCATATGTACTCAATCCATAGGTGGTACCATTGGATAATGACCTCTCCTATGAAGATAAGCCAGTGAAGATCTTGGATCATAGGGAAAAAGTTATACGAAATAAGACAATGCTCCTCATCACTGTTTTGTCAACAAACCACAAGTTTGAAGAAGAAACCTGGGAACCAGAGGAAGTGATAAGGTAGAGCTACCAACTTCTATTTTAGGGTGGGAAATGGAAAACTTGAGGGAAAATTTCTTAAGGGGAAAATTTTGTAATGACCCGAACATTCATGAATAAAATAAACTTTATTTTGTTTAATTGAATGTTCTATGGATACAAAAAACACATGCAATATTTTTTACATTTTATTGGGATTAAATGATTGTTAAGTTTTATTATTATTGATAATATAGCCATTGAACAGTGATCATGCAACTGGTATAAATTTAAGGTTTTTAAAAAGAATCTTTTCAATACAGACAAAGGAGATGATGGCCTCATCTAGTAGACTCGAGCTGTATGAAGCTCATTTTTCGAAGCTCGAAAAGGAGGTATAATCACTCGTCTTCTCTCTTGACCAAACCCAAATTGAGCTTCAACATGTAAAGATTGAATGGAACTTCCTACGGTTTAAGTGGATAATAATAGAGATTACCACCTCAGCGATGTAATCTGAGCCACCCTAAGAGTATATCACCATCACTCACCTTACCATTAGCTCTTATGCGGGTGTTATAAGGGGTTATATAACAAGGAATTAGTTACATTTTGTGTAATCCTTTTTAATAAATAAAATTCTTATTCCTTACATTCCTGTATGAGAATAGTTTTCTTAAAAATATAATGAATTTGCTAAATTAGTTTTTGTGTAAAATGGTACTTTTTAGAAATATATAAATTACTATATTAAACAGTGGTTTTATTAATATTTTTATTATTATAGTTTTATAAGAAAAATTCTTTTAATTATAAGTGGTTATTATATTCCTTAAGAGTTTTTACACAATAAATGATTAAGTATTCATTTTGATAAGAATTATATTTTCATACGATAAAACAAAAAGTGTATTTTTAATTAAAGAATTAATTTTGATGAATTAATTATTATTTTTGAATAAATAATATTTTAATAAAATATTATTATTATATAATATTTATTAAATATAAATGATCATATAATTTTTATGAAGTCAATTGTAATTTTTAGTAAAGTTGGAAATTGTTTTTGTCAAAACCCATCATTATTCAATAAATAAAGGTTTATATTTTAAAAGTGAATATTCCCATATTTATAAAATTATTTATATTAAATGAATATTATTTTTGGAATCAAGACATCAAAATTATCCAATGGTGAATTTTTCATAATTTTTGGAGATAATAGAATTTTTGGGTAAAAATTAAATACCGAATAAATATATAATGTGTTTCATGACATCATAATGACCCAATAGTGATGTAATAAAATACTATAAAATGTATTTATGGACAATATATGTTTTAACTTTAAAATAATGTGATTTTATAGTTTTTATTAATTTTATAATGCCTTAGTGGACCCTCTGAGACATATAAAATATTTTAACATTTTAAAATGATTTTCGTGAGAGTGTGAATCACCTCCACGTAAGAAAGCTTAATATTTTAATAAGTTAATACATTGGACTTATAAAATAATTTTTTCCAATCCCCTTTGGAAAAAACCAAGGTAAAAAACCATGTGATGGTTTTTGGTTTTGAATATTTTAATATATAGATTCCAAAACCTTAGTCTGGGAAATATTAAAGAATTCGTCTCTCATTTCCTATATAAAACCACCGAGGATCCCAGTTATATTCACTAAAAATACATGGATCACATACCTACTCTTCCCTCCTCTATCAAAAATATTCCCAAGGAACCCCAAGCTGTCATGAATCCCCCCTCAATCTCTTGAAGTCACACACTCAAGTAAGGGATTCCTTCACTTCTCTTTTTTCTTCCATGTTTCATTATGTCGTTATACCCTTTTATTTTCAATTAAAAATATTGGGGGAATTATTTATAACCTTCCCCATAATTCCCTCATTATTTTTTAATGATGATAGGCATATTTAGATATCATTAATCCTTCCCATGTACACCTCTTACCATGCCGAAATTTTGTAAGAGTTATTCCATTTCTCCTCTTTCTTTAACTTTCATTATTATGTTACACCTTCTATTCCCAAATTATATGTGTTGGAACAAGTATATATTTTACCCACATACTGTAAATTTCATTTATATATGATGACATGCCCCTTTATTTCTCATCAAAATTTTTCTAAATTTATATGTCACATTGTTATGCTGTCGAAATTGCACTTCATGTTTCCATACCAAAATCATCATGTAATGAAAACCATACCCATTTTTCTATCAAGGGTATTCACCTTTATGTACATATACTTATTGTTTATAGAATTTGATTTATGCATTCCTCATTCCTTTATCTTGGAATAAATGATTATGTTTAATTATTCCATTTTATATGATCCATGTGGCACACTTATGCATGAAATGAAATGTTTATAAAGGATGTGCTCTAATAGAGCTCTAATGCATTGGGTAATGTTTAGTATCATGATACACCATGTGAAATGAGGTTTTACTCAATATAATTCAAGCAAAATTAGTATTTAATCATGATAATTCAAGTGAAATTAGGGTTAATTCATGATAATACATGTGCAATGAGCCTTGGATTATGTTAACATCATGTTGTATGTTGTGGCCACATTTCCATTTTATGATAATCATGCTATACCATGCCTTTTTGTTCATGTTTCTCTTGTGATCCATTGATATACCAATTTCCTAACATGTATTGTATTCTTCATGTTATACCTTGTTTACTTCCTTAATGGGATTTATAGCTCACCCTTTTCTTATATATATCCTCAGGTTATCCCATGAAATCCTAAGTATGATAGAATGTTTTGTCCATGTAAAAGAAGTTTTCATTAAAGATGTTGTATTTTATGTCTTAAGTTGTCATGTAATGTTCCTAATTTCCTAAGTCACTAGACATATCGATCCTCATAGTTGTCTTAAGTGCATGTTTATATAGTAAATCATGTTTAAGTGTGTAATAAAGAGAAGGGTTGTTATATATAGAGTCCTTTTTATATAAAAAATCCAATCTATTAAGGCATTAGGTTAAAATCAAATAGGTTTTTTAAAGAATAGAGAAAGATAACTATGGATCTACATTTTACTTCATCATATAAATCCTTAAAATATTTTACAAAAATGATAAAATAATAAAACTAACATATTTTATATAATGATATGTTATTTTCATAATTGGATAACATAAATCTATCTCCTCTCTAATAAAATGGGATATGAAATCATTATTCATGTGTACGGTGGACAACCACCCCACAAACCGATGTTATTCGTTTTCTATCACCAGTAATCATTGATGGATATAAGGATGTTTTTAATGTTTAAATGTGATATTTATGATATTATTATGCCTAATTAATTATAATATCGCATATACCTTCTTACCACCCAACCTGTTAGAAAACAATAATGTGGCTCATGTGTATGGCAGAGTAACGCCTCATGAAATGATGTGATATGTTTTTCATTTATATTTTACATGTATGGTACTAAAAATATATTAAATTAATATATATTATACTATTAACATTATTATACTTCCATAATTATTATACTACATATACCCTCTTACGTTCCATTTCATGTGGGATAGGATCATAACATTTGTGTGTACGGCGGGCTACCTGCTCACAAAATTGATGTGATTTACTTTTCAATTACAACGTTTTTGGAAGGTAATTAGGATATACTTAATGAGTATATGTGATATATATGATATCATGACAAATCTATAAATTTTAAATACTATGTACCTTCCCATAGTTCAATTGTTTTGAGAAAATGGAAACAATGTTCAGGCATATGTATGACATACCATATCCATGAATATTATATTCCATTTTCTATCTATATATTTTATGTAATAATATAAATAGATATATTTTGAAAATAATGGATATTTATATCCTAGTAAATATTCTTGAGAATTTGGAACCACAATCAAATTAATATGACCAAAATTAACAAATCAAAACGAACACTAAAACATAAAATTTATTACCTAAAATGTTATTGTAATATGGATTTATTAATAAATGGGTAATAAGAGGTAATAAGTATATCATATATGGTATGATATATTAATAGATTTATAATAATATTATATTTATTATATAGGAGGATCAAACGTGTATGCTATAATTAGAGACTTAATGTAAGTCATTTTTATCTCAATTTTTCCTCTTTGAGACAAATGTTACTCTATGCACGTATCATATTTTATGTTGTGTATATACTATCCCTTTGACGTGTTATATCATGGATATATTTATATTAATTATATCTTTGTTTTTTTATATTACGATATATTTGGTAATTATGATTAAATGTTTCGAAAGTAGTAAGGGTTTTATTTTACAATCTATTCATTTGTTGGGATTATTTATGATTATGATTCCAATGGTGAAATATTATGATCTATATCTCAAGAAACTCTTTTTATTTATTCTCTTCTAGTTAATTTTGTTTTGAATACATGTTTTAAATTCACTATATTCTCCTAAATGAATAATGAAACCAATATTTATAAAAAAATAATTTTTATTTATCTTTTTTGTCGAAAACACTTTCTCTTATGTATCGATGTTTTCTAAAAATGTTTCCAAAAATATTTTAAGATTCTAAAAATAATTTATTAAAAAATATTTTAACCATGTTTTTATTTTTTTTAAAAACATTAATAGGAATATTCAGCTCATTTTCCTATAAATTTACCAGTGGGATTTTAACCAAAATGTGGTAGGAATATTTATTTAATTTCTACAGCATGAAAAAAAATCCGCTATAATGACCAATATTTTCATTATATCTTCATTTATATTTTTAATTTTTTTTTTAAATAAATGGATTTAGAAAAAATTATTTTTAAAAAAAATTTCAACTTGAAAAGTTAATTTTCCACAATAAATGTTTTAAGTTATTTAAAAAGAATCATTTACATGATTCCAAGTTTATTTTCAAATAAAAGTACATCGAAAATTATTTATATTATAACTATTTTTTCAATTAGAAAGTTTATTTTTTCAATAAATTTTCTAATTAATATCTCAAAAATTATTTTAAATCTAAGATGACATCCTTTGATATTACTTATGCTTTACTTGGGATATGATCCAAGGATACCATTATTATTCATTATCTCGATTGTATATATTTATAATAGAGAGTCGGTGATGAAACTCGTTTCTTTTCCATGAGTTATTCTATGATGAATTTTTTTATCAATACCATTTCTTTTCTTTGGTTCTAACATGATGACATATTTATCAAGACCATTTTTTTCATGGGTTTTGATAGTGTTATGAAGCCCATTTATTTTCATGGGTTTTAATATGATGAATGCTTCCTAATATTGTGGAACACTTATGTAGGGTTTTTATCATGTGATAGTGGTTTTGTTATAACCAAGGATGGTGGTTATTTTATAACTAATGATGGGGGAACTATATCTACCACCAATGAATTAGTTTATTATTGAAATATCATGAAATAAATAGGTTTGGAATGGGGGGATTGAACCCAGTTCATTAAGGTAATTTTCTCTACTATTATAGTCTTGGGATTGAATATTGGATATTATAAATTTTTGGATTAAATAAATTTCAATATAGTATATGTGGTAATGATCCTTGACTACTTTGTTCATTATTTTATATACATATTTTTATACCAAAATTTCATATCTCATGAAAATTTTATGCTCTTATGGATCATATTATTTGATTTACTTATGATTCATGTCTTGTGAACTACCAACTTTTCTCCCAAGACTAATTATTTTGTTATTTGATTTGATGGATTTGGTTTTCATATGTTATGCACATCTTCACAAACCCATATTGTCACATTAGGTTTATGTATTTTCCTTGACTACCTTTACCAAGAATCTCATATCACCCATTATTTATTTTCTTTACAACAAGTTATGATGATATGTATTATGTGTTATAATTGAGAAGGGTATTATTTATGAGGAAAATATTATTAAATGATCTATAACTCTTATGAATGGTTTTTTATGATCCCATATTTCCAGAGGAACTATACCTTTGTGATCCTCATGAATATATTTGTTTTATATAATTAATGTTCATCTAAAAAGATGTAATATATATGTATGAAAATCCTGGATTACTATAGTTGGTATAATGGAATAGGTTTAGTTAATATTTGGAAATAGGGAGTAGAAAAATTTTGTGAGAGCCCATTGAATAAGAAGAAGTATAGGATAACATCCAAATGTTTTTTTGAAGAATATATAATGTGTTTTTATTAGAAGTACATCTATGTAAGTATACTAAAATTTGACATGGTTCTATAAAAAATGTTCATAGGTGTAATGAATAGGAAAATGTGTTTCAGGATTGACTTGAGTGTTACCTAGTACATAAAAATAGAACTTACTGTGCACCTGGTTTGAAACTCCTGGGGTATTTATTTTCAAAATTCACAAACTCCTTATGAAATATAATGATGTATTTGAATAATGACTATGAATAGACTTGTTTAATACTATGGTTTCATAAATAGAAATTTTTTTCCTGATTTATTCATCCTATAAATTATTTTTCATGATTATGTGGGTTTCCATTATGAATATTGTTTCTGACAATATGATTTTTGGTTTTAGTCAATAGAATGAACTAGAAGGAAGATAGTTAACATTGAAATGTTATAAAATTTATTGATGAGAAAAAAATGGATGATGACTGGAGTGAATGATATTGTCATTAGGAATAATTATTTATCATGGTATATGATTAATAACTTGAACCTTAACCAACTCTCAGACTCACTAAAGAAGAGATGGATATTGTTAATTTAGATTTCGGGTTGGGGAGAACATAGAGGAATGCATATTAAATTTCTTATATGACAATAATATGGGATGAAACACTCAATTGAATTCCTAAAAGGAATAATAATATGTTTTATGTGTAAAGAATAAGCACATAGATTAAGCCATTGTTGAGGGAAAATGAAATGTTTTGTTAATTCAATGGATGAGAATAATAGTTTCCCTATAGAATAATGAGTGGATAAATGTTAAAAATGAGGAATATATGGGAATTATTAAAATTGATGTCCTCGGGGTAATATCAAGAAGAGTATCAACAATATTTTATAAGTAAAGGTTTTTTATTGATGATGAAGAGACTATGAATGTAATATGGAAGATATGGGTTGTTCTAATAGTATAGATTATGGTAAATGTAAGAGTCATGATTAAATTGAGGTTGATGAATCTTAAGTAAATATTCATGTTTTATGTTTTAGGAAATAAGGTACTAAGGAATAAGTTGATGAATAATATTTAATTCTCTAAGAATGAAGTAAAAAGATTGATGTATTTATCCACTAAAATTCAAGAATTATGTTATATGAGTAATTAAATAAATAAGGATTATTCGGTATAATTTCTCTATTATGAATATTCAAGAATATGTTGAATAGTACTGATAACCTATAAATGTGATTTAGTGGAAATGATATATTTTACAAAAACACATGATTAAGGAAATATAAACCATAATATGCTCTCAATGTTGAGATAATGTTGTTTAGTTTACAGAAAGAGATAATTGATATGGATAAAGTAATCTAAATAGTATTGATGACATCAGGACTGAATAATGATTCTTAAAAATAATTATGTTATGATTTATAGAGTATATATAATTTTATAATTTATTGAATATATTCAATAATATGTGGTTTTATTTAAGGAATGAGGAAGCATGTGTATTTTTTATTGAGGTTATATAATAATCCAACTTATTACCATGTTTCAAGAGAATATATGATTGAGGTATTCAAATATTTGGTATGTGTAATTAAGAGAAACTTCATGTTTTTTGGGGGATTAATAAGAAATTCATTTTAGAAATTTATTGAACATCTTTATAAATTATTAGATTTTAATATTTTGGAGGATCCTTAAGGTTAACATCTTCTGGAGTAGATTATGTAAGACTTTGGGTGTTATTGTGATTAAAGAGATTAATGTTTTATTTCATCATATAAAGGTTTATCCATATTGGATAACTTATCGAAACCATTTTGGATTTTATTATAACTAGAGATTAAGGGAATGAATTATCATTATTATGATCATTTAGAAGTTAATTTTTGTACATCATGCAAGAGAAATTATTATTTATTTATTGATGTAAGAAATGAAGTTGATACTGATGAAATATTTCCCAAATGATGAATTTGAGCTTATGATATAATGGGTAGTTTATCCCTATATATAGTTATCTATTTAAAATTCTTGATCGAATTGAGATAGTAACTTATCATTTGGTGCTTCCACCAAACATATCTTGAGGTCACGATGTGTTCAATGTATCTCTTTGATAATGTACATACATGAACCTTTATATGTAATAAATTTAGAGTTCATACCATTGGAACATGATATTTATTGGGAGGAATAACCAGTGGAGAATCTGGATTGTATAGAGAAATTTCAATGAAATAATACCACTCACTAAGTCAAAATTTTGGGGTGAGACCACTATATTGAGGAAGCTATATGGGAACCTATGGATGTAATGGGGAAGAATTGAAATAATTTTATTTATTTGAGTGATGAGTTTTGAGGGCTTAAATCATTTTTATTGGTTAGGTTTATAATTTAACAAACTAATATTTTACGAAATATTTTTTTCAAATATATTTAATTTTTTTGATATCTTTCATTACACGCAACATTGTGTTTTAACGAAACATGCTATACTATAAGAATATTATTGATTATTATGATAATTATCACCTATCCACTTGAATAGAGGTTAAAAATGGTATTAATTTAATTATTAAAATATATGTCTTACACTTGTATATAATATGAAATCATTTGTGACCAATTAATTAGAAATCAAAATAAGAACCTTTTAAAAATTAAGAGAGTATTTTTTTGGAAATGTATTTTTCTATGCACAAACACATTTTAATTCAATAAATTAAACATATAATTATTGTTCAAATAATTTAATGAAATAAACATCTTATATATTTAATAAACTATACAAAATCTATATAATGTTTTAATAGGAATAAAGCAATAATAGATCTAATTTAACATGGAAAAATATTACTTTTCTAAAAACCAGTTTTGTCACATTGTCACATTTATTTTAAAATTAAATTTTCCAACTTTTGGAACATTTATTTTAAAAAATAAAAT
This sequence comes from Viscum album, assembly GCA_963277665.1. Lineage (NCBI taxonomy): Eukaryota > Viridiplantae > Streptophyta > Magnoliopsida > Santalales > Viscaceae > Viscum > Viscum album. The sequence continues at coordinate 1,155,160,552 of OY728135.1, forward strand.
TTATTATTTCAATCAAAATGAATAAAATAACTTGGAGTTATTTTTTTTAATTTTCCAAAAATCTAAAATTTTTAGTGAATAGTGAAAAATACTGGTTTTTAATAAACAAAATGCATGTTCATTCAAAGGTATTAAAATAATTTTTTTTAATATTATATTAAGAGTAAAATAAGTAAAAATATATACTTATTAAACCAATTTAGGTTATTTATATCAATTTTATATTGAATTCTGATGATAAATGTTTTTAAATATTGGAATACTTTCTATTTGGAAAACCATTTTCTTCACCGTGACTACAGGTTTAATTTTAACTTAAAAATTTCCACTTATGTGAATGTAAATTGTATAAATGTATTTAAAATTAGGAACCATAATAATTAATATTATATAATATATTCAACTATTTTTTTAAAAAAATGAATATTAAAAACAGTAACAATTAATTACCACAATTAAGGTTAAAATGGGTATACCGTGGCGTTAAACTAAAAGAATAAGGGATAAATAACCGATAAATTTATCCAAAAAGTATTTTATAGCCATATTGGGACATTGTAACATAAGATGTTCGATAATGATACATTTGTTGTGCCTTTTGGTATGTGAAAAATGTGGCTACACTACAGTTTTCACAAAAATTACATCTGCGTCCTCTTTTCCACTTACAAAAGGGACACCTAGTATCATCTTTTATTTATAATTCCAAATAAATTAGGGTTGGAAAAGATATAACCAAATATTTTACTATGTTTTTTCCAAACATGCTCGATTTATTAGTGTGTCCATAAATCTAATCTAGGAATTATTTTGGTTAAAACTAATGAGGTTATCCGAAGAGGATGTAATTTTTTTTACTACGCCTCATTGTTTTAATTATTCTTCTTACTACTCCAAATATTTTGAAACTACAATAAACTAATAAAACCAGTATATAAAATATACTGATATGTTATTTTTTTAATGGAATAACTTAAATGTATCTCTAATTTTATGAAATGAGATACAAAATCATCATTTGTGTGTACAGTAGACTAGTGCCTCATGAACTGATGTTATTCATCATCCATCACCACATATCATGGATATATTTAATAATGTATTTAACATATATATGATATTTATGATATTATTATGTTTCATGAATTATAATAATATATCTTACATATTACTACCTATCCTGTTTGAAAACTATAACATCGCTCATGTGTACGACAGACTACCATCTCAAGAACTGTTGTGATGTGTTTTTATTTTTTGTTATAATTTTATGCTAATAATAATATATTAAATAAAAATATATTATATTTTTAACATAATTATACTTATTGATATATTATAACACATTTACATTCTTACATTCAATTCTGTGGGTGATACTGTAACGTTGTTCTTGTGTATAGCTGGCTACTGCCACACGAAGCGATGTGATTAGTTTTTTAATAAAGGATTTAATGGATAGAAATAAGTATAAATTTAATGAATATATGTGATAAATAAAACATCATAATGAATCTATAAAATTGAATTATTATTTACCTTTCTTTCACTCTATTCTTTGATAAAATGGAAACAATGTTCATGCGTACGTACAACCTACAATATCTATGAATATTGTATTTCATTTTCTATCTATAAATATTATATATTACTATATATATAATTACTACATGTTTTATTTATATCATGTTCAAAATTTTGGAGGAGATGTAACCATGATCAATGTAAGAGGACCAAAAATAGAAAATGACACATACATGAAAAAAGCAGTTATTACCTAAAATGTGATTTTAATTGGAATTGTTAATAAATGTGTAATTAAATTAAATAAGTAAATAAAATATGGTATGATATATATGTATGGTTCTATAATACATTTTTAATATTTTTATATTTATTATATAGGAGGTTTGAACATGTAAAAATGAAGATGAGACTTAAGGTAAGGGATTTTTATCTCAATTTACCTTACTTGAGACATGTGTGATGTTATGCACATATCTTATTTTGTATGGTGTGTATAATTAAATCTGATATGTTATATCATGAGTATATTTATATTCATGATATTCAATTTTTTATTTTATGTTACTCTTTTTGGGGGATTATGATTCAAGGTTATAGAAGTTGTAAGGGTTTTATGTTACAATCTCATCTTTTATCAAGATTGTTTGTGATTATGATTATAATGATAAAATATTATGATATATCTATCAATAAATTCATTAATTTTATTATAATATAGTTATTTCTATATAATTCATGTTTCACTTTCATTTTACTCTCTTAAAGTATTAAGGTAACCAAACTATTATTTAAAATCATCATCATTTCTCTCTTTGGTCAAAAACCCTTTTTCTTATATATTCATGTTTTCTAAAAAAATAAAAGTGTTTTACACATTTCCAAAGTATATGTTAGGGAATTTTCTACCCATATTTGAATTATTAAAATGTGTTTTAATATGGATATTCATGTTTCTTTATAAATAAGTTATGTTTATCTTTTACCATATACAAGAGAGGAATATTTATTTTATCATGTATGCCATTAACAGAATTTCATGTCTTCATGACCATTGTTTTATTTTAATATTAATTTTTAATTTTGAAGGGATATTTTTCAAACAAAATTATATTAAATATATTTTGTTTTTTACAAATAATTTTACAAACTTAAAAGGTTATATTCGTCTACAATATTTTTAAATCATTTTTAAATTCACCATTATATATATCAAATGTTATTTTCAAAGAAAATGATTTTGAAAATGTTTCATGTTTTAAAAAGTTTTTTTTCAATGTTGGAATGAAATTTTATTAATGAAATGTTCCAATTGATCATTCAAAATAATTTTCCATTTATTATGACATCTTTTGATGTTACTTATACTTTGATAGGGATATGATCCATGGATACAATTCTTATTTGTTTTATAAATGGTTTATTCTTGTCAAGAAGAAATATTAATGAATCTTATTTATTTTCCATGATTCATAGTGTGATTAAATAATTTATTAATATAATTCCTTTTTATGGGTTATTATATGATAAAATATCTATAAATCCCATTTCAATTCAGGGATTACGATATGATAAATATAGTTTGAACCACATTTCATTTCATGATTTTTGATATGATGAATGTTTTTTGTGTTGTAGAAAACCTATTGTATGTTTCTTAGTTTGTGTTTGTGGTTACATTATAACCAAGTATGGTGGTTATGTTATAAACTAATATAGGTGGGACCTATATCCCCCACCAATACTTAGGTGAAATATTTAAATATCATGATATAAATAGGAATTATAGAGGAGGATAAGGCATTAATTATGGTCTTATTCATTACATTATGGATCTTTTGGGAGGCTCACAACAAATCTATGTAGGGTAGATATTATTCCCAGACCTTTGTTCAAGTTTGGATTTGGTCGATGCTGGGTGATTTGGTTGGTCTCGAGTCCCAGGGTTATATTCATCTATCTATAAAGAATCTCATCTCGTTAGTGGTGTTAGAAGAAGATGGAAATTCATGAAGTAACATGGGGGAATGGATATGATGGATCCCTCCAAATGTGGGGATGAATATCAATATTGGTGGTTCATTCATTAAGGGACCATAAAAGGTGGTGTTATTTTTAGGGATGAATGGGGAGGAGTGGTATTGGGTTTTAACAACTTCTATAGGATAGGTAAGTCCCTTGGAGATGAGGTGAGGGTGATAATAATCAGTATTAAACTATTCTAGTTATACAAAATTGTAATATAATAGGTGGAAACAGATACAAAAATATTTTTTGGGTTGATTAATAGTAGGTTCAACACTCTATGAGAGATGGTTTACAATATCAGTAAGGGGAGAGTGTTTTTGGTTCATGGCGTGAAGGCTAGGCATATATGGATAGAAGACAACTTCACAAGTGGTGATTTATTGAGAAGATATATACCCAGTGAGGTTATCATTATCTATATTCGTTTGGGTTATTCAGAAAAGGAATATAATCTAACAGTTAGGGGAAATACCTTGGGACTTTATCATTTCTTTCCACCTTTATTTTTGTTGTTTTTTATATTTAATATAATAATAAAAAATAACTTTTCATTCATGAGATAAATATAAATGGAATAGGGAGTGAACCCAGTTCAATAAGGTAATTTTTGAACTGTGATACTCTTGAGAGTGAACCTTAACTACTATGATGGTTTTGGTATTGAAACCATTCCATTATGATATCCTTTAGAATGATCATTTAATAATATGGAAATGACTTTATAGGCTTATGTGTATTCCACAATTCAAATTTTTATGTCAATTTTATTATCTAATGGATCATGTTCTTTGATTTCCTTATGATTAATATCTTATGAACTATCAAAAATTATTCCATGAATCAATATTTTAATCTTTAATATGCAGGGTAATGTTTTCATATGTTATTCTCATGTTCTCATACCCTTATTCTCACATTATGTTTATGTATGTACCTTGTTTACCGTTACTGAGAATTAGAGATCACCCTTTATTATGTTTCTTTTACCCAGATTATAATCATAGGTATTATGTGTGATATATATAAAAAGTTTTTATGTTATAAGGAACTAATGGGAGATAATATATGACTCTTATGAACTAGTTTTTTATGTTCCCATGTTTCAAAATGCACTATACCTTTACGATCCTTAGGTGTGTGTTTTTGTAATATAATGAATTTCTATCTAAAAATATTTAATATATATATATATATGTGAATGTACTAGGTATCGATAAATTTCTCTAGAACATGGGGATTATAAAACTTGAGTACATTCCTAGAGATGATATAAACAGTGATGTGATAGTTGTATTCCATCAGTATGATCCCACTCTGCCTGATGAATTTTAGGACTCTGGCTTGAAAATTGATGAGGAGAACCCAATTTATTCACACAAGGAATATAGAAGTGTGCAGAATATCATCAATTGTACTCTGATAATGGATTATCTAAACTATAAGGGATCTCTCTAGCATTTTTTATTCATCCTGCATACTGGAAGGGTGGATTCTAGTGGACTCCATGCACTAGATCAGGCTTTCCTCCTTAAATTAGAAGATGTTGAGTTGTAGGAGTTTGAAATTTCATCGCATAAGAATAATTTTGAGTCTACTAAGGCACTATAGGTGGATAAGCATAAGACTATTCAATATAAAAATAGGTGAGGGAAAATGAAATTTTTGTCTATGACTAAGCGGTGATCATCGACCAATTGAGAGCTTATTTTGGGGTGGATGGGGATAGGGCCACAAAGGTGTCTTTTCTAGATGTTGAGTACCAATATGGTATGGATCATGAATTAATTAATATAAATTAGGTCATCCCTATTACCAAGGAAAAAAATGGTCTAGAAAAGTGAAAAAACCCTATAGACTACTCTGCATAGGCTAGCTGAGCTAGAGCGCTCAATCGCTAAGACTGAGCTATTGAGAAAAGTTTTTCATTTTGAAATAATGGAGAGGATATGATGTGTGGATGGACCAATTCAAACATTTTAAATTGTTTTTTTAATTACCACATAATTTATGGTGTTATTTCACTATATAATGTTCATATTTATGAGACAACCAATAATAACTCCATAATCCCACATGATTCATGACCTAAATAGGAAACATAGGACAAAGATAATATTTCTCTCTTATATGATAGTTAATGAAAAGGTATACACACTAAGGTATGGATTTTTTATTGACCACTGGGAGTATTATGACATTAAATGAATTGGCTGTATAATTATTCTTTCTACATAGATCATTCTCTCTCTTAATGTGCACAATGAACAAGTGGTCTTACTCCAATGGTGTTGAATTATACTCAAACACATGGGTTAAAGAGAATGAATTGAGACATCCAAGAATTAGAACACAAAAGGGGGGGATGATTGATTATTGTTGTTTAGTATTTATAAATAATATATTCCACTATCATACATCAAATCATAGAAACAAACAAATGAGGGTCAATCATTTACCATTGTTTGAAAAAATGGGACCTATAAATTTTTTATTTGAAGTCTTTTGGAGAATGTGCCTATGATGGTAGGTAAGATAGTATGGACATGAACCATTTCCATTAAGGAAGAGTGGGGATAAAGATATCAAATATTATTGGGATGAAAATCTTGAAAGATTCACAACAAGGGTATAAACTGATGGAATGTTGAAATGGAGTTCAACACTCTTGGGATTAAGCCACAATGTTTTTAACAACTTTATGTTCACGTATCAGTATGAATGAAATCTGGAATCAACTTCCATTGTCAGTGTCATTAATTATTCAAATCAAGAGTCAAATAAATCTAATGGTGTGGTTGGTGACTATCATCAAAGGTGTAAAAGGACTTCTCAAGTGAAGACCTAATATTCTTCATAGTTTGATGTCATTTCATGGGGACGAGGGGCGTACAATTTAATTACTTATATTTTTGACATTGAATGTCTTGTTCCATGTCATGAGTTGATTTAAATGTCTCATATATTTTAAGATCATGTGATTAGTACATTAGAAGAATATATTATCATCTTGAGACAAATAAGAGTGAATTGACATGAATAATTCCTATATGGTCGTGGTTCTGAGGTAAATAAACATGAAACACAATGGGTGGAACCTCATAGAGGATCTCTTTAGAAAATAGTGTTGATATTTGGTTTTAAATTTTGTATGAATTAATGGGTTTAACGTTCAAGACAAGATTTTTTTGGGACCAATGTAGGGTTTTTTATATCTTTCTACCTTTTACACGCTATTTTTTTCCAATTTGAAAGAGTGCCATAGTTGGGGTTGTAATGTTTTCTCATGTTTCCTTATGGGATATAAAGAAGAAATAAAAATGTGCCTCTTCCCATAGAGATATAAACACATAAAAATATGACAACGAAGTTATAAATAGTTTAAAGTCTAAATTCATTAATCATGAATTGAAAATAATTTAATTTTATAATGATTAGACCAAGAGTTTAATAATATTTTCATGTTATAATTATTAGACTATGTGGGTGTCTTAATAGAGTGTCTGTGGAATTGAAGAGAGGTAAAATTATATTAAGTGAGATCCATGTTGTACTTATTCCATAAAAAAAATCTCTAAGACAAACCAAAAACATTTTAAGGTTATGATTCTTGGACAAGGTCTCCTTGTTTAAGGATGTAGATTTCAAACCAAAAGGGTTGTTTGGGAATATAATCCTTGCTTATGGAAATTATTCCCCAACTTATAAGCCCATATTATTCACGATTGATTTTAAAAATAAGTATTAGCATAGAGATCCCATTTTTTACAGTGGATTACACTATAAAAGAAAAAAGTGAATGACTTTGGAAATTCCAAAAAGATGCTAACTTATTTATCCCCTGTAAGTGTGTGTATGAAGAAATGACACACTGAGTGATGGGATTCCCACCAGATAAAAGGAAAATGGAAATAATGGTAAATCATGACTCTTGGTACCTAGATTTTAAAAGCGGGTGACTGATGGGTGGGGAATGACTATTGATCATGTATAAAACACAGGTTCCACAACCGCAGCTGTCAAGAATGGGGTAAAAATGTTGGATCCACATTTTCACTACATTTGATGGATTATAATGACCATTTGTTACCAGGGGTTCTTTGAGGTGTGTTCCCTCGATGGTAGGTGGGATAGTGTATCTAGACACCATTTCCATTAGAGGGGATGTTCAGATCGGGAGGATGATGGGTATTGAAATCATCGAAAAATGAAGTGTGGAAGTGGAAGTGGTGAATGTCACTTGGGGATGTGGAGTTCCCATGTGTGCCATCCCACCAAAAGATAAAATGTGTTAGATGAAAACACTAGAAGGAAAGGATAAATCATGTCTTTTAGGGGGTAGACAGTAGAAGGAGTTGGTGGTTAGGTTGGACCCAATGTATGATATTTGAGAATCCCTATGTATCCTATTTAAATAGTAATCAATCCGCACGTTGTTCTAAAACATGGTGTGGTAGAAGAGTGATGATGTTAGAGTGGTGTCCTCTCTATTGACGATGATGGATCTTCTCATACTTATCTTATGAGGAATCATATATTCATCATATAGGGTAAAACTACAATTTAATTTCAGGTGTTGACGATGTTGGTTTTTTTCATATCACACTGCCATAAGAGGAATACAATGTTCATCGCATAGGGTAAGGAAACTTTTTAAGATTATTTTCTATGTATGTTATTTTTGTTCATATCACACATATCATATGAGGTATCCTATATTCATCACATTTGGTAGGGATACAGTTTAATGTCATGTGCTAAGGATGTTTTTTTATCATCTCATACATATCATATGAGTCATACTATATCTGTCAAATGGGATTAAGGTAAAGTTTAACATATTGTGGTAATGACATCATAATTTTTATTTTAGATTTTTATAGTTAAGAATATGGTTTCTAAAATTTTATAGTTATACATCTCAGACCAAGGATGTGTGGGTGTCATAAAGAGGCTTGTGTAGTGTGAACTAATGATAACCTGACGTGAAGTGAGGATCATGGAGGCCCATTTCCATGCAAGATTCCAAGAAAATAGTGCACCGATAGAAGTTATAACGTTAATTTTAATGAACCAAACTTGTATTAATAAAATTCCCCTTCTTTTAATTTAATGTCTTATGGATATAGAAAACACATGCACTCATTTTATTTATTATATAAATTTATATTTAATGGAAAATTATATATCCTTACTGTTGATAACATAGTTGTTGAATAATGATCACATGACGAGTATAAATATAACGTTTTATTGAATCCTTTTGACATAGAAAAAGGAAGTGATGGCCTCAACTAGATGGATCATACCCTATAAATCTTATTTATCGGAGTTTTTGAGGGAGATAACATTTTTGGGATTTGAAATAGGCCAATCCCATGCCCATATCCAACAAAAAATCATGATCGAAACCGTTTACAGGAGAAGTTAAACTCATCGAGATAACAACCCAAACCATGTTCACCGAATGGCCCCATGAACGCCCACCATCACACACATTACTCATAGTGAATATGCAAGTGTAATAAAGGGATATGTAACCAGACCATAGCATAATGATTATGTGCATTATTTTTTTATAAAATAATGAATATACTTTCATTCTATTATTGTTACATTGTATATTATTTTTAAAACACAAATATTATTTTTAGTTAATATTCAAATTTAATTAAGAATTTTTTTTTGAATTAATGGATATTTTATTTAAATAATATTATGATATAATATTATTAATAAATTACTTTTAATAAATATAAAATGATCATAATTTTTTTAAATTCATTAGTAATTTTTATTATGTTTTGAAAATTGTTTTTATCAAAACCAATCAATTTTAAATAAATATCATTTTCTATTTTAAAAGTAAAAATTTACAAATTTATAAAATTATATATATAAAATTAATATTTTTTTGAATCAGGACATCAAAATTATCTAATAGTGAACTTTCATATTTTTTTGAGATAGTCAATTTTTTTGGTGTAAAAATAAAATACAAAATCAATATATAATGTGTTTTATGACATCATAATGAACAAACAGTGGTGTGATAAAATCGTATAAAAGATATATTCAGAAAAATATATATTTTTACTATAAAATAATTTAATTTTCGGTTTAATTGATTTATTTTATAAAGCCTTTGTAAATCCTCTAAGACATATATTATATTTTAATATTTTAAAATCATTTCCTTAAAGTGTGACTATACTACAAATAAGAAAGGGTGATATTTTAATATATTTAGACCTTATCCATTTAAAATAATGTATACCACTCCCATTTTCAGAAACCATGGGATGGTTTTTGGTTTTGAATATTTTAGTGTGTAGGGTCCAGAACCAAAATAATAAATAATTCCCCCACCTTTCTTATATAATCCCACCCATGCACCCATTCCACTTCACTCAAGCTATTTGAAGCTCAAATTCCCTATTCCCCAACTCCCTATAGTTCACCCAAGCCTCCCATAATATCCCATTAAGCCTCTCCTAAGCCTTTGGGATTGCACATCCAAGTAATGGATCTTCCACCCTCCTCCTTTATCAAGCATTCCTATCATGTTATATCTTTTAATTTCCTTTTTTCATATTTTGTGACATGTTGTTAATTGTATCAATTACTATATATTTGGTGTATAAATTATGAGATCCCCTTACACTCTCATTTACCCCTCATATTATCCTTTTAGGACACCTCTTACTATTTTATAATTATGTAAGAGATCCTGACCTGCCTCTGTTTCTTTCAATCCAAGAACGTTGTTTCAAATTAGTCTTTTTAATTCCAATTTAATATATTTTCATCCTTTTATAATCAATTAAAAACTATTTATTTGATGTTATGTCAATGAGGGATCATTTATCATCCCCCATTTAGACCCTAAACGACATCATTAGTATGCGAAAATTCTATAAGGGATTTATCTATTCCCATTTCAATTTCATGAACTTAATTTGTATTGTGCCTCTTAAATTCCATTTCATATATTGGGATATCATATTATATGATCCCCTCACTATCCATTTCTTGTATAAATTATGAGAGATCTCTTTTTTCTCATCAAACCATTTTATGAATTTCTATATGATAATGTTACGCTACCAAAATTTCACCATGCTTTTCCATGACAAAATAATAATGTAGTGAATACCATACACATTCATGTATCAATGTTATTCAACTTTATTCACATATACTTATTGATCAGGGACTTACATGTTTGTATTTCACATTCTATGATCATGTAATAAATGATTATGTTGAATGAATCCATGTTATATGATCTATATGGCACACATAAGAATGAGATTGAAGTGATTATGAAGAATGTTACCTAAAAATTCTCTAATGCGTTGGGTAATGTTTAGATTCATGATATATCATGTTGGGACATGGTTTTAACTGATTCCATTATATTAATTTTTCCACCATGTTGGGATAGGGGTTTACCTAATTATTTAATGTTAATGATGCAGTGTTTTATGTTGTTACCACATTTCCATGTTATGATAATCATGCTATATCATGACTTTTTGTTCATGTTTCTAATATGATCCATTGATATGAATATTGGCTAACATGTATTTTATTTTTCATGTTATTCCTTATTTACTCTCTTACGTGGCTTTATATCTCACCTTTTTCTTTTGTATGTCCTTAGGTTATCCCATGAAATGCTAAGTATAGAAGAATGTTGTGGTCATATAAAGGATTTTTTCAATAAGGATGTATATTTAATGTTTTATGTTGTTATGTAATTTTCCATATCACCAAATAAACTAGACCTATTGATCTTCTAGGTTGTATTAAGTGCATTTTTATGTAATAAATCATCTATAAGTGGGTAATAAATACTAAGGTTGTTATAGTTGTCATTTGAGGATAAATTTAATTATTTCTTAGATTAGGATTAGAAAAATATAGTGAAAGAAATAGGGATAAGACTATGTATAAGAATATAATACCTAAAACTTGGTCCTTATAGAGTAAGTGGTTTATAAAGAAAATATATCCATGTCTGGATATGATCAAGTAGAGGTGGATCTTGAAAAAATGTATCTAGAGGTAAAACCCTAAACCACTTCCTTGAGATAGAATAGAATGGGAACTGGTCCACAAAAATGGGCCTTACTGCACTCTTGGTTTGACACTCATAGGGGTTAGTTTTTCGTAAATTCTGAAGCATAGTAGGAACAATTATCAAGGAAATAAAAAATAACCCTAAGAAAATATGTTAGGAAGTAGACTATGCATAACTTAGATCAAAGATTATAAATTCATAATTTACAGAGTTAAATGTAGTTTATAAGTTATCCATTTTTTTAATTATATTACCCTTTATGTGTTTAATACTTTAAAAAATTTAACATTATTTTTTGCATTTATTCTATCCAATGACTAGTAATATGAGGAATTGATATAGAAACTGATGTCAAGATCAATGTGATGATTGATATAATGGGATTTCCATTCTGATGGGACTGGGAATCACAAAAAGTATCTCAACACTCTCTTAGTTTACTCATGTTTTGAATAGAAACCTTGATAAAGAGGAACGTCCCGCCCCCCTCAGAATTAATAATTTTCAATTGAGAGCATCATGGTACAATGGACTCCTAATTTCAATGGATCATCAGATCTCTTAATCACCAAAAAATGGATAAACCCCATTGAAAAGATCTTCCCCATCCTTCAATGTTCGGACAAGAGATGGTCCATCTGGATTCTTATCATATTAAGGGTGAAGCAAATCAATGGTGGATATTGATAAAAAATATGATGCCCGAGGAATAGATCGAGGTGATGGGATGAATTGATTTCTAGAAAATGTATTTGATAAATATTTTCCATACACCCTTCATCTTATGATTTAATGAGATTTCCTTGAACTCAAAAAAAGGGATGAAGAATTTGCTGGGGAGTACAAGGAAAACTTCACCAGAATTGTAGGATACTCTTATAGTTTTGTCTTTACCCCTAAATTCAAGGTTTAACACTTATTTTTTGGGGTAAAACCTAGCCTAAAGAATGACCTGGAGATCTTTGACTTTGATAGCTATGAGGAGTTTGTCCCACGTTCCCTTAAAGTCAAGATGGAGATCAGAAAATCTCAAGGGTATCATGGGGATAAGAAGAAGAAAGAGGACTTTACTTATGGCGGTCTGATGGATAAATCCAAGAGTGATAAAAATTTACATAACCCCACTTGTCAAATGTGTGGAAAGAATCACCCTAGAAATTTCCTAAAGGTAATGACGAGATTCTTTAGGTGCAGGAAAGAAGGGAACCTAGCCCGCAATTTCCAGCCGGAAAACCCCACTACTACGATAGAGGAAATGAAAGCTTCGGTCGATCCTCAACACATTGTTCATTACTAAATCTTGAAATAACCATGGTACTTTGTGAACTAGTTCCCTAAGAAAATGGTTTTCAGAGGCAACCAAAAACCTCCAACATAGAAAGGGAGATTTTTTTCCATCACCACCACTGAAGTGAATCACGAAAATGAAGTTATGATAGGTACCCAAGTTATTCATTCAAGAATAGAGAACATACTTTATGATTTGTGTTTTAATAATTCTATTATATCCAAATGGTTTAGTAGAAAAATAAAAACATCACCACAATTAATGGATTTAGAGATGTTGGTGAATACGTCAAACGGTGAAATTATATCATCCCAGGAATATAACTCCTCCCCTATCACAAATTTGTGGATTGAACTTCTTGAAGAACCTCATCATACTTCTCATGGTGGAATTTGATGAAATTATTAACATGGATTGGATTTATCAATATAGAGACAAAATATATTGTCATGAGAGGTAAATCACTCTCCATATAAAGAATTGACCCATGATTCTATACAAGTGGAATGAGTAGGAAGAATATTATTTAGAACCATCATCTCATGCATGGATATTACTTCCCAATGAGCATGCATATATTTCATAGATAACTGAGTCTAAAGAAGGAACTATCCTCTATGACATGCCCTTCATGAGGGATGTCACCGATGTGTTTGAAGAATTTTCTGGTATTCCTCCTTGATTAGATATTGAATTCTCTATTGATCTTATAGTTGGGCCATTAACAATTTCCACAAATCCATTTATAATGGATGTTTTGGATCTTGAGTTGATAAATTAACAACTACAAGAAAATCTAGATAAAGGGTTTATACGCCCAAGTGCTTCACCATGGGGTGCACCAGTCCTCTTCATCAAGAATAAGTATGGGTCAATGCACATTTCCCTTGATTATCGCGAGAAAAAAATCATAATAAAGAACAAGTATCCTTTTACAAAAATTGACGACTTGTTCGATAATCTATGTGGATCCCAATAATTCTAGAAGGTGGATCTACAGTCAGGATATTATCAAGTGAGAGTGAAGATAGAGGATATACTAAAGACTTCTTTTCGTACAAAGTAGGCACACTATGAATTCATTATAATGCCTTTAGGACTCAGTAATGCTCCAAAAATCTTTATGAAAATGATGAATAGATTCTTTAGAAATAAACATGATAAATTTTTCATAGTATTTATAGATGATATCATAATATACTAAAAAACCAAGGAGGATAATGATGATTATATGAGCATTGTGCTATTGACCTTGAGAAAGGAGGGTCTCTATGAAATGCATAGAAAGTGTGAGTTATGGTTGAAGGATTTCTCATTCATGGGTCATATCATCACATGAAATGGTATATCTATGGATCCTATCAAAACAAAATCAATTAAGGGAAGGATGAGACTGAAATCTATGATAGATATCCATAGATTCCTATTGTTAGCTAGATATTTTCGATGATTTGTGAGAGATTTTTCACAATTGTTAAACCCTCTTACCAATCTAACTCGTAAGGGATTCATGTTTTCTTGGATTGATGAATGTGATGATATCTTAATGAAGTTAAAGAAGAGTCTTATCAGTGCCCTTGTGCTCACACTACCCACAAGTGGTGATCCTTTCATAATATTTATCAATGCTTTTAAGAAGGTATTGGGATGTGTGTTGATGAATAATGAAAACTTCATTTCATATGCCTCAAGGAAGTTGAAAATTCTTGAGAAAAACAACCCCATTAATGATCCGGAGTTGGTAGTGGTGATCTTTGGGTTGAAAATCTGGTGGCATTATCTCTTTGTGGAGAAGTGTAAAATATATATGGATCAAAAAATTCTCAAATATATTTTCACACAGAAAGAGATGAATATGCGCCAATGAATATGGTTAGAGCTCATTAAGGATTATAGCTACTCAATCCATTACCACCTTGGGAAAGTGATCAATGTGGTATATGCTTTAAGTAGAAAAGACCTAGAAATTCTATCATTTATGATACTTGAAAAGGATCTAATCTTCATAGATTTGATAAATATGGACATGGGAATCATAAATAGGGAAACATCATCAATCCTTTCACAAATTATTTCTCAAACGTCTCTTTTGGAAATGATAAAGGATGCTAAAAAAGATGATGTGATAATTCTAATGAAATTGGATACTATCAGAAAATGGAAATCCCCAGAGTTCAATGTTAATGAAGAAGGAATCATGATATTTGGTTCAAGATAATGTCTTACATAAAATATAAAGTTAATGAAATAACTTTTGTATGACTCGCATAGTTCAAATTTATTTATTCACCCATAAAACACGAAGATGTATCGATATCTCTAGGAGTACTATTGCTGGGATAACATAAAGAAAGAGATAACTAATTATACATTGATGTTACTAGTATGTTAGCAAGTGAAGGAAAATAGGAATAAGTCTAAGGGGATGATGAAACCATTACCATACCAATGTGGAAATGGGAAAACATCACCATGGACTTTGTCATCGAACTTATGAAGACATCCAAAGTAAACAGTGCAATCTAGGTTATTGTGGATTGTCTTATAAAGGCTACACACTTCATTGCAATTCAAGAGGATTTATGATTTTTTCAACTGGAACATATATACATCATAGAAGTGGTAAGGGTTCATGGTGTACCACTATCAATTGTGTCCGATCGAGATCCAAGATTCACCTCTATGTTTTGGAAGAGTTTAAAAAATTCTCAGAACACTGAGTTGAAATTCATCAAATCCTTTCACCCTCAGACTAATGGCCAATTTGAGTGGAATGTCCAGACAATTGAGGGCATGTTGAGATCTTGGTAAATGGACTTCAAAGTTAGATAGCACCAAAATCTTCCTTTGGTAGAGTTCTATTAAAACAACAGTATCCACTCAATCATCCAAATGGATCCTTATGAAGCCCTTTATGGGATGATGTGTAGGAACACCAAAATGTTGGGATGAATTTGAGGAAAGAAGACTTCTTGGTCCGGAAATGGTCAAAAAAATGTTGGATAAGGTTATAACTATCCAGCAGCACATCAAAGCTGCTTAGAGTTGAAAAAAGAGATATGCAAAAATCATGGATGAGACACAGAGTTTGATGTTGGAGAAATGGTATTGCTCTGTATATCCCCTTGGAAGAGAGTTATGAGATCTGGTGAGAAGGTAAATCTTATTCTAAGGTACATCTACCCTTTTAAGATCCTTGATCGCATCAGGGTAGTGGCCTATCAACTGGAACTTCCACTAAACATGTATAAAGTTCATGATGTATTCTATCTATCAGTCTTAAGGGAGTACAAACTAGACCCATCACATGTACTCAATCCAGAGGTGGTACCATTAGAAAATTACCTCTCTTATGTGGAGAACTCTGTGAATATCCTAGATTATATAGAAAAAGTTCTACAAAATAAGACAATTCCCCTAGTCAAAGTGTTGTGGAGAAACCACAAGTTTTCCGAAATGATGTGGGAACCAGAAGAAGTGATGAGGAAGAGTTACCTTCATATGTTTTAGTGTGGAAAAATTAAATTTAAAGGGAATAAGTTTTTA
This sequence comes from Viscum album, assembly GCA_963277665.1. Classification (NCBI taxonomy): domain Eukaryota; kingdom Viridiplantae; phylum Streptophyta; class Magnoliopsida; order Santalales; family Viscaceae; genus Viscum; species Viscum album. The sequence goes on from OY728135.1 coordinate 1,155,177,021, forward strand.
AGTGGGGAAGGTTGTAATGACCCAAAATGGTATGAATAAAATTCCCCTTCCTTTAAATAAATTTTTTATGTATATAGAAAACATATGCACTCATTTTGTTTTGTTGTATCCAATTATATTTAAATGGATGTTAAGTATCCTTACTATTTATAATATATCCATTTAAGAGTGATCAAATGACTAGTAAAAATATTGGGTTTTAACAAATCCTTTTGACATAGACCAAGGATGTGATGGCCTCAAACAATAGGACCATATCTTATGAAGCACATTTATCCGAGTTTCTGAGGGAGATAACATTTTTGGGCATTTGTCTAGACTAATTAAAAGTTGAGATCCAACTTCTTAAGAATGAGAAAAACAGTTTACATGAGTTGTTCATGCTCATTGAGATCATGCCCCAAACCATGTTCACCAAATAGACCCATAAAACCCCAACTATCGCACACCTTACTGTTAAAGAATATGATGTAGTAATAAATGAATATGTAACTAGACCATAGAATTAATATTATGTGCATTATTTTTATACAAAATAATTAATATACTTTCATTCTATTATTATTACTATGTAAATGTCTTTTAAATCACAAATAGTATTTTTGTTTAATATTGAAATTTAACTTTGAAATCTATTTTGATAAATTGATGTATTTTTGAATTATATCCTATTTTAATAAAATATTATTATAAAATTAATTTTATTAAATTTAAATGATCATATAATATTAATACAATCAACTATAATTTTTATTAAGGTTTGAAATTTGTTTTTATCAGAACCTGTCAATTATCAATAAATGTGGGTATTTATTTTAAAAGTAAAAATTCAAATATTTAGAAAATTATTTAGATAAAATGAATATAATATTTGGAATTAGGATTCCAAAATTATCAAATAGTGAATTTTTCATAATTTTCTGAGACAGTCGAATTTTTGGGTAAAAATTAAATACTGTATAAATATATTATGTCTTTTATAACATCATAATGACCCAATAGTGATGTAATAAAATATTATTAATGTTATAATCAGTGAATTATATTTTTTACTCAAAAAATTTAATTTTAGTTTAATTTTACTTATTTTACAATGCCGTAGTGAATTTGCCGAGACATATAAAATATTTTAAGATTTTAAAATCAATTCCTTGAACGTAGGACTCCCCATCACATAAGAAAGGGAAATATTATAAAATACATTTCTATTATCGTTTTAAAATAAATTATACCACTCTCTTTCCATAAACCAATGGAGAAAACCATGGTATGGTTTGTGTTTTTGAATATTTTAGTGTGTAGGGTCCAAAACCAAAATAATAAAGAATTCCCACACCTTTCATATAGAAACCCTCCCAAGAACCCATTACATTTCACTAAATCTAATAGAATCATGTACTACCTATACCACTACTCCCTAGTTTCTTCTCATGGCTCCTCTAAGCTCCCAAGATGTCTCTTTGAAGCCTTTGGGATCAGACATCAAAGTAAGGGATCTTCCACCTCCTCCATTATCAAGCCTTCCTTTCATGTTATGTATCTTAATTTACATTTTTCTTATGTTTCTATATGTTTTAAAATTTATCCATTACTATGAATTTTATTTATATATTATTTTATCCCCTTACACTCTTGTTTATCCCTCTTACGAGCCTTTATGTACACCTATTTCTATACCAAAATTTTGTAAGGGATAATCACCTTCCTCTTTTCCTTTCAATTCAAGAACATTGTTATAAAATAGACTTCTTAATTTCAATTGTATATACTTTAATCCTTATATAATCAACACCATACTTTCCATTTGAAGTTATTTCATTGATTTATCATTTATCCTCCCCCATTTAGACCTATACATACGCTTCTACTATACCGAAATTCAGTATGGGATTTCTCTCTTCTCATTTCCATTTCATGCACCTCATTTGTATTATGAATCTTAAATTCCATTTAATATATTGGGATAATATTTTCTATGATCCCCTCACTTTCCATTTCATGTATAAATGATGATATACCCCTTTCTCTCTCATAAACCTATTTTATAAATTTCCATATGACACCATTATACTGCAGAAATTGCACCATGATTTTGCATGCCAAAATCATCGTATTGTGAATAACATACCCATTCATCTTTCAATGGTATTAACCATTATGCACATATACTTATTTATTTGGTACTTACATATATTTATTTCTCATTCTTCAATTGTGTAATAAATTATGATGTTGAATGAATCCGTGTTATATGATCTATGCAGAACACATAAGCATGGGATTAAAATGATTATGAAGGGTGTGCCCTGGTAGCACTTAGATGAATTGGGTCATGTTTAGTATCATTATACATCATGATGGGATAAGGGTTTACCTTATTCATTTATTGGAAATTTTACCACCATATTGGGACATGCTTTTACCTGATTTCTTTATGTTAATGATGTAGTGTTATAAGTTGTTTCCACATTTCCATATTATGATAATCATGCAATATCACGCCTTTATGTTCATATTTCTCTTATGATCCATTTATATGACTATTTCATAACATGTATTGTATTATTCATGTTGTGCCATGTTTACCCCCTTACTGGGCTTTATGGATGACCCATGTCTTATTTATGTTTTCAAGTTCTCTCATGAAATACTAAGTACGAAGGAATGTTTTGGTCATGTAAAATAAGTTTTCAACAATGATGTGTATTTCATGTTTTATGTTGTTATATAATGTTTCTAATACCAAAATAAAACATTCATATTGATCTTATCGGTTGTATTAATTTCACATTTATGTAATAAATAAAGTTTAAGTGTGTAATAAATACCAAGTTCATTATATTGGTGGGTGTGGGGGAAGCCCCAAAATTAATTAAAGTTGCGGGTTGGACCTAGGATATGAAATATGGAAGTCACTGCATATCCCATTGGAATGGGAATTGAGCAATGCATAGTTTATGAACATGTTGTGGTGGGAGACTAATGTCGGTTGGGGTTAAGTATATTAAGTGAGGATATGATGGAAAATAGAATCAGACATTGGTTTGTGAAATATTTGGTTTTGAATACAACTTTATGAATAAGTGGACACATGGGGCCGAATGTACATATTTTAAGGCCATAATGATTGAAAATATAAGGGATTAGTTTCTTTGAAGATGCATATTGGTGAAAAAGTGTTCAAATACAACATGATGAAGGACTGAAGGGGACCATCAAACAACCAAAGAAATATTGAAACCAATTCCATGGGGTTTTATGGTCATGAGTATTGGACATATGGGAGGCCCCAATAATTGGTTGGTAATGAATTTGGGTCCGTGATGTTGGATCCAAGTGTCCCTATGTATCACCTCATGCATGGGAATCAACACACACCTATTTTTAGAACATAGCATGTTGGGATAACAGTTCCAAAAGGATAATTTCCTATATATAGAATACAATGAGTCATATCATATTTATAATATGAGGAATCCTATGATCATAACACAGGGTAAGGCTGCATTTTAACATCACGTGTTAAGGATGTTAGTTTTAGTTATCTCATATTTTTCATATGAGGCATCTCATGTTAATATAACAAGGTAATATTGTAGTCTAACTCTGTGTGTTGAGGATATTAGTTTTCGTTTCATATCACATTTAACATGTGATGACTCCTATGTTCATAAAATAGGGAAAGGATATAGTTAACTTCATGTTCAATGGACATTGGTTTTTTCATCTCATATTTATCATATGAGTCATACTTTTTTTTCACACAGGGTAATGATATCTTTATACATTATATGATTAGTACATTAAGATTTGTAGTCTAGATTAATATAACTTATACTACGGTTTCTACTAGTTTAAGTGCATATAGATCAGACCAATGGGGTAGTTTCCAGTTTAAGGTTATAGAGCATGGACTATAATTGTAAATTTTTTAAGTTCATAATTCTGGGACAGTTTAAGGTCACATATCTTTGACCATGATTTATCATGTGGTGGGCTACTTGAGTAACATGGAATTGTGGGGAGGTGTGATGCGATTCTCATCCTTTGTTATTAAAGAGTATACTTCATTAGAATAGATCGTATAAATAATGTATTGTCCATTAAACTTGGGTTTCACCTTTAACAACTTTTTTCCTGGTATCATTGGTGTCCAGAGAGACATTACCATGTTACCCTAAAAGAATGATCATAGGTGAACCTTATTATTGAATGCTCAAGCTACCTGGTTTTGGTTCCTGTCTAAGTTATGTAGTATATGGAGCCTGTTTTCATTAATGGAATCCAACATAGTTGTACGAGATTTAGTTATTTTTCAAGGAATCTTATGGGAATAAATGGTTCTTCATAGTGACATAAATTGAACCTATATAAGTAAAAATACAACGATTCTGTAAAATATGGATTATGGGGTGTCCTGGGTGGCATTTTGAGTTGTTGTATGATAGGGCTAGAGGGAATTAGGGATTTCATTGGGAAACCTATTTTTTTCAAGGCTACAATCTTCTGTAAAATCTTAGGGAGGGTTTTTTGAATTCCTTGATCTTTAAATTTGATGGAGCATGATAACTATAAGTGTGGTTGGATATGATGTTGTAATTGGATAAAATTTCATCATCCAAGAGACATGGATATTAGTCCCATTATCAGTGAGAATAGTGAGAGGGTCCCAAAATCGTAGAATGATGTGGGAGTCCATAAACCCACTCATTGACAATGTTTTAACTTTCATGAGAGTAATTTTTTCTTCCAAAATTAAAAATAAGTATATTTCAGTTATAATGAAACTATACTGTCAATATATCACTGGCAGGTTTGGATCCACAACATCAATTCCACAAATTGCAAAAATTGGATAATATTTGGTTGTGTGGGGAAGCTATGGTAGATGGTGTACAAAATCAACATGTATATAAGATGCATGACATCTCATAGTGAATGTAAGGGAGTTATAAACCATTATAGTACATAAGATACCCAATCTTCAAATTTGGTGGGAGGGATTAAATCTTGCCTAATGGGAACCACACACCCCAACATGGACATCTTGAATGACCTAAGGAATCTCTTATCCTTGGATTAAACAGCATATAATTCCATCAAAAATTTTCCTGTAGTGGGGTTGATAAATGTTATGACCCCTTTAGATGGTGAACTATACATTATGCTAGTGGATTCATTTATACATGGCTTAGACTGGTGGGATAATTCCATGATAAAGATACTCAATAAAGGGGTCATCCAATCCTGTATTTCAAAGACCATGGGTAGCTTTAAGGGCCATGTTGAAGAAATTATGATAGAATACTAATATAACTATTGGTTGTTATCATTTTAATTATAGGGGATATAACCCTTTAGTGTGGCACATGAATTAAAGAGTTATATTGGCCAGGCTATGCGAGGGATGAAGCCAAGTTTTCCAAAGCATCAGCTCAACCATTTTGAAACCAAGGAACATGGGTCAACCAAAATTGGTAAGGGAACTGGTCCATTAGATGATTAGTCCATTCCAGTAGGAGAAAAACTTTTTTCTTTTTGAAGATATAGTCACCCTTGATGCATTGATGACCAACTCAAAGTCTCCATTCACAAGTAAATAGGGGACATAAATCTCAAGGAGAAACCCAAGACTAATGATATAATCTAGATACTATGCCTTTTTGTTTGTACAACCTTCAGAAAAAATGAAGGAGTATATAAGGACTACCTACATAGGATTGGTGAAGAGATACCTTTGTTCACCCTATTGAGTTTAGGGTTGTTGAGCCTTCTAATAGTCACACTATGGGAGGCATCCTCAAAATGAATCTTCTAGTATAGAATATACTGATCTAATGAGAAAATGAATTCATCTTGGAAAGTGATGCCTATGGGAATTTAATCATAGTTCAGATGTGCATCCAACATATCTACCAAAGGCAGGCCCTTGATGGATTTTTGTGAGACATACCTAACATCGATCTACTCTAGGATTACAACCTAGAGAACCAATCACTCTATAAACATTGGTTAGTTGAGGATGTATATTATCATGTACACTCGAGACACTAAATGTATCTCTTGGTGCTCCATGTAATTCCACTACTTCTATACTATGAAGACAAGTGCGAGTCAACCCTTCTCAATGAAGGAGTATTTTTCCTTTTTGTTGTGTACCATGCGGCTAAGATCATATAAGACATTCTCCCAACCCTCATTTTTTTTGGGAAACCAGGGTGCTAGGGGACCATTCTAGAGTGGTCACATATTAGACCAAATTATTTCCTAATATGGAAAGAAAAAAAATAGAGGATTTAGTAGATACATAGTAATATCCTCAAAGGTAGTCTTGAAATGCTCATCCCACTAGAAAATAGTGCCTTCTTCGTGATATGTGAAAATGGTTTACATTTCCAGAAAAAAATTCAATAAATCAAAAAATATTCTATGTGGAATTGGTGGACATGAAAATCATAGAGGATTCATAAAGGATGCATTTATATTACTGCCTTAATTTTCTCTACGCTGATCTTTATGCCTTTATATCTGAAAATGATCCTGAGAAACTTTCTAGAGGTGACCTCAAAGGCAAATTATAAGGGGATCATATTCATGTGGAAAGAGTGTAGGATTTTGAAAAAATTAACATGATTCTTTATATGATCCTAATACTAGTGGAACATGATCATTATATCATCCATGTAACATTCTACCAGTTTCCCAAGGATAGGTTTGATGATATAGTTCATAGTTTGCTGGTGTGAATCTCTAGCATTTTTTAAGACAAATGAAACCCCAAATAGTATCAATTTACATTGGGTGACCTAAAATAGTTAGAGTCCATATATACATAGTCTATTAGGATCTAATAATAATCAGTTTACTCATCCATAAAGGAGATTACCAGTATCAACATATAGAATCAGTCAACAACTCTATTATCAGAAGGGTAAAATCGACATTTGGGAAACAGAGGATGAGGTCTAGAAAGTCAATGAAAAATATGATATATCCAATATTATTTCTGATTTGACAAAGTTAGCTAGCCACTCTAGGTACAAAACCTCCCTAGAAATATTTTCTTTAATATTATTTTCAACTTCTACCTAGACGATGGAACCATGGGAAGAGTACAATTCTCTAAGAGGTTGCTTAAACTTAAGGCGTCTCATTAAGAGAATAGGGTGATGAATGAAAACATTGTAATCATGTCTTGACATCTTTTAATTGCTCTAGGAGAGTATGTCATGGTGTATCTTATGAAGGCCACATTATAATGTAATTCCTCTGATGACATAGCTACACTGATTGATATTATCTTTAGATCTTATTCAATTCCATGATTTATTTTATTCAGCTCATCCACATTGGTAGATAAACCATATTAAAAATTAGGGGGGGGGGGTGTATTCTAGATCCTCTACATCATCTAAGATATTAGGATTTGATGGAACATGTAATTTTACTGAAGCTATAGATATGGAAATAACATTGAAACCTATCACAATGGGGGAATATTATTCAACAAATACCTCTTACTCTATGAATACTATAGTGAAAAAGTATAACAAACCAATATTTTGTATTTTTTGACGATGAGGACCAAAAATGTTATTGATTCAATAAAAATGGGTTGACATCTGTTGAGTCATCCCAACCTTGTAGAACATGTGGGAGTTTTTTGGATCAGTGTCCATGGGGAGAACTTCTTGGTACTTTATTGGGATAGGTTCATTCGGTATTTGAAAAGCCTTCCCAGTGTAGGATTACAAGGTAATATATGAAATCATTTTTTAGAGGCAATGAAATAACCACCCATGTCTGGTGTCATAGGTTCTAATAGATGAACTTCTAGGATTAATTTGTTTTCAAATCTTTCCAAGGATCTGATACAATAATAATTAAATCATTAAAAGAATTTTTTATCTTGACCCCATTATTCATGATTTGTTTTTCCTCCCTTTAATAATAGATGTAATCAATATAATGAGATTTGAAAAAGTCAAAGTGGCAAGAATCACCCAGCAGTACCCCTACTCGACTGTTAATAGAGTATTTGAGGCATTATTGGTGTGAAGAGGGGATCATTTTATACAAATTAAGACAAGTCCTTCCCAATAGTTTTTTTGTAAGAAGTATCCTATGAGACAATAATAAATTAGGTTATTTCTACCTCTATACTAAATTGTGTGTTTATCCAAATCTTACCATATATATTTTTCTCACTCTTAACATATCCTTTAATTTTTAGGTTTGAGGGGATATGATTCTCTTCAGTGAGCCTCATCTTGTGGAGTACTTGCATAGAGATTATATTTATCCCAAATTCAGTATCCATAATGAAATAGTGGATTTCCATTCCATTGAACTGTTTAGTGATATAAAATGCACATATATTCCACTAAATGGTTACACTTTCATCTTCTATATAAAAATAAATGATGCCATGGAGTTACTCTCATCTAGATTCCACTGCAGAATAGTACTCAGTGGTATCTACCTATACTTTAAAGTGAAAGGGTGTTTTCAAGTCATTTAAAAGGGTCTTATGAATATATTTTGATAGTCAGATAACATCAAGGATCTAGAGATACATTGGTATGATGGAAAGGTGCTTTAACATATCATACATCCATGCAAGGGGAATTCTTTTTCCCACAAAGTGTGATTCTTTAGCAGGGGGTTGTAGCAGACGTCATTGAGTATGGAGCTGGGGCCAGGTTATTACTAGTGGTAATATAATATTGTTTAGTCATTCTAATTTTAATTATTCATGGATATATATCATGTGAATGAGGTTGGTCCCTAGATAGAAACAACTTATCATATTGTGATCATAGAAAAAATGCATGTTAAACCAATATATTTGGCTACGGGGGCGTACCTGATAGAGAGAATATGAATAGATATTATTGATGAGTCTATAATGAGTCCTACTATCTAATATTAGTGGAATAGAAAACATTATCTAAAACAATATCCTATAAATTCCATCCGCTAGCATATACTCTACCTCTCCTTAGATGGCTTCATCCAGAAGTAACCAAGGGGTTCTCATGGAGTTCCTCATCATTGAAAATTGTGTAGTGATCAAATAGTTCAACAGTTTTCAAAGTAGTGTATTCCTACCCTTCATTGGTGAAATATTCAAGGAATGAGAAAACCCTGGGTGTATTCTCATTAAGGAGGCATGATTCCAACAAGGGTATGGACTAGTTTGAGCACTGTTGGTGGAATTTGGTTTCTTTTTCATTACCAACTCCCACTCTTTCACAATTTGGAAGGTTAAGACATATATTTAGAGGTGGTTACTCATAGGTCTGTGGTAACTAAAAGAGGATATGGTATTTTCATGTGAAAATAATAATATCATGGGTGAAAGTGACTATCTTTCTATCCAACCAGTCACATTACTTCTAAATTATGATGTCGGGGGCCTGTCTCCACTCACCAGAGTCTTTCTTATCACTATCATGGTTAGTAGACACATGCAACACTTATTTTGAGACATTACCAAGTTTATCTAACCCATTATCCATATTGTGTTAGAGATAATATTCAAAGACATATAATTCATTGATGGTATGTCCATGATTCCTATGGTACTGACAGTGATTGGTGTGATTGATAAGCTTTTCCTCTTGGGGTCTCCTATATTTTGACAATTTTAGTATCCCCTTTTATAGGGTGTAGATGAAATATCCTATGACCATTTCATCGATGAAGGAGTTGGTCATGTTAATTATTTCTAAAAAAGGAACATTGAGTGATTTTCACTGATGGGGACTGAGGAAACATTCTCTCAATGAGGTTGCGGTGAGTGAGGATACAGCTGGAGAGGCTAGGCTATACAAGTTGGGGATTATCTGATAAAGGGAATAGTAGATGAACCATCTCAAGTGAGGCATCATGCATGATAATATTTGTGTCCAATTTCATATTCATTCTTATAAGATCTATAAGAAAGACCAATATTACTATTTCTTGTTTATATATAAGGATTCTTTTATATGTTGATCTTTTCTAGAGAACTCTCCAAAAGAGAGAAAATAATTTAGTTAGATTAGGGATTCAACTTGAATATCATTGAAATTATCCACACTCATTATTAGAAATTTTTACATGGAATAATATATTTTGTAATTCCCTTCCATTGAGAAATGAATTCATTAACTCCCTCATCAGTCCAATGTTTGCATTATGAGTGGTTAAAAATGTTATACATGAATTGTGTGGAGATGAAATGGTAGATAAACTATAGTTTGAGATCCTCCCTGTTAGTAATGGATCCCAAGGACAAAAATTTACACCACAAACATGGGTCCTTCTAGGGTTTGTAAAAAACATAATAGCTTAGAATATTTTTGTTTTTCAGGAGTCCCCTACATTGGGCCGCACTATGAGGTGAAGTGGTAAAAATTCTATAGAAGATCACATGAACCATTGAACAATTTTAAACATGATTTGTTTAATTAAGTTGTTAAACACATCTACACTGCCAATGTAAGATACAAATTTCCCTTATGTAGAATTGACATCTTTCTTATTTTTAGAGCCTCAAATAGGTAGGTTATAAGAGAAATCACATCAACCTGGTAATTATTTTTGGTCAACACCACTGTATAAAAGTCGTTGAAATGGTATAAGAAGCTACATTAAACTTTCATTAGATAAGAATTCTTTTTAGATGGAGTGATAAACTCATACCTTGTCCTTTTACCATGTTCTATGACTTCTTCCTTGCTCAAATTCATAGGGCCACATAGTTAAACTTTGGGTTCCTAGACAAAGATGATTGGGTTTACAAATGGAGGATAGAATATTTTTCTTATTTCATTGTCTTATCCTGGGTGATACTTAGACATAATCTTGGTAGTAATCATATTGTATCCCTCTATATTTTTGAGCATGATGGCCATTCTGGAATCTGAAAATGTCTCCAGAAAAATCTCATTTGTATCATTTTTCTCAGAGAGACATTGTTTTTTTGATATGTCATTAGGAATGTGGTATTGTATCAATGGGGGTATTACCATTCCCCAGTTCAGTATCTAATAATCATTACGAGAACATATTGGGGGATCATCTCAGTACAATTCCACCCCTTAGGGAGGGTTCTGCTGATCTCTCCCTTTTTCGATAGTTTAGTTTCTATAATTATTGACAAGGTCAATATTGATGAAATTACTTATGTATATATAATGAGGAGTATTTTCCATGAAGGATGATGGTCCAAAATAATCATCCCACTTTTTTAATGGGATGGGGAAAAAATGGACGGTGAAAAACATCCCACATCCTCTGATCTAGACGCTTTGGAATGCCACTTCCATGACTCGACTAAGAAAAGTGAGGATCCAAATTTATTTCAACTATATATCCAGATGGTATCCACACATGTTAGGGTTACATGCTTTTGGTAGTGATGTGATGTGAACCCTCATTCACTATTTTTGAATGACTTTAATATTTTCTTGGATTCCTAAATAATCCAGTGGGTGGTCCTAAAAGTGGTTGATCATCAACTAAATATTTTGGTGGAAGCATATTTCTTAGTCCTCATTAAGGGAATCTGAGAGGACAATGTTTAGGAATAATGATGGCCAGAATGTGACAGATAGTTATTTAGTGACCATGATTCCCCAAATTTCCTCTCACTCATTAACTAGAGGATGAAACTATTCTTGACTGGCCCACACCGCAATAGGTCTTGGATGAGGAACAAGAAATGGAATCAATGCAAGCCTTCTCTAATTCGAACTCTATGAAATGTGGGGCATCGTATGGGTTATTCATCCACTAATTATTCGAATTTATTTCTATGGTGGGGACAACATCATGATCATGTCCATATAATATGGAGTTTTCACAATGTCATTATGAATGAGAGAAGAATCTCTCTGAGTCTCAGCGGAGTTCTCACCATCATCTCAAGTTATAAATTAGGGAAATGATACATTTCCAAATTTTAGCAATAATATTGAGTGGGGGAATCTCTTTTTGGTAGAGATAGTTGCACTGTGAGTCCCTAGAAGGAGAAAAAAACAATCTCCACTTGTAGTTACCTACAAATGGATTTGTGGATTTTATGAACCTCAAATTTAGGAAACATCAAACACGGTTGATGGGATTATAACCATAGTTCTTGAATCAAGGGTTAATACTCCATCATTGAGTCTCCTATAATATTAAATTCTAATATTTTTATGATAAAACATAGTTTTATATTGGTTTTTCTAATATTTCTTGGTATCACACCAAGAGTTGGCTTCTATTTGTTTATTTTTTTTCTTCGATGCACATTGGGACCTTCATTGTGTGCATGGATCCCATCAAAGTGGATTTTCCTCCTACTATGGAATGGTTATTTGGAGTAGGGTATGTCTTTGGTATGGGGAGTACCTCCATTCCTGTTAGTTATATTGTGGGTAGGACCTATATAATAAAATTATATATCATTGGAAGGACCATATAATTTTCTAGTGGCACCCATGATATAAATATTTAAGTAAACATTCATAAAAGAATATATGGTTCTCGATACTAAGAGGGAGAAGATAAAGACTCCCTAAGTAGTTGTAGGGGAAAGGTGATGGGATAAACTAGTGATGTAAAGGAAAATAGAATCATAGAAGTCTCATCATTCTAGAAAATTTTCAATGCCTGCCACTAGTGCCAACATGGGGTGTTCTAATATAGGGCTATTAGAGAGGGTATGTGATCAACACACTCATTGAAACATCGGACTAGTTAGCGAGGACACTGGTATAACCTTTTGGGAGCCATCCTGGGAGACTCCCAGGCATAGTCTACGATGAGTATCGCTAAAAAAATATCCCACCTCTTATGTATAGTTGAGAGAGATATTAGAATGATCTGGGTAGAGAATCTCAATGTGGTTTTTCTTTGAAACATGGGGTTGTATCCCATTCTTGGACCTTAGGGGTGGTAGTGTTGGTGAGATGGTAATGATTCGTGTTACTGGTGGTCCATATTTCTAGTAGGAATGAAACCTTCTTGTTAATATGGGTGAATGAGGGAATTTATTATCATCCTATAAATGAGATCGTTGGGTGAGATGGATTATGGATTCCCAGTAGTGGAAGCTGTTGTAGTTGTCATAGTGTGGATTTAGTATTGTAGGATTTATTCACCCACATTCCCTCATCCCCTAATCCTATTACTGTTAGGTCATTGATCTTTTATATCTTGATTCATGAAAGGAACAAGAAATCAACCATTAGTATAAATCTGAATAAATTGATGCTCAATTCCCCAATTTGAATCTATTATTTCTGAAATATATAATGGATCCATGTTTATGTGGTAAAAAACCAAGGATTTCGATTATAATCTCCCCGAAGTCAAAATAGAGTTTCATGTTGGTCTCATGTCTCATTAGGTGGGACCTGGTGGTGAATATATAGAACCATTGAAATGAAAATATATTGTTTCCCATGTGTTATCTGTTATCATAGTTCAAGGAAAATAGCTTCATATTGGGTTCATCATTCATTTTATGACCCTTTTTTCAGGGCTACATGTCACACATGTTTCTTCCCCACATTCCATCTTTCCAATGGTCGGTAGCCTTCACCACCAAGTTTGGTGATGTTGGATCCTTGATCTAAAATGGATGATGAGATGTCTATTACTAATTCCATTGATTCTTCTCTATATATTGTCTCTTATTCTAGGTCTCCCTAATATATTAGAGTCTTTTCTCCTAAGAATATTCAGAGTTCCACCTCATGATGAACTCTAGTTAATTACAATGATTCAGTCTCAACTAGGTATCCACCCTATGTTAGAGTAGATAGTAACAATGGTCCTATATTTGAATCTATGTATACTAGGTGTGTTAGAAATATGTAAAGTTTTAATCTTTTTAAATCAGAGGAATCTATCATATAAGGAACCTAGGGTTTGGATCCCAAGGGAAAAAATGCCATATATATGATGCAGGCATGACACTGCACTGGGCCGACATGCTAGATTGTGGGAATTTGGGCCTTGTAATGGGTTTTATACCCACTAGGCCTTCGGGCCATGTACTGAATAAATAAGGCTTGAACGGTAGGATACCCATTGGGGGGGATATGACCTGCCTTTTTGTCTTGTTTATGTGGTGTGAGTGTTTGTTTAATTTAATTTTACCCCCAAGAAACTAATATATATATATATATATATTTATACGTATTTCACATGTCTAACATTTTTGGGGGGATAGATGGATCACATTTTTAACATTTTGATGAGATAGATGCGTCATAATTTTAACATATTTTTGGGAAATATGGGTTATAGGATTAACATCTTATAGGGAAATGTTTTGAGTTTTGTTTATGTGGGGAATATGATCACACATTGGGATGTGATTGTGGTGAGATAAAGTGTTCTCTATGAGGAGAGATGATCAACCTTTGAGATATGGTGGGAGTGTATTGGTGTATTGATTAAACCTAATAAGGGTACCCTAGATGTGTTAGGATGTCAGGATTAAACCTCATGGAGGCATCCTAGGTACCATTTTGGGAAACATGGATGAAAACCATGTAGTTCAATTCCCTAGTTTATGTTCATAAGATAAGTCTGATCCAGGCTGTTAAATGCCATGCATTGAGGATGCTTAGGCTGTGGAAGAAACATCAATGAAATTTGGTCTAGGGTTACACAAAGAAGCTATCCAAAGGAGGAGGATCATTCTGTGATGATGAATGAGGTGTCTTCCCATAATGACCAAATATGGGGCAACCTGTTTTCATCAAAAAAAGGTAAGGCTACAATTTTATGTCATATTATGAGGATGTTTTCATTCATTCTAACGTCATATGACTAGGATATTGGTCTAGGAAGTCTGACATCATGCAATTCAATCATTGTCAGGGCCCACACATAGGGAGACAATTTCTATGTAGAATAGGATTATTCGAGATAAAGCCTCTCTACTACGAATGTTCGTATGTTTCCTATGATATTCCGTCCATCGACGCATATGTGTTTACTATTGATGCGCCTCTGGGAAACAAGGCATGTCATAAACACTGGTGTGGACGAGTGTAAATCAGGGGTCCCGATGTTAGTGTGTCTATTAATTGGAGCATAAAAATTTAGGTTGCCTATGATTATGATAAAAAAATAAATGTAATTCTTCCATCCATGCATAAAGAAAAGGGGTACACATAAGGTTTGATGATACCATTTTCATGAAAATTTTGGGTGTAGATGAACCAGTTATCGATTTGTATAGGGTCCCTGAGAACTCATCTTTCATGAAAGGGTATTGGATGAAGGGAGGAACCATTGAGAGACTTGGTGGATGAGTTTCATAAATATTAGGAGTTTTCAAAGGTTTGATTCCTCATAAAGGATAAGGTTCTTATGAAGGTACATCTTCCATGAAATAGGGTGGACCTACCTTGGAGTAATGTATTAGCTTCCATGAGGTTGTTTTTGGGAAGGATAATTATCTCACTAAAACATTGGGACCATAGAGTTATTTACTATATCACAAAGGCAAAGTATTTTTTCAAAAGGCATATCTACCAGGGTTTGAAGTACTTAGGAGCCTATCGGAGGTTGGATCATGAATGATGGATACGTTGGGAAATCCATATCTTCTTTGTTATGTGAAGGATAGAATTCCACAATTTAGATATATGGTTGGAATTCCAAAGCTCATGTCCCTTGAAATATCAGACATGTTAGATATTTATAGGCCTAGTAGAGTTGAGGTATAATTTTTTAAAATTTTAATTGATTTCATAGAATATTAGTACTTTCACGATATATGGGGAATTTTGAAAACAAACATAATCTATGTAGAGGTTCACACCTGAACTACCATGCGACCAGGGACATTTGTGAATAGACTTATAATGTGTGGATGTAATCTCTTTTGGATATTCATGGAATAATGACTTTTTTTAATCATAGAAATGTTGTGAAGAGGTTACCACCTCAGCCTCCATGTGGTCGTCCCCCCATTGTGAGTCTACGCATGTTTTGAAGCCTTTGAACTTAATTGTTACACCCCTTAATTAAATTATTATTTTTTTGGAATATATTCTCTTTGAAACATCCATGAATTCCTTGACCACTCCCATTCCACATTTATTTTAGAGTCAATAATGATATAAGGATGATGTTATCTCCTAAGTCACTAAGACAATTATTCCCTCGTATTCTCCCATTTAATACTAAATAATAAAGGTCCATGGTTTGTTAATTTTAGAAGTAACTATTTCTGAAATATTTCACTACAACCCTTATTGAGATTAATGATTTTAAAATCTCCCCAATACCTCTTATTGGATAATTACATATTAAAAAACATTAAATATAGTATAATATTATTCTTGGACTCTAAAAAATAATATTCAATTTGAGGGTCCTAAAAATATGAAGTAATTTCAAATAATTAGGCTCATCACACTTTTTAACTCTTTAGGGAAAAGAGATGGGAGAGGAATAAATCTTCAAAATAGTTTGATTACTCTTCACATCCTTAAAACTCAGCTTTTTTCTTACCTTATTTAACTAGTTCCCATTTAATTATCCCTTGTTATTTTACCTTTTTAGTACATGAATCATTTTTTTCATGTTAGACATTGCATTCAAGATTTATTTGTTGGGATTTTTCCATATATTTATTTTTATATTCATCTTGTTCATAGATATTGACATCCATTGAAATTTCCATGGATTTTTCTTTAGTTCGAAGATGTTATCTTGTGGTTATATCAATGAAATCCTATAACGAATTTGGTACTATTTTATTGGGATTCATGAAATTGTCTCTACCTAAAATATCTCAAATTATTTGGTTAAATCGATGACATAAAATACGGATATTAGAATATGTATCTCTTTTTAATAAAATAATTTCAAAAAAAAAACTCATGAAACATTCCCTTTTACTCCCCTTAAGAATTAGATTATTGGGACCCATATTTATTTTATAAAATTATTTTGAATTTTCTATAAAAGTAGGGGATATAGGTTATTTAATAAAACACTGATATATCCAAAATACTTTAGGGTGATTTTTATATCCATCATTGAATTAATTATATAATGGATCGTTATTAACTGTATTTATAGATTTTTAGTCCACAAACATATCACTGTCATAATTTTCAAA
Source organism: Viscum album (assembly GCA_963277665.1). Lineage (NCBI taxonomy): Eukaryota > Viridiplantae > Streptophyta > Magnoliopsida > Santalales > Viscaceae > Viscum > Viscum album. Next base: position 1,155,194,146 of record OY728135.1, read on the forward strand.
GAGAATAGAAAAATTGGGACAAATATTTTGAGTGTGACTATGTGTTCATAAATGTAAACATTGTTCCCTAGAAACACTATCATAAATATAAGAACTATGATAATTTTTTCAGCTCTATGAATAACACACTTTTCTATGACCCTATGCTATTACATTTGAGAATGATTGTCAACATTGTTTTGTGCTCATAATCAATCAAATAAGAGAATTAACCACCAAAAAATTGATCAACAAGTTTTTTATTATTTTGTATACGAGAGTTATAGTAGGTATATATCAAAATATAGAAATCTAATTGGTTTTCTTGGAACTGTTCTAATAATTATAAAAACATATCCTAAGTCTCGTGAAATTACTATCCCTCATCTTGAAAAAATCTGATTATATTTTTCATTACCTCAATTGTGTTTTTGATGTGATATAACACGAAAAAATAGAATTAAACAACTAATCCTAGGTATGAAAATTTTCACCATCAGGATTTTGAAACAAACTACTATGTCATCCTTTATGATATAAGAGGAAAACAATCAACATTATTTCTTCCTCACTCAGACCATCTAATGGAATCTATTGTATTAATAGTAGAAATGTTTAATAAACTCTATGAAATCCTCTAGTAGAAAACTAGAGAATGATGGAAGCGTAGAGAGCTGAGACAGTTTTATATGGTAGTTCCTATAACTTGGGTAAAACCAACTTCAATAAGTATTACTTAACTTTGAACATAGTTGAAACTCCCTATGTTTATAACATTTAGATGTTGGAACTCAATGTTCAATTCAGTTTTTGTTTTGGTTTTAAAATCTGTTTGGTTTAATATTTTCCATATTTAGGTTATTATTTTTATGAGAAAAGAAAGTTTAATTAATTTTTGGAAATAATGTTTTTGGTTTTTAATTTAAAAAACAAGTGATCATTCAATTTTAATGAAAAATGTTTAGTTATATTGAATATAGTGATAAATTTCATATTTTTTTAAAAACATTTCTTCCATATTATTTTTTATTATTTTAATATGTTCCTATATTTTTATTCAACTTTTTGAATGTATTTTTGTTTGGATAACATGTGATCCTTGAAAATAATGCTAAAATATGATCATGAATTTTATTGAATCCAATCAATTTTCATTATTTATAAAAACCTACTAACAACCAATCACTCAAAAAATAGTGAGAGGGGTGTCAATTACAAAGGGAAGGATTAATATGAGTGCATAAAAAAACAAATAGAAACAACTTGAAAATCAAAAAAGTAAATTGTGAGATAATGATTAGAACTGAAAGTGTGTAATTAAGTAAAAATAAATGGAAAAGTGAAGGAGAGTTTGAATAAATGATGATATTAGGTTTCTTTGGTAGTTTTGAACAAATTAATAGTATTATGTGATAATAATCATGCTATTTAAAAATATCTCGTGCTGATAAAAAAATTTAAGCGTCACAATGATCATTATTTAGTTACATTCCACTACTTGGTGGTCATTATTTAATCATGATTCATAAATCAAAACATAAAAATTAATCCATTAATTATAGAGAAGAGATACATCTCTATTTTTTATTTTTTGATACTTATGTCAATGATCAATGGTTTGGAGATTCACTCTATCAACATATTGGTCGTTATAATTGTGTAATTTTATACTCATAATTTAATTAAAAGAGATCACACATCTAAAATTTTTACGAAATTTTTTTATTATCCGAAACAGAACATATTTTAAAATTTAAATTCATTTCTTCTATATTCCTATAATAAGTTTAGTAAATAATATTCAGAGTGGAAATAATAAGACTTTCTTATAGATTATTCTATGGAAAATATAGAGAATAATAAAATAAGATTATTCATTGAAGAGGCATCCCTTATCCATGATTCTTTTTTCTATACTCTAGAGTGTGTGCCATAAATCTAGTTTCAATCACTGCTCTCTACCATGTGCTCCAAATAAATAATTATTTGCATTTAAGTCCTAAAATTATACATATGAATTATGTCGCCAACTAATTCAAATGTTCTTATAGACGCTCTATCATAGTTTTAGTATGTGTTTAGCACTTAATCTCCCACTATGTAAACTAACAAGTGATAAAATCATTACTCTTATAAATGTCGTTACAAGCTCATGTCCACTCCCATTTGATTGCATTGAATAAATTTTGTAATACTCCTGTAATTTCAAGATGTTTCCAAAATATACTCATCTTCTCCATACACTATCCCCAATCATTAAATTTGATTAGGATTCCGAAATATATTATTTTTTAGGGTACAATAAATTTATATCATTTCTAAAAGTGTTATGTAACTGCAACCACTCAAAATTACCATTATACGGGTTGATGTATATATGGATCTACAATGACATAGCTATAATGTGTTGGACTAACTTGAACTATCTTCGTACCAAAGGATTTTTACCTTGATAGAATATTTATCAGTTGAGGTTACCCTCATACAGGATTACACTGAAGAAGGATATTAAGTTAATATTACCCTTATTCGGCCTTACCCTTCTAAGGACTCTTGAGTTAATGTTACCCTTACATGGACTAAGACTCAGAAGATTCTATAGATCACCATCAATCTCAAACTACACCAAACCTCATTTGACCATCCTCACACCTTAGTAAAAAATTCTTTAACAATTTAGAATGTCTAAGAAAAACAACCAACATGATTCATATTTCCTGTTGGGGAAGAAGAAATCCATGAAAAAAAAAACAAAAACAAAAATAAAAATGGAAGAATAAAAGGAATTAACATGGTCTTGAAAAGTAACTATGTACACAAGACATAGAATTTAATTTCTATTATTTATCTCTAGATCAAATGTCCAAGGATTACATATTTCAAATACAATAGAGTTTCTTATAATTTTATAGATTAACAATTCCAATTTCAAGTTTGGTTCACCAACTACATCTAACCTTGAGAATTTATCTTGTTATAGGTTAAGAAACCATGGTCCAAGAGGCTTTTGGTTTGGTTTCCTCCTAATGAAAACCCACTGTATAAATCTCCAAAAATTTCATTTCTACAAAATCCTTCCTTAATTTTGCGTTCCCCAAAAATATACCCCTTATGAAAATTTTGGGGAAAAATTAGACTTATTATATTCTTGAATGATTCTAACATCTCTTCTAGTAGAACATTCATCATAATTTCTTCACCATTTTTATTAGGGTGGATTTTATCAACTTTCAAAATTCTTTCATCCAACACATTTCAGATCCAATTGTATCGCACGCTGACATGTTTGAACTAGGAATGAAATGTTTGGTTTTAACTCAGTTGAATAGAACTTAGGCTATCATAATAGATAATATAATTTACCTATCATTGTACCAAATCTTATAAAAACTCCTCCATCCAAAGAATCCCCTTGTAGCCTTAAGTGACTGTGATATACACTTATTTATGGTAGAAAAGACAACACACATATAAAGTCATGATTTCTATGAGGCATCACCCCTTAAAAAGATAACTGGAACCTGGATATGGATTTCCACATGTCAATATCTCTTTCCATATCTATATTTCTTTATCCTTTTGAAATAGTTTTATCATATCCAAAATATAAAAAATGACTAGATGTGTCTCATAGATACCTAAATACACACATGACCACTGTAAAATGCCCCTATCATGGATTTTATATGACTATTGTAACAATTCCAATAGTGTGAGAAATATATTATATGGTTCACACCATGTAATACTTAATATTACTAACTGCGGACTAATAAGGAACATTTTCCATTTCTACTTTCTCCCCCACACTTGATAGATTCTGATATTTTCTGTTTTTGAATTGAATCACAAGTGGAGGGATAACAACCTATTCCTTCAGCAAGTTAAATGTTTCAAGAACCATCTCACTATACTACTCCTGAGATATCCAAATATTTTTATTCCTCATGTCCTCAATAATCCTCATGCTAAGAATCTGAGTAACATCTCTCAATTCCATAATTTTAAAATACTTGTTGAACTCCTTCTTCAACTTATCATTCATGGTGATATATCTACCAAAAATAAACATATCATCGACATAAATCAACTATATAATGAAGTCACCATCATAAAATTGTTAGATTAAAACACAGTGACCAGAAGTCATCCTCCTATACACATTTTCTCCATTAATGAGTCAAATTTCTTATACCGTTTCCTCGGTGAATTTTCAAACAATATAAACTTTTTTTTGAGTTTTAATACCATGATTTTTTTACCTTTAACATGAAATACCTTGAGATTCTTCATGTATATCTCATCATCAATATCACCATGTAAGGACATGGTATTTACATCCAATTATTGAACCTCCGTGTTTAACTAGACATCAATCCATGGATAACTATGAATCATTTAATCAAAATCTTTTCCCAACTACTTATCTAAATTATCAATCATGGAGATATCTATTACAATAAACAACATATCATCAACATAAAGCAAAAAGATAATGAAATCACCATCATAAAATTGTATGATGAAAACACAGTGACTAGTAGTTATTCTACTATACACAATTTTATACATTAATGAGTAAAATTCCTTATACCATTACCTCAGTGCCTTTTGAAAAAATATAATCTGTTTTTTATTCTTCACACTAGAGTTTCTTACCTTTCACTAGAAATTACTCAATATTATCCATGTATCTCTCCAAATCAAGATCACCATGTAAGGTTACAGTATTTACATCCAATTTTTGAACCTCCAAGTTTAACTTGCCGCCAATCCCTGAAAAACTCTAACAAAATACATTTTAACCACCATAGAAAACGTTTTTTCATTGTCAATACCATTCCTCTAATAGAATCACTTCACAGTGATTCTAAATATGTATTGTAGTTGTGAGATTCCATCTTCTCCTTTTATTCTATACAATCACTTGTTCTTGAGTGTATTATTTTGATATGGTAACTCCACTAAATTAAATGTGTGGCTATTGATTAAGGATATCTTATCCCCTTGCATGGAATTATTCCATTCCATATTATGTTGACTTTTAATCTCATAATAATAACTGTTTGGCTCTCCCCCCTCAGTGAGAATCATGTACTCATGTGGTGAGTATATATGAACCAGTTTCATTTCTCTAGTGGATCTCTTAAAATGTGAATCAATGGGAATATATTCAGGAATATCATATTATAGATATATATCATCATATGGAGACATATTACCAAGAAGTGATGTGTTATCATTGTCATGTATCTATCTCACACTAGCTAGAATTGATTATATTGAGACTAGATTTAGGATGACTATAATTTCTTTAGACAAAAAATTCTCTGGATTTTTTGGATTCTCAAAATCATCAATCATCTTATACTTAAGAAAAAACACATCTCTACTTATTACTTTCCCCTCTGCTGATAGGATCAGAGTGTTAGAATTCAGAATCCTCATGAGCATATCTCAAAAAGATACACTTCTTTAATTTCCAATCCCTCTTTGTATGAACATTTTTGGGATGTGAAAAAATTCATTATAGACAAATAATATAAAGTATTTTATAAGACATATTTTCATATAAAAACCCTTTTCTAAATGGAATTTTTTAGTGGAACCGATGGATAAAGGTTGATAATATCAGCAACATTATTCATTGCCTCCCACAAGATTGGTTTGGTAAATTCACATTAGAGATCATACACCTAACTCTACTTCAATTTATTTTGGTCATCATATTAGAAACACTATTATGATGAGGTATATTTGGTAATTATTTTTTTAGTCTAATGCAACATCTTCTATTAAACTCCTCAAACAGATGATTGTACTCTCCTCTATTGTCTACTTGCATACACTTTTACCGTATACTTGTTTTTCTATCCACCATCAAAAGAAACTACTAGAAAATATCATGAACTTGATCTTTCATTTTAAAATATAATGCGCAATATTTTCTATAATGATCATATATGATGGTAAAAAAATAAATGTAATATCTCATTGACTCAGTTCTCATTAGAAAGACATCGATGTGAATCCAATATAAATCATGTTCTTCCCTAAATGATAAATAAATAAGAAATAACACTTGGTGTTGTATTCCCATGATGAAATCAACAAAAATATCCAAATGTGTACATTTCAGTCATGGAAAGATATCCTTACTATAGTTTATATTGATTCATTTATCACTCATTTATCCAACATTCCTATTCCAAACCTCTATGAAATCATCTTTTTTTACTGTATTGACTTCTCCTCCACATGGCCTGATATCTGCAAGATAATGAGAAGTATATTTCTGTCTTTTACAATTACCATGTTACCTTTGGTATGATTCCATTTAACATCATCAAAAGAACTGATATATCCTCCATTATTAATCATTTCTAGTGTATATCAGATTAAGGTGAATATCAGAAACATGCCTCACATGCTTCACCAGTGACTTTCATAAAATATTATTCTCTAGAAAAATATTACCAGTACCAGTGATTTTGGATGGATCATTGTTTACCACTGTTATTTTTTTGAAAATACCTAAATTATAAAATGAGAATTAATCTATTCTAGTAGTGACATGTTTTGAGGTGCCCGAATTAATCACCCATGTCACATCTTATGTTTCAAGACTGAACTGATTATCTTCTTGTGTAATAAATATCTCTTCATTAAAAACTTCAACGTCATTATTTTTGTTCTTACCTTCATGATCCATATACTATACCTTCATCCACTTATATTCTTGGACAATGTTTTTAGTATTTACACCATGGTTTCACATCATTTCATATCTTGATTAGGATTTTTATCATTTCGACTTTTGTAACCTTTGGTCATAGGGTTCACTTACTCTACACTTTCTTTACCTTTTCTATTTATATATCCTTTCAGTGAAAAGGTCCTCTAATTCATGTGTATATCCTTCTAATTTTTTTTATATTAATCATTCAGAATTAATTCTTTCTCGATACACTATGAAGGTTCTATTTGGAGTAGAATTGATGAGTGACACAAGTAGTCTGTCCCACATATTTGGTAGAGAACTCAACATCAACAGTGTTCTTCAACACACAATAAACAATCTATTTCATTTAATTCAACAGATTAACAGTAACATTGAACTCTCTCCTGTACTACGATATTGTGTGCCCAAATTTTTAATTCTTTTTTAAAAGAAATCATATTCAGGTTTATTTGTTTCACATGGTTTCCTTGCATACATATGTTTTAATTTTTTCCAAATAACTTAAGCATCATGTTCTTTAGAAAAACATTGGAAGATACTCTTGTCGATCCACTGTCAAATCTTGGAGCACACTTCCAGTTGAGCAGGACCCACTCCACATCAACTAGAATGTGTATTGGTTTATGTCTTCTCACAAGATTTACTACTTGTTAAAGATTCCTCCGATTTCACCTCAATGGTCTTAATGGTCTACAATATTGGTTTCTAAAAATCTATAATATAAAAAAGATCCAACATTTTGGGATTCTAGATAGAATATTTAAATTTCATTTGCTTAATCATATTAATTTTATTTTATACCACAGATATAGTGAGAATTTCAAAAAATCAAATCATATGGATGTGTCAGGGGTGGCTCAAATATATATAAATGACTCTTGGATTGATGAAACCAGACTCTAACTATCCGCGATATAGAAAAAATGGTTTTAATTTTAAATATTTACTTATGATGTGGTAATGACATGGTTCTTTGGAACAGTGTCCAGAAAACCCATTGGAAAGTATCCACTTTCATGAATAATACCTTTTTCTCTATTGAAGGAAATATAGCATCTTGGATTAGAACCAAAATTTAAGCACTTCTACCTAATTAATTTTAGATCCATTTTTATGTCATTTTTACTATTGAATTAGTCTCGGAGAGATCTTCATTAATTTGTCCTAAAAAAATTGTTTTGATAAACTTCAATTTTTTTGTCACTATAAAAAAACATTATTCAACGTCACCTTTTTGACCCTGGTAGGTCTGATACCAATTATTTTGTGTATCAGAACTCCATGATGATGAAAAAAACATAAACGAAAGAATAAAAAATAATAACACAAGGATTTAATTGGGTTCATTGTTATCCTTATGTCTATCCGAGAGGGGTTCATTTCTATAATTTGGTCCTTGATGAAACGTCCGAGGATTTCAATTTAAAAATTCAAGATAGTTTATTATGATTTTATAGATGAAAAATTTAAATGTAAAAGGGTTTTTCGAGAACTTCATCTACCCTTATGAATTTCTCCCACTATTGATTGCTCATCCATGGTTTAAGAGGCTGTTGGGTTGGTTTCCTCTTAAAGAAAAAACCACAATAAAAGTTGCGTAAAATGTCCTATAAAAAATCCTAACTTAATTTAAAGTGGTCCCCATATTGTAGAAGTCACACACTTGAGTTATGATTCAATATTATCTAATTTTATTCAGAACAATATCTTATTTAATAACTAGAAACCTAATATTTTCAAACCTGGACTCACAGTGTTCGAATCACTTGATGCACAAAAAGGGAACCATAGTCCCAACATCTTCATCACAATTGATTGACATTAAATATTCATCAACCAGCATTGATAACCTTCAGAATTTATGTCTCCTATATCTAACACTTCAATCAATAGATATTTTTCATGATACTCCATTCAATTAGATTTTCACCACAATGATGATTCTCAACTAAGGAGCATAGAAGACTTCATCATCTTCCATCGAGATCCAATAGGTTTTTTCTATTGGGAGAACATGACTCATATTACTGTAGATTTATTTAATTAGTTCGATATGGATTCATACCTAATCAGCATGTCTTGGATTCAACAGTGTAATAGGGGTTCTTGAAAATCATAATCCTTTGATGTTTCTCTCTTGTTTGGGTTTAAGATATCATTAAAATTTAGTTCAGGGTGTGATGATTGATCAAAAGTCAAATTTCAACACTAGAACATTGATTCCTCATTCACAGTTCCATAAATTTTTTTCTATCCTTGACTAAAACCCTTGAATTATCATGTTCAACATCTTCCATGTTGTTCTTTACCTTAGAGTGGAACAATGCGCTTCTCAAAAAACGAGGCATGATCAATCATTCGACTTTAAAATTTCTAGGACATGTTTGATTGGAAAACATGAATGAATTCATTTTTCAAAATTCATTTCATTATTAATAAATCGACCATATAAAAAATACACAATTAAATTAAATAAACATTTTAAAAAATTATATTTATAAAATCAATACTAATTTTAACTACTTTAATAAAAACACATTATAAATTAAAATATATATAATATGAAAACTAAAAAATTAATGATAAACAATAAAATTAAAATTACACTAAATAAATAAATAAATCAAAATCAAAACAAGTAAATAAAATAATACATTTAGAGAAACATAATAATCAATGATACTGAAAATTAATATTTAAAAAGTATCATTAAAATTAAATAATAATATCATAGATAGAAAATTTTCATAATTTATACATAAAAACATAAATTAAATATATATTATTTAATTTTATAGTTTACTTAAAAATTACCCAGAACATAATAATTAAACAATTAGGAGTATATTCTAAAATTAAAACATATTTTAAAATGATAAAAAAATGTGGAAAATAAATGAATTAAATTTCACATTAGTGGTATATAATAAACCCACTAATCTTATAATCATGATCTATTCATACGTATGATGAAATATCATTAAAAAATTTATCATCTCATTATAACATAACACACTGATAGGGAAATGGTATACATGAATATTTCATTATCATAATTATAAAAATTGTAGAAAATGGATAAGGATTGTTTCATAGGATCATATCCCCAATGAAGTATAAGTAACATCAAAGGATGTTATCTTAGATAAAAAATACCTTTAAACTATCATAGAAACATTTCTTGATTATATTATTCTTTTCATTTTGAAATCACTTATGTTAAATCAAAATATTTTAAAAATATAAAGGAAAACATTTTATTTGAAATAACTATAGAAACTTTTATAAGAAATTTAAAAGCATTGAGTGGTGATGAAGGTGTAAAACTCCATTTATGTTTTCAATATATAAACAATTATTGTATTCACACCTACGGTGAAGTGTACCTTATCATGAAAAATAAAATTAAGATTCATTTTAAGAAATTTAAAACAAATTTAATAATTACTAAATATGTATTTAATAAATCATTTGAAGGTAAAAATAATATTATTCAAATCATTTTATAGAAAATATGGATATGAATTAAAAATATTCCTAACCAAATAAAAATAAATAAATTTGGTTTTCCCTATTAACATTTTTTGGAATTTTTAGTACTTAGAAAAAGAATAATTTAATGAAAATATGTAATCTTATTAAATAACTATAGGATTAGAAAATGAATAATAATTTCTAGATACAGATCACATAATATCATCATTGTAAATTTAATAAAAAATAATCCTCATTAAATTGAGATTATAATGTAAAACACGTAATTCTTTGATAACTTTTGAGTCATAACCCCCATGAAAGCAATAAATGCAAATAAAAAATTAAAATACCTTAAATATAAATATATTCATGAAATAACATTTCAATATTGTAGAATATACACAACATGAAGTAAAAAGTGGTGAATATGAAATATGTCTCATGAATAAAAAAGTGATATTAGAAACCCTTACCACTTTGGAAATATTCAAATCAAAATCCCCTTATATGAAATAATTTTAATTTACTAGTAAGTACCGAGAATTAATAATGATACATGATATAAAATGTTAATGGGGTAGTATCTATGTATGATACTAATTTATCTAATGAGGTTTGAACCCTTTAAATTTAGGTATAAATATTTTAGTTTTGTCAAATGGGAGTTAATTATGGTTTAAGGAAGGGTTTGAGAGTCTCTAGGGCATGTTCAGATCCCAGAGCTCCAATTTTTTGAGGAACATAGAGTGGAGCATGGTAATTTCATTGTTAATAGTAACCAAGAAGTGTAACTATGAATCCTTATAAGAGGTGGAGTGTGATTTGTAAACTGTGTGGGGTTGTATACATGGTCGTACGAGGAACCATTTCAAAACTATATAACGTATCCAGATAAGTTGTCCACAATTTATCAAACAGTGCACCTAACTCACACACCTAGTGACACATAGATCGTGTGTGCACATGGGTTGTCTATGGTTTGGCCAAACCATTCACCCAATAAAAATTGATGAAATTATCATCTTTTTGCTGCCTTTATTTAATTATTATCCCCACTTTCTCCTCCCTTTTCCATACACAAAAACCTCTCTCATGAAGAGATTCCAAGTTCTCCTTCCTAGTGATTAGTAAGAAATTATTTGTCCTATATTAGAATCATTAATAATTACTTATATTGGATATGTATCAGTAAGGTATTTAATCCTGTTCCTTCTTTTATTATTCAAATTTCCCTAAAAATGGCTAAATCCATGAAAGATAATATGACCTATTTTTTGGTAATTCATATATTTCATCAATTTCATTCATTCTAGGATGGAGTAGAGGAAAATAATAGATGAGGAATCGACTACATGTATAAGGTATTTGGTCTCTTGGTTTTCACAAAAATTATAGTGATTATATATTGTGTTATTGGGTATCATGCCAGACATTATGAGAGTCACCTCTTTAAACGAGGTTTTTCATATATTAAATCCATGAGACTAAGTCATATTACAAGTAATCGTCAAGGGTGGATGGAAACCTTGATTAGATCCGCCCTTATAGAAGTGATATAAAATTGTATTATGGGTATATGATTAATTGTTAATTAAGATACCCTTAAGGTGTGTGATTTTAATTATATAATTATGAGGTTGAAATTTATATAATGAAGTGGCTTATTAAATTTAATGGAATGAACTATGATAAGATAATACTTTAAAACTGATGAAATTAAATTTAAATACAATTCTAAATGAGTAATAATAATTCCTTAAAAATTAAATGAATAGCTGAATTAAATGTGATGTTAAATTGTTCAGTAGTATTGAGAGTCCATTACCATTCATCATTCCATGTTATGGTCAATATATGGGTTCAATATTGAAATATCGATGATAGAATCATCAGGATTTTTTAATTGAATTGAATTATTAAATGGATTTACATCATGTCATTAAAGATACATGGGTTCTCATAAGAATGACATGGCTTAGTGCATTTGGGATAATGTATTAAATTGTTCCATGATTGAATCTTTGGTTCCTTAAAAGGAATTCAAAGGAAGGACATTGAGGTATATTCTTTACATTAATCCACATCTCAAACATGGTTCTCTTTCAAGGGATGTATAGGATGGACTTAGAGGATGATGAATTTATACCAATCATATAATGATACTTTGATCCCTATAAATAATTCCATGGAAATTATTGTAGGGTGATGGGTTCATTATACACCTAGAGCGGCACCCGGGTTTCTCATAATTAATTCCTCAGATGTGATTAGGTTGTCAAAAAATAAATTGATTATTTAATCAAAGTTCTGCATCTACAAATTCAAGTAATATACATGGATTTGGTCAATACGTTACATACTTGATAGCCTTGCTATTATTCTTTATCGAGTGTAAATTCAATGGGATGTGTGCATTAAATTATACTAATATGATCCATGGGGGATACCTTTTCTATGAGCTGGGTCCCAAGCCTCCTTATTATATAAAATCATAAGTTGTAATCATTTAGAGTTATTTAGGCTTGGCTGAAGTAGGTGGTATCATACGAGTTTCTTATTTAGATCCAATCTAACATATGGTTTATTTTTTTATGCACAATTTATATTATTATGTGCATAGTGAATCATTATATATTCATAGAATTAATATAATTACACATCATTGGTAATGGCCTACTAATTATATCTCCCACCATGTTTGGGGAAACGTTTTGTAGCTGGATAGACTTTATGGATACAGGTAGGGATATTATAGAGCCTTGTACTTTGGATTATCTATTATCTATAAAAGAACATACTACGAGAGTAGAGGGATACGATTTTTATTGTGATGCTATTGGATAAACCTTTTAATATTTTTACCATTTTTGTATTTCATGTTGTGTATGATTTCTGAATTGTTTCAAAGGTATTATAAATTTTTATAGCATGAAAAGATCATCATTTTGTATATAGATATGGTTTCTACCAATTTATTTTATCTAGATGATTTACTCTTGCAAGTATAGTTATTTAGTATGATTTAAGAAAAGAAAAAATCATGCACTTTCAGAATCAGTACAAAAACATGTTGTGTATTTTTTTATAAAAGATAAAAGAAAAATAAACATTACATTATATAATCGAGGACCTTTTCTGGTATAGGTTTTGGATAATATAAAAGTACAATACAATTTATTAAAAATCTATAAAAATAAAATAAAAAAACAAAAAAACTTCAGTTGTGATAATTTCATAAGTGAAGTGAACACCTTAGGATAATTTCTCTTAAACCTATGGAAAATAAATTTTAAAACATAGTGTGAGCAAATATTTTTTCCAATAAGAAGGTTTTCAAAACAATGAAAAAATAAATTTCAAATAGATTGAAAAATAAATTAATAAAACCTTTGATATCAAACACTAAAAATTTGATATAAATTTTAAACATGTTTTTCCATAAAAATTAATAAGAAAACACTTATCAAAACCTATAAAATACTTATCATTTTGAAAACCCATTTTAAAATTATCTTTGAAAAACACATGGATTTCTCCTTAAAATTATTTGAAAATAATTAATAGTTCTTGGATTTAAATGATACTTGATAGAAATTATGAAATACCTAAGGCCACTAGGAGTATCACTTATAATAAGTAATACCCTTAAGGTCATAGGTTCACTCCCCATACCTTATCATCTAATACGATACCCTAATTCAAAATTTTAAGAAAACATTTTTGAAGATATGACTTTCTCATACATGACCCACTAAAAACATTTCATAATCTTACATAAATTATTTTAATTAAAGAAAATAATTTTAATAATTATCATCCTGAATAATTAACTATTTTCTAAATACTCAAGTTATTTTGGAGAAATCCACCTTTAAGGATGAAATATGAACATTTATGATTTCTAAAACGGTTCAGCCATGGATTATGATCCATGACACTAAAATTTATGAAATAAAAGTAATTTTACAAAGGATAAGGAATAAATGTTCAACATGTGAAAAAATCACTCCAAAAGGAAGATAGAAAATTCAGCACAAGCAATCGATCACCTCTTCCTCGGCCGACTCCAACCTCATGCTCCCCCCCAAGGCAATGGATGATGCCCTCTTCACCATTGCATTGTCTGAAAAAATAGTGCCTCTTCATTCATTTCTATGTCATCTTCCACATGGGAATTGGAATCCGTAGCATCTGTTACAAGCTCATAGCCATCTTGGCCAGCCAGTTCATCCGGGACAGCCATCTCCTCCTGGGCAATCTGGACAGACCCCTTATCACCAGCCTACTGCTGTACATTCTCGACATCCCCCCTCTGTTGCTTCTATGCACCCTGAACCTCTTCATTATGCACCATCTCTTTTAGAGCAAGTACACCCTCGTTTAAGGCATTGTCAACACCTTTTTCAGGGGTCAATATCTTTAAATACACCTCTTCAGCGGTAGAATGTAGTTAGTTACCCTATTTTTGATTACTACAACCTGCACTCTCAAGACCCTCAAGATTGAGAAAGTCAAATTTAGTTGTGTTAATAGAGTCTAACATAGAAAAAAAAATTAAAACCAGATTTATCTATTCCATTTGACAACTTGGTGGAGGTTTTAAGTGCAACATCCTCGGACTGGGAGGTGGAAACAACTTGTAAAATAGACTACGAATTACCCTAGACAACATGATTCACCTCTCCATGGAGAAGAGGAGATGCACTACCCTGAACAGTAGGGTCAGAGGGCCTAATCTGGGTAACCATTTGGGCATCAGTTTGAACAGTAGGCTCAAAAAATCCTCAATGGGACCAATTATCCCAACAACACTATCCTTGTCCACTAGAACCCCTTCGGTCCATTCTATAGAGGTACCTTTCAGTTTTCTAGACATAAAAAGTTCAATTACATCAGCATCAAGTTGTTTCAACTTTCCTTTACTTTGAGCAGAATCCACCACATCCTAACCCATCTCAATGTTAACTTTTTCTTGGATAAATTCCTCTCAGTTAGAATCATTATCAGCCAATTCATCCCAAGATTTCCCTGAATCAGTTGATCCCCAGCACAACTAGAAGTTAGGGGAGCATCACTACTACAGACCACAGTATCCTGCGGTGGGCACAAAAGATCCCCGCCAATCGGGGCCTCAGTCAAGCCCTGCATGAGTACCTCATCAAAGTAAGAAGTATCCTTCTTTATAAAGACCTTACTCCCAGCCTTTCCAAATCCTGGTTGTACCCACTTACATTGATCAGTAGAGTGCCTGAGTGATTTACAATGAACACAACTTATCTTCCTTCTACATTGATCCAGCAAGTGACCAATGAAAAGACAAGAATCACAAAAATCAGGGAGCCATTTATACTGAATTGATAGTTCCAGTTTAAAAGATCTAGCCACAAGAAAAGCAATATCAATCAACTTATGGGATAGATCAACCTCAACTAGAATGCGGGAAAAGTTACAAAACCTAAAGCGTTCAGTTTTCTTGTCAACCTTAATATTATACCCAACTGTAGAAGAAACATCCCATAGAATTCTTGGATTCTATAAGAACCAACTGAGTCCCCTAATTCGAATCCAAGTTAGCGTGGAAGAGCTCTTAATTGCAAAGGGGTCCGATAATGGGTCCCATTGTTGAAGAACAATAAACCCATACTTTAAAAGAATTGTACCGAAGCCCCAAGAAAATCATTGAAGTTGTGTTCAAGTAAAAACAATATTAAACATAACTTTCCCATGGGAAATCAATCACCATTCATCGAATCCCTAGCTCTAAATAAATCTATCCTTGAAATCATCAAGCGTCAAGGGAGAGTCTCTCTGTGAGCCTGAAATCCATGCCAAAAGTGAAAAATGACACTCCTCGAGACGATCCTTAATAATTTTCAAATTTTATTCTACAAAGGTTATGGATCCATTTTTGGGGATTCATTGTTGAAGGGACTAAGAGTTCTGATGAATATTTGAGAAAAATCTACAGCAAGACATTAAGGATTTGACTCGATCCATCTTCACCTTAGGGTTCAGTTCATCCACCTTCTCAATGGGAGCAGAAACAATCCCACCACCTTTGGGAGCCTTTACTGGAGGTATGGAGACATCCCTAGGATTAAAGAAACAATCGAGTGGATCCACCCTCAAACAAGTCAATACCGCTTCAGATCTCCAGAAAATTGCCACATAGGGAGAGCATGTCTTTCCTCCAACATTTAAGAATACATAAACATTAGAACATATGATAGAATAAAAGTTCATGATACGTCACTAATAATTATAGATGATGACCATATCCAAAATGAAGATTGAAAATAGAATTTTTTTCTTGAAAATATAAGATTCTATAATAAAAATAATTCATTCAAAACAATCCCCTTACCGTGAGTCTAACTCGTCAAATACGTTTCATTATCTTCCCGTTCTTTAGAAATTCACATTAATAAACAAATAAAAAATGGTGTTATACCCAAACTAGTACCTCTATAATGTGTATAGGGAAGTGGATACAATAATTTTGAAGAGGATATTTAATAAATATGGCTCATGGTTATGAAGGTTTTATATGGAATGAACCTTGTTTTATAATTGTGGTGAGGGGTAATTTAGAAATTACACAAAACATTAAATTATATTAATTAATATATAGGGTTAATTAATTTAAAAAGGGATAAAAATAATAGGATATAACATTTTAGAACATATATTTTCATTTTTGGCATTGTTTAATAATTTTATGATTTTTAAATATTTTAATTAAATATTATATTCATGAAAACTTATTTTTTGAAATTAATCACTATTCCTCACATTGGACTTTAAAAACAAAAAAGGTTCAAAATTAAAAAAAATTAATATATATTATAATTATCATATATGTATACTTAATTCAAAAATTAGTATTAAAATATAATATAATATTTATTTTCTTATTTTTAATCTCAATAGTTTTATTTATTCAATAATTAAATTAATACTTCATCATCTTTATGAAAGCCATTATGGTATTAATTTTTTGTCTAAAAATTAAAAATAAATTTTCATGAAGAATATAAAATTATTATATTTAAAATTATAATTTACCAAAAAGATGCGAGCATGAGTTGGTTTCCCAACCCATGCCCCAAAAGTTTATTAAAAATAAAAATCCAACAGCAAGGTGAATACATGAGGTGCAATGTTTTTGCACCAACTGGAATTCAGATGATTACAAAATAAATGATAAACAAGAGAAAGCACCTGCCATCCATTTTGGGTTTGTTTTAACCAGCATCGTCCAAGCTCAATCCCTTCAGAGAGGCGTGCCTTAGTCTCCTGCCACCGCCGATTTTTACAGCAGCTGCTTCACCAGAGAAATTCAGATCTGAAATTTCTGCACAATAAACAGGTATTGTATCGCATGAAACTCAAAATGCTATAATGAGTATTTCCCTTCATTCTAGGAATTCCAATCTGAAAATTCTGCACAAAAACCAGGTATTTGTATCTCATGAAACTAACAATGCTGCTAGTCCAGTAGGACTATAGGCATTCAAATCTGAAAATTCTGCACAAAAACCAGGTATTCATATCTCCTGAAACTTCAGCAGCACAAAAAAAAGCTGCTCTACACTAGATCAGCAGGTGCATCCGCAGCGATCCAACATAATGAGACAGCGCTATTCCCACCGAAGCTGAGAATAATCAAATTCAGGGTTCCGATCGAGCGCAAAGATTGCACACACATTTAGATGAAATTAATGTTATATAACTTTAAAATTAAAAATTAACAACTAAAAAAGTAAATTATACATAATATTTAATAAATAATTCATGAAAATAATTCTTAGCACTCAATTATTGTATATAATTTACCAATTTAGGTTTTTTAGTGTTGTAGAGGCACTGCATCGATACTGACAAGGATTTTTGTACTTATCACGAAAGAATTATAATTCTAATGTTATAAATTAATTTTGTATGATATTCTCCGTATAAAATAATTATTTAATTATTCTATTGTTTAAAGAAATTTTTATATCATAATAATATCATGACGACGTCACGAAAATTACCATATTTTATAAAAAGAAGTATTTTCTTACTATTCACCCAAAATTAATCTTTTTCATATAATTAAAAATAATAACAATAAAATAATTTCAATAATCTAAATTAAAAAATGAATGTATTTTTTTCAAATTAAAATTATATCATTTTAAAATTAATGTTTTTAATAAATAACCATATTATAAATTTTTTATTTGAGGAATTTATTAACATAATATATATAACTATTTAATTCAAGAATTCTAATATATAAAATTCCATAAGTACATGAGTTTTTATATTATCAACCCTTAAATTAATTGAACCCTATCAATGTGTGTATTGAACATATAATTATGAATTTACGTATTGATAATTGGGAAAAAACTATTTTCTTTTTTTTACTTAATAAATAGAAGTTCAAAAGTTAATTCTAGCACAATTTTTTTTAAAACGGCAACGTCTAATTTCCAAATTTTTCCAGACCATTCCATTGATGCGAAATGTAAATAAATGATCTTGGGATTCTAGAATCAGCACTAAAACATGATCTTTATTTTGTTTAAAAAGATAACCGAATAATGCACAATACATTATAGAATCGAGGATGTTTTCCAGTCTAGGTTTTTGAGAATATACAATTACATTAAAAATTATCAAAACTATATAAAAATATTATAAAAGAAATAACACAATTACATTATGTTAACTCCATAAATAACTAATCACCTTTATAAAATTTTGATCAAACATGTTGAAAATAAATTTTGAAACATAGGGTGAGTAATTGTTTTTCCCAGTAATGGGTTTTAAAAAAATGATAAAATTCTTTTAAAATAATTTTGAAATTACTTTTTGAAAACAATGTATATCTAAAAAACATTTGATATAATTTATAAATTTTTGAATTCATAAATATTCATAATAAAACACTTTCCAAAACCTTTCAAATACTTATCATTTTGAAAACCCATTTTAAAGTCATTTTTGAAAAAACATGGATTTCTTCTTAAAAATGATTTAAAAATAATAATGATTTTTTGGATTTAAATAATAAGTGATAGGTCTTATGAAATACATTTGTCCACTTGCAGTATTACTTATAGAAAATAATACCATTGTGTTCGTGGTTTCACTCCTCATACTTTATCATCTCATACGATACCCTAATGTTGAATTTCTAGAAAACAAATTAGAAGACCTACCGTTCTCATTCATAACCCACTAAAAAAGCTTCATATTATTAAATAAATTATTTTCATATAAGAGAATAATTTTAATACTAATAATCATTAGTAAATATCAATTTTCTTAAAACTCTTGATACTTTGGAGATATCCATATTTCCATATGAAATACGATCATTTAAGAAGACATAAAAATTTGAATAGATGATTTTATAAAAGTTCATGATACATCACTAATAATTATAGACGATGGACATATCTACAATAATAAATTAATATATAATAATTTTATTGAAAATATAAGAATATATCATATAGAAAATTCATTCAAAATAATTTTTTACAATGTTTCTGACTCGTCACATATTTTTTCATATCTTCTTCTTCTTTAGAAAATCACATTGATTAACACCATACAACCAAAAAATATTGTGTTATGCATAAACTAATACCTCTATAATGTGCATAGGGAAATATAGAAGATGATTTATAAGATTATATTAAAGAATGAAGGCTCATGGTGATTAAAATTTTTAATGGGATGAGCCTCCATTTATAATTGAGGTGAGGGTTAATTTAGGAATTACATAAAATATTAAATTATATTAAATTTAATATAGGTTTAATTAATTTAAAATTGGAGAAAAATAAAAGGATATCACATTTCCATCCAAATATCTTCATTTTTTTCCTTTTTATCTAATTTTGTGATTTAATAGTATTTTTATTAAATATTATATTCATGAAAAATTATTTTGTCACACTAAACACTACTAATAACTTTTCTCTTTAAAAGCATAAAAATGTTGAAAAATTAGAATAAATTTTATTATAATAACATAAAATTATTATATTAGTATAGGAAATTCATAAATCAGATTAAAAATAACAAATTATATATTTTTTAATGTCTTTAATTTGATTTATCCATTAATTTAATAAACACTACGTCATATTTTTGAAAGCTGTTATGGTATTTTTTTTTAAATCTTATAAAAGAATTTTAATAAAGAATAATAACTTATTAGATCTAAAATAATTATTTATTTTAGAAGAAAATATCTATAAAATGATATATTTGAATATTATAAAAATTAAAAATTATAGTGGGAACAACTTGACTTGCTTTTAAATAAAATGTTAAAAGGTATTAATGTGATTCTTGTGGATCCAGAATGTCCCATATTAAAATAAAAACATGATAATGGTTAAGGATTTCATATAAAAAAATATTTATCCAAATGTATGGGTCATTTAATAATTCTTATAATTTTAATTAATAACGTTTTATTTATTTAGTTTTTTGCTTGCACGAGTGCTGTATCAGTGTTGCATAAGAATTAACACCTATTATATCATTTTAAAAAATTAAAAATAAATTAATATCAAAAAAATAAATAACATAGGTTCAAAAAAAATTATTTAGATTCATTCAGTATGAAAATATTATAATATCAATGTCAGAAACACTTCCTTAATTAGTTAATTTGTATTTTGTTTTCCTAGTGCAATCAATGCACTTTCATTTGGATAAAAGTCATGTAATATAACTCTAAAATTATAAATTAAAAACAAAAAACATAAATTATGAATAATAATTAATAAATATTTCATGGAAATATGTTTTAGCACTCAATTGGTAAATATAAGTTACCAATTTTTCCATTGTCAGAGCTGTGCATGCACTGCGTCAACAATGACAATGATTTTTATACTAATCATGAAAGAGTAATAATTTTCTTATTTTAAATTGATTATGTACAATATTACTTTAATTATAAAAATATTTAATTATTCCATAGATTATATAATTTTTTATATGATAATAATTTCATGACGATGTCACAAAAATTATCGTATTAAAAAAAACTTATATTTTATTACAATTCACCAAAAAATTAAACTTTTTCATAAAAATAAAAAAAAACTCATAATAAGATATATTAGAAATTATGAATTAAAAAATTAAATTAGTTTTTTCAAATTAAAATTTTGAATTTTAAAATTAAGGTTGTAAATAAATAACCATGTAATAAATTATTTTTTTAAGAATTAATTAATTTAATAAAAATAACTATTTAATTCAAAAATATTAATAAATACGATTTAATAAATACCTACGTTCTTAAATTATCCCAAATTATATGAATCACACCCTCATAAATCACTAAAAGGACATATAATTACGAATTTTCATATTGATAATTAAAAATAACTATTTTTTATGTGTATTTAATTAACTAGAAGATAAAAAGTAAATTATACCGCCATTTTTTTTAAAAAATTGAATTGTTTAATATCCAAATTCGTCTAGATCATTCCTATGATAACAAATGTAAATAAATGAGCTTTATATTATGAAATCAATACTAAAATAGGATGTTAATTTTTTTATAAAATAGAACAGAAAAATACACAGTACAATATATAATCAAGGACGTGTTCCAATTTTTGTTTTGGAGAATATAAAATTACATTTAAACATTATCAGAGCTATATAAAAATGTAATAAAAAAACCAAAACACTTTGGGTTTTCTAACTCCATACATGAAGCAAAAAACATTGAATAGTTTCTATTAAATCTATGGATAATAATCTTTGGCATAGAGGGTGAGCAATTATTTTTACCATTAAGTTGTAAAAGCGATAAAATCCTTTTAAAATACATTGAAAAGTACATCGGTAAAAAATTATATCAAACAAAAAACATTTGATATAATTTATAAACATGGTTTTCCAATAAAAAGATCTTAAGAAAAAACTTTTCAAAACATTTAAAATACTTGTCATTTGAAAAACCCATTTTAAGATCATCTTTGATATACACTGGGATTTATCATTAAAAATCATTTGAAAATAATGACTATTTTTTGGATTTAAATGATACTTGATATATCTTATGGAAACTATGATTCCACTAGGATTATCAATTATAGGTCATCGTCCCCTTAGGGCCATGGGTATAGTCCTTATACATTGTCATCTCATACGATACCCAAATGCTGAATTTTAAGAAAACATTTTAGAAAATCTTCCTTTTGGATTCAAAACCGACTAAAGAAATTTTATTATATTATATAAATTATTTTTATAAAATAAAATAACTTTTATAATTTTCTTCATTAATAAATATCAATTTTTTTAAAACTCAAGATATTTGGAAGAAATCCACTTTTCAAGATGAAATAGTAATATTTAAAAGGACAGAAACATTAGTACAAAAAATTGAATACATGTTCATGATACCTCACTAAAAATTATTGATGATGTAAATATATAAAATCATGAATGAAAATATAATATTTTACTTGGAGATATAAAATCTATAATAAAAATAATTCTTTCAAAGCAATATCCTTACCTTGCGTCAGACATGTCACATATGTTTTTATCTTCCTCTTCTTTGAAAAATCGCATTGATTAACACCTTAAGACCCCAAAATATTATTTTCAACCTAGAATAATACCTGTATAATGTGTATAGACAATTTTAGATGATAATTTCGTAGATTATAGTCACGAAATAATGCTCATGGTGATGAAATGGTTTGAAGGAATGACACACCTTTTATAGTTGAGGTGAGGAGTAATTTACCAATTACAAAAAATATTAATTTATATTAATTTTAATATAGGGTTAATTAATTTAGAAAGTGATAAAAAGAATATTATATAACATTTTAGACTGATTTCTTTCATTTTTTTCTTTGTTCAAAAAAATTTGGGATTTTTAAATATTTTAATTAACTATTACATTCATGAAATGTTTTTTTTAAAATTAGACACTATTAATAACTTTTGATTTTAAAAACATAAAAAAGGTTTAAAATTATAATTTTTTTATTAAATATTAAACTTATAATATTAGTCTATGGAATTCATGAATTATCTTAAATATATAAAATTATATTTATTTTATTATTTTTAATCTCATTAATTTTATTTATTCATTAATTTAGTTAATACTGCATCATCTTTGTGACAAAAATTATGGTATTGATTATTTCTTATAAAAATTAAAAATAAATTTTAATGAATAATATATACTTATTAGATTTCAAATGAATCTTTATTTTAGAAGAAGACTTCATTAAAATGATATATTAAAATATTACATAAATAAAAAAATATATTTTGAACAACTTGACTTAATTTTAAATAAAACACTATAAAGGTCATAGTGAGATTCTTGTGGGTCCAAAATGTACCAAATTCTAATAGAAACTGGATAATGGTAAAAAATTTCATATTGAAAAATGTTTATCCAAAATATGGGTCATTTAATAATTATTATATTATTAATTAAAAACATTTTATTTATTTTTGTTATGCTTGCACAAGCACTACATTAGCGTTGCATAAGCATTAATGAAAATTATATCATTTATTAAAAATAAAAATGATTTACTATTATAAAAATGAATAACATAGCTTTATAAAAATAATTTATATCCCTTAATTATGAACATTTACTCATATCTATGCCAAAAAAAACTTCCTTAATTAGTTATTTTGTCTTTTCTTTCTGTGCGCTAGTATGCCATAGGAATTTGGATACAATTCATGTTATATAACTCTAAAATTTTAAATTAAATACCAAAAAATCAATTTTACAAAATAATTAATAAATAATTCATCAAAATAATTTTTAGCACTCATTTATTATATATAATTTACCAATCTTCGCTCTGTCAGTGTTGCATAGGCACTACGTCAGCAATGAAAATGATTTTTATAATTATCATGAAAGTGTAATAATTATCATGTTCTATATTAATTATGTAAAATATTAATCATATAAAATAATTAATTAGTTATTTCATAGTTTAAATAAATTTTTATATCGTTTTAATTTCATGACGATGTCACGAATATTTTCCATATTTTATAAAAACCTATATTTTATTACTATTCAACAAAAATTAATTTTTGTAGAAAATTATAAAAAAACTCATAATACAATAATTCCAACATGAAGAATTCAAAAATGAAAATATTATTTTTCAAACAAATATATATATATATATATATAATTTAAAAATTATTTTTCAAAATAAATAACCATATAAGAAATTATTTATTTTACGAATTACATAATATAATAAATATAACTATTTATTCAAGAATACTAATAAACATGATTTAATGAATACCTTTGGTTTAAACATTTCACTATTTATTGATATTATAAATCAATTGTGCCAATCTCTAATCAAGAGGGTATATTCTCCCCACTATAACATCATAGATCATCTCTACTAGTTAAGAGTATCTCACATAATGTGTGTTGCACTTAAGGCGATGTGTCCATTAAGGTTTGGTTACTTATGATTAATCCTAGTTTGGGATGTTACAAAGTGGTACTAGAGAATTATTTTCATTTTGTATTACTATTTGGGTTATTATATTGGAGACTAAGAATGTGTCATAATTTGGTAATGATCCCGCTCTTGGGAGTAAATAACTCACAAATAGGGAAAAGACAAATTACTTAGGAAGGGAATTTCTATTAATAATTATTCCAATTTCAGTTGCATCAATTTCATCATTGGACGAAACACATAATATGTAAATTTTATTATCACTAATATGGATTTAGTTTTAACCTTGGAATAGTATAGTAAGGAGGTATTGGAATCAAGCGTCATTATAGGAACACAGAGATTCACATTTCATACATTTTCATACCCATTTAGGTTGCTTTGCTTGGATATCTATTATGTGTCATGGTTAAATTTATACCAACATTATGTAAATATTAATCATGACTAATTATATACCTTGTTTATGTTATTATTTCAATGTTTATCGATATTGTAGCTCTATGGTAGTATTCCTTGTTGAAGTAATGATATAATATTTGTTATTAAACTGTCTGAATCAACCAAAATTGTGTTTTCCCTTATAGATTTATGTTGTAACCTTAATTAGACAATTATGACATGTTTGACCCACATACCATTGGTTTCATGGGATGAAACATTTATTGTTGTGATTTAATGGGTACTAATAGAAATTTGTAAAGTGTACGGGAAAATATAAATTGATAAGGTTAGCCCATATAATCAATCCATCATTTAAAGAATCAAAAACATGATCCTAACCCCACATTAGTAGTGGGAATTAGGTATTATAACTTTTCATTATTCCTGGTCTTGTACATTAACCATGACTAGATTTAGCAGTAGGAAGATTGGTGAGACTCTAATATAGGAAGGCTTGTACCTATCCAATTTTAATGTCTAGGATATATATCATTATAAAAACTTATTTGAGGAGTGTGCATTAAATTTCTAGATTTAGGCCCCCATGATTTCCTTGTGTGATTCTCCCATATGGTGGGGATGATCATGTTACAAAGGTGGTGGGACTTGAGTACTAGTATTACCTATAGTATTTTTATATGAGGTACCACCTAATATACTTGATATATACAATGACCCCCAGTTTTGAGAGTGATTCTTGGGGATTATACAGATAACAAAGAGATCCCAATAACCATCCCTTATTATGTCATAGGTGACATGAGAGTTTCAGAAGTATTATCCACCCATGTTTTTTGGTAATGTCAGTCCACATGTTATATGGTTATGGTTGGGATCCATGGTATCTATTTTTGAGCATCTTGAGAAACCTTTTGAGGGGAGAGTGAATTTCTTTACATATATTCTACAATATTCTACCTAGAGATGGAGGGATATTATTACCTTGGAATAAATTCATCAAAACATTGTTTGGATGGATTTATATATGAAATTCTAGGATTATTTCTATCCCGAGACATCGAGAACCAAAATATCCAAAGAGTTTATGCATTTAACGGATGGTTATTTATTAGTTATGGACTACATAAAACATTTCATATTGCTGTAGTGAATCACATTGATTTTTATAGAAAATAGATTATCCAGGAAAAGGAAATTCGATGATGGTCTTAGGTATGATATCTAATCATAGGTAAATATATTCTGGTTGAATATCATATAAGGAATACTGATCAAGGAACAAATTACTAAGTGTAATATGAGAGAGGATGAGGGTGCGAGATATGGTGGTTTGACTCCTAGACCTATAGAAACATTTAATCTCAGTTTGATGTAATTTTTTGAGACTTATTGTGAAAATATAAGCATCCAGAGTGTGGGATGACGTAGTCAGGTGGTCTACTATCAGTATGGTATCATAAGACATACAAAGACCCGGTGTATAAAGGAACTAATTGAGTGTCAGTATTACCAAAATATGGGTCATATAAAATTAATTTTTAGATATTTACCTCCATTGTATAGTGAGATATAATCTGTATTAACTCCATATTTAAGATTGGGGTTAGCAACCCCTCATCGGGTAGGGAGATGGAGTACTATCAGCTGGTTAGCCTGAGGAGGTAGTCAGAAATGAGAGAGAAGTACGCCAAATTTACAGCACTATTAGAGTGAGCCTACCCAGGTTAGTCTAGTTATAACTCAAGGTCTCAGATATGTCCATATGTATGCAGTGCATCCAATCCATTAGGATTTGAGTGTCAGTCTATATATGGTTAGAGTTATGACCATAGTATTATCTAATCTAGTTTCTGATTTGTTTGATAAAGATTCATCCCACTCCTTCATATCTGTTTCTATTAGGGAGATACTAGGGATCTAGATCTATTATTCCTATAGATAAATGACACTCGATCCATCTTTATGTATATAATAAAAATATGTACTCTAGTTAAAAGAATTACCCATAAGATAGTTGGGAATAATTTCATATGGGACCACATCATCCTCGAGATGAAATGTTTTAAAATTATTCTTGGGATAGACCAGAAAGTACTTTATTATGATTAGGTTGATTCTTATCATCATATGGTCTCCTTAACATCACCATCGGGTTATAGTTATACTCAAAAGGGTGAATGGTATTTCCAGGAAAGTGGAGTTGGACCTGAGCATACTGGGATGGGTTGGGTGATGGAATATATTTCTAGCATTTATATTGATGGTCATGGAACATTTCAGGAACAATTCCCTCTAGTAGTATATTTTTTCAGGGACATATTCCATAAAAAAAATTATTTAATACTTCTTGATAGAGAGGTAGATTTTACCATAGGCCTTGTTCTAGGAGTTTCACCGATATCCATTCCTCCTTACAAGATGGATACTGGATCTAAAGTGGTAGCTAGAAGATTAGGAACCTAAGGGTGATATAAGACCTAGTACTTCCCCATGCGGTTCACATGATCTTTTTACTAGATAGTAAGAGGTACCCTCTATATTTTTCTAGATTAATGTTAGTAAAACTAGACCAAATTTTACAAACCAGCATCAAATTTTATATATAGATGATCTCTTTGACTAGGTTTGATGTGTGAGGGTATTCTTTAAGATCAATTTCAGGATGGGATACCATCAAGTGTGGTTTATACCATTGGATAAACCAGATACAATATTCATGTGTAGATATGTCTTGTATGGGTATTTTTTATTCCAGTCTATTTTAAGATTTCACTAGAAGTATTTTGGGCATGGATTAATCAAATTTTCTACATGCATCTTTATTAATTTGTGGTAGTTTTCATGTAATACATCTTGGTATACAAACATACTAAATACAAACATTCAAAAAATTATGATCTCATTTTGTGAACATTTATAGATTGATAACTATATGTATTATATGCTCAAAAAATGAAACTTTTAGATCAGTAATGTCCATATACTATGTCAAATTATCTCAGAAAATTATATCATGTCTCAAGGCCAGTACCAAAATATAAGAATTACAACATTTATCAGTTCCAGGCCATGTGTATAATATTCATAACATTTATAAGTATGAATAAAATCAAGGATTTCACAATATCACATCATACATCCCAATGGTTAATTATGAAAATTAATATTTACCTTCCAACTACACAATTCTATTATCATGGGTTCGTAACCCAATAACATGCAATTCATTTCAATAATCAAGAAAATACAAGTTGAATCTATATCAAGAAATCACCTAAAACTCATATCTT
The DNA here is from genome assembly GCA_963277665.1 of Viscum album. Lineage (NCBI taxonomy): Eukaryota > Viridiplantae > Streptophyta > Magnoliopsida > Santalales > Viscaceae > Viscum > Viscum album. The sequence goes on from OY728135.1 coordinate 1,155,222,558, forward strand.
ATTAATGAAAAATTAATAAATTAATCACTTTAATTATATCCATGGTTTTTTTCAACCGAACAGTAGCCATAATCCTGATAAATCAGCAATAAATCCAATGGTAATCCATGGAATAATCTAATATATCATTTAACTACTTCAAGTGAAAGATATATTGGTGTAATTTAAATATTACACATTATTGAAATTAAATAGGCCATATGGTTAAGTTTGAGACCCACTACCTATAAATGAAGATCAACCAATACTTTTAGAAGTATTTTTCGACAAGTAAAAAGGTGAAATTGATCCCAAGAAGGATATTATATTGTCACCAATCAAGATCAAACCAAAAAATCATCAAGGTTGTGAAATTAAACCGCTATGACCAGGGTGTAATGGGAGAGATGGTAAAAGATAAATAGAATGACTTCCCAGGGATTGATCACACAAACACAATGTCTAGAATGGAGGATGGTGCTATAAAATCAACTTTGAGATTCCCTAGGGCCAAGAGAAGGGGTATTCATTGGAGCTGAATGAGAAATAAAACACACTAAGAAATTTAAAAATTATTCTCAGTAAATTATATGTTGTGTAACTTTTTTTCCCATCATGTCTTCATTTTTAGAGGGATACACAAATAAACACATCACCTCGGGTTAATATTTATCCTGATCGACTATTAAATGATGTGTAATTTTATTACAGGATGTATATTATTGTCATTTCATGAATCACTTCAGAGCCCATAACTATTCATGACATGTGTGTGATAGTATTTACATGTCATGAAATATATCTACGTGACATTTAAAAGTTATGTAGATAGTTTTCAACCTAGTCTCCTGTACATGGATCCCAAAAACTAAAAAGTCTTCCCAAGAATAGAAAATTCATCATAACCCATTTAACACATTTATAATAGAACTCCATTAATGAAAATTACCATATATACCAAATGTTAAGGTAATTTTCCATAACAAAGGATCTCCATATTTGACCAAGAATCAGCCACCAATTATCAAATGAAAAACATAAATAGGTACGTACCTAGAAAAGACGGGATCTTACTACCTCCCCATTATATAACAACTCATCCATGAGATACTGTATGAATACCTATCGGGTCTCATCAAACAAGTCTAGAAACTATTCACATATATCATAATTCATTTCTTATGTCTCCTCCCTAACATAGATATTATTCCACTTCAGTAAAACCAAAAAAATTACTTTACCCCATAAATACTTATCACTACGATTCACAATATATATCATATGGTCATCAAAAGATGCACCATCACTATACTAGACATATCATGTGTCTATCATATGAAACTAAAAAAAACAGTACATTAAAGGGGGTTATTTAGAGGGGTTATGCAAAACCCCCTTTAAATTCATTTTCTGTATAATTATAGGGGGTTCTGCACAACCCCCTCTAATTTCTGAATTTATAGGGGGTTATGAACCCCCTATAAATTCATTTTCTATACAAATTAGAGTGGTAATATATAAAATCCTTTCTAATCATTGAATTTGGAGGGGGTTATAGAGCCCCTTAATTTCTAAAATTAGAGGGGGGTTTTGAACCACCTCTAAAAATTTTAGCATCATATTTTTAATATCCAATTGGATTTTAGAAGGGGTTCAAAACCCCATCTAATATCTTAAATTATAAGGGATTGAAAACCCCCTATAATGTCTTAAATTATAGGGGTTTAAATCCCCCACCCCCTCAAATTTCTTAAATTAGAGGGTGTTCAAAACCCCCTCTAATGTATTTAAAATAAAGGGGGTTCAAAACCCACTCTAATAACTTTAAATTAGAGGTGGTTCAAAAACCCCACTCGAATGTATTTAATTTTGAGGGGGTCTGTGAAACCCCACTATTTTAAAAAAAATACTACTTGCATAATATATATACGTATATATATATATAATTAAAACACAATATTGAAATATTTAAATACATTATATGATCATATTATATAAAATATAAATATAATTGTATTTAATTGTATTTATATGTATACATAAATATAATTTTATAATATTATGAAAATTAATATATATTTATTTATATGGATTTTATTTCATATGATATTAATTATTTATAATATAAAACCATAAACCTATAATATAAAATATCTATATGATTGTATTTGGATTAGTGGTAAGCACCCCATAATCCTATATGAAAAATGGGGGTTTAAAACCCTTGGGTACAGGTACTGTAGCAGTACTGTAGCAGCGGTGGTACTGTAGATCAGCGAGTACTATAGCAGCGTTAGGGAACTGTAGCGGCAGTAGGTAGTGTAGCGGCCATGTTACTATACACAGAATGGGTCTTGGGCTAGAAATTTGGGCCTACGGGCTATGTAATGGGCTACATGCCCACTGGGCCTTCGGCCTATGTAATGGGTCTCCCTTTACCAAGTTAAAAGAGGTCATTACTTTGATTTAATAATAAAATGAGGCTTTAGCCCCAACCTTTAAAAAAAATAATTAATTTAAAAAAATATATAATATAAAAACACAAGCTTATCATTTTTATTCATTATATTATAATAATAACAAATATATTTTTAAATAATATGTTTATTCTTTTATATTATATATAATTAATATTATATGAAATAGAATTTATACAAATAAATATATATTAACTTACAAAATATTATACAATTATATTTATTGAATACATATATATTATTGTACATAATAATAAATATACGCATTGAAATATTATATATATATATATATTTGTATAAATTGAATTTTATATAATATTATTTATATATAATATAAAATTGAATTTCATACAATATTAAGTATATATTTATTTAAATTGTATTACATATAATATTGGCTATATATAATATACATATGTATTATATATAATATACAATTGTATTTCAGATAACATTATATAAATATTCTCTATAAATCATATTTAATATAATATTAATTATATATTATCATATATAATACAATATTTTTTATACAAATAAATAAGTATTTTAATGTAAATAAAAAAAAATATGTATTGAAATACATTATATAAAAATATTTTTAAAAACATTATATAAATATACTAAATAAATACTTATATATATATATTATTTAAATAAAAATGTATTTAAAATATAAATGTGTACTTAATTATATAAATAATTTACATAAATATATAATTTGAATGTATTGAATATAATATAAACATATTTTATATAATATATGAATGATATAATCCATAAAATAAATGTATAGTGTTTATAAAACCAATATATAACTTTCATAGTTTAAAAAAACATGTGTAATAACAATAATAATAATTAATTATATTATTATTAACATATACTCACACACACATATAAGTATATAAAAATAATTAAATAACTATATATTATAATTATATTATATCTGTAAATTTTATATAAATAAATAATTAGACAGACAAAAATATAATTGTATTTATAAATATATATGTACATGTGTAAATATAATTATTTATATATATTATATGGATAAACATGTATTTAATATATAAATATGTATTTAAGTATATAAATAATTTATATGAATATATTTATGAATATGTAAACATATGTTTATATATATAAACATATAGTTTATATAAATATATATAAGTTATATATTTAAATGCATTTAAATATATTATCTAAATAATATTTATTAGAATATATTTGATCGAATATATATATAAATATATTCATTTATACTTAAATATCAAAAACATAAATGGAATAGTGGTCTTCCAAGGACTGCTGTTATTGCGCTCCTGCTTGTGGTCACGGGTTCAAATTCCTCAGGAAGCAAAATATTACAAAAATATGGTTGTTCACGGTGAACCAGACCTGGGGATGTGAGGGTGGAACCAGACTGGGTCGGGATTTTGGGAAGACATAGGGGAACCAGTGGGGGCTATGGAGATGGCATGTGCACACATATAACCAGAGTGGAGTGTGGTGGGGGAATAAGAGTGGAGTGAAACTGGATGGGCACATGAGGAACCAGAGGGGGGCGGGGGAGGGGGAAGGGATCTAGGCACGATGGATGGAAATAAAATAAAAACTATTGATTAAACTATAGGGGAGATTCTAAACCTCTCCTAAATAATTTATTGATTAATAAGGGGAGGTTTAAAAACCGCCCCTAAAGTTGCACCTTCAAATTGATTAGAGGCAATTTATAACCGCCAATCATCTGATACATTATTTAGAAGGGGTTCAAACCCCTTATAAAGTTCATGTATAGGAAGCATTTACGGTGACATTAGATGGGGTTTAAACCTCTTATAATTAAACCACCTCTAATGTGAATCAACATATACCAACTATTTAAGAAGTCCACCGCAAGCCACACATTGCGGCCACCTTAGCTGTGGTTTCCCATTACTTCTACTAAAGCCTTTAGAGGGAGTTATAACGCCCTCTAAATGAAAAAATAACCCCTTCCAACAAAAACCTTATTTTGTAGTGTGAGTAGGGTCTAGATTATATATATGAACCTAAAACATTTGATACATATTGTTCATGGAACTATATCACCATGGAAGGGATAAAAAATATGTAATATGAACAACCCTATCCACTTTCTCAAATGGTCTGATAAACCTGGTTGCTAACAATCCTTTTTTCCTAATATAGTGTTTCCCCTACTTAAGTGACACCCGAAGGAAAATGATGACCAACATCAAACTCCAAATACAATCTGTAATGGTTAGTATAGGATTTATGCCTAATTTTCTCAATCACTGACCACCTCTTAATCATCCAAACCCAGTCATACATCTCCTATAACAGATTAGGTCCAAAAAGCGCTGACTCACCTAACTCTAACCTACAAAGAGGTGAACAGAACATAATTCCATAAAAGTCCTCTAAAGATTCAATTATGATCAAATACTAAAAGATTTTATTATATTAAAACTACATGAGTTACATATGTTACTGTCACGACCCGTCCTCGGGGCCCGTGCCGTGACTACCCCAAGCCCGCCTTCCATAGGCCAGGGGCTGGCGACTAGCACCAAGGCGTAAATCCCAACAAAAAGGGAAGGCATTGCCTTTGAAAAGTAAACAAGCACCACAGAGTAAGCAAGCGGAAAAGTAAACACTAAGTAAAAACTGTACAAGCTGTGCTGAAAGTAAAAGGGGCCGGAAATACAAGCCAAACTGTAAAGTACAACTGAAAGGAAAAACAGCAACTGAAAGGAAAAACTGCAGCGTCGAGCCGTCCTCTGGAATTCCCACCTGAAGGGTGGGTACAGATAGCTCCAATGCTCCTCGGGTCCCGCCGTCCGCTCCGAGCACGTCTCGCCCAGTGGTCCACCTCCAGGTACTGACTCGTCGTGTAGTCCACCTCCGGGTACTGACTCGTCGTGTAGTCCACCTCCGGGTACCGTCCAGTCCTCGAACACTCGGTCTCCATCAGCACTGCCTATCGTCTGCAACCAACACCACGAAGTGCGGGCATAGCCCATGCAGGGGTGAGTATAAGCTACTCAGTAGGGACCCCGAGACCCCCGAAGGTCTCCCAAAATCCACAAAGGATAAGCCACGAAGGAGAGATACAATCACGAAGTAACATCTGACACGGCTTAGGTATATGCCCATACATATACCTAAGTCATCAATTCCCCGATCGGCTCCAACGTCCGAGCCCTAGCACAACCCAGTCCACACAGGAAAGAAAAACGCATACCCACGCAGGATAGAACAACACAATCCACAAAGGAGAGTAAATAGTAAATCCACACAGGATAACTCAACACAATCCACAAAGGAGAGGAAAACGTAATCCACACAGGAAAACTCAACAGATAACTCTCATAGGTATATGCCCATACATATATCAAAATTATCAGATAACCCATCTCAATCAAGAGGAAACACAAGGATCATTGACTCAGCTCAAACCAGGATTGCCATTATCAAAAACATAACTGCTGAAGAGCCCCATCTCTGAAGTGTAAAGTGGTCCTGTCACGACTCCGAGGTACTTCTCACTAACCTAAGACTGCTGAGGTACTCCTCCTGTCGAGTACCGCGGGTCTGCTGCCAACTACCGGGCGCTCCGTCCGCTGAGGGTCTGCTACCAAATACCGGGCGCTCACCCAAATAGCCTACAGAGGTACTCCTCCAGTCGAGTACCGCGGGTCTGCTGCCAACTACCAGGCGCTCCGTCCGCCGTGGGTCTGCCGCCAAATACCGGGCGCTCCGTCCACTGGGCTAGTCGACTCACTCCAAGTCGAGTCGCTCGAGCAGTCTTCAGGTCTCAGCCGGCTACACGGTCTCCGTACTCCGTATGCTCGTCTCCAGTATCACGGATCTGCCGCTACAACCAAGCGCACCACCTCTATCGAGGAAAACAGAAGATTCAGCTCACACAGGTATACTTCTTCGGATGACGATAAAGATGATACATGATCCATATAAGTCGTCGGACCCACGAAGGATCGATAGGTAACTAATCTCTGCAGTGACCCACACAGGATCGGACCCACACAGGATCGGGCCCACGCAGGACCTGAAGCCCTGATCCACGTAGGATCGCTGAGTGCAGTAGTCGTCGCAGTCCGCTGAGGATCTCTGCACAGTCGTCGCCACAGTCCACTGAGGATCTCTGCACGTTCGTCGTCAGAGTCCATGAAGGATCTCTGCACAGTCGTCGCCGCAGTCCACCGAGGATCTCTGCACGGTCGTCGCTGTCGAAGTAGCAGTCACAGCCAGCACTAGGGTTCCCGCACACAGCGAGCTCGTTCGGGAGGGTCCGCTCCACGAGCCGAGAGGCTGATACATCAACTGTCACGAAGTCCGAAGATGATGTATCCAAAAGTTCCGTATCGTCAACAGGAACTCAACGTCGCAGACGGCGCGTCAATCGGACGCCCGGTCTGAGAGATATTGGCATTTTCGTCCCAGGGGCCCGGTTGGTTTTTAAGGCAAAACCAACCCAACCGCACTCCACCTGCGTCCGAACCTCGGGCGGAGTATGCCAAAAGATCCGTCTCACTTAGAGGAATTCAACAAAGCTGACGGAACGTCAATCGGACGTCCGTAGCTCAAGATATGAGCGTTTCCGCTCCGAGGGCCCGGTTGGTTTCGTGTACGAACCAACCCGGCCGAACCCCAAGTATTCCGAAACTTTGAGTGCGATAAACCAAAACGACCGTCTCGATCCAAGGGTCGTGTTGCCGCTGACGGCGGGTCGTTTGGAGGCCCGTAGCTCAAGATACGACCATTTGAACGAAGTCCGTCCGAAGACGGGGGGGGGGGGGGGTCCGGGCCCGGGCCGATCCGGCCCGACCCCCCCTGGTTGGCCCGAACCGGGTCGGGTCCGACTCGGTTGGCCCGGCCCGGCCCGGCCAGGGCCAGTCCGGCTCGGCTCGGCCGAGCGGCCGAGCGGCCGACACGGGGGAAAGCCGCCGCCCCACGTGACACCCCCGAGGCACCCGCGGGGTGTCGGCCAGACACCCGCGGGGTGCCGCGTGACAACCCCGCGGCACCCGCGGGGTGTCGCCCTGGACACCCGCGGGGTGCCGCGTGACAACCCCGCGGCACCCGCGGGGTGTCGCGCTGGACACCCGCGGGGTGCCGCCGCCTCCGGCCGCCGGCGCCGCCGCGCCGGCGCCGGCGCCACCACCGGCTTCCGCGGGCCGCCGGAGTCGCTCCGGTGACCCGTTTTCCTTACCGTCTGCGCCGTTGTTCCTCCCGGGTTCCGTTCTTTACTGTAGGATCATCAAACACCCGTTGCGGCACGTTCCGTCGTCGCTCGCCAAATCCGCAAAACACGAAGAACGGCGGAGGGTTGCCGGGCCGTGTTCGTTTGACCCGCACCCTCCGCGTTAGACAAAAACAACGGGAGAAATTGTTCAACACATGAACCGACAATTTTAATAAAATAAAATTGTTCATTTGAAACCGGCTCTTATGTTTTTAAAGAACGTTCACGGGAATATAAAGAGGGGTATTCCAAAATTATAAAATCCCTACATCGTCGATCGTCGCGCGCGGGCGTCCTTCGCGGAAAGGATCGTCGCGGAAGAGAGGGATCGTCGCGTCGTCACGGGGAGGCGTCGCGTCGTCGCGGAATCCGGCGTTGAGTCGGCGAGCTCAACGAACCAAGAACAACAGATTTAAATTATTAATATTTAAATCTGTGTTTTCGTTAAAAACCAAAAGAAAGGAACTTTTGAGAGGAAATCCGAAATCACTCACCTCAAACGGTCGGTGATCGGAGATCGGAGCGTGGAAGAACGTCACGGACGGAAGCGTCGTCGATTTCCGGGTTCGGCGTTCTTCGCGTTCTTCGCGTTCTTCGTGTTCTTCACGAGGGAGAAGAAGAACAAGAATCCTCTCAAACCTTCTCCAAAGATTTGGGTTGGTCTTATTTTATTAATATGCCAACACACGGAACAGGTTAAGAAATGATTGAATTAATTCGTTGAATTAATTCAACGAAAGAAACAGGTCATTTAATTCACGAAAGAAACAGCCCATTCAATTCACGAGAGAAACAGCCCAATTAAATGGTCTGTTAAGAAATTATAAAACGCGCCGGTTGACTTTCATTAAGACGGGTTTTCACGGGTGCGTTTCTTAGCAGAAAGAAACGGCGGAGCTCGTGCGGGCCCCACCTCACAAATATCCTACCAAGGGGGTAGGATATTTCCGGATAGCATCCTATCCAGTTCAACACAGTTCAAGCCGCCTTTAAGTGGCTTCAAGTGGCTTCCAAGTGGCTTAAGTGAAATAAAATAAAGTTGTCGCAAAATTATTTTATTTCTTAACTTTAAGCCCAAAAATTAAAAACCACACCCGAGCAAACGCAACTCCGGAAGTGGAGTTTCTAAGCGAATAACGGCGCTGCGATTTCATCGGTGCCCTCAGAATTCGATTCCGGGCACCGGTTCAAAAGTTAGAAAAACCCGCTCGTCTGTTCACTGAACGTACCCGAGCCAAACTTCTGAAAATGATTCCGGGCACACCGGGCCTCGGAATCAGGTGCCGTCAGAAACTGCGCTCTTGTAAAATTCCAAAGAAAATTAAGAAAAAAATTTCCTTGAAATTTACGGGTCTTTACATTACTCCCACCACAGGGCTTTACGTCCCCATAAAGCTTCAACACAAACTAGGGATTCAAGGCGGTACTGAGCACGCATCTGAGCCTTCCGCTCCCATGTGCTCACCTGGACCTTCTCTGTCGTGGCCCGGACCAGCTCTGGTCCCACTAGAGCTGCCACGATTTCGTCTTTGCCGAAAAGAGAAATCTGGTCTCATCCCCTGGATAAACCATGTTCTTCGCCTAATACGGTCAATCCCGACATGGATGATACTAATCCATACCAAGGATGACGTCGTAAGGCCTCGACGCTACTACTAAGAGATCCAACCGTTACTCTCGCCTCCAAGGGTTGAGTCACACTGTCGGCTTTAGTGTGTGGTAACTGGTCTCCTCCAGTAGATGTCTCACAAGTAAGGGTCAAGTCAACAACCAAAACTGGAACCTCTTAGTAACATCACGAAAGAGGACAGGAACAAAAATATCACAAAGGTATGCGTCTTTTATTATTGCAGCTCATAATACAAGACGCTACACAAAAGAAACAAGGAACCAGAAGTACAAAGGACGTATCCACTAGTTCTGCTCCTGTCCATCTGCTCCCAGAGCTCCATGATCGAAGGCCTCGGCTGCCTGAAGCTGAGCTCTCGCATGTTCACCTACTCCCTGTGGTCGGGGCGGACCTCCTGGTGGTGGTGGTGGCAGAGCATCAAAGCGTCGCCCACCTCCTGCTGCGCGGCCAGCTCCTCTGCCTCGTCCGCCTCCTCCCTGCGGACCGCCACGGTCGAACCTCTGCCTCTGCCTGGGAGGTTTTCACTTAACTGCTAATCATCAGCATGGCGGTTCGGACAGTCACGAGCCATGTGACCAATCCCGCCACAGGAGTAACACTGCCCACTCTCGGCACGCCTGGCTCTGACACCACCCCGGCTCCCCCGCACAACTGAGCCTGAGTCGTGCAGTCGGCCACCGGTAGGTCTGGTCTTCCTGGAACCCTGAGTCATCCGTCGGCTACCTACTGCCGATGACTCCGCTATCTGCCGCCCTACGGCAGGTCTCGCTGTGGACTCAGCCAGGAAGCTCTCGATCAGAAGGGCTCTCTCTAGCACTCCTGCCTGGGTCGGGATGTTAAGAGAGATCAGCGATGCCCTGATCTCATGTCTCAATCCCTGCTCGAAGGTCTGGGCCCGAAAGAAGGGGTCCCATACCATGTCTGTCGAGTACCGAGAAAGGTCGGTGAACCTCGCCGCGTACTGAGCGACCGTCAAGCTGCCCTGCCGCAGCTGAAGAAGCTCCTGGATGCGCACCGCACGGAGGGTGGCCGGGACGAACTCTGAGCGGAAGAGGCTCTCGAAGTCCGTCCAGATGAGGGTGGCCTCATCGTGTACCTGGAGCATCAGGCTCCACCATCGTCCGGCTGCTGCGTGCAATAGGCTCGCCGCGAGGATCACCATGAGGTCTGCGGGTGTCCTCACTAGCCAGAAAACTCGGACGACCGCCTCCATCCAGTCCTCGGCTGCCTGGGGGTCCGACTCCCCACGAAACCTGGGTGGTCGCTGGCGCTGGAACTCGTGCAGAGCTCCGAGGCGTCGTGCGTCGTCAGCTACCAGTGCTGGAAGCATCGGGGGCTCGGTGGATAAAGGTACCGCCGGTGCCTCTACTGTCAACGGGCCCTGTACCGAGGCCTCGTCGCTCGGCGGGCTGTTGTCGCGCTCTACTCTAGGAACCCTAGCTGGCTGCTGTCGTCGTGCCATCCTGAAAAGGAAACAAGTATGCCACGGTCAGAACAATATACCTGGTGAGCTGACACAAGTAATCACAAAGAAAACTTGGAACACACAAGCAATCAATGTCATCGTGCATTAAGTCGGGAATCAGAAGTCAGGGTCCTGGTGTATGGATACGTCGGCCGCCGCACCAACACTGGACTCCCTGGACTGATAACCACACTCAATACACTAAAACCTATTGCTTCACATAGAAGAAAGATCAGAGTCTGCAGTAGAACCGACCGCCTCTGATACCAATTTGTCCCGACCCGTCCTCGGGGCCCGTGCCGTGACTACCCCAAGCCCGCCTTCCATAGGCCAGGGGCTGGCGACTATCACCAAGGCGTAAATCTCAACAAAAAGGGAAGGCATTGCCTTTGAAATGTAAACAAGCACCACAGAGTAAGCAAGCGGAAAAGTAAACACTAAGTAAAAACTGTACAAGCTGTGCTGAAAGTAAAAGGGGCCGGAAATACAAGCCCAACTGTAAAGTACAACTGAAAGGAAAAACAACAACTGAAAGGAAAAACTGCAGCGTCGAGCCGTCCTCTGGAAGTCCCACCTGAAGGGTGGGTACAGATAGCTCCAATGCTCCTCGGGTCCCACCGTCCGCTCTGAGCACGTCTCGCCCAGTGGTCCACCTCCAGGTACTGACTCGTCGTGTAGTCCACCTCCGGGTACTGACTCGTCGTGTAGTCCACCTCCGGGTACCGTCCAGTCCTCGAACACTCGGTCTCCATCAGCACTGCCTATCGTCTGCAACCAACACCACGAAGTGCGGGCATAGCCCGTGCAGGGGTGAGTATAAGCTACTCAGTAGGGACCCCGAGACCCCCGAAGGTCTCCCGAAATCCACAAAGGATAAGCCACGAAGGAGAGATACAATCACGAAGTAACATCTGACACGGCTTAGGTATATGCCCATACATATACCTAAGTCATCAATTCCCCGATCGGCTCCAACGTCCGAGCCCTAGCACAACCCAGTCCACACAAGAAAGCAAAACGCATACCCACGTAGGATAGAACAACACAATCCACAAAGGAGAGTAAACAGTAAATCCACACAGGATAACTCAACACAATCCACAAAGGAGAGGAAAACGTAATCCACACAGGAAAACTCAACAGATAACTCTCATAGGTATATGCCCATACATATATCAAAATTATTAGATAACCCATCTCAATCAAGAGGAAACACAAGGATCATTGACTCAGCTCAAACCAGGATTTTCATTATCAAAAACATAAATGCTGAAGAGCCCCATCTCTGAAGTGTACAGTGGTCCTGTCACGACTCCGAGGTACTTCTCACTAACCTAAGACTGCTGAGGTACTCCTCCTGTCGAGTACCGCGGGTCTGATGCCAACTACCGGGCGCTCCGTCCGCTGAGGGTCTGCTGCCAAATACCGGGCGCTCACCCAAATAGCCTACAGAGGTACTCCTCCAGTCGAGTACCGCGGGTCTGCTGCCAACTACCAGGCGCTCCGTCCGCCGTGGGTCTGCCGCCAAATACCGGGCGCTCCGTCCACTGGGCTAGTCGACTCACTCCAAGTCGAGTCGGTCGAGCAGTCTTCAGGTCTCAGCCGGCTACACGGTCTTCGTACTCCGTACGCTCGTCTCCAGTATCGCAGATCTGCCGCTATAACCAAGCGCACCACCTCTATCGAGGAAAACAGAAGATTCAGCTCACACAGGTATACTTCTTCGGATGACGATAAAGATGATACATGATCCATATAAGTCGTCGGACCCATGAAGGATCAATAGGTAACTAATCTCTGCAGTGACCCACACAGGATCGGACCCACACAGGATCGGGCCCACGCAGGACCTGAAGCCCTGATCCACGTAGGATCGCTGAGTGCAGTAGTCGTCGCAGTCCGCTGAGGATCTCTGCACAGTCGTCGCCGCAGTCCACTGAGGATCTCTGCACGGTCGTCGTCGGAGTCCACGGAGGATCTCTGCACAGTCGTCGCCGCAGTCCACTGAGGATCTCTTCACGGTCGTCGCTGTCGAAGTAGCAGTCGCAGCCAGCACTAGGGTTCCCACACACAGCGAGCTCGTTCGGGAGGGTCCACTCCACGAGCCGAGAGGCTGATACATCAACTGTCACGAAGTCCGAAGATGATGTATCCAAAAGTTCCGTATCGTCAACAGGAACTCAACGTCGCAGACGGGGCGTCAATCGGACGCCCGATCTGAGAGATATTGGCATTTTCGTCCCAGGGGCCCGGTTGGTTTTTAAGGCAAAACCAACCCGACCACACTCCACCTGCGTCCGAACCTCGGGCGGAGTATGCCAAAAGATCCGTCTCACTTAGAGGAATTCAACAAAGCTGATGGCACGTCAATCAGACGTCCGTAGCTCAAGATATGAGCGTTTCCGCTCTGAGGGCCCGGTTGGTTTCGTGTACGAACCAACCCATCCGAACCCCAAGTATTCCGAAACTTTGAGTGCGATAAACCAAAACGACCGTCTCGATCCAAGGGTCGCGTTTCCGCTGACGGCGGGTCGTTTGGAGGCCCGTAGCTCAAGATACGGCCATTTGAACGAAGTCCGTCCGAAGACGGGGGGGGGGGGGGGGGTCCGGGCCCGGGCCGACCCGGCCCGACCCCCCCTGGTTGGCCCGAACCGGGTCGGGTCCGACTCGGTTGGCCCGGCCCGGCCCGGCCAGGGCCGGTCCGGCTCAGCTCGGCCGAGCGGCCGAGCGGCCGACGCGGGGGAAAGCCGCCGCCCCGCGTGACACCCCCGTGGCACCCGCGGGGTGTCGGCCAGACACCCGCGGGGTGCCGCGTGACAACCCCGCGGCACCCGCGGGGTGTCGCCCTGGACACCCGCGGCACCCGCGGGGTGTCGCGCTGGACACCCGCGGGGTGCCGCCGCCTCCGGCCGCCGGCGCCGGCGACCCGCGCCACCACCGGCTTCCGCGGGCCGCCGGAGTCGCTCCGGTGACCCGTTTTCCTTCCCGTCTGCGCCGTTGTTCCTCCCGGGTTCCGTTCTTTACTGCGGGATCATCAAAAACCCGTTGCGGCACGTTCCGTCGTCGCCCGCCAAATCCGCAAAACACGAAGAACGGCGGAGGGTTGCCGGGCCGTGTTCGTTTGACCCGCACCCTCCACGTTAGACAAAAACAACGGGAGAAATTGTTCAACACATGAACCGAAAATTTTAATAAAATAAAATTGTTCATTTGAAACCGGCTCTTAAGTTTTTAAAGAACGTTCACGGGAATATAAAGAGGGGTATTCCAAAATTATAAAATCCCTACCTCGTCGATCGTCGCGCGCGGGCGTCCTTCGCGGAAAGGATCGTCGTGGAAGAGAGGGATCGTCGCGTCGTCGCGGGGAGGCGTCGCGTCTTCGCGGAATCCGGCGTTGAGTCGGCGAGCTCAACGAACCAAGAACAACAGATTTAAATTATTAATATTTAAATCTGTGTTTTCGTTAAAAACCAAAAGAAAGGAACTTTTGAGAGGAAATCCGAAATCACTCACCTCAAACGGTCGGTGATCGGAGATCGGAGCGTGGAAGAACGTCACGGACGGAAGCGTAGTCGATATCCGGGTTCGGCGTTCTTCGCGTTCTTCGTGTTCTTCGTGTTCTTCGCGAGGGAGAAGAAGAACAAGAATCCTCTCAAACCTTCTCCAAAGATTTGGGTTGGTCTTATTTTATTAATATGCCAACACACGAAACAGGTTAAGAAACGATTGAATTAATTCGTTGAATTAATTCAACGAAAGAAACATGTCATTTAATTCACGACAGAAACAGCCCATTCAATTCACGAGAGAAACAGCCCAATTAAATGGTCTGTTAAGAATTTAGAAAATGCGTCGGTTGACTTTCATTAAGACGGGTTTTCACGGGTGCGTTTCTTAGCGGAAAGAAACGGCGGAGCTCGTGCGGGCCCCACCTCAGAAATATCCTACCAAGGGGGTAGGATATTTCCGGATAGCATCCTATCCAGTTCAACACAGTTCAAGCCGCCTTTAAGTGGCTTCAAGTGGCTTCCAAGTGGCTTAAGTGAAATAAAATAAAGTTGTCGCAAAATTATTTTATTTCTTAACTTTAAGCCCAAAAATTAAAAACCACACCCGAGCAAACGCAACTCCGGAAGAGGCATTTCTAAGCGAATACCGGCGCTGTGATTTCATCGGTGCCCTCAGAATTCAATTCCGGGCACCGGTTCAAAAGTTAGACAAACCCGCTCGTCCGTTCACTGAACGTACCCGAGCCAAACTTCGGAAAATGATTCCGGGCACACCGGGCCTTGGAATCAGGTGCCGTCAGAAACTGCGCTCTTGTAAAATTCCAAAGAAAATTAAGAAAAAACTTTCCTTGAAATTTACGGGTCTTTACAGATACTCCCACAATCCACCAAAATCCAAAACATAGGATCACAACAGATCATCCAGAATATGAATAGTCTGCTCAGACCGATTTTCAGTCTGAGGATGATTGGATGTACTCAAAATAACATGTGATCCAAAAGGGTTCTGAATCCCCTACTAGAATTGTGATGTGAAATTAGTATCTCTATCTAAAACTATACTCCTTAGAACATTGTGCTGTTGAACTACATTGTGCGTGTAAAGAATACCCTTACCATCAACTATGAAGTTCTCCCTAATAGGAAAGAAGTGGTCTACCTTCTTCAGTCAATCCAAAATCATCCATACATCATCATTTTTATAGAATTTCCTTGGTAAAATTGTCACAAAATCCATAGTGACATTATCCCATTTCTACTTAGAAATTGGAAAAGGATGCAAAAGACTAGTTGGCCTCTGATGCTTAGATTTGACATGCTGACAAGGGAAAAATATCTCCACAAAGCATGCTACCTCCTTCTTCATTCTTGAGCACTAATACTCTCTACGGAGATCATGACACATCTTTTGTCAAAGTGGGATATACCTCTCATTTAGAAGCTTGAAACTATTTCATAAACTCCTCGCTTAAACCTATAGGAACTCATACTCATCCACAAGAAGGAAGAGATTTTTCATAGATACGATACCATCCAAATGATGTCTCTCCACGATATAATTTTCCTCTAAAATCTAATCCATATGGATTATATTTTTTCTATGCCTTGATCTGTTCATGAAGCACATGTATAATGGATGTCAAAGTCAAATTTACTCGTCCTTCAGAATCCTAAACATCATGATTCATATATGCAAAGAGGGATATAAACTACCACTAATCATAATATTATTGTACTTCTTATTTATGAATATTTAGACTCAAGGCATCAATAATGAAGTTTCCCATTCCCTATATATAAGTCATCTTAATGTGAAAATACTATAGATACGCAACCCACCTCCTCTTCCAATGATTCTTGATTTGCTATGAAAATATGTACCTAATGATTTTTTTGTCTACGTATACCACAGAACACTCAAAAATGATATAATTACTCTAGTATATCAGGTAATTTACTATTACATCTAACTCCAAATCAGGAGTTGGGTAATTCTTACCATTTAGTGTCAGCTTTCTGAAGCCATATATAATAACTCAATCCTCCTGCATCATAAATGCTCCAAGTTATACTCTGGAAGCATTACAATACCTATTATAGGATTTACCCAGCATAGGTAAAGTGAGTATTTTTTCTGAGGTTAGTCTTCCTTTCATCTCTTTAAAAACTCTCCACCAAGCATGAGACTAAGAAAACATCAACCCCCTTATCGGTCATCCCAATCATCAGTGCTTTCAGATGGTAAAATTCATAGATAAAGAACTGATAATAAACTACTAACCCCAGAAAATATTATATTTAAATAAATTAATGGTTGGATCCCAAGATACCATGACTCCAAACTTTTCTGGGTCTACTGACACACCTTCCTCTAACATGACATGGCCCATGGAGTGGATTTTTTTAATCTAGAAGCTACATTTTATTATCTTGGAATAAATCCAATACTCACTCAATATACTTAGGATGTTGTAGATATGTTTGGAATGAACATTTATTTACTAAAAGCAAAATAATATTTAATCTATAAAAACCACCAAAAACTAGTCTAGAAAATAATCAATGATTTGATTCATCAAGGCCATCAATATTGATAGTGCATTAATCAACCCAAAAAGAATCACTATGAACTCTTGCAAGACATACCTAATCCAAAAAGCATTCTGAGTTACGTTTAATGGTTTCATGCTAAACTGGTCGTATTAAGATCTCGAATTGATCCTATAATAGATCTTATCACCTCTCATCTGATCTATGATTTCATTAATGTGAGGAAGTGGATAGTGGTTCTTGATCATCATCTGGTTCAATATTCGATAATATACACATAAGCACAATGACCCATCGGTATTCTTGGTGAAGATAACTAGAGAACCCCTAGGAGATGTACTAGTCTATATGAAAACTTTAGCTTCCATATCTTCCAATTGATCCTTAAACAATAAAATATCTACTATTTCCATTCTATAAGGTGGGATATAAACTGGCTCTACACTCAACACCGACTCAATCATGAATTCATTTTGTAAAATGACAGGTAATCCATCAAAATCATCATAGAAAATGTCTTGAAATTATATTACTCTTGGAGGAAATGAATCATGATTTATTAAAACATAATCTAGATATATATCAGCTTTTTGATATGTGAGATTATTCAATCTTCACTGAATTGGTCCTTCACTATGAACTTGAAGTTCCCACTATCTCTAGTGAAAATAGATTCCTCCTTCTAGAGATAGAAAAGTTCCCTTCCTCCATTAATAATTGACATGTTCTTTGTATAAAAATAACAAATAAAAACCAAGAATCAAATTACAAAAATAATTTCTAGCACAAATGGTTCCCAAGAGAAATGTTAACCACCAATATCTAGAGAACATTCCTTTCAACAACTAATATTCTATGAATGCACTCCCAATGGTGTATCGATAGTGAAAACCCCATATAATATTTCTATATTAAATCTAAAACATTTTATAAAATTGAAAATAAAAATATGTGATTCTCCTGTATCAATCAAAATAAATTAAAAGGCATAAGATACAAGAATTGTACTTCTAAAAGTAGACGGTCCCACATACACACTTGTCGGAGTTGTCTGTATAACATGCAGTTGACCAGAACCCATGCCATGGGTTTCAACATGAAACCCCTAAGTTATTCCCTCAACCAGGTACTACCACTTCAACACTGAAGTAACACATCCCATACCTCGAAAATATCATCATGTGGACCTCCAGTTACCTATCCACTGAGAATTACCTGAGTGATTCTCAGACTCTGATACTTCTCATAATCCCCTTCCATTTTTATACTACACGACCAAACAAAAAACTCTATAGGTTCTCCATCATTCTTCAAAAAAGAGACTCCATAGTGGGTTATATACATTAGGCGATTTGTAGCCCATATTTCCATAATTATAGAACTTAAATGGAACATTTTCTGGAGATGGCTACCCACTATCTCATCTATTTTGAACGTTTTTTCCTCAGAAAAAATATCATAGCGACATTTCCTTCCACTAGAATATGAGTTCATGGTTCGCCTTACTGAAATAGCCTAGACACTTTCCAGGGTCTCTTGTAGATTCCATTTCATGTTGAGTGCCTCATTTATAAAATCTATAAAACTACTTACAAAGAAAATGATCATCTTAGACCAATTTATATAGTTAAAACCATCATGAAAACATCTCACCCTAAGGATCTCATCAACTACTAAAAATTGTGAAAAGTGATATAGGTTGGTGAAATGTTCAGACTATTCAAAAAAAGAAATTCCCTCTTATGTCAAGTGAATGAACTCATGATCCTTATCATACCTCAAAATCTCCAGATAAAAATGTCTCAAGAACTTAAACTAGAATTATTTCTAATATAACTCATATAATTACCCATCCACCTCTAGAATATCCCACCAATAATTTCCAGGTCCACACATCACATGTAAAACAAGCTTCACCCACATTTTTGTGGGTGTATTAAGCAGCATAATGATCATCCTCACTAACTTGATTTGAAACATGGTATCTTAGGGTTCTCCCTCCCTAGTGAATATAAGAAATTGATGCAGTTGGAGATCTCTCATCATATCATACTTTGAAGGCATGGTGCAAACAATATTTCTTTCCATGGATCACATGACCATCAAAAAATACCATGAAGCTGAAAATTGAATGATTCTCAAAAACTATAGAAATATCTAGTTTAGATACATTAGGATAGTTCTTATTTCCACTCTCCTAATACTCAACTCGAAGTTGATGAGGAGGAATTTTATCTAAAAGGCAAACACACTCCTTATAACTCTAGCTATAAACCTGGTAAATCATCATTAGGAGACAACAACAGAGAACCACTATTCAATGTATCTATAAACAGTGATTATAAGTGTTTTATCATGGAATATAAATACATTTATTTAATTTATTAGATATAAAATGTATCTTATATCATATTTCCAACAAGAATGTATACAAGACATGTGATAAATATGTATGAAAAATGAATGTAAATATATCCATATATTCTTATAATGATGCATGAATACACATGTTTCACCATACATGGCCATGAGTAGAATACCCAAGAACCAATAACATCAAAAAATAATAACCTCACACAAAAGGTGAATCATCCAAGGTGAAATAACATCAATAGTAATATGGAAACTATATAAACTGAAATCCCATACCTGGGCACTCAAATACCCCCTAAATGGTCTTACTACTCCCACGAACAATCTCATTACCAGAACACGAAACATATTAATCTCTTTTATAAATTACCCAAATAGTAAAGAAAGAAAAAATAAACATTTTGTGCCCTGATACCACTTTGTAATGTCCCATGTTCTAGTACGCTCTCACATGGATGACATGGGTTAGTAACAAAACCACAAAGGAACCTCATTGTATGTCAGAGGCTACTAACCAGTAGCAGGGTGTGATAAGTAATATAGGGAGACTATACCCCCTTGCTATAAATTTACATCTCAATGGAATATAAATAATATAAATCATATTTGAGTAGTGGAAAGAATAGAAACAGTTCAATATAGAGGAAACCGAAAAAAATATCCAACTGAATAATCCAATAAATAATAATTGAATATTGTAATGATATAATGAAATATAATTAAATTTTATACTATAAGTAATAAATATAAAAAAATTATCATTTTTAAATTAAGACTCAAAAATCCATGATCGCAAACCCCATGTTACACTGGTCTCTAAACACTAACCCATAGAGTAAGAAACAATCAATAGTAAGGTAATTCTCCCTTCTCAAAATCTACATCCATGTAATCTGTTTGGGAACCAAATGGAGGACTGAATAGTGTGTGATTATAGATTAGTAGTTTTACACCACTATTTACAAATATAACTAGTATGATAACAAGTTCATGGAATAATGAAATAAATAGTATTATTAATTAATTAAATAATTAAATTAATACAACTTTAGCATACTTCAAAACCAATCCAAAATATCTCAGAGCATGTTTCAAAACCAAGTCAACCGTAACCATATATCCGTGATATAACATAACCTAATTTGAAAACATGCCATAATAGCTTTGATCATTTATGAAAACCATGTCAACCATAATCATATATTCATGGTACAAGAAAAATAGAACGAGGTCAAAACCAACTATATAAAAATTTCAACAACAAATCCTGGCCATGCCAGGTATATATGAATTTATATATAAATCATATCCAAGCCCAATGTATGATAATTACAAAATTTATCAATCCCAATATAGGTTTATAAACATTATTACATATCTCAGGGTCAACAATGGTATATAAGTATTACAAAATTTCTCAGGGATAATATCATTGTATAAGAATTACATCATTTATCAATAAGCATAATATCAAGGATATCACATTATCATATCATAATGATCAATCGTTTATTATGAAAATTATGTTCTATCTTTAAATTAAAAATTACCATTATCATTTTCTCATTAACCAATAAAATACGAGTCATTACAATATTCCATCCAAGATATGGTTAATATGTATGAATAACTCACCCAAAACTCATGTTATGATAAAAACACTTTAATACACTAATCATTTCATTTATATCCAAGGTTTAGCTCACAAGAATGGTAACCATAATCCAAGACAATAACCAATCAAATCCAAATGGATTAAATGGAATAATACAACTCATAATTTTATTAGTTCAAGCACAATATACATTGGTGAAATTAGAATATTGCAGAAAATTTGAAATTAAAAATGCATTGGGTTTTGGTTTAGACACCCTGTCATTAACTAAATATCATCCAATGCTTACAGCAGGATTCACCAATATGAATAAAGGCATAGATAATCACAATAAGGATCCTAGATCATAACTGATCAAGATCAAAGCCCACAATGATCAAGGTCAATATATTACAACAAAACATCTAGAGAACAATGGGAGAGAAAGTAAACATAAACTGAATAATATACTAAGGAATGATCACCCAAATGGGGCATCCAGAATGGGGGATGGAATTCCAAAATATCTAGGGATATTCTCTTGGTGTTATAGTAGAGTGATTCATGTGAGGTGAATGGTAAATTATATACAAAACACCCTTTTAAAGTGTTTCTTGGAAAATTCCATTATGTGTAACTATTTTACACATTGTGTATTTATTTTTAGAGGGATACTATGGAAAACCAATCACCTCAGGATAATATTTATCGTGATTTAATTTTATATAACGTGTAATTTAATGGCATGTTGTGTATTCTTTTCATGTCATGAATCATTTCATGGTATTAACCCTTCATGACATGTGTGTGATTGAATTCACACATCGTATAATACATTTACATGATGTTTAAATGTTATATATATATATTTCTCATCCTAGTTTCCTAAAAATGATTTGAAACACCAAAAAATAATTACTATGCTTGGAAAACCCCTTATAACCCATTTAACATGTTTATACATAGACATCATTAATCAAACCACTATATATCCCTAAAATTTATGTCATTTTCCCCATCAAAGAATCTTGGTCTCCAAACAAGACTTGGACACCAAGGCTCAAATGAAAAATTGAAAGAGGTATGCACATAAAAAAGATATGATCATACGTAAATTATTACCTATACACTACTTCTTTACACATTCAGGGGATGCATAACATTATATAACATTGGCGGTGGGATACTAGTATATCTCACACCTTGTTTGGGATACCATTTTTAACCAGAACGACATCATGAATGCATGCCATTTTTACCTAGAAATACTTATTGACTACATATAGGGGTAAAAGGATTGATAAATTCTATGGATTCTTGAATTTTTGTACATTTATAGAAATGGGAGTAGGTGACCTAAATTATTCTCATTATTCTAGTGGGGATATCTTTTGAGCTTTTGGTCATTTTTATAGCATGTTGAATATGTATACTGCACTGTTTCAAATGTATTCTTAGTTTGTATAGTATGAAATAATAATTATTATATAAATTGATATGGTTTTTACTAGTTTATTATATATATATGATTTACTCTTACAATAGTTATTATTTAGTATTCTTACATAGTTTATTTATATTATGATATTGTTGTGCTTCACTAAGATCGTGAGGGAATAGTCTCGGGATCATACCATTTTAGTCTATCTATTCAAGTTGATAGCCTCTATCGTATGGGGAGGCATCCATAAAACAATGTGGATGATTAGGATTTTTACTTATGAGTGAAATAGATCTGATATGTAACAATATAAAACTTATCAACATAAATAGCTTCATAGCATCAAACATGCCTCAACAAAACAATATTGAGATAAAGAACCCTTAATTTATGTTTAAATTGATTTATAAGACCTATGTACTCATGTAAAATAATTTTACATTTATTTTAGTTGTATAAAATAAATATTTAATTACTTATAATTTCATATAAGATCAACCTATAACATTTAAGCAACCATTTTTTAATAATTGTTTATCAAAATCATTATTTTTGAGTGATAACAATATCATTTATCAAATATAACTATGTTAACCTATCATGGTCACTGAACAATTATAATTTTTACATCTCATACAGAATATTAACCATGTTAAAATTATAAAAATTTATCATTTTACACAATTTTATAAAAATCCAAATAAATTGGTGATGAAAAATGAACTACATAACTTTTTGGAGTCATTTTTCCGGACATACACATGAATGATGTTTCCACTTTTTAAAGGTTGGAATGAAAGAACGTTAAAAAAATATATTCACATTTATAGAATTATTAATATTTCATAAATACAATATATATTAATTAAATATATGTTCTTTTCTCCCTATATAAATCATATATGAAAAATGAACCACATCACTTCGTGGAGGCGGTAGTCCACATGTATTCACAAGTGATGTTATCATTTTCTAACAGATGGTATGGTAAGATGGTATATAAGGTATTATAATTTTAGACGTATAATTATATCATAAATAACTTAGATAAAAATTTAATCCCTTATAATATCTAAAAATAAAATACTATGATGGAAAATGAATCGTATTTCTATATGGATGCGATAATCGACACATATGCACTAGCTATAATTTCACTTCCCATTTGAGGGAAAGGAGGTAGGAAATTATTATTAAATCATCATAATAAAATATAAATATTTTCATGAAGTTGGATTAATAATTTTAATGAAGATAAAATATTTTTTGAGATGATGGAAAAAGAAATTAAATTGAAAGAGCTCGGTTAATATTTATTTATCTTCTTTGAGAAAACTCCTTTTCATTACACCTTAATCATTAAAATATGGTTATAAGATGAATAAAAAGGATCCATGATTTATAAAGGTAATCTATAATGTTTTTGGGTAATTATTTTTAATATAGATGGGTCAAATTATGTGAATAAAGGAGGAGGAGAGGTTCTCCTTTATAAGTTAGGGGAGGGATACACATGAAATTGATTAAAATATTTCAATAATATAAGATCACATTTATGTGATAGTCAATAAAATGTAAAATAAATCTTATTTAGGAAAAAAAATAGTTAAAATATCCTCCAAAATTAATAATTATACATTATTATTTTCCATTATTACCCTTATATATTATTTTAACCCTGATGTAAACTTTTAATCATAACATTAATAATAAATTCTTACTACTTTTACTATTCATTATGACAAAAAATTATTTTCAACCTATTATATAATTTTTTTATGATGATTAAATTTTTTTAACCATTGTAGAAGATTTAATTTCTATAAGTGGAAGAAATTATATTTAAAATAAGTGCAAAAAAAATGAAAAATAGTTTTTTTTCTTCTGAAAAATTTATTTTTAGCATAAAACTAGATTTCTTCATATTCCATTCTTATTAAAACCATAAAATAAATAATAATTTTTTTATTCAAAATATAATATATAAATTTAATTAATATAAGTAATAATTTTTTATTTAACCAAATAAATTAATAAAGAAACACATTTTGCACATAAAAATAGTTTTAGGAAAAATATGTTTTAAGCCCTAAAATGACCTCATACTAAAAAATAGATAATATTGATTTCTATTTAATTAATTATATTATTTATAATTAATGGAATTTTGTTTTAATTTGAAATCAAATCCAAATCATATTTGTTCTTTTAGCTTAATTGATTTAATGAAAATGAAAAGAATTTTTTTAAAAATCTATATTCTTCATTATTCAGGAAAAAATAAATCTTTTTATAAAAAACTAAAAAAATTAACCTAAAATAATATTTAAATTATTATTGCAAAAAAATTTCTTAATTTCCACAAATAAAATTTCCCAAATTGGTGTATGTTAATTATAATTTCCAATCACAAAATTGAAGAAAATCCATTTTTTAAGAAAACCCATTTTTAAAGCATAAAATGTGTTTACTGAAAATTAAGTGCATATTTTATATTAATTAATAAATAAATTTTAATATTATAGAAAAAAATACACATATTTTTCATAATGTGGTTGTTATTATTCATATACCAGTTTAATGGATATATTAAAATGTCTACATTTAAATTAAACTTTTATAGTATATTGAAATTCTCTTAAGACTTTGTGTTTCGTGTGAAGAATTCTATCAAGAGAGTAATATTTATTATGAAATTGTGCTATTTTATAATGTGTGGAAATCTTAAGGGATACGATATTGTGTTGTATCTACTGAGAAGGAAGGTAAAATAATTATTTTAAATAACATGGAGAAAATAACCCTTTCTTGGACAAAATAATCACATTCATACAATCCTTTGAACACTACATACCACAAGCCTCATTATGTGAAGGTAAATTAGGTAGTGGTGAATACACCCAAAGTCATGTGGGGTAACCTGTAGTTGGGTATTTATATTCTACATATTTTGATTCTGATGTATTTTTATATGAACTTTGATTATAACCCTATTAAAAACTGTATCTTCGTTAGAGAGCTAGAAATTTTATTTCATGTGGTCAGTAAGAGGGATCCTTTTAACCACCGAGTAAGATAACTATTGGATTTCTATAAGGATGAGGCCATAAATATAAAGGTATTTTGAGATGAATGGGATTAATATGTGGAAACCATAGATATATGATAATTACCTTAAATGTGTTCTTTTCTATAATTCTAAATTAACCCAACGTGTCTGATTTTGATCTTTGTATAGAGAATGAAGGACATAGGGAATTCAATGATTCTCCCAGATATAAATTGTTAGGAAATATAAATAGGGATCAAATTGAAATGGGTATCCCAATAGAGGGTAATCTATTTCTGGAATTCATGGAATGGAAGGATGTGGTGATGGTGTTTGCACTTGCTTCCCCCCCATCCCATCCTAAATAGATTTTAACACAGAAAAAAGAATCATTATATGAACTCTGTCATCAATATAATTATATGATATTGTCTATATGTGTTAAAATGGATAATACACGTCATTATTTATAATTAACCCTTATGTTTCATCTAAGGGTGTATGTTGATTCTATATTTATTTTTGATTATACTATCTATTTTTTTAAACATATCGACATTCACACCCAGTATGACGGATTAAAATTATAGGATATCAAATGTTTCCTCCCTATCTAGTGGAAAGATGATAACTGTAAATATAGAAGGAGATATATAAATACCTTCAGAAATATTATCCATCATCATCATAGAGGATACACTCCCTCAAATTTATTCTATGACTATTAAGTGGGAAACACAGATGGTTGAAGAAGATGTCTTAGAGTTTTAAGTGGGATCTTTGACATCCATGTAGAAAGAACCATGGGTTAAAATTTTAGAGAACTAGACCAGGGTACCATCTAACCCAACTCCACACCTAGTCCATCATATGAATTCAAGTAATAATTGATCCCCATGTGTTAAAAACTAGTGTATGGGAATCAATGAAGCACCCTAGTAATGATTTCACAGAAATACAATGATATAAATTAGCAGTGTAAATGAATATAATAAAACATAAAACAAGAGATAAGAATTACTACCCATCACATAAAAGTTGTACAACTAACACAAAGTGAAACAATTATGGAAGAGGATACAGATAAATCTGAATCATAAAAATAATCTGGGTCAAATGACTAATACAAAGTCAAAAATAAATGGAAATCAGAAATAATATCCAATAAACCTCTGTGTGATGGACCCCATACAACCACACATCTCCCCTAAATAGAAAATATAAATAATACAACTGGAACAAACCTCAAACAATAAAATATAGGTGTGAGATAAATATCATGGTAATTCACTACCTCCTAAATATAAATAGTCACTTTCATATCACATCTTAAAAAATATAGTTGGAAATATTGTATAAAAACAATCTTTTATATATATTTACAAAAAGAAACAACAACACACCAGATGTTAGATAATGATCATTTTCTTGGATTTTCATTTAATAAAAGAAGACTTGTACAAAATAATATTTTCTATTTTCAACCCCATGGAATACCACCAATTCAAATTACCACTTTAAAAACCATTTCACAAAACAATGCTCATTGAAACATAGATTTCCAAACTCACATATGGTTTCCAATTTCAAAATATTTTTCCAAAAGAAAATTGAAAATCCTTTTGTAATTTATTTATGATTTTCGGCCTAAGACCTTATCTTCAAATCTTGTGTACTATCTGAGTTTCAAAAAAAAAAGAAACATACATTTTTCCATTAAAAACTTGTTTTTTTCTAAAATAACATTATATATTTAAATTTTTAAATCATATAAACACTTTTTGAAAAAACATAAAAGAATATTAAAACCATACATTCTATTTACTTCCTTTAAAATCATTCATAAACCACTTTAGAATATTTGAAAAATACCACACACAAAGAAGTAAGAAATCACACAGTCCGATAGTTCTAGTTATTGTCACACAAAAATGAATGATAAACAACAATAATGTTGGTTCCAAGTAAAAATATGTGAAATAGGGGATACAGTAGAAGCTTAAGTATAAATCCACTAAACATTCCTAAACTGGATCCTAATTTCATGAAATTTTTTCCTACAACTATTGTAATAAAGTACATGTATTGATGATAATGAAATGAGTTAGAAACTAATAAACTTGTGATGTATCTATAAATCCCCTCAACCATGGGATTTAAAAGATATATGGAACACCATCATCAATGAGATTAAAGAAGTTTTCTAGCATAGAGCCCTGCCACTTCTTCCAGTTAATGCATATCTATGCAGACCAAAAACATTACCTAGTCAACCCAATAACTATACTAGATATTTTATTCACATATGTCACCTAATATCAACATAGGACTCCTATGATGAGTCAAATATAGAATATTACAATTAGTCATTCCAAAAATAAAATATAATGAATTTTAAATAACTCACGCATCCCCTAAAACACCCTAAACATTTTCCCAAACCATATTAAATCTAATTATCATAAGAAGTCACATCAAAATAGATGATCCCCTCTTAAGATTACATGTCACCATAGGTATAAAAACTTTTACATGGGGCTAAATAGTGTCTCTAATTTTTAAAAAAAAATATATTTTTCATAAAATTCCAAACATAAATTTTCAATAACATGATTGAAATTCTAAAAAACCACTCCATTTTCAAAATCCATCTCAATCTACACTTGAGAATAATTTCTTATCATAACATATTTCATATTAAAATAATAATTGACACTTCTCATTTATATCTCATATTAAATTAGTCAAATCCACCAATGAGTTTCAATGTATAATTAACATGGGATAACACCCCCATATTGAAACCAACGAACCCATTTTCAATATCTTAGACCTTTCAAACACACCAAATAGACGATTTAGAAAAAAACAAGGTTTATATACATATAAAATATAACAAAAAAGGATTAAAACCCCATTTTACGATGTGAAATACCAATTCAAAAATTTTGAAACACTTTTATGAAATCTTACAATTGGTTTCAAAAATATTTATTAGATGAAAAATATTAAAGTCATCAATCTGTTCTCATCGTCACTTTTAAAAATAGGGAATTCATTAAAATATATTTATGTATTTTTTATACATGTATAATAGAATCACATTCAAAGCCAAGGGATAAAATTATTTGGAAAACCTCATCCATCCCTCATAGAAAAACGTATACACATATCATTAAAAAAGTAAACACATTAATAACAAAAATTATTCAATGGAATATAATATAAAGTGATGTTATAAACACCTACTTTGATTCAATAGAGAATAATTTGAATGTTTTCACCTTTGATAAAAAATTCCAAAACAAGATACAATAGTTCCTTTTTATGCATTTAATATTAAAATCCTTCATGATTAATGTCACCCTACTCTAATTTTAACACCCATGGAACCTAGGTTTCTTGGGAGAAACCATAATCAATATAAATTTGATGATATAGGAGATTAAGAGTCTTATAAGAGTTTACCAAGCGATAATCCACTTGATGCCAAGGGGAAAGGCCATTGAAAACGGTAGTGAAGGATGTCAGTAATCTCCCATAGAGACTCCTGGTCTGTTCAAATGATAGGGAGGAAAATTGAGGGTTTGAAAATTAAAATCAAGAATATAAAAATGTAGAAATTTAATTTTTATTGATTTTGGTTATGCCACATAGTTTTTTCACACAATTTACCAAATGGTGCATAATCTACCACCATAAAACCCCTCCCTTATATGGTTTACTCATGACCTAACATTGTTGGTAAAAATATGTTCGAACCATGAAATATGGTATTGTGAAATTATAGATATAATACACACACTTTTCATATAGTTTGTAGAATAATGTGTAGGGCATGTTCTGTAACATAGACTCACCAGAGGTCCCAAAGATATTGTCCTATGTTCCACACAGTCTTGATGAAAGTTGTTCACTTCTCATGTAACCTAATCCATTCACATTCAAAATTAAGAACATGTATGAGTTTTCTAGATTCATGTAAGTGTATTCATATGATTTCTTCCAAACCATTAATGAACATTGTATATAAAAGGTAAACCAAAAAAATTCCATGTTTCAGGATAAAACTCATCAAAAAATCAAAGCAACCCTTCACTACACAAAACCATATAAAAATAACACCATAATGACTCTAGTGGGGTTTTTAAAAAATTATTAATTCACCCAAAAACTTGTATAAAACTCTTTTAAATGAATCATTAAAAAATAATGGAATTATAATGTGATCCCAATCATAATATTATATAATAATATAAATAACTCTTTGAGATAGTGCACATATAGAAGAAAATGTTGTTAAATAGTGCTGAATACTACCAAATATTGTCAATTGAATAATTCCAAGTATTTTACCTCATAATTTTAAGGATGTTATCCTCTATTAAAAGTGTTTCCTTTTAAAGTTATTCATATTATATTCCATAATTTGGATAGAAAACATATTAAGACCATTCTTTTCAAAATAGAGGCAACATAATTCGTGAGGGATAGATCATGTCCTCCATAATATTATGATAGAAACACCATACTTCACAATAATAAACATGTGGAGTGACTATAGAAAATTCAATTAGGGATGTCTCTAAGGGTATAAAAAGTGATCCACATCGAGAATTTTTTTTGAGAAAATAATCTATTAGGATAGAAAAATATTGGTTGTCCGAAATTTATTGCGTTGTAGAGCATATACAAAATACACCTCATTAATTTTCAATATATTCAATTCATGGTATATGTTTATATCATTGATCTTAGTTTCTCTAAAATAGAAATATAGAGTATAAGAAAATGAAAATGTTACTTAAAAGTTTTAGTCATTTGGGCTAATCAATGATTTCTCGTTTCTATCCCATGTTATTAAAGCATTATTTTATTATAGGTATGTGGTTTCATCCCTATACTAATTGAGTGAGTTAGTCTTAAAGTATATTTTGGTTACTATAGTTGACACAGATTTAAACCAAGATACTTCCTTGTTTAGTTAAGATATCTGGTTAAAGGTGTATAAACACATTTACAAATTTTTACTCATACTAGCCAAACTAAATTGGGTGGACATTTTCACAGTCTCCATTATCTAATTACCCCTTGGGATTAAACGTATTTTTTTAAAACACAATCAATATTATCATGAATGATATAATACCTAAACCTGAGTGGGAGAGAAACTATAATTTGATATTATTATATTAATTTATGTACCCCATTTTATTGAACTCCAAGAGTCATTAATTAAAGAAAAATATTACTATGTAGAGATAGTGATTGAAAATTAATCCCTAGATGAAAATATGACAGACCTTTAAAAAAATATCCATTTACAATATAAGAAATTTTAAGAGATAATGAAAAGACATAAAAAGTAATTTTAGGAATCTTGGAAAGGGGAGGAGGATTTCACAACAAAGGTGACAGAATTTACTCCAAATATATATTGTAAAACTATCATGTAAATAAAACCATGAAAAGTGGATGATGTATTAAATTAATCACTTCATCAGCATCAAGTAGTAATTAATCATGACTTGTTTCAATCATTGTTTCAGCCTAAAATTTATTCTTATATTTTTACTTATGATATAGTTACTCTAAGAAATGGATGTTTGGTACCTTATAATAAATCAATGAATAAATTTATTTTTAAAATATTTTTTTATATCCATTAATATATTTATGAATTTCCTAAGAGAATGATATATCATGAGAATGTGGATGGGATGATGTATCAATTTTTTGACTTATTTTTAGGAAATAAATCTTTCTATATCTCTTAGTATAGATTATTTCATAATGATATAAAAAATTTAAAGAGTAACATAAAAATAAATTGAATCTTCTAGAATATGAAATGGAGAAAGATTGTATAAATATTGATTTAGCATACATGATTAAACAATATTGGTTGTTAATTAATCAATAATCATCTAGGATGTAGACTACTAGAAAAATATAGGAGGAACGTATGTATGGAACATGTGTTGTCACTATAATTTGAGGTTATTATATTAAATAAAATATTAAACATATTTGATTTACACTTTTATTTTTTTCACTTGAATGAATATAGGTAATCCATAAATGGAGAACACGTTCCACCACCATAAAAGATGGATGGTTTATTCAAATAATGTAATATAAAAAATTAAATTAAATTAAATCCATGATGTTTATTTGATGAAAGTAAAATGGTGTTTGTGAAGGGTTTGAGCACCCCAAAATCAAATAATTATAGGATTTGTATAGTTTACCTGAACTAATGTATATTGGGGATATATTGATTCTCTTAATTGTTTTACAAGATCTATAGATCAAGTTATCATATATTTTAAATTTTATATTGAAATTTTTTAGTCATTAATGATTTTTTCCATTTTCTATTTTATATTTTACTTGTTTACTTCTTTACAAATGGGTTGGGATTAAAAAATAAAGAAATGATTATTTCTCAGGATTCCATTTTTTAGTCTTCATCCTAATAATGTTTTTATATTTTTTACTCTCTATTATAGTTAATGTTCATTTATTTTTTCTAAACTCAAAATTTTTATGCTTGAGGTCATGCAACATTAACCAACTATGTATCTATTTTATTTTTATATATATTCGATCAAATTTTTTTCTTCTAGTTTATGTTCATTGAACATAGACTAAAATGGAATTTCTTTTCCAATGAAAAAGAAAAAAAACCATAGGTGAATCATGAACGATATATTTTCAATAAAATTCTCAGGGGGGTGTTCATGTATTTTAAGGTCATAGGGGTAGACCATTTGGGGGGTATGAAATTTATGGACACAAAAAATTGAATAAAAGTGAACATGTAATTAAATATCACAAATATTAGAGAAAAATTATTGTTTCTTAGAACAAGGTCAAAAAATATCATTAATAACGGTTCATGTTAAGATATAAACATCCTTTATTAATAACAGTTCATGTTAAGATATAAATATCCTTTCTCTAATGTTTCACATTGTTTATGATCATGTGACGTGGAACTAAATTATGGGTGTGGGGGTTCACTTATCTTGTAAGAATGATGTTGACCTTATATGAGTAAAGAAAAATTATTTTAATATACAACCTATAAAGAGGATAATTTAATATCAATTTCATGTAAATTTACTTTGATAATGTGATAACCAAATAAATAATTGAGAAATAAAAAATAATTTCAATTATTTGACCACAAAAATATCTGATGATATAAATCATAGCTTGAAAATTTTTTATAGGATACGTTGAGATTATTATGGACAGGTAATGATGACTACTAAACATGTATGAAGGATGGGTACATCAATTTACCATTATTAATTGTATCAAGGATGACCTTTGACAATGTTTGAATGAAATGCGCTTCAATAATATTGTTAAACAAGTATGTGTTTGTAGAATATTTTCCTAGGGATAAATATGAGAGCTTCGAAAGGTATTAGTGGGCTGAATATGTGGGTAGTTTATTAATAACATAGAAAATTGGGTTCTTTTATATGAGACATACTTGTTACTAATATCCATGAGGGGTTTATAGAGATCCTGATATTCCAAATATAATGTTTGACATGTGGATGAAAAACATATAAAGTGATTTAGATTTTGTTAAATTTAATATAAACAAGTATAATTGATATAATGCAATGATAATTTATTTGAAATTTGTACCCCAGTATATAGAATTTGACTTAAAACTCAACAAGGCATGGTAATAACATAACACCAGGGGGTGAAGGAAAAAATGATGAAGTGGATGAGTGCTTGTAACATAGAATTGAATCCGAGATTAAAGAATCACTATGTATCATATGATTATATAAATTATTCCACACATAGTTATGTATGTATACAATGACATGAGTGAAAAAGTATGAATTAAAAGAAAAAAAATCAATATTTGATATGATTAAATGATATGGAGTGAAGGGTTACCTAAGTGTGTGAGTAAGAGTCCAACTATATCATGAATTGTTTAGGAATCAAGTACTATGGTGAAAAGGGATTTGATATAGAGATAATTATTGTACTCGAGCTTAGGATAAAGGCCTTGGGATTCACTATATATACTATTGTAATTGGAATAAATCCATATATAGTTCTAAAAAAAGATGAAACATACGAGTGTTTGTCTATGGGAAGAATCCCAATATGAAATGAAGTGGTCAAAAATAATATTATCATAGATAATTGGAAAAATAAAATGTAACAGAATCATTTGGTGAGGCCTAGGATAAGATATCTTTCCATCTCTATGTATCTTGTGGTAACATTAATAAATACACACATAGTACTATAAAAGGTTTTTTTTTATAATATTTATACACCTTAATATTTTAAATTGATTTTATCATAACATCCATTAAATATAAATATAATTTATTTAATTTTATTAATACAGTTATTACATAAAAAATTCATGTAGTTTGTGGTCTTGTGGAAGAGACCTCTCTAATAAGTTTATGGTTATGTGGGGTGAACCACATATCATATAGTTAAATTTAATTTGAAATATACCATTCTCCATATAGGTGAAGGTCAGTTTTTCAGGATCTATTGTCATACCATTTAGTGTATAATGATAAGGATGTGAAAATCAAACATCAATATTTTTTAAAACGTATCTTTATATAATTTAAGCATTTATGAGAGGTTTTATATTCTTTCTATCTTAACCAATATGGGAGTATGATCTATTAGATTATACCTTATACATGTTATGTGATCCATACATTTCTATATCTAATTTTAGGTGTTTTATTCCTAGTATCATCAATCCACTTAACACCAACACCAGTTCACCTTGAAAAAATGTGTATATCCTTACATTCTTATTGAACAATTTGGTTTACTGATTAGGGTTTTTTTCAAGTTTATGTAATTCTAAAAAAAAGTCCCCTAAAAATATTTCACCTCATCAAGATACATTTTTATTGTTCATCCCCTGTTAGTGGATAAATACTTTATTTTTTAAGTGAGTGTAATTAAACCTTAATTTGAAAACTACTTTGGTCCCAATTAGTAGTGAATAAGAGAATTATTGTTTGAAAATAAGTTTTTTTGTGTGATAATCCCAATAATATTTAAAATGTTTATAGTGTTATGAATTCATGTATATATATATATTATGTATTATATTTAATAAAATAGTATTGGAGGACTCTATTTGTCTATTTGTATTTCATGTATCATAGGGATTGATTAGATCCAATGTTTTATTTTAAATTTCATTTCATCATCTAAACTATAAAAAAATTATTCCATTATCCATAAGGATCTAGTGAAACTAATTTTTTTTCATGATATTTGATTTCACAAAGTTGATCCTAAATCTGATTATGATCACAAATTCGGGTACAAATTCAGCCAACATGGAAAATAAATTATTATGATTGATATTGATCTTGAGCTACCAGATTGTGGATGAAGGGTATGGACTAATGATAATTATAAATGGGATCATGATATTTATTCCCAAAGAAAATTGTAAATATTATTTTATATCATGTAACGAATCTGGAAATTAGTGAATGATGTTGGAAAGAACCTTAAATGAAGGGAACATCATTTTTAATTCTACACAATCATGAAATATATAGGTCTAAAAGTTTCAATTTCTATTGACTTGGTAAGAGATTTTTCTTCCTACTTGATTCACCAGATGTGACGTACAAACTTAATTCATAAATACGAGTGTATATTATCCTTTAATATACCTAAATAGGACCCCATCAAAGAATAATTTTAAATATTGTTCTTGGATTCATTCCATTACAGTTGATCAAATTTACTTCTCGTCAGCAAATATTCAGTTTCGTTATTCTATCCTAGGGTATAAATACAATTTTTTTAATAATTAAATATGGAATACACCCATTTTACTATTTCATCAGTTCATGGAGATATGTATGAAGCTCAAGTTAGGTCTTAATAAATATCATTTATTTACTAAACTTTATTAATGATGAATGGAATGAACACCCTCTAATATGAAATTTGAATGCTCATTTCATCTTGATCTAGGTTGGAGAGAGATATATACCAGATTTCTAATGAACCATAATGATCATTATATAGTTTTGAGATATATTATAACATTTTTTTGAGTAAAAGTACACCACCAA
Organism: Viscum album; assembly: GCA_963277665.1. Taxonomy (NCBI): domain Eukaryota; kingdom Viridiplantae; phylum Streptophyta; class Magnoliopsida; order Santalales; family Viscaceae; genus Viscum; species Viscum album. Next base: position 1,155,258,021 of record OY728135.1, read on the forward strand.
CTCTTGTATGAGGTAAAATAATGGAATCAATTCTTTTTTTGGGAAATATTTTCTATAATGATCCACATGATAACAAATTTAGAATCACCATTGATTTTTAGATGACTACCTAGTTTCTATAAGGAAAAATATAAATTTGGGATATAGATTGATATTATTCTTATTATTGGTACATTTTTTATAATAGATGAATGATTACAATAATTTCTTTTACTGGGGAAACATATATAACTTCCAAAGTTTCTTAGTTGATATTTGGATCCCACATCCCCTTTTTTATAATATTTCAGGATTCACCATCAATGTACGTTACCCATTATGGAGAATCATCATTTTTGTAGATTACTTTCTAGATGAGGAGATCTGTATCTAATGGTAATTTATCTAAGGAAGGTTGTTCTTCCAATAATATTTTCAAAGATTATCATTTTGATTGAGAGAGTGGGTTCTCTATACCCAACATGAGTATTAAATTTTGACTAATAAATCATTAATACAATGAGTTATGCATCAATATTTCCTACCATAAAAATGGTATTAAATATGTTTATGTAGTTTACATGGTAATTTCATTGATTACTTTATCATTTTAAAAGGATGCACCATTTCATGCCATAATAATATTGTTGAGTCTATATGAATGTAAGGTTAAAAATATATCCTTTAATATAAATAAATCATTTTTAGGTGACATAGATTATTTTTTTATTAGGGTTTCAAGATCATAAACATTCATGATTATTTTTATAAAGTCATAACTTTGTTATATCAAGTATAAGATATCATGGGGACTAAGCTACCGATAGAAACCCTAATAATTTTGGTTGACATTGGATGTTACGATCTAATTTTATTTTCATTTCTTTAGATAATTATCAATTTTTATTTTATTATCATATCCTTTGATGCATGACAAAAACCATGAAGCATTTTATTTTCGATGTATATATTACATCTAGTGATTCATTGATGGTATGCATTTTATTGAATGATCAAGATAGAATATTTAATATTAAAATATTGGAAGGATATATCATTGTCCACTTCACTGAGATGGTAGTTCCTTGACTTAATCTAAAACCAAGTTAGATGAAGGAAATTCCATCCAATTCATTTAAAGAAAGTTAAAAATAGTATAAAAGTATGATGAAAAAAAGTATGAAACCTATTTTATGATATATAATGAGTCCCAGGGATAACATTACAAAATTTTTGTTCATAAGAGGTTATCATATATATCAATTATTATTATCTATTTATGAGACATTATTTTTATAAAGATATTACACTCTGTATATGAGTATTACTCACTATTATTGATATAAAGGATTAAATATTCATATATAATGTGTATCTATAAGTTCAAAAAATTAAAATGAGTTAGTTTTTGGGGTGAATCATTCCCACTTGTGTGTGTTGGTGAAATTCTACATGTTAAGAATCCAAAGAAAATTACTTAATGAATGTAATTACATGTTGTATAATATTATAATATTTAGAATTGAATTTATTTTCCTTTATATTAATGATTTATTTGTCTTTAAAAATGAATAAAATAAAATATGTATTTCAAAAAAAATAATTTATTCCCATTTTATTAAAATAAATCATAAGAACTAGCCTAGTTAGCAGTTTATATTTATTGACCTAAGAACATATGATAAGTGTCTGAAAAAATAATAATGACATGTAGGACATGATTACTAAGTTATTTTTATAATTTGGGGTTTGTTCAAGAGGTTATACTTTTTATGGACCTAAGTTAAATTTTATGATGTTTTTAAAATTTAGTTAATCTCATTTATATCCATGAATGGTAGAGTATAATACTTATATAATTTAAAGTTACCCTCACCTCTCTCCCATGTTTCAAAGTAAAAATTTGAATTGAAGAAAAAATATATGATCAACTTCATTTTAGTAATCGATTCCATGTTGTTCCCATGATCAAATGGATGTCATAAAGCAGTACTTTATTGTGTACTAGCACATGGAAATTTCATAATATTGTACACAGAGTTATAATGTCTGTTTTGATGATCTATAAGGATTCATACTTGGATCCTTCGAGTTATGATGATTCAGTTATGAGAAGAGAATATTTATAATATTTCATACCATTGATGTTATATTTTGATTATTTTCTTCATATATGAATTTAGATTCATGCTATTTTTGATGTGAATCAATTAATTTCACATTGAATTAAGTTTCTTATGATATATTTAGTGTAACAAACCTCTATTTTCGTACATTATTTTTAAAAGAATGAGGCACATAGGCCTCTTTATTGAATAAAAAGTCCTCTTTTTTCATACATATATATTACATAAAAATAGATATATATTCATATTAAAACAAACCCATTACATAATCATATGGGTTTAGTGTCTTTGGAAACTTGGAAATAGAAAAATTCAGGTTCATAAAATGTCTACATCATCTCCTACATATTAATATTATCTACAACCCTTTTTAACATATCTAACATAATACATTTACTCATATCCAAGGAAAAATAAACAAATGAAAAAGGTGAGATCAAATGCTCATTAAGGGTAATAAATAGAGATATCAATCATAAATTAGACATAGGGGTATAATAATATAATCATAACATTTGAAGATTTGACCCTGCATATCAAAGATCATACACTTGGTCATATAATAAATTATAAAAATTTATAATACTCAAATTATAAAAGAATAACTTACAAATACAACATGGAACTATGGAAATAAAATAATCATAGAAAATAATTTCATTAGTCATCGAGGAAATATTCTAAGATTATAATAGTAGAATGGGTTCACTCCCAAAAACTATCCTATTAATCAAGGGTCACTCACAATACTATTATGGAAGACAAATTGTTTTACTGAACTGGTTTCACTTCTTATCCCAGTCCTATCTAAACAGAGTTTAATACCCATTACATTCATGTCTATCTCATGAGATATAAAATCCTTACCCAATGAATTAGAGGGATATGTTATAAAAAACTAGTATTTTCATACATGAATATAAAATCATTGAGATGAATATTCATCACATTTCACAAACACATTCCTAAGGTCTATAATAGTTTAGTTCATTTAGAGACTTGAAACACATTCTTCTAATCTGGTGAAAGATCTTAAAAATATCCCATAAGCTCTTACCATATATTACTAAAATTGAAAAACTTTCTTCATAACTCGAGGAATGTAAACATAATAAATGGTGAGGTCAGATTCCAAATAAGGGTTAACATGTATGATACATAAGTATAACATGAATATAAGGGTATAAAAATATGGTAAAAAAAATTAAGATCATATTATGCTTATATAAGATCGTATACATTAGCCCGGACATAAATATTGGTAGGACATTAGACATTAATCAAAATATAATAAAAGTAAATTATCAATGAGGTTATATTAATGGAAAAAGACATGGAAATTGTGGCATACACATAATCTTAGATTATTTCATGTCAATGATTCTTACAAATCAATTCATAGTATGTTAGGTATAGGTTAATCAACAATTTACCTACATCATGATTGGGATGGTCCCTAAAGTACCTTATAGTTTCTAGTTAAAAATGACCTCCTTTTTACCATCTTATTTTGGGATTAGGATGACCTCACGTGCACCATCTTTTCGTGGCCTAAGGATGACCTCCTGTGTACCCACTTTTTATGGGCTTACAATGGCCTCTTATATATCCTTTTGAGCTTATATAAAACTTATCATTAACCAGTACATTAGAGGGAGATATATTCCCCTCCCATAAAATCATAAAAACAATTCCTATGTGTGCCAAAATAATATAAATCCTTCATAATATCAGAACAGAATGACTGAAATGGGATTCATAACCATAATTCAATCATAATATAACCTGTGGAAAATAAATGAGTTTCATAAGCCTCATTCCATTTTAAACATAAACCATAATTAAAAATAATTGGAATATAAGCATTGAATCATAAACCTAGTATAACAAAAGTAATATCAAATAATGTTATCTTATATAGAAAATAATTTTGAGAGATCACTTGAAAACAATTTTTTGGGAAAATATCCTTTATGATTTGAAAACGTTTTCTTTTATGAAAATGAAATTTAAGTTTAAAAGAAAAAAATTATTTTAATTTAACCATTTAATATTGTAAATTAAAAATCATATAATTATTGATTCATGATGGTATAAAATTGTGTTCATGCCATATAAGTAAAAAAACATTCCATTGGTACGTTTTTTGGAAAAGTCACAAATTACATTTTTTGGAAAATGATAAAAATTATCCTTTATAAATATGTAGTAAAAATTAAAAAATAATTAGAAATGAATTTAAACATCCATATGAGAATGTTAAAATAATTTTAAAAAAAATTAAAACATGGTCACGGATGATAAATATTCCACAAAGGTGATTTAAAATGAAACAATCCTAAATATTTATGTGATTATGAAAATATATACTCATCACTTTAAAATCAGAAGAATCATATTCCCCATGAAATAATACAAATTATATGGATATGAAAATACCATAATAATATGTATATGACTCATAAATGACATCATGGTTTGTATATATACAATGTAGATTAATCAAGTAGTGTATAAGGCATGTGTCATATAGAAATAAAAGTGATACATAAATCCTTTACCTTAAGTCTTTAATTCCATAATATACATTAAAAAATTCTATATAAAAAATTTATTTTTATTATAAATACACCATATAACCATATTAATATATATAATACCATATATTATTTACGTATAACTTTCTATTACTCTCTTATTTACAATTCTATGTTAATGGTATGTTTTGGGAAATAATCATATGATATTTCATTCATGTTTTGACATGTTATCCTTGGTATTATTATATAGTTCATGATTTAATCATATATATAATGATAACCATGATATAGATATCATATATATATTCATTATATATTTATTCATAGTGATTAAAAAATTAGAGATAAGAAATAAAATACATCGTTCATGGAGACGATAGGTCGTACAAACATAAGAACAATGTTTTCATTCCCTTTACATATTAAAAAGAAAGAAAAGTATATGATTTATTATAATTAATGGATAATTTTTATGTTATATATATTGTATATATTTAAAAAAATTATCCATATTACCACCCATGATAAATTTATATGAAATATAACTCACATCTCATTTTAGAGACGGTAAGGCATACGTAAACAAATGCGACATTATCATTTACCATAATATTGGGTTTTAAAAAGGTAGATATGATATTATCATTCCAAAAGTATAATAATATTATTAATATAATATATCAACATTAAGCCCATCATAATTCCCACACATAAAGTTTAGTTGTGGAAAATTAATTGTATCGCTATGTTGAGATGGCAAATCATAAGTACACATGAGTGATGTGTTATCTTCTTGTTAGATAGGAAAATGGTTGTATAATGGTGTGTCAATTATCAAAATAAAATTTCAGAATACTTTGGATGATTAATTTATAATTTTATTATATATATCATATATTTAAAGGAGGTATATAATAGTAGGTAAAGAGAGTGATTGTTTATAGCTATTACATCTTCTTCAAAAGGAATCCACTAATGAACACCTTAACTCCACTAAAGAGGGTGTTATGAATAAAATAAGGACTCTAGAATTTGGGGAGAGATTATATGACGGTATTTGGTAAGATAAGTTCTAGACTAAATAGGTTTTTAAGTGTGAAGAAAAGAGAATAATGGAATACCTTTTATAGGAGAGGGGAGGGGCACTCATGAAATTTTTCAAAATATTAACTTAATACAAATTAATTTTAAAATAAAAATAGCTATAAATGAATTAATTTATAATATAGGGTGATTTTCCATCTTAAATAATTCATAAAATAAAAATTAAATATGTTTTGACTATTTTTTAATAATTATCTTTCATCTTTGACCATTACTTGACCCAATTAATTCATACTATAATACCATGTAATGTACACTTTGTTGGTTAATATAATTAATATTAAATTTTAAAAAAGAAATAAATGATACATTTATGGATTTTATATACCAATAAAAATCAATTTTAATAAATTTAAATTTTTATAAATTTGATATCATTTAATAATTTTTTTTAAATATCAATAATGTTAATTTTAGAAATATTTATCACTTGAGTTTTTAAAAATGTCATAAGAAAATAATATATTACATAAATATCTTTTTAATCATCACGAAAATTTAAAATGAATTTATAAAATTCGTGAATTACATTAATTATATCAAATTATATTAATTTTAATATTTTTAACATCATTTATTTGATTCTTCCATTAATTAATCAATTACTACATCATCACTGGGTCAGAATTTAAGGTAATTATTTATCAATAAAAATTATAAATAAATTACCATGATGTAGATAAATATATTATATTTATAAATACTATTTATTTTACAAAAATATCATTTATATAGCCCCATATAAAAAATATTTCTCTTGTTGAAAACAAAAGTCTGAAAAAATGGACTTTCATTTGAATATAAAATTATAGAGGTTATATTGTCATATAAAAACCATAAATTGTCTAAAAACTCATCCTTTAATGATTAGGGATGAAAAATAATCCTCCAATAAAATTACTAAAAGTGTTAGATTAATTATAGAATGTTTATAATATATTTTTTACCCTTAATTACAAAATTTATCCTTCGCCGTTGTAATACAAAATTACTAAAGTTACAATTCATTTTGGAAAAAAAATAATAGGGACATATTTAATAAATTTATAACTTCTAAAACCACATATACAAAAAAATTCAAAATTAATAACAAAAAAATTTAAAAATTAATGAAAAATTAATCTCGTTGATGGAACGAGAAAATGCGTTTTTAAATTAATAACCATCAAAAGATTGAATTTTTTTATATTCAAATTCAATGTGAAATTAATTCCAACAAACATAATTGGATTAAATGATAAAAAATTATCTAATTATACTTTAAAAATATTAAAATATGTAATTTAGCATTATAAATTATTTAGATAAAAAATTTATTTTCAATTAAAAATGCAATATATTTTTAACTATTCATCAAAAAATGAATCTTATCAAAAAAATACCAAAAATAAAAAAATGTAAATTTAGATAATCTTATTTAAAATAAAAAGGTTATTTGTTTCTCAAATAAAACGTATAAATTTGTAAAAAATAGATCTAAAATGTGTTCTCCATCAAAAGGCGACAAATATGCCTTTTAAAAAAATACTTCTTCTCTCCATAAAATTTGATATGTTCTGATATCATGTCTTGAAAATGTATAAAATGAATTTTAAACATTATGTTGAGTATATTATGTATATATATTTAATTAATATAATAAAATAATATAGGTTTATTATTAAATTATATAAAATACTTTTGTGCACATTTAAATAGTTTTTTAGAAAAACGTTTCCCTTTATTTTAGAAAGGGATTTACATCCACATATGATTAATAGTTCAAGGAATTTTATATACATGTGTAAACCATAATGTAATAATTTAGTTATTCATGTTTATATTTTCCATTCTAATGAATAGGTTATAGTTATCTTGTTTAAATAGTTACAATATTAAAACCATTATTCATAGAAATGTAGTGTTGTGTGTAACACAAGCTAAGCCGGTGTTGTGTGCAGTGCAAGAAAAAAATTATATAGCATGGAATGAATTCTATAAAATAAATAAATAATATAAAAAATATACTTCATTAAATTCTAAAGGGTTTACATTCTATCCCACTTAAAAAAATAATTTCACCTTTGATATTTTTCTAGGTTATAAAATGATTAATATTTTAAAGTTTCTTTTATAGAAATCCACATCGTAAAAACAAATACTAAAAATACTTTTAAAATGGACTTTTTAAAACATTATAGTTGCCCCATGTAACTCATAACTATGTTTCCACATAGTATAACATATATGAAATGTGAAAAGATTAAAATGGACAAGAAATATAGCTATTAAGTTCTGATGGAGAGTGATAGGGAACACAGTCAACAGAAAGTTAAAAATCATAAGGCCATAAATATACGATGATCTAAGGGACCATATGATTCATCATAATACAAGGAACTTGGATAATTTTTTTGGTTTCATGATCTTTTCATTATAGTTTAATCATTTTCATATGAAGAAATACATACATGATTACATTATATTTCATAAGCATATCAGATCCATTCATTGTTCCATGATTAATTTCATCTTAATATCTTATTACATGAAATGAAGGTAAATTTTTCTTTACTTAAGAAGTAATAGATCATTAGATTCATAAGATGATAGGTTATTCCATCTATCTTAACATTTCAACAAAAGGGTAACATAGGTTATCTAATTTTCATTAGTCCTCATATGGATAGATAATACATTAACCTCTAAAACATCATCTGAATTTTAACATAAACCATTCTATAAATGGTAAAACTTATAAACCTTCATAATTTTGAAGGTCCAAAAACTTAAAAATAATGTCACTAAATTTATAAAAAACATATTATCTTTGGTCCCTCATATATCATAAATTATCTCCTTTTTGTCACATAACAGACAAGTGAATTCCTTCATCATGTATTCTTGAAAAACCATATTGAATACCCACTTGATTCTCCATTCATTATATAAGATATTCTCATAAAAAAGTTTTAATTGGATGGTTGTGTTAATTCCTATGATAATATAATATTTAATTTCAATATTCCAAAACCCAAGTTGACAATCACCTGAAATTTCACTAAAAGAAGAACAATAAGATTTTCATAGGGTTCATTCATACAAATTCAAAAATGAAATTCCCAAATAAGGAGACAAGGATAAGTATTCCCTAATTATCATGGATAACTTCATCAATTTTTATATAATAATATTCTTCCTTTTCTTTTTTCCTCAAATGTTTTTTTTGCTTATTACCCACATTATTCCATGGATTGTTTAACTTGTTAGCATAATGACCAAACTCCTTACAAATGAGAAACTGAATTGTGCGAGGTGTATTTTTTGGAGATTTCTCCTTATTCACAAAATGATTTTCCATATTCCCATCGCTACGGTGTTCATCCATTATATGACCTTATTTTCCACAATTGTAACACCATCTCATTCTTTTCAGGCATTCACTTATGCACTTCTTCCCACATATCTGGCAAATACATAGGTGAAATTTCATTCCATCATTTAAGTTTTCATGAGACTTGATCATCCTTTTCTTATCAAAACTATAGGAATGGTTAGAATATCTAATTTCCATTTCTATATTCATTTCACATCAAATTAATTATTCATATTTACTATAATCTCTTATAGGAAAAGCCTTTAATAGAATTTTTTTTAGGCCACAAATGATTTGATCGATTTATATTTCATTGATAATGATTAATCTAGAATAATAACTTACAAGTCTTGTAAACCTATCCTCATAGGTATAAATTTATTCCTCATCATTTTTCATAAAATCAATGAATTCCTTCCCCATATTTATTAATAGAATTTTAGGGAATTACTTACTAAAATATATATCCTTAAACTATTCCCATTACATGGATCCAATTTATTCTTATTCCCTCATGTTTTTATTAAGTGTAAAACAATATAATCTTTTCCATAAAAATGATAAACATCCCAAATGAATTTTTCATGTTCTAAAAATTTAAGTATAGAAAATATCTTTTTAGTGTTTCCGGTCCTTTGTTTAGAAACATGTCTCTCAAAAGACCCACTAAAAGAAGGTGGAAATTACCTCATGAAGGTCACAATATAAAGTTGTTCACTCCCTTGATCATTTGGAAGTCGATCATGATTCCTATCTTGTGTGAGTATAGAAATCATATTTTTCATTCCAAATATGATAACATTTTCATTTTCATGAGTAAAATCATTACATTTCCCATCATAAACAACATTAACGTAGCTCCTTCAGGTTCTATCCATTGACTAAAACAAAAAATAATAGTATTAGAAACACAAATCATACTAGAAAAAACTCCTAATAAAGGTAAATTACATTCAATATATAAAATAATAGGTTTAATCATAGAATATTCCATATAATTTCAAAAAAAAATATGATTATAATATATACTTAGACTTATCTTTTGTCACGAACAAACCCGGTTCGACCCTAAACCGATCACCCAAGTCATTCCGTGGAAAGGACCAAGAGGCATTCCTGATCCTACTCGGTTGGAGATAAGCTCCAAGGTAATCATAAGTGATAATGGGAATGGTTTTGACCAATTAAAAAAACCAAGTAACTATAAAAATAAAGGAGCAACCCAAACTCAATTTGATTTCTGAACTTTACATTACTTACATTTACAATTAAAGAGACAAGTAATTGAACAAAAAAAAACCCAAAATAACTAGACTAGACCAGGCACCCAATACTTCTCCATGTGACCTCGAGGGTCACCCTCTAACACAGTGACCCCTAATCTCCCAAGGTGACTGAACTCGATTTGAAACTGGCATCAGAAACTAAAAACAAGGGAAAATTATACGCATGAGTATTAAAACTCAGTACATATGCTCCAATAATTATATTATCAATGTACATCCTTTAAATAAAGAAAAATTTATTAATATGTTTGAAATAAAATATACAAATATTGATTTTTCCACAGTTTTCATTTTAAAACAAGAAATCCCAATTCATTTCCCTCCTGATTTAAAACAAGGATCAAGGGGATAAGGGAAAAGTGAACTAAATACGAAGTGCATGTCATTCCTAATAGAGGAAAAGAAAAGAGAAATATTTTCCCTTTAAAAACATATTATTTGAAAACTTTTTTTAACAATTCCACACATTCAAAAAAAATTATGATAACATAATAACCAAGAATAAGGGTCATGATTCCACACGATGAGGGAAATGGAATTAATGGAACTTGTCATGGATAAACACTGGAAAAACAATGAACTTATAGCTGAACCAGAACACACTAATACATATGAACCCACAACTAGTAGCATTACAGACATGATGAAATCAAAATTCCCAAACACCCGACCACCCTAACTCAGGACAGACTGAGGGGCCCAATCCCACAGTAATAAACCCAACTATATCTGCCTAATATGGGACACTAGTCTAGATGTGACCTACCAGTGTTGCAATCATTCTTAAAATTCCACTTTTCTATACTGTATTTCCATTCTATGTTCGTAAAGGGTTGTTCCACAGAAAATCAAGCAAAAAACCATATTCACACATGTAATCATAGTTATCAGACAAATCGGCGCCACCATAACCACCCCATGGGTGGTCCTGTCATGTACCAGATTTGGCCTCCATATGGACCAGTACCCAACCCAGTCCATGGTAAGGCCTAAAGTTCTTTCCCCATCACCACAAGCTATAAAAAGTTCTTTGGTTTCATAAAAAATGGTTTGGGAATTATTTACCTGAGTTTAGAAACATTAACCAACCAACAATAAAAAAAACTGAATCTGAAAACTCACACAAAAAAGTCTTAAAAAAAATTCAGAACTTATTTACATAGTTTTAAACAAAATCTTAATAGGGTCACAAATCAAAAAGATTGGTAAGTCTGACTCAAGAACCACCAAAATGCAATGGTACATCACCCCCAAGCCCCCGCTGCTACACCGCACCCATAAAATAAGCTAATAACCTGAACTTCCTTCTATAAGGACCTTACCCTTACCTATGTCAAACATTATCAAGTGTAATTACACGCAAAGGTGTTTATAGGGTGTGAGCCTAATTCCAAAGGATTACACCCAAAATATTCCATGTGATAAACATTTTAAGACAAAAAGATTTCATTTTTTATAAACATGAAATGGTAGTAACAATTTCTAAAAGATTCCACTTTAAAAGAAAACTATTTTAAAGAGAGAAACATTGAAGAATGAACAATTTTAAATAAAACACATGTGGTACATAATTTTACAACAACAAAATTTTATGTTGATGATAAATCCAATATACCCAATTAGCACTAGTTATAGGAACACCCCTAAGAACTAACTAGCTATGGGGCCCTAGGTACATTTTATCTTGGTGTATAAGTTACCATAACCAATAGCGTTATCATGCATGATCCATTAGCAGGAGAAAACCCAATGGCCTAGTGGTCCTAAACTTCATCAAATAATAGTTAGTATTTTCAAAATCAAACCTACTAAGTGAAACAAGGATGATTCAACTACTGGATCACTAGAATATCAGTAATAGCCTACCCACCTAGATACATGTGTTGCCTTATTTGTGCTCAACCAAGTTCCGCATGTTATAAAATAAAAACTACACATGAAAGTACCATTTAAACATAAAAATATCATTTCTGAATAATACATACCCAAAATAGTACACAAACATGTTTTAAACCTCAATGTAATTTAGTAAAGTCATTAATTTTTTTATAGAAAAAATTAAAGAGTTAAGATAATGGTTTGCACACAAAATTCATTCAAAATCATTTATTAAGGAAATAAACTTAACAATAACACACCCAAACATATCGGGAAGCTGTAAAAACATTTAATAAACCAATTACATGAGTCATAAAATAACCACAAAAGACTCAACATGTAATACACATGTGAAACACTTAATTTCAAACAAAAATACTTCTTTAAAATAAACCACTTAATCAATGCAACCAAAAACAGAGTTCACCAAAAAACACAATGGAAGAGGAACATGAAAAATAGATCAATCAAGCAAGATAAATTCTTCAACAAAGGTATACACATGGAATCACCTTCCATAGATGTCATAAAGCACAAATCCTTGTGTGAAACATCAACTTCACCACTACCGCACCACATGGAGATGAAAACAAAAGATAATCCACAATATTGAACCAAGAAATACACAATTAAACCCTATGTATGAAACCCTATTTTATGAGAATTTGGAACATCAATGAGGGAAAAAACTCTATAGATAAGGAAGAAAAATAATGGAGGAATCACTTACCGAAATAACCATGAAGTTCCACCACCAAATACCCCCAAAAAATGAGTTCTAAGAGAGTCTGAGGGAGCTCAGAAGACTTACATGGATTATTTGGTCGAATGGGGGAAGAAGAGGGAATATTAGGTTTATTTCCATAAGGGGAAAATGGTTTAAAATATTTATTAATATCTGGACATTGTTAATGGATGTTCCTCATGGTTTAGTAAATTCTACGACCTATTTTGGCCACCCAAAACATGTCCATTTTCTTCAAAATTAATGGAAGTTCATGGGAGATACAAGAGGGAAAAGATAAGACATGAATATTAGAGGAGGATAACTGAAATAAAAGTAATGTATGTGATGATTCTACCCACCATGAAAAACATTTTCCCCCATAAAGTCGACATGAATCTTGATCTAAAAACAAGAATGGGTACTCTTGATCAACCCATTAATTATGCTCCCAAGTCTCGTGCACATCATTCCCATGCTACCAAATGACCTAGACCAGTGGAATAGATTTTCCCCAAATCAACTTCTCTTGGGAATCCACTATTCTCACCCGCCGTTCAACCACTGATAAATTAGGATCTATCTCAAACACTCCCCAATTCAACACATGGGTGGATCCATGTTATACATCTTCAACTGGGAGACATGAAATACATTGTGAGTATATTTCAACTGAGAGGGAAAAGATAAAATGTATTTCACCATACAAATTCTCATCGATATTTTAAACGTTCTGAAATACCTCATTGGTAGATTTCCCTGCTTTCATAAATGACAATGACCCCAGACATGGGGACACTTTCTAGAATACCTGATCACCCAGAGAAACTTCTTGATATCGATGCCTATCAGTAGAATATGATATGTGGTGACTCTGATCTATCAATAATAATTTCCTGATCATATTGAAATTCTCATATGTCTCTGGAAAAAGGATCAGTCCCAACAGTGAGTTCTCACCTACCTCATCCCAACATTGGGTGGACAGACAAGGCTGAACATAGAGCACATCAAAATGATCCATTCAAACTGAGAATTTATAACTATTATTATAACAAAATTCGGCCAATCACAAATGGATATCCCATGATCAACCAAAATTTGACCAATTCTATACCAAGGAAACTCCCATCTCATATTCAATAAACAAGGCAAGTGACTCACCTTTAGCATGGTTTTCAAAATTAAACCATTTACTAAAATTGCCAAATGGGACTCATGTCATTTCCACACATCATACCTTTTATAAAAGAACTTCACAAAATCCATTTTCTATATAAAACCTACTTAAAAATTCATTTGGAATACCCCATTCACCTCTTTGGATACCAAAAAAATCCTTTATAAAATCAAACCATTCCTTTAAGAATAAAAAACCTCCTATAAGATCCAACCAGGAAATTTAACAAGCACTTGGTGTGAAAAAACCCACAAAATACACATCACACACAAATAGAATAATAAAAATAGTTTTTTATCATGTAATAATCATTATAAGCATGAAAAATCACTATTTAATAATTAATATAGATGTGAAAATAAATAAATCAATTAAATATTAACTTTAAAGGAGAGGTGAAAAGGGACCCTATCTTAGATGATGAATAACTTCCAGACTCTGGTGTGAGATCTCAATTGAACCTCAACTGAACCCAAGGGAAGCTAGATCCAACCTAAAACATCATAATCAAACCCAAAATTATAGTTTTTAACTCTAAAAATTATAACTCTTGATGTGAGAGAGATATAACCATAAGAAACCGGAAGAAACCCCTAGAAAAAAGAGATAACTTAAGGGAGTGGGTACTTACATGATGATCTGGGGTATAAATTGCACCAAAACACACAAGAATGGATCACCAAAGAATCAAAGAGAAGAGGAGGAAGTACCTAGGGTGGAGGATCCTGAATGGGATATTTAAGGGCTTGTTTGCGTATAAAAATAATAGAGATAGAGAGAAAAAAATGTTTTTAATGACCTGGATAGGCCGCATAGTTAGTCTACTTGATTTCAAAAACTCTGCAGAGACAGTGTGACCACCTCTTCCAAGAAGTTGAAACACCATATGGGATATCCGCAAAGTATAACTCATAGTGTAGTATCCATTAGGTAGCTTCTATCTCACCTAAAAGTTTCCACACGATCACATGAGCTGAGCTGCATGGTTATCACCAACCGTGGCTAACCGTGCGCTAGGTTCTTCTCACCCAAAAACACCAGATTCCACCAAAAAAATAAAAGGTAAACCCAAGAGGGAAAGGTATGAAAAATAAATAAGGTAAGAATATCTTTAAAATTCTAAACCATCACACCTGATTCCTATGAAAAGAGATGAAGAACAAACTCGAACTGGAACCAATTATGAATTTCAGAATCCAAGTGTGACAATTCTCCCCACTATAATGCTTTCCACCCACAAAAATCCAAAATAAATATTAAATCGGAAAAAACCACAACTAATTTAAAACTAATGTAGGTTCCCCATTAATAAAAAATTACGAGATTATGAAAAAAATAGCAACAAGAAAAGGCTAACCAGATATACTTTGGTTATAAAAACAGAATCCCTGCTAAGTGTCACCCACCCCAAATGTCTAAACTCCTCTAGTTGATCTGTCAAAAAAGGAATAGAATTTTCATAATGTAAAAAATAACCTCAAAACTTGAACACATTAAACTTCACCATGAGGAACTCAAACCATTCACCCAAAAAAACCAAACTAATTCAAACCACATCCAATGAAAACATCTATAACATTACTTCAAAAAACGACTTGAAGACACCCATTACAAAATTTCCATAGGAGATTACTGATAATTAAATGATACCTAGAATGAATTCAAGATACTGGAATGTGATACCTAATTTTATATCCCACTCTTAGAAACCAACCAACACTTGAGATAAACTAAAGTGCCAACACGGTGGAGGCCCAAATTGAATTATTACCATAAAAAACTGCCTTACATCACATTCATTCCTGAGTAAACTTCAACGAGGCCCACAGTGGGTCTCCATAACATAATAAATAACATTACTGATCAAACTCATGAACTTTTCACACATACCAAAAACCCCATCACAAGTGGAGTGGAGGTAAGGGGCTCAACTAACGAAACATTAAAACCAGAACTAACACATCCCAACAACTAAACAACCTAGAAGAACACAAACCAATACCACTCTCAACTCATACAAATAGTTCATACAAGGACCATAAAAAGTGAGACCCACATTCGTTGGGACACATCCATATGGATTTTATACGAATGATATGACTATACCTCCTTATCACCATGGTAAAATCTTACATCCAAATAGATAAATATGTTGAAACGTGGTTCCCACTCCACTTTCCACAAAATGTAACCAATTTTAAATAGGAAGGCATCACCGAAATATTTAACTACCTTCATCATTCATACTAAGGATAGAGATTAAACCAAGGACTTTTCCACACCAATAGGGTTCTCCTGAACATGCACCAGATTCACTCCGAGACCTATAGCTACAGCTCTAATGGTTAAGTCATCTCCTACCTCTACGTCAGGTATTAGAAACCCCAAAATATTTTCACTGAAAAAAATTTCACAAAACACAAATCCATTAAAATATAAGTTCTAAAAGGTTCAGAAAAAACCATTCATAAAATTAATAGAAATGAAACAAAAAAAATCCACCAGGAAAAAATAATGAATCCAATGAATATTACAATGGGAGATGCCCTGAAAAAAATTTCTAAACTTTGCATTACACCCACAAATGGGATGAGGTTCTCTTGAAGATCTAGGTATAGATCCATGGTGTTTCTTGGAAACACCATAATAAAACCACATCAAGTGTCCCAAGCATCCTAAGGCAAGGAAGGAATTTTGAGAATTCGGTAATGACACCCTCTTATGACCGCGCTTACCACACTGGTGACAGATCAAGACATTGTGCACCATAGGGGTTGATGGGAGGTCTCATGGACTCTTAATTCTGCTACCAACATCAGGTATCCTCCCAATATTCTCACAGTAATATCCTTCACCAATTCCAGGAACTATAGCAAGATTAACCATCTCAATCTCTCCTTCTAGAATAGTTTCAACACAAAAGGCTTTCCACAACAAATTGGAGAGAGATGTTAAGTTAATCTCTTCCACCAACGGAGCCCGAGGATGAAATTTCAAGACTTCATGGGATAATTTGAAACATACCCACGACCATATGAAACTAGATCTAGGAAGAGATGATATAATTACAACACCGATCCAATATCCTATTGAAGTCTGGACAACTCCATATTCTTCCTCACATTTTTAACCTCATAAATATATTGTTGGATGGACGAAGACATGATGTACACCCTGGTAAGATCTTCCAAAGGATTTCTTCGAGACACAGACATGAACCATTTCCAGGCAGGACCTTTGAGCATAAAGGTATAAAAATTCAATTTTAATAACTCATTAAATGACTGGAAATTCAAGTCCCGCTTAATCCTCTACAACTACTTCTCATCCTCGAGAGGATCTCATTAACCATAAAAAATAAGAGGTTTCAATTTTGAAAATTGAATAACATATTCTATAGGTGAATCAACTTGAGTGTTTCCTATTGGTGCACCACCTGAAGTTTCACCTTAGGTATCCATAAAATTATTGTGGGGGTAGACACTAAAAAATAAGGAAACAAAGAAATCATTCAAGACCACTCCAACAACAAAGATCCTATATCTCAAACACCACAAAAGAAACACCATTCCAAAAAAATACAAGGGGAAAACCACACTACAAAGAGCTACCAAACAATCACATTTTTCTTTTAAAAGACTCTTTAAAAAGAAAAACGAATAAATGATTGTGCACCCACCGATGGTGTCCATGGATCCTTACACATGCACATCTATGTGCCATACTAGTCACCCATCCAATTTCTCATACATATCCATGCATATGGTAACTCACAGAAACACCAAAGGTAAAACACCTTCCAAGGAAAAACATTTAACTCAAACTTTTTTTTCAAACCCCACAAATACTCTTTTCAAAACCTCTCACCAAAAAACCCAAAACCCAATTAAAAACTCCAAAAAATGTTCCAAAAAAATTCTAACCATTAAATGGAGAACCCACATCCATGCATTACACATCAAACTCTACACATTTAACTCATCTTAAAATTTTAGAATACTTCCCAAAGATTCACTGACCACCCCATCAAAACCATTTCCAAGATAAATACCTCAATTTTTAAAAAACATTTCATCTTATCCAAAACTATTTCCAAATAAAAAAATTTAACTTTAAAATTTTTTTAGGTGTTCAAGAAATCACTTTAAACCATTTTAATTTTATCACAAAAATTTACTTCACAAGAACCCCTTTTTTAGCCTTTCATGAAGTAAGTTTTAAAAATACATTTTTCCACTTTCGATAACAAATCCATTAACATTTAAATTTAGTTTTTTTACAATTCCGAAATATTACTTTTCCAATCAATTTCCAAAATTAAGGAAGGGCCAACAATTCAAAAAGGGGAAAGTAGTTTCAATGGGTGACTTGGCCATATGGTTGGTGTCCATATGCTAATCACACCACCCTCATGAGAATAATTATAGGGTAATGTTCATAGCTCGATATAGATTTATTGGCCCTACAAGATCACATATGTAACACCCCGATATTTTATGAAAAATATTCTTTTAATTTCATTAATGTCTTGATTTGTATGCTACACCAAGATTACCTTGCGCTATACGCAACACCGTATTAGCTTGCAGTATACGCAACACTATTCTTCGATCGTGTTACACACAATTTTGATAATAGTTATTCTACCTAACATTGAGTATATATATATATATTCAATGTATAAATGAAATATGGTTGGATTCTGTAATACGAAACAACGAAGGATTATTTCACAACACGAAACCTTGACTTGGGTTTCATTACACGCAATCACGACCTTCCTCGATAGCGTGTGTTGTACGCAATACCGGGTTTTACTAAACAACGATATATTATTATAATATTATTATGAACTAGCTTTTATGAATAGTATTAACTAAATTTTTAATTTTATAACATTATTATTCATCTTACACATTTTCTAGAACATGGTATAAGAACAAAATAAATTTTTCGGGTAAAATAAGTATTTTTAAAAAATTGCAGTTTTGCCGCCTTTTGATGGTGCACCCACTTTAAATCTAGTTTTTGACATATTTATAAGTTCAATTTGACAAAATAAAATTCTTCTTTGAAATCAAGAAATAAAAATTTACTTTGGATAAATTTTTCGTATTATTCTGGTAACTTTCATATTTTGATGAATAGTAAAAACACGTTATATTTTAATGAAAAACAACTTTTTTCATAGTAATAATTTATATGGTTAAATTATAATATTGAATGGTTTTAAAGTATAAATAAAATACATTTTTATAATTTAATATAATTTATGTCATTATCATTGATTTTACATTGAATTCGTAGGTTAAATCAATTCAATCTTTTGCAATGTTTTAAACAAAAACCCATTTTCATTCGACAATAGGATTAATTTTAATTTAATTTATGAAACTTCTATGTATTTAATTTGAAAAAATGGATTCAATATTTGGAATCAGTGTGTCCAAATTATGTTAATAGGATACTTTTTATTTTTGGGAATTATGAATAGTAACTACGGTAAATTTTATTTACCATAGTTAAATGTAAATCGGGTAATTAAGGGTAAATATAATATTATAAAATTTCCCTAACAAAGGCCAAAATTCTATTGGATGGCTAAAAGTAAACCCATATAACCTAAGGGTTTGATTAGATTCATTTTATGGACTTTTGACCATGAAAATAATTTAATTATTATTAAAACCAAAGAAAGTGACAACATGTCATTCTCTTAAATCTTATAAGTATAATAATTTTAATTTAGTGATAAACATCATAAATATTCAAACTTGAATAGTCTCCAGAAATATAATGAAATTATCTACACCATGATAATTTATTTAGAATTTTTAGGGATTAAATAATTTCCATTAATGGTGATACATTAATGATGTAGAAATTATTTATTAAGTGAAAAATCAGTAATATAGTTTTTATTGTAATAATAATACCAATTAAAAGGCCCAAAAACCTCACAAAAACTTATTGGTAGTGTATATATACACCGTAATCATCCAATTAACTAATATATAACCGTTTTGAGTCTTATAAAAGTGATTATGACACTTATATTATTTTATTTTAAATGATGCCAAAATTGTCACCTTCATAATTTAATAAATATAACAATTTAACTATTTTTATTTTAAGATGATAAATTCGATTAAAAGTTATATTGTCAAAGTTAATAGATTTATATTCATTAGAGGATTTTATTTTTAATTTTTATGCAACAAATAGATATATTAAATAATTATACAAAAATTTTTTAGTATGTATTTTATTAAGAGATAAACCAAATAAATGGTTTTAAAAATAATAAAATAAATATTTTATGAACTATTTAATGTGATAAACTAATTTTATAGAAACATATGACATTTTATGAATCTATTAAAGCTTTAATTTTGAACATATCTTCTTTATTTATTTTATTTAAATTCAAATAATTGAATAGTGTCAAAATTGACACTATTGTTATTTTATATTATAAAATTGTTTAAAAATAAAACTTTTTTTAGAAACTATAAATTTAAATTTATATGGTCTAAAATTTTATTAAGTATCCAATTATGGACAATTCACAACAAATAAGTAATTATATGTCATAATTTAAAATTTAGAATGTTATTACCACAAATGAAATTAAATTGATTAAATAAGGATAAATCAAGTTGATAATGTTTAAAATAAATTCCTAACATGTATAAATTCTATTGGTTGATGATATTACAACCTTATCTTATCTAATATTCAAATATTAGTCATTTTTGGAGATTTTTACGTGGGTTTAGATTTATTATAAATTAATATTTTTTGGATTTCCAAAGGTGCCCCTCTCCTCCCTTATAAAAGGGCACCTCCTCCCTCTCTTCCTCACACCACTTTGAGCCTTAAATCTCGGAAAAAACCTACAAAATTATATTCTACACTTCCCTAGAAACATCCTATAGGTCTTGTTATACTTCAAAGACCAACATTATTTCCCTAAGAGGAGGTTTCAAAGAGGCGTATCGAAGAATAGGTAATTTCTTCTATCGATTCTTTCAAACTTCTTTCTTCTTAAACTTCTTCTTCTTTAGTTGTTTCATTATAAAGTAATAACATCAGTATCACTAATATACTGATATGTTATTATAAATATGAAACAACCCCATTTCACCTTCTATCCATCCTATGGAAAACAAAATCACCGCGCGTGCGTACGTACGGAATACCGTCTCCACACCGTGGTGTAATTTGTTTTTCCACCAACACCTTACATGGATGGGTGTTATGTTGTAAATAATAACTATAAATTGTTATTATAACATCATAAGGATTCTTATATATTTTATCATACACTCCAATTCAATTCAATAATTATGGAAACGATATCATCGCTCGTGCGTACGTACGGACTACCATCTCCACGACGTGATGAGATTCATTCTCCATGTTAACCATTTAATAATGATTATAAAGTATATATAAGAAATAATAATTAAATATATGACATTATAAATCTACTGGATATATATATGTAATCTACTTAATTCCATTCAACTCAATAAGGAAACGAAAACAGCGTTCATGCCTACGTACGGCCTACCGTCTCCATGAACGGTGTATTTCATTCCTTTTATCAATCTATTATATATATGTATATTCTGAATATATATTATATATAAATCATGTTTTATGTTCTGTAATTAATTAATAATGATCTAAGTAATCATATGAATAATTACAAGTCAAAACACGGATGACAACTGAAACGATTTTACCCAAAACGCTCTTTAACATGGAATTTAAAAAAGAACGGGTAATATAAAGTCATAAGTGAACCATATATGATATCATAACAATGAATATGATTCTATAATAAGTTAATAACATTATTTAAATCATTATACATGAGTTTTGGACACTTACGAAGCAAATCAGACCTAAGGTAAGGGATAATTTTGCAAATCTCATTTTTATCTGAGATTGCTTATTCATAAGTATTTACTGGGGTTATTTCTATCATCCCTTTCCATGTTTTATAAAATTGTTTTCATGTATGATTAAAGTACTTTTTACCCATTTTTGACTTTTACTACATGGTATGTAAGTAATTTTTCTTTTGTTTACGTTACGAGGTACTTTTTTGACTTTTCCGACAAAAGTACGAGGAGAATGTTATTTTTAACTTATACGGCGTGAACGGGTTTTTACGGTTTCATAATTCCTCGTTTTCATGAATCTTAATCTACATGATTTTATGACTATTTTCAACAAAATACTTTTATTTGAAATGTTCATGGCATTTTTTGAAAAGAAAATGATTTTGACGAAGAAAGGATATTTTCCTCAAGAATTCATTTCAAATGTTTTATCAAAACTATTTTCCATCTAAGATGACATTATTTGATATGTGTATGTTTCAAATTTAATGTCCTTATGATTTACATGGTTGAATTTTCATGATGAAATGTCCATTTGTTTTATGAAATGATGAGATGATGTTTATGAAACCCATTTTATTCTTTGGGTTATGATGAATGTTTTAAGTTTATTTTGTGGCACAAGTAAGAATGATTTCATTATGAGATGGGTGGGACCTATATCTCCCTCCAATGCATTGGGTAAATATTTTATATCTCATGAGATAGATATGGATGGAATGGTATGTTAATCCGGTTCAGTGTTACAGGACTGAAACGAAGAGTGAACTAGATTCAGAATGGGACTTTGTCCACTAAGATGGTCTTGGCAGAAATTCCTTTGCTACTATGGAAATCATTACATGTGCTTAATGGATTCCACAATTACATGTTTTATTCCCATGCTATTTTATCATGATTTATGTTCCATTATGATCTATGCCTTATGTACTTCCATGTTTTATGTCCTTGCTCAAGATTTTTAATGTTCATTTTTTTAAGTTCAAATTTATATGGTATGTTTTATTTTATCCATACTTACCCTTACTGAGGATTTGAGCTCACCACTTTTATGTTTTCTTTTCACCAGGATATAAAGAAAGGTTTTAGGTAAAAAAAAGGGAAGATCATTATTGGGAGATGTTGAAGATCTTTCACCATGATTAGAAGATTTTATTCCGAGTTTCCAAAGACACTAAACTATTACGGTCCTTGTGTGTTTTTTTTCTTATGTATTAAGTATTCCGCAAAAGTCATGTAATATACATTTACATCAAGCTTCAGGTCTCTACAGTTGGTATCAGAGGAAAGGTTTAGTCAACCTTCGGAAACTAAGATGCGAAAACGTTAGTGAGATCCCTAGAGATATTTCTAAGATATGTCTAGGGATGTACATAAGGATAAGAATACGTATAGGATATAGTCCTAGAACTACGGTAATGATCATAGAATTTAAACTAAGATGTTAGATATTGAGGGTGCTCCCCCTTTACCATGTTGTTTTCCCTAGCATGATTTTTGCCTCTCACACTATTCTTTTTGGGTTTTAGAAAATGGCTCTAAACAGGAAGATTCATGATAATGGAGGATATGACGGACAATAGAATGATTTTCTTCATGAGAAACCAAATGAAACAGGATCTTGAAGTCCAAACATCGTTATTATGCCTAATCAGCAATCTCATAATATGATAAATAATCTCAACTTTGGTAAGTTTTCCGGCTCAGATAATAAGAGAAAGATTGAGTTTCATGATGATCATAGAGGAAAGAAAGTTCAATTTCCCTCATGTAAATCAAGTGGGAAGAGGCGTCAGGGAGATTGTTTCAAAGGAACTGGAAGATGCTTTGGGTGTGGAAAAGGACACAAAGCCAGTAAGTGAAAAGGAAAAGGTTGAGTTAACACCATGGACAAGGATAATGGTATTGCTATGACATCAACAATGATTAGATGTTTTAAATGTGGAATGTACGGGCATTATGAAAACCAATTCCCTAATGGAAAATCTCATGAAGAGAATCAGCATGGTCATATGGGTAGTATTTATGTGGATGATGATGAGGATACTACAAATGATATATGAGCTGAAAGAAGTGTTGAATCTCAGTTGGTTGTTTTAGAAGGTAGTGGAATGATTTTATGTTTATCGAGAGTTATGTTGTATAGTTAATGGTACTATGGAATAAAGAATCATCTATGGATTGTTACAATATTGTTTTTCCTAAAAGTATTTGAAAGTATATGTTGAATGGTACCAGTAACCATGGAATGTTATTCAGATATTTTTGTAAAGTAGATGATATGCGCATAATGAAGGAATAATAAGATAATGAGACGTTTGATTGTATTAATGAGCTCATGATTGATATAAGGACTAAGTGATATCATGGTTTGAGTATATAGAATTTTTAGGATTTTGGTATGTGTAAAGTGTTAACTTTTAACTGCATTCGTTTTTTCACTAAGGTTTAATGGGTATTCATTTTTCAAGAGAATACATGATTAATGTATTCAAAGGATTGGAATGTGACCAACAAGATATATGGGGGATAAATGATGGTATTCACATGCTTAGTTGATGACATTTCAAGTAATCATTTTCTTTATACTATGAGATTGGACCGAAGTATTTTAGATAAGCCTAAATATTGGAATGGATTATGTTGGACATAAGTTAGTATTGTTTAAAGATAGAACTTTTTTTCGATAATATTGATGGGATGTTATAGTAATATAGCTTTAGAAAAAGGACAACCTGCAGGACGGGCGACAGCCCATCGCGTCGGACAAGGCTATGGGAATCAAACCCACAACCGAAGTACGACTGGCCTTTATCCCCTACCACGAGCCTACATGAAGTCCCTGGTTAGTAGAAACTAGTTTTATTTTATTAAGCGGTATGATATATGAAGTATAAGTTCATTTTTGAAACTATATACGATTAATCTAACCATAAGATGGACTTATAACTTTTTCTAACCTTTTGTTTTAAAGAGATGGAATGACCCATCATTCTATCACATGATCTGCTGACACATCACGAATAACAAATTCAACTTCATTTCATTAAGGGATGAAGTGGAAATTGTTCAATTCACGAACAATAGTGAGATTGTACCAAAATCATGTAAGTATTTATTTTAATTCATCAACTTTAGGGAAATGATCTTGAAAATCAAAAATGTTGTCTTAGTGACCTTATATCCGATGAATCAGATGGTACCATATATCATCACAAATCTATGGCTTTGTGATTGTTGGCTTTTTCATAGCCATGTTCTCTACCACTCTCTTTCAGAGTATGATGGTTAGATTTCTCTTCCATATCCATATTTTAACCTATGTTATCCTATGTGGAAACCCAATTATTAGTTTATTTGGGTAACTGTTACGTTTCATACTTTAGTTTATAAAGATAAGTTTTGGTATTCCTTTTTTACAATGTGTGTTTCTATTAAATAAATTTTCAAGTAGCAAACCATTTATAACCATGACGAATTTCGAGGGCGAAATTCATTTTAAGGGGGGTAGAATGTAGCACCCCGAGATTTTATGAAAAATATTCTTTTAATTTCATTAATGTCTTTTTTTGTATGTTACACCAAGATTACCTTGCGCTATACGCAACACCGTATTAGCTTGTAGTATACGTAATTCTATTCTTGGATCGTGTTACACACAATTTTGATAATAGTTATTCTACGCAACATTGAGTATATATATATATATATATATTCAATGTATAATTGAAATATGGTTGATTCTGTTATACGAAACAACGAAGGATTCTTTCATAACACGAAACCCTGACTTGGCTTGCATTACACGCAATCACGACCTTCCTCGATAGCATGTGTTGTACGCAATACCAGGTTTTACTAAACAAAGGTATATTATTATAATATTATTATGAACTAGCCTTTATGAATAGTATTAAATAAATTTTGAATTTTATAACATTATTATTCATCTTACACATTTTCTAGAACATTGTATAAGAACAAAATAAATTTTTCGGGTAAAATAAGCGTTTTTAAAAAATTGCAGTTTTGCCGCCTTTTGATGGCGCACACACTTTAAATATAGTTTTTGACATGTTTATAAGTTCAATTTGACAAAATAAAATTATTCTTTGGAATAAAGAAATAAAAATTTACTTTGGATAAAATTTTCATATTATTCTGGTAACTTTCATATTTTGATGAATAGTAAAAACACACTATATTTTAATGAAAAACAACTTTTTTCATTGTAATAATTTATATGGTTGAATTATAATATTTAATGATTTTAAAGAATAAATAGAATATATTTTTACCATTTAATATAATTTATGTCATTAGCATTGATTTTACATTGAATTCGTTGGTTAAATCAATTCAATCTTTTGCAATGTTTTAAACAAAAACCCGTTTTCATTCGACAATGGGATTAATTTCAATTTAATTTCTGCAACTTATGTGTATTGAATTTGAAAAAATGGATTCCATATTTGGAATCAGGGGGTCCAAATTAAGTTAATAGGAAACTTTTTATTTTTGGGAATTATGAATAGTAACTACGGTAAATTTTATTTACCATAGTTAAAGGTAAATCAGGTAATTAAGGATAAATATAATATTATAAAATTACCCTAACACATGTAAAAATTCTATTCGATGGAAAAAAGTAAACCCATATAACCTAAGGGTCGGATTTGATTCATTTTATGTACTTTTGACAATGAAAATAATTTAATTATTATTAAAACCAAAGAAAGTGATAACATGTCACTCTCTTAAATCATATAAGTATAATAATTTTAATTTAGTGATAGACATCATAAATCTTCGAACTTGAATAGTCTCCAGAAAGCTAATAAAATTATCTACATCATGATAATTTATTTAGAATTTTTAGGGATTAAATAATTGTCATTAATGGTGATACATTAATGATGCATAAATTATTTATTAAGTGAAAAATCAGTAATATAGTTTTTATTGAAATAATAATACCCATTAAAAGGCCCAAAAACCTGACAAAAACTTTTTGGTAGTGTATATATACACCTTAATAATCGAAGTAACTAATATATAACTGTTTGGAGTCTTATAAAAGTGATTATGACACTTATATTATTTTATTTTAAATGATGCCAAAGTTGTCACCTTCATAATTTAATAAATATAACAATTTAACTATTGTGATTTTAAGATGATAAATTTGAGTAAAAGTTTTATTGTGAAAGGTAATAGATTTATCTTCATTATAAGATTTTATTTTTAAATTTTATGCAACAAATAAGTATATTAAATAATTATACAAAAATGTTGTAGTATTTATTTTATTAATAGATAAACCAAATAAATGGTTTTAAAAATAATAAAATAAATATTTTATGAACTATTTAATGTCCTCCACTAATTTTCTAGATACATATGACATTTTATGAATATATAAAAGCTATTATTTCGAACATATCTTCTGTATTTATTTTATTTAAATTCACATAATTGAATAGTTTCAAAATTGACACTATTGTTATTTTATATTATACAATTGTTTAAAAATCAAAAAAATATTTAGAAATTATAAATTTAAATTTATATGGTCTAAAATGTTATTAAGTATCCAATTATGGACAATTCACAACAAATAAGTAATTATATGTCATAATTTAAAATTTAGAATGTTATTACCACAAATGAAATTAAATTGATTAAATAAGGATAAATCCCGTTGATAATGTTTAAAAGAAATTCCTAACATGTATAAATTCTATTTGTTGATGAGATTACAACCTTATATTATCTAATATTCTAATATGAGTATTTTTTGGAGGTTTTTATGTGGGGTTAGATTTATTATAAATTAATATTTTTTGGATTTCCAAAGGTGCCCTTCTCCTCCCTTATAAAAGGGAACCTCCTCCCTCTCTTCCTCACACCACTTTGAGCCTTCATGCTCGGACAAACCCTGCCAAATTATTTTATCCACTTCTCTAGAAACATCCTAGAGGTCTTGGTCTACTTAAAATACCAATATTAGTGCCCTAAGAGGAGGTTTCAAAGAGGCGTATCGAAGAAGAGGTAATTTCTTCTATCAATTCTTTCAGACTTCTTTCTTATTCAACTTCTTCTTCTTTAGTTGTTTCATTATAAAGTAATAACATCAGTATAAATAATATAATAATATGTTATTATAAATATGAAACAACCCCATTTCACCTTCTATCCATCCTATGGAAAACAAAATCACCGCACGTGCGTACGTACAGAATACCATCTCCACGCCGTGGTGTAATCTGTTTTTTCATCAACACCTTACATGGATGGATATTATGGTGTAAAGAATAACTATACATAGTTATTATAAAAACATAATGATTCTGATATATTGTATCATCCACTCCAATTCAATTCAATAACTATGGAAACGATATCATCCCTCGTGCGTACGTACGGACTACCGTCTCCACGACGCGATGAGATTCATTCTCCATGTTAACCATTTAATAATGATTATAAAGTATATATAAGCAATAATAATGAAATATATGACATTATAAATCTACTGGATATATATATATATATATATATATATCATCTACTTAATTCCATTCAACTCAATAAGGAAACGAAAATAGCATTCATGCGTACGTGCGGCCTACCGTCTCCATGAACGGTGTATTTCATTCCTTTTATCGATCTATTATATATATGTATATTCTGAATGTATATTATATATAAATCATGTTTTATGTTCTGGAATTAATTAATCATGATCTAAGTAATCATATGAATAATTACAAGTCAAAACACAGATGAAAAATGAAATGATTTTACCCAAAACGCTCTTTAACATGGAATTTACAAAAGAACGGGTAATATAAAGTCATAAGTGAACCATATATGATATCCTAAAAATGAATATGATTCTGTAATAAATCAATAACATTATTTAAATCATTATACAGGAGTTTCGGACACTTACGAAGTAAATCAGACCTAAGGTAAGGGATAATTTTTCAAAATCTCATTTTTATCCGAGATTGCTTATTCATAAGTATTTTAAGGGGTTATTTCTATCATCCATGTCCATGTTTTATAAAAGTGTTTTAATGTATTATTAAAGTACTTTTTACCCATTTTTTAATTTTACTACATGGTATGTAAGGAATCTTTCTTTTGTTTACATTACGAGGTACTTTTTTGACTTTTCCGACAAAAGTACGAGGAGAATGTTATTTTTAACTTATATAGCGTGAATGGGTTTTTACAGTTTCATAATGCCTCATTTTATTGAATATTACTCTACATGATTTTATGACTATTTTCAACAAAATACTTTTATTTTAAAAGTTCATGGCATTTTTTGAAAAGAAAATGATTTTGACGAAGAAAGGATATTTTCCTCAAGAATTCATTTCAAATGTTTTATCAAAACCATTTTCCATCTAAGATGACATTATTTGATATGTGTATGTTTCATGTTTAATGTCTCTATGATTTACATGGTTCACTTTTTATGATGAAATTTCCATTTGTTTTATGAAATGATGGGATGATGTTTATGAAACACATCTTATTCTTTGGGTTATGATGAATGTTTTAAGTTTATGTTGTGGCACAAGTAAGAATGATTTCATTATGAGATTGTGGGACCTATATCTCCCTCCAATGCATTGGGTAAAGATTTATATCTCATTATATAGACATGTCTAGAATAGTAAGTTAATCCGGTTCAGTATTACAGGACTGGAACGAGGAGTGAACTCGATTCAGAAAGGGACTTTGTCCACTAAGATGGTCTTGGCAGCAATGCCTTGGCTACTATCGAAATCATTACATGTGCTTAATGGATGCCACAATTACATGTTTTATTCACATGCTATTTTATCATGATATATGTTCCATTATGATCTATGCCTTATGTACTTCCATGTTTTATGTCGTTGCTCAAGATTTTTAATGTTCATTTTTTTAAGTTCAAATTTGTATGGTATGTTTTATTTTATCCATGATTACCCTTACTGAGAATTTGAGCTCGCCACTTTTATGTTTTCTTTTCCCCAGGATATAAGGAATGGTTTTAGGTAAAAAAGGGAAGATCTTTATTGGGAGATGTTGAAGATCTTTCACCACGATTAGAAGATTTTATTCCGAGTTTCCAAAGACACTAAACAATTACGGTCCTTGTGTGTTTGTTTTTATTATGTATTAAGTATTCTGAAAAAGTCATGTAATGTACATGTACATCAAGCTTAGGGTCTCTAAAACATAGGTAACTTTTCTAATTCCCACTTCATTTCCCAACACCAAGAAATCTACAAGAACCAATGGACACCAACAAACCCAGATATCCCAGGGTAACCTGAGGTTTGGAAAGAGCATGCGTTCATGATTTCCTTCCCATTTATACACATAAATCTTCAAAAATCATACTCTTTATACCTTGAAATCAACAAATAATAATAGGAACTCTAAAAATCAAGGACCTCAAAAGAGTCTACTAGCTCTGATACCATTTTGATTCAAAACAACCTGGGTCAACTTTGAACTCGTCACCCAAGCCGATCTATGGCAAGGCCCTAGAGGCATTCCTAATCTTCTTGGATTGGAGAAAACCATAAAGGGAATCATAAGATACAATGTAAATGATTTATCCCAATAAAATAAATAAGGCAATAGGAAAAATAAAGGAGTAAACCAAACCCAATATGATTTCCAAAAATTACACTACTTATATTTACAATTAAAGAGTCAAAAAACTGAAAAACAAAAAATACCAACATAAAAATAATGAACATGTAACCCAAGACATCTCCATATGACCCCAAGGGTCACCATCCTGTACAATAACCACTCGTAATTCAAGGTGATCAAACTCAATTAGAAATCGGTAGTATAAACTTAAAGTAAGATAAAACTATGAGAGTGAGTATTAAAGCTCAGTAGGTAGACTGAAATAATTCTATTCTAAATGAAAATCCTTTAAATAATGAAAAATTGATTAATAGGTTTGAAATACAATATATAAAAATAAGTTTTTTCACACTATACATTTTAATAAAAATAATCACAATCTATTTCCATCAAGATTTAAAACAAAGCTCAAGGAGAGAAGATAAATGTATACTAAATAAGAAGTTCTCATCTTTAAAAAAGGAGGAAAAGAAAAGGAAAATACTTTCTGTTTCAAAACATATTCATTGAAATATTTTTAACAAAAACACACATTTAAAATTTTCTAGGATAAAACCAAAACCAAGAATAAGTTTCTAGATTCCAAATAACATTGGAAATGGAACTCACAGTACTAGTTTTAGAGAAACGTTGGAGAAACTTGGAACTCATGGGAGAACTAGAACATACTAATATAGGTGACACTATCCCAGGTATAATTCCACAAATGATGAAATCAAAATTCACAAATGCCCATCCACCCTAACTCAGAACTGACCGAGGGGCCCAATCCCAGAGTAATAAACCCAACTATATCCATCTACTATGGGCCAATGGTTAGGACATGACCTACCACTGTTGAAATCATTCTCACAATAAATCTTTAATAATCTAAGTTACCATTCTATGGTTGTAAAGGGGTTTGCGACCTGAAATAAAGAAACAACCCATATGCACATATCCAGTCAAAACTATCACAAAAAATGACACCACCCCGGCCACCCCATGGGTGGTCCCTTTCCATAAATATGATTATCACACATGGAGTTAAAATACCAAGGACACTCCCATATCATATTCAACCTACAAGGAAATTGAATCACCCCTAGGACTGTTTACAAAATGAAACCATTTAGTAAAATTTCAAAACCGACCTCATATCATTTCCATACATAAAATCCTTTATAAAAAACTTCTCAAAAGCCATTTTATATATCAAAAACACTTATAAATATTTTCGGAAAACAATAATTACCACATTGGACATAAGAAATATTATTTAAAAAATAAAACCCTACCTTTAATAATCACAAACTACTTAGAGGTTCCAACTAGAATATTTAACAAGCACTTGGCGTGAAAAACCCACAAAATCCACATTGCACACACAAGGTGATTAAGAAAATGATTTTACTTCTCATGGAATAATCATTCTAAGAATAAAAAATCCCTATTTAATAATTAAGATATGTTAAAAAAAATCAATCAATAAAATCTAAACTTTAATGGAGAGGTGAAAAGAGATCCTACCACAAATGATGAATAACTTCTAGAATCTGGTGTGAAATACCAATCACACATTATCCACGCCCAAGGGAAGCTAGGTATGAACTAAAACATCACGATCAAACCCAAAATTTTGGTTTTAACACTAAAAATAGTATCCCTAGCTGATAGAGATACATATACCCAATAAATAGGAAGAAAACTCTAAAAACATGTGAGAAAATAAGGGAGAGGGGACTTACATGATAATATGGGGAAGAAATCCCACCAATAATAACCATAAATTGATACATATGAAAGGAAAGATAGGGGTTGGAGGTGCCTAGGGTGGACGATCCCTAATGGGATATGTAAGGGTTTGTTTGGGTATCAATATTAGGGAGATAAGAAATGTTTTTTAACCTGGATAGACCGTTATGTTAGTCTGTATAGTTCTTAAAACCATGCCAAGACTGTGGAACTTCCTTTGCAGAGATGTAGACCCACCAAACTAGCTAGTTTCACGGTATGACTAAATGTGTGGTAGCCATGCAGTATCTATTGTCTCTCCTAGGATATGTCACATGATTACATAGGTTGAGGTGCAAGTTTATCACTAATCGTTTGCTAACTACGTGCCTAGGAATGCTCACCAAAAAACACTCAATTGCACCGAAAACTCAAAGGTAATCCCAAGGGGAAAAGCTATCCCAATGAAATAAGGGAATAAAATCCCAAAAATTTACACCGGTTACACCTAGGTCCCAGGATAAGTGTCGAAAAAAAAACTATAACTAGAACCAATGATGAATTTCAAAACCCTGGTGTGACATCCTTTAAGATCATATTTATATTTTATAATACTAGTTTCTAATGGTTGAAAAATACTTTACTACGGTGCCAACTATAATGACCAAGTATTTTCATACAAGTGTATTAAATATTTTTAGATGAATATTAATTACATTTAATAAACACATATACAAGGATCATAATATTTTAGTGGTGTTGTAAACTTGGAATATATTCTTATAATTTCGTTAAAACTCTTCAACATCTCACATAAATATCTTCCTATCTATTACTCCTACCTAAAACCTTTATTTATAACTTGAGGAAAGGAAATATAATAAAAGTTGACATCAGATTCTCAGTATGGGTAAAAATGGAATATATGTAATCATAACATGAACATATGGTTATGAAAACATGAGAATAACATTTGAAGATCATACCCTTCATATCTAAGATCATTTACAAGAGTCATTGAATAAATATTGGAAGTTCATAAGAAATGAATCATAATATAATAAAATCACATGATCCATGAGAGTATGACAATAGAATAAGACATAGAAATTTTGGCACACACATAAACATAGAATACCTTATGTCAATGAGTCATACAAAGACATTCATAGTATATTAGGCTTGGGTTAATCACCCATATACCCACTTCAGGCTTAGGATGATTTCCCATGTACCTTCTGGTTTCAGGATTAGGATAACCACCCACATACCCTCTTGTTGCGCGATCAGGAATACCTCCCATGTACCCTATTTTTGTGGTATTAAGATAACCTCCCATGTAACCTTTTATTACAGGATGAGGATAAAATTCATTGTACTCTCTTGTTTTAGGATTAGGATGATAAATTGTGTACACATTTTATCTCACATAACATTTATCAATACTCAATGCATTGGAGGGGGATATAGGTCTCACCCAACACATAATAAAAATAATACATATGTGTTCTAGAAGGACATAAATCATTCATCATATCAGAACCCATGGAAAATAAATGTGTTTCATAAACATCATTCAATCATAACATAATTCATGAAAATATATGGGTTTCATAAATATCATCTCATCAGTAAGATACACCATTATTAGAAAGAATAAGAATAGTATCACTAAATCATATCCCCAGTAAAACATTTGTATAATCAAATAAAGTTATCTTATATGGGAAATACTTTTGAGATAAAACTTGAAAACTATTCTTGATGAAAATATCCTTTATGATTTTATTTTTTTTCTTTTCATAAAATGACACGCAAATTTAAAAGAAAAAATTTTATTTGAAAATAACCCTAGAATATTTTAAAGGAAACCTCAAAACATTATGGTGTCATTATGGTAGAAAATTATATTCATTACGTAGAGGTTAAAAAAATTCCATTTATATTTTTTCTGAAAAATACCCAATGTACCTCCTTTGGAAAACAAAAACAAATATTCCTTTCAAACTGGGTAGATAAAAAGAAAAAAATGGGGAAAAATTTATTTAAATAACCATAGAATAATATTAAGAAAAAATATTTTAAATGTGTTTAGAAAACATGGACATGTAGGATAAATATTCCATAATATATATTTAAGATGAAATAATAACAAATATTTATGAGATTGTGAAAATAAATATTCATCACATTATAATCATTAAAATTGTATCCCCCGTGAATAAAAGAAAATTCATGGATTTGAAAATTACATAATATTATGTATAATACTCATAAAATACATTCATATTCAGTATATATACCATGTATATGAAACAAGTAGTGTATAAGGCATGGGTCCTTCAAAAATAAATGTGAGATATAAATCCCTTACCTTACATCTGTAATTAAATCAGATATATTAAAAAATACCATATAATAAATAAAATTTTATTATACAAATACAATTGAACCATATTCACACACACACATATATATATGATACCATATAATATTTACATATAACATTACATTACTCACTTATTAAAAATTCTATATTAAAGTTAATTTTTATATTTTTTGTACTTTTTTGTTAATGTTTTAAATTTTTATAATTGGTCCTCTATCATAGATTGTGATTTAATCATATCAGTAATGATTCAAATGATATAAATATAATATAAATATATTCATTATAAATGTACTCATGGTTATTCATAAATTTTAGAGACAAAAAATAATATACACCGTTCATGGAGATGGTAGGTCGTGTGAACGGATGTACGTAGTTTTCATTCTCTTATCATATTAAAATATTTGAAAATATATAATATTCTGTTATTATAAAATAATTTTTTATGTTATATATATCATATATATTCATTTTATTCATCTTTATCACCTCCCATGATAAATATAGAAGAAAAATGAACCATATCGCATTTTAGAGATGGTAAGTCATACATATGAATGAGTGATGTTATCATTTCCCAAAAGATTACATGGTAAAAGGGTAATTATTTTATTATTATTAAATAATTACAAAAATTTCATTAATATCATATATAATCATTAAACCCATCATAATTTCCAATCATAAATGATGGTGATTGAAAATAAATTGCATCGTTATGTGGAGATGGTAAGTCGTACATATGCATGAGTGATACTTTAACTTATTGTTCGATATTAAATGGGATTTATAATTGTATATTAATAATAATAATAATAATAATATTTCATAATATTTATTTTGATTAATTTATTATTTTAAATTATATATCTAATAATTAGAGGATTCATATATTTGTAGAAACAGTAAGTGATTGGTTAGAGTGGTTACCTCTTCTTTGAAATGACTACTTTGATTAACTCACAAACACCTCCAAAGAGGGTTTGATTACTAAATTAAGGCCTCTAGAATGTAGGTAGGGATTATATTAAAAGATTAGGGATGATTAGGGGAGAATAAAATAGGTTTTGAGTTGTGATGAAAATAGAATATTGGGTGCCCATTTATAGGAGATGGGAGGGGGACTCTTTGAATTCTTCAAAATATTAAATTAATATAAATTAATTTTATATTAAAAATAGAAAAAAACTTATGAATTTCTATTATAGGATTATTTTGGGTAAAAATAAATTAAAAAAAATATTTACTAGACAAGTCTTGAATATTTTTTAGTCCTTATCTTTTATCTTTAACCATTGTTTAGATTTTTAATTCTATACATGATATAACATAATTTACACTTAGATGGTTCATATAATTACCCTAAAATTAAAAAATACTAATAAATGATTCATTGATTGAATTTTAAAACTAATTTAAATCATTAGTACAAAATTTATATGTTTTAAATTTTTAAATCATTTAATTAAATTTTATTTATTATAAAATTTCAATAATGTCAATTTTGACATTTTTCGTCATTTGACCTTTTAAAAATATCATAACAACATGAAATATTAAAAAAAACTCTTTCAAATAATCACCAACATGTGAAATGAATTCATTAAACCCGTAGATTACATTAATTATATAAAATTATAATTATTATAATATTTTTAATATCATTATTTTGATTCTTTCATTAATTGAAAAATTAATGCATCATGATTATGTCACCATTTGAGGTAAATATTTTATCACTAATTTTTTTTAATAAATTACCATATTGTGGATAATTATTTTTTCTAATGACTATTTATATTCTAACATGTCCCTTATAAAACCCCATATTTAAAATATTTCTCTTGATAAAAACAAAAGTATGTCCAAATTGACTTTCCTATGACTATAAAAATATAGAGGATATATTATCATCCAAAAAGCCATAAGTGCTATCATAACTAATCCAATAATTCTTATAGACGATAAATAATAATCCAATAAAATTATTGAAAGTGTTTAGGTAATTTTCTAACATTTATAAATTTATTTTTACCTTTAATTTCATGATTTACCTTTAAATGTGGTAATAAAAAAATTTCTAAAGTTACTATTCATATATCCCCTAAATAAAAAGTAAATATTTACTAAATTTTGGACCATATTATTGAAAATATTTAATCATTTTTTCAAAATTCCAAACATATAGTCTACATAAAGTTAATAAAAATAAATCTCGTTTACTGAATGAGAAAAAAAGTTTTTAAATTAAAAACCATAAAAATATAGAAATGTTTTTATATAAAAATTCAATGGGAAAATGATTCCAATAACCTCAATTGGATTATCTGATTAAAACAATAAGTAATTATACTTTATAATTATTCAAATATATAATATTATAATATAAATAATTTACAATAAAAAGAATTTTTCGATTTAAAATACATCATTTTTTCACTATTCATGAAAAAATGAATCTTATCTGAAAAATACAAAAAAATTAACAAAATTAAATTTTGATACTTATGAGTATCAGTATTACTTTAATTTGATAACAATTATTGGATCAAAATGTATATTCATATGTCAAAATAAAAGAGGGGTGAATTTTTAGATAAAAAAATTCTTTTTTATAAGTAAAGAAGACATGGTTTAATAAAATTTAAAGTAATTTAATTTAAAAAAACTATTAATGTATTAGAAAAACAATAAAATAGGGCCCTAGGTCCAATGAATAGATTATTCTAATCAGAATTGTTTGATAAGTATTCCACATGTCTTATTTGAAATTAATCATATTCAAAATAAGGAAACAATTTAATTATAGTAGGTTTTTATGAATCGTAATCACAATGGTTATGATAAATAGAGTGAAACAATTAATGATTCTATCATTAAGTGTATAGAACTATATTAAGTAACTTAATTGACCGTAATGACTAGAATCATAATTACAGATATTGTAATCACTAAATAAGGAATAGAAAGATGAAAATATAAAAATGATTCACTTTCTATTAAAATATTGCAGAAACATAAAAAATTAAAAGATTAAAATTAATTTATCCCAAAGAAAAGGGAATACTTTAAAAAAGAATAGATATTTATTGATTTATACATTCAATCAAGTATATCTCACCCATACAAGGGTAAACCCTCAATATAATTGCTGGCATCTATCTTACTATCCCTATAATCCCTCGATCAATAAGGTGATCGACACCTCTGTGTTTCTAGCCTTAGAAGCCCTCAATTTTCAAAAGACCGACACAGTTGTATTCTTTTACCCAAAAGACCTTGATCATTATCACAACATTAGATTTAACACAATGAAAAACAAAACTCCTTGAAAGTCACATGTATGTAGAATGAAAAGTGCACAACTTATACACATCAGAGTATTCACATAAAGTAGTAAATTAATAGATCTCTCACACAGTGTCTTGAATTCATCAATAGTTTTTGAGATCATTAAAATTACCTGGTATTTATAGTCTAATTCAACAGACGTCTTGGATTCCAATGGTCAAGAATTATCCTAAAAATTCGAAGGGACTTGGACACCAGGCACTCCAACAGACATCTTATAACTGAAACCATGACATAATTTTATAATGAACATCCAAATATATTACATGACATAGTTTTTATTTAAAATTATTCAAATTCATCATGATATAGTTTTATGGTTATGATAAAATGAGTTTTATTGGATCCAATTATTCTCATTATAAGAGTCAGTAAATTTTTTTTCATTAAGAAAATAAAATTTGTATGAAAACTATACAGTGTGTACGATAATGATCAAATTTAGTGTGTACGATATAGTTTTTGATATCCAAAACAAAAAGGAATTGAAAACTCAATTTTTTTTTGAATCAACAATATCCACCTTTTTGGAAACCACAAACCACAAACAAATAAAATATTACTTGGAAAAAAATTATTCAAAAGTTCACACTTATACTTATCTACCTTTCTTTTTAAAAAACTCTTCGGAAAATGATGTTGAAAATGAATAACAACCCCCTTAAGATGAAAAAAACACTAAGGACTGTGTTCTCTTTACTCCCTATAGTTAAATAATTTTCCATTTATATTATATCATTCTCACCCTATCAAACACATTTTCCACCTTTATAAACTATTCCCCCCCTCTTGTGATCTAAAAGAAGGAATAGAGGAATGTCTAGATGATCTTGAAAATGGATAGAGAGAAAAAACATACGAAACGATAATAATAGAACCATGTTTTCAATTGGAATTAATATAAAACCCATTCAAAAAGAGTTAAAAAATTTATCTATTACCCTTTTCCTTTTCCATAATGATGAAAATGCCTAACTTTATCTTCTTGAATTACCTTATGTCTTCCATTAACTTATCAAGAGTCTCGTATTGAGCCTATAACTTCTATACCTGATCTTAAAATAATTAATCATGGGTACCAATGTTTTATTCATATATAATATACTTCCATGCCTAAGCCTAAAGAATTTCTGATAAAGCCTTAATATTTTCATCATGATCCTGAAACTTTTCTACCTAAACTCTGGTAAATTTTTTAAGATTTCAACTCTATTTCGCAATAAATAATATTACTATTAAATTCAAATACCTCAACCTTGGGTTCCATGAGCCTTCTAATATCCAAACAATGGTATTATAGCTTGCCAAAATAAATTTGTGAACTCTCCAAGATGAGTATCTTATGAGGATCAGATTGTTTTTAAAAAATTCACTTTTTCAGTAGTTTCAATTGTTATCTTATTGAAGGCAGCTAATAGTATATTCATCATCTTCCTCATTATTCCAATCATATCCACTTGTGTTTTGACACTTTTATTGATATTATAAGACCTTTTGAAAACTTTTTTGAAAAAAATTTTTCAAGAAAAAGTTCTTCAAATACATTGACATCAACTTCAAGATTTAATAACATGTCATTCCCAACTTTTACTGAGTTCGATATACCATTATGACTATAAGAAATTATATCAAACATTTCATCATGTTTTTGAAAATAATTAATGATATTTTTCATCATTTTTAATTCATTCTAAATTTATTGAACTCCTATGATTAGTATCGTTATGTCAGAATCCATGTCCTCTTCAAAATTAGGAAGCTCACCGTAATGACTTCAAACAACCAAATCCTGAAATGATTGAGTTTGATTTGAATCAGACTCTTTTTCCACTTATTTATTAGAAATATGGATAACTTTATCATGTATGAGTTCTTGAGAAACATGTTTTTATTATCAATTACCTAGAGAAAAAAATTTAAAAAATGTTACATCATATTAATCCCTAGGAATTTTATTTTAATGAGGAATTTCAAT
The DNA here is from genome assembly GCA_963277665.1 of Viscum album. Classification (NCBI taxonomy): domain Eukaryota; kingdom Viridiplantae; phylum Streptophyta; class Magnoliopsida; order Santalales; family Viscaceae; genus Viscum; species Viscum album. The sequence continues at coordinate 1,155,298,204 of OY728135.1, forward strand.
ATGACCAGATTCTTATTTATTTTTCATTCTCTTCCCCATATTCTTATTCTTCAAATTCTTTTTCTTCTTCACGTTTTCCTTTTTAATATTATCCAACAATGTATTAATTTTTTTATCTTTGATCACCGGAATCAACTTGTTTTAGTGTTTTCTTTTGAGCATTATTTGGTGGACCCAAATCTTCATCAAACTTTTCTTTTCCTCTCCCTTTCTCTTATCTAGAAGAAATAAAAGTCTTTGTTCAAAATGCTGTTTTAAAACAGTACTGGCACTAGCTTTTTTGAGTCCCTTTAATAGCTTGTTGATATTAATGTCTTCATCCTTTCTCTTCTCCATTGTCTTTTTCTTTTCTTCCTCCTTGAAGATTTTTTATTTAATAATTTTTTCTACAAGAGCCTAGTAGCGTAAAGACCAAATCAAATTCCACCCTCTTTACATTCTCTTTTTCTTCCCCCACTCAGATAAAACTTCATCGGGCACTTTTTTATGATTCTTTAACTTTTTAGGGGATTCATATTGGGATTTTCTCTTCTTTACAGAAAGAATCAACACCAATTATTTTGGAATCCATTGATTTCTCCATCTTTTTATTTTGATTTTTCAGCCTCTGCATCTTTTAAAAATTTCGTTGTTTCTAAATTAAGATGTAATCTTTACCTTTGGATTGTCTATTCAGTAATAAAAAGATATTTTAATCTCTTCTGTGTTGACATTATTTCTACTTTTCATAACATCAAGAACTTGACAAGAAATTTTCATATAATTATAGGAAACATAATAAATTGTTATTTTATCACACAAGAGGCCAATTTATTGATTTTTAAAATGATGAATCCCATCATATTTATTTTTCTCATATTGAACAAATAATTTACTATAAAAATATCAGATACCTTGAAGGTTTCCTTATCACCGATCATGATAATTAAAAAACCATTCATCCTAAGATATGTAAGATGGTTGTCTGAAGAAAAATGATAAAATTTCATTTTAAACTCATGAATCTCAAAAATATATTTCTTTTCTCTTTTCTTATTATAATTCCCTTCTATATTCGAGAGATTATGGGATGGATAGAAAGATTCTCCCTCAGAAGTTATTCATTTTTTTCTTTTTTAAATATAAGGTGTATTATTTTTCTAACATGGAAATGGAAATCTTTAAATAATCATCAATTTTTATCATCATATAAAATTATAAAAAATTATAGAAATGAACAGGATCATGATTAGTTTTGGTTTTTTCAATAAAAATTGACTCCCAACCTTGAAAAATTATATTTCTTTTTAAAGAAGAAACATATTTATCATAAAATTCCTTTTCAACTAAACTTTCTATGTAGAAAATCATTGAAGAAAATTCCTCTAGAGTTGTCTATTATGAAGGAATTTCTTTAGGGTAGGATGTAGTGGACTCTAACATGAATATGTAAACATTATCTTAGAACGTAAATTTTCATACTTGACTATTTTTGGAGGAGTAGATCTTAGACGAAAATGGTGAAAAAAATGATTTGGGATAGGTTATGGGGCCCTTTATATATGCAAGTTTTATAGATGATTTAGATTTAGCAACTCATATTAGATTGAAAATATCCAATGATTGAGATAAATTTTAACTCATGATGTTAATAAAATAAATGAAATCTTTATCTTATTCAAGATGAATACGATAAATATATATATATTAAAAAATACCAACAATTAAAATTGAATAATGTGAGTGAAAATGTGTAATTCATACATTTCAGAGTCTTCGTAGTAAAATATTGGTTTCAATAGAATTTTCTTCTCTATTTTTTAATGAAACTGAAAATCACGTGTATGAATATTTTGAGTATGAGAAACATGAGTATGAAAATTTCATGTATGAGGACCATGAGTGTGATGATTCTAGGAACAAGAACATCAGGTATGAGAATTATGGGTATAAAAATATTATTATGAAAAAAATTTCAACATGAATTTTTTTTAATATAAAACATTGAATACAACTTTTTTTTAACACAAAATATTTGAAGAAAAATATATATACCCCCTATGAAAAAGAGTAACTTAATTTAAGTAAATTGTTTTAAAAATAGATTGATATGAATGATTACATGAAATTGATTATTCCTAGATTTTATTTAATATATTTATCTTTATCAGATTTTAATGGATTTGTAAAAATATCAGGAAGTTGTTCTTGCATTCTGATGAATTGTAAAAGGACATCTCCTTTATGGGTGTCAAACCTAGAAAGATATTCCTTATATCTATGTGTTTTATGTGAGAGTGATTTGATTGGTTTTTAATAAGGTAAATGGGGCTTTTTTCCACAAAGTATTTAAGTTTTTAAAAAACTCAAGCCATATTTAGCGAGTATGTCTTTCATCAACAACACTTGATCAAAGAAAATTTCATCTACCTCATATTTGGTTTCAATAGTGGAATTTTCTAATGAGTGTTTCTTCACCTAATACCATTAAACTATTGAATCACATAGGAAATGAAAAGTTCAAGATGTGCTTTTTCTATCCATTCTAAAACTTCCAAATATAGAATCTGAAAAACTTTTTAATTCAAAATCATTTTATAAAGAACAAAAAAGTCCTAAACCCATAGTTCCCCTTAAATGGTGAAAAATTATTTTCACTACTTTTAAATGGTATTATGTTGGCTTTTTTTATACCTTTCACATAAGAACAATAAAAAAATTATGTCTGGATGACTAATTGTTAAGTATAGTAGAATTATTATCATAGCTCTAAAATTTGTTTGAACCACTAGTTTCTCCTCTTCATCAAGATCAAGAGTAATTGAGGTACCAATTTGAGTAGTGTTACTTTTAGTGTTGTTATATACATAATTTTTAAGAATACTGTTAATATACTTATGTTGGGGTATATATGTTCCTTCTAGTTTTTGAAAAATTTAAAAACCAAGAAAGAATGTAAACTCACCCATCAAACTCATTTCAAACTCAGATTTCATAATATTTGAAAAAGAATCAGTTATGGATTGTTTATTTGATCCTAATATAATACCATCAACATAAATTTTAACAGTTAAAACTTTTTTGATTTAATTATTTAAAAAAATAATTGGATCAACAGTTCCCTTAAAAAAATTTTTTATTAAAAAAAATCCTCTAAGCCTATCATACCAGGCTCTAGGGCATGTTTCTATCTATATAATTCCCTAGTAAATTTAAATACATATTCATGATGATTTTTTTCATAAAAAACTAGAGGTTGTTCCATAAAAACATCCACCTGAACATATCTATTAAAAAAGGACACTTTACATCCATTTGAAAAATATTGAAATTGAAAGATGTTGCAATGTATAATAGAATATGAATAGATTTCAGTCTTGGTAATGGAGCATAGGTTTCTTCATAATCGATTCTCTCTTATTAATTATATGCTTAAGAAACTAAATTTTTTTATTTCTAACTATAATTCCATTTTAATGACATCTGTCTCTAGAGACCTATTTTACTCCAATTACAGAGGTTTATTTAGGTATTTCAACTAAGGTCCAAACTTTATTCCATTCAAATTCATTTATCTCATATTACAATGCTTTTATCGAATCATCAACACCTAAATCATCATTAGGTATTTTTGTTTTGAATTTTGAATGAAAATCTAGATATTGAACTTCATTTCTCAAGGAAATTTTAGTCCCTAAAGGTTTATTTACGTCACCAACAATACAAGTAGGATAATTCCAAAGAAACAACTGAATTGGGTTTTGTAAAACATGTTCATCGACATAAGGTAGAAAGTCTTTAGGGATGGATACTTATGAAACAATTTATTGATTATTTAATTTAATATAAGACTATTTTTTATCAAATTTTGATAATTATATTTGGGAAACAAATTAGAGTATGTAGGTTGGGATGGTTTAAAAAAAGTTTTGGTTTCATGATATTTTACATGTACTCTTTCTTCAAAAGTACATGAGTTGATTCAAAACACTGTATGCCATAGAAGTAGTGGGATAACCTAAAAATATACCTTCATCATATTTGGGTGTTAAGTAGTGAAAATTAATTTTTGTTTTAAAAATGAATACTTTTCATCCAAATACTTTTAAGTATGAAACATTTGGCTTTCATCTAGTCCATAACTCATAAGGTGTTTTATTAAGAAATGGTATAATTCAAAATAGATTTATTGTATAACAATAAGTACTAAAAACATCATCCCATAATAGGTTTATTATATAACATTCACTCAACATAGTTCTTGTTATCTCTTGAAGAATACAAATTATTCATTCAACAACACCATTTTTTTGAGGAGTTCTAGGTGCTGAAAATTTATGAGTAACACCTTTCTTACTACAAAAAGTTCCAAAATTATAATTTACAAATTTTCCACCGTGATCACTATGAATAGTTTTCAAAGGAATATATTATCATTTTGAAAATTGGATAAAAATGTTTTAAAATTAAAATAGGCTTCATATTCCTTTGCTTGAAAATAGACCCATGTGGATATTATGTAATCATCAACTAAAACAAATAAAAATTATTTTACTCCAATACATTGAATTTGTGTATGAACAAATAAGAACAAGTTCACTAAATGTAAATAATAAGTATTTGAGACATCACAAGTAGATTTAAAGATTTATTTATGTTTCATTATATATTGATAAGTATCACAAACTCATGAAGAATCAAATTTATGATCTGGTAGATCCTTAACTAGTCTTTTCTAAGGCAATTTTTGTATGTTCCTAAGGTTACTTGTCCTAACCTTCTATGCCATTACCAAGAATGGTCTTCCATTACACTAAGGCATGGTATGTCTTGGATCCTAAGGTATTATATGTTAAGTGTATAAACATTCTCATTATTATTGGAAGAATGGACGTATTCACCCTTTGAAATGTTTACTATACATTAATCCTTCCTAAAATTCCCAAGGTGACCATCATCACATGATTTATACATGCTAATACGATTCTGTATAATACATTTGATGAATAAAAAAATTTGAAAATAAGGATTCTTTAGAAAGAACAATATTACTTATACCAACAATCCTTTAATGAGCACTGTCTCCAAAGGTAACTCTTTCACCTTTATTTTCAACAATATTTTAAAAGAAATATTTCTTATCATTCATATGCTGGGAACAACCACTATCCACGTACCATGTATAATTATTGTTTTTACTTCTTTGGGTTTCTAGAAAAAAATAGATTTTCAGAACCAAAACATTCCTAGGTGTAAAAAATATTAGTGAATAAAATTTAGGGAATCCATATTTGTTTTGAAAAATGGTATTTTAGGAACCCCAAGAATTGGACATTATTTAATGAACAATTTTATTCCAATTCCCTCCACTTTGAATCTTTGTTCAAAAGGGTGCACTTTTGAAAAAAAAAACTATTATTAAAAATATGTTTTTAAGGTGTTTATCTAAATCGAGAACTATTATTATGAGGAATAATTTGATGATTCATTTTATCAGAATTTTCTTGTCCACAAGTAAACTTTGATAAGTGTTTGTTTAATGAAAAATATTTCGTACTTCTGTTTTATAAATAATTCTTTATCCTCACATTTATTTGTTTTGGAATTTAGTTTTTTTCTAAAAAAATTTTCTCAGTAATTACTTTTTAAAAATCATTAGTAATTTTATCCTTTTGTGAATTAAAATCTTAATGGTTTTTAGAAATAGAATTAATTTACAGAAATTATTTATCAGGATATTTAGAAATATCTAATATTTTTTTTTCAAAACATATATTCTAGCATTTTATAGTTCAAGTTTCTTACTAAATCTTCAAAACATATATTCTAAGGATATTTCTATGAGAAAACTTAATCTCTCAGTGTAAGTAGTACCTACTTCTTAATTATTTCTTTTTAATCATCCTATTCTAAACAATTTATAACCAAAAAAGATAATTTAATTTTTTATAATTTTTATACCAAGGTGTTATTATATTATAGGATCAATCCTTATTTATTGATTTTCATTATCAAATAAAAACAACATAATATTGATAATTCGTACATGTGGGCTACCAGCTCCATAAATCAAAAAATTTCATTTTTCATAATTTGTTCTCATGGATGGTTATACTGATTTTATTTATGAATAATTATGATAAATAAAATATATTTAGTATTTTTAAAAGATAAAATAATATTTAATTTGAATCACCCTAATTCTTTTATAAATAAAAATGTCTCCATGCTTATGTGTAGACTACCACCACAATGAAATACATGTATTATTTTCCTTAAGAACCTGAAATAGATGGTCTTAAAAGTTAAATTGATTAAATAATATTAAATTTATAATATTTTTATGTTTCAAAACTATAAACCACTTCATATCTTCCGACCGTTACATGAAAAAGGAAAATTGTACAAGTGTGTATGTACAGACTACCACTTCCAGAGAGTAACATTTTTCATTTTCAATATTTTTTTAATTATTTATAAAAAGTAATTAAAATTTGATTCCAGAACATAAAAAATATAAAAACTATAATAATTATTTTTTTATAATTAAATTATGTCAAAATAAACTATTTTTTAACCAAAATCAGCCATCGAATTATGGTATGTTAATGTGTGGGTCAGTCTAACCACCTACTCAAGAAATGAAATAAAACTCTATTATATATGGCTATAAGAACATAAATAATATTATTATAATTTAATATAACAACAAATTAATTTTTTATGATTCTCTAATGGTCGTATTATTTATTTATCTTATTATTAATATATCATATTTGATCACTAAAATTACTGAAATAAGACAACATTTATTCCAATTTCACGCAACATAAATAAAGAACTTTGGGTATGAGATAATATATTTAAAAATATACATTAATTATCTTATATAATATTTCAAATTACCTTTCAATGATAAAATTTTGGATAAGTATAAAGAAAAACACCATTACTATGAAAATAATTAAAAATTATCAAAATTACACACACATGATATCAAAAATAGATAATAACTAACTAATATACATGTAGAGAATAACTATAAATGATGTTAATAAATGATTGTAGATATTAATAAGGCCCTTAAATAGATATTAAGAAATTTATTTTATTCATATAGGAGAATCATGTGATTTGTTGTAAATTGGGAATTGAGGTAAGGGAGCATTCATCCCAAATTCATTTTATTTGGACATTTTTATATTGTGGACCTAAATTCAATTATATAGTGTAAAAATAATATATTTTATTTATTAAATAATGAATTTTATTTTTTTAATAGTATTTTAATTTCAATTACAAACTATATATATTTTAAATTTGTTTTATTGAAATGGTACCTAAGCATCATAATGTCAAAAATTCCAAAATATTGGAAAGTAATATATGTATGGTTTTCAAGTAAATTACAACCTTATCCTGATACTAAAAAGTAGATGTGGATTTGACAGAGACTCTCCTTGGGTTAATAACCCTAAAATTTCTAGTATAGTATTAAATGAATCTCTACTTGGTGCATGATGGGTAGGCATAATATTGTACACCTAGAAAGACACATCCATGGGATATTCCTTGGATAGTTGATAAGAACTTTATAAATATTAATGAAGGTTTTCTATACCATTTTTTGGTCTTGTACCATTGAAAATGACTAAAATAAGTTATTATATTCTATTGATAACAAAATACTATGAAAGTAACCTCTCCATCACCTTATCTTTATTTCTTTTAAAATGGTACATTATAATACGTAAACAATACCGCATAATTTCTTTGTTTATTTTTAGTATATTCTCCTAGTAAGATAAATTATTCTATTTAATTCAAAAATATTTTCTTTCCATATATCTGTCATTTAGGTATCCATTATTATATATTTCAATGAATAATTAAAAAAATTATTAGCAAATGTAATGAAATGTATTTTTTATTCATATGATGAATTCATTAGACTTAATTAGAAATTGGAGTGTTCTGCTATAGATATCCCTCAGATTTATCAGTATGTGTCAGGAAAAAGCTTGCTAGGGTATTAGAATATACCTTACCCATCTACATATAATGTCTCAGAATAATTCCAATAAGTTATTTTTATAATTTCTGACACTATTCATTCTATCAATACAAAATTAGTAATTATTATACTTGTTTCTATTTTGTCCACGGATATAGTATTGTAATAGTTTCATTTCATTATAGAATTATTTTCATCATTTATTTAATTTCTCCCATACTATTTGTGATAAGCATATATTATGAAATATTCCACTATTATATACTCCTTACTATGAATATGATCTTAACCTTATTTTTATTTAATTTAATAAGAAAACCAATAAGATAAATATGTGAAATTTTCAAGGATATATTAAAAGGGATAATAATATTTTAATGGAATTTTTATACTGCATTTTATATTATCATGTGTAAAGGAAAATATATATGTATCTACTGTTCCAAGACTATAAATATGTTAGATACATTAATAAATCAAGTATTCAATACAAAAAAATTTATGTAACTATTATCTATGGGGTTTTGGATATTGGGTTATTACAACCTATAAAATAGGCACTATTGAGAGGTCCTCACTAGTTTTGTAGGACTTTATTTTGATGGGGAGGAACTCTATGTCAGATTTATATTTTTCATATGGATAAAATATATGTTTAATCATTTTATCATCATGGGGTTGACATAGACAATGGGTACTATAGATAGGACCTAAATAGTTATTTAAGTCTTTATTTCCAATGGGGGACTTCCTATTCAGAATAGTATTTTTTCAAGGGAAGGACCTCCATAGTGGCTACCACTAAGAGGATCTCTACATCTGTTCAATTATAAATTTCAACGCAAAAATAAGCATTGTTTCGATTAGATATTTCTTTGTATAGAGTATAATTATGGATTTATCCATGAGAACAACCTCTATAGTTACTGTATTGTTAGTTTTTTGTATTATTATGTCCTCCATGTCAACCAGATATTTCATCGTAGGAAGGAATTCCATGGTGATCACCATGGGGAGACCTACATGGTTACTATATTCTTTATTGTCAATATGGGGATGACCAATATATTAATATTATATTTCATGATAAGTAGAACCTATGCAACAAGAACCATGTGTAAGACCTCTTGGGTTGAAAAATTTGTAGATGTTTGCATGCAGAGGTCCTCTATAGTGGTCAATGTCACAACCCATCCAAATTAGGTCAATACTGCGACTACACCATGCCCACCACTAAAAGGCGAGTGGATGGTGAATAGAATTGAGGAGTCATAAAACTCACATGGGAGGCATTATCCTAATGTACCTACACACATGAACACATATCAAATCCCATAAAATTATGAAATGTAAAACAATAGATAAACCATGCATACATGCATCTAAATCCCACTACAAAAGTATAACAATAAGTACTGAATAAAAAATGTCCCAATTCAATCCCACCACATGGAATCTGAAAAACAAGTACAACCTGAATGTGTAGAAGGGGAATGTTGTCAATGTGACTACATGGACACACCTCGTTCTGTATTGATCAATAAGATAAAAATGGTCATAGTCCCTCTAGGACTATGTCAAAAGGTCGATTATATGCATAAAACATGACATGGGAGGGAAAAGACCATACAAGGGTGAGTAGAACAATTCTAAGTAGGACACCCCAAAATCACTAAGCATAATACAACATGAATAATAGTCCAATAAAAACAAGTATATGTATACAACAATTATGAAAATAAAATATAGACATAGTCAAAAAATAAAAACATTCATAATGTAAAGTCACAAAACTAATTCCAGTATTTCAATTATTCTCGAAGGTTCCACACAACCCTCATCCTAGTGAACAGACAGTATGAGTCACATAACATTATTGGAATCAAGTTGAGATTTCATAATCATCCTATATCACCATAATATTTAAAAAATGGATGTGTGAAGATAACTATACACAAATGAATATCACACATAGGGTCATGCGGTATAATAATAAAAAATTCTGAGGTAACCCATTATGTGGATGATCATGGCCCATGTAATGTTAGTCACAATGATACGAAGAACTTCACATAGGGAAACAAGATGATATAAGATCTCTCTCAGAACCTCACATAGGGATACCAAAAACTCTATCAAATAATTCCAACTAAAGGTATCAATATCCTTTGATTAGGGCATGATTCTATACTAAACCTCTGGTAATGTATTAAGGGAGGATGACTTAATGAAACTTGTCCAATATGAAGGGGAAAAGGGCTCTAATATTTCTTTGAATGGGTAATTGAAGTGTACTAGGATTATATAGTGTGTCACTATAGCACTAGGATCTACATGTGTGTCACAAACCATTCCTAATTCCATGTCCATTTCCATGTTATAGTACACAATGTGTCTAAACATGTGAAATCCAAACCGTGTCCAATAAAATTGATCATTCCTTGTGTACCTAGAAAAGCTCTGTCGGTGTCTAAGTACATAGCATGTTCATGACCATATATTCATGTTCATGCACATATAACCAAGGGACATGAAAAGTTTCTAGGTTGACTCACACACCATGTGATAGGGGCCACCCACCATTTGATAAATAACTCCCCACAGAAAACCTAATTGCTTCCCTAAGGGTCCCACACGCCGTGTAATCCCAGATTATATGTCATTTTCAAAGAGTTTTTCTAAAATCCTATATCTATATCCTACATCTTCACCCTGTCCTATGTCTATTGAATCAGCTATACATCTCATTGAAAATATTAATCTCTAGTTTTTAGACACTTTTCACCACCATTCACTGAGTTACGAACATCAAATTCATTCAAAAAAATTGCACACATGTCATTCATCATCATTCATTGAAGAAAACGAATTTGGGTATCCCCAAGTCTATCTAATATGTTTTTTCTTAAAAGTTCATATGATTCCCATTTCATGATGATCCTAGATCAGAAATATGGAGCTATTGTAGAATAAAATGGGTGAGAAACAGTTGGTTTCTCCGTAATTTAGTCAAACCATAAGTCAAACAAACAACAGTGATGAGCACACGAATAAAAGTGGGTGAAGTAAAAGTAACACACATAGTGGAATAAAACATGGATGTGTTTGGTTGGACATGATTTCATTTCTATTATAAGTATGAAAAAAATAACCAAATAAAGATAATAAATTCTCCCAATAAATTCCCATAGACAAACCCATCCGGTAATACAATTGATTCGTTAATCAATCCATTGGTTTATTATTTTTTGTTCATCATAAAAATAAACAATAGGGAAAGAATTTAAAAAAAATACTACCTAAAATTGGATCAATATCTTATGAAAAATGAAACTACATCATTTTTTTGGTGTTATATTTGAATTATTTTTCACACTGATTGAAGTTCCTCGACCCGTTTGTCATTCTCCCATGGAGTCTGTTGCAATGAATCCTCTAAGACACTAGTGTTATATGAATAACCCTGGAATTTTTCCAAAGCCTTATATTTATAAAAAATAATTAGGTCAGTGTGTTATTTAAAATTAAATAAATTAATTTTATGGACATTTTTGTTATACATTCCCACATTTTCTTTTCCAAAAATTCCCCGCGCTGACAAAGGTTATGTCACACCTCAGGTAAAACCCTTTATCTGAACTCAATGGAGGCATCAGATTTATAATACAAGCATATATGTATATGTTCTTCATGTTTTTAGGAAAAATATATGTGCATTCGTTTAATATATTTATTATATTTCAAAAATTAATTTCGGCCACACCAGGCCTCAGTATCATTCTCCATCTCAATGCATGGTCCGGAAAATATTTATATATATATCCCAAGACTCTTCATAAAAAATTGATATTTTATTTTACCTAATATTTGATTTTTTTTTCAAAAATAAAAATAGTATACTACATAAATATATGTGGATACTGATCACACATGTGAGGTTCCCCCTCCTATGTTTTCTCTTGAATATTCTCATGCTTCCATAGGACACAAACTATGTGAATAAATCACCCATGAAGGATCATCTCCTATCAATACTTGATCTTGAATGGTTACTCCACAAAGTTAGTTGCATTATTGTTGTCTAACTCACCCTAGTTGATAATGTGAGATGGAGTTTTCACATATGTTCTCATATATAACATGTAGAATGTGTCATGTAACCAACCTAACTGCAGTGGTATAGCCATGTGGTAAACCAACTCACTAGCTCTATGTAGTATCTAGAAAGGAATAATGAATCTCATAGTTTGTTTGTCACCTCATTAAAATCTTTTGAATCCATGTTGAGGTGAAACCCGTAGGAACACATGACCTCCTCCATTGAATTCCAAAGGCCTCTATCATATTTCATCATAGGACTTATAATGGAAATGTGTTGTCCTCATCCACTCCTGGATGACATAAACCTTATATGTAGTGTCTAAAAGAAAATATGGTCCCATAAGTACTGAAACTCCTGGGTCGTTCTAGAATATTGGTGACTTGTTGGGTCTCCCATAAAATTCCTCAAATGTTTCCATAGTGATGCTAGAATTATACTAATTTTTGTAAGAAAAATCCACCAATAGTAGGTGATACTCTCAACTATAGTCAATTTCTAACATAAAGTCTTACAACATGTAATCAATTAAATAAATGGTTATCTTGTACAATTCAACAGTCTTGGGGTGAAATTCTATGCTCAAATGTATCTAAGTCCCAAAATCATCCTATATTATCTTCCATCACAGAGATGTGAAGTGAGAATCATGGTCAGAGATGATCCTAGAGGGAAATAAAAGGGTTTATAAAATCACCTACATGAATAGGATTTCCAAGATCTCTACTATACTCCTCTCTCTAATATCTTGGAGGTGTGTTGGCTTGGTGAGTCAGTCTATGATCACCCATATGGAATCTTTTCCCCATGAGGTATGTGGTAACCCCATCACAAATTCTTTGGAAGTAACATCCCACTTCCACTCTAGAACCTCAAGGGGGTGATCTAGACCTGTTGGAACCTAGGGATCACCCATCACTTTCTAATAAGTAAGGCATCAAGAGACAAACTCTGAAACTTCCTTCTTCATCCAAGGATAACAAAACAGATGTAGGAGGTCATGGTACATATTTTCTAACCTGGATGTACTTCTATAGGATGTGTATGAAACTTTTATAGAACCTCCTCCTGCAACATCACTGTTTCTATCATGCATCCTCTAAAAATAATGACAATCTACCCACCTTCAAAAAATACATCAGGAGCATGTCTACCAGATATATGAGTATGTTGGGTATCATAGTGGGTAACCCTAAGTTGTTGAAACCTAACTCAATGAAAATTTTTAGGGGTAACAACTATCAACTGGGGGAAAGGTGATCCATCCCCATCAAATATTGATACATACAATGAGGCCAACTAATCTATCGCATCACTCGGAAACTATGATCAAGATATCCTATTGAGAGAATCTGATACCACGTTCCCTTTACTTGGTATATAGAAAATCTGTAAATCATATTCATATTAGAAATATCGATATTTATTCTATATCAAGTTAAGATTATTTTTAGAGAATATATATTTTAGACCCCTTTAGTTAGATTATATGGAAAACGACTAAACCATTAGGTAGTGTCTCCACATCTTCAGTGAAAATAGTATTGCTGCTAAATCAATAATTTGTGTCATGCAGTTATACTCATGTGGTCTCAAATAAGCTAAAACATAGGAAATAACTACCTTTATTTAAACAAGAACATAACCCATGCCTGTTCTTGATGCATCACAAAACACTATATACTCGATATCCTACTCTGGAAATCTCATGATGGTAGTGATAATCAATTTCTACCACAACTCCTGGAAAGACAATTAGTACCTCTATGTCCACATGAAATGATTCCCCTTTTGGGTTAATGTTACCATTTATGATGATATACTGGAGAATTTAGGTATGAATCTATGATTGTACCCTTCCAACATAAGGAATATTTGTATCTATGTCACACTCTTGGGTAGATCCCAAGATAACTCAACCTTAACCTTCACCGGGTCAACTATTACTCTTTCTGTTGTGATAACATCTCCCAAAAGTAGACCTCTTGAATCCATATATAAATATTGAGATATTACATTAATAAATATTCTATTAGAGTACATCTAGAACCATCCTCAAGTGTGTCTCATACTCCTCCTTGGATTTTGAGTACACTGGGATATCATGAATAAAGTATACTATGTACCATTATAAGAAAGGGTTAATGATCTAGTTCATGAGTTTCTTGAACACTTATGGGAAGTTTTTCATGCTAAAGGAAATCATAAAGTACTCATAGTGACTATAGATAAATATAAATTCCATATTCGGTATATCCTTGTTCCATAATCCCAACTGTTGATAGACTGAACTAATGTCAACCTATTAGAACCATTTTCCCCCTCTAAACCAATCAAATATTTCATCGATCCTAGGCAGAGTATAATTTATCTTTACATTCAACTAGTTTAGGTAATGAAAATCCTCATATAACTTTAATCTCTTGTTCACCTTCTTGGTGAAACATACTGGGGTTACCAAGGGTGAAACACTGGGTCTAGAAAATCTCTTTGTTTTAAATTCCCCAAATTTCACCCTCATCTCGTTAAAATATATGGGATCCATCCCATATTCTGGTGATGATATCTTAGTTATCCTGCTGTCTAGATGAATGCATAATTTTATCTAATGGTTGGACGGTAAACCAATATCATCCTATGGAAAGATGTCCACATAGTCTTACACCACTACAGGGAACTAGAAATGTAGAGGATCCACTTCACCAAGGGTTATGATGGGTAACTAATGAGTAATCCGATTCTTCACATCTACTACGTAAAACTGTATATCTAGGAATAAATTATAGATAACAAGTCTATACCTAAGACGGTGTTGTTGGGCCTCATGATTTATACAAATATATCCCAATAAAAAATCTCAGCTCCAATATTTAGGTCACACTATCGGTACAAGTATGTGATCACTGAGCCACCTCCCGTTGGAGTCTCTAAGAAAAAGGATTGAGCCAAGGGATCAACCTGAAGATCTATTCATTGTATTTAATAAGTATCAATAAAGGAATTAATTGAACCTGTATATATTATTATTGTAGATAAGGTAGAAAAGACACAGATTGTACCTCATATCATACCGGGAGCCTCTTGGTCAGAAGTCATAACCACTTGTAGATATCGTAAACCCGATCACCAAGATCTATCAACCTGGTCTAAAACACATAGGGGTAGTGATGGTAACAAGTAAAACCATATATCAAGTTTTGATACTCTCATAATCCCTCTTCCATGTTCTCCTCCCTATGGTCCAATCTTCTATTGCCACAACTTCTACCTAAGTTCCTCATCCACCATCTCTATGTCATCCATACGGCGGGTCTAACAATCTCATGCAAGATGTCCCTAGGCATCCCAAGGGTAGCACCACCCATCCCTTGGATAACTAGAACTATCCTTTGAGTGATGAACCATATTTAATATTTTCTAGGGTCACCTCTTGAATAATATCTCATGTCGAGGCCCCTAAAGATGACATAGGATCCCTTCTGCTAAATCCTATGCCCCCGTGTGCCCACTATCGAAAATAATTGTCCATGTTTTCTCTTCCACGAAAATCTCAACCAAAATTATTTCTCTATCATCCCAACATATGTAATAATTCACAAAGTTATAACATTGGATCATATGCCTCAAAAATATCCTCAAAATATTGTCTCTTCATGAAATAACTGATCACGAACCATATCCATGAAGTATCTAGAGAGGTTGGTTAACCTCAATGAATACATATCCAATGTCATAATACCCTAATAAATATTTAGAAGTTCCTAAATATTAAAATTCCCTAATATAGGTAGAGGAACTCCTCTCTGAAAAGGATATAAAAATATAACCATCCTAGAGTCTCCTCATTGTATGTCTAGGAAACTAATCCCTACAATAGTCATGTAGATCCCAGGATAAAAACTCAAATATATAAAAACTATCTGATCTAATATTTTCCTAAAAAGATGATAAAAACACATCATTATCTCAATACAATCATCAACCTTCTGTGGGTTGTGCTCACCTCATAACCAGAGATTTCTCTTTCACCGAAACTCATCAAGTGCACTCCGCCTACACACCTCATCTGCCAATACTATGGGTATCATATTATTCTCAATATGTAGTGATATAACTAGTGAAACATATAAAGGTAACACATTTTTAATAGTGAATATATCGATACACATCACTGATCGGGTCTTCCTTGTGATCCTAATATTGAATCCTAACAGGAAAACATTGTGGAGGTATCCTAAAAAAGGTAATATATACCACGATTAATGAGTATATCTGAAGAGATGACCCACGATGGACAAGAAAACAACAGCACATTCCTATTAGATGCATGTACCAGTTTTTCCCCTAAAATTAGTGTCCATATGTACCAATTCTAAAGGAAGGTGATCGGAGTCATGGTGTAAGTATACATTAGTCGACACACCAACACTGGAGTCTGTGTCTAGAAAACCAAACTTGAAACATTTAACACTATTTCCAAAAACAAATTTTACCAGATCTAGTCCTAATGTAGGACCGCATGTGCCCTGATACAACACTTTCATAACCGATCCCAAATGGGGCCATGTTAAAACTACCACGAGACCTCCTATAATAGGCCCTAGGCTAGGGACTTGTGTCGTGTAGACATAACACTAACAAGGGAGGTAGTTGCCAAATATTCTTCTATCAAACATATATTTATAGGACCATAAATTCATAAAATGTAATAAAACTGATAAACCATGCACGTATTCATCTAAATCACACTACTAGAGTAATTAAACTTGTACGGATGAAATAATATCCAAATACAAGACCACCACAAGGAAGCTAAAAACAAGTCCAAACTGAAAGTTTATAAGGTGATTGTTATCAAGGTGAACATTGGTACACACCTCGGTCTATCTGGATCACTAAGCTCTACCTGGCCATATTCCCTCTAGGACTATGTCAAAAGGATTATCATCTGGATAAGGAATGATAAGTGTGGGAAAATTACATTCATGGGTGAGTATAACAATACCCAGTAGGAAACCATGAAATAATTAATCATATAACAAAAGGAATAATAGTCAACTCAAAACAGATGTATGTCTACATTACATATAACATGAATATCTTGATATAATCACTAAATATACACAACCATAACATAAAGTCACAACCATAATGCATGTATAGTAATGATGGTCTAAGGTTCCATATAGAACTCATCTAGATGAACACGATCTATGAGTAACATAACACTAATGAAATATATCATGGGTGCCCTTATCATTGGAGATCTCCATAAAAATTATATGTTGTAAGTCTGAAGAGAATGATACAAAGATGTGGATCGCAGGCTGGGCCATGGGGTATACAAAAAAATAAAACTAAGATAACTGGATAAGTAGAGGATCGAAGCCTGCATTGTGTTGGTCCTGATGATAGAAACAACTCCATCCAGGGAAGGAAGATGGTATATGATCTCTCCTTGGGCCTCATGGATGGATTCTAATATATATATTTAGGAATTTACATTGAAGATATCACTATCTTATGAGTACGATGCCATTAAATATTAACCCTTATGGGATGGAGAAAAGGAACTCACCCTAACAATACATGACAAGATGAATAAGAAAATGATATAATCCTTCATTAAAGGTGTACACAACTTGTACTGGGAGTACAATATGTGTCCCTATGGCACTGATTCCTTCCCGTGTATCGGTGATGGTTCCCATGTCCTTGTATTTGTCCTTGTCATAGTACATAGCTTGTCTGATCTCATGTACGAATTAAAATTTCAACGTACAAAACTCTTTATTTGGGCACTTGTCCTAACCATGTCTATATTATAAAACATGGGGGTGTTTGTGACTATTTACTCCAGGATACATACTTGTACACTTTAAGGTACACTCCATGCTTCCAGGTCAATTCACACATCATGTGATATGGGTCACATGTTGTGTGATACATAAATCTAAAAGGAAAACCTATTTTCCACACTATGGGTACCATAAGGCATCAAATATTGGATTACACACCATGATCTATGGGAGTTTTTATAATTCGAGATATGGATCTCAAGTCTTCTCCCTCTCATAAAACCATCAATTTGACTACAAACCTCATTGGAAATTTGAATCCATTGTCGGTTGACCATTTTAGTCATCGATCACAATGTTATTCCCTTCGAATACATTTAGAAAAATAACCAATGCATCATCAATCATCACACACCAAAGAACACAATGAATGGGTATCCTCAAATCTATATGATCAACTACCGCTTCCATCATCATATGATCTCCATGTCACACCAATCCCACATTTTAAATATTAAACTGTTGTGCCATGAAACAGGTGTGTAATTGTTGATTGTTTTGGTAATTTGGATAAACCACTAATTAGACAAACACCAGTGATGGACATGTGAAGAATGGTGGGATTAATATAAGAAACACGTAGGGAGAAATGAACATCATATATGTTTGGTTGGAATTTATTAATTCTCGTTAGAACATCAAATGAATAACCAAATAAAGATACTCAATTATTTTTATAAATACATAAATTTAAACCCATCCTACAGTACTATAAATCCTCAATTCAACCCATTAGTTGATTTATTTATTCTATCATAGAAATAAAAAATAGATAAAGAGTCTGAATAAAACAATAACCTTAATTAAATTGGATCTATAACTTTTGAAAAATGAAACTACATCGTTTTTTTGGGTGAGATCGTTGTATTTTGATGCACACTGATCGATGATCCTTATTCTGATTATCATTACCCCATGGAGGATCCTCTATTGACTCCCTTAAATCTCTTAGGTTATATGGATAACCCTACGATGTTACCATAGTTGTATATTTATAGAAAATAATTAGTTTACTACATCATTTCAAATTAAATAAATTAATTTTACTATTTTTTGTTTGTCCACATCCATGAAGTATTTCTAACAAACACCCTACATCAACAAAGGTATTGTCATTACTAAAGTAAAATCCAGACTCTGAACACAATGGAGGACATAGATTTTTGATCCATGCCTCATTTTAGAATATATTTCATTTTTTTGGTAAATTGTGTGTGTGTGAATTTAATATTTTCAATATATTTGAATAATTAATTCCGGGGTAATTGGGGATTGAAATCATGTGTCGTCTCAACACCTGGTCTGTAAAATATTTCTAGATCAAACTTAAACTTTACATTGAAAAAATAAGGATTTACAATAAATATTTTTTTTATAGGGAGAATAAGTTTTTAAATAACAATGGATATAACTGTAAAAACCCTTAAATTTCAAGGAACATTTTTTCATAAATTCTTTCGGATTTTAGGAGTATGCAGTTTCTGACGGCACCTGATTCTGAGGCCCGGTGTGCCCAGAATAATTTTCCGAAGTTTCGATCGGGTACGTTCAGAGAACGAACGAGCGGGTTTTTCTAACTTTTGAAACGGTGCTCGGAATTGAAATCTGAGGGCCCCGATGAAACCGAAACACTAGTAATTGCTTCGGAGGACCTTCACTGAAGTTGCGTTTTCTCGGGAGGAGATGTTAAAAAGATGTGGATTAAATGAAAAGTGAATAAATTTGTGGTAGAAATTTTATTTCTTTTTATAAGGTGGTTTTATCCTACATGGGGGAGTTAGGGTGGGAACCACTAGCATCCTAACTACCCATGTGAGGATAAATGTAAGGTGGGGCCCACACGAGCCCCAACCTTTTCACTTTCCATAACTGCTTAACCCCATTGGAATTAAATGTGTAACCCTTCCACCTTCTCTCACTCTCCCTCTTAACTCTTTAAAACACACATTAAACAATTAATTGAACCACTTCAATTAGTTAATGAGTGTTTTGAATTCTTCAATTTTGAAATGCAAGGCCTAAACAATTAAAATAAGGGGTGACCTCATTTTAATTTTTTTCCTTGTTGTGTGGGAATTGGGGAAGAGAGCCTTGTGTGAAGGAAGATGGAAGCTCCTCCATCGTTGAAGAACGTCAAACTCTCTACGAAGAATGACACCTCTTCGACGTAGAGCACCAAATCCACGAATATCAACGATGTGCAATCCTCCTCTTCTCTCCTTAGCAAAGAGAGGATACACTGTTTCCTCCTCGGGCGCACTTCGACATCACCTTCCGACGACAACGAACGACACCACCTCTCCGCAGATCACATCACAAGGTAGGGGTTTTTATTGATCAAGTTTTAATCATCGTTCTCTGTGGCTTAAGTATTGGCTGATTGATATCGTCATAATCGGAGGAGATCAGACAGCACAAAGACGACCGATTCTCCCCCCGTTTTCCTTGTTGATCATCGTTGATGTTTGAGGTGAAGGCGGCGCTGTGCCGTTGCACCATGTGAGGATGATGAGGACTACGGCCGGAGCGGGCCGTGGCAGTGGTGTGCGGTGTCGTCACGCCGCGCCGGTGAGGCCGAAGAAGACCGCGGCTAGGAGCGGGCTGCAGTGGAGGGGCGCGGCGCCATCGCGCCGTGCCGGTGAGATGAGCCACGACCTTAGCCTGCATCGGACCAGCAGGGGCAGCCAGTAGAGCCGGCCGCCGTCATCCCCCGGAGGTGGGACCCCATCTGGGTCCCGCAGCGGCTCACATCCGGCCGAAAATAAAGGACAGCCGTTACTCGGAAAACTGGGGGGGGGGGTAACCTGCCCGACCTGCTACTAGGGGGACCCCACCGGGTCCGCCGTTTCCGGAAACAGGGGGCCGCACCCCCTTGTCGTCCCGCTCGGCCAGCGACTAAGCCGCAGCCGGCTTCCGAGGCGGGCCACAGGCCATGCGGGCCGGGCCAGCCACAGGCCACGTGCACCGGGCCAGCCGCAGGCCACGCGGGCCAGGCCAGACCCGGATCAGGGTCGGGTCGACATGGTGCGGGGCGACCCAGGGGGGTTGGTCCGGGTCGGTCCGGGCCCAGACCCCCCCTTGGCTCGTGGAGCGAACCCTCCCGGAATCGAGCGTGCCTTGTATGGGAACCCTAGAGCTTGCTGCGACTGCGATGACGATGATGACTGTACTTGGATCCTACATGGGTTCGGCAGCGAGGACGACTGTACTTGGATCCTACCTGGGTTTGGTAGCGAGGATGATTGTACTTGGATCCTACATGGGTTCAGCAGCGATGGTTACTGTACTAGGATCCTACGTGGGTTCGGCAACGACGACTTCTGTACTTGGATCCTATGTGGGTTCGGTAGGGGAGATGATTCATATGTTATATATATAATCTCCACCCCTCTTCATGAGTAGTATACATGTGTGAGCTAAGTCTTGACTTCAATCATTATCATCGATGTGATTGACCTGATTTCCTATGTGGATTGGGCTCTGCTTTCCTGTGTGGACTTGGTTGTACTTAACTGTGTGGACTAGGTTGTAGTTGGGCTCGTGAGTTGGAGACGAACAGTAATTGTTTGACTTAGGTATATGTATGGGCATATACCTAATTAGAGTTGGTTGATACTTCATGTTTGTATTCTTTCCTTTGTGGTTTATCCTTTGTGGATTCTGGGAGGCCTTCGGGGGTCTCGGGGTCCCTATTGAGTATCGTATACTCACCCCTGCATGGGATATGCCCACACTACATTGTGTTGGATGCAGAGGACAGAAAACACTGATCAAGGTGGAGTCTTGTGGAGCAGGACGGTAATTGGAGGTGGACCACTTGGCGGGACATACCCGGAGCGGACAACCGGACCCGAGGAGCTGAGGAGACCATCTGTACCCATCCTTCAGGTGGGATATCTAGAGGATGACTCAATGGTTGTTGTTCTACTTTACTGCAGCTATTCTTTCTTTTCTGTTGTAATGTACTATCAGTTGGGTTTGTATTTTGGCCCATTTACTTTCCAGCACTTACTTTTGTACTCAATCTACTTAGTGTTTACTTTATCTTGCATACTTTGTTGTGTTTTTTTACTTATAAAAAGGAGATGTATTCCATATTATCAGGATTTACACCTTTGGTGCTAGTCATCAGCCCCTGTCCTATGGAAGGCGGGCATGGGGTAGTCACGACACAGGCCCTGAGGACGGGTCGTGGAAAATTGGTATTAAAGGAGTCGATTCTACCGCAGAACTCAGGACTCTGATAATTTCTTCCTGTGAAGCAATAGTGTTAAGGGTATTGAGTGTGGTTATCAGTCCAGGCAGTCCAATGTTGGTTTGGCGACCGATATATCCATACACTAGGACCCCGACTACTGATTTCCGACTCAGTGCATGAAAACATTGATTGCATGTGTGTTTCAAAAGTTTTATTTGTGATTTCTTTGTGTCAGCTCACCATGTATACTATATTAACCTTGTCACACCTGTTTCTTTTCAGGATGGCCCCACGACGATAGCCATCCAGGGTTTCGAGCCACGTGCGAGATGGCAACCCACCGAGCGACGAGGCCTCAGTGCAGGGCCCCATTACAATGAAGGCACCAGTCATACCTCTACCCTCTGGGCCACCAATACCGCCAACCCCAACAGTGGAGAGTTCATGTCGCCCGAGTGCAATGCAAGAGTTTCAACGTCAGATGCCGCCTAGGTTCCGCGGAGAGACGGACCCTCAGGCAGCCGAGGATTGGATGGAGGCTATCGTCTGAGTATTTATATTGGTAGGGACACCAGTAGATCTTACGGTAATCCTTGCAGAGAGACTTCTGCATGTAGCAGCAGGTAGATGATGGAGTCTAATTCTCCAGGTGCATGACGAGGCATCTCTACATTGGACGGACTTCGAGAGCCTCTTCTTCTTGGAGTTCATTCATCCCACCCTCCGTACGATGCGCATCCAGAAGTTACTACAGGTGTGGCAGGGCAGCATGACAGTATCCCAGTACTCGGTGAGATTTACCGACATCTCGCGCTACTCCACAGACATGGTACATGACCCATTCTTCCGGGCCCGAACCTTCGAGCAGGGACTGAGGCATGATATCAGGTCTTCTATGATCTCCATCAGCATTCGGATGCAGTCAAGAGTACTGGAGGGAGCCCTTATTGTGGAGAGCTTCCTAGCTGAGCCTACGCCAGCAGTGAGGCCTACCGCAGGGCGACACGTAGTGGAGTCTTATACAGTCGGCAGTAGACAGATCTCGCAGAGGTCCAAGCGTACCAAGCCATCAGGTGGGTGACCTCAAAATTCTGGTTCAGATGTGCGGGGAATACGTAGTAGAGCCAGTCATACGAGAGGAAGGCAGTGCTATGTATGCGGCGGGCAGGGCCACATGGCTCGTGATTGCCCGACCCGCCATGCATAGGAGCATCAGACGGTTGAGGGACCACCTAGGCAGAGGCAGAGGTTTGACCATGGTGGACCTTAGGGAGCAGGCAGACGAGGCAGAGGAGCTGGCCGAGCAGCAGGTGGTGGGTGACGCTTTGAGGCTCTACCATCACCACCGCTAGGAGGTCCACCTCGACCACAGGGAGTTGGAGGACAGAGGCAGGCTCAGCTTCAGGCAGTGGTGGCTTACGACCACGGCACACCTGAGATGATTCGAGGTACTATCAGTGTCTACCCCACCCTTGCTGCAGTTCTTATAGACACCAGAGCGAGTCATCATTTAATTGACGCTGCCCTTTTTTGGAGCTCAGAGATTCCGATGGAGCAGTTGGCTCAATCCTTACGGCTAGAGACTTCTATGGGAGCAGACTCGACGATTACGTACTGGTGTCGAAAGTGTGAGCTTACTCTTGGAGGCAAGAGCTTCGGCTGGGATCTTATTGTAGCGGCGTTGAGGCCTTATGACGTCATCTTGGGCATGGATTGGTTATCTATAGTCCATGATCAGATCGACTGTATTAGGTGCAAGGTTCGGTGTCTCCGCACAGATGGGAGTAGGTTCACCTTCACCGGCGAGAAGGGAGCCTCTGCAGTGCAGGATAGACTTATGTAGAGGAGAGGGCAGTCAATCACACATCATTTGGATAGTCTCATCCTATGAGCAGTTGACGTGTGGAGTCAGAGTTTTTTTGTTATGGTGGATCAATGTGAATACGTTTTTTCAGACAATTTTCTAGGACTACATCTTCATAGAGAGGTAGATTTCTATATTGACCTATACCTCGGGAAAACTCCAATATCTAATCCAGCATATCGGATGGCTCCCACTGAGCTTCATGATATGCAGTTACAGTTGGAGGACTTGTAGGGAAAGGAATTCATCTGACCCAGTGTTTTACCCTGGGCTTCACTGATTTCGTTCGCCAAGAAGGCGAACAGGAGCTTGTGACTATGTGTCGACTACCGTCTCCTGAACCTGTTGACCGTGAAGAACAAGTATCCACTTCTGAGGATTGACGACCTCTTCGATCAACTCAAGGGAGCACGGTGTTTCTGAAAGATAGACCTCAGGTCAGGCTATCATCACCTCAGAGTTCGAGACGAGGATGTGCAGAAGACGACCTTCAGGTGTCGGTATGGCCACTATGAGTTCTTGGTTATGACTTTCCGTGTAACCTATGCTCCAGCAGTGTTCATGAGTCTCATGAACAGGATCTTCCAGCCTTACCTCGATCGATTTTTCGTAGTCTTCATCGATGACATACTGATTTACACGACCATGGAGGAGGAGCACGCCTACCACATGCGGGTTATACTGAACAC
The DNA here is from genome assembly GCA_963277665.1 of Viscum album. NCBI lineage: Eukaryota > Viridiplantae > Streptophyta > Magnoliopsida > Santalales > Viscaceae > Viscum > Viscum album. The sequence goes on from OY728135.1 coordinate 1,155,322,905, forward strand.
ACTCCGATAGCACCAGCTTTATGGTATGCTCTCGAAGTGTCAGTTCTAGATTCGAGAGATCCAATTATTGTGGAATTACATCTCTATGCCGGGAGATGTGGTGGATCCTGTGAAGATCGAGGCATTAATAGCTTGGGAGCCACCTAGGAGCGTGACAGCGGTGTGGAGTTTCCTAGGTCTGGCTGGGTACTATCGGATATTTGTGCCAGACTTCTCCAGAGTTGCAGCACCGCATTCAGCTTTGAAGAAGAAGGGGAAACCCTTCGTGTAGTCAGATAGATGTCAGCAGAGCTTACAGGAGCTGAGACAGAGATTGACTAGTGCACCCATCTTGAGGCTATCGGAGGAGGGCGTAGGGTACATAGTTTACTGTGATGCATCAGGGACCAGACTTGGGTGTGCCCTGATGTAGGAGCGGACAGTGATCGCCTATGGTTCACGAAATTTGAGGAAGCATGAGATGAACTACGCTACCCATGACCTGGAGTTAGAAATAGTGGTCTTCGCCTTGAAGATTTGGCAACACTATCAGATGGGTGAGCGCTTTACAGTCTATTCTAACCACCGGAGTCTCAAGTACATCTTCTCGTAGAAGGACCTGAACCTGAGACAATGGCGATGGTTCAAGTTCCTTTAGGACTATGACTTTGAGATAGTCTATACTCCTGGGAAGGGGAACATAGTAGCTGATTCTCTCAGCAGGAGATTGGGCATTCAGCTACTTGGAGAGGCGACAGAGCAGCTAGCTGCATTGCATATATCCTTTGTGGATAGAGATGGATCAACCTTTCTACAGTCTCTCACAGTCACTCCTCCACTAATTCAGTGGGTCTGGGAGGCACATTGTGGTGACTTTAACTATGAGGCACGACGTGCACAGATATCCTCAGGGCTGGCACCTGATGGATTTTATGAAGTTGGGGAACACATCATCCTCTTTAGGGGACGTACCAATGCACCAGTTGCACTATAGGATGAGGTGCTGAGGGAGTTCCACACTTCCCCTCTATCGGTACATCCTGGAGTAGAGTATATGTACCGGAACCTCATACGACAGCACTGGTGGCTGGGTATGAAGAAGGTTGTGGTAGATTTCGTTTCACGATGCCTCACCTTCCAGTAGGTGAAGGCGGAGCACCAGGTACTGGCAGGGTTGGTGCTACCATTAGAGGTCCCAGAGTGGAAGTGGGACATGATATCCATGGATTTCATGACAGGGATTCCACATACATACAGAGGACATGACTCCATCTGGGTGATTGTCGACCGACTCACCAAGTCGGCCCACTTCCCACCTATCAGAGAGTAGGGATCAGTGGAGAGCATGGGACACCTCTACATTTAGGTGATTGTACGGTTTCATGGTGTTCCATCTTCTATCATCTCCGATTGAGACACTCACTTTACTTCACGGCTTTGGAAGGGGTTGCAGGAGACTTTTGGGACGCAGCTACGCCTGAGCACCGCCTTTCATCCTCAGACGGATGGCCAGATGGAGAAAACTGTTCAGACTCTCGAGGACATGCTCCGTGCATGTGTCCTGGACATTGGTCGCAGCTGGGAGGATCACCTACCATTTGTGGAGTTTGCGTACAACAACATCTACCATTCCACCATCTGAATGGCACCATACAAGGCATTGTACGACCGACCATGAAGATCACCTCTGTGCTGGACTGACCCTGGGGAGTCAGCACATGTAGGTTCAGAGATGGTCCTGGCCACGATAGAGAAGGTGTAGATCATCCAGGAGTAGATGAGGACTGCACAGAGCCGACAGAAGTCCTATACTGTTAGGAGGTAAAGACCACTAGAGTTCAAGGATGGCGGCCACGTTTTCTTACAGGTCTCACCTCGACGTGGATTATGGATATTTGGCTGGGGCATCAAGTTATCTCTACACTTCATCGGACCATTCCACGTTCTCAGTAGGATAGGTGAGGTGGCTTATCGCCTGGCCCTTCCACCCCAACTGCCCCAGGTGCACTACGTCTTCCACGTATCTCAGTTGAGGAGATACGTGCACGAAACGACTCATATCATTGATCATGTGGAGCTGGACATCGATGACTGGGTGACTTTTGCGGAGGTTCTGGTGGAGATCGAGGATCGACAGGAGCGGGTCCTATGTGGACGGTCGATTCATCTAGTGCGCATCAGGTTGTAGCACGGGAACCTCCAGGAGAGCACATGGGAGTATGAGGCTCATATGCGTGCACATTACCCTCATTTTTTCCCTAGTTTATGATATAGCTTTACAGGGACGTAATTCCCTGAGGTGGGAGTAATGTAAAAAGTAGTAAATTTCAAGGAAAATTGTTTCTTAAATTCATTGGGATTTTATGAGTACACAATTTCTGACAGAACCTGATTCCAAGGCGGGGTGTGCCCGGAATAATTTTCCAAAGTTTAGCTCAGGTACGTTCAGTTAACGAACGAGCGGGTTTTTCTATCTTTTGAACTAGTGATCAGAATTGAAATCTGAGGGCACTGATGAAACCGTAGTGCCAATAATTTCTTTAGAGGACCATTACCGATGTTGCATTTGCTCGGGATGAGATTTTAAAACAAATGTGGATTAAATGAAAAGTGAATAAACTTGTGGTACAAATTTTATTTCTTTTTCTAAGGTGGTTTTATCCTACATTGGGGAGTTAGGGTGGGACCCACTAGTATCCTAACTACCCATGTGAGGATAAATTTAAACTGGGTCGCACACGAGCCCTAACCTTTTCACTTTCCATAACCCCTTAATACCCTTGTAATTAAATGTGTAACCCTTCCACCTTCTCTCTCTCTCCCCCTTAACTCTTGCCAACACACATTAAATAATTAATTGAACCACATCAACTAGTTAATGAGTGTTTTGAATTCTTAAATTTTGAAATGCATGGCATAAAAAATTAAAATAAGGGGTGACCTTATTTTTTTTTAGCCTTGTTGTGTGGGATTTTGGGAAGAGAGCCTTGTGTGAAGGAAGAAGGAAGCTCCTCTATCGTTGAATAACATCATTTTCTCTATGAAGAATGACACCTCTTCGACGTAGAGCACCAAATCCATGAAGATCAAAAATGCACAATCCTCTTCTTCTCTCCGTGACAAAAAGAGGAGATGTTGTTTCCTCCTCGGGCGCACTTCGACGCCACCTTCTGACGACAACGAATGACGCCACCTCTACTAAAATCATGTCACAAGGTAGGGGTTATTATTGGTCAAGTTTTAATCATCGTTCTTCATTGCTTAAGTATTGGCCGCTTGATATCGTCATAACGGGAGGAGATCAGACCGCACAAACACAGCCGATTCTCCTCCCCTTTTCCTTGTTGATCATCAGTGATGTTTGAGGTGAAGGCAGTGCGATGTCGTTTCACCATGCGGGGACGAAGAGGACCACGACCGGAGCGGGCCGCAGTGGTGGTGTGCAGTGCCGTCGCGCTGCGCTGGTGAGGACGAAGAAGGTCGCAACAAAGAGAAGGCAGCGACAGAGGGTCATGGTGTCATCGCGCCGCGCCGGTGAGATGAGTCGCGGCCTGAGGCCATAGTGGACCAGCAGGGGCGGCCCGCTGAGCCGGCCTCTGGAGTCTCCAGGAGGCGGGACACCATCTTGGTCCCGTGGTGGCTCACATCCGACCGACCATAAAGGCCGGTCGTTACCTGGAAAACCGAGGGGGGGGGGGTGTAACCCCCTCGAACTGTTGCTAGGGAAGACCCCACTGGGTCCACCATTTCTGGAAACAGGGGGTCGCACCCCCTTAGCATCCCGCTCGGCCTGCGGCTGAGCTGCGACCGACTTCTATGTCGGGCCGCAAACCACGCGGGCCGAGCCAGCAACATGCCACGAGGGTCGGGCCAGCCGCAAGCCACGCGGGCTGGCCTGGCTGCGCCCAGCCAGGCCGGACCGCACCCTCCCGGGTCAGACTCGGACCAGGGTTGGGTCGACCCGGTTAGGGCCGACCTAGGGGGGTTGGGCCGGGTCGGGCCGGGCCCAGACCCCCCAATTCAGACCATTTTTGGTCTTTTGATCATAACTTTAGTTACATACCTATGATTGAAGCACTGTCAGTTGCATAGGAATCCTTGGAATGAGACAGTCGTTTCGGTATATTACACTCGATCTTTCGGCGAAGTTTGGTTATGGATGGGTTGGTTCGAAGCCGTAACCAACCGGGCCCTTGGACCGGAAATATTTATAACTTAAGGATCGGACGTCTGAATGACGTGCCATCTATTTTTTTGAATTCCTCTTAGTGAGAAGGTTATTCTGGATTACTCCACCTGGGGTTTGGACGCAGCTAGAGTATAGTCGGGTTGGTTTTAGCTTAAATACCAACAGGGCCCCTGGGACGGAAAAGCCAATATCTCTCAGACCGGGCGTCTGATTCATGCGCCGTCTGTCACATTGAGTTCCTATTGACGAGGAAGAACATTGTGATACATCAAATATGGACTTCGTGACATTTGATGTATCAACCCCCTTAGCTCATGGAGCAGACCCTCCTGGAATCGAGTGTGCTGTGTGCGGGAACCCTAGAGCTGACTGCGACTGCGACGACGATGACGACTGTACTTGGATCCTATGTGGGTTCGGCAGCAAGGACGACTGTACATGGATCCTACGTGGGTTTGGAAGTGAGGACGACTGTACTTGGATCCTATGTGGGTTTGGCAGTGATGGTTGCTGTACTAGGATCTTACGTCGGTTCGGCAGCGATGACTTCTGTACTTGGATCCTACGTGGGTTCGTGAGGGGAGATGATTCAGAGGCTACCTCTATCATCTCCACCCCTCTTCGTGAGTATTATACCTGTTGAGATGAGTCATGACTTCAATCATTATCATCGATGTGATTGACTTGCTTTCCTGTGTGGATTGGGTTGTGCTTTCCTGTGTGGAATGGGTTATACTTTACTGTGTGGACTGGGTTGTACTTGGGAACGTGAGTTAGAGCCGAACAATAATTGTTTGACTGAGGTATATGTATGGGCATATACCTAAGAAGAGTTGTTTTATACTTCGTGTTTGTATTCTTTCCTTTTTGGTTTATCCTTTGTGGATTCTGGGAGGCCTTCGGGGGTCTCGGGGTCTCAACTGAGTATTGTATACTCACCCCTGCACGGGATATGCTTGCACTACATTGTGTTAGATGCAGACGACAGACAACACTGATCGAGGTGGAGTCTTGTAGAGTGGGATGGTACCCGGAGGTGGACCACATGGCGGGATGTAGACAGAGCGGATGACCGAACCTGAGGAGCTAATGAGGCCATCTGTACCCTTCCTTCAGGTGGGATATCTAGAGGATGACTCAGTGGTTGCTGGTTTACTTTACTGCAGTTGTTCTTTCTTTTCTGTTGTATTGTACTATCAGTTGGGTTTGTATTCTAGGCCATTTAATTTCTAGCACTTACTTTTTTACTCAGTTTACATACTGTTTACTTTATCTTGTGTACTCTTTTGTGTTTTTTTACTTATATAAAGGCAATGTCTTCCCTATTATCAGGATTTACACCTTTGGTGCTAGTCGCCAGCCCCTGACCTATGGAAGGCGGGCTTGGTGTAGTCATGGTACGAGCCCTGAGGATGGGTCGTGACAATAACCTCCATAATTACTAATTATTAAAAATACATATGAAGGAACTCTAAATATTATGTTGAAGTAATTGAGGGAAGAAACATTAGAGTAATTATTACATCCCCACAAGGGTGGAGTTCTAGTTATAAGGATGAACAAAGTTGATCTTGAATATTTTCATTGAATACTACTGAGGGTGGTAGTAATTGTCCTTTGTTTACTACAAGGATTTTATGGTGGACTTAGATGGTGATATAAGCGAAAGGTACACTAAAATTATCCTAAAACGTAGTGATTGTTTTCCCCTATAAATCCCTCCTTTGGGTTCCACATTTTATATAACTAGAGTTAGGACTTCCTAATTAGTTTCCTAAAAGGATGGGATCATGTGATTATGGTGATGACCTTGATAAATGGTATTAAATCTAGTGACCTCTTGGGTATTCATGTAAGGTTTTTGGATTTCCTTCTTAGCTAACACTGGATAGGGACGGTGATCATTTTCTCACTCTAGAAAGAGGTTCTCTATATAGTATGATACGGTGATGTGGTAAACCAAACCTTACTATCTTATTGATGTGATAATGAATTTCATGGACTCAATACCCCAATAAATTTGTAGTATGTTTCCAAAATTAGGTCAACATCATTGAAAAATTAAATTTATACCATTGTGTTTACCATAATTTAATGTACGTGAAGAAAATTGGCCTAACATTCTAACCAAACATAGGAATGAGCTGACCCGCCACGGACCTAATGGGTGCCTGCAATACCCACGGACTGCTGAAAAGTTTCAAGTGTATTTAATATAACGATTCTAGACATTTTCACCATTAAGAACACTATAAAACATTCTAGTATGGCATAAAAATAGAAATAATTATAAAATCTTAAAAATTCATTTACAATAAATAACCATTTAATACATGATTGAAAAAATGTAAATTGAAACTAAAGGAAAATAAAATAGACTAAAGAGGCTACAAAATAAGTATTTCCAATCGGTTCCATGAAATTTAAGGAAAAATAACCATCTCTATGGTGCTTTAAATTCACCTCAATAAACCCAACAAACCATTCAATTCACTAGGAATATAGAACCAAATCAATCTTGATAGCAAGGAAATTAAGAATCCTACATAATACATAAAGAAGAAATAACCACCAATGAGAGTATGTAGATTGTGAGATAAAGGATAGTAGGATTCCACAACGAGTCTACTTCATTCAATTTGTAAAAGAAAACAAAACATATAGTTTGAAAATAATATAAACAAATCGGTTTTCATTTCCATTATACGATATAATAATAATAAAATATTGAACATAAAATTTATCAAAGAAAAACACTAATAAAACATGGCCTAAATATTTTCCCCCAAAATATTTCCAATTTGAATCCCATTCATCTATCATTAAAATATCACACTTTGGAAACAAATCCTCACATGCTTAAAAAAAATCAAATGCATTTCTAATAAAAACCGGCACATTAAAGAAAAAATTATCCTTTCCTTTAAAATCATTAAAACATCCAACTCAAAGGTAAAAACAAAACAAAATCATACTATAATGAATATATAATAAAATTAATTTATAAAGAATTATAATAAACATATGAAACAATACTAGTTAACATAAATAATAAATCACAAGGGGATAAATTCAACAACGTAAGTCTATCTTTGAAAAAAAACCATGCCAAAAAATAATGAAAGGGATAACATAGGTTATATATCATGAGGAAAAACCTTAGGGACTAATGTTAAAATTATAATACATAAAAGGTGGACCAATTCATGTTAGGATCAAATTCACAGAAATGATAACCAAATCAATATAATCATAGTTTCATCGGTGACCGTCCCACTAGATAAATATATATATATATATATATATATATATATAAATTGGGGTGAAAAGCTAGTGCATAATCTCAACTATCCTAGCAATGTCAAAGGAAATAACACTTTGTAGCGATGGTTTCATTTTGTAACAATTAAAGGAGGCAGTTCATATTCAAAACAAACACCGTACTAGGAAAATAGTAAATCCCAAAGGCTAACACCATAATCACATCATTCCCACCTCACATAAATCCATAAGAAATGTCCCAAAACCATAAGTACATCATGAAAAACAATACAAACATCCATCACAGGGACATAAATGAACATTATCAACAAACACAATGGGGCTTAAAATGGTAATGAAAAACCGATCAATCAAAAATTACATCACAATGTTCCAACTAGGACATTTTATTTTCAAATATGATAAATAAATTTCTAAATACATTTAAAACACCATTTGGAATCCAAACCTGAATCTAAGGGAATTGCAATAAATAATAAATCACAATAAAACAACTTAAAGTAATATCCATTTCATTTCACAAGGAAAAATAACCCTTTTAAAAAAATATAAAACCATTAAACACATAAGGGAAACCCACTTTGAATATCACATTTGGGACTATACATAATGAATAATTTTTTTTCATAAATAAAACCATCCTTTAAATTTTATCAAACATGTAGAATGTATAAAATAAAAATTTACATCAAATTTACTTTTAAATATAGAATTCTGACCATTAAACAACAAAAAAACCAAGGTTAGTTATGGAAAAAATATTTATCCAAAACTAGATAACCAATATCAAAATTATCTATATTAAATATGAATTTATAAAATTAAGAATAAATGGAACTCTTAAATAAATTACAATGAGAAAGAAATACCTACCTAATGTGGTGAATTCATATCGCCTTCTATGAAAAAATTGGCTTTGATATCTAAAGAGGAATCACAACTCTTATGAATAAAAACACCAATTTTATAAAAAAGACTAGGTATTTAAATTGGACAAACATGGCCTCTAGGGTTTGAGATAAATGAGAAAAGGGGAAGAAAAACCTAGAGGAATAAGACAGGAAACCTAAAATTCAGATCAGGGTGATGAATCCCCAATAATGAACTTATAAATCTTCTTAGATGAGCTTTAAATAGGGGGATAACCCCATGGAGGAAAACAATATTGGGTAATAAGGAATAAGGAATCCAAGGGAGAAAACACCAATCAAAAAGGAAATAAAATAGAATAATACCTTGATTCGAGTTGGGTGCAGAGTTTTCCATCATGGTTTAATAAACCAGTTATAATCATATAGATTTCCATTATGGAAAGGTTCGTGGGGTGTACAAATAGGCTGCATGGTTACATTAACAATGTTTCTTAACTATGAAACATGTAAAAATTACACACAATTGCACCCTTTTCAGCCCAAAGTCCTCTGACTCAATGTACTAATCAATGAAACAAATACCCACACATAAAAGTGACATCGAGGTTTGAAAAAAAATCTCATAATTAAAATTACTAACCCTCTAAATTGTTAAAATACAAAGAAAATGATGTAAGAAAAATACTACCTTCACTAACTTGAGGACTCGAATACTAACCAACTCTAAAAACCTCAAAACTAAGGACACAGTACATGAACTACACATTCCTTGGGATAATAAGCACTAAAATATTTTTAATTCACCAAAAAAATAACCAAGGAGTCCTAATAAGAAGACACATGAAAAAAATGTGAAGATTCAACAACACATTATATTGGGACATCCACTCTTAGGAACTTCCTTGGAATTAGGAAAATCAAAATATTCACCATTGGTCTTAAGAGCCTCCTGAATTCCTAATCAAATAACAGGGAAAAACAAATACCACCATTAAAACATCAGAGGTCACTAGATCAAAACAATGTTATATCCTAATAAAAGGCATTGCAAATGATCACCACATAGGAATGGGAGGAAAACACATAAAGACCTATCACATGCCTCCTCACAATTTATAATTTCTCTATTATAGTAAAACATTAACTAGCCATACCTTAAGGAATGAACATCACCAAAGAGGCATGATTCCATAAAAAATGAAATCCATCTCAACCATGAATAGAGAGAATATTATTTATCACAACCAAAAATTTCACTATACCTAATAATAAATAAAACTACCTCTATGAAACAAGAGTGATTCCCCAACATAAACATTACTCGACAAGGAATAGAATTGTTATAAACATGGAACATGAAACTACATGAAGGTTAAAATGTTGCTAAAGTGACATAAAACCACTCATGTAGATCATGTATAATACTTTGATCTTGTATATCTCATAGTTTAGTTGGATTCCAACAACTTATTATTATTACTATAGCTCACTCCCTTGGAATCCCTAGGTTATCCATCAAAAAAGTCTTCACATATGGTCCATAACATCCATAAAATAAAAAAATAATAATGGTTTAATAAGGTATGAACATATAATAATATTTGAAATAGGGGAAAAATTTCATTCAACTCTGATATATTAAGGAAACTGGGTACAAGGGAGATGGGAAACATCCCAAGAAAAAAGTACAAGAGTGGATGTTTACTAAAATAATAACTAGCTCTCAACTGTCCCATGGAAGCAATAAAACATACTACTGACCATATTCAATCTTATTCAATGAATTTTTCTTATGATTCCCAACCATATTACAAAACCTCTATGTATTACTAGAACAACCATAAATATTGATAATATTCAATGTTTATGCACATGATAACCTAACAAGTCCATAAATCCCACATTTTTAATACTCCAAAGACATTATATATTCATAAATAGTTATGGTAGGCTGAGAATATTTCTTCCCATCAATATAACTTCCCTATTTCCCCATATCACTTCTCGAATAAAAATTACTAGTTGTAGTATGAATGTAAGCCTCACCCATCATGGGGTTCCTTGTCATGATTTCTCAAAAATGATGGCCTTAATTACAACTTCTATATAACTAGTTATCCCAAACAACATAATTGAAAAAAATATTTATAAATGAAGGCCTATAGAAATGAACCATTCTATATTTGAATTGTTTATAAGCAATTCTATAGAGAGGGTACCAATCCAGTTAAACATTCTACATAATCATTCCTTGACTAGTACTAATCATCGAGGAGAATATCCAAAAACACCATACCTTTCTTAAATCCAACTTCATTGGGATAAAAAAACTTATTGAATAAATCCATGAATTATCCCCATGATAGATCATTTAATGGTTGGTCATGAATAATATGCTTCAACCACTCCAAACAAAATCCTTCGAACAAGGTAATGGTGTACCTAACCTTATAGGATTCATGTGTTTACAGAAATTTAAAATCTATTTATCCATGGGAATCCACTAAATCACTTAATTGGATCATCAATAACTTTATAAGACAACAAGATACCAATATAGAAACTCACATTCATGATCCAAAAGCTTTTAAGAACATCACTCTGACACACTATCAAGAGTTTGGGAGTAGTTAGAGACTGTAAAGATAACTCATGGATAACTAGAAATACTACATACGGTATTCCCTTATTGAATTTATTGTTCATTCCTTGGGGTATAATTCTAAAAAATCTCAAAACAAAACACCCAATTTAACCACTTTAAATTTCAACACAATAAGGATAACCACAATTAAAACAAAACCCAAAATATTTAAAACCCACCTAAAAATACCTCATGATGGAACAAAATCAAAATGAAAAAAATAAAGGTTATAGAGACTATTTATAATCAATTTTGAAAATATTTGGACATGTTCACACCACTTACCCCAATGATTTATAAACATAACCCAACCCAAAAATCTCTTTTGTTAATAAAATCGCATGTAACAAGGTTTAAAAAATAATAAAAAAACCTCACTAACTCAAAACATGGGTTTTCAAACATAACAAACCACTAAGTAATAAAACATTGATTATAATAATGGATTTGGAAAAATTTACCCTCTAATAAATTCCATTAAAAAATCCATAAACAAATAATATCATCCAATGAATAATCCCAAAGTAAAAAAAGATGGAAACATAAATATTTAAAAACATTTCCTTATCACATGGGTTTTACATATGGTATTTTAGACCTTGTTCTAATAGTGTGAGTGGAACTATAAGTAATCATTAAATTTTCTTATTTCTTGGACCCCATTTTATAGACAATGTAACTTAATTAAGAACCCTTTAAAACCCTTCTAATTTCACTATAAAATAAATAATTTCCTGATATTTCTACCAAAATATCCCTAAGGCTTAGTATAAAAGGAAACCACATCACAATATCCCAAATTTAACCATCAAAAAAACCCAAACACAAAAAAAACACCCGACCACCCATTGAAATAAGAGATCTGATACAAGGAAGACCTCCCCAATCCCTTCACTAAACCTAACACCTGATTCCTAATTGTTTAATCTCCTATCTACCACTGAAACCCAAATAATAAGATTCCTACTATCAAATATCTATTCCTCTTTTGAGAAACTATGTCACTGGTGCCACTTATAATGAACTGTCCTAGGGTTATAACTAGACAGACACTCGAGTCATCCTACCACTAACCCAAGGGGAATCCCCAACCTCCCCCCCCACAAAAGGATGACATGTGTCAAGGGACAAAAACATAACCATTTGGGGTATTTTTATAGTCCACTATCAAAACATAAATAAATAAACATGGCATAAAAATATAAATAATTCTAAATTCCAAAAAAAATCATTCACAAAAATATAACCATTTAATAAATGATTAAAAAAATAATACTCAAACTGAAGGAAAATAATGAAATTCCAAAGCGGATGAAACATAAATTGAGAAAAAAAAATTCATGAAACTAAATGATTGACTAACATCTCCATTTATGTGGATCTCAATTCTTCACCACAATCCCAACAAACCATCTTCTTCTCTATGAAGATGGTACTGTATCAAACCCAGAATCTAAGACCTAAAGTATCCTATGAAAAACATGAAAACTATAGACACACCAATGTTAGTATGTCTGGTGTGATCTAAATACTAGTAAGATACCACCATGAGTTCATTTAACTCCTTTTATAAAATAAACTAAAACTACTAGTTTGAAAATAATATAAAAAATAGGTTTTAAATTTCGTTACATGATACAAGAATAAGGAAAATATAAAACTCATAATTTCTCAAAGAATTTTTCTTATAAAATATGTCCTAAAGATATTTTTTTCTAAACACTACCAATTCAAATCCCTATCATTTGTCTTTAAAACACCACAATATTAAAAAAACCGATAACACGGTTTATACAAATATAAATGGAATTTATAATAAAGAATAGAACAGTGAAAAAAATACCATTTCATTTATAAGAATTTACACAACCAACTCAAAGGTAATACAGTAACAATAGAAAACTATAATGAAAACTAAAATAATTAAATCATAATAAATTCCTATAAGTAGATGTAACAATACTTGTTATAGTCTAGACTAAATTACCTGGGGATAAATACAAGAAATCAATTCCATCCTTGAAATTGGGCACACACATAAAAAAATTAAATGAATAACATAAAATACATATCATGAGACAATGCCTTACAGACTAATGGGACCTGTATAAGACATGCTAGGTGTGCCAATTTACGACAGGTTATTGGTAACACATTTTTTAACCGAATTAGTCTAAACCCAGTCCCATCAATGAACCTCCCTCTTTATAAGAATATGTATAATTTGGGTAGACTAGCTAATGTGTACTCTCAACTGGCTTACTAATATCCATTTATCTCCCACTTAGTATCCTATCATCCCTTATGGAATAACATAAGGAGTTGGGTAATTTTTGAAATAGATGGAATCACATGATGATAAAAAACCCAAAGGCTAACTCCACACTTCGATCATTACCACCATACACAATCCCCTTATAATCATCCCCAAACAATAATAATATCATGAATCACAATACGAACATCCATCAAATGGATAAACATAAACTTCACCAATAAACAAAATAGGGATGAAGAAGGGAACAATAATTCAATCAAACAATAAAAACACCACAAGGTGAAAACTAAAACTTTTAAATGTTATATATGATATATATATATCCCATTAAAATCCTATTTACAATCAATACATAAACCCATGGGAAATAAAAATCAATAAATAAACACAACAAAACAACTCAAAGAAATCTCTATTTCATTTCACAAGAAAAAAACACCCCTATTTAAATCATGAAACCATGTTAAACACAAAGGTGAAACCCACTTTGAAAATAACATTTGGATTTAATCATAATGAACAATTGTTTTCTTATATAAAACCATACTAGGAATTTTATGAAACATGTTGGATTTATAAAATACCATTTTAAATCGATTTTCCTATTAATCATGATATTTCAACCTTTAAACCACATAAAAAAATTTAATTTATGGAAAAAATTGATGAACATAACCTAAAAACACAAAATAAAATTATCTAGATTAAATATGTTTTTAGAAATCAAAGAAACCATGGAACTCGTAAATAAAATACAATGAAATAGAAACACTTACCTCATGTGATGAAATAACATTATAATTATATAAAACCACAGTTTTTGTTATCAAAGGGATAAAATCACCTAGACATAGAAATATCAATTTTAGAACAACCATATGTATCTAAATTGGCCAAACACACAGATTAGGATTGTAGAGAAAGAAGAAAAAGTGATGAAAACCAAAAATAATAGAGAAGAGAACTCTAACCACTTAATAAAGGTAAAAAATCACCAAGAAAAGACAAATAAATACAATTATAGGATTTTGGGAATGGGAGATAACCCTGTGGATGATTCATAAGTGGGGGAAGAATGAATGTGTAAGATAAGGGAGGAGCCCTAGTAAAACAGAACCAAAAATAGGAAAACCCATTTCTTAGAGTTGATCTCATGGTTTAACCATATATTTTACCAAAAAGTGTGGTAACCATGTATAAATACACTAATAAAATATGGTCTATTTTCACAATTCAGATACATGGTCATCTTAATCGTTCTCTTTAATTGTGCGACCGAGAAATATTCCCTAGAATTTTACCCTTTTTACCTCGATGTGCCACTATAATGAGGGGACAAGACATGAAATAAATAATGACACATAAAAGTGAATATTAATTACCATAATAATCAATGAATTAGTAAAAATATACAAAGGTGTCTCAAAGCTAAGGAAATTGTAATATTACTGTTTTAAATTTAATTTTTTTATTTGTTGTAAATACCCAAACTCTAGTATCCTAAATATGGTGGTTATTCTATTACATTATAACTACATATAACCAATAACATCCAAAAGGACCAAATATTTTAGTAGTCTTTGTGGACGAGATACATTCTTGAATTTTACATTTTATTTTAAAAAGTAATGAAATATAGTATTTACTTTGAGAAAACCATTACTTACCCTAGGATATTCCTACATATAAATCATAAAAAATTTCTTATCTTCATGGGAAAAATTAACATAAGAAAGGGATGGTATTAGATAATTATTAAGGGTATGTATATATTGTAAGCTAACATGCCAACATAAATCCTAATTAATATGGCATTGTAAATATAAGAAAAAACATTCAAATCCATTATGTAATCATGATGAATAATATAGAGGGAATAAATAATGACAAAATAAATCTATATAAATAATCACATGATATTGAAACATATCCATGGATACTATAACTAATTGAATAATCACATGGAAAACAATAAATAATCTCAAATTGATGGAATTTATTATAAATCAAATCATAAACATGATATCGAATCCTCGTTCCAAGACAACTTAAATAAAATTTTAAAGCCTCAGTCAATACCCAAAATATTTTTTCTCATAAGACCAACAAATACATTGAGGGAATATAGTGGGACCCTTTCGTTATATTCTAAATCCAATAAATTCACCATATGAATGTGGTGAAACATTATCAATAGAAACTTTTTTTTTGAAACAATAATATGGAATATTAATAATTACCCCAATCAATAAACATAATGATAAATCATCCAGAGTAATATGGTGAATGGTATCAAAATAGTACATCCCAAATCAAATTTATCATAAACCATCCAATAAAATATGGTATATGTTACCATAATAGAATATACTCAATAAATCATAATATTCAACAAAGCATGCAAACATAGATGAGAATAATTAAAAATTATGATTTGAAAATTATTGATGAAAATACACTTTTCACTTTGAAATCAAATATTTTTTTAAATCACAACACAATTATAAAGGAAAAAACATTAATTGAAAAGAACCCTATAATATTTTATGTGAATATTCATATTGAATATTGTTAATGCTAGTAGTATAACCCATTATAGGTGTTTAAGTAAAAATTACATTCCATTCACAGTTATATTAAATTAATTAAAAGTACCTCTTTCAAAAATAGTAAGAAGATTCCTTTAAAAAAAATTAAACATGGTTAAAAATGTAGATAAAAATGAAACGTAGGGTAATAAATATATTATTTAATTTTTTACATAAAATAAGTATATGGAAGAAAATTATTCTCTAAGTAGGGACTTAAACATGCACAACCCCTAAAAATAATAAGATTGTGAAATAAAACCTTACCTCAGGTCTGATTTCCTTTGTACATGTTCAAATATACTATATAATATATATATATATATATTTTATAAATCTATTTTATATCCATAATATTATTTATAATATCAAATATGACTTACTTATAATCATTTATCACCTATTTATTAACGATTCTTTGTTAAAATAATTGTTTCAAGTAATAACTACTTTATATTTAATGCGTGTTTTAGTTTGGAAGTTTAGGTCTTTCTACATTGGCAAATGTTACATAAAATCAATAATTTTATTAATTATTTAAATATAAAATATAATCATTATATATTTTCTTATACTAATCCATTAAATTTCGGTATAGAAAATGAATTACATAGTTCTTGGACATAGAATTCCACACATACGCATGAACACAATTTTCACTTTTAATGGATTTAATAAAAGAAAGGTAAATAATAATTCAAAATTTATTAGTATTTATAATATCTTATAATCCATTAATATATATATAATTTATCCTTATTACAATTCATGTAAAATATAAATGAAAAATGAATCACATCACTTCGGGGAGTAGGTTGTCCACACGTACGCATGAGAGACGTTATTATTTCCCAATAGATTGGAAGAGATGATGGTATATATGTTATTATTATTTAAAAATAATATTTATGTTTTAAATATCATATATAAATATTAAAACCATTATAATTCCCATCCATAAAGTGCGGTATCGAAAAATGAATTATATCGCAACATGAATACGATAAGTCATAAATGCACCTGAGTGCTGCATTCGCTTCCTGTTTGATGTAAATGATTGTGGATAAGGGTATTTTAATAAAATTTCATACATTTCAGTGTATTTAGGATAATTATGTTACAATTTTATCATATATTTAATAGATTTAGAGGGGTTAAAATAATAGGTAAAAAATAATGTTATTAGAAAATGTTATTACTACTTTTTAGATAAAAATCAATTAAATATGCTCTTAACAAACATAGGTTTGGTATTTTTTGGATACTAGAACATCTAGAAATTGGATTAGTATTTTTATAAGTGAAAATATAAGGGTTTGGTTTATCTATATAGATGAATGTGGTGTAAATAAGTAAAGGAGGATGTTCACATTTATAATTGTGGTGTGGGGCACATTTGGAATTTCATAAAATATTAAATTATAATAAAGACATTATATAGAAACAATTCGACCAAATGTACATGGACTTGAACCAATAATATGAAATAGTTTAAATATCCTCATACATCAATATTTGGACAGGTACTTTGGGGGTTTAAACCACATCCTTTTGTTTAACCCGTTAGTCAACCTATTTAAACATTAACCATGATAACATATTTTTCACCCTTAAAAGGTTATAATTTTAAAAATAAGATCACCATTGCATCATAAATGGTGAAGGGATTAAATGTTAGAGCATATTGTAACCCCTTTTCCTCTTTCAACATTTTAATGATTTTAAAATAATATAATAAAATAGTATTATTGATAAATTATGATCAATGTCGATTTTGACATAATTCATTTAATCTGACTTCAAAATCATCATGAAAATTATGGATTAAAAATATAATTAATTTAAAAACCAATAATATTTTATATATATCTATATAATTCATGTTATACATTCAATAATTAAAATTATATCACATTTATTATTTTTGAAATAATTTATATTATTTTCCATTAATTAAATAAATAATTTATTATCATTGCAAAAGAATTTATGGAAATTATAAAAAATATAAATACTATAAATAAATTTTTATAATGAAAATAATTTTATTAATTTAAAAATAGATATTTTGGTACATTCATATCATACTTTTCTCTCTATATGAACACATAATAGACTTTTAAAACCTAGAGATTGGCATTTTATAACTTCAAATGATATAAATATTAGAAGGATCATTCTTAGGGAAAGATGTCTATAGAAATAGTATATTTAGAGCCTAATAAGATAATTTTATATCTTACTTAATATAATAAGAATTATGATGAAATAAGATGGCATTGTCACTCAGTTTTATCCCATATTAACTCGATTTACCCTTTACTTAGGTGATAAATTTTACCATGTTTACTATTCACATTAACAAAATTTTAATTTGTAAAGAACCAGAATTTCGGTGTATTTTTTTAAATATATGGGAATTTTATGAGTCCATGAAAATTAACGGTGTGTGATTTCGTGACCCGGAGTGCTCGGAATTAATTTCTGAACGTCAGTTCGGGTACGTTCAGTAAACGTGCGAGGGAGTTTTTCTAAATTTTGAACTGGTGTTCGGAATTGAAATCTGAGGACACCATTGAACTCACATCGTCTTTATTCTCTTACATAGAATTTTACCTCGATGGTAGTTGGTCGAGGGTGAACGTTAATTTTTGGGTTTTTTCGTGAAAAGAAGAAAATAAAATAAAGTGTGTAACAATTTATTTTCTTTTTCTTTGAAACTCCCTTGTGGATGTTTCATAGGTGGGGACCACCTGAATTAACATCCCATGAGTGGTTATGGGGTGGGGACCACCAGAGCCCGAAACCTCCCAACTTTGAATTTTAGAGGCGGGGACCACCCGACCCCTCTTAATGGGGGAGAAACCTCCCAATAACCCAATATTCCACCCCACCTGTTTAATTGAGCCATTAAATTGGGCCAATTAATTGAGCTAATTAATTATTCCATTTTGTTACATTAATTACGTCAACTTGGGTGTTCTAACTTAATTAATCCTTTAAGATAAGTATATTGGAACCTCTTTCATTTTTTGGGTGGGATTGAGAGAGGAGAACCCTTAGAGGATTACATTTCTCCAGCGATGAAAGCGTTCTTCCATGAAGAAGGCTCCTCCAATGGAGAACATCGACTTTGTCATCTTCCTGAGGACACCCTCCAACGAGGAATGTTTTCGACTACGATGGACCGATGCACGAGCCCGATATTGGAGGTGTGTGGCAGACGAGACAAACGCCGACAACTTCAACTTCTTCTCATGAAAACATCAACGAAAAATCCAAGGTATGGGGTTATTATTAAATTTTCGAATTCTCTCGATTAATTTCCTCTTTCTTGGAAAACATGGAGAACGTGGATAAACCAAAACGATTTGATACACATTTCTTTTTAAATTTCTGAATTTTTATCCTTGATTCCTAATTCTATTGAAGTCGCATGCTACCGCTCTAACACAGAGGGTGCATACCAAACAAAAATGGCCTGATCCCTCCACTGTTTTTCCTTTTTTTGTTCATTGCGATGGAAGAAAGTGGGTTACACCATGATGAAAAAGGCGATGAAGGTGACAGATGCAACGACGCCGCCGCCCGTGGCCTCTACGCCCCACGGTGCTCCACCGCCCGCAGCCTAGCCCTGCCACCCCAGCCGTCCAACCTCGTGGCCCACCCCGCCGCCCCCGGCCGACCAGCCCCACTACGACCCATTTACATTCTTTTGGCCATATGTTTGGCACCAGAAGTCCATATGAGGAACCGTTAACAGTGCAGGAAACATCAGAGTGAGGAAGTCCCTTTGAGTATATTCCATATGAGATTTCGGTTAAGATAGAGTATAGTTGGGTTGGATCAAACATGAATCCCATCGGGCCCTAGGACTAAAAGGCTAATAACTCACAGACCGAGCATCCAATTGATGCACAGTCTATTGAGTTGTGACCTCTATGATGTGGAGAACCTTGGAAATACTGCTTTGTGGGAAATCATGGTAGTTGGAGAATCGGCTAGTGTCTTGGGGAGCGGACTCTCCCGGAGACGAGCAAGCCTTGTAAGGAAAACCAGAAGCTGGATGTGATGAGAAGAGTGCTCCAAGAAAACCAATGCATATCAGGTCATATCAAACATGTGTGAGTCAACTTCTCGCGATCCTGTGTGGGTCAGCTCCAAGGATCCTGTGTGGGTCATCTCCTTGCGATCCTATGTGGGTCAGCTTCTAGTGATCTTGTGTGGGTTAGCTCCTATCGATCATGTGTGGGTCATCTCCAAGCGATCATATGTGGGTCAACTCAAGCGATCCTGTTTGGTTCAGCTCTTAGTGATCTTGTGTGGCTCAGCTCTAGTGATCTTGTGTGGGTCATCTCCTAACGATCCTATGTGGGTCATCTCCAAGCAATTCTGTGTGGGTAATCTCCTAGTGATTCTGTGTAGGTCAGCGATATAGCCTTTTAACACAGTAAGATGATTTAGTAGTTATAACTAATCATCTCTACTACCGTACCAAATAATTACCTGGTGTGATTTGAGTCAGTAAAACTGTATTTTCACATGATTGAGATGGATTACTTGATAACTTAGGTATATGTATGGTCATATACCTATGTAGGGTTATCTGTTGATTTCATACTTTTTGGTTTATCCTTGGTGGATTTTTGTGAAACCTTGAGGGTCTCGGGGTCCCTACTAAGTATCATTATACTCACCCCTGCACGGTCTAAGATTGAACCTTGTTGTGTTGGATGAAAATGACAGACATCGCTTAATGAGGCTGAGAGTACTAGGACTAGATAGTTCTCAGAGGTGGACCATACGGTGTGTCGGTACACAGAGGAGACGGGTGGACGTGGAGTGCTAAATAGGCGATATGTACCTACCCTTTCGGTAGGAACCTGGAGGATGACCCAGTAGCTGCCATTCTTTTTCTTTGGTTGTATTGTATTTCAGTTGTACTTATACTATTACTGTTGGGCTTGTATTCCGGCCACTTTTTACTTTCAGTACTCTTTTTTATATACAGTTGACTTGCGTTCGTATAATGTTGTGTGATTGGTTGCATGTGTTAACATATTATAAAGGAAATTCCTTCCCAATTTTAGGGAATATGCCTATGGTGCTATTCGCCAGCCCCTGGCCTATGGAAGACGGGCTTGGGGTTAGTCACGGAACGGGCCCCAGGGGACGGGTCGTGACAAATTGGTATTAGAGGAGTCAGTTCTAATGCTAAACATAGGACTATGATATTTATTTTTAACGGAAATAATGTTAATTTTAGTGAGTGTGGTTATCAGTTTATGGAATCTAGTGTTGGTGCGGCGGACGACGTATCCATACACCAAGACCCTGACATCTGATTTCCGACTCAGTGCACGAAACAACTGATTGCATGTGTGTTTCCTTAAGTTTTCTTTGTGATCATTTCAGTCAGCTCACCAAGTATAACTTATTGATTGTGGCACACCTGTATCTTTTCATGATGCCTCCACGCAAATATCCTTCTAGGGTTCCAAGAGTTGTATGCATTGATAGCCCACTGAGCGATGAGGCCTCGGTGTAGGGACCTTATCCAGTAGAGGCACCAGCGGTACCCTTACATGTTGGGCCACCGATGCCACCAGCCCCAGCAACAGACGGTGCACACCGCCTGAGCGTGTTGCATGAGTTCCAGCACCAGAGGCCACCCAGGTTCATGGGAGAGATGAACCCACGTGCGGCTGAGGATTGGTTGGAGGCTATAGTGAGAGTCTTTCGACTGATAGGGAAACCAGCTGATCTCATGGTGACCCTTGTCACTAGCCTTCTACAGGAAGCAACGAGAATATGGTGGAGCATGATGCTCCTAGTTCACTACGAGGGGAAGCTTCTCTGGGCATACTTTGAAAGCCTGTTTCAGGCAGGGTTTGTCCCAGAGACTCTTCACACAGTGCGCATAAAAGAGCTTCTTCATCTGCAGCAGGGCAACGTGAATGTGGCTCAGTACTCAGCTAGGTTCACTGACCTCTCATGCTACTCCACAGATATGGTCCGAGACCCATTATTCAGGATTCGAACCATCGAGAAGGGGATTAGGAGATAGATTAGGGATTCGATGATCTCACTCAACATCCTGACTCAGGTGGGGGTGTTAGAGAGAGACCTATTAGTGGAGAGTTTCTTTGCTGGGCAGTCACCCACAGCCAGACCCACGACAAGTCATCATGTAGCAGAGTCTACTGTAGTTGGTAGCAGACAGATGTCACAAAGGTCCAAGAGGACCAGATATACAAGTGGACGACCGCATGACTCAGTTTCAGTTATGCGGATCACCTGAGGTGGAGCTAGTAATGCCAGAAGCAGGAGTGTTATGCATGCGGTGGGCTAGATCACATGGCTTGTGACTGTTAGACCTGCCATTCGGATGATCAGTATATAGTCGAAAGACCGCCCAGACGGAGGCATAGATTCAACCGAGGAGGTTCGCAGGGAGCAGGAAGACGTGCCAGAGGATCGGGTCATGTAGGTGGTAGTGGGAGACGATTTGAGATGTTACCACCACCACCACCACCACTAATAGGTCTACCCCAACCGCAAGGAGAAGGTGGACTGGGGAGGGCTCAGCTCCAGGAAGTTAAGGCATACAATCACGTCGCTCTTTAGATGATACGAGGTACGATCTGTGTCTACTCCAACAAAGCTGCAGTACTTATAGACACATGTTCTAGTCGTTCTTTTATTTCCACTACCCTCGTTTGGAACTCAAAGATTCTGATAGAGCCATTGGTTCGATCCTTACGGCTAGAGACTCTTATGAGAGTGGATTCGACGGTTACGCATAGGTTCCTGCAGTGAGAGATTACTCTAGGAGGCGAGAGCTTTGGTTGGGATCTCCTACTAGGGACGTCCTTGCCTTACGAAATCATCTATGGTATGTAATGGTTATATACAGTCCAAGCTCATATTGACTATATTAAGTGCAATGTGCGGTTTGTCAGTATGGATGGGACCAGGTTTATCTTAAACGGTGAGAAGAGATCCTTTACAGCACATGATGGACTTACCAGGAAGAGGGTGCAGCCGATTCCCCATCAGTTGGCTAGCCTTACCTTTATAGTGGTTGAAGTGGAGAGTCCATGTTATCCAATAGTGGTGGATCTATACATGGATGTTTTCCCTGATGATGTTCTGTGTCTACCTCCTCATAGAGAGGTGGACTTTTACATTGACTTGTACCCCGTGATGACACATATATCTACACCAGCATATCAGATGGCTCCTGTGGAGCTTCATGATCTGTGGGTATAGCTAGAGGACATTAAGGGGAGGGGATTAATCTAACTGAGTTTTTCTCCTTGGGCAACCCTGATTCTATTCGCCCAGAAGGCGGATGGGAGCTTGAGACTTTATGTCGATTATCGGCGCCTTAACCAGGTGATTGTGAAGAACAAGTACCCACTTCCAAGGATTGACAACCTCTATGATCAGCTGAAGGGAGCAAGGTGGTTCTCAAAGATAGTCCTCAGATCAGGCTATCACCATCTTAGAGTGTGAGATGAAGATGTGTAGAATATGGACTTCAAATGTCGGTATGATCACTACGAGTTCTAGGTTATGCCATTTAGTGTAACCAATGCTCTAATAGTGTTCATGGGACTCATGAACATGATCTTTCATCCAAACCTTGATCGCTTTGTGGTAGTCATCCTTGATGACATTATGATCTGCTCGGCTACTAAGGAGGAGCATGCTTATCATTTTCGGGTAGTACTGGACACACTCCAAGAGCACTAGCTTTATGGTAAGCTCTCGAAGTGTCTGTTTTTGATCCGAGAGGTACACTTTCTAGGACATGTCATATCAGGGGTTGAAGTCGTGGTAGATCCAACAAATATTGAGGCAATACTTTCTTGGGAGCCACCTAAGAGTGTGACGAAGGTACGATGTTTGCTGGGTTTGGCTGTATACTTCTGGAGATTTGAGCCAGATTTCTCTAGAGTTACAACACCACTATCAACATTAACAAAGAAGGGGCAACCCTTCATGTGGTCGGAGAGATGCCAGCCGAGTTATCAGAAGCTGAGGCAGAGGCTGACTAGTGCCCCCATCTTGATGCTACCGGAGGAGGGTGTAGGGTACGTAGTATACTGCGACGCATCGGGGACCAGACACGGATGTGTTCTGATGCAGGAGTGAGTAGTGATCGTATATGGTTCTATATTTCTGAGACAACACGATCATACCTATGCTACCGATGACATGGAGTTAGTAGTCATGGTGTTCACTTGAAATTGTGGAAACATTACTTGATGGGTGAGCTCTTTATAGTCTACTCGGATCACAAGAGTATCAGGTATATCTTTCTCAGAAGGACCTGAACCTGAGACAAGGACATTGGCTTGAGTTCCTCATGGACTATGACTAAGATATAGTCTATACTCTTGGGAAGGAGAACATGGTAGCTGATGCACTCATTAGGAGGTCTAGTATACAACTGCTTGGTAAGGTGACAGAGCAGTTGGACGCTTTACAGATATCCTTTTTGGATAGAGATGGAGAAGCTTTTCTAAAATCTCTTACAGTCACTCCCCCACTTCTTCAGTGAGTCAAGGAGACTCAGTGTGAGGACCCTGACTGTGAGAGACGAAGTGCTCAGATATCCACAGGACACGCACCTGATGGATTTTCTAAATTCGGGGAGCACGTCATCCTCTTTAGAGGGCGTACCATGGTACCAGTTTCACATTAAGAGGAAGTGTTGAGGGAGTTCCACACATCCCCCTAGCAGTATATCCAAGAGTGGTGAAGATGTACCAGGACCTATGATGACATCACTAGTGGCTGGTAATGAAGAATGTAGTTGCAGAGTTTTTTTTGGGTGCCTCACTTGTCAAAAAGCGAAGGTGGAGCATCACTTACTATCAAGCTTGGTTTAGCCTTTAGGAGTCCCATGGTGGAAGTGGGATGGAATATCCATGTACTTTGTGATAGGACTTCCATATACATCTAGGGTCCATGACTAGATTTGGGTGATCATCGACCGAACCACCAAGTAAGCCCACTTCTGAACGATCAGAGAGCATGGGACACCTACATGTGCAAGATATTGTGTGGCTACATGGAGTACCCTCGACGATTGTCTCCGATCATGATATGTGTTTCACATCCCAGCTATGGAAGGGTTTGCAAGAGGCTTTCGGGACACAGATTCGTTTGAGCACCTCCTTCAATCCTCATATGGATGGCCAGACTAAGCAGACCATTCAGAACCTCGAGGACATGCTGCGTGCTTGTGTCCTTTACTTCGGTCGCAGCTGGGAGGATTGCTTTCCTTTGGTGGTGTTTTCATACAATAACAGCTATCACTCCACTATTAGGATGGCACATTTCGAGGCATTATATGGGTGACTTTACAGATCACCTTTGTGTTGGACTGGCTCAGGGGAGTCAGCACTAGTGGGACCAGAGATGATATGGGCTACCATAGAGAAGGTGCATATCATCCAGGAGTGGATGAAGACTGCATAGATCAGGTAGAATTCATATTCTGACAAAAGATGGAGACCTCTGGAGTTCGAGGATGGCTACCACATATTTTACAAGTCTCATCGTGATGAGGTCTACGGAGATTTGGCCAAGGCAACAAGTTATATCTGAGATTCATCAGACCTTTTTAGGTCCTTAGTAGAGTTAGCGAGGTGTCTTACCGCTTAGCTCTTCTACCTCGGTTGCACCGGGTGCATTATGTCTTCCATGTAACCCAACTGATGAGATACGTGCATGACCCTTCTCACATCATCGACCATGGAGAGTTGGACATCGGTTATGGGGTGACATTTACAGAGGTTCCATTAGAGATTGAGGATCGATAGGAGTGGGTCATTCGTGGATGGTCGATACCTCTGGTATGCGTTCTCTGGAAGCACGAGAACCTCCAGGGGAGCACATGGGAGTGAGAGGCTCATATGCGTGCTTAGTACCCCCACTTGTTCTCTTAGTTTGAGTTGTGGATTATGGGCATGAAAATCCCTAAGGTGGGGATAATGTAAAGACCCATAATTTCCTTGTAATGTTTTTAAATATATGGAAATTTTAATAGTTTGTGAAAATTGATGGCACATGATTCCAAGGCCCGGAGTGCCCGAAATTAATTTTTGAACTTTTGTTTAGGTATGTTCAGTAAACGTGTGAGCATGTTTTTCTAAATTTTGAACTGGAGCTCAGAATTGAAATCTGAGGACACCATTGAACTCATAGTGCCAGTATTTTCTTAAGAAGACTTTCACATTGGCGACAGTTGTTCAATGATGAAAGTTAATTTTTGGGTTTTTCTTGAAACTAATACAATAAAATAAAGTGTGACATTTTATTTTAATTTGTTTTGAAACTCCCTTGATGAATTTTCATAGGTGGGGAATGTAAGGCCCCGACCCCAGCTACCCAGAGCCGGTGCATTACTTCGTAACATTGGCATGATCCCAAAAGATCAAGTCTCGAAAGACCGATTAGTTTAGTAGCCTTGGAAACACTAGATACATTCATAAGTCTTTCATTACATCAAAATTAAACAAACTACAAAAAAACATGGTCTTCATATTCCACACTCATATCTTCACTGATTATTCTTGCAAGTCAGTCATAAAATACTTCTTCACAACCTGGAAAATTTTTAAACATTGAAAGGGGTGAGCTCAAATGCTCAGTAAGGATAACAATAATGCGGAAGCTTTCATAAATAAACATTAACATTTAAGGCAATGTATAACTAAAACAAAAGCCTCTTAAACATGAACTTCAACATAATATGGCAAAAGTAAAATGAGATAATGCCATTTACTTCTTCACATGGATATTCTACTGGTCGAATAATCACATGTAATATCAATAACCACTTTCATAATGATGGAATGCATAATGCCAGACTATCATAACCACATAGCCAAGGCCTCGTGCCAAGACTACAAATAAGATTTTGTCAAGGCCTTGTGCCAAGACACTAGTTTGTCTCATGAGACCTGCCGATGCATCGAGGAGCTATAGCGGGCTCCACCCGTCACTTATTAAGTCCAATGCATTCCTCATATGAATAGGTTTAAACATATCATAAACCATAACATAATTGTATCACATAAAACATGCATAAAGGAAACATAACATTTCCACATTTCAATCACAAGATATCAATACAGCACATTGATATAATAAAAACGCTTTCAAAACCATTTTCAATACAAAAATAAAAGAAAGTTAAAACTTTGTATTTATTTTTCATTAAAAAAAAGATGGCTTATAGAGGAAGCCGAAACTCAAATAACGGTCACGACGGCAGAGTAGTCGTTGTCGCCGCATAAGTACGGAAAGAAAAACATTCCCTTTTTTGTCGTTTAGTAAAATGCTTCGTATAAAAAAGATTCCTTTTGAATAAACATGAAAGTCAAAGGGGTTTATACACCGTATAAAAGAAAGTTGTGTATAAAGCCAAATATGCCTCAATGAAAGGAGATTGAGACAAAGTCCTTAAAAAGATCATTTTTAAAATAAAATAGATCTATTATGTGTATTCACTATAGGTACACATAAAGAAAGTAAAAATACAAAATAGGACATAATAATATCATGACATAATTTGAAAGTAGGAGATTAACCCAAAGAATGGAAGTTGGGTTAAGAAATTACCTTACAAATATCATTTAAATAAAATATATCTATTATGTGTATTCACTATAATCACACATAAAGAAAGTACAAATACAAGATATGATATAACAATATCATGACATAATTTGAAAGTAGGAGATTAACCCAAAGAATAGAAATTGGGTTAAGAAGTTCCCTTACCTCGTGTCTGACTTGACTCAACCGTTCTTTAACCTCCTGAATAATAAACTAGAGTTAATATATACCTTATTAAGAACCATTTTCAATTTCATTATCCTTATTATATCACTTATTACAATGATATGAACATTATGTAATTATTTAAGTTAATAACGGTCGTTTTGTCGATCTTTGGTACTTGAGTCAAAAATAAACTTCTTATAATTACAAGTTGTTCATGTGGTGAAATATTCATTATATCCGGAATTATATTCATGATGTAGATATCATATATATCATATATACAGTATATACATTCATTCATAATGTCACGTAACATTTAGAGGTAAGAAATGAAATGCACCGTTCATGGAGACGGTAAGCCGTACGTACGCATGAACGCTACTTTCATTTCAATTTCATATTTAATGGAAGTAAATCATAATGATATAAATGTATAATATAATTCCAGTATAATATAGTGTATAATACCATTTACTCCATCCTTTATACATCCCACATATGGCATTTACGATTCAAATCACTTTGAGGGGGCGGTAGTCCGCACTTCCTAAAATGAAATTATCGCGTTTTACCCATAATGGAAATCATAAAGTATGCCATAAATGAGAAATATAGAAGCATAAGTAAAACAAAAACATATTATATATCATATATAAAAATAGTGACATCTTAATGGCCACCTTTGAAGGTGTTATATGAGTGTTGAACAATCATCGCTTCGTGAGGCAGAAATTCGCCATCCACAGAAACCGTATGTTCTTTAACCATTAGATGTAGGTGTGTGTAAGTGTAGCTCGAATCCTTCTTATAACAACATCCTAGTATATTGAGGATACTGGTGTTGTTACAAAAGAAATGAATAAAAAGAGTTTAGGGGGTTGGAGAAGAAAAATAAAACAAAACAACATTATAAAAGACATTACCTCAAAATCGGGTAACTCTTTTTGATTTGAGCCAAAGGCTTCCTTGGGAAGAGTTCTGCCCAAAGTGAGGATTCTAGGAGTAAGAGAGGGATGTTGGGAGAGTATTTGGGCAGAGGTTGGCCGAGCCAAATGGCTTGAAGGTGTGAATAAGGTGGGAGAGGTGGGGGCCTTTTATAAGTGGAGAGGAGGGGCACTTTTGGAAAGTAATGAAATGTTACATTATTTGAAAATGTGTTTCGGTTTTAAAAGGTCCCACATTGATAGAATTCGTGGATAAGGTGATAAGGCATCGAAATCCACTCATCCAATTGGTTTTGGCCATGTGTAGTTCATAGATTTTATATTATCTTTCCATTTTATTTAAATCGTCAAATAATGATGTCATCGCTGCATCATTATTATGTCATAAATAATTAAATTTATTTAATGTCTAAAAATTATAAAAAAAATACTATGATATAGGAAATCTTTTTATCTTTCCAATGACTATTTATAATCAAAATTTGGACTTGTGTAACCCTACTTAAAAATTGTTTTAGTAAAACACTTTATGTTAGTGTCATTTTCACTTTAACATTACATAAAAAGTAATTTATGTTATTTCCCAACAAAAGTGGATCCATGGGGTCCCCAAGTTAGGCCATGGCTTGTCTTGGTCGGCCATGACACAACCAATGAGGTTGGGACATGTGTCTAGGTCATTTAATATTATTAAAGTATTATTTATACCTTAAACTACCCTAATTACCACTAATCGCGATTAAGAACTTAATAAGTTACTATTCACCAAAAAATTATTTTTATCCCATTGAACCACATTTTACTTCTTAATGACAACCATGTATGTCGGATTTTTGAAAATCAAATCACAGAAGTGGTAATATTTCATTTAAACGAAAAATTAGTTATTTAACTACCACTTAGTGGTTTCACTATTCATCAAAAATTGAAGTTTTTCAGAATAAGGCCAAAATTTCATCCTAAGCTATAATTGATATTCCGAATTCAAAAATGATGTCTATTTTACAAAATTTCAAACATATAAGTTGCATTAATTAATTTTATAATTAATTCCCGCTGTCACAAAAAAAAATAGCGTGTTTTTAAGAAACAATTTATATCAAAAGATTGACAATTGTTTATGTCCAATTTCAATGTCAAATTAATTCTAATGACCACCATTGGATAAAATGGTAAAAATATATTCTAATTATACTCTAAAACCACTCAATAGTATAATTTATCACTATGAATTATTTTGATTAAAAAAGTTGTTTTAAGTATTTTTCACTATTCATAAAAATTTTGAAGTTCTCAGAAAATTACAAAAAATTCAACATAGGCTAATTTCAATATTAGGAATACAAAAATGAACTCCATTTTGAAATATAAAATTTATATAATTTTAAAAAGTGGTTATTACTATTCATAACGGCTACTTTGATTTGTCGCGATGTTTTAGAACTCGAAGTTGCGTACAATGCAAGCTATTGTATTATTGAATGAGAAGCGTATCGTGGAAGCTCGGGGTGTTACATTCTCCCCTCCTTCAATAAATTGCGTCCTCGCAATTTGAAATTTTTCTTGGAAAATAAAAGGTTGAAAAGGGAAAATACCTTTGTGGAAAACCCACATCGGAAATAAGATTAATAAAATTTAGCCTTAATAAGAGGTAAATGGAAATAAGAAAGTCACCACCAAATTATAATCTCGATAAGGAGAACATTGGTGGCAATTAGAGACATATAATTGGAGGAAAAACGTAAATATTTGTAGGGAGTGATTGAGGTCATCAATAACAATCAACTGTCAAATTGAGGGCCTCAAAGCCTTCAATCTATATTGATTTAAAATATCATCAGTTCAACAAGACATAAGGTATTAGGATAACACATTTTTTTGTTTTAATATCCCTTTACTAAAGTTTAAGAATTAATTTATTCATTGAATAAGAGATAGGTATATATATATTTATGCTTGACAATTAGAGTTTCAACCTTCAACTCATCTTTCACTCAAAAAGATAATAGAACTCAAAAATATCATACTTATCCTAATTGTATAAGGTTCAAAATGTTAAAACATACCATTTAGATTAGTAAAATTATTTTGTAATAACCAGGGACTTCCTGTAGGCTAGTGGTAGGAAATAAAGGCTTGTCGCACTTTGATTGTGGGTTCGATTCCTACAGCTTTGTCCGACGCGACGGTTTATGCCCCACCCTGCAGGTTGTCCTTTTCCTAAAACTATAGTATTATAATACTCCAAAAATAATCTTCATAAATTTTTTAACCTTAAACCATACTATCCAAAAATCAACTTAATCCACTCCAACCTTTATAGTTATCCAAAATACCTCTGTCCAGACTTTCTCTAAAAGGTCTCTTAATTCCAAAATCAATTTATCAGATTCCCCAAACAAAGAAATGTTTCTCTTATTGTCACATACCAAAAATATGATTACCTTAATCATATTAAAACCTTACTGAAATCAAAAAGTAATGCAGTACAATCCATATATATATATTACATTATTCTTATAACCAGAATATAATCCTTGAGTCCAAAAGCACCAATACATTAGTTATTCTGCTTCAACTGTAGTAATAGCATAAGATTGTCCTTGATCCCTTGGCCTTTTCTGAGGTAAGTTTCCCTGACGCTTAGGACATTCATTTGCATAATGACCCATTTCTCTACAATTGTAGCATTCAACTTTGACAGCCTCTTTCTTTCCCTTGCAATCACGAGCCTGGTGACCCTTTTCTCCACATTTATAACAAACTCCCATTCCTTTTAGGCATGTACCAGGGTGATTCTTCCCACAATTATCACATAATGGAAAATCCTTCTTTCCCTTTTTCCCTTTATCTGTCTCTTGTTCCACCGTTCTCTTCTTCTCTTGCTTTACTTTGTTGTCATAAGACTTAGAGAATTCCTTTTCTGTCTTGATAGCACACGAGACAATATCTTCGTATGATGAGAAGGATTGTGATACCAAAGCTCGACGGAGAAATGGTTTTAACCCATCAAAGAAACGATCAATCTTACTCCTTGGGTTACGTATGTAATCTGCAGCATACCTTGCTAACCTTGTAAAGTTAGCCTCATACTTTGCGACATTCTCATCCTCCTTCTGCCTCAGACTCAGAAATTGCCTTTCCATATCTGCTCGATGGTCACGAGGAAAGTATTTTTCTAAGAAAAGCTCTTTGAACTCCCTCCATTCCATATTCGATATGTCATCATCTTCCTTTGTGTTTTGAATCAGCGACCACCACTGATCGACATCTCCAGTGAGGCGGTAAACTGCCATGACAACCTTCTCCCTTTCACTACTCCCCAAGGCATGGAATATTTTCTCTAAGGAATTTATCCATTGCTCAGCTACTATAGGATTTGTACTCCCATTAAAGGTTGGTGGTTGTTGCCTCATGAAACGGTCTAGCATTGATCCTCCACGTTGCGGATCAGGGTGCTCCATACGAGTAAGGTTGTTATTCATAACCTGCGTGAGTTGTCCCAGTACGGTGAGAAGCTGATCAGCACCAGTTGTATCACTAGCTCCACCATAATTATCCTGAGCAGGAGGGCAATCCCTACACGGAGTGCGTGCATTGATACGGTTTCCATTCCTTCCACTAGGCGCCATTTCTAAATAATGGCATAAACTAGATTAGTTTATGAATCAAAATACATAATCACACACTTATAAAACACTTAACTTAAATTGAACTATTTATGGATATAATCCATAATCATAAAAGAAATGTTTTCTTTGAGGAAGTATATACTCATAAACCCTTCATAATGATTTGTAAAGAAAATGAGAGTTATCCTAAGCATATCCCCCGGGAGTGTCGTAACCAAGAGTGCAGCAAGGCCCGTTGTCGTGCACCAGTTCCCGTTCGAGTCTAGCTCAAAGCAGTGTTTTCGGGTTTTACCCCTAGGTACATCTGTGCCAGAGCCGCCTCTACCTGCTCGTATCCAGACAGGGATGTATTGCTCGGAAAACTCACAAAATCTCTACAATACCAAAATTCTAGGAAGTTCTTCTATACTAATCCTCAAAGTCTATCTTCGGGCTATGTGCTCTAATCATAGTTTATCTAAATCTAGCTTCCAAGGTTAGTACTAAACTGCCTCTGATACCAACTGTAAGGCCCCGACCCCAGCTACCCAGAGCCGGTGCATTACTTCGTAACATTGGCATGATCCCAAAAGATCAAGTCTCGAAAGACCGATTAGTTTAGTAGCCTTGGAAACACTAGATACATTCATAAGTCTTTCATTACATCAAAATTAAACAAACTACAAAAAAACATGGTCTTCATATTCCACACTCATATCTTCACTGATTATTCTTGCAAGTCAGTCATAAAATACTTCTTCACAACCTGGAAAAATTTTAAACATTGAAAGGGGTGAGCTCAAATACTCAGTAAGGATAACAATAATGCGGAAGCTTTCATAAATAAACATTAACATTTAAGGCAATGTATAACTAAAACAAAAGCCTCTTAAACATGAACTTCAACATAATATGGCAAAAGTAAAATGAGATAATGCCATTTACTTCTTCACATGGATATTCTACTGGTCGAATAATCACATGTAATATCAATAACCACTTTCATAATGATGGAATGCATAATGCCAGACTATCATAACCACATAGCCAAGGCCTCGTGCCAAGACTACAAATAAGATTTTGTCAAGGCCTTGTGCCAAGACACTAGTTTGTCTCATGAGACCTGCCGATGCATCGAGGAGCTATAGCGGGCTCCACCCGTCACTTATTAAGTCCAATGCATTCCTCATATGAATAGGTTTAAACATATCATAAACCATAACATAATTGTATCACATAAAACATGCATAAAGGAAACATAACATTTCCACATTTCAATCACAAGATATCAATACAGCACATTGATATAATAAAAACGCTTTCAAAACCATTTTCAATACAAAAATAAAAGAAAGTTAAAACTTTGTATTTATTTTTCATTAAAAAAAAAGATGGCTTATAGAGGAAGCCGAAACTCAAATAACGGTCACGACGGCAGAGTAGTCGTTGTCGCCGCATAAGTACGGAAAGAAAAACATTCCCTTTTTTGTCGTTTAGTAAAATGCTTCGTATAAAAAAGATTCCTTTTGAATAAACATGAAAGTCAAAGGGGTTTATACACCGTATAAAAGAAAGTTGTGTATAAAGCCAAATATGCCTCAATGAAAGGAGATTGAGACAAATTCCTTAAAAAGATCATTTTTAAAATAAAATAGATCTATTATGTGTATTCACTATAGGTACACATAAAGAAAGTAAAAATACAAAATAGGACATAATAATATCATGACATAATTTGAAAGTAGGAGATTAACCCAAAGAATGGAAGTTGGGTTAAGAAATTCCCTTACAAATATCATTTAAATAAAATATATCTAT
Source organism: Viscum album (assembly GCA_963277665.1). Taxonomy (NCBI): domain Eukaryota; kingdom Viridiplantae; phylum Streptophyta; class Magnoliopsida; order Santalales; family Viscaceae; genus Viscum; species Viscum album. Next base: position 1,155,356,915 of record OY728135.1, read on the forward strand.
TATGTGTATTCACTATAATCACACATAAAGAAAGTACAAATACAAGATATGATATAACAATATCATGACATAATTTGAAAGTAGGAGATTAACCCAAAGAATAGAAATTGGGTTAAGAAGTTCCCTTACCTCGTGTCTGACTTGACTCAACCGTTCTTTAACCTCCTGAATAATAAACTAGAGTTAATATATACCTTATTAAGAACCATTTTCAATTTCATTATCCTTATTATATCACTTATTACAATGATATGAACATTATGTAATTATTTAAGTTAATAACGGTCGTTTTGTCGATCTTTGGTACTTGAGTCAAAAATAAACTTCTTATAATTACAAGTTGTTCATGTGGTGAAATATTCATTATATCCGGAATTATATTCATGATGTAGATATCATATATATCATATATACAGTATATACATTCATTCATAATGTCACGTAACATTTAGAGGTAAGAAATGAAATGCACCGTTCATGGAGACGGTAAGCCGTACGTACGCATGAACGCTACTTTCATTTCAATTTCATATTTAATGGAAGTAAATCATAATGATATAAATGTATAATATAATTCCAGTATAATATAGTGTATAATACCATTTACTCCATCCTTTATACATCCCACATATGGCATTTACGATTCAAATCACTTTGAGGGGGCGGTAGTCCGCACTTCCTAAAATGAAATTATCGCGTTTTACCCATAATGGAAATCATAAAGTATGCCATAAATGAGAAATATAGAAGCATAAGTAAAACAAAAACATATTATATATCATATATAAAAATAGTGACATCTTAATGGCCACCTTTGAAGGTGTTATATGAGTGTTGAACAATCATCGCTTCGTGAGGCAGAAATTCGCCATCCACAGAAACCGTATGTTCTTTAACCATTAGATGTAGGTGTGTGTAAGTGTAGCTCGAATCCTTCTTATAACAACATCCTAGTATATTGAGGATACTGGTGTTGTTACAAAAGAAATGAATAAAAAGAGTTTAGGGGGTTGGAGAAGAAAAATAAAACAAAACAACATTATAAAAGACATTACCTCAAAATCGGGTAACTCTTTTTGATTTGAGCCAAAGGCTTCCTTGGGAAGAGTTCTGCCCAAAGTGAGGATTCTAGGAGTAAGAGAGGGATGTTGGGAGAGTATTTGGGCAGAGGTTGGCCGAGCCAAATGGCTTGAAGGTGTGAATAAGGTGGGAGAGGTGGGGGCCTTTTATAAGTGGAGAGGAGGGGCACTTTTGGAAAGTAATGAAATGTTACATTATTTGAAAATGTGTTTCGGTTTTAAAAGGTCCCACATTGATAGAATTCGTGGATAAGGTGATAAGGCATCGAAATCCACTCATCCAATTGGTTTTGGCCATGTGTAGTTCATAGATTTTATATTATCTTTCCATTTTATTTAAATCGTCAAATAATGATGTCATCGCTGCATCATTATTATGTCATAAATAATTAAATTTATTTAATGTCTAAAAATTATAAAAAAAATACTATGATATAGGAAATCTTTTTATCTTTCCAATGACTATTTATAATCAAAATTTGGACTTGTGTAACCCTACTTAAAAATTGTTTTAGTAAAACACTTTATGTTAGTGTCATTTTCACTTTAACATTACATAAAAAGTAATTTATGTTATTTCCCAACAAAAGTGGATCCATGGGGTCCCCAAGTTAGGCCATGGCTTGTCTTGGTCGGCCATGACACAACCAATGAGGTTGGGACATGTGTCTAGGTCATTTAATATTATTAAAGTATTATTTATACCTTAAACTACCCTAATTACCACTAATCGCGATTAAGAACTTAATAAGTTACTATTCACCAAAAAATTATTTTTATCCCATTGAACCACATTTTACTTCTTAATGACAACCATGTATGTCGGATTTTTGAAAATCAAATCACAGAAGTGGTAATATTTCATTTAAACGAAAAATTAGTTATTTAACTACCACTTAGTGGTTTCACTATTCATCAAAAATTGAAGTTTTTCAGAATAAGGCCAAAATTTCATCCTAAGCTATAATTGATATTCCGAATTCAAAAATGATGTCTATTTTACAAAATTTCAAACATATAAGTTGCATTAATTAATTTTATAATTAATTCCCGCTGTCACAAAAAAAAATAGCGTGTTTTTAAGAAACAATTTATATCAAAAGATTGACAATTGTTTATGTCCAATTTCAATGTCAAATTAATTCTAATGACCACCATTGGATAAAATGGTAAAAATATATTCTAATTATACTCTAAAACCACTCAATAGTATAATTTATCACTATGAATTATTTTGATTAAAAAAGTTGTTTTAAGTATTTTTCACTATTCATAAAAATTTTGAAGTTCTCAGAAAATTACAAAAAATTCAACATAGGCTAATTTCAATATTAGGAATACAAAAATGAACTCCATTTTGAAATATAAAATTTATATAATTTTAAAAAGTGGTTATTACTATTCATAACGGCTACTTTGATTTGTCGCGATGTTTTAGAACTCGAAGTTGCGTACAATGCAAGCTATTGTATTATTGAATGAGAAGCGTATCGTGGAAGCTCGGGGTGTTACATTCTCCCCTCCTTCAATAAATTGCGTCCTCGCAATTTGAAATTTTTCTTGGAAAATAAAAGGTTGAAAAGGGAAAATACCTTTGTGGAAAACCCACATCGGAAATAAGATTAATAAAATTTAGCCTTAATAAGAGGTAAATGGAAATAAGAAAGTCACCACCAAATTATAATCTCGATAAGGAGAACATTGGTGGAAATTAGAGACATATAATTGGAGGAAAAACGTAAATATTTGTAGGGAGTGATTGAGGTCATCAATAACAATCAACTGTCAAATTGAGGGCCTCAAAGCCTTCAATCTATATTGATTTAAAATATCATCAGTTCAACAAGACATAAGGTATTAGGATAACACATTTTTTTGTTTTAATATCCCTTTACTAAAGTTTAAGAATTAATTTATTCATTGAATAAGAGATAGGTATATATATATTTATGCTTGACAATTAGAGTTTCAACCTTCAACTCATCTTTCACTCAAAAAGATAATAGAACTCAAAAATATCATACTTATCCTAATTGTATAAGGTTCAAAATGTTAAAACATACCATTTAGATTAGTAAAATTATTTTGTAATAACCAGGGACTTCCTGTAGGCTAGTGGTAGGAAATAAAGGCTTGTCGCACTTTGATTGTGGGTTCGATTCCTACAGCTTTGTCCGACGCGACGGTTTATGCCCCACCCTGCAGGTTGTCCTTTTCCTAAAACTATAGTATTATAATACTCCAAAAATAATCTTCATAAATTTTTTAACCTTAAACCATACTATCCAAAAATCAACTTAATCCACTCCAACCTTTATAGTTATCCAAAATACCTCTGTCCAGACTTTCTCTAAAAGGTCTCTTAATTCCAAAATCAATTTATCAGATTCCCCAAACAAAGAAATGTTTCTCTTATTGTCACATACCAAAAATATGATTACCTTAATCATATTAAAACCTTACTGAAATCAAAAAGTAATGCAGTACAATCCATATATATATATTACATTATTCTTATAACCAGAATATAATCCTTGAGTCCAAAAGCACCAATACATTAGTTATTCTGCTTCAACTGTAGTAATAGCATAAGATTGTCCTTGATCCCTTGGCCTTTTCTGAGGTAAGTTTCCCTGACGCTTAGGACATTCATTTGCATAATGACCCATTTCTCTACAATTGTAGCATTCAACTTTGACAGCCTCTTTCTTTCCCTTGCAATCACGAGCCTGGTGACCCTTTTCTCCACATTTATAACAAACTCCCATTCCTTTTAGGCATGTACCAGGGTGATTCTTCCCACAATTATCACATAATGGAAAATCCTTCTTTCCCTTTTTCCCTTTATCTGTCTCTTGTTCCACCGTTCTCTTCTTCTCTTGCTTTACTTTGTTGTCATAAGACTTAGAGAATTCCTTTTCTGTCTTGATAGCACACGAGACAATATCTTCGTATGATGAGAAGGATTGTGATACCAAAGCTCGACGGAGAAATGGTTTTAACCCATCAAAGAAACGATCAATCTTACTCCTTGGGTTACGTATGTAATCTGCAGCATACCTTGCTAACCTTGTAAAGTTAGCCTCATACTTTGCGACATTCTCATCCTCCTTCTGCCTCAGACTCAGAAATTGCCTTTCCATATCTGCTCGATGGTCACGAGGAAAGTATTTTTCTAAGAAAAGCTCTTTGAACTCCCTCCATTCCATATTCGATATGTCATCATCTTCCTTTGTGTTTTGAATCAGCGACCACCACTGATCGACATCTCCAGTGAGGCGGTAAACTGCCATGACAACCTTCTCCCTTTCACTACTCCCCAAGGCATGGAATATTTTCTCTAAGGAATTTATCCATTGCTCAGCTACTATAGGATTTGTACTCCCATTAAAGGTTGGTGGTTGTTGCCTCATGAAACGGTCTAGCATTGATCCTCCACGTTGCGGATCAGGGTGCTCCATACGAGTAAGGTTGTTATTCATAACCTGCGTGAGTTGTCCCAGTACGGTGAGAAGCTGATCAGCACCAGTTGTATCACTAGCTCCACCATAATTATCCTGAGCAGGAGGGCAATCCCTACACGGAGTGCGTGCATTGATACGGTTTCCATTCCTTCCACTAGGCGCCATTTCTAAATAATGGCATAAACTAGATTAGTTTATGAATCAAAATACATAATCACACACTTATAAAACACTTAACTTAAATTGAACTATTTATGGATATAATCCATAATCATAAAAGAAATGTTTTCTTTGAGGAAGTATATACTCATAAACCCTTCATAATGATTTGTAAAGAAAATGAGAGTTATCCTAAGCATATCCCCCGGGAGTGTCGTAACCAAGAGTGCAGCAAGGCCCGTTGTCGTGCACCAGTTCCCGTTCGAGTCTAGCTCAAAGCAGTGTTTTCGGGTTTTACCCCTAGGTACATCTGTGCCAGAGCCGCCTCTACCTGCTCGTATCCAGACAGGGATGTATTGCTCGGAAAACTCACAAAATCTCTACAATACCAAAATTCTAGGAAGTTCTTCTATACTAATCCTCAAAGTCCATCTTCGGGCTATGTGCTCTAATCAGAGTTTATCTAAATCTAGCTTCCAAGGTTAGTACTAAACTGCCTCTGATACCAACTGTAAGGCCCCGACCCCAGCTACCCAGAGCCGGTGCATTACTTCGTAACATTGGCATGATCCCAAAAGATCAAGTCTCGAAAGACCGATTAGTTTAGTAGCCTTGGAAACACTAGATACATTCATAAGTCTTTCATTACATCAAAATTAAACAAACTACAAAAAAACATGGTCTTCATATTCCACACTCATATCTTCACTGATTATTCCTGCAAGTCAGTCATAAAATACTTCTTCACAACCTGGAAAATTTTTAAACATTGAAAGGGGTGAGCTCAAATGCTCAGTAAGGATAACAATAATGCGGAAGCTTTCATAAATAAACATTAACATTTAAGGCAATGTATAACTAAAACAAAAGCCTCTTAAACATGAACTTCAACATAATATGGCAAAAGTAAAATGAGATAATGCCATTTACTTCTTCACATGGATATTCTACTGGTCGAATAATCACATGTAATATCAATAACCACTTTCATAATGATGGAATGCATAATGCCAGACTATCATAACCACATAGCCAAGGCCTCGTGCCAAGACTACAAATAAGATTTTGTCAAGGCCTTGTGCCAAGACACTAGTTTGTCTCATGAGACCTGCCGATGCATCGAGGAGCTATAGCGGGCTCCACCCGTCACTTATTAAGTCCAATGCATTCCTCATATGAATAGGTTTAAACATATCATAAACCATAACATAATTGTATCACATAAAACATGCATAAAGGAAACATAACATTTCCACATTTCAATCACAAGATATCAATACAGCACATTGATATAATAAAAACGCTTTCAAAACCATTTTCAATACAAAAATAAAAGAAAGTTAAAACTTTGTATTTATTTTTCATTAAAAAAAAAGATGGCTTATAGAGGAAGCCGAAACTCAAATAACGGTCACGACGGCAGAGTAGTCGTTGTCGCCGCATAAGTACGGAAAGAAAAACATTCCCTTTTTTGTCGTTTAGTAAAATGCTTCGTATAAAAAAGATTCCTTTTGAATAAACATGAAAGTCAAAGGGGTTTATACACCGTATAAAAGAAAGTTGTGTATAAAGCCAAATATGCCTCAATGAAAGGAGATTGAGACAAAGTCCTTAAAAAGATCATTTTTAAAATAAAATAGATCTATTATGTGTATTCACTATAGGTACACATAAAGAAAGTAAAAATACAAAATAGGACATAATAATATCATGACATAATTTGAAAGTAGGAGATTAACCCAAAGAATGGAAGTTGGGTTAAGAAATTCCCTTACAAATATCATTTAAATAAAATATATCTATTATGTGTATTCACTATAATCACACATAAAGAAAGTACAAATACAAGATATGATATAACAATATCATGACATAATTTGAAAGTAGGAGATTAACCCAAAGAATAGAAATTGGGTTAAGAAGTTCCCTTACCTCGTGTCTGACTTGACTCAACCGTTCTTTAACCTCCTGAATAATAAACTAGAGTTAATATATACCTTATTAAGAACCATTTTCAATTTCATTATCCTTATTATATCACTTATTACAATGATATGAACATTATGTAATTATTTAAGTTAATAACGGTCGTTTTGTCGATCTTTGGTACTTGAGTCAAAAATAAACTTCTTATAATTACAAGTTGTTCATGTGGTGAAATATTCATTATATCCGGAATTATATTCATGATGTAGATATCATATATATCATATATACAGTATATACATTCATTCATAATGTCACGTAACATTTAGAGGTAAGAAATGAAATGCACCGTTCATGGAGACGGTAAGCCGTACGTACGCATGAACGCTACTTTCATTTCAATTTCATATTTAATGGAAGTAAATCATAATGATATAAATGTATAATATAATTCCAGTATAATATAGTGTATAATACCATTTACTCCATCCTTTATACATCCCACATATGGCATTTACGATTCAAATCACTTTGAGGGGGCGGTAGTCCGCACTTCCTAAAATGAAATTATCGCGTTTTACCCATAATGGAAATCATAAAGTATGCCATAAATGAGAAATACAGAAGCATAAGTAAAACAAAAACATATTATATATCATATATAAAAATAGTGACATCTTAATGGCCACCTTTGAAGGTGTTATATGAGTGTTGAACAATCATCGCTTCGTGAGGCAGAAATTCGCCATCCACAGAAACCGTATGTTCTTTAACCATTAGATGTAGGTGTGTGTAAGTGTAGCTCGAATCCTTCTTATAACAACATCCTAGTATATTGAGGATACTGGTGTTGTTACAAAAGAAATGAATAAAAAGAGTTTAGGGGGTTGGAGAAGAAAAATAAAACAAAACAACATTATAAAAGACATTACCTCAAAATCGGGTAACTCTTTTTGATTTGAGCCAAAGGCTTCCTTGGGAAGAGTTCTGCCCAAAGTGAGGATTCTAGGAGTAAGAGAGGGATGTTGGGAGAGTATTTGGGCAGAGGTTGGCCGAGCCAAATGGCTTGAAGGTGTGAATAAGGTGGGAGAGGTGGGGGCCTTTTATAAGTGGAGAGGAGGGGCACTTTTGGAAAGTAATGAAATGTTACATTATTTGAAAATGTGTTTCGGTTTTAAAAGGTCCCACATTGATAGAATTCGTGGATAAGGTGATAAGGCATCGAAATCCACTCATCCAATTGGTTTTGGCCATGTGTAGTTCATAGATTTTATATTATCTTTCCATTTTATTTAAATCGTCAAATAATGATGTCATCGCTGCATCATTATTATGTCATAAATAATTAAATTTATTTAATGTCTAAAAATTATAAAAAAAATACTATGATATAGGAAATCTTTTTATCTTTCCAATGACTATTTATAATCAAAATTTGGACTTGTGTAACCCTACTTAAAAATTGTTTTAGTAAAACACTTTATGTTAGTGTCATTTTCACTTTAACATTACATAAAAAGTAATTTATGTTATTTCCCAACAAAAGTGGATCCATGGGGTCCCCAAGTTAGGCCATGGCTTGTCTTGGTCGGCCATGACACAACCAATGAGGTTGGGACATGTGTCTAGGTCATTTAATATTATTAAAGTATTATTTATACCTTAAACTACCCTAATTACCACTAATCGCGATTAAGAACTTAATAAGTTACTATTCACCAAAAAATTATTTTTATCCCATTGAACCACATTTTACTTCTTAATGACAACCATGTATGTCGGATTTTTGAAAATCAAATCACAGAAGTGGTAATATTTCATTTAAACGAAAAATTAGTTATTTAACTACCACTTAGTGGTTTCACTATTCATCAAAAATTGAAGTTTTTCAGAATAAGGCCAAAATTTCATCCTAAGCTATAATTGATATTCCGAATTCAAAAATGATGTCTATTTTACAAAATTTCAAACATATAAGTTGCATTAATTAATTTTATAATTAATTCCCGCTGTCACAAAAAAAAATAGCGTGTTTTTAAGAAACAATTTATATCAAAAGATTGACAATTGTTTATGTCCAATTTCAATGTCAAATTAATTCTAATGACCACCATTGGATAAAATGGTAAAAATATATTCTAATTATACTCTAAAACCACTCAATAGTATAATTTATCACTATGAATTATTTTGATTAAAAAAGTTGTTTTAAGTATTTTTCACTATTCATAAAAATTTTGAAGTTCTCAGAAAATTACAAAAAATTCAACATAGGCTAATTTCAATATTAGGAATAAAAAAATGAACTCCATTTTGAAATATAAAATTTATATAATTTTAAAAAGTGGTTATTACTATTCATAACGGCTACTTTGATTTGTCGCGATGTTTTAGAACTCGAAGTTGCGTACAATGCAAGCTATTGTATTATTGAATGAGAAGCGTATCGTGGAAGCTCGGGGTGTTACAGGGAACACCTAAATTAACCTCCCATGAGAGGTTATGGGGTGGGGACCACCCGATCCCAAAACCTCCCAATTTTAAATTTTGGAGGTGGGGACCACCCGACCCCTCTTAATGGGGAGAAACCTCCCAACTCTCCAATATTCCACCCCTCCCATTAAATTGGGCCATCAAATTGGGCCAATTAATTGAGCTAATTAATTGTGACAATGCGGTAAATTAATTACGACAACTTGGTTGTGCAAACATAAATAATCCTTTATGTTATTTATATTGGCACCTATTTCATTTTTTGGGTGGGATTGAGAGAGGAGAACCCTTGGAGGATTACACTTCTCCAACGAAGAAATAATTCTTCCATGAAGAATGCTCCTCCAATGAAGAACATCAACTTCAACTTCTTCCTCAGGACACCCTCCAATAAAGAACTCCTTCGACTACGACGAACCGATGCACTAGCTTAGGATTGGAGGTGTGTGGTAGACGAGACGAACGTCGACAACTTCAACATATTCTCGCACCAACGTCAACGAACAATCCTAGGTAGGGGGTTATTATTAAATTCTAGAATTCTATCGATTAATTACCTCGTTCATGGAAAACATGGTGAATGTGGATCAACCAAAACGAGTTGATCCACAATTATTTTTAAATTTGCGATTTGTTGTTATTGATTCCTAATTCTGTTGATGTCACTTGCTACCGCTCTAACGCGAAGGGTGCATGCTAAACAAACATGGCCCGACCCCTCCGTCGTTCTTCCTTTTTGTGTTCTTCACAATGGCATAAAATGGATTTCACCACGACGACGAAGGTGAAGAAGGAAACCACGCCGCCCCCCGCGGCCTCTGCGCCCCGTGGTGCTCCATTTCCCGTGGCCTCATCATGCCGCCCTGGCCGAGCGGCCCCGCGAACTGCCGCCCCGCCCTATGGAACTGCCACTGCGGCCCTGCCGCACCATCGTTGCGGCCCCCTACACCGCCGCGGTGGCCCCGCCCTATGGACCGCGGTCCGCTGCCGCCTCCCACACTGTCGCCGCTGTCCGAGCCACTACCGTCGTCCGGGCCGAGCTCCTGCCACCTTCCGAGCCGCTTCCACCATCTGGACTGAGCTACCACCAGAGCCGCTGCGGCCTTCCAAACCGCCACCCCATCCAGGCAGAGCCGCCGCCACCCTTCTGGACGAACCTCCCTAGCTGAGCCGCTCTGTGGCCTCGCTCCCTCACGGAACCCTCTCCGGCCCTCGCGGCCACCCGCGGCCAGCCGCGGCCCTTCGCGGCCCCTCGCGGCCGGCTTGGCTGGACCACCCAGCTAGCTGGGCCGGACATAGTTGGTCAAGCTGTGTAGACCCAAACTGGGCCAGCCCAGGTCGAGTTAGGCCTGGTTGGTCCGACTGAGTAAGACCTGACCCGAGCCCACTATGACCTAGTTGCATTCTTTTGGCCATAACTTTGGCACCAGACATTTGTTTGAAGAACCATCATTGGTACTGGAAACCTCAGAGCGAGATGATCCATTTGAGTATACCCCACAATAAATTTGGGTTAAGATGGAGTACGGTCGGGTTGGATTGAGCATGAATCAAATCGGGCCTCCATGACTAAAAGGCTAATAAGTCACATATCGGGTGTCTGATTGACATGCTGTCTATTGTGTTGAGATGCCTATGATGTGGAGAAACTTTGAGATACTTTTTCGTGGGACATCATGGAATTTGTAGAATCGGCCATTTTCTTGGGGAGCGGACTATTCCAGATATGAGCAAGCCTAGTGGGGAAACCCAGAAGCTAGTTCTGAAGAGAAGAGTGCTCCAAGCAAACCTGTGCAGATCAGCTCCTAGAAAACCTATACAGGTCAGCTCCTAGCGATTCTGTTTGGGTCAACTCTAGTGATCCTATGTGGGTCAGGTCCTAGAGATCTTGTGTAGGTCATCTACTAGTGATCTTGTGTGTGTCAGATCCTAACGATCATGTGTGGGTCTTCTCCTACGGAGCATGTGTGGGTCAACTCCTATCGATCCTCTATGGGTCAACTACTGTGATCATGTGTTTGTCAGCTACTTACGATCCTGTGTAGGTCAGCTCCGGTGATCTTGTGTGGGTTCGCTCCAAGAAATCTTGTGTGGGTTGGCTCCTAGCGATCCTGTGAGGGTCATCTCCAAGCGATCATGTATGGGTATGCTCCTAGCGATTCAATGCAGGTCAGCGACAGAGCCTCTTAACACAGTAAGAAGATTTAGTAGTTATAACTAATCATCTCTATTACTGTACCTAAGAATTACATAGTGTGAGTTGAGTCAGTACCTCTATTTTTCCTAATGATTGAGATGGATTACTTGATAACTTTGGTGTATGTATGGGCATATAACTAAGTTGGGTTATCTATTTATTTCAATGTTTTTTGTTAATCCTTGGTGGATTTTTGTGAGACCTTGAGGGTCTCAGGGTCCATACTAAGTATCATTATACTCACCCCTATATGGGCTATTCCCACACCTTGTTGTGTTTGATGTAGATGAGGGACAACGCTGACTGAGGCAGAGAGTACCAGGACTAGACGGTGCTCGAAGTTGGACTATACGGCGTGTCAGTACCTAGAGGAGACAGGTGGACGTAGAGTACTGAGGAGGCGATCTATACCAAGCCTTCAGGTAGAAATCCAGAAGACAACCCCAAACTTGCCTTTATTTTTATTCAGTTGTATTTTATTTCAGTTGTACTTGTATTATTACTGTTGGACTTGTATTCCAACCCCTTTTTACTTTCAGCACTCTTTTTTCTATACAGTTGACTTGCATTCGTATCTTGCTCTGTGATTGGTTGTGTGTGTTTGTAGGTTATAAAGGAAATTACTTCCTAGTTTTAGGGAATACACCTATGGTGTTAGTCTCCAGAACCTGGCCTATGGAAGGCGGGCTTGGGGTTAGTCACGACACGGGCCCCGGGGGATGGGTCATGACATAGTTTTCTAATTTTGAACCACATGATTCAAAATATGAAATACAATTTCTACAATTTAATATCTATAAGTGGTAAAATTAATTTTGAAATAATTGCAGAAAATGTGATGATATATTTTTTTTGAAATATAATATTTTTTCTGAAAAATTACATTTTATATATAAAAATGTTTTTTTTTAAAAATTAAATCTAAATTATATTTGAATGAACCTAATTAAAATTTAATAATATTTTATTACTAATTTTAAATTCAAACTATTTTAAAATAAAATGTAACCATGGGAATGGTTGAAAGAAAAATCAATTTTCGATAAAAATCATTATTTTTCATAATTCACCGGAAAATCTAACTTTAAAAAAATATACAAAAAATAACCCTAAGATAATTTTGATATTTTTATTTAAGAAATGATATTATTATTATAAACTAGAAATTTTAAAATTTCCATAAATTTAATAAAATACCTTATCATGAAAATAAATAAATATAGTTTCTTAAAAAAATTTATTTATGAAGAATAAAAAAATTATTGAATATTGAGTTAACATTTCTAAATAATTATAAGATTATTCTACATTTATGAGGTATTATGTATATATTTCATAATTAAATAATATTATTCAATTATTCTAATTTACCATCTAAGCTATAATAGTCATATTTAAATAATAACATTTTTGGGTTTGTTTCGGCTCAAGGTTGTGTTTCTTATATACTATTGAACATATTATTATTTTCAAATATTAGGGTGTTACATGATCCACCCACTATTAAATATATTTTGACCTAAAAATTTGAACTTGTTACTTGTAATTATGGTTTTTAAACATGAAGATACCTTTATTGAAACCCCAAATTGTAAAAAGTGTTAATAAAACTTCTTCTTAAAATGAGGGAAAGGAACAACATCAGTCATTGAAAAAATAGGTCTCCAAATCGGGGAACACTGGGGGGAAGTGGAAATATAGATATTTAAGAAAACAAAATTCTCAAAAAAATTTATAGAGTGATAGACAATATTATATTGAGAATGGTAAACATTATGAAATCGTAAATCCTTGATTGGTTAAACGGCCATTGATTTATCCCTAATAAAAGTAAAGAGATAAAACCTTTTATTTCATGGTAGTTTTCCTAATGTAAACTATTTATTTTAATATATAGATAAATCACTAAATAAAATTATATTTATTTCTATCTAAGTCATAAGCATAATATCATCCTTTGGTTGTGCTTATATTAAATTCCCCTTTATCTCTAATACCATGAAATATATATTTGAGAGGAAATTTTTATACTTGAAGCACTAAAATAATACTTTAATAAATTATAATATCCAAAAGTCATTCCTTTGGTCTCTAAAATTTTACCAAAACCAAAATGGTTATTATATGTTATCCAATATTAAAAATCATATTTTATACTCAAAAATTCATATCCAAAACTCACTAAATACATTCCATATGTTTTTAACCTTATGACTCTCCCAAAATATATCAAAAAAAATTCAAAAATCCAAAAAAGTTGGAATAATGTTCCTATAATTTTAAAATCCACTTATCATTAATCCCTCTAAAAGTGACACTTAATGTCACTTATAAATACCTTGATCAGAGGGTAGTGACTTAAATCACTATAAAACCTTAATGAAATCATGAATTCTTCTATTAATTATCTATAACATTATTTATTTTAAAAAATATAATATTATCAGATATAAATCCAATAAATGATGTAGACTACACCATTTTTATCATTGTCGTCAACTCACTATTAATTTCCAAGGTCACAAATAATACCCCATTTTCTTCTTCAATGTTAATATTTTCCTTATCACAAGTAAACATTATTAACTGAAAATCATGATATTATTACATGTTATTTTTACCTTATTCATGTTTTCTCTAAAAATATCACCTTACCACTAAATAACTTTTTTTGTTTATTAGTTCCATTTAATATATGGTTTCATATTTTTAAAGAAAACCCATTATAGATAAATCAATTGATGTTTCGTGATTCTTATAACTTGAATATCATTGATAAAATAATGCTATTACATAATTCTTGAATATAAATAAAAAATAAATTTTATATTACAACATAATTCGTAGTAATATAAGAATACCTTGATCCTTTAAATTATTTAAGATATATTCCCTTAATACTTTGGGAATTCTTTTTCATAGTGCCCCATATCCTTATAGTTGAGTCATTTTATATTGGAATCTTATTTATTTCCCTTAAAATCATGATCCTGGTAGACTTTCTCTCTACACATGATGAAATATCCCATCCCCTTTAAGAAATAACAAGGGTGTTACATTCCAAAAATATCACAAATGGAAAAATTCATTTTCATTCGTCCCATTATTCATTTTTTTATCTACCATACTTTTATTCACTTTCATTCATTAAATTCCATTAAACTTGGATACATTTTTCACTATATTGATGTCACAAGATACTATATCCTCATATGATGAGAATATTTGGGATACTGGTTCTCTTCATTGTATTGTCTTAATACAATCAAATAAATGGAAAATATTGATATTTGGATTGTGTATGTAGTATGTGGCATGCCTGGACACCCTTGAAATGTTATCTTCATACATAGAAGAATTTTCCTCTTCGTTTTTTCTCAGATTTAAGAACTGTCTCTCTATATCTGCTCATTGTTCGTGAGAAAAATACCTTTCCATTAATATTTCCCAAAAATCTTTTAATTCCATTATTATTATTTCCCCCTCATACTTAGTGTTTTAAATCAATGATCACTATTGATCTGAAACCTATGAGATTTGATAAACTTACATGAAAACAATCGCCTTTTATTAAATCCTAATGAGAGAAATACCATGTATTAAAAAATTATACATTACTCAGATAAAAATAGATTCATAGTTCCATTGAATGATGGTGTTTTATGACTCATGTGTCAGTTTAACATTGTTACATTTGTTATGGATTCTCAAGATGCTCTTTACATTAAATTTTATTGCTCATAAACTGAGTTATCTTCCTCATTATAGTTATGATTTTTCATTTATAGCTACAACTTCATAATATTTCATATGAGTTAAATACCTACATAGATTGAGTGTATTGATATAGTATCCATTCAGTATGGTAGGCACCATTTGTAAATAATTTCATACACTGGATTATATTATAGCTAATAATATATTATTTTGAAACTAGTGGAAAACATAACATAAATTGAAATATTTTGTTAAACTAATCTCATAATCATAACCTTGGGTTATTTGGGAATATTAACGATGTCAGTCATAGGGTCACGTTACATAATAAATGTTATCTTAAATCTAGTTTTCAAGTTTTCTACTAAAATTTCTATGGTACAATCTTTAAAGACCACAACTCTAGCAGCCCAGAGTCAGAGGTTATATTATTACTTTGTCACTAGATAAAACCAATCACATTTGAAATGACTAAATAGTTTAGTAGTATTGGATAACTAAATATATACAAAAATTTTACATTATAATTTAAAATGAAATAAAACATCACATTTTCTTTGAAAACTCAATTATTACATCTATAATATTCGAGAATATCAGTCATAAACCATTTCATAGAATCATGGGAAAATGGAACATAAGAAATGTGTGAGATTATATTCTCTTTAAGCGTATGGATACAATAAAACCTTAAATGAATAAATAAATCATAGCAAATATGGCATGGTAAATATCTGAAATACATACCAATTAATAACATAATAATTAAGAATAATATTATATGAATAAATGATGATAAAATAATTCAATATAAATAATCACATGATCGTTAAACTTATCCATGGAAATTATAACTAATCTAATAATCATATTTACATAAATAAATAATATAATATTGAGGGAATGAATAATTATGGATATCATAAACATAACATTTGGGAATCATTCCAAGACATCTAATATAAATGGGTAGGGCCTCAACCAATACCGAGTCTAGTTTTTCATATGAGACCTACTGATGGATTGAGGGGTTATAGCGGGCACATCTTTTACATAAAATATAAAATTCATTCCTTATATGAAAGGGGTGAAACATAATCAACATAAACACTAATATTGAAACTATAATTAGAAATTTTAATAATTACCCCAATCAAAAAACATAATCTTAAACCATCCAAGGTAATGTGGTGAATGGTATCAAAATTTTTCATCTCCAATAAGAATTATCATATTACATCTAATAAAATATGCTAGATGATATAATAAAAGAATAAAATAAATAAATCAAAAGATTCAACAATGTATGATGACATAGAATAAAATACCTTAAAAGTATCATTAGTCCATTCTTCAAGAAACTACCATTTTCACTTTGAAGTCAATTATTTTTTAGAAAACAATGCAATTTTAAATGAAAACATTTTATTTTAAAATAACCTTATAAAATTATAATTTAATATTAAAATAAAATATTATTCATGAAGGTGGGATAATTCATTCATTCCACATAATTTAAATAAAATTTTTTCACACTGTTATAAAATGGTTAAAAAGTACATCATTCGGAAAATGACAATAAGATTCCTTTAGAATAATTTTTTTAAAAGTTATAAAAGTGTAAAAAAGTAACTAATAATTCATTAGAGTAAAATAAAAATATTTTTTAAAATATATTTTAAAAAATAAGGATATATAAGAAAAATACTCTCTTTTAGGTTAAATAAACATAAATAATCCCAAATACCAATTAGATTGTGAAATAAACACTTACTATAGGTATAATTTTTTTTTCGTGTTCATAACTCTAGTATAATAACTATAAATTTATTATAAATATATTCCAAAAACATACTCATGTTCACCATACCATACATGACTTACAAATAATCTTTGACCACCCATTTATTGACAATCATTTGTTAAATCACTATTTTGTGTAACAACAACATTGTTTTCATGTATATTTTAGTTTAGGTGTTTCAGTATTTCTAAATTGATGAAGGTTAAATCATATCTAGAATGTAAATAATGATATAAATATCACATATATTTATTATGTATGTTTTTTTATTAATAAATAAAAATTGTGGATTGAATATGAATTACACAGTTCTTAGAGACGGTAGGTCGTACAAACACATGAAAATTATTTTCACTTTTTGAAGGATTGAATGAAAGAAAGGTAAATTATAATTCACCTTTAAATAATCATTATTATATCATATAGATACTTTATAGTCATAAAATATTTTTTTATTACCGTCCATGTAAATAAAAAATGGAAAATGAATTAAATCGCTTGGTGGAGAAAGTGGTCTAAACGTATACATGAGAGACATTATTGTTTCCCAACAAATTATAAAGAAAAAAGGTATATAATATATTAAAATTTATAATTTATAATTTTTTTAAATATCATATATAAATATTAATATCATAATTGTTACTATCTATAATATTCAGTGGTGAAAAATTATATATCTTACAATGTGGAGACAGAAAGTCGTACGTGCACACGGGTGATACATTCACATACAAATTGATAAGAAAAAGGGTGTATAATGGAAGATTAATAATAATGATAACATCTTAGTGTATTTAGGGTTATAATTATACAATTTTATGGTAAATACTATATTTTTATATGATTCAAAAGAACAATTAAAAAAGAAAGTGATTGGTTAATGCGATTTCCACTTCTTTGGATATAACTCCAATGAAGCACATATTAAAAATTAAAGGGTTGGTATTTTGAAAATAGGAACACTTCCAAAATATAGATAATTAATTTTAGAATATAAATATTCTGGTTTTTGATGAGAAATATGGATCAATTTGGTGTAAATAAGCAAAGGGGGGAGTTTCTTTTTATAATTGAGGTGAGGGGAACATTTTGAATTTTTTAAAAGATTAAGTTTTAATAAAGTAATTATCTAGAATACATTCCTCCAAATGTATAGGTACATGATCCCATGGTATTATATGGTTTAAATATCATCAACAATTAAATTTTGGATAGGTTTTTTTAGTGGTCTAAACCATATCTTTTTGTTTAACCACTTAGTTATCCTATTTTAACATTAACCACGACAACATATTTTTTACCCTTAAAATATTTTATCATAAATGGGTAATGGATAAAAAATTTAGGCAATATAATACCAATTTTTCTAATTTAAATATTATAATTATTTTTAAATAATTTAATAAAATATTATTTTTGATAAACTATGATCAATGGAAATTTTGACACAATTCATTTAATTTGACATAAAATACATAAATAGAAAGTTTTATTTCTAATATAATTCACTTAAAAATCATTAATATTTCTCATAGATATATAAAATTCATGGTACCCATTAAATCATTCAAATTATTTTACTTTTAATATTTCTTAAATCATTTATTTTATTTTTCGCACAATTAAATAAATATTATATTACTGTCAAAAAATAATTTAAGGCAATTATATAATATATAAAATCTAGATATAAAATTATATCATCAAAATTTATTTCATTAATATTAAAATATATATTTATTTTCAGTAATATTTTTGTATTTCCCAATGAGGACACATAATAGATATTTAAAACCCAGGGAGTGTCATTTTGTAACTTTCCTTACATTAAATTTTATAAGGAACATTTTCAGGAAAAAAGTGTCAATTATAAAATTATACATAAATAATAATATGATAAGGATATAATTAACTTTATTCAAAAATAATTTGGATGAAAAATCACGGCCTTATCACTTATTGTTAACTAAGATTAACCTGATTTACTCTTTACCATAGTGATAAATATTACAATTGTTATTATTCACATTAACCAAAATTAAAAGGAACCTATTTATGAAATTTTAAGAGCTTGATTCAAAAATATGGAATCCATTTAATCTAATTAAATTACTATAAGTGAAAAAAAAAATAATTTTTCAAATGAGATGAAACTGCTTTTTTGAAAAAATATATTTTTTATAAAAAATATATTTTTATATATAAAAAGGATTTTATACCAAATTAAATCATAATATTGATTACAATGAAAATAATTATATATTAATAATAATATAGAACTAATTTTAAATTTAATTTTCTTTTAAGAGAAATGGAATTTGTAAATTCATGAAACAAAAAATACAATTTTTGATAAAAATTATTATTTTTCACTATCTAATGGAAAATAAACATTTCAAGAAATTTTATAAAAAAATAATCCTAAGATAAATTTGATATGATTATTTCAAAAATGATATTATTATCATAAAATAATAATTATATATGTTCATAAAATTAATTATTATACTTTATCATAAAAAATATACTAATCCTTTTTTAATAAAATGTATTTTGGAAGGATAAAATAACATTACTTAAAATTGAGTATTTATTTACTAAAAAGAAATAAATTATTTGTAATACATTTTTCCCTATAAATATATTACATAATTTATAAATACTATTCATACTCTAATATTTAATGGTTATTTTTTAACATTAATATTTATATAAATATATTTTGGGTTTCATTTGGGCTCAACGTTGCATGTTCGATATGCTATCAAACATAGTTTTCTTTTAAAATATCATTGTATTACAGAACTAAATTATTTACAGTAACCCTATATGCTATCTAATTCTCCCTAATATAGATAAGTAAATAGATTCCTATTCTTTTATTACTTTCTGGTTCTATTTATATTATTAGAGAAACGGACAAACAAACAATGAATTAGTGTAGTATAAAAAGTTATTTTTATTAAGTCACTTTCAAATATAAAATAAATCATGTTGAATCATAATTTTTTGTTTTTAATGTTTTCCCTATGCACTCATTTAGGTTTTAGATTCTATGGGTATCAAATAAATACTAAGAGGATTTGAGGTCAACTCATCGCACAATGGAGTTTATTGTGCAGTCCAAGACTCTAATATAAATTTAAATAAATGCATGGAATATTATAATTAATAATACTTGTTACTTTATGGATGAAACTAAGTGATTTAAATTTATTAATTTAAAATAAAATTGAATATCTAGTTTTATTATTCCACATTAAATGAATTATTTCATGGTAATTATTAAATAATCTATACTTTAAATCTATTTAGTAAAAAACATTTATATTTAAGAAAATATTTAAAGTGTTATGTTTTGTAAAGATCTATAAGTTTATACTCAGGTATAATTGGTCCCATATATTGATTCAAATATATATTTAATTTTTAAATCAAATTCCATATTACTAGATTTCATAGTTTAATGTTATATTATTATAAATGGAACATGTGTGGGAAGAGATTAAATTTTTTGTCTAAATAAGTAGTTATAACATGAATTTTGACACTAAACTAGTTGGGTTAATGTTATGCCTTGGTTATAAAACAAAATATATGTTTTTCTATTTTAATTTCATGGAACCATGACCATGATTTCTCTTTTCAATCTCTTCCATCATTGAAAAATTATGTTTCCTTTTTGTTTGTAAAACTATGAACATTGTTATTATTTTTTAAGATTATGAAATAAGGACTACTATTATACCTTTTAAATATATGAAAAAAAATCTATTTACATTGTAGTTTTAGGAAATAAGACTAGGATAATGGGAAAAGATTTCAAGAAATAATTTTTTAAATAATTACTTTTAAATTTTCACACACTTTTAAGGGGAAGTGAGAACCCATGTCCGTACAAAATCATAGCATCACACAAAAAATTATACAGAAAAACTATTGAAATCAATTTTCGGTCCATTAGACACATTATTCCTAATGATCTATCAGAGAAGTTTATTTATGTAGAAATTCAGGTCATATTTGATGAGGACCTCGAACCAAATATCTAGCTTGTCCCACATCTGTTTGAACTCTTCCATGCTTAACTTCCCTGAATTAAATCCTCTTGACAAAATACTATCTTTCTTGTCAATACACTCTATTGTCACTTTCCTAGTGGCCACCTGAAGTTCTCTCTCATAAATCTTATCACAGTCCTCTTTATAGGTGTTGAATGTAATCTATTTCTCTTACATATCTTCCTCAGAATGGATGATAAAATCCCACATCTCCTCGATCAGAATCTCCAACATCCCAGCTACATCCCCCAGAGGGTTAAACAAAATATCCAATCTTTGAGACTATGGATGTTCATTATCAAAGGGAGAAATTATTTATCATCCTTTTAGGATTAATAGTAGAAATTGAAACATTATGTGGGACATATGTTATAGTATGTAACATTACTATTATCAATGGGATTCATGATCATAATGTAAACCTAGATATGTAAAATAAATTAGTTAAAATAATAGGTTTATAGAGGTAAAGGGACATGATAATCCTTATTAATGGAGGAAACAACTTCTCAAAATGATTCCATTATTATCCAAGGAGGTACAAAATTTAAATGGGAATTATTTACCCCTGTAGTCGACCATGGTTATGTTTGATCCCATGGCGAGTTATAAGGGTTGGGTGAAACCTAATTAGAATGTTGGGGGGTATGTTACCAATTCTCTTAACCCAACCTCCCTTGTAATTGTCCTCATAGATTTTCCTTCACCCAAGACTATATTAAAAAAAATGGTAAAATAGTATTTAAAAAATGATCAATTCATGAATAATCGTAATGACTCGTGTTTTCCAATTTAATATCTATTTTGATAAGTATTTGATCCAAAAACTACATGTAGGTGTTTAGGGTTATTAAAACACCTTAGAGGAGAATTTTTTCTCTCATGTTTTTTATATTGTCCCTTTATCTACCCCATCCGAAATTTTTATATTTTAAGGGTCAATTTTAAGAGAAAATAGCCTAGACCTCCATTCCTTTCCCATTTTGAGGGTGATTTACCTTAAAGATGGTGTTCACACTCAAATTTATGAAGGGAGCGTGATCTAACATGAGTAAAGAACACATTTTTCATTATCTTTGGAAGGATATCCACCTTTATATGGGTGAAGGAGTTATCTATTATCTGAGTTATCTTAAAACTTATATCTCGACTTCATATAATTGTGTTTAACATTATATGATCACTACCAATCATATAAGTGACAAAATATAATATTGTCTAAAAACCAATTACATGATAAACAATATACCTAACCACCCATAATTAATTTAATCATGAGGATTAAATTTTTAAGGCAAAAATGTATGAAGGTTCACATTCATTGTACCTTATTTACCACATATAATGGATATTACAATGAAACATGCACTATAAACATGCCAATGATATTGTAGGAATGTCCATAGGTTATACTCATTAGTTTAATCTAGAACACAAGTCATACTTGTCTCCTATGAGTAAACTTTTTATATCTATAAGATTCCCTATTCATTTTTTCAAAAATATAATGTCACAGTCATACATTTCCATTTTGATGATCGACTAGAGATAAATTAAATATTTATCTCTAATTTTTTAATTATAATTTAACTATCATTATTTATGAAAAAGAATTAAATGAATTATAAAGAGGAAATTTATTGTTATAAATTGATACCTTTTTACATTATTAAAATATTTTCAAAAAATACTATGAAACTTATATAAATATGTTCCCATCCCATTATATCTCAATATTTATGTTCATTAAATAATATTAACTTTTTTTTAATTTTCCTTGGTTTTTTCTTAACATGTTACATCACTATGTAAGAATTTATATATAACCATGCAAAAATATTACAAATTAACCCACCTATTAAGTGATTTTTTGAAATTACATCTTTAAAGAATGGATATTTATATAATTTTGAGGTTAGGATTATCGAAAATTATTTTAATTTCTATAAATTTTTATCAACTTAATTTTGCTTAAAAATATACAATATTATGCTCTGCTTTAACTATTGTTTCTTAAAATGGAAAAAATTGATATTTTTTAACAATAAATTATTTATACAAGATTATTGGTAATATAAAATAACATAACAGAACAATTATGTTCTCAATTTACTAATATAGCTACATATTTATGAAAATATATGGATCTAATAAATAAACACACCGATTAGCAAAATCATATCTCATATAATTTTCAATTTGAAATTCATAAATAAATAAATTCAAAAAAATCATATGATTAAATTAAATTACATGTAATTTTATATTTTGTAAAATATTCTAAATATAATATTTAAAATATAATTAATTTTTATATTTTATTATGTTGATAAAATTGTTATTTAGATCTCATAAAAAAACTTCTTAATAATTTTATTTATATATTTCTTCATATAATACATCATAGACTAGACAATAATGTGAACCAATTGTTTTAATAAATTTTTAATTTAATTATTAACAACTATTTTTTACATATAATGTATATTCTTATCATACAAGAAAGTATTACATAAAATAGTATAAGTATATCAGTCGTATACAATAATTTGGATAAAATATTTATTTCCATAGAAGAAAAAACAATTTTTTCCATAGGCATGGTCCTCCAACATTATTATTAAAACCTATTAAATTATAAAATACTATACACAATTAAAACAAATATAATTTATTATTTAAATTATATAATGTTTTAAAATAAAATAATTGGTAATTCTTTAATTAATAATTTAATAATCTCATTATGATGTTTCTAAAAACATTTCATGTATTCTATAAAATTCCATTTCCAATGTCATGGATTACTATAATTGAAAGTTCCCCTACCATAAAGATACATGTTTTAGTTTTAAAGTTGTTATTTTGGACTCCACATGAAATTTATTTATTTTCATATGGTTACACCTTTTAACCTTAATTTTTTGCCCTTATAATAACAATTGAGTATGATCTCTCACGTCATTACTAACTACCAGTAGTATATTGATGATATTAGATATAATTTTTGTAAAACCCAATCATGTTAAATTTAACAAGTAATTGATGAAATATATCCATAATTTATTATAGGGTAATTTTCATAACAAAATGTACCCTAAGTGGTAACCCCAATTTCACCTTGTCATTCATGTATCTAATCATATTGTATACATGATTAAATTAAATTTTTTACCCCATAATTTTACACTAAAATAATGATTTAGAAGATATATATGTATCAATCTCGGTTGTTTCTGATAGAACCATTTTTGGTTATCTATAATCTTATACACATATATTTTATCATATATATTATATAAATTAGTAACCATGGAAACAAGAACCAATATCAAAATGTTAAGAGAATTTTTTATATGATTACTATAAACAAACTTGTACTATTGAATAACATCGTCAAAATGCTCAATAAAAAGTGATTTATCTAAAATATAGAACATTATCTTGTTTTGGAGTGATTAAAAAATTAAAATATAAATAAATGATATCCTTACCACTTATTTTTCCATATTCAAAAAATGATTTAAAATAAAATTTTAAAATTTATTCATTATCATTTTAAGACGCGCCTAAAGTACATACAAAATGAGTATCATGTTTCAGATTTTTCTATAATTAAATAATGAATTTTCTTTCACTGAAATAATAACTCAATTTTAATTAGATATATTTGTGGGCCAAGACTCATATTTTATAACGATTTGGTATGTATTTATCCTTTCTCTCACATCATTTCTATTTTTTTGAATGAAAAATTCAATTATATCATATAAAGATGTTGGATGGTTGAGCAGAGAAAAAAATTCCATAAAAATATATCCCATATTATCCCAAATTCATTATTATAGTCAGAAAATCTTTAGGATTATCCAAAAAAGTAGAGCCCAATTTTAACATTAAATAATATAAAATAAAAATTAGGGATCTATATATTTAATTTCTAAAAAATAAGAATTTAGTAGGCCAATTAACCATTGAAATGAACCTGACACTTGGGGGTGAATCATAAGACTATTGACATGACATGAAGTAGGCAACTTATTTGGGGAAAACATTGTACTTGGCCTCTAAGCCACTTAGCCTTCGAGACACCGTTGTTGTAAGGACTACATTTTCCATGGACTTTATGGAATGTACTATAATAAAATAGATATAGTTGGTATATTCCATTACATATGTGGGGGATGAGGCTTAACTCACAAGGGTCCCTGAGTGTGTGTGTTGTTTGTTCACTTGTAATCCATTCTACCTATAGTAAAAAATATAATACATGAATTGTCACATACATGACTTATTTTAAGTTTAAATTTAATTTAATTTTCATTTATCCTTTTTTTGGGTTTCTCAATCTTTTATGGTGGAATGGATGAGTTTCTGTGAATTGGGCCAAACCGTGAGCCCAATTCCAGATTTTAAAATAAATTTTGTTTCTTTTATAACATTTTAATTTTTTTAATATTTTTCACTCATTCCAATTCCTAAATGGTATACCCTGACGTATTAACACTGCCATTGTAGTTTGGAGCCATTATAAATCCATAACCAAGGTTTATATGGGGTTTTATATAAGGTATTGGGCCTGCCCGAAAGCCCAATTCCAGTTTTAAAAATAAAATTTCATTAATTAATAACTTATTCATTTTTAAGGATTTGTTGGTGATTAGAAGCCTCAAACGCGCCCCTTGAACCCACCAGTGTGCCCAAACTCTCTCTCCCCTATTTGGAGCTCTTCTTCATTTCTATTGAATGCCGAACTTATTAGGGTTTCAAAAATCGGGCAGATTTGAAGAGGTAAATTCATTCCTTTATATATCCTTCAATATTTACTCTTTTCCCCTGTTTCAGTCCCCACATGACCTTCCCCTCAACAGTAGAGCCTAACTATCAGGTTTTGCTGCTTTTAGTTTCAACATTTGGTTAATTTGGGATAATTGCTTCATGATTTTTCATGGTGAGTGTTCCTCCCTTCCACTTCTTCCATTTCCTTAGGGTTTCATCCCTCTTTCTTGATGTTCCAAAGTTTCCAGAACCTAGGGTTCGTACCTAGGGTTTAACCATGGGTATTTTTGGTGAAAATTAGTGGTCTAGGTCTGGATTTATCATCTTTGTGGTGCCGGGGTGGTGCGGTTGATGTTTCGCACCATGTTTTGAGAGATTCGACAATTTCGGTAGATGATTCTGTGGGTAACCATTTAATGATGAGTTAGTTTGCTTGATTAAATAATTTCACATGTTCATTATGTGCTTTTCATTATGAGAAAACCATTTTTGGTAGCAATAGTAAAGCATTTGTTTTTAAAGTTACATTTTTGTTTGAAGTGTGTATTTTTCAAATGTATTTCATGTGTTATCTCTTGTGGTAGTTTTGTAAAATGTGGAAGTGATTTATTAGTTGTTGAAAGGGGCTTCCAATTATGGTTGGGTAATGATATAGTTCCATGTGGTCTTAAAAATGGGGTGTATTTGAATGGTTTTATGTGTATAACCTTGTTATACTCCTTGAAAGTGTTTTATGGATTTGTGTGTTCTCATGGGTATCTTTTGTGATATTATTCAATGTGATTATATAACATTTGGAAGTTGATTATTACATGTTGATTTGGCTTCCAATTATGTTTTGGTAGGGACTTAGTGTGATTTGGTATTAAAAATTGGGTTTTAAAATGGTTTTTATTTGCAAAGTTTGGGTATACTCTCTATAATTGTTTTATGAAAGGTTTGAATGGTTTATTGGGTTGTGTAATAGGTGAAACTATATCAGAAAACTGTTTTGGTAGGAGTATATTTTTAAAAGGTAAATTTAATTTGTGAAAAACGCTGTAATGTTATATGTATCATCTTGGAAATATTTTATTAAATTGTTTGAAGGAGATATTGAGGAGTGAAAGTGATGTGAAAGTGATGTGGAGTGTTTTGTGTGAGTGTGATGTGAAAATTTGAATTTTTGACTATGAAAGAAGTGTTATTTTCCATGTGTGTGGGATGATATATGTTGAAATATCTTATAATTGTTCTATAAAATTTTTTAATGGTTTTGTGGAAGTGTTGAAGAAATGTGAATTGTGTTGTGGGCTATTTTGGTGTGATTCAGATTTGAAAATCATTTCGAATGAAAAATGGATTTTTGTGACTTGTGTGGTATACATATGGGCTGTTTGGGGAATTTTTGATGTGGACATGATATTTTAATGTTCAATGTATATTTCTTGACTTGTTGAACTTGTTTGAGCACAAGGGGAAAACCTGGGTATTTAGGTGGGTGGACGTGTACTAGTATCCTAGTGAATCCGTGAGGTTTGGCCTCAGTTTCATTTAGCAAGATTGATGCTTACAACTCTAACTAAACTATGATGATGATGATTGGGGACAACTAGGTTATGGGTATGTTCCCTACTAGTGGCTCGTGCACGAGAATGGATATTTGTGATGGTTACTCTCACCGAGATACGAGGTACCTGGGACCCACAGCTAGCTAGTTCCTAGGGGTTATATCCTATTGCTTGTGCTCATTAGTTACTTTATACTTACCGTTGGAATATGGTACATTTGGCTGGAAAATTCAGTAGCTTTGGTGTTTATTTTATAAGTGTTAACCTGTTAAAATAGCCCACTTGAAAACTGTTTTTATTCAAAGTCGCATCTTTTAGAAATTGTAACTAGCTTTTCATGTTTTTGAAAACTTGCATGCTTTTCCTCTTTAAATGTTTGTCACATGGAATCTCTTAGTGGTGGTATCCTACTGGCCATTGGATCACACCCTACTTACACCCTTGGGTGTAAGTAGACTTGGTTATTTTTTGTTGTCGCAGGTTGGGTACAAATTCTTTGTTCCAGTGGTTCGGGTTTCTAGCAGGTCCTTGGTGGTGAACTCTTTTAGAGATGGCTTGAGGGTGGTGCCCAATTCCATAAGGGTTATTGGGATGTTTCATTTTGGTTTTTTTACCTTTGGTATAGTCATTTTGAGTTGTTTTAAGCTGTGTAATTCAGTTCTGAATTTTTGTAAAAGATTGTTTGGTTTGAAAAATCCAGATTCTTTTTATTGGATTCTTTTGTTGTTTTAAGTTTATAAACTCGGGTAAATCATTCCCAATTATCATTTAATGATACCAGGGAACTTGTGCCAGCCCGTGGGGATCGGGAACGCCCTTCAGGTCTTTCCATGGACCGGGTCGGTGCCGATTTTGAAGGCGACCCGATTCGGTTCGTGACAAAATGGTATCAAAGGAGGTTTGCTCTCTTTGGGTCATGTTATTTGGGGAAGAGTCAGGATAGTCTAGAGTTAGGATTTTTGGGACATGGAATTCTAATTATGGGTAGTGTTCCTGATCACCACACCTCATAATGGGATTCAAGTTTCCAAGAGAAGTCGGTATTTATCTAAGTCCTTTGGTTTTCTTGGTTCGATGATGATTAAGGGAAATGAAAAGAGAGTTGGGTTAATGGTCCTAGTGATCTCGTAGGGCCTGGAAAGCCATGTGGAGCCAAGGATATTCCCTATAACACTCTCTGTGATAGTGAAGTGATTGGAATATGGCCGCCAACCATATTTCCAAGTCACCCACTGAAACTAGTTTCCCCTCGCATTGTTTTGTGCTTAGGTTTTGAAATCTTGGCACTTTGGTTTTAAGAAGTGTAATGTTTTTGTGAAATGATTTTCAAATAAAGTGGGAATTGTTTGATTTATAAAATGGTGGAAATGAATTTTTAGAGTTGTTTTGAAATGGAAGATGGTGTGCTTACTCCTCTTTTGAAAGAAGGAACTATATTGAAGTTGGTTTTGAAAAGTGTTTCCAATAGAGTTTTCTAAAAAATAAAAGGGTGTTTTAATGGGATGAGATGTTTTAAAATTGATGTGAATATATTGAAAGTGAGTTATTTTCTAAATGGATGTGTCTTTCTGAAAAGTTTTGTACGATGTGAGTTGGGATTTTGATCTTGTGGTTAGCAGTTTTGAGAAAAAGGATGTGTTGGTTGACATTTTTGGTTTTGAAATGTGGAAAGAATGTTTTGTTTTAACCATTGGTATTTCCATGGGAAACCACATGCATGGGGTTATATAGGATGATGTATGATTGATGTCAAGATTTTATGAGTTTCAGGATGGATATGAGGAGGGTGCCCGGTGTGGCACAGAAACATGCATGTGTAAGGCCCATGGGGTACCATTGGTGGATACGCTAACCGTTGAACCGTTTGTTTTCAAGAAATATTTTTTTAAAGAAAAACATGATGTCTTGATGAATTGTTTGTGATGGATTATATTATGTTTTTTTGGAAAATTTTGATGTTGTGGGAGGTTTTGAGTCCAAGAACCCCTCCTATTTGAACCATGTTTTGGGTTTGGGTTTGGTCAGTAAGTTGTGTTGTAGGGACGATTAGTGGTATCTTTTGAAAAATGTTTTGAGACGCCTTTATGGTGGTTCCCTTCATGTGTTTGGATATGGTTTGTGGTATATCTTGACCAATGGACCATCTTGGTTGGGTCCTTGGGTTATCTCATTGGACATGGTATGCCCCCATTAAAGGTTAATGAATAAATGAAGTGCAACCCAGATTTTTTTCTCCATTGGAAAATCCTCCGGTTGATCAATATAAGGAATCATTTAATTGAGATTTTTAGATTGAGTATACACCCTTTCCTTTATTGTTTTTGTGAATCCTGTTGTAGTGGGAGATTGATCATCGATGGTCGAAAGTGACCTCAGCCTCTTAAGTTTCCTATTTTTTCGAATGTGGAAGTGTTCTTGGGTTGTTAGCATGGATGAGTATTTGGATAGTGTCTAAGAGGAACTCTTGGTCCTTCATAGTCTCTTTGAAGAAGGAGTTCATGTTAAACTACCAGTGTGGGAAATCTGGTCATGAGAAGATATTGCGGCCACTTTCTAGAATTGTGTGTTGTTTGAGGATGTTGTACAAGTTCCCTCTCTATGCATTGTTTATATCAGTCGCAATGGTCACGTTCGATGATGCCTTGTGATGTCATGTGCTCGATTGAATGTAAAGGTGAAAGTTGGGAAATCATCTGAGAGTCTCTATTATGTTGGGAGAATGTCTCCCTTGGAAAAATATATATTCCATTTTAGAGGAAGGTGAGTATAAGTGTTCCTTACTTCTATTGTTTCTCACCCGAACAAACAAAGTGTGATGTGTGTACATCTTATAAGCCCTTGTTTCAGTGAAATATCGAGTTAGGGTAAAGTGAGTTTGGAATGTGTTATGTCTTGGAAAAACTTATCGGGGATTGTGGTGTAGTTGTTGTTTGCAACGAAAGAATAATTCTCATTTAGGGGGGTTTCCAAAGCCTAACTGTGAGTTTGAAGATGCTTCAATCATTTGAGCTCCATCCATAGGTCTCGGAGAGAAGCTGACTCGTAGTCAGGGGAAATCACAGGGTCGTTTAAACCCTTGTACCATTTCCTATCCTCAGTATGAAAGATAAGAAGAGTTTAAACCTATGGTCTCATTATCTTTCTTATGTTGTTCATGTTCATTGAAAATAGGTAAAGGGCCTTGTACCCATGTCATCACCCAATGTTATTCTATCCCCCTTTGGTTTCCATTGAGTCTTTGGAGAAAGGTTTGAAGTTTGGCTAGACAGGTTTGGCACATGATTTGCACTTGGTTAGTAGTGACCATGCCCCAGAAAACCTTGTAGATAGAAGGATCCCACCTATTAGTGCATGGTTTCCCAAACCGTGTAGACTAACCATGTGGTCGTCCAAACTCCATAAATTCTGGGGGCTTTCTATACCGGCTCATGCTGGTCGGTTAAGATGGTTGGTTCTTATGGTGGGGAGACACACTATGAGTCTTATATAGGTTCTTTTTGTAAATTTATAATAGAAGTATGCCCTTTTTACTGGGGGGTCCATTCATGCCTCCCTCTATTAGTGTCCTGATTCTTTCTCGGAAATATATATATATATATATATATATAGGTTGTCTCTTATGGTGGGGAGGTTATTTTTGTTCCCCCATACCCGTAACTCAGACTTATCCATAGTCGTGGCTTGGTGGTAGGTAGTCTCATTCATATCTATCAAGCTACCTACATCTTCCTATAGTAAACATTGGGATTGGGGAGTACCCAATGATCTAGTTAAAGTAAGGTAAGTGTAACCTTCTTCGATGTTGTTGTTCATTTGGGTGAATTACTTGAGTCTTGTTCAGATATTGTTTAATGAGTTTTATTTTGGGATCAATTATGAATGTGATTGATCATTTCAGGAAAGTGGTGTAAGTTTTGGTTGTGAGAGTAATCCTTCATTAATTGATCACTGGAGGTGTTTTGGCCTTTGGGGGTGAAAACCTGACAAGGGAGTACCGCTTGGTTTCTCAGTTGGATTTGGTTGTTGCTTTGGCCTTGATGCGACTTTCCAGGGCGGAAAGTTTTCATGGTGGAGATAATTGTCACATACATGACTTATTTTAAGGTTAAATTTAATTTCATTTTCATTTATCCTTTGTTTTTTTGGGTTTCTAAAGCTTTTATGGTGGAATGGATGAGTTTTCGTGAATTGGGCCAAACCGTGAGCCCAATTCAATATTTAAAAATAATTTTTTTTTTCTTTTATAACTTTTTTATTTTGTAATATTTTTCATTAATTCCAATTCCTAAATAGTCTACCCTGACATATTAACACCACCATTGTAGTTTGGAGCCATTATAAATCCATAACCAAGGTTTATATGGGTTTTTGTATAAGGGATTGGGCCTGCCTGAAAGCCCAATTCCAGTTTTAAAAATAAAATTTCATTAGTTAATATATTATTCATTTTTAAGTATTTTTCGGTGATTCCAATCCTCAAACGCGCCCCGTGAACCCATTCGTGCACCCAAACTCTCTCTCACCTCTTTAGAGCTCTTCTTCATTGTGATTGAATTCTGAACTTATTAGGGTTTCAAAAATTGGGAAGATTTGAAGAGGTAAATTCATTACTTCATATCTCCTTCAATATTTATCCTTTTTCCCCCATTTATGTCCCCACATGACCTCCCCCTCATCAGTCGAGCCTAAATATAAGGTTTTTCTTCTTTGAGTTTCAACATTTGGTTAATTTGGGGTAATTGATTCAAGATTGTTCGAGGTGAGTGTTCCTCCCTTCCACTTCTTCCATTTTTTAGGGTTTCATCCCTCTTTCTTGATGTTCCAAAGTGTCCAGAACCTAGGGTTCGTACCTAGGGTTTAACCATGGGTCTTTTTGGTAAAAATTTGTGGTATAGGTCTGGATTTATCATCCTTGTGGTGCCGGGGTGGTGTGGTTGATGTTTCACACAATGTTTTGAGGGATTCGACAATTTCGGTAGGTGATTCTGTGGGTAACCATTTAATGATGAGTTAGTTTTCTTGATTAAATAATTTTACATGTTCCTTATGTGTTGTGCATTATGAGAATACCATTTTTGGTAGCAATAGTAAAGTTTTTTTTTAAGTTACATTTTTTCTTGAAGTGTGTATTTTTCAAATGTATTTCATGTGTTATCTCTTGTGGTAGTTTTGTAAAATGTGAAAGTGATTTATTAGTTGTTGAAAGGGGATTCCAATTATGGTTGGGTAATTATATAGTTCCATGTGTTCCTAAATATGGGGTGTATTTGAATGGTTTTATGTGTATAACCTTGTTATACTCCTTGAAAGTATTTTATGGATTTGTGTGTTCTCATGGGTATCTTTTGTGATATTATTCAATGTGATTATATAACATTTGAAATTGGATTATTACATGTTGATTGGGATGCCAATTCTGTTTTGTTAGGGACTTGGTGTGATTTTGGCTTAAAAAGAGGTTTTTGAAATGGGTTTAATGTTCCAAGTTTGGGTATACTCTCTAGAATTGTTTTATTAAAGTTTTGAATGGTTTATTGGGTTGTGTAATAGGTGAAACTATATAAGCAAACTGTTTTGGTAGGATTATATTTTTTAAAGGTACATTTCATTTGTGAAAAAGGCTGTTATGTTATATGTATCATCTTGGAATTTTTTTATTAAATTGTTTGAAGGAGATATTGAGGAGTTAAAGTGATGTGAAAGTGATGTGGAGTGTTTTGTGTGAGTGTGATGTGAAAAATTGAATTTTTGGCCATGAAAGAAGTGTTATTTTCCATGTGTGTGGGTTGATATATGAGTTGAAATATATTATAATTGTTTTATAAAATTGTTTAATGGTTTTGTGGAAGTGTTGAAGAAATGTGAAATGTGTTGTGGGCTATTTTGGTGTGATTCATATTTGAAAATCATTTTGAATGAAAAATGGTTTTTTTGACTTGTGTGGTATACATATGGGCTTTTTGGTGAATTTGTGATGTGGAAATGATATTTTCATGTTCAATGTATATTTCTTGACTTGTTGAACTTGTTTGAGCACAAGGGGAAAACCTGGGTATCTAGGTGGGTGGACGTGTACTAGTATGCTAGTGAATCCATGTGGTTTGGACTCAGTTTCACTTAGCATGATTGACACTTACAAATCTAACTAAACTATTATGATGATGATTGGGGACCAATTTTTTATGGGTATGTTCCCTACTAGTTGATCGTGCACAAGAATGGATATTTGTGATTGTTACTCTCACCGAGATACGAGGTACCTGGGACCCACAGCTAGCTAGTGCCTGGGGGTTATTTCCTATTGCTTGTGATCATTAGTTACTTTATACTTACCGTCAACATACGGTACATTTGGATGGAAAATTCAGTAGCATTGGTGTTTATTTTAAAAGTGTTAACCTGTTAAAATAGCCCACTTGAAACCTGTTTTTATTCAAAGTCGCATATTTTAGAAATTGTAACTATCTTTTCATGTTTTTGAAAAATTGCATGCTTTTCGACTTTAAATGTTTATCACATGGAATCTCTTAGTGGTGGTATCCTACTGGGCATTGGCTCACACCCTACTTACAACCGTGGGTGTAAGTAGACTTGGTTATTTTTTGTTGTCATAGTTTGGGTACAATTTTTCTTGTTCTAGTGGTTCGGGTTTCTAGCAGGTCCTTGGTGGTGAAGTCTTGTAGAGATGGCTTGAGGGTGGTTCCCCATGCCATGAGGGTTCTTGGGATGTTTAATTTTGGTTTTTTTACCTTTGGTATAGTATTTTTGAGTTGTTTTAAGCTATTTAATTCAGTTCTGAATTTTTGTAAAAGATTGTTTGGTTTAAAAAATCCAGATTCATTTTATTGGATTCTTTTATTGTTTTAAGTTTATAAACTTGGGTAAATCGTTCCCAATTCTAATTTTATGATAATCGGGCACTTGTGCCAGCCTGTGGGGATCGGGAACACCCATCGGGTCTTACCATGGACCAGGTCGATGCCGATTTTGAAGGCGACCCGATTCGGTTCGTGACATGCATGAAAACATAACCCTATTTGGGTCACCCATATTGTTTGATCGAGCTCTGGACTAGGGTTTTATTTGGATGGAAATCAAGACATAACATTTTAAGGGTATTTCAATATTTCACCAAAATAAAATATGTACATATCATGTATATTTCATTATACGATTTCCATTTACATATGTACATTTCAATTTGATTAAATTTATACACCTTATATTCATAATCCAAATTGAGGTGTTTCAATCATGTTCATGTATAGATATTTATATAATTAATTAATTGTGTAATGCATCAATAGTAAAAATAAGTCTATAATATTAAACCCATATCCATATATATCTTATGAAAACAGTAAATGAAAATATTGCATAAAAATGATTAAATTTATAACAAATGTAAATCATACTCAATAGAATATATGGTGCCATGGGTTTATCATCCCACATTTATAAAAAAATCATAGTTCCTAGTTTAGAATATATATAGACCAGAGTTCCACTAAAATTAGGAATTTGACCATTGGTGATATCCACAAAAATAACATTAATTATGGTCAAAATAAATATCTAAACTAATTCATTAATATGAACACTTTGTATTATTATTTAATAACATTTTATAAAATAATTATGAATAAATAATATTTTTTATGTTTTAATTTATAAAATCATTAAAAATTACATCATATTATTTATATGATAATTTTTCCTAAGAATTATAAATTTACTAACATGTAAATTAAGTCATTTAATATTAATATTTAATATTTAATATTTATTTATTAAACATTTTATAATAATATAATAACTAATTATTGAACAATTAATAATCATAAATAAATTTATTAACCTTTCATATATTTAAATAAACCTGTTAAGCGTAATTTATGTTAATTTAAATATTACATAGAAATTATATTTCACCTTATAAATTGAAATAAATTAACAATTTAAAAACACTTTATATCATGACCATTGATATAAAAAATATCGTTGTATATAATATTGAAAAAAATTGTCCCATGAATTTTTTGTGTTGCAATATATTTTAATCTATTATCATATCACAAATTATGATATCAAATATATCCTTCTAGTTTTCATGAATGAGAACTATTGTAAAACTATTACAAGTTTATCGCTTCGCAAGTTTCATATTAAGATAAACAATATCCTTATATCAATTTATGAATTTCACTTAAAACCCAAATTTAGTGTTATACCATGGGCTGTGACAACTTATATTACAACAATTATATTATACATAGTTTTTGGTACAAGTGAATAAGAGTTATCTTGGATGGTGATATTGTATATTTCTTCCAATGATCTTGTGATCAATTACCATGATTCAAAAATTTAATCCCTTTATATGTATAACGTAATGATATCACTATATCAGAATCTATAATTTTATTGTTCTAAAAATCATCATAATTTTCAAAACATTTAGAAATTATTCTTAAATTTGTAGAATTTTCATTGATACCACAATTTTATTTAATGATGTATCTATTTCAAAAGGAAATGGAATTTCATTTCTAAAAAATATATTTCATGAAAGGTTTTAGAATAAAAACAAATATGAACAAAATAATGAAAATAGTTTTATCAATCGATGTCTCTAATTTAATACCATAACCCATTATTTAGTATATTTTAGATATTATTCTTCTTGATATTCCAAGGGGTTGAGTTAAAACCAAATCATATAATAAACACCCCATAAATTAAATATCATGTAATATAAATTGAATTACTCAACATTAATCATCCCTGAATTTTTATTCATTAAAAATTTATTATGATGGATTTGAAAACCAATAAATATCATCTTATGATATTAAAATAGATGTATGATATATTTTTATAGATTAAGCAAGATTAAAATTCATTATATCAAATACCACATGCTTATAAAACTATTTCATTGAAATATACCTCTCCATTTATTATATGGATTATGAGTATATCACTCCAATATACATATACCAAATGTATTCTCATTATATTTAACATGGTGAAATATCTTTATCTCCCCTTGTGATATGAAACTAGTAAATATAATATATTTCATGTAGGATAATAATATATGTAAATTTATTATGTGAAACAATTTATATAAATTGACAATAGATTGTTGATTGGGGATGTTTTAGAGTAAAGTAAATAAGTTCACACAACTATGAGCTACATGAGTTTGTATCCAGCAGATCTACACATGTATAAAGGTAAACATGTATAAAAAATAACATGATATGAACATAATACAATATAATTAGTCCTATAAACACAACTATACTCACCCATTAAATATTTGTATGTTTGGAACTTCGATTTCAATGATGTTCATGCTCTCAATTCAGACAACCTAAACTTCATCACAACATGCAAACCCCAAAAAACTCCATAGACTCTTGAATTCAATAATTTTATGATAATTACCTCACAAAATCCCCAAAAGTAATATATTCCATCCCATATAATCTCATGAAACTTTTCCATTGAAGAATACAACTCATGAAAGACCCAAATCTTCGAGTAAGTCAAGGTTTTTTCACAACCACCATTTTTGTGAAAACCACTCTATGAATATCCATTTGATTCCATCCTTTCAATAAATTCATATTCAAAAAAATATTTTTCATTTGAGACACATAAATATATAATCAAGATGTGTTCTTGAAAATTCCATACACATGATCGATATCATCAAATCTCGTCATAAGGACCTTTTCACCAAGTGTGGGTTGTGTAGGATCCCTTTATTTTTCTCATATACATGAGAACAAACCGGGACACATACATATAATCCACCATGTATTATTCCTTATTCAAAGAAGCATAATGAGAATCTTAACAAGTATAATTACTAACTATTTGTTCATTGATGGTCATATACTAGGTCCAGTCAATGATTTATTCTCCTTATAGAAGAAAAAACATGTATGCCCTAATCTATCTCTTGATGTCACACATTTTCCAATACAAAATTCATTATCCCATGATGTTTAACTATATAAGTTAGTCATATCACAAGGCCTTATTCTGTGTAATTTGAAATATGTTGGTTTTGGTTATTACTCTAATATGATATGTATGATATATCTTTTTAGTTCAATCTCATCATCCAAAAACCATAATATCCAATACTATTTCCAAGAGATAGTAACACCCAATCAATATTTAAAAATACTAATCCTACCATAGTGTCTAAACAAGACATTAGACTATGAACTCCATTATGTGTTGACTATAATAAGATTATCATCCTAAAGGATAACCCATGAACACCCTTAGGTGAAGAGACTAAGTAGAATAATTCCATGTATGAATATAATAATACCCCCTCCTCTTAATGAGTCAAAAACCTAGTCCTAGGTTATGATCTTAAGGTACCTTAATTGATAACGATAAGGCACCTATTGTGATGATAATGATAAGATTTTGGTGAAAAGAAATGGATTCCTTATGTTATGAGCCAATACTTCCTTATGTTAAAAGAATAAGAATTATATTTCACGATCATGTGATCTCTCTATTTTTCGCATAGGTGATTATCCTAAGATTATTCTATTCAATATGTTAAGATAATATTACACCCTATGTGATACACATAATATGGCTCATGTGATGATAATGGGATTCCTAATGCAATAAAAATTACTTTTATTGTGTGATGAGTACATGATTTCTTAGGTGATGAGCCTATGATAACTTATATGATGAGAAACTTATGCCTGATGTGATAAGAATAAGTAGCCTTGTGTGATAAGTACATGATATATTAAGAAATTTTCATAATACACCTTTTTAGAAAAACATATTTTTCCATTGTTTCTTATCTTAAGGAAAATAAAATAGATTCATAAAATGACCAAAAATTTCTGACAAAATCATCTTCTCTAACTAATGTTTTTCACCCTACTATAGAAAAAATTGAATTAATTAACCAATATCCACCTCGAGATGGTTCAATTATTGAAATTCATAATCATGTATTAAATATTTAAGAGATACTTGGATTTTGAAACTAACATCGTTAAGAGAAGTGTCGACATCACGTCATTATATTTTGATCAAGGTGTCAAAATTATAGACCTTTGATTGTAGATGGATTCCCTCCAATGGAAATTAGTAATGTGTTGCCCAAATCTATAACATCCATGTAATAACCCAACATGGAAATCCTGATAGAAATAAATAGAAAATAAAATGTAAAACTTGATATGAATCCCTTTTATTTTAATAGTTTGAGGATGAGTAATGTTAGGAATCACCAATTTCAATCATCACTTAAATTGGGAATGTTGGAAATCATCATCATATGACATGTATTTATGGTTGGATTTAAATAATCATATAGAATTACATCCACTAGACAATACAAGTGAGGTTATCCTACCATGACTAATAAGAATGGGTTAGGTGGATCACCCTTGTTTCTACCGACTCTTGTAAACTCCTGCACATTGTGATCCCACACATCTATGCCAAAATGTCAACAACCACATATCCCATAGATCATAGTCACTCAATCCCCCTTTATCAATAATTATTCATATAATGGGTGATAATTAATGAAATAATCCACTAGAATAATAAATAATTCCTCATAAAAAAATAAAAAATGGATTGAGTTGATTTGCAAGTTTTGGTGCCACATTAGCCCCACCATAAGAAGAGTTCCTTTAAGGGGGAAACATATCCCATTCCATTATTATACATTTATCTAGTCTTTTCCAACAATACAAGAATGTCATCGTATCCTATGTTAATGAGGTAGGGTAAATCCAAGTCATGGAATCCACCATTAACACCCTTTAGTATCCAAGTATGGATCCCATTAATTGAAACTATTAATACTGTAGAGTTTCTAAATGGTATTATGAACTAGTTGAGATCTCCCCTATTCATTTTTCTTTGGTGCAGAAAATATTAATCTCACATATAGGGTGGTATACCACTCCTACTTAATGATATGTTTCTTTTGAATATTTCATATAATACTCAGTCATAATGACAATTTTAGAGTGGCGTTCCATCTCTATAATAAGAATGGGATCCCTACCTCCCACTAAACATGACAGGTTTACTCTCACTACCACTAGTGTAATCAGCAACTGACATAAAGTTCATACCAAAGATAATGAATTAAATATACTCATAGGAATTTAGTGAATATGAGAAAAATCTATCATTGAGTTCCTCCCCATTAAACTAATAACAATTATCATGAAAAGGATCCATGTAACATAGATAATATCACACTCAGGTAACTTCTACACCAAAAGCGAAGATAGAATAGAGGGAACCATCAGTAGGTTTCCCCTATATTTCAAAATATTAGACCATAGATGATTATAGAGAGATTTTTCCACCCTTA
Source organism: Viscum album (assembly GCA_963277665.1). Lineage (NCBI taxonomy): Eukaryota > Viridiplantae > Streptophyta > Magnoliopsida > Santalales > Viscaceae > Viscum > Viscum album. The sequence goes on from OY728135.1 coordinate 1,155,396,541, forward strand.
TCATCACAATTATTTCTAGGAAACGACCAGTTAAGGATATCCATTCTTAAGGAAAAAGTTCAGAAAGTCCCAAAAACCCCTGAAAAATAGTTATATATAGAGGATTACATAGATTTATTCTAGGTACTTCCCATGTATCCATCAATGTCCCCATCTCCATAACTTTTCCCCACTTATATACTAGAAGATTGGGAGATTTCATGATAAATACAAGAACTATCACATGAGGTAAAACATTTGTTTGAACTATAGTAACCTAGAGATATCTGTCAACAAGAGGAAATAGACTCCCCCTCTTACACAGGAATGCAGATGAATATTTCATCGTTACATTAAGACAAATTTTAAAACCAATAAAGGATATCTATAATAATGACACACTTGTACAAAGATTCACACGTATGAAGGTCTTGATCACTCCATCCAATGACTTCCTACAAATTGAATACTTCATGATAGGATTTCCCCCCCCCCCCAAGTAAGAACAATAGAAAGAGGTGAATCAATGGGAGGCCCTTTCCACTAACCATCTTTGGGATAAGTTATAACCACATGTGAAACTATATTTCATCTTCCTATAATGTTTCATGGAAAATAACATTTTTCATATCTAGAAGAACATATAGGAAACATTCAAAAACCTTCAGGGGCCATGGTTGACATGTCCCGGAAGATCGGAGCACCTTTAATTTATTGATCATCAATGTAAAAAAGTCGATATCACACATATTATGGTGGATTGAGATATTTATTCTAGTGGATATAACTAAATATCAATTTATTTTCATAATGAAATACTTATAGTAATATTACAAAGTTTTTAAGGGGGTTTTCTATTGTTCAAATAATTGGTTTGATATTGTCTTCTTACCTATAGATTCATCCTCTCTTGTGACCACTATATATTACCCAATAATTTTAACTCAATGACTTCTACAACTCCCCACTACTAACCACTGACTTGTTGAATGTCACCATAATTTATTCCCCTGATACTTAGGTGTGTAATTCATTTATCAGGTATGTAAAGATATTCCTTAAGATGATAAAGGGTGAAATTTGAACCTTTATGGAGTCACCCACAATGATAATAAAATATAGAACATGGGGGTTTGAAGTCTACCTGAAATATATATCCTAATAAAATTCTAAAATACTACCATAGGATAAGGCTTGTATAAGTATTATGATATTCAAAAGGTTGCTGAGATGACTTAGTTGGAAAACTATACCATAGATTTACTCCATAATATTGAGGAATAAAAATATCTCAATTCTAAAATCCTATGAGGAAGTCATCCTAGAGGAGGTGTGTTTATGAAGTCCTTTTCATACTCTCTATGGAGATCTAAAAATTAATGGACCTCAATCAATCATCCAAGACTAAATATGGTGGCTCTTCCCACCCAATAAAGAGTATAGTATTTCTAATGACTCTCTCTAATAACGATTATAGTATTTCTAATAACTTTTTCATTGTTAGATCAATGTGAAATTACACCTCTAGTTTAGATGATAATATTCTAGACATTGTGAATAAAATTGATGAAACCACCCATTAAGACATGATCAGTGTAACAACCCAAAATTTTATCAATGGAAATTCCCTACTTATAATTAGTTAATATAGTACAAACCACATAAAATCACAATGACATACATAATAAAAAAATATATAAATGTAAAATCAATGAAAGAAGAAGTATTTCTAGAAGTTAAGGAACATCTACAGATGAAATAATAACTTTGTCTTAGGAATAGTAATATAACCCTTATGAATGATAAACAATCCAAATGAAAAGCAATATCACCCACGAATATATTAATAAAATTTATGAATCTTATAAATGAATGTATGATAAAATTATATAATAGTATAAGTAAATAAAGTTTTATTAAAATTATTAATTAAATGTTATTATTTTTTATTTCATAGATATTTAATTACAATTTTATAATTAATTCAATAATTTAAAAAATATTTTCAAAAAATGTGTTCATAAATTAATATTATGTTTTATAATCATTTTAAGATAATTTTATGAGAACTAATTTAATTTTTCAAAGTGTTATAAAATGAGTTATAATTTTAAAATCTATTTTTTGAGTAAATGATGATTTTAATAAAAAATAAAAAATTTATATTTATAAATATATTTTCATAAAATTGATTTTATTTTTTAATTATCCATGTCTAAAAATAGTTAGGGTTAATTTTTGATATTTTTCAAGGATACTTGAATTTTTTGTGAATAATAAAATATATTATTATATAGTATTTATACATTATAAGTTTAATATTCCATTACTTTAGTCTTCACTAATGTAATAACAATAATCTCTAAATTCTATTAATTATTTTACCATATTTAGTGATAATTAGAAACCGATTCCATATCTTTATCCAAAATCAGAAACTAATGAACAAAATAATGAGAAAACACCCCTCTCCTCCCCTATATATACCACCTATCACCACCTATTCCCTCATACCTTTTATGAATTGATAATTTTCCATGTTCTATGTAATACACTTCTAAATACCCTGCCCCATGTCCATGATATCTTGGTCTCATCAAAATTCCAAACCCTTTTCCCTAGGGAGGTTCTCAAGGTGGATAAATTCAAGAGTTATCCCCCTTTTTATTTTCCTTTTAATTTATTTTCAACTTCATTTAATTTCTTATCATCTCTTAACCTCCACCTATCCAAGAGGAATGATAACACCAGTATATTTTATATACTATAATTTTATATTGTTAATTTAATAATTCATCTTTTTATATCTCCCCTTCTCCTTTTATTTTAAAAATTAAAATATCTCCTGTGTTGTGTCGATTTACAACCACTGTGGATGATGCATTTTCATTTTTCACTACCAAGTTCAAGGATGGTTAAAAACCATAATTGTGGTTAAATAAGTTTTTATTATTCATATTGTTTGTTATATAATGTTTTGGAACCAATATATAATCATGATCTTAAATAAAATGATATAATCTCATAATGGTCATAATATCCAGCAAATAATTTCAATTCATGATAATCATTACCCTTTGACATGAACTACCATACACATATATAATAGAACCAATCATGAAATCCAAAAAAACTAACACAACCAAACGATAAAATTGAACTATATAACTCATCAAAAAGTGCATAAATTTTCTTCATAAATCAATAATGAGTCAAATTCATGTATAAAAGCTTGTGGATTTGTTAATTAATGAATTTAATTTGATTATCCAAGATATTAATGTGAAGAAGGAATTCATACATAAGGTAAGGGGAATTATCAATCCCAAATCTCTTTCTATGTGTTTTCTCTCTTTCACTCCATTTTTGGTATGGATGTTCCTTTTTTCAATAAATATAATTTTATTACCTTCCATTTTATTTTATGTGACATACATGTTTCCAATATAGTTTTTAACAAATGGAATTATTTTTTTCAAAAGAACACTTCTTTCTAAAAAACACATATTTTACTTCTCATGAGATTTTTTCTTATTCAACCATGATAGATACTAAGAATCATATTCCATTTTTAGCTTGGGAACTATAATGTTTATGAATGTATTCTTTTTTAAATGAAACACATTATTTTACATGGGTTATTTTTTGTCCAATAATGATATATGTTCTATGTGGATGAATGTTAATGTAAATTTTATGATGTGACAGGTGCTCCCAAAATTATGTAGTGATGCAATGAATTGGGTAATGTGATGAATATCAGGAGATAAAGTGAAATATGTGTGAACATGATGCCATATTTGTTCAAAACTATGTGTGGTATTTTACCACTAAGATGTGAGGTTTTAATTTTTTATGCTTTTCCAAATTACATGAAATTGCATAATGTTTCCTCTAATGATTATGGTTATTATCCTTTTCTTATATAATGATAACGATTATTATTATGTTTACCAATGATTCGTGTCTCTTATTCATCCTCTTACCAGGATTTTAGATCACCCCTTCTTTTTTTTGTGTATAATAATGTGAATACTTGTACTAATAATATCATGAGGGATAATTAGAAAATAGAGAGGAAGTAATTAAATAATTGTTTATGTTTTATTATGTAAAAGTTATGTATTTTCCTAGTTTTCACTAGACACAAAAACTATGTATCCTAGTTGTGTAATGTTTTTATGTTGTTAATATTTTAAATTATATAATAGTAATGTAATAAAAAATTGGGTTTCTATAGTTAATATGAGTGCACGTTTTAGTTAATATGGGAATTATGACTATAGGTCCTTAGTGAAAATCCTTAGTATTAGACTATGTACGTGTAAGAACCCAAGAAGACTTATTTTATAAAATGGAAAACATTGTGATCCCACAATATATATTTTTATACTTATTTGAAAAAAAGGACTAAATTATTTATTCATGAATTGTTGAATTATGTTTTATTCAAACCATTTATATTATAAAAAATGGTGCGAACCAATAGAAACCAGGCCAACAACCCATGCGGGGAAAATACAACAATTTCACAAATGACATTCCCAATTACAAGGGAGGTGAAGTTAAAAATTTCATTGTGATGCATTCCAAAATATGTCAATATGTGAACAATAACCGGAATAATGTTAAAATCATCCTTAACCTAAGAGGGATAAACTGTATATTGAGTATTTTATACAATAATGACCATATACATTTAGTGGATCTTCTGATCCACTAGTTACAGAACAGTTGGTCAACTCGAAGGAGAATATATTTTCTATTCTTCCCTGTTCAGAGATGGATATGGTGACTTTTGAAATTTATTCTCTAGATGGGGATGCTGATCAAGGGTGGTAATTAATTAAGAACACTGATACAAAGGATGAAATTGAAGAGATGGAGTGGGAATACATTAATATATCATTTCTTAACAAGAATTTCTATTGAAATCTTCATACAACGATAAAGAGGAAATCATAGAGATGAATAAAAAGTATAGAGAATATATCACAAACTAAATTAAATTTTCACATGTCTTTCAAGGTATGATTTAGGTTTTGTTATAAAAAATGATATAAAAATTTATAGATTATTGAGTTGTTTAATACCAAAAATTTGAAAGGCACTATCAGTTCAATACTTTGGGAGTCATGAAGAAGTTGTTAGATGTGTTATCAAAGTGGAGAGGGAGTTTTGTGAATGGTACCATGTATATGGTGATAAGAAACCAAAGTTGGAGTTTCAAGATGGAGGATCTAATTAAAAAGTTTGAATCAAAACTCAACCACCCACATGTAAAAATAGTGGTAAGAATAATCATGGAAATTGCCTCAAAGGGATGAGGAAATACTATAAGCATGGGAGAGAATGCCCACAAGCTCATGAATTTTGAAGAGACATGAAGGAGTAGGAAAATATAGCTGAGGAAAGGAGATCACCACCCATGGTTCAATTTTTCAACTAAAAGAAGTAAGGGAACTATACAATACAGTGAAATAAACCTCGAGTCCTTGAGGGTAATCAGTGTCATCATCCACCAAAGATAAAGGAGAAATGGAAGGATTATTCCATCACTTTTTTTGATATGGAGACCGAAAATTATGTTGTTATAGTTATTCTAGTAATTCATTCAAGAATATCAAAAAAATTGTTTTATTATGGTTCTAATCATTCTTTCATATCTTTCACATTTAGTAGAACAATTGAAATACCACCTCATAATATAGATGTTAAGTCATCTATTAGAACATCAAACTGGGAAATTATTGCATCCAATGTTTATAATTCCTCCCTGATTAAATTTTGTGCACTAAACCTCTCTGGAAATATTTTTTCTCCATTTGGTAGAGTTTGATGCTATATTGGGCATAGATTGGATATCTTTATACAAAGCCAACATCAACTCTCTAGAATGGGTGATCACTCCTCACATCCTGAAGCATACTCAAATTATATACAAGTGTAAAGAGGAGTATAAATCTCCTTCAGAATCATCATCTCATGTATGGATATTTCTTCATTATGAGAAATAATATCTATATCAAATTATTAATAAAAAGAAATGATAATGCTTAATGGAATTCCCATTGCGAGGGACTACACTGATGTGTTTTGGAAGAGTTTCATGGTCTTCCTCTTGATCGAGAGGCTGGATTCTCAATTGAACTTATTCCCAAATTTCTATTAACATAAAATACACCTTATAGAATGACCATCGTTGAGATGGAGTAGTTGAAGAAACTCTTACGGAAGAATCGAGAAAAGGGGTTTATATGCCCAACTACTTTACCATGGGGTTCACTGGTCCTCCTAATCAAGAATAAGGATATATCATTGCACTACATCATTTATTATTATGATCTAAATGAAATAATTATAATGAACAAATATCCCCTTCCACGGATACATGATTAGTTAAATCAACTACATTGAGACTAGTATTTCTCTAAGGTGGACCTACGATCGGGATATCACCAATTAAAGGTTAGGAGGGAATATATTCCTAGACTGCAATTGTAATGTGGTAACGTAACACCCCAAGATTTCTTGGTACGTTATCTCTTAAAATTAATTCAATAACTTGAACGATACGCAACACTGAGTTCGATCACACCACGACTTACCAAACTCTCCATTCAAAACGATTATGAATAATATTAACTAGATTTTGAATTTTATATACTACATATAATTTTAAATTATGTATTATGTGTTTCTTAAGCATATTATAAGAACAAATTCAATTTTTCAGATAAAAAATGTATTTTTCAAAAAAATGTAATTTTACCACCTTTTAATGGAGAACCCTTTTTAAATCCAATATTTGACACCTTTACATATTCAATTTGAAAAAATTAAATTCTTCTTTAGAATCGTGACATCACAATTTACTTTGGATGAAATTTTGGTATTATTCTAATAATATTCATTTTTTATGAATAGTGAGAAAACTGTATTTTAATTCAAAACTGCCTTTTAATATGTATTATTTATATGTTTAGATTATATTTTTAATTTGTTTTGAATTTTAATTAGATTATATTTTTATCATTTAATACAATTTTGGACGTTGAGAGTAATTTCACTTTAAAATTGAACATAAACAGATGTCAATCTTTTGAAAGTTAATCTTTCTTAAAAACACGCTTTTTTGTTTTGACAACGGGAATTAATTTTAAATTTATTAATCCAACTTGAATAATTTGAATTTGGTAAAATATAAATCATTTTTGAATTCATAATATTAAATATATCTTAGGTATTTTTTGTATTTTTCTAAAAAGCATCAATTTTTGATGAATAGTGAAACCACTAAGTAGTAGTTAAAAATCAGAATTTTTCATTTAAATGAAATTTTACTGCTTCTTTAAATTGAAATTCAAAAACCCGGCATACAGGTCTGTTATTATTAAGTAAAATGTTATTCAATAATATGAAAATAATTTTTGGCGAATAGTAACTTTTGACTTTTATTTACCGCGGTTAAAGTTAAATAGGGTAATTCAAGGTAAAAAGAATATTACAATAATAAACAAATTACATTAACACTTGTAATAACCTTATTTTATGATCCATGGCCGACCATGTGCATATTTGGGTTTATTTTGGGACCCCATGGATCCACTTAAGAGTGATAATGACACTTTAGATTAATTAATTTAAAGTAAAGTCAAAAATGGAACAAACATATATCTTTTAGTAATGTAATTTTTACATGGGGTTATATAAGTTATATTTTCGACTATAAATATTCATTGTAAAGATAAAACTATTTCCTAAATAATGGTATTTGTTTTATAATTTTTAAACAACAATTATATTATATTATGCAGTATTTACATCATTAATAAATAATTCCAATAAATAAGATTATTAATATGAAAACAATATCCAAAACCTATCCAATTTTTCTTGGATGATTATATTCCGACCATGAATTATCTTATATTTGAATTTGATTAGTTTTAGACCTTTATAAATCGAAAATGATTATATAATAAAATAATCTATTCAAACTTTCCTAAAGATCCCCTCCTTTCGCTTATAAAAGCCCCCACCTCTAACCCATTACTCACACCTCTCAAGCCACTTGTCTCATCCAAAATCTACCCAAATAATCCCTCGAGATACCTCCCTTCCACCTATATGCCTTACCTTATTCATTAAGTATATCAAGAAATCCTTTTGTTTAATCTAAAGGGGGTTACCCAATTTTAAGGTAACGTCTTCCCTAAAGTTCACTTCTATTATTTTACTTCTCCAACCATCAAAACTCCTTTTATTACTTTATTTTATAACAAAACAATTATCCTAAATATAGTATGTTGTTATTATAATAAGTATTCGAGGTAAAATTACACACACCTCCATATAATGGGAAAAGAACATACTGTTTCTGTGGAAGGCGAACTACTGCCTCAAAAAACAATGATTGTTCAATTATCTCCTACTGCCTCTTATGGTGGCCACTATGATGAAAATATATTTATATTATATATATATATATATATATTATGTTTATTATTTCTCTATTCTTCTGTTATTTTAATTTATAAACAAACCTTCATGCTTTCCAATATGTGTGAACACGATGATTTCATTTGAGCAAGTGCAGACTACCTCCCCCTCAAGGTGATATGATTCGTTCATAAAATACATTGAGAATATAAAGGATTTAATTAATTAAATTATGTAACACATTTATCATATGATATTATAGTGTAATTTTAATATACCTATGTATCAATACGTTTTCATTTCATTAAATATGAAATAGAAATGATTGTAGCGTTCATGCGTACGTACGACTTACCTTCTCCCTGAATGGTGCATTTCATTTATTATTTTCAAATATCATAAAATAATTAAATATATATATATATACACACTAGATATATATGATAATTAAATCATTAATATGATTTTTTAGATAATATACTTTTGACCACCTGGACAATTTGTAATTATAACAAGTTCATTTTTTGACTCAAGTACCAAATATCGATAAAACAACCATTATTAACTTAAATGATAACATAATGTTTATAACATGGTAATAAGTGATATAATAGGAATAATAAACTTGAAAAAGGTTATTAAACAAGCATAAATTAACATTAGTTTATTATTCCGGAGATTAAAGAACGAACGAGTCAATTCGGACACACGGTAAGGGGTTTCTTATATCACTTTTAATTCCAGGAGATTTCCATTGTTCAACACTTATCTATTGCATGTGGTGTGTGTCTACTGACCATTATTCTATTACTTGTGTAATATACATTAATTTATTTTTATTTACATCATCATTTTATGATCTTTCTTTCACGGGTGTATGTTTCGTAAGTTACCAAATCGGTAAGGGAATTTCAAATTTTGATATCCACTCATTAGGCTTTACGCATACTTCATTGGTAATTTTACTTCAATATTATATGTGGAATAACTATTTATTATTTATTTAGTAATTTTCACTCCCCTTTGGGTGTATATACTGTTGATACACGTAATCACTACATTGATAATTTCACAAGTTATTGATGTGAACTTGATAAGAGTAATCTTAACTCGATTTCCATTCATTGCGTTAAACATCCAAATCATTTTTGTTGTTTTTAAAATAATATGTGTGAATGTCAACTAATTTATATACACATAATATTCATTCATACTGAGTGTATTTATATTTTTGGCACATAATTATGTCATTGATTTATTCTTAACCTAATGATAGAGTCTTATTAAAGACATTATCTTAATTTACATTACATTGAGACTTTTTTGTTGTTATTCACCAATTCACTTTTATATGGTGTATATACATTACATTTAAATAGTATATCATGAATCTATTTATTCTCATGACATTATAAAGTTTTTATCTCCTCAATTATTTGTATTCAAGCGTCTCTCATTTGGTTAGAAACTCTAACTAAAATATCATTTTAAATGTTTTAACGATTTATTCTTCTAAATCTTTATCATTAATGACCATGTTTTAAAAATGGGTTTAAGGATTTATTTATATGGAAATTAATGTTTTAGAATTAAAAATCCTTTTAAAAGTTTCAAAGTGGTATGGGACACTTTGATTCAAAAATCCATTTTAAATGACTTCTTAATAAATAGTGATACTTTTAATTGTTTTCAAGAAAAAGGGGGATGTTTCTCTCAAATAGTTTTGATGATTATTTCCATCTATGTCAATATCCTTCATTATTCCTGACTGAATTTGATTTATTATGATACAAAACATCCATATTATATTAATTGTTTTGCGATATGTTTGACTATGGATGTTTTATTTTTATACCACTCACGGTTTATGGATAACGTATTGATATTTCATACACTGGTTTAAATAAGAATGTTTTTGTTATGTTTAAAACTTTTCACATAAATAATGCATTGGACTTAGTAAGTGATAGGTGGAGCCCATTATAGCTCCTCGATGCATCGGTAGGTCTCATGAGACAAACTAGTTTCATGGCACAAGGCCTTGACAAAATCTTATTTTTAGTCTTGGCACAAGGCCTTTGCTATGTGATTATCAAGTCTGGCATTATGAATTCCATCAATATGAAAGTAGTAATTAATATAGACTCTGATTATTCAACTAGTAGAATATCCATGTGAATAATTAAATGGAAATAATTGATTTTATCTTTTCCATATTATGCTGAAGTTTAAGTTTAAAAGGCTTTTGTTTTAGTCTTAAACTTTGCCTAAAATGTTTATGCTTATTTATGAAAGTTTATTCTATATTGTTATCCTTACTGAGCATCTGAGATCAACCTTTTCTATGTTTTATTTTTCCCAGTATGTGAAGAAGTATTATATGGTTGACCTGTAGGGATAGGATAAGTATATACGTGTTTCTAAAAAGGGGACACATGTTTTTGATGTTTTTATTTCATGATGCAATGTAAAACTTATGAGTGCATCTAGTACTTCCAAGGATACTAAACTAATCGGTCTTTTGGTACATGATTCCTCGTATGATGCCAATGTTATGTAATAATGCACCATCTCTGGGTAACCGGGGTCATGGCATTGAAGTTTGTATCAGAGGAACTCTAATACAAACCATGGAAGCTAGATTTAGAAAAAATCTGATCATAGAAAATTACCCTAAGATATACTTTGAAGATTTTTATAGAAGAACATCCTAGAATATTGGTACTCTAGAGATTTTGTGAGTTATCCAAGCAATACATCCCTATCTGGATATGAGTAGGTAGAGGCGGCTCTGGCACATATGTACCTAGGGGTAATACCCAAAACACCTCTTTCAGGTAGACTCGAATGAGAACTGGTGCACGACAATTGGCATTTCTGCACTCTTTGTTACGACACTCCTGGGGGATATGCTTATGATAATTCACATTTTCTTTACAAACTGATTTGAAGGATTTTTATATAATATAAGAATAAATAACCTTGGTTAATCCAAACTTATTTTAGATTGAAAATAAGGGGTTATGATATTCTCTAAATTATTTTATGACTCACACTATGATTTCTTGTGTTACTCAGTGTCTGGATTCCACGAAAGTCATAGTAACATTGAACATGATGTACAAGGTTGGCACGATGGTGGAAATGAGCAATGAAATGGGATGTTGATAGGAGTATAATATATCATGTTAATGCCAAATCATTTTTCCAAAAATATGATCAATAACATATATATTAACCAACTTCCGGACTCAACAAAGAAGAGAAAGGTGGTGGATGATAAGAGCTCTAGCAGTGGAGATCATGGAGAAAAGAAAGCTCAATTTCCATCATGCAGGAAATATTGAAGGAGACACCTAGGAATGGGTCTCAATGGAAATAAAATTCTCTATGTGTTGGAAAGAAATACATAAAGTAAATAATTGTTGAATAAAAATGAAGAGTATTAGGGATGAAAATAAAAATGATCCTAAGAATCCAATTAAAATCATTTTCCGTAAATGTAAGGGACCTTGGCATTACCTGAGTCAATGCCCTATTCTATAAGATAACCTCCAACTCATGGAAGATCCTATTTGTAAATAAATGGATGGAGAAATGTTTCAAACTTTGGGATTACTTTTGAACACTATTCTATTGTAAATGTAACCATGTAGTTTCTTATGTGAAAATACTATTTGAGGAACAATTATCTTTTCTTTTTTGGATATAGTTATAAATAACAATTTGGGATTATATGATCCTTTAATTTGACGAAATTAAAGGTTATTAATTTTTATGATGAAAATGCGAGGTATGAGATAACATTTATGGTTAAAATATGATTGGGTTATTTTTAAGGAATTTATATCATTTTTTGGAATATTATAAAAATATATAGTTTTTGAAAAAGGACAACATGAAGACAGTGTGACAACCCGTCATGTTGGACAAAGTTGCAGTAATATAACTCACAACCAAAGTGCGACTGGGATTTATCCCCTACCACTGGGCTACATGAAGTCTCTGTTTAGTATGCCTAATTCTTTTTTTAGTTAAATGACTCTATGGATCAAGAATATTTTGATTTTGGGAACATATTATTTATCCTTACTATAGGAAAATGATTTTTTGATTAAGTGATAAATGTTAATTCGTAAGTTGTTCTCTCTTTTGGTAACACAATATGACTAAGGAAAATAGAATACTATGGGATTACATTTGAGGAGTAATGGTGGATTTTTATCTAGGTTTTTTATTGTGGATTTTTAGATATTTGGGTTATTTATGGAAATGATTGACCTATCATAGGGAATATGTTATTATGATAATTACTTTTAAGTATATGACATTAAGAGTAGTTGATGTTATTTGGAGATACAATTTAACATGGAAGACTACATAAGAAAATTCTTCTGAGTTATGGGTTTCAATATTAGTTTGGATTATATTGAAGTATTTTATAGACAATTGTTTATTTAATGGTATTACTAAGCTTTGGGTACTTTTGGTTTAATTTTAGAAATTAAGATTAGTATTTATTTCTCTAAAGAATTATCCTTTTTGGGGATCATCTGATCTTTTACTAACCAGTTTGGTTTTGGTTAATCTATAAAGAAATAGAAATATATAGTTCATCCTTTGTGGATTATGTGATTCTCTATAAGTTGATTATAGTGCTTCAGGTTTGACCAAGTCATCTTGAATACTCATTGTTTGGAGTGAAAGATAAGTTTGTGATAAGAATTAGATGAAGGATGAAACTCTACATGTCAATTATATTATTTTTATTATATGAATAAATCAACTATTAAACTATAAGAAAGGGATCCTAAAACCAAAAATGTGTTATCCTAATGATTTATGTTTTGTTGGACTGATGATATTTTAAATCATCATAGATTGATGGCATTTAGTCCCTCTATTTTACACTTGTTTGGGATTGATGACATCAATCACTCCCTATAAATATTTACCTTTTCCCTCCAATTATGTGTCACTAATTTCCACCAATGTTCTCCTAATCAAGATCATAATTTGGTGGTGACTTTTTCATTCTATTTCAATCTTATTAAGACTAACTTTTATTAACCCAATTTCTGTTGTGGGTTTTCCACAAAGTTATTTTTTCTATTTTTAACCTTTTATTTTTGAAGAAAAATTTCAAATTGTGAGGAAACAATTTATTGAAATAGGGGAGAATGTAACACCCCATGATTTCTTTGTACATTATCTCTTCAAAGTAATTCAATAACTTGTACTGTAGGAAACACTGAGTTCGAGCGCACCACGACTTACCAATCTAGCCATTCAAAAAACGGTTATGAATAGTATTAATTGTATTTTGAATTTTATATACTCCATATAAATTTAAATTTTGTATAATGTGTTTATTAGAAATATTATAAGAAAAAATTCAATTTTTTAGATAAAAAATGTATTTTAAAAAAAATGTAATTTTACAACCTTTTAATAGAGAAACCTTTTTAAATCAAACATTTCACATTTTTAGATATTCAATTTGACAAAATAAAATATTTCTTTAGAATCAGGAAATCAAAATTTACTTTGGCTGAAATTTTTGTATTTTTCTAATAATATTCATTTTTTATGAATAGTGAAAAATATTGTATTTTAATTCAAAACTGAATTTTATTATAATATATTTATATAGTTAGATTATCTTTTTAATTGGTTTTTAAGTGTAATAAGATTATATTTTTACCATTTAATCCAATTTTGGTCATTGAATATAATTTTACTTTAAAATTGAACATAAAAAGTGTCAATCTTTTGATAATTAATATTTCTAAAAAACACGCTATTTTGTTTTGACAACGGAAATTAATTTTAAATTAATTAAACCAAATTTTATTTTTTGAATTTGTTAACATAGACATCATTTTTGTATTTGGAAAATCAAATATATCTTGGCTGAATTTTGGGTATTTTTCTGAAAACATCAATTTTTGATGAATAGTGAAACCACTAAGTAGTAGTTAAAAATCTGACTTTTTCATTTAAATAAAATTTTACCGATTCTATAAATTTAATTTAGAAAATAAAACATACATGGTTATTATTAGTATGTAAAATTTGGTTCAATAAGATGAAAATAATTTTTGGTGAATAGTATCTTTTGACATTTATTTACCGCAGTTAGAGGTAAATAGGGTAATTCAATATATAAAGAATATTCTAATAATACAAAAATTACCTTAACAATTGTCCTAACATTGTTTTATGAGTAATTTCCAACCGTGGGAATATTTTCGTGGACTTTAGGACCCCATGGAGAAACTTTAAAGTGATAATGACATTTTAGATTAATTAATTTAAAGTAAAGACAAAAATGACACAAACATATATCCTTTAGTAAAGTAATTTTTACATGGGGTTATATAAGTTATATTTTAGACTATAAATATTCATTGTAAATATAAATAGATATCATAAATCTTGGTATTTGTTTTATAACTTTTAGACATCAAATAAATTAAATTATTTATGACACCAAAATGATGCAGTATTTACCTCATTAATAAATGATTTATATAAATAAGATTATTAATATAAAAACAATATCCAAAACCTATACAATTCTTAGTGGATTATTTTTTTCAACCATGAATCATCTTATCTTCAACTAAATTTTTTTGGACCTTTAGAAATCTAAAATGATTATATAATAAAATAATCTTTTCACACTTTCCTTAATAGCCCCTCCCCCCTTATAAAAAGCCCTCAACTCTAAGACATTACTCACAACTATCATGACCTTTGGCTCATCAAACATCTACCAATAAGCTCTCAATACCCCTACCTTATACCTATAAGCCTTACCTTAGGCATAAGGCACTTCAAGAAATCCTTTTGGTTCAAACCAATGGGAGTTACCCAATTTTAAGGTAACGTCTTTCCTAAAGTTCTCTTCTTTTATTTTACTTCTCGAACCCCCTAAAATATTTTTTGTTACTTTCTTTTATAACAATAGTATTATCCTCAATATACTAGGTTTTTTTTATGATAAGTATTCGGTCTACACTTACACACACCTCCATATAATTGGAAAAGTACATACTGTTTCTGTGGATGGTGAACTACTGTCTCACGAAACGATGATTATCCAATTATCTCCTACCGCCTCTTATGGTGGCCATTATGATGGAACTGTATTTATATATTATATATAATATGTTTGTTTTTTCTCTATGCATCTATAATTTTCATTTAAATTCACTCCATTATGCTTTCCATTATGTTCGAACATGATGATTTCATTTGAGGAAGTGCAGACTACCACCCCCTTAAGGTGATATGATTCGTTCATGTGGTGCGGGCGTAGCCCGTGCAGGGGTGAGTACAACAATACTTAGTAGGAACCATGAGATGCTAAAGGACTCACTAAATCAAAGAGGGATAAACCACAAAAAAGTTCTCAACAGATAACCTTTGCTTAGGTATATGACCATATATGTACCTAAGTTATCAAGTAACCCTTATCAATCATGAGGTAAATACAAAGGACATTGACTCAGCTCAAACATGTATTTTCATTAATGATATCGAAACCACAACTATTGAAGAGTTCCTCCTATGTTGAGTACAGTGATCCTATTGCAACTCCGAGATGCTGCTCACTAACCTTAGACTGTTGAGGTACTCCTCCTGTCGAGTACCGCGGGTCTGCCACTCCCACACAGTAGTGCTCCCCGCCATGGGCCTGCCACCCCAACACAGTAGTGCTCCCCCTAATAGCCTTCAGAGGTACTCCTTCTATCGAGTACCACGGTTCTGCCACCCCAAAACAGTAGTGCTCCCTGCCATGGGTCTTCCACCCCAACATAGTAGTGCTCCCCACTGGGCTAGTCAAGTCACTCCGACTCGAATCGGACAAGCAGTCATCTGGTCTCAGACATCTACAAAGTCTCCGTACTCTGTACGCTCGTCTCTAGGAGGGTCCGCTCCATGAGCTACTGTTCTATACTTCCAATTGTCACGTAATCTCATGTGGAAGTATCTCAAAAGACCGCCTCGTCATAGGGGTCTCAACGCAACAGACGGCGCGTCAATCAGACGCCCGGTCGGTGAGTTATTAGCCTTTTTGTCCCAGGGGCCCGGTTGGATTCGTGTACGAACCAACCCGACTGTATTTAAACAGTATGCCGAACTCCGATGGGGTATACTCAAAGGAACCATTTCTCAACAAGATTATCAATTCCTCTGACGGTTTGTCAAACAGACGTCCGGTCTGAGAGATATTGGCTTTTCCGTTCTTGGGGCCCGGTTGATTTATAAGCTAAACTAACCCGACCATACTCCAACTGCATCCAAACCTCAAGTGGAGTATTCTAGAAGAACCGTCTCATTAAGAGGAATCCAACATAGTCGATGGCACGTCAATGGGACGTCTGGTCCTCATGTTATAAGCATTTTCGATCCAAGGGCCCATCTGGTTTCGAATTCGAACCAACTGGGCCATACCCAAACTTCTCCGAAACCTTGAGTGTAATATACCAAAACGACCATATTGATTCAGGGAATCTTATGGAACTGACGGTGCGTCAATCAGAAGTTTGTATCTCAAGAAATGTCCATTTAACCGAAAACGGTCCGAAAATAGGGGGTCTGGTCCCGGTCCGACCCGGCCCGACACCCCCGAGGTCATCCCGAACCCGGTCGACCCGACCCGGGTCAGGGTCCGACCCTGTTGGGCGCGGCCCGGCCAAGCCTGCGCAGCCCTATCCTCATGGCCTGCCCCGGCCCGGCCGACCCAGCGTGTTGCGCCGAGCGGGGGCGCAGCCCCCCGTTGATTAAACCGGCGACGCCCGTTGGTGCCACCCCGCATCCCAGATCCCGCGCGGCCACAAGATTCATCGCACCAACGCCATGGATATTGCCATGGAGGGTTCCCTCCGGCGGTGCGCTACCGCTGCCGGACGCCGGCGCCGCCGTGCCAGCGAGGCGCGCCGACACCGTCTTTTACGGACCACCCGATGCGCTCCGGTGGTCCGATTCGCCCACCGCTTGCGCCTATGGCTCTCCCAGGACCCGTTCTTCACTGCAACGGATTCCAAAAGTCGTTGCGGTACCATTTCATCATCACCCGTCAATCCGCACATAGACAAACAATCTGCAGAGGGTCATCGGGCCATGTTTGTTCGGCCCACGTCCTCCGTGTTAAACGATAAGAAGTTTCCAAAGATAAACAAGGTTTCACGTAGTACGAAGTACAATTTTATCCAAATAATATTGAAACAATCCATCCAACATTTTCCCCGCAAACAAATATTCCCAACCCGCAAAAGAAAACATTCGCGGATCAACTTGATAATGAGTTGACATGCGTTCTTTGTTTTAGAAGGGAAGAATCATGGGAATATAAGCATATTCAAACTAAACCCCTACCTCAATAATTGAAGTCATACATCGGGCGTTACGGAAGATGACATCGCGGGGTGAGGTTTCGTAGACGACATCGGTGTGCGTCGTCGTTCTTTGTGGAAGCATCGTTCTTCGTTGAAGAGGCGTCGTTCTTCGTCGGAGGGAAGTTCTCTTCTTCTTCACACAAGAGTTCTCTCAAAATAATTCAAGAACTTCACCAAAGTTTTTTCCACACACCAAAAGCTCCAACTCAAAATAATATCTCATGATATTATTTTTATTCACATCCCAAAGATTTAAAAATTCAAAATCAAACCAATTAATTAATTACATGAAGTGAATCAAATCATTAATTAGGGAATGTTGGAATGAATTTAAGAGGAAGAGAGGCGGAGGTGAGAGGTCTCATAAATGGAAGAGTTGTCAACATTAACATGGGAGTATAATGGGGGATTTTAAAGAGGGTTAAGGAGTTTAGTGGTAGGTGGAAGGTTGGGGCTTGTGTGGGCCCCACCTTTCAATTATCCACACATGCGAAGTTGGGTGGGTGTGCCCCCCCCAACAACTTCCCATGGGAGGTATTAACCTCCTTAAATATAGCATAAAATTGTACAACAATTTTATTTACTTCTTTAATTAAACCCCAATAAAAAACTTCTCCCCCCGCACAAACGCTACTTCGGTAAAGGTTCCCTTAAGCAATTATCGGCGTTCCTAGTTCATCGGTGCCCTTAGATTTCAATTCCGAGCACCGGTTCAAAAGATAGAAAAACTCGCTCGTTCATTTACTAAACGTACCCGAGTAGAACTTCGGAAATTGATTTGGGGCACACCGGGCCTCAGAATCAATTGTCGTCAGAAGCCACATACTCATAAAATTCAAAAGTAATTAAGAAAAAAATCTCCTTTAAATTTGCGGGTCTTTACATTACACCCACCTTAGGGCTTTACATCCTCATAAAGCTACAACACAAACTAGGGAAACTAAAGGAGGTACCGAGCACGCATTTGATCCTCCCGCTCCCATGTGCTCTCCTAGAGGTTCTCGTGCTGCCAACAAAAACGCACAAGAGGAATCAACTGTCCTCGTAGAACCCACTCCTTTCGATCCTCACACTCTATTGGAACCCCCGTGAAATTCTACCCTATCATTGATATCCATCTCTCCGTGGTCAATGATGATGGATAGGTTGTGCACACATCTCCTCAGATGAGTTACGTGGATAACGTTGTGCACCCGGTGCATCTGAGATGGAAAGTCCAGGCGGTAAGCCACCTCGTCTACTCTTTTGGGGACCTGGAAAGGTCTGATAAAACACGGAGATAACTTTCCGCCTCGGCCAAATCATTGTATACATCGTCGATGTGAGACTCGTATGAAAACGTGATCTCCATACTCAAACTCCAGGGGTCTACGTCTCCTATCAGCATAGGATTTGTGCCTGCTATGGGCAGTCTTCATCCAATCCTGGATGATCTGCACCTTCTTTGGTATCCTCAAGATGAGCACACTGGTCTACCACTACCTCAGCTCTTGAAAAGCTCTGCTGGCATCTCTCTGACCACACGAAGGGTTTCCCCTTCTTTGAAAATGCTAAGAGTGGTGCAGTAACTCAAGAGAATTCTGGAACAAATATAAATTTGGCCGACTCATGAGTGATCGATTGCACCCACTTATGCATGATTATATCTTGTGATTACTCGGGTTTCCTTTTCACTGACCAAGGAAAACCCATCCCAATGTTGTAGGTAAACCACAACCTTTTTTCCTAATACAGTCAATCTGTGTATGAACTGTGGTTGCCCAGTCCATACCAAAACGAACATCGTAAGGCATCGACGCTGCCACCAAGAGGTTCCAACCAAAATTCTTGCCTCAAGGGTCAGATCACACCATCAGCATAAGCTTTATTATCGAGTCTACTCCCAAAGGTATCTCCAGATGTGAGGGTCCAGTCAACGACTTAACCGGAAACTCTAGGTCTGAGACAAGATTCGTGGAAGGAAGGGATGATTCGTATCAATGTCTGTTGTTACAGTAGCTAGTAGTAGACACATAACATACTTCAAATAATTCCTAGAGCCCTTCGGTCACACTCCTTGACTACATGAAGCTACTATCTTCCCCTTCCATCCTACTCCCTGAGCTTGGCGGGAACTACAAAGGCGGGTGGTTGTAACATGTCGAAATGTACACCAACTCATGCTACTCTCTCAGGTCTGCTTCCACATCTGCTGCTCTACAGATTCTTCTATCATTAACACTTCCTCTTCTTGAAACATTTTACACACCCAAGTCTCTGAGACTGGCACCAGTTTACGGTTTTCCAACTGCTAACATTGACTGGTTGTATCCATTCAGCCAAAGAACATTCAACCACAAAGGTTCTCTCTAGTACCCTAGCATAAGTAGGAATGCATAGAGGAAAAGTGTTGGCTCATATGTCCTTTAAACACACCTCACTATGAGGTCCAAGCTCAAAATCAGTGATAGTATCATAGTCATCAAGTACCAAGAACGATCGGTACACCTCTATGACTACTCATCTACCGACATGTCATCCTGCTGAAGCTATATATGCTCTATAAAACTCTCATCCACCTCCTCGAGCCAATCCTCAGCCACCCGTGAGTCAGGCTCGCCTCAGAACCTAAGGGGTATCTGATGTTGAAACACGTGTAAGGCACTAAGTCTACATGTGTCATCTATCGGTACCGCCAGATGAAACTGTTGACCAACAGGTAGTGATATAGCTGGCACACTACCTGAAGGTATTATCTCAAGCATCGGTCCATGTACCAAAGCCTCATCACTATGCGGACCAACCTCATGGTCACTCACTAAAAAACACTAGTAGATAATATCACCATCTACTCTATTAGTGTCTAAACTAGGTGTAGAACTCTAGAAATAGCCTCCAGCCAGTCCACTACTGCCTGGGAATCTGTCTCGCCTCGTATCCTCAGAGGCCTCTACTGTTAGGACTCATGCAACATGCTCTTTCATCATGCACTGTCCGCTAGTATAGCTGGTGGCATCTGCTACCCAACGGGTGGTGGTGTTGTTGGTACACCACCTGAAGGGCCCAACATAGAAAGAGGGCTCTGCACTAGACCTCGTCTCTCGGTGAGTCGTCATCGGGTACTCTCCCGGAACTCCAACTGACTATCTGCGTGGAAGCATCCTGAACAGATGCGACATGGTCAAACGATTCAAACCTGGTGATCTGACCTGGTTGAGATGACTTAATGAAAACTTTTGTAAACACACACGCAATCAGTGTTTTGGCGCACAGAGTCGGAAATTAGTAGTCAGGGTCCTGGTGTATGGATACGTCGGCCGCCACACCATCACTGGACTCCCTAAATTGAAAACCACACACAGTACCCTTAACACTATTGCTTTACAGAAAAGAAATATCAGAGTCCTAAGTTCTTCGGTAGAACCGAATCCTTTGATACCGATTTTTCACGACCTGTCCTCGGGGGCCGTGTCGTGACTACCCCAATCATACCTTCCATAGGCCAGGGGATGGCGACTAGCACCAAAGGCATAAATCCCAATAAAAAGGGAAGGCATTGCCTTTATGAAACATAACACACACAACCAGAGTATAAGTGGAAGCAAACACTAAGTAAGCAGAATAAAATGTGTGCTGAAAGTAAAAAGGGGCTGAAATACAATCTTAACAGTAAGGTACAAGGAAAATACAAAATAACAGGAAGGCGTCAAGCTACTCCTAGATCGTCCTCCAGAGTTCCTACCTGAAGGGTAGGTACAGATGACCACCTCAGCTCTCCACATCCGTCTATCACCTCCGGGTACCATCTCGTTGTGAATTCCACCTCCGGGTACCGTCTCATTGTGAAGTACACCTCCGGGTACCGTCTCGTCATGAAGTCCACCTCTGGGTACCATCAAGATCTACAAGCGTCAACCACGATCAGTGATCTTCGTCGTCTGCATCCAATAAAATAAGGTCTGGTCATAGCCCGGTGTAGGGGTGAGTATAATGATACTCAGTAGGGACCCCAAGACCCTCAAGGTCTCACTAAATTTAACAAGGATAAACCAAAAATAAAGATCTCAATAGATAACCTTTACTTAGGTATATGCACATACATATACCTAATTTATCAGGTAACCGATCTCAATCATGAGATAAACACAAAAGTCATTGACTCAGCTCAAACCAGGATTTTCATTAATGATATCGAAACCTCAACTGCTGAAGAGCTCCTCCTCTGTCGAGTACAGTGATCCTGTCATGACTCCGAGGCGCTGCTCACTAACCATAGACTGCTGAGGTACTCCTCCTATCGTGTACCACGGGTCTGCCACCCCAACACATTAGTGCTCCCCCTAATAGCCTACAGAGGTACTCCTTCTGTTGAGTACCGTGGGTCTACCACCCCAACATAGTAGAGCTCCCCACTATGGGTATGCCACCCCAACACAGTAGTGCTCCCCACTGGGCTAGTCAAGTCACTCTGACTCGAATCGGACAAGACGTCATCAGGTCTCAGCTAGCTACAAGGTCTCTGTACTCCGTACGCTCATCTCCGAGAGGGTCTGATCACTGAGCTACTGATCAATACGTAAAAGTGTCACATAATCTCACGTGGATGTATCTCAAAGGACTGCCTTGTCATAGGCGTCTCAACGCAACATGCGACACATCAATCGGACGCCCGGTCTTTGAGTTATTAGACTTTTTGTCCCGGGGGCCCGGTTGGTTTTGTGTATGAACCAACCCAACCATATATCAGCATTACCCCAAAATCCCATGGGGTATACTCAAAGGAACCGTTTCTCAACGATATTACCAACGCCGCTGACGGTTCGTCAAATAGACGTCCGGTCTGAGAGATATTGGCTTTTCCGTTCCTAGGGCCCGGTTGGTTTATAAGCTAAACCAACCCAACCATACTCCATCTGCATCCAAACCTCAAGTGGAGTATTCCAAAAGAACCTTATCATCAAGAGGAATCCAACGTAGTTGACCACACATCAATCGGACGTCCGGTCCTCAAGTTATAAGTGTTTCCGCTCCGAGGGCCCGGTTGGTTTCGAACTCAAACCAACCCGGACAAAGCCAAACTTAGCTTAAATCTTGAGTGTAATATACTATAACGACCGTCTCGATCCAAGGAATCCTACGCAACTTACTATTCTTTGATCGGAGTTCCGTAGCTCAAGATATGTCTGTTTAACCAAAAACGGTCCAAAAACAGGGGGTCTGGGCCCGGTCCGACCTGGCCCAACACCCCCTAGGTCGGACCGAACAGGGTCAACCTGACCCGAGTCCTGGTCCGACTTGGTTGGGCGCGGCCTGACCAGGCTAGTGTTGCCCGACCGGCGTGGGCTGGTCCGCATGGCCCGCCCCGGCCCGACCGGGGGAGGGTGGCTCGGCCAGTCGGCCGAGCGTGTTGTGCCGAGCGGGGGGCGCAGCCCCCCGTTGATTGAACCGATGGCTCCACCCCGCCTCCCGGATCCCGTGCGGCCGTGGGATCCATCTCACCGCCACCGCTGCTACTGTCGTGGTAGGTTCCCTCCGGCGGTGCCCCGCCACTGCCGGACGCCGGCGCCGTCGTGCCGGTGTGGCGCGCCGACAACGTCTTCCGCGGACCACCGAATGTGCTCCGGTGGTCCGATTCGCCCACCGCTTGCGCCTATGGCTCTCCCAGAACAAGTTCTTCACTGTGATGGCTTCCAAACTCCGTTATAGTCCCGTTTAATCATCGCCCATCAATCCGTGCATAGACAAATAATCTGTAGAGGGTCGTCGGGCCGTGTTTGTTTGGCCCGCACCCTCCATGTTAAACGATAACAATTTGCCAAAGATAAACAAGGTTTTACATTGTACGAAGTAAAATTTTATCTGAATAACATTGAAAAAATCCATCCAACATTTTTCCAGCAAACAACTATTCCCAACCTGCAAAAGAAAACATTCACGGATCAACTTGATAATGAGTTCACCCGCGTTCTTTGTTTTAGAAGGGAAGAATCATGGGTGTTGAAGTTGGTGGTCTAGAACCAACTAATTTGTACATTACTCATTAAATAAAAGCCTTATCCGATCTTGATTGGTCTTCTACGTGACATTTCATGTGATAATGTCCTAAGGACAGCTGTTGCATTAAAGGGTCGTAGCGGATCCCTACTATGATGAGAACCTGAAAGTGCCATAACACTGTTCTTGAATGTATGTTCTATGGCCGGATGAAATTATTTGAGGGACACAAATAATACAGGTCATTAGGGGTGATGACTCATAAAACTTTGAGGCACCTTCTCATGGTGTGCGCCCTTGGTAATATCCAGGAGGATATTATGAGAATGAGACCCGCCAGTAGGAAATCCACATTTTATAGTGTCATTGGATGTTCCTATCTACGGACGTGTGTATTGATCCTTAGACTTTAAGATTATTATTAATGGGTATTACAACTCGCGCACTTAGATGTATTGATGAAAACTGTGACGACACACTGTTCGCAGCGAGGTAGGATACGTTGGGTGCGTCACGAGTAATACCGCATTAATAGATAATGCGAGAAAGGATTTGTCCCTTCCGTTCCATAATGGAAGTAGATATCTCAGGCCCTTTGATGGAATTGATATGGCCTAAATAAATCCATGTCCATGGTAAGGTATGGGAAAGTTCAATTCCGGGAAGTCAAAGAAAGAATAATCAAGCACATGGGTTGATGGCACTAGCATGCAACCCACTTGATTGGAGATATCAAGACAAAGGGATTATATTACACAGTAAGCATTCGTAGGAGGTGACACGTCATTGCGGCGTTAACTTCTTTCTCTATGGGTGCCTTGGCGTGTTGCTAGACGCTAACCTTGGACTTTAGGCAGGCTCAGCCTAATGCCACTGAGAAAGAGGCCTAGAGGGTCACACACTAAGTGTGTCCATGCATCTCAGTTAAATATTAATTTAACAAGTTAAATAAATATTATTCCCGACTGTTGTTTAATAATTATTTAAGGATGTATGATCACATTTATTTTGACACTAGTTATTCGAGAGAATATACTGTGGATAAAATAATATATTTATTAGGGAGTAATGCAGTTACATTTATTTAAGAAATAAGTAGTCATTACTCAAGGTCTAATAAATGTGGTGGAGAAAAATGGAAAATAAAAGTACACGCCGTGTATATTAAATATACACGTTCTGTAGTTTTATGGAAAACAAGTACACACCGTGTATTAATTATTACACGCCGTGTAGTTTTTCCAATTGGGATTTTTAGGATTTAATATTGTTTTATTAAATGATATTTATTATAATCTGTGTGGGCGCATGTCAAGGAATTAATAATTCAACATGGGGGTTTTAAATAAGAGTTAATGAAATAAATAAAACGCGTAACGCGTTTATTTATTGTCATAACTCTATTAACCTCAAACCTGATTATAAATATCCTCGCAGCCCCAACATTTTTTGAGAGCCATTGTTGTGAACAATGGATTTGGAAATACTCTCAAGCCAAGAGAGAATTCCCTTTCCACCAAGAACGCCCTCAAGTTACGAGAGCAAGATCCTCCACCGGATCAAGGCGGTCGAAGGCGGACATCGCAAGCGAAGGTTCTTCCGCTCTAGCACCCGGAGATCTCTTTGGTGATGTCCGGAGATACGTGACACATGTGTGGATCACCGCTAGAGTAATCCTACACTTGGATTCTATGACGCAACGACGGATCACCGAATCGTGACCGGACACATCAACGAAGAAAGAATTCCAACAAGGTAATTCTTAGGCATTAATTAAATTAATTATAATCAACATATGATGATCCTCCTCAAGGGTTCCGGGACTCTTCTTTTCTTTTCGTTCTTCATTCTATTCCGAAGATTCGGCGTTTTTTATCATGACAGATGTCGGATTGAACATTGTTTAACGTTAAAATTAAAGTTGGGAAAACCCACCAACGCGCTTCCGCTGCGCCCAGAACCTTCAAGTGGTATTAGAGGGTCATATCGTTGGTTATAATTATTTAGTTTTTTGTTGGTGATTTACGCATTTAATAATTTAGTTATTTCAATTCATGTTTAATCGTTCTGGAAATCTGAATATCGAGATCTGTTCCTCCTCTCTCGTTTCTCGTTCACCTCACAGAAACAGATTTTTCTTTTAATTTTGATTAAAATAAAATAAAGGAACTCATCCGGAAGAGCCAAATGTTTATGGCCGTATAACACCAGAATACACAGCGTGTATTCGGAAGTACACACCGTGTAGTCTAGGTTCAATTCATTGACAGATCCTCCAAATCAGGACGTGTATTGGATTCTTTCTAAGAATTTAAGACACCGTGTGTTGACCAGAAATAGGTGGGACACAGTTTCCGGAATACATGCCATGTGGTCCAATGAACACGGCGTGTAGTCCCTTCGGGTTAGGGTTGGGTCGTGTACTCCGTACATAGCCTGCCCGACTAGAAACCGTGTAACACGGAAACTACACGGCGTGTGTCCCACTGTACACGCCGTGTACTCTGAAAATTTCCAAAGTACATTAACACGCCCTATCCCCGGGCGTGTACTTCGGATGGACGGTGAATAAAAAGTACACGCCGTGTAGTCGGAACTACACGCCGTGTACTCACCCAAATTACGCAGATTTATTAAAAGTTATTATTATATTATACAAACCCTTGAGACGTGTGCCATGGTGCAGGTGTAAAGATGAGGCACAACACGTGATAGGTGTTTTATATATATGTGTTTAATTTAACATCTGCGTAATAAATGGGAATTCGCTGGGTTGCCTCCAAGGTACAAGTTGTGTACAAGGATAATTTTAAATGAATTTATTTGTTTAAAATTATGATGGATGAGAATCTCAAGGAAATTCAGAAAAGGGATTTAAGATAAAAGGATTGATTAATTAAAGATAATTAATTGATTTGAGCGTGATTTATCTTAAACAAGAACGATTAAAGAATTGAATGCTAGTTTTATTTATGCGTAAATATCATTGCATGTATGGATGATCATGAGCTATACCGAGACCTTTGTATGTGAATGGTTTATTTTAATTTATTTATTTAAATTAAATTTGTTGGCATGCGAGCCATATCCTCATTAATATGTAGGGCATGCGCGCCCAAGGATTCTTTTATGTAAAACCCCCTTTTTCCCCTCACCTGCGTGTGAGATAAATGCATATGTAATTGATGGAGCTCTCAAGATAGTGGAGGCGGCTCAAGTCAGGAGCCAAGATGAAACCAATCCAAGGAGATACAAAGGTGGACAGGTGGAAAGCTGTAAACAAGAACCCGAAAGGTTCAAGGTGTTTTTCCCCTAGGTCTTGGGTTAGTTTATCAACCGCTAGATAAACTAACCAATAGAAAAGCTCATGATCATACCATTTATTTTATTTCTGTCAGTTGCATGGTTTATTTATTGTGGGTGTGTTGTCACGATCACACAATTAATGAATTAAACGAGCATGCAAGATGGAACTAAAATAAAATTGGCTTATATGTAAATATTATCTTAGACATGGTTAATCACTTAAGTATATCCCACTTAATATTAACAAGCATGTAATCAAAGATAATAAAATGGAAATTTACGTATAAGGTTAAAATCCCTCAAAATAAATATTAAGTCGGTATAGCCTTCCATAATCTTGGTTAGAATCGAACCATAGTTCAAAGTGCTTGACCAACCCTAGTTGGGGTGCTTTCAATTATCGGGGAATTCTAATTCAAGGTTTTGGGTTGACTTGACTTGGTACGCATCAAGGGTTGACTGCCACAGCAGGACTTGGTGTGACCAAGAGGCAAAGGTTGAGGAAATCCAAAAAGGATTTCAGGATTGGGGAGTCCACTCAGCGGATCAAGGAACTGCGAGTTAATGCAGTTGGCATTTGGAATGCCTACCTAAAACCCTTCAAGTTGCTTGACCAACCGTAGTTCGGGTAATGTGAAGGGAAATATGGATCCTTGCCACTAGAATATTCACGCAATAGAATATTCCGAAGTCAATGGTGAGGGATATTGGATTTCGATAAAATAGTGGGAGACTAATAAGTATTAATTTATTTATTTTTCTAAATTTTTATAATAAAGTACTAAACCTTTGCTCATCTTAAATTGTAGAAACGACAAGAAAATGACTTCAAACACATCATTGTCCACCATACTCGAAAAAGAAAAACTTCTCACCGGCACCAATTTCCAAGAGTGTCAGAGGCGTTTACGCGTCGTCCTTCGCCACGAAAGGAAATTATATGTGCTGGAAGAGCCTATTCCAGTTGCGCCTGGGAAAGAGGCTAGTGATGAGGAATTATCTCTCTACATGAAACACATGGATGATTCCACAGATGTCCAGTGTTTCATGCTATCGTCCATGTCTAATGAGCTCTTGAAACAACATGAAAACATGGATGCGTATAACATGATGTCTCACCTAAAAGATCTCTACTAAGAGAAGGTGAGACAGGAGAGGTATGAGATCTCCAATGCTTTGTTTACCACGAAGCTTGGAGAGTCTGCGCCAGCTGGGCCTCATGTGGTCAAGCTTATTGGCTACATTGAACGCTTGGACATCTTAGGGATTAAATTCCCAGATGAGTTGCGTACAGATCTCATCCTATCATCATTGCCCAAGACATTCTCTAGCTTCATTGTCAACTATAACATGAGCGGAAATGAGAAGAGTCTATCAGAGCTTCTGACCTTGATTCGCCAGGTAGATAAGGACATGGGGCGTGACAAACCCGTGGTCCTTATGGTGAACAAGAAAAGGAAGGACAAGGCAAAGGGGCCAAAGACTTATAAACGGTCTGAAGACCCCCAGCATCATCCCTACAAGAAGAGGAAGATCCAGAGGCAGGGCAAGGAACGGGAAGCAGTGTATTTTTCATGTGGCAAGCAGGGCCACTTGAAGAGGAACTGCACCCAGAAGCGTGGGGACGCTAAAGGTGCATTCGTTATCGAGTGCAATCTTTCTATTTCTACACATTGGGTATTAGATACAGCTTGTGGGGCTCACATCTGTATTCAAATGCAGGAACCAAGTAGATTTAGAAAGATCGCCAGAGGAGAGGTGGATCTTCGAGCTGCCAATGGCGCAAGGCTGGCTGCGTTGGCTATTGGTGACTATCACCTCTCATTTCCAACTGGCATGATTTTGGTTTTACAAAACTGTTATTTTGTGCCTAGTGTTACCAAGAACATAATTTCTGTATCTTGTTTGGATATGGATGGATTTATTTTCAAGTTTGGAAATAAGGGTTGTCTCTTTTATAAGAACAACGTATGTTATGGTATGGAACATTTGAATAATGGTTTGTATGTATTAAATTACGAAAACCAAGTGTTGGAAATCGATAACGAAACAAACTCACATGACTCATACATCACCCAGTTATGGCATCACCACCTTGGTCATGTGAACGAGAAGCGCTTGACAAAGCTCTGCCAAGATGGCTATTTAGACTCTACTGAGCTAAAACCACTTTATAGATGTCACGCTTGTTTACAAGGAAAAATGACCAAGCCACCTTTTGGTGGACAAGGTGAAAGGGCCATAGAGCTTCTAGGATTGGTAC
Organism: Viscum album; assembly: GCA_963277665.1. Lineage (NCBI taxonomy): Eukaryota > Viridiplantae > Streptophyta > Magnoliopsida > Santalales > Viscaceae > Viscum > Viscum album. The sequence goes on from OY728135.1 coordinate 1,155,425,911, forward strand.
ACACAGATGTGTGTGGACCATTTCCAGTAGAAGCTAGAGGTGGATATTCTTACTTTATTAATTTTACTGATGATTTGAGTAGATATAGCTATGTCTACTTAATGAGGTATAAGTCAGAGTCCTTAGATAAATTTAAGGAACTCAAGAATGAAGTAGAGAATCAACTTGGTAAGAATATAAAGAAGCTTCGATTGGATCGAGGTGGAGAATATCTGAACCAAGAGTTCATCGATCTTCTATGGGAGTCTGAGATTCTATCTCAGCTCACTCCTCCTTATACACCACAGTGGAATGGTGTTAGTGAAAGGAGGAACCACACCTTGTTGGACATGGTGAGGTCGATGATGAGTCATGCGGATCTTCCATTATCCTTTTGGGGATATGCATTACAAACTGCATCATACACATTAACCCAAGTACCAACTAAGGCAGCAAATGGAATTCCATCCGAGTTATGGAATGGAAGGAAACCCACTTTGTCGCACACACGTGTATGGGGATGTGAGGCATTTGTTAAGGCATTCTCAGGCAACAAACTAGCACCTCGGGGCACGAAGTGTATCTTTATAGGATATCCCAAGGAAAAAAAAGGATATTACCTATATAACCCCCAAGACAAGAAAGTGACTGTCGCTAGACAAGCCGTCTTTCTTGAGAGGGAGCACATCCTCAAGAAGGATAGTGGGAGAAAGATTGACTTAGACGAAGTTGATGCTCAAGATACACATGAGTTGGTACAGGAACAAGTTCCACAGGTCCCTGTGGAAGAGGTTCCAGAAACACAAGTACTGCGTAGGAGCTCAAGAGAGGTAAGGGAACCAGAGAGATTTGGTTTCCTAGTCACCGAGGATGGTGAATCATTATTGTTGGACAATGATGATCCTCTCTCCTACAAGGAAGCAGTAGAAAGCTCAGAAGCTGCAAGATTGCTAGAATCTATGAATTCTAAGATGGATTCCATGTATCAGAACCAAGTTTAGGTTCTGGTTGATGAGCCAGTTGATGTAAAGCCTGTTGGATGAAAATGGGTATTCAAAAGAAAGATGGACATCGAAGGTCATGTTAGCACCTATAAAGCAAGGCTAGTGGCTAAAGGATTCAGACAGCGTCAAGGAATTGACTATGATGAAACCTTCTCGCTAGTTTCCATGTTTAAATCCATAAGAATCATACTTGCCATAGCAGCTTACCATGACTAAGAGATTTGGCAAATGGATGTCAAAACAGCATTCCTTAACGGGAACCTTCAGGAAGATGTCTATATGACACAACCAGAAGGGTTTGTGACACCAGGTGAAGCCAAACAGGTTTGCAAGGTGCAGAAATCCATTTATGGATTAATGCAAGAATCTAGGTCATGGAACATTCGATTTGATGAAGCCATAAAGGAATTTGGTTTCATTAAGAACGAATGTGAGCCATGTGTTTATAAGCGGTTTAATGGGAATGCGGTTGTTATCCTAGTGGTATATGTTGATGACATATTTCTTATTGGAAATGACGTACCATCCTTACAGTCAGTTAAGGACTGGTTAAACAAGTGTTTCTCCATGAAGGACTTAGGAGAAGTAGCCTACATTCTAGGGATCAAGATCATTCGTGATAGATACAAGAGGCTGCTTGGACTAAGTCAGGGTACATACATTGACCAGATACTAAAGAGATTTAGTATGGAAAAATCCAAGAGGGGATTGGTTCCAGTGTCACATGGCTTACATATATCTAAGAAAATGTGTCCCCAGACACAACAGGAGAAAGATAGGATGATCAATATCCCATAAGCTTCGGCTATAGGATCCATCATGTATGCCATGTTATGTACCAGGCTTGATGTTGCCTATGCACTGAGCATGGTAGGCAGATATCAAGAAGATCCAGGAGAACAACATTGGACTGCTGTTAAGACTATCCTTAAGTATCTGAGAAGAACTAAGGATATGTTCCTGGTGTATGGAGGAGACGAGGAGCTTGTCATTAGAGGGTATGCTGATGCTGGTTTTCAAACAGATCAGAATGATCTGAAGTCGCAATCTGGATATGTTTTCTATCTCAATGGAGGAGGTGTGAGCTGGAAGAGTTCAAAGCATCCAGTTTTCGCCGATTCTACTGCAGAGTCCGAGTATATAGCGGCTTCTGATGCAGCCAAAGAAGCTTTTTGTATTCGGAACTTTGTCCAGGAGCTTGATGTGCTGCCTAGCAGTAAAGATCCCATTACATTGTATTGTGATAATACTGCAGCGGTGGCTCTTGCAAAAGAACCAAGGTCACATCAACGGACAAAGCACATACTCTGGAAGTATCACCTCTTGAGGGATTTCTATCAAAGGGGTGAAGTTGCAGTGAGAAAAGTGTCCACGGAAGAGAACGTGGTGGACCCCATGACTACAGGCCTATCTCAGCAGAAGCATGAATATCATGTGAGAGCTAGCGGGTTAAAGGTTGTTAGCAGTTGGCTCTAGTCCAAGTGGGAGTCTGTTGGAGTTGGTGGTCTAGAACCAACTAATTTGTACTTTATTCATTAAATAAAAGCCTTATCAGATCTTGATTGGTCTTTTGCGTGACATGTCATGTGATAATGTCCTAAGGACAGCTGTTGCATTAAAGGGTCGTAGCGGATCCCTACTATGATGAGAACCCGAAAGTGCCATAACACTGTTCTTGAATGTATGTTCTATGGCCGGATGATATTATTTGAGGGACACAAATAATACAGGTCATTAGGGGTGAGGACTCATAAAACTTTGAGGCACCTTCTCATGGTGTGTGCCCTTGGTAATATCCAGGAGGATATTATGAGAACGAGACCCGCCAGTACGAAAATCCACATTTCATAGTGTCATTGGATGTTCCTATCTACGGATGTGTGTATTGATCCTTAGACTTTAAGATTATTATTAATGGGTATTACAACTCGCACACTTAGATGTATTGATGAAAACTGTGACGACACACTGTTCGCAGCGAGGTAGGATACGTTGGGTGCGTCACGAGTAATACCGCATTAATAGATAATGCGAGAAAGGATTTGTCCCTTCCGTTCCATAATGGAAGTAGATATCTCAGGCCCTTTGATGGAATTGATATAGCCTAAATAAATCCATGGCCATGGTAAGGTATGGGAAAGTTCAATTCTGGGAAGTCAAAGAAAGAATAATCAAGCACATGGGTTGATGGCACTAGCATGCAACCCACTTGATTGGAGATATCGAGACAAAGGGATTATATTACACAGTAAGCATTCGTATGAGGTGACACGTCATTGCGGCGTTAACTTCTTTCTCTATGGGTGCCTTGGCGTGTTGCTAGACGCTAACCTTGGACTTTAGGCAGGCTCAGCCTAATGCCACTGAGAAAGAGGCCTAGAGGGTCACACACTAAGTGTGTCCATGTATCTCAGTTAAATATTAATTTAACAAGTTAAATAAATATTATTCCAGACTGTTGTTTAATAATTATTTAAGGATGTATGATCACATTTATTTTGACACTAGTTATTCGAGAGAATATACTGTGGATAAAATAATATATTTATTAGCGAGTAATGCAGTTACATTTGTTTAAGAAATAAGTAGTCATTACTCAAGGTCTAATAAATGTGGTGGAGAAAAATGGAAAATAAAAGTACACACCATGTATATTAAATATACACGCTGTGTAGTTTTATGTAAAACAAGTACACGCCGTGTATTAATTATTACACGCCGTGTAGTTTTTCTAATTGGGATTCTGAGGATTTAATATTGTTTTATTAAATGATATTTATTATAATCAGCGTGGGTGCATGTCAAGGAATTAATAATTCGACATGGGGGTTTCCAATAAGAGTTAATGAAATAAATAAAACGCGTAACGCGTTTATTTATTGTCATAACTCTATTAACCTCAAACCTGATTATAAATATCCTCGCAACCCCAAAATTTTTTGAGAGCCATTGTTGTGCACAATAGATTTGAAAATACTCTCAAGCCAAGAGAGATTTACCTTTCCACCAAGAATGCCCTCAAGTTACAAGAGCAAGATCCTCCACCGGATCAAAGCGGTCGAAGGCAGACATCGCAAGCGAAGGTTCTTCCGCGCTAGCACCCGGAGATCTCTTCGGTGATGTCCGGAGATACGTGACACACGTGTGGATCACCGCTAGAGGAATCCTACAATTGGATTCTACGACACAACGACAGATCACTGAATCGTGACCGGACACATCAACGAATAAAGAATTCCAACAAGGTAATTCTTATGCATTAATTAAATTAATTATAATCAACATATGATGATCCTCCTCAAGGGTTCCTGGACTCTTCTTTTCTTTTCGTTCTTCATTCTATTCCGAAGATTCGGCGATTTATATCGTGACGGATCTCGGATTGAACATTGTTTAACGTTAAATTTAAAGTTGGAAAAACCCACCAACGCGCTTCCGCTGCGCCCGAAACCTTTAATGGGAATATAAACATACTCAAAATAAACCCCTACCTATATAATCGACGTCGTATGTCGGGCGTCACAGAATACGACATCATGGGGTGAGGTTTTGTAGACGACGTCGGTGTGTGTCATCATTCTTAATGGAAGCAGCGTTCTTCGTTGAAAAGGCGTCGTTCTTCATCGGAGGGAAGTTATCTACTTCTTCACAGAAGAGTTATCTCAAAAGAATTCAAGAACTTCACCAATGTTTCTCCGCACACCAGAAGATCCAACTCAAAATAATATCTCATGATATTATTTTTATTCACATCCCAAAGATTTTAGAATTCGAAATCAAACCACATAATTAATTAAATGAAGTGACTCATCTCATTAATTAGGGCATGTTGGAAAGAATTTAATAGGGAGAGTGGAGGAGGTGAGAGGTCTCATAAATGGGAGAGTTGTCAACATTAACATGGGAGTTTAATGGGGGAGTTTAAAGAGGGTTAAGGAGTTTAGGGTAAGGTGGAAGGTTGGGGCTCGTGTGGGCCCCACCTTTCAATTATCCACACATGGGAAGTTGGGTGGGTGTGGGGCCCACAATAATCTTCCCATGGGAGGTATTAACCTCCTAAGATATAGAATAAAATTGTACAATAATTTTATTTACTTCTTTAATTAAACCCCAATAAAAAATTTCTCCCACCGCACAAACAGGACTATGGTAAAGGTTCCTTAAGCAATTACAGGCGTTGCGAGTTCATCGATGCCATCTGATTTTAATTCTGAGCACCGGTTCAAAAGATAGAAAAACCCACTCGTTCATTTACTAAACGTACCCTAGCTGAACTTCGGAAATTGATTCCAGGCACACTGGGCCTTGGAATAAAGTGTCTTCCAAATCCAGAGACTCGTAAAATTCCAAAGTAATTAAGAAAAAATTTCCCTTGAAATTTTTGAGTCTTTACAAATGTGGTGTGTGTGTACTGTCCATGACTGTATTCCTTATGTAATATACTTTAATTTATGGATATTTACATCATCATTGTATGATCCTTCTTTCATGGGCATATGTTTTGTATGTTACCAAATCGGTAAGGGAATTTCAAATTTCAATTTCCACTCAATGGGCCTTACGCATACTTCATTGGTTATTTTACTCCAAGATTATATGTGGAATCACTGTTTATTATTTATTAAGTAATTTGCACTCCCCTTTTTGTGGATATAATTTTGATACACATAATCACTCCATTGATAATTTCTCATGTTATTGATATAAACTTGATAAGAGTAATCTTAACTCGATTTCCATTCATTGAGTTAAACATCCAAGTCATTTGTGTCGTTTTTACAAAAATATGTGTGAATTTCCACTGATAGATGTACACTGAATATCTAATCATATTTAGTGTATTTAAATTTTCCACACATAATATCAATGATTTATCTTTAACCTAATGATACAGTCTTATTAAGGGACTTTATCTCAATTTACATTCCATTGATACTTCTTTGTTATTATGCGCCAATTAACTTTTATATGGTGTATATACTGTACTTTGACATAGAATATCATAAATAACTATATTATAATGATATTATAATGTTTTTATTTCCTCCATTATTTGTATTAATGCGTCCCTCATTTGGTTAGGAACTCTAAAAAATATCATTTTAAATGTTTTAAAGATTTATTCTTCTAAATCGTTCTCATTAATGACCATGTTTTAAAGTTGGGTTTAAGGATTTATTTATATTAACACTAATGTTTTGATATTATAATTCATTTTAAATGTTTCAAAGTGGTATGTGAAACATTTATTATAAAATTTATTTTAAACAACTACTTAATAAATATTGAAACTTTTAAATGATTCCAAGAAAAAGGGGGATATTTCTATCAAATAGTTTTGATGATTATTTTTATCTATGTCAATATCCTTCATTATTATCGACTGAGGTTTATTTATTATGATACAAAACTTGAATATTATATAGATGTTTTTGTGATATGTATGATTGTGGATGTGTTATTTTTACACCATTCATGGTTTATGGATAAATTATTGAAATTTCGTATGATAGTATTAATACCAATGTTTATGTTATATTTGAACCTTTTCATATGAGGAATTCCATGGGCTTAGTAAGTGATAGGTGGATCCCACTATAGCTCTTTGATTCATCGGTAGTTCTCAAGAGAAAAACTAATGTCTTGGAAAGGATTTGACAAAATGTTATTTGTAGTCTTGGAACAAGGCCTTGACTATGTGCTTATGAATTATTGCATTATTCATTCCATCATTATGAAAGTAGCTATTGATATTGTATGTGATTATTTGACTAGTATAATATCCATGTGAATAAGAAAATGGAATTATTTTATTTTATTGTAGCCATATTTTTATAAAGATTAAGTTTAAAAGGATTTTCTATTAGTCTTATACATTGCCTTAGATGTTTATGCTTATTTATGAAAGTTTCCGCTATATTGTTATCCTTAATGAGCATATGTGCTCACCCCTTTCTATGTTTTATTTTTCCCAAAATGTGAAGAAGTATTTTATGGTTAAACTGTAGGGATAGGATAACGATACAAGTGTGTTAAAAAATGGTACAAAATGTTGTTGATGTTTTTATTTCCTGATTTAATGTAAAACTTATGAGTGTATCTAGTACTTCCAAGAATACTAAACTGATCGGTCTTTCGGGAAAAGATTCCTCGTATCATGCCAATGTTATGTAATAATTCACCGACTCTGGGTAACTGGGGTCGGGGCATTACAGTTGGTATTAGAGGAAGTTTAATACAAACATGGAAGGTAGATTTAGAAAAACTCTGATTAGAGAACACTATTCTAAGATAGACTTTGATGATTAGTATAGAAGAACTTCCTAGAATATTGATACTATAGAGATTTTGTGAATTTTCTAAGAAATAAATCCCTATATAGATACGAGCAGGTAGAGGTGGATCTGGCACAGATGTACCTGGGGGTGAAAGCTGAAGACACTGCTTTGAGATGGACTCGAACGGGAACTGGTTCATGACAATGGGCCTTCCGGCACTCTTGGTTACGACACCCCAGGGGGATATTCTTAGGATAATTCTCATTTTCGTTACAAACCAATTTGAAGGATTTTAACATAATATGAGAATAAATATCCTTGGTTAATAAAAAGGTATTTAAGATTGAAAACAAGGTGTTATGATATTCTCAAAATTATTTTATGACTTAAACTATTCATTATTGTATTAGTCAATGGCTAGATTCCAAGGAAGTCATAGTAACATTGAATATGATGTACAATGTGGGAATGATGGTGGAAATGAGTAACGAAAATAGATGTTGATAGGAGTAAAATATAAAATTTTCATGCCAAATCAGTTTTCAAAAAATATGATAAAAAACATATATATTAACCAACTCCCAAACTCAACAAAGAAGAGAAAGGTGGTGAATGATAAGAGCTGCAGCAGTGGAAACCATGGATAAATGAAATCTCAATTTCCATCATGCAGGAAATGTGGATAGAGACACCTAGGAAAGTGTCTCAATGGAACAAAGAAATGCTTTATGTGTGGGAAAGAAGGACATAAAGTAAAGAATTTCTGAAAACAATAATGAGTATTATGGAAGAAAATAAAAAAGATCCTACAAATCCAATTAAAGTCATTTTCTGTAAATGTAAGGGACCTTGGCATTACCTGAGTCAATGAAATATTCTATAGGATAACCTCTAAGTCAAGGAAGAACATATTTGGAAATAAATGGATGGATAAATGTTTAAGAGTATGGGATTACTTTGTAACACTATTCCCTTGTATGTGTAACCATGTAGTTTGTTATGTGAAAATACGATTCGAGGAAGAATTATATTTTTTTGGACATTCTTCTAAATAACCATCAGGGTTTATATGATCCTTGAATTTGTGGAAATTACAGGTTATTAATTTTTAGAATGAAAATTCCATGTATGAGATAACATTTATGATTGAAATATGTAAGGGTTATTTTTGAGAAATTTATCTCATTTTTTGGAATATTATAAAAATATATAGTTTTTGAAAAAGGAAAACATGCAGACCGTGTGAAAACCCATCACGTCGGACAAAGCTGCGGGAATCGAACCCACAACCAAAGTGCGACAGATATTTATCACCTACCACTGGACTACGTGATGTCCCTGGTTATTATTACTAAATCGTTTTAGTTAAATTATTTTATGGATCAATAATATGTTTATTTTTGTAAATTATGATTTATCCTCAGTATAGGAAAATTATATGGTGATTAAGTGATAAATGTTATTTTGGATGATTTTTCTCTTTTTGTAACATTATATGGCTAAGGAAAATAGAATACTATTGGATTTCATTTTTGAAGTAATGGTAGGTTTTATCTATGTTTTTATTGTGGATTTATATAGATTTTGGTTATTTATGGAAATGATTGACCTATCATTCATAATATGTGATTAGTTTAATTAATTTTAAGTATATGAATTTAAGAGTAGTCAATGTTATTTGGAGATACAATTTATTTTGGAAGACTACGTAAGAAAATTCTTCTAAGTTTTGGGTTTCAATATTAGTTTAGATTATATTGAAATATTTTATGGAAAATTGTTTATTTAATGGTATTTATTGAACTTTTGATATTATTGGTTTAATTTTATAATTTAAGATTAGTATTTCTTTTTCTAATGGATTATCCTTTTTTGGGATCATATGATCTTTTACTAACCAGTTTGGTTTTGGATAATCTATAAAGAAAATGGAAATATATAGTTCATCCTTTGTGGATTATGTGACTCTCTATAAGTTGATTCTAGCACTTCAGGTGTGACAAAGTCATATTGAATACTCATCGTTGGGAGTGAAATATGAGTTTGTGGTAATAATTAGATGAAGGATGAAAATCTACTTGTCAAGTATATATTATTTATTCTATGAATGAATTAATTATTAGACTTTAGGGAAGGCATTTTAAAACAAAAAATGTGTTATCCTAATGCTTTATGTTTTGTTGGACCGATGATATTTTAAATCATCATAGATTGATGGATTTGAGGCCCTCAATTTTACACTTGTTTGTGATTGATGACCTCAATCACACCCTATAAATATTTACGTCTTTCATCCAATTATGTGTCTCTAATTTCCACCGATGTTCTCCTAATCGAGATTATAATTTGGTGGCGACTTTTTCATTCCCTTTTCCTCTCATTAAGACTAAATTTTATTAAACCAATTTCTGATGTTGGTTTTCCACAAAAGTATTTTTTCTATTTTTAACTATTTTTGAAGAACAATTTCAAATTTACAGGACACAATTTATTGAAGGAGCGGAGAATGTAACACCCCAAGATTTCTTGGTATGTTATCTCGTCAAAGTGATTCAATAACTTGTACTATACGCAACACTGAGTTAGAGCGCACCACAACTTACCAAACTAGCCATTGAAAAAATGGTTATGAACAGTATTAACTGGATTTTGAATTTTATATACTCCATATAATTTTAAATTATTTATTATGTGTTTCTTAGTAATATTATAATAACAAATTTAATTTTTCAGATAAAAAATGTATTTTTCAATAAAATTAAATTTTACCACCTTTTAATGGTGAAACCTTTTTAAATCCAATATTTGACACTTTTACATATTCATTTTGAAAAAATAAAATTATTCTTTAGAATCAGGATATCAAAATTTACTTTGGATGAAATTTTGGTATTTTTCTAATAATACTCATTTTTTATTCATAGTGAGAAATACTGTATATTAATTCAAAAATGCCTTTTAATATAATTTATTTATATTGTTAGATTATCTTTTTAATTGGTTTTGAAGTGTAATTAGATTATATTTTTACCATTTAGTCCACTGTTGTTCGTTGAAAGTAATTTCACATTAAAAGTTAACATAAACAAGTGTCAATCTTTTGATAGTTAATATTTCTTAAAAACACGTTTTTTTGACAATGGTAACTAATTTTGAATTAATTAAGACAACTTATATTTTTTGAATTTGGTAAAATATGCCTCATTTTCTAATTTGGAATATCAAATATACCTTAGGCATAATTTTTTGTATTTTTCTGAAAAACATCAATTTTTGATGAATAGTGAAACCACTAAGTAGTAGTTAAAAATCCGACATTTTCATTTAAATAAAATTTTTCCACTTCTGTAAATTGAATTTCAAAAATCAAACATGCATGTTTGTTATTAGTAAGTAATTTTTTTAATAGGATGAAAATAATTTTTGGTGAATAATAACTTTTGACATTTATTTATCGTGGTTAAAGGAAAATGGGGTTATTCAAGGAAAAACGAATATTCTAATAATACAAAAATTACCGTAACACTTGTCCTGACCTTATTGTATGAGTAATTGCCAACCATGGGCATAATTGGGTGATTTTGGGACCCCATGGAGCCACTTAAGAGTGATAAAGACACTTTTGATTAATTATTTTAAAGTAAAGTCAAACAGGAAACATTCATATATCTCAGAGTAAAGTAATTTTTACATGGGGTTAATTTAGTTATATTTTCTACTATAATTATTCATTGGAAATAAAAAAATCTTTCCTACATCATGGTTTTTTTGATAATTTTTAAACATCAAATAAATAAAATTATTTATGACACAGAAATGATGCAATATTTACCTCTTTAATAAATGATTTAAATAAATATGATTATTAACATAAAAACAATATCCAAAACCTATCCAGTTTTTTTGTATGATATTATATCTACCATGAATCATCTTATCTTCAACGATAATTAGTTTTGGACCTTTATAAATCTAAAATTAATATATAATAAAATTATCTTTCAACACTTTCTTAAAGAGCCCCTCCTCCCCCTTATAAAAAGACATCAACTCTAACCCATTACTAACACCTCTAAAGACACTTGGATCATCCCACCTTTTCCCACATAATCTCTCAAGATCCATCCCTTCCACCTATAATCCTTACCTTAGGCAGAAGGCACATTAAGAAATATTTTTTGTTCAAACCAATGTGAGTTACCCAATTTTAAGGTAACGTCTTCACAAAAGTTATCTTCTTCTATTTTACTTCTCAAACCCCCTAATCTCTCTTTATTACTTTCATTTATAACAAAACTAGTATACTCAATATTCTAGGTTGTTTTTATGAAAAGGATTCGAGCTACACTTACACACACCTCCATCAAATGGGAAGAGATCATTCTGTTTCTGTTGACGACGAACAACTGTCTCACGAAACGAGGATTGTTCAATTATCTCTTACCGCCTCTTATGGTGGCCAATATGATGGAACTAAATTTATATTATTTATATTATGTTTATGGTTTCTATATTATTCTATAATTTTCATTTACAAACATATATTTATGCTTTCCAATATATGTGAACATGATGATTTCATTCGAAGAAGTGCGGACTACCAGCCCCTCAAGGTGATATGATTCATTCATGACATACATGGAACTTATAAAACATTGAGTTAATTAAATTATGTAACAAATATATCATATGATATTATACTGGAATTATAATATACCTTATGTTTTCATTTAATTAAATATGAAATTGAAATGAAAGTAGTGTTCATGCGTTCATACGGATTACCGTCTTCATGAATGGTGCATTAAATTTCCCATATCCAAATATCGTGAACTAATTATATATATATATATATTGGATATATGTTAAATAAATGATATTTAAATCATAAATATGATACTGGAGATAATATAATTTTGATCACATGGACAATCTGTAATTATAACATGTTTATGTTTGACACAAGTACCAAATATTGACAAAATGACCATTATCAACTTAAATGATTACATAATGTTTATTACATTGTAATAAGTGATATAAAAGGAATAATAAACTTATAAAAGGTTCTTAATCAAGTTGAAATTAATTTTAGTTTATTATTCATGAGATTAAAGAATGAACGAGTCAAATCGGACATGAGGTAAGGGGTTTCTTATCTCACTTTTAATTCAATGAGATTTCCATTGTTCACCACTTATTTATTTCATGTGATAGGTGTGTACTTCCCATGATTGTATTCCTTGTTTAATATAAATTAATTTATGGTTATTTACATCATCATTTTATGATCCTTATTTCATGGTTGTATGTTTCTTAAGTTACCAAATCGGTAAGAGAATTTTAAATTTCAATTTCCACTCAATGGGATTTACGCATACTTCATTTGTTATTTTACTCAAAGATTATGTGTGGAACCACTATTCATTGTTTTTTTAGTAATTTACACTCCCCATTTTGTGTATATATCTTTGATATGCATAATCACTCCATTGATAATTTCCCAGGTTAATGATATGAACTTGATAATAGTAATCTTAACTCGATTTCCATTCATTGAGTTAAACATCCAAGTTATTTGGGTTTTTTTTTCAATAATATTTGTGAATGTCCACTAATTCATTTACACTGAATATCCAATAATTTTTAGTGTATTTATATTTTTCACACATAATTATGTCATTTATTTATCCTTAACCTAAGGATATAGTCTTATTAAGGGACTTTATCTCAGTTTACATTCCATTGAGAATTCTTTGTTGTTATGCGCCAATTCACTTTTATATGGTGTATATACTATTCTTTAACATATTATATCATTAATCACTTTATTCTCATGATATTATAATGTTTTTATATCCTTAATTATTTTTATTCAATCATCTCCCAATTGGTTAGGAACTCTAACTAAAATATCATTTTAAATGTTTTAAAGATTTATTCTTCTATATCCTTCTCATTAATGACCATGTTTTAAAAATGGGTTTAAGGATTAATTTATATTGACATTAATGTTTTAAAATTAAAATTCCTTTTTAAAGTTTCAAAGTTCTATGAGACACTTTTATGGAAAAGTGAATTTTAAATAGCTTCTTAATAAATAATGAGACATTTAAATGTTTTCAAGAAAATGGGGGATATTTCTCTCAAATAGTTTTGATGATTATTTTCATCTATGTCAATATCATTCATTATTCTCGATTGAGGTTGATTTATTATGATACAAAACTTCTATATTGTATTGATGTTTTTCTGATATTTTAGACTTTGGATGTTTTATTTTTACACCAATCATGGTTTACAGATAAAGTATTTCCATTTCCTATGCTAGTTTTAATACGAATGTTTATGTTATGTTTAAACCTTTTCATATGAGGAATGGATTAGACATAGTAAGTGATGGCTTGAGCCCTTTATAGATCCTCAATGCATTGGTAGGTATTATTAGACAAACTGGTGTCTTGACACAAGGCCCTGACAAAATCTTATTTGCAGTCTTGAAATAAGGCCTTTACTATGTGGTTATGAAGTATGGAATTATGCATTCCATCATTATGAAACTAGATATTGATATTGCATGGGATTATTATACTAGTATAATATCCTTGTTAATATATAAATGGCAATATTTTATTTTATCTTTTCTGTATTATAGTAAAGTTTAAGTTTAAAAGGCTTCAATTTTAGTCTTATACATTGCCTTAAATGTTTATGCTTATTTATGAACGTTTTTTCTATATTGTTATCCTTAAAGAGCATTTGAGCTCACCACTTTCTCTGTTATATTTTTCCTAGTATTTGAAGAAGTATTTTATGGTTGACCTGAAGGGATAAGATAAGGATATAAGTGTGTTTAAAAAGGGGGAAAAATGTTGTTGATATTTTTATTTCATGATGTAATGTAAAACTTATGAGTGTATCTAGTGCTTCCATGGCTACTAAACTAATCGGTCTTTTGGGACATGATTCCTCGTATCATGCCAATGTTCAGTAATAATGGACCAACTCTTGGTAACTAGGGCCGGTAATTATATTTATGGAGAGTATGAGTTCTTAGTAAATCCCTTCGGACTCTCTAATACTCTATCAATTTTCATTAATTTAATAAATAGAGTATTTAGAGATTACATTGAAAAATATTTGGTGGAATTTATTAATGAAATTATGAGACAATCCATGAGAGTGGAAGAACATGGGGACTATTTGAATATTGTTATAAAGACATTCTAAAGGTAGAAAATTTATGCAAATAATTGTAAATGGGATTTCTAGATGGAGGAAGTTACATTCTTGGGAATGTTGCCAACATCATAGGAGTATCTGTGGACCCTTCTAAGTAAAAGGAAATCGAAGAGTGTCCTATGACATCATCTATAATAGAAATATGTAGTTTCCATGATCTAGATGTGTATTACTCGTGATATTTTAAAAAATTATCATGCTTTTCAAACCCACGAACCAAGCTAACTCAGAAGGGAGAAAAGTTTATCTCGACTAGTGAATGTAAAGACTAATTCAAAGAGATAAAAAATAGTATTATCACAACTGTAATACTCACACATATAAAAATTTATGAACTATTTGTTATATATAATTATTATTAAATGAAGGGATTAGTATTTGTATTGATGAAAATTATAATTTAATATTCTATGACTCTATGTAGTTAAAAATTCATGAGTAAAACTATCCCACGCATTATCTGGAGTTTGTAGCCCTGATCTTTTTGATAAACTTATGGCATAATTTTCACTATGGTGAGAAGTGTGAGATATATACTGATCACAAGAGTCTAAAATATATATTCCCATAGGACATTTATGTGAACTAGTGAAGATGGTTAGATCTTTTCAAGGACTAGGACTGCTCGGTCCATTAACATCCTGGTAGGGAAAATAAAGTAAAATATTCTCTAGGTAGAAGAAAATTTACAACATTATCAATGATTAGAATTGAGAAGGATCCTATGTTATTGGATTTGAACTGGAAATAAATGGGAATAATTAAGGAAGGAACCTAATCAATCATTTCGCAAATGATTGCTCAACCATCCTTCATGGAGAAAATAAAGGATGCTCAAATAATAATGTGGAAATTCAGAAGAGGTGGAAGCTATGTGAAAGGGGAAATACTTGGGGATTAGAATTGGTGAGGAATGATTTGTATAAGATATAGTAGACTCCCTATCATACCTCTATAGTTGGTTCGATCCACTGGTTCTCCAGCTTCATCAGCATCTAACTTACAAGTGGTAATCATAGGTGTCTCACTACCTTTACTACCATCCAAAGAAAAACATTTTAATATATCCTTAATATATTTACTTTGATTCAAAACAATTCCATTTTTATTTTGAAAGATATGAAATCCAAGGACAAATTTGAGTTCTCCCATTAAACCCATTACAAATTTATTTTGCATCATTTTTTAAAAATAAATACATAACAAATTTTTAGATGATCCAAAAATAATATCATCTACATAAATTTGTTCTATCAAAACATATTTGGAAGTCCTTTTAATAAAAAGAGTAGGATCAGCTATCCCTTTAGTAAAACTTTTTGAAATAAGAAAAGAGTTAAAGCCTATCATACCATGCCCTTAGAGCTTGTTTTAAACCATATAAAGCTTGATAAAGTTTAAAAACATGATTTGAAAAATGTGGATTTGTAAAGCCAGTGGGTTGTTCAACAAACACATCCTCAACTATATACCCATTTAAAAAAGTACTTTTAACATCCATTTGATAACGTTTAAAATTCAGCTAAGCTGCATATGCAAGTATTATTATAATGGCTTCTAGTCTAGATAATGGTGAAAAGTTCTCCTCATAGTCTATTCCTTCCTCTTGACTATATCCTTGTGCAACTAACCTAGCCTTATTTTTAACTATATTTCCAGACTCATCAATTGTGTTTCTAAATACCCATTTTGTTCCTATTGTTAAAGTGTCCTTATGTCTCTGCACTAATTCCTAGACATTGTTTGATTCAAAACTGATTTAATTCTTATTGCATATCCATTAACCAAAATTTATCATTGATAGCATCATTAATATTTTTGGGTTCAAACGGTGAAAGAAAATCTTGATGTTCAACTTGGTTTCTCAGGGAAGCTCTTGTTTGTGTTCCTCTATTTAAATAACCTACAACAACACCTAGAAGATGATTCATAAGAGTCCAAATTCCTCTAGTAAGGGTTAAACTAGACTCATCATTGTTGTCTATTGATTCAGACTCAGTAGGTGTAGATTCTGGAAAATTCTTAGAACTAGACACTTTTACAATGGATTCACTATCTTTATCATTAAGGTCCAGAATTGACATATCTTCCTCAAGATGTTCAAGAGTGGTTTTTGGCCCATGTGGATCATTCTCATAAAATTTTACATGAACTAATTCTTCCACACACTTGGTTTTCTTATTGAAAACTCTATAGGCTTTACTTGAGATAGAGTAACCTAGTAAAATTCCTTCATCACATTTGGGAGAAAATTTGTCAAGATTATCTCTAGTATTAAGGATGAATAATTTGAAACCAAAAACCCCAAAGTAATTTACCTTAAGCTTCCTATTGTTCCAATACTCATAAGGGATATTCTTAAGAACATGCCTGATCAAAACTCTATTGATTATATAACAAGATATATTTACAGCTTCAAACCAAAAATAGATTGGTAAATCATACTCATTGAAGATTGTTCTAGAAATTTCTTGAAGGGTCCTATTTCCTCTCTCTACAACTCCATTTTGTTGAGGTTTTCTAGGAGTAGAGAAATTGTGACTATAGCCATTATGTGAGAAAAAATATTCGAACTCATGATTTTCAAACTCACGGCCATGATCACTTCTCAAGGTCATGATTCTAAGTCCACTAAGATTTTCTACAGACTTGGAATATTCGATAAAATAGGAACAAGATTCACTTTTTTGACCTAGAAAGTATACCCAAGAATACCTAGAAAAGTCATCAACAAAAACATAGAGCTAGCACTTCCCATTTAAACTTGAAACTCTTGATGGTCTAAAAAAATCCATGTGAACCAACTCAAGCGGTTGAGAAGTTGACACTTCTTTCTTTGGTTTGAAATAAACATTGTGTTGTTTTCCTTTTGATAGGGATTACAAACTTTGTGAAGTGGGAATTCTAATTTAGGAAAGTATCTAACTAAAACTTTCTTAGATATCATTCTAAGAGAGTTCACATTTCAGTGTCCTAACCTTCTGTTCCATAACCATGATTCCTTATAAAAAGCATTTAATCTAGATACATTTTGCTTGGTTGAGGAATTTAGATCAACATGATATACATTTTCATTTCTACCTGCAGTGAAAACCAAATAATTTTTAGAATTGAAAACATCGCATGCATCATTCTTAAAATTAACATAAAAACCATCATCACATAACTAAGAGATGCTAAGTAAATGATACTTTATTCCATCAACAAAAAGTACTTTAGAAATTAATATTGTATCAGGGTTACCAATTTGGCCTAAGCCAATGATTTTTCCCTTTACATTGTCACCAAGAGTGACATGTCAACCAGCAACTAATTAATATTTTGATGTAAGAGTAGTATCCTATCATATGTCTTGAACATCCACTGTCTAAGCACTATAGGGTTTTACAAGAAATTTTTAAGCAAATCCCCTGCAAAACAGATTAAACATGGGGAAATTTTGGTACCCAGATTTTCTTGGGTCCAGAGAGGTTAGAAAGTAAAACTTTGGGAACCCATATTTTCTTTATAGGTTTCCTAAAATCAGAAAACATATTTTGAGATATAAATACTTTGTTTGGTCCTATAGAAAATTGTTTCTCAAATGATGGTCCAAAACTAGAACTAGTAGTGAGCTGTCCAGATTTTCGAACAAATTTGGTTTTGCTAAATTTTTTCTATATGTGTTTATATCCTAGTCCAGTTGTATATTTTGGAGCAATCTGTTTTCTTATAAACCGTGTTAGTATATCCCTACAAGTAGTTAACTTCTCAAGATCCTTTCTTAATTTCTCATTGGATAATTTTAACTCTTAATTTTCTTTTAGAATCTTGGAAAATTTCTCCTTTTCAATATCCAGATTTGGCTTGTAATTTTCATTTAAGGCATGCTGTCTTTTCAATTATTTATTTTTATCCTTGAGTTATTTAAAGGTATCTTCAAGCATCTCACAATAGTCAAATAGTTCATCTTTAGTCATATATTCATCATTATGAGAATCACTTTTATTCACAGAATAATAAGTATTAATCATAGGGGAATTAATTGTTACCTCAGATGTTTCTGTTATGAAACATAAGTTAGCATGTTTGTTCTGTTCACTGTCAGAGACTTCAGATTCACTTGATATGTATTATTAATTACTCCAAGTATATTTCATAGACTTTTTGTAGACTTTTCCCTTATCCTCATATTTTCTCTTGAATTTCATCTTGGAGAGTCTGCCTTCACATGACCTTTTCGTTTACATTCATAGCATATGATTTCACTTGTATTATCATTCCACTTCCTATCTTTCTTCCATTGTCCATTATGATCATACTTTCCTTTGAATTTTTACTTCCTAGATAATTTCTTCTTTCGGTAGAACCTTTTGAATCTTCTGGAAAATTGTTCCATCTCTTCATCACTGTCTGAATTTTATGCTTCACTTGTAGAACTGTCTACAGGTACTTGATCTTTTTCTTTGTATTTTCTCTTTGAAGAAGAAGTCTTGAATGATACCGACTTGTTACTTGGTTCTTCTTCTATTTCTTGATTCACCTTAATCAATTATTCATACATCATTATATTTCCAATTAGCCCATTTACTGCTAGCTTTGGTGAGGTAACATGATTCTCAGATTGATATAGAAGTGCCTCCCCATCTGTCAAGAAGGCATCTAAGCAGCCTCATGATTTGATCTTTGTCTTCCACTAGTTTCCCAAGCAGACTCATTGTGTTTACTCTTTGATTGAACCTGAGATAAATTTCATAGATAGGTTTATCAGGATTCATATTATATTTATCATATTTAATAGTATAGGTATTTAATCTCATTTCTTTAACATTGGTTGTTCATTCATGAGAAACAACCAAAGTATCCCAAATTTAATAAGAAGTCTTACAGAAATATATTCTATTGAATTCCACGTCATCTATATCACAATACAAGGAATCCATTTCTTTTAAAATTATTATTATAAGTACCTTTAGTCAATTGAGACCATGTATCCCTAGAAGTAGTAGGCAATGCATTTTGTTCTTCAATTGTGTCCCAGATATCAGGACCTAGGATTTCCAGATACATTTTCATTTTCATTTTGCACTGACCATAATTATTTCCATTAAAGAAAGGCATCTTGTTAGTAGCAGCACCCTCATCTCGATTGTCCATATAAAACTAAAAGTTAAAAGAACTGAAAATTTAGATATAACAGAAATTTTAAGATCTTTGAGGTGCAACTAAAATCACAGCTGAAAAGAAATTGAAAATCTTGAGAAACTGGTTTGATGGTAGGAATAAAGAACACCTATGATACCAAATGTTAGTCGGAGTGGATACTCAAGATGTGGGTGAATTGGGTTCAAATTAATATTTATGTTAAAAACATTAGACTAAAAAATCCCCAAAATTAAAACAACCTAGTTAATTAAGGCAATAGAGATATAAATGATTTATTCTTCAACAGGTTTCTCACAGGTTGATTAATCCTCAGTTGAATTAGTGAGAAAACTAATTCAACTTTTGAAACAAGTTTACTAAATTAATCACATATACACACTAACCAAAACTAACTATTTGAGTGATTATGAAAATATATTTCTATCTTTGAAAACATTAGCAATGGATAAATGCAAAATAGAGTACTTGAAAGATAAGAACAAAAATTTAAACAAGAGGTTCAATCTTAAGTCAAGACCTAATCCTCTCCACTTAGTGATCACCTGCCACCAAGAAGTTTATATAAAAACTTCATACATAGCCTCTATCGGGCAGTACAATAGTTTTCACAAACTTTCTAGATTTTTCAACCTCTACCATAGTTTTATGTAAAAAACACCCATGAAACACAAGGATTCTTGAACAGTTATGCGTGGGAAACAAGAGTAGAGAGAGTTTGATATGAAGATTTTGAGAATCCCCCAGTTTAAGAACAAGAGACAGTGTGTGTAAAACAAACACACTACTCACAAATGTAAGATACTAAACACAGTTAGAGATAAAGATGTAAGTGTATCCCACTAGAATTGGGGATGATCTCATTGATTTAAGATTCAAACAATCCAAGTGGTTTCTAACGGGTTTTTTTTGTAGAACTGGAAACATCCAATGATTCCATATCCATTTGAACCTACTTTCCTAAGGTAGGCGCTCATTAGTTGTGGACTAATGAGGCTTAGTAATTTTCATTGGTCGAGAGGATGGGAGGTCGGACTCATCACACCTTTTTGAGGGGAATTATTTTCTACTCCGAGACTCTCTTTATAGATTTAAGTTATGTTTGTGAATCCTTATTACATTACCAAGTATAAAATGAGTTTTCCTTTAGATCTGAAAATCAATGATTGATATGTAGGAAATTTAGAGAATCTTCAATATGTATTCTAGATTCTTCATTAATAGAGAATCATCTATATTTTTTAGAGATTCTTAGTCAATGGTATCATTTGATACATAAAAGTCTCTTGGTCATTATGATGACCATACTAGTTTTAAATCCACCTAGTGGGGCACTTGAAGTTTATTTTCATTCAGAAGGACATGGATTATTTCAGAGTTGGGATCGCACCCGTAGATGGGCTACCTACGTATCATTGTTTGGAGAAAGAAGCAGAACACATGTAGTTCGATTAAGGGAGTATTATGTTTATGATTGATGGCTCAAAGAAAGATTTCATAATTACTTTTACACTCTAAGCTCATGTAAGGCATGATCGGTGTGAGAAACAAGAGGTATTGGTAAAAACTAGAAAATTATGCCATGAAAGATGCAATCATAAGAAATAATGTGGGGATTATGTATGTATGACTGCCCAAACAGATGAAGATTAAGATTTACTTCATGGAAGAAATCCAGGAAGAGGGTCCATAAAGGTATATGTACTTTATGGAGATTTGGATACTCTAACTTGGGGCTTACTTCTGAAAAAGAGTCCCAAATTAGGAGGGGACTTATGATTGGGTTTTACTCTTGAGAAGGAAGCCAAAATCAAAAGTAAATTAGGACTGGTTAAGTGAAAATTAAGGGACTTGGGGCTTACTCCTAAGGAGGATGCCCATATTTGAGACTTGGGATTATTCCTGAAAAGGAGGCCCAGGTTAATGAGGACTTTGGGATTACTCCTAAGGAGGATTCCTAGATTAAGAGAATTATGGTTGGGGCTTACTCCTAAGGAGGATGCCTAGATAAATGGGGATTATTACGGGGACATACTCCTGAAAAGGAGGCCCAGGTTAAAGAGGACTTGGGGCTTACTCATAAGGAGTATGCCCATACTTGAGAATTATGGCTGGGGATTATTCCTGAAAATGAGGCCCATGTTAAGGGGTTCTCTCATCTTAAAGGATGAGGTTTAATGAATGAAATCTCAATCTTTAGTGAAATAAATATGTGTAAATCACTAGGTTTTGAGAGATATTCCATAGAATTCCTTTCAGATAATGAAGTTAATCAAGAAAAAATGACATAAATGGCTTTGAAGAATGTCTTGAAGACTGAATCTTGAATATGAGAGGTGGAATTGTATAAGAGGGGTTAAATGGGCAAGAAGGGCACCCAAAAAGGTAGGGGCACGCAAGTCCTGGTTGCATAGGTATACCTGCGCGACACATGGGTACTTGCACGATTGTTAACCAGTAGAGTAAAACTTGGGAAATACTTGACCAAAGCCTTTAGAATTATCCTGAGGTACTTCCAGAAGAGAGGCGCACAAGTTTTGGTGAAGAAGTAAGGCGCCGCGCAAGCATGTTCATTTCTCTTAAGGGTAAAAGACCTTAGGCGCGCAAGTGTTAGTGAATTCTAACATGTAGACCTTACTCCTCTTTTTTAGACCTTCCATTATAGGTAAATAATTGCCTTAGAAGTGTTCGGAAGATCTGAAGAAGAGACTTGGGAATTCAGAGCTCTATATCTGAATTTTGAAAAAATTTACCCTTCAAATGGGGGGGCCACCGGGGGTATTTATAGGCTGGAGAAGACCCCAGGAAGTTATCACTTAGGGAGCACAAGTGACTTTCACTACCAACTTCAGCGCACAAGTGTACTTGCGTGACCATTTCGGCGGGTAAGTATACTTGCGTGACAGTAAGGGAACATGCGGGTCGCATGTGCATTTGAAGCCTTGTTCATGCCTTTGTCGATTTTTGATGTTTTCTTCAGTGGCTGAATCAATTTGTGCTAAGTCATTTCCCTTTCCATTATTTTTTAAAAAAATGTGACGAAAAGGAGTGTCAACAAAAGTCCCCCCTCAGAGTTGGATCCAAAAGAAATAATGATTTGACTCTGAGGAAATCGAGAATCAAAAGGAAATTGGGGCGCGCAGGGTATGGCGCGCAAATGAGCTTCGGGCACACAGGGTCTGGCACGCAGGGGTATGGCCTTGTCTATAAATAGACGGCCCCATTTCCGTACAAAGCATCCAGATTTCAAACTTTCGAGCTCTCGCAGCGCAAGTTTCCTTCGCCACACAAGTTGCTCTGTTTTCCGATGTTTCTTTGTTTTCGCGTTGCTGTATAGGTATTTGGACTTGCACGGAGATACTTGTGTGCCAAAAACTTGCGCGACACATCCATACATGCGCTACACATCCATACTTGCGCGCCAAGTTTAGAATTGCGCACCTTAATGCCTTAGCGATTTTTTTTTCATATTACTTCACAAATTTTATGAAAATTTAACTTACATTAAGAGTTAATTATTCAATTTCTTCGCAGATTCAATGGCTCCCAGGAGAATCAGAATGGCTGATGAACTGGATAGCAAGGGGATTGATGAAATAATGAACATGGTTGGCCATTATTACTATGATATCTGTGACATAACTCTTCCATATTTGGCTAAGTACTTGAAGAAATATCATCTTAACTTCCCACAGAGCATCTATCTGCCCCTTTATGGTTATGGTCATCTACAAGGAGTCAATGTTTGAGATGCAAAGAACTATATGCCTGAGATGCATCTGTACTACTACTTTTATATTTCAGTTACGTTGTGCATTAAGATCAACAACATTGGAATGAACTTTCATATTTTTCCTACATGCCATTTCCTTACAGATATGAAAATGGAAAACCCATGGGATGAAATGTTTTCCACTGCAGGTTGGTGGAGAGAAGACAAATATGGTATTAGAACAATATCTGAAAAGAGTACTCTCTCCAAATGGCTCTTTACTTCCAATGCTTCATTCTCAAATCCATGTATCCATCTTCCAAGTCTCTTGGACAGAAACAGAGTCACTGTTTGATCAGTATAAAATTTTCTCAAACCGTACTCATGAACATTCTTTTACAGTTGTTCCAAGAAGAGCTGGTATCGCTGCATCTCTTATGGTATCCAGTTGAATGAATGAATTCCAGGTGGCTATTGATGAAGCTCAGGATGCCGTAAATTAAATGAAGAGTTATGTTGAAAGTATTTTGTAATTCATTAAAAAGAGAAGAGAATCAAGTCTGTGGATGTCCTTATAACTCTTCTGTATCAATGAAAAACACTTTCACCTTCAATCATTTGTGCACGTATTTTCCCGCTACTTGCTTTATATTATACCTAAGCCAATGGTCCTAGTAAGCATAGATTGATTTTTACTAGGATTATTATAAATAACCCTACAAACGTTGAATCTCTTAATTGCTCAATATTACCTAAATCATACAAAATGTATGTTTAGTGAGCTAGAACTTGACTTTTATTCAAATTCCCTTTGTCTTTTGTCGGTAGTTTAAAGTCATGCATGTCAGACATAAATAGGCTAATGTTTAAGGTCGAAATAGCTTTGACCGAAATGGATTAAAATTGACTTAATTCCGTGAAAATTCATCTGAAAACATATTACCACACTCAAGTATGAGGGAAAATATGTAAACTATGACTTAAGAATATTTGAATATGAGGAATGATATGAAAAAGAGCTAAAAGGAAATAGAAGAAGTAGTTCCCAATAATGAAGTTACCATTATTTAACAAACCCGTTAGGGGGTTGAATTATGCAGGGCCACCTAAGGGCATTGGCTGCATAGTCAAATAAATAGCATCTTTTGGCTGACAAGTTTGTTATGTAGAATGCTTATGCAAGGCCACCTAAGGGTGCGTGCTGCATAGTTAGGAAAAAGAACTCTCGGAAATTTACTTTCCTAGTGCTAAAAAGCCAATGAATGTTTATGGAGATTAAAATTTTCCAAAGTATAGAGTTTTCTGTATGGAAAGATATACTTGAATATAGAGAAGATATTTCCAAACAAGATTATCGAAGAACTGGATGGATATCACTCCTACGAAGGTCTGACCCAAATGTAGGGAAGGAGAATATAAACCATAGACTTGAATACTTTCAGATCATGAAAAAAGATATGGGACAAGTATCTTAAATATGACTATTTTTGCAGATCCCTTTCATTAAGTCAAATAACGACAAAAGAGGCTTTCCTCCCACGAAGGAAGTTACTAGTATTTAACAAACCCGTTAGGGGGTTGAATTATGCAGGGCCACCTAAGGGCATTGACTGCATAGGCAAATAATAGCATCTTTTGGCTGACAGATCCGTTATGTAGACTGTTTATGCAAGGCCGCCTAAGGGAATGTGCTGTATAGTCAGGCAAAAGAACTCTCATAAATTTACTTTCCTTTTGTGGTTTGAAGTTAAGAAATAGGTTATGAGGATCTAAAAATATTTAAGGTTAGGATTATGACACATAAAGATGGGTATTGTCCAATGTATGCAGATATACACAGATCAATACTAACTATAATCATGTTGTGGTTGGGTCCTGAATGGAAATGTTGGACTTCACTACGTATCCCATAAGGATGGGAATCAAGAAATATGTATTTCTTGAACTACAGTTTAACGTCATGTGGGACAAAAGGATTGGAGATCTTAGTTTAGGGTCATAGAGCTTGGACCATTATAAGAAATACACAGTGTGTGTTTTCATGGGGACTTTTTAGCCAGGGTACTGAAAGAGGAATTTGGGGTTAGGACCAAAAGACTTTTGGCTAGATTCGAGAGACACTTGAATGTTATTACGTATCCCATAAAGATGGGAATCAAGCCCACATAGTTCTAGAACTACCCACTGTACAAATTAGGTTCGTACATGTGAAGGGTGAAAGGAGACTTTAGTGCAATGATGGTTTAACACAAGATAAAAGGTTCGGGTATTTCCATGCATGCACGTAGTCTTTGAAATGAATTATGATTGAAAATCAATGTAAATAATGATTCCCTCTCAGGTGAGGGTATCAAAGAATATTGTAGTTTATTTTCATACTGGACAAAAGTGTTGTATAGTTTAACATCGTATAGCAAGGAAGATAGTGAACCAATGTAAAGATATTGATTCTAGAGGCATTTTCACAAATCAACATTGTATGAGATGGAGGTGAACCGATGTAAAGAGATTGGTTTTGGTCTTGAACCTTGGGAGGTTTCCTACATACCCAGCATAGAATGCAAGGATCAAAGTCCGCGTACTTCAATTAAAGAATAAATTAGTGTTCGAGTTGTTTTTGAGGAAAACGACCTAAAAAATAGTATTGGGACTTACACATGGTTAGTAGCCCAGAGAGAGTGTTATGTGTGAAGTTTTCTCTAAGATCACATGAGTCATACTCGGTGTGAGAAACAAGAGGTAGAAACAACCCTAACGATGCACATTTTAATGTCATGTAGGACATATAAAGGGACTATGCAGTTTAAAGTCTTGCAGTTAGGAATATTGGTGCTGCACAGTTTAGTGTCATGTAGAAGGGACAAAGTACAGTTTAATGTCCTGTAGGACGTATTAAAGGACTTTCTGTACAGTTTAGCATCATGTAGTTAGGACGATGGGGACAATACAGTTTAATTTCTTATTGGACAAAATGGGAACTGTGCAGTTTAATGTCATGCAGTGAGGACAAAAAAGTACAACATTTAATGTCATGTTGGACGTATTATGGACTTTTTCACAGTTTTACGTCATGTTGGATGAAAAAGGGACTATACAGTTTAGCGTCATGTTGGACGTAAGTTCAAATACTTTAGGATCGTATGCATGGACTGTTGGTTATGCAGTTTAACATCTTGCTGGACGTATGAGACTTATATATAGTTTAACATCATATAGCAAAGACAATGAAAGGGGACACAGTTTAATGTCATGTTGGACGAAAGTGTGAATAGTTTAAAGTCATATGCATTGACCCTGGTTGGTGTAGTTTAACGTCAAGCTGGACATAAGAGACTTCTGTATAGTTTAGTGTCATGTAGTTAGGACGTCATAGTTTAACGTCATGTGGGATGAAAGTAATACAAATATTTTAAGGACATATGTATGGACCGTTTCATTATAGTTTAACATTATATAGCAAGGACGATGAAGGGGATACAGTTTAATGTCATGTTGTCTGGACATGATGAGCAGTTTTAATGTCATGCAGGACGGTGGTGCAGTTTAAGGTCATAATGGACCGCCGATGATATATTTTGTGTTTATACAAAATACTTCTTTAGAAATATAGCATTGGTTGGAGTAGTGATGAGTTCTCCATTCATTGAGATTAAAGAATAAGCTCCATTGGAATATACCTTATGTATTGAATAAGGTCCTTCCCATTTTGGGTCATGCTTGGGAGGTTTATTTCCTGGTATCATTGGAGTTCTGAGAACTAATACCAATTCTCACTGAGTGAATGAATGAAGATAAACTTTTTTGTTGAAAGCTCGTGCTATTCGATTATGATAGACTTCCAAGTTGTGTAAAGTGCACAATATTTTCTCATCTAACTGTTCCAATTCATTAAATCGCTTTTGAGATTGATCATATGTAGATGACTGATCACAAATGGCTACTATGAGTGAGGTAAGTTGAACTTCAATGGGAAAGATAGATTTCGTTCCATATACCAGTGAATATGGAGTTGACCGCGTTGCAGTGCGGGTGGTAGTCCGATAAGCCCATAAAGCATGAAAGAGTTTATCAGGCCATGATTTCTTATCTTTATCCACCATCTTTTACAGTATATTTGAAAGAGTCTTATTAAGGGCTTCTATCTGGCCACTTGCCGCTGTATGATACCGAGATGAATGATTGGATTTGATGTTGTATTCTTGATACAACTTCTTCACCTCAGATGAACAGAAGTTGGTGCCATTGTCCGTCAATATGGTATGAGGGACACCAAATCTAGTAATGATGTTATACTTGATGAAGCTAACAATGAATTTAGAACTAACTTCCTTGAGAGGTACTACCTCTGCCCATTTGGAAAATAAATCAGTTTCATTAAGAATATACTTAAACAGCTTGGCTGTAGATGAAGGGTAAGGTCCCACCACATCCATTCCCCATGTGGAAAATGTCCACGAGTATTTAGATGTATGAAGAAACTCTGGAGGTTGATGAATAAAGTTGGCATGTACTTGGAATGAATAAAACTTCTTTGTGAAATCAATAAAATCTCATATCATTGAAGGCCAAAAGTATCCAAGCCTTCGAATCTGATCAGACAGTCTATGTCCATACTGGTGGGCACCACAGACTCCTGCATGCACTTCTTTCATGACAACCATTTTATCTTCACCATCAATGCATCTAAAGATAACTCCATCAAAACCACGTTTGTATAGAATTTTCCCTAGGTGATATGGGCTATCATAAAGAGTAAAATTGACCACACGTCGCCAGATTTGTTCTTTCTCGGCTCTATCAGGTGGAAGTGTTCCATTTTGAAGGTATTACCTGATAGGTGACATCCATCCTGTAGTATGACCATACGGTTCGGGAATGGGACTAATTTCATTAATTTCTTCTGTTCTGATGCGAACATAAGGTGAAATTGCATGACAGTGGGAAATACTGATGGTTTTCTCATCCCGATTTGGGTCTTCCAGAGCTGTGGCTATATTAGCCAGTGCATCAGCTTGAGCATTTTGTGATCTTGGGACATAAGAAAATGTTGGTTTTGAAGGGAATTCCACCATTAACTCTCTGACGTAATCATACAAAGGGATTAGTTCTTCTTTTCTGATGGCATAATCCCCATTGAATTGTTTGATTACCAGGTCTGAATCACCTTTCACCTTTATGTGATTCACTTGTGCTTGAAGTTCCAATTCCAATCATGCAATAAGAGATTGGTATTTTGCGTCATTATTGGTACCACCTTCCCACAATAAGAAGAAATAAGGTAACACTTACTTTTCTAGAGATATGATCACAATTCCTAAGACAACTTTTTTGAATTTAGGATTTTCCATTTTCCTCCCTGTTGGACTTCTAGAAGCACCATCAAAGTACATTTCCCATGTCTGAGGACTATCTTTAATAGAAAAGACTTCCTCATCAGGGAGTTCAATATCTGAAGATGTGTCTTCCACAGAAGGGTGTTCATCCACGAAATCAGCCAGATATTGGCCCTTTATTGCCTTCTGAGACACATACTGAATGTCAAATTACTGCAAAATAACTCCCCACCTTACCAGATGTCCTGTAAACATTGGACGACTAAGGATGAATTTGAGCGGGTTATTGTGAGATACCAATTGGACCTCGTGATGTTGTAGGTAGTGTCTCAACTTTTGAACCGCAAAGATTAATGCCAGGAAGCACTTATCAATCCTTGAATACCGAGTTTCTTCTTCAAGCATAGTCCGACTGAGGTAGTAGAGGCTATTTTCATTCCCATCATCATTCTTCTGATCAAGAAAGGCACCCAATGATCCCTCTAAAGCTGTCACGTAGAGGATAAGTGGTCTTCCTTCAATAGGTGGCATGAGTACCGGTGGACTCAAGAGGTATTTCTTGAGAATATCGAATGCTTCTTGACATTCTTCAGTCCACTGGTAAGTGACTCCCTTCTTTATCAATTTAGTGACGGGTAAACTTTTTCCTGCCAAATTTGCGATGAAACGCCGAATATAGGCTAAATGTCCCTGAATACCTCTCAATTATTTCAAATTTCGAGAGGTGTCATACCAAGGATTGAATTGGTATTCTCAGGATCGACTTCAATACCACGATGTCATACAACAAAGATGAGAAATTGTCCTGAGGTTACCCCAACAGCACATTTTCAGGGGTTCATCTTCAAATTATATTGTCAAAGTTTGTGGAATATGACTTCCAAATCAGCCAAGTGATTAGAGCGTTGTTTGGATTTGACCACCAAATCATCCACATAACATTCAATGAACTTACCTAAAAAGGGCTTGAAGATGCGATGAATGGCACACTGATATGTTGCACCTGCATTCTTTAATCCAAAGGGCATTACCTGGTAGCAAAACACACCCTGAGGGGCCCTGAAGGCTACAGATTCCTCATCTTCTGAGGGCCATTCGGATTTGATTATATCTGGAATATCCATCCATGAAGGAAAGTGCTTCATAGCCAGCTGGTGCATCGATTAAAAGTTCTGTAATCGGAACTGGAAAATCATCCTTAGGACAATGCCGATTAAGATCTCTGAAATCAATGAAAACTCTAATTTGTCCATTGTTATTTTTCACTGGGACAATATTAGCCAACCATTTGGGATATTGAACTTCTCTGACGAAGTTTGCTTTGATGATCTTATCCACTTCAACTTCAATTTTGGAAGCATAATTTGGGTGTGTTCTTCTCGCGGCTTGCTGAAATCCTCGATGTTCTTCTGGTAAACCCAAATGATGAGTAGAAACATCAGGATCAAGCCATAGAATCTCTATATAGTTCCATGCAAATATGTCTCGATTTTTATTTAAAAAGGAAATATACATCTCTTGTTCTTCAAGAGTCATGGTCGCACTGATTAAAGTGGGGAGGGGATCTTCTTTTGTACCCAGATTTATTTCTTTGAGTTCATCCATGGTGGTAGAGATACCCTCTTCAAATGCTGGAGGAGCATCCCTGAGATCTTCCTCTTCTTCTTCAACATGTGTTATTTCTTCTGTTTCTACTTGCATAGTGGATGATGAAGTAGAATTTCCATGATTAGAAGAAATGTTAAAATTTGAACATCTTGAAGAAGAAGCTTCCATTTCTGACCCAATTGATGATGAAGGGACTTCCTTGCGAAATAAAGAGGAGATTATGGATTGAGAATCAACATCATTGTTCACCTCCGATGTTGCTATAACTTCTTCTGGCCTGATTGGAGAAGTATAGACTTGTTGGATTTTAGCAGATGAAATGAAGACGTCGCCATTTGGGCTTTCATCACTGCTTGGTGGATTACGAATTTCTCCCATGTTGTCTGGCTCGATTGCCATCATTGACATTATGCATCTTTCCATAAGAGTATTTTGATTTGGGTCTATCTTTTCAATTTCGATGATAGGCAACACATAATCTATACTCACATGTGTAAATGGATTTACTGTAATCTTCTCCAAACCATATGGAGCATTAACTTTTGTAATCTCCCTAGTTGTGGATTTATCCTTTCCCTTCATGTGATAGAATTCCGCCTCAATGTATTAAGACTCACATGTCTTGAACGAGGCCTTATCACACTACAATGTCCCAACTTGACCATCAAAACAATATTTGAGACATTGATGGTATGATGAAGGGATAGACGCATGTTGATGTAGCCAGGGTCTTCCAAGAAATATGTTGAAGGCTGAGTCTTGATCAACAACCATGAAATCAGAATTGGATACAAGATCTCCAAACTGAGTTTTGAGTGTAACTTCGCCCAGTGGTTCTTGTTCATTTTTATGATATCCTTGTAACATCATGGTAGAATGAGATAAATTGGATTCTGTGAGGCCCAATTGACGAAGTGTACAAATGGGCATGAGGTTGACTCCTGAACCATTATCAATGAAAGCTTTTCAGACATCTACGCCATTGAACTTTCCATATAAGTACAAAGGTATAATATGTCCATGCATGAAATCATATTAATCTTCATCAGTAAAACATATTACTACATGGCACTCTTCAGGATTATTCTCTATGTGATAGACTTCAGGTGCAACAATTTCAGTTTCAAAATCCTAAGGACTTGACAAAGCCTCGATGAGTGCCTCTCGAAGATCTTTTGAAAGATTTAAAGCATCCAGAATTGATAACTTGGCTGGTACATGGGCCAGGTGTTTCAATACATCATACTTTTGATCGAAAGGTCTGTGTTTCCCAACAGGAACATGTGGTTTAGCAGGTGCCTTGGAAGTTGATGTTTTGGAAGTTGATGCATCTTATATCGGGATAGGAGTTGGAAATATTCATGGACTTGGAAGATTAGATGGATTAGGTGTATTTACCTACTGAGAATATGAAGGTGGAACCTCCAACCGATCCTCCAAAATAACTGTGCCAGGACTGAATTTTCTATTGGTGGAAGAACTTTCTTCTTCTTTCTGAGCTTGCTGAAGGGCTCTGCCACGATTTTCTGCTGCATACACAGTTCTAGCAGAGGTAGAATTAGAATAGTGGCTTATGAAATATCCATGTCTTCCCCTGTATCCCATACCCCTGGAACTTCCTCTGATTCCTCTATTAGATCTAGGGAATTTGGGCTCATCAAAATTGAAACTGCAACTGAAATATGGATCTATTAATTGAATCATATTAACAGAACTGAAAACCAACTCTTCATCCAATGAAGACTCTGCCTGATTAGCCTATTTAGGTTGTTCTGTTTGGTGGGATGGTGCCCGTGGCTTCGAAGTAGATGGCATGAAATCTTCCAGAGTCAAAGACAACTTAGGCTTTGACACATACTCATCTCATTATGATTGTTCCTCTTTCTTGGAACTATGCCATTTCTTGGAGGATTTTCCCTCTGATGAAGAGGGTTTTGCTGCGGCATTCAGGGCAGAAGTTATAATTGGTTTCTTCAATTGTGTTCTCAAAATAGCATGAGTTCGGTTGATCGTATTTCTGACCATCCAATCATCATATTTCTGTGCATTTTTTCTTTTGACTTCTTGCCACTCGCCTTCCTCCTCTGGAACTGTAGTAGTAACACATGCTACCTGAGCTGAAGAACCTTTCAGTTTGACTTGTCCCGAGTCAAACATCTTTTGCAGGAGGTCTTTGAAGACCAAACTCTCCTGGATGGGATGCCCCAACATTTGATGAAATGAGAAATAGTTGGGACGATCTTCATCTCCTTCCTTGTTTGGCCTCTTGGGCATTGACAATTGAACCAAATTATTTTCCAGAGCCGAAATGACATAACCAAGAACTTTTTTATTTCAGAAAGAGTAAACTTTACTTTTAAAATCCTAAAATTGTTTTTGTCTTTGATCTCTTTAATTATCTTGACGCAACGACCTCTACTGTTGGCGCTCGGGAGGTGTAGACCTTCGAGAAGATGAAGGTTTTGAGGTAGAAGCAGGTACAGGTTCTTGTTTAAGCATAACTATAGCAGTCTCTGGTTTACCCATTCTCATTCCTAGAGATGATGTAATTACATGAGATTTAGCCTTAGTTTGTATAAGATAATCTTCAATCAGTTGAGCGATTGATGTAAGGTCTCGAAACCCTCCTGTTTATTTCACTGGGATCAGCGGTGTGCGTAATTCATCACACAGATTTTCCACATAGATTGACAACAGTTTCTCTTGAGGGAGTTCTAATATTAGGGAATATGTTAATCCCTTCCAACGAGCAATGAAATCTGAGACCCTTTCATTATCCCTTTAACTATAGTTTTTAAGATCGAAAACTCTTGTCTTTGGCAAAGTTGATCTGAATTAAAGAAGAAATTGTTGACGGAGATCTTCCCATCTGGTAATAGACTGGGATTGCAAGCTTTTGTACCAGACCAAGGATGGTCCTTACAAGGTTCGCACGAAACATCTGAGTTTCACTACTTCTTGCTACTCTGGAGTTCCCAAAATTGGATCATAACAAGACACGTAATGCATCAAATGGTGTTCAGGGTCGCCTAATCCATTGAAAATAGGGAATACAGGGTTCCCAAAACATGCTGGGGGAGAGACTGAATCTACCCATTTAGGGTAAGATCTCTTTTCTGGTTGAACCTGTGCACTATTCCCATCCATAGTCTCTAACCGAGCTGTTAAAGACTCAATGTTATTTATTAAATTTTTAGAAACATCTGGTTGAACTTGGACCTGGGCAGGTTCGATGACTGGAGCTTGGACAGGTATGACAGCTGGTACTACAACTGATGTCAGCACTTCCAATTGTTGTTGCACTTGACCCGTAAGATTAGACCTATGAGGGTGTACTAATAGAGAGGGATATTCTTGATCCATCTCAGTAGCTGCAACAAAATACCTTGGCTGACTGACTCCAGCACGTTTACAAGGAAGACTACCCTGAAGTAGTTCTGCATTCATCCTCCTCAATTCCTTCATTTCATCCTCCTGTTGTGTAAACCATTTCTCTAGTGAGAGTGATTGGCCTTTTTTAGAGGAAGGATATGTAACATGATTCTTTCCCTTCCCCTTGTTTGATCCTTTTCGGAGAGGGGGAAGTGGGTTATTTGAAGGAACACCCAGATTTTGGGTAAATATTTGATTTCGTGTACGCACACCTTCTTCATTTGTGTCTGTGCGTACAACTTACTGAGTAGGAACCTCTTTATCTGAGACCCCTGAGTGATCCTCATCTGGTGGATCAGCAACAATGGCATTGATTACATTAATTGATGCCTAATTCTTTGCATCCCTTCTATCAGCATTTCTGTGATATTGTCTTTTTCAATTCCTCTGACGAGACATTGCCTTTTTTTGATTCGATCCCTCAGGAACTTCTTGATGAACTGTAATTTGGAGAGAATCTTCGGATCTTGTTGTTCTTATTTCCTCTTGAGGCTTCTTCCCCAATCGAGAAAATACCGACTTTCTCTGAGGAGGGGGTCGATGATTTGAAAAAGTCCCCACTCCGGTGGACTGTGGTTGTTCCTGTTGTCTTTTATCAACTCCTTGAATCCTATTTGTTGATTCCGAGGGTTGGTTTAAAAGAGTCCCCAATCCGGCAAGCTGGGGTGGCTCTTGACATGCTATGTCTGAGACTTTCTTAAAAGCTCTCCTGATCTTGTAGACCTTAGTCCCAAAATTAGCAGGATGTATCAATCGACATCCACTTTTATCACTCGGCTCCAAATACATTTGGATGATTTCTGACACTTCTGTCACTTGATGATGTGCTTGCTTCATACGAGAGGCCTGTTCAATATTCCCGTTTCCTTGATTCAGGAGTAATTCAACAAGTTTTTATTTTTATTCTTGATTTTGAGAGGAACTAGTTGAAGCCTGTTCTTGTGCAATATTTTCATTATAAAAAAAGCCAAGTATTCATGGCTGGCCATGGGAAATAACATTGCATTAGACCATTTTTGGCAGGCTTTGCTGACTGGAGAGAACAGTGAAATGTAGTGCTCCATGAACACCTCATCCTCTGACATTAATACCGTATGGGGCATTGGAAATTAACTGGAGCAACCTTCTTAGTGCACCAAGGCATGAACGTTTAAGGGCTCTCTACTACTTTTTAGCTTTTGGATATCGAGATACTGATAGATATGCCAAGTCAATTTGGCATTGTAACCCTTCTATTATCTTAACATGATTTTCATATTCATCATAAGATAATACTTTCTTTTTCAACTGACAAATAGTTTTCCATATATTGAGAAAAATATCATGAATTCCATCTTCCTTCAACTTCTCTGGAATGTCATACTGAGAGTCATCCAGAGGCCAAAACATAACTGGCACTTCACCTTTCGCCAGTTGTTTTCTGTTGTTCAACATTTCCTCTTTATCATTCAATGAAGATTCTTCTACCTGTTTTGAACAGAGTTGGTGCTTCCTTGTTTCTTCATTGGATTCAACAGGATTGGTAGAGAAATAACTGATCAAACATGAAGATACATGACTTAGGGGTGGTTCGGAGAATGAACTACACCCTGAGCTATCTTCCTATTGAGAAAGTATTTCACCTGCTAGCGATGATGCATCAAACATGGCTGGTTTTGCATTTGAAAGTGCCTCAAGATAAGAGGGCTTTCTCGGAACTACATTTTCCACTGGAGCATTTCTTGGAAATGTGCATCACTACTGCGGAGATGAATTTCGCAGCGAAATTCATCATCATGGGGAGGACCACCATGGTGGGTTACAGTAAAAGATGAGATTTCTTGCTCCTTGGTCTTCTGACCACATAGAGGGTTCCTGTGGCTCTCATCTAAAGATGAAACTTCGAGATCGACTGAATTTTCATGAAGCAAGCCTTCATGAGGAAGTTTCTATTGAAGAACTTCAGAACTAATGTTCCCACTATTGGGAAATGAGGGAGTAGAATCTTGAATTCCAACAGATAATTGTCTGAGGGCTTTAAGAACTCCAGCATTAAGCAAGGCCTTGTTACAAATTGGCTCTTGATCTCTTGACTGTGCTGGGCAGGTCTACTTCTATGACACCTTCTTACTCACCTTGGAAACCACCTGTGGACGAAAGTGGTTGCTCTGAGTAGGTGTATGTGCATGATCAGGAGAAATGGACAAGTTAGGCTGACGATCTATACTCAAATTAGGTGTATGTTCCTGACTTGGTTGTCCGTATGATATGGGGGAGTATGCCCCGCAACCCTATTGGACTGGAACAGATGTGTGTATCTGCTCCAGAGTAAACAGTTGATGTGTCACTCTACTAATATGGACAGATTTGTGTGTCTTTCCCTGAGATGTTGCTGAAGCTGTTATAATATCATGGCAAGCATCCAGAATATGAGCAGGGATTTGCTTATGCTCTTTCACCATTGATAGAATATGCTTGGTGACTTCAGCTACCAGAACGGGGATATACGTCCATTCCATGCCTGGAGTAGGTGTATGTGCATGCTCCTATCCTCCTTTTCCTATCAGTGAATCCTAAAAATACTCAAGTGTTAGGGCAGAGAGTTGAGTCTGCCTCCTGTTTTTCACCGGAGCTTTCCGACCGACTTCTCCGAATGCTACCAAGCGAGACTGTTGGTAGGTTTGATCAGTACTAGTAGGAGTATGGGTCTGCTGATTGCACTTCGCCAAAAGAGGTTGACGAGATCCATCATATGTTGTTAGACGAGCCTGCTGACTAGCTGATGACGTATAAACAAGTATATTTTCCTGCCTATAATAATCCACCGGAATTTCCTGGCGGGATTGGTGTGATTCTTCCAGATGAGTCTGCTGGATAGCGGAATTAAAATGGGCAGGTGTGTGTGCCTTCTCATTGCTTGCCACCAAGTTAGGTTGGTGGACTTCTCCGAAGATGGCAGAGATGAGAACCTGCTCATTGTTAACCGGATTTCGCCTCTGGTGATTCTTCTTGCCTTCTCAGGTTGGAGGATCCTGAGCCGAATGCCTGGAGTCGACACCCTCATCATGTTGAGGGTGCACAACTACACGAGTCTGGCGGCAATTTTTAATAGGAACCCTTAGGAAGAACTCATGTCTTCTTGAATTAAGGCCCTGAGGGGCCTGCTCATTCACCTCCCCAGAATATGGGAGTGAATGGTGATTGCGTTCTGGGGATAACGACCCGAAACGGTTGGAGACGGTGGTTAGCACCGCCTGCTTCTTGATCACCGGTCGTCATTGTCCGGACGACCGGTGTTAATTGTTCACTTGGAGGGCTTGTCGGGCATCCTCCAGAGTTGGAATTGTACCGTGTTGACGGTACTCCTTAACCAGTGTGTTTGATACCCAGCAATGAAGACGCTGAGTAGGTGATGTCATCCTCAGAGCGGATGACGATCCAGCAAGAGTAATAGCAGTGGCATTCGCATCAGCGGTATTCACAGGTGTGAACTTGAGAGTAGCCATTTCTTAGAATGCATAAAATCTTGGAAAAGAGTGCATGTTTGATATAATATACGTAATCAAGATAAATTCAGCCACTAAATCTTTTGGATGAGCACATATGTCAATGATTGTTTTTTTTGGCCCTCTCATTGAGTTTTAAATAGGGGCCTAACAAATAAATAAAACATCATTTTAATTTGGTTAAGGATTCACGTCGGGTTCACCATTTTTTTGTTTCCATCTGGAATTGGGGATGATCTCATTGATTTAAGATTCAAACATTCCAAGCGTTTTCTAATGGGTTTTTTCATAGAACTAGAAACATCCAATTATTCCATATCCATTTGAACCTACTTTCCAAAGGTAGGTGCTCATTAGTTGTGGACTAACGAGGCTTAGGAATTTTCATTGGTCGAGATGATGGGAGGTTAAACTCATCACACCTTTTTGAGGGGAATTATTGTCTACTCCGGGACTCTATTTATAGATTTAAGTTATGTTCGTGAATCCTTATTACATTACCAAGTATAAAATGAGTTTTCCTTTAGATATGAAAATCAATGATTGATATGTAGGAAATTTATAGAATCTTTTATATGTATTTGAGGTTCTTCATTGATAGAGAATCATCTGTATTTGTAAGAGATTATTAATAAATGGTATCCTTTGATATATAAAAGTATATTGGTCATTATGATGACCATACTGGTTTTAAAGCCACTCAGTGGGGGCACTTGAAGTTTATTGTCATTCAGAAGGACATGGATTATTTCAGAGTTGGGATTGCACCCGCAGATGGGCTACCTACGTATCCTTGTATGTAGAAGGAATCAGAACTCACGTAGTTTGAGTAAGGGAGTATGATGTTTATGATTGATGGCTGAAAAAAAGATGTAATAATTACTTTTACACTCTAAGCTCACGTGAGACATGCTAAGTGTGAGAAACAAGAGGTATTGGTAAAAACCAGACAATTGTGCCATGAAAGATGCAATCATAAGAAATGATGTAGGGATTATGTATGTATGACTGCCCAAATAGATAAATATTAAGATTTACATCAGGGAAGAAATCCAGGAACAAGGTCTATAAAGGTATATGCACTTTATGGAGATTTGGATACTCTAAATTAGGGCTTACTCCTGAAAAGGAGGCCCAAATTAGGAGGGGAATTATGATTGGGTTTTACTC
The DNA here is from genome assembly GCA_963277665.1 of Viscum album. Lineage (NCBI taxonomy): Eukaryota > Viridiplantae > Streptophyta > Magnoliopsida > Santalales > Viscaceae > Viscum > Viscum album. The sequence continues at coordinate 1,155,464,296 of OY728135.1, forward strand.
TTGAGAAGGAAGCCCAAATCAAAAGTAAATTAGTACTGGTTAAGAGAAAATTAAGGGACTTGGGGCTTCCTCCTAAGGAGGATGCCCATATTTGAGACTTGGGCTTATTCCTGAAAAGGAGGTCTAGGTTAATGAGGACTTGGGGCTTACTCCTAAGGAGGATGCCCAGATTAAGAGAATTATGGATGAGGATTACTCCTAAAGAGGATACCCAGATTAATGGGAATTATGACTGGGACTAACTCCTGAAAAGGAGGCCCATGTTAAAGAGGACATGGGGCTTACTCCTAAGGAGGATGCACATACTTGAGAATTATGACTGGGGATTATTCTTGAAAAGGAGGCCCAGGTTAAGGGGTTATCTCATCTTAAAGGGCTAGGTTTAATGAATGAAATCTAAATCTTTAGTGATATAAAGATGTGTAAATCACTAGGTTTTGAGAGATATTCCACAGAATTCCTTTCAGATAAGGAAGTTAATCAAGAAAACATGCCATAAATGGCTTTGAAGAATGTCTTGAAGACTGAATCTTTATTAGGAGTGGTGTAATGGTATAATAGGGGTTAAATGGGAAAGAATGGCACCCAAAAAGGCAGGGGCACACAAGTCCTGGCAGGAGCGCAGGTACTGCGTGGGTGCGCAAGTCCTGGCCGCGCAGGTATACCTGCGCACCACATGGGTACGTGCGCGATTGTTAACCAGTAGGGTAACACTTGGGCGATCATTGACCAAAGCCTTTAGAATTATCCTTAGGTACTTCCATAAGATAGGTTCACATGTTTTGGTGAAGAAGTAAGGTGGCGTGCAAGTATGTTCATTTCCCTTAAGGGTAAAACACCTTAGGCGTGAAAGTGTTAGTGAATTCTAACACTTAGATCTTACTCCTCTTGTTTAGACCTTCCATTATAGGTAAAGAATTACCTTAGAAGTGTTCGGAAGACCTGAAGAAGAGACTTGGGCATTCAGAGCTCTATATCTGAATTCTAGAAAAATTTCCCCTTCAAATGGGGGGCCCACCAGGGGTATTTATAGGCTGGAGAAGACCCCAGGTAGATATCACTTAGGGCGTGTAAGTGATTTGTGCAACCAACTTTGGCGCGCAAGTGTACTTGCATGACCATTGAGGTGCGCAAGTAGACTTGCGCGACAACAAGGGAACTTGCGCGTCGCAGGTGCATTTGAAGCCTAGTTCATGCCTTTGTCGATTTTTGATGTTTTCTTCAACGACTGAATCAATTTGTGATAAGTCATTTCCCTTTCCATTCTTTTTTATAAAATGTGATGAAAAGGAGCGTCAATAGTATGTAAAGAGTTTATAATGCTCTATGTGTTAGCAGTTCAGCTCCAGACTCCTTGGAATGAAGGAAATGAAGTTCTGGTCCTTCTCTGCAAGTTGCCTTTAAAACAGAGTGTCACAACATCTAAGTTCTGACTTCCAGGTGTAAAGATGATCAGCTTATTGGATCAGAAGCTCTTTGTAGCACAACACCACAACCTTGAAGATGTTCTTCCAAGAGATCTTTTTGAAGCTCTGAGATCTTCAGAATTAGTGCTCGAGTGTTCCTCTTCTTTCTTCGTATATTGGGTACTTTTCTTTGGATATATATATATATATATATATATTCGGCTCAGATTTTCCTTATTTAATTTAGTAGGGGTAGAAAAGAGGAACGATCCACCCTTGTGTGGTCTTCCTCGTACCTCGTACGGTTTCCCAATATGCCTGCAAATATCATTAAATAATGTCACGTGCATTAAATTTTCCAAACATGACCATTATGATAATATTAAGAAAATTACTAAAGTAATGAATAGGTTATCATAAGACTGGTAGCAGATGCCTGCCAAGCGGTGGACTTTAACAATAAGCTCTTAAATAGTAGACTTCTTCGGTAGGCTCAACAGTAGACCTTTCCAGCGGTATAATGTCTAAATAGATGACTTCACCCATGATGGAGTTTTCTTGTAGTAGACTTCCACTAACTGTAGGCTTGTCCCGCGATAGACTTGAACTAAGAACCAAATAACAGTAGACCTTCGATGGTGATTTTGACAGTAGACTTCTAACAGAATCCTTGATTAACAGTGACCTTGTCACAATAGTGACATGATACAATGAATCTTCATTTTTAAGCTTTGGTAAGTACTCCAATAATAGACTTGTAACAACGAACTTTGACAAACAGCTTCCAATAGTAACTAGAGATATTCAACGGTGACCTATAGAAACCTTCAAAAGAAGTGTTCTCAATGGTGAACTTTATCATGACAATGACTTTTAGCAACAGTGACCCATAATGGTGACCTTGAACAGAAGGATCTTACCAGTATCCTTTAACTGTGAATTTTCACTTAGGGAAATGTAAACTATATGCTGATGCAATCAAAGTCATGAGATGAAAAATATATATAGATTGCTCAGGATAGATAATATAAAGACAAATTAGAATGGATTATCAAATGAAATAATATATTATGATAAGTATTAAATGCGATTTGGGATTATCAAAATAGGTGAGTCCAACACAAAACATTTTCCAGTTGATCGATAAATGACTAAGGATTCTCAAAACCACAAGATCCAACCCCTTGATCTAAAAACAACCCCAAATAGTCAAACAAAATGTATGACTCTTGTTCGAAACATAACAAAAAATTGGAACCGCTTCCCTGGAATCAATGTGAAATCAGAGGTAAAACCTTCACAATCTTACTATGAATAGAACTGTTGGGAACATTCCTAAAATCCCAACCTTTGCCCAAACAAAAAAAGGAAACTCATAAATCAAACAACTTCAAATGAAATCCACTTCAGGTAGACTAACACCAAAGCCACACCATAATAGATCATTATTAATGGGAGGCTTGAATGTAATCCCTACCATTTGAAGCAACATGGTACTGATTTCTCACAGAAGAATTTTTGAATGAGACCCATGGTGGTTCTCCCAACCACTAAGAACTAACATGATTAAACATATATTAAAATTTCATCACATAGACAAAAATCCCCCACCACAAGGGTATGGGAGGGGAGGTACTAATTATTTCAACACTGGAACAATAATAGACAACTACCCATGAATGATCACCTCTACATGGCCATAAACAAAAGTCTTAACTGATTCACATGGGCAGTCCACAGAAGGAAACTGATCAGAAACTTGCATCCAAGGAGGAAATATCATAGACATTTCATGAGGGATAAGTCCATAATAAACTTATCAATATGATAGAATTTTTACAAATAGAGATACCATAATAGGAATATAAAATCTACCTCACCACAATAGTGGAAACAAAATCTTGGAAAAACACCCCACACGCTTAGGATTCCTGACTACACACCAAATTTTCTCTAGGGCCTTTGGATGGAGGTCTAATGTTTTAAGAATAAACTAACTAATAGTTAGGATCTTCTAATCTCTAATTGTAACTCCTTATTTTGGTGCTAGAAGAACCCACACAACACACTATATAAAAAAGAAGAAGATCAAGAAATACCAAGAAAATCACTTGCTCAATAAACACACATTTACCCAAACAAGGACTTGGAATATGCACACAACATTTTTTCACACTCCTACTAAGGAATATAATGACTAATTAAGTAGATGAAATATAGAAAACACCATCGATCACAACTTCTATAACCGATAGAATCACCACATCATGAAGGAACTTTATGTCGAGCGCAAACCGCTCTCTACTTCAGCATATGGGTGGTATATCCTTCAGGTAGGATTATTTAAATTTTTAAACTCAAGAACAAAATCCATAGGTTGTGTAACACCCCAAGCGTCCATGGTATGCTTCTCTTTCAATAATACAATAGCGTGTGTTGTACATAACTTCGAGTTCTAACACACCACAACCAATCAAACTAGCCGTTATGAATAGTAATATCCACTTTTTGAAATTGTATAAATTTTATTTTTCAAAATGGACTTAACTTTTGGATTCGGAATATAAAAATTATCTTAGGGTAAATTTTTGGTATTTTTCTGATAACTTTCATATTTTGATGAATAGTGAAAAACACTGAGATATAGTTTAAAACCGATTTTTTTAAATAATTATTTATTTTATTTAAATTTAATTTAGGTAAAAATAGATACATAATACCTATATAAGTTCAATTTAATTCATTGAAGTTATTTTAGAATAATTTTAGATATATAAAAATTTTATTGAAATTTTTACTGTCTTTTACCCACCTCCTAGGAGAATTTGCAAATTCACATAAAACATAATTTTACCGCTTCTGTGAGTGGAATTTCAAAAATCCGAGAGACATGATTAATATCAAGGAGTAAAATGTGTTTCAATAAGATAAAACTAATTTTTTGGTGAATAGTAACTTTTTACTTTTATTTACCACGGTTAAAAGTAAATAGGGTAATTATGGGTAAACATGAAATTAATATTACCCTAACACATGTCCTAATTCTATTGGATAAGTTTATCTCGACCAAAAACAACCTTAGGAATAAAATATTGTCATTTATGTCCACTTGGATTAGATTAGGACATTTATTATTATTTAATTCATAGAAGAGTTAAAAGAGTAAAATTCAATGTTTAATTACTAAAACATTTTTAACATATAGTTATACATAAGATATTTGATTGTAAATAATCATTATAAATCTAAAAATATTTACTACAACATGATATTTTATTTATAATTTTTAGACGTTAAATAATTTAATTTTTTAATGACACAATGGTGATACAGTAATTACCTAATTAATGAAATATTAAAATAATTGATATTATAAATATCCAAATAAATGTAATTTGAGACTTTTTATGAATTATAATAATTTTATAGGTCAATATGGAATGTTAGTATTTATTTAATTATGTTTTTTCTAAGTAATAATGCTGTTATGATTTTCACAAAAATCAAATATAAAATAGTGTCAAAATTGACATAAAAGAGTTTTTAAAACAAATATTATATTATTAATTTATATTAAATTCCTAAAAATATAAGGTTCATCCAAGAGACTTATATAATGATAGGTGTATAATTTATGAACCACTTGGTTTTATCTTGGATGTATATGGTATGTTTATTAACCATATAATATAAAAATACAAAGAGACATGGTAAATGTCAAACTATTTAACTAAGAGTTAAATATAGATGATAAGGTTAATTTAGTGACCCAAACCTGTCTAAAATCTATTGGTTGAAAGGATTTTGGCCCATCCCCAACGTAACCTATAAATAATCCACGTTGGAGCCATTATAATCCTAATATGAATTTATTATAAATTAATACTTTCAGTTTTTCCTAAACAGCCCATCCTCCCCCTTATAAAAGGACACCACTTCTAACCAATTCTTAACACCTTCAAAGCCTTTTGGATCAGCCAAAAACTGCCCAAATATTCTCTCAAATTCCCTCAATTCAACCTAGAGGCATTATTTTGATCATAAAGCCAACCTAAGGAGCCCTTTTGATCAAATCAAAAGGAAGAACCCTAAGAAAAGGTAATGTTTTCACCACCCTCTTTCATGTTCTTTTCTTCTTCAACTTCTTATTTATTCGTTATTTCCATTATAAAATAATAACTCCAGTATCTTCTATATACTGTGATGTTTTTATAAATATGTTACAACCATATTCCATATTCTATCAATACTTTGAATGACATTTCACCATACGTGCGTACGTACGACTTACCGTCTCCACGTCGTGGTGTAATTGTTATTCAAAACATTATTATTTGGATGGGTATGATAATGATGTGTAATTGATGTAAATAATAAATATAACATGATAATGATTATTTATATATGATATACCATCAGATTATATATTATTTTAATATCAAAAGAATGATATTGTTGCTCGTGCGTACGTACGGACTACCGGCTCCACGAACGTGATGAGATTCATTCCCCATCGTATCCATGAAAGTCTAATTATCATTTGATGATTAAAAATAATGTTTAAGGACTTGGTATAATTATGTATATGAATAATATACAACTTATGTATAACAAACACGACTTATGTAACAAAACATATAAAATAAAATGAGTGAGTTAACACCCGAAACGACAATAATACAAAAATATTATTAACAAAGCAATGTTAAAAGATCATATATGATATCATATTAATGTATATGATTATTTTATAATTTAATAAAAATTATTTCACCATTATACAGGAGGTTAATCTACCCTCAACCATGGAAAAGTAAAAGGTAAGGGTTTATTTCACAATTTCATCATTATCCGAGGTTGTTTATATGTAATTATCTACTGGGAGCTCTTTATCATCCACATCCATGTTTCTAAAAAATGTATTTCAAATCATTATTATTTTATATACTATGGGTTAAATTCATTTATACACTTGTTGTCTCTTTATAAGAAGTTTATAAAGGAATCTTTCTGTCATTTTCCTAACCAGGTCCTTTTTATCCTTTTCGACAAAATTAAGGTAAGAATGTTATTTTTTAACTTATACGGTGGGTGCAGATATTTTCCGCCGTTATAAAATTTTCAAATCTTCCCATACAATATTATAAGAATATTTTTAAAGTAAATGTTTTATTTTATGTTTATTTTAATTTTAAATGATTAAAAAAAAGAGATATTTCTTTCAAATAGTTTTGATTTCATCTATGTCAACATCCTTTGATGGATTTTAAGCTTATTTGAAGTTTATATATTATGATACAAAAATTCCATATTGTATTGAAGGTTTTGTGATATGTTTGACAGTGGATGTGTTATTTTTATACCATTCATGGTTTATGGATAATGTATTGACATTTTGAATGCTAGTTTTAATACGAATGTTTATGTTATGTTTAAACCTGTTCATATGAGGAATGAATTGGACTTAATAAGTGACGGGTGGAGCCTGCTATTTCTCCTCAATGAATCGGTAGGTCTCATGAGACAGAATAGTTTCTTGGAACAAGGCCTTGACAAATTCTTATTTGTAGTCCTGGAACAAGGCCTTGACTATGTGGTTATGATAGTCTGGAATTATGCATTCCATCATTATGAAAGTGGTTTTTATTGTATGTGATTATTAAACTAGTAGAATATCCACGTGAATAAGTAAATGGCATTATTTAATATTATTTTTGCCATATAATGCTAATGTTCAAGTTTAAAAGGCTTTTGTTTTAGTTATACATTGCCTTAAATGTTTACGCTTATTTATGAAGGCTTCTGCTATATTGTTATCCTTATTGGGAATTTGAGCTCACCCCTTTCAATGTTTTATTTTTAGCAGGATGTGAAGAAGTGTTTTATGAATCACCTGCAGGGATAGTATAGGGGGATATGACTCTGAAGACAAGATGTTGTTGTAGTTTTCACTTTATTATGTAATGTAAACTTTATGAATGTATCTAGTTATTCTAAGGCTACTAAACTAATTGGTCTTTCGATACTTGATCGTTTGTGATCATGCCAATGTTATGTAATAATGCACCGACTCTAGGTAACTATGTTCGGGGCGTTATAGTTGGTATAAGAGGATGTTTAGTACAAACCTTGGGAGATAGATTTAGATAAACTCTAATTAGAGCACATAGACCTAAGATAGACTTTAAGGATTAGTATATAAGAACTTCCTAGAATTTTGGTATTGTAGGGATTTTGTGAGTTTTCTAATAAATACATCCCTGTCTGGATACGAGCAGGTATAGGCGGCTCAAGAATAGATGTACCTAGGGGTAAAACATGAAAACACCTCTTTGAGCTAGACTCGAACGGGAACTGGTGCACGAGAACAGGCCTTGCAACACTCTTGGTTACGACACTCCCAGGGGATATTCTTAGGATAATTCTCATTTTCTTTACAAACCATTATGAAGGGTTTATGTGTATATAATTCCTCAAAGAATTTTTTTATGATGATGGATTATATCCATAAAATGTTCAATTTATGTTAAGTGGTTTACACGTATGGAATTATGTAATTTTATTCATAAACTGGTCTTGTTTATTCCATTGTTTAGAAATGTCTCCAAGTGGAAGAAATAGAAACCATATCAATGCACACACTCCATGTAGGGATTTCCCTCTTGCTAAAGATAATTATAGTAGAGCTGGTGATGCAACTGATGCTGATCAGCTAATCACTATACTGGGAAAACTCACTCAGGTTATGAATAATAACCATACCCATATGGAGCACCCTGATCTGCAGCGTGGAGGATCGGTGTTAGACCGCTTCATGATGTAACATCCACCAACATTAAATGGGAGTACAAATCCTTTAGTATATGAGCAATAGATAAGTTCCCTTGAGAAAATATTTCAGGCATTGTGGAGTAGTGAAAGGGAAAAAGTTGTCATGGCAGTTTATCACCTCACTGGAGATGCTGATCAATGGTGGTCATTGATAAAAAACACAATGGAAGATGATGAAGTATAAAATATGGAATAGAGAGAGTTCAAAGAGCTTTTCTTAGAAAAATACTTTCCTTGTGACCATCGAGCAGATATTGAAAGGCAATTTTTGAGTCTGAGACAAAAGGAGGATGGGAATGTCGCAAAGTATGAGGCTAACTTTACATGGTTAGCGAGGAATGTAGTATATTATATATGTAACCCAAGGAGAAAGATTTATCGCTTCATTTATGGGTTAAAACCATTTCTCCATCGAGCATTAATCTCACAATACTTCTCATCGTATGAAGACATTGTCTCATGTGATATCAAGACGAAAAAGGAATTCTCTAAGTATTACGAATTTAAAGAAAAGCAAGAGAAGAATAGATATTCTGATCACTATGGAAATGGAAATAAGGGGAATAAGGGAAAAGTGGAATATCAATCCTGCAGTAAATGTGGGCAGAAACATGTCGGTACTTGCTTTAAGGGAATGCGTGTCTGTTACAAGTGTGGTGAAAAAGGACACCAATCTCGTGATTACAAAGGGAAGAATAAATCTACCAATGTTCAATTCTACAATTGAAGAGATATGGGACATTATGAAAATAAATGTCCAAAGCGTCAGGGAAACTTACCGCAGAAAAGGCCAAGGGATCAGGGACAAGTTTATGCTATCACTACTACTGAGGTAGAAGCTCCGAAAGACGTGGTGGCAGGTAATTTAATGGTTTCATCAACTTTAGCCAATGCTTTATTTGATTCTGTATCATCACATTGTTTCATATCTCCCCAGTTTTCTAAGAAAATTAGATATTTCCAGTTTGATTTAACAAGGGAGTTGTCAGTCAATACTCCTAAGGGAAGCATCATTGCTACAAAGTTCTGTGGATCTGTTCCCATTAGGGCATATAAATTTTCTTTATCTGCTGATCTCATCATCATACCCATGACAGAATTTGATATAATACTCGGTATGGATTATATTTCATACCATGATGCGAAAATTTATTGTAAGAATAAGGAGGTTATGATTTTTTATGATGATGATAAAGAGTGCCTTATCTTTAGAGCAGAATAGCCACTACCTGATTCATATCTAGATCCACCCCCAGTAGCTCAACTAAATTCAATTATCGGGGTGGAGGAGAATGAAATAACTGTGGGTGAGGAAAGGAATGTTCAAATAGAGGATGTACCTATTGTGAGAGAATTTGTTGATGTGTTTTTAAAAGATTTACCTAGACATCCTCCAGAATGAGAAATTGAGTTTTCCATTGATTTAATTCCTGGATCAAGGCTCATATCGAAGACCCCTTATAGAATGGCCACTGTGGAATTAGTGGAACTAAAGAAACAACTAGAGGAATTGAGTAATAAGGGATTTATTCTCCCTGGTGTTTCTCTATGGGGAGCCCATATCCTTTTTGTTAAGAAGAAAGATGGATCTATGAGGTTATGTATCGACTAAAGGGAAATCAATGCTATAACAATAAAGAACACGTATCCCCTACCTCACATTAATGTTTCATTTGACCAACTGCATGGAGATCAATACTTTTCAAAGATTTAACTTTGATCTGGATACCATCAGTTGTGTGTGAAGAAGGAATACATTCCGAAAATATCATTTCGAACCAGGTACAGGCATTACGAGTTTAAATTAATGTCTTTTGGGCTGACTAATGCACCCTATATTTTCATGGATCAATTGAACATATGTTTCAAAGAATATCTTGATGAATTTGTAGTGGTATTTATTGATGATATCTTGGTATACTCCAAAATCTACTAAGATCATGAAAATCACTTACGCAATATATTGAAGACTCTGAGAAGACTTGAATTATATCAGAAGTTTAGCAAGTGTGAATTCTGGCTTCAAGAGATTTATTTTCTTGGCCATATTGTCTCCAAAGATGGAATCTCTATTGATCCTTCTTAGAATAATGCAATCCAAGAATGTCCAGCACTGACGAGTATAACTGAGGTACGCAGTTTTATTGGTTTAGTAGGTTATTATCGACGTTTCATCCAGAATTTCGCCCGATTACCTAACCCATTAACAAAGCTCACACATAAAGGGGTTAAATTTGTTTGGAAAAAAGAGTGTGAAGAATGTTTTGAATAAATGAATAGAAGATTAATCAATGATCCCATATTGACTCTACCATTGGGTAATGATGGGTTTATTATTTATAGTGATGCATCGAAGAAAAGACTTGGTTGTGTCCTTGTGTAGAATGATAGGGTTATTTCTTATGCATCACGACAGCTAAAAATTCATGAACAAAACTATCCTACTCATGATCTTGAGTTAGAAGCTATAATCTTCGCTTTGAATATTTGGAGACACTACCTCTATGGTGAAAAATGTGAGATTTATACTGATCACAAGAGTTTGAAGTACATTTTCTCACAGAAAGAACTCAACATGAGGCAAAGGAAATGGCTTTAACTACTCAAGGATTATGATTGCATGATACACTACCACCCGGGGAAGGAAAATAAGGTGGCATATGCTTTGAGCAGAAAGGATCATGGAGTTTTGAAAAAGATGAGAGTTGAGAGGGATCCTATTTTCAGGGATATAGTAAAGTTGGATATGGGAATAACCATAGAAGGTGAAACATCAATGATTTTTCAAAGGGTTTACAACCCATCTTTACTAGAAAGCATAAAGAGTTCTCATACTGATGATGAAGAATTTCAAAAGAAGATTAATGTTGTGAATGATGGGAGATTGAGTGACTTTGTGTATGAAGATGGAATTTTGAAATTTGGGAGGAGGCTTTGTGTTCCTGATATACCAAATCTAAAAAGGGAATTGTTGGATGATGCTCATAGTTCCAATTTCTCTATACACTATGGGAGCACCAAAATGTATAGAGATTTGAAGGAACATTTTTGGTGGGACAACACGAAGAGGGAGATTGCTGGTTTTGTGTCACGATGTATGGTTTTTCAACAATTGAAATCCAGAAGGCAACAACCTGGAGGATTCATGAAACCTATTCCCATATTTGAGTGGAAATGGGATAATATCACGAGGGACATTGTCATGGGACTACCAAAGACTTCTAGAAGGAACGATGAAATATGGTTCATTGTTGACCGTCTTACCAAGTCAGCACATTTTCTTGCTATAAGAGAAGATCTACCACTTGAACGTCTAGAAAGACTATATGTTAATGAATTTGTGAGGCTTCATGGAGTACCCCTATCGATTGTTTCCGATCGTGATCCCCATTTTACTTCAATATTCTGGAAGAGTCTTCAGAAGGCCATGGATACTAAACTTCGTTTGAGCACTACCTACCACCCTCAAACAAATGGAAAATCAGAACAGGCTATTCAAACCTTATAAGACATGTTGAGATCATGCTCACTGGACTTTTAGGGTATGTGGGATTAATATTTACCTCTGGTGGAATTTTCCTATAACAATAGCTTCCATTCGAGTATTCAGATGGCACCATATGAAGCGTTATACGGAAAGAGATGTCGCACACCAACCTCTTGGTATGATGTTGGTGAATGAAAACTTGTAGGCCCAGAACTAGTGGAGGAAACGATGGAAAAGGTGAAGGTAATCCAAAACCACATCAAAGCAGCTCAAAGTAGGCAGAAGAGCTATGCTGACAACCAAAAGAAGGATTTGGAATTTCAGGTAGGAGATAATGTTATCTTGAAGGTATCTCCATGGAAGGGAGTTATCCATTTCAGTAATAATGGTAAATTGAGTCCCAGGTATATAGGAACTTTTGAAATTGTAGAACGAATTGGGGTTGTAGCTTACCATTTGGAAAGTCCGCCAAATCTCTAACAAGTTCACGATGTGTTCCCTGTATCACTATTGAGAAAATACATGCCTAACCCAACCCATGTACTCACCTATGAGAAAGTAGAACTAGAACCCGATATGTCTTATAGAGAAGAGCCCGTCAGGATTCTTGATACCAGAGAACAAGTGTTGAGAAACCGGATGACTCATCTGGTAAAAGTTCTATGGAGAAACCATAAAATGGAAGAGGAAACGTGGGAACCTGAGAAACTTATGATGAAGAATCACCAAAATATTTTCATGCGGTAGTATTCTAGAAATTTTTAGGACGAAATTATTTGAAGGAGGATAGAATGTAACACCCCAAGCTTCCATGGTATGCTTCTCTTTGAATAATACAATAGCGTGTGTTGTACGCAACTTCAAGTTCTAACACACCACAACCAATCAAACTATCAATTATGAATAGTAATACCCAATTTTTGAAATTTTATAAATTTTATCTTTCAAAATGGACTTCATTTTTGGATTCGGAATATCGAAATTAGCTTAGGGTAAATTTTTGGTATTTTTCTGATAAATTTCATATTTTGATGAATAGTGAAAACACTGAGTTATAGTTTAAAACTGAATTTTTATTTAAATAATTATTTATTTTATTTAAATTTAATTAAGGTCAAAATAGATACATAATACCTATATAAGTTCAATGTAATTCATTGGAGTTATTTTAGAATAATTTTAGATATATAAAAAATTTATTGAACTTTTCACTGTCTTTTACCCACCTCTTAGGAGAATTTTAAAAAACACATAAAACTTAATTTTACCACTTCTGTGAGTGAAATCTCAAAAATACGAGAGACATGGTTAATATCAAGGAATAAAAGGTGGTTCAAAAAGATAAAAATATTTTTTGGTGAATAGTAACTTTTTACTTTTATTTACCACGATTATAAGTAAATAGAGTAATTAAGGGTAAAAATGATATTAATATTACCCAAACACATGTCCTAATTATATTGGACAAGTGTATCTCGACCAAAAACAACCTTAGGAATAAAATATTATCATTTAGTTCCACTATGATTAGATTAGTACATTTATTATTATTTCCTTCAAAGAAGAGTTAAAAGAGTTAAAATCAAAATTTAATTACTAAAACATTTTTAATATAGGGTTATAAATAAGATAAATTCGATTGTAAATATTAATTATAAAGCTAAAAATATTTCATACATCATGTTATTTTATTTTTAATTTCTAGACATTAAATAAGTTAATTTATTTATGACACAATGGTGATGCAGTAATTACCTAATTAATGAAATATTAAAATAATTGATATTATAAATATCCAAATAAATGTAATTTGAGACATTATATGAATTCCAATAATTTTAAAGGTTAATATGGAATGTTAGGATTGATTAAATTAATTAAATTCTAATTATTAAAGTTTTTAGAACTTAAAAAAAATCAATTATTAAATAGTGTCAAAATTGACATAAAAGAGTATTTAAAACAAATATTATATTATTAATTGATATTCAATTACTAAAAATATAAGGTTTGGAATAAAGACTTATATAATTATATGTGTATCATTAATGAACAACTTGGGGTTCTATTGGATGTATATGGTAAGCTAATTAACCATATAATATAAAAATACAAAGAGACATGGTAAATGTCAAACTATTTAACTAAGAGTTAAATATAAATGATAAGGTTAATTTAGTTACCCAAACCTGTCTAAAATCTATTGGTTGAAAGTATTTCGACCCCTCCCCACCTTATCCTTTAAATAATCCTCTTTGGAGCCATTAGAAATTGAATATGAATTTATTATAAATTAATACTTTAAATTTTTTCTAAATTGCCCCTCCTCCCCCTTATAAAAGGACACCACTTCTAACCAATTCTCCACACCTTCAAAGCCTTTTGGCTTGGCCAACACCTGTCCAAATATTATCTCAACTTCCATAACTTTAACCTATAGTAATTAGTTTGATCAGAAAGCCAACCTAAGGATCTATTTTGATCAAATAAAAAAAAAGAACCCGAAGAAGAGGTAATGTTTTCACCACCATCTTTCAAGATCCTTTCTTCTTCGACTTCTTATTTCTTTGTTATTTAAATTATAAAATAATAACTCCAATGCCTTATATATACTGTTATGTTTTTATAAATATGGTACAACCCTATTCAGTATTTCATCCATCCTTTGAATGACATGTCACCATACGTGTGTACGTACGGCTTACCGTCTCCACGTCGTGGTGTAATTGTTATTCAAAACATTATTATTTGGATGGGTATGATAATGATGTGTAATTGATTTAAATAATAAATATAACATGATAGTGATTATGTATATATGATATACCATCCAATTATATATTATTTTAATATCAAAATAATGATATTGTCGCTCGGGCGTACGTACGGACTACCGTCTCCACGAACGTGATGAGATTCATTTTCCATCATATCCATGCAAGTCTAATTCTCATTTGATGATTACAAATAATTTTTAAGGACATGGTATCATTATGTATATGAATAATATACAACCTATCCATAACAAACATGACTTATGTAACAAAACATATAAAAGAAAACGAGTGATTTGACACCCGAAACGACAATAATACAACGATATTAATAACCAAGCAATGTTAAAAGATCATATATGATATCATATTAATGTATATGATTCTTGTATAATTTTATAACAATTATTACACCATTATATAGGAGGTTAATCTACCTTCAACCAAGGAAAAGTACAAGGTAAGGGTATATTTCACAATCTCTTCATTATCTGAGGTTGTTTATACGTAGTTATCTACTGGGACCTCTTTATCATCCACATCCATGTTTCTAAAAATTGTATTTCAGATCATTATTATTTTATAGACTATGGGTTAAAGTCATTAATACCCTTGTTGAATTTTTATAAGAAGTTTATAAAGGAATCTTTCTATCGTTTTCCAAACATGTTCATTTTTATCCTTTTCGACTAAATTAATGTAAGAATGTTCTTTTTTTAACTTATACAGCGGATGCGGCTATTTTCCGCCGTTATAAAATCATCGAATCTTCCCTTAAAAGATTATAAGAATATTTTGAAAGTAAAATTTTTATTTTATGATTATTTGACTTTAAAATGATTTAAAAAAATGAGATATTTATCTCAAATAGTTTTGATTTCATCTATGTCAACATCCTTTGATGGATTTTAAGCTTATTTGAAGTTTATTTATTATGATACAAAACTTCCATATTGTATTGAAGGTTTTGGGATATGATTTACTTTGGATGTTTTATTTTTATACCATTCATGGTTTATGGATAAAGTATTGACATTTCATATGTTAGGTTTAATACAAATGTTTATGTTATGTTTAAACCTGTTCATATGAGGAATGCATTGGACTTAATAAGTTACGGGTGGAGCCCGCTATAACTCCCCGATGCATCGGTATGTCTCCCGAGACAAAATAGTGTTTTGGCACAAGGCCTTGACAAAATCGTATTTGTAGTCATGGCATAAGGCCTTGACTATGTGGTTATTATAGTCTGGCATTATGCATTACATCATTATGAAAATGGTTTTTATTGCATGTGATTATTCGACTAGTAGAATATCAATGTGAATAAGTAAATGGAATTTTGTCATTTTATTTCTACAATATTATGCTAATGTTCAAGATTAAAAGGATTTTGTTTTAGTTATACATTGCCTTAAATGTTTATGCTTATTTATGAAAGTTTCCGCTATATTGTTATCCTTTTTGGAAATCTGAGCTCACCTCTTTCAATGTTTTATTTTTCCTAGGATGTGAAGAAGTATTTTATGAATGACCTGTAGGGATAGTATAAGGGGATATGATTGTGAAGACAATATGTTATTGTAGTTTTCAATTTATGATGTAATGTAAACTTTATGAATGTATCTAGTGATTCCAAGACTACTAAACTAATCGGTCTTTCGAGACATTATCTTTTGTGATCGTGCCAATGTTATGTAATAATGCACCGAATCTGGGTAACTGGGGTCGGGGTGTTACAGGTTGATCAAAAATAAATATTTTAAATGAGGAACCACCTATATCAACACCACTAAGATTCATAAAATATCTATTGGGGTGAACACTAGGAAACAATAAAACCAAGATCTTTATAAAAATCATCTCATAAATCAAAACTCACCTCAAATAATCATTAATAACCACATCAGAATCAAGAAAAAACTTTCCAAAAATATTTTATATAAATCAACCAAAATCACTTCAAATATAAAACACCAATAATAATTTAAACTCAAAATACCTCATAATTAACACTTCCCAAATAATGGGAAAAAACCAACCAACAACCATTTTTTCAAAACATCACAACTTTCCTCTAAAAATTATTTTCAAGAAAACAACATGGTAGGTTTCACAATCACAAATTATATTCCATAGAGAATCACACTTGAAAATTCCATGAAACATTGGGTATCTAACAACCCATTCCAATACAAGAACATTGCAATCACATTTCTAATATATTTGTGCATGTGAGAACCGATGGAAACACTAAATGTCAAAAAGAACACTATGGTTCATGTATTGGGCATGTTATGTGTTTGGGCCTTCGGTTCATGTATTGCAGGTTTTTCGGGCCTTCTTCCTTGGGCCTACGGGTCATTTATGGGTTCCCCTTCAACCCTTAAAAGGGGGATTATCCATAATATAATAAAAATTTAAGGCCTTCAGGCCATTCGGGAAAATATTGCAAGGTTACCTGGAGTAAGTCGCATAGTGTTTTTCAAACCATGCATTGACTATGTGAAAAGAGGAAAGATTCCAAAACTGAACATTTAAATCCGAATCACACCAAACACAAAAGATAAACCATGAACAAAAGAATGAATCGTAGAAAAACCAATCCGTCTCATTTAGAACATTTTCACTAATTCGAAAAACCTCATTTCATCAAGAATCATTTGACTAAAAAATAATTTCTTCTTTTTTAGAATCAATTCAAAAACTATGTTACAAATAAATTTCTACTTTATAAAACAAATCATTTCAACGAACTCCATTTTTAGGTTTTAAAAATCCAATCCTATTAATCCATTTTTGTTTCATCCCAAAAATCATTTTCCAAAAATGTAGTTTTCTAGTCCTTCCTTAAAGTAATTTATGATAATCCATTTTCCACTTTCCAAAACAAAGTCATTACCACTTGTATTGTTTTAAAATTCCAATACAAGATTTTTCAAAACAATTTTCATAACCATGTAAGTCCCAAAAAAAATCACAAGGGGAAACTGGTGTTGGAGGGTGAGTTGGCTATATAGTTGGAAGTCATATGCCAATAGTTCCACCACCATAGGGAGTCATTTAGGACAATGTCCCAAGCTCTAAATGGATTGAAAGGCCATGTGAACTCACAGAGGACTCTTTACCTACTCATTTTTCATTTCCCAACACACAAAAATCCACAATAATCAAAGGAAACCTACAATACCAAACGTCCCCTGGACACATGAAGATCATAATGAGTAAGGGTTTATGATATAATTCATGTTTGTAACTCTAAAATCCAGAAAATCATAATCTATCTACCTAGACATCCAAAAATAACAATGGGTGATCTGAATTGAAAATTCCTTTAAATATTTGACCTTCTTTGATACCATTGTTTCACAAACCAACATGGGTCAACCCCGAAACAGTAACCCAAGTCGATCCATGGCATGGCCCGAGAGGCGTTCCCGATCCTCTCAGGTTGGAGAAAAGTTCCATGTGAATAATTAAGGCTAATGGGAATGGTTAAACCAAATTAAATTAATAAAATCATCTGAACAAATAAATGATCAAACCAAACTAAATACGACTTTCAATCATTATATCATTTACACTAATAATAAAAATAAAACAACCGGATAATGAAGCTACACAAGAAAAACTCAACTAAACCTGAAACCAAGACATCTCCATGTGACATTGAGGTCCACTCTCTAATAAAAATTTCAACCATCATCCAAGGAAAAGTTACTCAAGTAGAAATATGCACCAAGTCTAAAAACAAGAAGAAACTATAAGTGTGAGTATTAAAACACAGTAGGTAAGCCCAAATAAATTTATTCCCAATAAACGTACTATAAAAAAGAAACATAATCTCATGTTAGAAATAAAATTTAGAAAATTAATATTTTGTACAAACTTTTCATAAAATAAACTGCAGCCCATTTCCCTTCTTCATTTCCAGTACTAGGATTTGTTATAGATGGTGATACCATAACATTTTCAAGGGGAAAGTGATGCATGTATTTTGAAATGGCACAAGAGAGTGTAAAAATATTTTTTAAAATATTTTTTCATGAAATCATTAGATAAAAACTCATCACTATAAAAGAAAAACACAACACATGAAAAAACAATAATCATTATAGAATAAGGGAAATGGAAATAAACATACAAGTATCTCAATCATCAATGCAAGCATCAAAGTGCTAATAGAAATGGGTGAACATAGGATATCGTGAATAATCCATAAAATACTAATATATGAGACTCCATCCCCAATAGAATGCCACAAATGATGAAATAAAAAATTCCCTAAACTCTTGGCCACCCTAGCTTAGGACAGACCTCAGGGCCCAATCCCATAGTAATAAACCCTATATATCACCTACTACGTGACACCATCCAGGGAATAATCTAGCAAGTGTAGAAATCATTATTATAAAATTCTCTCACTATGAAAGGTTCCCATGTCTCGTGAATAAAGTTGGTGAGAAAACTGATGCCAACCTAGCACCCAATCACATTCACATATATGTTATATAATAATTTACACAACAAGTATCACCTCGAATCACTCCAAGGATCAACCTCTTTTATTTATAATACCTAAATGAATAATTGGGTCTCAAGGATTACACAATGAGGAAATACAACCCACTAATATAATCTAGGAAATAGAATTATATAAGAACAGTTTTCATGATAAAAATTTACCACATTCATAAAGATTCCAAACAGGCCTCAAGCTCTCTTTAAAAAAACCAAGATTTATCCAAGAACCAAATAGAATTTTTAAAAGATGTATAAATACACCATTTACCATTTCTCAATAATTTCACAAAATTACCTTTTATAAAACATAAATTTTTTTTAAATCATTCCATTTACATTAAAATTCCAAACATTCCATTTACTATCATCACATTCAAACCACATTTGAAATCCAATACACATTCCTCTTTAAAACCAAAACTACATGGGGATCCCATACATGGAACCCAAAATGTCATCTCACGTTTCATCAATATATGAAAAAACCAAACCATTCGCTTTATGTCAAAAATATCTCACAAATCCAACCATTAATTTTCTCAAACACATGGTGTGCACAAAATACCAAAAACAATGTTATTTATCACTAAACAAGGTATAAATCGCCACTTTGCACACAAAACAATTTACTCAAATATCATACGAAAATATTTAACATGGAAGGAAGGGTCAAAAATCATTAAACCAACGAATCATGAACATTAAAGAAAAGTTCAAAGGGAAACTTAACTCAAATACATGGCACATCAATGACACAAACTTCAAAACACACCACTAGGGTTCTGAGAGACAATATATATCAAGTGTAACCCTAGATTAATAAAACACCCAGTTTTACACAACCCAATATACCCAAATCAGTAATACAAGGGAACTAGGGTTATAGGAGAAAGGAAAATGGAATAAAATCAAAGGAGAAAGAGAGAGGATCCCTAACCTTTTGATCCAGGTGAAGAATCACCAAGAAGCCACCTTGAATCACTCTTGGGGGGCTTGTGGGAGCCAAAAACCACCATGGGAGGCATTTTGGGTGTAGTGTTTGAATGGGGGAGGATGAGGGAAGGAAACCCAATTAAAAAGAAGGATAAAATACCAAAATACACTTTCTTTAGCGGTTTTCACAATTAGATTACATAGTTTAAGAAATTGTGCACAAACTGTGAAATCCACAACTATCTAGTGTTGAATGGTCTACACACTTTGGTTGTAAGATTAGTTAAATAGTGTGAAAACCATGAAAACCCATGAACACATACTTCATGGGTAAACTAATCTTCTGCCTTAACTATGAAACCTAAAAAAATTCCCAAAAAATCACCCTTTTCACCATAAAACATGTCTAAGTCCGGGGGATAAACCTATGATCATACATACCCCATAAAAAGGTTCTAGTTTGAGTGTTACAAACTTATTTTCTAAGAAACCTATTCCTAATAACTTTCACGCTAACGAATAATATATCCAAACGAGAACCAAAACTCTAAAAACATAAAATATAAATCTAAACACCCGAATAATAGAAGAATGTCTAAGAGACGAATGATAAACAGGTATACAGGACGAGAAAAACTCTAGGTGTCACACATATCCACTCTGTTTGGGTTTGTACAATTTACTAGGATAGGTGCATAGATTGGGAAACTGTGCAATAATCTTTCACTCCCTCTCCTAATTCCAATTCATTGCATTTTTCACAAAAATACATCAAAGGTAAAACCCAAACAAAATATACTCAAAATAAGGGGAAAATACCTGAAATCAAGCTCGAGACATCTGTAGAAGAGGTAAATATCTTAAAAATTAAAGAAAATCCTCCAACATAAAGGATATGATACATTTGGACCTCAATATAGAGGAATATGTGAGAAAAACATTGATTATTTTGATCATGCCTCTCAATTAACAAGTGTAATATAATACATTCATGAAAAAACGCCTTTAAATATTTCCATGGAACTATTAGGGTATTGTAAGGATTAATCCCTTGGTCGAATAATATTTTTTTTCATTTTTATTAGCCTCTATGGATAAAAGTAGGCCCCTAAAAGGATTTATTCACCCATTAGTTTCAAAGTCAAGGTAGAAGTTGATAAGAAGATAAAACTGGAATTCCTGAGAGAGTATTAGTACCCTAAATGGATAGCCAACATCAACCCAGCTAAAAAGAATAAAAAATAGATAAATGTATATATAAAATTATAAGATCGCATCTAAAACTACCCAAAGGATGACTTCCCTTTTAGAGTCATTGAATTAATGATTGATGAAACATCCAATTTATATTCCATAACATTTATAAAAATTAAGCTGAGTACAACAAAAACTATAAGGAATATGAGGATGATAAGGTAATAACATTTAGGGAACTCTATGAAACTACTTTTACGAGGTAATTCCCTAAGACTTATTGAATGTTGAAGAAACAAATCAGCATTCCATGTATAAAATTTTCAATACCCTCCCAAGAATGTTGGTAAGTTATTATGTAGAAAATATAGTTTTCATATTCTACTAAAACTTATACTATCCCAATGATCTCGGAATTATTTTAATGAATATATATTCCAACCACCTGAATAAAAATCCATTGATGTTTTCAATCAGGGTCACCTCCCCAAAATTTATCGATCTTTTTTTCCAATATAGTGGAATTAAGATTGACCAAGAGAAGATCAACAACATCATCAAATTCTAACATCCAATAATTCTATGAGATTTGTGAGTATTCCACAATCTTTTGGAATATATTCAATATTTTTTCACTATATTGGTCATAAAATTTATGTCCTTCTCTAAGAAAATTAAGAAAGTAAATTACTATTAGTGAAATAAAGAATGTTAGACCACATTTGAGGACATCACATAGTACTTTTCTTGTCCTCCATCCTCGATGCCACATGTCTAAGAGAAACCTTTGGTCCTTTACACGAAAAACCTCGACTGTTCCCTTAGATCATTCCTATCCCAAAGAAACAATGAATTAAAAGAAAATATTTTTTATAAACATAGTTTTATAATGATAGAAACTATGGTTAAATATTTTCCCATTGACAAGAACTATCATTTCTTGGTCATCGTTTTCTAGAATCTGTATCACTATTTATAGTATCATGAGGAAAAAATTATCTCCCATATCATCCCACTAAAGAACATTATAAACTATCATTATGGCTGGATAATTGATGTAAAGGGTTGTTATCCTTCAGCAGTTTGATATTTTTTTCATCCCCTAGAAGGTCACCAATGGAAAAGCATTGGAATATTTATTGTATACATACCCATCCTAAGAGGAGTTACCAAGGTATGTTGATTTCTCAGACAATTCCATTTTATTTGTTGATAACTCAATGTTATGTTAAAAAATAAACCATGATGGTACCTTCATAATCCTTACTATGAGATGGATGATCAACCCCAATATCAATAGATTCAGACTTGGTGTAATATTTATAAATCCTTCATATTAAATCATATCATAATTTTTTATCCTTTCAGTTGGATACAATAAAAATGATTCTAAATATCAATCACTTATTACTACTCATGAATTTTTTTCTAGAGACCCATGTTATGTTTTTTCACATGAAAGGTGACTATGATATATTAATCATTATAATAAATCATGATTACACTATTAGAAAATTAGATCTAATCCCCTATCATGAGAAAATCTATGAATTGATAGCACAATTTTCATACGAGATAGGGTGTATCGTATCACAGGGTCCTAGAGTGGTTGGTCAGATTCCATAAAATTTTTAGTTATATCTCTTGTTAATATAGATGAGGATAACTGGAACATCAACATGGAACATCATAATGGTACTAACCTTATCATGTTTGATGAGGAATGTCATAATGTGAATAAACATATAGCTAGATATTCCCAAGATGGGAATTCATGTTACCCCATAATAGATGACGAATCTGATTGGATGAAACTTTTAACCATGTATGTCCAACAAGGAACTACGCCATCATGCTAAGAAGAGTGATTAAAATTATTACATCATTCATAAAAATTCATCCCCTTTTATTTCATGTAACGTTGACATAGTCCACTATAAGAACAACTATGATTGAGAACCATTCTATGCTTCATTTAAGGAATGTAATTTCATTATGTTTTGAATGTGCATCACATTGAGACATGTAGAGATTTTAAATAAAGATTGAAGATCACCCATCAAATATAATTAATGGTATAATTTTATCCCATCATGCTTTTTGATTGTATAGAATTCACTAATAAGTTTAATCCAAGTTAGATTAACATCATTTCAACACATTAACCCCCAATTCTTCTCCAAATATATATGTACTATTAACTCTTCGATATTTGGGTGATAAAAATCTTGAGTCCCTGCCAGATAGAGAACCCATGGAAATTCATGTTCATTATTATTCCAAAAAATATATTTGTGAATTTAATTGAATCAAATAAAATTTGGTAGGTGAAGACCTTGTTTATGATCGATTTTAGGAAATCCCACATCATTATTCGATCCAGGAGCCATCAAACTATACTCATAGAAAAAAATTACTTTAAATCAACTATATTGAAAATTATATATGAAAAAATTCAATATTTTTTCAAAAAAAAAACATTCTATTATGATGAATGAAAGAATAGAATTATTTAGGTATTAAATGAATTCCTCTCTAGGAATTTTTTTTACAATAGTGGATCTAAATAAGAATATCTAACTTGAAATTATCTTCAATAATTTTTTGGTATATTATATGAAAAATTAAAATTATACCCAAGAAACTTATTACTCAATTATATATGGAACATATGTAGTTCAATACATTCAGGTTCAACTACCACTGCCTCAGATTTCCATCAATGATTAGTTCACACTAGAAAAAAGTCTTATGTGTGGTTAGCAGAATTGCAATCCCTAATGAAAATTGGTTCCAATATCTTTGAAATTTTAAGTTCCACTAGAATAGAGTGGATCAATAATTAAATAAGAAGGTTATCCTTTTTTTAATTCATGAAAGGATAATTGGTGATATTTCCAAGTATTCCAATGATACCCAAAAGAAAACCACCAAAGAAGGATCCAAAATTTGAAGTCTATTTCACCAATCATAGTGTTTAATCAAATTTTGTTTATTCATTTATCACCATGGATGGGGAGGGTATCACATCTACAAAAAATATTAGGTTGATTATGAATTAATTTTTATAAATTCATGTTGGTTCCACACATAGTTCTAAACATATGAAATTAGTTTTCATAAGACATTAGTCCATGATTCATGACCTATAAATACATGATAATTGATCCTAGCTATCTCACTTTAAACTACACAACCCATTTAGTCCTAAAATCATTCATTTAATCTATATGAAGATTCATCCTCACATTACAATACTAAATCACATGATGAACAACCTTATCCTATAATGTTAAACTAGATTTTATTTTCCATATCCCATGAATTAAAACTAAGTGTTGTTCTGGTCCTCACCCAATAGAACAACCCTTTTGTAGTCTTGGTCTCTACCCATACCTCGTTTAGCGTTGTTCACGAACCAAACTGTCTTCGAAGAACTATACGTGGGTTGATTTCCCTTCTTAATATATGTAGTAGTGATCAGACTTTGTACCAAGGCCCATATGTGTAATTTATGTCAATTATAACTATTTATATCAAGGTTTATAATTTCAACAATACATATTAGGTTGTAGTCATAATTGTTTCTCACTAAATAACCCATTCCTTTCTTTTCTCTTATCTGTATATGATCTGTATATATGTAGAAGAATCTCTCTCTCCTTAGAACTACATGTTTTTTGGTTCATGCTCTCATGAGAAATGTAGTGATGAATGTATCTCATTTCGTAGACCCATCTATATGTCTCCCAATTTCTCTTTTTTTTTTCTCTTGATTCATTCACTAGGTATCCCTTACCTCAAGGCGATGAGATAATTATATACCTATAAAGGGATGGATAAAGGTACTCCAACATAATTAAAAACTCTACAATGTTAAAATAATCATGAAGATAAACTAGTTCCATAAATTCTATTGGATATATGTATTAAAATCAATATCTCTAATCGATTATGAGTTTAGTCTACTTCGTACAATGTGAACTTCCTCAATTTTTCCCATTGTTCGAGAAGAAAAGGTAATAAAATAATATAAAAAAATTGGTCTAGAAATGGATACCCTTAACTACGTGCATCCCTCATTATGTTGTTATTACTTACACTTGTGAATTTAGTGAACTTTGGGTTCACCTTGGACCTCATTTCTATACAAATTATATTACCCCTAAGTCTTAGTTGCATAACAATAATAGGAATCATCCTTGGTTTGAGATCAATATCATTAAACTAGAAACCTCAGTTTTTGCATCATGAACTTAAATTTGGTTCCACCACCAATGATATTTTTTATATTAACATGTGTAATTTTCAATTCTCATTAGACTTTTCACAGCCTTATTTTTTTATATAATATCTCACCCTTTGTCAAATATATATCATGTTAAACAAAATAACATTGAGGAACAAACCAGTACTTTCTATGGAATGGATCATCCTTTCACATGTCTCTCATGGGTTCAATACTACATTGAAATTGGTGAACCACATTGACATACAAAAACTTGGACTGCTATTATTGATTATTCATATTCTATGTACTTAATGTTTTAGTGATCTCAAATACCCTTCACACTTTACTAATAATATTGTTTGTATATATAATTATCAAGTTTTATTTTATTCTTATATATTCCATGGTTAATTTCTCCATGCATGATTTCTAGACGTTTTTGGATGAAATCTTCCTAATTCTATGAAATCAGCTATGTGACAGTTTTTGGATATGTTGTAAAAATGGATATGTTGATCAATTACTTACGTGAAGGAAATAACTATATTGATAAATCAGTTATGTGAAGGAAACATATAAATCAATTGTATATGTTGCATAATATCCTACATGGGTGATGCCAACATAATCATTCGCCCAAATAAAATGATTGTGTTGCGTAATTGGACATGCGAGCAATCTCATAAGTGAGTAATCAGAAACATAAATTGGTTTTTTAAAGAAATTAGTTACGTGAATCACCCATGTGGTGAAATTAAGTATCTCACTTCAATATGAAATGTGATCTTTCATGAATCACCTAAGTGAATTGAATTGCTATGTTTTTTCAATCATCTATGTCATATTGATCTACATGAGTAAAATTCATATGTAATAAAATTCGGCCTTGTGAAGTAACATCAACTACATTGAATGAGATCATCAAATCGGCAACATGGTTTTAGATCATCAATTTGGGTACCTGGATTCAATCCAATAAATTGTATACATCATGTTTCTTGTTGGAATTTATTACAATTGAATCACATGAGAGATTTTTTTAATAATTTTGTTTAATTATTAAATTATTTATTTCCTCATTGAGATAAAAATAAAATATAATAAAATCCCTGTTTTAAGAATAAATACAAGGATGATATATTTTATTTTCCTCTACTATTTCTAAGGATTTTCAAGGAGAATTCCATTCCACTAATCTCGGTTTTTCTGCAGATTCTATGCATTCAGTTGAGATAAGAATTATTGAATGAATTTTAAAAGATCATTTACAATAGTTGTGCGAACGTGAATACTTATGCATGCCAAGATAATTTCACAAGAGAATACATGAAATATAAGGATTTTTTTCTCAAACATTAAACAATGAAAATATTTTTTTCTAAACAAACGAGGAAGTAGAAGTTTCAAATCATCAGATGTGATCATTTTCAATATTTAATATTATTGGAAGTCTCTCCTTGAGATTATTAATCTTCATATTACATATATTTGAGATATTTCTTTACCTATTAGATATATCTTACAGATGTCAGATTAAATCTGAAATGCCTTCCTTTATTATCCTTCATTATAAAGGTTTTATGAAATATAACCTTTGAAGGATGTTTCTTATTAATAGTTTGTATATCTTATTTTCAAGTTCATAACAATTGTCAAAAACGTTCACTCAATCATACACTACCTATAAGAAGGAATGGAAATCCCTAAAAAATAAATAGTCTAGTTAAAATCATCACACTTGTGCATAAGAGTGGTTGTTGAATTGAAAATGGAAATTCAATTCCTAAAACTACTATATATATCTCTCCATATGTTTATTTTTATGTTTTTATATATGAAATATTTTCTACTGAAGGAAAAAGTAAAATTCAGTCATAAAAAACAGAGATAGATTTTTCCATGTGAAGAAAAATTTAGAAGACTTCAATTCACCCCTACCCTCTTGGGACCTTTTATGTTCATTATATGCAAAAATTTGGTATTATAGGTAGTGATTCTTCAATTATCAATTGTACAAAAAATTTGAATCTAAATATCTCATGAATAATGGCTACTATGAATGACAACATAAGGAATTTACATGGCAATAGAATATAATTTTTGTTATCAAAACTGATGCTATTTTAAGGAAAACATGTTTATATAAAACAAAACTCAGTTTGAAGTCTTGTCTTAAATTTGTGAAGCCTTAAGAAATTCCAACAACAGAACTAGAAACTTGGGATGTTGAAACATAAGAAAAACTATGATCTAAATTATAATGTAATGAATTTAATTATATATAGATTAGGTCTGAATGAGATCAATAGATATTCTCAATGAAAGACATCACATGAAATTCATACTATAATTTTAGCTACTTATGAATGAAAAGATTACATATAGGCTCTTAGATACAATACTACCAAACTAAATTAAGAAACTTTTATAATGATGGATGATGAACGTATTACAAAATTGAATATAATACTTATAGAAATTATGTGTAATGTTGTTGTGTTAGGGACACCTAATACTAAACCTAATCACGATATAAAATTTGTGAAAATAACACCACCAAGGTGGAGTGGTATTTCAGATACTATAAAAAAATATACATCGGAATAAGTAGTTATAATAATAGATCTTATTGTTGATATTATGATCTATTTTCTTGAAATGTATGTTGAATTTGGATTACATAATTTAGGTACGAATTAGTGTAGCACCCTGAGTTTTTATTAATATTTTTTGAATAAATTAAAATTATTTGATGGATTTCATTGCACGCTACACTAATTTAAGATTTATTTATACGGAACACCATGTTAATATTGGGTTACATGAAATGCTATTTTTCACTTGTGTTATACACGATACCAATTTTATATTGTGTTACATGTAACACCTAGTTTAAACAAAACATGATATGATATTAAAATATTATTACATATTGTGATAGTTATCACTAGTTGTAGAATCATGTGTATAAATATGATTAACTAAATTATAAAAATATTATTTTCACATGTATATTAATTGAATTCATTGTTTTCTAAATAATTAGATATTAAAATAAAACCATTTTTAAAATAAAAGAAAATCTTTCTATGGAAAACTATTTTTGTTCTAAAAAGTGTTTTTTATCAATAAATTAACTAAAAAACTATTAGTTAATTATTAAAATTAAATTTATTTCGTATATTTTCAAAAAAAAATATCATTAATATTTTATGTTTTTAAGATAAGTGATAATAATAAATCCATTTTTACATTTTAAAACTATATTTTTCTAAAAACATTTTTTGCCGCATATTTATATAGATCATTGTTTAAAATTTATTTTGAATCTTTTAGAATACTAAATTTTTAGAATAAACATTATTTTTTAAGTTATAATATGAAAATTATATTTGGGTTATTTTTTGGTATTTCTCTGTAAAAGTTCATTTTTAATGAATAGTGAAAACACTGAAGTTTAATTGAAAAAGGTCATTTCACCTAAATTATTTATAGTGCTAAAATATATTTTAATTAGGTTTCAAAGTATATTTAGTTAAATTATACATCTATTGATCCAATTTATGTTAGTAAAATATTTTTTATATTTAAATTTGTTTTAAAATCATTGTAATCATTTGATCATTTTCTATTTAAAAACCTGCTTTCTCATTATATCTGTGAGATTAGATTTAAATTCAATTATTCCATGTATATGAATGAAATTTTAAAAAATAGATTAAATATTTTGATTAATTAAAATTTATATGAACTAATATCATTAAATTAATTATTTAACAAAATGATTTGTGATAAACATTAAAATTAATTTACACAATTATGGTTAAAATGTGGATTTGTGCATTACATGTGTTTTTATTGAAATTAATTTTACACACAAAAATTAATTTTCTCTAATTAATTTTATTTTATATTTATAATATTTAGGAATAAATTATCTAATAATGTTTATTTTAATTATAGTTTTAAAGGGTAAATTACATTTGTAAAAATAAGATACATGTTACTTTGGTAAAAAGTATAAAGATAAAATTGAATAAACATTGATACTATGGAATTACATGATAAAAAAATCTTTATTTTGGGTGTTGGTGGTATTTATAAACCATATAAATCCACCCCTACATTATTTTTTAACTTTTTAGTCACTTGATGTAAGGTATACCATCCCATAGTGAATAATATTTGTGTATTTACATGAATTTCACTCCTAAATTATAAAAGGAACCCCAAATCCCCCATTATTCAATCATATAAATCCATTTGGATATACCAAACCCTTCAAATATCACATCCATACCATAATCCTGGAATCCTACATTTGGAAATAAATCCAATCAAGCATGGCTTTATCGCAAATCTAAGGAGGATACATGAAGAAGAGGCAATAACCTTAAACGAGTGTTTTTATTTTAAATATTCCTCCAATTTCTAAAATTTTATTATAGAATTATTCTATAATATCCACAAGATATTTCATATACTAAGATATTTTATATTAAAGTTACAACCTAAAATTATGCACACTTTCATCAAATGAGTTATGAAATCCTCGTTTGTGTGTACATAAGACTAACGTCTCGCGAAATGACGTCGTTCATTTTTTCATTACCACCATTCAAGTTTGGATGGATTTATGGTTTAAATATTATATTTATGATATTTATTATGAAATTATGTGTCTATAATTGTAATATCAAAAATACAGAAATGCTTCCCATTTTGTGGTAACATGATAATGTTATTCTTTTATATAGTCGAATACTGCCTCATGAGGTGATCTGATTCATTCAAGATTTACATTGAATGTAATGTGGATGGATTTAATAAAAATATGTGAAATTTATGAATGAAAAATTATAATTTAATGATTATATATATATATATATTTAATTTAATTTTCAATACAACACGAAAATGGAAACATTATTCATGCATACGTACGACCCACCATCTCAATGAACAATATGTTTCATTTTATATCACTAAATTTTATATATTAGTATAAATACATATATAATGAATATATATTATATTTATATCATATTTTACATTATAGATATTATTAAACCATGATCTGTGTAATTGGTAAAAAAAGAACAAGTCAAAAAATATATGAAAAACTACGCGGTTATTACCCAAAACATAACCTTAACAGTTAATTGTTAATAAATGGGTAAAAAAGATCATAAGGAAATAATATATTATATGATAAATTTAAGTATTATTATTTAATATATTTAATAAAATTGTGTTTATCATATTGGATGTTTTAATGATTACAACAAGATTCAATATATCTAGAATGAAATTTACATGTCACTTTTTTACTTCTATGAGATACATTCTAGGCTCACCACCTCTTTATTTTATGAGGTGTTTATACTGATTATAAATTTAATTTATGAATATTATAATATTAATTATTGGTATTTACCAATCCATTTTTATGATATTTATTTCATGGGGTTTATCAATGAAATGTTAATAAATCGATAAGGGATATTTATCTCAATTTTCCTTCCTTGAGATGTACGTTATGTTATAAACATATATTATTTTAGAAGTTGTATATATAGCTCTATTGAAATTTAATATAATGACTATAATAATATTCATGATATTTTAAGATTCATTATAATTTACTTATTTATTGGGTTAATGAATCAATTTTAAAAAAGTGGAAAAGATTTTTTGTTTCAATCTCATCCTTAATTGGGATTATTTATGATTAAGTTTCAAATGTTGAATTCTCATAATATAACTCTCTACAATTATAATTAAATTTATTCTCCAATGGTTATCCAGGATATATTAAAGTAATTTAACCATTTTGACACTCATTGGTACATAAAATTATTATTAAATTGGTTTTAAGAAAATTTGACTTTATTTCTCTCTCGAGTCATACATCTATTTTATTCAAAGGCAATGTTTACTAAAATTGAATTTTTTTTTCAATGATAATTGAAGCTTATCTTCATGGAAATTTTTATTTATTTTTTTATGATTTAATTATAGTTTTAAATGATATTCAATGCTTCTTTAATTATTTTTCAAGTCTGTATTCATATAAAATGGATTCCAAAATCCTATATGTTTTAAAAATCCCTTTTCAAAGTAGAGTGTGTATTTTCTCCAAGAGAAGTTTAAAATGATATTTCAAAATTATTTTCCATCTATGATGAAATAAATTGGTGTCACATATGCCTTACATGGGATATTATCTATGGATTCCATTCATATTCATTTTATTAATAGTTCATGTTTTGATGGAATGAAGTTTATGAAACTAATTTATATTTCACGGTTTATAACATGATAACATGATTATGAAACCCAATTCTTTTAATAGTTTATTTTTTAATGAAATTATTATGAAATCTACCTATTTTATACAGGTTATGATATAATGAATTTTTTATGATAACCATTCAATTAATTAGTTATGACATGATTAATTAATATGATCTTGTGGAACATATAAATATGGGTTTCATTATGATATGGGTAAGACCTATATTTCCATCCAATGAATTGGGGAAATATTTATATATATAAGGAGATAAGATTGGATCTAATAAATAGTGAACACAGTACAATAAGACATGACTAGAATGGGGAGTGAACCTAATGCAATAAGATATGGTTGGAACATGGAGTGAACTCGGTACAATAATACATCACTAGAATGGGGAGTGAACCTGATATAATAATATAGGTATATAACATGGTGTGAAATTGATATAATAAATAATTCTGTCCATTATAATAGTATGGGGTGTTAACCTTGTCTGTTATGATGTTATACATGAAATTGATTACATGTTAACATGGTAATGCATAAACCTAGTTACATGTTCAAAATATTATGCATGAACCAGATTACATGATAACAATGTATTATGTGGACCTATCATTCATATTCATATTTTTATTTATGGACCTAAATGAGTTTCTATAATTTTATGTGAGGGACTTATATCATGTACCTAACATAATCATTAAACTTATTTCTATTTATACATGTTCACTATGTTGTACATGTATATGTATACCAAAAATTCATGTGTTATTAAAATGTTATTCTCTCATGGACCATGTTATTTGATTCCATTTTGATTCATTTATTATGGATATCTATTTTTTATTCCATTACTCTTGTTTATGATCCATGATAGGTTGGGTATAGAATTTGTACGTTATCTACATTGTCTTTTACCCTTATTCTTATATTATTATTTCATATGATCATAGATCATAATATATTTTTTTTTCTATTAATGAGAAACTAATATCACTCTATCTTAAAATTCCTCTCCTGTGTTACAAGGAATGATTTATGTAGTGTATTTATAAAAGTATTTTAATTTCATAATATCTTGGTAAGAGTTATTGATGATATTCCAGCAAATTAGATGCTTATGTTTCATGTTTCTAAAGGAACTAAACTATTATTGTCTTTATGAATATTTTTGTGATATATAATGAATATTCATAAAAAATAATGTAATATCCATGTTTTATAAGCCTGGGTTAGGGTAGTTTCTAACAAAGGAAAGGTTTAGTTATCCTTTATAAACTAGGATGAGAAATATTTAGTGAATCCTTAAGGATATTTATAAGTATACGTATAGGTATGTATCAAAGGATAAGTCTAAGGAAAAGTTAAAGTATAGGAAAATCTTGTAGAGTTTTGGTAAAGGGAAAAGTTAGTGGATTTAAAGAAATTACATCCCAGTATAGATACAACAAGTGGATGCGCCTCTAGAACATATGTATATAGGGGTAACAACCCCGAAATACCATTTTGAGATAGACTCGATTCAGAACTAGTTCACAACAATAGGTCTTACTATACACTTGGTTTTACACTGTCGAGGGATATGGTTTAGAAATTAAAAAACTCTTTAGGAACGATCGTGATGGATTTAAATAGTAGATTACTATGTATAACCTAGTTCTAATATTTTTGGATGTTTTGATTTTCTGTAGCTATATTCGACAAAAATGTGAACATTATATTTTCCAGTGCATGTTTGATTTCCAATTGTTTTTGAGAAACTGAAAATTTTAGTTTCAAAGGGGTTTTTTGTATAGTTTTATTTTTTTAATTTATATATATATTGTTATTTATACTAATGGGAAACTTTGGTTGAGGTATTGAACATGTTTCGAAGTTATCCCATTAGTGTGGGTTTTTTGCATTTAATTGGGATGATCCAATTCACTCCTATGTTATGATGCCTAATCAGGTTTAATGGGGATAATATAAATGGATAGTTAGTTGATATACTCATGAGTAGGAGGTACCCATGGTTTTTTCTCATGGTCTATGGTTTCCCTAAGTTTTTGGAGAAGGTAAAAATTATTTTTTATTGTAGGTTGTGGGAGTGTGTAAATTCTAATATTTTTATATTTGGTTTATGAAAGACTTCTTCATTGATTAAATGTGAAATTAATTATTTTAATTTTATAAAATATTATGAGGTTGTGGGATATTTTAAAAAATCATCTGATGATTTTTTGATTTTGAAATTAATGGGGTAGAACAGATTTCATAGAGATAATATAATATATCTTATACTCAACCAAATATAAAAACCATAGAAAAAATTGTATATTGTATAAAATATGATACTTGTTAAGGAAATATATATTTATTAGATTGAGGTGGACCATATATATGTTGTTGAATTCATTAAGAAGGTGATTATATATAGTTTTTGGTTGGATCATGGAGTTTTTTATAAGACATAAAGGTATTCTTTGGATGATCTATATTTGGATTGTTCATCTTATTGACTTATCAACTATAATTTATAATTATATTCAATTATTAGACCTCATAATTTTTTTATTACCATTTAATGATTTCAAAAGGTTTGAAAGTTTTATTTATTTTATTATTGTGGTTATTCTATTAATTCATGTATTTTTTCTTATAGGTAGGGTATGTCTTTTATATGATTGAATCATAATACAATATTCTTAGGATGTTGACAAGAGGAGGGTTGGTTTTTTGAGAGATAACCAATTCCCCATATTATTATTTAGTACCTTGACATTTATTACTCTCCTTGT
Source organism: Viscum album (assembly GCA_963277665.1). Classification (NCBI taxonomy): domain Eukaryota; kingdom Viridiplantae; phylum Streptophyta; class Magnoliopsida; order Santalales; family Viscaceae; genus Viscum; species Viscum album. The sequence goes on from OY728135.1 coordinate 1,155,498,760, forward strand.
GTGATCAAGGGGATACAACTAAGGCCAGATATCAATTCAGATTGAACAAAGTGAGAGAGAGGGGTGGTGGGTTGGGTCATTCAAAGTTCCTATAAATGATATAAATTTGACTCTATTATTTAGTAGGTATAATGATAATGTGGTGACCAGAAGGATGTTTTATATTGCTGGTTACCCATGATATGTTCAAATAAAATGTGGATATAGTTGTATGAATTTTAAGGGATATAGATGTTTTTAGTTTGATTAGTTTTTTCTTTCGTTGTCATTAGTTTTATAAGCACATAAAGATTTTTCTTAATTAGATTAATTAAGTTGGTTTAGATAAGGTGATGGATATTCGAATGTTTTCTAGTGTCTGAAATAATATTATAGTTGAATAGTGATGTTCAAATATGTTTTCATGAAAACATTACAAATCATCCTGTAATGGTCATTCTTATCCCTTTATTTTATTTTTATTGATAATAGTATTTTTTCTTTCTAAAAAAATCATGAAATTGAAGAATATCTTACATTGATATTTAAGTTTCATATGTGATGATTATTATATTAATATTTCATGACATATGGGTTATTCTATAAAATAATGGTCATGATTTTATGTGTTCATGTTATTTTATATAGGAATATGATTCTGTATTGAAGAATTATATTTCACCATGAAGTCTCATATCATGTCACAATCCATTAAGTTGTGATAATTTGTGTTAAGGATATTTGTTATCGGTAAATGGATTATACTATGAAGTGATGGATTCTAAAAATATTATGGTAGTCATGATAAAATTTATTATATATATAAAGTGTGTCCGTGCTATAATGAAGAGTATCACATTAAGATTCACATAAAGAAAGAGTCAGTTTATGAGTTTTTGGTGGTACTAGATTTATAACTGCATGTGTTGCACTTTGATGAACCTCATCATACCTTGATTTGTATTATAATCCACTTTTGTGATGTTTTATTTAGGTGGATTTTTATAAAAAGTAGGTCCTACTCTAAATTTAATGTTTAAGTCCGTGAATCATGTTATGGGTGACTAAATAGGATTTATTAACTGAATTTCTTATATTCAAACACGAGAAGTTATAGATTGATGTTGATTATTAAGTTCAAGATGGAAATAAAATATTCAATGATAGTTCATGTGTATTGTAAATATATAGTATGTCTGTGTGTATAACCAAAATTATATCATGTCTTGGAGAAGTATAAGAGATATAGAAGAATAAGAAACAATTAGAGCGAGTTAAAGCTATGAATTATCATAAGATTTTAAATAGAAATATTTAGACTATGAAGATAAAAGTCTTTAATTGATATAGATGGAAATTAGAAGTACTATAGTGACATTTTGATTTATATCGTGTTTTTTTATAATTTTACATTCATATATAATTCATTATATCCCTGTTTAATAAAGTGGAAGATATTTGTAAGTATATTGAAATGTTTTTGTTTCTCAATTTTAGAGTTTGGGATCAAAGTAAATAAGTTGATTTGATATGATTTTTTTAATGAAGTTGTATATTATTCTTAATGATAAAATAACCTTGTTATTATTTATTTCTTGATTTCTATTTTTGTGTGGCGGATCATATAATAAATATTTTAATGAATTTATACACATTTGAGTTTCAATTAGAAACCCTACTTTTCGTTATCCATTTGGTGATTCATGTGGGTGATATGATAGTGGATGTCCCATCATCATTCCAAGGATGTATCCATTCATTTTTTAATGTGGAAAATCTTATATCATGTTGTTATTATATTTTTATTGGGATATGAAAATTAAATCACCTAACTCATAGATTAACATCAAAAATGGTTTAGTGTTGAAAAAGAAGTTGGTGGAAACATTTTTTTTGTCTTAATTAGTGATAAAAGTTAATTGATAAAAAAATTATAAAATGTTTTTATTCACTTATTCAACCAATTATTAGTGGATATTCATATGTTTTAACACTATAATAAGTGTTTGTTCCACTTATTATCAGTATTATAGTTTTAGGTTAACTTTAATGATATCAAGGTTGTTTATTTGAACTATAAAGTTATATTTATAAGTTATTTTTATTGCTTTCAAATTTCATTAATAAGAATCACATTAATTGATAAAATATTAAAGTATTTCCCAAATGTTATATATAAAAATATTATATAAAATAAAAAATTATTCTATACATTCTCATGTTTTGTATGTATGTACTCATTATTGTTGAGACCAGGTATTAGGGAGACTATATAGTTGGAAGAATTTATTAGGTTAAAGATGAAGAATCCCATTACTTTTAAGTTTCTATGAAAGAATAATTTGATGAAGTGAAGTTATGTAGAAGTATATATATTGGTATTTATTTTTTCTATTTATTAAAAAAATTATTAAATGAATGAGTTCCATTTAAACTCTTGTGATTAATGTTTTATCTGTTAAGGTAAAGTTTGTTTTTGAAGGTGATAAAAGTTTGGAATGTATTTGGAGTATAAGTGAGAGATTTTAGTATAATTTATTACTTTTCTGTGAAATAATCATTCCATAGAGATATTTAGTCATTCCATATGGAACTCCATGTAAGATTACATTTTAGAGGTTTAGAGTTGATATTATCATAATGTATGTAAATACATCTTGATTTATATTTTGAATATGATGATGTAAGAGACTGTGCTTCATGATATTTAATTCATAATTTAATGATAGGGAAATAATTTTATATTTTAATTGTTTTTAAAAGATGAATCATTTACACCATAAAATATCAGGGTGACATAATAAATAATTGGGATTAGTTATTGACGTGGTTAAATCAAGTGAAATAATTAGTCATGCATAAGTGTAATGTAAATAATATATCATCTTTTAGTGATCTTGTTATGAGAATTAGTCATATCTCAAGATTTCTAGTGATTAAGATTTCATACGAGAAAAATACAAAATCATTGTTTAACTGACGAGGTTATTGTTTTAGTATATGGTGGGGGACTAATTCTAAACACCATGATACAATGGGATGTTCCAGGTTTTTCATTATCACACCACAAAAATCATTTTAATAGCATGACTCTTAAAAGAATATAAAATACATATTTTTTACTAAAATAGTTATTATATAAATTTAGGATCTACTCCCTCTATATCCAACAGTACCTAGGAGGTTTAGAATGATCTGATAGCTGGAAAATAAGAAGGAATGATGGATGTGGAAATAAATCATTTTAATTTTATTTTTGAATTCATAATTTGAGTAATAGGGAGTGGAATTTATAATATGAAAGGGTGGGAAATTATATAATAATAAATGATAGAGAGTGTGTGTGAATAGTTAATTCATATAGAATAAATAAGAATAAGAATAAGGGTATGAAGAAGGGGAGGAGAAAGAATCATTACATACTATTGAATGAAGTTTATCTCTTAGTAAGACTCTTCATTGATTAACTTTTAGATTTCTTACCATTTTTTTATTAAGATAACATTAAAAATGTCCAAATACTCATTGTTTATCAGGAGTTCAATGATAATATTTCATCTTTGAATACAATATATTGAATCTAGTGAATCATGTAATCATTGTTTATTCAAGATAATCCTAAATATAATGTAACTCCTTTTTGGAAGTGATATTTATAAAATTTTGTTTATATTTTAATGTTTGTACCTTGGAGTTTATAAAGTTTGTGTGAAATTGTATTTTATAAGCATTAATATGTTGCCAAGTTATTTTATAGAAAAATATAACATTATGTGAGTTTATTGATTCCCCCTTCTCAATTAATTTCCACTTTACTTTTGGTACCTTTTGAAATATTATAATTGTTGGTTTTACTTTAGACATGTAAGGTGCACTAATGACTTAAACTAATATGATATATATATTGATTGATAGTTATTCATATAATGTTGTATTATCTAAACATTTATATAATGTGTTTATAAACTTTAGGGGGATCAAGGTATCAAAAAGAAATTTTAAGAAGCTTTAAAATATTTTGGAATGGAATGTAATAGTGAAGGAGGCCAAAATTTAAATATAGAATAATTAATATAATAATATTAATGTGCTTGTAGTGGAATTTAATAATGATTTATCAAGAATATTAATTAAGATTATGATCATATCAATGGTTTAGGAGAAAATCTAAAGTATTCCATGATAGTCAATAAGATATTTTCTATATTGATGGGTAGGTTTGATTCCAAAGTTTCTACTCTTAAAGATCATGGTTTATATATATTTATAATTGATGACTTGGATAGTGATTTTCTGGTGTATAAAATGTGTATATATACTTATTTTAAAAAAGATATGTAAAAGTGAGAAATAAATATACTTTAAATATCTAAAGAATGAAAATTAGTCTAAGATGGTCAAGGAAGAAAGTGAATATCCATATTTGAATAAAGACAATTATGTAAAGTTTGAAATAATCATGATTCTTATCTCATGAAATGTTTGAAAAATAAAATATAGATTCCATGGTAATATTACTTCGAAGTGTTTTAGTTATATATATTATAAATTTTTCTATAATTTATCTAATTTTAATGGATAAAGAAAGTGGGCAAGATGATATTTCATTAAGGGATATCTCTAATAATAATTATGTTAAATTATGAAAGAATAAGTTAAATTTAAAGGGAATGAAAAAAATGGATTTTCTATTTTTTAAAAGGTTTTTCATGATCCATAAAGAATATTGGGATGATAATAAATATAAAGGTGATTCAAAACATTGAAAGCAAGGAATGAATTTGTTGAATGGAAAGGTAAATGAACAATAGTACTCTAGTGTAGAAGATGATGAAGGAAACAGAATGGAATTCATGTAGAAGTGATATATTATAAAAATTATCATTAATATATTTAGATTGGATAAGGATAATAATAATTTAGGTAAGGTACCTCTTGTTCCAAATGAGGTTGAAAAGTCATTGGGGAAAAAGAGAGGTTTAATAGACAAAAAAGTAGATATTTTAAGTGTCTTGAATTTTAAAGAAAAGAATTTAAATAATACACCAATGGAGAAAATTAAAGTAAAATAAAGATCGTGTTTATTATTTGGAAATGGTGATAGAGTATAAATATTAGTTAAATAAAATTAAGTTTAATTTATGGAAAATATGGTCATGAAATTAATTAATGTTCAATGAGAAGACAAAAATATAGTAACGTATCCATAGGTATTTCTGATCATAAAAACCTTTAAAATATTATCTTATAGATTCAAAAATATATAAATATGATGTGAATAATATTGAAATTATATAGAAATGATAAAAGGAAGAGAAATATATCTTAATAAATTAAATTCTCAGTTTCTAAAAAAATTGAAGTGGAAACTTTAATGTAAACATTTCTAGAAATGAAAATAGATATAAATAAAAAATTAATCCCTGAATAAGGAAAACTATGTCAGGGGCACAAAAAAAGTATTGTTGGAAAATTAATTTGAAATTATTGGTCAAAAGGAAAATGATTGGAAGTGTCATGATATATACGATGATCTGTTTTCATTAGAAGATTCTCATTTTTTTACTGTAGGAATTATGGTGGCTTATTTCATATGATATTGAATATTTGGTTTAATAATATTAAATTAAATAATTTTATATGTTTTATATGGTATGAATAAAGGGAGAGTGCGCCCACTCAAAAATAAATGATTTAGGAAACATATGAAAATTTAGGTATACAAATGAAAATTCAATTTAATGTTTTAATATAAGTATGTGGAAGATGATATAAACATGGTTACATGGATATGGAATAAATAAACACTTTAATATTTTAATTTTGTTTAAAAACGTTTAACTAGCTTATAATAAAAATATAGAAATCTGTTTTAGAGGATGTTTCTTTGATAAAATCTCTTAAAATATCTCATATAAATCTATAAAACCAGATCATCAAATATTATATGTGATATCATATTTCATAAAGACATTTAAAAGTGAAGATAATTATTAAAAAAATTGTAAATCAAATAGATTAAAAAATTAAATTAGTTTAGTTGATGATAACTGATGAATATAAGTTGAAACCATAGTGTTCTATCAAATCTTGTTGTTTTAAACAATAATATCTCTATTTTTTCCACCCGTGTGATTAAGGAAATGCTGTGAATTTTTGGAATGATAGATTTGCGGTGATTATATTTGAGGATTATTATGTTATAAATTGATAATAGATAACAAATAAAAATATATTTCATGTAGGAGATATTAAAAAAAATAATTTCACTTTTGTATTAATGATGATAATGAGTTAAGGCATTGATGGGTTGGTTACATTGTCAAAAAGGACATGAATTAGTTTACTCGAGGAGAAAATCTTTGTGATGTATCATTGATAATTAGTGAGAAGAAATGGGAAATGACTATATGAAAAAAAGTGATGTTTTTATATTTACCAAATTTAAAAGTGTAGATCTATACAACTCATTCATTTTAATTTTTTCATTAAGATATATGTTTACTGGTGAGTAATCAATCAATGTATATTAATAAATAATTTATTTCATTCCTTAAAATTTTTAATTGGATCACATGTTTCATGTTCATGAAGTATAGATCTGAAGGAGTGAAAAATATATGAGTTTTAAGAGTAGTTAAGAAAATGAATGAGGTTATTACTTCAAGTGGGTCCACTTAGATAATGGATCAAAATATAGAAGTTTAATATTGATGGTGTTTTTATAGAATCATGGGAGTATTCATAAATATATTACATTTTATAACCAATAATAATTTTTTACTAAAATAACGTATCAATGTTTGATTGATATTTCTTGAATAATGTTGGTGGTTTTGGAAAAGTGTAAAATGTTGATATGGTATATGTCTGGGAGTTAATTAACCTTTTCTAGAAATTTTATCGAATAAAATAATATTGTTATCTATCAATGTTATTAAAAAGACCTTGACCCCAAAAACCCATATATGGTGTTTTAATTATCACATTAGTATAAGATAAAAGGGATCACACCCTATAGAATTAATATATTATTATATCTTGGAAAACTAGATACATACATTATTCCACATTACATTGTAAATTAAAAAAATAACATGAATGATATTATTTCATTCTTTAAAATCATTCAATGATTCCTTCATCATATCCTGGAGAAATAAAAATAACAAAAGGGTGACCTAATACTCTTTGTAAGGGTTACATACAATCAATTTTATCATGATTAAATAGGGAATAATTAATATTATACAATGGATAATAAAAATTAATTACATTCAATCAATAAATTGATTTCAATGTACATACATGGATATTATCAGCATAGTAGTAACATGAATAATGAAAAATGAAATTATAATAATAAATACAAAAATATGGCTATTTATGATCCACCATCAAGGTCTCTGAAAAGATATATTAGATCTTACCATCAAGGACCTATCTATGAAATTTTAGTTAAATGTGTATGTATACAAAATTTTCCAAAATATTATGACAAGATCTTACAGCATTGGGATACATATCATGGCAACTTGTGTTGTCTCATGCGACATGAGATGTATAAAGCGGGTATCTATAACCAATACCAACCCTTCACATTCACATATAATGAATTCATCATATATATAATGATTAATAAAATTAATTTTCAATATTATTTATAAGTCAACTATTATCCTTTTTGAATTGAGAATAAATAACCTCAATATTTCCCAAGTAAATGAAATTACTTTCATAATAAAAATGATTCAATGGATATTTTATATAGATATGGTATATGGTTAAGACAAAATCTATGTAGTGGAAATAATTCCATACAAATCCATGTTACCCAAAATATGTATATGGTGGAGAAAATATTGTCCAGTTAAATGATTTAGAGTGGTAGGAAATGTCGTGATGAGAAATTTAATGGCCACAAAACCATAAAATAGTATTGGTTGAAATAATACCATCAATTTAGTAGAAATAAATGGTTTTCTAATTGAAACCTAGTCTTTCAAAAAAAGAAAATAAAATCGAATAATAACATTTAAAAAAACTTCTTTGTAACATTATTTATAAATGATGTTATATTTTACATTCATAAAATCATTTCATTCCTTTATTTAAATAAACACCTTTTAATTTGATAAAATTTAAATTCAATTTCCAAATATATTTATAATGTAAATTTATTTAAAAATAACCATATAATATTATATAGTGGGATTAAATGAATATAATTGAAATGAGGGTGAGAACAACCATTCATTCCTTATACGTTAAATAAAACATTATTTTCCAACTTTTATAAAAAGACAAATGTGAGTCATGTGTAAAGCATTCGAAAGTTTCCATTTATTAATTTTTCAATAAAGTAAAATGTATCTAACAAATACATTGAAAATAATTGGATAATTGTAAAATAAAATTGAAAAAATTATAAATAACATGGATATACGTGTGAAATATTCCTAAACAAAATGAAAAATAATTATTGTTTTCCTTAAAAACATTTCCTTAGAAAATTGAAGTAATAATGAGATTAAAAGAAAATGAAAGCATATAAACCCAAAAACTAACTAGCTTATAATAAATTTTTGGAGGTTTAATATAAATATATTATAACATTACCCAAAATAAACCAATCCAAATAATAATGATATTGTGAAATAAAACCTTACTCAAAGTCTAACTTTCTTAATATACACTCTTACAGTCTTCTATAATAAACATGTATTTATTTTAAATCAATAAAAGGAATATATTCATACTTTTCATAAAATTTATAATTCACTTACGTCATCTATTAAAAAATTAATAAAGAATTATTCCTTAAAATAATATTTCAGGTGAAAATAGGTTTTTTTTTCTCATCCCTGCTTTGGTTTGATGATTCTGGTCCATATGGTAGTCAGTATATACGCACAAATGTTATTTCCACTTTTAGATAGATGGAAAGTAAGAATGATAAATTATATTTTCCATATATATAATCATTATACCATCATATATATCATATATATTAATTAAAATTCTCTTTATTACCATCAATGAAAATTGGAAATCGAAAAACAATGATTTATGGTGCTGGTAGTCCCCATATATACATAAGCGATGATTTTATTTTACATCAGATGAAAAAAAAAGATATTAATAAGTATTGATACATCAACATAACAACATATTTGTATAAAAATACATCAATTATATTATATCAGTATAGTTTGGAAATAATTGAAGGAGGTTGAAGAACATATAGGATGAGTGAACTCAGTTAAGAGTTATTCCTTTTCTTTGGAATCAAGCATTGGATTAGCCATAAGCCTCCATAATATGGACTTATGGTAATTATAGTAACTGTAATATGTGGGTAATAAAGCTAGAAAATTAATTTTTAGGGATTATTCAAACAATTTGGATAAATTTGTTTTGAATAAGAGTGTAAAGGATATTCCATTTTATAAGAGATGTCAGTGTAATCCTTGTAAATACTTGAAAAAATTATATATGATATGTGTCTAATTCATGTAAAATTATTCCAAAATACCAAATATTATGATATAGATATGATAAAATCCATATATAATCATAAAATTATTTTTAGAGATGTCTAAGTGTAATTTAAAAAATTATCTTTTGGTTTATCCACCTCATAAATGTTTTCTAGCAACCTATATGTTGATGAAGACAGTGGATTCCGGTGGTGGTGACATCATCTTGTGGTGGTGAAAAAATTTATTATGGATAAAATGAGGTAAAATAGAATCATAAAATTTTTTTTTGGTAGAATAGTCTGTGGTTATTGAAATTGAGTGAGAGATAAAAATAGGGGCACACTCTCGCGGGGAGACATAATTTCTTAGGACCAGCCATTCGCCAGATTATTAATGGGCCTTAGGGGTAGTTTTTAGGACATTATGGCCATATTACATGGGTATGTGCTATTGTGATTATTTTTGATGTAATGGGTTTCCCTATACACATAATTTAATATGTATTTCCTTTTTTTTATAAAACCAAATGAGGATTTCACTCTGACATTATTAAATGTCATTTATGGTCATTATCAGTACTATTAACATATCTTGGCTTCAAATACATCAATATATAAATATAATATTAATATAAACTCTTTCTCCATCACATATATATTTATATATATATATATATTATACTATAATTTAGTCGGTAACCACAATTCATCCAAAATATATTACTTAAAATGTTTTTATTATCATTTATTTTATTTTTCTACTCTTTGGACAAACATTGTGTCGACATTTCCTTAGAGTTCAAGAAAAATTTATTGCATCTAATAAATAAAACTAATTTAATATAAGAAATTAATATATTAATAATAAAAATAATGATTTATATATGTTCCTATCTTATTTTTGTCCCTGTGAAATCATATTAGAGACATAAAAATAATGTGAGTGACATTTTAAAATTTTTCTTATCTTAAAAAAATATAAATCACATAATCAATGTCATGTGGCATAAAAATGAAATATTTTAAAATTTAGGATGGTTATAGTAAAAATAATCTCATCCAATGAATTTAATTCATGTGTTGGCTTGATTTTATGACCTTATCCCACAATTGTAACCATAATTAACATGTTTTCCTAATTATTGTGGTGATAAACCTTTATCACAGTTCCAATTCATTATCAATAAAAATGAAGTTATAATACTTAAAATAATTTAATATCTTAATCATAAGTATGAAATAAATTATTCAAGATCCAAGTTTATAAGATTTTTTGAAATTTATTTTAAAATATGAATGAAAAATGTATCAAAAATAGTTTCATGAAAAATGTGTTTTAACAAAAAATATGAACTTACACCAAAATCAAAAATAAATTTCACTCATATAGTGTTAATTAGATTTTTTTTAATATAATGGATTTTAAAATAATTTATAACAAATTCCAAAATGGCATGATACATTAAAATAATATAAATAAATAAAATACATTTAATTTTGGAAAATATCTTCATTATTCACTATTCAGTCAAAAATATTTATTTGCTGAGAAATATAAAATATTAAAAATAAGAATATCATGAAATTATTATTTAAAAAGTTATATTCAATTTATTAAATACGATTCATAGATGTATCAGAAATTAATTATAATTACCAATGTAAAAAATCACTCTGAACTATTTTTATAAGGAATGTATTTTTTAAAGAATAAAATGACTTCATTTTTTATCTTTTCCTAGTAACAACAATTAAATTAATAATAAATTTAATGATTTAATTCATTATTTGTATTATATAAAACGTCCATAACATATATTTTTATAATGTGGTTATTTTTATTTGTACCCGCCAACCCAACATCTTGGTTATAACAGTCATCATTAAATATTATTATTTAATGATTTTTAATGTATGAGTTTTGAGCGTTGTATTATATTTAATATAGTTTTCATTAAAAAGAAAATATAAACTAATATCCCATGGTATTACACTCTCCCTCCAAATAGAAATTGAATCCTACCAATTTTAATTATTCAATCATAAACTGAATATACCATAACATGGTAACAAAATCGGATAAATATTTTATTATAAACATTAATTTCAAGTTTACTATCAGAAAACATATTATAATTTTACCTCAATAAGAATCATACATTAAAATTACTTTCTAACAATTTTCCATGGTAGTTCAGTGTTTGTTTCAACATAAGACTTGATAAATTTATATTCATTTTTCTTATGTTTGAGAAATTACACTACTATTTGGAAATACAATATTACATACATGATTTATTCCTATTATATAAGAATAAATTCATCCTTTAATGTGAATCATCCTAATTATGGGGACTTTTTGTTCCATTAATGCCTAAAATTAGCATTTGATCTTCTATAAGACCCATTAAATTATGAAAATTTGTCCTCCTATCTAAAACTGTAATGGTTATAATAAGATAAAATAATAACCAATATGAATAAAACTTCATAAAATTTATTATTGAATATTTTAATAGCAAAAAAATGATAAATTATAACTCCTAAAATATTAATGATTAAATTAATATCCAAAAAATATGAAATTTTTGATAAATTTTTCACCCAAAATAATTTCACTTTTTATCCCCAAATTATCAATATCGGTCAAATATGTGTACAGACTAATTGCATTATCTAAAATATATTTTTCCCAAATAAACTATAAAAAAATAAAAATGAAGGATCCCATTTTCAAATAAAAAATAACTTCAAATGTTTTTGATAAAATACTTGATAAAAAACTCACAAAATATCACATTTTTATAAGAAAACATTTTCAAGGTGATTGATAAAATTCAACATATGTTTCTAAAATTCAAATTTTCTAAATTTACCCTTTGACTGAATATTATTAGAACATTCTCGTATTTTTTAACAAAATCCTAATATGATATGAAAATTGATGAATACCACCACAATATAGTCATATATTCTCTTTTTCAACCTTAATTACATAGAATTTAAATCATTAAAAGATTTATTAATCTATGATGGATATTCATTGATTTAATTTTTTTATAATGATAAATATACATTCCATACATGGTGGAATTATTTAGAAGACATGAAACATCATGAAATCAACATTCACACTAATTAAATTTCTTATATAACAAATTTTTTTCTAAAAGTTTTACTGATGATTATCAATTGATTCTAATTATATTCATTACACATAGTGTATCTCAAGATATAATCAATAAATACCAAAACATCATATTCAAGATAATCCTTAATTCATAGTGACTTGGTTTTCATAATGAACCATATTATTACATATAAATAATTAAAAATTAATAGATTATTTCCCTCCCATGAAATTTTATTATAATGACATTTTTCTCCACAATTGTGACAAAATAACATTCACTTAAATAATTTACCCATGAGATTGTTTTCCTATTATTTACATTTGGTATGTTGAATATTTTTCCTTCCATCATATTTTCACCCGAAATATTGAAGATTATTTATGTTTATATGGGATTTATTGTTGTATATTTCATCAATATTGTGTAATTTTTTTGTGTTTCCGGTGATAGAGATTTTCTGGTCATCTGAATAAGTTTGAGTTACCTTTCTTACTAAGTTACATAATTTCTTAAGGATCCTTAATTTTTATTACATTATTATTAGTATTGTATTCTAATTGTTTATCCTCATGATTTTTCTAGATAGAGATAATTTTAAAATGTTGAATGTAACAAGTCTATAGGATGAAGTTCTATTCCATGAAGTTAGAGACTATACAAAGTTCATGATTATGAAGATATATTGTTGTTTCTATATATATTTTGATCTATAATACTTTAATTAAAAATAGAATGATTATTAAGAGACTTTGTACCTCTATTTGAATAATAAAACTATAAAGGTTACTAGAAAGACACATACAATGTTGTACGAGATGGAGAGATATGAAGTCATCCATATAGAATAAATTTTTAATGAAGAAACTCGATAGAGTATACCTAATCATATTGATTGAAAAATCACAACAATATAGATAAATCTATATATTTGTAATCTAAAGAGAAATCCTTGTATATTAGATAAACATTATGAAGATATTTATACTAACTTTTGAGGGATCATCAGATATAGGAGTTTTATATAGATTAATCAGATGTGATCTTATAGATAATTCCAATCTCCTATGATTTATAAGTCTAACTTCCTTCAGAAAAGTAAAAATGAATGTTACCTTAAAACATTTAGAATGTTATATTTGAAATAGAAATGAAAAATCCACTAGATAGAGGAAACATTTATAGATCCCATGATGGAAAAAGATTATGTTTACTGAACTTAGTTGATTGGTTTAAGAGGACCAGATAGAGAAATATTTTAGATGTTCCAAATGAAATAATGATTATTAATGTTATTTTAAAATGAAACATTAGTGTTTATATTAATGATTATGCCATGGGGATCATTGCATACATTTCTCAAAGCCATATATTTTTATAATGCTGGACTATTATATCATCATTCCTAAATATAGCTATTATTTGAGGATTCTTTGACGAGATATTTCTATTTTGTTTAAATGATGTTTCATAGATGAATTTATACACTATTGTGTTTGAGGCCATGAATGCGGTCGAATGGTAGTTATGTTGAGTAGTACATAAATTTTTTTATCATATTCTAACGCTTTTATTTTTGATGTAATAATTCATATATAATGTGGTTCACTATCATTATGAGATTGGGTTGTACTTTATGAAGGAAATTGATAAAGATTTTGTAGGAGAGAAGCATGATTCTCCGATAAGGAATTACGTTGGTTTAAAAAGATAATTATTGTACCCAACATAATGAATGAAAGATAATAAGATAGATTTCTACTAGATTGATAAAAACCAAACAGAGGTGCGATGAAATTAGTGTACCTACTATATAATTATTGGACAATGTTTTAGTGAGAATATTTTAAAATTATATTATTATGTTTGATATGAAGAATAAGAAATATTTTATATGTATGAAACCATTATAATTTCTTGTCAATAGAAAAATGGTGATAGATGAATGTTTCCTCATTTTTATTCACTTTATTAAATAGTTGATATTCGTGGAGCGATAATAGTCAACACAACAAGGAAAATGTATCCTCATTGATAAAAAATTGTGTAATCATTTTTGTTCCATGGTTTATTTATTTAACATTCCTTATGATTAAGGATTAATTATAAAGTCAATATGATCAAAAAATATCATGTTATAGAGGATACATTGAAGAGAAATAAAATTGTTAAACAACATAACTGATTCACCACCCCAAATATCCATGGTTTTCTAGTTCTTGGGAACAATAATTAGTATTAGAATTCCAATAATCACTCTATAATATCCATATACATGTTATCAGTCATACCTCAACTCAGTCAACATCATATGTATTCTTACCTTCGATGAGAAAATTTAACTTGGGTGGAAAAAAATAATATACTATAATGTTTCTCTCATCATGGAGGTGATTGATGCAACAACTTTACGGTTTCCACCCCTTGATATAGATTCTACTATGAAAACTATGATAATATAAATCTTAAGGTTGATGGAAAATATCTGAAATCAATTATTATATTCTGTTCAGAAACATCTTATTTGGTGTTTATGGGTTTAAAAACAAAAAAGGTGACATTGTAAAAACATGAAAGCATCTTTGAAGGAAATATAAAAGTGAAGTAAGCAAAGAATCAAATATAGATAATAATGTTTAAATATATATGGATTATATAAGGTTGAAATATTGATGAATACCTCACTAGAGTTAGTTATATCATCAACAAAAACATGGGATTCATGGATATATTAGAAGATTCAAAAAAATTTACGAAATTATTGGAAAACTTTCTAGAAATATTTTATCTTAAATTTTCAGATTTAGAAGAAAAAATTACTAATCCCTTAATAAAATTCATTAATTTTATATTATGTATGAAATGAGTTGTTCTCATACATTGAAAATGGTGAGTAAAGAAGAAATATATTTTGAAAGAAAAAATAAGCTGAAAATAAGAGATGATGAATATTAAGAATATAAGTCATATGATACACAATTGAATGATAGAATTATGTCACTTATCCCAAAATATTAGTAGAATGGTGGAGGTTTAGTATAATAGATAAATATAACTTAAATTTTAATAAGTGTGGAGGTTTCAAATACTTTTAAATGAACAATCAATATAAGAATGATAGGTAATTTTATGTTGGTGATTTTAATGTAAATTCTTAGTGGAATAACTAGAAAAAAGCTTACAAATAATATAAGCAACTGACCAAAAGAAAAACAAATTCTACTAGAATAAAAAAAAATATTACAAGTAAAAATGTAGAGTATGACTCTAATAATGATAGTTCATTAGAATATGAATAAAAAAATTGGAAACCTTCATGGATCAATTTGAAATAAAGGAATATACTTAAAATATTGAAGTAGAAGAAGGTGAAGACATGTATAGTGAATACCTGCTAATATCATAATTTTTTACCATGTATTTAGAAAAACAAAATACAAAATAATGAAGATAGAGTATTGAAGAAATAATATAAGAATAATAGTGAAGTAAAAGGGGAAATTCACAAAATGGAATATATATAAATATAATAAATTAAGATTCATAGGTTTAAAGTTAAAGAACATGGAAATATGGTGAAATATATTGATGAAAATAATAATTATATGGAAGATTATATATATATATGACATAATCAAGATATATCAAGGATGAATATACCTTGAGAAAAATTATTGAAAATATAAATAAATATTTGGATGAAAATTATGAAACATCTCAAGCTACTAAGAGAACTAATCCCAAGAATCTAATGAAATATACACTTACCAAAAATAAAAAATTAACTGATTATACTAAAACTTAGGATTAAGAATAAAAATTGGGGCAAAATGGGTAGATAAAGGATTTCAAAAATATATCACATCAATGTATGTAAATACTTTCTTTTAGAATATTGACTCCCCATGTTAAGGTAAATATTATGTTTCAATTTACACTAAATATCATTAAATTTATCCTATCTAAAATACATATATCTATTTAAGCTGAAGATTCATTGGATATATTTTGTGTTTTATGATATTCAATAAAAAATTTTATAAGTATAGACACAATATTTCTCTCCATGTAAGTAGAAAAAAATGAGGGGGTGAAACAATTAAAGAAAAGGTGTCAACAATCTTAAGTTGTAGTATAAAAAACATGAAAAGGCATCGTAAGTTAAAAATGCCTCATGAAAAATTAGTTTGACTTTTTCAATGAAGTTTGTGGAATGCTTGAACAAAAAGGTAACTAGGATGAAGATTTAATGAAAACATAGTGGGGATATATTCCTTAAACTTGAAAAGAAAAGGAAGCTTGGAAAAGGAATATTAAAGAAAATGATTTCTGTTTTGAGACTGATCTAAAAGAAAACAAGAAGAGTAATAAATGTATTATTGACATGAGTTATTTCCCCACATATGATAGTTAATGTGATATGTTTTTATTAGATTAAATGAAATAAGGAAGGAACATCCAATTTCGAAAACATTAGTGTATAAAATAATATAGATCAATATGGCTAATATTGAAGATATGGATGTTCTATTTTTTGGTGTGATATAATCCATCATGTTGAGTTTTAGATAACTCTGTGATAATGCAAAATATGTTATCATAAAAAAAAATATTATTTTATTAATCAATGCTTAAAATATGAAAACCTCTTTACTAAGGGAGAAATAGCTAGTGGAATCCAATTTTGGATTAGAGATCCAAATAATTATTCATCTTTATGTTAAATGGATGAAAAAGAATATGCAATCAAATAAATAGGTATCTTTTCAGGAAAATAATGAGAAAAACATTAAAGGAAGATATAGTAATAGGTTTAGAAAACCAAAAAATGAAAGATGATGTTTTTTAAACCTTGTAGAAAGGAAGGGTGGTGAGTGGAGGAATAATAAAAGTTTAAATTCAATCTACTAGAACACATGACCTTATAAAACATGATATATGTGGGATGATGAGAAAAGAATCAATTAAGGGTGTTTTTTTACTTTATTACTATAAATACCTTGAACCTAGTAGCCTAAATACTATTGTAACATTATTACAGTGGCACTTAATACAATAAATCACATCTCAAATGATTATATAGTATAATAATCATTTAATAATAAATAAAAACTTTAATCCCATTTCAAATTTGAAAATATGAAATAAAAAATATTATTTTCATTAGGGTCAACTTTATCCCTATATCATATCCCTTAATATCAATAATAAAAACCTTCATGTCATCCTTTGTAATGGAAGAATAAGAAGGTATTATCTCAAATTCCTGATATTAGAATGCATACAACCAATGTAAAATAAGACATGAATAATATTGATAGATTTAATAATGATCAATAATTCCATATAAATAATCACATGAGTTTGGAATTTATCCATGGTTATAAAAAAATCTATTCAAATTATCACATGGACACAAAAAAAACTGACTTCATTATTGTATAATTCGTAATGGTAGAAATACAAAATATACCATCGCGGGCTTGTCTGAAGACATATATAATACCTTAAAGGGACCAAGCCAATAAATTGAAAAAATAGGGAATTATTTGTCAAAATAACAAGTCTAGTTGTTATGATGAGGACTAATGATGCATCAAGTTAGTATGTTATTTGCAGCCCCACCCATCACATAATAATTCAAATGTAATCATCATATTAATAAATAACATAACTTAATCAAAATGTATTAAATATATATATATATATATGATGAAATAATTAGAATATAGAATATCAATACATCCTCCAGTCAAGCTAAGAAACCATCCAGATATATATAGTGGATGGTATCATAAGAATATAATCATATTTAAGAATAAAATTTAACAATGGATGATAACATAGATGAGAATATTTTCAAAATATCACTTGAATATTTCAAGAGGAAAACAAACATTTTTATATGAGAACAAATTTTTTAAATATAAAATTTTTCCAAATATTAAGGATTTTTTTTAAATACCATATACACCTATTAAGGAATATTTCATATAATGTGTGTTCATAACAATGAGAAATGTTTTTCATTCCATATATGATAAAATACATTAATTTCATGATTTTATAAAAATTTCAAAAAGAAACCTTGTTCAAAAAATTAAAACACGATTCCTTTGAAAATAGTTTATTAAAAAGTCAAACATGAGTAAAACATTTCGTTATTAAATCATTTTCATTTTTAAATACAGTATTTTATAATTTTTAAGGAAAATATGTAAATATAAGGGAAATATTTTTGATCAACCTGAAAAATAATGTCGGTTTTCTATAAAAATATTATTTCAACATCGTGATTACATAAAGAGAGGAAAATTAAAGGAGAAATTTAAATTTTAAAAAGAACAATAAGAGAATAAAATATATTGGGTTTAATATATAAATATAAATAAATATCCTAGTCAATACTTGACCATAATCATTCTAAAATAATGATAATATTTGAAATAGGCTATTTCATTAGGTTCAACTTCCTTTGAATGTGTATGATACTCAAATATAAAAAATATTAATTTGATATAAATATATTCCATAAATATACTTATATATATAATACCATATAATATTTAATTATATTACTTTATCACCCATTATTAACAATTATTTTTTTATGTTACTGTTTTGGGTAATAATTGCATCATTTTTTATTAATGTTTTGGTTTGGTATTTTTGGCCCATTTTCATTTTTCATGATTTAAACATCCAATATATTTTAAACTTTATATTAGTATAATATATAATCATTATATATATATATAAATTCATTAATGATAGGGATATTAAAATTAATTACATATTTCATAGAGATTGTAGGCCATACATATGTATAAGCGTAACATTCACTTTTCGATGGAATGAACAAAAAAATTAAATAATAATTAAAATTTACATAATAATTAATATAACATATAAATTAGTTATATTTATTAAATCTATCCTTATAACCATCCATATCAAATATTAATTAAAAGTAGATGACATCTCTTTGTTGAGGTGGTAGTCTCCATGTATGTGTGAGCAACGTTATCATTTTCCAATAGATTAGAAGGAAAGAAGGTAGATATGATATTATAATTTTAGAATAATTATTTCAGAAATATCATATATAAATAGTAAACCTATCATAATATCCGTCCATAAAATATGATGATGAAAAATTTATTGTACAGATATATATAGATGGTAAGTCATACGTACACATGAATGATACATTCTCTTTATATTTAATATAATAGAGGGTAGAGAATTATCATTTCATAATTGTAATTACATTTGAGTATATTTTCGATAATGATATTATACTTTTATGATAAATATCACATACTTTGATGGGTTAAAATTGGAAATAAATTTAAAGATGTCAGGTAGGATGATTAACTCTCCATCGGGGGACCACATTTAGATCTTTTCATATTGAAACTTGGGTTGGTATATTTGAGGAGACTATAACCTATATAAAATGGATAAGGATTATTATAAGATGAATGGTACGGGATTCATCATCATAGGTTTCTTAATGTTTGGTAGAGAATAGATAGAATGTGTGTCCTTTTATAAGGTAGGGAAATGGCACACTTGGAATTACTAGAATGATTAAAATATAATTATGTAATTCTCAAGAAATAAATAAAAAAGGACATAATATTTAATATAAGGTACTATATGGATTATTTCTCATAAAATAATAAAACTTGGAAAGTTATATGTGGTATTTGGAACATTAATGTTTGGTTTAACCCCTTAGTTAACCTATTCTAACCTTATCCTTGATAACATATTTTCCACTCTTAATGGGTTAAAATTCAACTTATAAGGTGAAAATTGGATCATAAATATAAAAGGTATTAAATTTATGACCATATAGTTTCCCCTTTTCCTATTGGAAGGTTTTAATTATTTTTAATAATTTAAGAAAATAATATTTTCATAAAATGTTATAATTTTAATTTTTAGAAATATTCATTAAATTTGAATTATAATACATCATAAAAAGTGGTAATTTTAATCAAAAGTTTAGAATATCGATAATATTCTCTATTTATTAGTAAAATTCTTGAATTACATTAACTCACACAATTTATAGTACTGTTAATATTTTTAAAATCATTTATTTTATTTTTCCATTAAATGAATAAATAATTTTTTAGCATTACATAATAATTTAAGGAAAATATATAACACTTGAAAAATATAAATAAATAACCATAAATAAAAAAATTATGATAAAAAAATTAATATTCATTCACCACTTACATTTTTTCCTTTCTAAACAAATAAGTGATATTTAAATGAAGGAGAGTGATATCATGTATTTTTTACATCAAATATTTAATAGATTAATTTCCTAGAAACTATCCCCTTAAATAATTTAATATAGATCTTATGGTTACAAGGGTTTAATAACCATCATCTAATATGAATTTGGATGGAAATGTTTGACCATGAAAGATAGTTCTAACGACGATTAACACAATTTACTCTTTACTGAGGTGATATATTTTACTATGGTTACAGATAATAATTCCTAAAAATAAAAGTGTCCTATTTAGAAAAGTTTAACCTTATGATTCCAAAAATTAAATCCATTTTATCTAATTCATACCTATAAGTAGAAGAAATAAATTTTAAAATAAGTGAAAAAATGCAATGAAACCACTTTGAAAAAAATAATATTCCTTAAGAATAAAACAAAATTTATCTGTATACCATGCATAATAAAAATAATTTTGTTGAATAGAGAATATATATATTGCACTAAAATCATTCAGAAATATTACTAATTTAATTTATTAAGAAAAAAGTACATTTCTTGTATATATGAAAACATCATTTTAATAAACATCACTTTTACTTTCAGATGATTTCTTTGTAATTAACTCAAAACATAATAATTTATTTTACACATGTGTAAACCATAAATTTTTCAAACATTAGATTATCATATTAATAAATTTTAATTTAATGTCTATGTTATAATGCCATACTATATTACAATTCATTTAGACTCAGGGTTGCGTGTATCGCAAGGTATCAAAAAAACTATTCGATGTTATATATTTCATAAAATCTCATGTTGTTACATTCCATAACCCTTAAAATGAGTTTCACGCTTTAAATTTATTCACTCTCATATATAAAAAAGATGACATCTGTGTTTCATCACTTTATTGGGTTCCCATGTAGCTTCTTCAAATTTCTCATTTTTATACAGAAATTTAACTACGAGAGTAGTCAGGTTCCATTACACATTATCTCTGTGATCTAAGATTTATACCTGTTGTTCTTCATCGAAATATCATTTTCAAATGGTACATCTTATGAATTTAGTAAATATGAAGGATTACGTATGTACTTTCTAATGAATGATAAATGGAATATATCATGAACATGAGAGTGGCTTGTTGGATGTAACAAATAATAAGAAGCCTCCCCTACTCAATAGATAATTTAAAATGGTCCAATATACCAAGGGCCCATCTTTCTCTTCATTACAATGATCATAACCTTATTCCATGGATAAATTCACAGAAAAACCACCTCACCAAATTGAAATTCTATATGATGCTATTTATTATCAGTTTAACTTCTCTATAAACTCTGTGCTACATTAATGTGTTGTTCAATAGTTCGAACCTTTTCAGTCTTTCCTCACTTATCTCATGTCCCAATAGCATTATTTAGTACACTTCATCCCACAATGTTGTATGTCTACACATAATTCAATAGTATGATTTATAAGGATCCATCTAAATTCTTTAGTGATACCTATTAATTTAAGAAATATCGATAATAGGAATTTATTGATCACAATTAGTCTTGAAATCCATATAAAAAGATCTAAATATGTCTTATAGGGCCTGAAAGGTTATCCAAGACTAAAAATATTTTTGAGGATGATATTATATACTAAAATTCATAATTATATAGAGAATCTTCAAAATACTTTGTTAGAACATCATGGTATACATCGAATCCTGATTAGATACACTAACAATGGTACTCCATGCAACATTAACAACTTTTAGTTTTTATTGTTTATATATTATAAAGAAATAAATATTATCTTATTTTAGTTATTTCTTTTGAAATAGCATGCGGATAAAAAATAATACCCTTCCAAAAACTCCTTTATGTCTTCTATTAATGAGAAACATACTCAGTTCTTAGACCTTATTAGCACAATCATGGTTGAAATTGATAAAATTCCTCACCTTCTTATGTAATTCCATATCTTATTTCTAAACCCTCTAAAC
The DNA here is from genome assembly GCA_963277665.1 of Viscum album. Taxonomy (NCBI): domain Eukaryota; kingdom Viridiplantae; phylum Streptophyta; class Magnoliopsida; order Santalales; family Viscaceae; genus Viscum; species Viscum album. Next base: position 1,155,521,604 of record OY728135.1, read on the forward strand.
CCTATCATGGATTTATAGTTAAACATTTATCTGATAAATATTCTATATTTCTCTTTTTCTCATGATTTCAACAACCATTTTCTCTAAATCCATAAATTTTTTATATCCTTACAATTCTCATTATAGAAAAACATGCATAGTATCTATTACAAGAATAATTAGCCACCTTTATCTCTGATGGGATCCTTATCATGATGGAGGTGAAGTTACGATTTATAGAATCCAAGATATATAACAGTGGTTAACCACATGGTTTCTATCAAGGAACCAATGTCAAATGCACATATGTTATTTTCATATATTTTTTGTGTTTTTATATATTTTGAAAATAGCCATGAAAAGTAAAAACAAAATCAGTAAGAAACATAGGAGTTGGTGATTAAATTATAATAACTAAACAAAGAAAAAGATAAACCTGTATAAAGAACACAAACACAAAGAAAAAACAAGACAAAAATATATAGAAATATGTGAGTAAAAATTGGTTTGAACTCATATTATTTCACCCTCAACTCCCTATCATTGATCTATTGAAAAATAAATCAAAAACACCAATACCCTCTCAATACATTCTCTATTAATCGAACCACACTCCTCTCTATCAAACAATTGAACACATGAACGTATAATTTATTTAGTGCTCAAGCATTCATCCAATTTGCAAAAATGAATCCCCCAACCAACACTTTCTGGAAAGAAATTATCACAAGACAGAATGAGCCAGCTGAGTTCACCAAATCACACAACCAACTCAATTTCTCATTATTAGAATTAAATAAGTAAGGGGAGAAGAAATGAGACAAGTGAGTGAAAAATTGTTTTTTTGCATAGTTTCGCTTTCACTTAACTGAATTCACAAACACAATACGCTAAGGCAAAGATGAAGATGATGATGATCTCATTGAAGATCAGATCTTCAAATTGGAATGGGTTTCAAAAACTAAATTAGGCTCTGTAAGTTATATTATGATTTATGGATAATCATGATCACAAAAAAAATGTGGATGAATATACAACACACCTCAATTGAAAAAAAGGACAATTCAATTCATGGAACATGTAAACAGTGATGGTATTTAAAGAACGCAAAATAAAACACAAAACAAAAGAGTTTAAGATAAAGAATAAGGAGTAGGATCCCCACCTCCAATTTTGAAGACGGTTCCCAAGTCTGTGTGTGAGAATTGTGAGGTGTCTATGGAGTGTGCCCCCTTTAACAGGAAAGGAGTCAGGTCCTCTAATTTGTAAAATTATAAAACAAAAAATAAAATAAATCCTAATTGGGCACATCATTCCACATATTGTGCTCTAATGTTATCTCCAAAATCTCTTTATTGAACTATCAATGATTGTTGTTGACCTCTAACAAATAACTAGATACCCCTCACACTTACCCACAATCAGCTTCAGCTTCGTCCATGATGATCACTCCCCCTGTTGCAAAGTACAGAAAAAAATAATGTCAGACAATGAAAGATGTAACTATTATTATATATAAGTTAGCATTAATATCATTACTTATATAAATTAAAAAATATACTAATTAATATTTATATATATATACTAAAAATACATATAATTATTTTTAATAAAATAACATATTAAAATTTACTATTTAATAATAAAATTATAAAAACGCGTAGAAAGTAATATAAAAAACACAATATAATTAAACTAATTAAATTTATTATTTTATTACTATTTTTAAATTACTTTAAATATATTAATTATTGAATATATTTGATAATATATTATTATTATCCCATTTTATTATATATAATATTATTATTATATTTAGTATCATTTTATATTCTATGGTATATATATTATTATATGTTATATATTATATATTATAAAATAAAAATAAATAAAAAGAAGCATGAAGATGGTGTGTTAAGGTGTTATTAAAGGGTAAGGGTGCTCGAATCGTGGGAGGAGGGCTCGACGATGCTGTGGATAGTGATGGAGGCAAAGAGGGGTGTGGGTGGATGCAACCTCCATTATCAGTGGCTGATGGAGACCTTGGAAGAAAGAGAGAGGTGGCTCGTAGTAACAACATCCATTAACAACGACGGAACATGTGATCACATCCAGTAGTGTAGAATCCAGAGCTAGCTTAATAAAAGGTGAGGGGTTTATACCAAATTTAAAAAATGTTGAACTTAATTTCGGATTTATTACTCTGTTGAATATGGGCTTTCTTCTTACTATGGGTTTGGATCTGTAGAATTCTGAATCATTTGATTTTTTGTTAGTTTATTTGATTTTGTTTGAGATTTGTACTATTTTCATTTCTTATTTTTGTGGTATGAATCTTGACGATGTGTCATGGGGAGAACATTGACTTGGAGGGGGTGGATTTTGATCAATACATTGTGAAAATAAGACAATGCCAGATAGCTTGATGGTGTGAAAATGAGACACCGCCAAGAGTAGTGTTGGTTGTATGAAGGAGGATCCACATCCAGGTTTGGTAGTGAGAGATAAAAAAAGAAAAAGGATGGAGCCAAGACACTTCTTGTGTTGGTGGAGAGACACGGTTGGGGTGGGGGTAGTGGTGTGTGGGAGACACTGCCAGTGGGCATAGTAGTGAGTGAGGAAGATACCTCCAGGGAGTGCAAGTGGGTTTGGCAGTGTGAAAGGAAGTTGGCAGTGTGAAGGTGAGACACTACTAGTGATCATGTAGGTGAGTGGGAGACACCGCTAGTGAGAGTGGAGAGGAACTATGGCAGTGTGAAATGAGAAAACATTAGAGTATTTGGGGGTGTGTGAAGTTGGGGTGGAGATTTAGAAAAATGGATGTGGCAGTGAGACATTATTACACCTACAAAAAACAATGAAAATAAAAAAAATGTTACAAATGATTCAAATAATTAACTAAACTAGAAAGTAAACTAAAAAATAAAAAAATAAACTAAAAAAATCTAATTCACTTTTTAAAATTATTAAACTAAAATAAAATTAATGAAAAATTATTCGACGGATTAAATTTTTTTGGCAAATAAATTGATTTAAAACAATGAAAAATAATTTCAATTTAGTTTTCATAAATTAGTTAACTAGTTTATTAATTAAAATAATTAATTAATCAAATAATAAAATTAAATTCAACTAAAACATTTAATTAAAATATTTAGACAATGGAATTGATTTGTTAAAAATTAATTTAATGATTTGAAGATTCCAAATAAAAGAAAAAAAATTTGAATACAGAAGAATTAGTTAAAATAATGAATAAAAAGAATAATTATATTTAAAAAGAAAAGAAATGAAAAAATTAAAGGATAAAAAAATAAAATTTATTATTTAAATAAAAACAAAATATTGAAAAATAGAAGTTAAATTATGATAAATTATTTAACTGAAAATTTATTCAAAAACATAAATATAATAACTAAAATACATGATTTTAACGAACACAAAACCTTGAATAATTACTTACATGAAATAATAAAATTGTTAGTTATAACAAAAAATACATTATTTTAATACCAAAAAGTGAAGAAAATGTGAAAAACCGATGTGGAAAAGTCCCTTGAAAAAAACCACATCAAACTCCCATACACGTAAATATTTCATTGTCATAAAAAATATGCATACATTTTGACTTTTTGAAATAAAAAATGATTTATCAAATTCATTTTAAAATTATCACGTGTATACTTTTTAAGACAGAGGAATAGATCCTGGACTAACTTTTCAAATGATGCTCAAAACTGGTCCTTCCTATCATTAAACACTCACTAGAAATAAAAGGAAATACAAAATCATTCATTTTCAAAGATTTCATACCACCTATATGAAATCACATAATTCCCTACATAAATTCATTTTCAAGTTCCAATTACAAGAGTTATATAGGTTATATGAAGTGGAATTAAACTGTAACCAAATGCACCTTAATGTTTCAATTTCTCATAGGTTCCAAGAAATGTTTATTATTAATTTTGAATCACATTATTGATCCAACTCAAAAAATATTTAATTAATTCAATTGTTCTATTCTTGGTTTGGTTTAAAATTCACCTCACCTAAATCAGTTCTTTTTTTGATGGGGCACTTTATTTTAATTTTTCTAATCTATATTACTTTTGTAATGCACTGCGCATAACACATATTCAAATTGAAAATGTATTTTATTTATTAAAAGAAATGTACCCAATGAACCTTGTCTCAGAGACTCATTGTGGGATACAATTTTCCCATTTCCCAGATATGATCTACTAAGATGAAGTTGTAAAAGATGATGATCACATTAAAGATTGGATCTCCAGATCTCATCGAGTTTCAAAAACTAGAATTGGGCCCAAAATGTTAGTGCTCTATTTCTAGAGAATCTAGATCCCAAAATAAAATGTGGAGGAATAGAAAACACATCCTAATTGAATAAAAAGTACAATTCAATTCTCAAAACATGTAGACCATGATGGTATATACAGAATAGAAAATAAAACATTGTTATAGAGCAATGGAAGATAAAGAATAAAGGGATGGATCCCCATATCCAATGTCAAAGAAGGTTTTATTATTTGGGTGCGAGAATCGTGAGGTGTCCTTGGAGCCCCCCCTGAATAAGAGAGGGATCATAGATACTCTTGTTCGGAGAACAGAAACTCAGAAAAACAGTTCCGATAGGCATTTTCAGAATACATGTCGCTCCCTCTGAGACACATGTCACCAGTTCCATGTGAATTTATAGTGAGTGTAATTATCCTTGTACAATGACTCCTCACCTCATTGTAGTTTCCCCTTGATCCCTTTTCCATCAACAATGCCTCCATGAGTAGGTTCCCCAGTGAAGAACAATAGACAAAGACGTCATGGAGAAGTAAAATGAAATGATTATAAAATACTTATATATATACCATTAATTATAATAATTAACAAATATAATTATTAATATATATATATATATATATTAAAAATACCAATAATTATTATCACTAAAAAACATTTAAAAATTTACTATTTGAAAAAATAATTATAAAAACATGTAAAAATATATATAAATATACTTAATATAATTAAATTGTTTTATAATTGTTATTATTTTATCAAATTGATTATATTAATTAAATTAATTATTATATATATTATACTATATATATAATATGTTTTTATTATAATTATTATTTTAATTATTATTAAATATGATATATAATATATGCTTATATATATATATATAGAAAATAAAAGAAGAATGAAGAATAGGGTGGTTCACCATGAAGAAGAGACATGGGAAGAGGGTGTGTGTAGTGGGAGGCATGGGATGGGGGACAGTTGGGGCAGTGTCACAGTAGAGGAGTGAGCATGCACTATTTGTGGTGGAGCCTAGAAATGAGCTCTGAACGGCAACCTTGACAGCAGGAGGCAGCGTGACATGGTGATTCGGGTGAGGGGAGTCTGGGATTTCTGATCTATCGTAGAGTGGAATTGGCTTTGCTTCACACGACGGTCATGATAAAGTTTCAGTGGTGAAAGAAGAGGGGTAGTGGCGATGTGTGGTTGAGACACCACCAGTAGAGGACTGGAAGTGTGTCGCTAAAGCACCACTAGGAGAGGGATAGCTGAGTGTGGGAGAGACACCACCAGGATGATCTGGAGGAGTGTGGGGGTGGACCGCCAGGTTACCAAGAGGTGAGTGGGAGATTTGGGAGATGTGGGCTGATGGTGGTATGTCTGAGCAACAAGTTCTTGTACACAAACAAAATCAAAAAATTAAATAATTAATTGAACTAAAAATTAAATTAAATAAATTTAGAAATAAATTTATTTTCTAAATCACATAACAAATTTAATATTAAAAAAAATTAATTACAAATTACAATTTAAACATTCATTTTAAAATATGTAATGTGACTTTCTTAAATTAATTAATTGATTGATTAATTAATTAATGAAATTAAAGAATTATTGTATAACTAATATTAAACTTATTTAATGAATTGAACTAAATTATTAAAATCAACTTCTTTACGTCGAAATTAAAAAAATTCCAAATTTATATATTTACAGAAGAAATAATTTTATTAAATAATTAATAAAAAAATTATCTTGAAAAACAAAACAAAAAAAATAATGAAAGTATTAAAAGAATGAAAAATTAAAATTTTATTAAAAATGTAATGAGTAAAAAATAACAGTTAATACATATTTATTTCATTAATTTAAAAATTATTTAAAATGACAAAAAATTACCCACTAAAATGCATACTTTCTCAAAAAGTGATTATTTTAATATTTATGTACAAATTTGACATCATTTAGTAGTTATTAATTTTAAAACAAGATTTTTAAATTTAAAATAAACTAAAAAACATAAATGATTTGTCAAATTGTATTAATAAGTAGACACATAAAATTCCCCCAAACTTAAATATTTGTTTCTCTAAAAAAATAATACATGCTTTTGACTTTATAAAACAGAATGAATGATTTGTCACAGTAAGTTCAAAAAGTGAATGGAAAAACATTAATAAACAAAGGAGTAAAACCAGGACTAACTTTTCAATGAATGTGTTCACAACAGTTGTACTGCCTAAATTCAAGTAAACACTAAAAATAAAGAGCATCACCAATTCATTAATTTTTCAAAGGTTTAATGCCTCTTATTTGGAATCACTAACATCCCTACATAAATTATAGTACCAATTCCAATTCAAGTTGTTATGATAGGTTAAATTAAGTGGAATTAAAATATTAACAAACGAAACTTTTAATTATCGCTTTCTCCAAGGTTCCAAAAAACATTAAAGTAAAATTCTTTCTTCACTATATTTATTCAACTAAATGATATTTAATTAAGTCAATTGTTCCTTTCTTCTTTTGGGTTCAAAATTTTCCTCACTTAACTGAGTTCATTTTTAACAGGTCTCTTTATTATATTTTACCAAGCCATATTTATTATAGAGAGAACTAAACATAGCACTTATTTAAAAAAATGGATTTTATTTATTAATATATATTCACTCGGTGCATATTGTCTTAGAGGCTCACAATGAGATACCATTTTCCCATTTTACTCTAGTTACAAACGAATTAAATAATTATCATTTGAGTTGGGTTCCTAAAGTGATAATAATTTTTTTTATAAAAATTGATTCCCCTAGGTTCCATTAAAAAAATTAATTACCTAATTTTATGATCTTAATTCAAAAAAGGATATTATATCACACTATTTTCATCATTTCCTAAGGAGAAAACCCATAAAGGGAGTGAAAAACTCCTTTCAACAATCAATAATCCCCAACAATTGTAGAATTAGAACCCATAATAGCCAGAAGTAGATATCCACTAGGAAGGAAATAATTGAAGTTTAGAAAAATGCTACAGGGAGTGGCGGGTTGGAGGTGGGATGGGTGACTCGTCAGTAGTGGAATTGGTGGTGAGACATGTATATGGAAGGATCTGGTAGTCTGAAAAGAGGGGGATAGGTGGATGAGAAACAATGGAATGGCAGTGACTCAAGACTCAATTCTAGAGAAGCTGGCAGGGAGCTGGGAATGGAAGAAGATGATTGGAGTCACTACCAGCATTGGTGGCGAGTCAGTACATGGTAGAAAAATGGTAAAGGGAAGAAGCTGGTGGTATTCAAGAAATTTTTAAAAAAATTAATTTTTTTTGAAAATTTATTTAAATTAACTTCATGGAGGAATTTTATGTGGAACCTAAATAACCACTCACCCCCACACATAAAACTCAACATTGTCCTTAATTTTGATTCTCATCCAAAAATAATTAAATGTTTAAAAAAATTAGGGGTGAGAAGAATGTTAAAAAAAATTCACCACACCAAAATAAAAACCAAAGATACAAAAATTTATATATAAAAGAAAGACCACTAAAAATATTAATAAATAAATTTATTTATTATTGTTCAAGAAGAAACATGAAATTCATTGTGTATAAAACACTAGTGGAATCAACGTGAAAACAAGGGTACAAGAAGGTTTAACAATGCAGTTTGTCTAAATTTTCAACTCACTAAAATTTAGTAAGTTAACACCCATGAAGGACAAAATTATTTTAATTTCTAAAGAAATCAAAGGGGAATCCTCCACATTGAACATCATGTAGCAAGTAGTAAAATATGATCTGATAATAAAATTGAATAATAGAGAAAAACTTCCCTGAAATATTGGATCCTTGACCATAAATGATCATTCAAAATATCCTCTTTTGCATCACCAAGTAAATTCTTCTGGATGTAGCCCCCCAATTCATTCAAGTTGAATAAATTATCATAATAATATAAATTTTTATGTTATGAGAAATTAAATCATGGAACGAGTTGAGAAGATATTGTCCATATGATGCAATGTGATGCTCCCTTGTTTTTCCTTTAGCAATGCTTTGGGAAATGACCCATGTCTATAGTAGTACAATGTCATGAGACACCATCAGACAGACATGACATCAGACTAGAGATTCAACCAGCCTAAGATATCATAATAAAAAAACAAATAAAAGGAAAACAACACAACCACCATGGGTTAGATCCCATGAAACACTAATTTTATGGTCCTCAATTCAACTTGGGAAAGATTCATTCTTCTGAAAGAAAAGTGTCTCCAATACTGATGTATTTCCTTCAAATAAATATATATTAATTTAACTGTTAAAAAAGGGTATGTTACCTTCTCCAACTAACTCCACAAATTCTTCGAACTAAACTCAAAGAATAGTAAAGGGTCCTGACCACTGTGTCTTCAACTTACCTATAAAATTTTTCATTCTAGAATTTAATAGAAGGACCATATGACCAATATTAAACACCTCATTTTGGATGATTTAACCAAGAAAATACTATGTTCTCTTATTGAAAATTATAACATTATCAAAAGAATCCCTCTTTATCTCTTCAAAATCACTCAACTCTAATAACCTTCTCTCACTAGCTAACTTGAAATCAATGTTTAGGGCCTTCAAAAGCCCATTATACTTTCACTGCAATTCCATTGGCTGGTGACAAGATTTCCCAAAAGGTATCCTCTATGGTTTCATCTCTATAACAGTCTTGTATATAGTTCTAAATTCCCATAGAGCCTCATCCAGCTTCACTAACCAATCATTCATAAATTTTGACATTGTCTTCTATAAAATTATTTTGAACTACCAATTGTACACTTCTACCTACTCAATAGACTATGGGTGACAGTTGGCACTTTTATTATGTGAGAATCCATACCTCTCCATTAAAGAGATGAATTTATAATTATTTACAGGAGTTCCATTATCTGTTATGAAAGATCTAGGCATATAAAACCTATAAAAAATATTTTTCTTGATAAAATTCACAACACTAGAAGAAAAATTGTTGGGAAGAGAAACAGGCTCAACCCATATGGACACATATACCGTTGAAACCAAAATGTACTCATTCCCATAAGATTATGGGAAATTTACCATGAAATCCAATCCCCTGACAAAAACAACTTTTACCTCCAGAATTAATTTTTGTGGAAACTCATGCCTTCTTCTTACATTACCCATCATTTGACACTTGCCATAGCCTATGAACAAACTCATAAAATCATTCAACCATGTTGTCCTGAAGAAACTAGTATTCAAAACCTTAGGATCAGTTTTCTCTTCTCCATGGTGGACACCCCAATGTGATGAACAATGACTCTCGGTTATGGGAAACATTTCCGGATCAGCCACACATCTTATGAAATTTCCATTAGAGTACCTCATAAAGAGAGGAGGTAATCCCAAAAATAATATTTCATTTTAGACAAGAACCCATTTCTTTTGTTGTGTGATAATTCCTTGGGCATGACACTAACTCCTATAAAATTGGAAAAGTATTCAAACTAGGCAGACTATAACAAAAAAGTAGCAAACAACTGTTTATGAGGGAATGAGGTGTTTATCTCTCTTAGTTCCTCATGATGAGTGTTGTAAAGGCTTGAAAAGTGATCTTCCACAACATTTTCAACCCCTTATTTTTCTAAATAACCAAATTAATATCCGAAAACTACAAGATCCACCTCATCAGCCTTTGATTGGAGTCCTTCTTGGCCAGAAAATACTTAAGGGCTACATGATCTGTGAAAATGATAACTATGGACCCTATCAAGTACTGTCTAAATTATCAAGGGAAAACATCATATCAGTCATCTAATTCTTCATGGCAGAAAAGATATTCTGGTCATCATATAGGAGATTACTCAAATAGTAAATGAAACACAACATTCTATCCTTTATTTTCCCTACAACATCACCTACCACCAAATCAATTGCATAAAACATTACCCAAAATGGGATTTTCTAGTTAGTGGAAGTCATCCACTACTACAAAACCGGCCTTTGAACGGCATTAGAAATGGACTTTATTAGTGCCAGAAAAATCACTGACTACATGAGTAATGTTAAAATCCCAAGACATCTATCTACACTGAAAAAACAACTGATAAAGGGGTCATTTATCAGCGCTTGGAAATAATTAAAAAATAAGACCATTATCAGCAATTTTATTTATTTCCACTCAACGAACCCTTTATCCGGTGTTGTAAAAGTGCCGATAATGGTACTATTTATTAGTGGTTTTAAAAGCAATGATAAAGGGCCATACTATAGTTTGCAGTTACATAATACTACAGCACCACTGCAGTGTTATGTAACAGAACACTATAGTAATAGAAAAATTCCAGAATCACACTAGTTATCAAGAAAAAAAAGTCCCAAACCGAATTTAAATGAAATGAAATTTATAACCCATATACGAGAAAAAACAATATATTATAGGCATTTAAAACAATGGTTTATACAATTACACAAATACCAATTATTACATACAATAAAAAAAATTCCTAAATGTCGATGTTACCATGATTTTCAATGACATTCTTTGTCCATGAACCAACATTGCATGAGTAGTTTCAAACAAACCACCTCAACTCGAAAAAACAAATCCACCTATATAATAAAACAATTATTATGGGTTATACAAAAAAAAAATTAAATTCAGAATAAATATGAAATAATTCATTAATTATATGGAAAATGATTTTAATGTGAAAATATAAAGATTACATTTGTGATTGAGCAGTGGAGGGAACTTTAAGGAAAGTGATAAATGTCAACACTACAAGAGTGAAAGGTGTTGTGGGAGAAAAAATATTTGGATGCTTTAGTGAAGATACTATTGGAAGATGGAAAGAGAACCCAAAATCAAAGAAAAGAATCCACCTGTATAAGAAGAAAATTATTATGAGAGTAATAATAAAAATATATAAATTAAATGTACATATAAAAAAATAAATTAATTCAATGGACAATGATTTTACTATACAAACATAAATATTACATCTGTAATTAAGAAGAGGTAGCATCGTTTCTCTTCCTACAATGGAAGTGGAGGTAACTTGAAATAAATTGATAAATTCACCACAATATGGGTGAAAAGTTTTTAATGGAGAAGGAGAATGAATGTTGGATGTATTGCCCCAACTCAAAAAAAATAATCCACTAATTTAAGAAAATAATTTTTATATGAGTAATACTAAAAATAAATAAATTAAACATAAATATGAAATAATACATTCAATCTATAGAGAATGATTTTACTATTAAAATATCAAGATTAACTTTTTGATTGAGCAGAGATAACATTATCTCTATTCGTGAAAAGTCATGATGCGTTGATAGAAATATTCTAAAATAAATGGACTCTACATGGAATATTGAAAATTAAATCAACATTTCGTTGTGTAATTTATGGTAAAATAGAGAACGTATATCATAATATAACCTTTACACTTATCCTAATGGTTTCTTTCATTATATTTTGTTGTTATGAGGGATTGGTAACATCATTATGTGCAGAAGACATTTTCTGCATGAGTAGTCAAAAACATTATATAGATTATGTTAATGCATTAGAGAAAATATAATATTATGAGGAAAAACATAATATATCAAAATACACTTTTACCTTCTCATTTAACTCTATTTATTTATTAAAGGATTCAAAGATGCGGTTCCTCTTCCAAGAATCCAAATCCCCTCTTGGTAGTCCCCTCTAATGTATATGACATTTTCTACATTGGGAAGGACATAAACTGATCGTGATGTCCCAGATAATGGGCTTTCCTAAATTAAATTTTCATATCACTCAACATTTGTTTTTGTCTTCTATAGGAAAATAGACTAGTTATTGTTTGTTAGATTAGAGACATAAAATAAATGCATTGCTTGTGATTCCATTAAGAATAACTTTCCTTTTTCCCTTTTAACACTGAAATTCAATTTCACAAATCACATTACATAAACTTTCAATACATTGATATTGTCCACCAATTTGAAATAGAAAAACTACACATGAAATGTTGTATAGGCCAACTAATATATATGTTTGATAAAGAATTTTTTTTACATATTTTCATAAATTGGATTTCTATCCTTGGAACTAGATATGTGCATCGATTTAACGACAAGAATAACACCACTATTTTTCATCGTAATAAATTCACCATGTTCTATTATATAGAACGTATAACCATTGATTAAAAAACCAGTGAAAGATATAACATTTTCATTCTATCCTCTAGTTTTCCATTGAAGTTGTTCGACAATTAAATTCATATTTTTAGATAACTCTTTATAAATTTGATCTCTAAACCATTTAATAAAATGTTGATTATGTGTATTTGATATCCATACTTCAACCCATGATGGATTCAAATATCTAATAATTTATTTTTGGGATTAAATGTATGGATCAACATCTTCACTATTATGTAATATGTAAAGTTGTTCATTCTCCTCTCTGTTAAGGAAATTGTATCAACATCTCTTGCGTAAATACCTTCACCCATATGGTGTTTGTTTTGAGGAGAAATTTAAAGACCAATGCTTTCAACATGTGATTGGTAATAGGTAAATAATTCAGTATCTTTTTCAACAATATATTGTTCTACAATACAGCCTTCTGGGCGACTTTTATTCTTGAGATACCCTTTCAAAATCATCACATATTGTTCATTGGGGTATATCCATGTGTAATGGAAAGGACCACATAGTTGAACCTCTATGACCAAATAAAACATCTGGTGGAGCATTATATCAAAGAATTATTGGTGTAAGAACATAAAAAATTCACATAACATGACTATAATATCCTTATTTATGATGGGAAACTTCATCGGGTCTACAATTTTATTGTATATGGTTCTGAAAAAGAAACAGAGGCTAGTTAATGTATGTCATACATTATTAGGTATAATTCAATGAAATCAAGAAGCATTAGATATTTCATCAAAACATTAATGTCATGTGATTTTATTCCTTGTAATATCAAATTATCCATTGACGTGGCATTCTTGATATTTGATGAATACCCATGTAGAACTTTTACATTATCAAGGAAAATGAAAAATTACAATTTTTCCAATCGAGATAGAGTGTAAGATGCTGGAGGAAGAAAAGTTTGCCTTTTACCCTTCGCCTATTACAAATCTTACCATGCCCCCATTTTAATCAAGTCTAACCGATATTTGATGTTATATTTCACTTCTTTCGAGGAACATTTAGTAACGTTACAATAATACTAAAAATACAATTTTTTCTACATGCATAAAATTCAGAAAATATATGAGATAAAAACAGTTCTAATATGGTAATTCAAAGAAAATTGATATCTTCTTCCAACCTGATTTGGTAAATTATTTTTAAAATGTTTTATTAAAAACAACATCAATATTTTCTACTTTTTTTGTACAGCTAGTCATTTGTTTCAAGATATGGTGTTGTACCTTGTTTGATATTCCCATAGAATGTTTTAATCCAAGATCGGTATTTATTTTATCAAGTTAAAAATTTCCAATGTCCTTAAGAACATAGTATTCAATGAATGTTTTAACCAAACTAATTATGTGTGTTTTTCATAAATTGAACACCCCAACATTACTTTAATACTATGGCCGGATAAATTTAAATAAGAAAGGAATTCATTTATAGTTTCGTACAACATGACCCTAAAAGTGAATTCTTCACTTCCATGATCATCATATATTATAACACCTATATCCCATATCAATTTCAAATATTTGATCAATTGATCCAAATAGACATCAATATCATTGTCAGGTTTTATTTATCTTGAGATAAGTAGAGACAACATAATGTATTAGTGCTTTATGCATAACCATGGAAAAAGTTATAATTTTCCTTCATTATGGGCCATGAACTGTGAGTACTACTCTATACACCAAAAGAAATTATTACATATTTATATAACATCAGAAGAAATTTTCTCTACTCGTCTACAAATTCAAGAAACTCATAATCAATTTTCATCCACTGAGAAGAATCTGTTGGATGACATGATTCCCCATCATCAATACTTTTATTTTTGTTCCATGTCAATTTTCTTGTGGTTTCCATACATTTATATAGTCTTCTAAACTGTAGAATAATTGGAATGTACCATATGTATTTTTAAGGACTTGATTCATTTTTCTTGTATCGATCTACTCCACACTTAGGGAATTTTATGAGTGATTCATGGTCCTTTTGAAATAATATGAAATCATTTGGACAAGCATGTATTTTTTTAGAGATCATTCCCATTGAATGTAACATTCATTTAGTATCATATGTTCGTCAGGGTAGTTCATTTTCTTCTGATAGAATATCTTTTAGAAGACCATATAGTTCTATAAAGTTGGTGTCCCTCCAACCACTAGCATCTTTGAAATTATATAACTTCAATAAAGCTAAAAATGTTGTGTATTTAGTAAAACTAGTACACAATAGTTTCTTGGAACAACTATTCAACTCCTCAAACAACATTGTACAATCACGAACGTCATCTTCAATTTTTATTTTCATTTCTTTCATGATATCTCTATCTTATTTTACAATGGTATACATATGAAATGATTCATTAACCATATTATCATCCCAATCGATGTCGACGTTCAGTTTTTCCCATGTTTAGTCCAACATTTATTGCTTTGATCTATTAAATGAATAATCAAATGTTCTTCCAACTCATCCGGACTAATTTTTCTGGAATAACAACAATTTAAACACAAACATAGGATTTTAGAAGGTTATTCTAAATGATCTCTTGCAAACATGATAAACTCTTTAACTCTATCTTCATAATAGTTTGTTAGAAGATTAATGTGAATCTATTTTTGGTTCATATACATACTATTGGGTTGATAAAAGGTTAATTTTTGAAAATATATAAATAAATACACATAAGATATTCCTTATCAAAAGTGAAAGTTATAGAAAATTCTAATAAGGAAAATATGGATCATTTCTACTAGAATATATGAGCGCCTAGATATTTCAAATCCAACAATAAGGGTTTTGGAATTTGACAAAATAGAGGGAAATAAAGGCATATAATAAATGATATTATCACAAAACTTTATATATGTAAACTGTAAGATGAATAATGTAATGACCCTAGCCTACATTACCCAAACAAAATGAGGTCAGATCATCTTATGGCCACATACACACCTCAATGTCACTAAAGTATGGATTAAACATTGGGTGTAAAAAAAACATAAATAGGAGGTGCCCCCAAATATATAAACAATTAGTAAAAGAGGTCGAACAAATTTCTTGGAAGACCCTTGGGGTCAATGAACATGCAGACCCTAAAACACCATTACCTTATATAGGCATAAATGTTAGGAAAAAAATATGGAAATAAATAATTCAATGGCTATATAGATACACATACATGTCATGAAAGTATAGAAACTCACTTATAGTCTATAAGAACTATTAACTAAAAAAACATGATATTCAAACTTAATGTGCACTATAAACATGCCATAATTATTAAAGAAGTGAAAGCTTGATGTGATAAAACCTCATGTTCTTTACTGGGGATGACCCCTTTGAATATGATCCATATGTAAACTATGGACCCTAGTGAATTCTAAGAGGAACTAGATCTTATGATACATATAACCAATAGAGGAACATACATCAATCCACTGACTTGGTTCTTAAAAAATAGCATCTGAAGCTGCATGTCCACTGAGGTGTCCATGAAAGGTGCCAGTATATATATAATCATTAAAGAACTACCAATTTTCTTCAAATTAGTAGTCAATAAAGATTATTAAACATAAAAAAAAAATTCCCATGCTTAAATGGGGTGGTAAGGGTGGGGAGTGTTTGGGGAGCAGTCATAGGGTCAAGTCCCCTGGCAAGCGATTTACCTTTATTTTGTTTGTTACGTTGTGTGACAGTTTTGCGGTTGTACTCAATTTTTGAAAAATAATATACATAAAAATTTCTACACATTTACATACTTATATTAAAAAAATATTTACTAATAAGATATAAAACGTAGAAATAAAATAATAATGAATAAATCAAAGGTTTAATGTCAAATATAAACAATGTATCATGCATCGATAGTCAATACAAAAAAGGACCACTAATCATTCCCTAAAAAATGGATCACAAATCAATCATAAACAACAGATCATAAAAAATCAAAGAAGAATAATTCAAAAAACAAAACAAAAAAACACAAATAATATAGGAAGGAATACTTTCTAGGTTGAAGAAAATATGAGACCCTCTTCAAAAACCATAACTACAATCGAATATCGGATGTTGTACGAGATGTTGTAGTAACTGGAAGAAGTCGAGTGGTGTGATTCGACTTTCAGTTCACTGAGGAGGAGCATCGATAACAGGTGCCTTTTTTAGAAAGCTTATATATCGTGATCGGTTCACAAATGGTTATGGTTTTTAAAATCGATCGGGACAATTTTATCATCCCTTACAAATAAGAGATGATAGATATAGGTCTTTATCAGTGGTAAAAACCACTGATAAAATAAATATTTTTTAGTAATAATATAATAGCACTGATAAATATTAATTTTATCAGTGCTTTGTGTAGCGCTGATAAATCCTATCTTTATTAGTGCTAAAATAGCACAGATAAAGATGATTTTATCAGTGCTTATTATTGAAGCGCTGATAATGAAATTATAATTATTATTATAAGTTAAAAATTGAAAATACTTATATATACTTAATACATATATATAAATTTAAATATAGTATATATATTCCTTTTAAAATATATTTCTTATAATTTTATAATTAGTTATTTATAATTATAGAAATAATTTTAAAAAATATTATTTATTTCATTATATATATTTGTATAATTATACACATATATTTAATAAATATATATAAATATAAATATTGTAAATATATTCATAATTCAAGGAAATTTATTATAAACTAAATAATTATTGAAATATATATAATTATTTATTTATAGTTATATAAATACTTTTAAAAAATTTATTTATTTACAATTTTTAATATATAAATGTATAAATATAGTAAATGTACAATTATAAATATATTTATTTATAAATATTTGTTTACAAATTTTTTTAACATTACTAAAAAATACATAATTTTAAGTGCCTGTATATATGTTAAAAATGAGTGAAATTGAATAAATTAAGAATAAGTACACTTTAAAAATATTGAATAAATGGATGAGTTTTTTTGTGTGTGCATTATAATATATTAAAGTGCATTAACTATGTATATATTAAATAAATATAACACACATTTGATCTATATTAAATTAAAAAATCAAACAACATTCAATTATATGTCGAGAACTATGCAATTAGTAAATAATTTAAATTCATATTAATTTTTAATTATAAAACATTATTTAATAAATATATTACCATTTAATGTAAACTAAATAAATATTTTGTAAAATATAAATTGTATTTATATATATTAATATATATCTATATATTTAATATATACAATTTAATAACATTAATTATTATAATTATCTAATTAATAAAATGCCTAATATTTAATAATGAATAATCAATATATTTTTTTGAGTAATTATTTAATTAATAAAATTTGAATTATTTTTTAATAGAAAAACTTATTATATTTATGTTATATAATTATTTCATTTTATTTATTTGAACCTTTATCATCCCTAAAAATGAGTTAATGAAATAAATATTTATCAGTGGTAAAAATAAAGCACTGATAAAGTTTACCCTTTATTAGCACTAAAAATAATTCTATGATAAAGGATACCCTTTATGAGTGCGAAAAGTAAATCACTGGTAAAGGATACCCATTATTAGTGCTAAAAAATTGATGATAAATGGTTAAATTTATCAGTGCTTTCTTTAGCACTGATAAATATTCTATTTACCATCATTTTTTCTAGTGCTGAAAAAGCCTTGTCTTTTAGTAGTGATCAATCGTGTGGTAGTCAACTACTCATTAATTATATTAAATGATTCCATGAATTTAAAAAAAACAAATTGGTTGTCCTTAACTATTACAGAGAACATAGGCATGGTAATTATAGAGAAACCATCAATGAATCTCATATAGAACCCAACATAACCCTGAAAACGTTTGATCATCTTGACATTTTTAGGTGGGGAAAATTTTGGAGGACCTCATCCTTGGAATTATTATCCTCTATACCCTTCTTTAAAACCTTAATTCCTTTCATAATGACCTCTATAACCATGAATTGTCATTTTTTGAGATGAGAACCAGATTTGTCTCATGAGATCTCTCTCGCACAACTTCCAAATTTTCTATTTAGTTCTCAAAATTACTTCTCACTACTAAAAAAACATCCATGAAAACTTCAATTTGCCTTTCAACAATTTCCGATAAAATGACCATCATGCATCTATGAAAAGTAGATGGTGCACCACACAAGAAAATGAGAATCCAACTGTAGGAAAATTTCTCAAATGGAAAAATGAACATGCTTTTCTCTTGATTATCATGTGAAATGAAAACATGGCTTCCACAACAGTAACCATCAAGAAAGCATAAAAATTTATTTCCATCTAGACTTATAAAATTGGGACCACAAATGAAATGGTTATATGGTCCTTTCTTGTGGAATCATTGAGTTTTCTAGGATTTATACATACCCTTTATATGTTTAAATCCCTTATTTGGATTTGATCAATCTTTTCATTTCTGACCATTTTTACACAACTATTTTTGGGAAAAACATAGACATGACTTACCCAGGGGATATCATAAATGGGAAAGATGATCCCAATATCAAGTAGCCTAATCAATTCTTCTGTCACAACTTATTTCATATTGGTGTTGATTCTTTTTTTGGATTCCATTCTTTGTTTAAAATAATGATCCATTAGAATTTTATGCATGCAGAAGGCTGGACATATCCCCTTTATATCAATAATTTTCCATCCCATGATAGACTTGTATTTCCAAAAAACTCTAAATTGTTTATCCACTTGACTTACAACTAGATTGGATGAGATGATCATAGTAAAGGTGGAACTCTCTCCAAATAGGAATATTTGAGATGTGTAGGGAGTGTCTTAAGCTCTAGAGTGGATGGTGATTGGCACGAGGGAAGAAAATTGGGCCTAGTTAGACCTTGGCCTTTATAATGCCTCGTGAAGAAGGCAGTAAATAATGCTTCCCCTTCATCACTGTTTCTACCAGAAATTTTTTCCTCACATTTATACCTCTCTTGGAGGGAAATAAAATGTCCAAAAGAAAACTCATCACGGTGTTCCAAAAAAATCTCTCTCATAATCATCAATATATCTTTTCTATTTATTTGAGATGACCCCCATGAAATAGGGTTTAGGGATATCAAGTTCATTATTTATATCCTCTAGAATCCTCATAAACTATTCTTCCTCCTCATAAACAGTACACTTAGCTACTAGCAGCTCATTCTTGGGAAATTCTGGGTGGGTGAGTTCTTTTATTTTCATAAAAATATTGAATTATCATTTTTCTTCACCCAAGTTGAAAATAAATTTTCTACTTGAAAAAGATTTCATATATCTTCATGTGGATAGGCAGGTTTACCAAGGATGATAGGTTCCTCCTTATCACACTCTATATCTAAAATCCTAAAATCAATAGGCAGAAAAAGGCTGTCTTCTGCCACTAGCATGTCATCTACCCTATCCACTGGGTGAGTAAAGGTTCTATTAGAAATATGTAAGACAACAGTAGTTGGATAGGGAAATCTTAGTCTCATGTGTTGAATAAGTGACATCGGGATCCAATTTATGCTATCTCCAATATCTCATATACAATTGAACTTACCACCTCTATCCCCAAAGGATAAGGGGATGAAAAATATTCCTGGGTCCTGATACTTTGGAGGTATCCTATTTTGAAAATATAGAACTACACTCTTATGATAGACTATAGGTGGAAAACTCATCCGGTGTTATTTTCTATCATATTTTATTGAGTGATTTTAAATATGATTGGATTTTAATTAGTTATTAAAGGAATGGGATGTCAATTTTTAGGATTTTAACACCTTTTAAAAACATCTACAACTTAGATTCACGAGTTTTGATTATTAATTGTGGTAAAGGGGTTACTGGGGAAAGGTTTTTAACATTTGGGAGAATCCCTATAGCTTCCTTTTAAATATTTTTCCTCCATTTCTTATTTTTGTTTTTTATGATATTTTATTTTTTTTCATCTAGAATAGTATGAACTATAGGGCTTCCAGTTCTTCTGTCCAATTTCCAGTTTCATCATTGTTTGGATTTAAATTTTCAAATTCATCAAATGTCTAATTTTCAGTAGTTTGGGGAACTTAATTAGGTTCATGGTGTGTCTGGATACGACATCTAGTGGTCACATCCATTGAATTTTCTCTAGGTTTGGCTTTAGTATTATATGGTAGCTTACTTCAATCTATATTTCCCACATCCCTAACCATATAACCCATTTGTATTTTTGGGTTATCATTATTGCATCCTTTTAAAATTTATAAAAATATTTTTGATCTTTTGTTCTTAAAATATTTTCATCGACCATTGGAACATACCCCTAACCTAATCTTGTGGTTTGTAAGACTCATCTATGGGTTGGGGTTGGGGTTGGAAGTACTACCTAGGAGGATCTTGGAAACCAAGAGGGGAAGCAAGTCGAAGGACTTCCAAATACCTTCTAGATGGGTTTAGATGATTAATATACCTCTGGTAATAAGTGTTTGAGAAAGGTTCTTCCCTAGGCAGCATCCGAGGACCATAACCAGCAAAATTAGAACTCAAAATAGCTTGTACACACATTTCAAAATTGGGACAATATGGATTTTATTTCCCATACATTCCAAAGTGATGGAATATCTCTATAAGGGTGGTATGGGTTTCCTCACTAAAAAATCTAGTAACATGGGTTTCAGATTTATGGGTAGGTGTGGTTTCCTTCCTAGCAATGTCTTTTATTCTGGAGCACTTGTGATTGATGTTTGGTGCTAATGTACTGATAATTTTTTAAGCTCCTCATTTGTCCTCTCACTAAAGTTACCTTCAGTAGATTGATCCACCAAGAATTGTTGGTAAGGAGTGAGACTATTATAGAAATTATACACGAGGAACTGGGGGGTGGATTGGTTATTTCGACACTACTTATGTAAACCCCAAAACCTATCCTCGGGTATGTGAAACTGCTCCCCCTCATCTTGCATGAACCCATTAATCTTTTGACTAATTTTAGAGGTAAATATACAATGATAGAATTTCATTATGAAAGAATTTAACACTTGATCATAGGTGACATAAGTCTCATCCTCTAATTGTTGGAACCAGGTCTTAGCATTTCCAATTAGGCAGAAAAGAAAACACTCTAAGCTTCAACTCTTCCTCACTAAGGACCCTAAATAGAAGTTGCTGGAAACTACAATAGAATGCCCTAATGAAGTAAATAGAGTATTCACTAGGTATACCATTGAAGGTAAGCAGTTGATTCAACATATAATATTTTATTTCATTGTTTCGGGACCTAGTTGATAGGATAATGCAGGATGGGTTGCTAGAGGCAGAAGGTGGAAGCAGTTCTCTCAAACTACATCTCTCAACAATTTCATTACTATGTGGGTTCATGTTATTAGGTGGTGGATTATTCATGTTTTGATTTTTCAACTTCCCTATTATCTTCTATTTTAATTTTCTCTTTGTTATTTTTCATTAACTTGAGTTTTTTTTTCAAATTTTGTAAATATAAATTCTATGATTTTAGACTTAGACCTAGTTTTCAAGTAGTAGATTCTGATATTGTTTTTTTTGATTTTCTTGATAATTTTTTAATTTTTCTTTATTTTTAATTTTATATCATTTTAAAAAGGTTTTGTTTCATTTTTTAAATTTATTCTATTTTATTTTATTATTTTTATGTTTTTAATTTTTTATATGTTAATTTTTCTTTTGTTTTTTTATAATTGTTGTCCACACATGACATCATCAACAATGACCCAAAACATTGATGTCACTCATTGTTCGACACACAAAAATTAAAATCGCTACAACCTATTTAATATCTACTATATTTGGAATGATAGATTCGAACCATAAGAAAATAATTGGATTTGTGATTAATGAACAAACACAAAAAAAATAAAATAAAAACAAAAGGACAAAAAAAACAGTGGTGAAGGATGAAACTGTGATGGTGGTGAAGTTAATGAAATGGTGAGTTTGTGAATGTAAAAGTAAGATAGTTTAGGATGAAAAGAAATAGACAAGTAGTAATGTAGGCAACGAATGTAGTGAGATTAACTAGTTGATGATAAATGGGATGTTAGTTGGCCAACACTTAAAAAATATTTTCCCTTGATCGAGCATTAAATTGATAAATCTGGAACTAATTCAAAAAGGTTGACCAGATGTGTCATCAGATTAACCGATGACTAATGAATTATATAGATTATCAACTACAGAAGTCATTCAACCACCAAATGAGAACCAATCAGCAAAGTACTGAGTTTAGAATATTGGTTGAACTCACTGTGTGTCTCTCTTTTAGCGTGATTCACTTTTCAGTAAAATCATATGATTAAAAAAATTGAGTTTGAAATCAGATGAATATCAGCTTCCACTGATTCATGATTTTTTTTTAAAAACTATTTTCTATAATGAGAGAGAGAGAGATAGAGAAAGAGAGACAATACAAAAGAACAAAGCCCATGAACAAATGAAGATCATATTAAACTAGCCTAGAATGTGACCCCCCCCAAATAGCCGATGATTATGGTTGAAATCAGAATATTAACGGATGTAAAAATATATTACTCCATAGAGTATAAAATTTTATAAAAAATAGATCAAGGAAAAAAAGGAATTATCTCTCTTCCTACACAATCTCCAGATGATCTGTCTTCTATGTGGATCGAATGGTGTCTCTATATCTCCCACCCTATGAGTCAAGAATGGTTCCATGTGATGATGGTGCACTACTCCTAAATCAGGAAAATGGTTTTTTATAAATCAATCACATGCAGTACTCAAAGGGTTGAAGTGGAATGTCTTACACTACTTACATCTTGATGGATCTCTAAGAATTATAAAATGTCTCTTGAATGTCGTCATGTTATCTCAAATACCATATCGCTTCTAAAGTCTTTCAATACCATTTCTTGTTATCCCATCACCACACGTTGATAAACGTTTTTCCCTATGTGTGTAAATTTCATAGTGCCACTTCCTCCATGATGGCCACAAAGAAGAATCCTCTTAACCGAAATTGTGAGCTCCTTCAATGTTGCACGATCCATCGCTCCTACTTCAAAAGAAACAAATACAAGATACATAACAAAAGTGAACTTAAATAAAAAAGTAAATAAAAATTATTTACAAAAACCAATTATTATCAAAACAATAATATATATAAATATAATCACAATTTTATTTTTTTCTTTTCTAAAAATATTAATTAATTCAATTATATAAATAATGTTATTAATAAATTTAAATATACTTAATATTATTAATATTTATTTTTTGTAAATATATTTAATATTATTATGTATATATAAATATTATATAGATATATGGTTATATATATTATTGTTATTACTATATATGATAAATTAGGTAAATTATATATTATATATAATTATATAAAATTAATTAATAAAAAAGAAGAGGAATAGGGTGGGGTTCAAAGAAGGAATAAGAGGAGGGGGTATAGGGGGTCAGATGATGATGTAGGATGAGGTGAAGCATAAAATGGTGGTGCAACAGTTGGATCTGGTAGGCACTGGTGGTGGAAGGAGTAGGTGTGGCATGTTGGTGGTATATTAAATAGACAATGGGGAGATCATCATTAGGTTACTTCAGGAGGAGGATCTAGTTCAGTCGGTATGGGATCATCAAGAGACGGTGATCAGTGGTTGTTTGGTTCTAGATTTGGAGAGGGTAGTGGATGTCAGATGGAATATAAAAAAATCCTGGTTTGATTTTATATTTGATCTTGTTTGTGAAGAAGTGATTTTGGGTTCTTTGGATCTAGAACATTAGGTTCTTCAGTGTAATTGGATTCCCCTTTTTCTGATTTCGGGTGAATTCTTGTTTATTTTTATGTTGTATTTTTTCTATTATGTTGTGTTTAAAATTTGTCTTGCTAGAGTGGTGGGGCCGGTGATGAGTCTCGGGGATGGAATACTGGTGATGTGTTGGGGGAGAGTATGGGAGTCACCGCCAGCTATGGAAGTGAGAAGAGAAGTGGAGAGGATAATGATGATTGAGATACCTAGCCAGGTGTAGTGATGGCAATGTGAATGGTATATGGGGACTCCCAACTAAAGAAGCAGTGGAATCATAGGGGTAGTGGTTGTATGTGTACTAGACACCACTAGTATAGGTACAATAGTTTTTTGCTTAAGCACTGCTTGTAGAGGGTTAGCGGTGTGTGGGGGAGACACCACTTGGAAGATTTGGTGGTGTGTGGGCAGACACCATCAGGTTACCTAAAAAAATACATGGTTTTTGAAAATTTGAAACATAAACAATGATTTTTCAAATTCAGTTCAAAATGAGCATTTATACACTTTTAAAAATAGAGCCACAGAACTTGGAATGACTTTTCAAATGATGCTCAAAAGTGGTCCTGCTAACTTAAAACACTCAATGGAAATCAAAGGCAGCAAAAACCAATTCAATTTCAAATATTTCATACCCCTTATATGAAATCACTTAATTCCCTACTTCAATTCCACTTAATGTTTCAATTCTATGTGTGATACAATTTAAATTAAGTGGAATTTAAACATTATCCAAGGACACTTTCAGGATTCACTTTCTCTTAGGTTTCAAAAAAAATTACTATTATTTTTGAATCAGTTTACTAAAAAAATCAAATGATATCTTGTTATGACAATTATCCCCTTATTCATTTAGGTTCAAAATTCAACTCACCTAAATTAGTTCTTTTTTATAGGGCACTTTATTTTAGTTTTTCCCAGCCATATTTCTCACGAAAAGCACTATACACAGCAAATATTTAAATTGAAAATAGATTTTATATATTTAGAGTAAATGTACCCATTGCACCTTATCTCAAACACTGACAATGAGATCCCATTTTCCCATTTTACTCCAATTACAAGGGACTTAAATAATTATCATTTGAATTGGATTCTTAAAGTGATCATTTTTTTATAAAAATATGATTCACCCAAGAGCCCGTTCTAAAATCAATTTTCCTAAATTCATGATTCTAATTCTACAAAAATCAATTATATCCTACTCCATTACTCAATTCTTAAATAGAAATACCATATGGATTGTGTTCAACTTCACTCATCAATCATTCATCCTCAATAGCTTTAGAATCAGTGAAAATATCAAAAATCAGAAAGTTTTATCCACTAGGCATAAAATAATTGATGTACTATTTGAATCTAAATGACCCTTAGGATATTAAAAATAAATTGAAAAAAATTCAAGGAATTTGATAATTCTGTAAAAAAATGAATTTTTTTTGACAAAAAATAGGGGGATTTAATGTGACTAGGAAGAACCCACTTCCCCACACTTAAAACTCAACAGTATCCACAATGTTGACTCTCACGGTGGGAGAAAACAATGTTAAATAAAGATGTAAAATTAATCATAAAAATATTGAGGATGTATAATAGGAATTTTAAAAAGTGTACATTACAACACACACAAAAAAGAATAGATAAAAAACAAAAACAAAAGGACCCCACCATCCACCACAATAAAATCAAGAACAATTTTTTTGAAAAGTTTATGCATTTATTTTTTACCAAAAGAGAAATGATTTTTTCAAAGTAATTCAAATAGTATCATGATAATAAATTTTTGGGAAAAAATCCCTCAAGGTATCATTGAATCATTTTTGAGGTGATTGTGTTTATTGACAAAGTGGACATATGTGTTGTGATTATTGACAATGAAAACCATGAAATACAAATTTGTTGAAAAAGGGGATTTCATGGTGGCATGTAAGGTTCAAGGGTTGTGGTTAAAAATCCATGTTTTATTCTAGAATGTCGAAAAAGGAATGGATGATCTGGAGGCAGTACAAAAAGAGCAGAAACAAGGTGGCGCCGTTTTCCAGTGTTTGCCAAATTTTTGGGCCTGAAAATAGACAAATGAAGAAAAGTGGTTTTTTGGAAAACGAACTTGCATGCCATGTACTTTAAGTAGAGGAAACTTGTGTGCCATATGTTTTTCAAGATCAAAACATCAAAATATGGAAAATGTATAAGGGTCGCGCAAGTTTTGGGTTTGGTCACACAAGTGATTTACGTGTTAGGAGACTTGCGCACCGAAACATGCATGCCAAGGGGAGACTTGCGTGTCGTCGCCCAGGGGGTCCAAATGCCTATAAATACAGGTTGACCCCTACTCATTCGGTGAAGAGTTCAACACTTAGAAAAATCCGAGCTCTCATCACGCAGGTGTGGTGGTCGCGCAAGTGGTGTGTTGTCGCACAAGTAGAGGTTGTGCGCCAGGTGATAGTTGTGCGCCAGGTGATAGTTGTGTGTCCAAGGTGGTCTGAGCATGGAAAGAAGAGAGTCGTGCGGGTTCTGAGTTGAAGAAGGAAGTTTCATGCAAGTGGTTTGGTTACACTTGCACGCCATGTTTTGAAGAAGCGTGAAAATTGTTGGTTGTGCGCCAATATTGGTTTGGGCGTAAAATGGTGTGCATCACGCATGTTTGGAGTTATAGAAGCTTGTGGTGCGCAAGTGGTTGAGGTGGAATTGCATTCCTATTTTGACTTTTGTGCCAAGACTTTTGCACCAGTTTAGAGAAGGGTGCCATGTAAGGTTGATTCCCAATAGTGATTCAGGGCTGTGTGGAAGCTGGAAGATTTTCCAATACCTTCGGTGCAAAGTAAGATTCATCTACGGGTGAAAGTTGGACATCAAAAGAGCATCAACAAACAACAGAGGATGCATTCATTAGTGATAATGAATAGACCTACAAGTCTATAAACTGTGAGTGGATCCCTTCTAGAGCAGTGAGCAAAGAAAGCGGAAGAAGGTGATCCTCTCCACCGGTAGTGAGCCAGAGAGAGAGACATGGAGTGACCCTTGGGAAAGCAGTGAGCTGACCCTAAACTTTGTAAAGTCAATGAGCATGGGAATAGAAGTGATATATCCCAAACCTTGTAAACCTCAGTGCACTTTTACTTGATTTGGTACATCGACACATTGCCGGTGTATACCATTCAAAATAATTTGTCATCTCACTAGATTTCAGTAGCTGACACCCTATAAAGAATAAAGACTCAATATTCAAAAAAATAGGGGGACTCCTCCACAATTAGAAACCTAAATAAGATAATATTAATGATTAGATTAAAATATTGAAAAATTAAAAAGGGTACTTCCCTATGTGTGGAAGCTTATCATTCATATCTTTCTTTTTAGACTAATTATCCCTCTACGTTTCCTTTGTGAATGGACTTTGGGTGCTCCATTAATGTTTATAAAGATGTAAATAAATTAACAATATTATTCATGAATTTAGATTCTAGTAAACTGCAACCATATATTATGAGTTAGAGAGTTTTGTATAATAAGTCTAGTGAGCTAGTCCTCTTAATCTTAAATGATTTTCATGTGGAACTACTACCTATGAATTTTCTACTAAGAAAAAACAAACAAATTAAAACTGTATGTAAAAAGAAATTAAAACATGAAATTAAAAAGAATTATCCTTGGATAACTCCCCATGGGTACTGTATTTAGACTTTTCACATCAGGAAAATTAGTGGATCAACCCCAATCTGGTGGGGAATTTGGATTCTTTCTCCAGACCAACCATATGTGGCTGTACTAAACTTCAATGTAATATCATATTTGGAGAACCCTTTGTTTACCAACATGAAATTCCCCCTCCTTAGTAGAGAAGCACCTCAGGTAGAGTATTGAAGGGGATATAAATATGTAGGAGCACTTTTTCTCTTTTGTAGCTTATTAAGGTGGATTGTGAATAAGGTGTGTGAATAGACTTCTATGATGGAATTTTTCATTTGGTAAAACATTCAAAAAAAATCATTGAAAACAAAATAAGTATCATCAACTGCTTCTGATCCTTTTCATAGTTCCAATAATAATTCATTAAAATTATCTCCCAGATTGGAATTTTCTTCCAGAATTTGGAGCCCCATTAACACCATATTAGATTTAGCCTCAACTTCCTCTTGATTCTCTAGGTTAGAAAAAAAGTTAACTACATCCTCAATACATGTAATGGGGTAAACACAATCTAGATCAGCAAAAATATATTCAAATTCAAATAAAAATATATATTAATCCATAAATTTTTTAACTCCCTATAATAATGTAGTTTTTACAACTTCTTGATTAACAGTGATCTTGGGATTAGGCCTATGACATGAGTGATGTAGAAAAACTCATACATCCTAACTTCAAAACACACAACCCCTTTTTCCAAATCATCCATGGAAAATGAGAGGATTTCATGTGTTGTCTCAACCTATTGAATCATTTTAAAATCCTTATATAAGTCAATGTAACAAAAAAAATTGATATGAAAATAAATGAAAAACAGATCATCAATGTAATGGCCAATATTCTGAACTTTTTCATGAAACATCTCCTGTCATCCCTTGAAAAAATCTCGAAAGGTTGATTCTAGAAATTCTAGGTTTGACTCAAGGGGAAATCTAGATCAAAGTTAAGAAACTCTAACTTCTTCTTTCTTATGTTTCTTTTCACCTTTCTTTTAAGTTGCTTTCCAAAAAAAATCACTTCATCAGAAAATTGGAGTAATTTCTTTTTTTCATAGTTTCCTTTGAAAATAATCATTTCCTGTTGCATCATCTACATATCCTCATGAGCATATGTTGTCTCATTATCAGTAAGGTCTCGATGTTGCATTTCATACATCAAAAATTGATATTTAGCAACAACATCCTTATGTTTTTGAATCAGATCAAATAGTTAAAATCAATCAAATTCTTTAGAGTTCATCACTATTGTGTGTGTTTTTTTAAACCATTATATATATATATATATATATATATTTTGAAAAAAAAATTGTATTATCACCAAGAAAATGTTTGTTCCTCAAAAATGTTTCTAATATTTTATGATATCCTTAGCGTGAGGATGATCAATTTTATTTTTATAGTACCCATGATATAGCATAGTGGAAATCCACGGGTTCTCACTCTATTAAGTAGTGTCGAGTTTCTAGGTTGTATTTTCCAAAAATCATATTTTGTATTTTAATATATTGAAAACCACCAAAAAATAGTAAAAATAGAAGGAATGAGAGACACATGTTCTAGTGATAAAATGAGAATGATTTAATAGTGAAAAGAGTAAAGTAGCACAAATAACACAAACAAAAAGAAGAAAAAAAATATAAAGACATAGAAAGTAGTCAGTAAGAACAGGTCTGAACTCAGTTCAATTAACCCTCAACTCCCTATCATTGATTTACTGAAAATAAATCAATAAATCTAATCCCCACTCAATGCATTCCAGATGATTCGAACCACATACCTCTCTCACCTAGAATTGAACACACAAACAATGAATTTCGTTAATGCATGAGCATTCCTCCAATTTAAAAAATTAATACCCCAGCCAAATCATTATGGAAATAAATTCCCACATGCTTTAATAATCCTACTATGTTCACCATATCGCACAAAAAACTCAATTTCTCATTTAAGGAATCGAGTAAGGAAGGGGAGAAGAGATGATACAAGAGAGTGGAAAAATGATTTTGTGCACAGTTTTAATTTCACTTAACCAAATTCACATACATGATCTTATAAGGTGAAGAAGAATAAGATAATGATTGAATTGAAGATTGGATCTCTTGATCACATTAGTTTTCAAAACCTAAATAGGGACCTTCATGTTATTTCTCTATTTTTGGAGAATCGAGAGCAGAACACAGCACATTGATGAATATAAAAATACCACAATTGAAACAAAAGCACTACTCAATTCAAAAACATGCATACGGTGATGGTATTTACAGAACAAAAAATAAAACACAAAAACATATTAGAGGAAGATGGATAAATAGAAGGATCCCCATATCCAATATAGAATTCAGTCCCCTAGTCTAGGTGTGATAATCACGAGGTGTCTGTGGAGTTCCCCCCCCCCTGAACAGGATATGATTCGGGTCCTCTTATTCTGAAAATAAAAGAAAACTGAAAATAAAAGAAATTACAATAGGCAGAACCATTACAAGTGTTGTGCTTTGATGTTATCATCATGATCTCTTTAGTGAACTATCAGTGAGTGAAATCGACCTCCTATAACAAACCTACTACCCTTCTTAGTTTCCCAAAATCAACTTCACCTTTATCCATGATGATCACTTCCCCCTTCTGCATGCAACCAAAAGATGACATCATATAGTGATAAATGTAACTATTATAATATGTGAGTACATATTAATATCATTAATTATATTAATTAACAACTATACTTATTAATATATATATACTAAAAATACCTATAATTATTATTACTAAAAAACATATTAAAATTTACTATTTAATAATAAAATTATAAAAACATGTAATAAGATATAAAAAAACAATATATAATTTAAATATTTAAAATTATTGTATTTTGTTTATTTTTATATTATACTATTTCTATTAGTTATTAAACATATTTTATAATATATTATTATTATCACATGATATTATATATAATAATATTATTATATTTAGTTATTATATATATTTTGATATATATATATATTGATATATATATATTATCTGTTATATATTATAAAATATAAAATAAAAAAAATGCTTGAAGAGGGAAGGCTTCTGTTGTGAGAAGTGGGGAAGGGAACTCCACTTGGGGATGGAGGGATTAACAGCGCAATGGATATTGATAGAGGAAAGGTGGGGTTCGATTGGAGGCGGCCTCACTCAGTGGTGGCCGACAATGGCTTGGGGAGTGATAGATATGTGACTTGTAGCAGCAGCGTCCAGCGATAGCGGCAGTGCATGAGATCTCTTCTGGTGTTGTAGACTCTAGATATAGCTTATTGGAAGGTGTGTCATTGCTACTAAATTCAATAGTGGTGGAACTTGATTCAGTAGTCATTATTCTTTTGAATTTGGAGTTTCATCTTGCTGTGGGTTCGGATCTGTAGAATTCTAATTTGATCAATTTTTTGTCATTTTTTTTATTTTTTGCTACCTTTATGCTGTTCGAATTTCTAAATTCTATGGTATGAGTCTCGATGGTGTGTTTTGGGGAGAACAGTGACTGGGAAGGGGTGTATTAGGATCCTTGTGGTATGAAAATGACACACCACAAGATAGAATGGAGTCATGAAAATGGGACACCTCCAGGAGTAGTGTTGGGGGTGTGAAGGAGGATCCACTACCAGGTTTGGCCTAGAGAGAGACAAAAATGAAAAAGGATGGAGTTGAGACACCACCAGTGCTGGCGGTGAGGCACATATGGCTTGGGGATAATTGTGTGTGGGAGACACAACCAGTGATCCTGGTGTTGAAGGATATAGACACCACCAGGGGGTGCAAGGGGTTCTGGTGGTGTGAAAGGAAGTTGGCAGTGTGATGGTGAGACACCACCAATGAGCCAAGTAGTGATTGAGAGACACTGCCAGTGGGAGTGAAGTGGAACTCTCATTGTGTGAAATGAGACACTGTGAGAGTATCTAGGGGTGTATGGAGTT
This sequence comes from Viscum album, assembly GCA_963277665.1. Taxonomy (NCBI): domain Eukaryota; kingdom Viridiplantae; phylum Streptophyta; class Magnoliopsida; order Santalales; family Viscaceae; genus Viscum; species Viscum album. Next base: position 1,155,553,604 of record OY728135.1, read on the forward strand.
AGAGAGGAGAGTCAGGAAAAAAGATGTGGCAGTGAGACATTGTTTCACCAATAGTAGAGAGAAAACTTCAAAACAATTGTTAAACATGTAATCAAATAATTAATTAAACCAAAAGGTAAATTTAATAAATCAAAAAATAAATTAAAAAATCAAATTTACTTTTTAAATATGTTAAAATAAAAAAAAATCAATGAAAAATTATTCTAAAGATTTAATACTGATTAAAATTATTAAAAAATGAATTAATTTAAAACAATTAAAAAAATACAATATAGTTTTGTTAAATTAATTAACTATTTAATTAATTAAAATAAGTAATATATCAAATAATAAAATTAAATTCAACTGAAACTAAGAATTAAAATATTTAAATAGTGTAATTATTTTGACAAAAATTAATTTTAATATTCAAAGAATAAAAAAAGTAACAAATAATTTACTTACATAAGAATTAGTCAAATTAAAGAATAAAAAAATATTTATTTTAAAAAAAGAACTAATAAAAATGAATAAATTTTTTTATTATTTTAATAAAAAAAGGAATAGAAAATTGACGTTAAAGTAGAATTAATTATATAATTGAAATTTTATTCAAAAACAAAAAAAATAATCACTAAAATATACAACTTTAACAGAAATAATAATCTTGAACAATTAGTTACATAAAATACATTAATTCTTTTGTAACACCAAATACATTATTTTTATACCAAAAATATAAGATAATGTGTAAAATTGATGTGACAAAGTGCATTGAAAAATAACCATATAAATCTATTTTCTAGGGTAGTAATGTATTAAGAAATCATTATCTTTGATTAGCTCTTACCATTTTCTCTAGAACATATTCAACTGCAATGGGTAAATATATACTTGAATGATTTCAAGGGAAAAACTACTAATTCCACCTATAAATCACGATTCAGTTAATATTTCTCAATAACCTTCAATTGGTAGGAATCATAAGATATCACCATATCATTATATATAACAATGCTTCCCATGTCCTTGATTTATGGATCAAAATAGATCAAAACTCCTTCTCTACTGTAGTGTAGTATATGAAAATGCACACTAAACAACCTACATTTCAATTATTTGAAACGCTCCTCACATTCACCTTTCTGAAATAACATTACCCCCTTCCATGTCATGTCAGTGAGTGGATTAGATAGTAATAAGAAATATCCCACAATATTTTTGTAGTATATATCCATACCAAGACAATTTTCAATTTCAGTTAATATGGTTTGTCTAAACTATCCCTCAATAACATTCATCTTTGAATGACCCATTTATATACCCTTAGTAGAGATTATATGAAACATGAATGAAATATTATAAATCTAAAATCCAGTCTTGGTAAATTTATAATACAACTTTTCCTTCCTTGGGTTCTTTATCACAATTCTTAAATGATCTTCATGATCTTCCTTTATATCTAAATATATAAGAATATCATCAATAAAAAAAAACAAAAAAATGATCTAGGTAATATCTAAAAATCTATTCATTATATATATGAAGATGGTAGGAAAATTGTTATGTACATATGGAATAACTATGAAATCCAATTGAACATAACTTATATGGAAGGCTATCTTGGGTTTATCCTTATCCGTAATCTCTATTTGATGATATCCATATTGAAGATCAATATTTTAAATATATATAAATCATTATAATTAACTGAATATAACATCCATATAAGGTATATGATACTATTAATTAATATTAATTTTGTTATGTTCCTAATAAATAATGAGATGACACATTGACCCATATTTATTCCTTATAAAAAGAATAGGTTCACCCCACGGTGAATAATTTGGATGAATAAATCATTTATCTTGATTCTCTTAGAGTTTATTCTTCAACTCTGATAACTCAATATGAGATATTCTCTATCATTGAAATAGGTGTATCACTAGTTATGAGTTTTATATAAAACTCAACCTCATGGTTCAAGGTAAGACTAGGAATGTACTATGCAAACACATAATCACATTCCCGAACAATATGAACTTTATTAATGTTTAGTTTCTCCCTAAACATTTAAGATAAATATTCCTCATAAATAGGTAGATAAACACATTATATGGAAGTAATTTTCATTTGGTTTTCTAGTTCATTCTTTCACTGATAGATGATTGAAGGTTGATTCAGAATATAAAATGAAATTTCCCTTCCTTAAAATTGATATATACTCAATATTGGGAGATAAATTACAAACATAAAATTATATCAAATTCAACTACATGGAAAATAAGAAGATTCATAGAAAGTTACAAACCATAAACATATATCAAATAACAGTTTTATACTTGATATGTGGTCATCATTCCAGTAATAGTTGTCACCACCAACCCAATATTTATGCTTTGAGGTGTTGATAAATACCCATAAAAAATTTTAGATATAAATGAGTGACTTGGAATAGAATGAAATAAATAATTTTAAATTTTAGAGTGGACGATAAGTGTACCTTTCCCCACATTTGTAGGAACATCTGTATTAGCGGCAGTAATTTCATAATCTTCACCTTCTTTCCAATGATTATTTTTCTGTATATTTCCATGATATTTTGGTAATTGGTATGATTTATTCCCCATATCTTGATATTTAAAGAACTTTACTTTTCTAGACTCTCCCTTTCCATTTAATTCATGATAATCATGGCATTTTCCTTTACACTTTAATTATACTTATTTCCCTTTAAATAAAGTACCTTTTTTTTCCTTACCCAAGTATCACATGTTGGAAAATTATTCTTTCTCTTCATACCCATATTCATTTTTTACTCTATTGACCTATTTACCTCTTTCTTTTCTTGGAATCCATAAGTCTTGGAGAATTATTTCTTTATCATCATAACACATGGTACTATAACCTCATATGATGAAATTTTTTGGGAGGCTAGTTGCATTCAAAATATTGGCTTAATAAAATAAAATAAATTATCAATATTGTTCTTTTGATTACAAACATAGTCTGTAACATGTATTGTAAACCATGTAATGATACCTTCTCACACAAAAAAAATTTTCATCTTCAATTTTCCTCATATTAAAGATTTTTATATCTATATATAATCATTATTCAATAGGAAAATATTTTCAAAGAAACGTTTCTTATAATTATTCAATTATATACTTGATATTTCACACTAATGATTATTTTTTTGAATTAATGACATCCATTGATACACATAACTTAATAGATGATAAGATTCTATGAGAAAAAAATCCATTTGATTACTCCCCAATGAAATAAATATCTTATTTATGCAACATATACATTTCTCAACTATAAATGGAATTTTAGTCCCACTTAAGGATGATGGTTTCTGATGTATGATGAAAATTGACATAGTTACACCACATTTTGGATCAGCTGGATTCTCCATACATGAATGTATATTGGTCATAACTTTATTATGTTTCTAAAATATACTTCTAATTTAATTATCTATATATTTATATTCATTATTTATAATAGGATGTAAATACCTACATGCATTACAGGAGTTGATATATTTTCCATTTGTTCAACTAGGATAAATTTCTAAACAATATCATTCTAGATTAGGTTGTAACATAATAAATCATTATTTTTAGTATCAAAACATGTATGAAACATAGCAGAAATTTTCAATTTATGTATAACTAATCTCAAAATCAAAAGCTCATATTTTTTTATAATATTCTCAATATATGTCAAACATTTAAATCCCTATATATGTTTTAGATAATCATATTCCCAAGGATTCTACTAAAATTTATATGATATCAATTGTAATGACCCCAACCCTATTATCTTAGATTCATTGGTTAATTTATTATATTAGTACAAATTACCGGTAGTCACAACCCAAAGGACTGAATAATATATTATTATATAAAACATGAAATATATTGGATCCTATATTACATTTTTAAACATAAAATAAAATATACTATTTAATATGTGATCATCTCTATTCCCACTAGAGTACCCCTAGATATAAATACTAATACATTTTCTATAATCCTATGGAAAGTAAACATACGAATGGGTGATATCAGGTTCTTGGTAATGTAATTCATATAGTGAAATATTAATAATGAATTTATAATATGGAATTAATAAATGATGATAAAAAATTCCATATAAATAATCACATGAGTTTGAAAAATTTCCTCAGATATAAAAAACATTTCAAATAATCACATAGACATTAATAATAGATTTCATTACAATTGAATGCATATATTTGGACATCTAAAACTTACAGTCATGGGTTGTGGAATGAAATATAAAATACCGACAAGGGATCATGTTAATACATCTAATTTAATGGGCACAAAAGCAGTCAACTAGCCAATATAGTTTGATGTGTGGTACCTATTCATGAATCAAGGGGATATGTTATTATGGGTCCCACCATTCACTAAATATTTCCAAATCATTTATTATATGAATAAACAACATAGCCTAATCAATATGTCTTAAAATCAATAATTTCTTACATTGAATGAATTGGAATATTAAATATCAATTATCTCTGAATTTAAGTAAATAGTATCCCATCAAATGAAATATTGTAGACGAAATATTATGAGTATAACCTTAGTAAATCATATTATTTATTGAATGATGTTTACATATATAGAAATACTTTCATTATTTTATTGGATTTGTTTGATTACAATACCCCTTTTTACTCAAACAAATATTTAAAATATAAAAAATTCCAAAATATTAAATAAAATGTTTTCATTGAAAATTTAATTGTATAATTTAAATTAATATTCTAATCAATTATCAATCATGATGGTGGGAAATTATGGTCAATCCTTATATGTTAAAAAAATTCCATTCAACCCATTGTAAAAATGTTAAAAAGAACATCATTCATAAAATGAAAAAAAGATACCTTTTAAATAATCTTCTAAAAAAGTTAATAATGGGTAAATATTTATTTGGTAAATAATTTTAGAATTTAAAGAACATCCTTTTATATAGTTTCTAGAAAATATGGATATGGATGTGAAAGATTCCTGGTTCAGTAGATAAACATGGTCTTTATTCCCCAAAAAAATTATTTCAATATCTCAACTACTTAAATAGTGGAAAATGAAAAGAAAAAATATATAATTTAAATAAATAACTAGAGTATAACAAATATTTTGTTCTTATGATAGAAACATCAAAAAAGTTTCCTAGTAGAGACTTAAAAATAAGTAATTCTGAATCATGATGTGAAAATAAAATAAACCCTTACCCCAGGTTTGAATTCGATTATATGTATAAAAAATCATGTGTAAAAGATATAAATTTATTATAAATCTACTTTAGAGACATAATCCAATATATCATACAGTTTATGATTTACTTATAATACCTTATCATCTATTTATTAACAATTGTTTGTCAAAATGACTATTCTAGGTAATAACTATTTTATTTTTCATATATGTTTTGTTATGGTAGTTTCATCCATTTTAATTTTATCATGATTACATCATATCTATAATTTTAACCATGATATAAATTTTACATATATAAATTATATATGTTTTTATTGTAAGCTATAAAATATTGAGATAGAAAAATAAATTACACTGTTCATAGAGATGTTTGGTCGTACGTACGCATGAACATTGTTTTCACTTTTTGATGGATTAAATGAAAGAATGGTAAAGAATAATTCACCTTTCAAGAAAAAATATTATAACATATAAATCATATATATTCATTAAATTCATCTATTTTAACATCCATATAAAAGTGAAATTAAAAACGGATCACATCACTTCATCAAGTAGGTACTCCACACATACGCATGAGCGGCATTGTTTTTTCTAATGGATTGGAAGGTATAAAGATAGATATTATATTATATTTACACACAAAAAATTATTTCATAAACATAAGAAATAAATAGAAAATACATAATAATATCCATCTATTAAATATAGTTATGAAAAATTTATTACATCGCTACGTGGAGATAGTAGGCCATAAATACACATGAGAAATACATTAACATTAAATTATATATAAAAGAGTGTGTATTATTTTATTATCAAAATCATAATAAAATTTAATTAAATTTATTTACTTAAGTTATTTTTTTATGATAAATACCATGGCTTTAGAGTTGTTAAAATTAGAAATAAATTAAAAGAGTTCGGGTTGGATGATTATATATTCTTTTGGATACCTCATTTAGATCCTTTCTTATGGAACATATGGATGATATTTTGAGGATACCCTAACATATATAATGTGACAAATGCATTTATAAGATAATTTTTTTGGATTGGTTGATATAGTTTTCTCAATGTGTTGTAAAAAAGAGAACTAAAGGGTCTCCTTTTTTAAGGTAGGGAAAAAACACTATTAGAATTACAAAAAAGTTTACAATATACCTATGTAATTATAAAAAAATGATTCAAATTGGACATATATTTGAATATAAGGTAGTATATTGTTTAATTATTATGAAAAATAATTATTGGTTGAAGTGGTATTTTAAAAATTATCTTTTGGTACAACCCCTTACTTAATTTTATTAACATTAATACCGGTAATATATTTTTTACTCATAAGGGGTTATAAATTAACTTATAAAGTGAAAATTGTCTCATAAATGGAAAAGATATTAAATTTTATACCATAAATTATCCACATGTCCAATTAAAATATTTTAATTATTAATAAAATTAATAAATTATTATTTTCATAAAATATCATTATCGACATTTTTAACACTATTTATTTAATTTGAAATAAATCAATAAATTTTTTTAATTAAAATATAATAATTGAACATATCTATAATATATTATATGTATCAAAAAATTAATGGATCATAATTAAATACCAATATTTTTTTACTTTTAATATTTTTAATATATTTTATTTTATTATCCCATTAATTGAGTAAATACCATGATTATGTTGTATAAGAATTTATGTAAATTATATAATAACTAAATATTATAAATAATTCATCATAATTAAAATAATTTTTTTTCTCAAAATGAATATTTAAATTTATTCACCACTTTATTTTTTCTCTAGTTGAACACATAAGTGATATTTAAAAGTAAGACTGTTTTATTTTCATTTTATTTTTATTTAAATATTATATAGGCCATTTTCATGAAAGGTGTCCCTTAAACAAATCAATTTTGAAATTGTGGTGATAAGGTTATAATTTACTTTATCCAATAAGAATTTGGTTGGAAAATGGTGACTTAAACACTAATTTTAACGTATATTACCCGATTTACCCTTTGTCAATTTGATAACTTTTCCTACAGTTACTATTTGGAATGACTAAAAATAAAAAGGAACTATTTTCCAAAATTGAACCTCTTAATTCAAAACATGAAATCCAATTTATAAAATTTAATACATATAAGCATAATAAATTAATTTTAAAATTACTTTATAAAATGTGACATAATGAATTTTTTAAAAAAATGTAGTTTTAAGCATAAAATTGGATTTATTTTTATTTCATTAAAGTAGGAATATTTTTTAGAATATATATATATATAACCCTTAAAAAAATTTATTAATTTAATTTATTAATATAATACTATATTATGTGAATAATTGTTTTATAAAAACATCCCTTTTTCATTCAAATATTTTTTTATTTATAATCAGTTGATAATTAAGGAATTTATTTTACACCTGTGTAAACCATAAATTTTTTATAAATTAGTTATGACTATTTATAACTTCCAATTGAAATTATATGTTATAATATTATACTATAAAACAATTCATTTAGACTCTAGGTTTTGTGTTTCAGAAGTTATCAAAAAAAATACTTGAAGCAAATTATTTTGTAAAATCTTAGTGTCTTACAATTACTGTCATTGACTATTTCATTTGGATGACCAATATAATTTTCATGAAACATAAATCAAAGGTTGTGTATTTTTTTTAAGAGTTTAATAATGGATTTTGAGAAGAATTTATGTGTATTTATATTAAATTGATGAAAAAAACTGAAAGGAATAAAACAGTAACTCCTTCGAATCCCACCTGATGAAACAAGGAATTATAACCCAATACAGTTCTCTATACACTTTGAAATAAAATGGAGTAGTTTAAAGTAAAAATAAAATATTAGTTTAAACGGGATGAAAATTTCTTTTCGAATTGAAATTTTCCAAATTATTCTAGTGAAAAGAGATAAGTACAACAATAAATGTTAAAAATAGATTTTTTTCATCGAATTGTATTGAAAAAGACTTATTGTGAGGTCTAGTATAAGACTAATACTACAGTGGAATTATTTATAGATTTTTTTATACATTTATTGAAAAGATAAAAAACAATAATTTAGGGAAGTTTGATAGAAAATATGAAGATATAGTTTTCATTGGAAATCCATTCAACAAAATAATTTTCAAATTCTAGAATAATTGACTACATTAGTTTGTTGATTCCTTTGAAGTAAAATTTTTTAAAACCCATACACCACAATTTTTTTTGTTTTTTATGATGATCATAGTGAAAATAATAATATCATTATGATTTTGAGATATATTAATGAATATTATGATTATGGGGAGCGTAATCATGTTCAATTTTATTCTAATCAGACTACTGAAGAAGAAAGTATGATCTAAAAAACTAGAAAATTTAAGACATTAAAAAGTTAAAATGAATATTTAATATCATCATAAATTATTAATATCCAATTTAAAATATATAGTAATTGATATTTTTGAACCATACATCACTTATATCATCTTTGAAACCACATTTGTTTTTTATGTAGTTAAACATAAAGATTGGTCAAAATGATAAATAAAGAGTTGGATCAAATTGAGAAAAAATGACAACTTGGATCGTATTCCATGACCAGAAGAAAATATATTATAGCAAAAAAGTTGGTTTTCATAAATAATATTATTCAATAGGGAGAAATTTCATGAAATAAATAATGGCTAGTTTGAAAAAGTTATTCATAGGTGGAAGGTGTTCATTCTTAATAAATTTATTCCCCTATTGAATGAATTTAAAATAATAAAATCTTTTGTTCTCTATTTATTCTAATTTAAATTAAAGATTTTATTAGATAAATGTTAAATAAATATTATTTAATGGATAAATTGAATAATATGTTTATATTCAACAACATAGTGGGTTCATATGTGGTAATAATGAAACAATGATGTGAAAACTGAATAAATCACTATACATGTTGAAATGGGTTATCCGTGCCCAGTATTCAAAGAAGGATTGTTTATGGATGTATTTAAACTTTTATAAAGTAATATTTGATATTAAATTATATATGAAATTTCATAAACCATCCATACAAACCCGGTACACTGATATGCACCTCCTTCATGACATAACCTGGTGGGCATTACTGATCCCCACAAGTTGGCGAGATGCATCTGACATCATACGTGAATAAAAAGGAAATGATTTTGGGAAAAAAATTAAGATAAATGATACAAGTAGGTATTACAACACTTCTTAAGGATAATGTAAGATAATCAGATAGGTAATGAAATACCCAAACAACACATCAATAAAGACACAAAAAACTATCACGCCAACTCTCAAAAAACTCGTATAACATGTTGATCATATCTCCACCAATCACCTACATCACTCCAGATCCCAAGAATCAAGTAAAAATAAAGCCTCCATGTGGAACATTCCCTTTTATTATATGTATAATTAGATAATAAACAAACACTTGAAGGTTAATGCAAGGCATGATAAAAATATACTAGTAGGATACCACCTAAGTCACTATAATAATTTATATATTCATAAACAATTGAGGATTATAATTAAAATAAATCATGGAATGTAATTTTTATTACATATTCTAATAAAAAAATTATTTAAAATAAAAATTATGGTATAAATAAAAATAATTTTTAAAAAAAATATATAAAACAATTGACATGAATAAATTAGTCATATAATCAATGGCATGTTTAGTCATGTAAAAAATAAAAAGCACCAAGATAATAATCCATTTAGTGCATTACATTCTAAGTAAAGGATCCCCAAAATTACCAATAATGTTCATGATTCAAGATAGGTTTTCACACTCAAATAAACAGACCATTTGAGGAACCACTCTGGGAAATAATTATACATAAAATTATGAAAAATTTTAAGATAAATAGTTTCAAAATTGGTTTAGTTTTTTGTCACCATAAATCCATTAATTGGGAGTCAGAGTCCTATCATACTTGTTCTAATCACACAATAACTATCCAGGCTCTCATTTTTATCAATGAATTAATCAATCAATCATTGGAAAATCAATCACTTCAAATCATTTTATCATTCATAGTTCAATTTGAAAAATTTAGTTTCCAACATTAAATTTAATTTAAAAACAAAATCACAGGTTTCCATAAAATTAAATTATTTTTATAACATTATTCCTTTAAAATAATTTTCTAATAAATCAATATATAATCATTAAATCAAAACCATTTTTGATTCAAGCCATCATTTTTCTAAAAATCCACCCAATAATTTCAATTCCATTGATGGGGGGATGGAGTTCACAATTCCATGAAATTTTTAAGTAAAACATCATATAGTATCATATCAAAGTTTTTAAATAATTTAAAATCTCATTTAAAATAAATCATATGATATAGGGTCTCAATTTTAGGGTAATCTATTATAGAAACGCTAACCACTAATTTTTTGGTCATCATAACACTGGAAATAGAAATTAAAAGAATAATGGATGTGAAGAAGATCATGAAAACAAACCTAGGATCAAGAACAATAACAAAAATAGATTATATAAATTAATAAAATAAAGATATATCACTCTATAAGAGGCTATAATAATAGATTGGGAAAACCCAAATGAGCGGAGATACGCTTAGAAAACAAGTATCAGGATCTTCCCCATCACTTCAATTCTCAAGGGAATAGGTTTAGTGATCCTGGGAATACTTCCAAGAGAATCACAAAGAAAAGGAAACAAATTAAGATAAAATGGGGGGGGGGTTGTTAGGAATCCTAGAGAGTAGTCCCAAAATTTGTAATTAATTTTTTGTGGGGTTAAAAACCTGTGAGCATTGTTTTCTGGCTAGGGCCTCATGATTAGTAGTAATTGTGTGCCCTAATAGTGAACCCTTACTAGACTTTTGAATGGGGTACATAGTTTAGATGAATGGTTATCTTAACTATGAGCTAAAAATGAAATACATTAATATTAAATGTTTCATAGTTTGGATAAAATATAAACTAATATTCTGCCACACTCCAGTCCCTCTCAACAGGGTGCACAATTTTCTGGTCCAAATTACACAATTTTCCCTAACTTTGAACCAACCATGAATACCCCATGGGCTCAAAAAATTTATAAATTGTCACCTGAAAAAAATTAAGAAAATACTCAATCAATGTACCATAAACAAGTGTCAATACGCACCTTAAATAAGGAAATACAATGTTATAACATCCCCACCATAAATAGTTTCATTCCCAAAAATCCTTTCAAGAAGATTCCATATCTAATATATGAGGGAACTACTCCCTCATTAGTTCCTTGTGATACCAAGACTGATGAGAATTAAAATCATGATGGAATAGCACAAAGACCAAGGGTATCATCTTCCCACAAAGAACTTTTGTCTCAGAATAAACAATGCTAATAGGATGCTAAGTCAAGGATATATTGGGTTCACCATCAAGATCCTTCAAGATTAGGAAATTAGAATTGTTGGAAATATACATTCAATTTAGTAATAAAAACATATTATGGAACAAATTAAACTATGGAAGAAATTAGAAATAATAAACCACTTACCCTACTTTCTAAAAAATCTCAAAAATTACCCATAAACCTTGGTGAAATCTTTCCTTGTTTCCAAAGACATTGCTGACCCAATTGATTAAAAACACTATTGACCACCTAGTAAATAATTGAAAACACTAAAGTTCATAAAAAATGATCATATTAGGATTTAATCCATCTCTCTTCTTCACCATTATTTGAAAAATTAATTATATGTTCGTGTTTATATTTTAGACCAAACTTGGTATAACCATGGAAGATTCACCAATATACAAACATAAAAGTGGATGGATATAAGTACAACCATATAAATACACAGAAATATCCATTATAATAATGTAGTAGTAACTAATTTTATAATAAAACTCAACCTATACCAAATGGACATCCCAAGATCCACAAAATTTGGCAACGCAAGCCTATAGCATGTCTTCAAGAATCTGTATAACTTGTTATGTCTTGTCTTCCATATGTGAATCATATAATGTGCTAAAAAATACATGGTATTTCTTTACTCATAGATGGATTTCTTGAAATGTGATGTGAAATGAGTATCTGTATATGAGACTATAGACGTAGGAACTCCAAATAAATGGGAAATCTCTTTCACACTGAGATTTTCCAAATCCTCAACATTAGCTATATCTCAAATGTGTATAAACTGAGAATATTTTCATAGGATATCAATAAATAAACATATTTTATTCTTCCATTGATTTTTATATGGTAACATAACAAAAAAATCTATTGATATCTTATCCCACTTCCAATTTGATATTAAAAGTGGATAAAGAAAACCTGAAGGTCTCTAGTTCCCAATTTTATCCTTTTGGTAGGTATAACAATGATGAAAAATTTTATAGATGTCTCATGTAATACCCATCCAAATAAATTTCCACCACATAACATAGAATATTTTTGTGGTTTTTAGGTAGACCTCTGATTGGGAAATATAGCAATCCCCCATCCTGGCCTTTCTTTGGAAAAAAAATGTATAATAAACAAATTTTGAAAACATAAGATTCTATCCAAAGATAATTTCCAATAATTTAAGGTCTCCCCAGAATAATTAGAGTCACTAATTCCACATAATTCACTATAAATCTTCTTATCCTTAATAATCATCTTGAGAATAATGAAGTTCAACTAAACACTAGCTACAATAACCTTGTTTCTATTATCCTGAACTCCAAAATGAAGCTGATAAAATAGAGCCATTAGATTCCACTATTCTGAGGATTCATTCATGGAATGGGATTGAGTATTCATGATCAATGCATCAATGATGACATTCCAATTAACATGGGTGTAGGAAATGTTAGAATCAAAAGATTATTGTTACTACACCCAATTAATTTATAGGAGATTCATATCATATTGGGAGAATTTAAAACTCAAGATTTGTGGTCAAAATAAATTTACATGATTTATATATAATTTTAATGACATAAAATATTAATCAAAAGTCTCATTGCTTCAATTTCTTGATCATGGGTTGGATAATCTTCTAGTGTACGCTAATCTTTCTATAAAACATTGGCCACCGTGTGATCACCTAACACAAGTATGCACCATAAACCCAAACTCGATGCATAAAAATACCAAATAGAATTTCATAGCGTCTAAAAGTGCAAGTAATAGTAAAAAAGTAAAAATATATTTTAACACATCAATATAATGGAAATATTTCACAACCCACAAGCATATTTCCTTGTTATTACCCAGTATAAGTATGCATCCCAAACTTGAACCTGATGCATCACAAAATAAAAAATATCCCTTCCCATTCTCTAGAAGAGTAAAAAAGCATGATAAATTCAAAATATATTTCAACTCATCAAATTAATTCTAAAATTTTAAATACCATAAATACATCACACCTTTTCGAGTGACACTGGTCATTAGAGAAGATGATTTTGTGAAAACTTAATTACCCTAAGATAATATCCCACCAAGCCCAAGAATATATATATATATCTCAAAAACATTATTTGATTCTAACCATGTCATAAAATATTTCACGTTATCCATATTAAAATAAATACCACTTTTTATTTCTATATGGCCCAAAACCTTACTCCTCGAATCTAGAAAATACATTTTGAGGAGTATGTATGCCCATTAAAGAATCTAAATTTGAGAATACCGACTTTAAGATTAGGTATAGCCATTATGAGTATCCTATTATTCCATTGGGTGTGTCCATTGCTCCTATAGTGTTCATGGCATTGAATAACTACACATTTGATGAATACCTATACCTTTCAACCCTTTTCAATATAATGATTTTTATCCCATTTTAGGATGTAGGATTTTAATAATTTTATTTTAAAATTTTAATCCCTTGATTACCATGATCAAGAAAAAATAACGATGGTTCAATTTATTAAATCTTGGGGTAATACAATATATTAATAATTTTATGAGACTATAATGTTCAATAGCAAACGTGACGCAAAATACCAAGCTCAAACAACTATAAAATATTATTATTCAAAATAACTATTATAACATATCAGTTGGATTGGTGGGTATGAATAGGAATAAACATATGATGAAATATATTTTTTTCATTCCAAATAAATAAAAATCTCTTGATTAATGATTCTGAAATAAGAATTTTATTTTTAATAAAGTTATTTTATTCTTTTAAAATATATTTTTCTTAAATAAAATTTTTATTAGTTCTTATTATAAAATATTTTAATGTTTTTTTAGAAAATTTTAGGAATTTTTTTTTACCCAATGAACTTAGGTTCTAAAATTATCAGTTAAAAATTAACTGGGTTTTAATTTTGTAGAAGTTTTTTAAATTTTGAGTTTTCAAATAATTATGAAAAACACTTATTTTTTATTTTAAATCCTATTTTTGTTTATTGAATTTAAAAACATACATATTTTTTTAAAATAGTTAACAAGAAAAACTAGATATTTAATATTATTAATAATATAACGAATTTCATTTTTATAAATATTATGCTTAATTTTAGTACAAAAACTTTTATACTTAAGAAGATAATTTTTCTACAAAACCTAATTTTGTTACATCTTTCCAGTTTATTTTGAAATTTTTTATTACCCTTATATGAATTGAATTTGATAAAATGGATTCAATATTTAAAATATTAATAAATTATATTATTTAATATGTTTAAATTAATTTTTTATCACTAATTGTAAAAAATGTAATAACAATTACAACGATGAAGTTTAAGACTGGTTTATCCATGGTTAAACTCAAGTGATAATGGTTAAAATGACCAAAAAAATTTCTAAATCATATTGGACTGATATATTTGTACACTAATCACTATATAATAATAATTTATTTTATATTGGATATCATTTGATGAAAATTAATTAATACTACTTAATTATTTTAAAAAATAATAATTGTGTCCTCTTTCTCACCTATATTAGAACACCCCTCTCCTCTCCTCTACACACTTCAATATAAATTTATCTCAGCTCATACCTACAAAAATTCCTTAGTAAAATCTTTAACCACTTCATAAAGTACTTATTATTTTAACAATACTAACATTATAGGGGTTAAAGTTTATATCAAATGAGTTTGTCTAAGAAAGAGGTTTATATTTTAATCGAATATTTTTCTATTATTTTTTCTTCTACCACCACAAAAAATATTTTAGATATTAATATTTAATGAAATAACTATCTAACATATACTGAGATATCATTACTTTGATTAATTATCCTTAATCAATTTCCTTCTTAATATAATGGGAAATTAATCTAGCATTAATTTCTAAAATAGAATTCTACATCATGAACCAATGTAATTTGTTTTCCATAGAAAACTCTTAAGGGTAGTAAAATGATTGATATAAGTGATATAATTTTATAACTATGATATAAAATCATTTATATTTTAGTTAATTAAATTTAATAATTATTTATTTACAATCCTAAAGATAAATAAAAATATTGCATGTGCGTATGTGTGGACTATCACTACATAAGACATTGTATTTTATTTTCCATTACTATCTCTCATGACTTGTTTAATAGATGGGTTTACTGAATAAATATGATTTTTATAATATAATAATCAATTATTAATGTTAAAATAAATCCTATTGAAAAGTTAAAACGTTAATCATGCATATGTGTTCACAACGACCTCCATGATAGAACATATTTCATTTTCAATGTCTTCCTTTCAAGGGTGGATATAAAAATGTTATAAATGAATTAAAATGATTATTTTATTATAGATAGGATTTTTTATATTATTTAACTATGAAAATTTTGACCAATTTCAGCCTACTGAATTCATTTTTGACATATACGGAATGATAAGTCTATGAGGGATTCTAGTTAAGAAGAACTTAGTGGGAGATTATGTATCTCACTTATGGACTAGTTGTTTATGTATCCAAGATTCAATAGGCAGTATGCCTAGTCGATTCTAGAGCATATTGTTGTGGTATGTAATTAATATTCATCTATTAAGATTTAATATCTATGTATGATATGTCTTAGACATTATAATTGGTATCATACAATGGATTATTATCACATTAGGTGTTTCTAAGGATGTTCGGTTTTAAATGTCCAAAATGAATTCATTTGGATGATAATGGTAAAAATATTAATTTTTAAAACATATATAAAATCATATAAGTATAAAAATAATCAATTCAATACATTTATATCATTTTTATATCCATCATTAAAAGGAATACATAAAAAATAAAATTTGTTCTATCATGGTGGCGGTAGTCCTCACATATGCATGAGTAACGTTTTAACATTTCAATAAGTTTAATTTTCACATTAAAAATTAGTATTATATCATAAATATAAAATTTATTCTTTAAAACCATCAATATATTTAGCCATGCAAAATGGTGATGGAAAATAAAAAAGATTTTTATACGAGGTGACAACACACACGTATGCGTGGATGATATCTTTATTCAACATTTGGACTATAAATAAATATATAATAAATTTAATTTTATGCATTATAATTGAGTTTATATAATAAATAAAATAATATATAATTTATACCAATAATGTTTCCCCCTTAATAAGTGATTATGAAAAACAAATTATGTTAGTTTTCAATGAGGAAGTCAACTGTTAAAACGAATGATGGATTCATTTCACAATATATTAAGAATGAAATGGAATAAAGATAATGCATAAAAATAATGATATCTAATTATATATCAGATAATTATTTTATCATATCAAAATAGTTATAATATTTTTTAATGATATAGTAGAAAAAATAAAAGTAAAATATTTAGTTAAAAGTTATACCTCTTATTTAGACAACCCCGTTTGACTTGAACCTTAATCCCTCTAATTTTGGTATTTTTTCAAATAATAAGTCCACTAGAAAGTGGGTAGGGATTTTAATAAGTGATTTGGATAGGTATAATTGGAGACAAAGTGCTCTTTTATTGTGTATATAGGTGAGGGGTGTTCTATTATAGGTGAGAAAGAGGTCACAATTGTTATTTTTTAAAATATTTAAATATTATGAAGTAATTTTCATAAAAAAGTATCCAATAAAAAAATAAATTATTACTATATTGTAAATATGGTATAAATATATCAGTACAATATAATAAATAAAGGTTTTTAGGCCATTATAACCATTATCAATGGATCTTAACCATGGATAAAACGTTTTTATCATTAACCATCATACTTTTTTTACTATTTTTAATATTAATTATAACCCAAAATTATATTAAAAATATTAATTAATATTAATTATTAATATTTTAAATATGGAATCCATTTTATCAAATTCCATTCTTATATTGGGAATAAGTTAATTATAAAATAAACAAAAATCAATTCAAAAAAATGATGTTTTCCAAAAAAAACATCTTCTAAATTATAGAAGTTTTTATTCCAAAACCAAGCATAAAATTTGTTAAAATGAAATTTTTTGGATGAAAAATAATATTAAAGAACTAAATTTTCATTAAACCCATTTTAAAACAAAAATATATGTCAATATATTCAGAAATGAAAATAAATATTTCAATAAAAATCATTATTTTTCATTATTCCTTGAAAAAGTCAATATTGTAAGAAAACTATAAAACGTTTACTCTTTGATTATTTTGAAAAAATGATTTGGAAATTTATGTTTATTCAGAATTTTTTTTCCTAAAATGTTCAAAGAATAACTGTAATATTTTATCATAAGAATCAACAACAAATATTTTGGAAGAAAAACGTATTTTTAAAGCACCAAAAAACATTATTAAAAGTAGAATTCATATTTCATAAAAATTTATCAATAAATTTTTAATTATTAGGACCTTCATAAATATATTTCATCTTGTGGTTATTCCTATTTATACCCCCTAATTCAATGGATAAGTTGTAATAGTTATTTTTTAATAAAAATATTTCATGTTTATTTAAGATCGGTATTGGGTGTCATTTATGCTCTCAAACATTGTATTATCTTAAAATTATTTAGATATTTAAGTATCTATTTATTTAATTAATTTTCTCATCATTAACTTTTCTGGATATTGGAAATATAGGGTTTAATATTTGCGAATAAATTAATTTGAAAACCCAAATCCAAAAAATTGTAAATTAGTTTTTCTATTGAAATGGTTTGAATGGTTGAGGTACTCATGGAATATCCTATTCATTAATTCCATGATCACTATAGGAGGAATGGTTACACAAAAAAGGAATACCAATATACTCATAATGTCCATATCTGCTCCTGATGTTGGTATTTTGAAAGTTATATTCTTCAATTTGTGATAACAGAATCAAGGATCAATATTCAACAACCTCTTTTACCCTTTGAACTAGTAAAAGAAATCATTAATCTATGGGAATAGATATTTTTGTTACCATAACATGGTTTCATTTTCAATAATCAATAAAAAGGTGAAACTTGTAATCAAATTTATTTTCTGTGAGAAGAGGATCCATCCAAGGTGACACACTCAGACATATAAGGAATTTCTAGAGGAAATCAACTAACTAATTTTTCAACTCTATTGATCTAGTTAGCCCCATACAGTAAGAAATAATATACACTGGTTGAGTACAAGGTCTTAAATAAATAGTGAACTCCACCTATCTCATTCAATGAGATCCATATAAATTAAATGGAAACACGCTTGGAAACTCAAAGGCAACTTGATGGAGATCAACACATAGGAATTACCACTTCTAGTTAAAATAAAACATTGATATTTCCCTACCCAACTCTAGAAAAAAAATAATGACTCTAATCGATCTCAGGGCCCACTTTTTGTGGAAAACACAACACACCAATTAGGTTTAGTAAATGATACTTGTTGAATATAACATTCAATTCAAGCCTCATGAATTATTATCCAATCCATACCATGAATTATGTAATGAGTATTCATGTCATGAACTGGAAGATTCCACATATGATCAATCTATAATAGAGATAAAACACAAGAGAGGCAATGAAGACCCTGAACTCTCTTCATTCCAAGGGGCATAGTAATATCCACCACATAAGAAAAAATCATTGTATGAGGATTTATAATGTTCGTGATATGAGTTAATATAAATGAGTGAGATTAAACTGTATAAAATAAAGCATCCAATGAAGACAAAGTTGTTGTTATAGAACCTCTCATAGTCACTAGACACACATTTGATTCTTCTAGAGACTCCACCATTGCATGAAAAGGCTTTATTATAGATTCATGTAGATGGAACAAAATATTTATTGAAGCTTCATATTTCACCATTTTAATTTTGAGATCTAATGCGCCAATTCCACAAAGTGGAGTAGAAAATATATAAAATAGCTTTCGTAAGTGACTAGAACATATACACAAACTATAGATTTTGGGTGACTTAGTAAAACCCCATCTCTAATTCTCATCCTGGACACACTGAAATAAAGTCACAATGTCTCTACCAGGATCTGTAAGAAGTCTAGATGATACCTCTTGTCGATATCCACTATGAGACTCATCGTAGTTTCAAATTACTTTAAAAAACCAATAGAACTGACATTGAGAGAAAAGGGAACTCCTTTCAACAATTACATTCCACATAGATCAATCCCACCCATCCATACAACTCTCACAACATCTACATAAAAGGTGAGACTATTTATGAAAACCTAGGATTGGATGTTAGATTGAATAATCATCTCAAATATTCAATCCTTTAGGTTCTTATTTGTTTCTACCTTAGGATAAAAATAAAAAATAATAGAGATAAAGTTTTCCTACTATGTCACTTCCTATCACCCTACTAGAGGATAAGTAACAACATTAACATTGATGGCATCGTAAATTATCAGTAGAATTTATTTATTAAATGGAATTAATATTCTTTCAACTAAAATCATTCATTTTTTTCAATTCCAGCATCAAATCCCACCATATTTGGCTGGGCCCATCCAGTTTAAAGGCTTTACACTTCAACATTAGTAGGTCAGGTGTTTTCATGAACAAAAAAATAATCCATATCTTTTTAATGGATTATAAACCCCTCCACAATCATTATATCCTTGTAAATGTGGTGTTTTTTAAAAAATAATCTTGAACATGATTTAGAGATTCATCCCGTCGAGATTCCACAACCTAAGTCTGAACAAGAATGGGAGATGGTATATATCCTAGAGCTTGGATAGAATGCAACACTATCTCAAAATGATTATGGTCCACTGGTGGATGTTCCTATTTCAATTCACCAATAACTTCCTCCACTATTATATTCAAAAGTCTTGTTAGAGGCATGATTCTACGCAACATAAAAAGACAATACTAAATCATGAGTAAAGATACATAGATAAAAAATCAAAAAAGTGATACAATAAAATAAATTATTTTAATAGAATTTGATATTTTAATTTCATAAAATTCAAATAAAGGTTTTGTAAATGACTAGAATAAAATCAATTTTGACACTTATAGCCACTTTTCCCAAACACCCATGGTGACAAGAGGTTCATCATGATGATATGGGGCCAAACACTCACTCAAAAATACCCAATATGTTCCGAAAATTCTACATCATGTCAACCAGTACAACGAAAATTGTATAATGAAATCATTGAATGATTTATAACCTAAAACTTTTATAACAATTTGCATGAACTAGCCTAAATAACATGGTACACTGATTCTTAATCCATTCCTTACATATTTTGAAGGGCATTCCCTATCGTCACAGGTTAGAGACTAGCAAGTTGAATACAATAAGAAAAAAGGGAATAAAATTTCCACAATATAATGTAAGTTAAATGATTCAAGTCATTATTCCAACACTCATCAATGATAAAGTACCAAAATATGACAGGTAGAAAAATACCCAAACAATACGTCAATAAAGAAAAAACATCTATCAATGAATTGCACTAAAAAACCAGGTAACAGATGGATCACATCTACCCGAGTCACATCCATAACTCCAGGTCCCTCGTATCAAGTACACATGCCACCTCCAATAAGAAATTTCGGTTTTCTAGGACCTAGAATAAGACAAACTACAATATAATGAATGAAATGTTAGTGATTGAAAAAAAAATAGTATTATTCCACCAAATATTCCATAATCAATTCTATATTAATAATTCATTTATGAAATCATTTAAAATAAAACATGACATTGAAGGAAAATGATTTATTATAAAAAAACATGCTTTCAAATACAAAATTTGTTCTACATAAATATATGATTAAATTAAAATTTTATATAAAATAACAACATAAAAATGTTGGGATGAATAAATTCATTCTATAATGAATGACATGTTTAATCAAGTCATATAGAACAATGGACCATAATAATAAGTCCAATGTCAGGATAATTTATGGGGAAAGGGTCCTTACACATCTTAATCAAGAGAAAGAATCAAGATAGGTGTTCAAATTAAAATCCACTCCCCATTAGGATAACTATTACAATAAATTATTCTACACCCCATTATGAGACACATTTATATAAATCCCTTTGAACATGGTTTACTTAGTAGAATCATCATCAATCCATTTATATGGAGACATAGTCCTAGAGTTCTTATATTAATCATATAATAACTAAATAGGCTCACTTGTGCTTAAAATAATCAATAAATCATGTTAAAATCAATCATCTCATCATTTACAGTTTAATTTCACAAATTTTTGTTTCAAAAAGCCTTTTAATTTTAAAACCAAACAATTGTTTTTCAATAATTTCTTTATTTTTCAAAACATCTTACCTTTGAGAAAATATCCTAAATAAGAAATATTAAATCATTAATTCAATTCCATTTTTAATTTAAGCAATCATTTTTCTTAAAATCCACCCACTAATTTCAATTCCCATAAAATTTGGGAGTTTTAACAATTACACTTCCCATTTAAATTAATCTTGAAATAAGAACAAATTTAGATTTTTAAATAAATTAAAAACTAATTTAAAATAAAAAAATATTATAGGGTTTCAATTTTATGTTAAATCCTTTTGAAAACACATATCTCTAATCATGTGATAAAGATAACACCCACAACTGGAATTCAAATGACAACAGAGGTGAATGTGATCAAGAAGAAAACCTAGAATCAAGATCTATCAAAACAGAATATAGATCCACTAATATAATGGTGATCCATCACTCAATAAGAAGGATAGAAGTAAATATCGTGATAATTCAAATGATATGAGAAGAAATTACTAAAAAGGGATTATGATCTTCCATCGGAACTTCGATTCACAATAGAAGTGGATTGGAGAACCATGAAATCATCTAGAGAGCCTAAAAAATTAATGTAAAATGATTGGTGTTGATTGGGGTGAGGGGTCGGCATCTTATATGAGGGTCCTATATTTTTAAATTAATTTTTAGGGGATGAAAAAACCCATCAACAGAGTTTTCATTATAGGTCCCCTGGGTGAGTAGTAACTATGTGATCCAACCTTGTTCCCCAACCATACATCTAAAAGGGGTGCACCGTTTGGACATAGGGTTAGTTTAAATTTGAACAAAATATGAGAAATATTACTATCCAAGGGTGCACCATTTTTATGGGTGATCCCATGGATTTCAAAAAAGTTGTGCCAACCATGTTCCACCCTCCAAAACCTCTCAATAGGGCACACCATTTGTTGCAAAAAACTGCACGATGATCTCTAACTATGCACAGATTGTGTATATCCCAATGGGATTCCAGAATTTATTAAACTTCATCTGAAATAACACAATACAAGCCTCAATAAATTTATGATTATACCAACTTTCATGATTTAGCTAATATAAGGTAATGACATGTCACATACTACCCACTTGAAATACTTTCTTTTCCCAAAAAGACAATCATAGGGGTTACATTTCAAAGAGTTGAGTCCAATACCCCTCATCACTACATCACACTCACATGTATCATGTGAATTGGAAGCATGATTCCATAATACAGTGACCAAAGGTATTTTTATCCCATGAAGAACCTTTTTCTCAAAATCAACAGTCACGACTGGATGTTCATTTACTCTAAAAATGGGATCAACATCATGATCTTCCCAACATAAGACATGAGAAGAGTTTAAAAGATACATCCTTAGAGCTACTACATGCTATTTTTTTGGATTGAATTCAACTATAGGGGAATGGATAAATGGTATGTTCATTTCCCCACATTCACAACACTCTCAAAAGGACCCAAAAACCACATTTCATGATTTCTTAGTTTCCCAAGACATTGATGTCCCAAATAGGGTGACGCTATAAAAAATAATCTAGTTAGTAAATGAAAAATATAAAGTTTTTCTATGATGATTGACATACGATTTATATCGACACCGTGTTGTCACCATTACCTAATGGATTTGATGTATCATCATTATATTCTCTTGGACCGATCTTGGTCCATCCAAGGAAGATTAAACAATCTCCTAGAAACAATGAGAAGATCTATAAGGCCTGCCATATAGGTCCTCAAAAGGATCCATTATAATACTGGAATAATAGCTATTTTAATAGGAAAACTCAACTAGTCACAAATGGATGTCCCATGCTTCACTTGAGTCAAGAAAAAATCACTAAAGATGTATTAAAGAATCTTTATAGACCACTCTATCTAGGCATACTACTGTAGATGATATTTCATGAGAAAATATACCATGGTTAACATTTCCTACTAGAGTAATTTCTATAAACAATAAGTAAAATGAGGATATCTATCTAGTACTAGAAAAGAAGTAACTATACATAAATGGAAAATATATTTCACATAGCGATTTCCATAATCCACAAAATTGGGTGTATCTCAAATGGATATAAGGTGATCCAATTTTTTCAACCAATCAATCACTACTTGTATCAAATTATTCCCTTGATGGGTACATAAAAAAACAACAAAAAAACATCTCATCTCACTTCAAAGTTGGCACTGGAATCGCCTGAATAAAACAAAAATATCTATCCTTCTCATCATTAACTTATTGTCAAGTTTAATATTGAATAACATATGAAATAATTTCTTATCTCATATCTTACAACTAGAATCATTCCCACATATCATATAATATCACTATTATTCTAAGGTTAACCACCCACTTGGAATTATGGAAATATACTATCACAAATTTTCTCCATGGAAAAGGTACAATGAAATGACTTTAAAAACATATGATAACCTCCAAAGAGAATTTCCACTCACTGATGGTCTCCCCAAAATAAATAGTGCCACTAATGACATAGAATCCATCACCATGTTGTAGCTCCCGAAGAATTATATTGAGAATATTTGAGTTCAAATAAACACATTCTCAAACAATATAAATGTATTCCTACTAAAAACCCCAAAGAAAATGAGGAAAGAGGGCAATCATATTCTACATGTATGATGATTACCTCAAGGAATGGTTCAGAATACTCTTTCTCGCCACATTATTTTTAACATTACCCTTACTAGGGGTTTAAGAAATGTAGAAAAAACAATAGTACTCCACCCAACATCTTTTTCATAGAGTCATATAATTCTCAGATAATACATAAATCATTATGTTAGAGTCTGAATAAATAGTAAACCATTCCAAAAAATTTAATGAAACAAAATTTAAGGGAATACATCATTGATTTTAGTTCAATATCATTGGTCAGATAGTTGTTTTTCTTTTTGCGGCAAAAGATTTCTGGAAATATAGGCTACCAAATGATATCTCTGAATAAGGATGTAGACCAAACTTAAACCCAATGTGTCAAAAAAGATAACATATCCTCCCAAACCTCTGGAAGGGTCAATAATAGGGTATAAGTAAAATTATATTTCAAATCATCAAAATAATTATTAGATTTTTCATCCCAAAAGAACATCACTCCTTTGCAATTGAGTGAAGTCAGTGGAGAAGAAAACTTCATGAAATCTTTAATTAACCTATGGTAATACCCCTCCAAGCCGAAGAAGATCCATATCTCAAAAAAATGACATGGTTTCTCCCATGTAATAATATATTTCACCTTCTCTTGATAAAATTAATTACAAAATTATGAGACCTCTTGTCATAAGAACATCACTTATCGAATATAGAGTTTACATTTTGAAATATTTTTTAATGTTGGTGATGTATCAAAATGTCCAAAACTTATCACAAATAAATCACACGATATGCCTTGATTTTGGTGTAAATTAGGATTTCATCAACAATGACTACCATCAATGAGTCTATTTACGCATGGAATTTCTTTTTTAATTAGTTCCATGGACATTTTAGGATCATTGGTCAGACATAAATTCCTAAAAATATACTCATAGTGGCCATACCCACTCATCGAGGGGGTCTTCTTAGTATTATTTTCATTAATTATTAACTGGTGAAAATCAGTAATCCATGGAAACAAATATTTTATATTGATCATAACTCAGTTGGGTTGTATATAATCAAAACAAAGGTAAAGTGTCCCATCAAATTTCTTTACAATGTGAACTTGTGCTACCCAAGGCGACACACTCATGATTATAAATCATTTCTCTAGAATATTTTACTTATGGGTTTTCACATCCATCAATTCAACTGGATCCATACCGTGTGAAGGAATAGACACTGGTTGAGTACCAAGTACTAAAACAATAGAGAACTACACTTCTCATAATGTGTTCAAGATCGAGAAATAAAATGGAATCATGTTAGGAAATGAGATGTCAACTATAGGGACATCAACTGTAAAATATTATCTTTACAAGTAAAAAAATCACATCGACGCGACCCTGCATAAATCTAGAAAAAAGGTCTCACTCAACCAACCTTGGGTTCTACTCTCCTTAGAAAACACAATACACCACATCAAGTGTAGTAAGGGAGTTCTACTGAAAATAACAGTCAAACCAAGAATTATAAGAAACCGAGAAATAATTCTTCAGAATTATTTATATAGGTTTCATGTCAAGAACCAAAAAATTCCATGTATTCTCAATATCTGATAGAGAGAAAAAACAAGATTGGAAATGGATACCCATATCTCCCTTCATTCCGAGGGGCATAGTAATACCCATCACATAAGAAAAAATATCCATATACATATTTTGTAGGTTAACAATACAAGTTGATAAAAATGAGTGAGATGCACCAATATTAAATAAAGAAGTCACTAAAGAAGAAGTTATAGTGATAATACATGTTATAGTCACTAGACCCGCATTAGCTTCCACTAGATACTCTTCCACTACATGAAGAAGATTTATTATAGATTTCTATGGCTGGAACCCCTTTGTTATTGAAGAATATGATTACAACATATCACTTTTAGAACAGTTCCATTGTATAGATTAAAAAAAGACATGAAATAACTAAGATAGGTGACCTGAGTGTCCACAAGAACTACAACACTTATATTCCTTACTAAAAACTTTTCTCAAATACCCATACTTGACAAACTAAAAAAAAGTCACATGGCATATTATAGGGATTGAAGGAGTTATATATGACACCTGCTATCAAGATCCACTATTAGACTAATCACACATTAGGTTTCATATAATTTTACCAACCGATATTCTATAGGGGGGAGAGCGAACTCTGATCAACCCTGGATTACCAGTCTGGTAAAGCCTATCCATAAATGAACTATCCAACACATCCACACAATAAGTGAGAATCAATATGAAAACCTGAAATCAAATGTCATCTTAAAGACCTCGACCTATTTGTTCTTAATCTTCATAGCCTCTATAAAATACTAAACAACCCCAAAAAAATATTTCACATATTATGTAATGGTCCAATCATACCGATAGAGTCTAAGGAACTATGTGGGATTTTATAAAACTATCAACTCTATATATAACATATCTATATTAAGATATTTGATGAATTTACTCTCTAATCCTTCGTGTTTCTTCTCCATCACTATATAATCCCACCATCTCTTACTAGGCACTTCAAGATTAATGCCAACACTCATTTCCATTATCAAGTTTGGTGTTTCAATGAAAAAAAAGGAATATCTATCTTTTTTAACAAATTATATGAATATTTAAAATCATTAGATACTTGAAAATAAGGTTGTTTGTAATGAATAAAACTTTTTAATTATTCTGAGATTCATCCCATTGAGGTTAAACTACCAGATCCAGAATGAGAACAAGGGATGACACCAGTCCTTGAGCATGGACATCATGCACCACTATCTCATCATGACTCTGATCTACCAGAGAATTTTACTTGTATGGTTTAGTAGTAGCTTCATTATATATCCTATTCAAACATATTCTCAGAGTAATTATACTAAAAAACATCAACAAAAACACTAAAACAATATCAAGTATACAAAAATCAACAAATCAAACAACAAATAGAGGAAATAAAGTTCCTTCAATAGAATTTGTGATTGAGATTTAAAAAAAACTAAAATAAATGGTATGGAAAACACTATAATCAGATACATTTTATACCTCATAGAAAATTATCCCAAACCCAAGTGGTGACTTAAGGTTTGTTATGATGAGTTATGGTAAGTCACTCAATCAAAAATACCTCCTATGAACCGACAATCCTACCTCTTATCTATCAGGAAAACCCAAACTACATATCAACATTATTGAAAGATGAATAATCCACACCTTTGATACTACTTCATAATAAATCATCCTAAATACTTACGTATAATGATTTTTGAGTTATTCCTGACTTATCCCAAAGTTTGTTACCAATCCCCCCCCCCCACCATAATTTTTAACAAAAAGGGGAAGATAAATTATTCAAGTTGATATTACAAAACTTCTAAAGGAGAAAGTACAAGAATAAAATAATTAAAACACTACCCAAAAATCACATTATCAAATTTACAAAATCTATCACTGTAAGGATCAAAAAATACATTTAATAGGTGGATCACATATCCACAAGTCTCCTCCATCAATCCTTCCCCTGTGACTCAGGAACACTATCCGCCTCTAAGTAGTGACTTTCCTTTACTTGGCCCATATCACAAGATAATCTATAATCACTCAAATCCAAAGGTATGGTCATATAAAAATATACTAGTAGGATAAAAAATGAGATTCAATAATAAATTACCTTACAATTAACCATTTATATGATCAGTTAAAATAAAACAATCCATGGCATGAAAATTACATATTAAAAAACATGATTTTAAGGCAAAAATATAGTATACATCAAAACAGGATTAAATGAATATTCTTTATAAAAAATTTAAATGAAATGATTTTCCTAAATTAAGTAGTCTATAATCAATGGAATATATAATCAATTCAAACTTAACAAATCACATTGCTTATAAAACTACATTGCATTAGCTTCCAGGGAAATAATCATTATAAATCTCAATGAAGATCATGGATCCAGATTACTGTGAACACACAAATCAACACCCCATTTTTGGAATCATTATAAGAAGTTTGTATACACCCTATTAGTGGACTCTTTAAGGGGTATCATGACCAACATGGTATAGTTAGTGTTTTAATTATCAATAAATTGTTAGGGAGTCAGAGTGCTAGTGTACTTATTATAATAACACACTCGCTACCTTGTCTCATATGTCTTTAAAACCATTAATCAATAAACCATTGAAAAATAAATCATTTCTTTCCATTTTATCATTAAGAGTTCAATGTCCCAAATTCAGTTTTTGATATGCCTTTTCATTTGAAAGCCAAAACAATTTTTTTCATAAAATTCATTCCATTTCATTACATCATTCCTTTAAGATAATTTTCTCAAGAATAAACATTAAAATATTCCATCAAAACCACTTTCAATTAAAGACGTCATTTTTTTCATGATCCACCCAACAGTTTCAATTCCATTATAATTGAGAGGTTTTTACAATTACACACCATTTTTATATTAAATATAAAATCATCTCAAATATGAGTTTTTAAATACAATTAAAACCCATTTCAAATCAAGAAATAAATAAATGGATTCAATTGCAGGGTAAGGCATGATATAATAACCTATCATTAATCATGTGATCATGAAAACACCCACAATGGGAAGGCCAATAAGAACATATGTAAAGGATTCCATAAAAACAAACCCATAATTAAGATCTATAAAATCGGATATTATATCCATTAATAACATGATGATCAACCACTTTGTATGGTGAAGATAAGAGACTATTAACAAAAAAAATATGATAGGATATTCACTTACTAGAAAGGCATAGAGATATTCCATTATGACTACAAATCACAATAGAATAGGTGTGGGGATCCAATGAATTTTCTTGAGATCATACAAAATAGAGTGAAATTTATTTTAGTTAGATGAGTGGTGTTAGGAATCTTAGACTGGGGTCCTGAGTTTTTTTTAAAATTTTAGATTTGTTAAAAACATGCACATATGGGTTACGATGTAGGGTTGCACAGTTAGTAGTAACCATGAACCTTAAATGTGTTACACTATTGAACTTATAGAATGGGTGCACAATATAGTTGTTTAGAAATATTAACCATTCAATAGTGGTAAAAAACCTCACTGTCTAATGGTTTATGGTTTAGAGGGGTGGCCACATAGTTTTTACAAACTATGCACCACCCTCCAAACACTCTCCACGGGGAACACAATTTTTTGGGACAAACTACATAGTTTTCCCTAAACGTGCGCTAATCGTGCACAACCCCATGGGATTCCAAAATTTCTCAAACACAATCCAAAACAACTTGAGACAATTATCAATTAATGTATGATAAAAATGGACTGTAGGTACTTGAAATATGTTAATGGGGTGTTATATTAAATAGATGAGTTTAAGTACCCTAATTTTCATTTTTTTTATTGATGATATAATTTTTTAGGTTACATGGGTAGATATCATAATGAATTTATGAAAAAATGATGATGAACCTTGACTCTAAAATGCTCTTAAAAATGAAATTTTTTAGGATTATAAGTTCATTAGAAAAGAAGATAAATATTCATCTCATAATAAATGTATTCCAAGGAGTTATTACACAATTTTTTCAAAAATGATTCCAAGAAATCTTCGACATGCATAACTATTAGCATGAGAATGAGAAAACAAGAAGTTTGAAAAGGTGTAAATTATATGAAATTCCAAAAACATTTTAGATGTTTTCCCTTTCATTATGCCTCAAGACCAGACATTTCATATGTTGTAACCTTCTGTACAAGATATCTGAGTGATCTAATTGATTAATTTTTTATAAAAGAAAATGTTAATTATTTGGTATGTTTAAGGAACACCATATTATGTCATGATTTATATATTATGTAATGATTTTACCTTTCTTCGGTTTAGTGATGATAATTTATCAGGGGATAGAAATGATCAAAAATAAAAACATAAAGGAACTTTATTTTAGGGAGAATGATGGTTGAACTGGAATTTTAAAAAACAAAGGTAACTTAGTTTGTGTACAATAGAAATGGAATATGTTTCGGCCTCCCATGAATGTATAAAAATGATCTAGATGATATATGACTAAAATATTTTAGGTTGAATGTCTCAAAAAATTTATGATTCTTTAGGATAATAAATTTTCCACGTATTTCTCTAAAAATTCTGTTCGAAATTCTAGATTATGATACATTGATAATAAAAATATATTTATCAAATAGAATGTTTCTAAATGATATATAATGCTTGTGTATATGTCATTGAATTACCAAATTTCTAACCTATTAACCAAATCTATACGAATGTAATGATTTGAATAATTAAGGCTCATACTACTTATTCAATCTCTACAGCTATCACTAGAATGTTTTTGAGTAACCCCATATTTATTTAGATTCTATTATGAAGAGTGGGAGAAGAAGAAGAATGTAGTAATATATATTTTATTTAATAAAATGTGTTGTTATAATATAATGGAAGAGTAAATGATATTAATGATATGATTGATGATAGGGGTGGGTAGTTCATCAATATCAACGCTATAAAATTTCTTTTCGCTGATAGATGGAATTTTTTTAAAAATATTGCTTAATATAAAACCATGTTTCTTGAAAATTCATTTTGATAAAAGATATTATTTAATGAAATTTGATAAAAGAGTTATTGATAGTGTTGTGAAAAAATCCAATAGAGAGATTAAACGTCCCTTGGGATGATATTGTATAGATTTTTCTATTTTTTATAAAAATTTGGTGAATGTTTTTGTGTTTCAGAAGAAATTGGGTTGCTTGATATCCAATACAGTTTGAGTTACCTTCCTTATTAAGCAAAAATATGAAATTTTTTATACTCAATGTTTTAAACATCATGATTACTAAAAGGTTATCATGGTTTATGTTCATAAATTTTATAGATATAGACATCTTTTACAATGTTGAATGGAATGAATCTACTAGATGAAGTTATTTAGAATGAAGTTATAGAATCTAAAAATTTTGAGGTTATGAATATATGTTGTTTCAATTATATGATTTTTGATCTCAGATTTTATAATTCGAAATAGAATTATCTAATAGGGACTGCATAAATATAATAGAGGAAAAAATATCTGAATGTTACCATATATAAAAAAATAATTTTTTATCATATGAAGACATTTGATGTTAACTAGATCGAGTGAATGTTTTATGAATTCAATAGAATGAGTATACCACATCCCAAAGTTCAAACAAAGATATTCATATGGATAAATTTATTAATTTATACCAAATAGAGAAATACATTTCCATTATAAAACTTTATGAAAAGCACCATACTAAATTTCATTTGAAACATATAAATATGTGTTTTATAAATAGAAATGTGATTTCATCAAATAATGAATTTTGATGACATCAGTTAGGGATGTATGATGTCCATTAGATTTAGAAATATGAAGGTGACCATATGAATATTTATAAAAGATCATTATATTAAGAAATTCAAAATCCATCATATGAAGGAAACATGTGTATCACACTTGATAATGAAAGCCATAGTGTTCTAGACTGAGGGGATTGGGTGAAGAATATTGGGCATAGAGCTTTTCAAGAAGTCTTGGTTAGAGGAAGGATTATAAATGTTATCAGATAGATACATATGAGATTTTATGCCCTAGATAGTCTAAGATTTAACATTTAATAAACATTACAATGTTATAAATTGTGAATTTTCAAATATTCTCTTTTAACAACCAAAAATCTACCACATATTTATGGATTTTTTTAGATATTGTTGAAATAGTGTTTTAAGTAAGCTTCAATAAATAATGTTAAATATTATTTTATATGGTGACCCAATACTTTTACACATAATATTACATGATTCTTATACATAAATATCTAATAATTACAACACAACGATCATAAAGTCCTAGTTTCATTGGGATACTAGGTTCTTAATACATAAAACATAGAATACTTATTTTATTTTATACAGTGATATCCTAAAACCAATTGGAGATCCTAAATTTTCAAGGGATAACCTAGGGAATAAGTAATGAAAAGGGTGAACTAAAAATACATGTTAGGTAATAAACATGATAAGGAATCATTACATGTGAGTCAAAGGTATACCATGAAATCCAAAAAGAGAAGACACATGAGTAGTCACATGGATGTGTAATGTAAATAAAATGGTATCATAATATCATGGAATCATTTTAAATGTGGTAGAAACATAAACATGATATAATCATAAGTCAAGTATAGATTATAATATACCATTACATGGTGTAAAAATCCTATAAGGGATTAGGTTCACACCCTCATCCTAGACATGATGTCTCATGAGGTAAAAACATTACCCAATGAATTATATTTCTATATTGGTACACCCATCATAACATGTTCATGATATATGTGTTCCAAATATGGTAAATAAATCATAAGGAGTTGTATAATAACTACCTATGGAAAGAAAATTGGTTTCATAATCATACTTCAAATCATATCAAAAAACCCTATAATGAAGGGGTTTGAGAAATGATCATAAGTAATGTATTACCCCATAAATATAAGGGAGAATAAAATAGGTATATATGTGATATACATAAATAGATAATTTAAAATAAATCCATATCATTAATGGTTTTTCTAATTGCTTAAAAAACTTACAAAATGGTTATAACATTCATGAGAAAAAAACCCTTTCACATTGAGTGACATAAAAATATGGAATCTTAGAATGAAAATGATTTTGAAATATCACTTCAAAAATTTATTTAGTAAAATATCAAATCCATTTTTATAACACATATTTAAAATATAAACCTATTTAAGAATTTAATGATAATAATTTTTGAAAATTAACATTGAATATTTAATATGAATCTAAAAATTATTTAGAGGTCATGGTGGTGGAAGAGTTATGTTCATGTCGAATACATTGAAATATGTTTATTTATAATTTTTTGTAAGAAAATTTAAAAAGCACAATTTTCATAAAATTATGGGAAGATTTATTTTTTTTATTTTTACATAAATATATTTAAGGGTAAAAATGACATTAAAAAATCATAGTAAAACATGTTTAGAATTTTTTTAGAAAACATTTATTTAGAAGAAAACTGATTTTTCAGTGAAGAGATAAATGAAGTTAGATTATCATTAAGGTATTTTTTAAATACTTTTATATTCCTAAGAAAATATAATGGAACTGTTAGTAGAAAAATTCCTAAATAACCACAAGAGAATAAAATTAAATGGTTTTATTTATCACAGGTCAAATAATTTCCTACAATGGAAATTCAGGCATAAACAATTCTGATTATAATGAGATTGAATCATAAACGCTTACTGCTTTTTTAAATTTTGAATAAAAAATTCCCAAGAATGAGGTAAATAAATCATAACATCAAATATCATGTAGCTGGAAGGATACATGAAATAGTATGTAAATGGGTATTATTTACACCATTTAAAATAGACTTGGTACATAAACAAACATGTTCCCCAAAGAATGATGTTTTGAGATAAAACCTTTACAATGTTCATATGATTGAATTCAGAGTTAATAAATGAAGAGATTAAGTGTAAAAAATTTAAAGAAACATAAATAAAAATGGAAATATAATCATAAATAAATTTTATTTTATTTTATTTTATTTTAATTATAATATTTGGATAATATAATCAATGAAGTATACAGATAACCAAAAAATGGAAAGTGATTCAAGAAACCACTTAACGCGTTCTTCCCTTAATATGAGTTCTATTTAAAATCATGTATAATGGTTTTAAAAATACTATTAACTTATAATAAAATCATATTATTATTTATAATATCATATGGTATTCTTCTAAAACATATTATTACCCATTCATTAATAACAGTTAATCATCACTATAGTTTTGGGAATCAATTGTATTGTT
Organism: Viscum album; assembly: GCA_963277665.1. Lineage (NCBI taxonomy): Eukaryota > Viridiplantae > Streptophyta > Magnoliopsida > Santalales > Viscaceae > Viscum > Viscum album. Next base: position 1,155,588,141 of record OY728135.1, read on the forward strand.
TTCTCAAGCATATTTGGTCACAAAAGCTAGAGATCATGGAAATACCATATGGTTACATCATATAAATAATTAAATTAATATTATAAATATAATTTTCAGTAGATAAATATTTATAATCATTATATAATTATGAACATGGAGAATGAATCACATGGCCTCGTGGATATTGTAGGTTATACCTATGCATACAAGATGTCATCATTTCCTGAATATTTGAAGAGTACCGATGTAGAGTGAATATTTATTTTAAATAAAAAATATCATCTCTTATATATCACATATATTAATTAAATTTATCCTTTATTACATTCCATGAAAAGAATTAGTGAAAAATGAATGATATCGCTTCGTGAGGTAGTAGTCCTTCGTACACACGAGTGATGTTATCATGTTCTTTATAGAATGGATAGAAATGTGTTATATGTGAACTTTTCATTACATAAGTATAATATAATATTAAATATCATATATAATCATTATATACATAATTATATCCATCCTTTATAATAAGTGGTTGAAAACAACATACATTGTTTTGTAAGATGGTAGTATGCCTTACATATAAGAAACAACATTGTTTCCCCTTTGAGGGGTGATGAGATGTTTTTAGGTCATGAAGTTAACCATAAATATCTTATTATATAAAATATACTAATATTATTATATAATAATGGATTAGTAAATTTTTTATGATTCATAGGATGAAATAAAATTAAATGCCCAGTGAAGGATGTTACATCTTCTTCAGGAAATTTCATCTGGTTTGTACCAAAATCCTTTAGAGGTTGTATTTATGAACGAAAGTATGCTTCTAGGATGAATTTTGTTAAGTAGGTAAGTGATCTTGTTAGGAAGTTTTTGAACCAATGGGTTTTGTAAGTGTATAATGTAGAGGATTTGGGGAAGCCTTTTATAAGTGGGGGAGAGGGAACAATTGAACTTTTTTAAAAGAAAGGATTATAATAAATTTATTATGATAAAAAAGGCTAAAATATTTTATTTTAGAAACTTATAAGATATAATGTATAAATATTTTATAAAATAATAATTAGACAATTTTGGGTTTATTTTTAACCCATATTATTTTAATTTAACCCCTAGGTAGACCCATTTTTACCCTAATAGTGGAAAATAATTTTTATTTTGTTGAGTATTAATTATGGAAAAAAATTATTTTGAACATATTATATAATATAAATTATTATAATTATAAATATGGAATCCATTTTCTCAAGTTCAACTAACATAACTGGAATAATTTATTTTTAAATTAAACTTGCAGATGTGTTGAAAACGCATTTCTTCATGAAATGATTTCTTATGGAAAATATGATCTCATATTAACTATTTAACAAGTAATAATAATTAGATGAATTTAAATTAATATTTATAGATATATAATATAAAAATTTCATTTAAATGATCCCTCATTGGGGTTATTTTAATTATTTTAAATTGGTAAACATTATAGACATTAAAAACATTTTCAGAAGAAAAAAATGTCTTTTAAAGCCTAAAAATAAACTTATAGTAGAATATCATATAAATATTTTTTAAATAAAATTAATTGGATTTAAAAAATAATAATAATTTTAATTTTAATTTTAAATAAAATGAAATTTGTAATGATAATTAATATATAAAAAATAAATGAAAAAGTTATAAAAATTGGAATCTTTCAATATTCATTGAAAAATTAATATTAAAAAAAATTAAGTATAAGTTAATAATAATATGATTATTTCCAAAATTATTCCCATTTTTTTAGTTAAAGTTTCTTAAATAATTAAAAAAAAATTAATTTTGTGTGCAATGAGTGACTAAACTGCCTTTTAGAAAATATATTTTTTGAAAAAACATTTCTCTTTCATTCAAATGCTTTTATTTTAATTCAATTAATTAGAAAACCATTGAATTTACCATATAATTTTTATAATATATTTAGTAAAATTTATACCCACTGTCTTCACTTCTAGGTTATAACAGTTATGTTTAGATACCAATATTTTAAAAGTGTATCACATTTTGTTTAAAATAATTGTTGTGTGTGTCACAAGGTATCAAAAAGATTGAATTATTTTAAAAGTAAATTTATAATAAAGTATTAGGGTGTAAAATTATCTTATTCATGATTTTTCATGTCATATGTGATATTAATCATTAATTTATTCTTAAAAATCTTAGGGTGATACATTTTGTATAGGCTTGGAAGGTGTTCAAAGTAATGTTGCATTGAGTAGGTAGATAAATTCTATGATATGAAATTTCTCTCTGACTTTTATAGGATGTATAATTATATAAATTGGTGTATAATCTTTATGATATCTGGTTTCTATATCAAAGTGAAATTGATTATTCTTTTTGAATTAGAATTATGAGTTTATAACTAAGAATTCTCCTAGTTGAAGAAGAGTAGTACTAGAAAAAACGTACTAGATAGAGTTCCATTAGACAGATGCATATGTGACTAATATAGTCTGGAAATACATGTGATAGATTGATTATTTCCGAAAGATAATTTATGGAAAAAGTTTCCATGAAAATATCTCAACGTTTTATGATAATTTCATCTTTGAATTAGGAGAAATCTTTTTAATGGGTGGGAAGCAGTAAAATATATTTTAGGGTGAAAAAAGGATCTTGATGTGAGTTGTATTGTTTTTATTCACTTAATTATTTAGTTTATATTCTTAGAACAATTGGAGTCTAAAAACATAGACTACGTTCCCACTTTTGGACCAAACATTGTAAAAATGTGTGTGCCTTTATTTTTTTATTTATCATTTCATATGAGTTAGGTTGAATTATAATGTTGATAGGATCTAAAAAATATACAGTGATCATAGATTCCCTATATGGGTTAAATACAATAGATGAAATCATGAGTAAATAAGGCATAATTAATGAGATGTAGTTGTTATGAAATACACATCCCATTAAATCAACCAATTATATTCAATATACATCCTTGTCTAGTATCATTATAGAAATCACGTGGATAATGAAAATTTAATTATATATAAATAAAATTATCAAATCTAGAAAAGGACGATCTTACCATAAATGCCTCATCCATGATATCATGAATATTAACACTAATACCTTGGAGAATAACTTTCATTTATTGGGTATATATACACCAATTACATAACTATTATGAAATGATCTCATAGCTTTGGCCTATACATCAAGATTTTTTTCTCATGAGACTTTTCAATGCATTAAGGGATTGAAAATTGTATGTATTGATCATATATTTAATGATTAATACAATTAATTCCAAAAATTTAGTATACCTAACAAATTGTCTATATTTAATCGTGAATATGGATCATCAATATATCCTCAGAAAATGAAATAACACTCTTAATAAAATTCCATCGACTAATACTATATATAGAAATTTTATATGGTTGAGGAAACATACAAGTGGTGAAAATTTTATTGTATATATCCTTAATATTTAAAATATGTTCATATAGGATAAAATAATGTCTAATGAAAATATGGAGAGTCGTAGGGAATGTGATCATGATAAAGTTAATGGACACAAAACAACAAATCAGTAAAGGATGAAAGAATACCATCAATTCATTTAGAATGATGGATTTTTTAGTCACACAATGTCTATTTAAAATAGAAAGGAAAATGGAATGATAACATAAAAATTAATATCAATTTAACTTTTTTTAATTAAAAATTTATAAATATCATTCAAAATTCTTCTTATTCCATTAAGAATATATTATTTATTTACATTAATAAAAAAATTTAAAAAAATTGAAATAATTTTTTAAAAATATATATATTTTTTAAAAATAACCATGGAATATTGTAAAGGGATATTTAATGAAAATAATCGTCACGTAGATGGAAAAAATCATTCATACTATATTATTTATAATAAAAAATTCTTTTTAAACTTTTGTAAAAAAAATAAAAAATATAGTTGTGTGAAAACATTTTGAATGATTTATTTTTAATAATTTGTAACAATGTAAAATATAGAATAAAATGACTCTAAAAATTAAATTTTGAAAATTAATAACATTTATGAAAGAATTATATATTTCAGGGATATAAATATGAAATATTCTCGACCAAAAGTAGAGATATAATCTATTTTCTATAAAAAAAATTATTAGTTATTTTGATTACGAAATAGAGGGGAAAATGTAAAATAATAAAAACCTAAAAATTAATGTAGGTCAAAAATATAATTTTTTAAGATGAAAATATCAAATAATTATTCTAATATAAATTTTAACTCAAAAAATATTGAATAATAATGATGTTGTAAAATAAACCCTTAAGTCAAGTCCAACTTGCTTTATTTTCACTGTCATCCTATTGAATAATAAATTTCTAATAATTATAAATCTATAACATAACCATATTCAATATTATCAAATAATATATGTGTAAATTATGACATCACATTACAGATTAATTGGAAAATTCTTCTTTAAAACTATATTTTTAGTAAAAATTGGTCAATTTCTTATTCATGTTTCGGTTGGACAGTTCCAATCCTTGTACCCTGGTCAATATTAATTATTTATATAGTCATAATAATGAAAAAATGATCATTTATATTCATTATATATACTTTTATAATTATCATTATAATGGGGTGATAAAAAATGGATTAAATACCTTCATAGATACTACTGTCCGTACACGTACATAATTGATATTTCCACTTTTTGATGGATGTAATGAGTGAAAGTTAAAAAATAACTAAAATTTATAGAATAATTATTAAAACATATATATTTATTAAATATATCATTATAACCATCTACGGAAATAATAAATTAAAAAAACACATCTCTTTGTCGAGGTAGATGTCTACATGTATTCATGAGAAACAATTTTATTTTCCATTGAATGGAAAAGATGATGACTAAGCAGTTTTATATCAACATAATAAAATTATAGTATGTAGAATATAATATAGTAATTATATAAGTTTTTTTAATATATAATTTATATAGGAAGAAGGATAAATATAATTAATGAACTTGGTTAAGATTTATTTCTCCAATTTAGAATCCTCTACTAGATTACAATTTCACCATTTATAGGATGGTCTTAGGGACAAACCCGAAGCTCTAGGAAATAGGGATGTAATATAGGAAGGAATTTTATAAAGTAATTGTTTAACTAAATTAATTTTATATTATTAAAAAATATCTATGTTTATATTTCCTTTTATAAATGAGGTGGGTGGAAAACTTATAAATAATTGATATAACAACATGCACCATTATGGGTATGAAATTCCTAGAGAAAAATGAAAATTTCATTTATGTGGAAGGTTATTCTTATTAAATGGATCTTGAGTCTATAATTAAAATATTTCAACATTTTAAAGTGATTTTTTTAAACAATTCTATAGATGTCGGGTGGTCCGGGGGTGTCTTTAGGTGAATACAGAGGAATTCTTATACCAACTGGGTTTTGTAGGTAGAAATCATAGTGTGACACATTTTTTCACTTATTGAATCATTAGGAACAAACTACCTAGAGTTTTCATCCCAAATTATAAAAACATGAATCCAGGTTTTATTCCAGGAAGGACTCTATGGTAGTATTTCGGGTGTTTTAATGTGACGTGATTTTATAAAACCCTTATATTTCATTCATCTAGATTCTTTATGATGGTTTTGACGGGAATCAAAAATGTTTGAATTAATAATCTCCTATAAAATTATTATTCCTTGATTTTAGTACCATATTTCATAGGGGATTCCTCTTGGTAAGTCCTAGGCATCGAAATCCATTGATTTTCAATTTCAATATAGATTCATTTTTACCATCTATATAATTTGATTATGTAAATGGGATTGAAAATCTACCAGATAATAATGGTATTATATGAGGATTATGATCCTTTTTATTGGAATTTACTTATGATATCTGGTGATGAATAAAATATTCCATTAGTGGGAGTATCATTGATAACATGTCACCTAGTTTCTTAAATATCACAGTGGCCATATATTTTTATTCATTTTAGATAATACCCCTTTTAAGGGTTGAAGGGGAACCCTATTTGAACTGTTCAATGGGTTCCAATTTAATTATGTTAAATTATCAATTTTAATATTGACACTTGATATAGATTTTTCCCTAAATGATGTCAGATGTGTGTTGTGGACCTTTCATTGGTAGTTGTGTATGGGTCTAGATAAGAAATGGTGCCTAGTAAGTCGTTCAAAAAAGTGTACATTCAACTTTTTTTGTAACCTTAAATTATTATTTTTAAATAATTACAATAATTTTATAATTAAATATTTTGAATACTATATAATGAGAAGAAATCCATGAGGATTGTTGGAGGGAAAATGGGCTTGGAAAACTTTCAAAAAGATATTGGGATTTACTTTTATGTGATTTAGATTCATTTGAGGTAGGTGGTTCTGTGTACATGAACCGATGATGATATTCTTTGTCTATTGGTATGTTATATGTGACTATTTCTACATTGGGTAATTAAACTTGAGTCTCATATAAAACTTGGAAACAAAATGATAGATACAGTTCCATGCTTAATTAGGTAATTAATGTCCTATATTAACTAATTAAATGAATTTTTCTAATAACACTACAAGTTTCTTGGGGACACTTTTGAACTTTGGTGATGGAATGTTTCTTGACCGGTAATGGTATTTGTTTGATTTTTTGGGATTTTTCTATCATATTCTTGTACTAGAACTATGTTTGATGATTTATCACATGGTGTGTGTGTGGATCTGATAGACCTATATTTGATGATTGGACACATGGTATTAATTTTTTTTATGAGGCCTATGTTTCATATTCAATCACATGTAGAATGTTTTTGTAGCCATAGATACCTATTTTTAATTCTTGATCACATGTGGTGTGTTTTGCCCTTGGAGAACTATGGTTGTGTTGAATGCATATGAATTATTCCCATTATGATGTTTTTTATTTTATTTTCTGTTTGATCTATCTTTTTTATATAGTACCATGTTTTACTATTCTTATATATTGCACATGATAAATCATGATAGACATAATTAAATATTTCATCAAGGGGGATGTTCCATATACTTGGTGGACATGTTTTGGGATATCCCATAAATAGGGATATGTCATTCATATTTTTTGGGTTATCCTGTTGAGGGTAATTTATCATGAAACAAATCATTGTTTCATCTAGAATGGATCTAAAGTAGGTATATCTATGGTTTGTAGTATCATTATGGGAACATGACCTCTCAACACATATGTTTTATTTCTAACCTATGCATTAGAAATTATATATTATAATTGTTTAGTTCTGCGATATCTATTTATATTATAAATAGATACTCTTATCAAATGAACATACACTACATTTATAGGTAATGTATAGTTTGGAATTGGTGGTGTATTATTAATTTTTACTCACTCTCCTAGGGAGACCATGGAACTTGGGTACCCATGCATCCCTATCTCTTTTCGACACAGGTTCAGCCGAGGCATGAGGCTGATCCTCTAGTGGGATATCTCACTATGAGTTTGTAGATCATGGTGACGTGAGGATTGGAGATGTATAGCCTCATATTAGCATTGTACCTTGATTTTTTGTGTATTTGATTGACCTAGTGGGTGATCGACTATTGTATTTCTATGATTAATGAGTATTTATATGGTTACATATCATTTATATAGATGTCTTGTTATTATTCTGAACACTATATTATATATTGTTACATGTTAGGTTATTTATCTAGTATTATTCACACCGATTGATGATATAGTATCCCAATTATATTCATTAGTCACTCACTTAAAGTCAGTATCCTCTAGCATAAAGGGTTACACAATTTAGGTAATGTGGGATTCCATCGTAGACTCGATGATTCGGGTAAGGGTGTTACACTAGAATAATTAATATATAATATATTCACAACTCTTGTAAAATGGATTCATACCACCATATCATCTAGGATAAGGATTCTAATGTAAAAAATATTATAAAAATTTATAATTAGAAAATATTAGGTATCATTTGAAACTATATATCTTAGTTTAACCCCTTCATCAAACCAATTTTAACTTAACCACTGTAAAAAAATTCACTCATTAAGAGTGAGAAATGTAATTATAATAATTCCAAGTGGCACATATATAAAACATTAATTATAGAGAGAAACGTTTTTCATCAACCTCAGTCAATAAAGTATACTTATAATTTTATAATCATTTAAAAATAAATTTTAAACATTATATTCTATTTAATAAAATTTTAGGAACTCATATATATTAATTTTAAAGGCATCATTATAAGAGGGGATTTTGAATATAAAATATTCAAAAATAACTTATACTCTATATGTATCTATAAAATTCATGTGTAAGAATAATTCATCAAAAATTAGTTTTGTAAAATGTTTCTAAAATATTTTTCTTGATCATTATACTACATGCACAAGATTTGCATTGGAACTACACAAGCATTCAATGAATTCAAAATATATCTAAAAATAAAATTGAAATTATAATAAAAACTAATTTATTTATATCCAATATAGATATTTTCAACTGGTAATTTATTCTTTTTTCAATATTAAAACATATTAAAGATATTAAGAAGAGAGGGGGAGATGTTTGGTAATTTTTCTTATGAAAAAATAATATAATGTTCATAATCAAAGTCAAGGGGTGAAAAGATGATATATGTTTTATGTTAGGATAGATATGGTAGAATTCCTCCCATCCAATTAAATAACTGGATGTGTTGGGTTGATTATGGGAACTTATCCCATATTTCAAACCATAATTTAAATGTTTTTCCCACTTTCATGGTGATAATCTTTCAGCATCGTCACTATACATTATGAATGAGACAAGAAAAACATTTCGTACAAAAATATTATAGATTATTGTAAGAATATTCATTAAAAATCATTATTATTTATCTCAAAACTAGAAAGATTTAATTCATTTGGAATCATGGATACATAAATAACTTGTACATAAAATATGTAAATCATCTCCCACTTAGTTAAACACATTTAGAACTCTTTGTAGAAAAATAATACTTAAAAACTATATTTTTTCCTATAGAAATGGAAACAAAATAAAGGGTGATATTATATTATCAGTGTGGGTAAAAAATTTAGATATCATTTAATTAAAATTTTAATAATAAAATAAGAATAAAGGTATAAGATCATGATCTAAACATTTTAAAATCATACCCAGAAATTAGTATATCATAATTTTTAGTTATGACATGATTATTGACAGTTCATAATGTAATAAAAAATTAGTTTATGTTGGAAATTTCACTTCTTATTTCATTAAACTCAAAAATCACATAGAGAAACAAATAAAAACATTATTATCATAAATAAAGAAAGATATATGAGTCAGAAAATAAACCAAGAAGAATTCCAAACATTACATTGGGATAATAAATAAAAAATAAGATAATAAGAATGGGAAAATTTGGATACAATCAATCAATTAGTATGACCAGACTCATGAAAAATGTTTTATAAATAAAACACAATTTTGATAATATAATTTTAAAATTTAATATAAAAATATAACCTTTATTGAAATTATATGTGAATGGAGAATGAATGATATAAGTGGTACTTATAGAAATTAAGGTACTTGTATGACGGTTATAAATATGGCTGTTGGAAGAGTAATTTGACTATTAAGAATAGTAATTTGGATATTAGATTAGTAACATCACCTATGAAAGTATAAAATCAAAATTAGGTGTCTTATAAATGAAAAATGATATATTTATATCAAGGACTTTATAAACAAATGTTTTGAAAATGATAAATTAGGTGTTAGTATTTTTTACAACATAAATTATAATTTAAAATTTTATATTTAATATAATTATTTTAAAGAAAAATATTTTTTATAAAATAAATTCATAAATTAATATTATATTTTGTTATAATTATTATAAGATAATTCTCTATGATATTAATTAATTTTCCAAAGGGTTAAAGAATAGATTATAATATTAAAATTTGTATATTTTAAATATGTGTATATTTTATATAAAAATTAAATATTGCATATATAAGAAATTATTTTCATTAAATGGATTCCATTTTTGATATCTATAGGTCCAAAAATGGTTATGATGATTTTTTTGGTTTTTTCTAAAATAGTTGTATTTTTTGGAGAATAGTTAAATGTGGTAATTTACTGTATATTACATTATAAGTCAATTAAATGATTTTTTGAGTCATGGATGATCTAAGTATCCATTGATTTAGACTCCCCTAATCCATTTACTATATTTAGTCATAGTAATCAGTACTATTTATAGTATTGATCAATGTAATAAACAAATTAATATGATAATAAAAAACACCCTCCCCTTATAAGTGTCACCGCTCACCACCCCATCTCCTCACACCTTCTATGAATTGTATCTTGTTAATTTTCATCCCAATTCCCTTCCCAATGAACTTCCCCACATTTATTAACTACTGGTATCAACCAAAACCAATTCAATATGTACCTTTTTTAAACCATCTCTTTTAATTTCGTTTATTTATTACACCTCCTCACCTCCTCCATACTTAAAAGAATAATAACTCCCATATCATGTATATAATGAAAATTTATATTTAAAATGTAATATATTTTATACAACCTTTTTCTCATCTCCTCTAATTCAATGGAACAAAATTATTGTGGAAATTATGGTGGTTTATCATCACTTTGGATAATGAGTTTCCATTTTCAATTACCACATTAAAGGTTGGACATAAAAAAATTATTATTGTTTAAATAGATTTTAATATTTAAATTATATCAATTTCATGTTTTTAACTAATATATTTTGTAGAATAAGGTTATTCCTTGGCCCAAACGACCAAAGAAAATTTATTTTTAAAAAAAATTACAAAAGTTGAAAATGTGGGATCATGTTTCAATATTTTTCATGAAAGTAAATAAGAGAATTAGAGATGTCTTCAAGCCAGGTAATTTCTTGATTTATGGCCATGATTTCCATGCCATTTGGAACTGTGTTTTATTCTCGATAATAACATGTTATGATATAGTTAATATCGATAAGTGAGCAGTTGCATTCCATCCAATGGGTGGTCATAGGCCAAGAAAGATAAATTATGCCATTCCAAATTGCTTGAATTATGGTCATCAAGTCATTTTTAATCCAGAGGTTGTTCTATACAAAGAGATTGAAAAATGAAATAGCACGTATCAAGATCATCATTTTAGCTTCATGGGAGGTGTAAATGCAACATTTACCCATGAAACATCCGAGGCTCTGACGGAGGTGATTCTCGAGGACAACACCACACACAACAGGGCCTGAGTTTCCCTTGGATGCACCATCAATATTGACTTTGATACATCCAGGGAGAGGGGGTCTTTAGAACACCTCCAATGTGTGATATTGTTGAGAAAAATTTCCATTCATCCAAAAAAAATTTAGGATTCCAAATTCATGCACGGTGTTGTTGTAATTCTCCTTTTGTAACAAAGAAACTTCATTTATGGCAATAAGGATCCACATCTAACTTGCATTTTTATTTATTGAATAATTTTTATGAGTAATAGAATTATGATCATACAAGATCACATGGTGATGTTCAACAACTACAGCAAGAAAAATGTTCTTAATTTTCTGAGATCCATCCAATTCTGAACATTTTATTTTCTTAGTTTTGATGGAGTCAATAATCAACCATATGCAATAAAAAATTTCAGGAATATATTTCTAAAGTGCAGAAGCATTAAAAAAAGATATGAAGAGGTGTTTTTCATCTTCTCTGTGTTGATTAAAAATTTTACACTTAGAGAAGAGTTTGATACAAAATTATTGGAGGGAAATTTCATTGGGGACTATATTGTGTGCAAGACACCAGATGAGATTTAATCCCAGGTGTTTAATCCAAGGTTTGTTATAAAGTTTAGTCAACCTATAATTGCTCTCAGAGTTACAAAAATGATGATTGTAGAATTTTTATGAGTTCAACATACCATTGTGTGCAGGTTCTCAAAATAAAAAATCATTAGTTTAATTGAAAGAGTTGACTTAAATGACATTACAGATTGTATTTGGGAGGTGATCATATTGAGAGTTTAAAATTTCATTGATAGATCTGTTGGTAATTTCTAGAGTTTAATCGGTAAATATTATAGAGATTAAAGTGTTCTAGTCCAGTTATCCAACCTGAATTTCAAAGAGGAGTATTTGGAGACCATCCATCTAGAATTATTCATAATAATTATGAAGGAGTGTTTGATGGAAGGACATATGGAAGAACTAATGAAATTATAATTTCCCATCTTATGTTTATCAAGGAACCTCTTTTTAAGAAAGGTAATAGCTATTAAAGTATTATTAAAGTGGTTACAAGTGAGTATTTCTTGGAGGTATTCAATAAAGATATTAATTCTTTTTTATTCCAATTCCACTATTCTCAATGGGCTTGCAACAGGTTGACCAAGGAATAATCAAATGTTTCCTCTCAAAAGTACTACCAGTCCGGGTGAAATTCTTGATACCATTGTTCATTTTTTAAATAAGACCAAAAGGACATTTGTAGACTAAAATGGAGTATACCATATTGGAGAAAACATTGGATTTAAAAAAGAATGTCATACCTTCCATGTAGGGATCTTTACCTTTCCAAGAGGATAGCTGGTTTAGAACATAATGAACAACAGGCACAAAGTGACAAGATTTGGGTCTGCCCCCAAAAATAGGAACACCAAGATAAGTGAAGGGGAGCATACCTTATTTCAAACCTAACTCACTTTTAATGTTACCTTTTCTATTAGGGGAAAGTTCATCCCAAGGAAGATGCAAGATTTTTTCCAACTTATGGTTTGACTAGAAACCTCTTCATAGTTTGAGATAACATATTTGAGGTTAAGAATATTCTTTTTATCACCTTGAAGGAAAAGAATAAAATCATCAGTGTAAAAAAATGTGAGTAAGAGCATTTATATTCCTAGAAATATGGATGGGATTCATCTTATTCTGGAATACCATACTGTTGATCAGACGACTATGGTATTCCTTCGCTATTGAGAAGAGTATGGAATAAATGGGATCACCTTTCCTGACACCTTTGGGGCATTTAAAATAAACCTTGGGAGAGCCATTAATAAGAATTGAGATAGAGGACGAGTTGAAAAGAGTTATGATTGTAGTGATGAAATAGGTACAAAACAGAATCCTTGAGGGACATTGAAGAAAAAACACCAGTCCACAGTGTCAAAATATTTTCTGATGTCAAGTTTAATAGTTGGGTTTCCTCCTATGTTATTTGTATTCATGTTATTAACAAAATCTAAGGAAATATAGATGTAGTATTGAATAGATCTACCCTTTATAAAACCAAATTGGTTCTAGGAAACAAGTTTGTCTGTGATTGTAGAAAGTCTATTAGTAATGATTTTAGTGATTATTTTATAAAGAGTATTGATAAGAAAAATGGGTCTAAACATTTGAATCTCAAAATAATTATCCACCACAGGGATTAAGGTGAGAAACTAGGAATTAAGGGAATGAGTAAGGAACCCATTGTAAAAATGGATTTTACAAGATTACAAACATCAATATGAATTACATCCCAATAGCTCTGAAAGAAACTATTGTTGAAACCAACACGACCCTGAGCACTACCAGGATTCATACTAATGACAGTGTCTTTGATATCATCATTAAATGGAGTGATGAGGAGGAAAGTGTTGTCCTCATCAGCGATCATAAAGGGAATGACCCCAAGGAGGAGTTCATTATTGTTTTCCGGTCCATTGAAGACGTATTCATATTATTAGACAATATGATTAGATATGTCTTCCTCATTTCCATGCTTATTTTCCCCATCCTTTAGAAAGGTTAACGGCCTGCAGGCCTTTTTGATTATTTGAAGAGAGTTATATAATTTGGTATTTCTGTCACCATCAGTTAACCATTTAACATTAAACTCTTGTTTTCTCATATTTTATTTAAATGTGAGAAAGGATATGAGTTTGACTATAGTGTTTAGTTCTTGAGTAAGACCAGTGATGAGTTCATATCTTGAGTTTTTGTTTTGCAGATCATTAAGGAGTTTACCAAGAAGCATGATGTCATTGTTAAATTTTTTGTCTTTAGAGTTGAACCAAGTTTTTTAGAATTAGTTTGAGATGTTTCAATTTGAGGTTACAGGAAAATGCATAATTGTTATGATACATTAAAGACCAATAGTTTTGGATGATATGGGTGCAATCATCATCTGAGAATCACTTATTGTTAAATTTGAAAGTAAACCGAGGTTTCATGACTTCATAGGAGACATTGACCAAGATGGTATAATGATCATAACTCAGCCTGTGAAGAGTGGTGCTGGATATAGTGTCCTGTAAATCTAATGAAGGGATATTTTTGAAGACTCTATCTAATTTGGAGGCAACCAATTTTTTGTAATGTCTCCTATACCAAGTGTATTTCGCACCAGTGAGATCAATTTCAATGATATTGGTGTCTTTAATCGAGGATTTAAAATCTCTCATGGAAATGGAAGCATGAGAAGGTCCAATTTTCTCACATGATCAAAGAATGGCCTTAAAGTCACTAATTAAGAACCAGGGGTAGTAATGTTAGTGCCTAGGTATGAGATATCATTCCAAAGAGTTATTCTTTCTTGGTATCTTTTTTTAGCACATACCAAGGATCAGAAAGTATGTGTGTCATCTATTTTAAAGTTGCTAGTAAATATCTGGTCAGAGATATTGTAAACAATAACCTTTTGTAAAGAAGAGTGTGAAAAAATACATAAAGAATCAGCATTGAGTGTATTCTTTATTTCACCAGAAAAAAATAATTATTTTGACATAAATGTGAGTATTTAGAGGAAAAATAAATTTTAGGTTCATCAATGGAAAAAAAACATAGGATGATGGTTGTTAATCATTATTTCTAAAAAAATGAACGTGTAAGAGTTAGCTATACCCTAACAATTTCAAAAAATTTGTAACTGATATATATATATATATTATAAAATAAAATGAAACTAGTTCATGATGACCAAAACCCCGCTAAAAAAACTAAACATTCATCATTAATGATTTATAAAATTAATCACCTTCATACCATATAAAATTATATATGGGATAATTTATAATTATTGATTTAAATTTATACTATATATTTCAACATCTCTATAATTATTCAAATTTTAAAAGAACTTCCATATTTTTATACAAGTAAATCGACCATGAAACCATGAAAACAAATTCCCTTGAAACAATGAAATTGTTCTTTATAACTTATCTAAATAGCCATAAATGAACTTAATAAGGCTAAAATAAATCAAATACATGTAAAAGTGGTTTTTTATTAAGTAATTAATGAGTCTTATTTGATCATCTAAGACATTTTGTATAGTTTCATAATGAAATTATTCATAAGGCAAGGGATCTACCCAAAACTAAAACATATCGTTACGTTACAATTTTTTCTCTCATTAAGCCAACATATTTCCTAATAAATCTTATATAATAAATCTAAATTAAATATATATGTTCCAAAATAATGTATCTTGATCAATTGATCCTCTTTTGATGGGTAAATACATGTTTTAAATCATTCTCTTCTTAATTCCTCCGGATATGAAATATCGATTATAGGAACTTATCCATTTCATACCAATTTTCAAGTACACTGAATAAAATATTTAAAACCACTAATATTTTTCCAAAGTCACTCAATTTATCATGAAAATTAATATTTTTTCATTTATTGTTTTATGAAAACAATTATTCCTCTAACCACCTTGTTGACTATTTAATCTTTTCCCCAATGTTACCTAACAACTCAATTTCATGTTTTCAATTCATTTCTTCATCATTATTCAAGATATATTATTATTTATCATTTATGAATTACCAATAATTACTTAACAACTTCTTTCATGGATTCTGTTTTTATACACCCCTTGGTTATTCCTTATGAAATGATTACAATACCTATTTCTTTCTAGGGGTAACCATTATTTGAATTATTTATGTTTGAGTATTTATGTGGAATAGATATGAATGAACATGTTATGATAGGAACACTCATATAGATCTCCAATGCATTGGATAATGTTTAGTCTCATGATAAATCATGTATGGGATTAAGTAGTAAACCTAATCCATTATGTGACTTTTTCCACCATGTGATTTAATCTTGGTAGTTATATTTGACTCATGTTTATGTAATGTTATATGTTTCTTCCACATTTTTTTATTACCATGATCATATGAATCCATGTTCTATATTTTATTCTAAAACATGTTTTCTCATTATCCATGACTTTTATGGTATCATACTAATCCTTCTAATTAATGTTCAATTATTTATTCTCATTTTTATTCCCTTACTGGTCTTTTTAGATCATCCATTTTTTTATATATTCCATAGGTTATACTAAGAAATTATATAGTATAAAAATGAGAAAGGATCTCATTATGAAGATTAATGAAATGATTTTTAATTCCAGTTTCATGTTTTCTAATTGTATACCTAGTCTTACAAAAGCACTATATTTTTATATCCATAGATCATATTTCCTAGATAATTGTACTTACAATCAAGAAAAAATATGTTTAAAAGGATTCAGTCACTATATTTGGCATCAGAGCATGGACTAGTTGTTTTTGGGTAATAGAACTAGAAAAAAAAATTATAGGAACCCTAGGGATAATTATATCACCACGTATAACCTATTTTTAAATTTATGGAATCTTATGTTAAGATATAATTTTCATTTATATTTTATTCTTTCTGTGTTCATAGTTTCATTTTAATATGATATTCAGATATTAATTCAAGATACATAATTTTATTTTATTTATTTTTTCTAGTTAATGGAGGGATATAAGAAAACCCATGCTAACAACCAATGTGATAGACAATGTATTTATTTCCATAATGAAATTCCAAATCAAATAGGAGTGGGATCACAAAACATCATGATAGTACTAGATCAACTATATAATGTTATGAATAAAAACCTGAATCATGTGGGATACCCTTCTTATCCAATGAAAGAGAATGTTTCGGTAGAATCCTGTATGTGTTGTAGTACTCCTATCTATAGTGGATCTTCTAATACCCTCATCAGGAAACAATGGAATAAATCCATTGGGAATATATACTCCATTATCCAATGATGATAAGAAGATAAATTCGTATAGGTGACATATCATTTTTATGGGGAAGAATATCGAAGGTGGAAACAAATCAAAACAAAAATCCTAATGAAGAAATCAATATAATTTATTTGGAAGGATTTAGGATAATGTTATTAATTATTATTTTCCCTAAATGCTCCATCTTAAAATGGAGAGGGAGTTTATTGGATTGATGTAAATTGAAGATGAATCTATAAAGATTTATGGGGAATAAATAACAAGGCTTTCATGATGCCTCATGATTTAAAATGAACAATGAAATTACGGTGGATTTCTTATTTTGCGTATAAAATATAGGACATTGAATGTCCTTGGAGATTCATGACATTGAAATCTACGATGAGATTTTCTGATGTGCATTATTGGTTGAGAGGGATATTGGTGACAATTAATGGTCTTGGGGATAAAAAGAATAGGAAATCGTAGTTTAATGTGGGAGGATAATTAGATAAATCCCATAAAGGAAAGAGAATCAAACATCTCACATGTAAAAAGTGTTGGATGAAGCATCTTGAGAACTGCCTAAAGGGAAACATGAGATACTTCTAATGTAGATATGTTGGGTATTCGGATTATTATTTTCAAATGGATTTTAATAATCCCATAAATACAAAAAAAATGGTTGTTTCATATCCACACTCAACCTATAGTGTAGTTTTTCAACTACAATAAACATTGCTAGAATGTGATCCAATTCCCCAATGTAAGGGTTTTCAGATAAAATCAACAACACCAACCTCCAAGGTGGTGAAGAAGGGTATATACAATCACAAATACATAGATAGATCATGAAAATTATGTGGTGATAGGTATTCGAGAAATTGATTCAATAATTGGGAAAATATTGTTTGATTTTAGTTCTATTTATTCATTAATATTTGTAATTTTAGTATTACTATCAAAACACCACCTCAAAATATGAAGGTTGCATTATCTGTGAGAAGATAAAAAAGGAAAATTATTTCTTTTAAAGTATATTACTCCTAAATGATTAATTTTTTTAAACTGAACCTCTGAGAAAAGATCATGTTACTTTCTTTTCTAGGGTTTGATGTTATATTGTGAATTTATTGTTTAGCTTTATACAAAGCCAAAATCAACTGTTGGAAAAGGGATATTTGTCTTTACATCTTAAAGAATCTCTCAATTATATAAATGTGTATAAAAGAGGATAAATTCCATTTATTATCATCGTATAAATTATGGATATTATTTTGTAATGAGAAAACCTATATAGGTCAAATTATTGAGATGAGGCAGATAATCATGCTGTAATATATTCCCATTGTGATGGACTACACTGATGTGTTCCTTAAAAGAGTTTCAAATCATCCTCCTAACCAAGAGGTATAGTTCTCAATTGATATTTTCCATTGATATATTCCTATTTCAAAGACTCCTTATAGGATGTACACTATTGTATTGGATGAAATTAAGATCAGGTTACAAGATAGTTTGGAAAAGAAATTTATATGCCTGAGTGCTTCACCATGAAGTTTAATAGTCCCTTTTTCCAGAAGAAGGTTACATCCATGTTCCTCTAAATTGATTATCACGAGATCAAAAAAATCATGATAAATAGAAAGTACCTCTTACCATTGATGTATGACTTTTTATATCAACTGTGTGGGGAAAATCATTTCTATAAGGTGGACCTTTGATTGATGTATCACCAAACAATGGTTAGGAAGGAAGATATTACCAATATTTCCTTTTGAATTTTATATGGACACTATGAGTTCATTGTGATTCCCCTTGGAATCAAAAAATTCTATAGAAATATTAAGGGACACAATGAACAGAGTGTTTATATATTGCCTCAGTAGTCCTTATAGATGATATTTTGATACACTCCAAGAGCATAGAGAGACACATGGAGAATTTGAGCACCGTGCTAAAGAAATTATGGAGAGATAAACTATATGCAACATATAGTAAATGTGAGTTTTCAATAGAGGATGTATCATTATTATTTCATGTTATGTCTAACAAAAATATATATTTAGACCCTTATAAAATATTGGAAATTGAGTAGTGGATGAGAAAAACATTTTAAATAGAGATACATTGTTTTCTTAGTCTGGTTAGGTACTATAAATTATTATTGAGTAACATATCTTTATTTTCCAACCCACTATCAAAGATGACTCATAAAGGGAGTAAAATTTATTTTTTTTACTAGTGAATGTGAATACTGCTTCAAGGAGTTGAAAAAGAGGCTTACCAATGCACTGATACTTACACAATTGACATGTGGGGAAATATTATGGTATATAGTGATGCTTCAAAGAAAGGATTAGGATGTTTACTAATAAAAAAATTTAATGTGATAGAATATGAATCAAGTAATATGGATTTTCATGAGAAAAAACTATCCCATTCATGATCTGGAGTTGGTAGTTGTGACCTTCACATTGAAAATTCAGCAACATTAACTCTATGGGGAAATGTGTGAGATATATAGTGGTTATAAGAGCCTAAAATATATATTCACACAAAATGATATTATATATGATCCAATGAATATGGTTAGATCTCATCAAGTATTATGAC
This sequence comes from Viscum album, assembly GCA_963277665.1. NCBI lineage: Eukaryota > Viridiplantae > Streptophyta > Magnoliopsida > Santalales > Viscaceae > Viscum > Viscum album. The sequence continues at coordinate 1,155,607,893 of OY728135.1, forward strand.
TGCTTAAAACCACTGCCATCCTAGTAATGTGAATAAAGTGATTGATGATATTTGTATAAAGGATCCTACAACTTTGTCAATGATGAAAATTGAGAAGGATCCAATCTTCATATATATTCAATGAATGTATATGAGAATCATTAAGGAAGGAAAATCATCAATCCTTTCTCAAATGACTGCTCAATTATAAATTTTTTAGAAGGTAAATGATGCAAAAAGAGATGATATGGAAATTCAGAAGAAGGTGGAAGCTAGAAGGAATAAGAAATCACGTAATTTAAAAATTGATGTGGATGGTGTTATAAGGTTGTGTTCATGAATATGTGAACCCTAAAATCCTGATATAAAGAGGAATATTTTTAATTATGCACATAGATTGGCCTTATAAGTCCACCCATGGAGTACAAAGATGTATTGAGATCTCTGAGAGCACTATTGGTGTGATAATATAAAGAAATAGATTGATGAATATACATTAAATTTCTTAGTATACCAGGAATTGAAGGATGACTGATAAAATATATAGTGATGGTGTAACCATTACCTATACCTACTTGGAAATGGGAAAATGTATCTATATACATTTTCGATGTAATTCTGTATACATCTAGAGGAAATGATAATATACTATTCATTTTGGATCATCTTATAATGACTGCTAAATTTATTATGATTTGATAGGACTTCACACTTAACCAACATGCATGTATATACATCAAATAAGTGGTGAGGTTTCATGGAGTACCATTATCGATTAAATTTGTTCATAAAAGGATATTTACCTCAATGTTATATAAAAGTATCAAATATGTTCTAAATACTCGGTTGAACTACAGTATGGATAATTACCCCCAAACATATTTCTAATATGAGTAGCCTATTTAAACACTTGAAGACATGCTGGAAGAATTATAAAAAGACATAAAATGAGGATATAATCAATATATTCTAGTGGAATAGTTACCTTATATCAATATCATCCACTCAAGAATCCAAATGGATCCATATTAACCAATTTATGGGAAAATATTTAGAACTCCATCATGTTGGAATGATGTTAGAGAATGTAAACTTCTAGGACCTAAAAACCTTGAGGAAATGGTACAAAATGTGAAGATCATCTAACATCATATATGGGATTCCCAAAGTATACAGTAGTTCTATGAAGATAATTAGCAATGTGACATAGAGTTTGAGGTTGGTGATAAGGTATTCATCCGCATAACTCGATGGAAAATAGTCTAGATATTTGGGAAGAAAGGATATCTATGTCCCAAGTACATGAAACCCATCAGGATTTTTGATCAGGTCATAACTATGGCTTATCGAATAGAACTTTGACAAACCATGTCTCAAGTACAAGATGCATTACATGTATCCCTTCAAGGGATGTATATACCAGATCCATCTCTTATAGTAAACTCAAAGTTGGAACAACTGGGAAATGATATCACTTATGAGGAGAAGTTGATGGTGATTTTGGACCATAGAGAAAATGTTCTACAAAATAGAACCACTCACCTAGTCATGGTATTATGGATAACCCATAAGTATGAATGGGAAACATGGGAACCAGAGGAAGTGAGGAAGGAGAAATAATCTAATAGTTTTTTACCTTAGTATGAAAAATTAAATTTCTAAGATGAAATTTCATAAGAGGGAAGAATGTGGCAACGAATAATTTTATCAATAGAATTTACCTACTTCTGTCATAAATCACATAAATCATATAAAGGAACCTATAAAAATATTACTACTATAAATAATGAATGGGACACTAGTCAGTAAATAAAGTAATAATAATTACAAATATTATAGTGGAATAATAAATATAAAATAAAATATTATGAATGAGAAAATTTTGATATGCTCGATCCCCTAGAATGACTACACTCATGAACAAAACTATAGAAATAAAAGATAATATTAATAGTATAATATTAATTTTTAAGATGAAACAATATGAAATTTATATAAAGTAGAAGATAATGAATAATTAATGAAATAATTGGTATTTATTGATATCTATTACCCTATATGAATGTTATAAATCTGAGCATTGGAATAGTAATACAACTATTAGGAATAATAATTTGGTCATTATACAAGTAACCTCACATATTAAAGTATAAAAGAAAATAATTGTATCTTATATCTAAAAAATTGATATATTTATATAATGGTATATGTAAATAAATGTTTTTAAAATGATAAATTAGGTCTTGGTATTTCTATAAAATGAAAATGTTTATTTACAATATTATAATTAATATAGTAATCTAACCGAAAATTTATATTCATAAAATAAATTAATAAATTAATATTATGTTTTATTATAATTATAATAAGATAATTTTATGTCACCTTAAATAATTTTTCAAACAGTCAAAAAACATATTATAATAATGAAAACAATAACTTTAGAATAAAATATAATTTTACTAAAAATAAATTTTACAATATTTAGAAAATTAATTTCATAAGATGTATTCCATTTTTGAAACATAAATATGTGAAAATAGTTTTGGTAAATTTATTAGATTATTCTGAAGTAGTTGCATTTTTAGTGAATAATGAAATACAATAATTTATGGGGTTTAACATTAGATGTATAATACATGATTTTGGGATTAATAAATGATGAAATAAACCATTTTTTCTAACTCTCCTAAACCATTTATTTTATTTAATCATATAAATAAAAAAATATTTATAGTCCTGACCCAAAATAACATACAAATTAATATAATAATAATAATAACCCCTCTCCCCTATAAACACTTCCCCTTAACACCCCTTCTACTCACACATTATAAGAATTGTTTATTATCAATATTCTTCCAAATTACCTTCCTAATACTATTTCCCAAATCCTAGATCTTATGGTATGAGCAAAATAATAATTAAAAGTTCTTGAAAGGGTCCTTTAAATATGTGATATTCAAGAGGAAAATTTCTCAAACCATCTCTTTTAATTTCATTTAGTTTTTATACCTTATCCTAATATCCTTTATCTAGAAAATAATAATAACTATAGCCAATTTTAAATACTAGAATTATATAATTATAATTTAAAATATTATATCCACCCATTTTTTCTTCTTTTCTTATTCATTGAAACAAAATCGTTTCCCCAATTATGGTGGATTACCATCTACATGGATTGTGAGTTTTCATTTTCTATTACAAACATCAAGGCTAGTCATAAATACATTATTATGGGTAAAGTAGTTTTTAATATGTATATAATAACATATTTCATGTTTAATAACTAATATATATACATAATATTAATAAAATAATACTAGTTCACAATGATCGAAAAACATCCAAACTAAACATAACATTGATCTTTAAGGTTTTATAAAATGAATCATATTCAGAAAATAAAATGATATATGGTGAAATTTAAACTTCTGTTATGTTTTTTTAAAGGCAATGCCTCCTTTATTAAAATCAAGAGAAAGAAGAAGGTAAGGAAAGAGTACAGGAAAAACTGAGAAACCCCAAAACAAGGACTAATTTATAATCTTTTTTAGCGGACGCTAGGTAAGCCTTCGTTCTTATTCTTTAAGAGCAATCATCTCTGCTCTTCCACGTCCTCTTCCATGATGTCTTGGTCGCCCTCTACTAGCACTAGCCCTGTTCTCAAGAACTTGAAGCCTTCCCTGGAGTGTCTCAGCATCCGTGCTATTAGAACCCGAGCTATCCTCTCTTTCATTGTCAAAAGAAGCGTTTGTTTTTACTGGCGTCATCATTTCCCCTGTATAAGTCTTATCAACCACCATTGCAGAGGCAACCGGGGGCAGTGTCTTCTTGTAAGAAAAAAGATGAAATCCTTCATTATCCACAAAAGGTTTTGCAGAAGAGTAAGAAGCCTTAGAGATGTCTGGGGAGTCATAATCTAAAGTTTGTTTACCTTTTCGATCCATAGAGGGAGTCAATTTTTCTTAAAAGGGTTTTTGATCAACCTCGAGCTGTGTTTCTTCCTCTCTTGCCTGTTATTTTCTTTTTCTTGGAGCATCAACATGTGGGACATTCTTCGTATCCATACAAATCTCAACCCAAGATTTCTTTTGATTTTCAAGGAAAGTACATACCTTGGGTGAATCTGGTCAGTCGCCCATAACATCAACTTTAGATGTCGCTTCATGAGCGGCACATTGAACCTCTTTCTCACCATAATTAGCATCTGTGCTCAGGTCTTGCATGATTTTACCCACGTTTTTGTCGTACTTAGGCAACAACTGTGATTCATATTTCCCAGCAAAGGCAGATTTTTCCTTCTTGAGACAGTTATTGACATTATGTCCACATAATGCACAAAAGCTGCACACTAAAGAATGCTGACAAGAAGATAAATCATGCCCAATAACATTGTAGTCCTTAAATAACTTAGGCATTTTTTCATAAAAAATATTCAGCTCAATAATATCCTCATCAATAGAAAGCATCACATTGTCAACAAGAGTCGAGCCCAATTAAATCTCAAACATAAACCAAGAAAAGTGTCCAAAATGGGCAACTTCTGTATCCTTATCAATTTTTATTGGTATACCAATGGATAAAGAAATATAATATAATATTTTAGGATGCCAAAGGATCCAGTTTAAACCATAAACTCTAACCCAAATATGAGTCGTAGTGCTACCAACATCCAAAGGTTTGAAATTATTATCCCATGCCCTTAAATGAATAATTCCAGGTTTGAGGTCAATAAAACCAAAGCCCCATGCTCGAACTTTTAATTCATCCGTTGGGAAAATCATATTGAAATATCCCCGACCAAGCGAGACACACTTAAATGTTGAGAAGCCCCAAATTAGAGAAATAAATTCCTTGAGATCATTGATTTTTATAGGTTGTGTACCCTTAGGAAGGAAACAATGAGCAATGATTGAGTACTCACCCATTTTGAGCCTTTCGGACACCGAAATAGGATCAGTTTTGATGTGAACAATATTCCCCTTTCTTCTAATGGAAGAATCAATCCCACCTTTAAGATGTACAAAGGATCGAGCACTGCCATCCTTAATAGCCGCAGAACTCTCCAAATCCAGTTCATTTGTACCTGCTCCAACAGAGACAAATCCAACTGGTGAAATAGATATGTCATTTTGGTCCCTCTTTCCAGTGGCCACATACATTTCCTTTGCCCTGAAATCTCCCTAAACACCTCCCTCGGTAGGCACCAAGGCATCGCAGACCTTCACGCCTGCCTAGGACGAGCTCGCACTGCCAGATCTCTTACCCGTAGCCCTTGTCATCGCTATCAAGGACCCATGTCCCTCGGTCGGCAGCGGCCCGCCGCTCACCACATCCGCCACATACAGTGCCTTCCTCGCATTACCAGATGCCGCTACCACCACGCCTCTCATGCCATTCGCATCCACCGAGTTCCCAGCGCCAACAGCTCCAGTTCCCGCCTCTGAAGCACGATCGCGAGATCCTCTCGCCGCATAAGAGGCAAACCTACCAGGAGGAAACAGATCCGCCGCCACCATCTCGATCGATCCTTTTAAAATTTTGTTATGTGAATTAATAATATATTATTTTACTTATGTAGAATTATTTCCATTTTATAATAACTTAAATAATTATATAAATGTAAATTGACCATGAAACCCTGAAAACAAACACTCCCGAATCTTTGAAACTGAACATTATAACTAATAGAAATCAACATAAATGAATGTAATAATATTATAATAAATAAAATAAATGTAGAATAAGTTATTAATTAAGTAATTAATTATCCTATTTGATTTTCTTTGACATTAAGTTCAAGTACATAATGAATTCACACATAAGGTGAGGGATCTATTCAAACCTCCATTTTTTGGGTTATGCTTTCTCTCTATTTACACCAATATATTTCCTCATTATTATTATGTATTTTTTTGTAAATTATATTTATATGTTACAAAATTATGTATCTATATCAATTAATGTTTATTTTAATGTGTTGTGACAATATTAAAATACCCATTTCGTTCTATGGGTAACCCTTATGTGTATTCTTTATGTTCAATTATTTGTGTGGAACTCATATTCATGAACAAGTTAGGATGGGTGCACCCAAATAGTTATTAAATGAATTGGGAAATGTTTAGTCTTATGAGACATCATCTATGATATTAGGGTGTAATCCTAATCAATTATAGGACTTTTCCACCATGTGATATAGTCTTTGGAGTTAGATTTGACTCTCTTTTATGTCATGTTATATGTTGCGGAAACATTACAAAATTTCCATGATAATATAATTCCATTTCATATATTTTGTGCTTCCATATGTTTATTCATGATCCATACCTTTTATGTTATCATGTTATGCCTTATAACTCATGTGTTAAGCTTTATTCCCATGTTTATTACCATACATGGATTTTTAGCTCGTCCCTTCTTTTATGTATTTCATATGATATCCTATGTATTTATAGGATTAGAATGGGATTTTGGATCACACTGGGGAGACTAATAATATGATTTTTTATTCTAGTTTAATTTTTTTTATTTATAGACATAGTCTTCCAAATACACTAGACTTTTCAATCCATGGTTTTTATTTCATGGATAGTTATTCTTAAATCATATATAAATATACATAAAAGGCTTAGTTCACTGTACATACGTCATGAATCATAAATTATTCAAGGAAAATGATCCATGAGAGTATAAAATTTCAAAATACGATGTCATAAATTATTTCCCAAAAGTGTTGTACAATCATAATAATTGAACTCATATTTCAAGGCTACCCACCAAGACATCCATTAGATGTTAGGATTTGGATAATCACCCTTGTACCATCTTTGGGATTAGGATAACCACTTATGTACCATTTTGGGATTAGGATAACCTTTTGTGTACTGTATTTGTTAACATAAAACATTAATCATCTCAAAATGGATTATAGGGATATAATGGACCCGCCCATCACGTAATCATTATCCATTAGTATGTATAACAGTGAAAACCGGGCCCCGGTGACAGCACAAACACCCCGCCTTAACATGGTCGTCGGGTCCTGGCCCACCAGGTACCACCAGTTGCCCCGCAGACACGTGGGGCCCACCCTAGGGTCCACCCACGTGCCCGAACGGGTCATCTGAATAATGACAGTCCCCACAGGCCAACACATGTTCTTTCTAGTGTGTTTTGTCCTCACTCACACACATCCTGGAAAACATCCCAGAAGGTCACCCATCCTGATCACTACTCCAGGCCAAGCACGCTTAACTGTGGAGTTCTAATCAGACAGGCTCCTGAAAAGGGAGGTGCACCTTATTGACATGAGTCATATCATTTAGTCATTTAACCCTTTATCATTTGAGGGCGTTACAATCACCCCCCCCCCCCCTTTAGAGCACAATGCCCTCGTTGTGGGCCCTACAACTCAACCTAGGCAGTGCACCGCTCTTAAGGCTGGGAACCACCTCTGATACCAAATGTGACAATCAGGCCCTGGTGCAGCACAAACACCCCGCCTTAACATGGTCGCCGGGTCCTGGCCCACCAGGTACCACCAGTTGCCCCGCAGACACGTGGGGCCCACCCTAGGGTCCACCCACGTACCCGAACGGGTCATCTGACTAATGATAGTCCCCACAGGCCAACACATGTCCTTTCCAGTGTGTTTTTTCCTCACTCACACACATCCTGGGAAACTTTCCAGAAGGTCACACATCCTGATCACTACTCCAGGACAAGCACGCTTAACTGTGGAGTTCTAATCAGACATGCTCCTGAAAAAGAAGGTTCACCCTGTTGACATGAGTGATATCATTTAGTCATTTAACCCTTTATCATTTGTGGGCGTTACCATAACACCATATTTTTTTGAAAATTTATCATTTTATTATATCATAACACATGTAAAAGAAAACTAATTTCATCAATATTTATTTATCATTTTAATAATAATTATAGATAAAGGATAGGGACAGTAGCGTAGGATCACATCCATATAGACTATTAAAATAAATCAAAGGATGTCATCATGGATTTATAATGCCATTAAAATATAACTAGAATATTTCTTGTGGAAAATAGTTTTTTCATTTTTAAATCACTTATTTAAAATAAAAAATAAATAAAAAAGTAGTACGGAATTTTTTCTGAGAAGAACCACGTAAACATATAAATATTTCTTTAAAAAGTGACTAGTGAGGGTTGTAGGAAAAATATTATGCATGGAATATGATAAACCATTGATTTTATTAATATCTTTAGAAAAAAGTAAAGTTTTTGGAAAATGAATAGAAGATTTCTTTTAATTCCATTTTAGAAATTAAAATTGTTTAAAGATTTAATTTAATAACTATTTTAATAATATTAAAAAAATTGATGAATTTTTTATTGAAAGTATTAACATGGATAAAAAATTCTCCATATCAAAGATAGAAATAAATTCATTATTTATTAAAAATAATCATTCAAAATTTCAACTAGTTAGAGAGTGTAAATCAAATAAAAATTGGTAATGTTAAAAAAATAACTAGAAGAGAAAAAAATTTATAATATTTTTGATAGAAATAACATTTAACTTCATCACCTTAAATTTATGCCTAAATAGTCCTAGTAAAAATAATAGTGTGATATAAAACCATTACCTCAAGTATTTTCTCATTTTCAAGAACTCTAAACCCCAATATAATAGATATTAACTTATTCTGACTCTATAGAAAACCCACATTCATACTTATAATATCAAATATGGATCACTTATAATATTTCAACAACCAATTGGTAATAATTATCAATTAATATAGTAGTTTTATATTGTTTACTATATCATTAACTGGAATGAAACACCCTGAGATTTTATAAAATATTTTTTGAATTAATTTAATCTCATTGATATTATTCATATCACACCACACAAAAAATAGTTTATTTTATGTTAAATAACAATGTATAGCTGCATTATATGAAAAATAAATTTAATCATTCACTAAATTTTTTTTATCTTTCTCTATAAATAACACTGACGTTAGATTACATTATATGCAAGACTAACTTTCTCCAATGTCTTACACAACACACATGACCGAGTGTTACCGAAAAATAATTCAATATTAAAAATTTACTATTTAAGAGGATAAAACACGAAAATGAAATTTAATATTGAAAAATTAAATAACATATAAATATATATTGTTTAATTCATCAGTTACCTAATTATTAGATAATAATATAGAAACCAAATGAATATAAAGGGACTAATTTTATAAAAGTCGATTTTTATGTGAAAAATAAAATTTATTTTAATAAAATTATTTAATAACTATTAGTAGATGATATTAATTAAATTTATATTTTGTATATGAAAACAAGTATTTTTTATAATCTTCTATTATATTTCATAGATATAAGATAAGAAAAAACCCAATTTTATGCTTAAAACCCAATATTTTTATAAAGGTAGTTTTACCACCTTTTAATGGAAAACCAATTTTAAATCAAATATTTGTCACTTTTATAGATTTAATATGTTAAACTAAACTTCATATTTTAAATATAATCATAAAAAATAGGTTTGGATAAAATTTTGGTATTTTTTGTAAGGTTTTATTTTTTAATAAATAGTTGAAAATACCAAATTTTAATTCAGAACTGTTTTTTCATCTAATTTATTTATAATGATAAATTATATTTTAAATTTATTCTAAAATTAATAAGAAAATAGTTTTATAAATTAATCCAATTTAGGTCATATTAATTAAAGTTACATTCAAATTGGGTATAAAAACATAGCGAACTTAATGGGGTTTTTACATTAAAACCCGGTAGTGTTATCCTATCTGCAAAATTACTTTCAAATTAATTTCTTAAATTGTATTATTAATATTTAGAAAATTGGATTAAATATTTTTAATAATAATAATTTCTAATTTCTAATAATGTAAACATTTTTTGAAGATAAATATGACTGAATTTGATTAAAATCAATTATAACAATTAAGAGAAAAATTAGGTTAACAAAGTACTAAACCGAACATTTAAGACCTAAAACAACATATAAACATGTGTAATATCCATTTTATGGAAATTATTAGAACATTAACATTAAATTATTTACTTTGGTTTATTTTTTGTGACTTTTTTAGGTACAAATTTGGGTACACATTACCTATCATAAAAAATTCCAACTGTATCCTTTCCCTTATATATAAAATCCCACCACCTATCCATATTTTTCACACCTCTAAAACCATTTAGGATTAACCCAGATCTTCGAAATAAAATTTATAACATCACTCTTTTACTCATAGAATCATCCCCTTTGGATGAAATAAATAAAAGGAAGAATTTTGGCACAAACCAAAAGTAGTTACCCAATTAAGAGTTAACAAATTCTCTCAAGTTCCTTTATTTTATTTTCTTTATACACCACTCCACTTTCTTTATTACATGATTTTATAACAAAAAAATTAATATTCAATAAACTAGGATGTTTTTATACTAATTTTTATACTTACAATTACACAGACCTCCATCTTATGGGTAGTGAAGATATAGTTTATGTGTACGGTGAGCTACCACCTCACGAAACAATGATTGTTCATGTTTCCTTTACCGCCTCTGATGGTGGTAATTATTATAGAATATATATTTATATATTATATTTATTATATTTATTATGTCTTTAATCTCCTATAATTATTTTGCAACACATATTTTTATATTTTCTAGTTTTTGTAAATATTATAATTTCATTTGACGAAGTGTGGACTATCGCCCCCTCAAAGCGATCTGATTCGTTCAAACACTACATGTAATGTAATAAAGATAGTTTTAGTGAAATTATATGATATATATGATATAATAATTCAAATATAATAATGATACATATACGCATGTATATATATATCCTTTAATTAATTTCTTTCAATACTACTATTAAAAAGAATCTACGTTTATGCGTACATACGACATACTGTCTCCATGAACGGCGTATTCCATTTCATACTTCTATGTTAAATAAATTATCATAATATAAATATAATAAATATACATGATATTTATATTATTTTTTAAATTCTTAAAATCGTGATATAAGTATAAGGACCAGAGATAAAAAATATTAAAACAAACGCAAAGAATAAAGTGGATATTACCCAAAGTGTAACTGTAATATAGAATTGTTAACAGGAGGGTGATATAAATTCATAATATAAAATAAGTAATTATATATAAAAATATTGGATTATATGGATTTATAATAAACTAATATTTATTATACATGAAGTTTTTATGAGTTCGATGAGAGTCAAGACACAAGGTGAGATAATTTTATCTCACTTTTTATTGCCGTTATATACATGCTATACTTACCACCCCTTACTTTTTCATGGTGTGTATAATGAACATTGATGTATTATATGATTATTATATTTAAATTTATGGGTATTTAAATATCCATTTTATTATATTTCGTTCATGTGGAGTATGTTTCAAAAGTTACCAAATCAGTAAAATGATTTTGTCCCAATTTACCTTCTTTGAGACACATGCCATGTTATGAATCTATATTTTTTCCTAAGGTGCATATAATACCTTTTAAATGTTATATAATGAATACTTTTACATTAATTATATTTTATGATTTAGGTAATTTCATTTTTTTTAAAAGGTAATTATTGTTCAAAGTAACAAATTGGTAAGTGTTTATTCAAACAATTTCATCGCTTTTCAATATTGTTTATGATTTTGCTTGCTTTGATGAAATATTATGATACATATCTCAATAATACTCATAAAGTTTTTCATTCTCTATTTTTCATGATATCTTTACATATTGGTACCATTTTTCCACTCATTGTTACATAAGATAGTCATGAATGTGTTTTTAAGAATGTTTGAATTTTCATCTCTCTTTGTTCAAAAATCTATGTTCCTTCCGAACCAAATTTTCGAAAAGGTTTCCAAAAGATTATTATATTATTATATGATAATTAAATGAAATATATACCCATGTTTTACCATTTTTAAAGAAATGTTTTTTAAAAAAGTAATCTTCTGCTCATTTTCTGGTCGAGGAACTTTTCTAAACTTTTTACGATGCAAAATTAATGTTCGGCATGTACATATTTACCCACCATTATGACCATAATTCAAGTTAAAATTCCTTTAGAATATTATTTTTTTTTCCTAATATTCTATAAATTCATTATTTTATATTAGTTTTTAATAAAATGGTTTTTAAAATGCTTTTAATCTTATATTTAACATTCCAATGGAAAAATAAGTTTTGAAAACATTTTCAAGGTTTTTTCAAAAAAAATCAAGAAAAAAGGTTTCCAAACCATTTTAAATATTTAATAATATGTTTTCAAAGTTATCTTCAAATTATTTATTTTCATAAAATTTCAGGATTTATTTATATATTTTTAAATTATTTTCAATTAAATTGTTTTGAAAATGTTTTTAATAGTTTTTTTAATGTTTTTGTAATGTATTCAAGATTTATTTTATTTTTTTAAAGGATTTTCAATGAAAAATTTTCTTAATTTTTTTTAAGATTGTTATATGTGTTTTCAAGGAATACTGTTCTCAAAATTTTTCCAAGTCTTATTTAAAATTTTCAATGTTATTTTCTTAGAAAATGATTTTAAAATTGTTTTTTACATTAAAAATATTTTTTTAAAGAGGAATGAATATTTTCTTCAATAAACATTTTTTGAAAGATATTTCAAAATTAATTACCATATAAGATGACATACATTGATGTTACTCATGCCTTTCTTGGGAAATTATTCAATGTTTACATTCATATGCTTTCACTTAATGGTTTAAATTTTATAGAATTATGTTTAGGAAATCTATTTCTCTTTCACGGGATATATGTTTATAAAACACACTTCTTTTCACATGTTATTATTTAATGAAATTATTATCAAAACTTCTTAATTTTCCACATGTTAAGGTATGATTTTGTGTTTATGAAACCCATTTTATTTAATATGTTATGATATTATTTTTTATTATTTTTTGGCACATGTATGTATGATTTAATTATGAGATGGTTGGGACATATATATACCTCTAACGCATTGGGTAATGATATATATTTTATGAGTTAAATGGGTACATGGGAGGGCATCCCAAGACTGAAACAAGAGGTTTTATGGGAGGAAATTCCAAGATTGAAATAACAGGGTACATGGGAGGACATCACAAGCCCAAAATAATAGAGTACACAAGAGGATATCCCATGCTCGAAACAAGAGGGTGCATGGGAGGATATACCAATCCCAAAAAAAATAGGGTATACAAGAGTGAATCCCAATCCTGATGTAATTACATGAGTGATTAAATAAAGCATAACATGTTACACATTCCATAGTATCCTATCTTGACTTATATATTTATATGCTTATTTTTCTTCCATAATTCAATGTCTTATTATTATTTTATACTTTCATGGCTCATGTTCTTTATTTCTTTATGGTTCATGTATTATTATATTAAATTATTTATTCCAAGATTCTTATATATGATTTTTGTTATGTCGAGTATGATATTTTAATGATCATTATCATGTTATCATACCCTTATGTTAATGATATTCTATGCATTTCCATTATTTACCCTTAATGAGCATTTGAGCTCACCCCTTTCATGTGTTTCCCTTCCCCAGGTTATGATGAAAGGTTTTTAAGTATAAATAAAAAGAGGGGATACATTTTTGTGAAAAATTAATGATATTTCACTGATTTAGAATTTTTTTCCCATGTTTACAAAGGCACTATGCTAATATGGGATTTGGGCGTCAATTTTTTGTAATGTTTTACGTATTTCACCCAAGTGATGTATTATATATGTAAGTTATAACTGTGTCGTTGTTGTTGGTATTAGCATGAATATTTACTCAATCTTTGGAATGTAGGATGATAAAACATTAGAAAGATCTCTACATATATTTCTAATGATATGAATAGGTATGTCTCTAAGGATACGTATATCGATGAGTCAACATTTATTAAAATGTCCTGTAATTTTAGTAATATATATATTGAGTTAATTCCTAGAAATACATCCCTCACTAGATGCTACAACTGGATGCGGATCTGGAACAGATGTACAATGGGTAACAACTCTAAAAAGATGTCCCGGGAATGAATCAGTGTAATCTGATATAGGAAAATGGGCCTATCTGCACACCTACTTTGACACTCCCAAGGGATATTATTTTAGAACTCACAAATTCTTTATGAACCATCATTAAATATTAAATAGAGTTTGAAGATGAATAACCTAGGATAAACCTAATGTGTCATAGATTATAGAAGTCGGATCAATGATTTGGGCACCCTACATATAATTTTTCATGATTATATGGTATCCCAATTTGATAAATGATTATCAAAATATTCTTTCTAGTTTTAGTTAATATAGGGTGAAATAAGGAACACGGTTAAAATTTATTTTTTCATATTTGGAAAGTATGTGAATTAAGTGAATTGAATTCCAAAGTAGAAATATCATAAAGATAATCAAGAAGGTGGTATGAGTATTGGTAATACTTTTGAAAATAGGGAGACCACAAATGACATGTGAAAGTTATGTGATGTTCTTTAAGTATTTTATAGATAATAAGAATGGATAAATTAAGGTTTAAGAACATTAAATCATGAATAATATTTCATATTCTATGAAAGAGGTATTAAGGAATATGTTGATGAATACCAAGTAATGGTTTAAGAATAATTTTGGATGCTTAAATTATTTATGTTTTGGAATTCAAAGATTATGTTATATGAATCATGGAATATATAGGTATATTCAGTATAAATTTTCATTAAGGATTGAATAGGACATGTTAAATTGTTATGCAGGCATCAAAAAATGATTTCATGGAAAGGTGTTATTTTTATTAAGAGAATGTAACCCTTAATTAATTCCTGACATTGAGATAATGGTGTTTGGATAAGGGTATGTTGGATATGAATAAGTAAATTGGACAGTACGAATTACCCTAGAACTGATTATTGATAGTGTTCTATGTCATCAAGGATTAAGATTACATATTCATGGATTAAAATAATATGTCAAGTGATAATTGGAATAATGAATCATGCATGTTTTCTAAAATGATTTATTTTAATTATGGTTGTTACCATGTTTTAATGGAATATAAGATGATGGTATTCACATGTTTGGAATCTGACAACCACGTGTTAATTTTTGATATAAGAGGGATCAATGTTAATATGAATTCATTTTAGTATTTCCAAATATTTTAATTTTCATATTTCATTAGGATTATAAGGTAAACCATTTAAGAATGTTTTAAGTTAATCTTCAGATGAAGTCAGTATGATTAATGTGTTATTTATCTATATTGGATTTAATTTTCAAACTACATTGTTTTTTATGATAACTGATGACAAATGGGACATAATATCATGTATCTCATGATCTGTTAGTACTTCATGAATGAAAAGGTCACCATAATTTTTAAAGAAATAGGTGAATTGGATCAACAAACAGTAAATGGTGTTGTCCTGCAATCATGAAATTATATATTTCCATGAAAATTCTTCAACTTTAGGAACATGGATCTTCATGAAAAAAATATTGTCCTAGTACATTTATTTCCAATGAGTATAAAGGTCCCTTTTGTCATCATAAATTTATGTCTCTGTGATTATTAACATTCTCTTGAACTTGTTCTCTATAACTCTCCTTCAAAACATGATGGTAATATTTCTCTTCAATGTCAATGTTTTCAATTCCCACTTATGTTCTACTATGTGGTAATTTCATTATGAGTTACTTTCGGTAACCATTATAGTTCCAACATTCCCTTTTTAAGGGAATTTTTAGTATTCGTTGTTATGATGTGGATTTATATGAATGAAAATTTAGAGTATTGAAACATTGATAAACCAGATGAATTTTAGGGGAGAAATTCATTTGGGGGGGGGGGTTGAATGTAACACCCCATAATTTTTTGAAATAATTTAATCACTTTGATATTTTTCATTTCACAACACACTGAAATTAATTTTATTTTATATTAAAGCACTATGTCTGGATTAATCTATTTCAAACAACAAATTAATCATGCACTAAACAAAAAAACTTATCTTTCTCTACATTTAACATATATGTTAGCTTATGTTACATGAAAGACTAACCTTTCTTGATGAATTACATAACACACTAGACCGAGTATTACCATACAATAATTAATTATTAAAATATTATTATTTAATTGGATATAACATGGATATTAAATTTAATATTAAAGGATTAACTATCTTATGAATATATATTAGTGAATTTATTGTTTACTTAATAATTAGAAAATAATATAGAAACCAAATGAATATAAAGGGATTGATTTTATAAAAGTCTATTTTTATGTTAAAAAATGATTTATTTTAATAAGTTAAATTAATTACTAATAGTTGAAGATATTAATTAAATTTATATTTTATATATTAATGACAATATTTTTCATAATCATCCAATATATTGGTTATATATAAGTTAATAATAAACCCAATTTTATGTTTAAAAAACTATATTTTTAAAAAGGTAGATTTACCACCATTTAGAGAGAAACCATTATAAAACAAATATGTGCAACATTAATAGATTTAATATTTAAAAATAAACTTTATATTTGAAATAGAAAAATACAAATTATTTTTGGATTATTTTTTGGTATTTTTCTGTATGGTTCTATTTTTTAATGAATAGTTAAAAATATTGAATTTTAATTAAAAAATTATTTTTTCATATAAATTGTTAATAATGTTAAGTTATATTTTAAATTGATTGTAATGTTTAATATAATAAAAGTGTTATAAATTAATCTAATTTAGGTTGTTATAATAAATTTAAATTTGATATTTGGTATAAAATATTAGCAAACGTTTGGATGTTTTTACATTAAACAAAGTTGTGTCGTCCCATCAGTGGGAATATTTTTAAATTAATTTCAACCACTTACGTGATTAGAATTTTTAAATTTTTATTAAATATTTTGAATAATAATAATTTCTAATATCTAATAAGTTCAGAAATTTTTTTGACCAAAAATATTTGTGAAAGTGATTAAAATTAATTACAACGCTTAAGAGAAAACATTGGTCAAAAAATACTAAAACATAAATTTAAGACCTCGAATGACCTATAAACATTTAAAAAATCCATTATCTAGAAATTATTCTCCAATTAAACTTCCATTATTGTGTTGTTTTAGTTTTTTGTGAGTTTTTCTAGGTAAAAATGTGGGTACACCTAACTTGTTTTCAAAAATGCCAAGTGTGTCCTTTCCCTTACCTATAAAAGGCCACCACCTATACCTCTTATTCACATCCCTAAAACAACATAGGTTTGGCCAATATCTACCCAATAAAGTTTCCAACATCAATTACTTCCTCTTAGAAGACTCCCATTGGGTAAAAATCAACACAATGAATCCTTTCTGCACAAGCCAAAAAGAGTTCCCCGATTAAGAGGTAAGGACTTCCCTCAAGTTCAATTTTTTTTATTTTTTTTATCCACCCATGCCACTATATTTATACCATGATACTATAAAAAACCAGAATATTAAACATACTAGAGTTTTTTTATTTTAATAGTACCGGACAACACTACACACACCTCCATATAATGGGTAACAGACAAACTATTTATGTGTACGATGATCTATCACCTCAAAAAATGATTATTGTTCATTATTCTGTAAACATATCTCATGGTAGAAATTATGATGGAGAATATATTTATATATGATATATATGATATTTATTATTATGTCATATTTTATAATAATTTTACAACACATAACATTATACTTTCAATTTTGTTAAATATGATAATTTCAGTTGATGAAGTGTGGACTACCGCCCCCTCAAAGAGATGGGATTCATTAATAAGATGCATGGAATGTATTCAGGACATGTTTAGTGAACTTATATGATATATATGATATAATTATTAAAATAGAATAAATATATATATATATATATATACATATATGTCATTTTCTTTCTTTCAATATGACTATCAAACGGAAACAATGTTCATGCATACGTACGACCTACTGTCTCCCAAAACAGTGTATTTGATTTCATAATTATTCATTATATAGACTGTTATAACACCAATATAATTCATATAAATGATATTTATATCATGTTTTACATTATAAAAATCATTATACAAGTATAAAGACCAAATATATAACAAATTAAGACGCATGAAAAGAACATGTAGGATATTACCTAAATTGAAGCCTTAGTGTAGAATTGTTAACAAGTGGGTAATATAAAGTCAT
This sequence comes from Viscum album, assembly GCA_963277665.1. Classification (NCBI taxonomy): domain Eukaryota; kingdom Viridiplantae; phylum Streptophyta; class Magnoliopsida; order Santalales; family Viscaceae; genus Viscum; species Viscum album. The sequence continues at coordinate 1,155,626,194 of OY728135.1, forward strand.
AATCAAAATAAATAAGGTATTATTTAAGAATTTTATTCTGTTATAGATGAATAATAAACTTATATTTGTTATACAGTAGGTTTCTATGAGTATGATGAGATTCAAGATATAAGGTAATGGAACTTCATCTCACTTTTTAATTCTGGGAGATACATGCTTTATTCACCACCCATTCATATTGAGAATTGTGTACATTTCACATGGGTGTATTATATGATTGTTATACATAAATTTATTTCTATTTATATATCTATATTATTATATTTCATTCATGGGTACCATGTTTCAATAGTTACCAAATTGGTAAAATTATTTTGTCTCAATTTTCCTTCATTGAGACAGAGGCCATGTTATGAACCTATATTTTTCCATGAGGTGTATATACTTACTATTAAATTTTATATAATTAATTTATTTAAATAAATTATATTTTAAGCTCATATAATTTCATTTTCTTAAAAGGTAAGTAAGGTTCATATTTATCATGTGGTAAGAGTTTCTTGAAAAAATCTCATCGCTTTTCGAGATTGTTTATGGTTATACTTCCTTTGATGAAATGTCATGATAAATCTCTTAATAGCACTCATGAAGTTTCTAATTATATGGTTATTAATGATATATTCATATATTGTTACCAATTTTCCAAGATTTTCTTCTTAATATAGTAAATAATGTTTTTTTAAGAAAGTCTGAATTTTCCTTGTTCTTGGGTCGATAATCTGTGTTGCTTTAAAACCATATTTTCTAAAAGGGTTTCAAAAATATTATAATATTACTATATAATATTTAAATGAAATATTTACCCATGTTTTAACTTTTTAAAACAAAATTTATTTTAATAAGGAATATGCTTCTCATTTTTCAGTCGATCCATTTTTCTAAACATTTTGTGGTGAAAAAGGAATGTTCAGCTCATACAGATTTACCAGCCGTCATAACAATTCATTACATTGAATCTCAATTTAGAATATTAAAAAAATAAAGGAATTTTTTTCCTAATATTATATAAATTAATTATTTTAAATTATTTTTCATGAAAATGGGTTAGAAAATGTTTTCAATATTATTTTTAAAGTATCAAGGGAATAAGGGGTTTTCAAAAAAATTTCCAACTGATTCATAATTTTTGAAGAAAATGGTTTTTAGAAAATTTTCATTATTTATTTATAAGTTTTAAAAGTTATCTTCAATGATATGGTTTTAAAAATCATTTCAATAATTATTTATTTGTTTTTAAAATATTTTCAATTAAATGGTTTGGAATTTTTTTTCAATATTTCTTTTATTGTTTCTAAAGTGTATTTAAAGAAAAATATTTTTAAATATTATTAAGTTTATTCTATATGTTTTAAAGGAAAAATTTTGTAAAAATGATTTCATGTTTTATTTATATGTTTAAAGTTATTTTCTATGAAAATGATTTTTGAATGGTTTTATGCATTATAAAGTATTTTTCAAATAAAAAAAATTTCTTCATCAATTTTTTTTGAAATATATATCAAATTATTTTTTGTTCTAAGATAAAATCCTGTGATTTTACTCTTTCCTTTCTGTTGAAATGAATCAATGTTTCCATTTATATTCTTTCTCTGAATGGTTTACTTTTTATGGAATGATGTTTACAAAATATGTTTTGGTTTTACGGGTTATATGTCTATGAAACCTTATTCGTTTCACAGGTTATTCTTTAATGAAATAATTATAAAGCCTATTTTATTTTACACAGGTTAAGGTATCATTTCATGCTTATGAAACCCATTTCATTTCATGGGTTATGATATGATTGTTTAACATTTTTTTGGAACAGGTATGAATGGTTTCATTATGCTATGGTTGGGACCTATATTTCCCTCCTATGCATTGGGTAATGATAAATGTTTTATAAGATCAAATGGTACATGAGAGGGTATCCCAAGCCTGAAACCGGAGGGTACATGGGAGGACATCCCAATCCTAAAAGAATAGGTTACATGGGAGGACATACCAAGACCAAAACAAGAGGGTACATGGGAGGACATCTCAGTACTGAAACAAGAGGGTTCACATGAGGACCTACCAAGCCCAAAATAGAAGGATAATCATTATGGAATCTTAATACTGAAGTAGGTACATGGGTTATTAACCCAAAACTAAGATGTTACAAAGTCCTTGGTAGGCTGCCTTGACATCATTTTTTATATTCTTATGTGTCTTCCACAATTCCTAGTTGTATTCTTATATTATGCTTTCATGGCTCATGTTTATTATTTTCTTATTATTCTTATCTTAGGATATGCATGTATTTATTCCATGAATTATGTTTAGGATTTTTGATATGGATTTTATGATATTCTAATGATCTTGATCATGTTCTCATACCCTTATATTCATGATATTCTCACGCATTTCCTTTATTTATTCTTACTGAGTATTAGAGTTCACACATTTCTGGTGTTTCCCTTCCCCAGGTTATGTAGAATGTTTTTTAGTATAAATAATAATGGGGAGACCCTTTTGGGAAACATTGAAGACATTTCACTGAGTTAGATGATTTTTTATAAGTTTAGAATGAAACTAAACTAATACGGTCTTTGGGTGCCTATTTTTGTAATTTTTTATTTATTCTAAATAAGTTATGAAATGTCCATGTATGTTAATAATATATATTTATAAGGGAATTATAGGACCAAATAAAGTTGATATTATAATTTTTTATAATAAAAATAAAATATAGAGAAATTAAAAAATGACGGATTTACATAAATGGGAGTAAGATACTCCCGGCATATCTGAATCATCTAAATTTGCAAATTATTAAGGGTCATATATGACAAAAAGTTTCTTTATTCAATGATTTCACTTTTTGATAATGAATCTATATGAAGATGCTTCAAATTTTTGGGACATTGAGTCCAAAAGGAATTACTCTCCAAGGTATATCTCTAGTCCCTTTTTGATGGATTAAGAGACAAGTTCTGAGTCTGATTCATTCCATAGTGGATTCTTGTTTTTATGGATATCATGTTTGATGGAAAAGATGATTGATCAAAATTTACCCACATATGAAGATGCAATCCCAAAACGTAGAAAAAACATCCCTTGAAAAAACCAGGATGTGTATGGAATACACCTCCCCATCATGAGGTTTCTATCATGCGTGATGCATCCCCATCAATGTTCAATTTCACCTATGATGAGAGAAAAGGGATCCAAAGAATTTATTTCACCATTAATGGATTCCAAGGTCTTCCTATTACACTAAGAAGCATTTTGATGTTCAGGTCTGTACATGTGTTATCCATAGTCCATACACACAGTTTTGCAGCTTCTTGAAACTCCTTGTATATGGAAAGGATGCATGAGTCTACAGAAGGTGTCACACTATAAAATATATTAGAATTCATATTTACCATATAAATGCACAGACTGGGGTAGTGGAAGTAAGAATAAGGTTCTAAATATTCTCACTATGTCCAGTCATGTAGATGTGCAACAAGAGTTCATGGACATGCCCGCATGCATGTTAATAAATTTGAAATATATATCTCACATAGCTTCAAATCATCTTATCATAAGCACACTCTATAAAGAGGTTATAAATATTCTATTCTCCCTTTAGGAATAAGTGACTATCTGAGACAATGTACTTCCTAATTATCAATAGAGTATTATGAGTAGAAAGATTGTTTTTCAAAAAAATTAATAGTAAGATGTACCTTTCACGTTGTATGAAGGGTAACATAAAATTGAAAATCCATTATGGTAGGGGATTGGACCCATCACACTTCATCATATATTATTTCTTGACATTGAAACATCCATAAATATTATGACTCAAAATCTGGGTTTCGAGGTCCCAAATATTATATGATAGAAATTCTTGTCCATACTATTTTGGAATCACTTCAATAAAGCAGTTGTTTGATAGAAGTTACACAAGGGACACCTTATCCAATGGTGAGGGTATAAGAAGTCTACTAAGAGATATATCCATCCATGGATTCCTCCAAAAATTGAGATTTTAATGATTTTTACCTATCCACTTTGAATTTTTTATAATTTCATTAGAGGAGTATTTTATAGATGTCCATACAGATGATGCAAGATAGGACCGATGTCCATTTAGAAGCCTCCTTTTGAACCACTGTGATAAGAAATCATGATAGGGACAATCACAAGTCATTAAATTCAAGGTGAACTTATTAAGGAGACCATCAATCAATATTCTGAGATCCTTAATTTCAAGACCCACCTTCAGGCAGTCCTCCTAAGAAAAAAGTTATTATCATAATTTCATGCACTGATTCTATAAAAAATAAATTAATTATCATATATTAATGATCATTGATGAGATTCCTCATCCATATTTATAGATAAAAAGTGTACACAATATTATAGGTGACGATTGAGTTAACAAGTCACCGCCTTCTAACTTGTGACATAGATTTCCCCTTCCATCGAGTCGATTGATTAATGATTCATAACCATATTCCCATAATATATTTTCCCCTTACCTTTCCCCATAATAGTAGAATACCAATATAAACAAAGGGATGATATCCCCTTTTAACTCCTAGAGTTATAGTAACACCTTTTTTCTTTCCAATTGGGATTACCACCCCAAAAACAATGAATGATTTCTCCCACATTATGTCTTGACCAACCCCTACTTCATAGTGTGATAAAATAGGTTTAATAAACCAAGTGGTTCTCCTTGAGGATTGTTTATAAAAGGGTATATAATCTAAATATAGGATATGTGATGGGGTTCAAGTATGAACACCACCTTTAATTTTTTTGTAAAGGACAATATGAGGGAGTTTCGGGATACATTTACTCAAATAATCTGCAATAATTGAAAACAAGAGACCTAAGGTGGGACCAACATACCTGAGACCCTGAGGCAATGAATGTATCCCCTAGGAGCTCCATTAATGAGAAATAAAAACCTTGAGGAACTAATAATTGTGTCGAATATATTAATGAAGTAATGTGGGAACCCATACTTTTTGAGGGTATAAACGAGGAATCTCTATTTAGAAGTATCAAAGGCTTTGTATATGTCAATTTTTAGTGAAAAATATTGATTCCTAGGTTTCTTTTTCATTATGTTCACACTTTCTAAAGAAGAAAAAAGAAAATGTGAATGTTCCTACTAGGATAAAAGTCATATTGGTTATGTGTGATGTGATCATTCATAATCCCACCCAGTCTAGTCATAATAATCTTAATAATAATTTTAGTAATTGTAATCTCAAGAGAAACCCATCGAAAATCCTTAATATCAATTTCATTATCATTCTAAGTAATCAAGAAATAAAATTAGAATTTATCTCCTATGGTAAAGAGGAATGGTTGAAGAATTATCTAATTTCATTGGTCATTTCATCCTATAGAATTTCCCAATAAAACATAAATATTTTATTAGTGAACCCATCAGGGCCAACTATACTTTCCATGTTGAGAGAGAATATGTATTCTTTTATCTCTTACTTGTATGGAACCATGATAAGAGAATGATTATCTGACTCCTGGATTCCTTATAGAAATTTTTCCATAATTTTGTGGTTGTAGTCCACCCCATCATCAAAATATATCTCCATAATGTAATACACAACAGTTGCATAAATTTCATTCTCTGAGGTGTATATTTTTCCATTGACATTAATGGAATTCATACCAACCATAACCCTATATTCCTTGTACAATATGTGACGTAATATTGAGTTCTTATAACTAAATCTTATCAAATTTTTTATTCAACTGATTCCATTCAAATATTTACTTCATATTTAGAAGGTAATCTAGATTTGATACAACATCTATTTATTCCCTAGATGTTCTATCCTAGTGTTGATTCCTATGCTGGAAGCATGTATGGTATTCCATAGTTTTTTTGATATCATGATCAATGTTGGATAAGGAATTCCTCCTCCATTATATCGTCAATCATGTAGAACGCATAATATTCGGAGAATGGATCTTCATATGTCCTCCAAGAGGTATACATTCCCATGCTTCTATGATAATATATCTCATCCAAGTATAACAATCCACCCATTATTAAATTAAAATGGAAGAGGTTCTGACCTTTAAACATGAGAGTGAATATCAACAATAAGGGGGTTGTGTTCTGAATGATGTTTCGGGAGGGTGAATCTATTAACCCCAAAGGCCTCAATCCTATCATAACATTGAAAAAATAGTATTGATAACTTTTTTTCTTTCCTTACATTCAAAGAAAATCAATTCCAGGTGAATTCACATCCAACAATTGAAACATCAGCAAGTTGCCCATATTCAACAAAAGTGGTGAATTTGATTGAGGCTTCCCTGTTTAAATTCAATATATTCTTCTCATTAGGTCTCATAATATTATTTAAATAAGAAAACCCCATTTAGAGCATATGGATCCTAAAAAATTCTCAAGATCACTCCAAAGATATTTTTTATTAATATATGAAGTGGAGGCATATAAAATGAGACATAGAGACTGTGGCATTGAAAGATGATATGAACTAAGATACATTTTGATTTTTTGATACATGATAAGACCTATATATTGTTATGACTGAATATATAAAAATTGTCCATATTTATGTTGTGCAGATTTTGGGAGACCAAATTATACCCATGCGAGGTCATCTTGAAGAATTTACATCTTTAAAATAACATCTTAGGTTATGAAATTTCAATAAAATGGGGTTTTAAGGCTTAATATAGTGTATAATCTCTTTTTCGATAGGGGTATTCCCTAGCCCCTGACAGTTTCGTTAAAGGACACTCATTGTTCAATGTTTTGTCTCTTTATCAAGGGAATTATGAGATTTGGAACAATCTCTTGGACACTTTTCTTTCTTCCCTTTTAACTCTTCTTTATTCTTCCTAGGGTATTACCCAACTTTTGTTCTCCATACTTCTCATCTATCTTATTAGTATTCAATATTTAGCACATAATGTCCATTCCCTCTAGGTTTCCAGTTCGAATTTCATTCTGATCATTTTATTATTTAGCATCGTCAGACTAAAAGGTTACACTTAGAGGGGTAAATTTATTGTTATAGTTACATTTTACAAGGTTCTTCCCATCATTAGATTTCCTTATGGATGCTTTATAAATTAGAACCTATAAGAAAGCCTCATCTACTATGATATCTTCATCAACCTGGATATAATTCCCACAACTATTCAACTGTTCAATAGGAGGGGAAATGATCAGTGAATTTCCCTAAGAGTTCACATTGGATGTCAAATTCTACCCTTCTTGGATTTGTGTTTTTTCTTCCATGATGTCCTTAGGTAGTGGCACTAGATTTTGGTTTCCAGATGATGATGGGGAAGCTATTATCCCTTGCTGGGGTACCTTAATTTGAGCCTCTATGATTTTTTCCATATCATGTGAACATGCTCATGAATCAAAAGGGATACATATCTTCTTACGATTAGGTTCCTTTTTCACTATGTTGGCATGTTTGGGGTCTGTCAAGGATTAATCATCATTGAGGCCTTCTATTTTAGGGTTATCATTGTATCTCTATAAATGAATCCATCACAAATTAGTTGTGATTTGGGTCACCCTTAATCCATTGGTGGCGTGCTGAGTTTCTAATTCACCGGCCATGGTCACATTCCTTACGTAGGAGGGTCTAGTGGTGTACATTGTATCAGGTGGTGAAGCTTTGTCTTTTCCATTCCTCTTTCAATAATTGACATCATCAAGCCCCTTATCCTTGAAGAATGTGCATTCCATGTCCCTCTATCATTCATATAGTATGCAGCCAATGAATTTTCTAGGCACACAAAACTTCATCATTAACTCATATTTAATTTCAAGAGTCATACTATCACCCCTTGTTTTCAACAGAAATTACTCCACCAAGGGGCTAGACATGTCAACTTCAACTAAGATCCTTTTATAATGCCCCAATCCAGTGTTATCTATTTTCTTGTCCATGAAAATTGGATTTCCTACAAAAGTGGATATGTCCCATAGAATGTGAGGGTGAAAATAAAATAAATTGAACATGAAAATACGAATCCATATCTGAGTATTTGTGTCTCAAACATTGGAAGGATTAAAATTCTTGTCCTGTTAATGAACTCTTATGAAACTTGGATATATTGAGATTGATCCTAGGATCCATGTCATTCGTTTGTGCTCATATGAGGGGAGACTCACGTGATAATACCCCCTCCCGATTACTGTCATTTTCCAATCCTAAAAACCATAATCATCTATAATATTTTGAGGGATATCATGGAACTTGCAGATTCATTCACTTTTGGATCTAGGACTCACACCACAGTAGACTGTAGACATAGATCGAAACACTCCTTGATTACAACTTGGTCAGTTGATACATGGGAAATTCTTCCCTTCCTGATCACTCTTCTAGGACGGGTAGATCTAAAATTCAAGAAGGAGGGGTCATAAGATGATTTCATTACTTCTAAAAAATTATTCTTGGAATCAACAAGTCTATCTTGATCACGCTCAGTTATCCTCGCCTTATTGATAAAGGAGAAAATCTATCTACGAACTGCATGATCCAATGCGTCTTTTCCTTTTTCGATTCATATATATTTGTGATCTGGGTCTCATTGTCTTTACAATCACAATGATAAGGTGTAACACACAGACCCCAGTTACCTAGAATCATTGCATTATTACATAACATTGTCATGATCACAAAATATCAAGTCTAGAAAGACTACATAGTTTAGTAGCCTTGGAATCATTAGATACTTTCATAAATTTTACATTACATCATAAAGTGAAAAACTACAACAATATCTTTTATCCATGGACCACACTCATATCCCCACATTGAATCTCTCCAATTCATTCATAAAATACTTCTTCACATCCTGGGAAAAATAAAACATAGAAAAGGGTGAGCTCAGATGCCCAGTAAAGATAACAATATAGTGGAAACTTTTGTAAATAATCATAAACATTTAAGGCAATTTATAACTAAAAAAATGCCTTTTAAACATGAACATCAGGATAATATGGAAGAAATAAAATTAAATAATTCCATTTACATATTCACATGGATATTCTACTAGTCGAATAATCACATGAAATATCAATAACCAATTTCATAATGATGGAATGCATAATTCCAGACTATCATAACCACGTATTCATGGCCTTGTGCCAAGACTACAAATATGATTTTATCAAGACCTTGTTCCAAGACACTAGTTTGTCTCATTAGACCTACCGATTCATCAAGGAGCTATAGTGGGCTCCACCCGTCACTTACTAAGTCCAATGCATTCCTTATATGAATAGGTTTAAACATAACATAAACATTCGTATTAAAAATAGCATAAGAAATGTCAATACTTTCTCCATAAACCATGAATGGTATAAAAATAACACATCCACAATCAAAAATATAACAAAAACTTCAATACAATATTGAAGTTTTGTATCATAATAAATCAACTTCAAATAATCTTATAATTTCTCAAAGGATGTTAACATAGATGAAATCAAAACTATTTGAGAAAAGTATTTCTTTCTTGAAATCATTTATAATTAACATAATTATAAAACAAAACATTTACTTTGAAAATATTCTTATAAACTTTTAAGGTAAGCTTTGACGATTTTATAACGGTGGAAAATAGCTGCACCAGCCGTATAAGTTAAAAAATACATTTTTACCTTAATTTTGTCGAAAAGGTTAAAAAGGACCTTGTTTGGAAAATGACGGAATGATTCCATTATAAACATCTTATAAAAACTCAAAAAAGGGTATAGATGACTTTAACCCATAGTCTATAAAATATTAATAATGTTTTGAAATACATTTTTAAGAAACATGGATGTGGATGATAAAGAGGTCCCAGTGGATAATTACGTATAAACAACCTCAGATAATGAAGAGATTGTGAAATAAAGTCTTACCTTATATTTTTCCTTGGTCAAGGATAAGTTAATATCATTTATAATAGTTAAATCATTGTTATAAAATTATACAATAATCATATTCATAAATATGATATCATATATGATCTTTTAATATTTATTTGTTAATAATATTTTAGTATTATCGTCATTTCGGGTGTTCACTTACTCATTTTCTTTTATATGTTTTGTTACATAAGATGTGTTTGTTATCCATAGGTTGTATATTATTCATATCCATACTGATATCAAGTCCTTAAAAATTATTTTTAATCATCAAATGAAAATTATTCTTGAATGGATACGTTGGGGAAGGAATCTTATCGCGTTCGTGGAGACGGTAGTCCGTACGTATGCACAAGCGACAATATCATTCTTTTGATATTAAAATAATTTATAATTGGATAGTGTATGATATATACAGAATCTTTATCATGTTATATTTATTTTTTACATGAATTAATCATCATTATTATACCAATCCAAATAATAATGTATTGAATAACAATTGCACCACGATGTGGAGACGGTAAGTCGTACGTACGAACGTATGGTGACATGTCATTAAAGGGATGGATAGAATAATGAATTTGGTTGTACCATATTTATAATAAAATCACAGATTATATGAGATATTGGAGTTATTATATTAGAATGGAAACAACAAAGAAAAAGGAATTGGAAGAAGAAAGGAACTCGAAATAGGTGGTGAGATTTTTACCTCTTCTTCAGGTTCTTCCTTTTGATTTGATCAAAAGGGGTCCTTAATTTGGATTTATGACTAAAGGAATAACTATAGGATTAAGTGATGGAAGTTGAGTGGATATTTGGGCAAGTTTTGGCCAAGCCAGAAGGCTTTGAGGGTATAAATTTGAGAGAAGGGGGAGTTCACTTTTATAAGAGGGGTGAGGGGCACCTTAGGAAAAACATAAAATATTATTTTATAATAAATTCATATTCGGTTTATAATGGCTCTAAAGTGACTTATTTAGTGGATATGGTGGGTATGATTCTAAATCCTTTCAACCAATATATTTTAGATAGGTTTGGGTCACTATATTAACCTTATCATTTATATTTAACTCTTAGTTAAATAGTTTTAAATTTACCATGTCTCTTTGTATTTTTATATTATATGGTTAATAAACTTACTATATACATCCAAGTGAACCCAAAGTGGTTAATTAATGATACCCCTATCATTACATAAGTCCTTTCTCCAAACCTTTGATTTTTAGTAATAGAATATCAATTGATAATATAATATTTGTTTTAAATACTTCTTTATGTCAATTTTGACACTATTTAATAATTGATTTTTGTTAAAGTTCTAAAAAAATTATTAATTCGAATTAAATTAATTTATTCAATACTAACATGCCATATTAACCTATAAAATTAGTGGAATTCATAAAAAGTATCAAATTACATTTATTTGGATATTTATAATATCAATTATTTTAATATTTCATTAATTAGGTAATTACTCCATCACCATTGTGTCATAAATTAAATTATTTAATGTCTAAAAATTATAAATAAAATACCATTATGTAGGAAATATTTTTATCTTTCTAATGAATTATATTATGTAAAACCCTATATTAAAAATGTTTTAGTTATTAAACTTTGATTTTAACTTTTTTAACTCTTCTTTGAATTAAATAATAATAAATGTTCTAATGTAATCCAAGTGGACCAAAGTGGATCATATTTTATTCCTAAGGTTGTTTTTGGTAGAACTATACTTATCCAATAGAATTATGACATGTTTTAGGGTAATAATAATATCATTTTTACCCTTTATTACCCCATTTACTTTTAACTGTGGTAAATAAAAGTAAAAAGTTACTATTTACCAAAAATTATTTGTATCTTATTGAACAAAATATTTCTCCTTGATATTAAACATGTCTCTCATATTTTCTAAATTCCACTCACAGAAGCGGTAAAATTAAGTTTTATGTCAATTTGCAAATTCTCCTAGGAGGTGGGTAAAAGATGGTGAAAATTTCTATAAAATTTTTATATGTCTAAAATTATTATAAATATACTCCAATGAATCACATTAAACTTATATAGGCATTATGTGTCTATTTTGACCAAAAATAAATTTAAATAAAATAAATAATCATTTAAATACAAATTCGGTCTTAAACTATAACTCAGTGTTTTTTACTATTCATCAAAAATTGAATGTTTTCAGAAAAATACCAAAAATTCACCCTAAGATAATTTCGATATTCCGAATCAAAAATGAAGTTCATTTTGAAAGATAAAATTCATAAAATTTCAAAAAGATGGTATTACTATTCATAACGGCTAGTTTGATTGGTTATGGTGTGTTAGAACTCAAAGTTGCATACAACACACACAACTGTATTATTCGAAGAGAAGCGCATCGTGGAATCTTGGGGTGTTACATTCTCCCCTCCTTCAAATAATTTAGTCCTCAAAATTTCTATAATATTACTGCATAAAAAGACTCAGGTGGTTCTTCATCATAAGTTCATCGGGTTCCCACGTTTCCTCTTCCATCTTATGGTTTCTCAATAGAACTTTTACCAGATGAGTCATGCAGTTTCTCAACACTTATTCTCTAGTATCAAGAATCCTGACAGGCTCTTCGCAATAAGACAGATTGGGTTCTGGTTCTACTTCCTCATATATGAGTACATGTGTTGGGTCAGGCATGTATTTTCTCAACAGTGATACGTGGAACACATCGTGAACTTTGGAGAGACTTGGTGGAATTTCCAAACGATAGCCTACAACCCCAATTCATTCTAGAATTTCGAGAGGTCCTATATACCTAGGACTCAATTTACCTTTCTTACCGAAATATATAACTCCCTTCCATGGAGATACATTAAAGAAAACATGATATCCTTCTTGAAATTCCAAATCCTTCCTTTGGTTATCGACATAGCTCTTCTACTGTCTTTGAGCTGCTTTGAAGTGGTTTTGGATTAAATTCAACTTTTCCATCGTTTCCTCCACCAGTTCTGGGCCTACAAGTTTTCTTTCACCAACATCATCCCAAAAGGTTGGTGTGTGAAATCTCTTTCCATATAATGCTTCATATGGTGCCATCCGAATACTTGAATGGAAGCTATTGTTATGGGAAAATTCTACCAAAGGTTTATATTGATCCCACATACCCTGAAAGTCAAGTGAGAAAGATCTCAACATGTCTTCTAAGGTTTGAATAGTCCATTCTAATTGTCCATCTGTTTGAGGGTGGTAGGCAGTGCTCAAATGAAGTTCAGTATCCAGTGCCTTCTGAAGACTTTTACAGAATCTTGAAGTAAAACAGGGATCACGATCCGAAACAATCGATAGGGTTACTCAATTAAGTCTCTCAACTTCATCAATATATAGTTTTTCTAGACGTTCAAGTGGTATAACTTCTCTTATAGCAAGAAAATGTGCTGACTTGGTAAGACGATCAATAATGACTCATATTGCATCGTTCCTTCTAGGAGTCTTTGGTCGTCCCATAAAAAAGTTTATCATAATATTATCCCATTTCCACTCAGGTATGGGAAGAGGTTTCATGACTCCTCCAGGCTATTTCCTTCTAGCTTTCACTTGTTGACAAACCATACATCTTGACACAAAATCAGCAATCTCCCTCTTCATGTTGTCCCACCAAAAATATTCCTTCAAATCTTTATACATTTTGGTGCTCCCAGGGTGTATAGAGAAATTGAAACTATGAGCATCATCTAACAATTCCCTTTTTAAATAAGGTATATCGGGAACACAAAGTCTCTTCCCAAATTTCAAAATTCCATCTTCATACACAAAGTCACTCAATATCCCATAATTCAGAGCTTTAAACTTCTTTTGAAACTCATCATCATCGGTCTGAGAACTCTTTATCCTTTCTAGTAAGGATGGTTTGGAAACCATTTGAAAAAGTATTGAGGTTTCACCTTCCATGGTGATTCCCATATCCATTTTTACTAGATCCATGTATATAGGATCCTTTTCAACTCTCATCTTTTTCAAAACTCGATGATCCTTTCGGCTCAAAGCATATTCCACCTTATTTTCCTTCCCCAGGTGGTAGTGTATCGTGAAATCATAATCCTTGAGTAGTTCAAGCCATCACCTTTGCCTCATGTTGAGTTATTTCTATGAGAAAATGAAGTTCAATCTCTTGTGATTGGTATATATCTCTCATTTTTCACCATAGATATAATGTATCCATATCTTCAAATAAAATATTACAGCAGCTAACTCATGATCATGAGTAGGATAGTTTTGCTCCTGAATTGTCAGCTGTCGTGATGCATTGGAAATAACACTATCATTCTGCATAAGGACACAACCAAGTCCTTTCATAGATGCATCACTATAAATAACAAACCCATTATTCCCCGATGGTAGATTCAATATAGGAGAATTGACTAATATTATCTTCATTTCTTCAAAACATTCTTCACACTCTTTTTTCCAAACAAATTTAACCCCTTTACGTGTGATCTTTGTTAATGGGTTAGCCAACCAAGTAAAATTCTGGATGAAACATCAATAATAACCTGCTAAACCAATAAAATTGCATACCTCAGTTATACTCATTGGTGCTGGCCATTATTGGATTGCCTTGGTCTTAGAAGGATCAACATAGATTCCATCCTTAGAGAAAATATGGACAAGAAAAGAGATATCCTGAAGCCAAAATTCACACTTGCTAAACTTCCCATATAATTCATGTCTTATAACAGTCTTCAGGATAATGCGCAAGTGATTTTCATGGTGTTCGTAGCTTTTGGAGTATACTAAGATATCATCAATAAATACCACCACAAAATCATGGAGATATTCCTTGAAAACTCTATTCATTAGATCCATGAAGACAGAGGGTGCATTAGTCAATCCAAAAGGCATTATTGTAAACTCGTAATGCCCGTACCTGGTTCAAAATGATGTCTTAGAAATTTCATCATTCTTCACACACAACTGATGGTATCCAGATCGAAGGTCAATCTTTGAAAAGTATTGATCTCCATTAAGTTGGTCAAATAAATCATCAATGCAAGGTAAGGGATGCTTGTTCTTTATTGTTATAGCATTTATCTCCATGTAGTCAATGCACAACCTCATAGATCCATCTTTCTTCTTAAAAAAAGAACAGGGGCTCCCCATGGAGAAACACTAGGGAGAATAAATCCCTTATTACTCAATTCCTCTAGTTGTTTCTTTAGTTCAACTAATTCCATAGTGGCCATTCTATAAGGGATCTTCGATATGGGCCTTGAATAAGGAATTAAATCGATGGAAAACTTAATTTCTCATTCTGAAGGATTTCCAGGTAAATCATCTGGAAACACATCTACATATTATTTCACAATCGGTACATCCTCTATTTGAACATTTCTTTCCTAACCAACAGTTATTTCATTATCTTCATCCCCGATAATTGAATTTATTTGAGCTACTAGGGGTGGATCTAGATAAGAATCAAGTGGTAAAGATTCTGCTCTAAAGATAAGGTGTTCTTTACCATCATCATCAAAAATCGTAACCTCCTTCTTCTTACAATAAATCTTTGCATCATGGTATGAATGTCAATATATACCAAGGATTATATCAAATTAAATCATGGGTATTACTATGAGATCAGCATATAAAGAACATTTATGTGCTCTAATGGGGACTGATTCCCAAAACATTGTTACAATGATACTTCCCTTAGGAGTTTTGACTAACAACTTCCTTGTTAAATCAAATTGGAAATATCTAATTTTCTTTGAAAACTGGGAATATATGAAAAAATGCGATGATCTAGAATCAAATAAATCATTGGTTTAACTTGAGGAAACCATTAACTTACCTGCCACCACATCTTTTGGAGCATCAACCTCAGCAGTAGTGATCGCATAAGCTTGGCCTTGATCCCTTGGCCTTTTCTGAGGTAAGTTTCCCTAATGCTTAGGAAATTCATTTTAATAATGTCCCATCTCCCTGCAACTGTAGTATTGAACATCAGTAGCTTCCTTCTTCCACTTGCAATCACTAGCTTGGTGGTCTTTTTCACCACACTTATAACAGACTCCCATTCCCTTCAAGCAAGTACCGGGGTGTTTCTTCCAAAATTAACTACATGATGGATATTCGACTTTTCCTTTCTTCCCCTTATTTCCATTCCCAGAGTGATCAGCTGATATCTTCTTCTCTTGCTTTGCTTTAAGTTCGTAAGACTTAGAAAATTCTATTTCTATCTTGATAGCACATAAGAAAATATCTGTGTATGATGAGAAGTATTATGATACTAATGCTCAAAGGATAAATGGTTTTAACCCATCAAAGAAACGATCAATATTACTCCTTCGGTTATGTATATAATCTATTTCATGCCTCTCTAACCTTGTAAAGTTAGCCTCATACTTTGCGACATTCTCATCCTCCTTGTCTTAGACTCAGAAATTGTCTTTCCATATCTGCTCGATGGTCACAAGGAAAGTATTTTTCTAAGAAAATCTCTTCAAACTCCCTCCAATCCGTATTTGATACTTTCTCATCATCCTTTTTTTATGAATTAATGACCACCATTGGTCAGCATCTCCAGTGAGGCGGTAAACTGCCATGCTAACTTTTCCCCTTTCACTACTCTCCAAGGCATGGAATATTTTCTCTATGGAATTTATTCATTGCTCAGATACTAATTGATTTTTACTCCCATTGAATGTTAGTGTTTTTTTCCTCATGAAGCGATCTAACATTGATCCTCCACGCTGTGGATTAGGGTGCCCCATACGGGTAAGGTTATTATTCATATCCGGAGTGAGTTGTCCTAGTATGGTGATAAGCTGATGAACACCAGTTGTATCACCAGCTCCACTATAATTATCTTGAGCAGGAGGGAAATCCTGACATGGAGTGTGTGAATTGGTACGGTTTCCATTCTTTCCAGTAGGCTCTATTTCTAAACAATGGAATAAACTAGATCAGTTTATGAATCTAAATACATAATTCCAAACTGGTAAAACACTTAACATAAATTGAACAGATTATGGATATAATCCATAATAATAAAAATGTTTTATTTGAGAAAGTATATACAAATAAACCCTTCATAATGGTTTGTAAAGAAAATGAGAATTATCCTAAGCATATACCTCGGGAGTGTTGTAACCAAGAGTGCAGCAAGGCCCGTTGTCGTGCACCAGTTCTCGTTCGAGTCTAGATCAAAGCGGTGTTTCCGGGTTTTACCCCTAGGTACATCTGTGCCAGAGCTGCCTCTACATGCTTGTATCCAGATAGGAATGTATTGACTGGAAAACTCACAAAATCTCTTCAATACCAAAATTCTAGGAAGTTCTTTTATACTAATACTCAACGTCCATCTTAATTCTATGTGTTCTAATCAGAGTATATCTAAATATAGCTTATAAGGTTTGTACTAAACTTTCTCTGATTCCAACTGTAACGCCCCGACCCTAGTTACCAAGATTCGGTGCATTATTACATAACATTGGCATGATCACAAAAGATGAAGTCTCGAAAGACAGATTAGTTTAGTAGCCATGGAATCACAAGATACATTAATAAAGTTTACATTACATCATAAAATGAAAAATTACATCATAATATTTTCTCCATAGACCATAGACATATCCCCTTATACAATCCCTGCAGGTCATTCATAAAATACTTCTTCACATCCTGGGAAAAATAAAACATAGAAATAGGTGAGCTCATATGCCTAGTAAGGATAACAATATAGTGGAAACATTAATAAATAAGCATAAACATTTAAGGAAATGTATAACTAAAACAAAAGCCTTTTAAACTTGAACTTCAGCATAATATGGCAGAAATAAAATGAAATAATTCCATTTACTTATTGGCATTTATATTCTACTAGTCAAATAATCACATGAAATATCAATAACCAATTTCATAATGATGGAATGCATAATGTCAGACGATAATAACCACATAGTCAAGGCCTTGTTCCAAGACTACAAATAAGATTTTTTCAAGGACTTGTTCCAATACACTAGTTTGTCTCATGAGACGTACCGATGCATCGAATATCTATAGCGGGCTCCACCCATCACTTACTAAGTCTAATGCATTCCATATATGAACAGGTTTAAACATAACATAAACATTCGTATTAAAAATGCGATACGAAATGTCAATAATTTCTCCATAAACCATGAATGGTATAAAAATAACACATCCCCAATCAAAAATATCACAAAAACTTCAATACAATATGGAAGTTTTGTATCATAATAAATCAACGTCAAATAAGCTTAAAATCCATCAAAGGATGTTGAAATATATGAAATCAAAACTATTTGAGAGAAATATCTCTTTTTTGAAATCATTTAAATGTCACATAATTATAAAAGAAAACATTTACTTTGAAAGTATTCTTATAATATTGTAAGGGAAGCTTCAGCTATTTTATAATGGCGGAAAATATTTGCACTCTCCGTATAAGTTAAAAAAGACATCCATACCTTAATGTTGCTGAAAATGTTAAAAAAGTCCTTGTTTGGAAAAAGACGGAAAGATTCATTTATAAACATCTTATAAAAATTCAAACAAGGGTATAAATGACTTTAATCCATAGTATATAATATAGTAATAATGTTTTGAAATACATTTTTGAGAAACATGGATGTGGATGATAAAGAGGTCCCAGTAGATAATTACGTATAAACAACCTCGGATAATGAAAAGATTGTGAAATAAACCATTACCTTGTATTTTTCCTTGGTCAAGGATAGGTTAACCTCCTTTATAATAGTTAAATCATTGTTATAAAATTATACAAGAATCATATTCATAAATATGATATCATATATTATTTTTTAATATTTATTTGTTAATAATATTTTAATATTATCTTTGTTTCGGGTGTTCACTTACTCATTTTATTTTATATGTTTTGTTACATAAGTTGTGTTTGTTATCCATAGGCTGTATCTTATTCATATAAAAAATGATATCAAGTCCTTAAACATTATTTTTAATCCTCTAATGAAAATTATTCTTGATTGGATATGATGGGGAATGAATCTTATCACGCTCGTGGAGACGGTAGTCAGTACGTATGCACGAGCGTCAATATCATTATTTTGATATTAAAATAATTTATAATTGGATGCTGTATCATATATACAGAATAATTATCATGTAATATTTATTATTTACATGAATTACGCATCATTATTATACCCATCCAAATAATAATGAATTGAATAACAATTAAACCACGACATGGAGACGGTAAGCCGTACGTACGCACGTATGGTGACATGTCATTCAAGGGACGGATAGAATAATGAAATTGGTAGTAACATATTTATAATAAAATCACAGTATATAGAAGATACTAGATTTATTATCTTATAATGGAAACAACAAAGAAAAAGGAAGTGGAAGAAGAAAGGAACTTGAAAGAGGTGGTGAGATTTTTACCTCTTCTTCGGGTTCTTCCTTTTGATTTGATCAAAAGGGCTCCTTAAGTTGGATTTATGACTAATTGAAGTCCTCTAGGTTTAATTGAGGGATGTTGAGAGGATATTTGGGCATGTGATGGCCGAACCAAAAGGCTTTGAGGGTATGAATTTGAGAGAAGGGGGAGTTCCCTTTTATAAGAGGGGTGCGGGGCACCTTAAGAAAAAATTAAAATATTTTTTTATAATAAATTCATATTCGGGTTATAATGGATACAAAGTGACTTATTTAGAGGATAAGGTGGGTATGGGTCGAAATCCTTTCAACCAAATGATTTTAGACAGGTTTGGGTTACTATATTAACCTTATCATTTATATTTTACTCTTAGTTAAATAGTTTGATATTTACCATGTCTCTTTGTATTTTTATATTATATGGTTAATAAACTTACTATATACATACAAAAGAACCCCAAGTGGTTCATTAATGATACACCTATCATTACATAAGTCCTTTTTCCAAGACATAGATTTTTACGAATAGAATATCAATTAATAATATAATATTTGTTTTAGATACTCCTTTATGTCAATTTTGACACTATTTAATAATTGATTTTTGTGAAAGTTCTAACAACTTTATTAATTAGAATTAAATTCATTTAATCAATAATAACATGCCATATTAACCTAGAAAATTATTTTATTACATAAAAAGTCTCAAATTACATTTATTTGGATATTTATAATATCAATTATTTTAATATTTCATTGATTAGGTAATTACTGCATCACCATTGTGTCATAAATTAAATTATTTAATGTCTAAAAATTATAAATAAAATACCATTATTTAGGAAATATTTTTATATTTATAATGAATATTTATAATCGTATTTATCTTATATATAACCCTATATTAAAAATGTTTTAGTTATTAAACTTTGATTATAACTCTTTTAGATCTTCTTTGAATTAAATAATAATAAATGTCCTAATCTAATCCAAGTGGACCAAAGTGGTTCAAATTTTATGTATAAGGTTGTTTTTGGTCGAACTATACTTATCCAATAGAATTAGGACATGTGTTAGGATAATAATAATATCATTTTTACCCTTAATTGCCCTATTTATTTTTAACCGTGGTAAATAAAAGTAAAAAGTTACTATTCACCAAAAATTATTTTCATCTTATTGAACCACATTTTATTTCTTGATATTAACCATGTCTCTCATATTTTTGAAATTACACTCACATAAGTGGTAAAATTAAATTTTATGTGAATTTGAAAATTCTCCTATGAGGTGGGTAAAAGACGGTGAAAAGTTCTATAAAATATTTATATGTCTAAAATTATTATAAATTGACTCCAATGAATTATATTGAACTTATATATGAATTATGTGTCTATTTTGGCCAAAAATAAATTTAAATAAAATATATAATTATTTAAATTAAAATTCGGTTTTAAATTATAACTTAGTGTTAATCACTATTCATCAAAAATTGAAATCTTTCAGAAAAATACCAAAAATTCACCCTAAGATAATTTCGATATTTCGAATCCAAAAATGAAGTCCATTTTGAAATATAAAATTTATAAAATTTCAAAAAGTGGGTATTACTATTCATAACGACTAGTTTGATTGGTTGTGGTGTGTTAGAACTCGAAGTTGCGTACAATAAACGCTACTGTATTTTTCAAAGAGAAGCGTATCGTAGATGCATGGGGTGTTTCATAAGGGTTTTACCCCCCCCCCCCCACAGACCATCAACCTCATCCCTCTTAACCGTATCTTTATTCATAAATGATTTGGTAATGAAGGTTTTGTACTTATTAATTGATAATGGTTAAATAATATTAATCATGTAAATAATAACATAATATTAATATTTTTTCATTATATCCGTATCTATAAATATCCATAAATGTTATACATAAGAAAATGAATTACACTATTCATGTAAACGGTAGTCCAGACATAAACATGAATGTTTTTTCCATTTTCCAACTAAAATATTGAATGATTGATAAAATAAATTTTATAATTATATAATATTTATTATAAAATAAATATCATATATATTTTATATATTTTCATATAACCTTTATTTTTTAGGCTATGATGAAAAACATATCATATTTCTCCATGGAGAAAGTAGTCCACATGTACAAATTGGAGATGGTTTCATTTCCCATTTGATAGAAAGACAGTGAGAAATGGATGAAACATCATCATAATAACATATAATTATATTTATGATTATAGAGTATCATATTTAACATATTTTTATATAAGGTGTAGGTAGAATTTAAATTTTAAGATCTCGGTTAATATTTATACCTATTCTTTGAGAGACTTATGTTGGATTACACATTTAGCCTTAAAAATTTGTATTAGAAGAATTCCAAGGGATCGTGGATGAAGGGGTAGAAAATATGATTATATTGGGGTATATATTATATGAGGAATAATTATCCAAATTCAAAAATATGTTTTGAGAATAGGTTCCCTTTTATAATTTTTGGGAAAGACATACACGGAATTACTAAAAAGGATTAAATATTAAAATATCAGTTTCTTATAAAAGTGGCATTAAATAAATATAATTCAATTTTATGATAACATACAGTCAAAATAGCTTCCTAAAATAATATTAAGACATGTTTAGATGGTATTATTAACCTCATCTCTTATTTTACCCCATGGTAAACAAATCTTTACCATAACAATAGTAACAAATTTTTACTATTTTTTAGTATTTATTATGAGAAAAATGAAATTGAAATCATTAAAAAGTATGTAAATGATGATTCAACATATGGAATCCAATTTATAAAATTATATTTTTTATATTTATCATAAATTAACTTTAAAATAGTTGATACAAACATAATAAAACCCATTCTTTAGAAAAAAAAATTTTAAATCATAAAAAATGTATTTACATTCATTATTTTCATAGTAAAAACTATCTTATTAATATGGTCATATTTTATTGAATATATAATCTATAAATTTCATTAAACTATTAATCAACAACAATTTCATTATTTGATACTAATAAAATAAAATTGGGTATACCAAACAGTTTTATAAAAAAATTATCCTTTTTATCTTTAATTGATTATATCATTATTCATAACCATTAGATAACTAATGTATAGATGATTATTCATTTATTCAAATAAATTATCAATTTATTTCACTAAAATAATTTTCTAATAGAGAAAAAATTACTTTTCTACATAATAACATGTAGAAAAATACTTTTATTTGAAAAATAGGATTTTAATCATTAAATGACTATTAAACTTCAGTTCTTATTAGAATACATTTAGCAACCTAAAACACTATATAATTTTTTCCTAATTTTTTAGTTCTATTTATGAACTCCAATCTAATGGCCATATATAAAGATTTTATATATCATGGCTTATTTTTACCTAATGTTTCATGTAATGTAAGATACTGAATACCTCATTTTTTTCAAAGTAAGTTCATATAAGATGATAGGTTTTTACATTTTAAACACAAAAAACTAACTTTAACTCTAAAATTCCATAACATATATATACAAAATGAGGATATCTCTACTCTATTACATCCTTCAATTACAATATAGGTTTCTAAAATTTCTGATTCCTCCAAAGAACATTAATTAGGTAAGTAGTATTTTTCTATTGAAAATTATCTATACCATCCTAGATTTACAGTGGTTGATAATTATAAATATAATAATCTATATTTATATCAATTCTATTCATTATAAATGAAGCATTCGGTATTTACTTCCTCAAATGAGACACATGGAACACATCATGAATTTGAGATATGTTTGGTGAAGTCACTAATCGATAAGCTATCAACAATAATTGATCAAGAATATAAAAGTGTTCAATACACCTAGGTATAATATTTCGATTAGTTATGGATATCATAACCTTCCAACATGAGTAATTGTTCATGAATACTTTTTCACCATTTTTGAATTCAAAATTTCACCACATAACTATTTTTTCAACATTGATCTACCTTGATGTAATATCGAATGCCTCAAACATTCTCAGTCATTTCCTTATCTAGCTTAGGACCTAATAGATTTCATTCTCTAACTTCATACAAGAATGGTGAAGTTTTAAACTTATTTACATATATGGATTTATATGGAGTGATCTGAATTCTCACATGAAGTCTATTATCGAAATAAAACATGATTCGAGGATGGTGTTGATCCCAAACACAATTGAAATCTATAGAATAAGATCTCAATTTATCCTATAGGGTTTGAATGGTCTTATCACATAGTAAATTTAATTTATGATGATAGGTCATACATAAAAACAAATTGGTATCAATGGATTAATGAATAATTCCCTAGAACATTTAGGCAAAACTTGGATATCGATCAAATATAATAGAATGTGATTCTCCATGCATCTTTACCACCTCATTAGTGTGTATACTAGAAATATAATCAATATATAAATATAATTTTTTAGAAATGATGTTTACTAACTTTATAAGGTGGTAAATTAAAATCCACATAGCATTATGTACTTTAAATGTATAGGGGGAGTCCTACAATTAAATCCATGTTGAATATTTTCCATTTCCATTTTAGAATATTTAATGGTCTTAAAACCCCTTAGACTTCTATCTATCATCTGTAACTCACTCTCATACAACGCACCAAGATACATACTCTATAAAATTTATCATTATTTTATACCATGATAAGTACTATTTTATATATCTATACATATTCATCATTCTATGATGAATAGATATTGATGAGCTATAATTTTATCAAAGTATATCAAAAATCATGAATAGTATGGATGGACCACATAATCAGTTCCAAAAACATACCATTCCATCTAAATCAATGTTGAACTCAGGAACATTTCTCTATTTATTTTTCATATCTAACTATTCCTTTTGCACCTATTTAATCCCCACATGGTTAGATAGTTGAACAGTGACATTAGGAAGATATTATTTCTACCTTTCCATTAATATTTCAAGGTTCATCCTTTGAAAATCCATAAATGGTGTAAATTTTATGATACTCATCATAGATAATATAAAATGATACATTTAACTAAAAGAATTGGTGACCATGTTTTCATTCCTAGAGTGGTAATATGTTGAGTAGTCATAATCTTTAATCTACACTAACCATCTTCTATGGCACATAATTGACTATTTTTTTATTAACATATACTTTAAATTTTATGATTAGTATATAAGTCACACCTTTATCTATACGGGTAATAAATTCATAACATTAATGTATAAAGTACTATAAATTACTTGAATTCATGAGTTGGGTACTTTTTTCATGAAAATTCATTTGGAATAAGGTATAAGCTATCATGATATTTATCTTCAAGAGAACACATCAAAATAATTTTTTTTATGAGTCACTGTAAAAAGAATCATTCTCAACTGTATGGTAGAGAAATTATTGGTTCACTCGTAAAACTACTCAATATTTGATTTAAATTTTCTTTTTATTCATTAGTCCAATAGAAGATAACTCCCCTTTGAGTTAACTTGATTAGTGTATTAGATAAAAATATAAAATTATTCACAAATTAATGATAATATTGAACCAATATAATAAAATTATGGTTTTCAGTCACAGTGGTTAGTATGGGTGAGTATTCAATAAGTTATATATTTGATAGATCCATCTATATACCCTAACCTGAGATTATATTACCCAAAATTGAGACATTATATATCACAAATATACTTTTGTTAATTATTTCATTCAACTTATCCTTACCTAGGGACTATATAAAAATCATCAATTTATTTTCATTCTCTTACTTACTCTTCAAATATATAATTATTTCATTGATAGAGACCACCACAAATGAATCATAGTAATCTATAAATATATTATTCATTTAATTGACAAAAATAATAGGTTATTTGGTAAGACAAATGGGTCTAAATATAAATTCATAGTGTTTGTACCTCAAATTTAATGTTATCTTGGATGTGTATTAACTTTTAACCCTTAACTGATAGTATCAATATCACAGATCAATCGTGAAAAAATATTGATATTTTCATAATTGATCAAACAAATCATAAATACAAGGAATATGAAACTTATTATTGTTAATAATCTTGTTAAATTCAAAATAATCAATAAAATTTTGTATTTATCCATCATTATTTTTAACAAAAAGATGAGGTGAACCCCATGGGGAAGCACTTTTCTAATTGAATCCATTTTCATGATTCTCTTGGTGTTTCATCTTCAATTTCTATAAATGAATCAAGGTCATTATATATAGAGTCGTTGAAATCTTTTATCACTTCGTATAAGTTCTATTGAAAACTCAACTCCACGATACATGGGAAGACTATCAAACACTTTTGGAAATCCATCACCAAACTCATGTAAAATAGGTAAATATCTGATGTTGAGTTTCTCTTCAATGATACAAGATAAATATCCCCATTTAATAGGAATCAAAAAACATACCTTTTATAAAATTACCATTAAAATTTCATATTTATTATTGTACTAAAAAACATTCATAAGATTGTTTTGATTATCAATTGTGACTTCTATAACATATAAATTGATATGGAATTCATATAGAGAAATCTAATCCATTCCAAAAATAACATAAAATTA
Organism: Viscum album; assembly: GCA_963277665.1. NCBI lineage: Eukaryota > Viridiplantae > Streptophyta > Magnoliopsida > Santalales > Viscaceae > Viscum > Viscum album. Next base: position 1,155,652,182 of record OY728135.1, read on the forward strand.
AACTATTGTAAAATAATGAGATTTTTTTGAAGAAGACTCCCACAAACATAAATTTGAAAATAATCATAGACGTAAGATATGAGAATTATAAAATTCGTTATTTTAACTACTAATTCGACATCAATTTTTATGTGGTGAAGTGATACATTAATGACCAAAATTTTTATAAATGGAATAAAATTTTCAATTGCATAAATTCCTTACCATGTAATATAGTTAGATAAAGAACATTCCCTACTTTGGTCATTTTGGATAGTGATAGTCTTTTTGATTTAAAAGTTAATTAAGAATTATACCCTTTGAAAATATAGTAGTGACATAGTGATCATTAATATTAGAATATTAAATACTATTATAAATTATAATTTACCTAAAAATATGAAGCAACGATGTCGACTAGTAAGATCATACACTATGAATCCCATTTATCAGAGAATCTAAGGGAGATAGGGTTTGGGACCATGTTGGAATGAAGTTGTTTTTGGAAGTTTGAACATTTTTTTGCTGAAATTATTGTGTTTTTGTTCTCAAAGAAATGAAATCACCTATTATTTTAAGATTTGGTGATCATAATTTCCATCATAATCAGAATGAGAAGTTCCAAAATTCTTAAGAAATTGAATTGGTTTGTGAATAATTTTTTCTTGGGAGAAGATTCATTGGACTCACCTGGAGTTTGGAATGAAGGTTTAAATGGTTAGTAGAATATATATCTAATTCTACATAGATCCAATGAATCTATGATGAGGTTATAATAATCTTGGTGTTCTCATAAATCATATGATGTCCAATAAAATTCTGATGCAAGACTTATGAAGAAAAGGGTGAGAACAAGTGCTTCAAATTGTTTTTTGGTTTGGTTTGAAAGAAAGAAGATGCTTGAAAGCTAGAAAGTTATAATAAATTCCATTGTAAGTCATATGATGCTAAATCTATCCTAATTTTTTTCAAAGACTTGATTACATGTTTAAGGTTATAAAAGAAGAGTTTTTGTGAAGTCAATGCGTTATGATCTTAGTTTATCAGTGTGAGATCACCAAAAACATAATTTTTTTTGCATTGTTGTGTTTTTTTAATCATTTGAAGAAGATGATGATGGATTTCATTCAAAACAGTAATCCACATGCTAGAAATATTCAGAGAAATATTTTCTTAAGGAAAGATGTTGTGAACATCGATTCATTAGATGTAATGTGCCACTGATTCATTAGAAAAATAATGACACTGGTCATCAGATGTAGTGATGGTTGCAAAAGGAAATTGGAGGAAGAATTTTTTTTGAAGAATAAAAATATATTGAGATTGTAGAGACTGAAGAAAAATAACTAGTTGTTGTGAATTATGAAAAATGGGATTATAAATAAATCAACATTGTAGTCAACCCTTTTCATTAAGGTGAATATATTTTATTCAAATGGGACTAGAGTAAAATAACAATTTATTTAGTGGCTTTATGAAATGGGTCACATCACATTGGATTAGAGGAAACACTAATCTATTAGAGTGACATAGATACCAATCCATCAAACTCATGATGAGACTTATATTTACTTATATGCATGATCAATTATCTAATTAATTTGATGATAATTCAAAGATAAGATGAGATGTTTTGAAGTAATTTAAAATGATTTCCCAAGGGGGTGTCTTGAATATTGTTCGAAGAGTTTTACATAAGTTTTTTTCAAATGAGTTTTGAATATATTTTTGTAGTTCTACAAGTAATTCTTGATATATTTAGAGGTTTAAAAAATTCTTATTGCATAATTATTTTGATTTTTGGTGTTTTTTTTGGTACTGATCATCGTAATTGGAATACATCGGTTTTCTATATGATCAATCAGTATGGAGAGACATAATAAAGAATCTATTTTCGTAAATATGTATTCATAATAATGAAGAAATAATAACGATAATCAAAATCAGAATGATGAATTTTTAGAAATTCTAAACTATGTTGAATCTTTGAAAGGGTTTGAGATGAATCATGAATATTTGAGAAGTGTTGAAGAAGTTAATGATGTATTTGAAATAAAGTATAATTTTATGTTTGGGGAAATTGGTTAAGTGGGAAAACATCCATGATTTCTACATAATCGACTTCTAGAGAACCTATTAAAGGAGTATAGTACATTATAAATTCTGGTGGATCTAAATATTTTTTACATTCAAATTAAGAGGAAGAATCTTTTAAGTTTTACTGAGAATAAGATTATAGATTGAGATTTCTTGAGGATGTTTTTTGGACATAATATAAATAAAGAATATCATATAAAATTGATATTAGATTGGAATGGTTCATCAGACTTGGAAATCATATTGATATTTCTTGACTGAGACATATTTAATTTAGAATTGTTCTAGTTGTATTATAATAAACTTATATTTTTGGACCGGATAATTGGACTGAGTAATCAGATAGGTCTATCAAACTGAGTATCATTACAATGTCCAGAGATGTCATTACCTACTATTGGGTAATAAAGTGATGAATTGTTTTAAATATTATTTTTTTGAATGATGACATGGAATCATAGTAACATGAATAGATAGAATTTGGGATTTTTTCTTAACTTCATATAAAAACTTTTATTACATCATTTCATGCTACCTGAATCACATGCACTGTTGTATTGAACATAGTTCTACAAAAGTGTAAGGTTATATCATACTTTTTTATCTACACAAATGGATTTTTTTATAGTGGATTGTGTGGTATTGGATTGTTTCTGAACCAAACCAATAATGTAGCTACTTTTTTTGAGTAGTGATCCATGTAAATTCATGGGTTCTTGTGAATGTTTGATTGTTTTGTTTTCAGTAAGGTAATAAATCTTTAATAGGAGATAGTGGTTATTTCAAAAGAAATTAAGCTTATAATAAAATGATATAACTGATTCACCCCATCTATATCTCATTAATACATTGTTTCTATCTAGGAAATATTAATTTTTATTATAACTAGGTGTCCCTTAAATTACTTTTTTTTATGTTTCTAAAGGAAATTTTTTATGGAGAATCTGAATTGTGTAAACACTAATGAGATTCCAATTTTCAATTAGAAGAACTATCATATCTAGAAATATTTAATTTTTCCTTATCTTATCTCTCCTGGGTGTGATGTTCTTGAAGCTAAAAATGATTGATTTCTTTTTATAGGTGAAATAGATCCTTTTACATCTATTAAAAAGAAGAATATTGAGAATGATAGAAGATCTATGAATAATTTACTATCATCTTTTTCTGAAAGTGAATTTATAAGTGTGAAAGGGATTCCAATTCCAAAAAATATATAATAATATGAGAAACATTTACGAATCCAATAAAAATGTTAGTAAAGAAAAGTTACAATTATGGAGGCTAAAGTGTGAATATATCAAAATGGGTGAGTATTAATCTTATGGTTACATCTTTACAAGAGTAAATGATTTTTTGAGAATAATAATTTATCATTTTGAGAAGTTTTAGGACTTAACTATTGTAGATATGGTCTTTAGAATTCATCTTGATAAATTTAATGACAAATTTTCATCTTTGGGAGATAAGTATTTTGAAAATCTATCTTTGGATGATCATCATAGTAATGTCATTACTGGTGAAATTAGAAGGTATAATGTTATAAAATGAAAAAAAAATTATCATGAAATGTCCTTCAATGCTACTAATAAATATATTTCTAAAAATGTTCTTAAGAATATGAAGATTTTTACAATGATTTTGAAAATTTGGTATTGAAAAAATAATGATTTTTTAGAATTTCTCCTTAAAATATAATAAGAGGTGTAGGTATATATGAACAAATATTTCACTTGAAGTAGTATGACTACGGATCTATTGGGGACATTTTGGATAATTATTCTCAAAGAATGAAATAAGAGGAAAATGATTAATATGAAAGAGGGTAGAGAGAATAATGGAAGAAATATGGTAATAATGGTAAATCTTATTCTAAAGGAACAGATAAAAAATTATCCAAATACAAAGGCAGATGCTTTTTTCTAAAGATGATGAAGAAGAAGGCAACAAATCTGAATCCAAAAAGTCTACTGAGAAGGATATATAGAATAGTTTCATTGCAACAAATAATAATTAACAGTTCGGAATTAACAGTTTCAAATAATGAGAAACTCGATTAGAATTTCAAATGAAATAATAATTGAAAGAATCTCTGGAAATATTGGGACTCTTGAGAATGAAATTAGTATATTGAAAAATTCAAATTATTCAAAAATAATCAAGAAATTTTTCCTAATGAGAATGTTACATTTATTTAATGGATTGAAAACTTATTGAAATATATTTATAATTAAAAAATCAGTGTGATCATCTGGAAGTTAAGTTGAGGGAAAATGATGAAGATTTGTAACTTATCCAATGATAACTTTCTAAAGATGAGAAGAGAGTGACATGTTTCAATAATTATATCTCTAATGTTAGAGAAAATTATGGAAAGGGAAAACATAATAAGGATCACAAGTTACCTTCAATGGTTGATAAGAAAACTAAATTTGATTTTGTGAAGAAAAAATATGAGGAAGTTATATATATGGACAAAATAAAAAAAGTGAATAAGTAAAAAGTTTATAAAAACTATTAATCCTAAATATTATCTATTAATTCTCATTTTGATATGTCAAAAAATAAATCCGAGTAGAAAAAGAATATTCTTGGTGATAAAAGAAAGCTTTGTTGTTAGCGATGTTCTGATGAAAATGATAATAAGGTTGTTATAAAAAATGCTCACAACTCTATAAAGAATGGAAGTTATAGAGATAAATATTCATTTAATGGGTAATGATGGTATTGTGGTGGATTCATGCATACATAAAATATTTTTACGTTCAATAAAAAATGTCCCCATTATTCCACAAAATAAAGAATAATTGTTTGAGAGGGATTCAATCATCTAAAAGGATGAAATATTTGAATGATATTTTTAATGAACATGAGAATATTGGTGTGAAAGTTGAAAATACAATCCAAACATTGAAAATTATTTTTGAATGATGTGAAAACCCATGAAATATTTCAAAAGGGTTTCTTATTTTGTTACCGATATAACATAATATTTATAATAATTCTCAGAAGCCGGATGTGAAGAACTATAAAGGGGGAAAAATATATTGTTGTTAAAACCGCTTTCAAAGATAAAAAATGAAAACTAGCATGTATTTTGAAAAGTGTCATTTCTTCTCATATGACAGGAGATGTGAAACTTTTAAATAATTTGAAATGATTCAAATATGGAATAGTTAATTTCTCTAATTATGAATCCATTGTAATCAAATGAGTTGGATATTCTATTTTTGGGGAAGAAAATTTAATGCCAAATTAGTATTTGTTTATTGATTGGATGAAACAAAACATGCTATCTGTTTTACAACATTTTGATGAAGTAAAAAAAATATTTTTATAAATGATGTGTTTGTTGTGAAAATAGAGGAATATGGAAAGACAGTTAAAAGAGGCCAACACACAAAAATAAACTCTTTCCAATTTGGCGACATTCCAAACTCATATTACATAAGAATCATAGATTAGAATTAGTTTTGGTATAAAAGGATGGAAACATGTTTTAGGGAAACATGAAAAAATTATCAAAATGAGACAGTTTTCGTTGTATTCTTGATAAGTTAAAATTTAGATATTGGAGTTGCGCAATTTTTTAGAAAAATAAACATTACAAACTTTGTGAATAAGAAAGTTGATATGTGTTCAAAATTCCCCTTGGAACTTATTCATTAAAAAACCATTGGAAAATGAGAAAACAATAATCTCACAAAGATAAGTACTTCATTAATTTCATCGATGAGTTTACTATCATTAAATGTGTTATTTATATGAAACATAAGCTATATTCTTTTAAAATGTTCAAAATATTAAAGAGGAAAACTAAGGAGTAAAGTGATAATTCAGTAATGATATTGGGAACATATAATGGTGTTGAATACATGAATGAATAATTTTAGAGTTATATTGTGAAGGATATAATTTGGAATTAGTTAAATACATTATACACTCTTCAATGACATGTAGTCTATAAAAGGAGAAATAAAAGTTAGGTTGAAATGGGGAGGACTGTGTTACTTGAGAAGGGTCTCTCTCATTACATTTGGATGCAATCCATAAGCACTTCTATATATATTAAACCCAATTTTTCTATAGGATGATTTTATATATGATTCCATATGAAATATTTTATGAAAATAATATAGGTTTGAATCATTTAACTGTTTTTAGATGTTTATGTATCATAAACTAAAATAGTGTAAACAATGTATTGTTTGAGCAGTGAAGTGAAGATAGAATTTTTCTTGGATATGCCACAGAAGTATGAGGATATAAATTTTTCAACAAGATACATGTAAATTAGTTGACTCATTTGATGTAAAAGTTAGTGAAAATAATGAGAAATATTCTAAACAAACTCGAGTAGATAAGGAAGATGAGCATTTAGAAAAAAAATTATTAAGAATTCTATTAAGGATTAAATTAAATTTAATTCTACTCAAGAAGAAGAATCATAACCAACTATTTCTAGTGATGAAGAATAATCTTGAAAATATCATCTGAGGATAATGAAGGAAATGGGATATCAAAAAATATTTGGCGATCACCATGAAAAGGTTCAAACAAGAAGAAAATCATAAGTTATTACACATATCTTTTATACAAAAGAATTAAGACGAAACATGTGAATAAATAATTTGAGAATATAGAATGGTTTCGAGATATGAATGGAGTAATAGACCATAATGAAAAAAATTTATACTTGGGAACATATACCAAAACCGAATAACAAAAATGTTATCGATACAAAGAAGGTTTTCTGAAATCTTCTTAATGAAAATGGTGAATTGATATAAAAAAATAATGGTTACTCTGTAAAGGTTACTCAAAGACTAATGGGATTGATTTTGATGAAAATTTTTCTTCAGTTTAAATGATATAAATAATCAGAATCATTCTTGTTATTTCTACACAATGAGGTTACAAAAATAGATTTATGTGAAATCATTATTTTTTATTGGTGATCTTGATGAGGAAATTTAAATTTAACAATCAAGTGTATTAATTGTAGGGAAAGATGAAATAAACCAATGAAAGATTAAGAACCCCTTTAATGGGATAAATTATGATAATAGTTTGTGGTATTCTAAATTAGATACTTTCATAAAAAAGTAGAATTTAATAAAGGAATGGTTGATAGAATTATGAACATCAATTAAATTTAGTAAATTTACCTTATTGTAGTTTTTTATTTTCTTAACTTTAACTTTTTTGGGAATGATGAAAGAACATTAAGAGGTTTTCTTAATGAAATGAAAATATTGTTTAAGTTTTCTATGATGGGATAAGTGACATACATTCTTGGTAAAATAATATCACAAAAGAAGAAATTTTTTTATAAAGAAAATTTTACTAAGTCACTTATTATGATGTTTAGTTTAGAAAATTCAAAACTACTTTCCACACCAATTAGAGTGGGAACCAAGTTTATTATAGATATGTATGGTAAGTACTTTGATCCTAACTTTTTTACAAAACGTATTGTAATATTTTTATATTTGACTACCTCAAATCCATACATTTCTTATATTGTTACATTATGTGAATGTTTTCAGAGTTCTCTAAAAGAATCATAAATATTGGATGGAAAAAATAATTATTAGATATATAAAAAGGCACAGAAAATTTTCAAAATCAGGTATGATATCTCAGAAACATTTGACTTTTTTGGTTATTCAAATTCTAATTGGGGAGGAAATATTGATGATAGAAGATCCACATATGATGGATTTTTCTTTCTAGGTAAAAGTGGTAAAAAAATTATATTGAAAAAAATTTATTAACTCTTAGCATGAATGAAGGTTGAGTATGTTACTTCCACTCAATATGCTACCAAAATTATGTGGATGAAGACTCGGTTTGATGGCTTAATTATTGAATTAAGGTTATCTTTATGCTCATGTTTCGATAATCAATGATCCATAAACATTATAAAAAATATGGTTTAATATTCTCATTCAAAACATATTGATATTGAATATCATGTCATCAATGAGAATGTAGAGAATAATAAAGTTAAGTTATAGTATATTCATAAATTCTAACAACTTATTGAAATTTTTAAAAAACAGTTACTGAAGGATTCATTTTTCAAGATGAGGTTGAACATGGCTCTCCAACCGATTTCTCTACAAGGTTGAGGTATATTTTTTTCTTCTCTCATATATTATTTTTTTAGTGTTGTCGAGGGGGATAATTTATTCATTTATATATTCATTGATATGTGCTAACCCATTTAAGGAAGCATATATATAATGTGTTTTATGGGTAAGCTATGAATTCAGTATGTAAGTCTGTGAACTATTGTAATACTTTATTTCAGTGGTTGTAGGAAACACTTGTCTATAGGTATGCGGAAAAAGTGAATAATGATGTGATGAAAAGACAATGAAGTTTCATGGGTCACTAATTTTAGAAAAAATGGTTTTTTTTCAATGATTATTATTTCCAATAATGAGTTTTATCACATAGAAATAAAATTCATTAAGAAGTATTCTATAGTTTGAGGTTTCAAATTTTCATGATTTATGAACCTTGGATGACAAAAAATCCAATAGGGGATATTTTTCAGAAAAAGTTGGAAAGAAGTTATTTTTGGAAGATAGAAGATGTTTGTCATGAAAGTATTGTATTTTTTTCAATGAAATGAAATCCCCACTTTGCGTATGATATGATGATTAGACTCACCATAATAATCAAAATATTAGACACATAATACTTAATAAATTCTTTAGGTTTGTAAAAAAAATGCTTGATATACTTTTTATCCAAATCATGTTGGGTCCAGAACGAAAGGTTTGATTGTTATGATAAGTTATATCAGAGTATTAATTGATCCGATTAGAACATAATGATGGTTTAGAGGATCTTGGAGTTCTTATAAATCATATGTTGTCTGAGAAATTTGTGATTCAAGACTTAAGAAGGAAATGTGGAGAACATGTGATTCTAATAAGTTTGAGGTTTGGTTGGAAGTAAAGAAAGAACTAAAAGGATGGGAAGTTATAATACATTCCAATGTAAGTTAGATGGTGATATGTTGTTCCTAAATGGACTCAAATTAATGAATAAGTCACTATTACAAGAAGGAGGTTGTAAAAGAAGAATTTTTATGATGTCAAGTATTTTCGGTATTAGTTTATCGATGTGAGATCATCAGACACATAATTGTTTTATGTGTCTGATGTTTTGTTTCAAACATGATAAGGCTAAGATTGTGGTTTTCAATTAGACCAATAATCTACAAGATTCAAATCATAAGATAAATATTTTGGTAAGTAAATAAGTTGATGACATTGGTTCAACAAATGCAATGGGCCGTTAATACATTGGATTAATCATGACAATGATCATTTGACATAGCGATGGTTGCAAAAGGTAATCCTAGGAAGAAAAGCTTGTTGAAGAATATTTGTAAGTGGTTATTTTTGAGTTCTATGAGAAATAAGGAGTTTTTCCGACCAATGAATAATATAATCACAAATCCATCAACAATTTTGTCAACCACTTTCATCAGGTTGAATTGTTTTTATTTAATTCTATCAAGAGAAAAATATAAAAGTGTTGACTGTATTTTTAAAATGTGTCAAGACACATTGGACTGAAGGAGACACTGATGCATCATAGTTATAAAGAGTCTTGTTCATCATATGGATGATGACACCGATAATTAATTGTATGTAGGATCAATAGGCTGAGGGAGTTATTGAACATTTGAATAAAAAATGAGATGTTTTGAATCAGTTCAAAAAGGTTTTTTAAGTGGTGTCTTGAAGTGTGTTTGAATATTTTTCCATAAGTTTATGTCAAATGATTTTATAAGATGTTGTTGAAGTGTTGTGAAGAAGAGCTAATATATTAAGCAGTTCTAACTATATTTATGGAAGTATTATTACAATGTTTAATGACTGTCAGTTGGTACTGAGAATTGTAACACAAATCATTTATTTCCTATATAATCAATAGTTATGAAGAATCATAATAAATAATTTTCTATCATACATATGTATTCATCATAATGAATAAATCATAATAACAATCACAATTGGACTAAATAATTTTAAGAAATTATAAATCTAGTTGAAACTTCAAGAAGCTTCGGGACGAATCAAGAAGAGTTGAGAAGTACTAAATAAGTAAAATATTTTTTTGTAATGAATGGTGGTATAAGGTTTGGGGAATTTTTTTTATGTAGGAAACCATTTCATATACTCGCCTAAACCACTTTTGGTGAACCTGTAAAAGGATGAGAGTACTTTGTACTTTCTTGCAGATCTGAAAGCTCTTTATGTGTGGAATCATAGATAGAAGCTCTAATGTTTTAGTGAGAGGTACATTCCAAATTAATCTTTCCTAAGTAATTTTTCTATATACAATAAGTAGAAGGAAGACAGTATTCAATTTTTTTCACATTTTTTTCAATTGGAATAGTTATTTTATTATATACTCTATGATCCATAAGTAATTTGAATATCCATGAAAAAAAACATCATCAATTTTATAGTCATCTTTATTTGTTCCATCCTTAGAATTTAAAATAAATAATATATATCCAAACACACTATAAATATCCAATTTTAAGATTCATTATATTATAAAATTTATAAAATATATAATTTGAAAAAGGTAAAATAAGAACTTTATTCATTATATATGTTTCTATACTACCAATCCATCCATTTTTTGGTAAATAATATTCAATTATCATTATTCTAGACATTTCCTAAACATTTATGTTTTTACTTTCTAAGACACCATTCTATGGTGTTCTAAGAGAAGGAATGAAATGAAAATGTACATTTTATTAATGTAATTTCTCAAAATATAGATTAAAAATCTCACCAACTCTTTAACATATAATATATTTGATTAGGTAGACATTTTTACTTTGAAAAAAAGGTAAAAGTTTGGAAAAGTTTTACTTTAATTACTTTTTAAATAGATCCCAATGAAACTACTAAAAGCATCTTCATTCCTAAAAAAATACACATTGACTAAAAACTAGTTGTTTTCATATGAATAAACATATATTCATTTATAGGTTGAAGTGGTTATATAATATTAACTTTGTTAATAGTTCTAAAATATTCATTATGTTGTTTGTATTTTAAACAAGAATCAAAATCAAAATTCTTGTTTAAGGTGTATGTAATTCAAGAGGTTTTCCATTATTTCATAGTTTGTATAGTAGACACAAGTTAACATGTCCAAGTCTCTTATTCCATAATATATCATATATTTATATATAATTAATAAACATAATATTAATATTTTTATATTAAAAAAATTGAATCTAAATTATATTTTCTATTTTCATAAAATAAAATAGTTTCATTTTAAAAAAGTATTATCTCTAAACATAACATTCATTACATAACCAAAAATCTATGAAGTAATTTTTAATTTTTTTTAATCCTTTAACATATAGTACATTATAAATTAAAATAGCATAAAATATAACTACTTCACTGAATAATATAATTTGTATTTTATGTTATCTTAAAATTTCATAGAGAATCTATCACATTGATTGAAAAATAAGAATCTTGAAGATTGAACATTCTTATGTATAAAGAATCCACTGATCATGTGTCATTTTTCCTTAAAAACATAAGGAAAATATTCAAAAATCAACCAATAATAAATTAATTTTAGTAAACATTCAATATCCAGTCTAGTAGGATTAGTAATATAGTTCCTAGGTACCCAAACATATTTAAAACATTTATTTGTGAAAAAAATCGAAGGAAAATTTTTATAAATAAAATATTTTGTATAACCTATTTAATGAGTAAATCTCAATGAAAATTCGGTATCATTATTCCCATACATGAAACATATAAAATATTTAATTTTAGATATATTAACATTAATAGTTATAATTTTGATGAAAACTATGTTATTATTTTTTAAATAAATTCATTTTATGGTTGTGTAATAACCAACCCACCAAGAATAAATTTTAATTCAACAGAATTCAATATTCTAAATATAAACACATTCATATAAATGGAACCCAAGTATATCTTGATCCTAGATGACAAATGTTATTCAAATTCACATTAATAGTAGTCATTATTATTAAAGAACCACCATTGTCATTATCCCTAAGACCATCGAAGTTGAAAACCATGAAAAGATTTATGGAAAATAGTACCAGGACAAAGCATCGAACCACCACAAAAAATAAAACTTTAACCTTGTCATCATAAATCCACCATTGATTTCTTAAAGATGCAACACCAATATCCTAGAGTAGGTGCAACATCCTTGACAGAAAACCACAAACTTTACCATAACCATCCATTAAGATCACAGCCACAATAGATTAAATACTTAGAAATTTTTTCAGACAAACCATAACTATTATCGATGCACAATATCCTTGAAACCAAATATTCATTGCACACATCTCATTCCATCAATATGAACCAAAAAATGAAGTTATATCCTCTTATAATACCATTAGACACTTGAATTTCAAATACCAAATATTCCATTATGACCACTACAGTAGACCAGCCTAGGGAGGTGATATGGGACATGAAACCATGGAAGGGTTGAAGTATCTTAAATACTTAATAGAGAGTCAATACCTTCACCAAGAAATTTCTAGCAACACAACGACCAAATCCAAACAAAAATATACAATATGAACCATTTGAAAAAACCATAAAAAGAAGATAGAGAAACCAAAAGGAAATTGGAAACAACACCAGAAAGAACCTTCAAAATAAAGAGGAAAAAAAACATATGAGATGAAGAGTCCAATGTCGAAGATAATCAAGTGCTAAGACTGCTTCAATACTTCCTCTAACACCATCCCAATATGTCAAAATACCACATCAATACCAACCAAATATAGGGATGAAGATGATTGGTTATCTCGAAAGGAAAATTTATCGGAAGAATAGTGGGAACCACCACTAACACCCACCTAAACATCTGAGTCACTAGCACACAAAACAAAAATGGATGTATGATGCACATGGTTAGGCTAAAAGAGTGGTGGTGAGGGGAATCAAATATCTACATTAGTGAAAAACACCATCCAAAAAGGGGGAAGGAGAAAAATAGTTAGGGAGGGGAAAACGAGGCTATGTGAAGTGAGGAGAATAATAGATGCTGAATAAAGCCATAAAAACCATAGTAGGAATAGAATGATGAACAAGGGATCGAGGAATCAATAAGAATATATGTTTGATGTATTGGAATCATAGGATCATCTTGGAAAAAATGAAGTGTTGTCATGCAGAGGAAGGTGATGTGAAGAGGATAAATCCGAATTGTTAGGAAAGAGGATGCACTGGGAGATAAATGAGTCATCCTTAATAGTTCTAACAAATAATTTTTTCATGTAATCTTATTATTTTGTTATCATAACAAAAACAAGTCATATTTCTATTATTTTTATCATTACAACATTTTACATATTCATCATTGACTTGGAAAAAAATCAATAAGTTTTACTTTAGGATAATAATATCATTTTTCGATTAGAAATTATATTTTTTATTTTGAACTATCTACATCAATATAAACCTTTTTATTTGAGAAAGTACTTATATTTAAAAAAATTATTTTCCTTCTTCAACATTTTATATTATTTCATTACTTGAGAAATCTCATCCAAGAGCTTGTTAAATTTTGTTTCCTATATATAAATATTTTTAAAATTAAAACCCTAAATCATTAAATTTTTATCTTTAAGTTTCACATTTTTTTAGATTATACTTTTTTTTATTTTAAATTATGTCTTTATGAATATTACAAAACATTCAGATTATACCTTTATTAATTGATTTTGAAATTATAATTATCATGAATTAGTTTCTTATTTGTTTTTAAATTTTCTTATTTTCACCATGTAATTCAATATATGATTATAAAACTCTTATAATAATTATACATATATATATATATATTCATCATATAACCTCTAATCAATATTATTTTCAGAATATGAATCATATCCTAAACTATGAATCACTAAAAACCTCATTTAGGTTATTATCCAACAAACACAAGTTAGTTGATACCATTTCCATTTAAATATCATTGACTAAATTTTATTCTTTACTACTTGTTCATCTAACCATCATATATTTATTTTAAATATTTCAATAATTCATATATTTTCTCTTGTTCTGTAGTTTCATACAATCTAATTTATATGTATCCTTTTACAACAACAATAAAATATTATTTTTGAAAAATATTTATACTTACTAGTATTCAATTTATTATTTATTTTCAATCATTCCTACTTAACTGATTCTATAAAACTCTGTCATTTTTTTACATTTTAAATACCATTTTTAGCCTTTTTTATCTCATTAATCTCACTTATCTAATATTTAAAAACATAAGTGTTCATAGAAACATTATAAAAATTTTAAATACAATACTTTTTTTCTTTGAAATCTACACATCCATTATATTTTTTAATTCTAGATCATATTGTTGTAGAGTTATATTGAGTTCATTGATGGTTTACTTATTAATATTTTTATTCTAATCGACTACAACCTTTATTGTTTTCTACCATTTATCTATTGAATATATAACCCCTTCAAAAAAATAATTTATTTTCTAACACTAATTCTAGTAAACTCATCCCATTGATGATACTTGTGAATCATTGTAACAATTGTTTCATAGATTTATCTTCTTTCATTATAATTTCTCAGTACTCCACATGTACAATTCCTATTTTTTTGTTTAATCCGATCTAAACAATATTGAGTTACATTGAGTTTTCTATATTTGTATTAATTTTTTATTCATGGTGAGACATCAAAATTAAAATCTCAACTAATATAAAAGTATAATATATTCATTACATTTTATTTAAAAATAGATATTCATCAATAATTACATAAAAATGTATGTATATCAACATTGGGTAGCTTGTATTATTTCACTCGTATCAACGAAAAATCTATACTCATATGATTGATGTAAATTCCCCGGCCCGATGTAAACTATATCTGGTTCCTCGATCTAGGTAATAATATGACCTTAGTAGTGCTTACTCGTATGTAAAATGATACTAACTAGTAGCATGGGTCTATGGAGAAACATTGGGGAGACTATACCCTCTTATTAGAGTAATACCAAAACCAAAGAAATATAAACTGATAATATAACCAAAAGGAAATAAATAAATGAACATCATGTGACAAATGACAACAAGTAACCAAGTAGCACATTCTTAAACAATATTATGAATACACTACATATCTGGAAATCATACAAATGAAATGTATAGTACCAAAACCCTAAAAGTTCCCGAACCTGATCCCATGTCCCAACAAAGTTTTGAAATCCCATGTTATAACCCAAAAACCCATGCATAAACCAGAAACCATTGCCCTATCATGAACTAGTAAGAGACAGAAGTTGCTTCTTCTCCAGTACCCAATTTCCATGGTTGCCTGATAATGGTTCAAGTACAACCCAATAATACACCACTAATGATTTCTAAATATTTATTTAGTCTAAAAAGTACTGTATGTAGATAATAAAAGAGAAAAAATGAAAGGAAACCAATGAAATATTAAGGTGTATCACATTTAAGAAACCAACCTGTAACCATTTTATTCTTTAAGTTCTCAAGGTGGACCAACAAACTGAACTAGCTCCAGACACAGTGGATACCTATGAAAAGGGATATGGGGTCAAGCACAATTTTAATCAAAATGGATAATTCACTAATGGAAATATATCAACATACCTAAGAGCCTCTGTTTGGTAATCAGTTCATATCCATGTGTTCGGGAAGCATAGAGCCTCAGTTTGACATCCCAACCAAACATTTCGTAACATTTACTTTGGATTCTCATTCCAGATAGGGTAATAAAATGAAACCATTAGGGGAATATATCCTTATTTTGACTTCCTAACATGTGAATTATAGGGGTGGGGTATAGAGACTCAGTCCAACCTGACCCATGGGTGTTGAACCCAAAGTCAATACCCTACATGCCATCAGGCCATGTGCACATACCTCTTTAACCATAACACATTTACCAAACAAAAACCATTACCAATAAAGATATTTATCATTTACAATCATATAACATTATAGATATCCTACTTTCAAGTAATAACCCATTTAAATATGTTCCATTATGCCAAACACCCCCTTATTCTATGAATTCAACTAAGAACATTCATCATTTAGTTCATTTCATAACCATGTTAGTATTCCAACATAATCGTTATGGGTTCTAGCACACTATCCAACACATAATTTAAATTACTTTGGTCTAAAAATACCTTTATAACTATGTAATGAAATAAAATACAATTCAAAATAAAAATTTGAAATCATCTTTAATCCACCATTTAAAACAAGGGTATTAATCATTGAAAAATTAAAAAATTCCCAAAGGATTTCATTTTCATTTCCAACAATTCAAAACAATAATTAATAATTTTTAAGAGAAAGGGGGCACACCATCATTTCAAATCATCATTTGGAATTAATTAATAAGAATCCCATTTATATCTTTTGAGGTCAAAACCTATTTTAGAACATTACTCCCTATGAAATATCAATTCCTTCATTGGAAACCATGGTAGGGTCAAAATCTGAAATACATAATTAATAAAATTTCAAAAAACCACTTGGGAACTTATGAAACTAACATATAAAAATCCTAGTTATCCTATCAACCAAAAATGTACACCTCAAAAAAAATTAAAAATCCATTCATTTCCATAATTACACATTCTCAATGTTTACCAACTCATTTCAGCATTTTCAATGGTCTGGCATACCCCAAGGGAAGCCCTAGGTTAGGTCTCACATAATCAAAAAAATCCAACGAGGAACATGAAGGTTCTATCACCTCAAACTAAGGGAAAATCTCTATCCATAAACAATACATTAAAACACAACAAGGTAATACATTGGCACAACCACAGACTCATATATAACAATAAAATGATAGTAAAATCATTAAGACCACCTACCTCATGATCATAGACAACTTTCCTCTTAAACATAAAATTTGATTTGAAATTAAACAATTATAAAATACCCATTTAAGAATCTACTAGAAAAATTCTATTTTAGGGACTCAGAAGGAGTGGAAACCACACACCGTGAATCTTCAAGAAAATTCAAGGAAATAGATTTATCGACTTACCTGGATCTTGTATTTCTACTAAATGTCACTCTAAACACCCAATAATCCAAGGAGAATCACCCATCGATGAGTAGGGGATGTAGGTTCATCAATCTTGTTTTAGGAGGTCAAATAGAGGGAGAAATTTCGGCGAGAAAGAAATAATGTTGGGAGGAAAAATGAAACTTCTCACTATTAAAGGGCTCCAAGGTTTGGTTGTATGTTTGGATAAACCATGAACCAACCATAATTATATCTCATTGTAAGAGGGAAAAAGACACACGGTCTCCTGGGAGCTCCCACATAGTTTGAAATTTTTGTTGGAGCCCATGCAGTAGCCTCTATCTGTGGGGAGGCTTGGATTCATGGCTTCCCATGGATAGGTGGATAGTTAGTACTAACTTTGCGCCAACCATGCATTGAACATTATTTTGACTCCTTTATTATATTTTTGGGTCCTATTCCCCCAAGACACCAAAAAAACATCCCATACACCCAACAACCACTTCAATAACTCAATGAAATGTATTTTTTCCAAACCCTAAAAACGATGTTACCTCCAATAATGGTTGGTATCTTATAATTGATGTATGTTTCCATCATTTACCACTACTATCCATAGTTTTTATAAATAAAATTTCATTTTTCTTGTGGAATCCAACCATCAGTTGAGTTTATTCTTAACATGTTATTAAAAAAATTATCATTAAAAGGTAACTTCTTGTATAAGGATAACATAATAAAAAATAAGCATCATAACTTATGTCTAAAAGGATTAATATTTGATACCAACTTTTGGACCAATGTAATATGCTTATATGGTCTAGGGGAGTGAATAAAGCATCTCATAATTTTAAATAGATTTAATCAATAGTGTTTAATGTTAGTGTTAAAACACACAAAAATACAAATATAATAGTTTAATTAATTATTTAATGAATATATGAAGTGGAAATATAAAAACAATGAACATTATATTTTATAATAGTTCAGATAAAATTATCCAACATCAAATTTTAAAACCTATTTTCTCCTCGAAAAGAATGGTACTCATCAGAATAAAATCTTTTTTTTATATATTTTTTATTATCTTTTATAATAAATTCATTTTCATCACTTGGAATGACACCCAAAACCTATCCCTATAATATTATGGACTAAGAGATAACTAATAAAATGTGACTTATGTTTGAGAGTCAGAAACTAATAGGATAGACATTTTTTAAAATTATAATAAATATAGCCATGCATTGGAATGTTAAAATCATAAACCATTAATTATTTTACAAACAAAAAATAAAAAGAAAAAAATGATAAAAACTAGAAAATAGGTGAAGATTAGGGTGAAAAATATGATCTATCTTGATGTATATTCAATCACTTAAGTAATAAAGGATAAAATGTTGAAGATCAATTATGATAAGAGTAAGAATGGAAGTCATAGTTACAAATATTCCGGATACTATTGTTGCTTATATAGGTCATTTTTTACATCATATGATCTCTCCTTTTATTAACATCAAAGTAATTATTTTGTTTTTATTGGCATCACATGATCAAAATCCCAAAAACAACTTTTGTGTGATAAAATCGACGATCTTATTTTCCGTGTGGGTTTCTTAAAAAAATCATAGATTTCCATGGTTTGAAATAATATAATATTTTAAATAACATTACCTATATATAGAAATGTTTTTCCTAGTTATATTAATTATTTCTTTGTTAATGAATCATCAAGAATATTCAAAAACACTTCACATATCATCATTAAAATTTATATGTATATATATACATATATATTAAAAATCAAAATAATAGTTATAATTAAACATATAGACTCATAGTGAATAAAATTATTCATGTTAATTTAAAATAAGTTATTGAAATTCTATTAAAGTAATAAAATGAGTTCTTTGTAAGGGTAATTATACTACTTGTGTAAATGTAAATATTTTTATAAGAATCATTTTACATATGTGAAAACTATTTCATACAAATAAATGATCTATAACCATGAAATATTTTTAAATTTATTTAAATGTAAGGTTTATTTCACATATTACCATAAATATAGCATAAAAATAAATTATATATATTTGTGTAACTATGAATTTTATATTTATAAACCTGATTATAACTTATATATAAACATAAATTAATTTTTAATATGCAAGAATTCATATTTTTTCATAACCAAAGGTATATAATAATGAGTAAAAGACATTATATGACATTTAATTCTCTGTTCATTTGAAATTTAAAAACCTTGTGTATATTTATTTGTATTTGTTAGGTATTTTTTTGTAATAATTTTTAGATTCATATAAAATTTCATAAAAAATTGTTCACACGACATTAAAATTTTCTTATTACTGTAGATTAAATTTTATTTAATTTGAAAAAAAATAGAAGTTTCTATATAAAAATGATTATATTTGAATAAAATCATATTAATTTTATTTAAACATGAAAATTTATGGAGAATTGTATGATTTATCAAAAAACATATGATGTTTTCTATCATTAAAAATATATAGAAAAATTAACATGATGTTAACAACGATTTTCTAAATTACAAATACCCATTTATAAAATCATAAGACTGTTAATGTGATGTATTTTTAATCAATGTTAGGTATTTATAATATTGAAAACAACAATCAAATATCCAAATTCAATAGTCAAAATCTTTCAACAAATAAAACATAGTCCTTTAACTAATAGGTGAAAATGGTACCTATTATTTATTTTAGAGGACAGTGATTTGGAGAATAATAACCATTTGAAACTAATTTTAGGATGAGACTTTGTACCAATGATTTTAGTTGAGAGTGGAGAGGTTGGTAAATGAGGTGTTGTCTATTTTTTTCATATACCAAATTCTTATTTAGGTATTTAATCCCCTTTTTTATTTATTTTTTATTTTTATTGTTGTCTAAAATGGAAGTGATTATATTTTTACCAATATTCTATCAAATTCATTCATTCTAGTAATTTCAATAAAAGATCAGATATTATTTTGAAATTGTTTTTGGTACTAAGACCTACTCCTATCCATGATTGGTTTGTACATGGCATGGATTATTCACTATAATATTATCGAAAATACTTGTGGATTTGGGCTAGGTATCATTATTAAACCCCAAGGAAATTATTCAAGAAAGAAGAAATTATATAATAATATATTTTTTATTTTTTTATACTCATGATATACATGTTTATATTCATTATAATATTTTTACATCAAAAATGAAGTAATTTTTTTAAACTCTTTTATTACATGGTTTTATTTAAATGTTTAATTTCATAATTGAATAATTAAAATTTGAAAAAAAAAATTATATATTTTTCAAATTCATCATGCCACATTTATCTTATGATAATTTTTTTATAATTTTCTGAAAACATTGATTTTTCAATGAATAATGAAAACTAATGATTTTTATTTCATACAATATTTTCTATTAAAGTATTTATAATGTATAATTATATTTTATATATTTTTTTAAATTTAATTTTTTTTTTGCTTTATAATATAAAATTGTGGGTTTTTAAATTATTTTTATACTTGACTTTTTAAAAAACATTATATTTTTCAAAAAGACATTTTTATTAAAAAACCATTTTTTATTATGTTTTACCAAATTAATTTTAAATTAAATTCCACCAGTTATATTTTTCAAATTTCTTTTATTAATATAGATTCCATATTTTGAATTATTGAGTCCAAATTTTGTAAATTTGACCCTTTCATTTTTAACCAATATGAATAGTAATATTAGTAATTTTCGTACCATGATAAATTTTAACTGTTGTAATTAAAATTTTAAAAATGAAAGGACTATAAAATTGACCTAAATATTTTCATAATATTATTGTATGAGTAACTTAAATCCATAATCATGCATGTTTTTCATATATTTTCATTTTCTTACAGTTGGATGTGGTTTTATCCTGCATAATATTCTAATTAATCAATAGTAAAAAAATGGCACAGTCTTTTTTTAATAAATATAATGTTCTTAAAATAGGGATACCTAGAGGATATGTTTTTTATAACAATTATATTGAAATATAAATTATTTATCTTCATCATGGTAATTTATTTTTAATTTTTAGTGATGAAAATTTATATTAAATTTTTATACAATTCTGAAGTAGTAATTATTAATCTAATTGAAAAATATATATAAATGATATTAAAAATATTAAAATAAATTTAATTTGAGAGAAATAATTTGATAAAAAAATTAATATATATATAAATCATTTTATTAATATTTTTATTTATTATATGCTTATTCTTGTTTTTACTCCCGTTATAAAAAACTTAATGTAAATCGATAATTCTAAAATAGACATTATTGATATTTTATGAAAATAACAATTTATTAAATTATATAAAATTAATATAAATCTTATATTTTGTAAAATTAATTATATATGGTTAATTAAATGTACCATTATCCATTTATTGGTTTTAAATAATTTTATAGTAACATTATTAACCCTTAAATGATAGAAAGTTTTAATATTTTGGTAATTCTCAAAATGGTTAATGAAGGGTTAAAACCTAAACAAAAGGGTAAAAACATAGTATAAACCAATATATTTTTAATTTTTATAAGGGTGTTTATATCCCTACTCGTATTATATTAGTAAAAATTCGTTTGTAATCAACTCAAATTGAATATTAATTTATATTCATGTAATATTTTTTGCAATTCTAAGAGTGCCCCTCTTCTCTCTTATAAAATATAATATCTTCATCCCTTTTTTTAAAATGTTAAAACCAAAATTTTTCTGAAAACAAAAATTAAAAGAAATTACTATAATACCTAACCTCATTATATATGTCTCCATTTACGAATAATTCCATCAAAAGATGCATAAATGTGTTAATCAGAGGATAAGTTCTTAAGAAGAGGTATAGTTTTTTAGCAAATGTTATTGTTTTATTTCTTCTTCCACATCCTTTAAACTATACACAGCCACTTTTGTAGAATAAAACTACTATATACCATATACTAAGGTGTTTTTTTGGTTAATTTAACAACCAATATACATTTCCTCTTCCATCAAATGGGAAACAAAACCATCATTTATGTGTACAGAAGGCAACCACCTTGTGAATTGAAGTAATTCGATTTCCATTAACATCAATCATAACTTATTATAATGATCAAACTAATTTATATAACTTATATTAATGAAAATTTTATTATTATTATGTTTTAATATGTCATTTAATTTCATATCTTTCCTTTCCGTAAATAATGATAATGTCGTTCATCCATACGTGTGGACTACCACCTCCACGATGTGTTGCGGTCCATTTTTCTTTACCGAATCACATTGATGATATATATAAGTATAATTAAGGAAATAATATTATATCCATTAGATTCTTATCATATTTCAATGGTAATATTATTCTTATTTTCTTTCCGTAATGATCTATAAAAAATAGAAATATCAATCATACATACATCCAACCCACCTCCTCTAAGATTGTATCACTATTCATTTGATTACCGTTAAATATATAATTGATTTATAAAAATTATAATTATTTTCTGATTATTAGTCTATATATTATTTAATAATTTAATATTTGACCATTGTCTACTTACCGAATCTATTTTAGAATTATGTAAAGAATATCATCGAAACATCGAGCATGAAATTAAATAATAAAATTATTAAATTATTAAATATATCATGGTAAGAGATAAAATAAAAGGAATAATAAAAATGAAAAATGTTCGTATGAAAGTAAATATTTTACCTAAGTTTATTATATTAGATGATAAAGAATGTATGTAATGATTCATAATCATGGTAAGGGGTATTCTTTTTACAATCCTCTTTAAAAGATTCCCTTAAAATTCTATTTATCATTCTTTTAAATATTATTAAAACTATTTTATAGATGTATTTATATGAATATAAGTGATTTATAATTGTAATTTTATGGTTCTTTTGAATTTATTTTAAGGGTGTTTGAATTGAATTTTTTATTGAATTTTTTAACATTATTTACAAAAAGATAAAATGAATGTTCTATTTTATAGTATAAGGTGACAATAACCTTTCCCACCACTAAATTTTTTTTATTTTCTTGTTATTTTATAAGACTGCATGTTTTCTTCAAAAAGAAAACCATATTTCCATTTTATTCATGAATTTTAGTTTTGAATAGTAGGGTTTAATGAAAATGGATATATAAATATCTGAAATTATTTCTTATGGGTGGAAAGAATTATATTTAGTTTGATGCAAGATTTCATGTATTTTGTTATGGTTATTGATAATTATTTATGAGTATGGGTGTTTTTCTTTGAAAAATATGGTTTAGTGAGCCCATTATATCTCTATAATACATTAGGTAAAGATATAGAGTAATCCAATTAGGGTTATACTAAGATATTATTGAAATATACTATGATAGTTATTCTATGTATAACTGTGATGATTATTTCTATTGTATGTGTTGTGGTTACACAATTTATAACTATGCTGGTAATTCCATATGTAATAGTTATATGAAAATTATTCTTTATGATACCTACATTATTTATATATTCTTTCTATTTTTATAAGGAAATATTATTATTTAATAAGGTAATGGAATGTATATGCTTGAAAAGTATAACATTTTGAAAAAGTTACTATTATTTTTTCATGGTTTTAAAGAAATTGTATTAGTTTCATTCTACCTTGATGATTTCTTATGTAATTACTTTTTAAAATATTTGTTAAGATAAGGTCATTTTTTGGGTGAGAAAATTTGTATTTTGTTACAAATTTATATTAGGAAAAATAATTTTTTTTATAAGAGTTCATTGACTAACAATTCTATCCTATCTTTTTATGAACCTTACTAATCATTTTGTGAACATACAATTTTTTTATAAAGTTTTTAAATGGGATTAAGTATAGTTAGTGGAATTTAATATTTCATGTCAAATATCATGAATATTATTCATAAAAAAGAAATCATGTTTTATTTTAATGTATTATATTGTAAAAAATGGATGTAGAGTATATGCCTTCTCTTTTTAATATATGGGATTTTTATATTGGTGTTTTTACATAATTATATAAATACCTTAATCTAAAATATATTGGGGAATTATTAAGAAATATATTCTTAAGACACTAGATTAAGTAATATCTATGTTCGCGTCTATAAATTTGATATGAGAGAAAGGTTAAGATAACATTAAATGTTATGATAATATTAATAGAATACCTTTAGAATATTTCAATTTATGTTTATACTGAAATGATATATAACTTTAATATTATAATGTTGACTTTTCTAAACTATGTTTATTCTAAATGGGTTACCATGTAGGGAATAGGGTAGGTTAAGTTAAAATTAATTGAGGGGATGACATCCTTCTAAATTAGTAACCTGAAATAGATGGAATTTGAACATAGATATTTTTTGAAGTGATTGATTAGTTGAAAAAAGATATATATAGTTTTTGTATCCACGTTAAATCATATCTAAATATACCATAGAAGAATATGATGATTTTTTATCCTTTAATGATAGAAAACCTCTTGAATTTATTAGATCTTATGACCCATTGGTTATTGTGGGATGGATTAAATCCCTTTAAATGTTATTAGTTTTCATGGATTTTTTATATCATCAAAAGGTATGACTTTCTATTTACCATTTTCAATCCAAATCCATTAAATGGTGGGATAAGGTTTTTAATATTAATAAAAGTAAATATATTAATATCTTTGAATGAGATGATTCTAAGAATGTATCCCTTGAAAAATATTTTCCAGAATATGTTTGAGATTAGATGGAAATTAAAATAATGAAAATGAGAAAAAATGAATAAGTTTAAATGGAAACATATGAATCAAAATTCACCTGATTGGAATGTTTTATAAAAATCACTATAAGAGATATTGATAGTAATATTTTTTAGTTTTAATCAGATTTGAAGCTAAGATATTGAAGGTCATTTGATTTTTATGAGTTAAAATGATATGTGAAACTTGTACGGTTTGTTGAAAATATAGAAATGAAGATTTCAGATGATCATTTATAGTTCATTAACCATAATAAAAATAGGCCTAGGCGATTGGAAGAAGTTAATAATGGGTCAAAGAAATATGATGGTAGAATAATTATGTTTTTATATTGTGAGATTTGTGGAAAATCACAATGGAGAATTACTTATAACGTCTGGTAAGTTTTTGCGATGTCGTAATATGGAAAATATGGCTCATAATATCAATGAAAATGATCATTATAGTTGTAATACCAATAATAATAAACAGATAGTTTTTTTAAATGTAATGAGGTGGTTCATTATGCATATGATTGTATGAAGAATAAATCGAATGATGGGAAGGAGATAAAATATTATAAAAAGGTGATGTTCCATCATTTTCGACCATTTTAGTAGATATTGGGACAGAAAATGATTTGGTATCAAGTAAATTTATTTTTTATCCATGTTATGCTAATTTTTTGTTTGATTCAGGTTACACACATTCTATTATTTCTATGAAAAATTGTGGTAAATTGGAAAGTCCACTTGATAAAATGATTTGAAAAACTATGGTAAAACACATAGTAGACGTATTAAGTTAAAAATAAATTATAAGAATCTTGATGTTGTCATATGTAGAAACACAATACATGAAAACCATATTGTGTTTATAATGACCCAGAATTTTTTCATTATAGTTTCCCTTCTTATAATTATGTCATGTAGTATAAATTAAATATATCATATAGAGAAACCAATAAAACATTACTATCATAAATTAATAATCATACATTTCTGATAAAATAAACAAAATTGAATTAAAAATACTATAATGATGTTAAAATAGAAGAAAATTTGAGCAATATATAAAAACTTTGAGTTTCATGATCCACCAGAAGGACCACACTCACTCACAGAGCTATAGAAATAAAACAAAATTTTAGTAATATGATATTATTTTGGATGATGAAGTATATATAGATTGAGGGAAAATAGATTTTAATGAATAATAAATGGAATAATATTTAATTATAGGAAGTATTGAACCCATATTATTGTTCCAAATATGAATGTTGTAATGGATATATAGTTGTTGAAATAGTTACCCGAATGTTGGAATAGTAACACATCCATCGGAATAGTAACATGACTGTTGAAATAGAAGTATGACCACTATGAATTGTAATTTGATTGTTATAATAGTAAAATCGCATACTTAAGTTTAAAATACTCTTTATGTTACTTTTAAAAAGAAAATATGATATATTGAAACCATGGAACAAGTGAAGAAAATGTTTTCAAAATGATTAATTAAGTGTTTGAAATTTTTTAGAAGACATTAATATGTTAATAAAACTTTATAATAAATATGATTATTTAAAATAAAATTTTACTTACTTAAAATGGATTTATTAATTAATATAATGTTGTATTATAGTAGTAATACAATTTTAGGAGACCATAATTAATTTTCTAAAAGGACATAAAATTGTTTGTAATATTACTAGTAATAAGTTTTTATTAAATATGGATTTTATTTAAAAATTATATTTATCATATATAGAAAATTATTCCAAAAAAAATTATTTTTATTTTGAAATATACACATCAAAAAATGTTTAGGGTTTTTTTATTTTCCTAAAACATTTGAATTTTTCGTCAATAGTAAAATAAAATAATTTATGGAATTTTATATTACAAAAAAATTACATGAGTTTCTGAGTCATGGATGATATAAAACACCATTATTTCAAACCTATATAAACTATTTACAATATATTGTCACATTAATAAACACGATTGACAGTATTCAGTCAAAATAATAAAATAAAACATATAATATTCAAAAACACCCCTCTCCTCCACTATTAATACGACCCTCGCCTACCATTGTCCTCAAAACTTATAAGGATTTAATATTTCCAAATATCTTAAAAACCCACTTCTACCTAATCATTCCCATGTTTGAGTGCTACTAGTGTCACCCAAATACCAATTCTGTTTTCCTTAATGGGTCTTTCAAGGATGTGTGATTTAAGAGGTATCATTCTCAAACGACACCTTTTAAATTCTTTCTTCTCTTACCTTATCATAACCTCCTTCATCCAAAATAGATTAAATAATCAAGTATCATATATATGCTATAATTTTATATTTCTAATGGAATAAATTCTATCCAAATTTTTTCTCATCTCCCTTTATTAAAAGAAAAGTGAATCCATTGTCCATATTATGTCGGCTAACCACCTTCATGGACAATGAGATTTTATTTTACACTAACACCTTCATGAAAGGTTTAATATCACATATAATTTTTTTATATGTAATAATTATATATATTATATTTTTTTTAACATTCAAAAAATATTATATGTAAATAAAATAAAATTAAACCAAACTACTTTGTACTGGTTGGAAATCTTCCAAAATAAAATAAAACTTTATCATCAAAATTTATTAAATGAATCACCCACATGTTGAAAAAATGATAAATTGGACCATTTAAACATATTTAATTTCATTAATACCACATAATCCCAAGTTTAGATTTTTAGTACAATTTTAAAAGAAATTCCATAATTGTATACAAGTGAAACGACCATGTAACCATGAAATGAATACTCCCCAAATGGCCTGAAGGCCTTCTTTTTATTTTATTATAGATAATCCCCCTTTTAAGGGATGAAGGGGAACCCATAAATGACCTGTAGGCCCAAGGCACAAGGCCCTAAATGACTTGCAATACATGACCTGAAGGCCCAGAGGCATACCATGCGCATTACATGACCCGTAGGCCCAGCCCACTAGAACTGCCCCTACCCAGCGTCTTGCATCATTGATCTCCTTAGCTCCCCACCATTCATTGCTTGTAACACTTGAGACTTTTATGAGAAATATTTTGTTTTTATGTTATATAAATCATCAAAGTAATCTTTCACTGCACACAACACTTGCTTGGCTTGCTTTACATGCAATCACAACCTTCCTCGATAGCTTGCGTCGTACGCAATACTGAGTTTCACTAAAAAAGAATATGCTATTAAAACTATCCGTTATGAATAGTATTTACTAAATTTTGAATTTTCAAACATTTTAATTCAACTTATACATTTTCTAGAATGAGGTATAAAAGAAAAATCAGTTTTTTTCTATAAAAGAAATATTTTTCAAAAAATACAGTTTTGCCGCCTTTTGATGGAGCACCCACATTAAATCTAGTTTTTGACATGTTTATACGTTCAATTTGAAAAAATAAAATTCTTATTTTTAATCAAGGTATAAAAATTTACTTTGGATAAATTTTTGATATTTTTCTGATAACTTTCATATTTTGATGAATAGTAACAATACACTAATTTTTAATTAAAAACAACTTTTTTCATTGAGATAATTTATATGGATAAATTATAATATTGAATGGTTTTAAAGTATAAATAGAATATATTTTTACCATTTAATATAATTTATGTCATTATCATTAATTTCACATTGACTTCATAGGTAAAAACATTTCAATCTTTGGCAATGTTTTAACTTCTAAAACCCATTTTCTTAATAACGAGATTTATTTTAAATTAATTACTATAACTTATATGTTTTGAATTTTGACAAATTGATTCCATATTCATAATCAGTGGGTCCAAATTATGTTAATAGGTACTTTTTATTTTTGGGCATTATGAATAGTAACTACGGTAAATTTTATTTACCATAGTTAAAGGTAAATCGGGTAATTAATGGTAAATATAAGATTATAAAATTACCCTAACACCTGCCAAAATCCTATTTTATGACTAAAAGTCGACCCATATCACCTAAGGGTTGGATTAGATTCATTTAATGGACTTTTTTCCATGAAAATAATTTAATTATTATTAAAACCAACGAATGTGACAACATGTCACTTTCTTAAATCTTATAAGTATAATAATTTTAAGTTGGTGATAAACTTAAGGAAACTTAGAAAATGAATAGTATCCATAAATATAATACAATAATATACATAATAGGAATTTATTTATAATTTTTATTGATTAAATAATTATCATTAATTATGGCACAATAGTGATGTTGAAATTATTTTATTAATTAAAATATCAAATAAATTGTTTTAAAAAATATTAAATTAAATATTATATGAACTATTAAATGTGATAAACTAATTATCTAGATACATATGACATTTTATGGATCTATTATGGCTTTTATTTCGAAAATATCTTCTGTATATATTTTATTTAAATTCAAATAAATGAATAGTGTCAAAATTGACACTATTGTTATTTTATAAAAATAACATATTATAAAATTGTTTAAAAATAACAAAAATATTTAAAAATTATAAATTAAAATTTATATGGTCTAAAATGTCATAAAGTTTCAAATTATGGAAAATTAACAACACATATGTAATTATTTATAATAATTTAAAATTTAGAATATTATTACCACAAATAAAATTAAATCGATAAATAAGGATAAATCAATTTGATAATGTTTAAAATAAATTCCTAACATGTCTAAATTTTATAGGTTGATGATATTACAACCCTATCTCGTATAATATTTGTATATGAGTCATTTTGGAAATTTTTAAGTGGGGTTGGGATTTAATATAAACTAATATTTCTTATATTTCCAAAGGTGCCCCTCTCCTCCCTTATAAAAGGGCACCTCCTTCCTCTTCTCCTCACACCAACTTGAGATTTCAAGCTTGGCCAATCCCTTCCCACTTCACTTCCCCACTTCCCTAGAAACATCTTAGAGGTCCTGGTATTCTTCAAAGACCAATTTTAGTTCCCTAAGAGGAGGTCTCAAAGAGGCGCTTCAAAGAAGAGGTAATGCCCGTTACCGATTCTTTCATCTTTATTTCTTCTTCCACTTATTCTTATTTAGTTGTTTCATTATAAATTAATAACATCAGTATCACTAATATACTGATATATTATTATATATATGAAACAGCCCTATTTCACCATCTATCCATCCTACGGAAAACGAAATCACCGCGCGTGCGTACGTACGGAATACAGTCTCCACGCCGTGGTGTAATCTATTTTCCACCAACACCTTACTTGGATGGGTATAAGGGTAAAAGTAATGAATATATAAGATTACTGTAAAGTTTTATTGATTCTGAAATAGTATACATACACTCCAATACAATTCCACGATCATGGGAACGATATCATCTCTCGTGTGTACGTACGGAATACCGTCTCCACGATGTGATGTGATTTGTTCTACATGATCTTCATTGCATAATGATTATATAAATGAATTTAATGAATTAATATGATATATATTACACTTATACCATTCTTTAAATGAGGTATCTATAACCTAAATAGAAGAATAAGAATTCATTCAAAAAAACACGCATAAGAACAAAAAGTAATAAACACCCGAATAACAAGTATTAATGAAATATTACTAATAAGAAGCTAAGAATATGACCATATATGATATCATAAAAATACGTATGATTCTGTAATAATTCAATAACATTATTTAAATCATTATACAGGAGGTTCGGACACTTACGAAGCAAATCGGACCTAAGGTATGGGAAAATCTCGCAATCTCAATTTTTCTCCGAGATTGTTTATACTTCAGAATTTACTGGGGTGTATTTTATCATCCACATCCATGTTTCCTCAATATTTAATATTGTTCCATCCACCTACAATTGTTTAAATCCAATTTTACCGTTCAGTGAGTTTTTAGTAAAAGATATGAAAGGAATCTTTTGTTGTTTTTCGTACGAGGTACTTTTTGACTTTTCCAACAAAAGTACGAGAAGAATGTTTTTTTAACTTATACGGCATGAATGGATTTTTAAAAAATTATTTCCAAGAAGCTTACTTTACAAGTTTTCAAGTTTATTTTTAATCAACTTCTTTTAGTTTAAAATTTTATGACATGTTAAAGAAAGGAAAATGTTTTTGAAGTAGAAAGGATATTTCCCTCAAGAATGGAGTTCAAGTGCTTTATCAAAATTATTTTCCATCTAAGATAATATAGGGTTATGTTTCTATCCCTATTTTTACATGGATTTGATTATGTTGTGATGGAATTATTTTTATGAATTTCTTAATCTTATATGAATTGTTTTATGATGTCATGTTGTTTAAGAATCCCATTTTTACTACATGGGTTATGCAATGATGTATGATTTATGATTTTGTGGCACACATAAGAATGGTATCATTATGAGATGGGTGGGACCAATATCTCCCTCCAATGCATTGGGTGAAGATTTTATATCTCATGAGATAGATATGGCTGGAACGGCAGGTTAAATCGGTTCAGTGAAACAGGACTGAAACGAGGAGTGAACTCGGTTCAAAAATGGACTTTGTCCACTAAGATAGTCTTGGAAATGAGTCTTGACTAATAAGAAATGATTCTCTATGATTATGTGTGTGTGCAAAAAAATTTCATGTTTTAAGTTATGATTATTGGGATTTCATTTCACTACTATGATTTATCCCATGTTATGAAATTATGCTCTCTTTTGCGGGTTAGGATTTCCAAAATGTTATGTTCTTATATGATGTTATGGATATTTATTTTGTTTACCCATACTGAGCATTTGAGCTCACCCTTTTGTATGTTTTCTTTTCCCAGGTCAGGAAGAAGCTTATTAAGTAAGATATGCCAAAAGGGACTATAGATATGATGAAATAAATGGGAGACAGTGTAGACGATTTATGAACCAGTTGTTTATGTTTCCCAGTTTCTAAATACATTATACCTATATGGTCCTTTCATGGTTTTGTTATATGTTGTAATAAGTATTCTTCAGTTTTGAAGTAATAACAATGTATGTAAATTATGGGTCGTTATAGTTGGTATCAGAGGAAAGGTATAGTCAACCTTTGGAAACTAGGATATGAAATCTTTAGTAAGAACCCTAAGGATAAGTCTAAGCATAGAACACAATCTTAGTGTTTTAAAAATGTCCATGAATAACCTAGGATAAGACCTTAAGTGTGAAATTTTATTCTTGATTATGTGGTTTTCCTATTATAATTAGTGTTGCTCACACTATTCTTCTTGGTTTTAGTCAATGGCTGGAAACCGAAGGAACCGTGTTAATGCGGAATGCGACGGGCAATGCAATGATTGTCCCCCTGAGCAACCAAATGTTATGGGAGCTGGAATGCAAAATCTTGTAGCCATTCTCACACAACTTTCTCAAGCTATGAATCATGCAGGACTTCCAAACAAGAAAAGGAAGGAGCAACGTTCTGTTGAATCCTTCATGAGGCAGCGTCCACCTTCATTCAGCGGGTCTACTGATCCATTAGATGTTGAAAAATGGATTAGTACTACTGAAAAGATATTTTCAGTTCTTCAATGTTCTGAACATGATAAAGTCATCTTATCAGTGTATCATTTGGAAGGTGATACTGATCAATGGTGGAATCTTATCAAGAATACGAGGCAAAAAGATGAAATTGAGTCTATGGAATGGGACGAGTTCAAGAACTTATTTTTCAATAAGTACTTCCCTCGTATTCACCAAACAAAGATGGAGAAAGAGTTTCTTGAACTGAAGCAAAAGGATGCTGAATCTGTTGGTACCTATTAAGAAAATTTTACAAGTCATGCAAGGTACGCTTCTAGTATTATTATCCAACCTGAGAGTAAGATCGATCAATTCTTTAGTGGCTTAAAACCAAACCTTCTAAGGGCATTAGCCATAAGGGACTTCAATAGCTACGAGTAAATCGTTCTATGTGCTCTCAAAGTTGAGATGGAGATTGTAGTAACCCATCAGTCATATGGGTTTGATAAGAAGAGGAAAATGGAATTCATAGGAAAATATAAAGAGCACACTGAAAAGAAGATGATCTTCCCCTTATGCTCAAAGTGTGGAAAGAAACATGTAGGGAGTTATCTTAAAGGGACAAGTAAATGTTTCAAATGTGGAATGTAAGTTCATCGGGCATTTGAATGCCGCAATGATGGGAAGAAGATGTCTAATGATGCAAACAAAGGAAGGGACACACAGAATGAACCTACTACACTTCAATGTTTCATGTGCAAGGAGATGGGGAATTATGACAATAAATTCCCTAATCCAAGGGTTGTTGATGATGATCGACATCAACAAAATCTTAAGGCTAAAGACAAAGGAAAGTTACATGCAATTTATATCTGCGATGTGGAGTACGATAACGATGTGGTGAAAGGTACACTTACCATCCACTCTAACGTAGAAAATGTTTTATTTGATTCTGGATCCACCCACTCTTTTATTTTTGAAGATTTCTCTAAGGGTATCACTGTATTACCTCAACAACTAGATGTTGAGTTAGCTGTGACAACACCTAGTGGCACAACAGTCGCATCAAAAGTTTATAATTCTTCCCCGATTGAAGTTTGTGTGAAAGTGCTTCCTGCAAATCTTTTGATCCTTCCTATAGTGGAATTTTATGTGATTCTTGGCATAGATTGGCTTTCTTTATATGGAGCTCGTATCAATTTCCAAAGAAGGGAAGTCACATTTCATATTCCAGATCAATCTATGATCGTCTATCGATGCAAGGATGAACATAACCTTCCAGTGGAAATTTCTTCCATCTTATGGGTCTTGATTCCTCTTAATGAAGGTTATTTATCTCAAATGGTTGGTGAGAAACTCACAATTAATAATATTCCCATTGTACGGGAGTTTGATGATGTCTTTACGAAGTAATTGTCGGGTCTTCCACCAAATCGTGAAGTTGAGTTTTCAATAGAACTCATTCCGGGTGCTTTGCCTATTTCAAAGACACCTTATAGACTGGCCCCAATTGAGTTGTAGGAATTGAAGAAGAAACTCCAAGAGAATCTTGATAAGGGATTCATACGCCCTAGTGCGTCACCTTGGGGAGCACCTGTTCTATTTGTTAAGAAGAAAGATGGATCAATGAGACTCTACATTGATTATCGAGAACTTAACAAGATCACTATCAAGAACAAATATCCTCTCCCATGCATTGATGACCTATTTGACCAACTACGTGGAGCTCAATACTTTTAAAAGATTGATCTTCGTTTAGGGTATCATCAATTAAGGGTCAAAAAGGAGGATATACCAAAGATGGATTTCCGTAAAAGGTATGTACGCTATGAATTTATAGTGATGCCATTTGGTCTTACTAATTCCCCTTCTATCTTCATGGATATAATGAATAGAGTCTTTAGAGACTATGTTGATCAATTTTTGGTAGTCTTTATAGAAGATATTATTGTCTATTCAAAGAGGAAGGAAGAACATGAAGATCACTTGAGAATTATATTGAAGACCCTGAGAAAGGAGAAGCTTTATGCCAAATTTACCAAGTGTGAATTTTGGCTTCAAAAAGTTGCATTTTTGGGTCACATAATCTCATAATAGGGGATATCTATAGATCCAGCAAAAATAGAGGTTATCGAAATATGGTCCAGACCAACAACAGTAACTGAGATCCGAAGTTTTCTGGGTTTGGATGGATATTATCGACGTATTGTGAAAGATTTTTCACGATTATCTAATCCACTCACCAGGTTGACTCGGAAAGGAGTTAAGTTTGTTTGGACGGAGGAATGTGAAGAGAATTTCAAGGAGTTGAAAAGAAGGTTATCCAGTGCACCTGTACTCACACTGCCTTGTAGTGGAGAAAGGTTTGTGATCTACAATGATGCATCCAAGAAGGGATTGGGGTGTTTTCTTATGAAAAATGATATAGTGATAGCTTATGCCTCACGATAGTTGAAAATACATGATCAAAATTACCCAACTCATGATTTGGATTTAGGTGCGGTAATCTTTGCCTTAAAGATTTTTAGGCATTACCTTTATGGTGAAAGGTGTGATATTTATACTGATCATAAAAGTTTAAAGTATATTTTCACACAAAAGGAGCTGGATATGCATCAAAGAAGATGGTTAGAGCTGATTAACGATTACGACTTCTCAATTCATTTCCACCCTGGGAAAGCAAACAAGGTGGCAGATGCATTAAGTCGACAAGACCATGCCAGTTTATCCATGATGAGGATCACAAAAGATCCAATATTTATGGATTTACAAAGGATGGATCTTGGAATTATAATGGAAGGGGGAAAATCGTATCTTTCTCAAATGAATGTTCAACCGTCTATCCATGTGATGATTAAAGAGGCACAGAAAGAAGATGTAGAGTTACAAAAGAAGGTGAGAAATGTTCCTGAATTCAACCTTGATTGTGATGGGATAATAAAGTTCAAGAATTGGGTTTGTGTTCCTCCCATCCCTGAATTAAAGAAGGAGATGCTGGATGAGGCCCATAGTTCTTCATTCTCTATTCATCCTGGAATCACAAAGATGTATAGGGACCTGAAAGAGTACTTATGGTGGGATGACATGAAAAGAGATGTTTCTGAATATGTCTCTCGATGCTTGGTTTTTTAGCAAGTTAAAGATGAGAGACAAAAGTCTAAGGGGATGTTACAACCATTACCCATACCCGAATGGAAATTGGATACATCACTATGGACTTTGTCACAGGACTTCCTAAAACATCCAAAGGCAATAATTCTATCTGGGTCATAGTTGATCGTCTTACAAAGTATGCACACTTCATTGATATTAGAGAGGATTTCTCTCTGGATCAGCTTTCCAGGATATATGTAAAGGAAGTGGTAAGATTACATGGAGTACCACTTTCTATTATATCTGATCGGGATCCGAGTTTTACCTCAATGTTCTAGAGAAGTCTTCAGCATACTCTGGATACAGAGTTGAGTTTCAGAACTTCTTATCATCCTCAGATAGATGGTCAGTCTGAGAGGACAATTCAAACTCTAGAAGATATATTGAGAGCTTTCTCTATAGATTTCAAGTGTGGTTGAGATCAACACCTACCTTTGGTGGAATTTTCTTATAATAATAGCTTTCACTCCAGTATTCATATGGCTCTTTATGAATCTCTCTATGGAAATAAATGCAGGACTCCAACTTACTGGAATGAAGTTGGGGAAAGAAAGCTATTAGGACCTGATCTTGTTGATGAGATGGCAGAAAAGGTCCGATCTATTCCACAACACATAAGAGCAGCTCAGAGTCGACAAAAAAGTTATTCCGACAACCGAAGAAAAGACTTAGATTTTGAAGTGGGTGATAAGGTGTTCTTACAAATATCTCCCTGGAAGAGGGTCATGAGATTTGGAAAGAAGGGGAAGTTGAGCCCTAGATATATTGGTCCTTTCGAAATACTGGATCGTGTTGGGAAGGTAGCTTACCGATTGGCGCTTCCACCGAATCTCTCTCAAGTACACGATGTGTTCCATGTGTCTCTCCTGAGAAAGTACATACCTGATCCTTCACATGTACTCAGCTTAGAAGTTGTACCGCTGGAGCAAGATCATTCTTATGAAGAACAGCCGATAGAGATTTTGGATCGTAGCGAAAAAGTCCTACGAAACAAGACCACTCGCTTGGTGAAAGTTTTATGGAGGAACCACCAATTAGAAGAAGCTACATGGGAACTTTAGAATATGGTGAGGGAGAGGTATCCTCATCTGTTTGTTACAAAGTGACGAATTTCGAGGGAGAAATTCATTTTAAGGGGGGTAGAATGTAACACCCGAGACTTTTTTGAGAAATATTTTGTTTTTATGTTATATAAATCATCAAAGTAATCTTTCACTACACACAACACTTTCTTGGCTTGCTTTACACGCAATCACGACCTTCCTCGATAGCTTGTGTCATACGCAATACCGAGTTTCACTAAAAAACAATATGTTATTAAAACTAGCCGTTATGAATAGTATTAACTGAATTTTGAATTTTATAACATTTTAATTCAACTTATACATTTTCTAGAATTAGGTATAAAAGCAAAATCAGTTTTTTTTTATAAAAGAAATATTTTTCAAAAAATACAGTTTTGGCGCCTTTTGATGTCACACCCACATTAAATCTAGTTTTTGAAATGTTTATAAGTTAAATTTCAAAAAAAAATTCTTCTTTTGAATCAGGGTATAAAAATTTACCTTGGATAAATTTTTGATATTTTTCTGATAACTTTCATATTTTGATGAATAGTAAAAATACGCTAATTTTTAATTAAAAACAACTTTTTTCATTGAGATAATTTATATGGATAAATTTTAATATTGAATGGTTTTAAATTATAAATAGAATATATTTTTACCATTTAATATAATGTATTCCATTAGCATTAATTTCACATTGAATTCATAGGTAAAAACATTTCAATCTTTGGCAATGTTTTAACTTCTAAAACCCATTTTCTTAACAATGGGATTTTTTTTAAATTAATTACTGCAACATATATGTTTTGAATTTTGAAAAATTGATTCCATATTCAGAATCATTGGGTCCAAATTATGTTATTATGCTACTTTTTATTTTTGGTCATTATGAATAGTAACTACGGTAAATTTTATTTACCATAGTTAAAGGTAAATCGGGTAATTAATGGTAAATATAAGATTATAAAATTACCCTAACACCTGCCAAAATCCTGTTGGATGGCTAAAAGTCGACCCATATCACCTAAGGGTCGGATTAGATTCATTTAATGGACTTTTTTCCATGAAAATAATTTAATTATTATTAAAACCAAAGAATGTGACAACATGTCACTTTCTTAAATATTATAAGTATAATAATTTTAATTTGGTGATAAACTTAATGAATCTTCGAACATGAATAGTCTCCAGAAAGATAATACAATTATCTACATCATAGGAATTTATTTAGAATTTTTAGGGATTAAATAATTATCATTAATTATTACACAATAGTAATGTTGATATTATTTTATTAATTAAAATATCAAATAAATTGTTTTTAAAAATATTAAAATAAATATTATATGAACTATTTAATGTGCTACACTAATTTTATAGATACATATGGCATTTTATGGACCTATTAATTCTTTTATTTTGAACATATCTTCCGTATATATTTTATTTAAATTCATATAAATGAATAGTGTCAAAATTGACACTATTATTATTTTATAAAAATAACATATTATAAAATTGTTTAAAAATAACAAAAATATTTAAAAATTATAAATTAAAATTTATATGGTCGAAAATGTCATAAAGTGTCAAATTATGGAAAATTCACAACACATATGTAATTCTTTATAATAATTTAAAATTTAGAATATTATTAACACAAATAAAATTAAATTGATAAATAAGGATATATCAATTTGATAATGTTTAAAATAAATTCCTAACATGTCTAAATTTTATTTTTTGATGATATTACAACCCTATATCATCTATTCTTCGTATATTAGTCATTTTGGAAGTTTTTATGTGGGGTTGGGATTTAATATAAACTAATAATTCTTATATTTCCAAAGGTGCCCCTCTCCTCCCTTATAAAAGGGAACCTCCTTCCTCTTCTCCTCACACCAATTTGAGCCTTCGATCTCGGCTATTCCCTAACCATTTCACTTCCCCACTTCCCTAAAAACATCCTATAGGTCCTGGTCTTCTTCAAAGACCAATTGTAGTGCCCTAAGAGGAGGTCTCAAAGAGGCGCTTCAAAGAAGAGGTAATGCCCGTTACCAATTCTTTCATCTTCATTTCTTCATCCACTTATTCTTATTTAGTTGTTTCATTATAAAGTAATAACATCAGTATCACTCAAATAATTATATTTTATTATAAGTATTAAACAACCCTATTTCACCATCTATCCATTCTACGGAAAATGAAATCACGGTGTGTGCGTATGTACGGAATATTGTCTCCATGCCATGGTGTAATCTATTTTCCACCACCAACTTACTTGGATGGGTATAAGGTTTAAAGTAATGAATATATATGATTATTTTAAAGTGATATTGATTCTGAAATGTTATACATACACTCCAATACAATTCTACGATCATGGGAACGATATCATCGCTCGTGCGTACGTACGGAATACCGTCTCCACGATGTGATGTGATTCGTTCTACATGATATTCACTGCATAATGATTATATAAATGAATTGAATGAATGAATATTATATATATTACACTAATAACATTATGGAAATGAGGTATCTATAACCTAAAGAGAATAATAATAATTCATTCGACAAAACATGCATAAGAACAAAAAGTAATAAACACCTGAATAACAAGTAGTAATGAAATATTACTAATAAGAAGCTAATAATATGACTATATATGATACCATAAAAATAGGTATGATTCTGGAATAAGTCAATAACATTATTTAAATCATTATACAGGAGTTTCGGACACTTACGAAGCAAATCGGACCTAAGGTAAGGGAAAATCTCGCAATCTCAATTTTTATCCGAGATTGTTTATACTTCAGAATTTACTGGGGTGTATTTTATCATCCACATCCATGTTTCCTCAATATTTAATATTGTTCCATCCACCTACAATTGTTTAAATCCAATTTTTCCCTTCGGTGAGTTTTTAGTAAAAGATATGAAAGGAATCTTTTTTCATTTTTCGTATGAGGTACTTTTTGACTTGTCCGAAAAAAGTACGAGAAGAATGTTTTTTTAACATATACGGTATGAATGGATTTTTAAAACATTATTTCCAAGAATCTTCCTTTACAAGTATTCAAGTTTATTTTTAATAAACTTCTTTTATTTTAAAATTGTATGACATGTTAAAGAAGGGAAAATGTTTTTGAAGTAGAAATGATATTTTCCTCAAGAATGGAGTTCAAGTGCTTTATCAAAATTATTTTCCATATAAGATAATATAGGGTTTTGTTTCTATCCCTATTATTACATTGATTTGATTATGTTGTGATGGAATTATTTTTATGAATTCCTTAATCTTATATGAATTGTTTTATGATGTCATGTTGTTTAAGAATCCCATTTTTACTACATGGGTTATGCAATGATGTATGATTTATGATTTTGTGGAACACATAAGAATGGTATCATTATGAGATGGGTGGGACCTATATCTCCCTACAATACATTGGGTACAGATTTTATATCTCATGATATTGACATGGCTAGAACGGCAGGTTAAACCGGTTCAGTGAAATAGGACGGAAACGAGGAGTGAACATAGTTCAGAAATGGACTTTGTCCACTAAGATAGTCTTGGCAATGAGTCTTGACTAATAAGAAATGATTCTCTATGATTATGTGTGTATTCCACAACATTTCATGTTTTTAAGTTATGATTATTGGGATTTCATTTCACTACTATGATTTATCCCATGTTATGAAATTATGCTCTCTTTTGCAGGTTAAGATTTCCAAAATGTTATGTTCTTATATGATGTGATTGATATTTATTTTGTTTACCTTTACTGAGCATTTGAGCTCACCCTTTTGTATGTTTTCTTTCCCCAGGACAGGAAGAAGCTTATTATGTAAGATATGCCAAAAGGGACTATAGATATGATGAAATAAATGGGAGACAGTGTAGATGCTTTATGAACCAGTTGTTTATGTTTCCCAGTTTCTAAAGACACTATACCTATACGGTCCTTTCATGGTTTTGTTATATGTTGTAATAAGTATACTTCAATTTTGAAGTAATAACAGTGTATGTAAAGTATGGGTCGTTATATTGCTGATCGGCTAGCATTGCCCAGTATAAAGCTGCACGGTGCTTGGTCCGGATGGCAGCTTTCATACCCTCTCATTCTTCCAATCTGGTTAGCTCTGCATCTGGTGGATGCTAATCCAGTTTCTCTGATCCTCTTCTGGGGCCTGTTCTATGTGAACTGGGCTACTCTATGGTCTACGTGACCTGAAGGCCCTGTGGCCCGAAGGCCATTGATAACCTGATGGCCCTGGAGACCCTTAGGCCCAAACCGGTGGCCCAAAACAATAAAATTCAACTTTATAACTCAAAACAAATGTCAATAAATGAACAAAATAGATTTATAATAAATAATATATATTTTCAATAGGATTAAAATTAAGTAATTAATGAATATAATTTCACTATATGGTACATTGATTGAAAGTGAAGAACACATTTGGACCTAAGGTAAGGGATTTCTATGAACAACCATATTTCATTTGGTTATTAATTATCTCTATTTTCATCAATTTATCTCTTTTTTATTATAATAAAATTATCTTATATTATGTATATATGTTTTAAAAAATATATATCTAGATTAAATCATTTTTTATTCTTGGGGAAATATATGTTTTACAAAGTTCCCTTCTTAATTCCTCTTTATAAGAAAACCTAATTAAAGGGAACTTCTATGTTTCTTCCCCATTTTAGAGTAAACTCCATAAATTATTTTTACACATAAATATTTTTTAAAATTGGTCATCTTACTTGGGAAAACAATTTTTAGATCCTTTCTAGTTTTATTAACAAAATTATGCTTTTATCCTATTTAGGGAATTATTATTAATTTCCAAAAAACTACAC
Organism: Viscum album; assembly: GCA_963277665.1. NCBI lineage: Eukaryota > Viridiplantae > Streptophyta > Magnoliopsida > Santalales > Viscaceae > Viscum > Viscum album. The sequence goes on from OY728135.1 coordinate 1,155,693,809, forward strand.
CTAAGTGACATATTTTAAATGTTACCAAACCAAACATTTTATTTTTTTCACTTATATTAGAAATATTTATTCATGATATATTATTATTTTTTCCATTATTAATTTACATGAATTGTTTAATCCCATATTTCATGGATATAATTTTGATACACCTTGTGGTTATTCCTTATGACATGATTAAAACCCCATTTCTTTCCTTGGGTAACCATTATGTTTATTAATTATGTTTTATTTAATTATGTGGAAAACATATGAATGTACATATTATAATGTAAAAAAGTAGATATCACTCCAATGTATTGGGTAATTTTTTAGTCTCATGAGGTGATATCTATGTTATTATGGAGTGAACCTAATCCATTTTTGGACATTGTCCACCATGTGATGTTGCATTGGCAGTCAACCTTGACTCGTGGTTATTTCATGTTACATATTGTTGAAACATTCCAATTTTTTCATAATATTATGATTATACGTTATATATGTTTTGTATTAGTATTATTATTTATGATATATGCCTTTTCTTATATCATGGTATTTCTTCATACTCATATTTCATGCTTTATTTCCATGTTGACTCCCTTATTGGAATTTTTATTTCACCCATTTTTTCTATTTATTCTCTATGTTATCCTATGAAGTTATAGGATCTCAAATAGATTTACGATCTCAATATTGATAATAGTGAAAATATGTTTCGTGTTTCCTAATTGTGTACCTAGCCTTATAAAGACACTAGGATTTTTCATTCCTTGGTTGTTATTTAATGGATAACTATGATTAAAATCATGTAATAATATGTTTAAAATGACGGGGTCTTTATAGTTTGTATTACACCATGATATAGTAATTTTAAATGTTTTATAACTAGAAAATTTGTTTATGAACCCTATAGATAATTCTATATATAGGAAAAAATTTCCATTTATAAACTATATTCAAACATAGGGAATAATAACATAGGATATTCTTTTCATTTAAAAGATATTCATTTTAAGATCACACATTTATATATATATAATCATTATAAATTTTTTTAATCCCCTAATATTATTTTTCTTTTTTATTTAATAGAGGTAAATAATAGGACCCATTCCTAAAACTAATGCGATATGAAATGTGTTGATTTATATAATGAGATTCCTAACTTGATGGTAATGATAGATCAGATATTCATTATAGTATTAGTTCAACTAGCTCATGTTAGGAATAATTACTTCAGTCATGTGTAACTCCCTCCCTATCCTATGAAATATTACACTGCCTTCAACATGTTTATGTGACAAATGCCACCTACCTTAACTATATCTTTTGATCCTTTCATCATGAACAATGTAATAACTCCGTTGAGAAGATATTTTCTATCCCCTCATGCTAAAAGAAGTTAAATTCATGTTGGTGGACTATCCATTTGATGGGAAAGCTGATTAGTGGTGGACACTAATCCAGGACATGATGTATAAAGAGAAGATTTATTCTATAGAATGGGACGGGTTTAATAAAACATTTTATAATAAATATTTTCCCCAAACCATCCATATTAGAATGGAAAGGTATTTACTTTCACTAAAGAAAATGGAAGATGACTCTATCAGATCATATGAGGAAAATATTAGAAGGAATTCATGATATGACTATAGATTTTTCATGAACACTACATGCTAGGTGGATCTTTATTTAGTGTTGTAAAAATAATTCTATAAGATTCCATGGATATTTGGGACATTTAATTATATTTTTATATTGTACGTTGTGCCATTAAGGTTGAGATGATGATTTGTGACTCTAAATGGTCTAATGCACTTGTAGATAAAATGAGAAACATATAGTTTATTATGTGAGGATAAATAGATAAAGCCCAATAATGAAATAAAACCAAACATCCCACATGTGAAAAGTCTTGAAAAACGAATCCCATGAACTTTCTAAAGGGAACCCAGATATGCGCCACATATGTAAAATAGAGGAATCAAAATAATCATTACAAGGGATATGAATAATCCCAATAATAGAAACGAAAAAAGGAAGGTTTATATCAAAACCTAGCCTAAGTAAAAGTGTTTCAACTGTTTGGAAAACATGAATTAAGTGTGACAATTACCTATGCCAAGGGTTGTCAGAGAAAATCAAAAACCCCAACCTCTAAGGAAGAAATGAATGGAATATCGTATCACTACTGATGAGGTAGATCCCAATAATTATTTTTCGATAGATACCCTAGTTGTTCATTTAATAATAACAAACATTCTATTTGGTTATAGTAATTCACTTTCTTTCATATTATTCAAATTTAGTATAACTATTCCAAAACCTCCTTAAAATATAGAGGATTTTTTATCCTTGAGAAAAATTGGAAAATTATTTCATTTATTTTATATAACTCTATCTTGGTCGATTTTTGGGTTTAGCCTTTTAAAAAATTTCATATAACTTCATTTATTATATCTTTATTCTATATTAGGAATTTATTGGATATATTTATATAAATCCATAATTATCTTTCCTGATATAGATATCTATCTTCACCTATTGAGGCCTCCTCCAATTCATTACACATATAAGGAGGATGATTAATGTTCTTTAGAATATTCTTCTCAATTGTGGATTATATTTACTTATAAGCAAGAATTTCAATCTCCAATTATTGAGGTAACGGAGATGATAATGCTTGATGACATGCCCATTTTGATGGACTACACTAATGGGTTCCCTAAATAATTGGCTGACCTTCCTCTTGAATGAGAGGTTGTGTTCTCAATTGAACTTATACATGGATATATGACAATGTTGATTACTCCTTATAGGATAAGAATAATTGAGTTGGAAGAACTAAGGAATCAATTACAAGATAATATATAAAGGGATTAACATTACCATGTGAATAACCGTGGGGTGTTCCAATCATCTTTTTCAAGAAAGTGGTTAGATAAATGAACCTCTACATTAATTATCATGATCTCATAAATATAAAAAAAAGTATCACCTGTAATGAATAAATGAAATTTTTGATCAACTACATGGGGCCAGTTGTTTCTCTAAGATGGACCTTTGGTCGGGATATCCAAAATTAATGGTGAAGAAATAAGATATAACCAATAATTACATTCAAATGAGATATGAACACTAATATTTTAGAGAGACTCCCTTTAGAATCACTAATGATCTATAAGTAAATTTGGACCTCAAAAAGTGTGTGGTTGTTTTAATAGTTGACATTATGATATAATCCTTGAGAAAGGGAGAGTATATGGAGCATAAGAATACTTTTAAAATGACCATGTGAAAGGATAAACTATATAAAATATATATTAAATATTTGTTCTTCGTAGACTAAGTATCATTAAATGGGCATTATATCACTCGGAAATGGAAATTGTTGGACCCTTCTAATAAAAAGGAAATTGATGAGAGACCCAGGATAACATTTGTAAAAGAGATCCATAGTTTCCTCAGTATAGAGAGGTATTACCAACTCTTTGTGAGGAACTTCTCATGATTATAAAACCCACTAATCTAGATGACTTAGAAGAGAGTAATGTATTTTTGGACCAGGAAATGTGAATATTAGTTCAAAGAGTTAAAAAGAGACTTATCAATGCACTTGTACATATATTCACCACAAGTGGGGAACTCACCATGGTATATCATGATGTACAAGATAATGAATTAGGATTTTTACTAAAAAATAACAAAGTGGTAGACTAAGCATTAATGAAACTGAATGTTCCTGAGAAGAAATATCCCCCTTATGATTTGGAGTTGGTGGATATGATCCTCACATTGAAAATCTTATGAAATTATCTCTATGGGGATAAGAGTGAGATATATTCATATCAAAAGAGACATAAATACATATTCACATAAATGGATCTTATTTTTCACCATTGAATATGCCTAAATACCATCACAGTTATGACTTCTCAATCCACCATTATCTTGGTTATGAGAATAAAGTGGATGATTCTATTAGTATAAATAATCCTGAAACATTATAAATGATGAGATAGGAGAATGATACAATCTTCTTAGAAATGGAAAGGATGCAATTAGGATTCATAAATGAAATAATATCATCATTCCAAAATAAAATTATTTTTCAACCATCCCATTTAGAGAAGATAATGGATTTTAAAAGATATAATGTTGAAATTTAGAATAATGTGGAAGGTATTAGAAATGGTAAATCCATAAAGTTTAAAATTTATGGGGAAAGTGTCATAAGATTTGTTTTGCAACAACATATACCATAAAATATTGTGATTAAGAAAGAGACTTTAAATTATGCACATAGATGAACCTTATCCACCTTCCCAAGGAGCATAAAGATATATTGAGATCTATAAGGGAAGTATTTTTGGTAAAAAAATAAAGAATGATATTGTTGAATATACTTCAATGTTCCTTTCATGTCATAATGTGAAGGATGGAAGTGAAAAGTATAATGAGATGATGAAACTGTTACCTATACATACCTAGAAATGGGAAACAATCACCATGGACTTTGTAACAGTTCTTATGAAGATATGCAAACGAAATTATGTTATATGGGTTGTTATGAACCATATTACAAAGATATATCACTTCATTACAATTTGATTGGGATTCTCACCTAATCATATTGAAAGTATATACATCAAAGAATTAGTGAGGTTGCATGGACTACCATTATCGATTGTATTCGATGAAGATATGAAATTCAATTCCATGTCCTTGAAGAGTATCCAACACACTCTAAAAACAAATTTGAAATTCAATATAGACTATCACCCCCAAATAGATGGTCAATATGAATGTACGATTCCAACACCAGATAATAAGTTGAGAGAATTATCTATGGTATTCTAAAGAGGGTGGGCCCATCATCTTCCTATGTTCGAGTTAACTTAAAAAAATTGTTTCTATTTAAACAACCAAATGGATCCATATGATTCTATTTATGTGAAATTATGTAGAACACCTACATTTTGGGATTCCGTTACTGTACACAAGTTGTTGGGACCTGAAATTTTTGAGAAAATAATGAATTGATGAACACTATTCAACAACACATCAGGGATTCCCAAACTCGATAGAAAATATAGGTATAGAATAATAAAAAATAACTGGAATTTGTAGTTAGATATGATATATTCCTATGAATATCTCCATTGAATAGATTCATGACATTTGGATAGAATGGAAACTATGTTATAGGTACATCAAAACCTTTTAGATTCTTGATCATGTCAGAACTGTATTCTATCGACTAACACTTTAACCAACAATGTATTAATTATAGATTTATTCAATGAATCCCTTGAGAGGATGTACATAAAAGATCCATCCCATGTTCTATATTTATGGGTAGTACAACTAGATAAATATCACTTTCATGAAGATAACTGGGGATGATCTTGGATTATAGATATAAATTTATACATAACAAGAATACTTACCTAATAAAAGTACAATGTAATACCTTTTGTATGAGGAGGAAACATCATAACCATAAGAATTCATAAAAAAAGAGTAACCTCACCTTTTTTCACCTTTGTATGTAAAAAAATGTTTTGATAGAGATATTTCTTATGGGGGAAGAATGTAATGAACTATAATTTTATCAATGGAATTTCCCTTATTATAATTATTCTAAGTTTCATAACGAAAATAAATCACTAAGAGAAATAAAAAACATAATTATCATAATATAATAATGATAAATTATTTAGAAACTAAACCAATAATAATTAAACATATTACAATGGATTTTTTTAAATAATAAGATATATAATATATAAAAATTTGGATATTCTCAATCCACCAAAATGAATGCACTCGTGAACAAAGATGTATAATCAAAACTTATTTTTAGTAATAAAATTTTAATTTTTATGATTAATTTATATATAAAACCATGATGTAAATATAATTTCATCAAGAATCAATCTAATAATAGGTATTTATTGGATTTAGGAAACACATAGGACTATTAAAAATCTGACTGCTAGAATAGTAACATGGCCATTACAATAGTAATATTACAATTAGGAATAATAATATGATCATTAGAATAGTAATATCACATATATAAGTGTAAAATAATATTCAAAAATATTATGGAATGAATATATTTTATATTTATATAAAGGATGTTAAAAATAAATAACTGTTTTAAAAATAATAAATTATGTGTTCATATTTTTTTATAAAACAAAAATTTTTCAATAAGAATTTTTTATCAAATATAGTTATTTAATTTTTTTCATGAAATCGGTTTATAATTTAAAATTATTTTTTCTTATATTTTTAAGATAAATTTAAGTTATGTTAATTAATTTTTCAAATGGTCATAAAATCGATTATAATATTAAAATTGGTATTTTTGTAATAAATGTATATTTTATTTTGAAATTAATTTACTCATATTTAAAATTTATTTTCATAAAAATGAATCAATTGTTATAATTTATATATTGAATAAAAATTATGATGATTTTTTGGTATTTTTCAAAAATATTTGAATTTTTGGTGGATGGTAAAATATGGTAATTTACAATATTAAACATTATAAGCCTAATACATGAGTTTTGAGTGATAGGTGATTTAATAAAAAAATATCTTGAAATCATATGCACTATTAAATTTATATAGTCACAAGAATCAATATTATTGGTAGTCTTAAGCATAAATAAAAAACTAGTGAATATAATATTAAAAAAACCTCTCTCCGCCACATATAAATACCACTTCTTCTCATCAAAATTTATAAGACTCCAATCATAATAAATCTATTCAAACCAATATTATACCCACTATAAACCATGTCCAAGTTCAAATTGTCTCACCAAAGGTACAATTCCATGTTCATTAAAGGGCCTTTCAAGGGGTTGATATTCTGGAGGTAACATTCTCAGATGATCTATTTTCGATTCGTTCTTCTCCAACCTTATACTTGCCTGATCCATAAAATATATAATAATAACTCTAGTATAATTTATATACGTTAATGTTTTATTTATAATGAAATATCTTCTATCCACCCATTTTCTCATCTACTTTTATTTAAAGAAAACTCGAACCATTGTCTATATTATGTATGTTAACCGCCTTCATGGATGATGAGTTTTCTTTTACCAATAATATATTCATGCAAGTTAATGAACTAATTATGTAAATTACATGTGGTTTAATATTTTTTAATGATTATATGATCATAAAATTTAACAAAATGAAACTAATGTGATGTGGTTATAAAATGTTCAAAAATAAACTAAAAAGTTTTCATTAGAATTTTATCAAAATAAATCATCCACATGTGAGGAAAAATGATATATGGGACCATTTATAACTCTTGAAGTTAATTAATACCATTTAATTTAAGATCTATAGTTTTAGTCCCATTTTAGAAGAAATTCTATAAATATACACTAGTGAACTAAATAAGAAACCATGAAACAAATACTCTCAAAACAAGGAAATTGAACATTATTACTCTTCAAAATAACCATAAATTAACTCTATAAAATTATGATAAATATAATATATGAGGAAGAGTTTATGAGTTATGTAATTAATTAATACAATTTTATTATCATAGGCATTAATATCAAGTTTATGAAACATTGGGTCATAAAGTAAGGGATCTCTACGAACAACCCTATTTCTTTTAGGTAACATTTCTATCTCTTCCCCTCAATTTATCTCTTCATTATTCATATATAATTATCCTAATTTTTGTATATATGTTCCAAAAATATATAACGCTCAATTAATCTTTATTTTATGGTTAAATACATATTTTAAAATTCTCCCTTCTTAATTACTCTTGATAAGAAAACCCGATTAAACTGAAGTTCTTTGTTTTTTACCCCTTTTTAACTACACACTATAAAGTGTTATAAGCCAAATGTATTTTAAAAATTCATTAATTTCATCATTATAAACTATTTCATTTCATTTATATCTTAATTGAAGAAAATATTATTTTATCCTCTTAAAGGCTCTTTATGCTTTTGCATAAAACCTCACTTAAGTGGCACATTTTTAATGTTACCTAACCACTATTTTCCATGATTTCACTTTTTTAGGGAATCATTATTCCTGGTATATTTTTATTTTTAAATATTAATGTCCAAAAAAGACATAAAACTACCTTTCATGGATTCCATATTGATATTCCCATGGGTTATGAATTATGACATGATTAAGAAACCCATTTCATTCCTTGGGTAACCCTTATGTTTATTCCTTCTGTTTTCATTTATTATGTGGATCAAATAATAATGAAAATGTTATTATGGATCTGAATATATTATACTCTATTTAATTTTGTAGTGTTTTAGTCTCACTAGAAGCAATGTATGGGAACATGGATTAATCCTGAACCATTATAGGACTCCATCAACCATGTGATATTTTCTTGGAAGTTACCCTTGACCCATGTTTATTTCATGTTGTATGTTTTTTACACATTCCTATATTTTCATGTTATTATGATTAAAGGTTCTGTATTTTATTCCTCTAAAATTTTATTCATGATCAATGCACTTTATGTAATCATTTTTTTCATTCTGACACATGTTTTATGCTTCATTTCAATGTTTACTCCCTTGTTGGGCTTCTTAGCTCACCCCTTTTATCTATGCATTCTCTAGATAATGATGTGTTCTTGTAAGAGGTAAAAAGAAGGTAGTTAATTTTTTTGATAATTAATATAAACATGTATAATTTTTTCTAATTATGTACCTAGTCTTCCAAAGACACAAGAATATTTTATCCCTGGTTTGTATTTAATGGATATTTATGCTCCAAAATATGTAATAATATGTGTAAAAGTGAAACACCCCAAGGATTTAAAAATAAATTAAAATGCATGAAACACTAAGTTTCTATGTAATGAAACTTATTTTTAATCTTATAGGTATAATCTTTCCATTAAATATAATTTTCCCGCTTCTATGATTTGAAGTTCAAAAGATAACCCAACATAGTTGCGATCAGTATGTTTTTTGGAGTATGATAGGAAAAACTAAATTTTTGGTAAATAGTAACCTTCTATTATGAATTGTAATGTTTCCCTTAGTAATATTAATATGACCAAATTAATATTAACCTCACCTATGAATGTTTTTATAATAATTTATGAGACCTTGCTTAGTTTTTTAAGGCGTTATAAAATCAGTTATAGTTTTAAAATTTTTATTTTTGGAATAGGTTATGATTTTATTTAAATATTAATTATATCATATATAGAAAATTATTTTGAGAAAATTGTGTTTTTTGAATTCTAAAGGTTGAAAAATGGATAGGGTGTATTTTTTTATTTCTCTAAAATACATGAATTTTTGTTGAATAGTAAAAATCTATAATTTCCAAAAAATGATAAATAAATGAACTTATGCATTATGTTGGTGTCATGGATTTTCTAAATGGCCATTATTTTGAACTCACATGAACTTGTTACTATTTTGGGTCACATTAATCCAGATTATTCGTAGTATTGATAAAAAATATTAAACTAATGATTAAAATAATTGAAAACTCTCCCTATCATCCATAATTAATACCACCCTCACCCCCTCTTCTTCTCACAAATCTCAAGATCTGAGAATTGTCTAAATTCTTCCAAATCCTTAATATGAAGATCTTACCCAATTACATGACCACTTGGTCTTTCAAAAAGGCCAAAACTAAAGACCTTAAATAGGATCTCAAGGAGAAGAGATCAAGAGGTAAAAATCATCTTTCTTCCTTCTTGTCTTTTCTTTTCAATTCTTTTCATTTCTTATACATTCTTAATATCCTCTTATCGAAGAGGAATTAATCCTAGAGTATTATATATATTCTATATTTTTATCATTTTTATTGAAAAATTCACTAACTTACATCTCTTTATCTCCCATGTTATTTTAAAAATAAAAACACCATTCGCGATGTGCCGATTCACCAAAATCATGGAAGATGTGTTTTAAATTTCCCTTAAATCCTTCAAAGATGGTTGTAAAACCATTTTAATGGTTGAAACCATTTTTAACTACTATGATATGACCTCTCTTATGTTCTTGAATTAACTTATAGACATAATATTAAAGGTATATGTAACGACCAAAACTGTTATGAATAAAATTCCTCTTCTATTAGTTACATTTCTTATGGATATAGAAAACACATGTACAACTTTTGATTTATTATATCCAATTAGATTTAAATTTTCGTTATGTATCCTTAACATTGATAATATAGTCATTGAATAGTGATCACATGACTAGTATAAATATAGGGTTTTAAAAAATCATTTTGACAGAGACAAATGAAGTGATGACCTAAACCAGTCGGATCATTCCCAATGAAGCCCATTTATCAGAGATTTTGAGGGAGTTAAAATTTTGGGGTTTTTTAGACCAATTAGAAGTCGATATATAACAACTTAAGAATGATCAAAACCATTCATGGGATAAGTTCAAGGTCATTGAGATCACTGCTGAAACCATGTTCATCGAACGACCCTATGAAAACCCAACCATCACACACCTTAGTCTTAGGGTGTATGATGGTGTAATATAGAAATATTTAACAAAAACATATCATTATGATTATTTTCATTATTTTTGTATAGAATAGTGAATATTATTTCATTCTATTTTTGTTACTTTGTAAATGATATTTAAATCACAGATAGTAATTTTGGTTAATATTAAAATTTAATTAAGAAATATATTTAGATGAATTAATGTATTTTTTAAATAAATAAAATTTTAATAAAATTTTATTATTAAATTACTTTTATTAAATATAATTGATCGTATTTTTTTATAAATTCAATTGAAATTTTTTTAAGTGCTAAAAACTGTTTTTATCCAAACCTATAAATTTTAAATAAATTTTTGTTTTTATATGAAAAGTAAAAATTAAAATAATTTTAAAATTATTTAGATAAAATTAATATTTTTTTGGAATCATTATTTCAAAATTATTCAATGGTTATTTTTTCATAATTTACCAAGACACTCAATTTTTTGGGTAAAAATTAAAAATCGTATAAATATATAATGTCTTTTATGACATCATAATGACCCAATTTTGATGTAATAAAATAGTATAAAATGTATATTCAGAAAAAAAAATTCTTATAAAATATTATAACTTTAGGCTTATTTGATTTATTTTATAAAACCTTATAGAATACTTCATGACATATAAAATATTTTATGATTTTAAAATCATTTTCTTGAAAGTATGACTCACCTCCACATAAGAAAGGTAAATATTTTAATATGATCATCCCTTATCCTTTAAAAATAATTTATACCACTCTAATGTTCTATAAACCATGGGAAAAACTATTTTATGGTTTGTAGTTTTTAATATTTTATTCTGTAGGGTCCAATACAAAAATAAAAAAGAATTTCCACACCTTTCCTATATAAACCCACCCATCACACATTTCTATTCCCTCAAGCTCTTTTAAGATCGAACAACCCTTGTCACCAACTTCATAGAGTACTCCCAAGGAACCCCTATTCTCCCAAGAATCCTCTCCCAAGCCTTTAGGATCCCACATCCAAGTAAGGGATCTTCCATGCTCCTCATTTATCAAACATTCCTTTCATGTTATGTCTTTTAATTTCCATTTTTCCTATGTAGTGATATGTTGTTAAATGTCTCAATAGTGTCCATTTTATCTTTAAATGATGATATCCCCTTCCACTCTCATTTATCCCTCCTACTAGACTTTATGTACCCCTGTTACTATGCCAAAATTTCTTAAGGGATCGTCACCTTTCTCTATTACTTTAAATTCAAGAACCTTTTTTGAAATAAGTCATTTTATTTTCTATTAGATATACTATAAAACCATTTTAATCAATTATATACTTTAAATTTGACATTTTTTCATCAAGGGATCATTTATCCTCCCCCCATTTAGACCCTTAGATATGATGTTACTATGTTGAAATTCCATAAGATATTTCCCTCTTTTCATTTCCCTTTCAAGCACTTCTATTGTATTATGCATCTTAAATTCAATATCATATGTTGGGTTATTATGTTCCATGATCCCATTGTTGTACTTTTTTGTGTATAAATTATGAGATACTCTTTTCTCTCTCATGTACCCATTTTATAAAATTCCATACAACATTGTTTTGATGCCGAAATTGAAAATTTATTTTCCATGCAAAATTCATAATTTAGTGAATACCATACCCATTCCTCTATCAAGGGTATTAACCATTTTTCACATATACTTATTTATTAGGGACATACATGTATTTATTCCACATTATTTTATCATAGAATAAATTATGATGTTGAATGAATCCATTTTATATGATCTATTTTTTACAATTAAGCAAGAGATTGAAATGATTATGAATGGTGTGATCTAATAGTGATCCAATGCATTGGGTAATGATTAGTATCATGACACTCCATGTTGGGAAATAGTTTTACTTGATACCTTTATATGACTTTTTTCCACCATGTTGGGACATGTGTTTACCAGATTCCTTTAAGTTAATGATGTAATGTTTTAAGTTCTTATCAAATTTCTATGTTATGATAGTCATGAAATATCATGCCTTTATGTTCATGTCTCTATTATTCTCCATTTATGAGCATATTTCCTAAAAATTATTTTATTCTTGATGATATGCCTTTTTACTCCTTTACTAGGATTTATAGCTCACCCATTTTTTATGTATGTCCTCAGGTTATCCCATGCAATGCTAAATACGAAGGAATGTTGTGTTCATGTAAAACAAATGTCAATAATGTTGTGTATTTTATGTTTTAAGTTGGTATGCAATGTTCCTAAGCCCTAATAACACTAGAAATCTCAATTTTTTTGGGTTTTATTAAGTGAAATTTTATGTAATAAATCATGTTTATGTGTGTAATAAATACCACTATCGTTATAATTGGTATTAGAGGATAGGTTTAGTTATATTTGGGATTATGATTAGAAAAATGTAGTGAATTCCTTAGGGATAAGACTAAGTATAATAAAATAATCCCTAAATTTTGGGTGAGTATAGAGTATGTGGTATATCAAGAATATACATCCCAGTATGTATATGAACAAGAAGAGGTGGCACTGGCACTAATGTATCTAGGGGTAAAACCCTAAAACACCGCTTTGATCTAGAATCAAATAGGAACTGGTGCACGACAATGAGCCTTGATCCACTCTTAGTTCGACACTCCCAGGGGATATGATTAAATAAATTCATAATCCATGTATGAACCATTATTAAGTGAACAAAAATATCCCCCTAAGAATATATGTCAGGAAGTAGACCATGGATAACTTATATCGAAGATTAAAATTCATAAGATAAGAAGATACATGTAATTTATAAGTTATCATTTTTTTCATTAGATTCCCTTTTATGTGTTTAATAGTATAAAATATTTACCCTTAATTTTCCCTTTTATTCTAGCCAATGGCTCATAATAATTGGATTTAGGCTAACAACCGATGATAGGATCAATGTGATGCCTTATCTAATGAGATTACCTATACGATGAGAGAAAGAATCATAATCTTTGTCACAATACTCTCTCATTTAACTCATTTTTTGAATAGAAACCTGGATCAGGAGGAACGTCCAACCCCCAAAGAAAGAACAACTCACAATCGAGAGCTTCATTAGACAAAGGACTCTTATTTTTAATGGATCATATGATCCCTCAATCATCAAACAATGGATAAAATCCATTGATAATATCTTCTCCATCCTTTAATGTTTTGAATAATAGGAGGATATTATAGCTTCTTATTGTATGGATGGTGAAGTTGATCAATGGTGACCATTGATAAAAATATGAAGCTTTAGAAAGTGATCAAGGTGATGGGATGGGTGGTTTTTTTGGAAAACATTTTTTGATAAATATTTTACGCATAACTCTATCTTAAGATGGAAAGAGATTTCCTAGAACTCAATCAAAAGGATGAATAATTTGTAGGTAAGTATGAGGTAAAATTCACTAGACATACACGATACACCTCTGGTTTTGTCATTACCCCCGAATGCAAGATTGAACACTTATTTTTTGGGAAAAACCTAGCCTACGGAAATTCCTGGTGATCTGAGACTTTGATATAAATGAGGAGATTGTCATATGTTCCCTCAATGTTGAGATGGAGATTTCCAAATCTCAGGGGTATCGTGGGGATAAGAAAAGGAAAGTGGAATTCAATTTTTTTGGTCTGATGAATAAATCCAATATTTCTAAAAAAAACCAGCACCCCTCTTGAAAAAATTGAGGAATGAAGCACCCTTGAAATTTACTAAAGGGTTGAGGAAATGATTTAAGTGAGGGAAGAAAGGGAACCTAGATACTGATTGCAGATAAGAAAACCCCGCTACTATGAAAGAAGAAAGGAATGCTCTGTTTGATTCTCAATGCATTGTACATTACTACAACTGCAAAGAACCAGGGCACTTTGCAAACCAATTCCCTAATCCAAGGGTTTTCAGAGGCAACTGACAACCTCCAAGGTAGCAAGGGTGAGCTTTTTCCATCACTTCCACCGAAGTGAATCCCAACAATGAAGTGGTGATAGTTACACTAGTTATTCATTAAATAATAGGGAATATTATTTTAGATTCTGGTTCTATATATTCTTTTATATCCTGATTTTTTAGTAGAATAATCCAAACATCACCACAAATAATGGATATAGAGATGTCGGTGAAAATGGAAAACGAGGAAATTATTAAATCCCATGAACATAAATACTCCCCTATCAAAAATTGTGGGATGAAATTCCCTAAGAACCTCATCATAATTACCTTATTGGAATTTTATGCAATTTGTTCCATTGATTGGATTTCCCTATATAGATCCACCATAAATTTTTGTGAGAGGGAAATCCCTCTCCATATGGAGAATCGATCCCCAATTCTATACAAGTCCAAGGAAGAGGATGAATCTTATTTAACACCGTCATCTCAAGTATATATATTAATTTCCTATAATCATACATATCTTTCTAAAATGATTGATTCTAAGGAAAGAACCATTCTCGAATACATGACAATTATGAGGGAATTCTCTGATGTGCTTCCCAAGGAATTGTCTGGTCTTCCTACTACAAGAGGTGTTGAATTCTTGATTTATCTTACACATTAGGAATTGAAAATATCCAAGAATCTATAAAGAATAGTTGTTGTAGAGCCTGAGGAGCTAAATTAATAACTACTGGAGAATCTGGATATTGGTTTTATATTCCCAAGTGCTTCACCATGGTGTGCACTAGTCCACTTTGTCAAGAAGAAGGATGGGTTAATGAGACATTTCATTGATTATCATGAGCTCAAAAAAATCACAATAAAGAACAAGTATCCTTTTCCACAAATTGATGAATTTTTTGATCAACTACATGGAGAAAAAAAAAATCCAAGGTGGATATATGGTCCAGATATTACAAAGTAAGGGTTAAGAAAGAGTATATTCCCAAGATTGCTTTTCGTACATGGTATAGTCACTATAAATTCATAGTAATTCCTTTTGGATTCACTAATGCTCTAGAAATCTTCATGGACATGATGAATAGAGTATTTAGAGATTACCTCATCAAATTTGTGGTAGTATTTATATATTATATTCTGATATACTCTAAAACCAATGAGGAGCATGAGTAATATCTGGGCACTATTCTAGAGACCTTGTGAAAAGAGAAGCTCTATGAAATATACAACAAGTGTGAGATCTGGTTGAAGAAATCCCCATTAATGGAGAATATCATCATAAGAAATAGGATATCTATGGATCCTTCCAAAACATAATAAATTGATGGATAGATGGGGCTAACATCTTTGATGGATATACAGAGCTTTATAGGGTTATCTTGATATTATCATCGACTTTTGAGAAATTTCACATGAATGTCAAACCATATTACCAAGCTAACTCGGATGGGATTCATTTTTTCTTGGAATGATGAATGTGAAGAAATATTCATGGATTTAAAGAAGAGCCTTATCACTTCCCATTTTCTCACACTACCCACAAGTGGGGATCTTTTCACAATCTTCAGTGATGCTTCGAACAAGGTCCATGACTATTTTTTGATGAAAAATGACAATTTCATTTTTTATGCCTCAAGGTAGTCAAAAATTCATGAGGAAAACTATCCCACGCATAGTTTGGAGTTGGAAATAGTGGTCTTTGAATTGAAAATATGGTATCATTATCTCTTTGGAGATAAGTGTGAAATATATACAGATCACAAAAGTATAAAATATATATTCAAACAGATAGAGCTTAATATGCTCCAACAAATTTGGTTAGATCTCATCAAGTATTATGATCTCCTAATCCATTACCACCTTTGGAAAGAGTACAACGTAAAAGATTCTCTCAGTAAAAAGGACCCAACAATTCTATCATTTATGAGAATTGAAATGGATCCAATCTTCATATATTTGATGAATATAGACATTGGAATCCTAAATAAGGGAACATCATCAATACTTTTAAAAAATTCCTCAACTTTCTCTTTTGGAAATCATAATGGATGATCAAAAAGAACATGTGATAATTCCAAAGAAAGTGGAAACTATCAGAAAACAAAAAACCTTAGATTTAAATTTTTATGAAGAAGGAATCATGAGATTTGGGTCAAGACAATGTGTTCCATCAAATCCAGAGATAATGAATGAACTTTTGGATGATTCACATTGTTAAAATTTCTCCATTCACCCATGAAACATTAAGATGTATCAAGATATTCAGGAGAACTATTGGTGGGATAACATGATGAAGGAGATCACTAAATATATTTCAAAGTGTCTGGTATGAAAGAAAGTGAATTATGAGAGGCATAAGTCTAAGGGGATGATGCAACCATTACCCATACCGACATGTAAATGGTAAAACATCACCATCGACTTTGTCACCGAACATCTGTAGACATCAAAATGAAAAACTGATATCTGTGTTGTTCTGGGTCATCTTAAAAAGATTGTGAACTTCATTTCAATTAGAGAGTATTTCTCATTCGATCAACTAGCATGGATATACATCAGAGAAGTGGTGAGGCTACATTGAGTACCACAATTGATTGTGTCTGATCGAGATGCAAGTTTCACCTCTATGATCAAGAAGACACTCCAATATGATCTGAACATTGAGTTGAACTTCATCATGGCCTATCACCGTCAAACTTAAGGCAAATCTGAGTGGACTATCAAAACACTTGAGAACATGTTGAGAGTATTATCAAAGGACTTCAAAGGTATATGGGACCAAAATATTCCTTTTGTGGAGTTCCTATTACAACAAAATCTTCCACTCAAGCATCCAAATGGCTCCTTATGAATCCCTTTATGGGAATAGGTGAAGAACACCGGAATTTTGGGATGAAGTTGGGGGAAAAACAATTCTAGGTTAGAAAATGGTCAAAGATATGGTGGAGAAGGTTAAGACCATCCAACAGCGCATCAAAGCTACTCAAATTAGACAAAAGTGTTATGATGAAAATCATCGATGAACCATATAGTTTGATGTTAGAGACATGGTATTCCTCCATATATCTATATGGAAGAGGGTTATGAGATTTGGGAATAAGTTAAAGCTTAGTCCAAGGAACATCAACCCTTTTGAGATCCTTTATCACATCAGGGTAGTGTCTTGTCGACTATAACTCCCACCTAACATATCTTAAGTCTACGATGTATTAAATTTAACACTCATAAGGAAGTACATACCATACCCATCACATGTACTCAATCGAGCGGTGGTACCATTAGAAAATGAACCCTTCTATGAAGAGAAGATGGTGAAGATCGTAGATTGTAGAGAACATGTTCTATGACATAAGACAATACACCTCATCAAAATTTTGTTGAGAAAACCTAAGTTTGAAGAAGAAACATGGGAACCATAGGAAGTGATGAGACAAAGATGCCCTCATCTATTTTAGTTTGGGAAAAGAAAATTTCGAGGCAGAAATTTTATAAGGGGGGAGGTTGTGACAGCCCAAACTGTTATGAATAAAATTCAACTTTATTTAATTAAATTTATTATGGATATAGAAATCACATGAAAAAAAATTTGTTTTATTATATCCAATTAGATTTAAATTATCATCAAGTACCCTTACCATTCATGTTATAGTCATTTAATAGTGATCACATGACTAGTATAAATATAGGGGTTTAAAAAACATTTTGACATAGACAAAGGAAATGATGGACTCAACCAATATGATCATACCCCATGAAGCCCATTTATCGGAGCTTTCGAGGGAGACAACATTTTTTTATTTTTCCTAGATCAATACCAAGCTGATATCAAACAACTTTAGTATGAGTGAAACTGTTTAATGGAGAAGTTCAAGCTCATCGAGATCACGACCAAAACCATGTTCACCGAACTGCCCCATGAAAGCCCCACCATTGCACACTATACTCTAAGTTCATATGCTGGTGTAATAAATGGATATGTAATAATATTATAACATTATAATTATGTGAATTATTATTGTATATAATAATGAATATACTTTCATTCTATGATTGTTACTTTGACAATGATATTTAAATCACAAATAGTAATTTTGGTTAATATTTAAATTTAATTAAGAAATCTGTTTTGATGGATTATTGGATTTTTGAAATAAATATTATTTTAAGAAAATATTATTATTAAATTTCTTTTATAAAATATAAATGACTGAATAATATTTATAAACTCAATTGTAATTTTTATATGGATTGAAAATTATTTTTATCAAAACCCGTCAATTTTCAATAAATGCAATTTTTTATTATAAAAGTGTAAATTAACATATATAGAAAATTATTTAGATAAAATGAATATTTTATTTGGAATCAGGATGTCTAAATTATCCAATGATGACTTTTTCATAAT
The DNA here is from genome assembly GCA_963277665.1 of Viscum album. Lineage (NCBI taxonomy): Eukaryota > Viridiplantae > Streptophyta > Magnoliopsida > Santalales > Viscaceae > Viscum > Viscum album. Next base: position 1,155,712,670 of record OY728135.1, read on the forward strand.
TTTTTGAGACAGCCGAATTTTTGTGTAAAAATTAAATACTGTATAAATAAATAATGTGTTTTATGACATCATAATGACCCAATAGTGATATAATAAAATAGTATAATAGGTATCTTCTAGAAATATATGTTTTAATCTAAAATAATATAATTTTAGGTTTATTTCATTTATTTTATAAAGCCTTAGTGAAACCTCCAAGACATATAAAATATTTTAAGATTTTAAAATCATTTCCCTGAAAGTGTGACTCACCTCCACATAAAAAAGGGAAACATTTTAATATCTTCAGCCTGTAAAATTTTCAAATAATGTATAAAAAATACCATTTCTAAAAACCATGGGGAAAAACAATGATATGGTTTGTGGTTTAGAATATTTTAAAGTGTAGTGTCCAAAACCAAAATAATAAAGAATTCCCCCACCTTTCTAATATAAACCCACCCTTTCCCCATTACTCCTCACTCAAGATCTTTGAAGCTATACTAAACTATACCTCATACTACCTAAAGTCCTACAAAGGCACCCCTATTCTCCTAAGAAGCCTCTCCCAATCCTTTGGGATCACACATCCATGTAAGGGATAATCCACCCTCCTTCTTTATCAAGCATTCCCTTTATGTTTTGTCTTTTGATTTACTTTTTACCATTTTTGGTATTTGTTTTGAAAGGAATACATTACTATAAATTTGATATATAAATTATGAGTTCCCCTTACACTCTCATTTATTTCTCCTACAATCCATTATGTACACCCATTACTATGCCAAAATTCTGTAAGGGATCCTCACATTTCTCTCTTCCTTTCAATTCAAGAACCTTGTTTGAAATTAGTCATTTTAATTTCAATTGGTTATATTTTAGTCCTTTTATAATCAATTGAATACATTCCATTTGATGTTATTTCAATGATTGATGATTTATTCTTCCCCCATTTATACCCTTACCTACGTTGTTACTATGCTGAAATTCAATAAAAGATTTATATCTTCTCAATTACATTTTAAGCACTTAATTTATATTATTCATATTAAATTCCATCTCATATATTTGGATATTATGTTCAATGATCCCATCACTATCCATTTCATGTTAAAATTATGATAGACCAATTTCTCTTTCATCAAACAATTTTTTCAATTTCCATATGACGTTGTTATGCTGCTGAAATTGCACCATGATTTTCCATGCCAAGATCATCATGTAGTAAATACCATACCCATTACTCTATCAATGTTATTCAACTTTATGCACATATAGTTATTTGTTCCGGACATACATGTATGTATTAAACATTATTTTATCATTGAATAATGATTATTTTCAATGAATCCATGTTATATGATCTGTGTGGAACACTTAAGTATGAGATTGAAATGACTATGAAGGGTAAGCTCTGATAGCGCTCCAATGCATTGGGTACTGTTTAGTATCAATATACATACTTTCAGGAAATGAGTTTACCAGATTCCTTTATATGACTTTTTTCCACCATGTTGGGATAGGGGTTTACCTGATTCCTTTATGTCAATGATACAATTCTTTAAGTTGTTGCCACATTTCCATATTATGAGAATCATGCTATATCATGTCTTTATGTTTGTTTTTCTTTTATTCTCCATTGATATTCATATTGAGTAACATGTATTGTATTCTTCATTTTATTCCTTGTTTAATCCCTTACCATGATTTATAGATCACGCTTTTCTTATGTATTCCCTCAGGTTATCCCATGCAATGCTATGTATAATGGAATGTTGTGATCATGTATAAGAATTTTTCAATAAAGACGTGTATTTCATGTTTTATGCTGTTTTATAATGTTACTAATCCACAAAGAAATTATAAATCTCAATATTATGGGTTTTTATTAAGTGAAATTTTATGTAATAAATTATCATTAAATGTGTAATAAAGACCAAGGTCATTATAGTATATAATGAAACATGTTCATGATTATCTAAGAACCTCCAAAAGGTCCTAAACGAAAATAAAAAATGATTTATCTAATGATTCATCCACATTATATATATATATAAACAATTTATGGAAGAATTTAATATTATGGAAACATAATAAAACCATTTTATTCCACTTTTGGAGTTTCTCTTACATTATAAATGAAGTTTCGTTACGAACCAACCATGGAAATCATGTGAAGCACACACTTGAAATAATGAAAATAAGAAAATATTCTTGATAAATTGGTCTAATGATTTTAGAAAATGAAAACATAATGTGTTATAAAAATTAATATATTTATTTAAAATATTAATAAAAATAATTTAATCATTATACTGGATGTTTAAATAAGCTGAATTAAGATGAACCCGTTGTAAGGGAATTCTTATCCCAAATCCAATTCTTTGGGTTAACCTTATAAATTATTCATTACATGGTATTAATATTTTTTTGATTAATTTTTGTTTATATTATGTTTTGTATAAATATTCCTTTCATTCTATTAATTTCCCCCATCAATTATATGATATTTTTAAAGGAATTTCCTTCAAAAATCCTCTTTTAAAAATATTTTTTATGAAACTTGAAAGCATTGTTTTATAAATTAATTCATGTTTTATGACTATGTTTTGGTTCTTGGGAATTGTTTATAAATATCGTTGGGACCTATTTCTTCCTCCAATTCATTGGTTATGTGTTGTTTGGAGGTCGTTCATATGGTTACAGCAAGTGTAACTGTGAAGTTTTACACCATATGGTATCCATGAGGCTTACATTGAATGGTAGTCGTGAGGGATATAAATCATAGAGTAGCTACAGGGGTTAAAATATATGTAAGTAATACCCCCAAGATACCCTTATGTTTTTATATATGTTCTCTAATGTTTCATGTAAATATCATGTTTCCCAAAGTAAGTAATGATGGGTGAGAAGTATGACTTTTGGAAATAATTTCATATCATTATAAGTATTCACAGACTAATGGTTTATTTCTTTATTTTTATATCCCTTACCAGGATTTTTATTATCATACCATATTTTTAAATAAATTTTCATGGGCTATAAGGATGTGAAAGAGAAGTAAGGAAGTCAAGTTAAATTTTATGATGATTTTTCAATGAAATCATGTTATTATTTTGTGTTAAAAAATTATGTTTTGAACAAAATGGATATTGATTTAATGGTACCCACTTATGATTTTTGTGGTATGATATGTGTTAGTTATTTTCTAACATTCAAAAACTTTAAACTAAAAAGATAATTATTATATTAAAGAAGTAATATCTAGTTTAAATCTATATATTCTGTAATGTTTTAGTTCGGGTCTTTATAGTTAGTATTTAAGCACAATTTAGATAACTTTATGAGTCATTATAATGTTAAAATAATACCATAAATTGGTTTTAACTTATTTTAATGTTGAAATGGTATAGAATTTAAATAATATAATGTTTCTTTATCAATTATATGTATATTAAGAATTGGTTTCCATACAATAAATAGGGAATCTAAAGTTGGAAAGAACCAAGAGGCTGATATCTTTCTGAATCCGCAACCAAGAATGATGGGAAGTGGAACTAAGCTATTTATGATTGTAATGACTTATCTGGTGAAGGAAATAAATTATAGTAGCATACATGCAAGAGAACAACCCTAGCTATTAAAAAAACATGATGATAGTGAAACATTTTATGAGGCAACACACTCCTGATTTCAGTGGATCTTCTGCCCAGTAGAATATGAAGGATGGATTAAATACCTTGAATATATATTCTATGTTTTGGGATATTCATATAATCAAATGGTTAGTCTTTAATTTTATAGTTTTTAAGGTGATGTTTATTAGTGGTGGTCAATGTTCAAGAATATCCAGGATAGAGAGAAGATTGAATCCTTAGAGTGGGATGAATTTAAATATATTTTCCATCACAAATATATTCCTATTGTGGTTTGAGATTGGATAGTGAAGATATTATTATAAATGATGAAAAATTATGCTGATTTGGTGGCCATGTATGAATAAAAATTCAACTGAATGGAATGGTATGTTCAAAGTCTTTTTTGGGATCCTGATAGAAAAATCCATTGCTTTTACCCAGGATTAAAACCAAGATAACAAAGGTCCTTGGCCTCCCGATAATTCAAATGTTATTATAAACTTGTATGATGTGATGAGAGGGTAAAAGTTTAGTTTTTTGATGATTAATTATAATTTGAAAAAAAATAGAAGAACATTTCTAGATGGAAAGTGATGGGTAAGAATTAATCAAGGAAATATGGTGGTAATAATGTCCAGTTTTCAGTTTGTGAAAAGTGTGGTGAGAAATCCTCGGGTAATGTCTTACCAAAACTAGGAAGTGTTTTTGATGTGGTAAGTTTGGACATATTTCCCGATATTGTAATGAAAATTACATTAATATAACTATGATAATAAAATTGTAATTTGTTTCAAATGTGGTCATATGGGTCATTATTCATACCCAAAAAAAGATCGGAGTGATGTAAATTATCCAGACTACAAGAAGAAATCGGTAGTGAGATACTTTGAAACTACGTTAACAAATTTTGGGCCATCCAATGAAGTGGTATCAGATAATTTTTTTGGTTACTCACATTTTTATAATGTCTTGTTTGATACATGGTTCACACATTTATTTATTTCAGAAAACGTTTCTGGTAAATTGGAAATATCAGCTAAACAAATGAGATTGGAACTTATTGTTAAAACACTAGGGGAAAATTTTACAACAAAAATTCATTTTAATAATATTATTATTGTTATATATGGAAAACAATTACTTGTAAACCTTTTTGTTTTCCCTTATTAGATTTTTACGTCATTATAAGAATGTATTAGCATTCTGTTTATCATTCTATGATTAATTGTAGAGATAAAGAATTTGTTTTTCAGAAAGAGTTTCAGTTTTTATAAAAATAAAGAAACCATACAATTTATAACATATTAGGAATCTAATAAACTATTGAAAGATGGAAATTAAATTTATCTTTCTCATATTGTTGAAAACAATTGAATAGTTCAGATTAATGATGTGCTAGTAGTAAATGAATACTTGGATGTTTTTTCTGATGAGTTACCTTGTGTTATACCTAATCGGTAAGTTTAATTCACAATTGACTAAGTTCCTGATGTTAATCCAATTTCAAAGCACCCATATCAATTGTCTCAAATGGAACTTCTAAAATTGAAAAATTTAGGGTAGGAGTTTCTTGATAAAGGCTTCATTCATCCTTGCACTTCACCATGGGGAGATCCTGTTTTGTTCATTTAGAAGGAAGATGGTTTCATGATTATTTTCATTGATTATAGAGCTTTGAATAATATTAACATTAATAATAAGTATCCCTTGCCTCACATCAATAATATGTTTGATCATAACCATGGATCTCTATATTTTTCAAAGATTGACTTGAGATCCGGGTACCATTAGATGAAGGTGAAAGAGGATTACATTAAAAAATAGATTCTGAAATAGATATGGCCATTATGAATTTATAGTTATGAAATTTGGGTTAACTAATTCACATATTGTATTCATGTACCTTATGAATATAATATTTCATGAGTTCATGGATTCATTTTTGGTTGTTTTTATTGATGAAATTGTGGTATATTCTATAAGTAAAGTGGAACATGAAAAATATATAAGGGTTGTTTTCCAAACCTTAAAAGAAAACAAATGTATGGAAAATTTAATAAGTGTGATTTTTTGTAAAAAAAATCTTTCCATGGTCACATTTTTTATAAATATTTCATAATAGTTGATCCTGCTAAAATGATAGTTGTTGGTGATAGATCAAGACCCACAAATATAACTGAGATTCGTAGTTTTATTGGATTGGAAGGCTATTACTAGAGGTCTATTGAAAACATTTCATGTTTATCTAGTAAACTGACTAAGTTAACTCAAAAATGAGTTAAATTCATCTGGAAAAAATAATGTGATGATTTTTTTTATGAATTGAAAAAAAGATTGGTGAATGCTCTAGTTTTGAACCTACCTTCCAGAAATGGTGAGTTTGTCATCTATAGTGATGCTTTATTAAAGGGATATGGGTTTTTCATGATGCATAATGATCATTTAATTGATTATTCTTTAAAAAAACTAAAAAATCACAAGTTAAATTATCCCATTCGTGATTTGGAATTAACAGTTGTGCTTTCTGATTTAAAAATTTAGACGTATCATTAATTCATAGCCAAATGTGATATATATACTGACCACAAAAGCCTAAAGTATATATTCACCCAAAAGTAATTAAACATTAGGCATAGAATATGGATTTAATTGATAAATTATTATAATTTCACGATCAATTATCATCCTAGAAAAGAAAACAAAGTGGCATATTTCTTGATCCAAAAACAACATGCATCATTAACTATGTCACCTTTTGAACATGAACCCTTGAAAGATGGTTTGATGAATTTTGTCTTGGAAGTTGTTGGTTAAGTAAATTACTCTATTTTGTTTCAGGTCTTAGTGTAGTCAACGTTTTCAGACTAAATTAAGCAGGCGTAGATGGAATATGGAGAGTTACAGGAAACAGTGGAATTTGTTAAAATTGGTAAGTTTCCATAATTTACCATTGATAAATATTGTGTTCTAAGATTTGGAAATAGATCATACTTTCCTTGTGATTCTAAAATTAAGAAACAATTATTGTGTGAAGCTCATAGTTCTCTGTTTTCAGTTCATCCTGGATACACAAAGATGTACAGAGACCTTTGAAATTATTACTAGTGGGATGGAATGAAAAGATAAATTTTAGATTTTATCGTGAAATGTTTGAAAAGTCAATAATTTAAAAGTAGAATGCAAGTTACCGAAGGGGATTCTCCAGCCATTACTAGTGCTAGAGTGTAAATGGGAAAATATATCCATGCACTTTTTTGTGGTAATACCAAATAATTCTTTAGGTAACATTGAAATATGTGTCATTTTTTTCGACTAAATAAATCTTTTCATTTACATCATATTCGAGATATTATGTATTTGGATCATCTTTATTGACTATACCTCAAATATATTGTTAGGTTTCATGGATTTCCTCTTTAAATTGTATCTAACTTTGACCCCAAGTTCACTTATAACTTTTTTAAAGGCCTTTAGAAGTTATTGGGGATAGAATTAAATTTATTATATCTCTTCATCTTTAGTTAGATGAACAGTTAGAATGGAAGATTCAGACTTTGGAGTATATTCTTCGATCTTGTTCAATGGATTACTAGGAAATATGGGATCAAAATATATTTGTAGTTGAAATTTCTTATAATAACCATTTTCATTCTAGTATACAGATGGCACCTTTTGAAGTATTATATGGGAAAGCGATGTTGAACTCCATCTTTTTGGGACGAATTTAGGGAAAGGAAGTTGATGAGACGAAAATTATTAGAGGAAGTGGTTGAGAAAGTGAAGATGATCCAGAAATACATGAGGAAACCTTAAAGAAGTCAAAAACGTTATATAGATAACTGGAGGAAAAAAGTTCCTTTGAGGTAGGTGATTGTGTTTTTCTTATAATATAATCAAGGAAAAGAGTGATTTATTTTGGTTAAAAAATTAAAGATGAGTCTATAGTTGATTAGATCTTATAAAATCCTGGGGAAAGTTAGACTGGTTTCCTACTATGTATATTTTCCTTAGAGGTTATCAAAAGTACACAATGTTTTTCTTATTCTGATGTTGATAAAGATTGATCTAGATTCTTCTCATGTTTTGAGCCTAGAATCGGTTCAGATGGAAGAGAACCTTTCTTATGAAGAGAAACCTATTTAGATTCTTTATCAAAGAGAACAAGTATTGTGCAATAAGGTAATCTACAAAGTGATGGTTTTGTGAATAAACCACATGGTTGAAGTAGAAACATGGTATTCTGAAAATGCTATGTGGGAAAGGTACCCTCCCTTGTTTAATAGGTAAATAAAATTGCGAGGACACAATTTTTAGAAGGTGGGGAGAATGTAACACCCGATGGTTTTAAAAATAAATTGGAATACATGAAACACAATGTCTATACAAAATGTAACTTTTTTAAGTATATAGTTATAATCTAGCCATTAAATATAATTTTTCTACTTCTATTATTTGAATTTCAAAAAATAGACACACACTTTAATGATCAGTAAGTTTCTTGGAGTCTAATAGGAAAAACATAATTTTTGATGAATTTTAACCTACCCTTATGAATATTAATGTCACCCATATGAATATTAATAATTCCAGATGAATATTAACATCACCAATGAATGTATTTCTAATAATTTATGATACCTTGATTAATTTTTCAATGTGTTTTAAAATTTTTTATAGTCTTAAAATTGTTCTTTTTAGAATAAATTATAATTTTATTTAAAAATTAATTATATCATATTTAGAACATTATTTTTTTAAAATGGAATTTATTTTTGAGTTATACACATCAATAAAATTTATAGGGTGATTTTTTCGGATTTTTGTGAAATACTTGAATTTTTAGTGAATAGTCAAATTCAATAATATAAGAAAAAGACTAAATAAATGATTTTATGTGTTATTATTGAGTCATGGATGATGTAAATGGACATTGTTTAAAACATATATTAACTTATTACTATATTGGGTCACATTAATCATGATTATTCATAGTCTTCAGAAAAAATATTAAACTAATGATTAAAATAATGGAAAGCCCTCCTTTCCACCACTATAAATACCACCCTCAACTCCCTCTTCCTCTCACACCTCTAAAAATTTGATCATTGTCTAAACAATGAAAAATACCATTACCAAGGATCTTCCACACATCCAAGACCTACTGGTCTCACTAAAAGTCCAAAACTGAAGGCCTTAACGAGGATATCAAGGAGAAGTAATCAAGAGTTAAAAATCCTCTTTATTCTTCTTGTGTTTTCTTTTCAATTATTTTCACTTCATATACTACATTCACCTCCCCTTATCCAAGAGTAATAATTGCTCCATTATTATATATATTATGTATTTTTATCATGTTTATGTAACAAAAAATAAAATTACTTTTGCTCATCCCCCTCATATTCTAAAAATAAAAAACACTGTCTGCGATGTGCCGATTTACCAAAATCGTGGATGATGTGTTTTCAATTTCCTCTACTTCATTCAAAGCTAGTTATAAAACCATTTTAACGGATGAAAAAGGTTTTAATGTCTATTATATGACCTATCTTATGCTCTATAATTAACTTATACCCATAATATTAAAGGTATATGATAAAACAAGTTCATGATTATCGACGAACCGCAAAAATGATCTAAAAGAAAATCACAAATGATTTATATAATGATCAATCCTCATTAAGAATAACCAAAAACATTTATGGTGTATTTTAATATTATGAAAACATATTTACACCATTGAATTTCACTTCTATATTTTCTCTTCAATTCACCAAGGAAATTCTATACAAACCAACCATGGAAAACATATGAAGAACACACCCCAAACAATGGAAACAACAAGATTTTATTTATAAATGGGTCAAATGATGTTATAAAATCATCATATAAGGTGTTATAAACATGAATATGTGTCTGTAAAATATTAATAACATTATTTTAATCATTATATAATATTTTTAAACAATTTGAAATAATACAATCCTAAGGTAAAGTAATTCTTAACCCAATTCCAATTCTTTGGGTTAACCTTGTACATTATTCATTACATAGTATTATGATTATTTGTGTAATGATTTTTGTTTAATATTATGTTGTGTATACATATAACTTTAATTATATTAATTTCTCACAATAATTTTATGATATTTTTTAAATTAATTTCCTTCAGCAATCCTCATTTAAAAATCTATTTTATGAAATTCCAAAGGAATGTTTTTATCAAAAAAATTCATGTTTTATGATTATGTTCTGGTTATTGGGAATTTTATATGATAAAGGGTGGGTCTTATACCTCCCTCTAATTAATTAGGTATGTGTATGTTGGAGTTCAACTGTATGGTTACATCAAAGTATAACTGGGATGGATACACCAAAAGGCAACTGTGAGGGTTACATTCTAGGGTATCTGTTAGAGTTACAAATCCTAACATAGCTGTGAGGGTGACAATATATGTAAGTAATTTCCCAAGATACCATTATGGTTTTATATATGTTATTTCTTTTTTATATATAAATATCCAGTTTCACAATGTAATTATATATGGGTGATAAACATGTTTTTTTTAAATGATTTCATATGTTTATAAGTATTCTTGGACTAATGGTTTCATTCCTTATGTTTATATCCCTTAATAGGATTTTTATACCCATACAATGTCTTTAAATGTTTCTCATAGGTTATAAGGATGTGTAAGAGAATAAAAGATGTCATGTTAAATGTTATGAATATTTTTCAAAGAAATCATGTTATTGTTTTGTGATAAAAAAAATTATGAAATAGAAGAAATGTATATTGTTTTCATTTTACCCACTTTGTATTCTTCTGAGTTGATATGTATGAGTTATGCCATAAAATTCTAAAACTATGAACTTATAATATCATTGGTAATGTAAAGAATTGATATTATGTAATGTTTAAGGTTCGGTCCTTTTAAAAAGGATTACATCGATATATTTTCCCACTTTTATATTTGGATGTCATTATGGGTATGAATTAACATACAATTTTGATGAAAAGATAGATTTAAGTGATAAAGAAGTAATTAAATTATAATTACATTTTGTAGATAATAATGAACCCATACCTATGATAAAATATCAAGAAGCCGAGAAACAACTAAAATATATAAGAAATATGTTATCTTTCACATATTTTCAAGAATAAGGGGATTGAATGTATTAATGATGTGGTGATATTAAAAGAATACATTTTTATGGATGAGTTTCTTGGTGTTATACCAGCCTGTGAAGTTGAATTTTCTACTGAATTATTTACGAATGCTAAGCCAATTTCAATATCCCCCTATCGAAAAGATCAATCAGAATATCTATAATTGAAAAGTTTATTACAAGGGTCTCTTGATAGTGGTTTAATTTAACATAAAATTTCACCATAGGGTTCTCCAATCTTATTTTTTAAAAATAAAATGGTTCTATAAAGCTTTACATAGATTATAGATCTTTGAATAACATCACCATTAATGAAAAGTATCATTTCCCTTATATCAATGATTTGTTTAACCATCTCTAGGGAACTCATTATTTTTAAAAGGTTGATCTATGGTCTAGGTAATATTATTTATAGGTGAAGGATTGTGAAATTATAAAAACAGTATTTCGAAATATATATACACATTATGTGTTTTTGGTTATTCTCTTTGGGTTACAAAATTCCCAAACTATATGTAATGATCCTATAAATAGATTGTTATATAAATATTTGGAATATTTGGTAGTTATTTTTATTTATAATATATTGATTTATTAAAAAAATTAATGAGGATTAGTAAAAATATATAAGGATATTTTATCCAAAACTAAAAAAACAATTATATGAAAAATTCAGAAAATGTTATTGTTTTGATAAAAAAAATTCAGTTATTGGAAATATCATATATAATAATATAATAATAGTTGATTCGACCAATACTAAAGTACTTGATTGATGGATAAGACATATAAATGTTATTAATATTCATATTTTCCTAGGGTTATTAATATATTACCAATAGTTTATTGAAAACATTGTATATTTATCTATCCAACTCACTAAGGAAATAAAAAAGGAGTTAAATTCATCTAGTGAAAATAATTTGATAAATATTTTTTGGATCTAAAAATTATATTGGAAAATTATATGGTTTTGGACCCACCCCCTATAACTTCTGAATTTGATATATATATATATATATATATATATATATATTATTCTTTAAAAGTACTTGGTTGAATCCTGAAGCATAACTATTAAGAAATTTTTTATTCTCCATGTAAACGAAAACCTTATTAGTTTAATTACCCTAAAAATGATCTATAATTATCTATTTTGGTTTTTTCTTTAAAAATTTAGTGAAATGGTTTATATATATCCAAGTGTGCTATATATACTAATCATAAAATTTTTATGTATATATTCACTCATAAAGAGTTGAACATGAGATAGATGATATGAAATTAATTGATATAGAAATATGAATACACAATTATTTATCATATTTTAAAAGGAAACAAAATGGTTGATTATATTATTCATAAAAATAATTCTTCATTAATAATGTTACATTTAGAACCTAACCATTTGGTTGATTATTTAATGAATTTTGGCCAAGAGGTTGTGAATTCATGAACCTCCTCTATTTTTTAGGTGTTAATACAATCTTATTTGTCTGAAAGTATTATGTAATCTCATAATGAAGATCATCAGATACAGGAAATGGTATAATTTGTTAAGAAGGCTAAGATTCTTGAATTTAACATTGTTACATATTGTGTTTTGATATTTGGGTAGTGATTATGGGTTCCTTGTTATCCTAGTTGAAGATATAATTGTTGATTGAATGTCATAGTTCCTCATTTTCCATTTATCCTAGAAATACTAGAAGTAAATAGAACTTTAGAAGTATTAATGATAGAAATGAAACTAATAGAGATATTTTTTTTCTTTACCATGAAATGCTTGACTTGTAGATATGTTAAAGAAGAATAAAACATACCAAATGGGAAACTTCTTATATTTTAATTTCCATAGTCTAAATGGGAAAATATAACAATGGATTTCATGTTTGGATTAACTAAACTACCCGAAGTACTAATGCGATTTAGGTTATTATTTATGGATTAATGAAATATATGAATTTCTTTCACATAAGATATAATATATAATTAGATCATCATTATTGACTATATCGTAAGGATAAATTAAGGATACATCGAGTTCCTCTGTCCATTATATTTTATTTGGTTCCAAGGTTCACTTCAAATTTTTAAAAAGGAATTCAGAATTCATTGGGTACAGAATTAAATTTTAGAAGAGACTTTCACCCTCAATATGATGGTAAATCAAAGTAAAAAAATTTAGTCCTTGGGAGATATGTTTCATGATTTTTCAATGGATTACTAGGGAATTTGGGATCAATATATTTCATTAGTTTAGTTTTCTTATTAAAATTTTATCCATTCTAGTATATAGATGGAATCCTTTGAGGAATTAAATAGAATGCAATGTGGGACTCTATATTTTTTAAATGTATTAGGTGAAATGAAGTTTACATGACCAGTATTTGTACTGTCAATTTTTGATAAGGTGAATTTAATTAAATTTAAAATTAGGATATCTGAGAGCTAGGAGAAAAGTTATGTAGATAATCATAGAAAAGATTACTCTTTCGAGGTAGGTGATCACTTTTTTCTAAAAGTATATCCATTAAAAAATGTGATATGATTTTAAAAAAGAGGAAGATAAGTACATGGTTCATTATACCATATGAAATAACTAATAAATATGGATCATTTTATTACTATTTGGTCCTTCTTAGGAGTTTATCCCAGGTACACAATGTTTTTCATGTTTTGAGGTTAAGAAGGTATGTTCTATTCTCATGTCATGTTTTGATACTTGAGGTAGATTAATTGGAAGACAACCTTTCATTGGGGTAATATCATATTCATATTCATTACTATATAGAGAAGGTATTGTGGAATAAGGAAACTCACCATGTTAATTTTTTTGTGGAAAACCATATGGTTGAAAAAGAAACATGGGAGTTTGAAAATTATTCAATGGAAATGTATCCCCCCTTGTTTAATAAGTGAATATTATTATGAGGATGCAATTTCAAAAAGTGTGGAAGAATGTAACAACCATTTTAAAGACAAAATAAATTATTCTCATATTTGTTAGTACTCATGAGGTAGATATTTATATGTATTATAATTTTAAAAAATAACAAATAAAATTATTTTATTAATTATTTTAATTCTGTGGTTTTATTTAAAATTCAATTTGAAAATTAATGAATTTTATTTTCCAATTAATCAATTTAAAATTATTTTTGGATAAATATTTTATATTTGTTAGAAATATTCCATTTTTCAACGAATAATGAAAATAATGATTTTTATTGAAAATTGCATTTTATTATAAACTATTTATATACTAAAATTATATTTAAGATTAGTTTCGAAATTTAATTTATCCATTTGTAGTTAAAATGAACAAATTATGGGTTTTTAATGTATTTTATACATGATTTTAGTATAAATATTTTAATATTTAAAAAGAAATGCTTTTTAAAAACTATTTTTCTTTTTATTTTGTGGGGTTGTTTTTAAATAACATTCTCCAACTTCTATGTTTTGAATTTAGAAAAATGGATTCCATATCTTGAAAAGTTAAGTCTAGATTTGTTAAATATTTCCCTTTTATACTTTATCAAGATGACTAGTAACCTTTATAATTTTTTTCATCATGGTAATGTGTAAATCAGGTAATTAAAGATAAAAAATAAAATGATAAGGTCTATTAAATGATCATAAAATGGTCATCTATTTTATTTTATGGGTCTATTTAACCTATTATAATTCAATATTCACTTATACTAATGTTTTTAATTTTATGTAATTATAACCTTTATTATATTATATTTTAAAAAATCAATAATATCTCACTCTTATATTTTTTAAATATTATATTTTTGAATTATATATCACCAGAGGCTATGTTAGTTTATAAATATAATTTTTAAAAATAAATTATTTTTATTAATTAGGGTAATGTACTTTAAATATTTAATGAATAAATAATTACCATAAATTCTTACACAACATTGATGTGGTAAGTATTTTTTTAATAAAAAAATGAAATAATTTATGTTAAAATAATTAAATTCAATATAATTTTAATGAAATAATGTGATACATGAATTTTTTTAATAATTATAACATGTTAGGGATATGTTAATTTATTATATTCTAATTCCATTGATGTATTTATATTAAAAAAATCAAAATAAATGAAGAGTTCTAAAATTGAAATTATTGATATTTTATAAAAATAACATTTTATTAAATGATATAAAATTACTAAATATAAAATATTCATACATATAAATGGTTTAGTCTTATTAAATTCAACTATAGTCCATTTATGGTGCATTTTTCATTTTATTGTAACATTATTAACCTATAAATTATAGAGAACTTTAATATTGTGGTAATTATCAAAATGGTTAAATAATGGTTACAAGATAAATATAATGGTAAAAACACAGTCAAAACCAAAATAAGTTTTATCATATGCGGGTATTTTGATCCATATTAATCTTAAATTTTAAATAAATATTTTTTAAACATTTTTAATTGAAAATTAATAAAAATTAGTTTAATATTTGGAGAAATTACATGAATTTTTCTCCCCTCTCTTATACAATGAAATATCTTCTTCCCTTTACAAAACACTTAAAAACCCATTTTCTATTTCATCTATTCATACAATGGATACCAAGAAAGAATTGATTTATTTAAAAAGAAACATGTTTTATGTGGCTTAATAAATAATTCATGAACTATTATTGTAGAATTTAATGACATTTTAGGAAAGGTCAACTCCCCCTCCTCAATCAGAGATTTAAGGGATTGTGTTGGAAATAATAGTGTTCATGAATTATCCTAGTGGGTTCCAAATACACTTGGTATAAGAAATATATTAATAAAATGGTGTCTATAAAATTCTATATTTTTTTCAATGATGCTTCCATGGATGTTTGGGCCTACATTTACTATACTACTCTCACTAAATTTAATTCCAATCATCACCCAATTTTGAGAAATATTTTCACAAGAGAGGATAAAATTATCATTTCATTCAGGATTAATAATACTTCGAGCTTGTGTCTTTATTGTAAAAAATTTATCCAACACACTGAGAATTCTCTCAATCATACATATGATGAATTGAATTATTTCATAAATCTTAAATTTATTATAATAATGGTGAATGTTTTGTGTAGATATTTATTTAACCACATTTATTAAAACATTTCTCCTCTAGATTGTTTTCTTCACACCATCCATGAAAATAACATCGAGTTCTAATTTTTAATAGTTATTGAGCTGGAGAATGTGATCAATCAAGATCTAAAAACAATTTTAAATACCAAAAATTTTATAAAAAGGAAATACATTAATGTAAAATAGATAATGTATGGTGTCAGGAATACCAATTTTTTCGATGCTTATTAAAAGTATAGGAAAAGAAATATAGCCTTGGATATTCCTAATGATAGTTAGAAGTTTCTTAAGAATAGGGAGGATTTGGATAATCATGTTGTCTCTTCTTATAAGAACCAACTTTATGGTCCCTACACTAGAATTAAAATAATATAATACATCACTCATAAGATTTTAAGTCATGAGGATAACTCGAGTCTTACAACAATTCCCCTTTATTGGGGTTAGAGAAGTTTTTTTTTGGATAAATATTGTAAGCTCACCAAGACCGAATCAATTCATAAACTCTTTCATTCATACCGTTTAATATATTGTAAATAGTTATGTTTATAGAGTTTTCAATCATTTTTTAAAAAAAAAATCAGTCGACAAAGTGAATCAATTCCCAATTTCTTTCCATTATTTCTAAAGGGTATAATTTGAATGAGATTTATCATTTCAGGAAAATCGATCTTGTTAACACTATATTTATAATTTTTTGTAAAATACTTGATAAAAGGTTGTCCAACGTTGCCAATGAAAATGTGTCATCAAATAAGACTAGTTTCATTAAAGGAAGAGCTATACAAGATTTCATATCAATGCATATGAATGTGTTAATCCTCTAAATAAATCTACCACATGACGTTAAATTACAATCAAGAGTGATCTTAAATAAAATTTTAATATGTTGGATATGTGATTCATTTTCATGGTTTTAAATAGTTTTGGATTTGATTATGTGTTCAAAAAATGTGTCAAAATCTATTTTAGTTTAGGCCAAATTTTTGTGCACATCAATGGCTATATTGAGGGATACATTACATTCTTTATTGGTGTGAAATAAAGAAACCATTTCTTTGAGATTATTTTCTCTATTTTTTGATGATTACATAATCAGTTTTCTTATCAAAAATGTTGATACAAATAAACTTAGACCCATTAGATCTTCCACGTGCCTTGTTGATCCAACTAATTTACTTTATGAGTATGATATTACCTTTTTTACATAATGTGATAAAAAGTATGAAGAACATAAAACTGCTCTCATTCACTATGAAAATTTTCTTAGGGTAGGGGCTTAGTGGAAAAAGAAAACCTCATTATACATTGGTAAAAATATTCATGCAACTAAAAAAGGGGACATCATTAATTAGTTTAGAATTATAAAATGTTTGGTTCTTTTATATTATCTTTTTATCCTTTTGTTTTCAAGAAAAATATATTTTAGTAATGTTTTTCATATTCTGAACTAGATTAAAAACTAGATAGCTTCTTATAAAGGTAAAAAAATTCGATGAAAATTATTATTAACCTTGTGAAATATTTTATTGTTTCAAAATTTGTTTCTTAATTTGTGGTTTATAATTGGTCTTCTTCACTTATTAATAATATAAAAACTCATATTAAAAACTTTTATTGAGTGGAATCAACCTTTAGTGGATACTTTATACTATCCAGTGGAAACAATGTTTCTGACCAATTGATTATATTGGTCTTAGTGTCAAAAGTCTCTTAAAATTAAATCTTTTTTTACAGGATAATTTCATGTGGAGGATCATAAATGGGAATCATGAGGGACCTTCCATTTGATGGATAAAATTATAGATCAGGATCAAAGACGTGAATTTAAATTATGTAGACTCTTATATATGGAATGTACTTAAATATTATTTTTTAAAATCATTCCAATAGAATCACACAATATGATTAACATCAATTTCTATTTTAATTTTTAGTAAAACAACTGGATAGGTTTACCTCTACATAATATCTTAAATTATTTTAATCTATCACTTTAATAAATAATTCAAAAAAATATAAAATTGATAATTCCTTATACATGATCCTTATTGAAATAATAGAAATATTAATGAATTATGATTATATAAATTTTGATGAATTCCCTATTTGGGAACCTGCCTCCAGTAAAAGGATCTTATAACAATCCTAGTATTTCTAACATAAATATTACATCATTTTAAAGATAAATATCATAATTGCATTACAAAAATAGTATCCAAAGACTTAGTATATTGTAAAAATTAAAACCATATATCACTTATGTATAATAAAACATAAAAATTTGTTTAAAATATTATTTTTTATCCTCTTAGAGATCACTCTCTCCTTAGTACATATATTCACATGAGGATACACATTAAAGAAAAAGGGTGAGCTAACAACCCAGTAAGACAATGAATAAGTGGAATGAGACAATATAACATGGGTGAGAATAAACATCATCATCATAACATAATCATAGGTTCATCATAATAATCATTAGAGGAATAATTTTATGAATTCATATAATGTGGAAATTCATAAAAAATGAAACATCATGTCTTACTGGTCAAATTCCACATTTAGGTGTAAAAAAATCTAGTATCATGTTTACGCATAACATAAGTGCATAAAAATAACATAATAATTTTGATTAATTAAAGAATCATGTTCATTCATAATAAACATAATTTCATTAGATAAATGAAATTACCCAATTAAAGGGAGGGCTATATAATTCTGGTCCCACCCATCAAATCATAAAAGTTTCATAATAATTATTCCCCAAACAATATATAACAATATTAGTCATAAAAACCCCATGGAAAGGAAAAGGGTTTCATGAAAATTTCATAAATCATATATTCATGAATAAACTTTGGGATTCCCAAATTAGAATAGTTATAACATATATTCTATAATAATCATCACACTTGATTGAGGAAGAAAAAATCTCAAGAGGTGTCAAGATGTGAATTGGAAAGAAGGGTTCTTTAGGAATAATGTTACATTTGTCATAAAATGAAGTCAGAAACATGTAAATATTCAAAAATAAAAAGGTAAGAAAAAATAAATTTTATTTAAGGAACACTAAGGTAATTTCCACACATAAATTTATCATTAAATAGGTATAACCCAATGAAAGGGATTTGGGTTCAAGGATCCACTTTCTTTATTTCTGAATACATTCTTAACTTCTAAATAATATCATAGATAATAAACTTTTATAAATTAATCACATCATTTAGAACCTATTCTACTTGTATTTGATTTATTATAATTCTATTCATTTTTTATGGTAATTTTGATTAGTTATAAAGTCTAATTTTTTCGTTTTGATAGTGTTTGCTTCACAATTTATAGTTGGTTCCCTTGAGTATAATTATGAGATTTATTTTAAAATGGGAATAAATTCTCCAAAAAAGAAATTATTTAGAATTAATGAAATTCAAAAATTATAAATATTCTTATATATCATTTGACTATATGGTTTGAGGTTGATTCATTATATAAAATGTTGATGAAATTGTTTTGATTTATTATGGCAGTTTTTACAACCATAAAAACATGTGAAATTTTATTTAATATTATATTTATATATTAGTTTTAGGACATTATATGCCCTATAATATGTATATTAAAATTTTATTTGAACATAATAATGGTTTTATTACCATCCATGAAGGTAGTAGTGGAAAAAAGGATACTCATCATCCATAAAGGTGGTGAATTGACACGTCGAGGAAGATGTTTTCATTTTTAGAATAAAAGGAGGAGAGAAGAGTTTTGAGGAAGGAAATTTCATTAAGAAAATAAAATTAAACTATATTTAAGATAACGGATTTAACATTACACTTTGGATAGAGGATGTAAAGAAAGGATAAGAAAAGTAAAACAAATTGAAAGAGAGGGATTGACGATTTTACTTCTTGAATGTTTACCCCTTGAGAACTTCATTAAGGAACATGGGTTTGGTAGTTTGTTGAGACCAGAAAATTTTTAATGTAATTGGGAAGAATTTATAGTTTCTAAAAGTTATATACGGTTTTATGAGAATAAGCGGTGAGGGGTGATATTTATAGGGGAGGAGAGAGGTGTTTTTATTATCTTGTTCATTATTTTATTATTTTCATCAAGAATATAAATAGTGTTGATTCCTGTGACTAAGTATTGTAACTACTGAATGTTAGTTCCATGTAATGGTTGATTACATCATTTATGACTCAAAAATTCATTTATTTGGCTTTAAATATTAAATATCATAAATTACAGAATTTTACAATTCATTAAAAATTCGACTATTTTAGAAAAATTCAAAAAATTCACCCGAACCATTTTTATATGAGTATAATTAAAAAAATTATTTCATTTTATGAAAATAAACTTCTATATATAAGAAAATTAGTTTTTAATTAAAATTATGATTTATGCAAAAACCCGATTTTAATATTATAACTGATTTTATGACACATTGAAAAATTAATTAAGGTCTCATAAAATTATATTATGATTATAATATGACCAAATATTATTTTATGAATCTATTGTATGAATATATTTTTTCGATTAAATGATAATATTAAATATAAAATTTTAAATAATCATTTACATTTTCCAAAAAATATGAAAATTTAAATTATCACTTTTAAAACATTTATTTACTTATATCATTGTATAATTATATAATATTTTCATTTATAAGACTCTTAAATTTTATTTATAATTTAATAGGTGAGGTTACTATTCTATTGACTGGAGTACTATTCCAAATTGTAAAATTACTATTCCAATGGTCAGGTTACTATTCTTTGGGTATAAGTTCATTATTTTCTATAAATACAACTTATTTCATTATTTATTTATGTGAATTATGTTTTATTGGGTTCTATATGTGATGTATGTATTTTATAATACATAAAATAAGTATAATAAGGTAAATTCTATTTCTAAAATCATAGGTAGCTATATTCTTCCTGTTTTTTGAAATTTCTCCTTAGATACCTTTTTATACATACTAAAGTGAAAACATGTGAGGGTTATTCTCCTTCAATGCTTCCTCTAGTTCCCATTTCATCTATTCATTCTTATTGTTCTTCCACAAAATTTTTAAAAGATGATTCATCTTGTTACGTAATGCTTTTTCTCTATATTTTATAATCGTCACAATTTTATCTTTATATGAGAGGTAAATCTCTAGTTTTACCACCGTCGGATTCAGTACATGTGACAGTTCACGTATATAATTTTTCATGAGAGATACCTGGAATATATCATGAACTTGAGACATGTTTTGTGGATGTTCAAGATAATATGACACTGATCATATGCGACCAAGGATATCAAACATGCTAATGTACCTTGGTCTAATCTTATCTTTCTTTTCAAAACATATGACTCTATTCCATGGTGATATTTGAAGGAAATATTTGTCTCAAAATTTAACCTCTGAATCCCTTTAATGGTTGTTAGCATTAAAAAATTTCCTAATTTAATAAATTTCATCTGTTATAGCATGGATTGAACCTTCTCAGCCATCTCTTGTAGAATATCATGTCTGTGTAGCTTTAGTTGTCAAGCTTCATCATAATAGGCTGGATTTCTACATCTCTTTCTATACAGTTCTTCATATGGGGCCATCTAAATACTCTCGTGGAAGTTTTTTTTGTATGAGAAATAAAATATTGGGATATGATGATCCTAACCTCATTTAAATTACACTAAAAAGGATCCTATAATGTCCTCAAGTATCGGAATAGTTCTTTCACATTGGCCATCAATTTGTAGGTGATAGACTATGTCGCAATTAAATTCAGTACTAAATGAATGTTGAATAATTATACAAGATTTAGATACGTTCCTTGGATCATGATCACAGATGATCAAAAGTAAAAACACCAAACATCCTCACCACTTCCATCACATATAACATGGTAAGTTGTTCAAGTTAGAGATCTTCACGAATAGATATAAAGTGTCAATTCATGGTGTGTCAATCCACCACAGCCCATATAGGATTGTTTTCTTTGTATGTATTTGGGAGACCAATTATATTATATAGTGACATTATCCAATTTCAACATGGGTATAGGAACTGTTTTCATCTTCCCTTTTTACTTTTTTCGTTATGCTTTAACTTTTTGAAATACCAACCACCATTAGATATAATCCGCATACTCATAATTTATTTTTTCAAACCAGAAGTGTTCTAAAAGATCATGATACTTCTTGGTGCATCCCTGATGGATATATAAAGGTGAGATATGTGAATTATTTATATAATAATTCTATATCCTTGGTGATGAAGGCACAAACATCCTTAT
Source organism: Viscum album (assembly GCA_963277665.1). Taxonomy (NCBI): domain Eukaryota; kingdom Viridiplantae; phylum Streptophyta; class Magnoliopsida; order Santalales; family Viscaceae; genus Viscum; species Viscum album. The sequence goes on from OY728135.1 coordinate 1,155,734,877, forward strand.
TCCAAACTAAATTCCACCAACATCATTTATTTGGATCACATGTGGCTTTCCTTCCTTTACATCATTCACAATATTTTGTAACTCTAGGTCATACCTTTATGCCTCCATAATATTTTCTGGGATTGATGGTTGCGAAATCATCTGGGAAAGGTTGGATTTATTCTATTCCATTATTATTTCCAAATTCATCCTTTGTATATACATGAATATGGAGTCTTTAACAATTTTCATCCCAGATAGGGTAGTATGTTCATTTATACTTAGAGAATCATCAACCTTGTTCACCTTTCCTATATGGTACTGAATAGAGAAATGTAAATATTTGATTAGATCTAACCATATTGTTTTATTCATATTGTGTTCCATTTGTGTGAATATATATTTTACTCTCATGGGATTATTATATATGTCACACTAATTGCCATAGAGGTAGTGCAGTTTGATTTTCAATGAAATAATAATAGCCGTTATCTCCAGATCATGTGATGGGAAGTTATTCTCATAGATATTCATATGTATTGAGGAGTATACTAGTAATTTATTTTTCTACATGTGTAAACTACCCGAGAAATATTTTAATCAACACTATATATTACAAAACATTCTCTACTTTTTGGGAATGTGAGTACATGTGTAGTGATCATACTCTTATTTAGCTCCTTCAAACATTCCTTGAATTTTTTTCATCCAAAAAGGCATTACCCATTTTCATGTTAACATAGTTATTGGGATAGAAAATCATGATATATTTCTCAAAAAAATTGTAATAGTATAATGTTAATCCAAGATAACAACAAATTTCCAGGACACTAGTGGTTTTGGTTTATTCCTCAGTTACCTTTTTTAAGGGTCTATAGAATTTCCCTCACTTGTGATCATGTTTCCCAATAATGTGACTTGTTGTTTCCAAAAGTCACACATTCTAAATTTGGAATACAATTTCACCTTCCTTAATGTTTCTTTCACAATTGTTATATGTTCATCATGTTCGTCATTAATCTTAGAGTATATGAGAATATAATCCAAAAAAACTACCCAAAATTTATCGAGGAAGTGTATAAAGTCTTTATTCATCATGTAAATAAAGATTTATAGAGAATTATTAAGATCAAATAGAATCACTAGAAACTCATAGTTACCATACCTTGTACTAAAAGAAGTATTTTTAATATCATACTTATTCTACTTCAGTAGAAGATATCCAAAATGAAGAACCATTATTTCAAAGTATTGAGCTCTTCATAGTTAATCAAACAATTCATAAACCCTTGGATGAGGATACTTGTTCTTTAAGGCAAACTTATTGAGATCCCAATAATTTATGCATAGTTTCATTGACCCATCATTTTTCATTTCAAATAGAACTGGTTCACCCCAAGGCGATCCTCTAGTGAATACGAACCCTTTTTCAAATGCTATTACAACTCTTTCTTTAACTCCTCCAGTCCAATCACGGCCATATTGTAGGGGGATTTTGGGATATAAGTGGATCTGTGCAGTATTTATATTGAGAACCCTACCTCATGACATAGTTTAATTCTGAGTAACTCGTCGGGAAATACATCAGTGTATTCCCTCAAAATGGAATTTTCCTCATGGTTGATACCTTCCTTAGACTCAACCATTTGAGTGAGGTATGCTTCTTCATAGATAATTAACACTCATACCATTGAGGGATGTTTGAAAGGAGAATCATGGTCCTCATTAAATTTTTATAAGAGAAAAGGGTGGTTTAGAATATGAAAAAATATCTCTTTTTTCTAATAGATTATGTGTGCTCTATATATTGAGGTCTATTACATGCTCGGTATAGCGTCAAATTACACCAAGAGAAGAATCATGAGATTATCTAGAATAATATCCCCACATAGTTGAATTAGATAACAATCCAACACTTAGGTTGAAATGGTCACACCACTAAGTGTTTTTACATATAACAATTCTTCAAGGTATCGTGGATTTGGTTCAATAGTTCTATGAAAATTTCAAGATATAAAAGAATGTATAGAAAGAATATAAAATAATACTTTTTTATTATTAATAGAATATGGATTGTACCTTATACAAATTTGTTTCCTTGCTCCACTTCATCATTAGGGATGGAATAAGCTTTCCATTTCTCATTTGAATTTGGTGCCTGTAGAAACTGATTACCCTCAAGGATTTGAGGTTTAGTGCACTAGTTTTCATATTTACCTTACTCTATAAAGATGAAGAATTGAACCATGGGTGGTTCTCTCTTTTTCTCAATCATGTTATTCAGCTTCTTTAAGTGCCTTAAATATTCAGGATATTGATGTCCTTCTATCACAACCATGAATGATTTCCATATCCCTTTGACGAAATTACCATGACATTTCTTCCCAAATTTTTGACATGTGGATTGTTGGATACTCTTTCATCCATTTTCATTTTATCCACCAATTTGAAAATACATTATTCTATTCTTATCTACATAACCATGGGACCCTTATCTGAACTTCATCTCTAATTTTAGAGCACATCGATCCACTTCTTCATAAATCCCAATGAATCACATATCAAGATCCCTTAGAAGGTGTAGGTATAATAAAATTTATATTATTTCTATTTTTCCATCATTATTGATAAAAAACACTAGTTATACCATGAAATCCTTGTGAATGTTTCTTTATAATACCATGGGACCCTTATGTATGAATGCATTATGCACATGTACATAATATCCTAAAAAATAAAATTGGATTATTTTATTTGATAAATAAGAACCTATTATACAATTATTTTATTTATAGTAATTTTATTATGTTTTTATGGACATTTTGATGAGTTATAGAGTTTAATGTTTTTCATTTTTGGGGTGTTGATTTCATGGTTTATGGTTTGTTCCATTGATTATAAATATGTGAGTTCTTCTAAAACAAGAATAACTTCTTCAAAACTGAAATTATGTATTATTCATGAATTTAAAAATGTTTAAATTGACTTATCATTTGTTTATATTTTATTAGGATGATTCGTTAGATAAAATGTTGATCAAAATGTTTTGACTTATTTTTCCAGTTTTTATAACCATCAAGAACTTATATCATTTTAATTAATATTATGTTTTATATATTTATTACATTGAATTATATGACTTATAATATTTATATTAAAATTTTATTTAACCTTATTGATGATTCTTATGACTATCCTTGAAAGAGGTAAAGTAAAATGAATACTTGTTTCCAACGAAGGTGGGGAATTGACACGTCAAAAATGATGTTTTAATTTTTAGAATAAAAGGATGAGAGAAGTGATTTTATGATATAAATTTCATTAAAATAATGCAATTACACTATGTATAATAAACTATAGTTATAGTTTTAATTTTTATAGGGTTTTTAATGAAAGGATAAGAAAAGAAATGTAATTAATAGAGAGGGATTGAGGATATTTCCTCTTCAATGTTGTCTCCTTAAGGACTGCCTTAAGGAACATAGTTTTGGTGTTTTTTTGAGACCATAAGTTCTTGGACATAGTGAAAAGTATTGGTAAGAAAATTAGTTAGAATTTGTAAAAGATATAATTCTAATAAAGTGTTCGGATAAGAGACAGTGATGTGTTGTTATTTATAGGGGAGGAGAGGGGTGTTTTTTATTATTCTATTCATTAGATTATTATTCTCGTTCAAGACTATCAAAAATGTTGTCTCATGTGACTAAATAAAGTAAATAATTTATGTTAGTTCTAAATAATAGTTTATTACATCCTTCATGACTCAAAATTTCATGTATTTTTCTAAAAATGTTAAATTCCTTAAATTACTGTATTTCACTATTCACAAAAAATCAACTATTTTAGAAAAAATCCTAAAAATTTAACCTAAGAATTTTTCAAAATTTATAATTCAAAAATAGACACAATTTTATAAAAATTATTTTATTAATATGGTAAACAAAAATTTAATAAGAACAACCATTTATTCAAAAAATACATATTTTAATCTTATAACGGGTTTTTCACAGTGTGAAAAATTAATTAATGTATAATAAAAGTATATTATAAATATTATATAACAAAATAATAATATATGAAACTATTTTAAGAAAATAAACTTTCTTTTAAATCGTTATATTTTTATAATATTTTAATTAATAATTTACGCATTACAAAAACACAAACACTGAATTTATCATTTTAAAAAAATTATTTACTTATACCATGATATAATTATATCATGATTTAATTAATAAGATGAATAAATTTTATTAATAATTTTATTGGTGAGGATACTATTATATTGGATAGATTACTATTATTAATGGTCATATTACAATTTCAATGGTCAAGTTACTGTTTTATCCATTTAGGTTCCTTAATTTTTATAAATACAACTTATTGCATTCATCATTTATGTAAATGATGTTATTATTGGTTTCTATATGTGATTTATTTTATTTATACTATATAAAATAATTATAAAAATATAAATTTCATTGGTAAAATTTTGGGTCATTATATCTCTCATCCAAATCGTTTAATCGATAGGCAATACAAGGGCATAAGAATAGTTGGGATATAAGTTTAAGAATAATCTAGATTATTTTATATATATTATATATTACATATTACATTGAGGGTTATATATTCCACACTTCCTACTAATTAATACCTTTAGTCATTTGTAATTAACTTTTACTCAATAAGTGTCTTATGTAATCTAAATTGGGATTCTATTGACCATCTATTTCTTAGTTTTTATATTGTTGTTTGTTTATGGAAAATATATGAAGATGTATTAGAAGTGAAAATCCCAGACATATCAAACATCCATAAACATATCACTACTTTCATTTAGTTTTCCCTCTCAAAGAAACTTTTGAACCTCTTCTATGTTTCCATCTCTGAGTCTATACATGTGTTATGGACTAGCAGAATAAGGTGGTTCCTCATAATATTCCCTTCTACATGTAGTCAACTATTACTAAAATCATCATTGCTGTGAAGAATTATAATTCACATAAAATGGTTATTATTATAATTATATACATTATCTTACCATGATTTAGTTACATTAAATTACATGTAATTATCACCCTCTATATGAAACATTATAAGTCATCTGGATCCCTCTACTCTCGAGATGGATTAAATGTAATATCGATAGAGATTCTAGAAGAAATATATACCCTTATGAATATGGATCAATTTACAAAAATCATATTTTCAATTCAATGAGATTCCTATAAGTTATAGGTCAAATCTCTATATCTCTTGATGCTGAAGTGGTTGCTATGATCAATGTGGTTGAAATGGAAATGAAATGAGGATGGGTGAACTTGTGGCTTGAATGTGACTCCTCCACTATTTTACAAGCTATGAGAAATGAAATTATTTATCTATCACGGAAGCTAACTGGTATATGAATGAAATTAGAGGATTTTATTATTTCCATAAATTATTTCATCACACATTCATGTCATGAAGTAAATTATTTGGTTTATGGGCCTATAAAGAAGGGGTAATTTCACAGAAGTTGATCTGGTTCAATGACGTACCTGGTTAGATTTCCTATTTATTCTAATATTATTTTTGTAATAAATGTTTTTTCAGACATCTAAAATATTTCATTAATTAATTAAAATATTCCTGTCATTTTTACAAATTTAGAACTCTCTAAAAAAAGAGAAATATTTCACATGAGGAGTCAGACTCAAGATATTGGACTTTCTTTTTAGAATCCTGTTATAAATATTACCTTAAAAATCTATTTTTTAATTCAATATCCAAATTTTTAAAATTATCTTGTGGATATAATTATATGGGAATAATTTAATTACAAATTATTTTTCTTGTTTTATCAATAGTCATTCAATGGTTTTTGAAAGGAAAATTTTATATTTTTTCCAAAAAGAAAATAAAAATGTTTTATTTTAATATATATAAAGACAATGACGTTTCCCTCAACCATAAACATTATTTTATGTTTTATTACTTTTATAATATTTAATTTTGTATTTGAAGAAACAAACCTCCTTCCATTTTATTCTATGAGTTTGGGTTTTGAAAATTGGGTTTTAAATTAAAAAGATATATCAATATCAAAATAAAATATAATTGGTGGAGAGAATGTTTTTCTATAAAATCTTTTATGAATTATGTTATGGTTCTTGAGAGTTATTTTATAAGGAAAGTTGAAATTTTTATAAACCAATGGTCTAGTGAGCCCATTATAGCACTATAATTAATTGGGTAAAGGGAAGGATTTAATATATTATGTCTCTCCTAAGATTTTACGGGAATATACTATGATGGTTATTAATAGTACAACTATGATGGTTATTTCAAGTATAACTATAATGGATACTCCATGTATAACCATGATGGTCATTCCATATATAAGACTTATATGAAAATCATTCCTCATGTTACCTTCATGATATATATTTTCTTTCAATTTTTTTTATGTAAATCATATGATTTCACAATGTAACATAAAGTATATTATTGAAAAGTATAAATTTTGAAAAATTTAATTGAATTTTTTATTATTAAAAAAATCTTATGAATTTTATTTTGACTTAATTATTTCTTATGAAATGTTTTATGAAAATTATTTTATATAGAAGTTGATTTATTTTTTAATCAAATATTTATTTTTAACCCAAATTTTATTTTTAAAAGGGAGACATTTTATAATTATTAATGGAATAATTATTTCTTTCATTATTTTTATTTATGTTAATTATATTTTTATACTCTCACCACATTTTAAAAAAAATCATATGGATTATTGATGGGTGAAGGGATGTAAAAGTTCAAGTTGAAACTTTAGAATATTTTCAACAAAATTAATCATGTTTTATTTTAAATTTTTTATATAGTAAAAATAGGATACCGAGTACTAGTGTCCTCTGTAATATGTGGGATTAATATATAATAATTTGACCTAGCTTTATAAAAATCTAATACGAAAAGATATTTGGGATTTAAATAATATGAATTATAGTCTAAAGACACATTATTTACAAATTTTCAAGGTTAATTCCTTATATAATCTCACAATTACAAATTCAAGAATCACACTACACTTCTCTTTCTAGTTTCCTAGTATATTTCATTAAAATCATTCATGGTAGTCACAACAACCCACCCTAATCTCCATATTTACCCCAAATCCCATATGTTGTATAGAATCCCACTTTTTATATTAAATTTATTTATTTCATCTGATCTCTATAGTAGATCACATGTTTTCTATATAATGCTTCTACATCTATAAGATAAGATCTCATTCCTCTCACAAAATTTTATTTGAATGCTAATAGATCTTAAATAATTCTCTGTAATTCGGTCACTACATGTAGTGTATTTCATAGGACTTATTCAAAATATGTTCTATAGCTTCCTAAAATACTAATGTCCTATGACCTTAAAATCCATAATATCATGGACATTCTTCAAGTGCTCAACAGCAATAAATAAAAGCATACACCACATGTCTACCTTTCTCTATATTTTCCTCTTCTTATCAACCTTATACAATAATGGCCATTGAAGGATGTATTTTTATTTATTTAGCTTCAATTACCATATGATATGACTCCTCATTATAGGATCATATCCTAGTCTTATTCTACACTTTGAGTGTTCTACATTATTTCACACGACACACAACTCTCAATTTCTCAATTTTCAAACACTTTTTCCTTAAGTATATTCTTCATTTTATACATAGTTTTCCAAAAATTATATATTTTGTTTTAGAATAAAAATACCCCTATAAATTTTAGTGACCCTGAACCTCAATGGATTTACCACCTTTTTTATATGACTATTATGACTCTTGATCTTGATATTACTTTTCTCCTCTCAAATCATTGTTTCCAAAAAAATTCTAAGACATCCCACTCTTTTTCTCTTCTCATTTATCTCTCAATAAACAAAAAATAATCTAGATTCTTCCCCTAGACTTAATACCACCTTTATTATCCATGTGTTTCTCTAAAATGTATAACTCTCACTCTCCATGGTTGAATGGTAAATCACATAGTATTTTATCTTGACATATAGAACTTCTTCTTATGGTGTTGAATTTATGATATTTCATATAATCTCTTTCTTATGACCTGATGAACTGAACCACAATGAATGAAACATATAAATAACATCGAAAACACTTCAATATCCCATGTTTTATAGTAATCATAAAAAAATTAGTTATAGATAAGGTCAGTTTTCACAAGCTAGAGGTTTTCAGTGAATCACTATATAATTTCCAAGATGATCTCCACTTTCAGATAACAACTCTGCTCTATATCAAATTCATGTTTATTTAGCATGTATCACATTATTCTGTGTGATATTTATAAAATGTTAGATTAATTGAAGAATCTTCAGAATCATAACCATATTTAATCAATAAATCATTATTTAAAAATATTCATTTTGGAAGAATCATAGTATACTTAATAATAATCCTTCAACACATATCATTATATATAATGAGATCAACTTTTAATTAGGTATCATTTAGAATTTATAATTTTTGATCATGTTTAAATATCTCAAGCATCAAATAAAATAATTCCCAATAAATTCTATAATTTATCAATGAATAAATATTTAAATGTTTAAAAAATAGACACTTTGATCCATTTATACAAGACTCAAGATGAGTTTCTCATATTTATTATTCATGAATCATAAACTAATTTTATTTTTAATGGTGTTTAAATGTATGATTGAATATTCCCATCATCATTAGATTTCATCTCATCTTCATCAAAGTTGAATATAGAATAAATAAATTTTCCAACCATTGGTTAACTAAAAATTTCACTAAGTTTTTTACTCTAATATTTTTCCTATAATCTTATGTAAGAAAAATATTACAATCGATGCTTTAATAGATTACACTATGAAATAATTACACTCAACATGAAGTCATACACTCTTACCTTTTTTAAAACTTAAGCACATACATATTGGGTTATAATCTATAAAATTTCTTACATCAGGTCTCAAAATATTATGCAATGGACATAACTTTATTCCCTCTTCGGTTTTATATATAAAATATATTCTCAATTGTATATAATAGATTCAGGATACATACACTCAAACGTTTGAGACTCAAAATGAAATGTCTTTTGTTCAGGGACTTTACCATTTTTTAGTGAAACATCAAAATTTATTCAACTATCAAGATTACTTTTTGTCTTTTTCTAAGTGACTAAAACCATTCTCAACTACTCATTAACTCTTAAACCCTAATCCCATGTTTAGAAATAAAATATAAACTTATCTTTGATTATTTTCAATGGAAATCCACTTCATTCCAATTTCAGTTAGAAATTTAAGATTCCTAATACTATATCTAAGGGTTTGTAAACAATAATTTATATAGTATATCATGGAATCACAATAAGATGAATTTGAAAATTCCCTAGGTATTGAATGCCTAAAAATAAATTTCTATTTAAAATTTTTAATAATATCTCTAAAATCGATTACAATAGACATTAATTTCACTTTTTTCAAATTATTGTAGATACATATGGAATCTTTCTATTATAACTTGTAATTATTCATCCATGAAGTTAAGAAAATAAACCATATTATTTACAGGTTGTTACTTAAATATGTATATCAGCTATCAAGGAAGTTTATACATCTTTATTTTCCAACATGTTAGTTAGATTTTTCTTTTATAATGAAAACCAACACCATTCTTATTTACGCAAGTAGTTTGGGAAGCACATTCTTCATACATTGGGTGGGTAATTAAATCCATGGTCCATATACATGAACACATTTAATTTAATCCTATGAAACTTATTGTAAAAAAATAGAACCATTTCCTAATAGGTAGATTAATTTATCAATAAAAGATAAATCTCCCCACCAACTTTGTTTCAGATGATTTTTTCCATGATAGGAACCACCCCACACAGTTTTACATTGTTGTTTATCCCACTCATCAACAAAATGTATATTTATAAGGTGTTATATGACTTGAATTATCAATCACATCATAAATTCCCCCTCACCCAATGTGGGAATCACATCTTTTTAGAAGATAACACACAGAAGTGGTGTTTTTGAACCCTATAATAAATTTGAGGGGAGTGTTTCACAACCTTGGGTATAATAATCATTCCTTCAGTGATTTCCTTGTGATTTTATGTTACTCCTAAATCTTAATACAATACTAGAAAATGGTTAATATACCCATGAGAAATGTTACACACAATTATTTCTATTCTGGGATCCACCACACATGATTTCTTCTTTCCTTGACAACCCATGAACCTTTAAAAGGCCGAATGGAAAGGGGAATCCAATATGGATTATTAATAATATAACAAACTCCCCCTCCCCCCATGTTAGACTCGTATCTTTCTAGAATATTTCACTATACGGTAGTAGAGTTAGAGCCTTCCATTAATATTTGGTCAGCACTTCAAAAATATTAGCATAAAAATTTATAAATAATATATAATATTATATGTCTCAATTAAGATGATTTATAAGAAGTACATAAGAATAATGTATCTAAGGGTTTTTTGAGAACATTGTGTTATCAGGGTTAGGGGTTTAAATATGTGCATGTTTGAGTAATGATGACTTAAAGGGATTTACCTTACATATTCAATAAATTATATAGAATATCCCTTCTATTTCTAATCCTTCAACGCAATTAACTCTATATTAGATTGTATAGACATGGTCATGACCTGAGTCCAACATTCCCACTTAATAAATGTATACATCTCATTTCCCCTAAGGTGGTGATGAATACATCATAGATTGTAATGGGGGATGGGAGGGTGTATTATCATATTGGGGAGCTTGTGTCCTCATATAAATCTCCCTTGTAAATTTTAGATAAGATTAAATACCCTATCCTAAATTACATCTCTATGTGGATATAACTTAATTATGGAACATTATTCCTTAGCTGGTTGAATCCATTATAGTTAGATAGGATCCTTATTATGGGAATTTAAAGTACTATGTTGGGAATGTTGATTTATATTGTTACATTATGATGATAAATAACGAGGGTTTCATTTTATCAACTCATAAAGTAAATATAAGTCTATAGTTTGGATTCAGGCATAACGTTTTTTGTATCATCCTCTTGTTATTTTATTACAGAATTCCATTCTCCTTTAATAACGCATCATATGATCCTCATTGAAGTCATCCCATGATATCAGATGATACAAATAATTCTATTCACATAAGGAATTCTATTCTCATCACACAAGGAATTTGATAGCCTTAATAAGAGTCATCTTATTCTCATCACACAAATTATCTCATGCTCATCATTTAATGAATCTCATGCTCTTCTAATAATGCATTATATTCTTTTCACTGAAGTAATCCCATGCTATCAAATGATGCATCCTATACTCATCATATAAAGAATCTTATTCTCACCAAACATGGAATCACATGGCCTTTACATGAGTCATATTATTCTAATAACATAATTCATCACATGATCATCATTGAAGGAAGCATGTTCTCATGTTATGATCATACAATATAGAAGTAAATTTTCTTATTATGGTAATCACATAGGGGATGTTGATCCTCTTATATATTTCATAAAAGGTTGTTTGATCTTCTTATGATCCAAAAAGAAATTTGATCATCTTAAGTACATCACATTGTAGAATACTTTTTTTAATTTCTAGTTAGTATCACGATGGTGCTCTCAAGTTGGGATTGAACCTAGGGAAATTTTTCTATGTATCTTGTTCAAACCAAAATTAAAACCCACATAGTTTGAGTGTCACAGTTTATGGTCATGTGGTTGGACAACCCTATTTACTTTAACATTTTGGTGTAAGAATTATTATGTCCCAAAAAGGAAGAAAAAAGGGATATAATGGGTCTTATTTAGGTACATTATTTTTCTAGTTTAACCTATAAAATTACTCACTTGAATATGGGTTATGGGGATTAAACATAATAAAACAATCCCTTAGAGGTATAACATAATGATTATACCATGAATATAAATGTTAACAAGAATTCAATTGGGTATTTCACCTATTATGAGGACTAAATGTTTCTTATAAGAAACATATATATATTTAGGAATTACATGAGTTCCTAATATCCCTTTCTTGGAAGAAACAATGATATATTCAGGGATAATAAAAATTCACCATGATCATTGGTTGTTATAGATGGCTTGAAGAGGTATGGCCACAATTTTATTTGTTTATATAGAGTTTTCATGAATGATATTGAATCAGTCAGATATAGGTCTCATGTTTTATCAACTTATATTAATGATAGATTCGTGGAGGAGGGTTTAAATTTTAAATTATATAATTATTTTACTCAATTTATGTGTTTCATTAAACATCAACTTGTGTGGGGCATAAATCCCAAATGATAGAATTGTTCTTCATGTGGATGAATTTTCATTAAATATTCTTGAGAAATTGATAATGTGTTAAAAACATTAAGTGAGAGAGTCCTCATAATATTATCACCTATATGAATACATAATTGTTTCAAGGATTTCACAATCCATGGAAGTTATGGTTGCATGATTTTAGAGTTTTTGATTACATAAAAACTAAAATCAAAAGTGTGAACCCCTTAATTTGGTGGGATATGTTTTATATATAGGCCTATAAATCATGGGAATGTTTCATCATTGAATGAATTTTGTAAATGAAAAACTTTATACATGTTTATAACATAATTTTATGGACTCACTCAATTTTAATTTCAATATAATATGGAATTCTGCTCAAAAATTTCTTCTTTCTTCCTTTATTCCTCCTCCTTCATTCCTGGTTGAATTTTTTTAAATTAAATAAATACTAAAACATGAATTTTTAAATTTTATTTGAAATTTAATTTGTAAAAATATTTCAATATTAATTTATGTGTGTAAAAAGAATGAAACACTTTTTGTAGTCAATAGAGAAATAGAATAATGAACTATATAGAAGATATAGATTTTAGGAAGTGTGAAAATTGAACTATGGGAAAGGAAAACGATGTTGATTAATCCTATAAAGTGATGGATAATGAAGAAATTCATTTTATCCATGGTTGAGGAACCAAGTTGAGGTCCAAAACACCATTGATAATCATGGTTAATCATTAAAACAAGGTTATTATTGAAGAAAACATATCATACCTCATTAAATTATCAAATTCAAAAAGTTCTATAGAAGATATAATAAATTATCTTATGTCGATTCATTCCATAAATGTGGAATTAGATTAAATTAAAAAGATAAGAACCTGGGATTTTTTTTGAAGATAACAAACAAGAATGTGTTTCAAACAAGTTTGACGTTCCATAATATGTTAAATAATAAAGGATGAGTAATAAGGAACAAGGATAGTCTTTCTAAAAAATATGCTCATAATGGAAGAATTTACATTGAAGAGTAATTTTATTTATTTAATAGTATTTATACCACAAGTATCATTATTTTTATCGTAGAATAAACGTGATATAAGATTTTTAAAATAGATGTGAATTCAGATTTTCTAAATGGTATACATTATATGTAAGTGATCATTGAGATAAATGAAGTATTTTTGGTTAGAGATTATAAGCGATATACTTAAAATTAAAGAAATCATTGTATAGGTTAAATAAATTTCCCAGAGTACAGTATTCAATAAATTATTTATTGATAAATTCACTAGAATTCAGGAATTGGAGACTCGGTAATAGCCTTTATATAAAATATTGAAAAAGTTATCTCCCATATGCAATGCCTACGTTGATGATATTATATTTTCTAGATATAGATATTTTAATTTTATTAAAATATTAAATCAAATGAAAGAATTATTTGGGACATGATTATTGGGAGAGGGGAATTATGTCTTGTGACGTCAAATATCATAATTGGAGGATCACATTTTTATTTTTTTTGAGAAATATATGCTAAGTAATTGATGATGATGTTTGAAGTAAAGAATATTAAATAGGTTACAAACCTAATTTAGTGGGAACAAATATTTCAAATGATTACTATATAAATTAGGCTAGTCAAAAGGGGTTATGGAAATAAACTAATTGATTACTCTATTTTATAGATTTGACACTAGATTATATCTATGTTATTACATTTCATGAAAGATATCAAAGTGTGACAAAAGAATAACATTTAATTGTAGAAAAAATGATTTTATATTAAAATAATGATAATATAGATTATAGATTGAAATATACTAGTAATGGAAATCTTGATCTTATTGGATATGTTGGTGGAAATAAGGGTGATCAGAAGTCCCTTTCTAGTAGATTTTTTTATAATGGTAAATATAAGAATATTGATATTTATTTAAAATTTAAACATGATTTATTAAATATATTTTCACTTAATAGAACTCATAAGATCAAGAAGTAAAGTGTCTTGTGAAATTTGGAACAATAAATAAAAATATAAAACATGAAATACAACATCTTAATTGAAAACTTATTTTACATAACCACAACATTCCTTCATACGTAACACTACATGAGATAACCTGAGGACATACATAAGAATGGAGTGAGCTATAAAAGTCAGTATGGTAATAAACATGGAATAACAGAAGGATAAATATACATGTTAGACAAGTAATATCAATGAGTCAAAAAGGATCATGAATATAAAGGCATGATACATCATGATAATCCTAACATGGAAATGTGACAACAACATAAAACATTTCTACATAAACATAGGTCAATGCTAAACCAAACCTAATTAATGGTAGAAAAATTTCCCCACAAGTAATCAGGTAAAGACCTATCCCAACATGACATATCAGGATGTTAATCATTACCCAATGCATTGGAGTGATATTATGGAACACTCTTCATAATTATTTCAATCTCATGCTTAAGAGTTCCACATAAATCATATAACATGGATTCATTCAAAATCATTATTAATTCCATGATCAAGAAATTTGTAATAAATACATGTAAGTCCTTAGTCAATAATTATATGTTCATAAATGTGAATACCCTTGATAGATTAATGGGTATGGTATTCACTACACGATTATTTCATCTCGGAACATTGCGGTTCAATTTCAGTAGAATAACAACATAATATGTAAATTAATAAAATGGTTTGATGACAGATAAATGGGTCTCTAATAATTTATACATGAAATGTATAGTAAGAAGATCATATAACATAATATCCCAACATAATAAATGGAATTTAAGATGAATAATGAAAAATAAGTGCTTGAATGAAAATTAGAAGAGAGAAATCCCTTATAAAAAATAGGCACAGTAATGGATTAGGTAAGGGTCTAAATGAGGGGGAATAAAATATGCCTCATTCAAATAACATCAAATGAATAGTAGGTATTTGATTATAAATGTATGAAACTAGTAGTAATTTATATTAAAAAGACAAATATCAATGAAGGTTCTTGAATTGAGAGGAAGAGAGGATGTGATGATCCCTTACATGTATGTGCGACACCAAAGAGTTTGGAGAGGCTTCTTGGGATCTTGGGGAGCCCTAGGAGGACCCTATGGAGTATGGGAAAGTGGGTGGTTGAGCTTCAAAGAGTTTTATTGAAGTTAAATTGGAGCATGGGTGGGTTTTTATTAGATAAGTGGGGGATTTAATTATTATTATGGTTTTGGATACTACACACTAAAATATGAAAAACCACAAACTATCCCATGGTTTTTTCACATGGTTTATATAAAAGGGTAGATTATTACATTATTTTAGAAGTTAAGGCACAAAAATTTTTAATATATTTCCCTTTCTTATGTGGAGGTGAGTCACACTCTTAAAGAAATGAATTTAAAATCTTAAAATATATTATATGTTTTGTAGGATTAACTAAGGCATTATAAAATAAATAAAATAAACATAAATTAAATTATTTTTAAGGCAGAAACATATATTTTTCCGAATATACCTTTTATATTATTTATTTCATCATTATTGGTCCATTTTGATGTCATAAAGCATACAGTATATTTATACGACATTTAATATTTACCCAAATATTCGATTATCTTAGAAAATTTTGAAAAAATCACCATTGGAAAATTTGAACATCCTAATTCAAAAAATAATATTAATTTTATCTAAATAATTTTCTATAAATTTGAATTTTCACTTTTATAATAAAAACATTCTTTTATCGGAAATTGATGGGTTTTGAAAAAATCATTTTTCAATGTTTAATAAAAAATTACATTTGAATTCGAAAATATTTTATAATCATTTATTTTTAATAAAAGTAATTTAATAATAATATTTTATTAGAGATTCATTTATTTCAAAAAATTAATTAATTACTCAAAATAAATTTCATAATTAACCAACAATATTGTTTGTGTTTTAAAAATTAAAATAATAGGATGAAAAATATATTCATTATTCTATAAAAAATAATGTGCATAATCATATTTCTAGGTTATTGATACATATACTTTTATTACACTAGTATATTCCCTCAGAGTAAGGTGCATGATAGTGGTACTTTTATGGGGTTCTTTATTTAACATGGTTTGGGTCGTGATCTTGATAATCTTGAAATTATCCTATAAATAGTTTCTCTCATGCTTAAGTTGTTGGATCTCATCATGGGTTGGTCTAGGGAAAATCCCAAAAATTCTATCTCCGTTAGAAGAACTGATAAATGGACATTATAGGGTATGATCCTACTTATTGAGGCTGTCACATACTTTATTTTTTCAACAGGATTTTTAACCCTTATAATTATACTAGTCATGTGATCACAATTTAATGACTATATGATCAACGTTAAAGATACTGAACAGTCATTTAATATCAAATTGGATATAATAAAATATGTTTATGATTTCTCTATATCCATAAGAAATTTAATTGAATCAAAAGGGGAATATTATTCATAATAGTTTGGGTCTTTAAAACCATCCCCCTTAAGAATTTTAACCACCAAAATTTCATTTTCCCACACTAAAACATAAAAAGGTAACTCTTGTTCATCACCCCCTATGGTTCCCATGTTGCTTCTTCAAACTTCTGGTTTCACAACAATACTTTGACGAGGGGCATTGTCTTATTTCATAGAACATTATTTCTAAGATCTAAGATCTTCACTAGATGCTCATCATAGGAATAGTCATTCTATAATGGTACCACCTATGGATTGGGTACATGTGATGGGTCTGGTATGTACTTTCTTAAAAGGGATGTGTGCAATACATCGTTTACTTGAGAAAAGTTTGGAGGGAGTGATAATTAATAGGTCACTACTCTAATGTGATCAAGGATATTGAAAGGTCTGATTTACCTTAGAATAAGCTTTCCCTTTTTACCAAATATCATGGCTCTCATCTATGGAGATATGTAGAGGAATACCATGTCTACAATATTGAACTCCAGTTCATGTCAATATATTTCATTATAGCTCTTTTGATGACTATGTGTAGATTTGATGTTACTTTTTTGGTCATAACCATCTCCACCATTTCTTAGAACATTTTAGAAACTTTATGTTTTATTTCCCCAACTTCATCCCAACATTCCAATGTTCTGCACCTCTTCCCATTTTGGGCTTTATAAGGGCCATTTGGATTCTGGAATGGAAACTATTTTTGTAAGAGAACTCCACCAAAGGAAGATTATGGTCCCATCCACCTTTGAAGTCCATTGATAAAGATCTCAACATTACCTCAAGTGATTGGATAGAATTCTTAAATTGGCCATTATATTGAGGGTGATAGGTCATACTGAAATTTATCTCAGTGTTTAGAGCATACATGAGAATTTTTGAAAACATAGAAGTGAATCTTGGATCTCGATCAGACATAATTGAAAATGGCACTCTATGAATCCTTACCACTTATCTGATGTAAATCCATGCATGTTGATCGAGTGAATAATCATCTCGAATGAAAATGAAGTTTGCAGTCTTTATATGATGATCCACAATAACCTAGATAGCATTGTTTCCTTTAGATGTCTTTGTAAGTCCTATAACAGAGTCCATGGTCATGTTTTCCCATTTTAATGATGGTATGGGTAATGGTTTCATCGTCCCCTTATACTTGTGTATTTCATTCTTTACATGATAGCATACCAGACACATTGATTTATATTATGCAATATCCTTCTTCAGGTTATCCAATCTACAGCTCTCTCAGAGATCTAGAACCATCTTTGTGTTTCCTTGGTGAATGGATAATGTCTAGCTATGTGCATCTTACCAAAAGTACTTTCCTTAAATCATTATTTGATGGAACACATAGTCTTGGACCAAATCTCAAAATTACTTCTTCTTTAATATTGAACTTTGAGGATTTACATTTTTTGATTTTTTCCACTTTCTTTTAGATTCCCACACATTCTTTTTTAGCATCATTTATCCTTTCTAAAAGAGATGGTTGAAAAATAAATTATGAAAGGATTAATGATGATCCTTTCTTTATGATATCCATGTCCATCCTATTTAAATATAATAAGATTGGATCCTTATTAATTCTCATCAATGATATAATTATTGGGTCCTTTCTACTTAGATCATCTACTTCCCTGTTCACTTTCTCAGGATGGTAGTGGATTGAGCTATCACAATCCTTGATAAGATCTAACTATCTTCATTGGGGAATATTTAGCTCTTTCTGTGTGAATATATATTTTAGAATTTTATGATCTTTATATATTTACCACTTCTCCCCAAAGAGATAATGCCTCCATATTATCAACACAAATATCACAACTGCTAACTAAAAATCATATTTGAGATAGTTTTTCTCGTGAATTTTCAACCGCCATGAAGCATAGGCAATGAATTTTCATTTTTCATCAACACACATCCCAATAAATTCTTTGAAGCATCACTGAATATTATAAAAAGCTCCTCACTTGTGGGTAGTGTGAGCACAGGGGCAGTGAAAAGACTCATTTCCAACTCCATGAAGCATTCTTCACATTCATCATTCAATAAAAATTTGACTCCCTTTCAATTTATCATGCTATGAGGATTTGATAATCGTGATAAATTTCTCACAAGTCAGTGATAATATCCAACTAACCCAAGAAATCTATGGATATCTATCACATATGATAGCCTTAGTCATCCCTAAATTTCTTAAGTCTTGGAAGGATTCACAGATTTCTGATTAATTGTGATGATATGCCCTGAAAATGAGACATCAAACAACAAGAACTCACACTAGTTGTACTTTTCATTGATATTATACATTCACTATGTCTTTAGCATAGTGCTTAGATACTCTTCATACACCTCCTTGTTATTGGATTATATTATAACATCACATATAAACACTACCAAAAATTTGTATAGGTAATCCATATACTCTATTAATCAATTAGATGAAGATTGATGGAGAATTAGTGTGTCTGAATGTCCTCACTATGAACTCATAATTCCCATAACTTGTAGGGAAAACAGTATTGGGGATATCCTCCTTTTTCACCCTTACTTAGTAATATCCTAACAATATATCCACCTTTGAGAAGAATTTTTCTCCACGTAGATGATAGAACAAATCCACAATTCATGGAAATGGATACTTGTTCTCTATCATGATTTTTTTGAGCTCACTACAATCAATGGAAAGGATCAATGACCCATCCTTCTTCTCGACGAAGAGGACTGGTGCACCCCACTGTGAAGAACATGGGTGTATAAACCCTTCATCCAAATTCTTTTTTATTTTTTTATTTATCTCCTCAAGTTCCACAATAGCCATTCTATATAGTGTATTAGATATTGGCAATTCCCTAGGTATAAGTTTTGCCAAAAATTCCATCTCTCATCTAGGAGGAAGATAGGGAAATTCCTTAGGAAACACATCATCAAATTCCTTCACAATGGGAATGTATTTTAGAATTATTCATTCTATAGAATCAATAATTTAATCTAGATACGCTTTCTCATTAGGAAAGAATATCCTTTCTTGAGATGATGTTGCAAAAAAAGATTCATCATTTTCCTTAAACATGTATAGAATCGAGGTTTGATTCTTCTTAGGGAGAGTGATTTCCCTCTTGTGTAAATTTATGTTGGCTCTATATAGGGAAATCAAATCCATGCACATAATTGCATAAAATTATACCAAGTGAATTACGACATGGTTTTTCATGAAATTGAATCAAAAAATTATGATTGATGAGGAGTTATACTAATGTCAAGCAATAATTTCCCCATTCTCCATCTTCACTGACATCTCTACTTCCATTCATTATGGTGGTGTTGGAATAGTTATACTAAAATTTCATGATATAAAGTAATGTATAGAACAAGAATCAAAAAGTACATTCTATATTCCTGAATGAGTAACTAGATTACCAGTCACCACTTCATTTTTGTGATTCACATAAATGGTATTGATGGAAAAATGTCACCCTTACTACCATGGAAGTTGTTGGTTGCCTCTGAAAACCATTTTATTAGGGCACTAGTTCACAAATTTCCATCATTTTTTCCAGTTATAGAAATGAACAATGCATTAAGGATTGACATGAGTGTTCCTTTACTCTATCACAATTGTAGTTTTATCCTATAGGAAATCATTGACTGGGTTCCCTTATCATCCATACATAAATAATTTCCTTATTTCCCTTTGAAAATTTACATGTTTCTTCTTTCCACACCTTTGAAAAGTGGGATAATGGAATGTCGTAGAACCGTTGGATTTATCCATCAAACTGCCAGAATTAAAGTCCAATTTTCTCTACTTACCTGCATGATACCCTTTAGATTCCTTGATCTCCATCTTGACATTGAGGTTGAATCGTATAATTTATTCATAACTATCAATGTCATGGATTTCGAAGGATTTTCAAAGGCTAGGATTTATCCCACCAAAGAAGTGGTCAACATTGAATTTTGGGTTAATAACAATATCATAAGTTTATCGTGAAATTATTGTGAAGTTTTATTCACATTCCCCAATAGATTAATCCTCCTTTTGATTGAGTGAAAGGAAATCTCTTTCTATATTAAGATAAAGGGTTTGGGGAAAATATTAATCAGAAAACATTTTACATAATTATGGCCACTCCATTACTTCGATCTTTTCATCAGGATTTGTATTCTTGATCAATTTCCACCTCTGATCCGCTTCACCCTCCCTATGATAAACCACCATAATAACATTCTCTTCTTCGGAACATTGAAGGATAAAGAATATCTTTTTATGGAATTTATCAATTACTCCATGATTAAGGGATCAAATAATCTTCTAAAAGTAGGAGTACTTTTTCACATGGAGATCTTAACTACGGGTTGCTCTATCTTGGG
Source organism: Viscum album (assembly GCA_963277665.1). Lineage (NCBI taxonomy): Eukaryota > Viridiplantae > Streptophyta > Magnoliopsida > Santalales > Viscaceae > Viscum > Viscum album. The sequence goes on from OY728135.1 coordinate 1,155,756,126, forward strand.
GGGGAACTCTTCTGGGCCCATGTTTATATTTAGAACATGAGTTATCTGAGAGAGTATTGTGACAAAATTTTCAATTCTTGCTCACAATGGGTTTGACATCTCATTGGGGAAATCATCACATTGCCCTTCGCATCGGTTTTTAGCACAATTCCACCTATTTTCATCCATTTGATATAAGAAAAGGAAAATTAGGGATGAGTATCTTAAGAAATTAAACACATAAGGGGAATTTGATGACCTTAAATTAATAACATGAAAATTAAATTTATCTCCTTAACTTAGGTTTTTTAGGCTTCAGTCTAGGTTATCCATGATCTACTTCCTAGAGTATATTCATATGGGATTTTTTATTCTCTTTTTAATGGTTTGTAATGAGATTATAAATTTACCAAATCATATCCCCTAGGAGTTTCAAAACAGGTGTGCAGTAAGGCATTTTGTCATGTTCCAAGTTACCCTAAGTCAGACCCGAAACACCTTTTTGGAGTTGTTACTCATTAGTACATCTGCACAAGAACCACACCCACTTGTAGTATCCAAAGAGGGATTTATTTTATTGATAAAACACTTACTCTATACTTACCAAAATTTAGGGATGTTTTCTTACACTAATTCTTATACCTAATGGTTTTTACTAGGGTTTTATAAAACTAATCCCAAATATAACTAAACATATTATCTGATATCCACTATAACAACCCTTCTATTTATTTCATATTTAAACATGATTTATTACAAATATTTTCACTTAATAAAACTCAAAAGTTCGAAAGTTATAATGTCCTATGAAATTAGGAACATTACATAACAACTTAAAAATATGAAATACAACATATTTATTGAAAACTTCTTTTACATGGCCACAATATTCCTTCACGCATAACACTGCATGGGATGACCTAAAAACATATATAAGAAAGGGGTTATCTATAAATGATAGTAAGGGAATAAACATGGAATAAAATGTGGATAAGATACATGTTATAAAATGGATATCAATGAGTCATAAACGAACATTAATATAAAGCCATGATATGACATGATAATCATACCATGTAAATGTGGTAACAAATTAAAACAACACATCATAAACATTGGTCAAAGACAAACAACAAAGAATTCATGGTAGAAAAATTTCCCATATAAAAAACATGTCAATTCATGTCCCAATATGACATATCATGATACAAAACATTACCCAATGAATTGGAGCACTATTAGGGCGATCCCTTCATAATCATTTCAACCTCATGCTTCAGTGTGCCTCATATATCATATAACATGGATTTATTCAATATCATCATTTACTGCATGATCAAGGAATGTGGAAAACATAAATTTATTACCTCAATAAATAAGTATATATGCATAAAGTTGAATACCCATGATAGAGGAATGGGTATGTTATTCATGACATGATGATTTTTTTTCATGGAAAATCACAGTGCAATTTCGGTAGCATAACAACGTCATATGAAAATTCATAAAATGGGTTGATGAGAGTTAAAGGGGGTCTCTCATTATATATAAATGAAATGTAAACTATGAGAATCATGTAAAATAATATCCCAATATATGAAACTTAATTCAAGACGTATAAAATAAAATAAGTTCTTAAATGAAAATGAGAAGAGAGAAATCCTTTATGGTATTTCAGCATAGTAACAGCTTAAGTAAGGGTCCAAATTAGGTTGAATAAAAAATTCCTAACTCACATAACATAAAATGTAATGTAGGTAATTGATTATAAAAGTATGAAAATATAACCCATTGAAATTAAGAATAAAAATTTCAAACAAGGTTCTTGAATTAAAATGAATATAGGAGGTAAGGATCCCTTACTTGGATGTGTGACTCCAGATGCTTGGGTTATGCTTCTTGGGAGCTTAGGGGAGCCTTTATAGGTTTCTATATATCTAGGGGAAGAGGTTGGTATAGCTTCAAATAGTTTGAGTGAAGTTAAATTGGATATTTGTTGGGTTTATATAAGAAAGGAGGGGGTTTCTTTATTATTTTGGATTTGGACACTCACAATAAAATTTTAAAAAACACAAACCATAACAAGCTTTTTCCAATGGTTTTTATCAAAGGGTAGTTTTTTACATTATTTTATTATGTAAAGTGCTTAACTTATTAAAATACTACCCTTTCTTATGTGGAGGCGAGTCACACTGTTAAAGAAATGAATTTCAAAACTTAAAATATATTATATGTTTTTGAGGATTCCATAAGGATTTAGAAAATAAATAAACTAAACCTAAAATTATTTCATTTTAAATTAAAAACATATATTTTTTCAAAAATTTATTTTATGGTATTCATTACATCATTATTGGTTCATTATGATGCCATAAAAAAGACAGTATATTTATACCGTGTTTAATTTTTTTCCCAAAACTTATATTGTCTCAGAAAATTATGAAAAATTGACCATTAGATAGTTTTCAAATCCAAATTACAGAAAATAATATTCATTTTATCTATATATTATTCTATATATGTGATTTTTCACTTTTAAAATAAAAAACAACTTTTTTTGAAAATTGACAGGTTATGACAGAAACAGTTTTCAAAGCATAATAAAAAACTAAATTTGACTTCATAAAAATGATATAATCATTTTTTAATAAAATTAATTTAATAATAATATTTTATTAAAATTTTATTCATTTCAAAAAATTAATTAATTCCTTAAAATGTATTTCTTAATTAACCAAAAATACTATTTGTGCTTTAAAATTTATAATAATAGGATTAAAAATATATTCATTATTCTATAAAAAATAATTTACATAATATTGTTGATAGGTTCTTGATACGTATACCTTTATTACACTGTTATATGACGTAAGAGTAAGGTGCAAGATGGTGGGGCTTTCTTGGGGTCGTTCGGTGAACATGGTTTGGGTCGTGATCTCTATGAGCTTGAACTTCTCCTTTAAACAGCTTCACTCATGTCTAAGTTGTTGGATACCAGCTTGAGATTAGTCTAGGGAAAATACAAAAAATGATATCTCCCTAGGAAGCTCTGATAAATTCACTTCATAGGGTAGGATCCTACAAATTTAGTCCATTACATCCTTTATTTGTGTCAAAAGGATTTTTTAAAACCCTATATTTATACTACTCTTGTGATCAATGTTTACTAGTTATATTATCAATATTAAAGATACATAATAGTCATTTAAAATATAATTTGATATAATAAAAGAATTTTATGAGTTTTCAATAACTATAAGACATTTAATTAAATCAAAAAGAGGAATTTTATTTATAAGATTTTGGGTCATTAAAAAATAGGTGTGTTACATGGAAGACAATGAATTTTAATTAATTAAACATGATAATATAGTATAAATTATATGTTACACACATCTAAAAAAACTCAACAAATATATATAGAAACACAATTTGGAGATTTCAAAGTGGAATTGATGTTAGATTTTATGTTATGTTGTTATAATAAAAGAAACATAATTTTTGTAATAAATATATTTCAATAATATCGATCAAAGAACATTGATATTATTAAATAAATAATCAAATAGAAATTAGAATTACGATTCTTCAAGATGGATTATATTCCTATAAATGAGTAAGTGGTGGTGATTTTTTAAAGACAACTTATTGAGGATTTATTTTTTAAAAATTATGATGTTGGGAGTTTAACCTCAGTGTTGTTAAGAAAAAGGTAGGGTTTCTATCCATTCTTCCACCTATTCTTTGGATGTTATTTTCAAATAGAGAGAAAGATATCAATATAAATCAAAAGATATATATTTATATAATGGTATATAAATCACTTATTAAGGGTTGGTATATATTTAGTAGGAGTATTTCAATGTGTAAAGTTGTTAGTTCAATTTATATATATGTTGGGTGTGTTTAGGAAATTATATAAATTTATTTGTGTAAATATACTTTTTTGTGAAATTTAACAAAATTTTTATTGATTATGCATGCATGAAGTTTATTTTACACATGTATAAGAATATATTTTTGGAAATGATTTGAGAAGATAAGTGGATGTGGTTGTTTAACATGGATGTGAGTTATTCTATTAAAAAATTGACATTATTATTCAATATTATTATTTAATCTATCATGTTTTCTCAAGGGGGTTTGAATAATTAAGTAATTATTCAATGAAATGTTTGAGATTGACCTATGTTCTATTGTTGAAAAAAATCAAAAAAAAATAGATTTATAAGAATGGGAAGGTGTTTATGATTGCCAATGTCTCATAAGGTGTTTGATTTAAATGTAGAGATTGTTAATATAAGATGAAGTGAATTGGAAGTGATATGTGAAATTTATGATATATTTTGTTATCTGTTTTTCAATGCATGAATAATATTTGAATATAGATGAGTTTAGATGTTTTCAGTGTGTTAAAATAAAATTTAATGGTTTAAATAAAGATCAGAGCTTGGATGCTAAACTAGGATCTATTCGAGAGATGATAGGAAAAATAATGTTACAATGGCTATTTGTAAAATATTTTTTTATTACCATAGATAATGGGTTGGTTGATTTAGAGAAAAAAAATCCATAACTGAAAGAAAAGTACCATGACTTTAGATCAATAAATTATGATGTTTATGTATATTTCTCATGATATATATATCACATCACAAAAAAGGCTTTGATTTTTATATATTTTGGGTATTTGAAATAGGAATAGGATTTTGAAATGATGAATGTATGTTTTTCAGGTAAAAGGATTATTTTATAATACATAAAGACATTATAATGTGAGGTCAATCCATTTATTATAGATAAAATGGTTTATCTTTGAAGGTATGTGACATTGAGAAGACATAGATTATAATATAATAATATTGGTCATGCTAAAAGTGATTTTCTCTATAATTTATGGTCACATCATAATAAATTTTATCATAACAATATGATCCTTAAGGAAGAGTTTTAATATGATTAGTTTAAGGTATCAATGTGTTAACTACATGTGTTGTGTTGAAAATTACATAATCATTTGATGATTTTTGTTATAATATAGTTCTAAGATATTTTTAAAATGTGGATTTTTTTAATGACTCATGGGATACTAAATCATTAAACTATAAGTCCCCAATCAATATTAATAATGATTTGAATGGATGGAATGATCAAATGATTCAGATTGAAGTGGGATAAATTGGATGCTAATTTTGATTATAGAATTTAAAATTAAAAAATAAATGAATGATGCTATATTGTTTAGTGTTTGTGTGTATTTATAGAAGTGTGGCATGATTTTTATATGTATAATAGGTGGAGAGACAAAAAAGAAATCCGAAGTTATTATTCCTTATTTATTTCGACCCAAAAAAATAGTCAAAACTTATTTTTCCATCACCTCACACTGCTCTGTATGGAACCATTTTTTTATAAATGTATTCACATTATTGTTTTCATGTAAAGTAACACATCTAATTGATTTTTGTGTATATATTATGGTTAAAGGGATACTTTTATAGAATCCTTACACATAAATAGTGCACTCAACCTTCATCAATGCCTTATAAATTATCGACAAACAAACTAATGATGGGATTGGTCTAAAATTATAGGAATAAATCATCCTTTACTTAACCCTGTATGATTCTATGAAAAAATCACATCACATTATGAAACATCAACGAATTCATGAGAAAAAAATATATATTCTTGCTTAATATTCATGAAATTCTATATAAATTGTGTCAAAGCCTTATTTTTATGAATTAATTTATATACTTCATTCATTATACTTCTAGATTTCTAAACTAATCCACTTATATTTTCTTCATCTTTGAAAATTATAAACTTTGTAATTTTACCTTCACATAACCTCCTTTATGACTAACTCAACATCATTCATCCATAACTATAAATTTTTAATATTTAGTTTCTCACATCAACTATTAATATTATTACATTAATATACCTCACTTTCAACCTGAAAATCCATATTCTAGACATAGTAAGAATCATAAATGATTTCCAAATAGTCATTATGTTTGTTACTTAGAATGATCAGTAAAAAATTATCATCATTAAATTTTGGAGTCTCCATACTGAAAATATACAATTTCATAAATAAATAAACATTATTCAATCATCAAGACACATTTATGTATACTTATAAATTTCTTATTAAATATTATGTGGATCTCGTATTATTAAACTAATAGTCTACAACTATGAAATACTTCAAGATTCAATCTCATGGTATTCCATTATCTATCCTATAAAAACTAAAAAATTATCAAATCTAATCATCTATATCATCTATACTATGGAAATATTCAACTTAAAATTATTTTTAAGATATGTATTAAAAAATTTCTATTATATTCACATAAACCTTAATGATCCTAGATTCTGTCTCAATAATATAAACAAATTTCAGATAAGGAATCAATCCATGTTCTTAACATTTATGAATTCCTTCTAAATGGATCCACTTCTAAATCTAGACTCAGACTTCTGAAACATCTTGAAATTCATTTTTTCAATATTTTTGGTTTATTTTATGAAAGCATAACTTCAAGAAAACAACATCTCAATAATGAAAATTCATATTGACTTTTACGTAATTAGTATTATTTTTAGTATCATTAATAAATTAAAACAATATTATCTCATGTATTTTGGAATATAAATTCAATATCCATATTTAATAAATGTTCTAAACCTATAGTAAGAAGTTATTTCATAACATCCACATAACACCATCAATATTTCACATTATTTAGCTAAGTAAATTGTAACAATCATCGAATATTTAAGCTTCTTTCATAATTTATACATTTATTTCTTTCAATAAGACATCTTTAAAACTCTATAAAGATCCATTTTTACGTTAAATCTCTCTATTTTCATACTTATTAGCTTTACGAAATATTACTATCAAATAAAAAAATATTCAAATAAATTTATTAGGTTTTTCAATCTCACCATTTTGATATTTTATGAATTCACAGTATAAACTAAAGTAAATGATCTTATATGTTTTTTAACATTTCAATCCCCTGTAATTAACTATAAATTCAACGGTTCAGGAGTAAGGTAAAGTAATATCCTTTTGTTTCTCTAACCATGAATTTAAATTTTATGTTCTCCCTCTAATATTCATTTGTAATGAATGTAAAACCCAATTTACTTGTGAGAAGGATGAAAACACTTTTCTTAAAAATGATCCATAAATTAATTAGTTCTAAGTAAATGTAAGTAATTAACAATGTAGAAAATATAGTTATTTAATAAGTTAATAAATATATCCACAACTAATTCATTATGTGATACCAACTCAAAAAAAAATTCTTTCAGTGGATTTTAAAAATATTTTTAACTTATATCCAATATAAAAAATAGTATATAAAATAAAAACCATACATAAAGTATAGATTTATCCACATTCATGTGAATATTATTCCTTTTAAAGAAAAAATTTCTCCCATTTTGTTTAAAAATTATTTTTTCATATAAGGATAAGAGGATATGATAAAAATTTCCCATGAATAACAAACTCAAATTTCAAGAATTCTTGTTTTTTAAAATAGAAAATTATTGTTTTTTATAAATTTAACCCTTCCATATCTGCCAAATAAATATTTGGAATCACCAGTATCATTGCATACTATAATTTAAAATTTAGTTATAGTATTCCTATTTAGAATATTTTAAATCTTCAATCCCCCACAATGGGTAAATTTCATTGATTTTACTTAGCATGGATTATATGAGATGTGGTATTTTTTATGACAGTTAAAATAAATTACTCTATTATGGATATCCTACAAGTTAATATACTACATTCCCATCACAAATTACTTCAGGTATCCTATTTAATAAATGAACCACCTTCAAATAAATACATATGAAAAAACCTATAGGGAAATAATGTGGTTTCTTCTAAAATTCATAGTGAAATAAAAAAATTTGAGAGCTTATTCTCATCCCATAAACTCCTTTCAATTCAGATCTACATTTACAAGAACTCTTTATTATTATACATAAATTTTATAAACATGATTTTCCTTATACCTCATTACCTTATTCCATTTTTCATCTTTATTATCATATGGAACATCTTTTTTAATTGAAAAACACATATATATTTTTTGTTTCTGTATATTCTTATTATTTTTTGGTGGGTTTGCCATATGATCATGAATTCGTTATGAATATGATCAAATTTCAATATTTTTTATGTAAAGACCCACTAAATCTCATTTTCTTGAGAGTAAAATGAGTCGTTAATAGGCCTTAAGTGACATCCCCAAGTCTCCAAAGGCTGGAAATAAATGCTGAAAGGTTTCAAATACAAGTGGGGGAAGATTTACCCTATAAAAAATATACCAATTAACCAACCAACCATAAAAAACATTCACTATATAATGCATGAAAATAATGAATGGAAACTCAATAACTTAAGGTATCTCAAAACCACATCAAAGTATGTAACATTGGAAGAATAACCTAGTATCAAAGTACAAAACGGACAAATGATGCAACACTCTAAAAAGACCACAAGACTCCATTATCTACAATCTCCAAGCTCTATAATATATGAATATCCCAAACATCACAAGTTAGTGATAAAAATGTGGCAAATGTTACCTTTTCCCATGTCTCGTAATATAGAATCTGCAAAAGCACCAAAGTGCCAAAGCATAGGTGAGTATAATACTCAGTAGGTTTTCCCCAAATGACTTCACTACTCCTGTCACTAGGATAGAAGAGTTAACAACAATTATATAAAATATTTTATATAGATAAATTTCTCAAAAATAGTTTATAACTAAATATAAACAAGTTTCCAAAACCATTCATTACTAAACGTATACAAGTGAAATTGAAACCAATTTCCTAGCATGATATTTTTCTAGAAAGTTAACTAAACAAGCTACAAAACCAATTCACAATATCACTTTTGGGCATACCCAACCCTTCCAAAAACCCATGCAACCAACCATTCATGCTACGTTATGATAGCTCCATACTCATGAGTGGTTTATCGTTGATCTAACAAGTTGTCATAAGGTAATTGTTTCCCATGTTCCATTAACCCTTTGGCACCGAGGACAAGGTTATATTTCAACCAAGTCCTATATATTCTATATGAAATTTATATCCCATGTTCCATTTTTCCTTTTGCACTGATCACAAGATCATATTTCAACCAAGACCCAAAAATGAAATATGAACTCTCACACCAATATTCCCAAGGATCATGCCAAAACACCTTTTCAATAAAAACACCCTTTTTATTGAAAACAAATTCCATCAAATTTAGTTCAATACCAAACCATTTCAGTAAAACAGTATTTTAATTGGAAACCAAATTCTCATCAAACCATTTAAAAATTCCAGAAAATCAATAATTTAAAATATTCATTTTAAATTCAAGAGGCTAAATCACTTTTCACAACAATTCACTAAGATTTTACAATTTCACTAAAACCAAAAATCATCAATGAAGAAGATTTATTCCATAATTTTAACAATCAGTACCATTCAAATAAACCAATTTGAAACTAATCCAATCAATTCTAGCAATAGGAGTTGAGAGAGAAGCCTCTTACCTCGAAGGTTTTCATGAAACTCAACAATGAATGAAGAACACACAAGAAGGTGGGTTGATTCTCCAGGAACAACCATAGTTATCTTATCCTTGAAAGATCATGACTCAAAATTGAATTATTAGGCATCCAAAAATATGGATATACCAACTATATATACATATCTGAGAATGAATAGAGATCAGATAAGTTGATCTAAGCATATAAAAGAAAATGTGAAAAATATGGAAATAATGGTGACATACCTCAAGAATCGGATCAACATTCCAAAAATCATCTTAGATCTCTTTCACTATCATTAAAGACACCATAGTTAGCCTTTATTAAAGTTAAAAAACTTATATCTACCCATAGTAGTTGTAGATCTAAGAAAATGAGAAGGAGAAAAGGAGGAGATTGCAGAAAATGAAAAAGAACCAAGAAGATCGGAACATACCCCAAGAATCAGGCTTTAAATCACCAAGGGAAGGCTATAGGTTGGCTCAAATGCATGTGGTAAGGGTTCTCCAACCTTCTAGGGAGAGAAATATCAAAATAGGGGCGTTTTGAAGACCTGGAGAAATATATAGAGAAAAAACATGTAATCTTTCAGAGAATAGGATCTAGATTTGTCCTCAATGCACGATTTGACTACACAATTTGGGCCAACCGTGTATGGGTTGTGTGATCTTCCTTCTAGTCCCAAAACACATTATAAAACCCCCAAAATCTCCCATCCTTCACCTTTACTCTTTTAATGGAAACACATTTTTAATGGAAATATCCTCCTCTATGGAAACACCCCAATTTATGGTGACACCCCACTTTATGGAAACACCCTAATTTTTGGAAACACCCCACTTTATAGAAACAACCCACTTTATAGAAACAACCCACTTCATGGAATCACCCCAATTTATGGAAATAACCCACTTTATGGAATCACCCAACTTTATGGAAATTATGTATATTATAGAAACTCTCTATTTTATAGAAACTCTCTATTTTATGGAAACTATCTATTTTATGGAAACTCTCTATATTATGGAAACTCTCTAATTTACGGAAACTCTCTATTTTAAAGAAACACTCTATTGTATTGAAACTCTCTATTATAGACACACCATTTCAAAAACATGAGGAAAGGGTTATGTACCTAAAACTAGGGGTATTACATTCTCCCCACAACTGGAATTTCTGTCCTCATAAATTTAAAGACCCATAAATTTCATGGAATTTTTTTTTCGTAAATTCTTTGGGATTTTATGAGTATGCAGTTACGGAAGTCACCTGATTCTGAGGCCCGGTGTGCCCGGAATCAATTTCTGAAGTTTAGCTGGGGTACGTTCAGTGAACGAACGAGTAGGTTTTTCTATCTTCTGAACTGGTGCTCGGAATTGAATTATGAGGGCACCAATGGAACCGCAGCGCCGGTAATTGCTTAAGAGGACCTTTATCGAAGATGCATCTGCTCGGGTGGAGTTGTTAAAAAATGTGGATTAAATAAAAATTAAAATAAAATTGTGTTAGAATTTTATTTATTTTTCTAAAGTGGTTTTAATCTACATGGGGATGTTGGGGTGGGACTCATAAGTTTCTAACTACTCGTGTTAGGATATTTGTGAGGTGGGGCCCACATGATCCCCAACCATTCACATTCCCTAACCTCTTAACTCTCCCCCTTTAAACTTGTTAACCCCCCTTTTATTTATGTAACTCTTCCACTTCCAATTTAATTTTCCAACCTACCTCTTAATTAAATTAAGCAACTCAACATTTAATTAATTAAGAGGATTTTACTTTTGTAATTTTGAAATGCATGCCAAAATAATAAAATAAGTAGGTGTCTTAATTTATTTGGAGAGTTTTGGTTGTGTGAGGGATTTTTGGAGAGAGGTCTTTTCTCTTTTCAAGAACATCATCTTCAAACGAAGAACGCCAACTACCCGATGAAGAAAGTCGACCCGCCGGCCCGATTTAATCATCCACTTATTCCTCCACGACAAGGGAGGAGACACCGATGATGAAGGATACGACGCTATCGTCTACGGCTCTTGACAACCATGAACTTCATTCAAGGTAGTGGTGTGTTTATGAATGAGAAACATTGATCTTCCTTCTATGTTATTGGTTCTCTCTAAACTATTTGCTATCAAACTAAAGCGTAAGGAACCGGACCAAACTAACACGGTTGGATTCCTCTTCCATTCTTGTTGTATAATGTTCTCCTACCGTTCTTGAGAAGTGAATCAAGGAAAGTTTTCGGAGCCGATCGGAGGCCCAAAAACATCGGAAACGGCCTCAGAACATCGGGACGACCTGGGAGCTGAGGTTTTGTAGCAAACGGATCATCAGAATGAAGAAAGGGCGCCTAAAAAGGTGTTTTGTCTAGAGGCTTCATTTCTCGAAAATTCTAGAATACACGGTGTGTCCTTCCAAAGCACATGCCATGTAGTACAAGCGTTCAGCAGCATAAGTAATGGACATAAGAAGAATTGACACACGACGTGTGACAATGGTCACACGACATGTACTGTCCACACAGTTTGTTAGAGGAGACTTCGATGGACATGGTGTGTATTTAGGGAAAATACACAGACACAGACATAAATACACATCCACGAGGTACGGCATGTATTCTATTCATAGAAAGGAAGAAGCTTCTTTCTGAGGCTCGGTGTGTAATCCGGGAGATACATGGACACAGGCAGAACCACACGGCCACGAGGCATGGTGTTTATTACCATCACCATGGTAGAAGCGGCTTCGTGAAGGCATGACGTATAATCTGGGAGATACACGGACACGAGCAGAAACACACGGCCAAGAGGCATGGCGTGTACTACCTTCACCATGGAAGAAGTGGCTTCCTGATGACTCGGTGTGTATTCTAGAAATACACAGACACGGGGTGGAGTCCACGGGCATGTACTCCAGCACACGGCCAGGCATGGACAGCACACATGGAACCGACCCTAGAGGTTTGGACACAGCGTGTAATAACACTACACGCTGTGTACTTACTTATTTACACAACCAGCCTTGCGACATGGTTCGTTTCACACGGGCAGTACCCAGTGTCTGAAGACACGGCGTGTATCCTTTTCCTACACGCCGTGTACTTTTGAGAAATGGCTTGATCGTCTTGTTCTTCGTGACTTGGGCATGTTTTGCTTGGTTTTTCCCCTATGACATGGGACGGAACTACGAATACATCAACTGGGGTCTTCATGACAGTTGATGTATCGATCTTTGACTCGAGGAGCGGACCCTCCGGAAATCGAGCGTGTTGTGTGCAGGAACCCTAGAGCTGGCTGTGACTGCGATGATGATGGCGACTGTACTTGGATCCTACGTGGTTTCGGCAGTGAGGAAGACTGTACTTGGATCCTCCATGGGTTCGGTAGTGATGACGACTGTACTTGGATCCTATGTGGGTTCGGCAGTGATGGTTACTGTACTTGGATCCTACGTGGGTTCGGCAGTGACAACATCTGTACTTGGATCCTGCGTGGGTTCGGCAGAGGAGATGATTCAGAGGCTACATCAATCATCTCCACCCCTATTCGTGAATAGTATACCTGTGTGAGCTGAATCTTGACCTTCAATCATTAACTTCGATATGATTTACTTAATTTCCTATGTGGATTGTCTTGTTCTTTCCTGTGTGGATTGGGTTGTACTTTCCTGTGTGGACTAGGTTGAACTTGGGCTCAAAAGTTGGAGCCAAACTAAAATTGATGACTTAGGTATATATATGGGCATATACCTAAGGAGAGTTGTTTGATACTTCATGATTGTATCTTTCCTTTGTGGATTATCCTTCGTGGATTCTAGGAGGCCTTCGGGGGTCACGGGGTCCCTACTGAGTATCGTATACTCACCCATGCACGGGTTATGCCCGCACTACATTGTGTTGGTTGCAGATGATGGACATTGATGATTGAGGTGGAGTCTAGTGGAGCGGGACGGTACCTGGAGGTGGACCACTTAGCGGGATGTACACGGAGTGGACAGCCGGACCCGAGGAGCTGAGGAGACCATCTGTACCCACCCTTTAGGTGGGATATCCGAAGGACAACTCAGTGGTTGCTGGATTACTTTACTATAGTTGTTATATCTTTACTGTTGTACTGTACTTTCAAGTGGGTTTCTATACTGGCCCATTTACTTTCTAGTACTTACTTTTGTACTCAGTTTACTTAGTGTTTACTTCAGCTTGCGTACTCTAGGGTGTTTTTTTTCTTATATAAAGGCAATTCCTTCCCTTTTTTCAGGATTTATGCCTTTGGTGCTAGTCGCCAGCCCCTAGCCTATGGAAGGCAGACTTGGGGTAGTCACGGCACGGACCCTAAGGACGGGTCGTGACAAATTGGTATCAAAGGAGTCGGTTCTACCGCAGAACTTAGGACTCTGATAATTTCTTCCTGTGAAGCAATATTTTTAATGGTATTGAGTGTGGTTATCAGTCCAGGGAGTCCAGTGTTGGTGCGGCGGCTGACGTATCCATACACCAGGACCCTAACTTCTGATTTCTGACTCAGTGCACGAAAACATTGATTGCATGTGTGTTTTAAAATTTTTCTTTGTGATTAATTTGTGTCAGCTCACCAGGTATACTGTATTAACCATGGCGCACCTATTTCTTTTTAGGATGGCCCCACGATGACAGCTAGCTAGGGTTCCGAGCTTTGTGAGAGATGGCAGCCCACCGAGTGATGAGGCCTCAATGCAGGTCCCCGTTAAAGCGAAGGCACCGATGGTACCTCTACCCGCTGAGCTACCGATGCCACCAGCCCCAGCAGCTAAGAGTGCATGTTGCCTAAGTGCACTGCATGAGTTTCAGCATCAGATGTTGCCTAGGATCCGCAGAGGGGTGGACCCTCAGGAAGCCGAGGATTGGCTGGAGGCTGTTGTCCAAGTCTTCATATTGGTAGGGACACCAGCAGATCTTATAGTGATCCTTGCGGCGAGTCTCCTGCACGCAGCAGCAGGTAGATGGTGAAGCCTGATGCTCCAGGTTCACGATGAGGCATCTCTACTTTGGATGGACTTTGAGATCCTATTTCACTCAGAGTTCGTTCCAGCCACCCTCCGTACGGTGCGCATCCAGGAGTTACTACAGTTGTGGCAGGGAAGCATGTCAGTAGCCCAGTACTCGGCGAGATTTACCGATCTCTCATGCTACTCCACAGACATGGTACGGGACCCATTCTTCCAGGCCCGGACCATCGAGCAGGGACTGAGGAATGAGATCAGGGCTTCGATGATCTCCCTCAGCATTCCAACACATGCAAGAGTACTGGAACAAGCCCTTCTTGTAGAGATCTTTCTTGCTGAGCCTACACTAGCAGCAAGGCCTACCACATGGCGACACGTAGCAGAGTATTCTGCAGCTGGAAGTAGACAGATGTCGCAGAGGTCTAACCGGGCCAGACCATTAGGTGGGCGACCTCAGGATACTGGTTCAGAGGTGTGGGGAACACGCAGCAGATCCAGTCATTCGAGAGGCAGGAAGTGCTATGCATGCGGTGGGTAAGGCCACATGGCTCGTGACTGCCTGACCCGCCATGCAGAGGAGCAGCAGACGATTGAGGGACCACCCAGGAAGAGGCAGAGGTTTAATCGTGGCGGTCCGCAGGGAGTAGGTGGATGAGGTAGAGGAGTTGGCTGAGCAGTAGGTGGTGGATAATGCTTCAGGGCTCTACCACCACCACCACTAGGAGGGCCACCCCGGCCACAGGGAGCTGGCGGGCAGAGGCAGGCTCAGCTTCAGGCAGTGGAGGCCGACGACCACGGTGCAGCTGAGATGATTTGAGGTACTATCTATGTCTACTACACCCTTGCTGCAGTTCTTATAGACATAAGAGTGAGCCATTCTTTCATTGCAGTAACCCTTTTTCGGAGCTCGGAGATTCCGACGGAGCTGTTGGCTCGATCCTTACGGCTAGAGACTCCTACGGGAGTAGACATGATGATTACGCACTGGTGCCGGCAGTGTGAGCAT
This sequence comes from Viscum album, assembly GCA_963277665.1. Classification (NCBI taxonomy): domain Eukaryota; kingdom Viridiplantae; phylum Streptophyta; class Magnoliopsida; order Santalales; family Viscaceae; genus Viscum; species Viscum album. The sequence goes on from OY728135.1 coordinate 1,155,771,681, forward strand.
ACTCTAGGAGGTGAGATCTTTGGCTGGGATCTTCTTGTAGTGGCGTCGAGGCCTTACAACGTCATCTTGGGCATGGATTTGTTATCTATAGTCCATGCTCAAATCGACTGTATTAGGCGCAAGTTGTGGTGTGTCTGCACGGATGGGAGCGGGTTCACCTTCACAGGCGAGAAGGGAGTCTTTGCAGCACAGGAAGGACTCACGCAGAGGAGAGGGAAGCCGATCACACATCAGTTGTCTAGTCACATGCTCAGAGCAGTTGATGTGCGGAGTCCGGGTTTTCTTGTTGTGGTGGATCAGTATACGGACGTTTTTGCTGACGACATTCTATGACTACCTCCTCGCAGAGAGGTAGAATTCTATATTGACATGTACCCCGGGACAGCCCCGATATCTACTCCAACATATCGGATGGCACCTGCTGAGCTTCGAGAGATACGGGTACAGCTGGAGGACTTGTAGGGAAAAGGATTCATCTGACCCAGTGTTTCACCCTGGGCTTCCCCGATTTTGTTCTCCAAGAAGGCGGACGGAAGCTTGCAACTATGTGTCGACTACCGTCACCTGAATCCGGTGACTGTAAAGAACAAGTATCCACTTTCAAGGATTGACGACCTCTTAGATCAGCTCAAGGGAGCACGATGGTTCTCGAAGATAGACCTCATGTCAGGCTATCATCAGCTCAGAGTTTGAGATGAGGATGTGCAGAAGACAGCCTTCAGGTGTCGGTATGTCCATTATGAGTTCTTAGTTATGACTTTCGGCGTAACCAATGCTCCAGCAGTGTTCATGAGTCTCATGAACAAGATCTTCCAACCTTACCTCGATCTATTTGTTGTAGTCTTCATCGAAGACATATTGATTTATTCGACTAGTGAGGAGGAGCATGCCTACCACTTGCGGGTTGTACTGGATACACTCCAAGAGCACCGGATTTATGGTAATCTCTCGAAGTGCCAGTTCTGGATTCGAGAGGTCCACTTCTTGGGGCACGTCATCTCTGAGATGGGAGTTGCATTGGATCCTGCGATGATCAAGGCAGTACTTTCTTGGGAGCCACCCAGGAGTGTGACGGAGGTGCAGAGTTTCCTAGGTATGGCTGGGTACTATCGGAGATTTGTGCCAGAATTCTCCAGAGTTGCAACACCACTTTCAGCTTTGAAAAAGAAGGGTAAACCCTTCATGTGGTCAGATAGATGTCAGCAGATCTTCCAGGAGCTGAGACAGAGATTGACCAGTGCACCCATCTTGAAGCTACCGAAGGAGGGCGTGGGGTACGTAGTTTACTGAGATGCATCAGGGACTGGAATCGGGTGTGTCCTGATGCAGGAGTGGGCAGTGATCACCTATGGTTTACGAAATTTGAGGTAGCATGATCAAAACTACGCTACCCATGACCTGGAGTTAGCATCAGTGGTCTTCACCTTTAAGATGTGGCGGCACTGTCTGATAGGCGAATTCTTTACAGTCTACTCTAACCACCAGAGTCTCAAGTACATCTTCTCGCAGAAGGACCTGAACCTGAGACAGGGTAAATGGCTCGAGTTCCTCTAGGACTATGACTTTGAGATATTCTATACTCCTAGGAAGGTGAACTTAGTAGCTGATGCTCTTAGCAGGAGGTTGGGCATTCAGCTACTTGGAGAGGCGACGGAGCAGCTAGTCACGTTGAAGATATCCTTCATAGATAGAGATGGGGTAGCCTTTCTACAGTCTCTCACAGTCACTCCTCCACTGCTTCAGTGGGTCAGAGAGGCACATCGTGGGGACGTTGACTGTGAGATGTGACGTGCACAGATATCCACAGGATAGGCAGCTGATGGATTTTATGTAGGAGGAGATCACGTCATCCTTTTCAGAGGATGTACCATGGTACCAGTTGCATTACAGGAGGAGTTGTTGAGGGAGTTCCACACTTCCCCATTGGCGATACATCCAGGAGTATCAAATATGTACCAGGATCTCATACAACAGCACCGGTGGCCTGGTATGAAGAAGGTTATGGCAGAGTTTGTTTCGCGGTGCCTCACCTTCCAGTAGGTGAAGGCAGAGCACTAGGTACCAGCAGGATTGGTACAACCCTTAGAGGTCCCGGAGTGGAAGTGGTACAGGATATCTATGGATTTCGTGATGGGACTTCCACGTAGTCCCAGAGGACACGACTCCATTTGGGTGATTGTCGACCGACTCACCAAGTCGGCCCACTTCCTACCTATCAGAGAGTAGGGCTCAGTGGAGAGCTTGGGATGCCTCTACATTCAGAAGACCGTATGGATTCATGTTGTGTCATCTTCGATCATATCTGATCGAGACACTCTCTTTACTTCTCAGCTTTAGAAGGGGTTGCAGTAGGCATTTACGACGCAGTTATGCCTGAGCACCGCCTTTCACCCTCAAACAGATGGGCAGACGGAGAGGACCATTCAGACTCTCGAGGACATGCTCTATGCATATGTCCTTGACTTTGGTCGCAGCTAGGAGGATCACCAACCCTTGGTGGTGTTTGCATACAACAATAGCTACCACTCCACCATCGGAATGGAACCATACGAGGAATTGTACGGCCGACCTTTCAGATCACCACTATGCTGGATAGACCCTGGGGAGTCAGCACTTGTAGGACCAGAGATGGTCCAGGCCATGACGGAAAAGGTACAGATCATCTAGGAGTAGATGAGGACTGCTCAGAGCTGAACGAAGTCCTATGCTGACAGGAGGTGGAGACCATTAGAGTTCTTGAATGGAGACCACGTTTTCTTAGGGGTCTCACCTCAACGTGGATTACAGAGATTTGGTCGGGGCGGAAAGTTATCTTCGTGCTTCATCAGACCATTCCAGGTTATCAGTAGGATAGGCGAGGTGCCTTATCGGCTGGATCTTCCACCTCAGTTGCACCGGGTGCACGACGTCTTCCACGTATCTCATCTGAGGAGATACGTGCATGACCCGACTCATATCCTTGATCACAGAGAGCTGGACATTGATGAAGGGGCGACATTTGCAGAGGTCCCGGTGAAGATCGAGGATTGATAGGAGCGGGTCCTACGTGGATAGTTGATTCCTCTAGTGCACATCTGGTGGCAGCACGAGAACCTCCAGGAGAGCACATGGGAGTGAGAGGCTCAGATGCGTGGACAGTACCCTCATTTATTTCCCTAGATTATGATGTATCTTTACGGGGACGTAAATCCCTGAGTAGTAGTAATGTAAAGACCTTTAAATTTCAAGGAAAATTTTTTTCTTAAATTTTTTGGGATTTTACGAGTACGCAGTTTTTGACGGTACCTGATTCCGAGGCCCGGTGTGCCCGGAATCAATTTCCGAAGTTTAGCTCGGGTACGTTCAGTGAATGAACGAGTAGGTTTTTATATCTTTTGAACTGGTGCTCAGAATTGAAACTTGAGGGCACTGATGGAACTGTAGCACCGATAATTGTTTAAGAGGACCTTTACCGAAGATGTGTCTGCTCGGGGGGAGTTGTTAAAAAAATGTGGATTAAATTAAAAGTAAAATAAAATTGTGTTATAATTTTATTTCTTTTTCTAAAGTGGTTTTAATATACATGGAGAAGTTGGGATGGGACCCACAAGTTTATAACTAATCAAGTTAGGATATTTGTGAGGTGGGGCCCACACGAGCCCTAACCATTCACATTCCCTAACCCCTTAACTCTCCCCCTTTAAACTTGTTAACCCCCCTTTTATTTATGTAAATCTTCAACTTCCAATTTAATTTGCCAACCTACCTCTTAATTAAATTAAACAACTCAACATTTAATTAATTAAGAGGATTTGAATTTTTTAATTTTGGAATGCATAAAAAAAATAATAAAATAAGGAGATGCCTTATTTTATTTGGTGAGTTTTGGTTGTGTGAGGGATTTTGGGAGAGAGCACTTTTCTCTTTTGAAGAACTTCATCTTCAAATGAAGAACGCCAACTCCCTGACGAAGAACGTCGACCCGCCGGCCCGATTTATTCATCCTCTTCTTCCTCCACGAATAGGGAGGAGACACCGACGATGACTGATACAACGCTATCATCCGTGGCGCTTGCAAACCATGAACTTTCTTCGAGGTAAGGGTGTGTTTATGAATGAGAAACGTTCATCTTCCTTCTATGTTATTGGTTCTCTCTAAACCATTTGCTATAGAACTAAAGTGGAAGGAACCAGACCTAACTAACACGGTCAGATTCCTCTGCCATTCTTGTTGTATGGTTTTCTCCTACCATTCTTGAGCGGTGAATCAAGACAAGTTTTTGGAGCCGATCGGAGGCCTGAAAACATCGGAAACAGCCTTGAAACATCAGGATGACCTGGGAGCGGAGGTTTTGTAGCGAACGGATCATCAGAATGAAGAACAGACGCCTTGGAAGGCGTGCTGGCCAGAGATTTCGTTTCTGGATAATTCTAGAATACACGGCGTGTAATTCCAAAGCACACACCGTGTAGTACAAGAGTTCAGCGGAAGAAGTAACAGACATTAGAAGAAGTGACACACGGCGTTTGACACTGGTTACACGGCATGTACTGTCCACACAGTTTGTCAGAGGAGACTTTGATGGACATGGCATGTATTTAGGGAAAATACATGGACACAGACATAAATACACGGCCACGAGGCATGGCGTGTATTCTCTTCATAGAAAGGAAGAAGCAGATTCACGAGGCTCGGCGTGTAATCCAGGAGATACATGGACACGGGCAGAACCACACGGCCACGAGGCATGGCATGTATTACCATCACCATGGATGAAGCGGCTTTGCGATGGATCGGTGTGTAATCTGGGAGATACACGGACACGAGCAGAAACTTACGACCAAGAGGCATGGTGTGTACTACCTTCACCATTGCAAAAGCGGCTTCGTGATGACTCGGCATGTATTCTAGAAATACACGGACATGGAGTGGAGTACATGGGCATGTACTCCACCACACGGCCAGGCATGGCCAGCGCACATGGAACTGATTCTAGAGGTTTGGACATGGCATGTAATAACACTACACGCCATGTACTTACTTATTTACACGACCAAACATGTGACACGAGCTGTTTCACATGGGCAGTACCCAGTGTCTGAAGACACGACGTGTATCCTTTACCTACACACTGTGTACTTTTGATAAATGGATTGATCGTCTTGTTCTCCGTGAATTGGGCATATTTTACTTGGTTTCTCCCCTATGATGTGGGATGGAACTACAGATACATCAACTCTGTTCTTCGTGATAGTTGATGTATCGATATTTGACTCGAGGAGCAGACCCTCCGAAAATCGAGCGTGCTGTGTGTGGGAACCTTAGAGTTGGCTACGACTGCGGCAACGATGGAGACTGTACTTGGATCCTACGTGGGTTCGGCAGTGAGGACGACTGTACTTGGATCCTCCGTGGTTTCAGAAGTGATGAAGATTGTACTTGGATCCTACGTGGGTTTGGCAGCGATGGTTACTATACTTGGATCCAACGTGGGTTCGGCATCGACGACATCTGTACTTGGATCCTACGTGGGTTCGGTAAAGGAGATGATTCATAGGCTACATCAATCATCTCCACCCCTCTTTGTGAATAGTATACCTATGTGAGCTGAGTCTTGACCTTAAATCATTAAATTCGATATGATTGACTTGCTTTCTTGTGTGGATTGGGTTGTGCTTTCCTGTGTGGATTTGGTTGTACTTTCCTATGTGGACTGGGTTGCACTAGGGCTCGGAAGTTGGAGCTGAACTGGAATTTATGACTTAGGTATATGTATGGGAATATACCTAAGTATAGTTGTTTGATACTTCATGATTGTATCTTTCCTTTGTAGATTATCCTTCGTGGATTCTGGAAGGCCTTCAGGGGTCTTGGGGTCCCTACTGAGTATCATATACTCACCCCTGCACTGGTTATGCCCGCACTACATTGTGTTGGTTATAGACGACGGACAGTGCTAATTGAGGTGGAGTCTAGTGGAGCGGGACGATACCTGAAGGTGGACCACTTGGTGGGACGTACACGGAGCAGACGGCCGGACCCGGGGAGCTGAGGAGACCATCTGTACCCACCCTTCAGGTGGGATATCTGGAAGACGACTCAGTGGTTTCTGGATTACTTTATTTCATTTGTTCTATCTTTACTATTGTATTGTACTTTCAGTTGGGTTTGTATACTGGCCCATTCACTTTCCATCACTTACTTTTGTACTCAGTTTACTTAGTGTTTACTTCATCTTGCGTACTCTATGGTGTTTTTTTCTTATAGAAAGGCAATGCCTTCCCTTTTTTCGGGATTTACATCTTTGGTGCTAGTCGCCAGACCCTGGCCTATGGAAGGCAGTCTTGGGGTAGTCACAGCATGGTCCCTGAGGATGGGTCGTGACAATAAATTAGAAAATCCTTACTAGCCAAAAATAGTTCTGGACACTCCTCTTTCATTTCCTTTTCACGTTCCCAAGTCTCTTCAAGAATCTAACCATGTTTCCGTAAAACCCGAACTAGAAAGACACTTTTCCCACTCAAGACTTTCTATTGTATATCAATGATTCTCACTTGGATATGTACCAATGATACATCTGGTTCTAGGTCAACGTGATCCCATCTGATCACATAGTCAGGATCAGGGTGATAATTTTTCAATAGGGATACATGGAACACATTATGCACTAAGATAAAATTTGGTGGTAATGCAAAATAATATCCCACCTCTCCAACCCATTCCATTTTATCTAAAGTGCCAACGTATCTAGGAGATAACACTCCCTACTTCCCAAAACGATGATGTACAAGCTTTGGAGAGATCCTTAAGAAGATATGATCACCCATGGTGAATGATAGCTATCTTTAATGGTGATCTGCATAAGATTTATGACAAATCTGAGCCATCTTTGCCCTATTTCTAATCCACTATATCTTCTCCATTGTTTCTTGGACAAGGCTTGGCCCAACTAATGAAGTTTCACCCATTTTCACATATCAAAATGGAGGACGACAAGGACTCAAATACAATGCATCAAACAGATCCATGTGTATTGAGTCCCGATAGATATTATTGTATGAGAACTCCACTAAGGGTATATTTTCCTCCGATGAGCCGTTAAATTCCATTACAAAATCCCGCATCATGTCTTCCAATGTTTGTATCTTCTGCTCAAATTTTCTATCCGTCTGAGGATGATAATCCATGTCCATAGTCAGCTGAGTCCTAAGGTCTTGCTGTAGGGATTTACATAAATGATACATGAACATTGGATATCGATCTGAGACTATTGAAACTGGTATTCCATGCCTCTTTACCACTTCTCATATATATATTTTTGAAAGATCCTCCACTATATGAGTTTCACGAATAGGGATTAAATGGGATGATTTGGTTAGAAGATCGACTATCACCCAAATGGAATCATGTTTAAAGACTATTCTTGGAAGAATTGTAAAAAAATGCATTCCTATCTGGTCCCATTTCGACACGAGGATGGGAAAAGATTGTAACATACCAGCTGGTCTCAGATGCTCTTCTCTTACCTGCAGACAAGTTAAGCACCGCAAGACGAACTCATCCACCTTCCTTTTCATACAATTCTATACAAACTTTTCCTTCAATGACATATACATCTTATTTGTAACTGGATGTACATACCATCTTGAATGGTGGTAAGCATGAAGGATATGTTTTTAATAAGACATAGGTACAACCACCTGATCTCTGAAACAGAAAATTGAACTGCCATCATATTTCCAGCCATCAATGGTCTCCCCATCATTGAGTTTTGAACTCACAACCAGACATTCTACATCAGATGTGTGTGCCTCTTTAATCATTTTTACTAAATCAGGAACAAGAATAGATGAAAATAAAACAACAACATCACCTTATTCTTCACATTCCACATGCATGTTGACAAAGACTGACATCAACTACCACTCATCTGAATCTTATTTTGAAAACTGAGCATATGAATTTCTACTCAATGCATCTTCCACTAAATTTCTTTTCTCTGGTGTGTACATAAAGTCAAATTAAAAAATTTATAGATACTCCATCAGTCTCATTTGCCTCAAATTCAAATCTCACTGTAATAAAATGTGTTTCAAGATTTTGTGATCTATAAATACAGTAAATTTCTCACCAAAGAGATAATATCTCCATGCTTTCAAAGCATGGACGACTGCAGCTAACTCCAAATCATGTGCTGGGTAATTATTCTCATGCACCCTCAACTTCCTTGAACCATAAGAAACCACATGATCTCTTTGCATGAGAATACAACCCAACCCTAATCCTAAAGTGTCAAAATACACCACATACCCCTGTACTGATTCTGGAATGATCAAGATACGTGTCGATGTAAGATGAACTTCCAGTTCATGGAAAGACTTGTGAAATTCCTCTTTCTATTGGAATGGAACATTCTTCTTTGACAGAGATTTCATTGTTGAATCTAGTCATGAAAAATCATGCACAAAACTTCGGTAGTAACCAGCTAGACAAGAAAACTTTGTATCTCGAAAAAATTCTTCAGTGGTTTCCAAGGGATAATGGATTCTATATTTTCAGGATCTACAGAAATGTATTTCTCAGAAATTACATGGACATTAAAACATACTTCATGTATCAAAAAATCAAACTTAGATAGTTTGGCATATAAACGGTGATCTACTATGATTTGTAACACTGTCTCCATGTGTTCCTCGTGATCAAACCTTGTCTTTGAATACACCAAGACATCATCTAAAAACATCACAAAAAAGTGTCCAAATATTGTTGAAATATTCAGTTCATCAATTCCATGAAGACCATTTGTGCATTTGTTGGACAGAAAGGCATGAATACATATTCATAGTGGCCATATCTGCTTTAGAAATCTGTCTTTAGAATATCTTTCTTCCTAACTCACAATTGTTGATGTCCTAATCACAAGTCATTTTTAGAGAACCACTGAGCTCCCCTCATTTGATCGAAAAGATCATAAATTCATGGTAGTGGATATCTATTAATTATTGTAACTTGGTTCAACTTACGATAATCAATGCACAACCAGAGAGTTCTATCTGATTTCTTCACGAACAAGACTGGTGCTTCCCACAGAGACGTACTTGGCCGAATGAAACCCTTTCTTTCTATATCTCTCAACTAAACTTTCAATTCCCTTAACTCTATTGGTTCCATCGTATAATATGGAAGGGGAATATGACTGGTCCTCGAAAGGAGATCAATCGTAAACTCCACTTCCCTTAAAGGTGGTAACCCTGATAAGTTCTTGGGAAAGACATCTGGAAATTGATCCCCAACTGCGAGAAAACTATTTTCCTTGATCTCTTACATTGATTCCAAATTCAATACTTCCAACGGATAATTGATCGTTCCCACCATTGGTTCCAACATGCTCTTTGCAACTTTCTTTACAATCCTATCTCCTCTGAAGAGATGATCAATGCCATCGTCAGTCATGAAACTAATTGTTCTCCTATAATAGTTGATGTGAGCCTTAAACATTTTCAACCAATCCATACCCAAGATTTCATCATATACATCCATTTCCAATATCATGAAGTCCCACTTCAGTTCATCTCCATCAATAGTTGTAGAACAAGATCTACACACAAAGGCTTGAAATTCTCTTTCACCGAGAGGAGTTTGTATTTTTATCACAGAAGACATAATTTCAAGTTTTAAACATAGAGAATAAGTGTCCCACATACTTTTTATCTTAGTTCCAGATTTCTGATGTCCTTTATTGAAGACAACCATAATTCCTCCACTTGGATTTTCAACAGTGAAAGATATCATAAATAGATTATCTGATTATAGTCCCAATAGTACGATCTAAAAATCCTAAGCGATGCTTTGAACCAACTACTTGTTCACTTGTGGCGTGGGTGCAACCAAATTCTCAACAGATTCTTCCGATTAGTTCCTATGATGCCTATCGTATTCCATTTTCTAAACCAACCACAAACTCTATAAGCCTCACTCTCTAGCAACTGATGGCTTAGAATTTCAAATTCTATCACTTCATCTATCACAACATTTTCTTCCAAAAATAACCTTTTTCCTTGTTCTACCATTTTTGAAAATAAAATCCATTATTCCTTTTTAAAATCAATCCATTTTCAAATTACTCTATATATCCTATTTTCAAAACCATTAATTTTAAAAATAAATTCATCATTTTTTTCAAAAAAAATTACTTTTTCACCAAATCATAAATCATTACTCCAAATGATATATGAAATCCTAGTGGGAAGTCATTCCTCTATAATGCATGTCATTCTCGTGTCATTGGATAAACCCATGATAAGAAGATATCAAAACCATAGAATTGTCTCCAAACACTTATTGTAATGGCCCGGGGTTTGGGGTCCATTACTTGGTGAAAAATCTGAGGTTGGAGTGTTCTGGGTGGCTTGGAAGGCCATCCCAGATCCTCAATGAAGCTTGACCCCTAACGGTAGCATTAGCGTACCGATTGCAGGCCAACCGGTAGCTCGGTCTACCGGTAGCTCGGTCTACCGGTTGCCGCAGCCTACCGGTAGCAGTGGCTTACCGATAGCTCGGTCTATCGGTATCTCGGTCTACTAGTAGCTGTAACCTACCGGTAGCTGTAGCCTACCGGTAGCTCGGTCTACTGGTATCTGCATCCTACCGGTTTCTCGGACTACCGGTAGCTCTTGGCTACGGGTAGCTCGGGCCTACCGATAGCTCTCAACTACCGGTAGCTCGCGCCTACCCATAGCTTTCAGCTACCGGTAGCTCTAGCCTACCTCAACGGGTTTTTCCAGTGACGCCCCCATTTTGCACAAAATGGTTTTTAAGCTGCATTTTGATGCCATTAAATCCAGGGTTTTAATGAAATGTTTGGTGGGGTACCCTCCTTCAATGAAAAATCATGGGTTCTGGTCATGCCCCTAACCGCGTTTTCAGAAACGCCCCTAGTAGGCATGTTCGTCAGTTTTAACCGCCCCGAAAGGCGGGGACCCTTTAATGACGTGTGAGGGGTCCCATCCTCATGGTCAACCCACGACCCCGCGTCTTCCGCGGTTTCGAGATTTTTTCTCGATATCTTAACCATTCGGGGGGCGCTATATCTCAGTCCTTATAACCAAAATCTCTTTTCTCCCTGAGTTCTTTTTTTATCACCCTACGCTTGGAGTGCCCTTCCTCCCGGCGAGTACCCCAGAGTTTTCCTTGATCGCGTTCCGTGGTGCTGCTGCTCCTGTTTTCCAGTTTCCATGCGAGGGCTTAACTACGATCTTTGATCTTTCAAGTAGGTAACTTCTCCATTGTCTCTCCTTTTTTGTATCATACGGGGTGGGTGTGCTACTGTTTCTGTAGAATTGGATGAACCAAACGCTAATAAAGATATAAACTGATTATAAAGAATGAAATGGGAGGGTTGTGACCAATAATGTTGCCCTGTTTCTATATTTCGATTTCTGATTTCGGAATTGTGTCGTCTTACGCCTACTGAAAATCATGACGGTTGGTGGTCTTTATCTGTGCACTAATGAACCCCTGGTGATGTTTTAAATGAATTGTTTTGTAGTTTTGAACTCATGCTGTGAAAAGGAATATGGTTAATCATGTATATCCGGCTAAATAAATTTAAAGCACCAGGATCAATCCCTTCTGTGATAACCCCTCTTAAGGCATGGAAATTGAAATCATGGATTGTGTTAAATCTTATAAATTTGAAAATACCGGCATGGGCCTGCTTGTGTTGGTGGTGGTGGTCTGGTTGTTTTTCCTTCACGTGTCGTTTGTTGGGTGATGTGGGTGGGGATGGGATCCTGTGTTGATATGGATTCGGTGGTTGTAAATTTTAAGGTTGGGTGGTTACTTTGTCTATATCACGAATTGGGGTGAGATCCTCTATTGATGAGAAACAGTTTGCTCCTAGAATTTTGGGGACACGGTTGTGAATGTTTAAGTTTATGTTTGACTGTTCTCTTTCCTTGGCTTGTTCTTATGCTTACTAGTTGTCCAAGTAGGTGCAGAAACTTATTTAAACATCATTACTAAACATAAAAACAAGGATGGGACAAATGGGTTTTTCTTTGAAGTGAGTTGTGATGTGGATAGGGGTGTTGTTTTTGTTCTTTAGGTTGGCTGAAGAAAAACCTAAACTTGGGTGAGTGCTTGCTACCTATACATATACTTATAGTTTTATGTTTCTTATTCACGCCCCACCAAAGTTGAGAAATTAGTGCCGAACACCCCCATTTCATGGGGGAGGGTGTTTTTTCCAACACTTCCATTAGTGGCTGGTTATTATCTCCTTTCTGCTCCCATTCCCAGATAGCCCAAGTATCTTCGGGCAGGCTGTGATGGCATGAAGTCCATTTTGTTTACCCAAGAACCTTCGGGCGGGGTAGTGTGGTGGTTGGCCCAGGTGTGTTCAGGAGGTGGTTTCCTAAGTGTCTTCAGGATGAGGCCCAGGTGTCTTCGGGCATGGAAGTGGATCTTCTAGCCCAGGTATCTTCGGGCGTGGCAGTGGTTGTTCGGGCCTAGGTGTTTGCAGGCGTGGTTACATGTGGCTATTGTGTCCCAGGTGTTTGCAGGCGGGGTTTGGCAGTGGTACTGCGTGAGGATATGGCCCAGGTGTGTGCGGGTGGGGTGTGGCAGTGGGACTGCGGTGACAGAATGGCGGGATTGGTTCGATGCATAGGATGTCTTCAATAACCAGTGGGAAAGTGGCATGGGGTACCCAAACATCTATGTGCTTTTATTATACATTACCTTGCTTGCGTTATTTGGTGAGTGTGGCTGGTGAGTGGGATGGATGAACTCCTTGATAGTGTTGATTTTCTGCTTCTCATGGGACTTTAGTACGTTTCCCCACTTGTGTACGATATTCTTTGGTTTTTACCTACTGAGTATACTTGTATGCTCACCCTATGTATATAAAACTGCTTTCAGGTTTCCAGGAGGACCTCGGGGATCGTGCGGGATGATACTAGCTCGGACCTTTGGGGCAGTTTCTATTGCCTTTTTTCTTTTTCTTGGTATTTTTTTACTTTGGGGTTTTTGTGGCTTGTAACATTTACTTTTGAGCATGCATGTGGGAATGGTTTACCTTTTTGGATTTTACTTGTCTTTCAATTTTGTTTTTGTTTGGTTCCATCATCTTATCTCCTGATCCTATAAAACAAAAAGGGTAATGCCTTCCATTTGTGTGTAAATTCCATACCCTCGGTGCTAGTCACCACTCTGGGACCTATTGAAGGTGGGTTTCAGGGGTCATTATCTCTTCTTCAACTTAAATAAAGAAGGGTTTTGCAATCTTCTGACCCTTCCCTCTTTTTGGTAAAGGTGGGTCGTGAAAGAATGGTATCAGAGGCAGGTTGAGAGATAGGATGGAGTCTGGAGTTAGGCACAGTGAGGATTTCATGGGGTGGTAGGGAAACAGTGTTGGGTGACCTTGGTGTGTGAATTAGGACAGGGAAGACCGGCTAGGACATGGGATTTTAGGGCCCCTCGTGATCTAATGCAAGGACTCCGGACCTACCGAGCGACCAAGTGAGGCCACACTGATTTCAGGGTAGAGACCCTAGGAAAGGTACATGCATCATAATGACTTGTGTTCTCGTGTTTCATGAGTGTTTTGGGAAATTAAAATGAGTAATAAGTTTAAGAAATTTTAAGAACAATATTCTGCACTACTTGGTCTTCGGCTTTCCTTGTTTACCTTGCAGCTATGGCACTTGGAAGGAGACCACGTGTGGTATGGGCGTTCGAGGCCTAGGAGACTACCTTGGCCGATCGGCAGAGAGATGATCGGTAGGAGGAGGATGATCGATAGTAGAAGATACTTCGGGCTTTCTAGCGAAAGACCCTCGAGAAATATGAGGTCAGCACCTCCGTTATGAGGACAAAAGGCTGGATAGAGGAACTAGTGATAGCCTTCGGCCTGATTCGTGCCCCGACCGAGTACTGGGTTTCTCTGGCCGTCAGCCAGATGTGGGGAGTGGCACGTTAGTGGTGGATGCTTTACCTGGGGGATAGGATATAGGCTGAGATGGCTGACAGCCGAGGGGCAGAGGAGCTGGGCATGGATAATTTCACGCTGCGGAGGAAGCAGTTCCAATAGGTTCGGAGGTCGTTCGAGGTACGATCAGTTTTTTTAGCACCCTTGCTTATTCCTTCTTCGATACTGGATCTTCGCACTCCTTCATCGTACCTAGTCCAACCCGTGCTTTGGGTCCAGATGCCGAGAGACTTCCATTTCCCCTGGTGTTGAGCACACCAGTCGGAGGTCAGACCGACTTGTTATATGTTTGTCAAGGATGTAAAATGATGATAGGCCAACATCAGTCGGTCAGGGATCTTCTTCTGCTATAGATACAGCCATACGATGTCATCCTAGGCATCGACTAGCTGTTCTTTATGTGTGCCATCATCGACTGCTTCCGAGGAAGGTTTTTGTTCTCAGAATTGGGCGGAAGGCGTGTTACTTTCACTGGCGAGTGGAGCAATCAGAAGGGATGCAGGCGAGAGGAACCCCTCCTCTCCTTGTTAGTCGAGCTGTCAGTGGAGTTAGTGGATGCTGATATGGTGGAGGTTCCAGGGATCGTCAGCGAGTTTATGGACGTCTTCCCTGAGGAGGTGACGACTCTACCCCCTCGACGTGTTATCATGTTTGGGATAGACCTGTGTCTTGGTGCTCATCCAATTTCGATGGCTCCTTACCAGATGGCACCTTCGGAGCTACGGGAGTTGCGGATCCAGATTGACAATCTGATTAAGAGGGGTTATGTTCCACAGAGTGTGTCACTGTGGGGTGCTCCAGTCTTATTCGCAAAGAAGGAGGATGGTGGTCTCAGGTTGTGAATAGACTACAGGAGGCTGAATCAGGTGACGATCAAGAATCGCTACCCGCTTCCGAGGATAGATAATCTTTTCCACCAGCTGAAAGGGGCAGGGTGGTTCTCGAAGATCAACCTGCGGTCTAGGTATCACCAGTTGAGAGTGATGGAGGGAGACATACTGAAGACGTCCTTCAGGTGAAGATATGGACACTTCGAGTTCGTAGTCATGCCTTGCAGGGTTACAAACGCCCCAGCTGTGTTCATGGGGCTTATGAACTCCATCTTTCAAGAGTACCTAGACCGGTTCATAGTTGTGTTGTTCGACGATATCCTAATCTATTAAAGGTCATAGGATGACCACGAGGAGCACCTGAGGACGGTTTTGGAGGTCCTTCGACAGCATCAGCTCTATGGGAAGTTGCAAAATGCAAGTTCTAGACGTGAGAAGTGCACTTCCTCAGGCACGTAGTGTCCGAGCAGGGGGTAGTGGTGGACCCATCAAAGGTGGAGGCAGTTGTTTCTTGGGAAGCACCCAAGAATGTAGCATAGGTTCGTAGTTTCCTCGGGCTGGCAGGTTACTATCGGAGGTTCGTACCAAACTTCTCCTGAGTAGCAACCCCTTTGATGGCCTTGACGAAGAAAGACCAGGTTTTCGTGTTGGGTGAGTAGTGCGAGACAGCCTTCAGCTATCTGAAGGAGAAGTTGGTTAGTGCCCCAGTGTTGAGGTTACCAGAAGAAGGGGTGGCGTATGAGGTGTTCTTTGATGCTTCAGGACAGGGCCTCAGATGTGTGTTGATGTAGCGACAAGGAGTGATCTCTTATGGGTCTAGGTAGTTACGTCCTCATGAACTTAACTATGCCACCCACGATCTGGAGCTTGCATTCGTAGTGTTCGCATTGAATTTGTGGTGGAATTACCTCATCGTAGAACGCTTTGTGGTCTTCTCAGATCACAAGAGCTTGCGTTAGGTCTTTTCCCAGCGAGATCTGAACTTGCGGCAGCAGAGATGGGTTTAGTTCCTCCAAGATTACGGCTTCGAGATCTATTATACTGAGGGGAATGTCAATGTTGTGGTTGATGCCCTGAGCAGGAAATCGCATAAGGAAGTAGTTCGGGAATCTGCAGATTCTTGGAGAGCAATGGAAGAGTTAGAGGCCTCACATTTGGATGCAATGGTGGAAGGTGGAAGAGGTTGTCTATTTTAGATGACTGTAGTTCCTTCCTTGGTGGTGTTGGTGGAAGAGTCTCAGTGGGGGAACTCAGAAATAGAGGTGATGCAGGATCGTGTTTGCCAGGGAAATGCCCCTGAGGGATGGTCTGAAGATGGTCAACATAAGATGATTTTCTGAGGAAAGTTGTTTGTTCCGGAGGCGATGCGTGGAAAGGTACTTGGTGAGTTTCACAACTCACCCCTAGCAGTTCACCCGGTAGTTTACAAGATGTACCAGGGTCTGAAAAGACTTTTTTGGTGTCCTGGAGTAAAGAGAGCAGTGGCAGAATTTGAGGCTAAGTGTTTGGTGTGTCAGCAAGTGAAGGTTGAACACCGTTTTACTGGAGGGTTATTGCATCCTTTAGATGTTCCCGAGTGGAAGTGGGACGACATCTCGATGGACTTCATCACAGGGATACCCAAGGCTCAGGGAGGCTATGATTTCATCTGGGTAGTGGTGGATCAGTTGACAAAATCAGCTCACTTCTTGGCGATTAAGGAATCAAGCCTGGTGAGTACCTTAGCTCAGAGGTATGTCGATGAGGTGGGGAGGTTGCATGGGATTCCGAGGTCCATTGTCTCTGATCAAGACATGCGATTTACCTCACGAGTCTGGAGGTGATTATAGTATTCCTTTGGTACCCAGCTACGCCTTAGCACTGCTTTCCACCCTCAGACAGATGGGCAGATAGAAAGAACGATCCAGACATTGGAAGACATGTTACGGGCATGTGTTCTGGATTTTGGGGGATTATGGGTACAACACTTTCCTCTAGTGGAGTTTGCTTATAACAATAGCTTCAACTCCACTATCGGCATGACACCGTTTGAGGCCTTGTATGGAAGGTCGTGTCATTCACCCGGTTGTTGGACAGAGATTGGGGAAGCAGTTGTTCTTGGTCCATAAGTGGTGCGGGGCGCCACTGAAAAGGTTCAGCTCGTGCCAGAGAGGATGAAGGTTTCCCAGGACCGACAGAAGTCTTATGCAGATCATAAGAGGAGAACCTTGGTATTCGAGGTTGGGGATCATGTTTTCTTAAAGGTTTCCCCTCGACATGGGAAGTGAAGGTTTGGAAGGGGGAGTAATCTCTCCCCTAGGTTCATTGGACCTTTCGAGGTGTTGGGATGAGTTGGAGAGGTGATGTATCAGCTGGTTTTGCTGCCTCGGTTGGAGAGAGTTCACAACATCTTTCACGTCTCCCAGCTTCGATGATACCTACACGACGACTCCCACATCATCGATTGGGTAGAGTTGGATGTCGAAGAGGATGCGACCTTCCTAGATCGACCAATCAAGATCGAGGATCGTAAAGAGAAAGTGCTTCGTGGATGAACCATCCCCTTGGTTCGTGTGTTGTGGAGGCATGGTTGCCTGGAAGAGAGCACTTGGGAGAGGGAGGCCCAGTTCTTCGTTCAGTACCCGAAGATGTTCTGACTTCCTTGTTGTTTTTGTTCTGACCCTTATTGAGATGTTTTACCTTGTGTTTTAATGAATGTGAATTGCTTGTTTTTCTTAGCCATGAAATGATCTATTCCATGTCCCTCTGTGTGGTGTGATGATGAGAAAACCTGACTACTAATCAGGACGCATTAATGTGGATGCGATTAAACCTGTGCGGGTGAGTCAGTGTCGCCCAAAGCGAATAATATCCTGAAATTTAATAAGGGACTCCCTGACTCAGGTGTTGGATAGTGTGATCCTTGTGCTTGTTGTGGATGTTGAAATTGATAACTCTTGGGGGAGTGTTCTTGGATATAGGGGGGGTTCTGTCCCATCTTTCGAACAACTCAGGGGTTTTCTCCTGAGAAGTATCTTTAGAAGGTGGTTGTTTGTACCCATCTTTCCTCATTTCTGGTTGGTTCATGTATTCTCGGGGACGAGAATAGTTTGATAAGTATCTAATGTAATGGATCGGGGTTTGGGGTCCATTACTTGGTGAAAAATATGAGTTCGGAGTGTTCTGGGTGGTTTGGAAGACCATCCCGGCTCCTCGATGAAGCTTGACCCCTAATGGTAGCCTTAGCCTACCGGTAGTTGGTCTACCGGTGGCCGCAGCCTACTGGTAGTCGCGGCATACCGGTAGCTCGGTCTACCGGTAGCTCGGTCTACTGGTAGCCGCTGCCTACCGGTAGCTCGGTCTACCCGTAGACACAGCCTATCGGTAGCTCGGCCTACTGGTAGCCTCCGCCTACCGGTAGCTCGGCCTACCGGTAGTTCTAGGATACTGGTAGATCGCTTCTACCGGTAGCTGTCGGCTACCGGTAGCTCCCGCCTACTGGTAGCTCTTTCCTACCTTTGTGGGTTTTTCCAGTGACGCCCCCCTTTTGCGCAAAATGGTTTTTAAGCTGCGTTTTGACCCCTTTAAAGACAGGGTTTTAATTAAATGTTTGGTGGGGTACCCTCCTTCAATGAAAAATCATGGGTTCTGGTCACGCCCCTAACCGCATTTCCAAAAACGCCCCCAGTAGGCATGTGCGTCAGTTTTAACTGCCCTGAAAGGCGGGGACCCTTTAATGATGTGTGAGGTGTCCCATCCTCGTGGCCAACCCACGACCCCGTGTCTTCCACGGTTTTGAAATTTTTTCTCGATATCTTAACCGTTCGGGGGATGTTGTATCTCAGTCCTTATAACCTAATGCTTTTTTCTCCCAGAGTTCTTTTTCGATCACCCTGCGCTTGGAGTACCATTCCTCCCGATGAGTACCCTGGAGTTTTCCTTGATCGCGTTCTGTGGTGCTGCTGCTCCTGTTTTCCAGTTTCCACGTGAGGGCTTAACGACGATCTTTGATCAGTCAAGTAGGAAACTTCCCCATCGTCTCTCATTTTGTGCCTCATGCGGGGTGGGTGTGCTACTGTTTATATATAATTGGATTAACAAAACTCTAATAAAGATATAAACTGATTCTAAAGAATGAAATGGGAGGGTTCTGACCGATGATGTTGCTCTATTTCTATCTTTCGATTTATGATTTCTAAATTATGCTCGCTTACGCCTACTGAATATCATAACCGTTGGTAGTCTTTCTCTGTACACAAATGAACCCCTGGTGATGTTTTAAATGGCTTGTTTTGTAGTTGTGAACTCGTGATGTAAAAATGAATATGGTTATTCACGTATATCCGGCTAAATAAATTGAAAGCACTGGGATCAATCCCTTCTGTGATAACCCCGGTTAAGGCATGGAAATTGAAATCATGGAGTGTGTTAAATCTTATAAATCTGAAAATACCGGCATGGGACTGCTTGTGTTGGTGGTGGTGGTCTGGTTGTTTTTCCTTCACGGGTCGTTTGTTGGGTGATGTGGGAGGGGATGGGATACCCTATTGATATGGATTCAGTGGTTGTAAATTTTAAGGCCGTGTGGTTACTTTGTCTATATCACGAATTGGGGTGAGATCCTCTGTTGATAAGAAACCGTTTGCTCCTGGAATTTGGGGGACATAGGTGTGAACGTTTAAGTTGATGTTTGACTGTGCCCTTTCCTTGGCTTGTGCTTATGGTTACTATTTGTCTGAGTAGGTGAGAAAACTTATTTTAACATCATTACTAAACATGAAAACAAGGATGGGACAAATGCGTTTTTTTTAGTGAGTTGTGACGTGGATAGGGGTGTTGTTTATGTTCTTTAGGCTGGTAGATGAAAAACCTAAACTTGGGTGAGTTCTTGGTACCTATACATATACTTGTAGTTTTTTGTTTCTTATTCGCGCCCCACCCAAGTTGAGAACTTAGTTCCTAACACCCCCATTTCATGGGGGAGGGTGTTTTTCCCAACACTTCCATTAGTGGCTGGTTATTATCTCCTTTCTGCTCCCTTTCCTGGATAGCCCAAGTATCTTCATGCAGGTTGTGATGGACTGAAGTCCATTTTTTTTTCAAGAACCTTCGGGCGGGGTAGTGTGGTGGTTGTCCCAGTTGTGTGCAGGTAGGTGGTTTCCCAAGTGTCTTTGGGATGAGGCACAGGTGTCTTAGGGCATGGAAGTGGATCTTCTAGCCCAGGTTTTTTCAGGCATGGTGGTGGTTGTTCTGGTTTAGGTGTTTGCAGGCGTGGTTATGTCTGGAAGTTGTGGCCCAGGTGTTTTCGGGGGGTTTTGGCAGTGGGACTACGTGAGGATATGGCCCAGGTGTGTGCGGGCAGGCTGTGGCAGTGGGACTGCGGTGACAGAATGGAAGGATTGGTTCGATGTGTATGATGTCTTCAATAACCAGTGGGAAAGTGGCGCGGGGTACCCAAACATTGATGTGCTTTTATTATACATTAACTTTCTTGTGTTATTTGGTGAGTGTGGCCGGTGAGTGGGATCGATGAACTCCTTGATAGTGTTGGTTGTCTGCATCTCACGGGACCTTATTGCGTTTCCCCACTTGTGCATGAGAGTATTTGGTTTTTCCCTATTGAGTATACTTGTATGCTCACCCTACGTATATAAAACTAATTTCAGGTTTCCAGGAGGACCTTGGGGATCGTGCGGGACGATACTAACTCAGACCTTTGGGGAAGTTTCTATTGCCATTTTTCTTTTTCTTGGTATCTTTTTACCTTGGGGTTTTTGTGGCTTGTAACATTTACTTTTGAGCATGCATGTGGGAATGGTTTACCTTTTTGGATTTTACTTTTCTTTAAGTTTTGGTGTTTTTGGGTTCCATCATCATATCTCCAGATCCTATAAAACAAAAATGGTAATGACTTCCATTTTTGTGTGAGTTTCATACCCTCGGTGCTAGTCGCCACTCTAGGACCTATTGAAGGCGGGTTTCGGGGGTCATTATCTCTTATTCAACTTAAAGAAGGAAGGGCTTGAAAATCTGCTGACCCTTCCCTCCTTTTGGTGAAGGCGGGTCATGACACTTATTTACCCAACTCCCTGGTAACTTGATGTTCAACATAAAAGGGCTAGCTAAATCCTTTTATGTTATATGTTTCAAGTTATGACAATCGTACTCAAGTCTAAGATTTCAGTCCAAAGGATAGAAAATAAGGAATTTCAACTCCAAGGCCAAGAACACAGATGACTACTTGTTAGGAAAATACCGAACAAGATGATATCATTAGTACCACCAATAAAGGTCCAAACTGATACCATTTGTAATGACCCACCAATTCTCATTGTCTTGAGAGTACATTGAGTCATTACTAGGCCTTGATCAATATCCCCAAGATTCCAAAGGCTGGGTATAAATGCCGAAGGGTTTGAAATACAAGTGGGGGGAAATTTACCCTTTAAGAAATAAACCAATAAACCAACCAACCATAACAAAACATTCATTGTATGATGCATGAAAAAATTAAATACATCTCAATAACTTCACATATCTCAAAACCACATCAAAGTATGTAACATCCAAAGAATAACCAAGTATCAAAGTACACAGCGGATAAACAACTCAAGACTCACGAAAGACCACAAGACTCAATGATCCACAAGCTCTAAGCTCCATAATATATGAACATCAAAAACATCACGAGGGAGTGCTATAAATGTTGTAAATGTTACCTTTTCCCTCTATCCCAGAATATAGCATTCGAAAAAGCACCAAAGTTCCAAATATGGAGTGAGTAAAAAACACTATAGGTTTTCCATAATGAATTCCCTACTCCCGCCACTAGGATAGAAGTGTTAGAAACAATTATATAAAACAATTTATATAGAAACATTTCTCAAAAATAGTTTATAAAAAAATATAAACAAGTTTCCAAAACCATTCATTACCAAACACATACAGGTGCAATTGAATCCAATTTACCAGCAAGATATTTTTTCCAGAAAAATAAAACTAAACAAGCTTGAAAAAAATTTTACACTACCCATTTTTTGCATACCCAATCCTTCCTAAAACCCATGAAACCAAAAATGAATGCTACGTTATGACAGTTCCATACTCATGACTGGTTTCTCGTTGATCTACCAAGCCATCACAAGGTAATTGTTTCCCATGTTCCATTAACCCTTTGGCACCGAGCACAAGGTCATATTTCAATCAAGCCCCATATATTCAATATGAAATTTATATCCCATGTTCCATTTAGACTTTGGCAGTGAGTAGAATTTCATATTTCAACCAAGGATTAGAAATGAAATATTAACTCACACACCCATATGCCCAAGGATCATGCCAAACCGCCTTTTCAATAAATACACCCTTTTTATTGAAAACCAATTCCATAAAATTAATTTCAATACCAAACCATTTCAATAAAACACCATTTTTGTTGAAAACCAAATTTTTATCAAACAATTTAGCAATTCCATAAAATCAATAATTTAAAATCATCATTTTAAATTGAAGAGGCTAAATCACTTTTCACAACAATTCACCATGATTTTACAATTTCACTAAAACCATAAATCATCACTGAAGATGATTTATTCCATTATTTTCACAATCAATACCATTCAAATAATCCAATTTGAAACTAATACTATCAATTATTGCAAGAGGAGTCGAGAGAGAAGCCCCATACCTCCAAGGTTTTGATGAAACTTGACAACGGACGAAGAACACACAAGAAGGCGAGTCGATTCTCCAAGAACATATTTAGTTCTCTTATCCTAGCAAGATCAAGACTCAAAATTGAGTTATTTGGAATCCAAAAATATATATCTACCCACTGTAGGTGCATATATAAGAAATTATAGAGATCAGATAAGTAGATCTAAGAAGATCAAAGAAAACATGACAAATTAGGAAAGAATGGTGACATACCTCAAGAATCGGATCAAGATTCCATGAAATCAGCTTAGATATCTTCCTCTATCATTAACAACACCATAATTAGCCTTTATTGACGTTAATAAACTTATATCTTCACACAAGAAGGGTTGATCTAAGAAAATGAGATGGAGAGAAGGAGGAGTTTGCATAAAAAGGAAACGAACCTAGAATATCGGCACTTACCCCTAGAATCGGGATTGAAATCACCAAGGGAAGGCTCTAGGTTGGCTCCGACTCGTGTGGGGAGGGTTCTTGAGCCTTATAGGGAGATAAATATTGAAATAGGGGCGTTTCTAATTCAAAAATAAATATATGGAACAAAAAAGAGTAAGCTTCTAGAGAATAGGATCTAGATTTTACCTCTATACACGGTTCGACCCCACAGTTTAGGCCAACCATGTATAGATCGTGTGACCTTCCTTTTGATCCCAAAAATCCTTATAAAACCCACAAAATCTCACATCCTTCACCTTTACCCATTTAATGGAAACACATTTTTTTATGGAAACATCCTTCTCTATGGAAACACCTCACTTTATGGAAACACCCCACTTTAGGGAAACACCCCACCTTATGGAAACACCACACTTTATGGAAATAATACACTTTACGAAAACAACCCGCTTTATGTAAAAACCCCACTTTATGGAACCAACCCACTTTATGGAAACTCCCAACTTTATGGAAACTATTATGGAAACTCTCTATTTTATGGAAACTCTCTATTTTATGGAAACACTCTATTTTATTGAAACTCTCTATATTTTGGAAACTCTCTATAATATGGAAACTCTCTATTTTATAAAAACTATATATTTTATGGAAACATTATATTAAAGACGCACCATTTAAAAAACATGAGGAAAGGGTTATCTACCCAAAACTAGGGGTGTTACATGTGAGGACTCATTTTTTCCTAGTACTATTCTAGGCACACAAAGTCAATACTAATTTTCTTTTAGTTATCATCATCCAATTTAATCTTAGTATTCATTTCATAAATTTTTTAGGACTGTTCCCTATATTTTTAGACATTACACACAAATTTTGACCCATTTAGTGTTACCCTTATTTGTAAACTCTTCATTTCTTCTTCTTGGATGCCTTTTATGAAAACAGTCATTTATTATTTCTTATAATGAATAATTTTGTTGCCTAAAATTTCTTCCCATAATATTAATATTCTGGGACTAATCATATATTCCCATTATTTTTCCTTTACTTACACATTTGAAGCATATCTAATTTGGTGTACCATCTTTATTAGTATTTATTTGTTATTTGAGTTGTTCTATACTCCAAAAATTCCTATGCCTTAAAGATATCTCATCTTCACTTATTTACTAATTTTTAGCTCTTTTTTCCATATTTATTAAATAACATAGGAATTATTATTAATTATAATAAAATAAAACTCATCTACATTATGTCCACATTTGTTAAAAATTTTATTAAATCCTCTAGACACTCAATTGTGTTTTTAGGGAACTAATTTATCATTTTATATGAACATTTCATATACTAAAAATGATTACACATAGTTTCAAATATTCTACAATTTATTGTAGTCCTTATTTAATATCCATAAATTTTCATATTGTGTTGTCATTTAATGGCCTTGTGTCTTAAATTTTAACAACTCTAATAATGACCAATAAATCTATATTTCTTCATTTGTTAAATATTATATCCAACCTTATCTTTTTTTTAATTAAAGACGCATTTCTTTTTTGATCATTATAGTAATCCTAAATTCCATGTCTTAACCTCAACCGACTTCTATGATGTGGTGGGTTTATAACTATCCTTCCCCGCCTAATAGGTATATAAATTATTTTGTGACAAGAAATTTTAATTAGGAAATTATTAGTGCACAAAAAAATTCAAGAGTAAAGGTAAACTTTTTTATAGATTTCAAGTAATTTATCCATAGAAAATTTTATTACATTTTTCCACTACAAATATAATTCTTATAAGTAATAGTTTTCATAAAAACCATTCTTCGTAGAAACCCTTAGTCATCTTCTTGTGAATATTCTGTTTGATTAACTTCTTTCTCAACTTAATTTTTAACTCAAGACACATTATATTTAGTGTGTTTTTTTATCATAAAGATATTTAAATCTTTCCTAATATTCCATTATCATCTTCCTAACTTGATATTTTCTCATATTATTCATATAATATAGATAATTTTCAGGCTTCATCACTCTTTTATCCTTGACCTCAAACTCATAATTCTTATTTCCAATGTTATATTTGTATGTTTCTTCCAATCTATAGATCTTATTTTTACATTTTTTATGCATGCCTCATATTAGAAATACATCATATTTATCAATAAATATTCATACATTGAAATTTTTTATTTACTTTTCAGTAAGGAATACTCCTTATATTTCACTTCATTGATGAGAGAATCGCTCTCATATATCATCATAATAAATTACTTTTTCATAGATTCTCCATTTATTTCAGTCTATATTGTCTTATAATGCGGTTCCTTGATAAGCTCAAATATATATCTGAAATATTTAATAGTATGTTTATTTAAATGAACCTTGACATCAAAGTGTAGGGCTTCATTTGATTTAATAGACTCATACTCTTTACTATTTGACCCTAATTCATTAATAATACATTTTTCAACATATTTAATAGATAATTTTCCTTGGTGATTACATTTATATATTGTTATATCCACTTTATGATATTTATGAGAATTTATATTCCCTTAATTTTTTTTAATTTTATAAAAGATTTTTATAGTTTTAAAAGGAATAATATCCATGGTGTTATTGACATGGATATCCTCATTACACTTTGATTAAGGCATCTCAATAACTTCCTAAAATATATTATTCATGTATTTTAGTTGAAAAACAATGAGAAACCAGTTAGATCCAATACATAGGGTAACCTTATGATCAAATACTAATTGGAGTGTCCAATGGATCATTTAGGCACACTGATAGAGTCATTTTGTTTGTGTATAAAATTTTTACTGAATATTTTCTCTTAACTTTTACCGATTTTAGTATTTCATCTTATTCACCTATTATGATAAATATATCTTGTATGTTCACCGACACATTGACACCAAAATTATGATTGGATATCTAAAGGTCCCAACATATTATATTTTTACAAGGTTCTCCCACAACATGGGTAACTATATCCTTAATTTTTTAGTTCACTTTGAGACATATATTTAAGGAATATTGTAGAAAAATTGATTAAAATTAGTGAATATGTATCATTCTTAACTAAACACATACACAATAGAGGGGGAGGTATCATTATTATCCATTTTTAAGGTATTACTCTTAATATAATACTATAATTTGATAATAGTCATCTAGAAAATATTATACTAGATCCATCAATCCATAAATGGTCCTCCAAACTTCCTTTTGTAGAATGTAATTTGGTACACTTTATGATGATAATATATAATTAGTAATATCTTTGTACTTAATAGAAGGTTTTTAATTTATAATAAATGTATAACACTAATAGTACACTCTTTAACCATGTACTCTGAATATAAATAAATATTTACTTCAGAATCAATAAGTAAAATTATGTTATATTCTTTCTTAACATTTAATATTCAGAGTTAACTACTTCTTCTAAATAAAATCAATGAAAAAATCATTACTTACTTATAAATAACATAACTTATGAATCTTATTTTCTTGAAATAGTTTTGGTATACAAAAGATAATGATCAGATAATCCCCTTCCATCCTTGACTCAAAAAATCATTAAATATATGCAGGTCAAACTCACCAACTTTTGGTTTCTCAACAATCAAAATATCTTGAACTATATAATTAAGAATATAAAGTTTTGGTTCCTCAAATAATTCATCCCAAATACTAATTAAACATTATGTTTTCAACACCACATATTTCCCTTTACAAAACATTTTTTATCTAGAAGTCTTTTTAAAAGAGTTATTCATGTATGTTTCTATGGAAAAATAATTGTCACATAAATATAACTACTTATGAAAAAAATTTGTACAAGTAATATGAGAAAACAGAGTACCTACCTTTTCTAAAAAATATTTTCCAATTTTAAATACATACTCAGTTAATGAGAATTGGCTCAATTTATTGGCTAGAATGACCTTTGTGAAACCCTTCATGATTAAATAAAATTAATTTCTTCACATTCACAAAATTCACTAGTTTTATAAAACCCAATATTAATGAGTTCTTTAATTTCACAAGATTATATATAATTTATGTAAGATTCATTCCATTGAACCACATTTATCTTCAAAATTCTAACAACCATCTTCCTAATTACCATAATTCTCTACTTACATTTTCCTCATATTCTAAACTTCTTTAATATGAAATTTTAGCTTTTTGAACCTCCATCGTAGATAATTTAAGATCATTCTATGGTATGTATGTATTTCAAAGATATAGTCATTCATTTAAACTTATTATTATCAAATATCTAGAAACCTCACATTTAGTCGTAAAAATATATTTTCTAGACTCAGTTTGAATACCAAACTACACATATATAATTATGATGTTTGTTACTTTAAATGATCATAAAAAAAATATGTAGTAATTTATGGAATCACATTCTATGAGATTTATATTTTCTTTAATAGATATAATTTATATAAGTGTCCACTCAAACTTATGTGACCTTATAACTTAAAAACTTAATCTGACATAGATCATAAATTTTGACACGAACCATCCAAAATGACGTGATACTCTTGGGAGAAATCTCACATAGTGTCATTTCTTCTTATATCACTTCAAAAACATGATCCAAGTTATTCTTCCATATCATCTAAACTTCTCCTAGTAGCACTTTATGAATATTCCAGATGTCAACATTTGAAATTTTCTACCTTCAACTCATAACCTACAAAGATAGTATCATCCAAATCTATAACATAGTTAATATATAGATATATATACAATCCATTTGATTAATATATATGAATCCCTTTGAAATGGTGAAACTTATTTATTTGGATTCAAGCATCTACATTTTCTTTACTTTCATCTTCTTAATGTCTAAATTTTATCTTTTGAACATGTAACTTATATAATACAGCTTCCAAGGAGTGAAAATATAGAGTGAATATTATATATATACTCTTTATAAAGGTATTTAATAACATGAATATATGGTATCTCATGTATTTTGGAATTTATATTTAGTATTTTTCCAAAATACAACTTCTTAAAATATTGTATATTATGATTCCAAAACAAATATTTTTCTCCTTATGTACTTATCATTCTTCAGATATCTTTAACAAAAAAATACTTAGATATTTAAGCTAATCTCATAATTAATAGATATTGTTATTTAAAAATGAAATATATTAGTCTCTAAATACCTCCATATCCATATTCAATCTCTATATTTGTATAATAATTATCATTACCAAATTTTTGTGGCAAATACAACACTCATCATAACAATACATTGTGTTTTTTATTATGGCAACGGATGATCACATTCTATATTAATAATGAAGTTATTCATTTTGAATGGTGAAATATGTATATAACTACATATTATTGAGTTATGTGGATGAAAAAATAAAATCATTTAACTAATTTATTAAAAAGAAGAGGTTTTATGTTTTATAAGAATTCAATTAAATCATTCTTTCTTAGTTTTAACAAGATAAAACCATAGATTGGTGAATAATCGAGAAAGATTTTTATCCATTGATTCATATATCATTTCAGTGAACAGTTATATGTTTTGTAATAATAATTAGTAGTATTTTATTCTATAGATAGTATTATGTATGAATCATTTTATAAAAAGATGTGAAACTAACATGTTTTAATAAAATTATGAGTTACTAAGATTTTTGGGTAATTTAAGTGGTTAGTAGCCACTTGTAAAATTTTAATTGGAGTTATCATGGTTATTTTTTCCCATATTTAATGAAAAATGTAATATTTATGCATCATGTAGAATAAATTAGAGTTTTTTTGTTTTTTTTGAAGTGTTTGTGTTCTACTATAAAATTGATTTCATAATGATTTGTTATAAAATGTTGGTTTTTTTAAAGTGGGATTTAAATTATTTTTCATTGAAATATTTGAATGTTATGGAAATGGGTAACATAAAATGAAAATAGAACACTTTTTGTGGTTTTATAGTAAATATTATGGATTTTCTATTGACCTTTTTTTATCATGTAATGTAGATAACATCGTTTCTAACATTTTCTAGGTATATATATTTGTTTTATGCCATAATTTAACTATTCTTCTTGGTAAATATTAAATAATATCATCAAGTTGAAATATTATTCATCTATGTGAGGAAGACACTAATGAAATAGTTTCTATTGATCCTCCTTTAGATAAATAGTTTCTCTGGAATTGGGTATAAGTTAATCAAATTATTTGTTACGTTTTTCATGCTCAATATCATCAAGTGGATATATCTGTAGAAATTGAATGAAAAAATCAAACAAAAATCAAGGATTAAAGATATAAATTAAAAAATTAGTGTTTTAATAATATTAAATTATTATTTTTACTTATTTTATACTATAAAGTATGGAAGAGTAATGTTAACCATGTACATGTTTGATGGACTCTCAAGTGAGTAGTGATATATTTTAATATAGATTCCTAACTTAGGAACTGTTTAAGAATGTATTAAATCAATAGTTCTACCCTCACATAAACCATTTTTCATATTCCAATAATTTAATTGATTTAATGTAGCGTGATATGTTGGTAATAGAGTATGTTGATCACTTTTTTTACTTTGGATAATTTGACATCAAAGGTATCTGTCAATGAATCATTAAAGGCTCAGAGGTTCATATCTAGATTGTGACCACACATATAATCATCAGTGGTTATGTTGTGAAATTAAATGTATATTATGAAATTAAATTATGTATAAACTGCAAATAATTTTATTATGGATTATTTCTAGAGGTTAATATTTTAACCCAAACATATGGGGATGTGATTGATGTAACAATCAAAGAAAATTAAATGGTTATTATTATCATGGAATTAATGAAAATTAATTCTTTGATAAATTGATATATTCCATTATATATTATGGGTATTGATAGTATATATATTTTCAACATGTTTTATTAAACAATATGAACAATAGTTTTTTTTTGAAAATAGTCATACCTGTTTTAAGTGTGGAAATCATTGATATTTGATGGAATAGTGTAGGAATACACATTTTTATCAATGATGGAGGGTTTGAATTAGAATAAATTTTTATATACCCAAGATTTTAGGACTTTAAAAAATTGTTTATGTAAATGTCATAATTTATTTTGATTGATCTGTGACTACACTAGGATCATAATACACACTATATTAGTAGGGAAGAAAATACAATTCAGAGAATGAATAGGGTCTCTTGTTTGTGACTGATCCAGACCTAATGGAAGTATAAAAGGGAGTTTCTATTATTATAGGTACTATGTTATATTATTCTAATATTTTTTCTATATTTTTTAATATAGTTACTATTTATTCATTTATTATGTCATGAGTAATTGGTATATTTGGTTTGTGGGAGAGAATGATGTGACATATTATAAGCATCTTGACACTTCTAAGATTTTAAGATATTTATGGATTCAAATTTCCATCATGCACAACTATGGTATGTAGAGTGCCATATTTATGAGACATTATAAACATTGTAATTATCATGATTTATATCATTATATTTATAAACGGGTTGATTTCATATAACACTCACATTTACAACTATAGTTTAAAGTGAAATTCTTTACCATAAAAGATAACATACATACATTGAAGGGGGGATGAGATGTAAATGAAGATAATATGGATGTATAATGAAATTTTTTTGGAAAATATATTTCTAATTAGTATTGATAATAGTGGGGGGAAAATAAATAGTTATACAATTTAGAATTTTGAAGTCAATTAACCTCTATACTAATGTGTTTCTGAATGATTTCTTAAGAGTAACTTTGGAGAATAAGGCATAGTATTTGCTTTAATTGTTATTAGGGATGCGTAGAACATCCTTATTCTTATATTAGATGAAATTATATGGATTATAAGAGTAATAAGTACAACATAAGGATTTTTGTATTAATGGATTCATCATACATAGAACATCGTTTTTGTTACTTTAGTGCTCTTTGTTAAGAATAAATATGGTATATTGTACTTATTTTTTGATTACAGGAATTCAAATTATTGTTTTTAGGAAACAGTACCTCATTATTCTAATAAATTATTTTTTATATTAATTAATTTTCTTGATATAGTTTTCTATGATCCAATTTATTTTGTGATACCATTAACTCAATATTAGGAAATATGATACATAAAAAACAACATTTTTGTGTAGGTATTAACATCGATATAATTAATTTATTCTATTTAATTTTCATAATACATTATTTTTTCATTGAATTTTTGAATCACATAATTCATTGAAATATCAAATATTTTTTCATTGTATTTACCAATGATACATATTCATAACCATGAGTTTATAATGAGTAAAATTTTGATATTTCATTGGGAATGTTGAGATATCACCACCTTTTTTAAAAAAACTCATAATATAAGTTCAAGATTTAAGTTATTAAATTAATTAGGAATGTGATTACAAATAATTGAATTTAATTCAATAATAAGAAGATCTAAGAGGTTGTAATATGGAAATCACAAAAGAAATCCCTTATCGTACAAACATTTCAAGGAATAGCGTAGTATTATTAACACATTTCTTGGGATTTCTCACACTCATCATCATAAATAAATTAATATTACTTTATGAGATTGAATCGTGAAGGATCATAATGAAATTTATTTAAAATGGGGAGTTAATTATCTAAATTAAGATATGGTAAATATGGCCTAGATCTGACACCAAGGGATACACATTTCTCAAAATCACTATTCCATCCTATGTTGAGTTACTTAAATAAATTTTTATTAGAGGAATGATATAACTTATTTCATAAGGAAATTTATACATCATTTTGGGATTTTTTTCATGTATTTTTTATTAGAAACATGCTAATGTATAATTTATAATCACATTAGAATTGATGGAAAATGTATACGAATGAAAGGATCAACGTTCTACTACTAATGATAAAATAAATCATGGAATATATAATCACATATTAGCATGTTTGAGAAAATATAATACTAAAGAAAACATATCTACAGTTATATTGAAGCATACATATGTTATTAATATGTATAAATGGTTTAATCTCATGCAATATAAATCACACTATGTACATGTTAGTCACACATTGATAATTAATATTCAAGAATTAGTTAATTTGACCATATAAGCAAGGATATGGAGTTAATATAATATAATTATGGAAGGAATATTCCATTAAAATCCTCAAACAAAAGATTAGATGATTTAAATATATTAGGGAATCCAAGGGATTAATAAAAGTAAACTCCGCCATTTAAAATTTTTGAGATTTTAACACCCAGTGTTACTATAGTTATGGTAATATTAATATTTTTTTAGAATTTATGTATTTGAAAATTTTGGGTTATAATTTTTATATTCTGAAAATTTTCCATCAATATCATAGTTGCTTCATGATCACTTCACTATTAAAGTGAGATTTCGTGTGATCATTACATGGGAAACACTAATTCATATTGTTGGTGTGCATAGTTTGGTGCATAAAATGCAAGTAAAATTGTATAGGGGAATTTCCGATTCATTTTATATGTCTATGGTATGTACACATAGGTTATGAATGTGGGGTTTTAATATATATTGTTCTCTTACTAAGATTTATCCAAGTTTTTTTCACAATCGATGAATAATCATAGTTATATATGAATATATCAAGCCATGACCAATGAATTAATTCATTAATAAATTATCTTAAATTATAGAACCAAGAATAGAAGACCATGACATATAATTTATAGTTAATTTATATAAATTAATAATGAAGCTTCATTGGAATGAGTTTTTCATTTAGGAATCTGGTGACCACTTCATGGTGTACTAATTTTATAATGAGAGAATTCATGGGTAGAATTATTCTAGGTTTTATCCAAACATATCCATGAACCTATAGATGTCAACATAGAAATATTTGAGAGCTAACACAGAGGATTATAACACCTGATTCATTTTTCATTGATCAAAATAGAACATTTCAAGGTGATATGTAATTTCTCAAGTTGTCTATAGACATTAGAGGCTGGTGGAGGAAAATCACTCATCGTTCTTAATATAATTATATGATATGAGTCTATAGGGCTTGATATGACACTCAATAATTCATTATGAACAACATTTAGAATATACAAGCTTGTTTAGAGAATGTAATAACTATGTATAAATAAAAATAGTGTTTAGATAATAGTAATTTAACATGATCTATTATTATTATATTAATCCATGAAGAACCCCATATTGAAATAATAATAATAATAATCATATTTATCATACATCTTTTAAACTCATGGATTAATTAAAATTATTTCAATAAATATATAAAATTATATTTATTTGAATAAAATTTATTATATCATTTCTCATCATATCATTAAACTCGGTATGCTAGTCTTCTTCAATATTTATCAGTCTCTGAAAAATTTTATTTATTTAAATAAATAAACATCACTACATTATTTATCGATAAATAATTAAATACTATATTAATTAACTATGGAAAAAATATTTATGAAATATTCACATAACCAAATAAATAATTATTTTTTACCTTACAAATATACTATAATAAATCAATGATATATATTTTAAAAATTAATAATTACTTAGAGTATTAATATTTATTTAAAATTCAACATACATACTATTCTCTTTAATAACTAAGGGCTGAATATATGTGATCAACCAATAATGTATAATTATTGAACCACATGTGGGAATAATTTTAATTCAAAATGACACATTCAAAAAAAATGAACTGAGGATATGAATACACTTAGTGGATGTCTCTAAAGTATCCTTTCACTTTGGAATTAGGTAGAACTACCAAAAGTCCATGTTGATCATCTAGAAATACACCAAGAACCCAATAGAGAATGAAGTTAAATATATCAAAAAAATAACCACATATGAATGTACACTATGTAATATAATACTTTTTTCTCAATATATTTATAAAATTAGGTTCCATAATTGTATCATAAACCTATGTTCTTAATTTCACATTCTTTGACTTCCTATAAATGAACTTGCTGATAAAAATCCACGACCATGGACTTAATCAACTAGTTTCATTTCTATCAAGGGGATTGATATGTTAACTTTTATTAAAATATATAGGGGATAAATATCCTCTCATATTATCTTATAATCAAATATCACATATGAAACACTCAACACATCTGACCTCAATGAAGACATATGTTTTTATGGTTTTAATCAATACATAAAATGACACAACTGATGAAATGTAATAATAATAATAATAAAGTATAAATACCATTACACATGTTTTCAGATAGGAACATCAAATGACACATAGAAAAGTGGGTTTCTTTCTGGTGGGTCAAGTTCACAAAACCTATTTCCAGTGGAGATTACTATAGCTAAACATTATGTGAAGAAATAGCAATATATTATGATCCATTACCCCGAATAGACTGTATCATTTATGTTTTAACAGATAGTTTCATTTATCCATATAAGATGTATTTTATAATTGTCTCGTATCACTTCACAGTTTTCATAATAATAGAAAATTATACTGATATTTTATCACAATATGAACCTTTAACACATTATCATATAGATTTCCTACAGAATAATGATCTTTCTTTGATAACATATTAATTAATATACAACGTCATGAATTTTATGTTAATAAAATGTACATAGTAGTTTTTTCTAGGGAACCAACCCTAATAAATCCCATATTACCTTGATCCAATGACACGAAAATATACTAGTTAGACTCACCATTTAAACATTATTTTTCTATGATATAGCTATAGTTTTTCCTCCCATCATGATACATATGGATGACCTTCTTAATATAAACCCATTTCCATAAGAAAATTTCTCATGAGATGACACGACCAACTATATAATGTTTTCCCATATTGTCCTTAACATCATGGATAATACCATAGATAAAAACTCATCAAAATATAATAGAATTTTACTATCTAGTTACAAGTCCAAAATCTAAAACAAAATGTTACTAAACTCCCTTGTTAAGCTATATTAGATGTCGAAATATGATCAATGTAATGATGAAATAGAAACTAATAGATATAATATTATTTAACATTTCTTATTACCATTTCCTATATATGATTATATAATGAACTAATCCAAAGACTAGTAGTTTATATCCCCTAAAAACTACTATTCTCATACCTAGAACTTCTAATAAAACATCTATTTTTTCTTCCTCAAGAACTATTTGATAGTTTTAATTTCCATACTATGTAGTTCACATGGTCTTTTATGATATTATAATTCTATGATTTATAAATAATAAATATCAAGCCTATGAACATATAATTACTTGGGAGATATATTTTCGAAATAGTCCTAGGAAAATGTAGTTTATACACAACAAAAATACCATGACACACTGGAAAGGCTCTAGTGTATTGTTTAATATTTTATTTTTCAATAAACTATTAGCTATATATATTGACATGGATTAAGGATCCCTTTTATCAATATTAGATGATCTTTTTCTAAAAAACAAAGGTTTCTACTTAAGTCATATGGGGGATATTAACTTTTCTTCTGAATCAAATATAATAAGAACCACTTGTTTTATCTATGTTTTTCATCGTATATGACTTGAAAACTATAATTATACCACTATCCTCTTATATAAACATGGGAACACATTCACTACAACTGAATGTATTATAATAATAATTTTTATTTCAATCACTAAATATATTATTTAAAATATATATCATATTGGAATTTCTTGAGGTCATGTACCATTTTGTTCATGTCATATAGACATTTCCCAGAACATGACCTTTAAAAATCATGGTCTTGACATCAAATATAGAATAAAAGGATATGATAAAATACATGGAAAGTAAAATTTGAATGTAATTATACATGATTATTACTGATAAGTTATTATGATAGACTATTCATAGATATTATAATCCTCTCAATAATCATTTATTCTTTATTGATCCTAACATGACCATAATTGTACGGTTTCTATTGAATACCTACAAATTAATTTACATTAAGTATAGAAACTACAAGAAAAATAATTTTATTCCGGTACATGAAATCCATAGTTAATTTCATACAACATTTTAAATAATTTCTTGTTTTTTACTTAATAATTATTATAATAATTGTCATTCTTTAGAAAAAAAATATGTGATCCACTATGGTGAATATAAAACCACTATTTGTTTTTCACATTCTTAAACATAATGTCTTTGGAAAAATTATTGCAACTAAAACATGAGGTGTTAACCATTCTTATAACTATTTTTTCATTTAGAAAAAATATACAACTAAATAATTGATTTATACACCTATATCAAAAGATATGTTCTTTCCAAATAGAAATTTATTCTGTAGGATTAACACCTTTCTATATTTGGGAACTTAATATCATCAATATCTATAAGATAATTAACTAAGACACACCTTGTGTTTCCTTTGATGTAGATTTGATATTGATTCCAATATAATAACATATTCTCATTAGAACACCTTAGGCTATGATATAATCTAATCTCAACATATCATAAATTACATGATATACATTTTCCAATATTTTTGGAATATGGTTAGGTGATACACTACTATATTATGATAAATGTTTGGAAATAAATCCCGAAATACGTGAAATATATATTCATAACACTCCTTATATGTCTATTTTATACTACCACTATCCCTATGATATAAAGAATGTAATGTGTGTTTATAAAGTCCATTAATATACATTTAATTATTGATGAATTCTTGGTTAATATATTCTTCGATATACAATACTAGAATATCTTTAATCCTTTACCAAGTCCATTAATTACATTCATCTATAATTCATATAAATATTTAAAGAAATTTATTGAATTATTTGAACTTTCCTATATCTTTTCCTTATAATAGTTCACATAATATATTTTAACTAACTCCAAAATATTTGTGTCATGCAATTATTTCTAATGTTTTCTTGGTATAAAATATGGCAAGAATTTTTTATAGTACATATATTGTTTATGTAAAAGAGATTATAATATTTTTCTGATATAAACTTATTAATGATTTATTAGTAAACTTATACATATAATTATCATTCCACAACTAGTTATGTGTCTAAAATTTTATATTTCATCATTTATTTAAAGCTTCATATTTCAATGATTTAAATATTATCCAAGTATTAGATATATTTATAATACCATAAAAACATTAATTGAAAAATAAATAACATCTTAGTGTGTCTAATTGAACACTAATATAATTTTATATGTAATAATTAATGAAAGATAATTGTTTAAATTGAATAAATCCTTTGAAAAATTGGATATTGTGAAAATGTCACTAGTAACAAAGGAATCAGCTTTTTTAGACTTTGGTAAAATTGAAATATACTTCTTGATTTTTTTTTATTCTCATGACATAATAAAAAAACTTCATTCCTTAGAACCTAGGAGAACACACATTTTATATTGTAATTTTCCCACCATTTATTTAGTATTTAAATAAAATTTAGAATGTAATACCCAATAAGTGAAATATAAACACTATAAATTATTATCAATATATTTGATATAGAACCAACTACTTGAATCTTATTAAATTTAAATTACACTAAAAAATACCTCTCTATCTATATGAGAATCAAATTGCCTACTATTTAATGAACTACCTCTAAAACATTTTTATCATTGAATAGAATTTTGAAGGAACTGTTTACCATGAAATATTTATATTATTTTTGACCATTCCTTTCATATTGTTGACCAGAATGATTATATAAGATATTTCCATGAAATAATTATACTATGAGTTATGTTTAGTAAATATTTTCATAATTTTTTTACGTTTAATCTTCATCTAATAATACAAGTTAAATAAGAACAACCTTGAAGGTAAGGGGAAAACTAAGAGATTCATTGATAATAGATTATATATATGGAAGGGAAACTTTTCCAAATTATTAATACACTTCAGTATATGAAATAGAAGACCAATATCTAAGTTACCTCTTCTAATTTAAACAAGTATAGTGTAGTGGTAATCACATTTATTTAAATAATCTATTTATAATTATAAAGTGATAGGATATGAGATATCAGGATATTAGAATCCATGTCCTTATGTTGTGTTATTAGTTCCATAGAAACAACTGATATCCTTATGTAATAGATATATGATGCATCGCCATGTACCTAAAGTCAGAAACCCTCACACCTTCGCTCACCCAGAATGGTGAATAAACTGTTATAAGGGATTCCACTACATTTTATAATTTTACCATATTAGTTATTTGTATAAATAAATATTCCAAACATGTAAATATTTTATGTTTATAAAATATTATTTCTCCAAGTAAAATTAAATTTTATGAAGATTTTTTATTCCATATTCTATATTAATTAAATTATTATTTTTGTTTTATATCTATTGTCAAATGATATGAAACAATAAATTTTATTTATTATTCTGCCACTATTTTATCGAAACCCTATTACTATCTCAATTGGTTTCATAATATACAATTTGTTGAATATTCTATAATAAATGATTCATATGTATCATAATATAAACTTGGGTTTCACAGACTATCAAAATGTATTTAAGTAGACTGGTCATTCCAATTGCATTAACTCATAGCTCAATAAACCATGGAGTGGAGCCCCAACCCTGAAATCATTGACATGGATTTTTTAAAATAATGTAATCTTAGTTACACAAAGTCATGAATGGGTAGTATACCCTTGATGTGGATTATGTTAGGTCAACTCCAAACTAAATCCAAATTCCCCAATAATTGAAATCACCCAAACTTGGTCTAGTCAATCACTTTGAATAATTTTTTGATATGAACATAAGTAGTTGAAGGATAAAATGACATAATATTTTTATATTTGGATTCTTATATTTATATGTAAATAAAAAAATTTAATTTATTACAAAATTGATAATATTAAATTTATTTTCACTTATGTGTTTAAACATGAAAATATAAAATGTATGAATAATCCCATTTATTTTAATTACATCTTGTATATATATATATATATTCATTTATTTAGGTGATTATGATAAAAAATAAATAAATAAAATTAATTGACACACACATCTGATAGAAATAAAAGATTAAATGTGGAATTATCATGATATTTTCTAGGGGTTACTTTCACTAGGTGCTGATAAATTAACCCATTGACCTAGGGTAAATATATTTGAATCATAACTTTATTCCAGATGTAGCATTCCATTTGTAATCTAATAGAACTCTTATGTTGGATTCGCATAAGCTGTAAACTCAAACAACCTTCTTTCACCCCATAGATCTATCCATTGCATAATCTTTTACTCACATGAAGGTGAGGAGTACCGAAGGATTAATTACTGATTTTACATAAATGAAAATTCAGGAAAACATGCCCTCACATGATAGTATAGGGGATGGCATGGATTCTATAATTTTAACTTAATAAAATAATTATTATAACACCTATTCATTAATAAATAAATTAAATGGTACCAAGAACATATATTTTTCAGTCTTAGCTTATAATTATCCACTAATGTAGTAATTATTCATTTAATAAACTAACTTTCAATTCATTCATTCATAATTAAGACAAAAGTTTCTGTAATTAATTAATTATATTAATTTATTTATTTTTTCATTTACCATAATTTCAATCCAAACATCAATTTTGATTCTCATCCAATTTAATTTTGAGAAAACTAAACAAATTAATTTTATTAAAAATAACTAGGTACAAAGCATGTAAATATAACTAACACAATGATTATCCATCAAAACAAATTGTTTTCTATCATAATCATACACTATATACTCAAATGACATATTGCATTGACCTTTTTTCATAGAATTACATGGTGTGAAATATTAATAAATGAAACATGAATACAGGTTATTTTCATAGAATGAAATTATTTTAATGTGTGTGGAGTTTCTAGTGTTTTTCAACTATACAAAGTATATATTTTTGAATATTATAGAAAAAATAATTAAGCATTTAATATATATATATATTACCTACCAAACATAATTTACTATCAATAAATGAAATATTTATTGATTATGTTTAAATGGAAAAATTTGTTAATTTTATTCTCTATAAGAAAAATAAAAATACACGAAGTGTACTTCTTAGATACATTTCATACATGACTTTTCACAGATTATCCATGATACAAACATAGGGTCAAGGTGTTTATGTTGGATTCAAATATTAAAACTTAAAATTACATTTTTATAATTTTCACACCATGGGACATCCAATTTTGTTGTTTTTTAGACATGTGCAACATCGAAAAAAACACAATGTGTCTTGGACTTTGTATTTTCCACCAAGAAAACATGTAGAATACATGGTTTTCATTTGAGTTACATGGGGTGTTGTATAATATATAGTGTTTTAGGATATAATTTTAAATAATATACTTTTACTAATACTTGTTTCATTTATTTACTATAGAATGGGATAGATTTTCCATGGTTTATCCTAGCGAAGTACCCAATGTTACATGTTATATACCAACGTGTTATATTTTCTATAATCATATGTTATCTGGAAAAAATAGTAATTACATTTGGATGGGATCATGGTATATTATTAACACATTATGGATTATATGAGTGCGAAAAATGAAGAATAAGAGAATATAGAAATATTGGTCTTTAAATGGAATTATTACAAAAATGAAAAACTATCGGTAAACATGTAAATCGATCAAAAATTAATAAATAATTGTAAATTAATTTGTGATCAATTTAATACCACTTTGAGGTTCTATGCATAGTGGATTCACATATCGGGTAGTAGATAACTTGTAATCTTTAATAATCAATGAGTAATACATGTTATACATAGGAATAGTTTGTCAATTATAATGCTTTAATTTGAAGATTAATTGATTTTATTTCTAGAACAAAAAAAGACAGTTATATCACCCTGAGATTTTAGAATATGTTTTTATTTAATATGTTTTTTTCATTTGATTTAATGTTTTTTACAAAACACTGAACTAAAGAAAAATCATTCCATGTCATAATAAAAATTGTAATATATTATTCAATAATTAAATGAAAAAAATATAAAAATAAATTATAATACATAATGTATTAATTATTCATTGACCAATATAAATGTTTTTTAATGTTAATTATATTTTAAATTATATGTGTTTCATTTGAAACCTAAATTTGTTAACATTATAACTTGAATATGAAAAAATGGGCATCAGTTTTTAATTAAACATGTCAAATTTACCTTATGGTGTATTTTTTTATTTTCCTTAAAGGGTTTATGTTTTTTAAAATGGTGAAAAATATAATTTTTATGAATACCATAAATTTGGTGACATATTTATGACATGATCATGATTTACAAATATATGAAACACTTTTATCAATAAAATATATGTTTAAGGAGTAAAATAAATCATCTTAAACAAAAAATGAGGAGGTCCAATGATTATATTAATTTTTTGGAATGAATATACTATACAATAGGAACCATTTTTTTAAAATAGGTTAATACATTTGTAGAGAGAACCATTAATCAATAGTATTTGGACAATATAATATAAATTTTGTTTTACACCAAAAAATATTTTTTATCTAAAAATGGTTTCCATGAATTATATGGGAATATATTATAATTCATTTCAACCAAATATAATAATTGAATATTATAAAATAGATTTAATATTTTTAATTAAAATTAATAATATTTGGTAATAATTTCCAATTTTTATATTACAAATGAATAGTTACCATGATAAAAATCATGTTACCTTGCTATGGGATAAAAGGGAGAAAAGAGGGATTAAACCATGAGATACGGCTTAAAATAATAGAAAACATATGATTAAATCACATTCGATTATTTTAATTCAACCTCATTCTTCCTAAAATTGATATAATAACAATTTAGTGACAATTTACTTGAGTGAGACTTATATTATAAAATAATGTTCAAATATTTACTAGTTTTCCACCCACCTCACTTATTAAAGGGAGCCTCCTCTTCTAACTTATCCTCACCACATAATCACTTTAGTTTAGAAAATCCTAATCAAAATCCTTTCCCAAAATTCCTCCCAATGACCTAGAGGTTTTATTCTCACTAATAAAACCATCATAAAAAGGATGAAGGTGTTAAAAAAAGGAAGACACCTGAATAAGAGTTAAATGTATTTACCATTTTCTTCCTTGTTTTTTCTTCATAATCCTCTAAAAAAATATTCTATAACCATATTATATTTGATGAAAACCATAATTGTGCATCCTTCACTTTCCCATGAGGTATGTGAGATGTTTTAAGGCAATGAAA
Organism: Viscum album; assembly: GCA_963277665.1. NCBI lineage: Eukaryota > Viridiplantae > Streptophyta > Magnoliopsida > Santalales > Viscaceae > Viscum > Viscum album. The sequence continues at coordinate 1,155,813,948 of OY728135.1, forward strand.
AAAATTCTGATATGATGCATTAAAGGCTCAAAGGATGCATCCTTGATGAATGGATTTGATATAAAGGTTGGGTCTTTGTTTCACTCATTATACTTAGAATTTTATTCTATGTAGTTGTGGGTATTATTCCTACCCATTTCTAAAAACATAAGGCTATGATACTAACCATCTAGGCTAATTCTCAACCAAAGGACCATGTTGGTCTAGGGTTGACAACATTCAATAGGATCCATATGGGGAAGTTACGGGGTAGAATGAGGCATAGCTCCTAGAGGAAGTGAGTGTCCCCATGTATATGGATTGTACTGTGTGAGCCCAAATGAGTGAAAAGTCTGATCTAGAAGCTTGATGGATTGAGGATTTGGTAGTGGGGTGTGTATGTGGTATGGTTTCTCAACATTGGTCTCACCTTGGCTTATATAATGAATGGGGCATATTGAAAGTTTTGATATTGGATGATATTTTAGAATGTACTAATCAGGTGATCAAATACCGACTACCAATCATTTAATAGGCTGATCATAGCCATCCACTTGAATCTCGCACATCAAAAGTTCGAATTTAGATGATCCTATGACACAATATTTTAAAATTTTCCAATACCATGTTGCCCAAGAACTCACATTCAACCTCTCATCACAATAGTTCGACATCTTTATGCATGCATGACACCTGCTCTATATCACCACCATCTCCAATAATTCTCGGATAACTGAGAAAGTATGATACAACCATCATGAACCACTATGAGATCCAATCGAGAACACTAGTGAAATTCCAAGAGAACTACCATAAGTTCTATAACAGATCACATAATCATCCTTTGATCATGAGATCAAAGTAATACCAATCTTTGGGATCATTGTGAGATGTTTACAATAATTATTACTTCAGCCTTATGAATGATTTTTTCATCAGAATTAAATTATATTTATCAAATTATTTCATGTATAATAATATAAGGAAACTAAATAATAACATGATCAAATTAAGTGATCATTTGATGAAGAACTTTCTCTCTTGTGATCATGTGATTCTGGTTCGATGAATTTTCCACCACCTTAGATGGTGAATGTTCTTTCATCCCCATACTACGTGGTTCCACCCTTAGTCTAGAATCTCCTATAAATACCCCTAATCCCCTTTAATAAAACACAAATATGAGGGATAGAGAGGGGAAAATAGGAAAATAAAGAGGACAATATGGCCACCTCCTACTAGGTAACCTCCTCAGGTGATCACAAAAACCTACCACATGTTTTTTTGAAGAATAGTCAATCACATAAAGAACTTACCATCATGAAACTCTAAGTACATATGTGGTATTAAAATGATTGAGTGATAAAAATTATGTTAATGAATTCACCATTCCAGACATTCATCCATGCTTAGAGTACCTCCATCGGTATAGTAATGTCGAGATTCCATTTTTCTTGTTGTACTTGGAGACGACCCTGGAAATAAACACCTTTCCATATTCAAAGAGTCCATCACAAGACCCTGTGGAGGTCATGTGATTACAGATGGTTTGTTGAGGTCTGGAAAATCCTATCATACTGGTATTCATTTGTTATACTCATTTGATCAAGCAATTCCCATGATGGTGTCTACAATAATAGAATAATTAACATTCAAGCCCTTAGTTATGATGGGTCACTTGACTTTTTCAATGTAACCAAAACAACAATAGATATGCTTCCTTTGATACCGAGAACCATAAATCTCATTATTTTATAACATAGTCAAAGAAGAAATGACTTAAGTGAGCAATGACTTGCAATTCTCAGATCATGCAGAGGAAATACCATGGATGTGAACCTCATGTCGAAGGTTGGTCAAAAGTCCTTAGGCAAGGGTCCTTTTCTATGTATGTGGCACCAAAATCAATCCCTAGATCACATCCATAGAGTCCCTCACATGATCCATTATTTATCATGCAGTCACGTGGTTAACATGAAACCACATTCATTCATTTCATAGGTGATGTTTAGGAAAACACCTACTTTTCATGCGGAGTTATGTAGTCACACCTTGGTTCTCATGATGGAACCCCCGATAGACTTCATGGTGCATGATTTATGATGTTCACCCCATATTCCTTACACCCCTTTTCTCCATGACATGTGTTCCATAACCCATTCACACTGATTCTTTGATAGACATACCCCCATGCATGACCATATCACCCCTTCCAAGACTGATTTAAGGTAATGTGAGTCACATAAAGGATTGATCTTCATGTGAATCCTTCATGTGGACATTCCCCAGCTTGTATATGGTATTGAACCTAAATATAACTCATGGGTTGACCCTTCAATTTCCATGCATCCCTTTTACTTTTTAAATGGTTGTCCATATATACTTATAGAATGATCCCCTTGGATATGAATCTATGAAATTAGAATAATCTCAATATCCTAAAAATTTCTACGATACACAACCACATGAATAGTTTATGGTCCTGTGATTGAAATATTCTCCATTGAGCTTGCGATGTAAAAATCATTTTGATCACATAAAAATCCATTGAAAATTCTGGTTGATCTTGTGAAAACTAATTAACATGTCACTATTATCATGTGGTAGTATGAAGATAATTTAATTGATCAGGAGACATGCCCCTTGTAACCTCTACACTATCACGTGACATGCCTAGGAAAAATCTTATAAATAATACAAAGCACCTTTGAGTTTTCTACCTTGTTTTTTTAATGATATTCTAGACAATTAACTTTGATCATGTGAAGGATTATTTGACATGATGTCATGGTATTTAAATTTCCCATAGACATATCAGTATTTTCATGTAATAGTTTAAAGACACTCTAGGTCGATCAAGCCACAATATATGATCATTTCCACTTTTATCATGTAGAATACCTGGAATATGTTTTCTTAGATTAGGAGAATACATCCAAGGAATGTCAATCCATCAGGAAGACACCCTTTAACATGTCTACCATGTCATATTGATTCCCCGGCATATCGGGAAGACAATCTATACATGTACATCATTGAGTCAAGAAATTTCTAGAAGATCTCCCAAGACATGTCAACCTCATCCAGCATACCCAATTGGAATCATGCCATGTTGACCCCTTTCTATGAACCTTCATCTACATACCCCCATTATAAAAGAAGTTTCCTAGACAAGATAAGGTTACACACTCATGTAACCCTATCAGTGACATGATCTCTTAAAGGCCTTTTATGTTTATCATTATCTATCTTATATATCAGAATATATAGAATGAGTATGTCAAAGTGAAGCCTTATTACATATTCTATAATTAGAGGGAAACCTTAGTACGTAATCCTCGATGAATGGGAAGCCTCAGTTCATAAGTCCTTATTAAAGGGAGGCCTCATTGCATAAGGGGGGCCTCTGTGCATAATCCCCGATCCAAGGGCACACATAGTGTGTAATCCCCGATCAAAGGAAAGTTTCACTGCATATTCCTCAATCAAATGGAAGCCTCAGTACATAAGCCTCAATCAAAGGAATGCCTTATTGTGTAAGCTCTATTCAAAGGGATGATTCAATTCGTAAGACATAATAAAATAGAAAAATCAGTGCATAAGCCCCAATCAAAGGTAATAATCTATGAGTAAGACCCGATCAATGGGAATCCTCAATGCATAAACACCTATTCAAAGGTAACCCTAAGTATTTAATCCTTGATCAAAGTGCATCCTCAATTCATGTAATGACCCAAAATTTTTGAGTAAATTTTGTTCCCTATTTTTGGTGGGTTATTTTATTTTTCATTTAATAAAATGAGTAAAATTAAAATGAGACCATTGGGTTTCAATTGTTATATGACCATTGGTCAATATGACCGTTGGAAAATAAATTTTATAATTATTTTTTATAAATACAAGTGATCTTGATTAATTGAAATAGAAAGAAGATTTAATGGCCCCATCCTGTAGTATTGGGCTGATCGAAGCCCATCTTACGGAACTCGAGAAAGAGGTGTCACCTTTGGGCTTTGCTCTGGACCAAACCCAATCTGAACTTCATCGTGTGAAGCTGGAAATAAATCACCTTCGTGAGAAGTTCAAGCTGATAGAAATCAATACTTGGGCAATGTTGGACGAGCTTCCCTAAGATTCTATCACCCTAGCACACCTTACTCTTAGGTCCTATTCTGGTGTTATAAGGGGATTTGTAACAAGACCATAACTGCCATGTGTAATCCTTTGTTTTAAATAAAAATTGTGATTTCTTCTTATGGTGAAGTTTGTGAATCTCTAGTGTCCGGAAAAATATAGGATGTATATTATTGATGAATTTTGGAAAAAGGATATTTTAAAATATTTAGGTAAACCTTAAATAATTAAAAATGTGTAATGATTTTCAAAAAATGGTCTTCTACAGTTGTGTTCATTGTGAAATTTAGAGTCTAATAAGATCAACACAATTTTTGATGAATAGTAAATTATGAATAGTGATTTTACGCTTAGATTTAGTAATGTGACCAAATGGATTATTAATCTCACTTAAATAATGTATTAATATAATTTAGGCACCTTGATTAAGTAATGTGATTCAACAAAATAGGTAAATAGCTGTTTCAGAAATTATTAGTTAAGTATTAGTTTTTTCCGGTGAATAGTGTTTTTTATTTAAAAATTAAATTAAAATTATTTAGAAAATTATTTTTATAACATGGAGTTCATTTTTTAATTCAGAGCATCAATATTATGTTAAGGTGAATTTATGGTATTTTTCTGAAAAAGTTGAATTTTCCATGAATAGTGAATTTTTAGTTTAGAGTTTCGGGTGTTTAATGACATCATTAAGGATGTAATAATTATGTAATAATTCTGGTAGACTTATTAATAGTAATATAAGGTATTATGTGTCCCAAGTGGACAATACCATGGGAAAATACCATGGGAAAGCCCATGGTTTTGACAATACCACCAATGAGGTGTCCCTTGCCCATTAATGCCTTGTCCCCTCACTTCCCCTATAAATAGCAAGCCATTCTATCATCCTTTCCATTAAAAAATCCTCCCAAACAAAGTTCTGGTCTCCTTACCACCCACGACGGCCTCCCAAGGTGCCCTCAAGCCTCCCAAAGTCCCAAACATCAATATTTTGAAGTTACTCTTCGAGGTAAGGGATCCTACCTCTCTCTTTCTTTTTAAGTACTCTCGTTCATGTCATTTCTTTTAAGCCCCATGTTCTTATGTTGGGGCTGTTCTTTTATATTCATATTAATTTCCTTTTCATGTTAATATTATTATAGACCCCCTCTTTCTCTCATCATTTCATTTTATCAATGTTTCAGTGGCGCTGTTAGGCTGTTGAATTTTTGTAAGGGATTCTTTCACCCTTCTCATTTTCAAAGTTCTATTTTATGTCAAGTCTTTCAAGTTTATTTTTCTTATGTTGGGGTATGATATCTATATCATCATAATGTAATATTTATTTTCATATGATTAGATACCCTAGTCGATCTCATCAATTCATTTTCTGATGTTTTAAGTGACGTCGTTAGGCTGCTGAATTTTCATAAGAGAAATATTATTTTTGTCTTCCTTTCAAGTTTTTCATTTCATATGGTATGTATTTAAAATTTAATTACCATGTTCTTATATCCTTTATATTATGTACCCCTACTATTTTATGAATCATTTATGAGCGAGTGACCCATGTCCCATCTCTTTTCAATGTTTTCTAAAAACCCTGCAATATAGCTGTTATGCTGTCGAAATTTCGTCCCAAAATGTCTTTCTCTTTTTCTCAAATTATTTTATTTTATTAAGTGGATACTCAAATATCATTATTGTAAAGGGGTATTAACATATATATAAAAATGTTATATTTTTAATTCTGGGATTTACATACATGAAACCCTCTTTTTTTCCGTCGGTTTAAAGTGACATAAAGATCTTGTCTCTAAAGCAGTTTTTAAAACCTTATGATTATCAAATGAAACCCATTTATTTTATGAATATATGGGTTATTTATGAACTGTTTGATGATGATATATTTGGCTCACATGATAATAAATACAAATTAATGGTGCACCCTGATAGCACTCCAATGCATTGGGTAAGGACTTAATCTCTAGAGATGACCATTTTAACGATACCTTGGTGAATAACCTTGGTAATTTTTTTTAATCACACCTTGGGGATAGACCTTGGTGATACGAAAATGATTGTATAAGTTAAATGTTGTTTCAAAATCATCATGTTATGAAACATGTTATTTTTATTATGATATGCCTCATGATCTCTTTCTCAAGACTTAAAGTTATTTATCATGACTTTATTGATGTATCTCAAGTCCACATGTAAAATGTTTCCCTTGTTTTCCTAACTGGGCATTCTGATCACCCTTTACTTTGATGTATGTTCCCAAGTTATGAGATGTATTAATGAACTTAGGATGAAAAAATTAAGAATACTTTCGAGTGTTCAAGAAAAAAAAATTTATGTTGTCATGTATTAAGTTCCTGGTTTCCAAGACATTAAACCTTAAAGATCCTCAGTTTTGTATAATGTAATGAAAGTTTATGTGATAAGAAAGCGGGATTATATAGTTGGTATCAAATGATGGTTTAGTTATTTGTGGAAATTATGATTTGAAAACTGTACAAGGTTTCTTATTGGAAAGATTAATTGTAGGAAAACATCCTGGTATTTTGGTGAAGTATTGAGTAAGTGGTTTCCAAAGAAATAAATCCATGTCTGGATACGAACAAGTAGAGGTGGATCTGGAACAAATGTACATAGGGGTAAAACCTGAAAACACCTCTTTGAGCTAAACTCGAACAGGAACTGGTACACAACAATGGTCCTTGCTGCACTCTTGGTTACGACACTCTTAGGGGATATGTTTGGTTAATCGTAAGCTTTTTATGAATCATTATGAAGAAATTATAGAAAAATGTAATTCTCTAAGAATGAAGTTTTAAGACATAAAATTTTTTTTAGTTTAAAGACTCATAAATGAAATAAGTTTCTCACGAATGATTTATTCTTTTAGAAAATGTCCCCATCGTCTACGAATACTTTGACATATTTCTTGAAGAGTTACGCGGACCACCCCAAGAAAGAGAAGTAGAGTTCTCCATTGATCTCGTACCTGGATATCATCCAATGTTAAAGACCCCCTATAGGATAGAAAATGTAGAACTAGAGGAATTAAAGAAACAACTCCAAGACCTTTTGGATAATGGGTTTATCCGACCAAGTGTGTCTCCTTGGGGAACACCAGTTATCTTTGTGAAGAAGAAGGATGGATCGATGTGGCTATGTATTGATTATAGAGAACTGAATAGGATCACAATGAAGAACAGATACCCTCTTCCAAGAATTGATGACTTATTTGACCAACTTCATGTGGATCAATTCTTCTCTAATAATTATCTTCATTCAGGTTATCATCAATTGAGGGTGAAGAATAACGATATTCCAAAAACTGCCTTCCAATAAAGATATGGAAATTATGAGTTTGTTGTTATTCCCTTCGGACTAATGCACCTATTATTTTTATGGATCAAGAATAATTTTATTTTTTATGCTTATTTTTTATCAAATGGATATCCTTTGTATAGGGAAATTATTTGGTGATTAAATGATAAAGGTTATTTTGACGATTTTTTCTCTTTTAAAGTACTATATGCCAAAGGGAAACAAAATACTATAGGATTTAAATTGAGGAGGAATGGTTGTTGTTTTTTATTTATTTATTGTGGACATATGGTGATTTGGTTTATTTCTGGAAAATGATGAACCTAGCATAGAGAATATGTGAATAGGTTAATTACACTTTAGTATGAGACTTTAATAATAGTCGATGTTATTTGGAGATAAATGTTAAGATTTATTGGGTAAGACTATGTGATTAAATCCTTCTGAGTTTTGGGTTCCAATCTTAGTTTGGATTATTCTGAATAATTTTAAGGATGATTGTGTATTGAATGGTCTTTTTGGAACTTTGGGTACTTTTGTTGAATTTTGGAGATTAATAGTCATATTTCTTTTTATGAAGGATTATCCTTTTTTGGGATTATATAATCTCATAAAAACCTTTTTAGTTTTAGTTTATGACTAAAGATAAGGTAAATATGTAGTTATTATTTTGTGGATTATGTGATTCTCTAGAAGATGATTCTTGTGCTTTTGATGTGACCAAGTCTTTTGAAATGCTATTTGTTTGGAGAAAATATTAGTCTTGGTAGAAACTTATTAAAGGATGGTACTGTACTTGAAAGTATATTTCATTATGTTTATATTCTTTGTAGTGAATTAATTCCTCAAAAATATGAAAAGGAACGTAAAACAAAAACGTTGTTGGTTTACGTTTCCTACTGGGTAATCAAAGACCGTTTAACACATCTTAAGTTTGTGATCTTCTTGTCATTAATTTTCTCCTAATCATGTTTTCTATCACTCTCCATCAGAACATGACCCTTTTTTCTCTTCCATATCCATGTTTTCCTACATGGAATCCTAGTATGTGTTAACTCGGGTGACCTTTGTACTTCCTTTTCTTTTTTTGAAAGTAATAGTTTTACTGACTCTTTTTTCGATGTGAGACTTTCAACGAAATTTCCAAGATCAATTTTAAAATTGCAAGGACGCAATTTTTTAAGGGGGGAAGATTGTAATGACCCGAAATTTTTGAGTAAATTTTGCTCCCTATTTTTGGTGGGTTATTTTATTTTTCATTTAATAAAATGAGTATAGTTAAAATGAGACAGTTGGGTTTCAACTGTTATATGATCGTTGGTCAATATGTCTGTTGGAAACTAAATGTTACAATTATTTTCTATAAATACAAGTGATCTTGATTAATTAATATAGAAAGAAGATTCGATAGCCCCATCCAGTAGTCTCGGGCCGATTGAAGCCCATCTGATGGAACTCGGGAAGGAGTTAGCACCTTTGGGCTTTGCTCTGGACAAAACCCAAGCTGAACTTCATCGTGTGAAGCTAGAACAGAATCGCCTTTGCGAGAAGTTCAAGATGATATAAATCACTACTCGGGGATTGTTTTCCAAGCTTCCCCATGATTCTATCACCCTAGCACACCTTACTCTTAAGTCTTATGCTGGTGTTATAAGGGGCTATGTAACGAGACCGTAACTGCTTTGTCTAATCCTTTATTTTAAATAAAAATTGTGATTTCTTCTTATGGTGAAGATTGTGAATATATAGTGTCCAGATAAATATAGGATGTATATTATTGATGAATTTTGGAAAAAGGATATTTTAAAATATTTATGTAAACCTTAAATAATAAAAAATGTGTAATGATTTTCAAAAAATTGTCTTCAATAGTGGTGTTCATTATGAAATTTAGAGTCTAATAAGATCAACTTAAATTTTGATGAAAAGTAAATTATGAATAGTTATTTTACACTTAGGATTAGTAATGTGACCAAATGGATTAGTAATCTCACTTAAAGAAAGTATTAATATAATTTAGTCACCTTGATTAAGTAATGTGATTCAATAAAATAGGTAAATAACTGTTTCAGAAATTATTAGTTAAGAATTAGTTTTTTTGAGTGAATAGTATTTTTTATTTAAAAATTAAATTAAAAATATTTAGAAAAATATTTTTATAAAATGGAGTTCATTTTTTAATTCAGATCATCGATATTATGTAAAGGTGAATTTTTGGGATTTTTCTGAAAAAATTGAATTTTCTGTGAATAGTGAATTTTTAGTTTAGAGTTTCGGGTGTTTCATGACATCATTAAGGATATAATAATTATGTAATAATTCTGGTCAAATTATTAATAGTAAGATAAGGTATGAGGTGTCCCAAGTTTCCAATACCATGGGCAAATACCATGGGCAAGCCCATGGTTTTGACAATACCACCAATGAGGTGTCCCTTGGCCATTAATGACCTGTCCCCTCACTTTCCCTATAAATTACAAGCCATTATATCATCCTTTCCATTAAAAAATCCTCCTCAACAAAGTTATGGTCTCCTTACCTCCCAAGGAGTCCTCCCAAGGTTCCCTCAATCCTCCCAAGGTCCCAAACTTCAAGATTTTGAAGTTACTCTTCAAGGTAAGGGATCCTACCTCTCTCTTTCTTTTCAAGTACTCTCGTTTATGTCATTTCTTTTAATCCCCATGTTCTTATGTTGGAGGTGTTCTTTTATATTCATATTATTGTCCTTATCATTTCCATATTATGAGAGACCCCCTCTTTATCTCATCATTTCAGTTTATGAATGTTTAAGTGGAGCCATTAGGCTGTCGAATTTTTGTAAGGGATTCTTTCACCCTTATCATTTTCGAAGTTCTATTTTATGTCAAGTATTTCAAGTTACTTTTTCTTATGTTGGGGTATGATATCTATATCATCATACTTTCCCCTTTATTCACTACAACAAAAATGGTCAAGGGAAGCGCCCCCTTATATCAGCGCTAAAAAAGCACCGATAGAACGGCCCTTTATCAGTGATTTTCTAGCAATGATAAAGGTAGTCTTTATCAGTGCTTTTTTAGCGCTGATAAAACCTTATTCCATTTTTTATAAAGTATGTCACACTGTGCCCTTATTTTATCACGACCTAAAGCTCTCGTAGTACTGGAACCCTACAACTGCCCTCTACCGCCCGCTGAGTTCACGTTGCCGGAACTCCGCCTCCCTCGAGCTTTGGTTTTCCGGACCTCCGCCGCCTACAGAGTTCATGTTTCCAGACCTCCTCCACCCTCTCTTCTCATTGCTGGACCACTTCCGCTTGCTAAGTTTGCATTTCCGGACCTCCGCCGGCCACAACGCCCTCGAGCTTCGGTTTGTCAGACCTCCCTTTAAGGCATGTTTTCCAAATCATTTTTTAATATTGTTCTTCTAATTCTTCTAGAACTATTATTCTATAAATCATATCACACTATTAAATCATTGTAAATTGGAGTTTTTTTATGTGAGTATTTCCCATCAATGGTGTTCTAGTGGATTTTGTGTTGAATTATTCCATCCCTAGGTTTCATTTCCTCCGGTGGTGATGATTCTGCTTCATCGTAGATTCATGAGTGTTCTTCCTACATATTGTGATGGGGTTCTTGGGGGAGATCATCCAATATATTTCTATTACTCATAAGTTATTACCTTTTTTCTAATGACTACGGTGGTTTTTTAGGTGATTTGGTATTTTTTTATTCTTGATCCTAGAAACCATTCAATTTGATGGTTGTAGGGATGGATATGTTATATAAATTCTTCCAACAATCACCTTTATGAGAAGGTTTGGTTTGAATTATATAATATATATGCTTTTATTTAATTATATTATTAGGTTATGTTGGGTTGGAAATGGATTATTAGGTTCCTAAGGTGATGAATTCTAGTTTGTTATCTTGTTAGTGAAGTTGATGATGATGATGATGATCAAGCGCATCACGGTGCAGGTATCAAGGCACGAGTATCATCATGATTTGAGGCATGATTCAATAGCATATTTTTTTTTGAATTTTGAATTTAGTGGTGTTTTATGGGGTATTATTTAAAATTTCACATACTATTTGAACATATGTGGTTGTGACATATTTATTTTTTCTTTTATCATTACTCCATTATTCTAGGATTTTCTATTAGTATAGTTTTTTTTAATGTAAATCAAAATGTGGAATCTTTGGGGAATGTTTGAAATAGGTTGATTTTATTTAAAAGGGATTGTTTATTCATGTAAAATATCCCTTGAGAAACCTAGTATTGGTGGAAATATTGATATGCTCATCATCAATGGCGATCAATGAGTTTACACTATCAGAGTGAAGTTTATGAAAAATTTAAGGTCCTTCACACTTGGATTCCATTTTCACTAGATTCCTACTATGTATCATCGATTCCCTTAGATCCAACACCATGTCACCGTAATGTAAGGAATGAAGGATAACCTTTTTTTAAGGACAACACCACTGGGTTCTGATGCATTTCTAGGCCATCCAATTCTTGAACCCTATTTTCTTCGAGGAGTTCCCCCCTTCTTTACTTCATGCTATCTAAGTGACTTTGTCTGGCAGTTCACTTGTATGGTATGATGCCCATACCACCAAGATTTCTAGCCTTTCCACCCCTACCTCCATCTCTGTCATTCTCCCTCAGTGAGGTTACTGACTGCTTCTCTATAGTGGCCAGGCCCCTTCCTAACAGTGTTTGTTCTGTCTCCCTTGGCTATGAGCCTATCATCCAACTCCAAATACTTATTGATCTAGAGAGAAATCACTCACCATCCCCCAAGTTTCATTACCCATCCTTCCCCTTACCCTTTGGATCCTCATCTCCCACTCATATAAATCTTACCAACCATAAGGGATTATGAACATGTTCAAAATCAAGGGACCTCAATGAGAGATCATCCTCCCACTTCAATAAGTCTACTAGCTCTAGATCCAATGCCAGAACCCTGTCCTACCTATCATTATTATCTTCATATGTAATTCTCATGGTCTTAGTGCCCATGTTAAATTGGAATTCCTCACTATAGAAATCAAAAAGAATAATGTCATTGTTGTTGTTGTCAAATAACACAAAAACCCCTATAATAATCATAGAATTCTCCTGGAAGATTAAGTTTCTTGTATTTCTACACTCTGGCCCCTCCAAAAAACACAAATGGGTATTTTGGCATAATAAATATGTTGTTGAGACTATTCAAGATTGAAATCAATTCATCACTAACAAGGTGTCCAACGGTGACACCTCCTTCCTTATGACTTGTTTTTGGAAGCTATGACCCTCTTCAAAGGGAATCTCTATGGAGTGAACAAAATTCCTTCGATCCCGGCCACCATCCATTGTTTGTTGGGGGTGACTTTAATGTCATTTCCAACCCAAAGGAAAGGAAATGTAGAATCCCATTCCAGAGGAAGGCCATCATGGAGTTTTTCCAGTTCATGGTTGGGAAGGGCCTCATTGATCTCAGCTTCTTAGGTGACAGTTTCACCTGGTGCAAAAACTGTAGGGGACATCACCGCTTGTGGAGTCTATTGGATAGGTGTCTATCCAACATTAAATCCACTAACCTATTCTCAAATACCATGTTTTTCTATCTTGATTGAGGTATTTTGATTCACTCTCCCCTCTTGGTTTCCATTTCTTCTTGGCATGATCATCAGGAATGGTTTCACTTCAACCAGCAGTGGGTTAACATCCTACGGTACTAGGACATGGTTTGTGAAATATGGAATGAACCCTTGTAGGATTATCAGTCCACCTTCAACCTCAGTGACCTAACCTCGAACCCCGATAGTTGTGTGTTCGCCCCTTCCTCCTCAAGAACCTTCACCACCTGGGACTATTGTCTCATATGGGCTCCTTCAGAGTATTCTGATAGATGGAATGATACCTTTGGTTTATTGGATTATTAACACCAGTTTGAGATTTATGTGTGACTATATACTTATTATATTTTCTTATTATTTCTTACACACCACCACTTGAGTCGAGTAACCTGATTGAAATCCATATTGGTACTTTGGTTCTGATGTGGATATGGTTTTTTATTTGTTTGTGACATGTGTATGTGTGGATATATGGTTATTTAGGCATGATGATATTGAATGTGGGGAAGAGACCTAGGAGTGGTAGATGTATCATTCTTGATTATTCTTGTGTTTGGTCTGGGGTGATTTGATAAAACTATAATGAATCTAAAGTAATTATATTTAATGAAGATGAATAAATACTAATGGTTAGGCTCTATTAATCTCTATTTTTATAAGGAAGTGGTTCTCTTCTACTGTATTTGAAAGTATTATTTTGTGTACATGAACTATAAATACTAATATTTGAGATTCAAATAGGATGAAGATGAATAAATATTGGATGGATGTTAATCGTTTGACAATAGAGTACGAGAACGGAGTGGAGAAGTTCATCAAGTTTGAAAAGGATCACGCAAAGGATCCTTCTCAAATCCATTGTCCGTGTTTATGTTGTTTTTATTCTAGATTACTTACTCCATAAAAGTTTGAATAACAGTTGATATGTCACGGAATAGATCGGAGTTATAAATGTTGGAATAAACATGGAGAAAAAGAGAATGTAGCTACTGGCTGGGATAAAACTATGTTTTATGGATCATCATATATGAATACAAATATGGATAATGAAGAAGACCGTATGGAGGATTTGATTACAGATTTCAATGATGATGAAGATCATATTGAGGAAATGACAAAGACAATTGAAGATGAACTCCGTGATTGGACAAAATTGTTTGAGAAGTTAAAGAGTTGTGCAAAGATGCCATTCTATGCTGGTTGCACTAAGTATACAACATTGTAAGTTGTACTGAAGTTTTATAAATTGAAAGCAGGAAACGGATAGAGTGATGTCAGTTTTACGGAACTACTTGCTCTCTTTAATGACATTCTCCCAGATGATAATGAGCTCCCAATCCGGACATATGAAGTTAGAAGAATTTTATGCTCGATGGGTATGTTTTTTGAAAGAATACATGCCTGCACGAATTACTGTATATTGTTTCGCAAGGAGAACAAATCACTTATAGAATGACCAAAGTGTAGTGATTATCGATATAAGAAAGATAAATCCAATCCTACGAAAAGTTGTTTGGTACTTTCCAATAATTCCAAGGTTTAGGCGTCTATATAGAAGTGAAGAAACTGCAAGACAATTGTTGTGGCATGCAGATAAAAGAAATAATGATGGGAAATTAGGTCATCCGGATGACTCTCCTCAATAGAAGAAAATTGATCATGAGCATCCTAAGTTTGGAAAAGACCAGAGAAAACTTCGTCTTGCTTTATCTAAAGATAGAGTGAATCCTTTTGGTTTTCAAACCAGCACTCGTAGTACATGGCATGTTATGTTGGTAAATTATAACTTGCCACCCTGGTTATGCATGAAGTGGAAATTTATCATGTTATCTATGCTTATATCAGGACCAAAACAACCAGGTAACGATATTGATGTTTATCTAGCTCCTTTGATCAAGGATTTGAAGTTATTGTGGGATTCAGGTGTTATATTGTTTGATGATTATAAAAGTGAATACTTCACGTTGAGAGCAATGTTGTATGAGACAATAAATTATTTCCCTGCTTATGGAAATTTTTCAGGCTATAGCATTAAAGGAACTCAAGGGTGTCTCATGTCTGAAGAATATACAGAATCAATTAGGTTGAAACATTCATCAAAATCTGTGTTTTTAGGACATCGTAGATTTCTACCTCATCGGAATAAGTACCGATGTTGGACGACATCATTCAATGGAAGTTCAGAACAACGTGCAACACCATCTCCACTAACAGGTGATCAGTTGTTTGAGAAAGTAAAATATCTGAACACTATTTTTGGTAATCCATTTTCAAAAAACCTTACAAAAATTGGTTGGAAAAAGAGATCAGTTTTTTTTGAATTACCATACAGGAATTGTTTGTACGTCAGACATTTTCTTGATGTGATGCATGTGGAAAAAATGTATGTGATAGTGTTATCGGAATGTTGCTAAATTCCCCTAGAAAAACAAAAAGATGGAATTAAGGCAAGGTTGGTCATGGTTGACATGGGAATACGAGAAGATTTGGCTCCCATGAAGGGTGAAAATCGAATATTTATTCTTCCAGCTACTTATACTCTTTATAGGGAGGAGAGATATCAGTTTTTTAACTTCTTCAATGATATAAAGGTTCCATAGGGGTATTCATCAAATATCAAGAACATTGTTTCAATGAATGATTTGAAGTTAAAAGGTTTGAAATCACATGATTTCCATGTTTTGATGCAAGATCTAATTCCTATAGCTTTACGTTGAATTTTTTCCAAGAATGTTTATCATACGTTAAAAAAACTTTGTTTCTTTTTCAAAGATATATGTAGAAAAGTTTTAGACCCTGCGAAATTTCCATCTATGGAAAAAGAAATTGTCATCATATTATGTGAATTAGAAATATTCTTCCCACTAACATTCTTTGATATGATGGTTCATTTGATGATTAACTTTGTGAGAGATATTCAACTTTGTGGTCTAGTACACTATAGATGGATGTATCATGTTGAACGGTATATGTTGATTTTGAAAGGGTATGTCAAAAATCGAAGTCATCCAGAGGGTTGTATAGTGGAGTGATATATTGTTGAGGAAGCCATTAAATTTTGTACCGAATACCTATCTAATGTGGAAAGCATTGGTCTCCTGAAATCATGTCACACTAGATGCATTGAGGGTGAGGGAATTTCTGGATGAAAATTTGTGACAATCAGTATTATAAATTTGGAGGAGGACCTTCTTTATGTTTTTCATAACAGTTGGAAGGTTTCTCCATATATTGAAACTCACAAAGAAATTCTTAGGCAGATGAATCCATCAAGGGATGAAAAATGGTTATCAAATACACATAATCACCAGTTTATATAATGGTTTCAGGATCATATTTTTAAGAAGTTGGATGAAAACCCGAATTCAATTTCATAATGACTTCGATGGCTAGCCGCTGGACAAAGTTTGTATGTATTATCTTACAGTGGTTATATGATTAATGGTTATACATTCTATACCGATGAACATGATGAAGATAGTACCATGAAAAATAGTGGAGTTACACTAGTGGCTGAAGCGATGAATGTTTCTGGTAGTAAGGACAGAAATCTAATTTATGCAAATATGTCATACTTTGGCATTATCAAACTAATATGGGAGTTGGATTATATGACATTATAATTGCTGATTTTTCAATGAAAATGGGTTGATAACAACAGTGGTGTCAAAATAGATGAATGGGGATTTGTGAAAGTGGATTTTAGTAAATAAGGGTACAAAGACGGACAGTTTATAATGGAATCACAAGTGGTAAATGTTTTTTATGTTCCAGATCCCGCAAACCGAAAGTGGTCGATTGTTCTGTTATCGTCCAAAACTACTGAAGGGTCCGATGAAAATTCAGTTGAGGACGATCCTTTCAGTGGTACATCACAATAATATCGGAGCGATACCAATGTAGATGATGTTTTTTATGTTAGAGGATACCACAATGAAGGGATTTGGATAATCGATAGTGGTGTCAAATCCCTTCAACCTTTGAAAAAAAGAAATAGAGTTAAATAAACAGTTTATATTTTGTTTGTAATATAGATCTTGTTATCTAATGTTATTATATTATCATTACTGAATTTATGTAATCTAAATTAACTGTTCAACCAATTTTGCAGATAATAACTTCTGCACATTATGGTGCTCCTAACCTTGAGGCTGAACAAGTCTCTCAAGATGCTGCTATTGCGGCTGCTGCTGCTTCTGTAGCTACTGTTGCTCCTGTTGCGGCTCCTGTTGCTCCTGCTACTCCTCCTGTTGTGGCTCGTGTTCCTCCTACTGCTCCTGCTACGGCTACTGTGGCACCTGCAGCTGTGGCTCCTACTGCTTCTAGTGTTTAGATCCAATAACCTTTAGCACATGTCGTTGATACCATTTCAGATGAACATATAGATGATGTTGATATCTATGAAATGGTCGAGAATGAAGGACCGACATCGCAGGAAACACATGTGCATCGTAGTTTGATGGTGTTATAAAAAGTTCTTAAGGCAAAACGAAAAGGCATAAAATTTGAAGTCAGATGGAATGCATGAGGCAAACATGTGAATCCCAACAAGGCTATGTTTAGCAGCTACATTAGAGTTGTCACTCGGCAACGCGTTCTGATTGACATAGATTCATGGCACCATGTTGTGTTCGGGCTGAAGTTTGTGATCTGGGAAGAAATTATGGTAACATTATAAATTTATTTCTTTAATTTACTAGAAAATAAAATAATGAAATGATGTCTTACTCTTCTCATTCTCTTGCTGAGTACATTTATAGTAGACAATTCACACAAGGATTATGTACTAAGGCTTGCAGGAAGGATTCGTCGAGGTTTTCGCACTATTTTAACAAGATGTCACCTGAAAGATTCGAAAGGTAAAATAAACCCGCAAAACCCATTGTCTACGCTCACCTGGTATCCCAAGAAGCATTGGATGCATTTATTGGCCATCGTGGGGATGAGAAGTTTCAGGTACATTGTGAGTGAAATTACGTTGTTTGAGGATACATGTATTCATCACTTTGATTGTCATTATTTCATTTATGGAACAGAAACTCTGTAATGAAAATAAGGAACGTGCATCAAAACCAGCATACCCCTATCGTAAAGAAATGATGGGGTACACTTCATTAGAAAAGAAAATGGTACGTATTTTAAATTTACAGTAATAATGTTTGGTGCCAATAAACAACATCATAATTATCTTTATATGTTTATATGTAGATTGATGAGTCTAAAACCAATTACACTTCCATCCCACAGCATGTGCTATGGAAGGAGGCACGTGTGAATAAGGAAGGGAAGTTATTAGATGAGAACACACAAAAAGTGTGGGAAATATGTGTAAGTATGAAACGACGATAAAAATATTTGTTTTAAATTTATATTATATAAAAATAATTAGTTATTTTACTATATCTGACTGTCATAAGAATCAGCCACTCCTATAGCGGATACAGACCTATTATCGACATCTTTGAAGTAGCCAGAAAAATACGGTCATGTCAGAGGTGTGGGATTTGGGGTGACACCCCGAGTATATTTTGAGAAGAAGAAAAAACAGATGATACAGATGAAAAATTGGAACAAATGAGTGAAAAATAGAAACCATTGAAGAACGATTGCAATGGTAGGGATAATTGATAGAAACTTTTATGGGTGGGAAGCAAAGGGAAGACAAAATTCAGGAACAACCAGCGTGTGAACATCCCGCACCACCCGCCACTAGCTTTGAGGCGATCCATTCCCCTCAATGAACTGTCTTTGCCGTGTTAATCAATATTCTAATAATTGTTCCCATGAAATGTGAATTAGACAAACACTGATAATTTTTCTATACTGATCTTCTATAGGGTGATAATGATTATGATTTATATCTGTCAACACCCACCTATCACCTTGTAGTGAGCGCTATAGTGTTCAATATCTCAGATGCCACGCTGCATAATAGACCACTTCCGAAAGATCATCTGAAAGTGATGATTACTGTAGCTCATGAGCCAAATGCAGAGCTACCTATTTCACTTGTTGATGATGATATTCATATGGTCGAAAAGGCTATTGGGACATTCATTGCATGGCCATCACAACATGTAAGAGTACTTGAAGACAAAGAGTTATTTATTTCCTTTTTTTTCAAGCTAAAACTTTAACAATTAATGAAAAAAGGGTCTGAACCAATGAATGTTGTTATAGACGGAGAAAGGGAAGGGGTGACAAATGTCGGCTCAAAACCATCCAAAGGGTCGACCAACCGATCCCAATGAGCTACTGAAAGCACAATAACTCCACCTGTTCTCTATCCACATTTACTAGCATTGAAGTCTCATGTGGATACGAAGCTAAAAGATGGTAATAGTCATATATTGGTTTTCGAAGAGGATATATATGGAGAGGAAAGTCAAGATTTCGTTGCTGCTGAAAATGTAAATGAGATCCTTGAAAATGGTTGGCTAGGCATCACAGTTGTAAATGTATATATGAGGTATGTTTCCATGAATTGATTTTCTAAAAGCTGATCTAATGTGAAAATTATGACTAAATGCATTTTATATTGTTGATAGACGCATTTATGAAAAATAGTTGAAGGAATTTTCCCATGATCCAAGATTTGGAATCGTTAGTCCTCATACCACATCAACAAACCTAACAAAATTAGAGCCATCAAAAAGGGATGCAATAGAGAACAGCTTGCTGAAAACATTTGAAAGGAATATTACAGATGATAGACTCTTCCTAATACCAACCATGCAGGGGTAAAACTCTACGATTAAAGCATATCAATTATATTTTTACTTTTTTTATTACTTATTCCTTTTTGTGTTTTTAGGCAACATTGGTTGCTAATTGTGGTGAACTTGGATACTCCAAAGAGTGATTTTCTATATTCAAAGCAAGGATATCCATAAAATTGACCACACATGATGGAGTTTGTGAATCTGTAAGACACTACATCTTATGTTTTAGGTCTAAACATCAAGTAATATAATTTATATTATATTTTATTGGGGATTCTGTTATGATAGGGAGGTGTATCATTATTGTCTAAAAAAAGGAATGAGGACGGGGGCTAAGCATAAGGAGGCGAGAAAGTACTACATCTGGACAAATATCAGGCTATATATAATAAAATTTCACTATCCAAACACATCTCAACACAATTTACTTATTCTCCTAATGATCAATTTTTTCTCTGTGTCAAAAACAAAAAAATGATAATGATTGTGGTTATAATGTTTTTAAATTTATGAAACAGATCATTTTTCATCAACAAATCAGCATCCCTAAAGAGTTATTTTCAAAAACAACTACTATTTTGTTTAATTTATTTATTAATTATTTATTTTTATATTTTACAGTACTACTCTGACTGCCGAAAATATTCATACTCATAAGAAGATATAGATGTGTTCAGAAATGAGTGGGATGCATACTTGATGGAAGATTGTACACAAATACAATGAAGATCTGACTTGGGGATATGTACAATTGGTGGTCATTTTTTGAGAGGGGTTAAGGGGATCAAAAGATGAAGCATTGTTGTATGTAAATGTTTGTATGGAAATTATAACTGTTATTAAATAAAACATCCTATCTCCAATGAGTCATTTTCCCATTTTATAGAGATGATATGAACCAGCAACTTGCAAGAATGCTGAACCACTCAAAGGGTTTCAATTTTGTTAAAAATGGACACAATTTTAAGAGAAAACAACAAATAACCTATGGAAATATGACCAAACGCATTAGGATTGTGTTGATACTATAGAATAACGATACAAGGGTCATTTTTGATGTGTACAAGGTATCCCCGCCACAATCAGAGGCACGGTGTGACTGCTACCACTCAAAGGGTCTCTCTTTTGTTTAAAATGTAAACAATTTTAAGTGAAAACAACAACTGACCTGCGGAAATCCAACCAAACCCAATCGGATTGTGTTGATCCTTTAGGAGAAAGATTCAAAGGTCCTTTGTAACGTGTACGAGTCATCCCCGCCTCAATATGAGGCACGGTGTGGCCGGTATCACTCAATGAGTCTCTATTTTGATTAAAATGGACACAATTTTAAGTGAAAACAACAACTGACCAACGGAAATATGACCAAACCCATTCAGATTGTGTTGATACTTTAGGAGAATGATTCAAGGGTCCTTTGTGACATGTACAAGTCTACACCGCCTCAATCCGAGGCACGGTGTGACCGCTATCACTCAAAGGGTATCTCTATTGTTTAAAATGGACACAATTTTAATTGAAAACAAAAACTGACCTATGAAAATCAAACCAAAAGCATTCAGTTTGCCTTGATATTTTATAATAACGATACAAGGATCCTTTGAGATGTGTAAAAGTAAACCCCGCCTCAATCTGAGGCACGGTGTGACCACTATCACTCAAAGGGTCTCTCTTTTGTTTAAAATGTAAACAATTTTAAGTGAAAACAACAACTAACCTACAGAAATACGACAAAACCCATTCCGAATGTGTTGATCCTTTAGGAGAACAATCCACAGGTCCTTTGTGACGTGTAAAAGTCAACCCCGCCTCTATCCGAGGCATGGTGTGGCTGGTACCACTCAAATGATCTCTCTTTTGTGTAAAATGGACACAATTTTAATTAATAACACCAAATGACCATTGATAATCTGACCAAATACATTCGGAATGCATTGATCTCTTATAAGAATGATCCAAGGGTCCTTGGTGACGTGTACGAGTAAAACCCGCCTCAATCTGAGGCACGGTGTTACCGCTATAACTCAAAGGGTCTCTCTTTTGGTTAAAATGTAAACAATT
The DNA here is from genome assembly GCA_963277665.1 of Viscum album. NCBI lineage: Eukaryota > Viridiplantae > Streptophyta > Magnoliopsida > Santalales > Viscaceae > Viscum > Viscum album. Next base: position 1,155,835,783 of record OY728135.1, read on the forward strand.
TTAAGTGAAAACAACAACTGACCTACAGAAATCGAACCAAACGCATTTGTATTTCCTTGATCTTTTATAAAAAAATATCCAAGGGTCCTTGATGACATGTAAGACTCAACCCCGCCTCAATACAAGGCACGGTGTGGCCGGTACTGCTCAAAGTGTCTCTATTTTGTTTAAAATGTACACAATTTTAAGTGAAAACAACAACTGACCTATGGAAATTTGACTAAAAGCATTCGGATTGTGTTGATCCTTTAGGAAAACAATCCAAGGGTCCTTTGTGACGTGCATGAGTCATCCCCTCTTCAATATGAGGCATTGTGTGGCCAGTAGCACTCAAAGGGTCTCTCTTTGGTTTAAAATGGACACAATTTTAAGTGAAAACAACAACTGACCTATGGAAATCTGACCAAAACCATTCAGATTGTGTTGATACATTAGTAGAATGATACAAGGGTCCTTTTTAATGTGTACGAGTCATCCCTGCTTCAATCTGAGGCACAGTGTGGCCGGTATCACTAAAAGGGTCTCTCTTTGTTTTAAAATAGACACAATTTTAATTGAAAACAACAACTGAATTATGAAAATATGACCAAATGCATTAGGATTGCCATAATAATTTAAAATAATGATCCAAGGGTCCTTGGAGATGTGTAAAAGTTAACCCTGCCTCAATCTGAGGCATGGTGGGTCCGGTATCACTCAAAGGGTCTCTATTTTGTTTAAAATGGACACAATTTTAAGTGAAAACAACAACTGACCTACGGAAATCCAACCAAACACATTCATATTGTGTTGATACTTTAGGAGAACGATCCATAGCTCCTTTTTGATGTGTATGAGTCAACCCCGCCTCAATCTGAGGCAAAGTGGGGTCGGTATCACTCAAACGGTCTCTATTTTGTTTAAAATGAACACAATTTTAAGTGAAAACAACAACTGACCTACGGAAATCCAAAAAAAAACCATTAGGATTGTGTTGATCCTTTAGGAGAACAATCCATGGGTAATTTTTGACATGTAAGATTCAACTCTACCTCAATCAGAGGCACGGTGAGCCTGATACCACTCAAAGGGTCTCTCTTTTGTTTAAAATGGGCACAATTTTAATTGAAAACAACAACTGACCTATGAAAATCTGACCAAACGCATTCGGATTGCCTTGATGATTTATAAGAACGATCCAAGGGTCCTTGGTGACGTTTAAGTGTCAACCCCGCCTCAATCCGAGGCACGGTGTGACCGCTATCACTTAAAGGGTCTCTCTTTTGTTTAAAATGTAAACAATTTTAAGTGAAAACAACAACTGACCTACGGAAATACAACCAAACGCATTCGGATTGCCTTGATATTTAATAATAATTATCCAAGGGTCCTTGGTGACATGTATGAGTCAACCCCCTCCTCAATCCGAGGCACGTTGTTTCCAGTACCACTCAAAGGGTATCTATTATGTTTAAAATGTACACAATTTTAAGTGAAAACAACAACTGACCTACGTAAATTTAACCAAATTCCTTCAGATTGTGTTGATCCTTTATAATAGATATCCAAGGGTCCTTTTTGACATGTACGATTCATCCCCGCATCAATCTGAGGCATGGTGTGGTCGGTAGCACTCAAAGGGTCTCTCTTTGGTTTAAAATGGACAAAATTTTAAGTGAAAACAACAACTGACCTACAGAAATCTGACCAAAACCATTCATATTGTGTTTATCCTTTAGGAGAACGATCCAAAGGTCCTTTTTGATGTGTATGAGTCATCCTCGCTTCAATCTGAGGCACGGTGTGACCGGTAGCACTCAAAGGGTATCTCTTTGTTTAAAAATGGACACAATTTTAAGTGAAAACAATAACTGACCTACGGAAATCCAACCAATCCCATTCGGATTGTGTTGATCTTTTAGGATAATGATCTAAGGGTCCTTTTTTATGTTTAAGAGTCATCCCCTATTCAATATGAGGTACGGTGTGGCCGGTAGCACTCAAAGGGTCTCTCTTTGGTTTAAAATGGACACAATTTTAAGTGAAAACAACAATTGACCTACTGAAATCCAACCAAACGTATTCATATTGTCATGATCTTTTATAATAATGATCCATGGGTCCTTTTTAATGTGTACGAGTCATCCCTACCTCAATCCGAGACACGGTGTGGCCGGTATCACTCAAAGGGTCTCTATTTTGTTTAAAATGGACACAATTTTAAGTGAAAACAACAATTGACCTATGGAAATCTGACAAAACCCATTTGAATTATGTTTATATTTTAGTAGAACGATCCAAGGGTATTTTGTGACGTGTACGAGTCTTCCTCGCCTCAATTCGAGGCAGGGTGTGGTCGGTATCACTCAAAGGGTCTCTCTTTTGTTTAAAATGGACACAATTTTAAATGAATACAACAACTGACCTATGCAAATCTGACCAAATGCATTTGGATTGCATTTATCTTTTATAAAAACGATTCATGGGTCCTTGGTGATGTGTAAGAGTCAACCCCACCTCAATCCAAGGCACGGTGTGGCTGGTACCACTCAAACGGTCTCTATTTTGTTTAAAATGTACACAATTTTAAGTGAAAACAACAACTGACCTACAGAAATCTGACCAAACCCATTCATATTGTTTTGATCATTTAGGAGAAAGATCCAAGAGTCCATTTTGATGTGTATGAGTCATGTCCACCTCAATCCGAGCCACGGTGTGGCTGGTAGCACTCAAAGAGTCTCACTTTGGTTTAAAATGGACACAATTTTAAGTGAAAACAATAACTAACCTACAGAAATCTGACCAAACGCATTAGGATTATATTGATCCTTTATAATATCGATCCATGGGTCCTTTGTAACGTGTATGTGTCAACCCCGCCTCAATCCAAGTCACGATGTGGCCGGTATCACTCAAAGGGTCTCTATTTTGTTTAAAATGGACAAAAGTTTTAGTGAAAACAACAACTAACCTACGAAAATCTGACCAAAACCATTCATATTGTGTTGATCATTTAGGATAATGATCCACGGGTCCTTTATGATGTTTACGAGTCATTCTTACCTCAATATGAGGCACGTTGTGAACGCTATCACTCAAAGCGTCTCTCTTTTGTTTAAAATGTACACAATTTCAGTTGAAAACAACAACTGACCTATGAAAATCTGACCAAACGCATTCGGATTGCCTTGATGATTTATAATAACGATACAATGGTCCTTGGTGACGTGTACGAGTCAACCCCACATCAATATGAGGCACATTGTGGCCGGTACCACTCAAAGGGTCTCTATTTTGTTTAAAATGTACACAATTTTAAGTGAAAACAACAAATGACCTACGGAAATCCGGCCAAATACATTCGGATTGTGTTTATCTTTTAGGAGAATGATCTACGAGTCCTTTTTGACGTGTATGAGTCATCCCCACTTAAATATGAGGCACGGTGTGTCCGGTATCACTCAAAGAGTCTCTCTTTGGTTTAAAATGGACACAATTTTAAGTAAAAACAACAACTGACCTACGGAAATCTGACGAAACACATTTTGATTGTCTTGAAATTTTATAAGAATGATCAAAAGGTCCTTTTTGATGTGTATGAGTCAACCCCACCTCAATCTAAGGCACGGTGTGGCCGGTAACACTCAAAGGGTCTCTCTTTTGTTTAAAATGGACACAATTTTAAGTGAAAACAACAACTGACCTACGAAAATCCAACCAAACACATTCGGATTGTGTTGATCCTTTAAGAGAACGATCCATGGGTCATTTGTGGCGTGTAAGAGTCATCCTAGCCTCAATCTGAGGCATGGTGTGGCCGGTAGCACTCAAAGGGTCTCTCTTTGGTTTAAAATGGACACAATTTTAAGTGAAAACAACAACTGACCTATGGAAATCTGACCAAATGCATTCGGATTGTGTTGATCTTTTATAAGAACGATCCTTGTGTCCTTTGTGATGTTTGAGAGTCAACCCCACCAACCCCCTGGACTGCCCCACCCCCCTGTACACCAACCCACCCCTGGACACCCCCACTCCTCTAGACACCCCCCCCACCCCCTGTAAAGCCCCCCTGACACCCTGGACACTAGCCCACCCCCCTAGACTGCCCCCCCGGACACCCCCTACCCCCCCTTAGACAGCCACCCCAAACCCTTGAACAGCCCCCCAACCCCCTGAATTCTGAATTGAATTCTTTATATACATAATTAACTTATGAATTATGTTTTAATGGTGTACGGGTATACTTGTTGTATGGCTATACTTTGTCTAATTAGATTATGATTTATGTGTTATTTTTTCATGGGTATACTTGCTCTAATTAGCTTATTGAGATGATGAATTTTTTTCAGGTGTTCGTGTGTGCTGCTGCAGATTTTTTCATAGCAACAGACATGGCATTTATAAGTGCTTTTTATCGCTGATAAATGGAGCTTTTATCAGTGCTAAAGGAGCACTGATAAAACATGCATTTATCAGTTCTCTTTTAGCACTAATAAAGGGCACCCCCCTTTATCAGCACCAAGGTTTACATCACTTTTTTAGCGCTGATAAATCCCATTTTGAGCACTGATAAAGACCGTTTTTGTAGTAGTGATGTTAATATGATTAGAGATCCTATTCATTCTCATCAATTCATTTTTTGAAGTTTTATGTGATGTTGTTAGGCTGCCGAATTTTCATAAGAGAAATCTTATTTTTTTCTTCCTTTCAAGTTTTTCATTTCATATGGTATATCTTTCAAATTTCATTACCATGTTCTTATATCCTTTATATTATTTCCCCCTACTGTTTTATGTATCATTTATGAGTGGGTGACCAATGTCCCCTCTCTTTTCAATGTTTTCTAAAAAACCTGCAACATAGCCGTTATGCTGCCGAATTTTCGTCTCAAAATGTCTCTCTCTTTTTCTCAAATTCTTTTATTTTATTAAGTGGATACTCAAATCTCTTTATTCTACAGGGGTATTCACATATATATCAAAATGTCCAATTTTAAATTATGGGATTTACATACATGAAACCATCTTTTGTTTTCTGTGGGTTTAAAGTGACATAAAGATCTTGTCTTTAAAGCTGTTTTTAAAACGTTATGATTATGAAATGAAACCCATTTATTTTATGAATATATGGGTTATTTATGAAATTTTTGATGATGATATATGTGGATCACATGATAATAAATACAAATTAAGGGTGCGCCCTGATAGCACTCCAATTCATTTGGTAAAGACTTAATCTCTAGAGATGACCATTTTAACGATACCTTGGTGAATAACCTTGGTAAATTTTTTTTATGACACATTAGGGATGGAACTTGGTGATACGGAAATGATTGTCTAAGTTAAATGTTTTATACACATCTTTAAGTTATGAAACATGTTATTTTTATTATGATATGCCTCATGATCTCTTTCTCAAGCCTTAAAGTTATTTATCATGACTTTATTGATGTATCTCAAGTCCACATGTAAAATGTTTCCCTTGTTTTCCTTACAGGTCATTCTGCTCACCCTTTCCTTTGATGTATGTTCCCAGGTTATGAGATGCAGTAATTAACTTAGTATGAACAAATGAAGTAGCCTTTCGAGTGTTTAAGAAGATTTTTTTTATGTTGTCATGTATTATGTTCCTAGTTTCCAAGATACTAAACCTTAAAGATCCTCAGTTTTGTATAATGTAATGAAAGTTTATGTGATAAAAAGGTAGGATGCTATAATGAATAAGCCTAGGTCAAAGGGTAACCTCAGTGCATAAGCCCCAATCAAAGGGTAGAATCAGTGTATAAGCTTCTATCCAAGGTAATCCTTAGTGTGTAATACCTGATCAAAGGGTGGCCTCAGTGCATAAGCCTGGGTAAAAGGGCAACCTCATTTCATAATCCTTGGTAAAAGGGCCACCATATGGAATATTCCCTAATCAATGGGAATCCCTAGCATGTAATCCATGATCAAAGGGAAACCTCATCATGTAATCCCTAATCAAAGGGAAACCTCAATGTGTAATACCAGATCAAATAAAGTACTCCTATGTGAGCCCCTATCAAATGGAATTCATTATACATATTACCAGATCAAAGGGAAGCCACAATGCATAAGCCTATATCCCAGAGTATCCTCAGTGTGCAAGGCCTGATAAAAGGGAAGCATCAGTGTATAATTCCAAATCAAAGCTAAATCTCATTATGTATGCCCAAATCAATGAAATAACATGATATGTCCCCTGATATCTAGGGAAGCCTCAGTGCATAAGCCCAAACCCTAGAAAATCCTTACTCTATAAGCCTCTATCAATATATAATCCATCTTGGTATAATTCCCTATAATTCAAATGACCTCAGAAATAACAATAATTTCTCTAAGTGTCATCATACACCTTAGTACATTAGTGTGTTAAAGGATGAGTGAACTTTGAAAACTTTGATTCCCACTATAACTAGGATAAGTACGATGCCCTCCTAAGTTCCGAGCTCCTACAAGAATCCACTTCGGTGTATGTCCCTTCATTTCCCATATATTTTTGACTTAAGGGTTTAAATTTTTTCACATGTCTTCCATAAATCCTCATCCATTAGTAGATGAAGTGTGGTATCATACATGGTAGTTATTTTAAGTATAAGTCCTAATCATAACCTCAAGTACCTCATACCCATCAGTGGGTTAGGGGATGAATATAATTAAGATTACCCTAATTCCTATTATAAAATATAATACATAGGATACCTTTATAAGGCATGAGATCTATACCATATCCTCTATAAGATAGCTAATCATGCCTATCAAAGGGTAAATTAAACGTGCCTTCCCCATATGGATGTCCTCTCATGGAATGTGTCTGATATGATGTTATCTATTATTACTCACACAGACATGACTCAAGTGGGCATAGAGAATATCAATTATTATACTAGACGAGTAATGAGGATTCCCTAGTGTGGACCCATCATTAGTATGAAAGTCTAATTATATATCATCTCCACTAAAAGTTACATACTCCAAAAGAATAAATCATGAGAGGTCTTATATGCATATGTCCCACCTATGAACTCTATTGTTGTATCTCTCACAATGTAGATGCCAATTATAAAAAGGTACCAAGACTCTGATTCGTGTATCAAAAAAGATATATAGGATGCCTCCCCGAGGTATGAGCTTGATATTTACATCCTTATCACATGATGATAAAATATATGGATGAGTACAGTCACACAACCTTAAACTATTTCTAATAAAATATATGGGTTTTGATTATTTTTTTCATAGGAAACATAGGATTCCTTATAGAGGTACAATCCCATCTATAATACATCAATTGTTTTCATGGAAGGTAATAAACACCAATGTTCCCAAACATAGACATAAACTGAAGATTCATAAATAAATAGGAGAGAGATAGATAACCTATGATATGCACACACGTGTTCTTCTCGATACTTTTTCTTCATCAATCCATTGACACCGGGGTAACCAGTCACATATTAGAGTCTGGGAATAATTTCACAAACATATCATGAATTTATAAAAGAGTCATATAGTAGGAAACAATTTCACCCCAAAAGTGTGTTATGATCCTGAACTCCCATCCTTGGGACCAATATGGGTTACTAGGCCTCTTGGTGCATGAAACCCAAAAGGAAAACATACCATTGGAAATATGATCAATACTTAGTTATGTATGTTGAAATCTTTTTTATTTTTGAGGTAATATAAAAAAATTGAAAACCCAATGTGAGAGATTGATGGAGGCCTTAATCCATATAAAATTAAACCATTGGGAAGAATCATGTCCATGTATGTATTTTCAATAAAAAAATGCAGGAAACAACGTGAAACCCTTCAACTGTGTCATCAATTTCATGGGTCCAAAAAGATAGATTGTCTAGTTCTCTTCAGGGCCAGTCTGTTCCTTAATTTCTAAAAAACAAAATGTAAAACCTAACATTTTTCCTTTAACTAAACTGATACTTGTGTAAAAAGTAGGTTCCAACTCATTATCCATTAATTTTAAAAGTTTTTTATCAAATAAGTTCTATTTTATATGATGCTTCTCTAATAATATGTATTTTTTCTTCAAGGCCTTCCAAGTTTCTTTCAATCTGAATGGAATCATCTATTATGACAACATACTCTGAGATTTATAGGCAGGCTACTTTGGCCCCGAGGCCCCAACATTTATTGTCACAAACACACCACTTGTGGTACTAGTCGGTGAACATCTTGGTCTTGGATTTCCACGTCAACATCTCCATACCGACTATGGAATTGGCTCATGAAACCATTTAGAAGATGGGTTCCCACTGGTTGTATTTCCCACAGGGGACATAGGAGAGAAACTGTCCCTTTTTTCCACATTCAACTACTTTGGGAGCCTATCCCCAGAGAGAAACAACAAATATCTTCGCAACCTTGGGGAGATGGATGAGGAAAATCATCTAGTCAAATCAATCCCTCAAAAATATTCCTAGAAGAAATCTAATTTATTTTGGTCAACATCATAGACATGTGAACATGATTCCATAAGGTGATCTAGAATAGATTATTCCTACAACAACTGTCCAAGTTGTGAAACCCAGAATGAGGGCCCTCCATGGGTATCCAAACTACACAGCTTTAGATCAGGCTCACGTCCCTCCTACATATAATCTGTATGAGTCCCACCAATGTATCCTGATAATGGAACAAAATTAATTATTCATCATCACTATATAGAAGCTTCTAACTTCATCATAACTATCCTTGTTGACTATGGAATCACAAGGATCACCCTAGCCCTTAGACATGTGGGTATTTTTATCATATTTACTCTGGTATTGTATTCAATATGGGAACTGACCCCACAAATAGTATCACACAAACCAGCCCCTCAAACGGTATCACATTCACTAAACACTCTAATAGTACCATGGTCATCGACCCCTCAAATAGTAAAATGGGAACCAAACCCTCAAATGGTATCATGGGAACTGATTTCTCAAATGGTATACCAGGCACCGACCCACTAAATGGTATACTATATCTTGGAGGACCACTAAATCTATTGCATATTAGTCATTATGAGATCACATAGATATGAATACTACTCATTAAATACTGATGAAAATACTACTGAAAATTAAAATCATACCCTCATGTAGTCATCTATGTAATAGTAGGATGGCCACCCTACTTCCACTGGAATAAGAAAAGAAAGTATCAGCAATATATTTTAGGAATCTATAGAATGTGCTACTAACTGTGTTGAAATTTTAGGGGGTAATTATAATGGAACATTAAACCAGTGGTAGTAGTGGATCCAGTCTCTAGGGTCTATTTTAAAATGGTCATCATCATCCACTCACCCTACCACAAATGGAGGATATGTTGATTTATTGGTTCCTACCAGCCAACCCCTTGAAGTTGAAAAGGAAATTTACGTATAAGATAAAATCACACAATTCTGACAAGATAATAGTGATCTACAAGAAAAAAATTATGGGAATACTCCAAAAAAATTATACCTCGGGATGATGTACCAATACCTACGCATGGAATCCCACCTTACTGTGAAGTGCCCTATCCCATAGGGCTAAGGTAATTTTCATATTTGTTATCCCCACATCATGTTAAATCCAAACATTATTCCACCTAACCCCAGCCCTTAGGGATGGGGTAATTTTCATATTTATAAGACCCACATCCCATAGAACTATGGGAATTTCCATATTTTCTACATCCTCATCAAGGGTATTCTGGAATCTATCTAATGTTTTATATTAAAAAAATTATAGGAGAGTCGGGATCTTTTAATAAGTGGAATGAGTATGCATTATCCAAGACCCCCAATGCTTCACAAACTACCCTTAGACTAATAAATACTGAAAATATATACCCCGAGCTCCAAACTCATCTGTGTGACCACAATAATGGAGGAATATATGTCATGAAGTAGAAGCAGAATGGTCACTATTCACTTGAAGATGGAAAATGAAGAGTGTATTCATTCAAAATCAAGAAATGTTCAAAGGTATTTCAACTATTCCATGGAAAATGGTTTTATAGAGCTCTTAGAGATATGAAAGCCAAGTGAGGCTGGGATGGTTGGTCATGAAAATCATTTCCCCTACCATCGAATATTTATTTTCCTTTAAATATTGGATTCAGGTATAGATAGACATAGGGATATTGGAACCACCAACACTGGGATCCCCACTCCCATAATATGAGTGCTCAAAATAGGACACAAAATTTGTGTATTATAGAATAATCCACCTACCTTAAATGGATAAATAAACATCTTTCAATATAAGATTCAAAAAAACATATTCTTTCTAAATAAGGATGTCCCAATTTATTTTGACTATGAAATGGAAAATTGTTCAATGGAACTCCCTACAATAAAGAAACCAAATGATGAATGGTTTTCCGGCCATGAAAACCATTTCCCTTACTATTGACATCTCATGCACATAATAGAGAGGTTATTTGTCTTCAAGTATGGGTGGAAGATATAGGCAGGTGCATGATTGATAGAGATGAAGGATCCTAAAACTCATGAAAAATGAATAAAAGTTATCCACACGCCATCATATGGTTCACTCTTCTAATAGTTTATTACCATTTTCCTTATCGAAAGATGTTAAACTGCGTGGACATCATCCATACCACATGACGTTCTACTCCATGAATCATGTCCTAACAGAAAGATGTCAAACCTAATGGTTGATGTATTTTGTTGATGACATAAAACTACATGGGTTTTATAGAACTATGTATATATTGATTATAATCCTAATGAGATGCATAGGGATTATTGGATCCTATATACTATCCCACCCACCATTATTCACATCCTTACCTCAAGACATTAAATTTCACGGCTGTGGTCATTTCCGCATGACATAAAACTACATGGGTTTTCTAGAACTATGTACTGAATAATCCCCATCCTAATGAGATATGTATGGATTTATGGATCCAATTTTATTTCCTACACACCTATATTCATGTCTCCACCATAAGACGTTAAACTGAACGGCTGATGTACTTTCCACACAACATTAAACTTCTTGGGTTTTCTAGAAATATGTACAGCTTGATGATCATCCTAATGATATGTTTTGGGATACATATATCATATATACTAGCATATCCACTTGTATTCACATTATAACAACATTAATTTAAACAATACAGAGTTCATCTTAACAACATGATGTTAAATTGTATAGAGAATGTCCTAACCAAAAGACATTTAAACTATATAAAGATAATTCTAGCAGAAATATGTTAAACTACAAAACTTCTCTTGTCCCAATAGCAGGATGATATAATTATCAACACCTTAGGTTCTATAAAAAAGAAATTTAAACTTTATTATACCCCACATACTAACCACATGATGACAAACTATATGAATAATTCGTAGATAAAATTCATTAAAAATCTTGGTGTCTCTTGTCCTTACCACATGATATTAAACTACATGGAAGAGGTCTTTACCATAGGATATAAAATTGTACTAAAATGTAACCTTTATTTTCCTTTACATTGGGTGACCCATGTCGTTACCTAAATACATTAAACTGCATAGCTAATGTCATGTTTTCTTGACAATAAACTACATGGGTACCTTGAACTACATACGAATTCGTTATCATTTTCAATTAGATATGCAGGGACACCTCAATCCTATATCTTAGTCTAGCCACCACATGATACAAAATTATCCCTCTCTGTATATAGGATAGAATTTTGTAGGAAATTAATTATTAAAGAACTATTTTTGGGTTGATTCATATTACCATATGACACATAATGACACCCATATCTCCGTATTTAGGTCCAGCCACAAATCCCATATTCATGTTAGGAATCCCACATCATTTCCACATGACATTTAATATCATGGTTCCTCCAAAACAACATGTCTATTTTTTCACATCCTCATAAGATACATAGTGAAACCTATATCTCCATTCATGGGCCTAGATAGGAAAATCAATTGAAACAATTCCCACCTCTACATACAGGTCAAACCTGCATAGAGAGATTCTCATTAAGGACTATGTGTGGCTTGATTCCTATCATCACATGATACAATGTGACACCCATATCTCCAATAATGGACCTAGCTACATCAAATGATAATAAAAAATGCACCTTTAATTGCTTAATATCTGAGTCACAAAAAATCTTTTTTGATGTATGATCTAGATCTATGTATGTATTGTTTGTGAGCACAATATATCATGCATTAATTTTTCATGTCAGTTCCCATGTTTTTATCACATAAAATTAAGCTAAACGTACAATTTCATTGTGGTAGGACATTAAAACTATAGAAAAATGGCATGTATCCTTACCACATGACATTAAACTGCAAGTAAAATGTCCTTATATCATGATGTAATACTTAATGGAAGAAATTATATCCCTAATACATGTTTCTAAACTATGTATACCTTTTCCCATTATTATTTCATAACATATGACAACATGATCCTTACCCCATTCAAGCAAAGTACGAGGTGATTCCTCCATCTTTTAATGAACCTAAATCCATGTACTACTCTCCATGTCTTCAGCTCTTCAGGTTTCCACAATCCTTCTATAGACCTTAAAATAAGAATTGATCTCTCAGTTAATCCATGTTATACATGTAGAAGGTATCATACCCACCAACCAGATACATCTTGGATCTATAAGGAGGGATTTCTAATCCTTGTGAGCCTGACGTCACCGTGGTAGAACTTAGGACCTAAGGGTGATTTGGGTCATCCCTGGTATGATTTTCCCATAACATTAATCATGACCTAAGAACCTCAAGCTCAGATTTATAGTATCTTTATCTCATGATCATAAGGATTTCGGAGTACTCTTGTCTATAGCTATCCAAATTATTCTCTTGTGTAATATTTCCCATATTAGTTCCATGAGTGTCACGACCTTAAACTATCAAAAATTTGGTCAAAGTTGAATGACCTTATAATATAGTATATGATACTCTAAGTCACAAGACCTTAAATTTCTAGGAAATGAGACAAAAAAACATTAGGATGAGAACCTAAAAATGGTGTCATTATAATAAGTATAGTCATCAATCTCTAAACTCTTCATCTCCAGAGTATTGGAAAACATTAGGGCATAAATAAATAATGTATAAAACATATAGGGAATGTTTTTAGCCTAATAAAATTCAATCTATATGAATTGGCACCACTGGTCAATAAAAAATCTATATAAAATATTTTTTACATCTTCTCACCATGAGAATTTGTTCTATAGGTGATGAAAAAACTCTTGGGGTGATCAGACTCTTCATGGATATTACATTTTCCATAAATCACACATTATAATTTGTGGGCTTAAAGTTTCCACAATCCTTTAATTTCCCATGGAATGGAAAAATAGATCCCTAGTTCAGCCATGATATTGGAGTAGAAGGGCTTAGACCCACCAACTATAGACATCTTTGTTATGTAAGGGGGTATTTCTAATCCTTGTGAGCCTAACATCACCATGTCAGAACTCAACTGCTGAGGGTGTTTCGGTTCATTCCCGATATGATTTTACTATACCTTCATCACGAATAGAGAACTTTGGACCGTGATTTAAAATCCCCATACAAAACTATAAGTGTAGATTCAACATCATAAATTTTATATCGCCATGTTTTGTACCCTTTCTGAAAGAAGTAATGCGACACTTTATTCCCATACATTGATAGTCCACATCTCATGATTTGAAACCACATGGAAAATGGATCAATCTTCACAATCAAGTTCTAAAAATACCTAGGGTTACCCAACCCTTCATAGATTTCTTTTTTTATATACCCATCCTCATCATCTAGGGGTTTAAGTCTTCATAAATATTTCATGGCCCTCAAAAATGAGTGGATTTCATATTTTCTTTGATATACTATTGATTCATGAGGACCTTAACCCACCAACTAAATGAATCTACTATTTTCCATAAAAGGGCATTAATCCTTGTGAGAACTAGTGATGTTGTGGTGGAACCTAGCACATCAATGTGTTACGGGTCATCCCTGACATTCCTGTCCAATCCCATATTCACTAACTCAAACTTTTGTGTTGTGATTTAAATCACCCATATCCCAACTATACAGGTGGGCCTATATTCACTTTTATTTATCCCTCAACCATATTAACCCCATAAATATTCTATGTACTTTGTAAAATAGTGGATACCCCTTTATTAGGCCATGATGGAGATACATAATGAATTTTACCAACCAACTAGAGATATGTCCCCCTTATAGGAAATGAACTCCAACCCTCATGAGGCCTGGAAACACCACGATAGAACTTAGCACCCCCATAGTTTTTTAAGTCATCTCGGGTATGCATGCTCCACATTTTATCACATAAAAGGTTTGAGCTAGAATGCCATAAACTATAGTAGAAAGAAGGTCCAAGATAGAATACCAAAAACAAAAACACATCAATGGTCTTATCTAGAAGACCATAAACTACAGTACAACACAGCTACAAGATAAGATACTCTAAACTACATCACAATTATGGAGTAGCATGAAATAAAGTAAAATAACCAAATGAAAGAGACATAATTCTCTCAATGATGAAAAATTAATAGGGTAATTTGGGGAAAAAGTTTATTATTTTCTCGCAGGATATTCACTTTGTGTGACCCAAGCAATGTTGATCATCTATAAGATAAAATAGACACTAGAATTTTGAATATGAAAAACTGTAGGAAGGCGGAATGATAAGAATCCAAGTCCATACCCGCTAAGTCATCCTCCATATAAATCAGGGAAAATTAGCTAAAAAGGAAATAAAGAGAGACAATGATTGTGGGGTCCACCATATAGCCTAAGAAAAAATCTAACCATGCTCACTAATTCCCATGACAAAGGTAAAATTTAATGTGTCCTGCCTTCAAGAAGGATACCATGACCAAATTATCGTTATATATTATAAAATATAAAGATAAATAGAATAATTGTATCAAATTAAGAATTTTATGTTAGTGTAAATTCATGAATAGTTATCAAGAAAAACCTATTCAAAGTTAGGAACTCAAATCTAGGTGATTAGATCTCTTTGATTTTACAAAAAGTGATGGACTTCATGGATTATCTCAGCAACATATCCACCTGAACATGGAACCCCACATGATATTTTTTTCACAAAAAAGGGACATTACTTATCCTATGTTTGAGATAGATCTACATAAGGACATTTAGCATAGAATTATTCATCCATGAACCAATATTTACTTCACATGAGTTTGATCTACAGAATAGTATATTTCAGTACTTTTAAAGGCTTGATTACCATTCTCATGGGATATGTAGTGATGTCAAAGTGCCTTAAACTGGATCCAACCACATGTTCTGTTTCACCAAATCCCTATTCCATTCATTAATTCATAAAAATTAAAATTTCAAGGTATCCATTAACCAAGATAAATAAATTTCATATCTAAGGTTTAGCCAATCTGTCATGGTCATAAATATCATATGGATAACACTTGAAATTTCATCATTCAAAACTCATGAAAACCTCTAACGGGGCTTAGCATCATAGCTTGTCAGATGTCCAGATATGCATAAAATTTATCTATGGTTGCCATATAATCATTCTTTTTTCATTCCAAATGAATCTCATTATTGAGAGGAATTTTGTTGGAAAACATAACTGTGCATCATGAAATTTTCCAAGAGGGATTTCAAAAGTTTAAATGAAATTAAAAAACTAAGGATACACTACATAAAAGACCCAAAGGATATAACCTTGAAAAAAGATTTTATTTATAGGTTGGTCCTTTACTTCACTAATTATATATATAATTCTATTCTATGTAGTTGTGGGTATCATTCCCACCCTTTTCCAAAAAAATAAGGTCATACCATTAAATAGCTAAGCCAAGACACAACCATAAGCCCATGTGGGACTAGGGTCGACCATGCGAAATATGATCCTGTTGGGGTGGTTAGTGAATAATATATGGCATATTCCCCATATTAAGAGAGTGGTACCATGTATAGGGATTGTGTTGTGCGATCCTGAAGGTGAACAAAGTCCATGATAGAATCTTGGTGGTCCAAATCCCTGGTGGTGGTGTGTGTAGGTTGTACGGGTGCCGAACCCTGTTTTCAGCCTGACAGAATAGATTCCACACATTGTATTATATACTTAAGGGAGGTACAATGAATATTTTGATGTGGGAAGGGATTTTTTTCATATACTATTCACATGATCAAATCTATACCACCCAATAATTTAATCGAAAAATATTTTTCGTCCTCTTCAATACTGTGCATCTTGAGTTCGAATAAAGTCAATACAATGTTGCACAATTTTGAATACAAATGATCCCGTATGATGAAAGACCTTTTCTTCAACCTCCCGACACCATGGTTCAACATCATGATGTATTCCAGACACCCTCTCTATATCACCCCGATTTCCAATTATTCATTTATAGTTGAGAACGTTCGAGAAAACCAACATTAGTTGTTGTGAGATACAATCATGGACACCAATAGCATGAAAATTCATCTCCCACCAGTTCTTGAATACATCAAATGATTTCCCTTTTATTATGTGATAAAATTAATGAAAATCACTAGGATTATCCTGAGTATTTTATGACTAGGAAGCCTTCAACATTCTAAATGATTTTCTTCAAATTAAATCAGATTTATCAATGGATGTCATGAGGAATCATAGAAGGAAACTAAATCATTTAATTCTTGAATGAAATGATTATGTGATGAAGAATAGGTTATCTCATTATCATGTGATGTTGATCCCACAATGTTTCCTCCTCCACAACTGGTTCATGTAACCTCCTCTCCATAAAAATGGTTCCACCCTTAGGTCAAACTCACCTATAAATACCAATAACCCCCTTAAAATAAAACACACACATGGGGGGAGAAAGGAGATAAATGGAAAATAAGGAGTAAATGTCATCCACCCTCTACCAGATAACCTCCTCAAGTGATCGAGAGAACCTTAAACATGATATTTTTAAGATCAGGAGATCGTATGATGAAGTGAACATCATGTGACGCATGGTTCATAATTGGTATTCATGTGATCTCATTATTTTTGTGAGGTTCGTGACTTCCCTAAGCAGGACGTCTATCCATTATTACAATACCAACTTTGTTCTATCTATGAAGAGAGCCTATTTATCTCACGGTACTTGCAGAAAAACTTAAACATGACTGCCTTACCATAGTCGAAGTATCCATCAAAAGACCCTATGGAGGTCAGGCATTTCCAAATGGTTTGTTGAGTTGTAGATGGTCCTATCACATTCTTTGGTTGGACTCCATCAATCATGTGATTCCCTTGATGGTCTCCTCAAGAATACAACAATGGACATCCAGACCCTTAGTTATATAGTGTCACACATCCTTTTCCATTTAATCTAAACATCAGTAGGTGTGCATCTTATGATTTTTACAAACCTTAGTCTCATGATGCTTGAAATATATCCTCAAAAGAAATGGATTCAGATAGAAATTAATCTTGAGTCTCTTTTCATATGAAGGAAATACCATGTATGTGAACCCCACGCTAGAATGTTGTTTGATAGTCCTTGACTGAGAGCCCTTATATCAGTATGCATCACCGATGGTAATCCCCACCCACATATGTATATTCCATCACATGATCCCTTAGAGATCATTTGGCTACATGGTGATCATGTAACAACTATCATGTAGTGTATGGGAAAAGTTTTGTAAAACACCTCCTTGTCATGCGGAGATATGAAGTCACAACTCAAGTCTCATGATGGAACCCCTACTCGGCCTCATAGTGCAGGATTTAAGATTTCCAACCCATATAGAATGAACCCTACCTCGCCATGAAATATCTATCATCACCCATGCACATGGATTCTCTGATATAAAACCCCCACATATGACCACATCACCCACACAAGACCTATTTAAGGTCATGTGAGTCCCATGAATGGTGGATCTTCATACGACTCATTCAAGAATACATTCCCCCACATTTATATGGCCTTGAACCATAATAGAGCTCTTGGGAAGACCCTTCCATAGCCATGTATCTCTCTAACTAGGAAAATTATAGTTCATATAGACGTAGAGGATGATCCCTTGGACATGAACCTATGACATTCAGAGAAACACGAGATCATAAATATGTCCATGAGACCCTGCCACATAAATAGATTAATGTAATACAATCATAATAATCTCCACTGATCTTACAAGGTATGAGTAATTTTTATCATTTATAAATCCTTGGACAATTTAGGCTGATATCAAGAAAACTTATTTACATGCCACTATTTTCATGTGGTAGTCTAGAGGATAAATAAATTGATCAGGAAATAAACCCCTAGGAATCTCTTCATTGTCATGTGACACACCTATGACAAGTCATATCTATCATGTGAAAAACCTTTAAGTTTTCCTCCATAGTCATGTGAAGATATCCTAGACAATGAACTTTGATCATTCGAAGGAATCATTGATATTCTAGCATGATCATGAAATTTTACATCAACATGTCAAAATTGTCATGTGATAGTTCAATGACCATTTAGATCGATCATGTGACAATATAGGATCATGTATGCGTGGATAATTCACAAGACCATAGACATGTCTTCTACGATTATAATGAAAGCATCTAAGGAAAGTGAATTGATCAGAAATACACCCTTGAATGTGCCCGCCTTGTCACAATGATGCCCCATCATGTCATACATTCAAACAAGACATGTCCAGAAGATAGTCAAGACATGTCAGGAAGATCTCCTAGGATATGTCTACCTGATCCGACAACCTCACATGGACTCAATCCATGTTTACCTTATCTATGAACCATCATCTGCATAGCCCCATTATAAAAGAAGTTTCCTTGATAACCTTTGGTTACACAATCATGCGACCTTATTAGTGATATTATTTTGGAATGACCATTCATGTTCGTCATCATATATCTTTATCTTTCATAAGATAGATAATGAGTGTGTCAAAGGGAATCCATAACACATAAGTTCAGATCAAAGCGCCGCCTCAGTTCATAATCATAGATCAAAGGGAATCCTTAGTGTGTAATCCCCGATCAACGGGAGTCCATAGTGTGTAATCCCTAATGAATGGTAATTCTCAATGTATAAGCCCTAGTCAAAGGGACCCCAAAATTCATAATCCTCGATCAAAGGGTTACATCAGTTCATAAGCCTAGAATAAAGTGCAGCATCAATACGTAAGCTCAGATAAAAGGGAAACCTCAGTTCGTAAGACCTGATCAAAGGAAAACCTCAGTGCATAATCCCCAGTAAAATGGGAACCTTAGTGCATAAGCACCAATCAATGGTCAGCCTTAATTTGTAATCCTAGGTCAAAGGGAAGACTCAGTGCATAAGACCTAATCAAAGGGAATCCTACATGCGTAAGCCCTGATCAAAGGGAATCCATAGTTGGTATGACCTAATCATTGGGAATCCTTTGTGTGTAATCCCTGATCATTGGGAGTCCTTAGTGCACAAGCCTCACTAAAAGTGATTCCTCTATGTGTAAGCCCCAATCAATGGTTTGCCTCATTGCGTAAGCCCCGGTCAAAGGGAATCATATGTGTGTATGTCCCGATCATAGGGAAGCCTCATTACATAAGCCCCGATCAAAGGGAATCCTCAGTATGTAATCCCCAATAAAGGGAAACTTCAGTGATTAATCCCTGATCACAGGGAAGCCTTTTTTCTAAGTCCAATCAAAAGGGAAACCTCAATTCATAAGCCCTGGTCAAAGGTTAGCCTTAGTGTGTAATCCCTAATAAAAATATAGACTCAGTGTGTAAGACCTAATCAAAGGGCATCCTTAGTGTGTATGTCCCGATCAAAGGGTAGAGTCAGAATTTAGTACCCAATTGAAGGGAAGTATCTCAATGTAATCTCTAATCAATGAAATAATAATATATATCCCCCAATATATAGGGAAACCTCAGTGTATATGTCCTTAACACTTGGAATCCTCATTATGTAAGCCCTGATCAATGGGGAATCCATCCAAGTATAATCCACTATCATTTCTAAAATCATAGGGATAACATTAATTTCTCAAATCATGATTTTCCAACTTAGTCTATGAGTGGGTTAAGGGATGAGTGAGCAATGAGAACTCAGATTCCCGACATAACCATGATACATAGAACGCATTCTTAAGGTTTGAGATCTAACGGGCATCCACTTCAGTGTAGGTCCCTTCTTATCCCAAATATTTCTGACTTAGGGGATTCAATTCTCCCTTAGGTATGTCATTATTCCTCACCCATCATCGAATGAGATGTGGGTTCATACATGTGCATTATTTTAAAATATTCCTTGATCATTCCCTTATATACCTCAAACACGTCATCAGATTGGGGAACAAACTGAACTATAATGAATCTAATTTCTATTATAAAATCGTATAAACAAGATTCCTTCCTAAGAACATATCTTCATACCATATCCTCCATAAGATGGGTAATCATTCATTTGAAATGGTAACTTAAATTTGTAGTCCCTCTACGGATTTCCTCTCATGGAATGTTTCAGATATACTGTTATCTCTTTTTTCTCACACTCATCATGACTCACATGGGCATAAAGACTAGATATGATTGTAAAAATAGCATAATGAGGATTTCCTAGTGTGTTCCCATCATTAGGATATAATTTATATTACATCTCATCTCAGTTCAGGGGGCGTACTCTTGAAGAAGCAATCAGGGGATGTCTTACATGCTTATCTCTCGCCTAAGGAATCTATTGTCATATATATCACAATTTTTATGTCCATTATAATAACACCATTGAATTTTATTTCTATCTCAAACATGATATGTAGTCTTCATCACTGAGTTTTAAACCTAATAATTATGTCCTCACCGCCAGATGATAAAATGTAAGGATGGGTCCAGTCACATGATCTTAAACTACGTCATTCAAACTATGTGGGGTTTGATTCTTGTTTTAATAGGATACATAGGACACCTAATAGAGGATCAATCCCATATCCAAGGCAAAACCCACCATCCAAGATGACAATAAACTCTAGAGTTCCCAAACATGGTCATGACCCAAAGCATTTCATAAATAAATAAGGAAGCGATATAGAACCCCTAATATGTATGAACGTGTTCATATTGATAAATTTTCTTGATAAACCCACTAACATAGGGGTAAATAGTCCCATATCGGGGTATAATAATGTTTTTATAAACATATCTTAATTCTATAAGAGTCCCTTGGTAGGAAACAATCCCTCCCCCCATAAAAGGGTGTGATGAGCGCGACCTACAATCCTCTCAACCAATGTGAGTTCCTAAACATCATTGAGATTGAAACCCTAAACAACCAAATGCCTTTGAATAATAGATCCAAACTCTGATATGGATGTGGAAACTATTTAGAGATTTATGGAAATATAGAAAAATGGAAAACCTAATGCGAGCGATTGTTCAAGGCCTTCAACCACCCATAATCAATCCATTGGGAGGAATCCCATCCACGCCTCTATTCCCAGTGAAATAATTATGATTACAAAATTATATTTACTATATTAAAATGTGTTTATGTTTGTTGTATAACCATTTTCCATCTTTATTATATCTAATTAAAAATAAAAACATTGCTTATGCATATGTACATACTACAATCTTCATTAAGAGAAGTATTTAGTTTTTAATCACCGTATCTCATGGATGGTTGTATCGTTGGATTTAAGGGATATATATGATGTTTAAAACATATTTATGATTATATGAAGATAAAATATTATATACATTATTACCCTTTTATCCATTGCAAAATGATAATGTCTCTTATTTGTATGTGTGGACTGTGACCTCCACAATGCACTGTTATTCGTGTTTCATTTCCACTTAAAAGGGAAAGACAATGAAGTTTCTAATGGACTGTGAGGATATATTATGAGGGGTGGTGAATCAATATTTTTTTTCTGATTTCTTTTCTTTCACTTTTTATCCATTATCAAATTTTATCCTTGACAACTATTAGGATGAATAAATATTCCTAGTTAATAAACACAATTACACAACACGAAAGAAAAAATGTTAATAATGCACAACACATTATATTTTTACATGTTTCACCCTCAATATGGATGGTTATTTTTTTGAAATGTTTAGGATGGTATGAGACATACGGTCTCCACTATTAATTCAATGTTATTACAAATACAGATAATAGCCAAAAATGATTGAAAAACAAACACCTATAATTCATGATCACTAATGAGTAGATTGGGCCATATCCTAAC
Source organism: Viscum album (assembly GCA_963277665.1). Lineage (NCBI taxonomy): Eukaryota > Viridiplantae > Streptophyta > Magnoliopsida > Santalales > Viscaceae > Viscum > Viscum album. The sequence goes on from OY728135.1 coordinate 1,155,858,049, forward strand.
AGTTTCTTTATAATAGTATATCAACAGTGTTATTTAATATTACTCCTCCTTTTATATTATATCTCCTAGAAATATTCTTCTTAGGTTTTTTATAAAATCATCCCACCAGTTCATCATTGATATTTCTAAACTCTTATAAATAAGACTTAAACTACTTCAACATATGGATGCAATGTGATTGTTAGAATTATTCATTTTATATTAAATATAGCTAGATATTCTTTATATATATATATATATTAGTTTTCTCACATTATTTATAAGAGCATATCATTTTTTATATCTCACTGATATTTATAGTACACTAAATTTCTAGTCTCACTTTCCAAAAACAATGTTATATGTCTTATTTGAACTAATCTAAACGACTAAATACACAATACCATTAACACAAACCTCTAATGTTTTTTTTTTATTTTCCCAAAATCATATATCATTCATATATTTCATATATCTTATTCATGGAATTTTCTACTTTAAAATTATCACAACTCAATTAAGTGTGATTAAATTTTCTTCTAACTGCATTCAATTTATTATTGCATGTACATTATCAATATTTATATAAGTAATTATCCTTGAGGCCTCAAAAATGAAATATATTATTATTTTTCAAGATACTCAAGATCATATTAAAGTTCCACATATCCTTTATGAAGTCATAATGTCATGATAATATCTCACATTCTCCATGTAGTTATATTATCACATTAATGGATGATTCTTTGGTTTTTCAAATGTCCATAATCTTTATGTAATATTTCAACTGAACACAAATTATTTAAAATGATATTAATGTTATATAGGAGTATTGTAGTTTTCATAACATAAAATGTGGGTTCCTTATGAAATTCTTCAAGGAAAAGTATATGTGAGACTGTCAAACTTATTCTTTCATGTAACCTCAAGCTCATGAATAATCTATTATATTTTCTTGTAGTTATGTATGTAGTTAAATATAGTACCATATGACGTAAAATTCATATAATAATTATAGTAACCATCTGTATTCCTTTAATATACATGATTTTTTGGAATTCTACATTCATCATCTGGTTATGAAGTCTTATAAAATCCTAGAATAGACCTTTACATAATATTTATGAAAAATATGATCTCATTATTTTATTTGTTTCATCTTACGGATATCTCTCTATATTTTTTTAATCTATAAAAAAATTAAATAAATGGGGATATATATACGTTATTTTTTATTGAGTAATTCATTACTATCAATAATTATGTACATTGAGCTACTTCTCCTTCTTGATGAAACTTATATTTGTATGTGAGAGAATAAAAACATCGACATCTTTTAGAAAAAAAAAATATTTCTTCATACTGTCTAAGAAAATAATTAATTCATTCTAAAAATTTATGTTTCATTAACACATTTTTTGTGTTATAATATTCATGTTGATTAAAGAGAAATTAGATACTCTACTCGATAATATAGAAATCATAGAATGAATAAATCTCGATGCATGTAGAACCCTCAGGTCACCGAGGTAAAATATAATCAAGTATGTGATTAGAAGAGTTAGATACAATAGATCAGAAGGATATTTTTTAAGTATATATATTTAAAATAGAGGAACACAAACTAAAAATTTCAAATCCCACATTAGAAATGTTCTTGGGTTGGCACTATATAATGGTAAAAAGCGATCCCTCAACTTGTCAAAAGTGATTAATGGGGTTCGCTCCCAACATCTGCTAAAATTGACTTGTATTGGAAGCCACCACCACATTTTCACCCCATGGTACTATATTTGAATCCTATGTATACCTATTTATGAAAACACCAATCATCCTATATAAGAATCCTCAGCTATACATGCTCTGTAAGATGGATCTCCCATATAGTTTATGAATCCTCCCACAAATATAAGATTGATATGGACCCTCTATTCACATGGTTAGCATATAATTCATTAATAAAAGTGTTAAAAAAATAATTCTTCTACTCCATTTTAGAATTCTATAGTAACCGGAAATAATTTTTTTCATTCCCACTTTAACTTTTCAAATCATCAATTCATGATAATCAAAATATGATATATCTCTATATCTCACATTCCTTAAATTATAATGATTATTGATAAAAATAATAATAAAAATATCATCTTAAAATTCTGTAAACAAAGTACATTCTCGAAAAAACTATTTCACATCACTTAGTAATTAAGGCCATCTTTGAAATCGTTATATTTAAAATACATTTTCCTTACCTCTTTCGAACATATGAAAAACATATTCAACATTAGATTAATAAAAAATTATATAAAAACATGTATTCTCTTGTAATAATGATTGATTTATTGTATATATATTATAAATTTGATATTATTTTGATTCTGGAAAGCTAGATTATTAGTTCTTTTCATTTTTCTAATTATTGAAAAATGAAAACTAACACATGCGTATATACAGAGTACCATTTCCATGAAGTGAATTTATTTATTTTTCATTTCTAACATATATTAATTATTATAGAATTATATATAATAAAGAAATATTTTAATTTTTTAATTATTAATAATATTTAGTTGATGAAACCATGACCATGGTTTAGGTATGTGACCATCAAATTGAAACTTTCATGGGAAACAGAACAGTAAACACCAAAAATAAATTTCAATGAAGAATTGTTAATAAAAAGATAATTGTAATTTAGAAGGGAATGATATATTATTGGTTATTAATAATTTTTTTAGTAATATATTTATAATAAATCTAAATTTATTATACATGATGTCAAGATAGGGTATGAGGAAATTGAGGACTTGAGAGAATGGTATATGTTAGACTATCATTTCTTTTTAGGATCATCTATGCTAAATTTATAATGAGGGAAATTATATGATACTTATATTTCAAACATGATATATTTTAATCTCATAAGGTTATTTCCGTATTTTTCATGTTTTCATTTCATTCTCCCATCACTGTTTCTTAAAATTATCAAGATAATTTTTTCTTGAGAAGTAAACATTCATTATTATTTTTTATCAAGAATATGATTCTTCCATATCCATGTTATTCAATTAATTTTATGAAAGTTATTACCAATTAATAAATTTATTAAAAAATTAATTTTCACAAACATTTAAATTATTGAAAAAATATTTAATTTAATATTTTCTATGGATTTTTATATGATTCACTATAGACTTCTTAAAAAATGTGAAAGAAGTATTATTTTTTAATATATAAACCTTTAAAGTATTTTCCATCTATTATTTCATTCCTTTATTATGATGTTTCCTTTACAAGTTTCAAAGGCTTTATAAAGAAAATATTATTACCATTTTTCTAGTCTTTTTTAAATATACCAAAATAAAATAGATGTTTTTAATTTATTTATAGATAATATTTTAAGTTCTTTTATAAAATAGATTTATCATCTATGTCAACATCATTTAAGGATTTTTATACTTCACTATGGTTATTATTTTATGATATAATCTACTTTATTTCTATGTATGGATTATTATTATTATTTTTGAAGGATGATTTTATCAAACAAATTTCATTTCATTTGAGTTAATTATTATATGATACAATGATGATTATTTTTATGATCTTGTTGCACAATTATGTATTGTTTTTATAATGTGATGGGAGGACGAGGATAATATAGACCTCTGATGATTTGGGTAAATATTTATGTCTCGTGAGATAATATGAACTATAATGGGTAATGAACACAGTCTGGTAAGGGGAATTGTCCTCCATGATTATATTGGTTGTGATCATTGCGTAAGTAAATGGTGTGAATGGGAAAAGAAAACAATATAATGAGGGACTTTGTCTACTATGATAGTCCTTGAAGAAATACATGACTAAAGAAATGATTTTCTATGCTTATGTTTATGCACCAAACTTTTATTTTATGGTTATGAAATTATATTATGGATCAAGTATTTTGTTATGACGAATCCTTATGCCATGAATCATGATTTATGATCATTGAATTGTTGGGAATATTTTCATAAGTTATGATAATTTTCTTATACTATGAGATGATATCTCTATGGATTGATAGGACTCCATAGAATTAATTGTTCATAATGATCAGAATTTATAGGTTAGGTTAGATAATGTCACCATTCAATTTCAATACCTCTAGGGTTTATATAATTATAATTGCACGAACACCCTTATGATTCCCCTAATCAAAAGTAAACCCATTTTATAAAAAATAAAAATATTATTATTATTATTTATATTCCCTTTTCTGTCCATAAGGATAAATAAATATTATTTCCTCGAATAAATAAATTAGTATTTTTTTTCAAAAAATATATAATATATCATTTCTCACCATACCATTAAACTCAGCCCACTATTACTATTCAATATCTATCATATCATGAATATAAACTATTTATTTACATATATATATATATATATTAATTATTCATTAATATACTGATAAAAAATATATTCATAAAACTAGTGAAAATACATATGTTAAATATTTGTGTAGCTAAATAAATAAATATTTTTTATCTTGTTAATAAACCAGAATAAATAAATATTATATATTCATGTAATTAATAATTATCTTTCGTATAAATAATTTTACAATATTCAACTCAAATAATATTATCTTGAATATGTAGTGACTGAATATATGAGTCCAACCAAACATAAGTAATTATTAAATGACATATGGGAATAATATTATTTGAACATGTTAAATTCAAATAGAATTTAAAGGAGGTGATGAATTCCCATACTCTATGACCCAATAATAATTTTTTATCATTGGTATTAAGTAGAAATGCCTAAATTCTAGGGTTAACACCTTGAAACACTATAATAAACCCCTAGATAAATAAGTTAACTGTCAAAACCAAAATAATCACACACAAATGTAAACTAGTAATATAATTTTTTTCCTCAATATCTCTAATCAAGAAGGTTACATATTCTCTTCATCAATATATGTGCTCGATGTATCTTTCTTTGAATTTCATAAAATGAACTTTCCAATAAAACTCCATGGTCATGAACATAATTATTATGTACCATATCCATCAAATGGCCGAAGTTACAAACATTGTTTTTAAGAAAAGGATAGAAAGATCATTTCCCACATTATTCGTTAATTTGATATCAGTCATGATGAATCTAAGGTATCATGAGACAATTAGGTCCTAGTGATAGCACATACACGACACATTTAACATGGTCATCGGGCCTTAGCCCACCAGGTACCACCAATTGCCCTACAGACATATAGTCCCCAACCTTGGGCCAACCCACGTGCCCGAATAGGTCATTTGAGTGATGACAGTCCCCATAGGCCAACACATGTCCTTTATAGTGTGCTTTTCTATCACTCACACACACCCTGGGAAACATTCCAGAAGTTCACCCATCCCGATCACTACTCCAAGCCAAGAACACATAAATGTGGAGTTTTAATCAGGAAGGCTCCTGAAAAGGAAGGTGCATCATGTTGACATGAGTAAAAGAATTTAGTTATTTAAACCTTTATCATTTTGGGGCGTTATATTCACCCCCCCTTTAGATAACAACATCCTCATTGTGGGCCCTACATCTCAACCCAGGCAGTGCCCCACACATAAGTATGGGTACCACCACTGATACCAAATGTGACAACTGGGTCCCAGTGACAGTACAAACAAACCTCCTTTAACATGGTCATCGGGCCCTGCCTCGACTGGTACTACCAGTTGCCCTACTGACACGTGGTCCCCACCCTAGGGCCCACCCATATGCCCAAACATTTCATTTGACTAATGAAATTCTCCACAGGCCAACAAATGTCCTTTCTAGTGCACTTTTTACTCACTCACACACTCTAGGAAACTTCCTATAAGGTCACCCATCATAATAACTACTCAAACCCAAGCGCGCTTAACTATGGAGTTCTAATTAGGCAGGCTCCCAAAAATAAAGGTTCACCTTGTTGTCATGATTCATATCATTTAGTAATTTAACCCTTTATCATTCCGGGGTGTTACATATCATATGTTGTTGTTAGGAAATTTTATAATGGTTTTCATTGATACATCATAGTATGTGACTCTTGACATTCAATAATATTAAAAATGATGTCTAAGAACCATTAAATACTTCCACAAATAGGATCATTGAAGGAAACATATAAATGTATATCTCCTTCTAGAAGGTCAAGTCCTCATAATCTCATTCTCTTAGATATTTACAGGGTTAAAGTTCATAAGGAAAACTCTAAAGTTATTATGACCCACCTACACCTAATATCCAATTTTTTATATTTCCCATCATATATTTTCATCCATCCATAGAATATTTATTTAATAAATCTATCATAGATGTTTTTGGTTCCCATAATATCAGAGAACTTATATGACATCATAACGCAATAGGTTACCTTAGGATATTATCAAAGAGATTCTGTGAGAAAATGGTCATGCTATAATATGAAGTTTATTAATATTAAACCCCATGAGTCTTTTTTTAATAAAATGTATATAATAGTTCGATCTAGTTAACTAACTCTAATAATGCATGTTCTGGGGATAACCATATGAGTTTCACTAGAGACCCTATGAGGTAACATTACAATGTTGGTTATGGGATTCCCATGTTACACATAGTAAAGAGAAACTATGTTGTAAACATTAGGAGTGTTTCGTATCTTGAATGTGGTGTTTTACATGGATGATTTAAAGTTTTTCAAATTAATTGGCCTAATAATGGAGACTACCCAAGTTTTAAGAACTTGTGTATTCCAATTTTTTCTTCATAAATTTTATGGGGTCTACCCTTTGTCCCTCTCATTGAAATAGAAGAGGTATTTCAAGGGATAATTATCACTCCCTCTCCTTTGTTTCCAATCCCCTCCCACCTTATTTAAAATGTATTTTAAAAAAATTACCCTACTTATTTCTTGTTTACTTTCTCCATCTATGCTATCTATTTTTCTCCTCGTTTATATTCAAATAGTGAACCCTATGGAATCCACAATCAATTTATCATTTAGGGTGACCATATTATTGGGGTTTTTAGGTATTTAAGTCTTAAAGGGGGGATCTTATTACTTTTTTTAGAGTTTTACAACAATGATTATGACATTCGCCTCATTCCACAATCATTTGAGGTAGGTTTTATTTTTTATTCTATTTATTTGGAATCAAATTTTACAGTTTATATATTTATAAGTATTTTTTGGAAAATTATACATATGTGTGATAGTTGAAATGGGTTTAATAAGAGTATTTTAAGGATTTACCTCTTGTAATAACATACACTTCAATGGTTTTTTGTTTCTAAAAATATTTTTGAATTCAAAGTGATTATAAAAAGATATGAATCGATTGTTTTAATTTAATTTAGTGTATTAAGGGTATTTTAATTGTTTTTAGTCATGAATAGAGTATTTGGAGAATTTTAGTTTCAATAATAATTACCAATGTAAAGGAGTTCATATTTGAAATAGATTTTAATGGGGTTTAAAAGATATTTCATGATGAAGGATTTTAAAATGTATTTAAAGTGAAGGGATATGAATTAATATATCGAGAGGTGTTTTTAGTAAGGAACATTTGAAACTTATAATATGATTTAATTATTTAGGTGTGATACCCTCGATTGTAAAACATTAATTTAGATAGTTTTTTATAGATTTAAACCCCCATTGATGAAATTATATATTATTTTTTGTGATATGGATGATGTCATTGGAGCTGTTCCTTATTAGAGAATTGGTGGTTAGGGTAATTTATTATTTACTCTTTTGGATGAATGTATGGTTTTATTTATTCATCAAATCATATTTATCCTTCCATGGGTATAATAGGAACTGAGTAATAATTCATGATTGATGTCACAATATATAGTTTAATGCTACTAGTTCCCCAAACTCTAATGTGAGATGGGACTAGATAGGGAGTTCCCCGGATGATGTTATGTGCAGGCTTGTTAGGTGGATTGTGTTGTTTGCATACAATATATGTTGGATGTTAGTATTTTTTATTAGTAATTCCTAATATCATTTTAAAATTATACCTAGTGCTTCTTATGATATTATACATCTCAATATATGGAATTTTGTTTATGTTACCATGATCGATTGATATTTATGTCACCGTGCTTTCAATTTTACCACATTATTTCATTAGTTATATGGTGCCTTAGTGTTTTTGTTTAATTTATCATGAATTTCAATTTTTTATCATTTTGTTTATTAATTTATTTGGGAAGATTTATTAATTAAGTGTGATTCAAATTGTATATAAAATGGGTGTTTAAATAATGAATTCTTCATCAAGGGAAATCTTTTTAAAGATATTATTTTCATTTAATGGAAATAAAAAAGGGAATGTCATAAAAATTTATAGAACTGATATCAGATATTATATTCTCATATATAAAAAAAATATTTTCTAATTATATTAAAATGTGTTATGGATGAAATGTAATTTAATAATAATAGAAAAAAATTGTTGGTGGGGTCCCACTGGGATTGGTTTAGCTCACACCGTTTATGTTCCAATCAGTGTGTGCAGCTCTTATGTTTTTAATTTTAGGTGAATTGGAATTTCCTTTACACATGATGAGTGTTCGTGTTGTTTTATGATGGTTTTCTTAGTAGGTGAAAAGTGTTTAAGGGGTCCCAAGGAGATAATTAATTTTTTAGAATTATTTTTAATTTGGGATTCCTTTTTACTAGAATTGATAACCAAGATCTATTTTTGTATATTTATGTTAGAAAAATTCATTTTGTTTCATGTTTTAGTTAATTTATATAATTATATTGCATACTCAAACTGTTTTTTTATATTACAATCGTGTTTACGTTTTTATAGAAATTTTGTTTCCTAATGGTGTTAACATCCAACCTCCTGATGGATTATGCTAGATTTCTAATATGAATCAATTTTGTGATTATTTGGTATTGGAAGTTAAAATCATTCCCAATAGTTATGATTTGAGACCTTTTAACTAGTTTCCAACATGTGGTGATCAATAAAAATATTGGGTATGTATCAGGTACATTAAAGTGCTGGGTTCATAGGATACCTTGGTCAGTTCATGAAAATAATATAATATGTGACCCCTTTCAATTGTGTGGTTTGTATAGGTAGAATTGAGACTAGGAACATCATTGACAGTTGGTATGAGCATGTGGAAACATGATTTTATAGCTCTTCTTCACACCAAAAATTTAGTTTCCATTAGTGGTTGGGATTTTAGTCTTTATTTTGAATCCTATTTTGACTTTTTTTTAATATATTTTGTTATATAATGATTATATTTACATTATAGATTATTATATTTGTGATTTTTGTGCCCTCCTTAACTTTTATAGGAAAAATTCATAAATGAATCAGAGAATTATGTCTACCTCAAATAGTCAAGAATAATATTTGGATCCTATATAGATATATCTGCTACCATATAATACATGTTGAACAATTGGAACATAGTTTAATATCAAGTGTATTGAATCCTTTTAAAGTTATATTTATCCTCCGTAATTTCTTTATTATCTCCATTGTTTCTCAAATTAACTTCAGTTATGTTATAAATTGGTGTGAGGCTGTATAATGGGGTTTTTTATTTGGATTTTATGTTTTGGGATTGTGTTTTGAATGATTTTTATGGCTTGATATTTAGTTTTTCTTTTGGGGACTAGTTTTATGTTTCATAAAACTTATTTATAGATGGATAAGAAGACTATATACATTTTTTTATGGGAAGCCTCTAACCATTATTAGATTTATAAATTTGGTTATTCAAAATTTATTTAAAAAAAATTATTTCAATATAAAAATGTAAAGGAATATTAGGATAAAATGGGGGTATTTTTTTAATAGTAGACTTGATGGCTTGCATAAAAGGTATTTTTTTCATAGTTAGTGGTTTATATGATCAAAATTAATAATAAATATTTTGAGTAAAATGGTTTTATAAAAAATGGGGAAGATTTTTTAAAGGTGAGTAATTCATGGAAAATTTAAATGATTCGATGTGTTCAAAATTAGTATTTAATGAATTTATATTGGATTTAAAAGTATTTATAAAAACAATATGTATTTTTTGTGTGAATTATGATTCTTTATTTAATTGGTTTATTATGGAGTTCATAGATATTATTTACAAAAAATCGAATAAATATATTTCAGTTTATATATATATATATAATATTCCTCCTATAGAATCTTTGAATAAGGATGGTAAGTTTTTTGTGGGATAACCTTCTAGGTGGTTCACATTATCATTTTGGAGAATTTACTCCAAATGTATACTCTACCTAGACCAAATTATAAGTTGTGTAGATGAATTTTTACCAGTCCTTAGAATCCATCGATCATCCACTGAATCAGATTTCTCTCTATCATAATCTTTGAGTTTTCATGGTTGGATCTGGTATATCTTCTTTTGATTCAGTAGATTCTAGAACACTAATAGTTGGAGTTACCCTAGGTGAGTTGGTTGAGCTCAAGATGGAATGGTGAATTGATTTGGGTCTATAAATTTCAAAAGAAGAAGAAGAAGAATAGGAATCCTGTATGATTCCATTATATAGAACCTATTATTTATAAATATTTTTATTTGAAATGTATGAGCCATTTTAAATAATGTGGCTTATTAGTACAACATTAATGGTTATGAATAATGATTTATCATATAGGAAAGTATCATGTTTGAGTGGTCTTGGGTTGTTATTTATCATTGTGTTTTAATCTATTTAGTATTAAGGATAACTAGTTTTTTATCTTCTGGAAGGAAATGTAATATGAATTTCTGTATGACCCTCACTAGTTGGGATCTAATTTATTTGGATGTATGATTTTTTTGGTTGTGTTATGGTTTTCTAAGGATGATTTCTTATTTAAATAAAAAATCTCAAAATTTATCATTATATTAATTGAAAATATCCTATCAAACCTTTTTAAAACAATGTAGAATTCATATTTTCATAATTTGGTGTGTTTTTGAAAAATAATTTAAATATTATTTATTTTTTTGATTTTTCTAATAAAAATATATTCTATGATTTTTTTTGACCACACAATATATAATTTCAAAAAAATCATTAAATTTTAATTCATTTTGGTTACACATTTTTTTGAAATAGTTTTGAATACTCATATGAAATTTTATTATTTAAACTAGATAACATATTTAGATGTTAACCTAGAATTAAACTATAAAATGATGAAAAATTGAATTTAAATTTTTTACTCTTGTTAGAATGTATTGAAATCCATTTATGGATTTAATTTTTTTTGTAACATGTGGGAAGGTGATGTCATCCACATTTGGAAAAGTCACTAAGAGTTCATGTTTGACATATCATGTTTCAAATTATTGAAAATTCCTTAAGATATCATGACTCCTCAATTTCAAAAAACCTCTAAAAACCAAGTCACCCCAGAGGCATAGAGCTACCCCATGATGAAATTACTCAGACCATGAGTGCTCAATTTAACCTATTTCAAAATAATTTCATCTATATATCATGAACCCACTTCACATTCTATTTCACCCACTCACTAAATTGACTAAACACCATTTTATGTTACAGTACTTTATCCTACTATTAAGCTTAAAGAAAGACTGGTATAAAATTTTTTATCAATAAATATTATTATATATCATCACATAATTAAACCAATACTGAGTAAAATTGAATGAAAATCAAGAGATCCCTACTGGTGGAAGATAAATGAGGTCAAGTCTTGTCAACAATGAATTAATTGAAACTAGAAATTTTGAAACCATATAAAGAAAATCCTCCATGAACTAAGGAAGAAAAAAAATTAGTTCAATTGACTAATGTAGTGATGATGAACTAGTAAATTTAACACATACCAAATACTCCTCGAATCAGGTCACATAACTCTAATGTGAATCCACCAATCAAATGAAATGAATGAGGAATAAATGGTGACTAAATTTCGAGAACAATGTTGACATTAAGGTAGGGAATCCCGATCACAGACTATAAGAGATGAAGTTCAAAGGATGAATTGATCTCAGAAGAGGAAAACCTCATATGATACAACCCATCATTGATGATGATGAGTAGTTATTATACATAATATATGAGCCAACTATGATTGATGAATAATGAGGTAGAATAAGTAAAAAATTACAATATTTAGGATTACTCATTTTTTTCTTATTCAGATATTTATCCCACAATGTGCAATATTGAATGTTTTTTCTAACAATAACTTAACCCATCTCAACATGGGAAAATATCACCACCATATTGGATCTAAGACACTATTCCAACATGATATTCATCTACCATAAGTTTAATAGTTTTACTTAGTGTATTTTCATTTTAATTATATACATACCATGATTCTATGTCAATACCATCATATGCATGACCAAGACATACCAGATCCATCCAATTAAAATTAGGATCATGTAATATTATTATAGTTAAGCCGATAATAAGGACTATACCTGATGGTAAAACTCAAAATTTAACATCCATTACATGCAACATGATCATTACCGATACTACCCCTTTTAGTATTTGATATTGATTTAATAATTTGCCACTATTATTTTTTTTTTGATAAATTACTCTCTGTTTTCCTTTTATTAAATTTTTATGTTTTTTAGTTAATTAATACTTTTTATTTTCACGTTTTGAAAAGTTTTAATTTATTAACAAATTTATTTAAATTTTTACTTAAGTTTATTTTTGGTAAAAAAATCTAGGCCAGCTTCAGTTAGGCACATTGGCTTTCTATCAACCACATAGGGGACCCATTGGGTCAACCCCATGGGAAGGCCAATCAAAGTCACCCCATAAGGTGGTTGAATCACTTTGTGCATAATGTAAACCTATCATATGTGGGCCCATGTATAAGGCCTACAAAGTACAACTGTGGGTACATGGGTGGGCATAGGTCACCTGATGGGCCCGTAGGCCCAACTTGTGCAAGTGTAAACCAATGCTAATCATCAGTATCCAGCTCAAACTAAGAATTAGCATGAATTGGTTGATATACTGCTCAGCATCAGCTTCTCCAATATGATGTGGGACACTAATAAGATTTCACTATTCACCTGAGCAAAAAATCTCAGATATAATCACAGTCATAGGATTTGTTATTCACACACCATCTGATCAATCATCTTATCCTATGAGTTAAAATTCAAACCCTGGACTGATTTTATAGTCCTATGAACCATTATTCAAATATCATCATCTTCTTTAGTATTCTTCCAATTTTTATGTTCACCAGAGAACATCACAGAACATATGATGATTATAACTGAGCCTCTTTAATCTCATGGGTTTGTTTCTATTAGTCTCTGTATCTTCTTATCACATTATCATTCATGTTATAAATAGTTATATAGATTTTTATTCTCCATCCTTGATTTAATAATTCTATTTTATTCTTGTATAGATGGTAGTTCACCATTCTATTCTTTTTTGGGTTCTCAATTGCAAAACGTTGTACACTAATGGTGAGTCATGAGCTACCATCAGAAAATGGTGAGTCATAAGACACTGTTGGAAAATGATGATCCATGAGTCCCCATGGGAACCCAACGGCGAGTCATAAGACACTTACATATTAAAACATCGAGTCATTTTACTCATTATGAGGCATAAATGGTGGGTAAACTTTTCCAACTTGTTGTTTCTTATTTTCTATATAGATAATTAACAAAAAGATCTTGAATCTATAATTGAATCTCCTCCTTCATTCAGGTGTAGTAGAATTTAATTTTTTTCTTGTTTTCATTTAGTTATTATTCTATTCAATATACTCTTATTTTATCTTTTTGTAAAAATTTGGTTTCTTATTTAACTTTTAGTAAAATTTCAAACACATTTTTATTATCCTATTCTTCAGTAATTTGTTTTGATGTTTTTATTCCTTATGAAAAAAAATATACTTTATACTCCAAAATTTGCTCATCATTCATTAATTGATTGTTGTAGATATTTATTACTATTTGATGATATTTTTAATTTTCTTTCTTATTTATACCACAAAATAATTCATTTGTTATTCATATATTTATTATCCATTGTTTGGGAGTGTTTTAAGTAATACATAATTAGAAACTTCCAATGGTATTTCATGAGTCATCCTTGGAAATCTACAATGCCAAGTCATGAGTAACCTTCTGATATCCATTAGTAGTTATTATTTTTTATTTCTTCTCCTGAAGAATTTTATTTCTATGTTTCATGGAATTGGTTTTAATTTCATTGGTTCTATTTATTTTCTTATTGTAAGTGATATGGTTTATTATACTCTATTAATACACTATTTGACATTTTCAATGGTGGGTCATGAGTTACTACTCCTTATTTTCAATAATGATTCAGGAACTTCTTCTCTCTATTCCAAAGACTGATCAATCCCCCATTTGTTAAAAAAATTATAAATTTCTTATTTCTTATTTTTAATATTTTGGTTGATAAAATATTTTTTAATGTTTAATATATTATTTTTCGAATATCATTTAAGAGTGTGTAAAAATAATTGTATCATTATTTTTATGAACATTTATTCACACAAATTGACGTTCATATCAAGCTATTTTTTAAAAAAGAATTTACTGTCTATTTAATCTTCAAGGTTATATCTCTGTTTCAATTTTTTTTTTAATTTTTATTTTTTATAATTCATTTACATAACATATTATTTTTTATGTTAATATTTCTTGATGAAATGTAAATTCTGATTTTATTCTATGTTTTCAGGGCGAAATTAATGAAAAAGTATATCATCATATTATATCATTTTCATTCACTAAAAAGTGTAATTTAGATACTGGAAATAGAAACTCTCATAGAGAATTTATGTTTTAATGATCTGAGATATCTCTTCAAGTAATAAAATCATATACCATTGCACATCATTCATTCAGAAAAAATTTTGGTACATCTTTGACATTCATTATAATATCAATAGTTCAATAAATTTTGGGACTTATGTTCTTTAGTTGGGATCACTAAAGGACTTCAACTTCAACATTTGTTCCTTCTATGTGTTCAATGTTCATTAAACTTCAACATATTTGACATTTCTGATCATTAGGTGTTTTACCTATATTTTTTATTCATTTTATCAGTTTCTTTCTGTTTTAAATTTCATCATGTATGATTTATGATTTTCTAATGAAATGAAAGTATTTATTTAATCTAGTAATTCCACCTCCTAAAAAAAAGTTAGTGTTGGTAATCTCGATCAAAATTCAAGTAAGTGGAGTAGGTTGGTCTCCTATATCAAGAAAAGGTTGTGCCTCTAGGTTGTTAAAAGGAAGGGTCTACAGTAAAGTTCTCACACCATTAAAATTGATTTTATTAATGGGTAAAATATACTGAAATAGTATAGTAGGTTGTGGAGTGGACTAAGATCTTCGTGTTCTAAACCACTATAAATATTGTGTTCTTTATTTTTTTATTATTTTTTTTTTGTATCTAACCTCAAGAAAACTCCACTAACTACTGATGAATTACATATAAAATATGACTATGTTAATCAGAAAATTTTAAAAATACCCTTATCTAGTCATAATTTCAATTTATAACAATCCAAAAATTGGTATCATATCTTTTAATTTTACAATATATCTTTTATATTGGTTCTAATATAATGAAAAAAAATTGGTATCATAGTAAGGCCAATATAACTATGGTTTTGATATCAAACAATTCATATCAAAGCATTGTATATAATAGGTTAGTATTTCTATTTATTTTTTTACTATATATTCTACCTAATATCATAGAAATAATATAATAAGGATCAAACAAAAAAATTTCTGTTTAGATGGAAGGTGTCAATGGAAATGATGGATGGATTCCACAGAAACCCCCATTTAATGATGGGAGTGACTATGGATAATAGAATGAAAAAATGGAATCCTACTTAAAGAAATTGTGTTCAAATCCCTTGACCATAATGGAAAATCCATATAAGCTATCTAAATTTGATCTCGAGACTCTGGTAGTAAATGACATGGGAAAATATGTTTTGGATTATAAATTAAAAATATCTTGTATTGGGCTATAAGTAGAAGTTTCTATATCCATGTTTCATCTTGTAAGATATCCCATGACATTTGAAGGGTACTTCATGTGACTCACAATGGGACTGACAAGCTTAAGATGACTAATCTAGGAATTCTCATAATACAATACTAGGACTTCAAGATGGGAGACAAAGAATCTATAAACCAAATGTTTCATCAGCACACTAGTATTTCAAATGGCATGATTTATCATGGATAAGTCTTGGAAAACACATCTCAAGTTGAAGGATTATGTAGATCTCTTCCAAATATATATCATGAAAAGAAGGTGGCCATAAATTCAAGTGATATTTTAAGTAATATACATTAGATGAACTAAGATGCTCTATGATGTAGTTTTATTTGGAGAAGAAAAATATTATTGAAGAGGGGTATCTAAAAGAAAATGTATTTATTTTAAATAAAATTTTATTGATACATCCAATTCCTTTGAATCCAAGTGAAAATAAATTGTAAATGATATGGCTCACTTTAGTAATAAGTTTTTCAATTTTATGAATAAATATATGAGAAGAGGAAGTCCAGACTAGAGTACTAGAAATGTAACATTATTAACAATAATGATGTCTTAGAATTAAGATGTTAGGAGTGCAGGAAGAAAGTTCACATAAGTAATTATTTCCCTACACTCAAACATCCAAGAAAATCCAAAGATAAAATAATAATGATAACACAATCTTGGTTTAGAGGTTGGGATGGTTTAGAAAGTTCTAACTGAAGTGGTGACTCTAAAAGTGAACATGAGACATGGAATATTTCCCTAGTGGGTATTACATGTGAGGTAAATGACTATATCTTTACTAAATTAATTAATTCTAAAAATTTTGTACATAATTATTTATCTATAAACGAATTTAAATTTTTTTCAAATTCATATTCTAAATCTGATTCTGAAAATTTCATTTTTAAGAAAATTCTTAAAGAAAATAAAAAATTAAAAAATGAGGGATCATGAATTATTATACAGTTTAATAAATTTAAAATTATGAATAATAAGTTGGTCATTGAAAATGATAAATTTAAAAGGGAATATAATAATTGGAAAATAATTTTTTCCTACAATGATAAAACAAAAGTGGATTTTAATTCTGAATTGTTATAACTAAAAGATGAAAGTGTATGAATTAAAAAATATATGGCAATAAATGATAAAGATA
This sequence comes from Viscum album, assembly GCA_963277665.1. NCBI lineage: Eukaryota > Viridiplantae > Streptophyta > Magnoliopsida > Santalales > Viscaceae > Viscum > Viscum album. The sequence goes on from OY728135.1 coordinate 1,155,875,259, forward strand.
AAGATATAAGATTTAATGTTGTTTCTTATGATCTAATTTTTTTTAAAATGAATATATAAATTAATGAAATAAAATAAAATATTAAGAAGAACAACTTCTAGATCCAATGAAATGGTCATTAGTCAATCTCAAAATAATTTTTTATTAGGAATGAAAAGGGCACATGAACCAACAAAGTGGTTTGGGCCCCAAGGGACCTAGGAAGGCATGAATTAATGAAAACCGAGGGAATATACACTAATTATACTGACTAACTCTGGGGTTAAACTATACATATTGTGAAGGTAAAATAGATCAAGACCTGGAACTTCAATAGATGAAAGGTGGTCAGCAACCCGGTTTCCCTCGCGCCATGTATGAGACACTTTGATGTTATTACCAACCATAACCTTGCATTATTTGATGATATAGTGGATCGACCATAGAGAAGGTCCAATTCCAAGCAGGGAATTGTAGGGAAGCATTGAATCTATTTCAACCTTCAAAATCTCTATCCTATTCTTGTGACATAACTGAAGACAAAAAGCATTGCCTTAGCCTCTTCTTGCAGAGAAGAAATGAGGCCCAAGTCGCCAGAAAAGGCCATAAAGACTGATCTATCCAGATCACTGATGACCCCACCTCTTTGAAGAATTCCATCTTACCAGATCCATATTTATTCAACTTCATGCCTGAGGAAGGGAGGACCAGGAGACCCATTGGATGCCTCTGTTTTCGCTGTTGGAGAGAGAAATGAGGATGAAAGCTTGTTGTTTATGGATCAAGGGATCCTATCCCCAGTTGGGGATGAGGCAGACCATGTTTAGGAGGAGACTCTTTGATCTGACAATAATGGCTATTCCCGATGGTTGACAACCATCATGCTTGCAACTATTCCCCGCTTGTCAAATTCACCAGCAACCCATGATCAGGATCAGCATGTGAGCCAACATCTCCATCACCTTACCACCCACGCCTTGAAACCACCTCTCAAGGAAGGAAATTTCAGATGTGTTTTGATCATGAAGGGTGGTAAAATTTCCGAAATACTCCCAAAGTGCACCTGCCCATTCGCTCTCAAAAAATAGATGAGTCGAAATCTCCTTTATGTGGTGTCTACAACACAGGCATCTCGATGCTAGAGAGATGTCGAAACCTTTGATATTGTTATCTGTTGGTACATCCTTATTCCTAATCCTCCGGACGATGAAGTTATACATCACGAGAATGAAACGATGTCATAAAGTCTCATCCCAACTATCCATCTAAACATGATGCACCATGGAGGATTGAAAATCCCTAGAGGTGAAGGCCCCAAAGGAAGATAAAATGAATACACATCTGTCCGGCTCTGAGGTGAGGTCGGTGATATTGAAAGTTTTCTGTTGGTCTTCATCCAACACAACCTTGATGAAAGTCGGATAGAGTCTAGCCTCCCTGGAAGAAATAGAGGTGACATGACAACCTGGAAAGCCAAGGGGGTGAAAAATCCCATTGTAATGCCAGAAGGAGATATCACCCTTCCCAATGATCCACAAAACCTGGGGTTGGAGAAAATTTAACAATGGGGATAACTCAGACAAAATTGGGGATGTATGAGTCTCAGTCAGGGTCGAGATACTAAGGTAAGAGTTGTGCATGGTGATTCCCCAGAGCATGCATTGTTCAAGAACTTCCCAAGACAACTTATCATGCATGTAGTTAAGGGTATCTGTGTGGCTTCAAACATTGATCCCACCTTCCCTCGATGGTCTTTCCACCCAAATTCAAGAATTCTAGTGGAATTTACCTTATGTGGTCGGATCCCAAATGAACTTGGCCAAAATCCTCTACAACTTATTAATATTTCCCTTGGGAACTTTGACAGCGGAGAGAACATGAACAAGGGAGGCCAGGAGGACACTATTAACCAGTGTTATCCTGCCCCGACGGATAGATATTTGTTCTACTAATTGAGGATCCTGTTCGTGATCCTGAGGATCAAGAAATCAAAGTACCTTATCCACAAACAACATTGTTAAATTGGATCCCCAAAGTACTCCATTGGGAAGGTCCCTTTTTTTATATCGAGGCTCTGTTGGACTGAGGCTATCAGGCTGCTCATACACCTGTTAGAGATGATGAAATTTCTTTTTTCCTTGCTGATCACTTGTTTGCTCAAGAGGTAGTACTCTTACATCATATTATTGAACGCTCTAATACATATTTTATTGGAATTCATGAAAATGAATGTGTCATCTACAAACATTTGATGGGAGATGGATGGAGGCCTCTGACTCCTACAAAAAGGCATGATCACTCCATTGCTAATGATTCTTTTAATGAGACAGTTGAGGACATCCAAGCAGAGGATAAAAAGGCCCAAAGAGATTGGATCGCCTTTCCTAAGGCTGCGCGTGGACTTGAAAAAAACAAAAGACTTCTCCATGAAAGTGACTTTCATCCATGAGGAACTGGAACATATAAATATGAGATCAATGTTCCATGGAGAGAATCCCGTAACTTCTAGCACCTTATTAATGAAACCCCACTCAACACGGTCCTAATCTTTGCTCATGTCGAACTTTATGGCTATGTTGGATCCATGTGTCTTGAAATTGATGTCTCTAATTATTTATTGAGCTAGAGAAATGGACCCCCAGTATCGATCACCCCTTCACAAAATCGTGCTGCTCCAAGGATATCCATCACGGGAGTTTAAGGGAGAGCATGGTATTGAGAATGCAGGCCAGAATCTTATAAGGAAAGTTGCACAGACTCACTGGATGATAATGTGTGATGGAGGTAGGATTCTTTATTTTATAGAAGAACATAATTGTAGTGGAACTCACAATGTCACGACCCGTCCTCGGGGCCCGTGCCGTGACTACCCCAAGCCTGCCTTCCATAGGCCAGGGGCTGGCGACTAGCACCAAGGCGTAAATCCCAACAAAAGGGAAGGCATTGCCTTTGAAAAGTAAACAAGCACCACAGAGTAAGAAAGCGGAAAGTAAACACTAAGTAAAACTGTAACAAGATGTGCTGGAAGTAAAAAGGGGCCGGAAATACAAGCCCAACTGTAAAGTACAACTGAAAGGGGAAAACAGCAACTGTAAAGAAAAGTCGCAGCGTCGAGCCGTCCTCTGAAGGTCCCACCTGAAGGGTGGGTACAGATAGCCTCCACAGCTCCTCGGTCTAGCCGTCCTCTCCGAGTACATCCCGCCCAGTGGTCCACCTCCAGGTACCATCCTGCTCTGCATGCCTCCACCACGGTCAGTGCTGTCCGTCGTCTGCAACCAACACCACGAAGTGCGGGCATAGCCCGTGCAGGGGTGAGTATAAGCTACTCAGTAGGGACCCCAAGACCCCCGAAGGTCTCCCGAAATCCACGAAGGATAATCCACAAAGGAAAGATACAATCACGAAGTAACATCTGACATGGCTTAGGTATATTCCCATACATATACCTAAGTCATCAATTCCCGTTCGGCTCCAGCGTCCGAGCCCAAGCACAACCCAGTCCACACAGGAAAGCAAAACGTATACCCACACAGGATAGCACAACACAATCCACAAAGGAGAGTAAACTGTAAATCCACACAGGATAGCTCAACACAATCCACAAAGGAGAGTAAACTGTAAATCCACACAGGATAGCTCAACACAATCCACAAAGGAGAGTAAACAGAAGATTCAGCTCACACAGGTATACATCATCAAAAAGGGTGAAAGAGATGATCATACATAGATACTGAATCATCTAAGCTGGGACCCACATAGGATACAAGACCAGCTGTCCTCATCGTTTCATTTATGCTGGGACCCACATAGGATACAAGACCAGCACAGAGTCATCTAAGCTGGGACCCACATAGGATACAAGACCAGCACTCTTCATTGATTCATCTATACTGGGACCCACATAGGATACAAGACCAGTATTGAATCATCTAAGCTGGGACCCACATAGGATACAAGAACAGCACAGCTAGGACCCACATAGGATACAAGACCAGCTATCTTCATTGATTCAACTATACTGGGACCCACATAGGATACAAGACCAGTATTGAATCATCTAAGCTGGGACCCACATAGGATACAAGACCAGCACAGCTAGGACCCACATAGGATACAAGACCAGTTGTCTTCATTGATTCAACTATATTGGGACCCACATAGGATACAAGACTAGCTGTCTTCATTGATTCAACTATACTGGGACCCACATAGGATACAAGACCAGTATTGAATCATCTAAGCTGGGACCCACATAGGATACAAGACCAGCTGTCTTCATCATCGCAGTCCACTGAGGATCTCTGCACCGTCGTCGTCGCAGTCCACTAAGGATCTCTGCACAGTCGTCGTTGCAGTCTACTGAGGATCTCTGCACGGTCGTCGTCGCAGTCCATTGAGGATCTCTGTACGATCGTCGCTGTCGAAGTAGCAGTCGCAGCCAGCACTAGGGTTCCCGCACACAGCAAGCTCGTTCGGGAGGGTCCGCTCCACGAGCCGAGAGGCTGATACATCAACTGTCACAAAGTCCGAAGTTGATGTATCCAAAAGTTCTGTACCGTCAACAGGAACTCAACGTCGCAGACGGCGCGTCATTCGGACGCCCGGTCTGAGAGTTATTGGCATTTTCGTCCCAGGGGCCCGGTTGGTTTTTAAGGCAAAACCAACCCGACCGTACTCCACTTGCATCCAAACCTCGGGCGGATTATGCCAAAATATCCGTATCACTTAGAGGAATTCAACGAAATAGACGGCGCGTCAATCGGACGCCCGGTCTGTTAGTTATTGGCCTTTCCGTCTCACACCCAACCTGGGAAACTTCCCAGGAGGTCACCCATCCTGATCACTGCTCTAGGCCAAGCACGCTTAACTACGGAGTTTTAACCACGTAGGCTCCCGAAAAGGAAGGTGCACCTTGAATATAGTATACCGAAACGACTGTCTCGATCCAAGGATCGTGTTGCCGCTGACGGCGCGTCGTTCGGAGGCCCGCATCTCAAGTTACGGGCGTTTGAACGAAAACCGTCCGAAGACGGGGGTCCGGGTCCGGGCCCGACCCCCCCCCCCCCCCCCCCGGGAGTTGGCCGAACCGGGTCGACCCGGTCCGGTCCGGCCAGGGCACGGCCCGGCCGGTCGGACCGGCCTGGCCCGGTTCGGCCGAGCGGCCGAACGGCCAAGGCGCCGCGGGGCACCGCCCCCGCGGCCTGGTGGTGTCGCGGCCCCTCGCGTGGGGCCGCGCTAAGTCAAGGATGCGGCTTTGCCGCGTTCGAGTGCACCGGACCCGCGCGACCGCGGGTGCCGCCGCCGCCGCGGCTTCAGCCGCGGCGCACCGGGGCGCCGCCGGCGAGTTCCGCGGGCCACCGGGATCGCTCCGATGGTCCGATTTTGTTCCCGCCTGCGCCGCTGCTCCTCCCGGGACTCGTCCTTCACTGCGGAATCATCAAACTTCCGTTGCGGCACGTTCCATCGTCGCCCGTCAAATCCGCACAAGAACGAAGAACGGCGGAGGGTTGTCGGGTCGTGTTCGTTTGGCCCGCACCCTCCGCGTTAGATATAAACAACGGGAGAATTTTATTCCACACAGGAAACAACAATTTTAATAAAATTAAAATTGTTCGCAATCCGGTTCTTTAACTTTTTTAAAGAAACACTTACGAGAATAAAAAAAGGGGTAACTCCCAAAAATAAATCCATACCTCGTTGATCATCGCGCGGGGGCGTTCTTCGCGGAAAAGCTCGTCGCGGAAGAGGGGGGGATCGTCGCGTCGTCGCGGAAAGGCGTCGCGTCGTCACGGAATCCGGTGTTGAGTCGGCGAGCTCATATGGTTGGTAATCGGAGATCGGGCGGGGAAGAACGTCTCAGATGGGAGCGTCGTCGATTTCCGGGTTCGGCGTTCTTCACGTTCTTCGCGTTCTTCGCGTTCTTTGCGTTCTTCGCGAAGGAGGAAGAAGAAACAAGGATTCTATCTCAACGAGTAATCCCCCAAAAGATTTTGGTTGGTCTTATTTTATTATTATGCCAACACACGAAAATGGGTAAGTAACGACCCATCAATTCGTTGAATTAATTCAACGAAAGAAACAGCTCATTTAATTTACAAAATAAACCGCCCAATTAAATGGTCTGTTAAGAATTAAGAAAACGCGTCAGTTGACTTTTATAATGACGGGTTTTCGCAGGTGCGTTACATAGCGGAAAGAAACGGTGGAGCTCGTGCGGGCTCCACCTCACAAATATCCTACAAAGGGGGTAGGATATTTCTGGATAGCATCCTATCCGGATCAACTCAGTTTAAGCCGTCTTTAAGTGGCTTCAAGTGGCTTCCAAGTGGCTTAAGTGAAATAAAATAAAGTTGTCGTAAAATTATTTTATTTCTTAACTTTAAGCCCGAAAATTAAAAACCACACCCGAGCAAACGCAACTCTGGAAGAGGCGTTTCTAGGAGAATACCGGCGCTGCGATTTCATCGGTGCCCTCAGAATTCTATTCCGGGCACCGGTTCAAAAGTTAGAAAAACCCTCTCGTCCGTTCACTGAACGTACCCGAGCCAAACTTTGAAAATTGATTCCGGGCACACCGGGCCTCAGAATCAGGTGCCGTCAGAAACTGCGTTCTTGTAAAATTCCAAAGAAAATTAAGAAAAAAATTTCCTTGAAATTTACGGGTCTTTACATTACTCCCACCATAGGGATTTACGTCCCCGTAAAGCTTCAACACAAACTAGGGATACAAAGGCGGTACTGAGCACACATCTGAGCCTCCCGCTCCCATGTGCTCTCCTGGAGGTTCCCGTTCTGCAATCTGATGCGCACAAGATGAATTGATCGCCCACGTAGGACCGCTCCTGTCGATCCTCTATCTCCACCGGGACCTCCGTAAAAGTCGCCCCATCATCCATGTCTAGCTTCCCATGGTCAATGATGTGCGTCGGGTCGTGCACGTATCTCCTAAACTGAGATACGTGGAAGACGTCGTGTACCCGGTGCAACTGAGGTGGCAGAGCCAGGAGATAAGCCACCTCACCAATCCTGCTGAGGACATGGAAAGGCCCGATGAAGCATGGAGACAACTTGTCGCCTCGGCCAAATCTCTGCAAACCACGCCGAGGTGAGACCCGCAAGAAGACGTGGTCGCCATCCTCGAACTCTAGTGGCCTCCGCCTCCTGTCAGCATATGACTTCTGCCGGCTCTGAGCTGTACTCATCCGCCCCTAGATGACCTGGACCATCTCAGCCATGACCTGGACCATCTCCGACCCCACAAGAGCTGCTAAGATTTCTTCTTTACCGATAAGAGAAAATCTGGTCCCATCCCCTGGATGAACCACATTCTTTGCCTAATACAGTCAATCCCGACATGGATTATACTAATCCATACCAAGGATGACGTTGTAAGGCCTCGACGCTACTACCAAGAGATCCAACTGTTACTCTCGCCTCCAAGGGTTGAGTCACACTGTCGGCATCAGTGTGTGGTAACTGGGTCTCCTCCAGTAGATGTCTCACAAGTGAGGGTCAAGTCAACAGTCAAAACTGGAACCTCTTACTAACAACACAAAAGAGGACAGGAATGAAAACATCACAAAGGTATGCGTCTTTTATTATTGCAGCTCATAATACAAAGACGCTACACAATAGCAACAAGGAACTAGAAGTACAAAGGACGTATCCACTAGTTCTGCTCCTGTCCATTTGCTCCCAGAGCTCCATGATCGAAGGCCTCAACTTCCTGAAGCTGAGCTCTCCCATGTCCACCAACTCCCTGCGTTCGGGGTGGACCTCCTGGTGGTGGTGGTGGCAACACCTCGAAGTGTCTCCCACCATCGGCTACTCGGCCAGCTCCTCTGCCTCGTCTGCCTGTACCCTGCGGACCACCGTGGCCGAATCTCTGTCTGGGAGGTCCCTCTACCGCCTGCTTCTCATCTGTAAGACGGGTCGGGCAGTCTCGAGCCATGTGACCTCGCCCACTGCATGTGTAGCATTGTTTTCCCCTCGCGTAGATGGCTCTCCTTCGGGTGCCCCGTACAACCGAATCTTCATCCTGTGACTGCCCATCTGATGGTCTGGCCCGCTTGGACCTCTGCGTCACCTGTCTATTGCCAGCTACAGAAGACCCTGCTACGGGCCGTCCTGCGGAGGGTCCTGTCACTTGAGCCTGCTCGGCGAGAAAACTCTCCACTAGAAGGGCCCTCTCCAACACCTCTTCCTGTGTCGGAATGTTGAGGGAGATCATCGAAGCTCTGATCTCGTGCCTCAATCCCTGCTCGAAGGTCCAGTCCCGGAAGAAGGGGTCACGTACCATGTCGGTCGAGTAGCGCGAGAGATCAGTAAATCTCGCCGAGTACTGGGCCACTGTCAAGCTGTCCTGCCGCAGCTGAAGAAGCTCCTGTATGCGTACCGCACGGAGGGTGGTTGGGACGAACTCGGAGCGGAAGATGCTCTCAAAGTCCGTCCAGAGGAGAGATGTATCGTCGTGCACCTGGAGCATCAAGCTCCATCATCTGCCTGCTGCCGCGTGCAGGAGGCTCGCTGCGAAGATCACCATGAGGTCTGCTGGTGTCCTCACTAGCCTGAAAACTCGCACCACTGCCTCCAGCCAGTCCTCGGCTGCTTGGGGGTCCGTCTCCCCGCGGAACCTGGGCGGTCGCTGACGCTGGAACTCGTGCAGCGCGCTAAGGCGACGTGCATCGTCAGTGGTTGGGGCTGGTAGCATCGGTGGCTCGGCGGGTAAAGGTACCGCCGGTGCCTCTGCTGACAAGGAGCCCTGCACCGAGGCCTCGTCGCTCGGTGGGCTGTCATCACGCTCCACTCTCGGAACCCTAGCTGGATGCCGTCGTGGGGCCATCCTGAAAGAAGCAGGTGCGCCACGGTCAGAACAGTATACCTGGTGAGCTGACACAAGTAATCACAAAGAAAACTTGAACACACATGCAATCAATGTTTTCGTGCATTAAGTCGGAAATCAGAAGTCAGGGTCCTGGTGTACGGATACGTCGGCCGTCGCACCAACACTGGACTCCCTGGACTGATAACCACACCCAATACGCTAAACACTATTGCTTCACAAAGAAGAAAGATCAGAGTCTTCGGTAGAACCGACCAGCTCTGATACCAATTTGTCACGACCCGTCCTCGGGGCCCGTGCCGTGACTACCCCAAGCCCGCCTTCCATAGGCCAGGGGCTGACGACTAGCACCAAGGCGTAAATCCCAACAAAAGGGAAGACATTTCCTTTGAAAAGTAAACAAGCACCACAGAGTAAGCAAGCGGAAAGTAAACACTAAGTAAAACTGTAACAAGCTGTGCTGGAAGTAAAAAGGGGCCGGAAATACAAGCCCAACTATAAAGTACAACTGAAAGGGGAAAACAACAACTGTAAAGAAAAGCCGCAGTGTCGAGCCATCCTCTGAAGGTCCCACCTGAAGGGTGGGTACAGATAGCCTTCACAGCTCCTCGGTCCAGCCGTCCTCTCCGAGTACGTCCTGCCCAGTGGTCCACCTCCAGGTACCGTCCTGCTCCGCACGCCTCCACCACGGTCAGTGTTGTCCGTCGTCTGCAACCAACACCACGAAGTGCGGACATAGCCCGTGCATGGGTGAGTATAAGCTACTCAGTAGGGACCCCAAGACCCCCGAAGGTCTCCCGAAATCCACGAAGGATAATCCACAAAGGAAAGATACAATCACGAAGTAACATATGACACGGCTTAGGTATATGCCCATACATATACCTAAGTCATCAATTCCCGTTCGGCTCCAGCGTCCGAGCCCAAGCACAACCCAGTCCACACAGGAAAGCAAAACATATACCCACACAGGATAGCACAACACAATCCACAAAGGAGAGTAAACTGTAAATCCACACAGGATAGCTCAACACAATCCACAAAGGAGAGTAAACTGTAAATCCACACAGGATAGCTCAACACAATCCACAAAGGAGAGTAAACAGAAGATTCAGCTCACACAGGTATACATCATCAAAAAGGGTGAAAGAGATGATCAGACATAGATAATGAATCATCTAAGCTGGGACCCACATAGGATACAAGACCAGCCGTCCTCATCGTTTCATTTATGCTGGGACCCACATAGGATACAAGACCAGCACAGAGTCATCTAAGCTGGGACCCACATAGGATACAAGACCAGCACTCTTCATTGATTCATCTATACTGGGAGCCACATAGGATACAAGACCAATATTGAATCATCTAAGTTGGGACCCACATAGGATACAAGACCAGCACAGCTAGGACCCACATAGGATACAAGACCAGCTGTCTTCATTGATTCAACTATACTGGGACCCATATAGGATACAAGACCAGTATTGAATCATCTAAGATGGGACCCACATAGGATACAAGATCAGCACAGCTAGGACCCACATAGGATACAAGACCAGCTGTCTTCATTGATTCAACTATATTGGGACCCACATAGGATACAAGACCAGTATTGAATCATCTAAGTTGGGACCCACATAGGATACAAGACCAGCACAGCTAGGACCCACATAGGATACAAGACCAGCTTTTTTCATTGATTCAACTATACTGGGACCCACATAGGAAACAAGACCAGTATTGAATCATCTAAGCTGGGACCCACATAGGATACAAGACTAGCACAGCTAGGACCCACATAGGATACAAGACCGGTTGTCTTCATCGTCGCAGTCCACTGAGGATCTCTGCACGGTCGTCGTCGCAGTCCACTGAGAATCTCTGCACGATCGTCGCAGTCGAAGTAGCAGTCGCAGCCAGCACTAGGGTTCCCGCACACAGCAAGCTCGTTCGGGAGGGTCCGCTCCATGAGCCGAGAGGCCGATACATCAACTGTCACAAAGTCCGTATTTGATGTATCCAAAAGTTATGTACCGTCAACAGGAACTCAACGTCGCAGACGGCGCGTCATTCGGACGCCCGGTCTGAGAGTTATTGGCATTTTCGTCCCAGCGGCCCGGTTGGTTTTTAAGGCAAAACCAACCCGACCGTACTCCACTTGCATCCAAACCTCGGGCGGATTATGCCAAAGATCCGTCTCACTTAGAGGAATTCAACGAAATAGACGGCACGTCAATCGGACGCCCGGTCTGTTAGTTATTGGCTTTTCCATCTCACACCCATCCTGGGAAACTTCCCAGGAGGTCACCCATCCTGATCACTGCTCTAGGCCAAGCACGCTTAACTACGGAGTTTTAACCACGTAGGCTCCCGAAAAGGAAGGTGCACCTTGAGTATAGTATACCGAAACGACCGTCTCGATCCAAGGATCGCGTTGCCGCTGACGGCGCGTCGTTCGGAGGCCCACAACTCAAGTTACGGGCGTTTGAACGAAAACCGTCCGAAGACGGGGGTCCGGGTCCGGGCCCGGGCCGACCCGGCCCGACCCCCCCCCCCCCCCGGGAGTCGGCCGAACCGGGTCGACCCGGTCCGGTCCGGCCAGGGCGCGGCCCGGCCGGTCGGACCGGCCTGGCCTGGTTCGGCCGAGCGGCCGAACGGCCAAGGCGCCGCGGGGCACCGCCCCCGCGGCCTGGTGGTGCCGCGGCCCCCCGCGGCCTGGCGGTGCCGCGGCCCCCCGCGTGGGGCCGCGCTAAGTCAAGGACGCGGCTTTGCCGCGTCCGGGTGCACCGGCCGCGGGTCCGCGGGTGTCGCCGCCGCCGCGCCGGCGACCCTCGCCGCCGGCGAGTTCCGCGGGCCACCGGGATCGCTCCGGTGGTCCGATTTTGTTCCCGCCTGCGCCGCTGCTCCTCCCGGGACTCGTCCTTCACTGCGGAATCATCAAACTTCTGTTGCGGCACGTTCCATCGTCGCCCGTCAAATCCGCACAAGAATGAAGAACGACGGAGGGTTGTCGGGCCGTGTTCGTTTGGCCCGCACCCTCCGCGTTAGATATAAACAACGGGAGAATTTTATTCCACACAGGAAACAACAATTTTAATAAAATTAAAATTGTTCGCAATCCGGTTCTTTAACTTTTTAAAAGAAACACTTACGGGAATAAAAAAAAGGGTAACTCCCAAAAATAAATCCCTACCTCGTTGATCGTCGCGCAGGGGCGTTCTTCGCGGAAAAGCTCGTCGCGGAAGAGGGGGGGATCGTCGCGTCGTCACAGAAAGGCGTCGCGTCGTCGCGGAATCCGGCGTTGAGTCGGCGAGCTCATGTGGTTGGTGATCGGAAATCGGTGCGGGGAAGAACGTCTCAGATGGGAGCGTCGTCGATTTCCGGGTTCGGCGTACTTCACGTTCTTCGCGTTCTTCGCGTTCTTCGCGTTCTTCGCGTTCTTCGCAAAGGAGGAAGAAGAAACATGGATTCTGTCTCAACGAGTAATCCCCCAAAAGATTTTGGTTGGTCTTATTTTATTATTATGTCAACACACGAAAACGGGTAAGTAACGACCCATCAATTCGTTGAATTAATTCAACGAAAGAAATAGCTCATTTAATTTACGAAATAAACCGCCCAATTAAATGGTCTGTTAAGAATTAAGAAAACGCGTCAGTTGACTTTCATAATGACGGGTTTTCGCGGGTGCGTTACTTAGCGGAAAGAAACGACGGGGCTCGTGCGGGCCCCACCTCACAAATATCCTACAAAGGGGGTAGGATATTTCTGGATAGCATCCTATCCGGATCAACTCAGTTTAAGCCGTCTTTAAGTGGCTTCAAGTGGCTTCCAAGTGGCTTAAGTGAAATAAAATAAAGTTGTCGTAAAATTATTTTATTTCTTAACTTTAAGCCCGAAAATTAAAAACCACACCCGAGCAAACGCAACTCCGGAAGAGGCGTTTCTAGGCGAATACCGGCGCTGCGATTTCATCGGTGCCCTCAGAATTCTATTCCGGGCACCGGTTCAAAAGTTAGAAAAACCCGCTCGTCCGTTCACTGAACGTAACCGAACCAAACTTCGGAAATTGATTCCGGGCACACCGGGCCTCGGAATCAGGTGTCGTCAGAAACTGCGTTCTTGTAAAATTCCAAAGAAAATTAAGAAAAAAAAATTCCTTGAAATTTACGGGTCTTTACACACAACCCGAGGGAGGGTGCCCCCACGGAAGCAATCCTGGATGGCTAAAATGATATCAGCTTTAACCACATCCCACAATGATCTGTAAAAGGAACCCGAGAACCCATTCGATCTCAGGGTGCTTTCAGGATTTAGGCTCAGAATGTCACCATGGATCTCTTTCTCATCCAGTATCAACCCGAGTGCATCATTGTCCTATGGCAAGAGCTTAAGGGGAATCAAATCTTAGAAAGCACCATTCCACCCCGAGTACCCATAAGGCATACAAGGATTTGGTAAAGAAAGGAGATCTCTAAAGAAAGGCTAGTCTAGTCACCCCACCGTATCCCTATCATCTATGTAAGTGTTATCCTGTAGAATATTTGGAATCACTTACCTTTTCCATTCATTGATACACACATGGAAAAAGGCCGAATTTCTATCCCCCTCTTTTAACCATTTGATCATGGACTTATCTCATGCTATCCACTCTTGTCTAAGTAACATATCCCACATGGATTCTTTCTTCCAGGAAAAAGCCTCAAATATCTAGTCATCCCAGGCTTCCACCAGTTCAAGCTCCAGACCCTCCACCACATTCATGGAAGTTTCCATTCCTCCATTGAAGGAAGGAATCCCTTTCACCAACATTTGATGTTTTGTCTGAAGGCTTCTCAGTTTATTATGGATGGCCACCCACGAATGCCATTGGGAGGGACCATTCTAGACTTCTCTCACCAGGTCATGAAACCCAAGGGAGTTGGACCAAAACTGGTAAAACCAGAATCTATCTTGGAAATCACGACCTACAGATAGAAAGACAAACAATGGGGAGTTGTCTGAAAGCCCACAGACCAGATGTAAAACCTTATTGAAGGGGAAATACATGAGGTCCTACATGTTAGCCAGACAGCAGTTGAGGCGACTCCATAACCGATGAGACCCTCTTTGGTTGTTGCACCAAGTAAAGCGGTCACCAAGGAAACCAAGGTCACTGAGGCCCTTACCTTCCATGAACGGCATGAAGTCCAAACTGGCTATACTGTTGAAGGGACCCCTACCTTTATTTTCATTCGGATAAGAAATGACGCTGAAATCACCTCATTGATCCATGGAAGGTTAACAGGGTCAAAGTAGTTAAGGTCGTGCTAGAGAGTTTCCCTTTTTCAAGAATAGAATCTCCCATAGATGAAGGAAATTAAGACTGAGGAGTCGGCCCACGACACCTTCGTCGTGATAAATTGGTCACCGGCTTGAATCAGATCAACCATGATGTCCTTGTGCCAGAAGATCCTGATGTTCTTATTGATGTAGTCTGCATGCATATATCCATGCAACTTGATTTTCCCTGTAAAGTCCTTTATCTTATTTGGGATTTTCTTGTGCTCAGCGATACCAACAATTGAGGCTTTGTGTTTTCTCATTTATGAGGTGAGGAAATCCGCCTTGACCCATGCCCCAAGACGCCGGGCATTAAAGATGATTAGAGAAATCATTGGGCGAGCCTAGTTCTGGTTTTGGCTCCAGAACTCCTGGCCATATTGAGGAGGGAGGAAGCAGACTCCCTTTGTTCTTTGATTTTTATCGGGTGCACATACCACCATCTTTGGAAGAAAATCTAGAATCGAGAAGGAAGGGTCCCAGGGGGGATCAAGGATAATTGATTTGATCCCGAGGGGAGGAACTGGGGGCCCGTTCTTGGACCCTGGGACTAGAGCTCGGGGAGCTCCCAGATGGCCTTCTAGGAGAAACTAGGGCATGGTCGGAGGGCAACCCACCTGTGGAAGCATTATGAGGGAGAAAGACCCAAGCTGGAGGACCCGAAACTTCATTAGGGCCAACATTAGGAAAAGATTAAGGCAGGGGCAAGGCCAACTGGCCAACAGGAACATGGGTGCGACCGCCACACTGTCTCGGGCACGAACGTCCTTGGGGGGAGGACAACTATCGTTGCGGCGCTTCCTCCTCCAGACTTGTAAGGAGTGACCTTGAAGCATGCAGTGAGATCGATATCTGGGGAAAACTGGGTAGGGGATGTATTGGATCCACAAAAGCGCATCTTGCACTCTGATCAAGAGGCGGTCTAGGGGGGGGGGGGGGGGGGAGATGTCCATCTCCACACAGAGGTGATCCGTCGAGATGAGGGAAAAGGTGTTCCTATAGACCGGTGAAATCTCAGTTGGACCCCGAAGCCCCCAAGAGGGGATGAAACTCTGAAAGACCCCAATCAGAGGGATTCCCACCCCAAAGGATCCACCAGAGTCCACTTGAGACACTCTTACGCCTCCTCAAAGGCCGACGTAGGGAACTCCCGAGAGATACATCCATCATTCCCCGAAGCCTTCAAAGCATCCAAAACAAGCTCCGGGAAGCACACCATCATAGTGCCGCCCGACGAACCGCAGAGAACATCTCTGAAGGATCCTGGAAAGGGGGTATAGAGGGAGCGGTAGGAGAACCTGACTGGGTCACGACAACAGAAGAGGCAGACTCTGGACCTTGGGCTTTTAGTGGATCCACCGAGATCTGGGGGCCAGAACAACATGGGGGAAACTCCCAGGGACCGGGGAGCGGAGGCGTCGAAGAAGAGCCCAGATCGAAGGTCGACCTACCGGACTGCGGCCAGGTGGACAGGGACGCAACATGCTGAAAATTTGAAAATCCTGACGGCGCGTCGTGCGCGTTCGAAGAGGGCAAAAGAGAGACCATTTTTTTTTTTGTAAATAAAAGGTCATTAATGAGGATTCGTGATTTGGCACGAAAATTCCCTTTTGCCAAGGAAGAGGGCGAGTTCGCGGGGTGACGAGGAAGACGAAGGATGTTAACTGGATGATCCAATAAATGGTGGGCGCAGAATCATCCAGAGAACAACTTAATGAGGAGTTCAGTGTCGAAGACCCAAGAACAAACGCAACTGAAAAGAAGAAACTAAAATGCAGAAAATTAAAGAGGAACACGAGATTTACGTGTTTCGGTCCCCTTTGGGACTTACTGCACGGCAAGAACACCACACACACGCACGCTTTTATTAATTCTCAAAAAAAAAAAACACGAACAGATTACAAAAGATTCGCCTCAACAGATGTGATAACAGGGATACAAGAAATTCAGGCTTTCAATAAACTGCAAGAAAAAATAGAAAAACTTACAACGTCGGGCGCAATCAAGCCCGACCGTCCTGTTCACTTCAAGATGACGCCGGATCTGGTTCGAGTGATCTCGTGGCTGGCCGTCGGAGTGTTGTCGCCGAGCGAAGGGCCGTGATTGAGCTCCACCAGATGCAGCACACCAGTTGTGTGCCGCGGAGTCCGTTGTCGTCGAGGTAACCCTACACGGGTTCGAGCGCTAGGATCTGAGAACGTCGAAGAAGTTGTAATCCCCGGACAAGAACGAAGCTGCTGGTGAAAAACGTGATCTCTCTCTACGATGCGAGTCGAGGCAGGGGTGATTAAACCCCCTGCGATCGACGGTTCCTCAGTAACAGAATGCTGCACGAGAGGGGGCCACGAAACCAAGGAGAAGCGGAAAACCCACCAGGTAGTTCAAAGGGTTCGAACAACAAAACCCAAATGGACGCCCCAAATTGTATGGCCAACGCAAAAATTCAATGGCCACAATGCAAGGGGCGGTGGCTCACTTGGATTGCCAATGTGGCAGTGGCTCGAGCAGGAGAAACAAAAAACAGAGGCATGTGGGATTTAAAAAAAATAGTTGAGTCAGAATTAAAGTGAATTTAAATTAAAACAAAACAATAATGAATTAATTCATTAATTCACAAAACTCCACCATTTTTAATTAAATTTGGGGATGTTCTTTCACCAAGGATTACGGAACAGGAACCAAGTTCAAACCATCTAGGCAATATTTGAACTTACATAAAATGACAGCTTTAGTCAAACTATCAGCTAGATTCTTATCAGTGTGTATCTTATTGACACACACAGTTCCTTGTTATATCACATCTCTAATAAAGTGTAATCTAATGTTTATATGCTTTGATTTACCATGGAAAACTAAATTTTTAGACAAATGTAATGCAAGTTGACTATTAGAGAAAACATTAATAGATGAATCATAAAGCTTGAGTTCAGAAGACAAGACTTAGAGCCATAAGGCTTCCTTTACCGCCTCGGTGAGTGAAATGTACTCAGACTCAGTGGTGGAGAGGGCAACAACGAACTGCATGTTGCACTTCCATGAAATAGCCCCACCACAGGGTGTGAACATGTATCCAGTCAATGATTTTCTGGTGTCAATGTTACCTGCATAATCAGCATCTACAAAGCCTACCAAAATGTTAGAAACAACAACATTTTTACCAAAACATAAAGACAAATTAGATGAACATGATAAATATATGAGGATCCATTTGAGGGCATGCCAATGGGGCTTCCCACTAGCGGCTATAAATCTACTCAAGGTGCAGATAGCAAAAGCAATGTCAGGCCTGGTGAAAATCATAGAGTATATTATACTACCAACAATTCTAGCATATAGCATTTTAGACATAAATTGCACGTCATCATCAGCAGTGGGTGCTTGTGTTAAAGGCAACTTAAAGTGTTGAGCAAGAGGTACATCCACAAGTTTGAGAGATTCAAACATGTCCCTCTTTATGATCCTTAAAATATAATCATGCTGAGATATGTATAACAATTTGTTAGGTCTATCTCTAATGATTTCCACACCTAAAATCTGCTTAACTGCACCTAAGTCTTTCATTTCAATGTTGCCTTTTAATTGGGATTTAATTGAAGTGATAAAACTCATATTCTTACATATGATAAGCATGTCATCTACGTAAAGTAGAAGGTAAATCATACAACCTTGAATAGACTTGAAGTAGACACAAGAATCATACTGGCTCCTAGTGAATATGTTATTTAGCATAAAAGAATCAAATTTCTTATACCATTTCCTTGATGCCTATTTTAAACCATACAAGGACTTATTTAGAAAGCAAACATGGTTGGATTTGAATTCCATTGAATAACCGTCAGGAGGTTTCATATAGAGTTTTTCATTCAAATCCTCATGCAAGAAGGAAGTTTTAACATCAAGTTGTTCGATGTGCAGATCGAGATAGGTAGCGAAGGCTAACAAGAGCCGAATAGAAGAGTGTTTGACAACAGGGGAAAAAATTTCAGCATAGTTGATTCCCTCTCTCTGAAGAAATCTTTTGGCGACTAGCCTAGCTTTGAACCTTACTTTATTTCCCTCTGTGTTTTCTTCCTTTCTCTTGTAAATCCACGTGGACCCAATCACTTTAGCATTCACAGGTTTGTGAACAATGGTCCAGGTGTGATTTTTCTTTAGAGATTGCATCTCTTCATTCATGGCTATGATCCAATGCTTTGAATCCTTATCCTTTAAAGCTTGCCTATACGATTGAGGATCATAGTCGATGAGATCCTGGGCCACATGAAAAGCATATGATTCCATATCATACTGGCTGAACCGAGAAGGAGGTATAGATACCCTCCTTTGTCTATCTCAGGTTAATTGATAATCTTGATGATCGGTGGAAGGTCCCGATTCTGAGTCTGAACCGGAACTCGTCTCAGAGTCAGCCGCATCAGTGGGTTGAGGAGGAGGAGGAATAGACTGAACATCAGTCTCAACATGAGTAAATGGCTCATGTTCATCAGTCTTATGAAATTCTGGATCAAAACTACCAGGTGTGTCAATCATGGTCTTAGGAGCATAGGACTCATGGAAGACAACGTCTCTACTAATAATGCACCGTTGGTATCCCGATTTATCCACCCAGAGTTTATATCCTTTAACTCCATCGGGGTAACCAACAAAGATGTACTTGAAGGCTCTAGGTTCATGTTTTTCAGTCTTGATGTGGGCATAGGCTGTACACCCGAAGACCCTTAAGTAGGAATATGATGGGGGCTTTCCGGTCCATAGTTCTTCTGGAGTAATGAATTGATTCGCAGAAGAGGGACACCTGTTAATCAGGTACACAACAGTGCTTGTGGCCTCGGCCCAAAAGGATTTAGGGAGGCCTGAGTGAGAAAGCATGCTACAGACTCATTCAAGGAAAGTCTGATTCATCCTCTCTGCTAGGCCATTCTGTTGGGGAGTTTCCCTAATAGTTTTGTGCCTCTTGATACCTTCAGACTCACAGTATTGAATGAACTCAGTGGACAGGTACTCAAGTCCATTGTTCATCCTCATGGTCTGTACTTTCTTCCCAGTCTGATTCTCGACTGAGGCTTTCATGGTTTTGAATGTTTGGAAAACATCTGATTTATTTTTGAGGACGTATACCCAAACCTTCCTGGAGTAATCATTGATAAAGGTGACGAAATAGAAACCTCCACCATGAGAGGAGGTCCTGGCCAGCCCCCACAAAATCCGAATGGATGTAATCAAGTGGGGCGGCTACCTTGAAGGACGATCTATTGAAATTCACTCTTTTATCTTTTCCCATCAAACAATCTTCACAAAATGGGAGATTCGTAGGTGTGATGTCATTCAACAATCCTTACTTGCAGAGTTCTTCAAGCCCTTTGGAGCTTACATGCCCCAGCCTTCTATGCCAGAGTATAGTGTTGTCAGTGTTTGTAGTATAAACACTACACAACTGTCTTGAATGGGTCCTGCCATTCAAGACATACAAACCATTCACAAGGGATCCTTTGATGATGGTTCTTGATCCTTTTGAGACATTGATAGTACTAGATTCAGATATAAAAGTATATCCCTTTTGATCCAGGACTCCTAGGGAGATCAAGTTTCATTGCAAGTTGTGGACCCACCTTACATCAAGTAAGGTGATGATGGAATGGTCATCCAATTCTATCAGGACAGATCCTCTTCCCTCAACCTTGCATTTCTTGTTATTCCCTAATAGGACGTCCCCTTCCAATTTCACGACCAGCTCTAAGAAAGACTCTCTATAGGGACACATATGGAAGGAGCATCCAGAGTCAAGGACCCACTCATGGTCGAGTGTATGGATGGACACATTTAGAACATCGGTTGTGTCATAACCAGAGTCAACAATAAGAGACTGGTTAGTGGGCCGCGCACGCTCTTGCTCTCTCTTAAGCTTCCTACACTCGGGCTTAATATGCCCTGGCTTCCCACAATGGAAGAAAGTAACTTTTATTTCTTTATTATCATTATTATTTGACTTTCGTTCATTCCTAGGTTCTTTACTATTGCTACTTTTATCTCTACTAACATGTTTCTTTTTTCTTTTAACCTGAGGTCTACCCCTAGTGAACAAACTCTCAGCCTCGCCTTTCGCCTTAGGTTTTTAGTGAAGGTCCTTAGATAGAAGGGCAGACTTGACTTCTTCCAGAGTCAAGAAGTCATGACCATACATCATGGTCTCGACCAGAGTGCTATAACTATGGTTTAGAGATATCAGGATAATAATAGCCTGATCCTCATCATCTACCGTGACATCTATATTGGCTAAGTCTAGCATGATCTTATTGAACTCATCAAGATGAGATTTCAAGGAAGAGCCGGGTCTCATCCTAAAAGTGAACATGTGGTTCTTCTTATAGAGCCTACCAACTAGGGAGGGAGTCATGTAGAGCTTCTCTAACTTGAGCCAGATGCCGACAGTAGTGGACTCAAAGGCCACTTCCCTATGGACTTTATCACCTAAGGACAATAAGTGGGAACTATGGGATTTAACTACAGTGTCATTGGGGACCGGTTGGTGTTCAGTTATGGTTTGCCCAACTTCATTAACAGTTGTTATGGGTTTAGTAGGCCCAGATAGGGCATCAATAAGACCTTATTGGACTAATAATGCCCTCATTTTAATATACCATAAATTGAAGTCATTCTCTCCATCAAATTTTTTGATTTCATACCACATTGTGGACATATTAATATACAGTGAGTTGAAGCCAAGTAATTGGGGACAACAAGAGCGTACGCCCCCAAAAGACTGGACAATACTCACGAGGAATAAATTTGTACAATGTGTAATGAAAAACAAAAAAAAATTGGTGAAGACAATAATTTCAGTCTTAATAAAAACTAAAGACAACAATGTATTGGCAGAATTAAACAGATACAGTGCGGAAAACAAAAAACCCAATCTGTTAACACAACTAGTGGCAGGCTAGACTATAAACCAGAAAACAACAAACAGCAATTACAAAAATGTTGAAACAAAACCTAAATAGACAGATTCTTTAGGTTTTAAATAGTACAGGGGGCTGGCAGTATAGGTGTTGGTAGCAAACAAGCAATGAATAGAGACAGAAAGATTACAACAATATGCAATTTTGACAAGTAGGCAGTATATGTATTTTATACACAATAACCAGAAATCAGGTTTAATTACAACATGTAAACAATGGCAAGAAAACAGGTAGATTGTGAACATATAAATTGTTATACTAGTCAGCCGTATGTGGAAAGAAAAAAACATATGACTGTAATTACAACCTATTCTGGAAAATATTACTGATCAGTAAAGAAGACAACAGGAAATTGAAAACAAACAGCAAAGTAAAACTAAACGGCAACCAAAGAGCGGCTCTGATACCACTTGTTAAGTGGATGATCGAATAAATTGTGGGTGCAGAATCATCCAGAGAAAAACATAATGAGAAGTTCGGTGCTGAAGACCCAAGAACAAACGCAACTAAAAAGAACAGAAACTAAAATGCAGAAAATTAAAGAGGAACACGAGATTTACGTGCTTTGGTCCCCTTTGGGACCTACTGCACGACAAGAACACCCCACACACGCATGCTTTTATTAATTCGCAAAAAAAACAAGAACAGATTACAAAGGATTCGCCTCAACAGATGTGATAACAGGGATACAAGAATTTCAGTGTTTCAATAAACCGCAAGAAAGAATAGAAAAACTTACAACGTCGGGCGCAATCAAGCCCGGCCGTCCTGTTCACTTCAAGATGACACCGGATCTAGTTCGAGTGATCTCGTGGCTGGCCGTCGGAGTGATGTCTCCGAGCGAAGGGCCGAGACGGAGCTCCACCAGATGCGGTACACCAGCTGTGTGCCGTAGAGTCTGTTGCCGTCGATGTAACCCTAGACGGGTTTGAGTGCCAGGATCCGAGAACGTCGAAGAAGTTGTAATCCCCGGACAAGAACGAATCTGCTGGTGAAAAACTTGATCTCTCTCTGCGATGTGAGTTGAGGCAGGGGTGATTAAACCCCCTACGATCGACGGTTCCTCAGTAACAGAACGCCGCACTAGAGGGTGCCACAAAGCAAAGGAGAAGCGGAAAACCCACTGGGTAGTTCAAAGGGTTCGAAGAGCAAAACCCAAATGGACACCCAGATTAGATGGCCGACACAAAAATTAAATGGCCACGATTCAAGGGGAGGTGGATCACTTGGATTTCCAACGTGGCAGTGGCTCGAGCGGGAGAAACAAAACACAGAGGCATGCGGGATTTCAAAAAAAAAACAGGTGAGTCAGAATTAAAATGAATTTAAATAAAAACAAAACAATAATGAATTAATTCATTAATTCACAAAGGAAAAAGTAGAAGATGATTTACCGAGCATGGTCCATGTCGATGGCTCCTGTTGTAATCATGGGAGGCGCGATCGCCTCCCTGTTTTCCCTCAAGTACATCTACGTTAAACTCGATCCATCGCTTAATGGGAAGAAAAAGTAGGGTGTACCCCCGTTAAGCAAGTGAAATAATCTGGAGATTGTGTTCATATTTTTTTCATCCAATTGGGTAGCCTAGTTGGTGTTAAAGGTGATGTAAACATTCCTATTTTGAAATAATTTTGAGATTTTGAATCGGTTGGTTTTTCCCGCTCTTGAGCTTATTTGCAATGATGGGTTTTTCATTTCCTTGTGTTCATCATGCATTGTTTATTAATAATATTTTATCAATAGTACATACATGATTGGACTTAAAAAAAGGTCATTACTGTTTTAGAAACTTTTCAAAAGTAGAATATGGATTTGAAAAATGATCTTGTCATACTTGAAATGGTATTATATGATTTTATAAAAGGTAAACAAAAATATGATAAGATGATGTATTTGATTAAAATAAACACCAATAATAAGGGTTTGGATATTGATGTATTACTCTAAGTTTAAATAAAACTTACTTTGTTAAATGATCAAAATCATGAATTTAATGTGTAACTTATTTTAAATGAAAAAAGAAAGGTAATTATTCCAATTATTGTTCAATAAGATATAAAAAATCATTTGATAATACTATAATGTTCATTAATTATGATTTACTTTCTAATCAACACAATAATAAATTATTTTAATCTATTTGGGTGCCTATTTTTTCTACTACTAATCTAGTTGATCCCAATTTGGCATGAAAATAAATGCAGTCTGCTTGATTGTTTAATTTTAAAAAATCTTCCTTTGAAGTCTCAATGAACCAGGGTACTTAGACATTGACTACCCTAAGAACATGAAATGTGATATTAAAAAATAATTAACTTTTAACTCATGTGATGGTGGCTTTTTCATAATTAGAGACAACTCTAAAGCTCATATTTAAGGTATTAGTGAAGATGAATTTTCAAAAATAGTTATTATTTATAAATTATTATATGTACATGGTTTAAAACAAAATATTATAACTGTATCAAAATTATGAGATGATGGGTTAAATTTTATTTTTGAAATTGATAAGTCTGATGTTTTGAAAATATAAATTAGTTTTTTTTCTAAAAATATAAAATAAAATGCATATACTATTGAAATTTTTGATGTAGCCAAACAACAGGTAATTTTATTGAATGTTTTTAAAATAGTTGTCTTTTTGTGGAATAAGTGGATTGGACATGTGAGTTTTAGGGTCTTTGGATCTAATTTTTTTATCTGAAAACCCAAATTCATTCGAATCTATTTTTTTTAAAATTCCACATTATTAATATTTGGGAACTTTATAGAAACATCCATGCACCAAGACACACAAACCCAAAATAAAATTCAAAACATCAAAATAAAAATTCCATACTTCAAACACAAAATTAAAAAATCAAATAAAACTGTCATCAACATCTTGGACCATGAACCGATCAAACCACTGATTTTGAACTTCAAATAGAGACCATTATTACCTATTTCCAATTCAAAATTGAAATCGAAAACAACTTCCATTATCATTACATCAATCCATGTACCTCTATAAAAAACCATTGATGAACATCATGATCCATGATCCACCCATGTGCATCATCTCCACAACACTGGTGAGAACCCACCCGACCTCATCCCACTATCAATTAAAACGACCAACACATAACTCCTTCCATAATTCCAAACACCATAAAACTCATCATTGTAGACAACGTCGGTGGCAGCCAACATAACAAATCACCAAACTCCATAGAAAAAAAATAAACATAAAAAATGAGCTCTCGTATAAGCATTCAACAAACCATTTCTAATGACATTGAGGGGAAAATAGAAAAAAAATCCTTCAAATGAGTAAATGACTTCCCAAGGTACAACCAACATAGTAGGCCCCTAAAATACTGAATTTCATCAAACAACACCTCCAAAAACCATTGTGTTACCTCCGCTCTATATCTTATTGGGGGAGGAGTAGATGAACATGAGTTCATAACATAGTTTGGGTGGTCGATGGCTCAGGATGGTTTCTTCATTGATGAGTATTTAACATTGGTGAAGATAATGATGATGCATCTATAGAGGGGGCATATCTCTTCTCAAACTGATATGATGGAATGAAAAAATCATAATGATCCCCCTATTTAAAAAGTAAATTCTAAAGAAGAATCAAGAATCCAAACTAGAAAACCTATTTTACTTTACTCTTGAAATATTGTTATTGTTTCTCACTTAGATCCTATCAATGTTGAAAATGCATTTATTGAATCAAATTGGATTAATTCAATACAAGATGAATTAAATCAATTTGATTGTAATAATGTGTGTAATTTAGTATCTTTTCCAAATTTTAAACCTATTATAGGAAGTAAATTGATTTTTCTTAACAAATATGATGAATATAAAAACATAGTTAAAAATAATGAAATAAAAGTATGGTACAATTATTCCCATGAAAAGGGATTTGACATTGATTATTATTTTTCTCTTGTCTATAAGATGGAACTAATTACAATTCTATTATACGTTGATAGTTTTTAAAACATAAAATTATTTTAAATGGGTTTAAAAAGTGCCTTTTTAAAAGGAATAATTTTAAAAGAAGTATATGTAATATAACCCCGTATATTTGAAAATGATAATTTGATGGATCATGTTTTTAAACATAATAATGATTTATATGGTTATAAATAAACTCCATGAAATTTTTATGAATTAATATATAACTTTTTTATTACAAAAGAAGCTTATAAAAGGTATGGTTGATCCATTTTTTTATAAAACTTGTTTCAAATGGGTAATTGATTATATAGATTAATGTTCATGACATAATATTTGGCTCAAAAATGATTCTTTTTTGATGATTGCTTCTAAACATATGATAATGGAATTTTACATGATCTTAATGGGAGAAATAAAAATTATATTGGTCGAAAAATTAGTCAAATAAGAGATGGTATTTTCTTAAATCAATCCAAGTGTGACAAATAACATACAGAATGATTTGGACTTGATTATAATAAATGTATGAAGAAACCTATGAGTATAGATTCCAAATTGGACTTAGATGAATTTGGTAATCAGTTCATATTAAAATGTGTAGGGCTGTGATAGGTAACCTATTTTATCTCACTGCTTCTAGACATGAAATCATGTTATTAATTTTATAATGTGATAGGTTTTGGTAAAACTCCATATAAAGTCACCTAAAATATGTTAAAATAGTAATTTGATATATCGAGGGTACTATTTTTGTTGTGATATTCTAGTCTAATTAGAACTATTTTGATTTATTATCTTAATCTATTTCTGACCTTGGAGGATATAGACTTGACTAGAAAATAACTATATGTATGTGATTGTTGGTCAGAGTGGATACTAAAGAGGGGAGGGTGAATTGAGTTCCAATAAAAATTTCCGTTAAAAATATTTCTCTTAAAATCCCCTAATTTTTAAAAAAGTTAAACTGTAGTGAATCTATACATAGTGTAAAGGTTCAATTAGTTTCTCAAAGATTGATTAGGTCTCAGTTCACATAATTTGAAGATTAAATTAACTTTTGAAACTAACTTACTGATTTACAATAAGTATAAACACTTGCTAATTTAACTATAAAAGTAGCTTTAAAATAGTTTTTCATTTCAAAGTAATAGCAGCAGAATATGTAAAATATATATGTAATACTTATAGACTTAAAATAAAAGCATTGAAAAGTTTACCAAGAGGTTCAGTCTCAAGAAGAGACTTAGTCCTCTCAACAATTTATATAAATTGATCCAAACCCTGGATCGGGGGTAAACAACAGTACACTACTGTCCAGGTAAAAAGACCTCTACCACAGTTCTTCGTGGGAAAAACAAACAATAGCTCACAGGTTGTTCAGGTCTTACTCGACCTCTACCACCCTCCATAGTGGGAAACAAAAGAGTTATGGAGTTTGAGTGAGGATTTAAGAATCCTCCAGTTTAGCATAAGAGTCAGCATGTGTAACACATACACACTGCTCACAAATGTCGAGTATTTAAACACAATAGAGCTAAATATAGTAGGAATGAATTTAGAATGCTCTGTTGTGTTGGAAGATCAGCTCTAGACTTGTTGGAATGAATGGTATGAAGATTTGGTCCTTCTATGCAAGTTGTCTCCAAAACAGAGTGTCTCAACTTCTAGGTTATGACTTCCAGATGTAGAGATGACCAACTTCTAGGATTCAGAAACTCTTTGTAGCACACTACTATAGTTTGTAGAAGGTTCTTACAATAGTTCTTCATGAAGCTCTCTGCTCTTCTGAATGAGTGCTTGAGAGTTCCCTTCTTCTTTCCAGTATGTTCGAGTTCTACTTCTGTTTTGTGTCTCTCTTTTGTGTCTTTTATATAGTCTCTTGTTTTTGTGTTTTGTTGTTCAGTAGGGACCGACAAGAGAAATGTTTCAACCACGTGTGGTCTTCCTCGTACATCGTACTGTCTCCTGATATCCCTGCAAATAACATTAAATAATGTCAGGTGCATTAATTTGTCCAGAAATGACCGTTATAATAGTATTAATAAAATAGGTAAAAGAACGAATAAAATATCATTAGACTGGTAGCAGATGCATGTCACACGGTAGACTTTAATCTCTACAACTATGGACTTCATCGGTAGACTATTCAGCTGTAAGCTCCAACAGTAGGTTCTTCAACTGTAGGCTTGTAACGGTGGACTTTGTGTTAGGGGATGTCTTGTAATGGTAGCTTTTACTCTGTATAACAGTTGATCCTCATCAGTATTATTTGAGCAACAATCGACTATCTCGACAGTAGCAGTTGTCCAGTGGTAGCCTTCTACTAAACTTGTCCAACTATAGGTTTGAACAGAGAGGTTATCAACAGAAAATATGAGAAAGGGCCTGATAGTGGACTTCTAGCAGAATCCTTGTTACAGTAGTGAGCTTATGACAGTAGCTCTTTGTCTTTGAGCTTTGATAAGTAGATCATCAGTAGGTTTGTGACAGTAACAATGTACCGGTAGCTTCCAACAGTGACTGTAAATCTTCAACAGTGATATTCTAGCATCAGTGACTTAAGGTGATAGTAAGCTTATAATGGTGACTTTGAACAGAAGGCTCTTACCAGTAGCCTTTAACAGTGAACTTATATTTAGATAAATATGTACTGTAATTTGATGTAACAAAGTCATGAGTCTTAAGAATATACATTGTTGAGAATAAGATAATTGTATATGTAGATTAAAAAGATTAAAGACTGAATTAATATATTATGATCAATATTTAAACATGATTTGTGATTATTAAAATAGGTGAGTCCAAAAATATCCCCATTATTGATAATCAAAAATTATGTCAGTGTGTATTAAAGAGAGATGTCATATATAATACAGTTAGTAATACTAAGAAATTGTTTTTTTCAAGTATCAGAGATTAATAAGCACAGTATTTTGAGAAGTAGCATAGTATTTTCATATTAGTTTCTCAATTAGCACAGTATTTCTCCCCTTTTGTGATTAGAAAAAAGAAATATAAATGAGAGAAAAACTGAGAAAGCTTATATTACTAACACAATACATTACATGACCAAAAATAATATAGAGTCCCTATCAAAAGACATAAACAGAGTCAATCCACAACATTCGTGGGTAAGGGGCATTTCCCTTTGGAAGAAGAAGATGAAGAAGGAGCTGGTGGATCAGCAGGTTTAGGAATGGCTGTAGGAATTACTAGATGGGTAGCAACAGAAGCTCCTGTGGGTATTTAGTGGGTAGATTACTGAGGGATCAGTGGAGTAAGGCTTTTGATAGCTTCAATAGGAGACCTGATGGAAGAAGAACCACTGGGTTGAGATGTGGGTAAGGCAGGAGGGATAATGACAGGGGTGTAGTCCACATGGAGAAAGGGTAGAAGAAGGTTTCCGAAATACATAATAATGCTTCCTCCTCTTTCTATAGCAGATAAGAAATCATCTTTATTCTCTAAAACTTATCCAAAGAAGGGGCCAATTCTCTCAGCTTGCTGACCTGCTCCCGGAATGCCTGAGTCACTGGAGGCAACTTTATATTCTCTATCATGAGCTTAAAGTGGTTGGTCATTTGATGCTTAATATAGACCTTCTCAAAGTAAGCATCCACCTTATTCTTAATGGCCTCTTAAGAAGCAGTAGCTGCCCGTAGGTGGTCACGAGCAAAAATAATGACTTCCCTAGTGGTATCAAGTATCTGAGTATCAGAGGTGCCACTGGTACTGGCCTTAGAAAAATCTTCCTGGATCACAGTTCTGATCTGGTCAATGTTCACATTGGAGCTGGATGAGGGAAGGGGTTTTACCGAGAAAGCTACTGTCTCTTTAAAAGACTATGTCAAATTACTAACCACATTCTGAACAAGTTCATCTTGACTGTTCAAATGTTCTTTGACTGATGTCTTAAAAGCCTCAAATACTTCCACAAACAGCTTGACTACTTCTTTTATATATCTAATATCAGCATTCACTTGGGTTTGAGATCTTTTCATGGCAGTCAATGAAGCAATCGATTGTCTTAGAGCAACCACAGCTCCTTCCAACTCTCAATTTGGGTATGGAATACTTTAACTTCATCCATCATTTCCTTCACTATACTAGACACAACACATCCTAGAGATAGATCCAGGGATTTCTCCACACTCTTCATTTCATCAACCAGGATTTTCTTCAAATCTGCCACTGATTATCTCAGTGCTTCTTTCATTTCAGCCTTTAAGGACTCAAGGTCCTCCTTCGTTTCCAAATTTTCAGCCACAACAGGTAGGATAAATGAATCCCTATGGGGATGGTCTTCCTCATCAGAATCTACATAATTGAGTCCAAGTACCATATATCCTAGATCTATGACCAACCTTCGATGTCATACAACACAAAAACTGAACCAAGATGCTCCCCCTCACTTAGAGCATTCTCCTGAGGAATCTCCTCTAATTGTTCTGCTCGAGGTAACTCCACAACCTCCTCTGCAACTTCAGTAGATGAAACAACCATTTGATGTGATAGTTCAATAGTAGGGTTAGTCCTATCCTTTTTTGAGTCATTAACGACTCCCTCATCAATGGCAGTAGATGCCACTCCTGCTTCCTGACCAGGCACTATTTTGTCTGTATTACCAATCAGAGGGCTCAAACTGAGCTCTTCTTCTTCATTTTCCTCGTCATCTTCTTCAGAAACATCCTCCTTTTCTTCATGAACAAAATGATATGACTCAGTTGCCTCATCCTCTTCAGAGGTTTCCTTGACAACATTCTGATATGCTTCTTCTTCTTCTTCTTCAGTGGTCTCAGTATCAGTGTCCTTTAGAACAGTCTCTCTCCTTGGTAGTTCTTTTGGAGGGGTAGCTGCTCCAAAATCTACAGTCCTTACAGGACTATGAGGTAAATCAGGATCACTCCCATCATCAATAGGGGTGTTCTCTCATTGAGGGTCCATAGCTCCTTCAACCTCCTCCTCATCAGAATAAACTGGTTCTGGATCATCAGGCTTTAGGCCTAGATCTCTTTTATCTTTTGGCTTAGTTGGATGCGTATTAGGGTCAAACTTTTCATACACCTTTCCTTCATCATTCACCCATGTCCTCTTCCAGGGATTCCAGCTAATTTTCATGAACTTTCAAATTACCTTGGAGATATAGACACTGTTTTTTGCTACTATCATTTCTTCTTGATTTCCAGCCACACCCTTTACCTTTAGCATAATTGAAATAATCTTGGCATGGAATAAGGCATTGGACTTCGAGATTGCCTTGGTCATAACCTCTAATTGTACCATCAGTAACCTACATAGGCTAATCTTCATTCCATGCTTCAGTATGTACATCAGGAATATGTCCTGGTACATTAGTCCAGCAAAGTATCCCCTCCTCGGACTAAGTACATGTGGAATGAATTTGAATAAGAGCCTATCTTCTCCATTCATCTCAGCTGCAATGATCCTTCTTGATTTTCCATCTCCAGTCAGTTCTTCCAGAGCTTTTTCATACTCAAAGACAACACTGTCTGGAGGAGCCACTCCAGAGTAGTAATCAAATATTCCTTCATGAGGAACTCTCAAACAGGCAGCCCACTCAGTAGACGAGAAACTAACTTCATTTCCATTGACTCTGTACATTAGCTTATGCACATCCTCTTCCTCTTCGAACGTCAGATATTCATATAATTCTTTCACAAGCTTCGGGTAGTAAGGTCCATTGTTGTTGGAAAAGCATTCGGTCCATCCTTGGGCATCTAGTACTTTCGGTACTAATGACTTACTCGACAACAACCATTCTTGACATAGCTCCTTCTCAGCAAATATTTGTCTCTTGGTCAGATGCGGGTTTACAGATCCCGACGGGGTGTTACTGTTGCCACTGGATTCGGTCCGAGTTCTCTTAGTCCTTGGCGCATCCTCATTGACAGTCAGGGGTCGCTTGGTTATGACCATAGAGATGGAGAGAGGTTCGAGGGCTTAGGTGAGGGGTTCGGGTTTAGAAATTTCGAGGGCAAGGTTCAAGATTGGGAGAGGAAGGTGGATTGAAATATGTTCGTTGCCTTTGATTTTATCATTTAGGGATTAAAACAAAATAAAATAGAA
Source organism: Viscum album (assembly GCA_963277665.1). Lineage (NCBI taxonomy): Eukaryota > Viridiplantae > Streptophyta > Magnoliopsida > Santalales > Viscaceae > Viscum > Viscum album. The sequence goes on from OY728135.1 coordinate 1,155,906,409, forward strand.
AAAATAAAAAGAAATAAAAACGGTTTGAATTCCCACAAAAATAAAAACAAACAGCGAGGTATCCAACAGTGAGATGTATCAGTGAGGTACACCGGTGAGGTGCCACAGTGAGGTATAACAGTAAGGTCCAACTGTGAGGTCCAACTGTGAGGGTCAACTGTGAGGGTCAAATAGTGAGATCCGACTGTGAGGTCTAGCTGTGAGATTCAACTATGAGGTCTACCAGTGATGTTCGACTATGAGGTCTAATAGTGAGGTTTGACTGTGAGGTCTAAATGTGAGGTTCGACAGTGAGGTCTCCTATGCTGAAATTAATCATACCTAACTCATGTTTGATGTAATTTAACCTCTCAGAATTCAAAGGCTTTGTGAATATATCAGCCAATTTTTTTTCAGTGCCAATGAATTCAAGAGTGATATCACTGTTTTGATAATGATCCCTCAAAAAGTGATGTCTCACATAAATATGCTTTTTCCTAGCATGAGATACTAGATTTTTGGAAATGTTAGTAGCACTTGTATTGTCACACTTAATTGAGACATGTTTGAATTGAAATCCATAGTCTAGTAAAGTATGTTTCATCCACAGAATTTGAGCACAATAACTACCAGCAGCTATGTACTCAGCTTCCGCAGTAGATAATGCAACAGAATTCTGCTTCTTACTACACCAAGATACTAGTGACATGCCTAAATTGTGACATGTCCCAGAGGTTCTTTTTCTATCTAACTTGAAATCGTAAAAATCAGCATCAGAATAACTCAACAAATCAAATGATTATCCTTTTGGATAGAATAATCCTAAGTTGGGAGTATGTTTGAGATATTTAAAAATTCTTTTAACAGCATTTAAATGAGACTCTTTTGGATTGTCTTGAAAGCGAGCACACATGCATACACTAAACATGATGTCAGGTCTACTAGTTGTAAGATAGAGTAGACTTCCTATCATACCTCTGTAGTTGGTTTGATCCACTGGTTCTCCAGCTTCATCTGTATCCAACTTACAGGTGGTACTCATAGGTGTGTCACTACCTTTACTACTATCCAAAGAAAAACATTTTAAAATATCCTTAATATATTTTCTTTGATTCAAAACAATTCCATTTTTATTTTGAAAGATCTGAAATCCAAGGAAAAATCTGAGTTCTCCCATTAAACTCATTTCAAACTCATTTTTCATTATTTTTGAAAAATCAACACATAATGAATTTTTAGAAGATCCAAAAATAATATCATCCACATAAATTTTCACTATCAAAACATCTTTATAAATCCATTTAATGAAAATAGTAGGATCTGCTATCACTTTGGTAAAACCTTTTGAAATAAGAAAAGAGTTGAGCCTATCATATAATGCTCTTGGAGCTTGTTTTAAGCCGTAAAAAGCTTTAGATAGTTTGAAAACATGATTGGAAAAATGGGGATTCATAAAACCAGGAGGTTGTTCAACAAACACATCCTCAACTATGTACCCATTTAGAAAAGCACTTTTAACATCCATTTGATAAAGTTTTAAATTTAGATGAGCTACATATGCAAGTAGTATCCTAATGGCTTCTAGTCTAGCTACAGGTGAAAAAGTCTCCTCATAGTCTATTCATTCTTCTTAGCTATATCCTTGTACAACTAGCCTAGATTTAGTTCTAACTATATTCCAGACTCATCTACTTTGTTTCTAAACACCCATTTAGTGCCTATGGTTAAGGTGTCCTTAGGTCTTTCCACTAATTCACAAACATTGTTTCTTTCGAAATGATTTAGTTCTTCTTGCATAGCCATTACCCAAAATTCATCATTGATTGCATCATTAATATTTTTGGGTTCAAGCTGTGAAAGAAAAGATTGATGTTCAACCTGGTTTCTTAGAGAAGCTCCAATTTGTGTTCCTCTATTCAAATCGCCTACAACAACATCTAGAGGATGATTCTTGAGAGTCCTAATACCTCTAGGAAGGGTTGAACTAGATTCCTCATTGTTGTTTGTTGGTTCAAACTCAGCAGGTGTAGATTCTGGAAAATTTCTAGAACTAGATACTTTTATAGGGGATTCACTATTTTTATCATTAAGGTTCAAATTTGATAAATCTTCCTCAAGATTTTCAAGAGAAGATTTAGGCTCATGTGGATCAGTCTCATCGAATTTGATATGAACTAATTCTTCCACACATTTGGTTTTCTTATTGAACACTCTATAGGCTTTACTTGAAATAGAATAACCTAGGAAAATTCCTTCATCACTTTTGGGAGAAAATTTGTCAAGAATGTCTTTAGTATTAAGAATAAAAACTTTTCAACCAAAAACTCTAAAGTAATTAACCTTAGGCTTCCTATTATTCCAATGTTCATAAGGGTTCCTTTTTAGAATAGGTCTAATTAGGACTCTATTAATAATGTAACAAGCTGTATTTACTACTTCTGCCTAAAAATAAATAGGTAAGTCATACTCATTAAGCATAGTCCTTGAAATTTCTTTAAGGGTCCTATTTCTTCTTTCTAAAACTCCATTTTGTTGGGGTGTACTAGGGGCAGAAAATTTGTGACTATAGCCATTATGCGAGTAGTATGATTCAAACTCATGATTCTCAAACTCATGACCATGATCACTTAGGGTTTTAATCTTAAGCCCACTAAGGTTTTCTACAGACATGGAATATTTGTCAAAGTAGGAACAAGATTCACTTTTGTGAGCTAGAAAGTATACCCAAGTATACCTAGAAAAGTCATCTACAAGAATATAAACATATTACTTCCCATAATCTTGAAAGTCTTGATGGTCCAAACAAATCCTTGTGAACCAACTCAAGTGGTTGAGAAGTTTAAACTTATTTCTTTGGTTTGAAAGAAACTTTGTGTTGTTTTCCCTTTTGACAGGGATTACACACTTTATCATTTGGGAATTCCAATTTTGGTAGGTCTCTAACTAAACATTTCTTAGATAGCTTCCTAAGTGATTCCACATTACAGTGTCCTCATATTCTATGCCACAACCAAGATTCTTTATGAAAATCATTTAAACAAGAAACATTTTGTTTGGATAAGGAGTTTAAATCAACAACATATACATTCTCATTTCTACATGCAGTGAAAACTAAGTCATTATTTGAATTAAAAACATTGCATGAATCATTTTCAAATTTAACATTAAGTCCATCATCACATAACTGAGATATGCTTAGTAAATTATACTTTAATCCATCAACAAAGAGTACTTTAGAAATTAATATTGTATCAGGGTTACCATTCTGGCCTAAGACAATGATTTTTCCTCTTACATTGGCACCAAAGGTGACATGCCCACCATAAACTTTAATTAGACTCTTAAAGCACGAATAGTCTTCTGTCATATGTCTTGAACATCCACTGTCCAAACACCATACAGTGTTACAAGAACTCTTTAAAAAACTTCCCTGCAAAACAGATTAAAGATGGGATAATTTTGGTACCCAGAACTTCTTGGGTCCAGAAAGGTTAGCCAATAGAACTTTGGGAACACATATTTGCTTTATAGAATTTCTGAAATCGACAAACATATTTTGAGACATAAATACTTTGTTCGGTCTTTTAGAATATTGTTTCTCAAAAGATTGTCTAGAATCAGTAGTGAACTGTCCAGGTTTTGGAACAAATTTTGTTTTGATAATGTGTCTCTTTCCAGGATGATATCCTAGACCAATTGTATATTTTGGAGCAATATGTATTCCTAGAAAATGTGTCAATCTATCCCTACCAGTAGTGAACTTCTCAATATCATTTCTTAATTTTTCATTAAATAATTTGAGCTGAGTATTCTCTTTCAACAATTGAGATTTATTTTCTTTTTCTACACTTAGATTTGTTTTAATATCACTAGTCAAGGCATGTTGTTTCTTAGAATATTTGTATTTATCTTTTAGTTCATTGCAGGTATCTTCCAGTACATTGAAATATTCAAATAGTTCATCCTTAGACATATTTTCATCTTTATCTGAGTCACTGTTATTTTCAGAATAATAATCATTTAGAATATGGGAAACAAGTACCTCAGATATGTTAGTCATGAAGCACATGTTGGCATGATTATTTTCAGAATCAACAGCTTCTGATTCACTTGTGCTGTCTTCTAGGGAACTCCAGGTTGCTTTCATGGATTTCTTCTACTTCTTGTCCTTATAATCTTATTTCTTTTTGAATTTTAACATCGGACAGTCAGCCTTGATGTGTCCTTTCCTCTTGCATTCATAGAAGACTATATCATCTTCCATATCAGATTTCTTCCAATCCTTCTTCCACTTACCTTGTTGATCATATTTACCCTTGTAGTTTGGCTTTCTGAAAAACTTATTCTTCCTATAGAACTTATTAAATATCCTAGCTATTTGATCCATTTCTTCATCACTATCTGAATCTGAATCTTCACTAGTTGAACTTTTAGTAGGTACATGTATTTTCTTCTGGTCTTTGATCTTTAAAGCAGTAGCTTGCTGATATCACATGACTCTCGGATAGACACAGAAGTGTCTCTCCATTTGTCAGGAAAACAGCTCAATATTCTCATAATCTGATCCTTTTCTGGAATAGCTTTTCACAGTGAACTCATGGTGTTGAAAATCTCATTAAACCTAAGATACATATCAGAAATGGGTTCATCAGGTCTCATCTTAAAATTATCATATTTAATAGTATAAGTATTTAATCTCATTTCCTTCACATTGGTTGTTCCTTCATGAGAAACAACCATGGTGTCCCAGATTTCATGAGCTGTTTTACATGCAGAAATTCGGTTAAATTTCTCATCTCCTAAAGAGCAGTAAAGGGAATTCATAGCTTTACAGTTATTATTATAGTCAGACTTTGTAGCATCATCCCAGGTAGATCTAGAATTTTTGGGAATTTCATATTCTGATTCTATAGCTGACCAAATATCAAAACCAATACTTTCCAAATGAATTTTCGTTTTAATTTTACATTGAGAATAATTCACACCATTAAAGAAAGGTGGCCTATTAGTAGCAGCACCATCTAGTCTATTGTCCATAACTAGATTTTAGAAAATATATTAAAGAGGGAAAATTTAGAACTAACAGAAATTTAAGATCTTTAAGTAAAACTAAAATCACCATTTGAAAATAGAGGGTTTGATAACCATTTATAAATAATAATGAGTCCTCTAATACCAATTATTGGTCGGAGTGGATACTCAAGAGGGGGGGGGGGGTGAATTGAGTTCCAATAAAAATTTCCTTTAAAAATATTTCTCTTAAAATCCCCCAATTTAAAAACAAAGTTAAACTGTAGTGAATCTATACAGAGTGTAAAGGTTCAATTAGTTTCTCAAAGAATGATTAGGTCTCAGTTCACTTAATTTTAAGATTAAATTAAATTTTGAAAATAACTTACTGATTTACAATAAGTATAAAAACTTGCTAATTTAACTATCAAATTAGCTTTAAAATAGTTCTGTATTTCAAAGTAATAGCAGCGGAATATGAAAAATATATATGTAATACTTATAGACATAAAATAAAAGCACAGAAAAGTTAACCAAGAGGTTCAGTCTCATGCCGAGACTTAGACCTCTCAAAAATTTATATAAATTGATCCACACCCTGGATCAGGGGTAAACAATAGTACACTGCTGTCCAGGTACAAAGACCTCTACCACAGTTCTTCGTGGGAAAAACAAACAACAGCTCACAGGCTGTTCAGGTCTTACTCAACCTCTACCACCATCCACAGTGGGAAACAAAAGAGTTATGGAGTTTGAGTGAGTATTTAAGAATCCTCCAGTTTAGAACAGGATTCAGCGTGTGTACCACATACACACTGCTCAAAAATGTAGATTATTTAAACACAGTAGAGCTAAAGATAGTAGGAATGAATTTCGAATGCTCTGTTGTGTTGGAAGATTAGCTCTAGACTTGTTGGAATGAATGATATGAAGATTTGGTCATTCTATGAAAGTTATCTCCGAAACATAGTTTCGCAACTTCCATGTTATGACTTCCAGATGTAGAGATGACCAGCTTCTAGGATTCAAAAACTCTTTGTAGCACACTGCTACAATTTGTAGAAGGTTCTTTCAATAGATCATTGTGAAGCTCTATGCTCTTCTAAATGAGTACTTGAGAGTTCCCTTCTTCTTTCCAGTATGTTCGAGTTCTACTTTTGTTTTGTGTCTATCTTCTGTGTATTTTATATAGTCTCTTGTTTTTGTGTTTTGTTGTTCAGTAGGGGCCGACAAGAGAAATGTTTCAACCACGTGTGGCCTTCCTCGTACATCGTACTATCTCCTGATATCCCTACAAATAACATTAAATAATATTAGGTGCATTAATTTGTCCAGACATGACTATTATAATAGTATTAATAAAATAGGTAAAATAAAGAATAGAATATCATTAGACTGGTAGCATATGCATGTCACATGATAGACTTTAATCTCTACAATTGTGGACTTCATCGGTAGACTATTCAGCTATAAGCTCCAATGGTAGGTTCTTCAACTGTAGGCTTGTAACAAAGGACTTTGTGTTAGTGGATTTCTTGTAATGGTAGCTTTTACTCTGCATAACAGTAGCTCCTCATCAGTAGTCTTTGAGAAACAGTCGACTATCTCGACAGTAGGAGTTGTCCAGCGGTTTCCTTCTAATAAACTTGTCCAACTGTAGGTTTGAACAGAGAGGTTCTCAACAGAAAACAGGAGAATGTTCCTGACAGTGGACTTCTAGCAGAAGCCTTGTTACAGTAGTGATATTATGACAGTAGCTCTTTGTCTATGAGCTTTGATAAGTAGATCATCAATAGGTTTGTGACTGTAACCGTGTACCGGTAGCTTCCAACAGTAACTGTAAATCTTCAACAGTGATCTTCTTGAATCAGTGAATTAAGGTGATAATAAGCTAATAACGGTGACTTTGAATAGAAGGCTCTTACCAGTAGTCTTTAATAGTGAACTTATATTTAGATAAATATGGACTGTAAGTTGATGCAAAAAATTCATGAGTCTTAAGTATATACATTGTTGAGAATAAGATAATTGTATATGTACATTAAAAATATTAAAGACTGAATTAATATATTATGATCAATATTTAAACATGATTTGTTATTATTAAAACAGGTGAGTCCAACAGTGATAATTTTTAGGAAGAAGGTTAATTTTATAGATCTTTAAGAGACAAATTTTTGTAGCACTATCAACAGCTAAGACTTAATATATCTTTGTTGCTAGTTTTCATTCACAGATTATTTGGATAATAAAAAAATTATATGATTTCAATACAAATTTTGATAAAATCCTTATATACATTGATAACTGAAGTGATATTTCAATTTCCAAAAACCCTCTTCAATAATATATAACTAAACACATAGATGTAAGCTTTCATTTTCTATGCGATCATGTAAAAAATGGTTATATTTTCTTGGAATTTGTTCCTATTAAGAAACATTTGGCTAAAATATTCCCAAAACCATTAGATTATATTAAATTTGAGAAGATAAAATTTGAAATTGGTATTTTAGAAAATTACACTATTTTTTAGTATAATCATTGTTCTTAAATTTATTTTTATAGGTATTATGTACATGAATATTATTTTCTACCCTGATCAAATGGTAATTATTTTATACTATTTAAAATTGCATTGTTACACAATATCACTATCTTAATTCTACTTAAATTGAATATTTTTTTATCTCTTTAATCTATATGTTTTAATGTAGTTGATTTTTATTAGAAGAGAACATATTTAAAATATTAATGTACATTTTGATAAGTTTTTCAAAGGGAGGGTTTATAGAAAATTTAATAATTGTTTTTTTTAATTTACAAAACAGAGAGTTTGTTAGTATTTGAAATTGATTTAATTAATTGTCATTATTTTTTTTGAAAAATTAATATCCATTATCTTCTTATTAAATTCTCAATTTCATTAAATTATGAACTATGTCAATTTATTAATTAATTGTTTTTACATTTATTTAATAAATTTAATTGTTTTACTAATGTTTTTATATTTTTACTTATGTTTACTTAAAAAAAATTGACAACCTTAGTGGGGAACCTTGTCTAAATACAACCATGAATGGGAACCATTGGGTCAACCCTATGGTAAGGCCCACCTGAGGCACCCCACAAGGAGTCTGGAGCACCATGTAAATAGTTCACACCAATCACATGTGGGTTTGTTTATAAGGCATTTAGATCACGGTCGTTGGAGAATATGTGAGAATAGGTCTCTTTCTGGGCCCTTAGGCCTATGTATGTGTAGGTGTAAAATGGTTCTTATCCCCAGTATCTAGCTCGAACCGAGGATCAGTGTGCCTTGGTAGATATAATTCACAGCCTCTTCTTTTCCAATTAGATGTGGGATGTTGATATGAGTTCAATGTTCACCCGAGATAAAAATATCAGGTACAATCATGACCGTAGTATTTTATCACCATGACATGTTTGATATATCTTTGTATCCTATACAATATAATTTGAACTCCCCCAATGATTTGTAATCACACACACCATGGTTCAAATCTCATCATCTTCTTCAAAATTTCATCATTTAACTAGTTCACTAAAGAACATAAAAAATATCAAATGATTATAATCAAAACTCTATTAAGATAGTGGGTTTGTTTAAATTGTACTGGGTATCATCTTGTCACATCATCCTTCATGTTTTAAACAATTAGATAATATTCATCTTATTTGGACATCCATATTTACTTCTGGTTTATTCTTTTTTAAATGGTAGTTCAACATTATTTTCTCTATTGGGTGCTTAAAAATTCACAATTGGACACCAAATTCATGAGCCACAATCAAAAAATGGCGAGACATGAGATGTTGTTGGACAACAATGAGTCATGAGTTACCATTAGAACGCAATAGTGAGTCATGATCCACTGCTTGATTACAATGGTGAGTCATTTTACTCACAATTGGAAATAAATGGTGGTTTATATTTTCACACTATCGTTACCATCTTAAATAAAATGTTACTTAGTAGAATGTTTTTTATTATCCAATAGGAGTTCCTTCATTAATCAGGTGAAATAATTTTTTAATTATTTTATCTTCTTCGGTAGTTTTTTCTGTTCAATATCATATTATTCTATCTTTCTATATAAAGGTTATTTATTATTTAACTTTCAGTATATTTTTTATCCTATATTTATAATCCTATTCTTTAGTAATATATTTTTCAGTTTTTATTCTTTATGTTAGAAGAATTGTTTTCAAGATCCAGTAATAGCTCTTTATTCTTGGATCAATTTCTATATAAACTTCATACAGATTGAAGTTGTTTTTAATTTTTTTCTTATTTTTATTTGAAAATAATTCATCTATAATTCATTTGTTTATTATCTATTGTTTGGAAGTTTTCTCACAAATCCACCATTGGACATGTCCAATAGTAGGTTATGAGTCACCATTGGAAACTTACAATGGTGAGTAAAGAGTCACTTTTGGATTTCCAATAGTTGAAATTCAATTTATTTCTTCTTGATAATCCTTTTATTGATATGTTTAATAGAATTGATTTTAATTTGGTTAGTTATATTTATTTAATTATTGTATGGGAAATAATAGTTTATACTCTCTTATGACACCAATGGACATTCTCAGTAATGAGTCGTGAGTCACCGCTCTATATTTTTAGTAGTGATTCTTGATTCACCACTCTTAGTTCCATAGGTAGACCAATCCACCGTTTGTTAAAAAAATTACATTTTAATTTCTTTTTTTTTTAATTTTTATTATTAAAATAATATATTTTTTGAAAATGTTTTGTTATTTCATTTTAAAATACCATTTTATAGTTTGTAAAAGTAATTATAACATTATTTTTATGAATATTTATTAATGTAGATTGAATTTCACACCTTCTTTTGTTTTAATACAGTTTTTATTGTGTGTTTGATCTAAAAGATTATAATTTATTTAAAAAATTTAAAATGTTAATTTTATAAAATTGATATACATAAAATATAATTTTTTTATATTAATATTTAATGATTAAATATAAAGCCTGATTTTATTCAATCTTTTTTTCAGTGAGCCTTTACTAAAAAAATTTAACAGAAATATTATTTCATTGTTATTCACAAACAAGGGTCAGGAAGATATTATACATAGATATACTCATAGATAATTAATTTTTTAATTATATAGGAGATTTATTCAAGGAATAAAAACATATACATGTTTAAGTCGTTAATTCATAAGAGTTTTGATACATATTCAACATTATTTATTCTCTAAATAGTTCATAATATTCTTCCACTTATGCACATTAGCTTGATCACTAAAGGAAATTAACATCATCATTTGTTCCTTCCAAGTCATAAAATGTCATCTAGATTCAACATCTTCAACATTTCTATTAATATATTATTTTACCTTTATTTTTTTTATTTGTGTTCTATGTTTCTTTATATTTTTAATTTCATTATGTCCAGTTTTGGATTTTACAATCAAATTCAAGTCTTGACTTTCTCTGGTTATTCCACATCCTTAAAGGAAGTCAGGATTGTGACTCCTAACTAGAAACCATGTAATCATACTTTGTTGGTCTATTGTATTATGTCAAGGTTGTTCTTCTGGGTTGTTTTAATGGATGGTTCTATTACAGGGTAATCATGCCATTAAAGGTGATCGACTTATAGAGTGCCAATATCTACAGGGAGTAGATGATTTTGAGGAGTGTAAAATGATATTTGTGATGCAAACCACTGTAAATTTTGTGTCCATTATTTTTTTTTCTATTATAACTCAACTCAAGAATACTTCATTAACTACAGATTAATTTCTTATAAACTCTGATTTTCTTTGTGGAATTATAAAATTACTATTAACCCCCTCTAGTATTAGTTTCCATATATAATGACACAACACTCCACTTATGATCATGTTGAGAAAAATGATCTTTTATTTCTATTGTCTTTATAATATATAGAATTTATCACACTTGGATTTCTAAATAATGTGTATTAAGATAAATCATGGGATCTCGTGTGGGATTAATTATTTTTAAATTTTATAAGAAGTGAGGTGTTAGAGATATCTAAAAATATGGGTGAAAGGTTATTAGAAAGATTATTCTCCCTTTATTGGATGAAAACTACTAACATTTCTTCTTCTAGATATGATTTATAATCTAATTCTATTACGGTTATATTCTATGAATTTATCTTATATATCCCTTCTTATTCATGTTGTGATATTCCTCCTTGAGGTAACATGATCTATTCTAGCTTCATTATCAAGTACTATATACTCATTGAAAACTCACAGTCTAAGTTTTAAAGTTCTCCCAATTTATTGGAATTTTATTTCTTAAAATTTTGATTCCATTGTAACAGAGGAGAAAACTTTCTTAGGAATTGTGATCTGATTTCTCACTTTCTCGTGGTAATTATTACCACTCCATTCCAATCATAACCAAATACATTAGTTAGACTTATATTCATTGAAACATTATATAATTTGAGTTTTTTTATTGAGTTATAAACAAAATATGACTGGGGATAGATGTAGGGATAATGAATACCTTGGTTGACTATCTTCAATATATTGATACTGTGGATGAGTTGAGACTTGGTGTGCCTTGAAGATTTCCAAAAGTGAAATAAGAATAAAAAAAATGTCTAGGGTATTTATTCATGATTGGTACTGAGTGAATCATCAAAAAAACATAAGAAAAAATTATGGACAATGAATGACACATGTTCTCCTAATACAAGAAGGAACCTTTTAATGATAAAACAACTAGAGTGTTTTCCATTACCTTATTTTTATTTTGAATCATGCACCCACCAATGAAATTAAAACCTCTATCCATTTGTTGATAATATTAACTAAAAACACTGAATGATATTTATAAGATATGAAGATAGTGAATAACTGAACTGTGAGTCCTTGATAACGATGTTAGTTTGTCCCACAGGACTGGAACCTAGGATAACTAAATTTGTAATCAAGTACCATGATAACCTTTCACATAAATAGATCTATTTCTTAATATTTATGACTAAAACTGATATTTATTCATCACTTTGTAATTAACATATTGTTTTAAAACTAAAATTTAGTTTTTTTAAAACAAGTGATTCTTTATAAGAATGTATTATATAAATTATTCTCATAGAAAAAATGTTGAATAGTAGTGACTGAATTCATCATATACACACTCTTGGATGGGGTCAAAAATTTCAAAAAATAATTAACACCAGATGGATTTTTGAATTAGTATAGTCAATTCACATAACAGTATCAAATACTAAATTATAATGATTATAAATTTATTAGAGAAAAAAGATCTGAATTGACATTATTGATTATTGTAACAAACAATGTGGAGAAAAAGCATAAAGATATTAAAGAAGAGGATAAATTAAAAATGTTTAAAATTGATCCCATCTACTCGATGGCCTTTTACATTGAATTAAAATTGAAATTTGACACAAATGGGGTATTTATTATTTTCTTTTATTGAATGTCTCTAAATTTTATTAAATATAATTTAAATTTTTATTCCCTTTATATTAAAAGTTATAAATAAACACCAATAGTTCATGCCCATGTTAATAAATAAGGAATTATGTTCTCTAATTTTAAGGAAAATTGGAATTCCTGATGTTTCCCCCATCCTTATGAGAAAAATTCAAAGTGGAATTTCACATGGAGGATGTACAATATTTTCATATAAAAGAAGGAAATTCCATTGATATGGACTCATTTTATTCAAACCATATTTTTAAATATTTTCAATTTCCCCCTTACATTCATAAAATATTTTTAAAAAATTATACCCATTTTTTATGAAGACGTAAAAGAAAGAGAAGAAGTTTATATTTAATAGGAAGTGAATGAATATCTCTAGATACCCAATGATACTAAAGATAGAGTTAGAACTAACATCCACCTTTACAATAGTAAATATATTCAAAATAAACCATAATGATATGAACTCCTCAGAGAATTTCTCACACATTTACCTAGTTATCCAAAGATTCATTAGTTGATGAGGAGATTAAGGATGTCAATTTTTATGATCTGCTAAATAATTTAAATATGAAGCCACAATTTCAGTCCCTAAATTAGAAAAATAAATTAGAATAATTAAGAAACATTAGTGGAGATTCCATATTAAAAAAACCCTTAGGAACACCAATAAGAATATATAGATAGAGACATCCAAGACTATGAGCTCATTTGGGACTATTTTGATAATCTTCAGGATTCATCTCTGGAATAATTCAAAGTGAATCCTCATGATGAAACTGATGTTATTAGTACAGCATATAAGGGGGGATCTCAATTAGGACTCATCTATTTTTGAATTTTTTCAATTTGAATTACTTGTTGAATATACTATGATTGAATAAGCATGAGACTCATTTGTTGAGAAGGCACTAGTGGAGGAATCCACCAATGTTGTGAATGAGGAGGATACATAATGTATCATTCTACCCTAACAATTTAAGATACACCAAATTTACCATGGGTGAACATAAATTACTATATTTAAGAGGATTTTGACGAAAAATACCACACATGAAACCATAAATTAAAGTGTATGTTATGATTTTTCTCACAAAAACCCAATCCTATGATAAAATAAGGATAATATCAAGGTTTTATAAATATGGAAACTAAAATACTCAGAACCTCATGGGGGTATCTAGTGAATAATTCAATTCCCATTTTATTGTATTCCTTTTATTTCCATTTTTGTGTTTTTAATTATTACAATGGAGAAAAATATTGTAATTTTTCTATATATGACAGAACTAAATAGATACTTAAACACTTTTTTGATGAATTTTAAAATCCAAATAAAGATAGAATCACACCTTCCCAAGGATATCCTAAATTAATAAATAGCTACATCTACGTGAACTCTTTTCATGCTCATTTTCTCATTTAATAATATTCTCAATTATTCATGAAATTTTCCTAATAATTATAGATTATCATTGAGTATCTAGATAAGATTAAGTGTAGGGAAGGGGAAACACAGGGATTCTTCTTTTATACTCTTATATATTTTATTTCTTTTTGTTTTTAATTTTTTGTATGATTTTTTTGAAGTATCATAAAAAAACATAAAAAAATTATACACTTTCCAAAGAAACTTTTATAAACTTTTTGATTTTATTTCAAATATTCATGAGTTTAATTGAAAACTCTAATCACATTTGATCTCTATATTTTTTTAAATAATTTTATCATATTATTGAAAATAAAAATATCAATAGATTGTTACCCGATATTTTTCCAATGTTATTATGGAAATGAATTCTTATAACTATGAAAATGATTGTGAGTAAAATTATCGTTACATAATTAATATTATAACATGAGGAAACAAAAAATATAAATGTAATTCAGGTTGAATTTTCCTTTTTGAATGAAAAACACTTCAGAGTTCCAAATCAAAATAAATTGATAGAATTAATTTATATTCGAGTAAAATGGTCGACTTGGATCCAATAATGAATATAATAGATATTATTAACATAGATGAATAAGTACAAAATTAAATTAATTTATTTTTAATAAGAGATTTTCATAGTGATATGCACAACTATGGAAGTGAAAAATTTATTAACATATGAATTGTAAAAAATGAATGAATTTAGTCAACGGTAATATTGAACCAAGATAATTAAACGGTAAAGTGACTTATAATAATATCATTTGATTTGTATCAAGTAATTTTAAGTTAGTTCCCTAGTTTAAATAACATTAACAACTTATTATAAATATATGTTCTACATGTTAAAATTTTAATTCCACTTAAATATATCAATTTTACTCAGTCACATAAAAAATTTCACTTGAATTGAAGTGAGAATAGTGGATTAAATTTATGAATAATTAATTTTTTAAATTATTAGTGGATATATCCAAAAAATAATCTCTCTCACATAAGTTGGTTTATGGTTTTTTAGTATACATTTTCATGTTCAGTGATTGAATTTTGTAATAAAACATAAACTGAAAAATCCTTTTTAGTCAATAATACCTTTAAATAATTTTATATACATGGATGAATGTGAAAATTATTAATTAAATTATTATATAAATATATATTATATTTTGGATTTTGTAGATTTTTCTAATATTGTTTGATTTCTTTTGAAAGTGGATAATCTTTAAATATTTTTGAGCTACATGATTTTGAAATTTCATTACTATGAATTGAACATGGCTCTTATAGTTCAATTTTTGGGTATTGATGAACCATGAAATTTTGAAAAACTTATCATTTTAATCATCAAATATATCCCTTAAAACCATTTTAAAACTGGGTATAATTTTTATATTCTTAATTTGAAGTTTTTTTGAATAAAATAAATATTAATTAATTATTATATTATTGAGACCAAAATACATTCATTGAATATTTTTAACTAGGTAATATAATTTCACATTTTATTCTAGAAATTGTAATTGAACATTTTCAACTTTTGTACAAAATTTTTAAATACACATTAAATTTTAATGTTTAAACTATAAAATGAATTTTGACTTTAATCCGGAATTAAATGATAATAATTCATAGGGTATTGAATTTAAATTTTTTAATCGATGTTGAGATCTAATTAAATATAGATTCTTATTTAAAAAACATTATATGCCACATAAGTGATGCTATCATCATTTTTTTAAGAACTAAAATACCATGACCATCTCATGATCGATCAACCTAAAATTCTTGACTCAAAGAGTGTACAAATATTGAAATTTATTTATACTACAATGCCCACTATACTTCAAAAAACCACAAGACACCAATCTACCATAAAATTTTCAAGATACTTCACATTGAAATTCTACAAATCATGAACTTTAAAATCAAGCTACCAGAAGATAATTTCATCAAGAAATCATGCACCATCTTCTCAAGTTGTCACACCCTCTCATTCAATCGACCACACTCCATTATAGGCAACTATTATTTAACCTAGCATTAATCATGATGAAATTACAATATCAATGTTGAATTTCAATTAATATAATTTAAGATCTAAGTATCATAAAACGTCTAGAAATTCAAATTCACTAAATATCACATGAGCTCTCTTGGTGGATTATAGAACAAAGTTTAGGATTATGAAAATTGAACATGGATGATGTTGAAAGTGTAAACAATAGTGAATAAAATCCTCAAATAAATTAAGATAAAACCTATTGGATTTGAATCAATTGAGGATGAGATGATGAACTGATAATTACATTAAGGATTACCCCTCCCAGTTCTTTCTTATATAGTTTCCATACGAGTCATAAATAAAATTAATGTAATAAGGAATCGATTGAGAATATATCTTGGAATCTAGGAAAACAATTATACTAGAGACTCTCAATAAAATATTTAAAATACTAATGTTCAAAGACTAACTCGGTCTAGGAAGTGGATAACCAATGATACTGCAACCTATCACTAATGATAAAGATTAATGACTATATAAATTTGAAGACATGACCATGATCCATGAATAATGAGGGAGACTGAGTTATAGATTTGAAGATTTATTCTTTCTCATTGTTCACTACATAGATATTTGACTATTAATGTGTAGAATCAAATGTTTTTTGGTGATACTCGAATAATTTTATGAATTGATGAATCTCTCCATCATCATTAGTTGAATAAAATAGTACCATCATTATCATTATTCTATAAATATTATAGTTTGAACCAAAATTATATTCAGTTATCCATAATGTGACCATGATTTCATTTCTGGAACATCATTTTAAAAACCATGATTGCCTCACTAACTCTAACAAAAATTATGACCAAAAAATTTTACTCCACAAAATCCCAAGTTATAAACAAGACATAATACTAAAAGTTAATAATAAAACCTCAATCCCATCTATAATGAGATCATGTCAGCCAGAAAATAATTTCCTATTTCCATTAGAGTTGTGACACATTTAAGTGCTTCTGCTTCATTTCATCAATCATGTGTAAAGAAATAAATCATGGGAGATAGTCTGGTTAAACTTCTTTTTCAATTATATTATAATTAGTGGTCAGGTGAACTATGAAAATGATGATGTGTGATTGGAAGTATTATTCCCCCTTCATGGGATGATTGTTGTAAATATTTATTCTTATACTTGTAATTAGAAATTTTACTGTCTTCCTGTAATGATTTGTAAAACTATATTATATATATATTCTTCTTCCTATTGAGATATTCATCCATATTTTAACATAATCTCATCAATCTCCATGACCATGGAATATTGAAAACGATTCAATGTTATTAAGGGGTTTTATTATGGGCATAAGTTCTCCATATTTTATTTATTATTATTATTATTATTTTGTGATAGAGAGTGAAATTTCCAACAAATTGTGATGGGATTTATAAATTTATTCTAGAAATTATCACCGCCCCATTCCAATATCAACCAAATTAGTTACCATCATTTCTATTGTTACACAATTCATACAATTGGATTTGTGTGGATCAATTGATTAATATAATATGATGAGATCATGCTATTGGGATAGTGGATATTTCTTTTAAGGGTGTCCACTTGTTTCATACTATGAAGAAGGTGAGACTTGGTGTTACTATTATATTATAGAGTGTTTAATAAGAATCAAGAAATAAATTTACAAGTGGTGATCCATGAATGGGATTGAATCCTAAAATGATCTTAAGAAACTGTTCAAGATACTAATGCACATGTGTTTGCGTAATCTTGGACTAAATATTTCCCACTAAAACTTGTTTAATATTTGTACAATTTATTTTAATTTTGATGTTGTTGGGTCGGAACAAACGAGGAAGATGGAAAGAGGGGGGGTGAATTGCCTTTTTAAAATTAATGATTGACAATTTAAAATCAAAGTTGAAAGTGCAGCGGAAAGTAAAGAGGCAAGACACACAAAATTGATAACGGAGTTCGGCCAAAACCCGGCCTACGTCTCCGCTCCCAACTCAACCGTTGAGAGATTCCTACCGCTTGCTTTTCAATGGTTTTAGCAAGAAACCCACTAGGCTTTGAGGTAGCACTAGGACCTATTACAGCTTGCTTTTGTGGTTTAGCAAGAACCCACTTGCTTTTGATGGTTTAGCAAGAACCCACTATCCTTCTTACAGGTGAAGGATAGCTCACCTTTTTCTCAAGCTTTTTAAAGGAAAAGCTTGTGAACCTCTTCACACCTTAGTGGTGGTGTGAAACCCAAAAGAAAGGGGGATGAGAAAAGGGTTTGGGGTTTGTAGGCACAAACCCAATTTTAAAGCTCAAAATAGATAAAACAATAAAAACCGTAATTGGGAGAAGCCTTGGGCGCCTTTGATGATTGGAGATGTTGAAGGCTGCTTCCAAGCTTCTTTGAAGGAGCTCCTTGGATGTGGAAGTTGTTGGAGCACTTGGGGTTCCCTTGGAGGAAGTCGCCGGAGGTTGGCCAATTGATGCAAAATATGTCCGTGGGCTTCACAATAGTTCCGGTAGATGTCCGGGGCTTCCTTGGCCTTTATTTATAGGCATGGAACCCTTGGGGAGGCTTCGGAGCCGTTGGAGAGGCTAAAAGAGCCGTTGGGAGCCAAGTGGACAGGCTGGTCAACAGCCCAACGGCTAGTTTGACTGTGTCCACCGGCTGGCCGGTACAGTCCCACCGGTTGGCCGGTGTTTGCAAAATGGCATAGGATTCCTGTCCAGGGTCCACCGGCTGACCGGTACATCTCCACCGGCTGGCCGGTGCCTTGGTAGAGAAGAAGAGTCTTGATCCAGGCTCTACCGGTCGACCGGTGGAGGAGCCACCGGCTGGCCGGTGGCAAGACAGTAGCAAATACTATTTGGGCTGGGTGCCACAGGTCGACCGGTGACAGAGCCACCGGTCGACCGGTGGAACCTGGCAGTGGGCAATGCCTCTGCCAGTTCCACCGGCTGGCCGGTGCTATCACACCGGTTGGCCGGTGGACTGAATTTCAGTCCATTTGATGTCCATTCTTGGGCCAACTTCTTGGCAACCTTGTGCCTTTAAATCAAAAACACTTCAAACAATGTTAGATAAACATGAAAGTGATTGTGATCATAAAAATTAAACCACGAGGGGATACGAGAGGTACAACAATCTCCCCCTATTTTGATGATCACAATCACCGAAACAATCAAAGTAAAATACTGAAATTAAAGACATTCTTAAAGGATAATTTTGAAAATAAATCAAAGCATGATAGAGAAGACTCTCCCCCAATCAATCAAGGAATTTCTCCCCCTTTGTGATTATCAAAATAGAATGGGGCATAAAACTTGATTGAGGGAAATTTTGAAAAACAAGAGATGGGATTTGAAAATCAATTGAAATTTTGGAAATTGAAAGATTTGAATCAAAAATTGAATAACAGTTTGAATTGAATGTTTTGAATCAAAAACCAATTGAATTTTGAAATTTGAAACCAAGAGTTGAAATTGAAAGTTTGAATAAAATTTGAAAATGAAAAGCTTAATCAATCCTAACTCCCCCTAAATAAAAACAATAAATCACCGGGGAAAGGAAACTATTTTTGGCCTGGAGAGACTCGCTAGAAGGGATTTTTCAATCCAAACTTGTCTCATGGCGGGTCTTCTCCTATAAAATTCGTCCGAAAAGAAAAAAGACTTTGGTTGGTCGTACCGGGCATTTTTGCAATTACACTCATAAATGAGGTGCCCGGTTTTCTTACAATAATTACAAAATTTGTAAGCGGAGCTCCCCCTTACAAAAACAGTGGGTGCATGGGAGGAGGAGGCTTGGTTGGTATTGCCAAGTCCTTGAGTGGTTCTAGAAATTCGTTGGGAACCTAGGAGTTTTGAAAGGTTTTGCTCTCCGTTGGTGAATTTAGCAAGAGATTCCCTTAGATCTTTGATGGTTGATTCCATGGAATCAACATTTAGGAAATTTTGGATTTTAAGGGTCAACTCCTCCTTCTCTTTGAGAAGTTGTTCTTTTTCGGAGGAGAGTTTTTTGAAAGATTTTTTTAAAGCAACAAATTTTGACGAAAGCTCATGAAAACCTTTTTCAAGTTGGTCTCTAGCATGTGAGAGTTCTTCATAAGATAAATGATTTAAAGAATTTGAATTTGAAGAACATGAGGAAGAGGAATCGGAAGAAGTTACCTCATGGAATGCCATTAGGCATTTTGTACCGTTGTCGCTCGAGGAGGAGGAGGAGGAGGATGAGGAGGTGTCACTCCATGTCGCCTTGAGGAACTTTTTCTTTCCTTTCTCCTTTTGCGTGGCCCGTTTCTTGTTGAGTGGGCAATCGGGCTTGTAATGGCCCTTTTCGCCGCACCCATAGCATTTCACCTTGGGCTCGGATCTTGCGGTGGGTTCTTGCTTTCGGTGCTTGCGAGATTTCTTCTTCTTGTTGTGCTTCTTCATAAACTTGTGCATTTGGCGGGCGAGATTCTCCATTTCCGAGTCGCCGCTTGATGATGAGGAAGAAGATGAGGAAGAAGAGGATGAGGAGGAGCTTACTTCCTTTTGTACCTTGAGGGCGATGTTCTTTGGAGTTTTGATTGGTGTGCCCTCCTTTTGAGCTTGCCTCCTCATCGTGATCTCGTACGTCATTAGGGATCCGATGAGCTCCTCTACCGGCATATTTTTGACGTCCTTAGCTTCTTGGATCGCCGTCACCTTTGGTGCCCATGAGCTCGGAAGGACCCATAGGATCTTCTTCACCATAGTTTCTGCAGAAATATTATCTCCAAGAGACTTTCTACCATTGCACACGTCAGTAAATCGAGTAAACATTTCAGAAATTGATTCATTTGGGTGCATGGAAAAAGATTCAAAATCTTGTCTATACATGTCTAACCGAGTATCCTTCACTTTATTAGTGCCCTCATGGGTCACTTCCAATAGTTTCCAAATTTCATGCGATGAGGTGCAAGTGGAAACTCGGTTGAACTCATTTCGGTCAAGGCCGCAATGAAGAGCATTCATGGCTTTGCCATCAAGCTCAAAATTTCTAATGTCGGCTTGGGTCCATTTGGATTCATCGGGGGAATAAAGAGTGTAACCTTGCATGACTATTTTATAAATGGGATAACCTATACTTCTAAGAAAGGTGGTCATGCGGGTTTTCCAATAATTATAGTCGGTCCCATCAAAAAATGGAGCCCGACCCAAAGAAAGGCCTTCGGGGGCGAAAGAGGTTGATGCCATCTTAATGGATCTTAAAATTTGTAACCGGTTAGGGTATTACACAAACTTCCCTTTGATACCAATTGTTGGGTCGGAACAAACGAGGAAGATGGCAAGAGGGGGGGTGAATTGCCTTTTTAAAATTAATGATTGACAATTTAAAATCAAAGTTGAAAGTGCAGCGGAAAGTAAAGAGGCAAGATACACAAAATTGATAACGGAGTTCGGCCAAAACCCGGCCTACGTCTCCGCTCCCAACTCAACCGTTGAGAGATTCCTACCGCTTGCTTTTCAATGGTTTTAGCAAGAAACCCACTAGGCTTTGAGGTAGCACTAGGACCTATTACAGCTTGCTTTTGTGGTTTAGCAAGAACCCACTTGCTTTTGATGGTTTAGCAAGAACCCACTATCCTTCTTACAGGTGAAGGATAGCTCACCTTTTTCTCAAGCTTTTTAAAGGAAAATCTTGTGAACCTCTTCACACCTTAGTGGTGGTGTGAAACCCAAAAGAAAGGGGGATGAGAAAAGGGTTTGGGGTTTGTAGGCACAAACCCAATTTTAAAGCTCAAAATAGATAAAACAAAAAAAACCTTAATTGGGAGAAGCCTTGGGCGCCTTTGATGATTGGAGATGTTGAAGGCTGCTTCCAAGCTTCTTTGAAGGAGCTCCTTGGATGTGGAAGTTGTTGGAGCACTTGGGGTTCCCTTGGAGGAAGTCGCCGGAGGTTGGCCAATTGATGAAAAATATGTCCGTGGGCTTCACAATAGTTCCGGTAGATTTCCGGGGCTTCCTTGGCCTTTATTTATAGGCATGGAACCCTTGGGGAGGCTTCGGAGCCGTTGGAGAGGCTAAAAGAGCCGTTGGGAGCCAAGTGGACAGGCCGGTCAACAGCCCAACGGCTAGTTTGACTGTGTCCACCGGCTGGCCGGTACAGTCCCACCGGTTGGCCGGTGTTTGCAAAATGGCATAGGATTCCTGTCCAGGGTCCACCGGCTGACCGGTACATCTCCACCGGCTGGCCGGTGCCTTGGTAGAGAAGAAGAGTCTTGATCCAGGCTCTACCGGTCGACCGGTGGAGGAGCCACCGGCTGGCCGGTGGCAAGACAGTAGCAAATACTATTTGGGCTGGGTGCCACAGGTCGACCGGTGACAGAGCCACCGGTCGACCGGTGGAACCTGGCAGTGGGCAATGCCTCTGCCAGTTCCACCGGCTGGCCGGTGCTATCACACCGGTTAGCCGGTGGACTGAATTTCAGTCCATTTGATGTCCATTCTTGGGCCAACTTCTTGTCAACCTTGTGCCTTTCAATCAAAAACACTTCAAACAATGTTAGATAAACATGAAAGTGATTGTGATCATAAAAATTAAACCACGAGGGGATACGAGAGGTACAACAGATGTAAGGACTAAAAAAATAAAAATACCCTTTTGTTTTTGAATATAAATTATGAAAAAAACCAATAAATATTAATGAGTTATTATTATAGTATGGAACTGACCCATGATTCCTTAAGAAAGTCCTCGACAGGTCCCATAAGATTACACCCTAGGATAATAAAGTTCATATGGAAGGCATGTGATGACCGTTATCAATATTTATTAATGGATTAAATGTGATATACTATTAAAGTCAATAATGGGTAACTGTAAATTTTATGGCCTTATTGTTATTGAGAAATGGTTAGTAGTTGTTTTCAATTTTTTGTCTCACCATTTGGTAGTATTTCAGGATACACATCCTATTTATCCTATTATGTGTATTAACCGGATTTCTAAATCCCATTACACTTCATGTTTAGTCATATGGTGTTATATTTCTTTTGAATCTTGTGGTGGATGTTTACTATGGTTCTTGTCTCATGGATATAGAGTTCTATTGGGATCTTTTTTTGTTATGAGTTTTTGATTGATTTATTAGGTGACTAGTTGTTTCATGGGTTTTTGTATAGAAACTTTTCTTCTTGTTGAGATTTTTATATAAGGTGCATGAATCCACCGTATTATTTCATTTATAGTAAATTATAAATATATGGGAGACTTGACATGGTGTCCATCTCATTAAAGTTGATTATGTATGGTATTGTACAATTATTCTAGGATGCATTTCATTGGTTGGGTGGGATTAATTTTTTTGATGATTTATTCAAAGGACCCTCCATTATATTTTTCTTAGATAAACCCACCTCATCCACATGGTATTATTAGGGAGTTTCTTCATGTACATCAAATTTTACTAAGATATTCCATTGGAAGAATTTTGTATTATAGGGATATTTTACCACATCATGTCACTGTAGTTATATTTAGATTAATTAGTTTTGGGATTATTTATGTTTTTTGGGATTCTTGGGCTATAATATGGAGTTTTATTGAAAATTTTCCTTTGTTTCACAATTCCTAAGTGGTCACCACACAATTAGAGTAAACATGTGGATGAACCATATGTGGTATCCCCTATAGAATATAGTTTCTGAAAATGGTTTAGTGAAACATTTATAGAAACATTTACTCACAGGGTTCTTAGTTCTTTTTATATTTTCAACGTTAGTATGCATGGGTTCTGCACATTTTGGGGACAACAATACTGGTCTTAGAAGAGACCAATATAGGCACCCTTACTTATGGGTTATAGGGCACATAGTTTTCACATGATTAATAAAATATGTTAAAAAAAACCATGTGAATCATTCCTTATATTAAGAATTTTTTTCATAACTAGTGCATGGGTAATAAAACAGAACAAGATAACCACGTTGACTACCATGTTTTTTAAAATATGATTTTTATATTTTTTCTAATATTATTTTAACATTTTTTACCTATCTTTCTCTACCTCTCTTTTGAATGGACCTATGGATCTTAATATAGCTTTCTCACTACCTACCATTTATTTTCCAACTTCATATCACCTCATTTCAATTGTATTTACCAAGGTGATACCCTATTTATTTATTTTCTTCATTCTTCTTCCTCCCCCATCTCTTTTCCCTCCAGTTTCCATTCCACACTCAAACCCTTAGGGCTTCCATAGATGGTTATGTTTTTTATGTGTCCTTATTGTAGGGTTTTTTTAGGGTATGTGAAGGGCTTCTCATTTGTTTTTTAAATTCTTTATCAAATAAGACAACTTATGGCTCAATATCCATTCATTTTTTTTTGTAATTAATTTTGTGTGTTTATTTTATTTTCCATATAATTTAATTCTTCAGATTCCTAAATTTTTTTTTCTAAATAAAAACTATATATAAATGTTGAAATGGAAGTTATAATTATTTTATAATAACTTCTCAATTGAAATAATGGGTATTTAAATGTATTTTGATTTATAAAATTATCATTTAAAGACAAGAGTTTGTAAAAAGGTTTTAATGGTTCATTTTAAATTATTATGTTTGGTTAATTGTATATGATCCTATTTGAGTTGAAAATTGAGTAGTGGGATGGTATTTTATTTCATCAATGGTTATAAATGAAACAATGTTGTTATTTTGAAAAACATTGAATGATATTTTCAATGGTTTTTAAAAAAATAATGATTTTGAAATTAGCTTTAAGTGAATAAATATGTATTGTAATACCTATATAGGTTTTTAAAAATTACAATTTATATCTTTTAAACAAGATTTCATGAATTGGGTGTGGGACCCTAATTTTTGAACCTCTAATTATGATATGATATCATATATTGAGGCCTTAAGGGAGAAATTATATATGTTCATTATGATGTGGGTGACTTGATTGGAGATGCTTCTTGTGAAGTTGTTAGTGGTTGGGGATATTTATCTTTTTTTGTTTTTGAATCTTGTATGGTTTGATTCATTACTCACTGCATATTTTTTCCATGGGTACACTCAGGACTGAGTGGAAAGTTGATATTAATGTTGCACTAGAGATATACATGAAACTAACGAACCCTATAATATAAGATAGGATTTTACAGAGGGTTTCCTTGATTCTTCTATTTGTATGCTAGTCAGTTGTATTGTGTTTTTTAGAGGAAATATAGTATGACAGATGGTCATGTGTTTTGGTAAGTTCTAGGACTATCTTACCATTGGACCTAGCATATTTATCATTATACTAGATGAACCTATATGGGAATTTTGTTTGTGTTTTCTAGATATATCAATATCATTGGAATGTTTCTTTCTTATTTCCACTTTACTTCATTACTGACATGGTGACATAGTGTTTTGATTCATTATTCATGAATTTAAATTATTTCATTAATGTTTATCAAAATATCATTGAGAATATATATTAATAAATCAATCGTAAATGTGGAATTAAAGTGGGATTTTTAATAAAGGAGGATTAACATGGGGAAATGTTTTGAAAGTGGTTATATTCATTTAAAGTTACCAAGAAACGAAATTATATAATACTGTTAAAAAAATAATCATTTTATTTTATGTTCTCATAAATGAAAACACTAAATTATAATTTTTTTTCAAACAAAAATTCTTGAAATGAAATTTAAAATGGAATTACTCAATCTTCTTGGTGGAATCCTACTGGTCTTGGTTTGGATCACACCATGCATACACTAATTAGTCTATGAAGCTCTTATGGTTTTATATTCACGGGCCTTAGCATTTTATTTCCCCATGCTGATTGTTTGAGTTTTTTTTGTGATTTTTGGATCTGTATATGTAGAGTAAAATAGGGTTTACATGGATGTGCTTGACCCATTTTGGTAGTGTTTTTGTTTTTGGTTTCCTTTGTATCAGTATTAATGGAAAAAATATATTTTAGTTATTTTGTATGATTATATATAATTTTATTTAGAGTATGAGTTTATTTTTTAATTTAGGTTTTGTAATATATTTTTATAGGTTTTGATTTATCTATTTATTGATTTCTTTTTATTAATTGATTGGAATTGTATCCTATGGAAGTGTTATTCTATATTTCTAGGTGGAAGTTATTATGAAATTTTTGGGATTCCGAGGGTGAAATTGTTTAGAGTGTTTATTATTTGAGATCGTGATACTAGTTTCCATTCCAAGGGGATCAATAATTCACCACATATATATATATTTCATGATCTATATTGATTTCCAAGTTTAGGGGTGACCAAGGTTGGTTTATGGTAGAGATACTTTATTTTTGTGATATTTTAGGGAACCAAGTGGTCTCATGCATTGAGGTAACAGTTTGTGCCACAATTCATGGGTAAGTGAAGTGGACTAAGACACATCAAAATGAACCACATTCTTACCATCATGATAATATATGTTTTAAAAAATGTTGTTTTTTTTATATTTGGCATTTTGTACCATGGTTCATGAACCAATATACTATGATTCAGACTAGATGAGATCCATGAATTTTTTATTTTAGATATTTCTATGATACCACATCACAATCAATAGGTCACATAAAAATATAGTCAAATGTGTTATGAAATACATTGAGATAATTGGGATTTTATCTTCAATATCATTCCAATATTAGTATATTCCCATGAGTAGAGTCGTTACGGTATAATTTATTTCAAATCTATAAATCACAGGCAACCGACATGGTAAGAAAGTGTACGATGAAACAACAAGAGAGATTCATAGTCCTGGAGCATTACAAGTAGGATTGGAGAGACTTTTGAGGCTAAAAATTTCATGAACCCTTACTACATAATAGTATCCCTCCTAGTACAATAAAGAGAGAGATTGAGAGAACGGTGACTGATTAAATACTACCTCTAGTAGGCCTTGGGTTGGTTAATAGCACCGATGGTATAATAAATATACAATAAGATACATTACCATCTAAATTATAGGTGGAAGAGAGTGATAAGAAAAATTTCCCAATAATAACATACTCAGAAATATATAAAAAGAATACCTGAAAACATACATGCAATGTCGAACAATACTAAAGAAACTAAAAGGAAACTACACGTAAGAAAATGGGAAATTCGATAGTGACAATGAAGCCCAAACTACTCCTTCAAAACAATGAGCTAATAATATCTAGCTGGATCTCTAAAATCATCATACTATCTTAAATATAGTATATATATATGTGGGGTGAGCATTAAAATATACTCACTAGGAGCCTTGACATATCCTCTTGTTAAAATTTTAATTAATGAAGAATGAATCATAGTGAACGATAGTGAAACTAAATCATCACCAAAATATTTATACTATGATCCCAGACTCAAAATTTCTAACTCTAACCAAGAATCAAAAAGAAGAGAGCATATAATATAATAATGAATCATCAAGGCTACCCACCTACCACTTCTCCACAAGTTTTCCAATTTTCCCCAGCATCAAAAGACACGAGTCATCTCTCTCTAAAATAAGCATTCACATAGAAACCTGGGATAATTATCACAGCATGAACCTTATATATCACATAATTACATCATATCATATCACTTAATCATATTATAGCCTGGTAGTTTTTGGGATCTACCATAGCTCGTATGGTATACATCAAACATCTGGTATTATACATCAATATATCAAATACAATAATATAATATCCTTTTCCAGTTTTTAGGTATTATTTATCCCCTATTTTAATCATTAATTGGTTAGGTATCATTCAATGTTGTTTCAAGAGAAATTTTAGATATTTTTTAATTTTCTTATCTATGAATGGTTGGCACATGGTTTTTCCAAACTGTGCACCATCTTAGAGGAAACCATGCAAACCCGGATATTAGGGTCTTTCATGGATAGCTCATGATTTGACAAAAAAATTTCCCACTTAGTAGAAACCAAGCATTTGGGAAAATGTGGTGCACATCTATGGCGCTCGTTTTGGTCTAGATGTGAATCCATGCCTAGAAAAACATGTGTATGGGATTAACTAATTAAAAAATTAATTTTAAAACACCTGAAACCCTCTTGTAAGGTGATCTAAAGACCTAAATCGACCCCCTACAATTTTTTCTTCTATGGGAGAAAAAGTATGATTAATTAGTGTGAAAATACATTAAGTTTATTTTCACTAACCATTTCTATATAGATTCGATGATGTTGGATAGGTATATTATGTTTTCCAGGCTCCGGTTGGCTGACATAACCATCACAGAATATACAAATCATTTTGTTGAGCGTTTTTAGTTCACACCTGATACAGTATCAAATGAGAATATGTAGGCTCGATGATTCGATATGGGACTTCAGTGGGATATTAATTATCAAGATTTATTTTCTATGAATCCATATTATACTAATGTGATGGATAAAGGGTTGATGGTCAAAATGGACCTGGCTAGAAATTCCTAGTTGTTAGGAGTATCTTTTCCTCCTGATGGAAGTGTGATTTCCCTTGAATGAAAGAGTAAGAGTGATGATTCTCATGGATTCTATCGATAGTAGGGTTGTTCTATACCACTTGTAGTGTCTGGAAGATACCCTATGATTTTCTAATAGTGTGGAAATCCAGTTCATTATAAGTGGGTTTCCAATAATGAAACCATGTTATATGGTTTTTGTGGATACTCAAGCCACCTATAGAAGTTCTACCATGTACTTCCTGCTTCTTGTAGTGTAATGAGATCATCAACACCTTTTACGACCATGGTGTAATCTGATGATTCATGAAAAAAGGGGTTCTTGTCTCATGCATTTGGAATGTAGATTCTTCATGCAGTGGAAAAGTCTCTAGAGTAAGTAGATATGAGTCCAACAACTGTGAGAGGTACCATCATTATAGATTCACCATTAGTGACATCTTTATTTGATAATGGTGCATTATATTTTTTTATTTCGAACCATATTTTTAATATACTAAATACTTCTATAGAGATTTCTCCCTATGTGATGGTTATTATTACACCCCTTGGAATGAAGAGATAATAGGGAATCTATAGCCTCACTTGTGTTTTCACTTTATCAGAAGTTGATCTTTCTTAGTGTTTTCTAGTTATTGAAATGAAACCACTTGACATCATATTTGGGATGGATTGCATAATTTATAGTAAATCTCAGATTGGTTCTTATGTTTAAATATTGTACTTTACTACACTCGATGGGTTGTGTCATATCTTTCAAGTAGAATGGGACTTAGGGTCGAGTAGAGACATACCTTATTATCTGAAGTTAGTGAAAGCGATATATGTGTTTTCTTTTGATGTGAAGATAGAATTATTGAGTGGTGATCTCCCTACAATTTTTTCAAGTTCCTCGATGTTTTCCCTTTCGACTTATCGAGTTTTCAACTGGTTAGGGTGGCAGATTTTTCTCTCAATTTAATACCCAGTACTCAAATGGTTTCTATTCCCTCTTACTACATGGCCACAGTTTAAATGAATGTGCTGAAGATTCATTTAGATGGTCTTATTGAAGAATTATTTATACACATGAGTTTTTCACCTTGGGTGGTGCTGATTTTCTTTTCTTGGAATGTTGATGGTTCATTTTACCTTTGTGTTTATTACCAAAAAATCAGTCGAGTTTTGGTAATGAACAAGTATCTTTTACTACAGATTGATGATCTACTTGACTAGTTGATTGGGGATAAGTGGTTCTCAAAAATTTATCTATGTTATGGATACCATCAGTTTATAATAAAATAATATGAATTTTGAAAAAACAATTCGGACTTGGTATGGACATAATGAGTACATTTTATTGTCATTTTGTTTAGCATGTTCTCCTTCAGTCTTTAGGGATTTTATGAATAGGATTTTCTAAAAGTATCTTGAGACCTTCATGGTATTATTTTTTTAGAGAATCCTTGTTTACTCTATGTATGAGGAGGACCATGTGCATATTTTAAGGTTAGTTATGGAATTGTTGAGAAATTACTAAATTTATTTCAATATATAAAAATGTAATTTCTTGATTTAGGAAGTGAAAGTCATGGGCCATGTGGTGTCGTAACTTGGTATTGCATTTGAACTGGAAAAGTTCAAGGATGATATGACCTGGGAATGAACAAAAAATGTTTTCGAGATTTGGAGATTCTGAGGTTTAGATGGGTATTATCATCAGTTTGTTAAATAATTTTCAAATTCGACTTCTATAATGAATGTTATAACTCAGAAGGAAGTAAATTTTACTTAAAATGAAAATTTTCAAAATTATTTTTTTTCAAGTTGAAACTTCTTTTGACTACTGTGCTGGTGCAGATTCTTCTAGAGGACGAGTCAGGATATGTTGTCTTCTTTGATCCATTGGGTTTGGGTTTGGGATTTATTTTAATTCAGGGTGATCAAGTCATTTCTTATAGATCTTGTAATCTTAGTAAATATGAAAATAATTATCTATCCCATGAACTTGATCTTATATCCATGATGAAAAAATAATAGTTGGTGGAATTAACTTTAGGGATAAGGGTTTACTATGATTTCTTACCACAAGAGGTGGAGTTATATCTTTTCACAAAAATATATGAATCTCCTCCAGAGGAGTTGGGTGGAATACCTGTAATATTATGAATTTTATATCACCTATACCCCAGGGAAAGGTGATTTCATCACCGGTGCATTGATCAAGAAACTTCCAACCTAGACCATGAGAGAATCATTAAAATAATGGAACTTGATGGATCTATTTTCACAGTTTCATATTAATTTCCTAGAATCCGGGGTTGAGGTTTTCTTGGCTAGTGGTCAACTAACATCAAATATTCTCAAGTTGATCATTCAAGAGATAAATCTTGATGATGAGTTCTATAGCCTTAGATACTCTCTTTATGGTGGGCAGACCATTCTTGACTTGTCAATATCCATTTGTTGAATTCAATGCTATCAGAATCGATTTTTTGATCAATTAGTGGTATGGAAAGATCTGATGGGGGATTTTAATAACTCCCATTGGGATGTGTACCTAGGAACCATTGATATGTTCTATGGTATTTGTAATATATTCTGGTCTCCATGTATGAGATAGGTAATTTTTTAGTTTTCTCTCATTGTTATATGTTGTAATAGGTTAAGGATGAACACAATAAACATTCAGGTTTTCCTCAGTCACATACCGTGCGAGGTTGGAAGTGGTATGAGATCTATATGGAATTTTTTGTTGGGTTTCCATGTACCCATAGAAAAAAATGTCTTATGGGTTGTGATTAATAAGATAAATAATAATCCCACTTTATACCCATTCATGATACAACCAAATTTTCAGAGTTATAAAATCTAAAGGTTAAAGGGATTGTTTATTTTCATGGAGTTAAATATACTATAGACTCTGATTGGGATCCACAGTTCACTTATCTCTTTTGGAGAGTCCTTCAAGAGGACTATAATCTCATGTCCATTTGAGTATGACATACCATCTATAGTCGAATGGTTAGATATAAAGAGTTATACATATTCACGAGGATATGTTTTGTGCTTTTGTTATCAACATTGGTGGGGATTGGGATAACTATATTGCGTTGGTTGATTTTTCTTTAAAAAATAGCTACCAGTAAACAATTATAATAGATCATTTTTATTCCTTTTATGGTCAACCTTTCATATCTTTATTATGTTGGTCAGAGATCAGGGACAGTTCCCTAGTTGGGATGAGAATGGTTTAAGAGATGACAAAAAAAATTAGTTGATAAGTCAAATAATGTTGACAACATAATGATGTTATAAGTATTCCATTGATCTTCATTGTATACCATTGTAATTTTCAATTGGTGATTGGGTGTTCTTCAATTTTCACCATATTTGGGTCATCGATGGCTTGATAGGTTTGGGAAACTTTGTACTCTTTTTGCGGGACATTTTTAGGTTATTGAGTAGGTGGAGAAATTTTCTTACAATTTAGAACATCCAGTGAAACTGACATTTATAGATAACATGTTTCTGTTATCACATCTCTATAAGTATATTTATGATCCATCTCATGTATTGAGTTGGAGTGATCTTGATTTTGAACTAGATTTATTCATGACTGAATGATCAGTTAGGATAGTTGATTCTGAAAAAAGGTAATTTGTGGGAGGATGATACATTTGCTTCTAGTTATATGGAAGCACAATTCTGATATCATGAGATGTGGGAGAGGGAGAAATGACGTAGAATCAGTGGCCTCATCTTTTTGACATCGAAGATTTTGGGTAGAATTAATGGGGATATAAAATTTCTATGGAGGGGAGTTTGTAAAATCCAATTACTATTTTTAGGTATTACTAAACCAATATTTTAATCATTCTTTGGTTGGGTTTCATTCAAGGTTTTTTCTGGAGAAATTTTGTAACTTTCAAAAGTTTCTGGGCCATGCACGGTTAGTGCACGATTTTACAAAACATCGTTTCATCTCATTGGAAACCGTGAAAACCCAGATACTAGGGTTTTACCTAGCTAATGAACAGTTTGAAAATTTTTCCCCCACTTAGTTGAAACCTTGTATATGGAAGAAAAGCGTGCACCAATAGGGTGAACAGTTTGGTCTAACCATGTTGACCTGCCTAGCTAACTGATCTTATGAGGTTAATTAATCTGAAAATTAATTTTCAAACACCTAAATACCTTTTTTAAGGAGGATGATGAACCTAAATCGCCCATAATATTTTTTCTTATAGAGGATCTCCCAAGATGTGATTATGGACCCTCTACACCTTTCTATAAGACGGTTGATTCTTGGTGAATGACCTTCGATTCCTCCTGGTAGGTTTCCTCTTCCATTTCAAATTCCCCCCTCTCTCTCTCTTATAATCCCTAGGGTTTTTTTGACCATCGTGCTATTGGAATATATAATAACCTTTGTTTCAGATCTTGGATCAAGGTGTGATTTATAGATCCTATTTTTGTTGTTCTTTACTGGTGAATAACAATTAGTGTTTGGAGTTTTGACCATAGTGGAAATACCATATTTAACATCCATTTAATGACATCAGTTATTTCTAAACTGACTCTAATAATATGTGTAGGAAATTTGTGGTGTCAATTTTTAGTAAAATCGATGCAAAAAATGTTTAAAAGTGGTTTTGGTCATAAGTTATTCCAAAAACCAACACCAAAAACCACAAAAGGAATGATTTATGGTGTCTGTTTTACTACTAACTGACTACATAAATCAACAAAAATTATCAGCATCAGTTTTACCAAAAACGAATGTTGAGATTTTTTTCAGGCTCTTCAGCGTTGGTTTTTGTAAAAACTGACACCAGATGTCTTTTAAAAATAGTCAGGATAGGGAAACCCACATGTTTTTGGATCATTAAAAGCTAAACTCACAACAACTCCTCTCGACTCGCAATGAATTTGAAGGAATATTTGTGATCTATAACAACCATTTTTATCGATTTTATTCCATTTTCACAATCTTTGGTATGAGTTCTTGATTATCACCCCTTATTTCATCATCTTCAGATTAATTTTTCTTCTATAACCTATTTTCAGCGACATTCAGCTGTGGTTTGATTATAGTTTTTTATTCATATTTATTTTTAGTTTTTAAATTTATTTTTTTTATAGATATTGTAGTATTTAATTTTCAAAAGCATTCCATGGTGGAAAGTTCAGATTGGGTTCTATTTTCGTGTTAAACTCCAAATTTTGTAGGTTTTTTTAAATTTCAAGAAAAATTATTTATCATTTAATTATTATTTTTTATTTACTTAAATTATTAGTTTATAGTTTATTATAAATGTGTTGGAACATGGTTAATAGTCATACCTAAGATTGATCATCCCATGAATGGTGAAAAGTCCAATTGCACAGGGATTTGATTGTTGTTCATGTTAATTTTTTTATGGTTTATTGTGGTTTCACCTTGACTTATGTGAGTATATTATTCTTTTTACTGATTTATGATATTTATGGTATTTACACTTGGCCTTATATAGGAATGATGTAGAATTACATGCATCTTTTTATTAATATATAGATTAACATGTATTTCATATGACATTCCATGTAGGCTGCATTACTATGCTATTTTAAATTTACTGATATACCTTTTATGTTTCATTATAATGGCTATTACATACCATGATTTTATTTTTATAAGAAAACAAAATATTATCATTTTTAGGTAAATGATAAGCCTTCTTGTTTTCACATCATGCTTATATTCTATAATTATCATGCTTTGAATATATTCTATACTAGAGTGTTTCCTACTTATGTAGTTACTTTCCATGAATATTTTTTTATGATGGTGCTCCTCTAGCATGTACACCTATACTTGTTGCGGTGTGCATGATTCCTATATATTTATTAAGGGTTCCCATGTGCTTTACATATTCATGTTATTGATTAGTAATCCATGGTTTTATTCATGAATAAATAAGTAGACATCATGTTGTCTTTTATTTATTACTTGTGATCTCATGTCCTATTATAATATCCATGCACGTTTGGATCAAATAAAATGATGGAATCAATCTAATTGAAGAAAATTTATAATTTAGCATCCAATCATATAAATATTATATATTTAATGGTGTATTTTACTAGGATATGTAATTCATATGAATTTAAAATGATTTAAAAATGAATCTATGTTTTATTGGGGTTCCTCAGGATGTATAATTGTTCCCTTTCTTTTTATTATTTTTATAATAATAATTTTACAATATAATAAAAAACAAATAATAATTAATCAAATGGGTTTTAAGATATAACAATTTAGTTATGTATTTAATTTTACATTTCATAATTTTGGGAGAATTATAATTGATTTCACTTATAATATAGACATTTAATCAAATTATTATTTCATATTACTAATAGTAAATAATTTTTTCCTGTTTAATTAATGAAATCTTCAATATCTTTGACCCATGAAACATCGAAATAATGAAACCACTATGTAAAATTAACTAAAAAATTTTAGAATATTGATCTTATAATTAAATTATAATATCTATATAACTCATATATATAATACAAAAATAAAATTTTACTATTTGTAACTATGTTTCATATCTGATGATTTCAATATAATTATCAATAGTTTTTTTAAATGTGTTTCTGTTTACAATTTATCTATAAATATATATATTTAAATGTTTATATATTTTAATATATTCACCAATTATATTGTGATTTCAGGTATTGAATGGATCATAATTGGATAGATTTAAGAAGAACCACTAGTGAATATGAAAAAGGGGTTGATGAATTCTTGGAATTTTCTAAACGACATCTTCAAAACAAAGATTTGATTTTCTGTGCATGTATAAACTGTTTGAATATGAAAATGTTGAACTCCATATAAATCAAGGATCATCTAATTTGTTATGATTCAAGCCTTAATTATACACGTTGGATCTAGAATAATGAAAGAACTGAAAATTCAACCTCTAATGTTAATAACAATATTCATAATGAGGTAGAGGATCGTATTTAAGAACTAATTCATGATTTAGGTGTTGAAACCATAAAAAATAGAAAATGTTGAATGATTGTATGGAGATTCTAAGAAATCATTATTCCCATGTTTCTGTAAATGTACTTTGTTATTAGAAATTTTGAGTTTAGTTAAATTAAAAAAATGGGTGGAGTGATAAAAATTTCTCTATCTTACTTGAGCATTTAAAAGAGATACTTCTAGAAGGAAATAGGCTTCTAGATTCCAATTATGAGGTGAATAAAATATTTTTCCCAATGGGATTGGGGTATAAAATGATACATTCTTTCTTTAATGATTGTGTATGATATATTAAAGAATGTTAATATTTATCAACTTTTCGTACATTTTGTACATCACGCTATAAGATACATAGGAAAGTCGAATCAGATTTATTCTCTGGTACTATCAACTAATGTCATGAAAAATCAATTTTGTACTTTCTAATGATATCAACCAATATTTTTTTTTTCATACAATTGTGATAATTCAATATGATTCATTATTAAGTACTAGAATAAAAACTCTTGCTAAATAAATTTGGTACCATCTAATAATACCTCATTTGAAGCATTTATTTTCAAATTCAATTGACACAAAAAGGTTAAGATGGAATTCAGATGAGTGCATCTCTGATGGTAACTTATGTCAACCCGCCGATTCACCATAGTGGAAGAGTTTTGATAAAAAAATTCAAGGTTTTGGAAGTGAATTTAGAAATTGCACAATGGGATTGTGTACTGATGGAATGAATCCATATCAGAGCCCCAATATCCAACATAGTTCATGGCCTTTTTTATGATAGTTTTGAACTTTTCCCCACATCTATGTATGAAGAAAAAATATGTTATGACGATCTTGATGATTTCTAGACCAAAACAACCAGGATATGATATTGATGTGTATCTTTCACCATTGATTGATGATTTAAAACTTCTATGGGAGGCAAGTGTAATATTTTTTGATGCATAGAAGAAAGAGTATTTTATTTTGCATGCTATGATAATGTTCACTATCAAAGACATTCTTGCATATCAAAACTTATCTTGATACAGTGTTAATAGACATAAATAATGTCCAATTTGTGAAGAAAAAACATCATATTTTCAATTATAGAATGGAAGAAAGACAACGTATATGACACATCAACTATTTTTGTGAATTGATCATCCTTATCATAGATTGAAAAAAGAATTTAATGGTTTAAAAGAATACAACCTTCCCCATAGGCTACTTTCAACTAATGAATATTATGATAGGTTGAAAAATATTGAATCAACTTTTTGAAAGAATAAATGTTATGGTCTTAAAAGATTATCTAGAAGAAGCTATCTATTTTTTTGAACAACATTATTGGATATTTTTAGAGATAAAATATACCATCGATGTTATGGATGTTGAGAAAAAAATATGCGACAATTTTATTGGAACTTTATTAAAAAAGGAAATACAAAAG
Organism: Viscum album; assembly: GCA_963277665.1. Lineage (NCBI taxonomy): Eukaryota > Viridiplantae > Streptophyta > Magnoliopsida > Santalales > Viscaceae > Viscum > Viscum album. Next base: position 1,155,943,268 of record OY728135.1, read on the forward strand.
ATGTATTACATGCTTGATTGGACTTGATATTAATGAGAATATGTTTGGAGTTATCTCGCACTATGAAGGGAAATAAAATATACTTACCTCTATCTTGTCACACATTATGAAATAATTAAAAGATAAATTTATGTCATTGTCTTCATGGTATTAAAGTACCAAATGGGTTTTCTTCAAATGTGAATAATTTGGTGTCATTTAAGGATTGTAAAATGATAGGTATGAAATCTCATGATTTCCGTGTATTGATTTAACAAATTATACTAGTAGTAGTGTGTGGTATATTTCTGGCAGCTGTTAGAAAGACTATCGTCAGGTTATGTTAGTTTTTCAAATCTATTTGTAGCAAAGTCGTTGATCAAAATTTGTTAGATGTGTTGGAGAATGAAGAAACTCTTATTCTTTGACAACTAGAAATGTATTTCCCACCTAAATTTTTTGATATAATGGTTCATCTGCTGATTTAATTGGTGTGTGAGATAAGAATGTGTGGGAATGTTTATTTATGATGGATGTATCCTTTTGAAAGATATATAAAATTTTTGAAGGGATATGTTAAAAATCCTTATCAACAAGAGGCCAACATTGTTCAAAAATATGTATCAAAAGAGTTGATTGAGTTCTTTAATTATTATTTGTATGAGGTGGAGGATATTAGTATCCCTATATCTTGACATATGATAGTTGATAGTGAAGGTAGAGGGGTTCGAGGCATGAAGGTAAAGTTCATTCCACATGATGAAGTGATGCAGACACATTTATAAATTTTGAACAACACATATGATGTTCAATCATATATATCCTCATATATTACTAAATTAAAGTTATGATATCAGAAAAGAAATGAAAATTGGATGATGATTGAGCATAAGAAGACAATTGTATCTTGGTTTAAAGAGAAATTAACCACAGATATATCTACATCAGAAACATTGAAGTGGTTTTTAGGGGGACCATGTCATAATGTGATCACAAGGTCTGGTTTTGATATTAATGTCTACACATTTTATACAAAAAATCCGGATGACAAGAGTACCATTCAAAATATTTTTGTGATGGTTTTCGCTGAATCATTGATTTTTTTGAGTTCCAAAGATAAAAACCCAATTTATGTATCAACGACATATTTTGGAGTTCTTGAAGACATATAAGAAATTAATTATATGAAATTTTGAGTCACCGTTTTTAAGTGTAATTGGTTTTATAGTAATAGTGGTGTGGAAGATAATGAATAAGGGTTTAAAATGGTTGATTTGAAATTATTTAATTATAATGAGGAACCATTTATCATGATGACACTTGAAAAACATGTATTTTATGTCATTGATCCATCAAATGATTAGTTGTCCATAATTTTTCAAGGAAAATGATACCATTTGGGTGATGAGGAAGATGCTGATGATGTTATTGATTTACATGAGTCTTATTCATTTATTATGAAATTTATAGATGATTACAATGAGTATAAGATATACATAGTTCATGTAGTATGTAATGATCATGATAAAGGCATGTGAAAAAACACTAAATTAGAATCCTAATTTTTTTGGTAGATATTTATATTTTTTTAGAAACTTACAAATGCATGCCTCTTTTTTACTTACTTATTTATTTATTTATTGTTTCTAAATATTTAGTTTCTAATGATATACGAGAATAAAATATTTCATTACACTTTCCAGTAGCAATATCAGATATAGATAGAGAGGAAGAGTTACCGAGGTATATCTATTTTTGAATTTTATTAAATATTTGGTAATGTAATTATTTAATGAATGAAAATTTTTTATTTACAGAAAAAATTTGCAAGACTTCTGATGTGTCCTCAGTGGAGGAGACTTCTCCTGTAACTACTAAAAAATAAAGTTCTCACATTGGTAAACATGGAATTATATGTTTACCAAAACTATCACTTTATCATGATGATGAATGATTACACATCTATTTTGATGATAATAATAATGCAATTAGCCCAACTCTAGTTTAGTCTTATCAGTTATATATCAATGTAGAGGCATTGCGAGATTAGTATTTTATATCCTGATTGGATGTCTGTGGACAGGATGGTGAAGCCATAACATTGGGAGGTCGTTATGGTAAAATATATGAATTGATTTATATTATCTCATTTTTTGAATATTTAATATTTTAAATGAAATATTTAATTTATTCAATTATAGATGACATTAAATTTTGAAGAAAACAATGAAATTAAGAACAGATATGCCACTATAGATGCAGTTTGATTGAGATATTTTAAAACAGAACTGAAAAAATTTATATTTTTGGAAAGAGATGGTTTGAAAACCCACGCCTTAAGTATCAGTTTATAGATGGCGATAAATGGAAGTGATTGGTTGATAGTCATCATGAAAAAAAATTCAGGTATGATAATTATTTTATATTGTAAAATTTATTATATATTTTTATAATTACTTAGTAGTTCATTTTTATATAACAAGACTTTATGAGATCTCATTGAGAGATCTAGTTCAAAAATATATACCCTCGTACTTTATAACAAGGAGGGTATCCTTATTTAGAAAAGAAAATTATTGAAAAAAAAATTGAATCATTAAGAGCTCGATCTAGTAATGGTTCATAAGAGGTCTAGTTTTTTCTTCCATCTCCTCCCACCCACCATGAAAAATGGAAACAAGCAAGTTTAAGGAAAAATGAATAGTATACTATAGAGGAAGTTAAAAAAGTAGATGATAAAATGGTAAGTACTTTTTATTTATTTTTCATCAGTTTCTCGATTTTATAATTTTTAAACATTAATATAAAATTTTCATTTTTCATTTCAGTATGAACTTTAGGAGAAAGAGACATAGGGCTCTTTTATCTCTGAGGGTAGGATAAGAATCCAAGACACTACATTGTGAAAGGAAGAACACCCCGACTATGTTAGTGGATATCAGGAAGGTGTTGGTATTTGGATGGTTTTTGGTCAGAGTAAGAAATTAAGAGACCCAAAAATATAATCCTTAAATGTTGAGCTGAAAGATATGAAATAGTCTATGGGTGATCAAATTCAACCAGCAATTCATAAGGCTTTGTTAGAACACTAGGAAAGACCACCACAACCTACACATCCTTCCCAGGTATATTATTTCTATTTCATATATTATTTCTATTATATATATTATAAACACTAATATAAAGTTTTCATTTTTTAGCTATCCCATATTACCCACATGGATAACCTTGCCCCATCTGCCTACTCTACCCTATATGTGCAGCCTTCCTAGATATATAATTTATTTTTCATTAATTTTTCTATTTTATAAATTATAAACACTAATATAAAATTTTCAATTTTCATCCTTCCAAACCTACTCATCCAGACTACCCTGCCCCATCATCCTACCTCGATCCTCCACCTACTTGCTCAGACCAATTCACATATTATTTATTTTTCATAAATTTTTCTATTTTAGAAATTATATACACTCATATAATTTTTTCATTTTTCATCCTTCCCAGCCTGCTCACCCAGACTACCCTTCCCCATCTTCCTATATTGATCCTCCAACTCCTCGCTCAGACCAAACTGTATATAATGTGTTGTTTTATGGATATCCTCATATTAAAATTGTTGTGTTAGGACTCATGCATTTTGGGGGGGGGGATTATTTAAATAAACAACCTATACAGACGAGTCAGGTTAGAGTATCAGTACTTGATATTATAGATCCTAATTCTCTACAACCATTTCCTACTGAAAAGATCACTATATTTGGGGATTGTCTGGGTCATTTTTTTACTTTTTCATACTGGTCTTCTTTGTTATATTTCATATTAGGTATGGTTTTTTGTAAATATTAATTACAAAATTATTTAAAATTACTTTAACTTTTTGTGATATTTAACTTATATAGGATTATAAAAAAGTAAAAAAACTACATAAATAAAACGAAATGTTTAAGAACAATTGACTGTAGATAGTTCTGATATCTCTTATGGGATAAAAAAGATTATCTCAGGTTTCTTCTTCATTGAATTATATCTATGAGTTTTGGATGTCGAATGATATATGCTGAAGAGAACGTCAATTGATATTACTCAAAGAAGATATCATACATCTAGTTGATTTTGAAGATCTCATCATGAATGCGTTGTAGTTGTTTTCTATGTAAGTTAATTGACATTAGAATTTGTATTTCTTTAATAAAAGATGGTTTGAAATTGACTAACTATATTTTACTTTCAAATTAGGTATATGCACATGCTTATTCTATAATTGATATTACAGTAATTTACAGTTTTATAGATCTATAATTCATTTCCATAGAAGGGAAACACATGAATAATCCTAATAGAGTTTCATATATATGTGAGAGATTATCACATATGAAGATTGAGTGTTGTTTTTTTTCATTTCTTAATAAGTATGAATAGAAACACAATTATGAACTACTGATCATTATAATGTCATTAATTGTGAACATTTTGTATTGTAAGGGGAATTGGATGTTACACATATTGTGCCCATGTGAAAGCCCATTATATTGGATTTTCTCTTTATTAGGGAATGTTCGTAAAATATTTTCCACCTTTCTAGACAGGTATGTTTTTTTGTTTCTTATAAGCTCATTATTTTTAATTATCATTGTTTAGACATGTATTATTAGTTTATATATATAAAAATGAAGTTCATGGAAGAAATTTAACAATGAATACATATCGATAAAGACACACAAAAAAATTAAATATATGAGAGTACATGGAATTAGTTTTTTTATTAGATTTTATTCTGATTTTTTTGTTGTTTATTAATTTTTATTATCAATTTACTATTTTAAAACTATAGTGTCATCATCAAAAATGTCACGACCCGTCCTCGGGGCCCGTGCCGTGACTACCCCAAGCCCTCCTTCCATAGGCCAGGGGCTGGCAACTAGCACCAAAGGAGTAAATCCCGATAACTGGAAGGAATTGCCTTTATAAAAGTAAACAAAACACCACAGAGTACAAGAGGAAGTAAATCACTAAGTACAAACAGAAGTGCTGAAAGGTAAATGGGCCAGAATACAAACCCAAAAGAAAGTACAAGTACAACTGAACAAAGTACAACAAAAAAAGACAATAGCTGGAAGGACGGAAGCGGCTGCTGGTTCGTCCTCCTCGGATCCTAACTGAAGGGTAGGTATAGATGACGCAACTCCTAGATCGTCCACCATGGATCCTACCTGAAGGGTAGGTACAGATAGCGCATCTCCTGGATCGTCCACCACAGATCCTACCTAAAGGGTAGGTACAGATAGCCTCCACAACGCTCTCGCCCATCAACCTCCCCTGAGTGTCATCTCACCGTGAAGTCCACCTACGGATACTGACTCGACGTGTAGTCCACCTCCAGGAACTGACTCGTCATTTAGTCCACCTCCGGGTACCATCCAGTCCTCGAACACTCGGCCTCCGTCAGCACTGCCCGTCGTCTGCAACCAACACAACGAGGTGCGAGCATAGCCCGTGCAGGGGTGAGTATAACGATAATCAGTAGGGACCCCGAGACCCTCAAGGTCTCACTAAAACCAACAATTATAACCACAAAGAAGATCTCAACAGATAACCTCTACTTAGGTATATGCCCATACATATACCTAAGTTATCAAGTAACCCATCTCAATCATAAGGAAACACAAGGATTATGAAATCAAGGGATAACCACTACCCAGGTATATGCCCATACATATAACTAAGTTATCAAGTAACCCATCTCAATCATGAGAAAACACAAAGGTCATAGGCTCATCTCAAACCAGGATTTTCATTATCGAAACCGTAACTGCAGAAGAGCTCCGTCTCTGGAGTGTACAGTGGTCCTGTCACGACTCCAAGGTACTGCTCACTAATCCAAGTCTCTGAGGTACACCTCCTGTCGAGTACCGCGGGTCTGCTTTCAAATACTGGGCGCTCTGTCCGCTGTGGGTCTACCGCCAAATACCGGGCGCTCCCCCTAATAGCCTACAGAGGTACTCCTCCGGTCGAGTACTGCGGGTATGCTGCCAACTACCAGGCGCTCCATCCGTCGTGGGTCTGCCGCAAAATACCGGGCGCTCCGTCCACTAGGCTAGTCGACTCACTCCAAATCGAGTCAGTCAAGCAGTCGTTAGGTCTCAGTTGTCTACACGGTCTCCGTACTCCGTATGCTCGTCTCCGGGAGGGACCGCTCCACGAGCTACTGGTCAATACTCGAAGTATCACAAAGTCCCACGAAGGTGTATCTCAAAGGACCGTCCCGTCATAAGGGTCTCAACACAACAGACGGCGCGTCAATCGGACGCCCGGTCTGTGAGTTATTAGCCTTTTCGTCCCAAGGGCCCAGTTGGTTTCATGTGCGAACCAACCCGTCCGTATCTCAACTGTACCCCGAACTCCCATATAGTATACTCAAAGGGACCTTTTCTCCACGTGATCACCAACGCCGCTGACGGTTCGTCAAACGGGCGTCCGGTCTGAAAGATATCTGCTTTTCCGTTCGGGGGGCCCGGTTGGATTTCGGGTACAATCCAACCCGGCCACTATCCAACAGCAATCAAAACTCGGGAGAAGTATTCCAAAGGTTCCGTCCCATCAAGAGGAAATCAATGAGACAGACGGCGCGTCAATCGGACGCCCGGTCTGTGAGTTATTGGCTTTTTCGTTCCAGGGGCCCGGTTGGATTTCGTGAGCAAACCAACCCGACTGCACTCCTACGACATCCAAACCTCAAGAGGAGTAAGAAAAAAGATCTTTCTCACTTAGAGGAATCCATCAAAGTCGACGACACGTCAATCGGACGTCCGGAGCTCAAGTTGCGAGTGTTTCCGCTCCGAGGGCCCGGTTGGTTTCGTGTACAAACCAAGCCGGCCTAACCCAAAGTATTCTTGAAACCTTGAGTGCAATATGTCAAAACGACCATCTCGATCCAAGGGTCGCGTCGCAACTGACGGTGCGTCGATCGGAAGTCCGTAGCCCAAGATATGAGCATTTGACCCAAAGTGATCCGAAAACGGGGGGTCTGGGCCCGGACCGACCCGCCCCAACCCCCTACTGGGTCGGCCCGGGTCCGACCCGACTGGGCATGACCCGGCCCGGCCGGTGGGTCGGCTCGGCCGGTTACGGCCGAGTGGAGTGAAGTGGGGCGCTGCCCCCGCGTGAAGAACCGCGGCCCCGCGTGGGGCCGCCCGTGCCAGCCGACATGGCAGCCGGCCGCGTCCCGCCGCCCCCCTCCGGTCCCGCATGGTCGTGGGACCATGATCCGTCACCGCGGCTGAAGCCGCGACAGATTCTTCTGGCGGCGCTCCGGGCACCGCCGCCCCCGACCGCCGGCACCGCCGCGCCGGCGTGGCGCGCCGGCGGGGGCTTTCACGGACCACCGGACGCGCTCCGATGGTCTGATTCGCCTGCGGTCTTCATCAGTGATCATCCCGGGACCCGACCTTTACTGTAAAGATCCCACAACGCCCGTACGGCTTCGTTTGTCATTTTCCAGCGCGACGCGACGACGCCGTGGCTTGTTCAACTTCATCGGCGCGGCGCAACGGCGCTGCGCTTCTTAGCCCTTCCTCATAATTTCCGCGCGGTGAAATGGCACCGCGCTGCCATTCACGTGCCGCAACAAATTCAAACAACAAGGGTGGAGGAGGGTCGGCCGTGTTCGTGCGGTCCGACCTCCTCCCGTTATAATGATATCAAGCGGCCATCTAATAGAAGTCGACGTACGACATGAAATAATTCACGGACAAAAACAAAAATCCTCAACATCAATCTGCATGAACGAACGATCTGCGGATCAACCTGGAATTGGTTGGTCCACGATCGTCGTTCTTTTCTCAAAAGATAAAAGAACACCAAAATAAATTCCCCTACCTCGTGATAGCTTGAACGGAGATTCGTCGAACGAGGATTCGTCATGGAAAACCCGTCGCAGAAAGAGACGTCGCGAAAGGAGGAAGTCGAGTCGGTGTCGCGGTACACGGCATCGCGTAATCAGTTTTCGAGAACTCAACGTTCTTCTTCGGAGACCGATGTGTTCTTCGCGTTCTTCATCGAAGACGAAGAAGTTCCTCAAATCCTTAGTATTTTCTCCCAAAAGCTCCACCATGAGGTTCCAACCCCAAATAAAATAAGCTCACCTCTTATTTTATTAACCTAACATAACTTTTGAATTTCAAGAGTTTGAAATTCAAACATCACACTTAACTCACTTAATTAATAACATAAGTTGTCAAAAATTAATGGTGAGTTGATAGGTTTATGAATTTGCAGGGGTGGGGCTTGTGTGGGCCCCACCACCCTCATAACCTCTCTTGGGAAGTTGGGTAGTTACCCAACTTCCACCCAAAGCCTTAAACCATAAAAAATTGTAGTTAAATTATAAATTAAACTTCAAAATTTTTTATCATCTTCTCTCGTGAAAACGAAACTCCGGAACAGGTGTTCCTAAGAAATTACTGGCGCTGCGGTTCCATCGGTGCCCTCGGAATTTGATTCTGAGCACCGATTCAAAAGATAGAAAAACCTTCTCATTCGTTCACTGAACGTACCCAAGCTAAACTTCGGAAATTAATTCCAGGCACACCGGGCCTCGGAATCAGGCGCCGTCAAAAACTGCATTCTTGTAAAATTCAAAGAAAATTAAGAAAAAAAATTTCATTGAAATTTATGGGTCTTTACATTACTCCCACCTCAGGGCTTTACATCCCCGTAAAGCTTCAACACAAACAAGGGTCACAAAAGCGGTACAGAGCACAGATCTGAGCCTTCCGCTCCCATGTGCTCACCTGGAGGTTCCCGTACTGCCAAAGAAAGTGCACCCGAGGAATCGATCGTCCTCGTAGGATCTGCTCCTGTCGATCCCCGATCCCCACTGGAACCTCCGTGAAAGACACCCCATCGCCATCGTCCAGCTCCCCATGATCGATGATATGCGAAGGGTCGAGCACATATATCCTCAGTTGAGATACCTGGAAGTCGTCGTGCACCTGGTGTAACTGAGGTGGATGGGTCAAGCGGTAAACCACCCTGCCTACCCAGCTGAGGACCTAAGAAGGTCTGCTGAACCTTATAGATAACTTGCCTATTTGGCCACATCTCCGTAAACCTTGTCAAGGTGAGACCCGTATAAGGACGTGATCATCATCCTCGAACTCCAGAGGTCTCTAATTCCTGTTAGAACTGGAACTCAAAACGACTGCTGCCACGAGGGTAAGGTTGAACGACTCAAGAGTGTTCGGTCGCACCCTCCTGTGCATGAGTTACCCTATGCTTCCTGGAGTTTCCTTTTTCTCCGACCAAGGAAAATCCATTCCGATGTCGTAGATAAACCACAACCTTCTTTCCTAATACAATCAATCCGTGTATGAACTGTGGATCCAATCCATACTCAGACCAACGTCGTAAGGCCTCGACGCTGCCACCAAGAGATTCCAACAGAAACTCTTGCCTCGAGGTTCTGACCACACCGTCGGTGTAAGTGTGATTATCGAGTCTTCTCCCAAGGTATCTCCAGATGTGATGGTTAAGTCTACGGCTTACCGAAAACTCTAGGTCTGGGACAAAATTTGTGGAAGGAAGGAATGATTCATATCGACGTCTGATACTACGACAGCTAGTAGTGGACATAGATTATCGCTCGAATCATTCTTATAGCCATTTTGATCGCACTCCTTGACCACATGCAGCTACTATTTTCTCCTGCCCCCTAGCTCCCTAAGTCCGGAGGGAACAACAAAGGCGGGTGGTTGTAATATGTTGAAATATACACCACCTCATGTTACTCTCCTAGCTCTACCTCCACGTATGATGCTCTACAGATTTATCTGTCCTTAACATTTCCTCTTCTTGAAACATTCGCACGCCCAAGTCTATGAGACTGGCACCAGCTCGCTGCGTTCCAACTTCTAACATTCTCTAGCTCTATTCATTCAGCCAAAGAACATTCAACCTCGAGGTTCTCTCTAGCACCCTAACGTGAGTAGGAATGCATAGAGAAAAAAGTGCTGGCTCGAATATCCTTAAACACACCACGCTCAAAGTCCAAGCTCTATAGCACTGATCGAATCGTATTCATCAAGTACTAGGAATGTTTGGTACGCCTCAATGAATTCTCAACTACCGACACGTCGTCCTGCCAAAGCGTTATAAGCTCTAGAAAACTCTCAGCCACCTCCTCAAGACAGTACTCATCCGCCTTTGAGTCAGTTTCGCCTCGGAACTTGGGGGTATCTGATGTTAGAACACGTGTAAGGCAGTAAGCTTACATGTGTCACCTACCGGTGCCTCTGGTTGTAACTACTGACCAACAGGTAGTGATGTATAGCTGACACACTTCCCGAAGGCACTATCTCAGGCATCGGTCCACGTACTGAAGCCTCATCACTATGCGGACCATCCTCATGGTCATTCACAGGAAAAAACTAGTGGCCAAGTCCACCATCCACTCCACTGGTGTCTCAGCTAGGCGGAAAACTCTAACAATCGCCTCCAGCCAGTCCTCTGCTGTCTGGGAATCTGCCTCACCACGTAACCTCGAAGGCCTCTACTGCTAGAACTCATGCAACGCGCTCTGCCAGCGTGCACAGTTCGCTAGTATAGCTATTGGCATCTACTACCCAACAGGTGGTGGTGGTGCTGGTACACCACCCGAGGGTGCCAACATAGTAAAAAGGGACCTGCACCAGAGCCTCGTCGCTCGGTGAGCCGTCATCGAGTACTCTCTCGGAACTCCAACTGACTGTTTGCGTGGAGACATCCTGAACAGATGCGACATGGTCAACGTCTTATACCTGGTGAGATGACCTGGTTTGAGATGACTTTAAAACTTTTGGAAACACACACGCAATCAGTGTTTTCGTGCACAAAGTCGGAAATTAGTATTCAGGGTCCTGGTGTACGGATACGTCGGCTGCTGCACCAAAACTGGACTCCCTGAACTGAAGACCACACTCGGTACCGTTAACACTATTGCTTCATAGAAAAGAAAATATCAGAGTTATAAGTCATGCGTTAGAACCGACTCCTCTGATACCAATTTCTCACGACCCGTCCTCGGGGCCCGTGCCGTGACTACCCCAAGCCCGCCTTCCGTAGGCCAGGGGCTGGCGACTAGCACCCAATGCGTAAATCCAGATAACTGGAAGGCATTGCCTTTATAAAAGTAAACAAAACACCACAGAGTACAAGCGGAAGTAAATCACTAAGTACAAAGAGAAGTGCTGAAAGGTAAATGGGCCAGAATACAAACCCAAAATAAATTACAAGTACAACTGAACAAAGTAAAACAGAAAAAGACAACAGATGGAAGGATAGAAGCAACTCCTGGGTCGTCCTCCTCAGATCCTACCTGAAGGGTAGGTACAGATGGAATAGCTCCTGGATCGTCCACCACGGATCCTACCTGAAGGGTAGGTACAGAGAGCGCAGCTCCAGGATCGTCCACCACAGATCCTACCTGAAGGGTAGGTACAGATAGCCTCCACAATGCTCTTGACCGTCAACATCCTCTGAGTGTCGTCTCGCCGTGAATTCCACCTCCAAATACTGACTTGACATGTAGTCCACCACCGGGTACTGACTCGTCATGTAGTCCACCTCTGGGTACCGTCCAGTCCTCGAACACTCGGCCTCCGTCAGCACTGCCCATTGTCTGCAACCAACACAACGAGGTGCGGGCATAGCCCGTGCAGGGGTGAGTATAACGATACTCAGAAGGGACCCCGAGACCCTCAAGGTCTCACTAAAACCAACAATGATAACCACAAAGAAGATCTCAACAGATAACCTCTACTTAGGTATATGCCCATACATATACCTAAGTTATCAAGTAACCCATCTCAATCATGAGGAAACACAAAGATTATGAAATCAACAGATAACCACTACCCAGATATATTCCCATACATATACCTAAGTTACCATGTAACCCATCTCAATCATGAGGAAACACAAAGGTCATAGACTCAGCTCAAACCAAGATTTTCATTATCGAAACCGTAACTACTGAAGAGCTCCGTCTATGGAGTGTACAGTGGTCCTGTCACGACTCTGAGGTACTGCTCACTAATCAAAGTCTCTGAAGTACACCTTCTGTCGAGTACCGCGGGTCTGCTGCCAAATACTGGGCGCTTCCTCTGCTGTGGGTCTGCCGCCAAATACCGGGTGCTCCCCCAAATAGCCTACAGAGGTACTCCTCCGGTAGAGTACCGTAGGTCTGCTGCCGACTACCAGGCGCTCCGTCCGTCGTGGGTCTGCCGCCAAATACCGGGCGCTCCGTCCACTGGGCTAGTCGACTCACTCCAAGTAGAGTCGGTCAAGCAGTCGTCAGGTCTCAGTTGTCTACACGGTCTCCGTACTCCATATGCTCATCTCCGGGAGGGACCGCTCCCCGAGCTACTAGTCAATACTCTAAGTATCACAAAGTCCCACTAAGGTGTATCTAAAAGGACCGCCTCGTCATAAGGGTCTCAACACAAAAGACGGTGCGTCAATCGGACGCCCGGTCTGTGAGTTATTTGTCTTTTCTTCCCAGGGGCCCGATTGGTTTCATGTGCGAACCAACCCGACCGTATCTCAACTGTACCCTGAACTCCCATAGGGTATACTCAAAGGGACCGTTTCTCCACGTGATCACCAACGCCGCTGACGGTTCGTCAAACGGACGTCTGGTCTGAAAGATATCAGTTTTTCCGTTCTAGGGGCCCGGTTGGATTTCGGGTACAATCCAACCCGACCACTATCCAACAACAACCAAAACTTGGGCAAGGTATGCCAAAGGTTCTGTCTCATCAAGAGGAAATCAACGAGACAGACGGCGTGTCAATCGGACGCCCGGTCTGTGAGTTATTGACTTTTTCGTTCGAGGGCCCCTGTTGGATTTCATGAGAAAACCAACCCGACCGCACTCTGACGGCATCCAAACCTCAAGCGGAGTAATCCAAAAGATTTTTCTCACTTAGAGGAATCCATCAAAGTCGACGGCACATCAATCGGATGTCCGGAGCTCAAGTTACAAGCATTTCCGCTCTGAGGGCCCGGTTGGTTTCGTGTACGAACCAACCCGGACGAACCTAATGTATTCCGAAACATTGAGTTCGATATGTCAAAATGACAGTCTCGATCCCAGGGTCGCATCGCAACTGAAGGTGCATCGATCGGAGGTCCGTATCCCCTGATATGGGAATTTGACCGAAAGTGATCCGAAAACGGGGGGTCTGGGCCCGGACTGACCCGGCCCAAGCCCCCCTGGGTAGGCCCGAATCTGGTCGACCCGACCCTGGTCCGACCCGGCTGGGCATGACCCTGCCCGACCCGGCCTGGGCGCGACCCGACCCGGCCAGGGTGGCCTGGCCTGGACTGGGCGCAACCCGGACCGACCGGTGGGTCGGCTCGACCGGTTACGGCCGTGCGGAGCGAAGCGGGGCGCTGCCCCCTTGTGAAGAACCGCGACCCCGCGTGGGGCCGCCCGTGCCAGCGAACCCGGCAGCCGGCCGCGTCCCGCCACCCCCCTCCGGTCCCGCGTGGTCGCGGGACCACACTCCGCCTTCGTGGCTTCAGCCGCGACGGATTCTTCTGGCGGCGCTCCGGGCGCCGCCGCCCCCGACCGCCGGTGCCGCCGCGCCGGCGGGGGCTTCCGCGGACCACCGGACGCGCTCCGGTGGTCTGATTCGCCTGCGGTCTTCGTCAGTGATCATCCCGGGACCCGAACTTTGTTGCAAAGATCCCAAAACACTCGTACGACATCATTTGTCATTTTCCGGCGTGGCGCAACGGTGCCGTGGCTTGTTCAACTTCATCGGCGCGGCGCGATGGCGCTGCGCTTCTTAGCCCTTCCTCATAATTTCCGCGCGGTGCAACGGCACCGCGCCACCTTTCACGTGCCGCAGCAAATTCAAACAACAATGGGGGAAGAGGGTCGGCCGTGTTCGTTCGGCCCAACCTCTTCCCATTATAATGATAGTAATCAGAAATCTAATAGAAGTCGACTTACGGCAAGAAATAATTCACGGACAAAAACAAAAATCCTCAACATCAATCCGCATGAATGAACGATCCGCTGATCAACATGGAATTGGTTGGTCCGCGCTCATCGTTCTTTTCTCAAAAGATAAGAGAAAACCAAAATAAATTCGGCTACCTCGTACAAGCTAGAACGAAGGTTCGTCGATAGAGGATTCATCGTGGAAAAACCGTCGCAGAAAGAGACGTCGCGGAAGGAGGAAGTCGCGTCGGCGTCGTGGTACACGGCGTCGCGTAATCGGTTTCCGAGAACTCGGCATTCTTCGTCTGAGACCGATGTGTTCTTCGCGTTCTTCGTCGAAGACGAAGAAGTTCCTCAAATCCTTAGTCTTTTCTCCCAAAATCTCCACCACGAGGTTCCAACCCCAAATAAAATAATCTCATCTCTTATTTTATTAACATAACATAACTTTTAAATTTCAAGAGTTTGAAATTCAAACATCACACATAACTCACTTAATTAATAACATAAGTTGTCAAAAATTAATGGTGAGTTGAGGGGTTTAAGAATTTGAAGGGGTGGGGCTCGTGTGGGCCCCACCACCCTCATAACCTCTCTTGGGAAGTTGGGTAGTTACCCAACTTCCACCCAAATCCTTAAACCATAAAAAATTGTAGTTAAATTATAAATTAAACTTCCACAATTTTTATCATATTCTCTCGTGAAAACGCAACTCCGGAACAGGTGTTCCTAAGCAATTATCGGCGCTGCGGTTCCATCGGTGCCCTCGGAATTCGATTCCGAGCACTGGTTCAAAATTTAGAAAAACCTGCTTGTTCGTTCACTGAACGTACCTGAGATAAACTTCGAAAATTAATTCCGGGCACACCGGGCCTCGGAATCAGGCGCTGTCAAAAACTGCGTTCTTGTAAAATTCCAAAGAAAATTAAGAAAAAAAAATTCTTTGAAATTTCTGGGTCTTTACAAAAAATTACATGTTTAATGTGGTTACTATATTCTATGATTCAAGTACGAGATAATCACAACTTGGGAAACTACTGAATTTGATAAGGTTAGTTGTATTAAATATTTTTTATATTTTATGATATATTATTCCATTTTTTAATCTCATATCATTTAATTTTATTGTATATATTCATTGATTCCAAGTATTATTCTCAATCTGATTTTACCCATATTCAATATATTTTTGGGATGTATTTGTTACGTCTGATTAGGATTTCAGGTATGTATATTCAAATATTTATGAATAATATTACAAATGGGTTCAAAAATATAACTATTTTGATATAATAGGTGTTTGCAGATACTAATAATCAAATGAATACTTCAACAATAACCAACAATGATCATGTTGTAAATTTAAGGTTTGTGTATTTAAATTTTACATTATAATAAAAATATGTAGATAATTTTTTGATTAACTAGATAAAATCATGTAAGTTATAGATTTTTGGTCAATGATAAATATTGCTTGATTTTTGTATATTGGGTTTTTATTAGAAGGGTTTTTATTATTTTTTTAATGTAATATTTTGAATTTTCTAAAACTAATTATCTTTCTACGTTGGTTTTTTTAAAAACCACCAACAATTTTTTTAAAAAAAATTGGGTTTCAGCGTTAGTTTTAAAAGAAACTGATGACAAATAATACTCGAAGAGAGTTTTTTCATTGGTTTTTAAAAAATCAACCCAAAAAACCCTCCTCTACCCAATTTTCTGAGTCATTTTTTATAAAACCCGACTACAAAAACTTGTTTTTGGCATTGATTATTTAATAAACTGAAGCCGAAGTCCTTAACAGGAATGATTTTCAGCATTGGTTTTGGGAAAACTGACACCAAGACCCTTAAAAAAAGATTTTCGATGTTGGTTTTTGTAAAACTGATGCAGAAAATAATATTTTTTACATCGCCATTATAAAATTTGGTTAAAAACTGACCTTAAAAATTAAATAAAATGACGTTAAATCTTATTTTTTCACTACTGCGAGTTCCTGTGATCATGAGGTTGGTGGTTTCATTTTGATTATCCGATATCATTAACCCAAAATTATTTTATTTAATTTCAATTTTATATTTAAATTCTTTTTTTAGAAAATTATTTCTATTTTTCTGACTAAAAAACCAATTCCATTAAATTGGAGGATTTGGATTCAATTTGGAAAAAGCTGGGAAAATCCCATAACTCTATTGAATTATGGTAAGTTTTTTAAATTGATGAAAAATTATGGAATATAAAATTTTTAATTAAAATTATGAAATTTATTTTTTGGAATTTTTTGTGAATCGGTATTTTGAAAAATGGATTAAAATGGTTTTGATAGAAATTATTTTGTTTTATCTTAAAAGAAGTCATCATTTGATTAAAAACCTATGTTTTTTTAAATGTAATTTTGAATATTTTAAGTGAATAATGGTATGAATTTAACTTAGTTTTTAAATGAAGTTACCATCATTAATATTTATTATTCAATATGAAATCCTTGGTGGTTAGTGAGTTATTCAGATAGATCATGCTTGATGCTTTACAACTGAAAGAAAACCAAGTACAGCAGCTCACATCCTAGATGGGATGGTGATTAGTCTCATTTGTCCATTGTCAGAGGCATGTGTGTATACACATATTTCTATGATTCACCTTTAAGTGTGTGAGGATCTCATCGATTGGTATTATAATACCTTTTGTAATATGACCTTGGTGCTCTCTTGTTTGTCTTTGAAATTAATATATGCAAATATTGTAAAATATTAAGAATGCCTTCTGATCTATGTAAACTATTTTATATAAAAGTATTTATTAAGAAATTTATTTAAATTATTTCCATCATTTTAAATGTATATCATGATTTATTTAAATATGATTTTGAAATTCCAAAAAATTTTATTTAAAATTGAAATCTTTATTTGGTTAATAATATGTGGAATCTTATTATGGAATCATTTTTGAGACCCTACTGGGATTTAGGGTCACATCCTATATGTGCCTTTAGGTGTTTGTATGTTATGTTCTTCCAAGTTCGAGAAAGGGTAAGGTGTCACATAGAGGTGGTAGCAGTAGTTGATCCTTGGGATTAGGTAGTTTCATTTGTTGGGAATTTGGCTATTGTACTATTTGTTGGTACCTTTTTATTGTACTTTGATTTTTTTATGTTTTTTAATTTGTGTACAGTTCACCAATTAGAGTTTATTTTTTCTATTCATACTACATTTTATATCATGATTCTTCTGTTTTTGTGGAAAATTCATCCCCACATTCATTTTTGTATGATGGTTGGTGCCTGTTGACATCCAATGGGGACCAGGAATTCCCTTCGGGCCATGTCAAGATCAGATCAGTTATCAGGTTACCAGGGTACCCGGTTTGGTTCGTGATACATACACTGAGTAAGGTACCTCTAGACATCACATCCTAAACAAATAATACATATAATAATCTTTTTCATACTATATCAAATTTTAAAATTGTTTGAAATAACCACAACCCCACATAATACTCTACACAAATATATGAGAAAAAACTATTGTGCATACCATCACATATAACTACTATGATAAGAGATCATATATATAGGTGTATTCAACCATTCAAACTTTGATTAGGATATTGGAAGAAACACCCTCCTAGATTCCACTACTTGTTACTCACCCTAACCGATATGGGTGGGGTAGTTTATGAAATTATAGAATGAATATGATATAATATATGTCATAACTACACTATGGGAATAGCCTTTTCATAGACATTCTAGTAGATAACATCACTCAAAATCTAGGATTCCACTACAAATACTTTATATCCTATAAACACATAAGCATTTTAAGGATCTACATTAATACTTCATTCATTTTTATTATTTCATTCCTATATTTTGTTCATTATTCATTAATTAACCATTCACAATATTCCAAATTACATTATATTAATCATCCTATTAAATTCCATGTCTTCCATGTATAATAAAAAATATGTCCACAGTTCCCCAAGATCCACTCATCTACATTCCATCATCAACAAACCCCAAGGGTTAAAAATTTATCAAACACAAAAAATAATTCCATAATTCATGTTACATTAGGAAAACCATCCTATGAAATCATCAAGAGAAAAAAATATCCAATAACATCCATCTACATCAATTAGTGGGGATTGGAGTGTAGATAATGTAAGAAACTAGGATGTCGTCCCATAGAAAGATTCATTTCAAGAAATAATCCATCATTATAACATCAATGGATAAGACCACCCTCAACCAATTTCATCATCCATGGTGTCATCTTTGACACCCTCAAAGATATCCCAATGTATCTCTCCATCACATGCATCCATTTCTACCACATTATCTGGGACTCCTCACCCAATGTCATATCAGTAATCCTAGGATAATCCATTAACGATTCATATCACATCACATCAAAAATCTCACTACCATATCACATCAGTAAAATGGTAGAAAAAAAACATATTCCACATGTAAATTGGGCCCCCAAATAAGGAATTTAGACATCACATTCAAACGGTATCACACATCACCCAACATAAGGAATTTATCCTTTATAACCAAATGGTAACTCTTGACCCAAAATATTTATCATTAGAAAACAACTAGTTCTCATTCCATCTTGAATAAAATGATTCATTATTAATAGGTTACAATAGTGGAAAAATAATGGCATCAACTATAATAAGCTATCATAATATGCTTACTAGAATAAAACAAATTTCATTGAACTATGAGAAGATATGTTCTGAATTAATATGCCTTTGTAATTCGAATCTATAAGAAATAACATGATTCAGGTTCTTCATGAATTCCTATAACACATGGATGATCATATTCTATTAAACATTCATATTTACTTGATTTTATTATCATAAAAAATACAACGAACATCATATTACAAACATTCCCCTTCATTAAATTCATAATCCAATTAACTAATTAATTTTATCTTGACGTCCTTTACCATTTTTCAAAAATAACAATATGTTAATCAATATCCTAAATAATAAGAAAAGAATCACAGTATAGATAACACACTATCTTGAAAAAAATGGAAAAATGTTATCATGACGTAAAGTAATATCATCAACATGCGATAACTATCATATTTAATTATTAATTTGAGTTGATAATCATTTTGTTGATTTTGTTTCCATCTAATGGGAAAAGTATTGAAAACCTTATGATTTCATGGAACGAAATAGTAGAATAAATAAATCCTCTACCTCAAAGGGGTGAATTTTTTTTGAGTGAGAATGAACAAACATCGCATATCCTGATCACCCTCCTACAAGAGATACATCCCTCCTTGGAAACTGTTCCACAATAACACCAACAAAAACTAAGCAAACATTGTTTCAATAATAGAGAGAAACATCCATCACATGAAAAGAAGAGGTGTGAGGATCTAGATTGAAAAACCATAAGAGAGATGTATAATATAATTTGGATCTACAAAGATTAAAGACAAAAAGTGGGGATTGATACATATCGAAGGAATACTAACATTTTTAAAGAAAATTATTGGTTCCACTTATAGATTTGGGACAAGAGGAAGAGTTTTTGTGAAGTTGAGTGGTAAATCATGTTATAAATTCACTCCCCATTGAATATTTATGGTGTAAACACATTGTTTATGTTATAAAAACATCAAAGATTATATTCCATAGAAAAACAAATCACCTCAACCTTTTCAAACCATAATTAACATGCATTATAAATCTTTAATTTATGACATATATTCCACAGGATGACTAAAACATGCGATAACCAAATTATATTGTAATCCCCTATTACATGATAAAACCATACATACATGATATTTTCTCCATGATTCCAGTTTTTATCAGTCAAACACCATTAAACCCCCACTAATCCTTGTTTAATACCCACGAGCTTCAGAAACACACAATGGTTTAGTCTGTGTGGATTTAGACCCATATGTCAGTTACCACTCAGAATATTGTAAACCTAAAGAATCGAAACCCAATCCCAGATAAAAAATAAAATGTGTCATTTGATTAGACACCCCATGGGATACCTCTCAAGGATCTCATCATCATAATATCTCAACAAACTCATAATAGGAAAAGGTCGACAACTATAAAAATATTTATTATAATAGAAGAGATAAACATCAAATAGATCAGGGTATCAAGCACATATTTTCAAATCATGTCCCTAGGTACTATCCTCTACAACACTATGCCACCATAAGACATTAACCAATGGAATAACATCCTCATGAAAGACCTTATCCTAGTGGTCCTGGATCTCCACAAGATGCTCCTCAAAGGTCACATTGATCACTTCCAAATTGATTATGAGAGAGTCATGATGAAGGTAACATTGGATATTTGAAATGTGGAAAACATCGTGTATCTAGATCATTTTCGGGGTAAGTTCTATCCAATATTCCATGGATCCAACATGATCCAACACCTCAAAAGGCCCAACAAACACAAGATAAATCTTACTCCCATGACCAAAAATTCACTGCCATAACAAGGAGAATCCTTTAATAACATATGATCTACATCATCGAACTCTGAAGGACTACTCTTATGTTCAAAATTTTATTTTTATTGATCCTACACTACTTTCTTCCTCTCATTCTTTACCTAAACAATAACTTTTATATCACGTACTAGTTCTAGGATGAGAATCACTACCTCTATGACCCCAGTCTAACCAAATACTGAATAATGAGGTTTTTTACAATGTTTAAAATTGTTACATACCAATGTTATATTGAAATATACTATTTAAATAGAACTCAACCAAAGGCAGGTGCTTCATACATGATCATCCAAAATCCAGGACACAAGAATGCAACATTTTCAAAGAGTTTACATAGTCTTATCTATATGACCATCTATAATTCAATTAAAATTAGTGCTTAGAAGTAATTTAGAGTTAGTATAATGATGGATACCTCTCTATATCTAATATTTAAAATAAGGATCTCTATCTGAGATGATCTTCCTCATGTCATTGTGTAATTTCACCTCCTCCTATATATAATTCCTTGAAAAAACCTCCCTTGAGTTTGACTCTTTGTTCTATAAGAATTATAATAATTACATAAAATGATCCACTATCACCCATATAACATCCTAGGATCCCTAATCTATAGGAAAACTGATAAAAATTACCATTGAGATGTCCTAACACATCCACAAGGTTACATCTGATGGTTAGAGAAAACAACTGAGAACAAAGTGCTCAACAATCACCTTCTGGTAGACCAAACAGTGAGAAAAAACACTAAAAATTCATGATTTAATGATATCCACTAAAAATGACATCTTAAAGCTCAATAAAACATTTTCATGTTGTGATGTACTTCCATGGGTGAGCTATAGAACTCTCTAAGAACCATCTTACACATTTATAAAGGAATGAAAATCATACCTAGAACAACACCTGATGTTGTTCATCCATAAAGAAAACCTCAGGTTATTCACAAAAAAATAAATCTCTACAATCTTCCACCACAAGATATGTCAACTAATAATTATATAACTATGACACCAATGGTTAGTTACTCTCATCTATATAGGAAAACATAGGTCATCAACCTCTCCAATATCTAGATGTATTTATGAGATTTCCTATATTACTATACATGATTCTCTATATCTACACACACTACACTACATGAAATCTTGCTCAATTCATTGGATATAAAATTTCCCTTTCCTAACATATATGAAACCTTAATTTCATAATCCTATAAGAACCATATCCTCCATTATTATCACATGTTCAATTCATGCTAGGAAAAGACATACCTCGGTATCTTATGATTGGTAAAAACTAGAAAATGATTTACAATAAAGAAATTTCACCGTAAATTTAAAGAAAACAATTCTACTAATAAATCAGGATCAAGGGTGGAATAGTTATGCCTATAGGGATGTCACTTCTAGGACCCTTATGAAATATCCAATCTATACTACATAGGAACAAAACCTAACCCAAGAAGCTAATAATTATAGAAAACATAAAACTAAACTCCCCCTATTGGAGATATGGACTCGAGCGTTGAACAACTTCTCCTTTAGGTGCTCAAAAGATACCTGACACTAGTATGTCCATAATAGCACA
Organism: Viscum album; assembly: GCA_963277665.1. NCBI lineage: Eukaryota > Viridiplantae > Streptophyta > Magnoliopsida > Santalales > Viscaceae > Viscum > Viscum album. The sequence continues at coordinate 1,155,965,347 of OY728135.1, forward strand.
TTATCCTTCTCAGTTGAGGATTTAAGAGAAGTTTTAACTTGATAGAAATCATCTATGAATTTCCTATAATATCCTATAATACTAAGAAACATCAATACTACTACCACATTCTTGGGGGATACCTATGAAAAAAACACCTCAATATTCTAAGGATCCATAGTTACTCCATGATGGGACATGAGATTCCCCAAAAATAGACTTCAGGGGCCCAAAAATTATACTTCGACATCTTCCCAAAAAAAAATTCATGATGAAGAACACAAAAAATAGAACATAAGTTCTCTGCATGCTTCTTCTCATACAATAAGTATACATTGATTTATTTTATGAAACCCAAACTACTAAACCACTAATGATCTCATCAGTAGTATAATCATCAAGGATGAAAATGATGGAATATTCCCCCAACCCATATGATGGTCACACTCACCAATGAAAACTATTGGCTCCCCATCAGCATAATAGAACACAACCTTCCCCTTAAATCATTCCACAATAGCCTTCACTCAATATAGCTTATCCATGATGATGATGATATTGTATAGTTGTATTTATAAACATATTATGTCTCCCAAATAGTGGTTTTTCCAAATAACTATCTCAATGTTTCTATATAGTAAATAAAATTTGGCTTGACCTATGACAAGAATGGTCAATTCAATGGGAATTGGAAGCCACTCTACCACAAGACCCAAGGAATTGAAAAAGGAAGGTGAAATGAAAGAGTTTGTATATATACAATCAAACGAAGAATTCAACCATGTAGAAAACATGAAAAGTGTACCTTAAACGATGTCTGGATCACCTGATGATGGAAAAACTAATTCATGAAGCTAACCATGACCAAATCATTAGCCTATCTGACCCTACTATTGACCATCTACATATAATTTCTCAGCTCTTTGGGGATGAGGAGAATCCTAGTGATGTCCTCTGTCTACCATATCCCATCCCTTATGATCCCAAATAGGAACGACCTACTACTTCTATCTCATCTGAAATTTCCTCAATATAGGAACCTAAAGAAGAACTCTTGGTGTGTGATAACTGCTCATAAATGTAGGACACTATAGTGACTGATGACATTTTCATCCCCAATTAAAACACATGTTTGATACCTTGGAATAGGTTTTAAATATACCAGCCCCATGAAAATTCTATGATGAGGGATGAGACCTTCCCCAGGAAGACTGAAAACTCTTTGGTTATGGAAACTAGGAACCCCAGACCATATATTTTCTACACTTTTAATCATAACACCTCCCATCTCATAATGATCTGGTTTCAGCCAACATCCTTCAAAAATTGGTACACCTTGTAGCACCTCAAGATATGTCTTCATCAAAAATGAGGTGAAAAAGTACTAGATCTCTAGATGTAAAGCCTCCTAAAAATTCATCACCATAGCCTCTGCATCTAGTAATAGGTTTGGATCACAATGTATAAGGGTCTTGCAATAGATCCTGAACACTCCCATACTAGAACTACCCCAGAAATGTGTAATAAGATCCAGGATAATGGTCTCTATTAAAATTGAATAAATAAACTCTACTCATAAATACTCTTAGAACTTCTCCCAAGAGAATGTTAGCCACTCACAATCTGTGAGGAATAAGAACCACCCCTGCCTCACTACCCAATATAGCATCATTATAGCCAATGAAACCCAATGATCCATCAAAAAGTAAAGGTGATATCAAAATCATATAACCATTAATATATTAATGAATCTAAAGTGGGACCCTTGTTGTTCTTTAGAATATAGCTTTGAAACTCTCATAGTATCATCCTCCAAGTGTCATCATCATCATTTTCTACCCTATAGTGATTTATTGGAACATCCTACTAAAAATATTCAACGTGAACATAACATGGACATATACATGGGACTATTACTAAGAAAATAATAAATTGTTGGACTCATAATCCAAGAAAATTGAATATTTTACATTAATTAATTAATGAAATTGTTATATTGTTTAATGTTTCAACCTATCATATACTCTACCAATTTCAAACATAATAATAAAGAATATTGATTCATGATCCTTTCATAAGTATTTACCTTGTAACTAGTATCACATTATTTACTAGACATAGTAAACTTAATGGTCAATGAATCATATCATATGGGTACCAAAATACCAATTTCGAATATATTATCACATGTTTATGTTGATATATAAACTTAAATGATATTTTTTCCAAACCAAACCATGTAATTTCTCTTGTTACTCACTCCAAAATCCATACTCCATCTTATCCCAATAACTTCAACCATTGATAACCCTCATTCATAAACCCATCACACCAAAGAGTACCCCTCCTATGATGGAAATGAGGGAGGATAATGTTGATTTCTTATTCCCCTCCTCTAGTAGGCCCTAGGTTGAAGACTAACATTGAGGGAATAATAAACATACAATGGGAGGCATTACTCTCTAATATATCATGTAGAAGAGAGATACAATACAAATACAAAATAATCACATATATTTATAAAAAAAACCCTAATTCATAAATTCATTTTCATACAGTACTAAAACAACTAAAAGGAAAATAAGAATGAAAAAGGTAAAGATGAAAGCGGCCAAAAATCCAAAAGAGATCTTATAAAACCAAGAGCTAGTAATATCCAACCAAATCTAAAACCTAATCTTAAAGACCTGAATATGGTTTAAATTAAAGGTGGTGATCATAACAGTATACTAAGTAGGATCCTATTTATAACTTATTGAAAAAATGATAGATAAAGCATGTTAAATCACAATGAACAAGAATGAAACAAACTCATCCCATAAACAAGAATACTATGTTCCAAAACATCAAAATTTCTAACTATCAAAAAGTATCACGTATAATAGAATATATAATACATTAATGGAATATCAAGGGTACATTACTACCACTTCCCCACTGGGTTTTTTCACTACCCCAACATCACACACCTTGAGCGATCTATCCCAATAACAAGCCATCATGAAAACACCTATGCTAACTATCGCAACATGCACCTCATACTTCACATCATCAAATCATCCCATATAACATGATATTGTAGTATGAAGTTAGTTTTATGGATCCACCATAGCCCTTATGATGTTTATCATATATCATTTATTCTACCTCAAGCCATAACAAACCATACACCATGTACTGTACCGAAAACCATCACATCCAATACACATTATACCTAGAATAGTCCTTTGGGTAATATATCTGGGATAAATGTGTGTTAAAAAAACACAATACATTATATTACTTTCCATCATATATGGGAAAAATATCCTCCATGAATACCAATATATATAACTACCATGAGAAGAGAGTGGGGATAGAGGGGATATTTATCCATCCATACTCCCACAATAATATTTGGAAATAACTCTCATGGAATCCACAGGGTGTCAGTATCCATATCCGATATTGGTGGGGTAGAGTATGAAATCATAAAATATAATGGATATAATCTATCTCATAACCACATTATAGGGAAAAAAGTCTTAGAATCAACTTTCGTTAACATCAGTAATATTCACGACATCCACTGCTATTACTAGATATCATATATGCACACAAGCATTTTAAATAAATGGATTAATAATTCATTCCTTTTCATCATCTCCTTAAACTAATTAATTAATTAGACATTAATTTTACAATATATTTAGCCCAAATTACAATATTTTAATCATTACAGTAAATTACATGCCCTACATTCATAATAAAAACTAACTCCATGGTTTCTCAAGATTATCTATTTTAAATTCCCACATCTACCAACAATGGGAGATAAAAATTTATTGAACATTAATAATCATTGTAAAATATTAGTTATATGGGGAAAACTATCCTAAGACACCACTAAAAGGAAATATGTAACCAATAATATCATGATTCTTAAATTAGTGGGGAAATAAATGTAGATAAAATAAGAAACCTATCCGTATGTCTATAAAAAGATTCATTTCAATAAAGAATCCTACATTATCACATCAATGGGTAAGCCCAAATTCAACCAATTACATTATCTATGGTGTCATCCTTTATATACTTATACACATCATGATGCATCTATTTTTCATTGGTTTCATCTATTCCACAATATCTAGGCCTACCTGCCCCATATCACATCATCCATCCTAGGATTATCTCACCTATCATAGACAATATTACATCCAGAACCCATCACAAAAGCTGCAGGAACAAAATATTGTCTACATGGAAATTGGGTTCTCAAAATAAAGCATTTATCCTTTCCGTGAAAATGAGATATCATGGATCCTAACACAATGCATCAGTCTTTATAGGAAAATAGGAACTCTCAGCCAAAAAATATTATCTTTATCAAACAACAAATTTTTATTCAATATTTAATTTACTTATTAATTATTCAAAAGTTCCAAATATGGGAATCTAAAAAAATAATCTATAAAAATATATCACAAAATTATTCCCAACTTAAAACAATTTTCATCAAACTGTGAGAAGAACCATTACCAATTAACATGATTTTTTATTATTATAAACAAAAATAATTAACATTCTTGAGGCTCTTTATCAATTATTTTAAAAAATGGAAGATATATTAAATTAAACATGTACATTACATCAATTTTATTATCAGAAAATTGTAATTAACACTAGATGAAAAATATAGACCACGTAATACAGGCTATAACCCGCTTATATCGTAAACCCCTCTTATTTCACAAACCCATACTTAAAATTTTAATTTTACCTATACCTATATTTTATAATAAAAACACCCACAAACCACTTCAAATCCCCATGTGATAATGAAAGGCTTTAGAAACACACATAGGGTCAGATTACCTAGATCTAAGCCCTAATAATGAACAATGGTTAACACCAAGTCCAAATTTAGGATGCACTTGAGGTATGTGAAGTATAGATAATTCAATCTATTGGAACCTTTTGTGTATGTATTAATAAAAGTTCAAATAAATACATATTATAAAATTTATTATTCCATTGATAATAAATTTGAATGTCTGATGCATGGTCGTAATCGCTTCTCACTAAGGATGATCCACATGATAATAGGGATGATTAAACCTTGTAAAATCCGATATTTTCCATTTTATTATTTATTTATTAACCTCTCATCATCACATTTCATTATAAATATGGTATTACATTTACTAGTAATAGAAATCCACTCTTTCAATGCATTAATTCAATTAAATGTATCATTGATTAATAAAATTCATGGAGTCAATGAATATCATTGTCAAGAGAATATTACTTATGTTTGATTGATGGTTTTCTAACTATAGAGATAAATGGAAATTTTGTATCTTCATTACTTTTTGGTATATTCTAAATATCACATAGAATGGTGTTAATTATCCTAAATTTATAAAATCCTACACTCATTTGAACAAGAAGAATATCAAAGCTAATGGGAAATAGAGTAATGTGTTAGTCTCATAAAACTCAGATATGAAGGTGAGATTACTTATAATAGAGAAGATAATAAATATAATGTTGAGAAAACACCATTAAATACATTAAAAACATAGAATGGTTAGATATTCTCTATTAGAAACCTTTTATGATATTTTCAATGATATTTGAATTCGAGAAGATATATTATTGGATTAATTCATTATTTTATTAGAAAAATTATAATCATGATTTGAATCTATGTAAATAAACCTGATGATTCTAATATAATGAAGAAGGTGATGAGAAACCACTCAGAAAAAATGAATAAAAAAATATTGTCCATTTAGGATAAATAAATGGAAGAATATAACCTTGATAAGATCAAATATGTTTTTAACACCAATGATATCATAAGAATGATAACCATGAGGATTCATGAAAAAATATAGATGGATACCACATTCGATGATCTAAAAGGATAAAATATTGTTTATTAAGTAAGTATCATGGGGAATAAATTAATGCCTATGATGATTCTATAGGATTTAAAGGATTAATTATATTTTTTTAAAGGGTATGCAGTAAGCAAAAGGTAAATAGAGTGGAAAGATACAATTTAATTACTTTATTTCTAGAAATTTGGGAAACTTTTATGTTGTATTCCACATGAAATAAGAAGAATGGGTGAATGATAATGTCACACCACAACCATTATTATTATTATTATATTAGTTTTTTTTGTAAATGTGAATTTTAGGTGGAAAAAATATGAAAATATGAAATTTTTTAAATTCAGTGTAGGGAAAAAAATTAGCCTATATAATTAGTCTAACCATTCCACAGCCCTATAAGGGACCTAAAATATTTAACATATCACCTTATCATGGTTATTGTATTTTTAAGTTAAATTATGCTTACCAATAATGTTTATGCCTTGTTGTGCCCAGTGAGGGGTACCTGGTTGGTACACGGTTTAGTCAAGCCATTAAAAAACTATACATGTCAACCAGTTTTCAACAAAAAAAATTAAAAAAATAAAAAAGAATATAAAACAAAAATTTAACTCACTCCCTTCTCCACCTATATCATGTGATGTGCACTAGAGGTTTATCTTTACCCATTTACATGACCTCACCTAATCTACTAACATTGAATCCTAGATATTTCTAACTCTAATATCAACTGCCCTCTACTCTAGGATAGAGTCCCTCTTCTACCCATCCCTATTATTCCATTTTTCTTTTTTACTTTTCATTACTCTTATCACCATTTCAATATTTTTGAGACTCTATGTAGTTTGTGGTATCTTATTTTTTTCTTACATTAAAAATTATGTTTTACGATGGTTCTATCTATAACCCCCCAAGCTTCCACGATACGCTTCTCTTTGAATAATACAATAGCGTGTTTTATACGCAACTTCGAGTTCTAACACACACCACAACCAATCAATGTAGCCATTATGAATAGTAATAACAAATTTTTGAAATTTTATACATTCTATCTTTCAAAATGGACTTCATTTTTGGATTCAGAATATCGAAATTATCCTAAGATGAAATTTTGGTACTTTTCGAATAACTTTTATATTTTGATGAATAGTGAAAATTACAAATTTTTTATTAAAAACAACTTTTTTAATCGAAATAAATAATAGTGATAAATTATGAATTTGTGTGGTTTTAAGGTATATTTAGAATTTATTTTTACCATTTAATACAATTTTGGTCATTGTACATATTTTCACAATTAAACCAGACATAAACAAGTGTCAATCTTTTGATAGTTATTATCTCTTAAAACACGTTTTTTGTTTTGACATCGGGAATTAATTTTAAATTAATTTCTTCCTCTTCTGTGTTTTGAATTTAGAAAAATGGACTCAATATTTGGAATCAGGATGTCAATTTTTTTTAAATAGGTATCTTTTATTTTTAGACATTTTGAATAATTATTTTGGTAAAAAGTTTATTTACCATGGTTAAAGGGTAAATCCAGTAAATAAGGGTAAACAAATAATATTATAATAATAATAAATTATCCTAAAACATGTCCTAACCCTATTTATTGATACATTTCCGACCATGGGCATCTTCGGGTCGATTTTGGGACCCCATGGATCCACTTGTAAGTGATAATGACACTTTATATTAATTAAGTTGAAGTAAATACAAAAATGACATAAGCCTATATCTTTTAGCAAAAAAATTTTTACATAGGGTTATATATGTTATATTTTAGACTATAAATATTCATTAGAAAGATAAAACTATTTCCTACATAATTGTATTTTATTTATAAATTTTAGACATTAAATAATTTAATTTATTTATGACACAATGATGATGAAGTAATTACCTTATTAGTGAAATATTAATATAACTGATATTATAAATACCCAAATAAATATAATTTGAGACTTTTAATGAATTAAAAGAATTTTATAGGTTAATATGACATGTTAGGATTGATATAAATATCTTTTTTGGATGTAATAATGCTGTTATGAGTTTCAAAAAAATCAAATACCAAATAGTGTCAAAATTGACATAAAAGTGTTTTTAAAACAAATATTATATTATTAATTGATATTAAATTTCTCAAAATCTAAGGTTCGGAAAAAGGACTTGTATCATGATATGTGAATCATTAATGGACCACTTTGAGGTCTCTTGTAGGTATATAGTAAGTTTATTAACTATATAATTTAAAAATACAAAGTGACATGGTATGTGTCAAACTAATTAACCAAGAGTTGAAACTAAAAGATATGGTTAATATAATGACCCAAACCTATCTAGAATCTATTCGTTGAAAGGATTTGGACCCATCCCCACCTTAGGCTTCTAATAATCTACTTTTTAGCCATTTTATATCGAATATGAATTAATTATAAAATAATACTTTAAGTTTTTCCTAAAGAGCCCCTCCCCCCTTGTAAAAGGACCACACTTCTAACCAATTCTTCACACCTTCAAAGAATTTTGGCTTGGACATACTCTGACCAAATATCCTCCCAAATTCTATAATTTAAACCTAGATGCATTATTTTGATCATAAATTCAACCTAAGGAGCCCATTTGATCAAATCAAAAGGAAGAACCCGAAGAAGAGGTAATGTTTTCACCACCCTCTTTCAAGTTGCTTTCTTCTTTAACTTCTTCTTTATTTATTATTTCTATTATAAATAATAACTCCAATATATTTTATATACTATGATGTTATTATAAATATGGAACAAAAAAATTCATTATTCTATCCATCCCTTGAATGACATGTCACCATACGTGTGTACGTACGACAAACCGTCTCCACGTTGTGGTGTAATTGTTATTCAATATATTATTATTTAGATGGGTATAATAATGATGTATAATTCTTGAAAATAATAAATATAAAATGATAAGGATTCTGTATATATTATATACCATCCAATTATATATTATATTAATATTAAAAGAATGATATTTTCGCTCGTGCATACGTACGGATTACGATCTCCACGACACGATGAGATTCATTTCCAAGTTCACCATTCATCGACGATTATAAAAATATATATTACTAATAAGTATTTAATATATGACATAATAATGATACTGGATTTATATATATTTATATATATAACTATTTATGTACTTACATATATCTTATTCACTTACTTCCGTTCAATACTATATGAAAACAGAAACAACGTTTATGCGTACGTACAGACTACCATCTTCATAAACGATGTTTTACATTTCATATATACATCTATTATAAATTTTTATATTATAAATATATATGATAAATAAATCATGTTTTATATTCTGGAAGTATTTAAATCATGATCTAAGTGATACAATCAAGAGTAACTAGTTAAAACACGTACGATAAAGAAAGAAATTATTACCCAAAATATTAATATAACATGAAAATTATTTTTAACTGGGTAGTATAAACTCATAAATAAATAATGTATGATATCATAAATATTAATATGGTTCTGGTATAATTTAATAACATACTATATTCTTCATACAGGAGGCTAAATGTACCCTCGACTAAAGGAAAGTGCAAGGTAATGAGTTTTCATCTCACTCCCTATTCCCGTGAGATTCATTCCATATTGCCACTATTACGTTTTGTGTGGTGTATGTACTACCCATAATTGTATTCTTTATGTAATATGCTTTAATTTATGTGTATTTACCTATTCATTGTATGATACCTCTTTCATGGGTTGTATGTTTCGTAAGTGACCAAATTGGTAAGGGTTAATTTCACAATCTCTTTATTATCCGAGATTGTTTTTACATAAGTATCTACTGGGATATATTTATTATCCATGACCATGTTTTATGAAATAGTTTTCAATGGTATTCTTTTAAGGGACTTTTTACTAAAACATTAGGTCAAATGTTTTAAATATTTATTTTTCTAAATCATTCTCATTAATGTCCATGTCTTTAAAATGGTTTTTAAGGATTTTTTTATATGGACATGAATGTTTTTAAAATGTTAATTCATTTCAAAAGTTTCAAAGTGGTATGAGACACTTTGATTCAAAAATGTATTTAATTGACTTCTTTTCCAAATTGTGTGACTTTTAAATGTTTTCATGAAAAAGGGGTATTTCTCTCAAAGAGTTTTACAAATTATTTTCATCAATTTTAAAATCCTTTAATGGATTTTAAACTTGTTTTGAAGTTGATTTATCATGATACAAATATTCCATATTGTGTTGAAGGTTTTGTGATATGTTTGACTATGGATGTGTTACTTTTATACCATTCATGGTTTATGGGTAAAGTATTGACATTTCGTATGTTAGTTTTAATATGAATGTTTATGTTATGTTTAGACCTTTTCATATGAGGAATGCCTTGGACTTAGTAAGTGATGGGTGGAGCCTGCTATAGTTCCTCGATGCATCGGCAGGTCTCATGAGACAAACTAGTGTATGGCATGAGGCCTTGACAAAATCTTATTTTAATCTTGGCACGCGGCCTTGGCTACATGGTTATGATAGTATGACATTATGCATTCTATCATTATGAAAGTGGTTATTGATATTGAATGTGATTATTAGATTAGTATAATATCTATGTGAATAAGTAAATGGAATCATTTCATTTTATTTCTTCCATATTATGCTGAAGTTCAAGTTTAAAAGGCTTTTGATTTAGTTTTATACATTGCCTTAAATGTCTATGCTTATTTTTGAAAGTATCCACTATATTGCATACCCTTACTAAGCATATGAGCTCACCCCTTTCTATATTTTATTTTCCCAGGATTCCAAGAAGTGTATTGTGATTGATATGAAGGGTTATGCCAAGGGAATAATGGTGTTCATAAAAGATTATTTATTTTGTTTTGTATGTTATAAAGTGTAATGTAACGTTCATGTATATAATCTATTTTCCAAGACTGTTAAACTGACCGGTCCTTCGGGACTTGATTCCTTGTAATCATGCCAATGTATTAAAATAATGCACCGACTCTGGGTAACTGGGGTTGGGGCGTTACAGTTGGTATCAGAGGAAGTTTAACAATAACTTTGGAAACTGGATTTAGATAAACTCTGATTAGAGAACATCTCCCTAAGATAGACATTGAGAATTAGTATAGAAGAACTTCCTAGAATTTTGGTATTGTAGATATTTTTTGAGTTTTCCAAGAAATACATCCCTATATGGATACGAGAAGGTAGAGGCGGCTCTGGCACAAATGTACCTAGGGGTAAAACCTGAAAACACCGCTTTGAGCTAGACTCGAACGTGAACTAGTGTACGACAACGAACCTTGCTGCACTCTTGGTTACGACACTCCTGGGGGATATGCTTAGGATAATTATCATTTTCATTACAAACCATTATTAAGGTCTTATGAGTATATACTTACTCAAAGAAAACACTTTTATGATTATGGATTATATCCATAAACTGTTTAATTTATGTTAAGTGTTTTAAAAGATCGGGATTAGGTATTTCTATTCATAAACTAATCTAGTTTATGCCATTGTTTAAAAATGGTGCCCAATAGAAGGAATGAGAACTCCAGCAATACACATGAACAAATGAATAAGAAGGATCATATATTTCATGGTCCTAAGACAGAATTTAGAAGGTAAATAGTCTCCCATGTATTATCATCATATGAAGAAATAGTATCATGTGTTGATAAGATAAGTAAAGAATTCTCGGAGTCCTATGGCTTTGAAGGGAAGCCAGAGAAGAAAAGGATGGTAGAGAGAAGGAAAGATAAAGGGAAGAAGGTAAAGAAGGGTTTTCCCATATGTGATAACTGTGCAAAGAATCACCTTGGGAAATGTTTGAAGGGAATGGGAGTATGTTATAAGTGTGGTGAAAAAGGACACCAAGTACAAGACTGCAAGTGTAAGAAAATGGTTTCAAATGTACAATGCTTCATCTACAAGGAGTTTGTACACTACGTGAACCAATGTCCTAGTCATCAGACTATGACACAAATGATGCTATTGGATAATAATCAAGTTATGATACTACCACAGATGAAGAGGAATGACTACTGTTCTTATGTTGTTATTTTAGAATTATTTCATTTAAGTGTTGTATCAATGATGTTCTGGGAATAAATAAGGATTGTACTGCAATAATATTTCATTAATGATTTGAGATTTTATGGTACTAAAAAGAGTGACTCTACAACGATTGAAACATTTTTAGAAATTACATAGTTTAAGGAAAGATAAACCGTAATATGGTTCTAATATTGAGGTACTGATTTTGGAATAAGATATGGTTGATTTGGGTAAATTATATTGGATATTCTTGACTGCCTTAAAACCGATTAAATATTTTCCTATTCCAACATTGTTGGAGTTTACAACATTTTTTGATGGATGAAGTATATCTAGTATTCTATATGGAATAAGGGAGAATTAATGTAATCAATAAGGTTTATGGTAATTCGGGATGTTTCAGTGTTTTAAAAGAAACATGATGAAGGTATTCACATGCTATTACAGGGTAAAAAGGATCTAAATTATGTTTACCTTTCATATAAATTTTTGACTGAGAGTTTACAGAAGTATTTTGAATAAGTCTAAAGGTTGTAATGGATTATGTTTGAAATGTTATTTTTGGATTTTTATAAAAGGACAACATGCAGACCGTGTGACGAGCCGTCGCGTCGGAAAATGCTGCGGGAATCGAACCCACAACCATAGTGAAATTGGGATTTATCGCCTACCACTAGACTACGTGATGTTCCTGGATGGTATAATGTAGTTTCTTTTTTTAAAGGGTCTCATATGTGAATTATAAATTCATAGTATTTGGAATTATATACGATTAGGATAAATAGAGTATTTTTGAGTTGTATTATGTTTTGAGGTGAAAGATTAGTTTGTGGTAGAAATTTATTAATGGATAAAACTCTAATTATAAAGTAAGTATATATCCTTATGATCTTATCCAATCTCATAAATAAATTCCTCAACATTAATAAAAGGAACTTAGAACTAAAATGTTGTCCTAGAGGATACCTTAGATTATCACAAATTTATGGCTTTGGGATTGTTGGCCTTTTCATAGCCATGTTCTCTACCACTCTCCATCAGATATTGATGGTTATATTTCTCTTATATATCCATATTTTCCTACATGGAACCCTAGTATGCGTTATTTTCGGTAACCTTCATACTTACCACTCTTTATTTTAAATTGAGGCCTCATTAATCCATTTTTCGATGTGGGATTTAAACTAAGATGTTTTGTAATGTCAACCCCAAGTTTCCAATACCGAGAAAAAATTGCAAGGATGCAATTTATTGAAGGAGGGGAGAATGTAACCTCCAAGCTTCCATGGTATGCTTCTCTTTTAATAATACTGTAGCATGTGTTGTACACAACTTCGAGTTCTAACACACACCACAACCAATCAAAGTAACTGTTATGAATAGTAATTCTCACTTTTTGATATTTTATACATTCTATCTTACAAAATGGACTTCATTTTTGGATTTTGAATATCAAAATTATCCTAAGATGAAATTTTGGTACTTTTCGGATAACTTTTATATTTTGATGAATAGTGAAAATTACTAATTTTTTTTATTAAAAAACTTTTTTAATCGAAATAATTAATAGTGATAAATTTTATATTTGAGTGGTTTTAAAGTATATTTAGAATATATTTTTACCATATAATAAAATTTTGGTCATTTTACATATTTTCACATTTAAACCGGGCATAAACAAGTGTCAATCTTTTGATAGTTATTATCTCTTAAAAACACGTTTTTTGTTTTGACAGTGGGAATTAATTTTAAATTAATTTCTACCACCTTTGTGTTTTGAATTTGGAAAAATGGACTCCATATTTGGAATCAGGATGTCCAAAATGTGTAAATAGGTAACTTTTATTTTTATACATTTTGAATAATTACTTCGGTAAATATATTATTTACCATGGTTAAAGGGTAAATCCAGTAAATAAGGGTAAACAAATAATATTATAATACTAATAAATTACCCTAAAACATGTCTTAACCCTATTGATTGATACATGTCCGACCATGGGCATCTTTGGGTCGATTTGGGGACCCCATGGATCCACTTGTAAGTGATAATGACACTTTATATTAATTAAGTTAATGTAAATACAAAAATGACATAAGCCTATATCTTTTAGAAAAACAATATTTACATAGGGTTATATTTGTTATATTTTAGACTATAAATATTCATTAGAAATAGAAAAATATTTCCTACATAATGGTATTTTATTTATAATTTTTAGATATTAAATAATTTAATTTATTTATGACACAATGATGATGCAGTAATTACATTATTAGTAAAATATTAAAATAACTGATATTATAGATACCCAAATAAATATAATTTGAGACTTTTAATGATTTTCACGAATTTTATAGGTTAATATGATATGTTAGGATTGATTTAATTAACTTTTTTGGATGTAATCATGCTGTTATGATTTTCAAAAAAATCAAATATCAAATAGTTTCAAAATTGACAGAAAAGAGTTTAAAAAAAATATTATATTATTAATTGATATTAAATTCTCAAAAATCTAAGGTTCAGCCAAAGTGTCACGACCCGTCCTCGGGACCCATGCCGTGACTACCCCAATCCCACCTTCCATAGGCCAGGGGCTGGCGACTAGCACCAAGGCGTAAATCCCGGTAAAGGGAAGGCATTGCCTTTGTAAAGTAAACAACAAACACCATAGAGTAAGCAGACAAAAGTAAACACTAAGTAAAAACTGGTACAACAATAAGTGTGGAAAGTAAGTGGGCCAGAATACAAACTCAAACTGAAAGTAAAGTACAAATCGAAAGGGAAAACGACAACTGAAAAGTAAAGTCGCAACGTCGAGTCGTCCACTGGAAGTCCCACCTGAAGGGTGGGTATAGATAGCCTCCACTGCTCCTCGGGTCCAGCTGACCGCTCCGAGTACGTCCCACCCAGTGGTCCACCTCCAGGTACCGTCTTGATCCGCATGCCTCCACCACGATCAGCGATGTCCATCCTCTGCAACCAACACAACGTAGTGCGGGCATAACCCGTGTAGGGGTGAGTATAAGCTACTCAGTAGGGACCCCGAGACCCCCGAAGGTCTCCCGGAATCCGCAAAGGATAAACCAAAAAGGAAAGATACAATCATGAAGTAACATATGACACGGATTAGGTATATGCCCATACGTATACCTAAGTCATCAATTCTCGCTCGGCTCCAACATCCGAGCTCAAGTACAACCCAGTCCACACAGGAAAGCAAAACGTAAATCCACACAGGTAGCACAAAACAATCCACAAAGGAAAGCAAAACAGGATTCAGCTCACACAGGTATACTTCTTCATATGATGATAGAGATGACCAGATATTTCCACTGATTCATCTAAGCCGTCGGACCCACAATGGATCGATAGGTACTAACCCCTGCAATGACCCATAAAGGATCTGACCCACAAAGGATCAATAGGTAACTAACCCCCGCACAGACCCACACAGGATCGGACCCACATAGGATCTGTAGGTGCTGGCCCACACAGGACCGCTGAGCACTGACCCACACAGGATCGGTAGCACTGACCCACAAAGGATCGCTGAGTGCTGTAGTCATCGCCGTCGAATCCACTGAGGATCTCTGTACAGTCGTCGTCATCACAGTAGCAGTCGCAGCCAGCTCTAGGGTTCCCGCACACATCAAGCTCGTTCGGGAGGGTCCGCTCCATGAGCCGAGAGGCTGATACATCAACTAACACATAGTCCAGAGTTGATGTATCCAAAAGTTCTGTATCGTCAACAGGAACTCAACGTCGCAGACGACGCGTCGATCGGACACCCGGTCTGAGAGTCATTGGCTTTTTTGTCCCAGGGGCCCGGTTGGTTTTTAAGGCAATACCAACCCGACCATATTTCACCTGCGTCTAAACCTCGGGCGGAGTAAGCCAAAAGATCCATTTCACTTAGAGGAATCCAACAAAGTCGACGACACGTCAATCAGACGCCCGGAGCTTAAGATATGAGTGTTTCCGTTCTGAGGGCCCGGTTGGTTTCGTGTACGAACCAACCCGGCCAAACCCAAAGTATTCTGAAACCTTGAGTGCGATATACCGAAACAACCATCTCGATTCAAAGATCTCTATGCAACTGACGGTGCGTCGATCGGAGGTCCGTAGTCCATGTTATGGGAAAAAGACAGAAGACGGTCCGAAAACGGGGGTTTCGGGCCCGGACCGACCTGGCCTGAGACCCCCCGGCTGGGCGCGCTGGCGCCAGCTGGCTCGGCCAAGCGGCCGAGCCATTACGGCTCGCGGGGGGGGGGGGGGGGGGACGCTGGCCCCCCAGTTTCCCTGTAACCGCGACCCCATTAATGGGGCCTCTTGCTTGGCCGGCCGGGGGAATTAATTCCCCCAGTCTTCCCTTTGTCCGCCCAGCCTGCACTGGCCAGCCGGTTCTTCCAACAAGGACCGGCGACGGTCGGTCCTCCCTCCTTCTCTGACACCGGCGGCCAGGAACCGGCCACCGGTCACTCTGCTCCGCCGCGGCCCGAAACCGTCCGCGACCCGGTTCGTCCGGCGCGGTGCGACGGCACCGCGCCCCTCCGCCGCTGCCCCACTCCGGCCGCGGTGTCTTCGGTTTTCCTCGACGCAGCGCGACGACGTCGCATCCTTGTTCAACTTCATGGCGCGGCATGACGGTGCCGTGCAATACTTTTCGTACGATCCCATGTGGTGCGACGAGACCACCCCATTCCATCCCAACCATATTAGAAACAACATTCAAATTGGAGGAGGGTCGACCGTGTTTGTGCGGTCCGGCCCCCTCTCATTAATCAATAGCAACTAGTCCTAAATTCATGAAGGATGACAAAGTAGAATTCACGAACAAAAAATAATTAAATAAACCCCAACTTGAGCATAGCTAGAACGGGGGTTCGCCGCGGAAAACGACGTCGCGAGGTGAAGCTCCGTAAGTTGACGGAGAACGCCCGAGGAGGAAGTGGCATCTCCTTTTCGTTGACACGGGAAGAAGATCGATAGAGGTTGTGTCGTCGATCTTCGAAAACACACCAGCTGTGAAGAGGATAAGAGACAGCACGTCGATCTCTTCTTACGGTGACATCATTCTTCGTCGAAGTCTTGGTGTTCTTCGTGATGAAGATGAAACACCTAAGAGCTCTCTCCTTAATTGTCCATACACAACATCCAACCAAAATAAAATAAGGCTCACCCTTATTTTATTAACTCATACCACAATTCAAAAATTCAAAACTTAAATTAATTAATTGAATTGTTATGTTGGCATATTTAATGAGAGGAGAGGAAAAGTCAAAAGAGTTACACAACTTAAGTGGGGGGTTAAGTGGAGTTAGGGAGTTATGGAAATTGAAAAGGTGGGGGATCGTGTGGGCCCCACCTCACCTTTAATCCACACAAGAGAAACTAACAAATAGTGGGTCCCACCCTAACTCTTACACTTAGGTTCTAACTCATGGAGAAGAGAAATGAAATTCTTAACGAAAATTTTGTTTCACTAACACTTAATCCACAAATTTAAACAATTCACTATGAGAAAACGCAACTCCAGAAAAGGCGTTCCTAAGAAATTAACGGAGTTGCGGTTCCATCGGTGCCCTAAAAATTCAATTCCGAGCACCGGTTCAAAAGATAGGAATTCCCGCTCGTTCGTTCACTGAACGTACCCAAGCTAAACTTCGGATAGAAATTCCGGGCACACCGGGCCTCAGAATCAAGTGCCGTCAAAAACTGCGTTCTTGTAAAATCCCAAAGAAAATTAATAAAAAATTTTCCTTGAATTTTACGGGTCTTTACATTACTCCCACCTCAAGGCTTTACGTCCCCGTAAAGATACATCATAATCTAGGGAAACAAATGTGGGTACTGAGCACGCATCTGAGCCTCCCGCTCCCAAGTGCTCTCCTAGTGGTTCCCGTGCTGCAGTCTGATGCACACTAGAGGAATCGACCATCCATGCAGGACCCGATCCTTTCGATCCTCAATCTCCACTGCAACCACCGCAAAATCTTCCCCATCATCAACGTCAAGCTCCCCATGGTCAATGATATGCGTCGGGTCGTGCACGTATCTCCTCATCTGATATACGTGGAAGACGTCGTGCACCCGGTGCAACTGAGGTGGTAGAGCCAGGCAATAAGCCACCTCTCCAATCCTGCTGAGGACCTGGAATGGTCCGATGAAGCATGGAGACAACTTGCTGCCTCGACCAAATCTTCGTAATCCACGTCGAGGTGAGACACGCAAAAAGACATGGTCGCCATCCTCGAACTCTAGTGGCCTCCGCCTCCTGTCAGCGTAAGACTTCTATCGGCTCTGAGCTGTCCTCATCCGCTCCTGGATGACCTGGACCTTCTCTGTCGTGGCCTGAACCATCTCCGGTCCCACAAGTGCTGACTCCCCAGGGTCTGTCCAGCACAAAGGAGATCTGCAAGGTCGGCCGTACAATGCCTCGTATGGTGCCATCCCGATGGTGGAGTGGTAGTTGTTGTTGTACGCGAACTCCACCAAGGGTAGGTGGTCCTCCCAGTTGCGACCAAAGTCGAGGACGCATACGCGGAGCATGTCCTCGAGAGTCTGAATGGTCTTCTCCGTATGACCATCCGTCTGAGGGTGAAAGGCTGTGCTCAGACGTAGCTGCATCCCGAACGCCTCCTGCAACCCCTTCCAAAGCCGGGAAGTAAAGTGAGCATCTCGATCGGAGATGATAGATGATGGCACACCATGAAGTCGTACAATCTCCTGAATTTAAAGACGTCCCAAGCTCTCCACTGAGCCCTGCTCTCTGATGGATAATAAGTGTGCCGACTTGGTGAGTCGGTCGACAATCACCCAAATGAAGTCATGACCTCTGGAAGTGCGTGTAAGTTTAGTCACGAAGTCCATAGATATCTCGTCCCACTTCCACTCCAGGACCTCTAAGGGCTATACCAAGACTGCTGGTACCTGGTGCTCTACCTTCACCTGCTGGCAGGTGAGGCATCGTGAAACGAACTCTGCCACAATCTTTTTCATGCCTGGACACCAGTGCTGTCGTCTGAGATCCTGGTACATCTTCGCCACTCCAGGATGTACCGCCAAAGTAGAAGTGTGAAACTCTCTCAGCACCTCCTCTCGTAAAGCAACTAGTACCAAGGTACGTCCTCTTAAAAGGACACCGTGCTCTACTCCAAAGGAGAAACCATCAGGTGCCTGTCCTGAGGATATCTGTTCACTCCACGTCTCACAGTCAGTGTCCCCACGCTGTGCCCCTTTGACCCACTGTATTAGTGGAGGAGTGACTGTGAGAGACTGAAGGAAGGCTGCTCCATCTCTATCCACGAAGGATATCTGCAAAGAGGCTAGCTGCTTTGTCGCCTCCTCAAGTAGTTGAATGCCCGTCCTCCTGCTGAGGGCATCAGCTACCACGTTCCCCTTCCCAAGAGTATAGACTATCTCAAAGTCATAGTCCTGGAGAAACTCGATCCATCGCCGCTGTCTCAGATTCAGATCCTTCTGAGAGAAGATGTATCTGAGACTCTGATGGTCAGAAAAGACTGTAAAGCGCTCTCCCATCAGGTAGTGTTGCCATGTCTTCAGAGCGAAGACCACTACTGCTAACTCCAGGTCATGGGTAGCGTAGTTCTGCTCATGCGGCCTCAACTAACGTGATCCATAGGCGATCACGGTCCGATCCTACATCCAGACACATCCGAGTCTGGTCCCTGATGCATCGCAGTAGACTACGTACCCTACTCCCTCCTCAGGCAACCTCAAGATAGGTGCGCTGGTCAATCTCTGTCTCAACTCCTGGAAGCTCTTCTGAAAACTATCTGACCACACAAAGGTTTTCCCCTTCTTCTTAAAAGTTGAGAGTGGTGTCGTAACTCTGGAGAAGTCTGGCACAAATCTCTGGTAGTATCCATCTAGTCCCAAGAAACTCCACACCTCCGTCACGCTCCTGGGTGGATCCCAAGCTAGCACTGCCTCGATCTTCGTAGGATCCACTGCAACTCCCACCTCAGAGATGACGTGTCCCAAGAAGTGGACCTCGTGTATCCAGAACTGACACTTCGAGAGATTACCATAAAGCTGGTGCTCTCGGAGTGTGTCTAGTACAACCCGCAAGTGGTAGGCGTGCTCCTCCTCAGTCGTCGAGTAAATCAAAATGTCGTCGATGAAGACCACGACAAATCGATCGAGGTATGGCTAAAAGATCCTATTCATGAGGGCCATCAACACTGCTGGATAATTGGTCACATCGAAGGACATAACCAAGAACTGATAGTGGCCATACCGACACCTGAAGGACGTCTTGTACACATCCTCGTCTTGAACTCTGAGCTGATGACAACCTGACCTGAGGACTATCTTTGAGAACCATTGTGCTCCCTTGAGCTGATCAAAGAGGTCATCAATCCTTGGTAGTCGATACTTGTTCCTCACTGTCACCTGGTTCAGGCGACGATAGTCGACACAAAGTCGCATGCTCCCATCCGCCTTCTTGGCGAACAAAATCGGGGAAGCTCAGGGTGAAACACTGGGTCAGATGAACCCCTTGCCCTGCAAGTCCTCCAACTGTACCCATAGCACTCGAAGCTCAGCGGGGGCCATCCGATATGCTGGAGTCAATATCGGGGATATCCTGGGGTATAGGTCGATATAAAAGTCTACCTCTCTACGAGGAGGTAGCCCTGGAACGTCGTCAGGAAAGACGTCCGCATACTGATCCACCATTGCAGGAAAACTAGGACTCCGCACGTTAACAACTCCTAGGATGAGGCTAGCCAACTGATGAGTGATGGTCTGTCCTCTCCTCTGTGAGAGTCCATCCTGTGCTGTAAAGGCTCCCTTCTCGCCGGTGAAGGTGAACCTGCTCCCATCGGTGCGTACAAATCGCACCTTGCGCCTAATACAGTCAATCTGTGCATGGAATGTAGACAACCAATCCATGCCCAAGATGACGTCGTAAGGACTCGACGCCACTACAAGAAGATCCCAGCCGAAGCTCTCGCCTCCTAGAGTAAGATCACACTGTCGGCATGAGTGCGTAATCGTCGAGTCTGCTCCCGTAGGAGTCTCTAGCTGTAAGGATCGAGCCAGTGGCTCTGTAGGAATCTCCGAGCTCCGAACAAGGGCAGCGTCTATGAAAGAATGACTCGCTCTTGTGTCTATAAGTACTGCAGCAAGGGTGGAATAGACACAGATAGTAAATCGAATCATCTCGGGCGCGCCGTGGTCATAGGCCTCCGCTGCCTGGAGCTGTACCTGTCTCTGCCCGCGAGCTCCCTGTGGTCGGGGTGGACCTCCTGGTGGTGGTGGTGGTAGAGCCTCAAAGTGTCGCCCACAACCTGCTGCTCGACCAGCTCCTCTGCCTCGTCTGCCTGCTCCCTGCGGACCACCACGGTCGACCCTCTACCTCTGCCTCGGTGATCCTTCAACCGTCTGCTGCTCCTCAACATGGCGGGTCGGGCAATCACGAGCCATGTGGCCCTGCCCGCCGCATGAGTAGCACTGCCTGCCTCTTGAAAGACTGGCTCCGCGCTGTGTGCCCCGCACTGCTGAGCCAGTGTCCTGAGGTCGTCTTCCTGAGGGTCTGGTCTGCCTGGACCCATGTGTCATCCGTCGACTTCCTGCTGTAGAAGACTCTGCTACGTGTCGCCCTGCGGTGGGTCTCGGTGCTGGTGTAGAGTCAGCAAGAAAGATCTCGATCAAAAGGGATCACTCCAGTACTCCTGTGTAACACCCGAGACTTTTATGTTATATAAACCATCAAAGGAATCTTTTTCTACACAATACTTGCTTGGCTTGCTTTGCACGCAATCGCGACCTTCCTCGATAGTTTGCGTCGTACGCAATACCAAGTTTCACTAAACAACAATATGCTATTAAAACTAGCCGTTATGAATAGTAATAACCACTTTTTAAAATTTTATAAATTTTATTTTTCAAAATGGACTTCATTTTTGGACTCAGAATATCGAAATTAGCCTAGGGTGAAAATTTGGTATTTTTCTGAAAACTTTCAATTTTTGATGAATAGTGAAACCACTAAGTGGTAGGTTAAAAACTGAATTTTGCATAAAAATTAATTTTACCGCTTCTGTGAATGGAATTTCAAAAATCCGAGAGACACGGTTAATATCAAGGACTAAAATGTGGTTCAATGAGATGAAAATAATTTTTTGGTGAATAGTAACTTTTTACTATTTTTACCGCGGTTAATAGTAAATAGGGTAACTAAGGGTAAATATGATATCAATATTACCCTAACACATGTCCTAATTCTATTGGACAAGTGTAATTCGACCAAAAACAAACTTAGGAATAAAATATGACCATTTAGGCCCACTTGGATTAGATTAGGACATTTATTATTAATTTATTTAAAGAAGGGTTAAAATAGTTAAAATCAAAGTTTAATAAGTAAATCATTTTTTAATATGGGGTTATACATAAGATAAATTCGATTGTAAATATTCATTAGAAAGCTAAAAAGATTTCCTACATGATGGTATTTTATTTGTAATTTTTAGACATCAAATAATTTAATTTATTTATGACACAAAGATGATGCAGTAATTATCTTATTAATGAAATATTGACAAAATTGATAATATAAATACCAAAATAAATGTAATTTGAGACTTTTTATGAATTCCACTAATTGTATAGGTTACTATGATATATTATTGTTGATTTAATCAACTTGGTTCGAACATATAATTCTGTTATGACTTTCACAAAAATCATATATCAAATAGTGTCAAAATTGACACAAAATAGTTTTTAAATCAAATATTATATTATTAATTGTTATTTTATTCCTAAAAATCTAAGGTTCGGCCAAATGACTTAGATAAGGATATATATATTAATAATAAACAATTTGGGGTTCGTTTGGAATGTTATAGTAAGTGTATTAACCATATAGGGAAAGAAAACAAAAAGACACGGTAAAAGTTAAATTAATTAACTTAGAGTTAAATCTAATTGATAAGGTCAAAATAATACCCTAAACTTGTCTAAATCCTATTGGTTGATAGGATTTCGACCCATCCCCACTTTAGCTTCGAAATAAGACCCTTCAGAACCATTATAAACCGATTTTGACTTTAATATAAAATAATATTTTGAGATATTCCTAAGGTGCCCCTCTCCTCCCTTATAAAAGGGCACCTCTTCCCCCTCCTCCTCACACCAATTTGAGCACTCAAGCTCGGCCAACCCCTGCCATTTTCTCCTCTCCACTTCCCTAGAATAATCCTAGAGGTCCTGGTCTTCTCCAAAGACCAATCTTAGTTCCTTAAGTGGAGGATTCAAAGAGGCGTTCCAAAGAAGAGGTAATATCCATTACCGATCTTTTCAATTTCTTTCTTCTTCAACTTCTTCTTCTTTAGTTGTTTCATGATAAAGTAATAACATCAGTATTACTTACATACTGATATGTTATTATAAATATGAAACAACCCTAATTCACCTTCTATCCATCCTACGGAAAAATGAAATCACCGCGCGTGCGTACATAAGGAATACCGTCTCCACGCCGTGGTGTAATCTATTTTCCACCATCACCTTACAAGGATGGGTATAATGGTGTAATGAGTAACTATATATGATTATTATTAAGTAATATTGATACTGAAATAATATATATATATACTCCAATACAATTCCACGATCATAGGAACGATATCATCACTCGTGCGTACGTACGGAATACCGTCTCCACGATGTGATGCGACTCGTTCTACATGATCTTCATTTCATAATGATTATATAAATGAATTGAATGAATGAATATGGTATATACTACACTAATACCATTCTGGAAATGAATTATCTATAACCTAAAGATAAGAATAAGAATTTATTCGACAAAACACGCATAAGAACAAAAAGTTATAAAGACCCGAGTAACAAGTAACAATGAAATATTACTAACAAGAAGCTAATAATATGACCATATATGATCTCATATCAATATGTATGATTCTGGAATAAGTCAATAACATTATTTAAACCATTATACAGGAGCTTCGGACACGAACAAAGCAAATCGGACTTAAGGTAAGGGAAATATCACAATCTCATTTTTATCCGAGATTGTTTATTCGTAAGTATTTACTGGGGTGTATTTTATCATCCACATCCATGTTCCCTCAATATGTAATATTGTTTCCATCCACTTACAATACTTTAAATCCAATTTTACCCTTCGGTGTGTTTTTATTAAAGAATATGAAAAGAATCTGTTGTCGTTTTTTCGTACGAGTTACTTTTTGACTTTTCCGACAAAAGTACGAAGAATGTTTTTTTTAACTTATACGGCATGAATGGATTATTAAAACATTATTTCCAAGAAGCTTCCTTTACAAGTTTTCAAGTTTATTTTTAATCAACTTCTTTTATTTTAAAGTCGTATGACATGTTATGAAAGGAAAAATGTTTTTGAAGTAGAAAGGATATTTTCCTCAAGAATGGAGTTCAAGTATTTTATCAAAATTAATTTCCATCTAAGATAAGAAAAGGGTTCTGTTTCTATCCATATTTTTACATTGATTTGACTATGTGGTGATGGAATTATTTTTATGAATTCCTTTATCTATTGATTTATGATGTCATGATGTTTCAAGAATCCCATTTTTGTTACATGTATTATGCGATGATGTATGTTTTATGATTATGTGGCACACATAAGAAAGGATTCATTATAAGATGGGTGGGACCTATATCTCCCTCCAATGCATTGGGTAAAGATTTTATATCTCATGAGATAGACATGGCTGGAATGGTAGGTTATACCGGTTCAGTGAAACAGGACTGAAACAAGGGTTACTCGATTCAGAAAGGGACTTTTTCCACTAAGATAGTCTTGGCAATGAGTCATGACTAACAAGAAATGATTTTCCATGATTATGTGTGCATGACACAAAGTTTCAAGTTTTATGTTATGATTATGG
The DNA here is from genome assembly GCA_963277665.1 of Viscum album. Taxonomy (NCBI): domain Eukaryota; kingdom Viridiplantae; phylum Streptophyta; class Magnoliopsida; order Santalales; family Viscaceae; genus Viscum; species Viscum album. Next base: position 1,155,990,239 of record OY728135.1, read on the forward strand.
GGATCTCATTTTCACTTCTATGATTTATTCCATGTTAAGATATTATGATCTCTTTTGCAGGTTTTGATTTTCATAAAGATATGATATGATTTCTATTTCCTTTATTTGCCCTTGCTGAGCATTTGAGCTCACCCTTTTATGTTTTCTTTTCCCCAGGTCAGGAAGATGGATATTAAGTAGAATATGCTAAAAGGGACCCTAGATATGATGAAATAAATGGGAGACACTGTAGAAGATTTATGAACCAGTTGTTTATGTTTCCCAGTTTCTAAAGACACTATACCTATACGGTTATTTGTGGTTTTGTCATATGTTGTAATAAGTGTGCTTCAATTTCGAAGTATTAACAATGTATGTAAAGTATGGGTCGTTATAGTTGGTATCAGAGGAAAGGTATAGTCAACCTTTGGAAACTAGGATGTGAAAGCCTTAGTAAGAACCCTAAGGATAAGTCTAAGCATAGAACACAATCTTAGAAATGGCCATGAATAACCTAGGATAAGACCATAAGCATGAAATTTTTTTTTTCTTGAATTATGTGGTTTCCTATTATAATTAGTGTTGCTCACACTATTCTTCTTGGTTTTAGTCAATGACTGGATCCCGAAGGAACCGTGTTAATGCGGAATGCGATGGGCAATGAAATGATTGTCCCCCTGAGCAACCAAACGATATGGGAGCTGGAATGCAAAATCTTGTAGCCATGCTCACACAACTTTCTCAAGCTATGAATCATGCAGGATTTCCAAACGAACAAAGGAGGGAGCAACATTCTGTTGAATCCTTCATGAGGTAGCGTCCACCATCTTTCAGCGGGTCTACTGATCGATTAGTTGCTGAACAATGGATTAGTACTACTGAAAAGATATTTTCAGTTCTTCAATGTTCTGAGCATGATAAATTCATCCTAGCAGTGTATCGTTTGGAAGGAGATGCGGATCAATGGTGGAATCTTGTTAAGAATACGAGGCAAAGGGATGGAATTGAGTCTATGGAATGGGACGAGTTCAAGAACTTATTTTTCAAAAAGTACTTCCCTCGTATTCTCCGAACAAAGATGGAGAAAGAGTTCCTTGAACTGAAGCAAAGGGATGATGAATCTGTTAGTACCTATGAAGAAAATTTTACAAGACTTGCAAGGTACACTTCTGGTATTATTATCCAACCTGAGAGTAAGATCGATCGATTCTTTAGTGGCTTAAAACCAAGTCTTCGAAGGGTGTTAGCCATAAGGGACTTCAATAGCTACGAGGAAATCGTTCGATGTGCTCTCAAAGTCGAGATGGAGATTGGAGTAACCCATCAGTCACATGGGTTTGATAAGAAGAGGAAGATGGAATTCAAAGAAAAATCTAAAGAGCACACGGAAAAGAAGATGAACTTTCCCTTATGCTCAAAGTGTGGAAAGAAACATGGAGGGAGTTGTCTTAAAGGGACAAGTAAATGTTTTAAATGTGGAAAGGAAGGTCATCGGGCATTTGAATGTCGTGATAATGGGAATAAGATGTCTAATGATGCAAACAAAGGAAGGGATACACAGAATGAACCTACTACACTTCAATGTTTCAAGTGCAAGGAGATGGGGCATTATGCCAATCAATGCCCAAATCCAAGGGTTGATGATGATGGTCGACGTCAACAAACTCTTAAGGCTAAAGACAAAGGAAAGTCACATGCAATTTCTATCAGCGATGTGGAGTACGATAACGATGTGGTGAAAGGTACACTTACCATCCACTCTAAAGTAGCAAATGTTTTATTTGATTCTGGATCCACCCACTCTTTTATTTCTGAAAAATTTTCTAAGGGTATCACCGTATTACCTCAACAATTAGATGTTGAGTTAGCTGTGACAACACCTAATGGCACATCAATCGCATCAGAAGTTTATAATTCTTCTCCGATCGAAGTTTGTGGGAAAGTGCTTCCTGCAAATCTTGTGATCCTTCCTTTAGTGGAATTTGATGTGATTCTTGGCATGGATTGGATTTCTCTACATGGAGCTCATATCAATTGCCAAAGAAGGGAAGTCACATTTCATATTCCAGATCAACCTACGATCGTCTATCAATGCAAGGATGAACATAACCTTCCAGTGGAAATTTCTTCCATCTTATGGGTATTGATTCCACTAAATGAAGGTTATTTATCTCAAATAGTTGGTGAGAAACTCACGATTAAGAATATGCCCATTGTACGGGAGTTTGATGATGTCTTTCCGGAGGAATTACCGGGTCTTCCACCAAATCGTGAAGTTGAGTTTTCAATAGAACTCGTACCGGGTGCTTTGCCTATTTCAAAGACACCTTATAGAATGGCCCCAATTGAGTTGCAGGAATTGAAGAAGCAACTCCAAGAGAATCTTGATAAGGGATTCATACGCCCTAATGCGTCACCTTGGGGAGCACCTGTTCTATTTGTTAAGAAGAAAGATGGATCAATGAGACTCTGCATTGATTATCGAGAACTTAACAAGATCACTATTAAGAACAAATATCCTCTCCCACGCATTGATGACTTATTTGACCAACTACGCGGAGCTCAATACTTTTCCAAGATTGATCTTCGTTCAGGGTATCATCAATTAAGGGTCAAAAGGGAGGATATACCAAAGACGGCTTTCCGTACAAGGTATGGACACTATGAATTTATAGTGATGCCATTTGGTCTTACTAATGCCCCTGCTATCTTCATGGATCTAATGAATAGAGTCTTTAGAGACCATCTTGATCAATTTGTGGTAGTCTTTATAGACGATATTATTGTCTATTCAAAGAGCAAGGAAGAGCATGAAGATCACTTGAGAATTATATTGAAGACCCTGAGAAAGGATAAGCTTTATGCCAAATTTACCAAGTGTGAATTTTGGCTTCAAAAAGTTGCATTTTTGGGTCACATAATCTCAAAAGAGGGGATATCTGTGGATCCAGCAAAAACAGAGGTTATCGAAAGATGGTCAAGACCAACAACATTAACTGAGATCCGAAGTTTTCTTGGTTTGGATGGATATTATCGACGTTTTGTAAAAGATTTTTCACGATTATCTAATCCACTCACCAAGTTGACTCGGAAAGGAGTTAAGTTTGTCTGGACAGAGGAATGTGAAGAGAATTTCAAGGAGTTGAAAAGAAGGTTATCCAGTGCACCTGTGCTCACACTGCCTTGTAGTGGAGAAAGGTTTGTGATCTACAGTGATGCATCCAAGAAGGGATTGGGGTGTGTTCTTATGAAAAATGATATGGTGATAGCTTATGCCTCACGACAGTTGAAAATCCATGAGCAAAATTACCCAACACATGATTTGGAGTTGGCTGCGGTAATCTTTGCATTAAAGATTTGGAGGCATTACCTTTATGGTGAAAGGTGTGATATTTATACTGATCATAAAAGTTTAAAGTATATTTTCACACAAAAGGAGCTGAATATGCGCCAAAGAAGATGGTTGGAGCTGATTAAGGATTATGACTTCCCAATCCATTACCACCTTGGGAAAGCAAACAAGGTGGCAGATGCATTAAGTCGACAAGACCATGCTAGTTTATCCATGACGAGGATCACAAAAGATCCAATATTTATGGATTTACAAAGGATGGATCTTGGAATTATAATGGAAGGGGAAAAATCTTATCTTTCTCAAATGAATGTTCAACCATCTATACATGTGAAGATTAAAGAGGCACAGAATGAAGATGTCGAGTTACAAAAGAAGGTGAGAAATGTTCCTGAATTCAACCTTGATTGTGATGGGATAATAAAGTTCAGGAATCGGGTTTGCGTTCCTCCCATCCCCGAATTAAAGAAAGAGCTGCTGGATGAGGCTCATAGTTCTTCATTCTCTATTCATCCTGGAAGCACGAAGATGTATAGGGACCTGAAAGAGTACTTCTGGTGGGATGGCATGAAAAGAGATGTTGCTGAATATGTCTCTCGATGCTTGGTTTGTCAACAAGTTAAAGTTGAGAGACATAAGTCTAAGGGGATGTTACAACCATTACCCATACCCGAATGGAAATGGGAAAACATCACTATGGACTTTGTCACAGGACTTCCTAAAACATCCAAAGGCAATAATGCTATCTGGGTCATAGTTGATCGTCTTACAAAGTCTGCACACTTCATTGCTATTAGAGAGGATTTCTCTCTAGATCAGCTTGCCAGGATATATATAAAGGAAGTGGTAAGACTGCATGGAGTACCACTTTCTATTATATCTGATCGAGATCCGAGATTTACCTCGAAGTTCTGGCGAAGTCTTCAGCATACTCTGGATACAGAGTTGAGTTTCAGCACTGCTTATCATCCCCAGACAGACGGTCAGTCTGAGAGAACAATTCAAACCCTAGAAGATATGTTGAGAGCTTGCTCTATGGATTTCAAAGGAGGTTGGGATCAACACCTACCTTTGGTGGAATTTTCTTATAATAATAGCTTTCACTCTAGTATTCAGATGGCTCCTTATGAAGCTCTCTATGGAAAGAAATGCAGGACTCCAACTTGCTGGGATGAAGTTGGGGAAAGAAAGCTATTAGGACCTGATCTCGTTGATGAAATGGCAGAAAAGGTCAGATCTATTCAACAACACATAAGAGCAGCTCAGAGTCGACAGAAAAGTTATGTCGACAACCGAAGAAAAGACAGAGTTTGAAGTGGGTGATAAAGTGTTCTTACGAATATCTCCCTGGAAGAGGGTTATGAGATTTGGAAAGAAGGGGAAGTTGAGCCCTAGATATATCGGTCCTTTTGAAATACTGGATCGTGTTGGGAAGGTAGCTTACCGATTGGCGCTTCCACCGAATCTCTCTCAAGTTCACGATGTGTTCCACGTATCTCTCCTGAGAAAGTACATACCAGATCCTTCACATGTACTCAGCTCAGAAGTTGTACCGCTGGAGCAAGATCTTTCTTATGAAGAACAGCCGATAGAGATTCTGGATCGTAGCGAAAAAGTCCTACGAAACAAGACCACTCGCTTGGTGAAAGTTTTATGGAGGAACCACCAACTTGAAGAAGCTACATGGGAGCTTGAGGATATGATGAGGGAGAAGTATCCTCATTTGTTTGTTACAAAGTGACGAATTTCGAGGGAGAAATTCTTTTTAAGGGGGGTAGAATGTAACACCCGAGACTTTTATGTTATATAAACCATCAAAGGAATCTTTTTCTACACAATACTTGCTTGGCTTGCTTTGCACGCAATCGCGACCTTCCTCGATAGTTTGCGTCGTACGCAATACCGAGTTTCACTAAACAACAATATGCTATTAAAACTAGCCGTTATGAATAGTAATAACAACTTTTTAAAATTTTATAAATTTTATTTTTCAAAATGGACTTCATTTTTGGACTCAGAATATCGAAATTAGCCTAGGGTGAAAATTTGGTATTTTTCTGAAAACTTTCAATTTTTGATGAATAGTGAAACCACTAAGTGGTAGGTTAAAAACTGAATTTTGCATAAAAATTAATTTTACCGCTTCTGTGAATGGAATTACAAAAATCCGAGAGACACGGTTAATATCAAGGACTAAAATGTGGTTCAATGAGATGAAAATAATTTTTTGGTGAATAGTAACTTTTTACTATTTTTACCGCGGTTAATAGTAAATAGGGTAACTAAGGGTAAATATGATATCAATATTACCCTAACACATGTCCTAATTCTATTGGACAAGTGTAATTAGACCAAAAACAAACTTAGGAATAAAATATGACCATTTAGGCCCACTTGGATTAGATTAGGACATTTATTATTAATTTATTTAAAGAAGGGTTAAAATAGTTAAAATCAAAGTTTAATAAGTAAATCATTTTTTAATATGGGGTTATACATAAGATAAATTCGATTGTAAATATTCATTAGAAATCTAAAAAGATTTCCTACATGATGGTATTTTATTTGTAATTTGTAGACATCAAATAATTTAATTTATTTATGACACAAAGATGATGCAGTAATTATCTTATTAATGAAATATTGACAAAATTGATAATATAAATACCAAAATAAATGTAATTTGAGACTTTTTATGAATTACACTAATTTTCTAGGTTACTATGATATATTATTGTTGATTTAATCAACTTGGTTCGAACATATAATTCTGTTACGACTTTCACAAAAATCATATATCAAATAGTGTCAAAATTGACACAAAATAGTTTTTAAATCAAATATTATATTATTAATTGTTATTTTATTCCTAAAAATCTAAGGTTCGGCCAAATGACTTAGATAAGGATATATATATTAATAATAAACAATTTGGGATTCGTTTGGCATGTTATAGTAAGTGTATTAACCATATAGTGAAAGAAAACAAAAAGACACGGTAAAAGTTAAATTAATTAACTTAGAGTTAAATCTAATTGATAAGGTTAAAATAATACCCTAAACTTGTCTAAATCCTATTGGTTGATAGGATTTCGACCTATCCCCACTTTAGCTTCGAAATAAGACCCTTTGGAACCATTATAAACCGATTTTGACTTTAATATAAAATAATATTTTGAGATATTCCTAAGGTGCCCCTCTCCTCCCTTATAAAAGGGCACCTCCTCCCCCTCCTCCTCACACCAATTTGAGCACTCAAGCTCGGCCAACCCCTGCCATTTTCTACTCTCCACTTCCCTAGAATAATCCTAGAGGTCCTGGTTTTCTCTAAAGACCAATCTTAGTTCCTTAAGTGGAGGATTCAAAGAGGCGTTCCAAAGAAGAGGTAATATCCATTACCGATCTTTTCAATTTCTTTCTTCTTCAACTTCTTCTTCTTTAGTTGTTTCATGATAAAGTAATAACATAAGTATTACTTACATACTGATATGTTATTATAAATATGAAACAACCCTAATTCACCTTCTATCCATCCTACAGAAAAATGAAATCACCGCGCGTGCGTACGTACGGAATACCGTCTCCACGCCGTGGTGTAATCTATTTTCCACCATCACCTTACAAGGATGGGTATAATGGTGTAATGAGTAACTATATATGATTATTATTAAGTAATATTGATACTGAAATAATATATATATATACTCCAATACAATTCCACGATCATAGGAACGATATCATCACTCGTGCGTACGTACGGAATACCGTCTCCACGATGTGATGCGACTCGTTCTACATGATCTTCATTTCATAATGATTATATAAATGAATTGAATGAATGAATATGGTATATACTACACTAATACCATTCTGGAAATGAATTATCTATAACCTAAAGATAAGAATAAGAATTTATTCGACAAAACACGCATAAGAACAAAAAGTTATAAAGACCCGAGTAACAAGTAACAATGAAATATTACTAACAAGAAGCTAATAATATGACCATATATGATCTCATATCAATATGTATGATTATGGAATAAGTCAATAACATTATTTAAACCATTATACAGGAGCTTCGGACACGAACAAAGCAAATCGGACTTAAGGTAAGGGAAATATCACAATCTCATTTTTATCCGAGATTGTTTATTCGTAAGTATTTACTGGGGTGTATTTTATCATCCACATCCATGTTCCCTCAATATGTAATATTGTTTCCATCCACTTACAATAGTTTAAATCCAATTTTACCCTTCGGTGTGTTTTTATTAAAGAATATGAAAAGAATCTGTTGTCGTTTTTTCGTACGAGGTACTTTTTGACTTTTCCGACAAAAGTACGAAGAATGTTTTTTTTAACTTATACGGCATGAATGGATTATTAAAACATTATTTCCAAGAAGCTTCCTTTACAAGTTTTCAAGTTTATTTTTAATCAACTTCTTTTATTTTAAAGTCGTATGACATGTTATGAAAGGAAAAATGTTTTTGAAGTAGAAAGGATATTTTCCTCAAGAATGGAGTTCAAGTATTTTATCAAAATTAATTTCCATCTAAGATAAGAAAAGGGTTCTGTTTCTATCCATATTTTTACATTGATTTGACTATGTGGTGATGGAATTATTTTTATGAATTCCTTTATCTATTGATTTATGATGTCATGATGTTTCAAGAATCCCATTTTTGTTACATGTATTATGTGATGATGTATGTTTTATGATTATGTGGCACACATAAGAAAGGATTCATTATAAGATGGGTGGGACCTATATCTCCCTCCAATGCATTGGGTAAAGATTTTATATCTCATGAGATAGACATGGCTGGAATGGTAGGTTATACCGGTTCAGTGAAACAGGACTGAAACGAGGGTTACTCGATTCAGAAAGGGACTTTGTCCACTAATATAGTCTTGGCAATGAGTCATGACTAACAAGAAATGATTTTCCATGATTATGTGTGCATGACACAAAGTTTCAAGTTTTATGTTATGATTATGGGGATCTCATTTTCACTTCTATGATTTATTCCATGTTAAGATATTATGATCTCTTTTGCAGGTTTTGATTTTCATAAAGATATGATATGATTTCTATTTCCTTTATTTGCCCTTGCTGAGCATTTGAGCTCACCCTTTTATGTTTTCTTTTCCCCAGGTCAGGAAGATGGATATTAAGTAGAATATGCTAAAAGGGACCCTAGATATGATGAAATAAATGGGAGACACTGTAGAAGATTTATGAACCAGTTGTTTATGTTTCCCAGTTTCTAAAGACACTATACCTATACGGTCCTTTGTGGTTTTGTCATATGTTGTAATAAGTGTGCTTCAATTTCGAAGTATTAACAATGTATGTAAAGTATGGGTCATTATATCCTGTCTGAGTCAGAATGCTGAGAGAGATTAGCGATGCCCTGATCTCGTGTCTCAATCCCTGCTCAAAGGTCTGGGCCCAGAAGAATGGGTCCCGTACCATGTCGGTCGAGTAGCGTGAGAGATCAGTAAATCTCGCCGAGTACTGGGTGACCGTCAAGATTCCCTTCCACAGCTGAAGAAGCTCCTGGATGCGCACCGCACAGAGGGTGGCTGGGATGAACTTTGAGTGGAAGAGGCCCTCAAAGTTTGTCCAGAGGAGAGATGCCTCATCGTGCACCTGGAGCATCAAGCTCCACCATTGGCCCGCTGCTGCGTGCAGTAGGCTTGCTGCGAGGATCACCATGAGGTCTGCTGGTGTCCTCACTAGCCTGAAAACTCATACCACTACCTCCAGCCAGTCCTCGGCTGCCTGGGGGTCCGTCTCCCCGCGGAACCTGGGCGGTTTCTGGCGCTGGAACTCATGCAGTGCACTAAGGCGATGTGCATCGTCAGCGGCTGGGGCTGGAAGCATCGGTGGCTCGATGGGTAGAGCTACCGTCGGTGCCACTGCTGACAAAGGTCCCTACACTGAGGCCTCGTCGCTCGATGGGCTGTCGTCACGCTCAACTCTCAGAACCCTAGCTGGCTACCATCGTGGGTCCATCCTGAAAAGGAAACAGGTGCGCCACTGTCAGAACAGTATACCTGGTGAGATGATACAAAGTAATCACAAAGAAAACTTGAAACACACATGCAATCAATGTTTTCATGCATTAAATAGGAAATCAGAAGTTAGGGTCCTGGTGTATGGATACGTCGACCGCCGCACCAACACTGGGCTCCCTGGACTGATAACCACACTCAATACGCTTAACATTATTGCTTCACATAGAAGAAAGATCAGAGTCTGCAGTAGAACCGAACTCCTCTGATACCAATTTGTCACGACCCGTCCTCGGGGCCCATGCCGTGACTACCCCAAGCCCGCCTTCCATAGGCCAGGGGCTGGAGACTAGCCCCAAGGCGTAAATACCGGTAAAGGGAACGTATTGCCTTTGTAAAGTAAACAACAAACACCACAGAGTAAGCAGGAAGAAGTAAACACTAAGTAAAAACTTGTACAATAGTAAGTGCGGAAAGTAAGTGGGCCAGAATACAAACCCAAACTAAAAGTAAAGTACAACTCGAAAGGGAAAACAGAAACTGAAAAGTAAAGTCACAACGTCAAGCTGTCCACTAAAAGTCCCACCTGAAGGGTGGGTACAGATAGCCTCCACTTCTCCTCGGGTCCATCCGAACGCTCCGAGTACGTCCCACCCAGTGGTCCACCTCCAGGTATCGTCCTGCTCCGCAAGCCTCCTCCACGATCAGCGCTAGCGCTGTCCGTCGTTTGCAACCAACACAATGTAGTGTGGGCATAGCCCATGAAGGGGTGAGTATAAGCTACTCAGTAGGGACCCCGAGACCCCCGAAGGTCTCCCAGAATCCACAAAGGATAAACCACAAAGGAAAGATACAATCACGAAGTAAAATCCGACACAGCTTAGGTATATGCCCATACATATACCTAAGTCATCAATTCTCGCTCGACTCCAACATCCGAGCTCAAGTACAATCCAGTCCACACAGGAAAGCAAAACGTAAATCCACACAGGATAGCACAACACAATCTACAAAGGAAAGAAAAACATGATTCAGCTCACACAGGTATACTTCTTCGTATGACGATAGAGATGACCAGATATTGCCACTGATTCATCTAAGCCGTCGGACCCACAAAGGATCGATAGGTACTAACCCCCGCAATGACCCAAAAAGGATCTGACCCACAAAGGATCGATAGGTAACTAACCTCCACAAAGACCCACACAGGATCGGACCCACACAGGATCTGTAGGCGCTGGCCCACACAAGACTGCTGAGCGCTGACCCACACAGGATCAGACCCACACATGATCGGTAGCACTGACCCACAAAGGATCGTTGTGTGCTGTAGTCGTCGCTGTCAAATCCACTAAGGATCTCTGTACAGTCGTCATCGTCACAGTAGCAGTCACAACCAGCTCTAAGGTCCCCGCACACAGCAAGCTCGTTCGGGAGGGTTCGCTCCACGAGCTGAGAGGCTGATACATCAACTGACACATAGTCCAGAGTTGATGTATCCAAGAGTTCCGTATTGTCAACATGAACTCAACGTCGTAGACAGCGCATCGATCGAACGCCGGGTCTGAGAGTCATTGGCTTTTTCGTCCCAGGGGCCCGGTTAGTTTTTAAGGAAAAACAAACTCGGCCGTACTCCACCTACGTCCAAACCTCGAGCGGAGTAAGCCAAAAGATCTGTTTCACTTAGAGGAATCCAACAAAGTCGATAGCACGTCAATCAGACGCCCGAAGCTTAAGATATGAGCGTTTCCGCTCCAAGGTCCTGGTTGGTTTCGTGTACGAACCAACCCGGCCAAACCCAAAGTATTCCGAAACCTTGAGTGCGATATACCGAAACGGCCGTCTCGATTCAAGGATCACTACGCAACTGATGGTGCGTCGATCGGAGGTCTGTAGTCCAAGTTATGGGCAAAAGACCGAAGACGGTCCGAAAACGGGGGTTTCGGGCCCGGACCGACCCGGCCCGAGACCCCCCGGTCGGCCCGAACCGGGTCGACCCGACCCGGTGCGGCCCGGCCCGGCTGGGCGCGCTAGTGCCAACTGGCTCAGCCAAGCGGCCGAGCCGTTTCAGCTCAGGGGGGGGGGGACGCTGCCCCCTCTGTTTCCCTGTAACTGCGGCCCCATTAATGGGGCCGCTTGCTTGGCCAGCCATGGGAATTAATTCCCCCGGTTTTCCCTTTGTCCGGCCGGCCCACACCGGCCGGCCGGTTCTGCCAGCAAGGACCGGCGACGGCTGGTCCTCCCTCCTTCACCGACACCGGCGGCCCGGAACCGGCCGCCAGTCACCCTGCTCCGCCGCGGCCCGGAACCGGCCGCAGCCTGGTTCGTCCGACACGGTGCGACGACACCGCGCCCCTCCGCCGCAGCCCCGCTCCGGCCATGGTTTCTTTGGTTTTCTTCGATGTGGAACAACAGCGTCACGTCCTTGTTCAACTTCACGGCGCAGCATGACAGCGCCACACATTACTTGTCGTACGATCCCACGTGGTATGACGGCACCACGCCATTCCGTCCCAACCATATTAGAAACAACATTCAAATTGGAGGAGGGTCAGCCGTGTTTGTGCGGTTCGGCCCCCTCTCTTTAATCGATAGCAACTGGTCATAAATTCACGAAGGATGACAAAGTATAACTCACGAACGAAAAATAATTAAATAAACCCCTACTTGAGGGTAGCTAGAACGGGGGTTCGCCGCGGAAAACGACGTCCCGAGGTGAATCTCTGTAAGTTAATGGAGAACGCCCGAGGAGGAAGTGGCGTCTCCTTTTTTTTGACACAGGAAGAAGATCGAAAGAGGTTGCGTCGTCGATCTTCAGAAACACACCGGCTGTGAAGAGGAGAAGAGACGGCACGTCGATCGCTTCTTACGGTGACGACGTTCTTCGTCGAAGTCTTGGTGTTCTTCGTGATGAAGATGAAACACCTAAGATCTCTCTCCTCAATTGTCCATACACAACATACAACCAAAATAAAATAAGGCTCACCCTTATTTTATTAACTCGTGCCACAATTAAAAAATTCAAAAATTAAATTAATTAACTGAATTGTTATGTTGGCATATTTAATGAGAGGAGAGGAAAAGTCAAAAGAGTTACACAACTTAAGTGGGGGGTTAAGTAGAGTTAGGGAGTTAAGGAAATTGAAAAGGTGGGGGCTCGTGTGGGCCCCACCTCACCTTTAATCCATACAAGAGAAACTAACAAACAGTGTGTCCCACCCTAACTCCTACACTTAGGTTCTAACTCATGTAGAAGAGAATTAAAATTCTTAACGAAAATTTTATTTCACTAACACTTAATCCACAAATTTAAACAATTCATAACGAGCAAACACAACTCCAGAAAAAGCGTTCCTAAGCAATTACCGGCGTTTCCGTTCCATCGATGCCCTCAGAATTTGATTCCGTGCACCGGATCAAAAGATAGGAATTCCTACTCATTCGTTCATTGAACGTACCCGAGCTAAACTTCGAATAGAAATTCCGGGAACACCGGGCCTCAGAATCAAGTGCCGTCAGAAACTGCGTTCTTGTAAAATCCCAAAGAAAATTAAGAAACAATCATCCTTGAATTTTACGGGTCTTTACAAAAAGGAATTGTATCATGATACCTTTATCATTAATGGACCACTTGGGAGTCTCTTGGAGGTATATAGTATGTTTATTAACTATATAATATAAAAATACAAAGTGATATGGTAAGTGTCAAACTAATTAACCAAGAGTTGAAACTAAAAGATATGGTCAATATAATGACCCAAACCTATCCAAAATATATTGGTTGAAAGGATTTCGACCCATAACCACCTTAGGATTTGAATAATCTACTTTGGAGCCATTAGAAACTGAATATTAATTTATTATAAAATAATACTTTAAGATTTTCCTAAAGAGACCCTCCTTCCCCTTATAAAAGGACACCACTTCTAACCAATTATTCACACCTTCAAAGCCTTTTTTCTCATCCATCCTCTGACCAAATATCTTCCCAACTTCCCTCACTTAAACCTAGAGGAATTATTTTGATCATAAATCCCTCCTAAGGAACCCATTTGATCAAATCAAAAGGAATAACCCGAATAAGAGGTAATGTTTTCACCACCCTCTTTCAAGTTCCTTTCTTCTTCAACTTGTTATTTATTTGTTATTTCTATTTTAAAATAATAACTCTAGTATATTCTATATACTATGATGTTATTATAAATAATTAACAAACAAATTCATTATTCTATCCATCCTTTGAATGACATGTCACCATACGTGCGTACGCACGACCTCCCGTCTCCACGTTGTGGTGTAATTGTTATTCAATATATTATTATTTTGATGGGTATAATAATGATGTATAATTCATTTAAATAATAAATATAACACAATAAGGATTATATATATATTATATACCATCCAATTATATATTATATTAATATCAAAAGAATGATATTTTTGCTCGTGCGTATGTACGGATTACCGTCTCCACGACGCGATGAGATTCATTTCCAAGTTAACCATTCATCAAATATTATAAAAATATATATTACTAATAAGTATGTAATATATGAAATAATAATGATACTAGAGTTATATATATTTATATATATAATTATTTATGTACTTACATATATCTTATTCACTTACTTCCGTTCAATACTATATGAAAACGGAAACATCGGTTATGCATACGTACGGACTACCGTCTCCATAAATGGTGTTTTCCATTTCATATATACGTCTATTATAAATTTTTATATTATAAATATATATGATAAATAAATCATGTTTTATATTCTGGAAGTATTTAAATCATGATCTATGTGATACAATCAAGAGTAACTAGTTAAAACAAGTACGATAAAGAAAGCGATTATTACCCGAAATATTAATATAACATGGAAATTATTATTAAATGGGTAGTATAAATTCATAAATAAATATTGTATGATATCATAAATATTAATATGGTTCTGGTATAATTTAATAACATACTATAGTCTTCATACATGAGGCTAAACGTACCCTCGACTAAAGGAAAGTGCAAGGTAAGGGGTTTTCATCTCACTCCTTATTCTCATGAGATTCATGCCATATTGCCACTATTACATTTTGTGTGGTGTATGTACTTCCCATAATTGTATTATTTATGTAATATGCTTCAATTACTGTGTATTTACATATTCATTGTATGATACATCTTTCATGGGGTGTATGTTTCGTAAGTGACCAAACTGGTAAGGGTTAATTTCATAATTTCTTTATTATCCGAGATTGTTTTTACGTAAGTATCTACTGGGACATATTTATTATCCATGTCCATGTTTTATGAAAGAGTTTTCAATGGGATTATTTTAAGGGACTTTTTACAAAAACATCATTTCATATGTTTTAAATATTTATTATTCTAAATCATTCTCATTAATGTCCATGTCTTCAAAATGGTTTTTAAGGATTTTTTTTATATGGACATTAATGTTTTTAAAATGTTAATTCCTTTCAAAAGTTTCAAAGTGGTATGTGAAACATTGATTCAAAAATGTATTTAAATGACTTCTTTTCCAAATTGTGTTACTTTTAAATGTTTTCATGAAAAAAGGGTATTTCTCTCAAAGAGTTTTAGAAATCATTTTCATCAATGTCAAAATCCTTTAATGGATTTTAAACTTGTTTTGAAGTTGATTTATAATGATACAAATATTCCATATTGTGTTGAATGTTTTGTGTTATGTTTGACTGTGGATGTGTTATTTTTATACCATTCATTGTTTATGGGAAAAGTATTTACATTTTGTATGCTAGTTTTAATACGAATGTTTATGTTATGTTTAGACCTTTTCATATGAGGAATTCCTTGGACTTTGTAAGTGACGGGTGGAGCCCGCTATAGATCCTCAATGCATCAGTAGGTCTCATGAGACAAACTAGTGTCTTGGCATGAGGCCTTGACAAAATCTTATTTGTAGTCTTGGAACGCGGCCTTGGCGACGTGGTTATGATAGCCTGGAATTATGCATTCCATCATTATGAAAGTGGTTATTGATATTGAATGTGATTATTCGATTAGTAGAATATCCATGTGAATAAGTAAATGGAATTATTTCATTTTATTTCTGCCATATTATGCTGAAGTTCATGTTTAAAAGGATTTTGTTTTAGTTTTATAAATTTCCTTAAATGTTTATACTTATTTTTGAAAGTTTCCGTGGTATTGCATACCCTTACTGAGCATCTGAGCTCACGCCTTTCTATGTTTTATTTTCCCAGGATTCCAAGAAGTGTATTGTGATTGATATGCAGGGTTATGCCAAGGGAATAATGGTGTTCATAAAGGATTATTTATGTTGTTTTGTATGTTATAAAGTGTAATTTAACGTTCATGTATGCAATCTATTTTCCAAGACTACTAAACCGGTCGGTCCTTCGGGACTTGATTCCTTGTAATCATGCCAATGTATTAAAATAATGCACCGAATCTGGGTATCTAGGGTCAGGGCGTTACACTCTCTGTACTTTCTTATTTTTGAATCAACTATTTCATGGTCACTCCACTTGATTTTGGTAGGTTTCCTTTTCTATAACCTTTATACCATTAACCATTGAGTTATTAGGTTTCATAATCATGTTTTTTGTTTCAAATTACAATATATTATATTTTTATATCAATTTTGGGAAAAGAATAAAGATATCTCTATTACGGACATTTTATATGATGGTTTTTTAGTGAAATGCATATATATAAATATTATACTTACAAGCATTTTACTCCAAATTAATGATCAAATGTACAATATGTTTCAAAATTCATTTTAAAACATAAATTTTAGTTTAAAATTTCTAACAAGACCCTTAGGGTTATATTTTAAATATTACATCCCTTGTTTTCAACTGATTAAATATAGATAAAGTATTTAAAAAATTAAAATTTGGTATAAAAAAATGAAACCCCCTTTTCAGTTATTTTCAAACATTACCATAGGTATATATATAGATATCATAATGTTAATTTTCACACAAATATTTGTGAAATTATCTAATTAGATAAATGAAAAATATATATAAATTGATATTTGTGTAAGTGAAAATAATGATTCAGAAACTAAAAAATTATATCGTAGAATTGGTTTTAAAAAGTTAGTTAAATTTTTTGTGGAAAAATGAGTTTCAATGGATACATATTTGTGTTTGATTGATTTTTCTGTATTATATTTATTATTAAAGTGTAATTTGGATTCATGGAAATGGAATAACATAAGGGGAACCTAGGTACCAAGGTAGGAAAACAACAACCAGTAGGATATAAAATGGTACACCATTCCTAGCCTTTAGACTATGCTACAGAACTAACTAAAATTTGTGATGATGTGGATTGTTTAATGTAGATACATTATTTTTGACATCCTTAGTGGATCATATATGGGAATGGTTTAATGTGGTTTGATTATCAAGAGTATGAGGATCTTAGGATGATGCCTAACCTTAGTTACCCAGGGATGCCTATTGTTCTTGATATTATTTTTCTAATGTTCATTTTTACCATTAAAAGTAAATAAAAAAATAAATTTTATATTATAAATTGAAACCTTAACAATAGTTAAATGAAATATTTTTATTTCAATTCTAATCAAAATTGTTTCAGTTAAACCACATAACCCAACATGATTCAAAGGAAATATTTATAAACTATAATTGAAAGGTGTTTTAATTGTAAGTGAAAATTTAAAACATATTTCTATTAATATATTATAAAACTATTAGGAACTGGTTTTATATTTAAAGGAAAATCATGAGGTACAATTTTAGTTAAGAAATAAACTTGGATTTTTATCTCATACTTATCAAACATTTTAGGTTTTTCCTTAACTTTTAATTTTTAGAGAGTATTTTATTTTATTACATGGATGGTGAATCTTAATATTAGATGGTGGTATTATAGGGTTTTATTTAAATTTGCTTTCAAAAATTGTCCAGATATGACTTTTTACTAATTTAAAAGGGTGTAGGGTAGTGATATCTACTCATGGTTTAAGTGACGACATCTAGTGTTGAATTTTTGTGCATTTTTACATTATTGTGGAGGTAGACTAGGGGTGAGGGGATTATGTTTCTTAGTTTCTTACTAATTTTATATTATATGTTTTATTTATTTCTATGTATTTGATTTATAATGGATTTTTAAAATATGGGCGACTCATTGAATTTTTTTAATTATGAAATTATTTTTATTCGGAAAATAATTTCCACTTAGTTCACATCTTTTTGTGAAACTTATAACCACTACGAGGTGATTGAGAATTCACCTAGTAGATGTTGCAAGACAACTTGGGAATTTTTTAGAGTGAAGACTCAAGTTGGTTTTTAAAAAAGTAATATCATATCAGTCTTTTTTATTTGGGTTTTATTGGTAGATGGATAGAGGAGTATCGTGACAATAGGTATAGAAATGAAATACAAAACATTTAGTTCTAAACATTATGTTACAAGGGAATGTCAGGTTTGACTTTTGTATTTCAAGAGTTCGATATTTATTCTTGATCAATTTTGGTTTTTATGTTTGATGTTTTGAATTGAATAAATGTTTTATGGGTGATTTGATGATATTTTTGTTTTAACAGAAGAAAATTAGAGTTGAAAGTGTCATAGGGTGATATTTCATGGGTTACAAAAAAATATAGAGACTATATGCATAATCTTTCATAACCTTTTGTGGTGCATGAAGAATTTGCAACATAGTCTGGTAAACCATGTCTCAAAGTCACACATAAGAAGCAGTTCCTCTTAATATAATTCGTATACATTTTGAAGATGGTGATTATGTTTTGGTATGGCTTTTAAAGTAAATTATTTTAGTTTTTTAAATTGATGAAACTGATTTTTATAATAAGTTATTTGTTTTAATGTAAATCATTAATATTTGAAAATTATTTTGGAAAAAATTTGATAAAGGTTATTTTACAAAGATAAAATTGAATTTAAAATGAAACATCAATGTGTAGGAAAGTGGTTTCATAAAATGAATTAAAATGGGCTTAATATTTAAAATTTAGTAAAAGGTTTTATGTATTTTGAAATATTTTTAAATAATGAATGTCAACTTTGAATTTATTTTTTGTGTTTAGTGACTGGTAATTTTTTATGAATGGATATTCTATTATTAATTTATTTCTATATACCCTTATTTATATAGAAGAAAATAGTTTAAAAAACTAATAAAATTGTTTTTATTGAATTTTTTTGAAATATTTTAAATTGAAAATGAGTTTTCTGAAATTATTATAGAGGGTTACCTAATGGGTATATTTTTTTTGTTTTTAATGATAATTTTTGAAATTTAATAACAGTTTTTTGAAATTTCTGGTACTTTAGAAAAAAAACCTAAATGGAAATTATTATTCTGAGACATGGGTCTATAGATTTTGAAATGGTTTAAAAATGAGTTTAAAATTTTATTGATGCTTGTGGTTTATTTATATGTTTGGTTTTTTGAATGTTGTTTTGTCTTTTATTTGGATATGATTTGTAGTTTAGAAATTTTATATGGGGGTTTCTATTTATTTTTTATTTGAAGTATAACTACTAGAAATGATCCAATGGTGTAATATAGAGTTATTGTGTTGAGGTTTAATTTAAATTAATACTATTTAATTCTTATGAGTATCCATTTAGATCATTGATTCTAAAAATACTCTATGTGGATTTTTAGATCAAGTCACCTAGTTCAGGATCCCAAAAATCATCACATGGGTGGTCAGTTGAGTTTTTATTGGGGTTTTAGTGGAATGTTGGTTTAGGTTCTTGGAATTTAGTGGTAATATGATAGATATG
The DNA here is from genome assembly GCA_963277665.1 of Viscum album. Lineage (NCBI taxonomy): Eukaryota > Viridiplantae > Streptophyta > Magnoliopsida > Santalales > Viscaceae > Viscum > Viscum album. The sequence continues at coordinate 1,156,009,407 of OY728135.1, forward strand.
GATCATTATTTCATTGTATACCCCTTAAACAGTCATTTGTTTAATCTCATTTATATCTTTTTATTTTTTGATAATTCTATATTATGTGATTATTTAGAGAGTAAATATTACTTCCAAGAGATAATGTATGTGTTTTATATTGAAAATTCTATTTGATATCTCCAAAATAGGGGTTTATGTTATATTATATATATTTTTTAAAAAACTCTTACTTGATTGATTTTTTGTGATAGCATGATATTGTCATTATAAAGGGATCTGGTTCTAGCACGGACTGTTTTTATTATCAATTTGGAACCTCCAAAACCATGATCAGGTAATGTTATGGATTTTTAATTAGATATGTCTGTCAGTTTGAGTCATGAAATGAATCATAAGGAATCATTCCATTTTGATTTGATCCATTATCTCCTTATTCCTTAACTCTACATTGAATTTTCTAATCCTCAATTAGAGGGGATGTTTCCTCCCTATTGTTGTAGTTTCTTTTGTCATGAATTTTGATCCATCAGTGCTTCTATTTTATTATTTCCCATGATTCAGTGGTCTCCAACTTCAGTAAATATGGGGTCCATAATTATTATATTCGTGTTGACTTCTATTTTCTGTATTGAGTCCTTCACTACTCCTTAAAATTGATCATGATGATCAATTGATTTGGATAATTGAGATGTTATGACAAATTATATATATCATGGGGAGACCACCACATTCTTATGATTATATTTTAGTTATTTTATTTAATTGGGTAATGTGGTACGTTCTCTAGTATTGAGTCATTATGGATTTAGTATTTAAGAACTTATGATTCTCGTATGAGGGAGAGAGAGGGATTCAAAAACTCATTTATGTTCATCTTATTTTTATGGTAATTTTATGACCTATGGGATTTTTGGTTCATTTGGGTATATTATATTATATTTTAATGAGATTATGTTTTGTTTTTTATTGACATGAGTGATGGTAGATATTAGGTTTTCCTCGGTTTTTGGTTTTAGTAGTTGATGGGTGAGTACATCCCATCTTTTCCTGGGCTCCTTATTCCAAGAGGATAGTTTTATGGAACAAACTATAATGGTGGGGTTAATATTGATACCCCAACTACTATTATTATTATCATCATTTATTTAATTATTATTTTTTGATCGATTGTCATTTTTAGTGGTATCTCGTCTAAAAAATTTAAATTTCTTAAATTCAGTATAGGGCACATGGTTATCCCTTACATTTAATATGACTATGCAATAACCCTAAAAGGGACATTCAATCCTTAGAAATTGTATTTTTTATGGTTATATCAAAGTTATTGTAATTTTATGGACCAGCCGTGTGTGTGAATTTTTATTCACACTGAGGGATGGATGATTAAGATAAACTATGAGGTAATAATAAATGTTACTATGTTTTCAAAAAAATAAGGGAACATAAAAATAAAATATAATTAAAAATATATATCTTCATAATACCCCTATCCACATATATCACGTTGAACACACAAAGATGTTGATCCCTATACATTTCTTCAACCTATCCTCCTCCTCCAGCCTAAGATTTGTGTTATTTTCCACTTTATTTTGAGTGAAATCTCCTCCATGTTAGAACCCCTCATCTCCACATCGATTTTCATCTATTTTTATTGATGTTTTCATTCCCCTATAATTTTGTTTCCATGGAAAGAACCCTAGGTTATGGTTGATATATAATTTTGTTTCGTCGTGTGATCATATCATTTTTATGGCCCTCTTTGGTTAAAATTTTCTAGAATCAAGGGTATTAGGGTATCTGAACATTATTAATGTATTGTACCTAATGGTTTGGTTTGTAAATTGATAACCATTGAATTATTAGGTTTTATAATTAGGTTATCAGTTTAAAATTAATATATATAATGTAGTGATGTCATTTTTTAAAGAAATTAGATTTCCATGCGATTACCATTGTATGTGAAGGTTAGATTCAACAAAATGCAAATATATGAAGATGATTTTTAGATTATTTTTACACCAAATTTTTGATTAATTGAATAAAAGGTTTCAAAATTATTATGAAAACATAAATCAGTGTTTTACATTTTTAATGGGACCTTTAGTGTTATATTTTAAATGTTACATCCCTAATTTTAAACAGATTAAAAATAAATTGATTCTTTAAAGGGGTTAAAATATGGTATAAAAAATACCCATTTTGTTACTCACACACATACAAATAGGTATTTTTTTAGATATTATCATATTAATATTCAGAAAAGTATGTGTAAACATGTACAATGAGATGATTAACAACTATATATATAAATTCATTTTTGTGTAAGTAGATAGAGGGATTAGGAAACTCAAATACATGGGATTAGAATTTAATTTTAAAAGTCAAACATTGTATTTTAAAGTATAAGTCATTCATGGAACCTTTGATGTTCCATGTTTCATATCATTTAATGAATTATTAGATTAAAATTTTCTTACTCTGGTTTTCAATTTACACCTAAATGTTTTGGTGGAAAATTGTGTTTTACGAGCTTTCTATGTGTGTTTGATTGATTGTGAGTATTTATCTTTTGCATTCAAGTTGAATTTTGTTTCATGGAATAGGATCATCACATGGGAACCATGGGTAACTAGGTGGGTAGAATATGAATGTTATGCTAGGAAAGGGTATTCCCTCCTATGCCTTTGGACTATAAAACAACACCTTGTATACTATGTGATTAAATGGTATACCCTCTTAAGCCATTGGTGTAATTTTCTAAATGACTCTTAAATTCAAATTGGGTTATTTCAGAATTTCATTTTAATTTCATTTAATCGATTTTCCATTTAAAATGTTTTAAAAAATTATATTTATGATGGGTATTTATATCTAAATGTGGGAGGATTAAAGGAAATTGGATATGTCTTTGTGTATTTTTTTCATTATAGGGGAAGGATATGGGTGATTAGAGGGATTTTTTTGTCTAATTAATTTAGTTATTTTAAAATATATTGAATTTTATTTATTTATGAATATTTTAGTTAACATGGATGTTCAAAAAATTACCATTTCAGTATCATTTCTCTATTGTAATTAAATTATTTTTATCATGAAAAATTCATTACTACTTAGTTATTTTTTATTCCAAAAGCCTTTCACTAGCCAAGGGAAATCGGGAACATGGATAAGTGATGTTATGGGACATCTCTGCATCTTGATGGAGGCATTTATTCAAACGTTTTTATAGAGGATTAATATATGATATCATCTTATAGGAACAATACTTTTAATAGAATGAATAATGTATGATTCTTAAATGGAAAATAAAATGGAATACAATAAAGAATAAAAATATTTTCTCACATTAGAGAGACATATCTTATGATAATAAGGTTAAAAGATTTCAAGAATACTTGGGAAATGAGGATAAAATATGCTCTATAGAAAAAAAATATCCAAAATATTATTATTGAGGAGAAAAAAAGTAAGGGTGCATCGATAAAGAATGAAATGATGAAGAAAACAACAAGATGTTTTGAACAATGAGGGGATCTCATGTTGTGATTGAATGAAAATAGATTATTTTTTTTAAAAAATAAATGAATAAATATAAATAATTATTCATTAAATTAATCCATTTATTATTCAAAAGTAAAATAAAGTTAAAATATAGAAATTTTGTTCAAATTAATGATGGGATAACATTGTTAAATTATTAGATAAAGAGAAAAAATTATTTGGATAACCAAAATAAATATTATGGCCAATAATTAGGAGTTGATGGATCTAGAGAAAAATATAAAAACATTTGATATTCTATGATCACATAGAAAGTTTTAGAGTTCAAAACTTTAGTTCACCACATTAATGAAATATATAAAATAGTGGAGTTATTTATTGATACTGCTTTGTATCCCAAATATTATTCTATGGTGCCAATATAAATTATTTTGGATACTTTTAAATCCAATTCCAATGGTGGAAGAAACTATAAAGAAAATGTCAAGATGATTACATCAACAAAAAATGAAGACACACATATAAAAATGGTTGATAATAGTAATAAAAATCTCAAAGGAAAATGGATTGGAAATAAAAGAATATAGAGTATAAGATTAATGGAAAATTTAATGGCTGTAAGATAATAATATTGATAAGATTAGATAGAAGTAATATACATAATGTCAAAAAGAACAATAATTATCAAAAATTGAAGAACTAATTTATAATGTGAATATATTTCCCCATTGAATAGGATTTTAGTGTTGAATAGTCTATAAGCATAAGGAATATCTATATTGGTATAATATATTTCTCCCTCAATTAAATAGGGATATTTAATTGATGGGATAAAAATATTATGTCATGAAATACTAGCTCAGAAAATATACTAAAGAGAGTATATAATCACAAAATATATTTTATTCTCTAACAGTTACTTTTAAAAGGTGTGATAACACAAAAAAAACTAATTATAAATGTTCTACCATGATTGTAGAATTACTAAAATAAAAGGAATGATCCAAATATTTTGACTAGAGTAAAAATCAAGAAAATATTATTATGGTCAAGGTGGATTATAATGTTATAAAAGAAGTGAAACCATGGATTATTGATAATTTTTTTCATTTAAAATGAATAGAAATATATTATGAAATATATTCAATTATATTGAGACATTTTAACGTTGTAAAATGGTGGATCACTGAATTTTTATGGAATTGAATACACCAAAATTGTTAATAATAAATCCTAAAAAATCATTATAATAATGGGTTGAGTATCATTATATCTAGTTTTTCTCATTATTTTGATAATGATAGTGAGGTAATATTCTAGAGTAGTGAGTGTGTCATTATGATTTTTAAGGATATAATGACTACATTAAAAGGCTAGTGAATGAGTGAAAACTTATTCTAGATGTCTGATGATCAAAATTCATATCATATAAGCTTAAATTATCAAAACTAACTATGAAATTGAAATAATATACCTTTTTGAAAGGATTAATATTTTTAATCTTATGAAACATGATTCTATGAGAAAACAATTAAATAATTAATATAAGGACCCACCCTTAAACATTACATAATATTTAATTAAGTTAATAATTCACATTGAGGATCTTTTCAGGTTTAGATTTTTAGAGAATAAGGCCATCTCTATTACATTACATTTCAAAAATTACAAAGTAGACACTTCTACTCAGTGTCTATTTTTTTTATAAAACAAAAACTCTAAAAAATCATATCTACTTCCATGTTTTAGACAACATGACTTTTCCTTGATCCCTTACTTGACCATATTCATATTTATATACTATGAATTTTATTTTTCAAAACTTGGTATGAGCATAAAAAGATCAGTAAGGATTATAAAATAAATAAAGGAAACATTAACGCATCAATAAATAAAAATCAATGAAACCATACTTTTAAATCCTAACATACCTCATAAAATCATAAGATTTATGAATAACACACAGAAATCATAAATTATAAAGGTAACTTGTGGAATGAATATCAAACCTAAATTGTAGATTTCATAACTATATAGGGAGTTACATTTGGAATACTCATCACAGTATATTCCCAAAATCTCTTAGGATAAACTTTCACATTTACCTCCGTCACGTTACCCAATGCATTGGAGAGCTATCTCGAACTCACCCTCCCTAGGTTTATCACAGAACCACCCATATATTTAAACAATCCCCAATAACCATAACATAATCATAACATATAACACAATCATAAAAGAAATATAAAATTTCCCCATTCCAATCATAATATATCATATCAAGATATTGATATAAACAATGCTTTATCAAACTATTTTCAAAACCATTGAAAACATTTAATAAAGAGATTTTTGAATAAAAGTGTCCCATACCACTTTGAAGATTTTGACTAAAATTTTAATTTCAAAACATTCATGTCCATATAAATAAATCATTAATCCCATTTTATAAAACATGGAAATTAATGAGAGATATTTAGAAGAATAAATCATTAAAACATTTAAAACAATATTTTAGTTAAAGAGTTCCTAACCAAATGAGAGACGCTTGAATACAAATAATTATGGAATAATATTAATAAAAACATAAAATATCATGAGAATAAGATGATTAATGATATAATATGTCAAAGGGAAGTATATACACCATATAAAAGTGATTCGGTGTATAACAACAAATAAGTATCAATAGAAAGTAAATAGAGACAAAGTCCATTACCAAGATCGTATCCTTAGATTAATGATAAATCAATGACATAATTATGTGTAAAAAATAATAATACATCCAATATAATTGGATATTAAGTGTAAAACAATCATAGGTCATTTACACATATTCATATCATGGCATTATCAAGACGTATAAGTTTATACCAAAGAATTGAAATTAGGTAAAGAAGTTCCCTTACAGAAATTCGACAGCCTAAGGGCGTCACTTTAAAATTCAAAAAATGAGTTGATGCGAAAAAAATGGTTTGTGATCACATGGACATAAAATTAATAGAAATAAGGATATAGAAGAACATATACCAACATAGTAAAATTTAAATTAAAAGACATGACATAAAAAAATTCTTTTAAAAATCGGAGGGTGAAAGATTCCCTCACAGATTTGGTAACTTATGAAACATAAACCGCATGAAAAAAGGATCATAAAATGAAAATGTAAATACCCATAAATTAAATTATATTACACAAATAATACAATCATCGGTAGTACATACACCACACAAAAGTAAATAGTGGCAAATATAGCATGAATCTCACTGGAATAGAAAGTGAGATGAAAACCCATTACCACGTTGTAATCAATCTAGTAGTATCCCCAAAAGATAATAAACACAAAATTAGTCAATGAATACCATGAATAAAAATTCAATCATGATAGTATATATAAAATGTTAGTACACAATACACCACATGCAATAAATAAGTGGTGAATAATAGAAATCTCACGGAATTCAAAGTGAGATAAGAAACCCCTTACCTCTTGTCCAACTTGATTTATTTTTCTTTGTTCGTCCTGAATAATAAAATTAAGTTAATTTATATTTGATTAAGAAACTTTTTCAATATTATTATTACTTTTATATCACTTATTACCTTGATATAACAATTAGATAATTATCTGAATTCGTATTGGACAGTTTGTTGATGTTTGGAACTTGATTCAAAAATGAACTTATTATAATTAAAATTTGTACATGTGGTCAAAATTACATTATCTCCAGAATGATATTAATTATTTAGATATCATTTATATCTAGTATATAATAACATTTGAAGATAATAAATGAAATTCACTATTCATGGAGACGGTAAGTCATACGTACTCATGAATGCTACATTCATTTCTATTTCATATTTTAATGAGAAAAAAATTAATGATACATATTTATATTATAATTACACTATAATATCATATGTAATTTCATTAATGTTATCCTTTTTATGTCCCATGTATTGTATGAATGAGTCATATCACTTTGAGGGGGCGGTAGTCTGCACTTCCTCAAATGAAATTATCGTGTTTACCCATAATGGAAACCATAAAGGGTTGATGTAAATGGACAATACCAAATCATAAAGAAAAATAAACATAATATATACTATATATAAATATAGTGAAATCATAATGGCCACCATGAGAGGAGGTTGGAGATATTTGAAAAATCATCATTTCATGAGGCACTAGTTCACGGTCCATAGAAAAAGTATGTTCGTTACCCATTAGATGGAGGTTTGTGTAATTGTAGTTCGAATAATTCTAATAACATCAACCTAGTATATTGAGGATAATGGTGTTGTTATAAAATAAAATAATAACTAGAGTTTAGGGGTTTGGATAAGTAAAATAAAATAAAAGAACTTAAGAGAAAACATTATCAAAAAATCAGGTAACTCCCTTTGGTTTGAAATAAAAGGATTTTTTTGAAGTGACATCTGCCTAAGGTAAGGCTTATAGGTGCAAGAGAGGGATGTAGGGAGCTTATGTGGGAAGAGGTTGGATGAGACAAGGGGCTTGAGAAGTGTGACATGTGGGTTAGAAGTGAGGGCTTTTAATAATGGGGAGAAGGGGCTCTTTAGGAAAGCGTGAAAGTATTATTTTATTATATAATGATTTTAGATTTATAATGGTCCAAAACACATTATGGTCGAAGATAATTTGACTAATGGTCTAAATAAAATAATTCAATAAGAATTTGACAGGTTTTGGGTATTAATTTAATCTTTATTATCTTATTTATTTAAATCATTTATTAATAAGGTAAACACTACATCATTATTGTGTCATAAATAATTTTATTCATTTGATGTCTAAGAATTATAAAAAAAATACCACAAAGTAGAAAATATTTTTATATTTGAAAATAATATTTATAGTTGATGAGATAACTTATATAACCCTATGTAAAAATTAAATTACTAAAAGTTATTTCTTTTTTTATTATTGCCTTTACTTGAAGTTAATTGAAATAAAGTGTCATTATTACTCTTAAGTAGCTCCATGGGGTCCCTAAATCGACCAAAGGATGCCCATGGTCTTCCATGACTCATAAAATAAGGTTAGAACAAGTGTTAAGGTAAATGGTTTTATTATTATAATATTTTTTTAACCTCAAAATACCCTATTTACCTTTAACCGTAGTAAATAAAACTCAAAAGTTACTATTTACAAAAAATTATTTTCATCTTATTGAACAACATTTTACTTAAAAATAAAAAACATGTATGTAGAATTTTCAAAATTCAATTTACATAAGAGATAAAATTTCATTTAAATGAAAAAGTCGATTTTAACTACTACTCGGTGTTTTCATTATTCATAAAAAATTAATGGTTTTCAGAAAAATATGAAAAATTCAGCATAAGATATATTTTATATTCCAAATTCAAAAATGATGTCTATTTTACCAAATTACAAACATATAAGATTCATTAATTAATTTAAAATTAATTCCCATTGTCAAAACAAAAAGCATGTTTTTAAGAAATAATAACTATCAAAAGATTGACACTTGTTTGTGTGCAATTTCAAATTGAAATTAATTACAATGACAAAAATTGGACTAAATGGTAAAAATATAAACTAATTAAACTTTAAATACATTTAAAAAGATAAAATAACCATAAAAATATTTTAGATTAAAAGGCTATTTTGAATCTAAATACAGCATTTTTCATTATTCATTAGAAATTGAATTTTATCAGAAAAATACTAGAAATTTACCCAAGTTAAATTTTGATGTCCCGATTCTAAAAAGGAATTTTATTTCATCAAATAGAACATATAAAAGTGACCAAAACTGTATTTAAAGAGGGTTCACCATTAAAAGGTGGTAAATCGACCTTTTAAAGAATATTAGAGTATTTATGCTCAAAATCAGATTCCTTATTATTTTAAGCCTCAAAATATTATTGGATAAATGTAAAAACAATTAAAAAACATGTATAATCATATTGTAGTTTGTTATAGTTATTAGTTCCATTACAACATCTAGGAGTTAACTACCATTTAAAATAATAATATTATATTAATATTTCTCTTTATAACTCAACGTTGTGTACAACATAAGTTTTCAATGAAACCTGTTATTGCGTATCAGTTATTCCATAATACATAGCATCCACTTTAATGTAAAATTAATATTTAATTCATAAATTTTAATAAATATAAAAAAATTATATTGTTTATTTAACTGGGATGTTACATCCTTCCCCCCTTTTTGGAATTGTGTCCTCACAATTTTAAAATTGGTCTTGGAAACATTATCGAAAGTCCCACATCGGAAAAAGAGTCAATAGAAATATCACTTTAAAAAAAGAAATAGAAATACAATGGTCACCTGAGACAACAGATACTAGGATTCTGGGAAAACATGGATATGGAAGAGAAATTAACTCTCATAAATTAATAGAGAGTGATAGAGAACTTGATCACGAAAAGTTAACCACAACAATACCATAAATTTGTGGTTGGTTAAAAGTCTGATGATAAAAGAGAGCTTATAACATTTCTGATTCAAGATCTTTTTCATAGATTTGATGAATTTTATTAATAACTGGACTAAGGTCATAAGTAAATATACTTACTTGTCGTGTAGAGTGTCATCCTTTAATAAAAGTCTACCACAAACAGATCTTTTCTCTGAACAGTAAGTATTCAAGATGACTTGGTCAAACCTGAAGTGCTAGAATCAACATCTAGAGTATCCCATAATCTATAAAAGATGATCTATATATTTCCCTTATCTATAGACACCAACCAAAACCAAAATTGGTTAGTACAAGATCTGATAATCCCCAAAAGGATAATCCTTTATAAAAAGAAATACTACTCAAATTCTAAAAAATTCAACAAAATGAACCCAAATTTCAAGAAAGACCATTCAATATATATTTATCCTTATTTTTTTAAATAATACAAACTAAGATTGAAACCCAAAACTCAAAATGATTTAATCACATAGTCTTCCACAATAAATCTTAACATTTATCTCAAAAAACATCGACTACTCTTAAAGTCTCATATTGAAGTGTAATTACCCTAATCACATATTATCTATGATAGGTTAATCATTTCTATAAATAACTGAAATCACCTTATGTCCACAATAAACACATATATTCTTCAAAAATAATATTTCAACCATTACTCCACAAAATAATAGATAACTATTTCTTGAATAACATTTTCACATATCAAAATTCATGGTTACTCATACTATAATAAGTCTTCCAAAGTAATCCCATCATCAATAGATCCTTAATAATTTTAAGTATTTTATCATCCTAAAATGTACAATAACTCTTGAATCCATTATATGTATACTTTTTACTCATTAAACACTCTTCATGATCCATTATCCATTATTTTCCAACATATTCTATAAATCTTCATTTCAACAAACAAAATCATGATTCATATCCTATGATTCAATAATATTAAAACATAGGTAAAGAAATAATCCATTCCATTCATTGGTCTTTGTCAGTTTCTTCATTCTCAATAGGAATGGCATTAGGTATTGGTGAAAATATATTTGTACGATCCTGTTGATCCTATTCCCAAAACATATTCGTAGGACATATGTTTGTATAATGACCATGCCCACCACATTTAAAACATTCAATTGATCCCTTAGAAATAAATTCATTATGTTTCCTAGATTCAACTGGATGCTTCCTTTTCCCATGGTTGTTTCTTTCTTTATGACCTTCATTCCCACATATATAGAATCTTCACATCCCATTGAAGCATTTTACTATGTGTTTCTTTCCACATCCTTGACATATAGGTTTTTGAAAATACTTATCTTTATGATTATTACCTGAAATTACGAAGGGAATTGTTTCTCATATATAAGTGACCTTATAAAAATCACCAAGGTTCAGGTGGTCAGTCATGACTCTAGACAGATTGTTGGGAATAACCACAAGAGTTCTCATTGCATATCCCATTTCATTCAGTTTCTCATTCAGAAAACCGTCATAGTTTTCTTCACATACATTGTTACTTTGATGCCTACTAGATCCATCCATTGATAAAACCAAAAAGTCTAGTGTGAGTATATCAGTAAAATCATCATATACTATCTTATGAGGAGGGTAAACACTGAAACATACGTTTTAATGTCATATTAAACTCATTAAATTTATATAGTAAACCTATGACTCTTTTCAATATTCTAATCATTATGGATATGTAACTTATGCTTAAATAACACATTAACCTCTAAAGTTATCTAAAATGACCTCTGATACCAACTATAAAGACCCAACCTTATACATTTCATAATCTTGAATTAAGATAATAATTCATATTGAGGATATTTTCAGGTTTATAGTTTTAGAGAATTAGGCCATATATATTACATTACATTTCAAAAATTACAAAGTAGAAACTTCTACTCAGTCTCCATTTTTTCATAAAATAAAAACTCTAAAAAACATGTCTAGTTTCTTGTTTTAGACAACATGAATTTTCCTTGATACCATCCTTGACCCTATTCATCTTTATGTCCTGTGAAAAGATTTTTAAACTTGGGATAAGCATAAAAATCATAGTTAGAGTTATAAAATAAGGAAAGTAAACATTAACCCATCAATAAATACAAATCAATGAAACCATACTTTTCAATCATAACATACCTCATGAAATAATAAGATTTATGAATAACACACAGAAATCATAAATTATAATGGTAACGTGTGGAATCCATATCAAACATACATTATAGCTTTCACAACTACGTAGGGAGTTACATTTGGAATACCAATCACAGTATATTCCCTAAATCTCTTAGGAGTAGCATTCATGTTTATCTCCATCATGTTACCCAATGCAATGGAGAAAAATCTCGTGCTCACCCACCCGAGGCTTATCACAGAACAACCCATACACGTAAACAATTCCAAATAACCATAACTGAATCATAAAATATAACAAAATCACAAAGTAAAGATAACATTTCCATATTCCAATCACAATATATCAAATCAAGATATTGAAATAAACAATGCTTCATCAAACCATTTTCAAAACCATTTAAAACAATTATTAAAGAGACTTCTGAATCAAAGTGTCACATACCCCATTAAATATTTTGAATGAAATTTTAATTCCAAAAAATTTATTTCTATATAAATAAATCCTTAAACCCATTTTTTAACTAGGGACATTAATGAGAATGATTTAGAAGAATAAATCTTTAGATCATTTAAAATTATATTTTAGTTAAAGAGTTCCTAACTAAATGAGAGATGCATGAATATAAATAATTATGTAATAACATTAATAAAAACTTATAATATCATGAGAATAAATAGATTCATGATATAGTATGTCAAAGGGATGTATATAAATCATATAAAAGTGAATCATTGTATAACAAAAAATATGTCTCAATCGAATGTAAATTGAGACAAAGTCCCTTACAAAGATCGTATCCTTAGATTAAGGATAAATAAATGACATAATTATGTGTGACAAATAAAAATACACCCAATATAAGTAGATATTAAGTGTAAACCAATCAGTGGTCATTCACACATATTCATAGCATGACATAATCAAGAAGTATAAGTTTAACCCAAAGAATTGAAATTGGGTTAAGAAGTTCCCTTATAGAAATTCGACAACATAAGGGTGTCACTTTAAAATTCACAAAACGAGTTGATGAGAAAAAAATGTTTTCTCATCACATTTACATAAAATTCACAGCAATAAGGATATAAAAGAACATATCCGAACATAGTAAAATGGAAATTAAAATACATGACATAAAATAAGTCTTTTAAAAAGAGGATGGTGAAAGATTCCCCCACCGATTTGTTAACATACGAAACATACACCACATAAAGGAAGGATCATACAATGAGAATGTAAATACCCATAAATTGAATTATATTACACAAAGAACACAATCATGGGAAGTACATACACCACAAAAAAGTAAATAGTGGAAAATATAGCATGAATCACATGGGAATAAATGAGATGAAAACCCCTTACCACGTTGTAATCAATCAAGCCGTATGACCAAAAGTTAATAAAAAACAAATGAATTAAAGAATACCTTGAATATAAATTAAATCATGATAATATATATCAAATGTAAGTACACAATACACCACAAGAAATAAATAAGTGGTGAACAATGGAAATCTCGCGGAATTAAAAGTGAGATAAGAAACCTCTTACCTCGTGTCCAACTAGACTTGTTTTCCTTGTTCATCCTGAATAATGAACTTAAGTAATTTATACTTGATTAAGCACCTTTTTCTAGTTTATTATTATTTTTATATCACTTATTTACTTGATATAACAATTAGTTAATTATTTGAGTTTGTATTGGATAGTTTGTTGATGTTCAAAACTCGAGTCAAAAATGAACTTATTATAATAAAAATTTGTCAATGTGGTCAAAATTACACTATCTACAGAATTATATATATTATTTAGATATCATAAATATCATATTTATTTATTATATAATAACATTTGGAGATAAGAAATGAAATGTACCGTTTATGGAGACGGTAAGCCGTACGTACACATGAACGCTACTTTAATTTCTATTTCATATTTTAATGGAATAGAAATGTAATTATACATTGTTATATTATAATTATAGTATAATATCGTATATAATTTAACTAACTCCATCCTTTATATGTCCCACATATGGTATGAACGAGTCATATCATTTTGAGGGGCGGTAGTCCGCACTTCCTCAAATGAAATTATCGTGTTTAACCATAATGGAAACCATAAAGGTATGCTATAAATGGAAAATATAGAATAATAAAGACACTTTAAACATAATATATTTTATATATGAATATAGTTCCATAATAATGGACACCATGAGAGGTAGTTGGAGATATTTGAACAATTATCGTTTCGTGAGGCACTAGTTCACCGTCCACAGAAATAGTATGTTATTTACCCATTAGATGGAGTTGTGTGTAGGTATAGTTTGAATCCTTATATTATAAAACAACCTATTATATTGATGATACCTGTGTTTTTATAATATAAAATAATAAAAAGAGTTTAGAAGGTTGTAGAAGTAAAATAAAATAAAAGAGCTTAAGAGAAAATGTTACCTTAAAATCGGGTAATTCCCTTTGGTTTAAACTAAAATAATTTCTTGAAGTGTCTTATACCTAAGGTAATGCTTGTAGTTGTAAAAGAGGGATGTAGGGAGCTGAATTTGTAAGAGGTTTGAGGAGACAATGGGCTTGAAATGTGTGAGGAATGGGTTCGAAGTGTGGGCTTTTTACAAGGTGGGTAAGGGGCTCTTTAGGAAAGTGTGAAAGTATTACATTAGTATATAATGATTTTCGGTTTCTAAAAGTCCAAAACTCATTAAGGTCAATGATAAGATGACTCATGGACGAAATAAAATAATTCAATAATAATTGGACAGGTTTTGGATAATATTTTAATCTTTATAATCTTATTTATTTAAATCATTTATTAATGAGGTAAACATTGCATCATTATTGTGACATAAATAATTTTATTTATTTGACTTCTAAAAATTATAAATTAATTCCATGAGGTATGAAACCTTTTTATATTTCAAAATAATATTTATAGTCGAAGAGATAACTTATATAATCTTATGTAAAAATTAATTTACGAAAAGATATTGGTTTTTGTCATTTTGGACTACACTTTAAGTTAATTAAAATAAAGTGTCATTGTCACTCTTAAGTGGCTCCATGGGGTTCAAAAAACGACCCAAGGATACCCATGGTCGGACATGACTCATACCATATGGTTAGGACAAGTTATATGGTAATTATGTATTATTATAATATTCTTTTTACCTTGAATTACCCTATTTACCTTTAACTACGGTAAATAAAAGCCAAAATTTACTATTCACTATAAATTATTTTCATCTTATTGAACCAAATTTATTTACTAATAACAACCATGTATGCCATATTTTTGAAATTCAAATCACAGAAGTGGTAAAATTTCATTTAAATTAAAAAGTCGGTTTTTTTAACTACTACTCAGTGTTTTCACTATTCATAAAAAATTGAATGTTTTCAGAAAATTACAAATACTTCAGCATAAGAAATATTTGATCTTCCAAATTAAAAAATGATATCTATTTTACCAAACTAAAAACATAGACATTTCATTAATTAATTTAAAATTAATTCCTGTTTTCAAAACAAAAAATGTGTTTTTAAGAAATAATAACTATCAAAAGATTGACACTTGTTTATGTCAAATTTTAAAGTGAAATTAATTAAAATGACCAAAATTGGATTAAATGGTAAAAATATAATACAATTAAACTATAAAACCTATTGAAAAGATAATCTAACCAAATAAATAAGTTATATTAAAAGGAAATTTTGAATTAAAATACAGCATTTTTCACTATTCATTAAAAAATGAATTTTATCATAAAAATACCATAAATTTACCCAAGGTAAATTTTGATGTCACTATTCTAAAGAATAATTTTATTTTGTCAAATATAACATATAAAAGTGACCAGAACGAGATTTACATAGGGTTCAACATCAAAAGGCGGTAAATCAACATTTTAAAGAATATTAGAGTTTAATGCTTAAAATCAGATTCATTCTTAATTCAAGCCTCTAATTTTTTTGGATAAATGTAAAAACATTTAAAAAACATGTATAATAATATTTTATTTAGTTATATTTATTCCCACTATTACAACGTCTTGGAATTAACTACTATTTAAAATAATAATTTTATATTTATATTTTTTAGTATAACTCAATATTGTGCGCAACATAAGTTTTCAATGAAACCTTTTGTTTCATATTAGGTATGCCATAAAACATAGAAACCCCTTTAAAGTTAAATTAATATGTAATTCACAAATTTTAATAAATATGAAAATGTTATATTCTTTATTTACCTGGTATGTTACACTTAACACATGTAAAACATTTATGAATAGAAATATAATGAGAAAATATCAAAAATTCATGGCAATTGAATCTAAAAACCCACATGATTTTGTAAAATTGGATGTTTTTAGACCATAAATCTTGAATTCAACAAATAGATACAATTATTTCATGACCTCTGTTAATGATTTTAAACAAATGAATTATTTCATTTTTTTAAAGTAAATGTCAATATCTTAAGAAGAATAATCACCTTTAGATAATTTTTAAGAAATAAGTTAGGAAATTAATCGAAATATTTTTCTTGGAAAAGGATATAATTAAATTTATGGATACTTTTGGGTGATATTTTGAGAATTGTGGAATAATCCATGAATATAGTTCTCTACACACACCCTAAAATGTGTAGTTGTTTATAAGAAGAATCAGAAATTAGTGGACATGAGAAGAAAAATTATATTATGAAATGGAACTTAAATATTATTTGGGATAAAATCGATAAACCTGGATATCTATGTTCCAAATTATCAATTACTCCGACATATTTCAATCTAACCACCATTTAAGTTTTCATTCACAAGGAATTCATGATTTATGAACTTAAAAATAATTAGTAAACCAATCATTATCATGATTAAATAAATATATTTGTTCAAATTCAATGAGTTGGAATATGAAAGAGATATTTCATAGTTATATTGATGATAGAAGAAGATACATATATTATAATAGGAATATAATAATTTTTATTTATAGATTCAATGTAATTATGCTATAAAATCAAAAGTATTCACATACAACAATTACCATTTATAATAACATCAGATAATCAATTGAACATAGAAATGGAAGTCCCAAGTATATTAAAGATATATGAGTCTATTTTAATACTCTTAGGTTTATTCTAAAAATTCAAATAGGAATGAATGATTTGAGGGTTCTAGTTATAGGTTCTAAATACATAGAAAACATTTTGAGTCTAAAAATACTAATTGATAAAAATTTAAGGGGTTAAAAATCCAAATAACATTGATAATTTATTTTAATACTATTTTGGATTCATAGGTTGAACAATATACTCTAGATTAGGTTTTAAAAAGGAAGAAGTGCATTCCAACTATAGTGGAATAAATGAAACAAATTATGAAAAATAACACTTGGGAATCTATGTAGCATCTAAAATTCAAAAATATGATTTGGAAAAAATCATTTTCATAATAATATCAAGCTAAATGGTAATGTTGAATAGAATAAATACTAACTTGTTTTAAAAGTATATAATCAAATTGAGGTTATTTTTATGGGACTTTTTCTCCATTCATAAGGTCATAATTAGTTCAAATATTTCTTATAATTTTTTTTTCTGAATGTAATTTCAATTTGTTTAAATTAATATGAATTCGTCTGTCCTTTATGTATAACTCAAGGAAGGGGTTTATATTGAAAAATGAGATGGTTTTTTCTTTTACAGTTATGGTTATCGAGTTTTAAAGTTGAATAAGAATTATATGGTCTAATGAATACACCATAATCATGGTATTGGAAGTTTATAAATGACTTTAAGTGTATCAAATTTGAAAATGAAAAAGTGGATTCAAGTAACTATGTTATGTGAGATGAAAAAACTCTATTACTATGATTCTGTTTTTTGATGAAAAATGTTTTCCAAAAATAGAGAAAAATATTCAGTGAATTTTGTTACCCAAATAATGATAATTTTTGAAATGTTAATGATTGGTCCGATTAAATTATTTTTATCATTTAATGTTTCAAATATATTATATTTTATTTTTATCTCACAATAAAAAAATTATCATTTGTTACTAAACAAATATGGAATTAAAGAATCAAGAGAGATTTCCAATCCTTTAAAATATCGGTCTAAGTTATCCCTTGATATAGAATAAAGAAGTGTGAATTAAACTGAGTTTTATAGGCTCATTATAATCCAATTATATTTGATTACATCAATATAGACATTTTTTATGTTAAAATGTATAATATATCCCAATGTAATCTAAAGTACATTCATTTCGTGGTAGAAAAAAATAGTTTACTCTACATCCAAGGAACTGACACTTATAGACTAGTTTTTGATAAAAATAAGTCAAAAAAGCATTATGATTAAAAAAAACTATTTTGAAGGAGATATTTGAGATTGAAAGGTTACTTATAGAGGTGATTTCTTTATCATAGGAAGTGATGTTTCTTGTAACTCCATAAATAAGACTTCTATAAAAAATGGATAAATATATGTTGGGTATATTGTGGAATCACAAGAACTAACTCAAATGACTTATATAATGTTTCATATTTAAGAAATTTGTGTTGATGAATCATAACCATTAGTGATTGGGTGTGAAATTAAAATTAGAATCATTTTAATAAAATCTTTTGGGAACTTTTTTCCATTGAAAATATATTTACATCAAGTATGACTTCATGAATGAAATATTAGAGAGAAGATAACTACCATTAGAATATGTTTTAAACATGGTGATTTATCTTGGTTGTTACCTTAACCAAGTATTCCTTATAGAACATGAGATTATTTCCTTGAGTGCAATATTCTTTAATATCCCTATTTTTCTCCCATGATAGTTTTCACTCTTTATTTTATTTTCATTTTTAATAATAGGGGTAAAAAAAGGGAACCTATTATAATGGGGTAGAGCCTCCACTTTATATTTTAGGTAATCATCAATACTTATAGGAGATAATATATCTTATAAATTAGTGAAATATTAATGTTTTAACTGATGTAGTTTTGAGTAGAGATTAGGTACTGATTTTTATATTACCAATAAGTTCAAAGGTGAGGATTTGGAGATCACTTTGAGAGATTAAATCTTGTTGGAACCTGATATTTTTTAATTTCAAACATGGGTAATGATTTATTTAAATTGAGTCATGGCCAACATAGAATTGATCTTACACTAAGGGACAGAGTTTTATCAAAATCACTATTCTCTTATATGGTGAGGTATTTAGATTACCATCACTTTGGAGTCATGATATGAATTGTTTCTTGATGTCAATCATTTATTATTTTTGAGAATTTTTCATGTTGTATTTTTTATAAAACATTTCATGAATGAGTTTGAATAAAATTGTAGTTATGTGGGGATTCATAAGAATGAATGAGTTAGAGTTACTTTTTATAATGAAAAATTATTCTTTGTATAAGATACTTATTATGTAATAATTTTGATTGAAAATCATATAATAAAGAATTTACCTGATGTTGGAGGGAAACGATTTATAGATATTCCAATTCATAAATCGTTTAATGTCATGTAAGATATGTCACTCCATTTATATGTTGGTAGAATCATGCTAATTCATATAAGATTATGATTTCATTTTCTATGATATGATATTTTGATGGATTTAATCAGATTGGATAAGGGAAATAATAGGATGTGATAATTCACATTATTCAGCTAAGAATAATTTTCCACATTAGTACATTTTTGGATTATTAAGATATTTTCCTTAATATGAGGGAACCCAAGAATATTTAATTATCATTATAGTTTTAGAAGACACATAGAATCACATAATAATGAAAATATTAACATCAGAATATTTGTTGAAGTGAATAATAATACCACAACATAGAAAGAGGAACCAAGTCACTACCACTAGGGGAATAGCGATTTTAAAAATTTCCGGTTCTACTTATTTTTAACATGCCACTACATAGTTCATTATTCATGTAAAAATTATACGATTGGATGAAATTTGTAAATTAATAGTTAAAAAAAATTTATGGGCCCCACACTTCAATCAATTGGTCACACCATAAATCACGTAAAAGATATTATAAAAACATTGAAATCTTTGGGATTATGTATTATATTTCATTGTGATATTGGTTTCAAGTTACAAGTAAAGTAGAAATTAAAAAATTCTTGTTAAATCAATAAATAATTAGAGACCAATATAATAATAATGTTTTAATAAATAAAATAAAGTGATTCATATTCTATGAGAATTCCAAAGAGTATTTAATAAGAATATGGGGAGAAGAAAAATGGTGTACCTCATGTTCAAATTTTGGAGGAACCTGAGGTATGAGAATCATATATCATTCAATACATTGGTTCCTCTCATTCAATTTGTAGTTATATTTCATGGTAATCCTCTAACATCTTTACTTATTCCATTTATTAGAAATAGAAATGTGGGTAGTGAGATAAAAAACCCTACTCACTAATCATAACACATATGTTAATAAGGGTTGGTGAACCATGAAAAACAAACCTTTTATCAATTTGAGTTATTTATTTATAAACTTATCATCATTACATCATCACCATTGAGATGATTTCATACTTACAAACAATGGGAATCATGTTGTTTAAAAGTGAGAGTTGCTGTTTTTTTATCACCAATAATTCACCCCCAGTAGTGGAACACTCTCCAATGGGCCAATAAATTATAATAATTATTAAAAAGTATATAGAATTATTATACACTATAGAATGTAATATATTTTTAAAGGTCTTGAATAACATGTTTTTATCATCACCTATTTGTATATCTATGGAGCTAAATGACGTGTTTGCTGTGTATTGTGATCCCTCAAGAATAGAACATGGATGATTCCTAATTCAAGGTTCATTTTTGGTATCTTATGTCTCAAATATTTTTAGGGTGAAAAGGAATTATTTCATCACACATGGATTTAAGCAATCAATGGCCTTTTGTAACACTGTGATGTTTTAGAAAAGACTATGTTCAATAGCGTATATGACATGCAACACTGAGTGTAAACGAACATTGAAATATAATTATCTAAATATGAACATTAAAACCTAGCAATTGAATTGGTATATATAAATAGGAATAAATATATTATAATATATATATAATTTTTATACACAATAAAAATTAATTGATTAATTAGTAAGAAATAAGAACTCAATTTTCAGTAAATTCACTTTATGCTTCAAAAGTAAGCCTCATACAAAAATATTTATTTATTTATTTATGTAAGAGAATATTATAAATTATTTTTTGAAAACATTAAATAATATATTTTAAATAAATAATATCATATTTTAAATTATTATATCAAAAAAATTAGAGTGCAATGTTGATATTTTTCTAAAAATAATATTTATTAATGAATAGAGAAAAAATAATTTTTTTGTACCTGTCGTTTATTTTCATTTAAAATTACCATCATTCATTAAAATTGATCATAAAAGATGATAATAAAGATTTATTTAGAAATTTATTAATGAATTATATGGGAATCATATTTATAATTGATTTTGGTATAAGTCTATTTTTATTATTAAAAATGATTTTTTCAAAAAACAGTTTTTCATTGCATTCTATGAATTTGTATTATAATTTTTTTATGTTAGATATTTGAATTAAAATTTATATAATGGAATTAATTTTTTAATTTATAGATTAATATTTATCATAAGAATAATGTTTTATTTTTTTCTAAAGATAAATTTTTGGTGAGTAGTAAAAAACAATGTTATTATGAAATACATTATGATATACGATATCATAAAGAAGAAAATAATATATAAAAATTTATTAAACTTTTGAAATTAATCATGTCTGATAATATAATATTAATATCAAAAAAAAATTAATTCAAAATATTTTAACAAGAATTTATTTTGTGATAAATTTGAAAATCATTTCCAGTGCTTACGCAGTGCATGCGTGTCACAATAAATGTCAAATTTGGTCTCTAAAAGATAATATTACCTAATGAAGATATATTTTCTATACATGGAAAATAAATATGAAGAATTATTTATTATTTTAATTGATATATATATAAATATATGTTAGTTTTATAGTTATTTAAAAAGTGAATTATCCAAATCACTGTGTAATTCTAATTTAATTCTAGATAAGTAAAAGTAACATATCAAATAATTTTTCAGGAGATACATGTGTGTACATATACATATTCAGATAATATAAAAGTTTATTTTTAATTAAATTATTTTATTTTTTATTGTAATTTATATTTATCTTTCAGTGATGAAATAATTATCTCAGATGCTTACCCAAAGCCAGTATAGTGCTTCTGAAAGAAAAAATAAATATCAAGTAAATGATTTTATGGACTCTAAAAGTATTTTTTGGATGTGTTATAGTGTCAAAATAATTATATGTATATATATATATATATATCATATTATTTCTGTTATAAAACTCTATATTAGAATTATAATTTTATCTTGATGACTTTAAATCCAAAGTAAATGATTAGATCTAAAAATGAAATTAAGGAAAATGGATAATAAAAAATATTTTATTAATTGTTTTAAACTTCATAAAAATAATATATTCGGACATTGGAATGATATAGGATTGAAAATATTAACTAAGATCCATTTATGGGTCTTTTTTTCTTTTATAGTATCTTTATTTATTCTTATTGTGTGAAGACATTTGATATCACGATAATCATCAAAAGGGTTAATATGGGGTAGAAATATGATATAAAGCTGAAAAAACCCCTATAATTGTCAAAATTTTATTTAATGAGACTAATAAGACTAATAAACATCCTATATTTTTAACTATATAAATTTGGTTTCGTTTTTTCTTGAATAATAATGTATAATAATTTAATACATTTAATAATTCCAAGAGTAGACCTCCTCTCACTTATAAAAGGGAGCATCCTTACCTCTCATACATGAACCTTTTTGAGCAATATAGATCATTCAATGCCTAAAAAATACCTTCATAGAATCTATAATAATTTCTTTTAAGAATTATTTTTGTTATAAAAACATCCTTTATGGGTTAAGGTGTAAAACAAAGGTGGTTGTCCGAAAAGTGGTATAACATTTAATTGAGTGTTTTCATTTTATCCTTTTCTTTTACCTCCATAAAATATTATTAAACCGTAATGAAATAATTACATTAATACCTTATATATAATGATATGTTATTATTTTATTTTAATAACTTATAAAAATATCATCTTTCATCATATGGGAAATGAAACCATCATTCGTGTGTACATCTAACCATTGTCTCGCAAACCATTGTAATTATTTTTCCATCACCACATCTCACGACTTTTTATAATAATAGATTTATTTTTATATATATATTATATTCATGAAAAATTTATTCTTATAAAAATATTATATATCCAATAATTTCTTATCTTTCTATTTATTGAAAAATGATCACATCATTCATGCGTACGTGAGGATTAACACCTCCCCGATGCGATGCGATTTGTTTTTCACAATCACATCAAATAGAAAATATATATAAGTGAATTTAAATAATTAAAATTATATTTATGAAATTATAATCATTATTTAAAGATAGTATATTAATTACCTTATTTCCACTATGTTATTTGAAAAAAATAGAATCTTCACACATGCTTACGAAAGGCTTATCGTCTCCATGATTGTAACATAGTTCATTTTTCATGGTTGATTGTAAAAATATAATTGACGCTTAAAAATGATAATAAATTTATTATTATTATTATTATTATTATTTATATTATGGAATAATGAATTCTTTGACCATAGACAACTTAGCAAAGTCGTTTTGAAAATATAAGCCGAATATCTTCAAAACATTTGATGTAAACTAAATTTAATATGTAATTATATATAATAAGATAATAAATAAAATAAAAAAATATTAAAAATGAAAATATTCTTAATATAATAAATAATTAAGATAGGTTTATTATTCAAGAAGATAAATAATATATGTGATGATTCAAACTTAGGGTAAGGCACACTTTACTTCAAAAACCTGATTTTAAAAGTTTTAAATATTTTTTTATAAATATTTTTATTCCATGACCATATTATTAAAAATACTATTTAAATATATTTATATTGAAAAACCATGACATTTTAAATGAACATTATGTTTTATAGCATAAACAACACGCAACATCGAGTTTAAACGGACACTGAAATATTATTATTTAAATATGACCATTATAACCGAGCCATAAAAATGGAGAGTGTTAATAAGAATAAAATAATTATGAAATATTTAATAATCTCAAAATAAATAAAAATTTATTGATTAATTATTATGAAATAATCTACATTTTTTTTAAATTAATTTTATTATTAAAAAAAATTCAACAAAAATGATTTTTATTACTTCCTGTGAGATAATTATATAATTAATTTTTTGGAATTTAAGAATATGAATTTATTGAAATTATAATAATTTTTGAAATTATAATAATAAGAGTATATTTTGGTGAAAATTTAATATTTTCATGAAAAAATTGATGTTTTAATGATTATTATAAAATAATAAATTTTATCTGTATACATTTTTTTTAAGAATTTATAATGGACAATTTTTTATAAAATAATATCCAAAAAAATTGATATATTATATTAGTATTAATCAAATAATTTCCATTAGAATATATTTTATAATAGAATTTTGTATAAAAATATTTTTTATAAAAAACTTCATTTTTTTGGAAAACTTTATTTCTTTGCATTTGTCATCATGATTTTAAATTAATTACTTAATTATAGAATTTTAAAACTAAAAAATATATTTCATATTTTTAATAAGGAGGTCCAAATTTTGTATATAGTCTCTTTTTATTGTTTTTTATTATGAATTTTTACCATAGTAAATAATTATCACCATGATAAGGGTATATTAGATAATTATGTTTCAAAATAATATGATAATGACTAGAAAATAGCCATTAAACATCAAAAAATTATAATTAATGATTATTTTTAATATATAATCAAACAATATTTAAATATATTATATTTTTCCTATTTTTCTATGATTTTGAACTTAATATTATTTTATTTATAGAAAAATAAAAAAATAGAATTCTCTTTGATTTATGATCTTTAAATTTTCTCTATAAGGTCGAATATAAGATTTCTTCGATTGTAAATATTAATTTTATATGATAATTAATTTTATTGTCATGGTAATTTGTTTCAAATTTTTAGTGATAAAATAATAATCTTAAATGTCTTCACAACTCCACCACAATATTTATCAATTAATAGAAAAATAAAATAATAAATACTAAAAATATAAAGAGGTAAATAATTTGAATGAATTAATTATTCCAACTAATTATATATATATATATATATATATGGAATTTTAGGGACTTTTTAAAGTGTTATATTTTAATTCTCCCATTATCATGACGTATTTAAAGTCAAATAATTTAAATAGTATAAAAATAATGTTAAAGATGTTTTATATAAATTAATATTTTATTAAATGATTTAAAATTCATAAAAATATTATATTTGGCCACATGAATGGGATATAATTAATAAAACCAAAAAAAGTTAATTAGTGGGTTGTTTTTTATTTTATAGTAAGATTATTTTCCTTTAAATTATTTAAAAATTTAATATTGTGGTATTTATCAAAATGGTTAAAGGAGGATTAAACTAAATAATAATAGTAAAAACATAAAAAAATTCATAAAATTAATTTTTCATGATTGTATTTAGATAAAAAATCACACTATATTCAAATTCTATCACTTTTATTACATTATAATGTTAAAATTACTTTATTATAATGAAACATATTATGAAATTCTAAAAGGTCCCCACCTCTCAATTATAAAAGGAGTTATCATCTATTATTTTATTCACACTTCAAAACCATTTTTGGCTAATACCTAACTCGACTACATTCCTTATCTCCTTTTACACATCCTAGAGGCCATGGATTATCAAAAATACAATCATGGAAGGTTTTAGGTATAATACTAATGAGGTTGTGGGAAGAAGATATATCATTATTAACCAAGTGTTTTTGTTTTATTTCATCCCACACCTCATTAAAATATTATTAAAATAGGAAAATATAAAAACATAAATATTTCCCATATTATGAGATTATATTAAATTAATTTAATAAATTATATATATATATATAGCTTCTATAAAATGGGAAATGAAACCAATGTACTTGTGTACTGAATACTACCACCACACGAACCGACGTAATTCATTTTCTAACACCACATATTGTGGTTGGTTGTAATGATGTTTTTGGTATATTTATATAATATTCATGAAATATTAATAATTCATGAAATGCAATATTTCATAAATTTTGTTACCTTTCCCGTTAATTGAAAATTGATAGCATGGTTCATGCATACGTGTGGACTACTACCTACACGGAGCGATGCAAATAATTTTTTCACCACTGCATCAAATTAATGGTCTATAAAATTTTATTTAAAGGAAATTTTGGTTATTTTTTATTTAAATACCATTATATAAATATAAAATAATACTTATCTTTTCTCTATTAGGATTATATAAAAATATAAAATGTTACACATGAGTCAGGACGACCTACCATCTTCATGATTGTAACATAGTTCATTTTCCTTACCATATAATTTGATTTTTTATAAATTATAATTGATGTATAAAAATTTAAATAATTTAATTATTATTATTCTATATATGGTTAGATAATTACCTCTTTGAACATAGTCAACATATCTAATCAATTTAAGATATATGTGGAAAATATCATCAAAACATATGAAAAGAAATAAATTGAGTAAGTAATTGAATATAACATTGTGATAAAAAATAAAATTAATAATAATCTTGAAAAAGTTTCTTAATAAGTTAAATAATTAGCATAATTTTACTATTTTAGAAAATAAATAATGTAAAGGATGAGTTAGGCATGAGTTAATAGATTTCATCTCAATTTTCATTATAGTGAGTTGTATTTTTTTAATAAGAACCTCTTTAATTTTATTTGGTTTATATACTACCCCTTTGACTTATTTAACATGAATATTTTCTTATTCATGATGATTAATTATTCAATTAAAGTTACTATTTCAAGAGAAATGTTTTAAAAAATACAATATTATTTTCCCCCTTGATCGATTTTTTTTCATATCCATGTTTTAAATATTTATTTTTTGAAAATAATTTAAATTTTAAAAAAATATTTATATATGGTATTTTATGTTTTTTAAGATTTTTTATATGGTATAAAAGTAATTTTTCTTATTTTTTCACAGAATGGTTTTATATCCAACAATCATTACAACAATCCAAAATTCTTGCTTTTAATATATACAGTATTAAAGGAATTCCCCACATCCATAATAATTTTTATAATATTATCCTTCATCATTATGTTTTAAAATATTTTAAAAAGAAAACTCTTTTAATAATTATAATTATAATTTTTGAAATTTATTTTCTTTTATTCTCCAAAAGGCATGGATTTACCAATAAATCTACATCATTCCTAATTATTTTTTTGATAATTACCGTTCTCTTGAAATTTTTTCTTGATTTTGGTAATTGAACATTAAATTTTCATTAAATATATGTCATAGATTTTATTATTTACTAAATCATATACCATTTCTATATACGATGTTTGACAATGAAAGTTGTTTTATTGATTGGGGAAATATTGGCATTTCATATTATTTACTGAATACTGATATTTTTAGATAAGGAATATTGTTCATGAATTAAATCAATCAATTGATATATGAGGAATGTATTGGATGAGTAGGGATGAGTGGGGATGGAAATATTATAGCCCCACAATGCATCAACATATCTTGTGAGAGAAATCAGTAAGAATGCATTAAATGTGTTTCTGGTGTATACCAACCCATCGATTAAACAATATTTTCATTAGGATTTGGATGTATTGATATAATGATGTTTGAAATTATGATGTCCAATATTAAAAATTTTATTTATTGAGAATTTAGTTATTATTATCTCTAATACTAGTATATTTATATTATACATTGATTCATTTTGTGCTTAGTTATTGAATAAATGTACTATTTTTTAGTTATTTACCATTTTATATTAACTATTCCTAATTTATACATGATATCTTCAACTCTTTGTTACTATTAATGATTATATGAGATTACCATTATTTTGTTTCCATTCCTTAGGATATTAATAATGAATCCTTTAATGAGATCAATAATATAGAATAATTACGCTCACTATTTTGTATTTTATGTTTTCTAATATAATGTGATATTCAAGTATGTATCTAGATTACCCAAACTATTATACCCTTTGGAACCTTGGGATGTGATTTCTTGAATATTATTATAACATAATCATGTAACCATCGACTCTGGGCTACAATGGTTAGGGCTATTATAGTTTGTATCAGATGAGGTTTAGTAGAAACCATATGAACTATAATAAAATAACATACATTTGGGAACATAACCCTAGGAATAACTTTGATGATAAGTCTATATGTATGATAAATTAAAAAAATAGAGGTTATTTTTTTTTCCAATATGATTTTATTTTCTAATACTACCCTTTTTTGTTTCATCCAATGACTATAACAAGGAGGATTTAGGTTAACACTGAATGTGATTGAAAATATGGTGATTATGAGAAAAAAAATTCAATTATAACTAGAGTTGAATATATTTTGATTATTCCTAACTAGTTATGATGACATATGAATAAATACATACACATTAAAGAAATCCCATACCCACCAATGAAAAGAATGATTATGTTTACTTAGATATCTGGTGGGGGAGACTATAGATGAAAGAAAGATCAATTTAATTTATGTTTGAAAAGTAGTAAGATAACCCCCATTAGATGTTTCAAAGGAATAAGAAAATGTTTTACGTGTATAAAATAAGGGAATAAATCATGTAATTTCATAGTTAAAATAAATATTTTGACAAAGGGATACGAAATTCATCCTATGGTACCACATACAGTTATGTTTCTTATGTATGAAGAACATGGGTATTATCCAAGTCAATAAACTAATCCAATGCTTATATATTAGACCAAGTAAGGACCTATGATACTGCATAGTTATATAGGATAAACCAAGTTTTTCTGGTTTCTAATTCTATGGTTTATCTAATGTTTAAAGGAATATATTTCCCTTTTTATAAATTATGTGATTAGAGTATAAAATTATTAAGGAAGTTACGAGAGAAATTTATTTGAATAAAAAACATTGGTTTAATATATATTCTAGTGAAAAGGTTATTTGAGGAATAATTCTTTTATTTTTAAAGCTGTTGGAAACCATTAGGATTTATATTATCATTGATTGTAAAAAAATCATGGGTTGATCTAACACATAACCTGATCGGGCTTACCCCAAGGCCTCAAACATGCCTCTCAAAACACAAGAGGCTAATGACAAATGGGGAGTGTCTAAAAGATATAGTGGGGAGACTATACCGTTGTTACATTGTGTAATAATAAGATAAATAACCAAGGTAACCACATGGAAAACTATATGAGTGTGCATAATAAATAACTAGTATTGAAGAATGCTATAATAAAAGGAATGAATCATATCATCATAAAAAACTTAATGTAAAAAAAACATACAAATGTTACTTTCCAACTAGTATGAACACATATATAAACAAAAAAAATAAGTACAACCAACTGTAGTACAAACTCCTAGGTGAAGAACATACCTAATCTCCATGACCGTTTACCACGATGCCATACCCGCGATGCGCCACCCTTCGTTCTTCTTCCCACGTCAATGGAAGGGAGACGATGTTCCATCTTGGACAATCTCCGTCAACGTCTTCGAATCCTCTTTCTGCGACGTCTCTTCCCGCGACGGTTTCTCTGCGAAGAATTTCTCCGCGACGAAAACCTCGTTCAATCCGCGCTCGAGGTAGGGGGTTTATATGTTTTCTATACGTGATTCTATTCTGTCTTTTATCCGCGTCTATTTACACCGCATGATATCAGATTACAGGAGGAGGCCGGACTGCACATACATGGCTGTCCCCCTCCCTTATTGTTTTTCTTGTTGTTGCGGATCAAATGAAATTGACGCGGTGTCGTCGCACCGCGCGGGATCGAGCGGCAAGGATTCACGACATAGTCACACCGCGCGGGATTGAGCGACAAGAATGCGTGACGTCGTCACGTCGCGCAATCAAATTTTTAAACTCTCGTTCGTGGGTATTTGATTGCAAGGTGTTCGTATAATTTATTTTGGATAAATTATACCCTCGTCATGATTAAAACTATGTGTTTATTTTTTTCCAATTGATAACACCTAACGTGGAGGACGCGGGCCGAAAAAACACGGCCCGAAAACCCTCTGCATCTTGTTTATCGATGTGCGGATCAACGGACGATGACAAAGCAGGCCGCTATGGCGTTTGAATCCCTTCGTAGTGAAGGTCGGGTCCCAGGAGGACCGTTGGTGAAGACGGCAGGAGAAACGGACCACCGGAGCGCATCTGGTGGTCCGCGGAAGGCGGTGGCGGTGCGCCACGCTGGCGCGACAGCGCCGACGACCGGTGGCGGCGGTACGCCGCCGGAAGGTAGGTGGCGGCGGTTCGCCGCCGGCTTCAATTAGCGGCGAGGGGGGGGGGGAGCCGCGCACCCTGCTCCACGGCTTCCGCTCGGCCGCGCTGGCCGAGCCGCAGATCGCCGGTCGGGCCGGACTGAGCCGGCCGGGCCGGGCCGGGCCCAGCCGGGTCGGACCCGGGTAGGGTCAACCCGGTTTGGGTCGACCCGGTTCGGTCCGACCCAGGGGGGTCGGGCCGGGTCGGTCCGGGCCCAGACCCCCCCGTTTTCGGACCCTCTTTGTTGTTTTGCCCATATCTTGGGATACAGACCTCCGATCGATGCACCGTCAGTTGCGTAGCGATCCTTGGAATGAGACGGTCGTTTCGGTATATTTCAGTCAAGGTTTCAGAGTACTTTGGGTTTGGCCGGGTTGGTTCGGATACGAAACCAACCGAGCCCTCGGAGCAGAAACGCTTATATCTTGAGCTTCGGACGTCCGATTGATGTGCCGTCGACTTTGATGGATTCCTCTAAGTGAGACGGATCTTTTGGCTTACTCCTCTCAAGGTTTGGATGTCGTCAGAGTGCGGTTGGGTTGGTTCGCTCACGAAACCAACAGGGCCCCTGGAACGAAAAAGCCAATAACTCACAGACTGGGCGTCCGATTGACACGCCGTCTATCTCATTGAATTCCTCTTGATGAGACGGAAATTTTGGCATACATCGCCCGAGTTTTGGTTGCTGTTGGATAGTGGCCGGGTTGGATTGTACCCAAAATCCAACCGGGCCCTTGGAACGGGAAAGCTGTTATCTTTCAGACCGGACGTCCGTTTGACGAACCGTTAGTGGTGTTGGTGATCACGTTGAGAAATGGTACCTATGAGTATACCCTATGAGAGTTCAGGGTACAGTTGAGATACGGCCGGGTAGGTTCACTCACGAAACCAACCGGGCCCCTGGGACGAAAAGACTAATAACTCATAGACCGGGCGTCCGATTGACGCGCTGTCTGTTGCGTTGAGACCCCTATGATGAGGCGGTCCCTTGAGATACTTCTTAGTGGGACTTTGAGATACCTGGAGTATCGACCTGTAGCTCGTGGAGCAGACCCTTCCGGAGATGAGCGTACGGAGTACAGAGACCGTGTAGCCGACTGAGACCTGACGACTGCTTGACCGACTCGACTTGGAGTGAGTCGACTAGCCCAGTGGACGGAGCACTACTTTGTTTGGGTGAAGACCCATGGCGGACGGAGCACTACCTGTGTGATAGTGCAGACCCGCGGTACTCGTCCGGAGAGTACCTTAGCAGGCTACTATGGGGTGTTCACTACTGTGTTTGGGTGGCATACCCCGACAGGAAGCACTACTATTTTTGGGTGGCTGGCCCGCGGTACTCGACAGGAGGAGTACCTCAGTAGTCTTAGGTTAGTGAGAAGTACCTCGGAGTCATGACAGGACCACTGTACACTCCAGAGATGGGGCTCTTCAGCAGTTATGGTTTCAATAATGAAAATCCTGGTTTGAGCTGAGATTTTTGACCTTTGTGTTTACCTCATGATTGAGATGGGTCACTTGATAACTTATGTATATGTATGGTCATATACCTGGGTAGTGTTTATCTGTTGATTTCATGATCTTGGTGTTTTACTCATGATTGAGATGGGTTACTTGATAACTTAGGTATATGCATGAGCATATACCTAAGTAGAGGTTATCTGTTGAGATCTTCTTTGTGGTTATCCTTGTTGGTTTTTAGTGAGACCTTGAGGGTCTCGGGGTCCCTACTGAGTATCTTTATACTCACCCCTACACGGGATATGCCCGCACCTCGTTGTGTTGGTTGCAGACGACGAGCAGTGCTGACGGAGGCCGAGTGTTCGAGGATTGGACGGTACCCGGAGGTGGACTACACGACGAGTCAGTATCCGGAGGTGGACTTCGCGACGAGACGACACACGGAGGAGGTTGATGGGCAAGAGCGTTGTGGAGGCTATCTGTACCTACCCTTCAGGTAGGATCCGTGGTGGACGATCCAGGAGCTGTGCCATCTGTACCTACCCTTCAGGTAGGATCCGAGGAGGACGACCCAGGAGTCACCTCCATTATTCCAGCTGTTGTCTTTTTATGTTGTACTTTGTTCAGTTGTAGTTGTACTTTCTTTTGGGTTTGTATTCTGGCCCATTTACCTTTCAACACTTCTCTTTGTACTTAGTGTTTTACTTCCACTTATACTCTGTGGTGTTTTGTTTACTTTTATAAAGGCAATGCCTTCCCAGTTATCGGGATTTACGCCTTTGGTGCTAGTCGCCAGCCCCTGGCCTCTGGAAGGCGGGCTTGGGGTAGTCACAACATGGGCCCCGAGGACGGGTTGTGACAAATTGGTATCAGAGGATTCGGTTCTACCGCAAAACTTATAACTCTGATATATTTTTTCTTTCTGTGAAGCAATAATGTTAAGGGTACCGAGTGTGGTCTTCAGTTCAGGGAGTCCAGTGTTGGTGCGGGCGGCCGATGTATCCATACACCACGACCCTGACAACTGATTTCCAACTTTGTGCATGAAAACACTGATTGCGTGTGTGTTTCCAGAAGTTTTTAAATGTCAGCTCAAACCAGGTCAGCTCACCAGGTATAAACGTTTAACCATGTCAAGTTGTTTCTTTTAGGATGCCCTTTCTCAGACGACTAGCTAGAGCCCAGAGGGATGTGCGTACTGACAGCCTGTCGAGCGACGAGGCTTTGGTACAGGGCCCTCTTGCAGTCGAGTCACCAGCAGAGGCACAAGTGGTACTACCATACGTTGGGCCACTGATTCCACCAGCCCTAGAAGTAGGCGATGCACGCCACTTGAGTGCGCTGCACGAGTTCCAGCGCCAGAGGCCACCCAGGTTCCAGGGAGAGACGGACTCGCAGACGGCTGAGGTTTGGCTGAAGGCTGTGGTGAGAGCCTTCAGGCTAGTGGGGACGCCTGTAGACTTCATGGTGATCTTTGTTGCCAGCCTTCTTCAGGCAGCAGCAGGCAGGTGTTGGAGCCACTTGTTCCAGTTTTGCGACGGGATGACCTTCGCATGGGAAGACTTCGAGACATTCTTCAGGGTGGAGTTTGTGCCAGTAGCTCTACACCCCGAGCGTGTACAGGAGCTTCTGCCTTTGCCGCGTGTTTTTCGATCAGTAGACGAGTCATCTGTGGGTAGTAGACAGATGATGCAGAGGTCCAGGAGGACCAGACCAGCAGTTGGGCGATCTCGGATTTTAGGATCGGTGGTGCGGGGCCCCCGGGGTGGGGTCAGAGCCAGGCGTGCCAGAAACGAACAGTGTTACTCATGCGGAGGAAAGGGTCACCTGGAACGTGACTGTACGACTCCTCGTACAGTTGATCTGCAGGCTTTGGAGGAGCCACCGAGGCAGAAGCAGCGACGAGTGCTTGAGCAATAGTCGAGCAGTGGAAAAGGCAGTAGAGCTCCGGGAGCAGGTGGACAGGAGAGGAACTAGTGGATACGTCCCTTTTACTTCTAGTTCCATGTTGCTATTGTATTCGTGTCTTTGTACTATGAGCTGCAATAATAAAAACACACTTATCCTTGTTTGCTTTCCAGTCCTTTTGTTTGGTTGATACTGAGTGGTCCCGGTTAAAACTGTTGACTTGACCCTCACTTTCGATATTTCTACTGGAGGAGACCCAATGACCTCACACTGATGCCGACAGTGTGACTCGACCCTTAGAGGCGAGAGTGACAGTTGGATCTCTTAGTAGTTATGTCGAGGCCTTACGACGTCATCCATGGAATGAATGCGTCATTCATGTCAGGATTGACTGTATTAGGAAATGGGCGTGGTTCATCCAGGGGATGAGACCAAGTTTCTCTTTTCGGCAAAGGATAAATTTTAGCAGCTCCTTCAGATCATATGCAAAGAAGGTACAGATCATCCAGGAGCGGATGAAGACTGCATAGTGTAGTAAGAAACAGGAAACCAGATCTAGTCTTAGAGACTCGAGCGTGTTAAATGTTTAAATAAGAGGAAGCTTTAAGGAGAGATGAGTCTGCAGAGCAGCAGACGTGGAGGCAGAGCTAGGAGAGCAGCATGAGGTGGTGTACATCTTAACATTCTACAACCACCCACCTTAGTTATCCCCTCTAGGCTCAGGGAGCTAGAAGTCAGAGGAAGAGTGCGGCTGCATGTGGTCAAGGAGTGTGACCCAATGGCTCTAAAAATGATTCAAGGGACAGTCTGTGTCCACTAATAGCTGATGTAGTAACAGACGTCGACATGAACCATTCCTTGCTTTCGCAAATCTTGTTCACGACCTAGAGTTTCCGGTAAGCCGTGGACTTGACCCTCACGTCTGGAGATACCTTGGGAGGAGACTCGATAATCACACTTATGTCGACGGTGTGGTCAGACTCTTGAGGTGAGAGTTTCGGTTGAAATATCTTGGTGGCAGCGTCGAGGACTTACGACGTTAGTTTGAGTATGGAATGAGCAATAACTGTTCATACTCAAATTGACGGTTTTAGGCAAACGTCGGGATGGGTTTTCCTTGGTCGGCGAAAAGGAAACCCCAGGCAGCATAGGATAAACTCTTTCACAGGAGGGTGCGACCGATCACTCTTGAGTCGGTCAACCATACCCTCGTGGTAGCAGTCATTTGAGTTTCAGTTCTAACAGGATTTGGAGGCCTCTAGAGTTCAAGGATAACGATCACGTCCTTATATGGGTCTCACCTTGACGAGGTTTACGGAGATGTGGCCAAGGCGACAAGTTATCCCGGAGGTTCAGTGGACCATTTATAGGTCCACAACTGGGTAGGCGAGGTGGTTTACCACTTGACCCATCCACCTCAGTTGCACCAGGTGCACAAAGACTTCTACGTATCTCAACTGATGAGATACGTGCTCGACCCTTCGCATATAATCGACTATGGGGAGCTGGAATTTGGTGATGGGGTGACATTCACGGAGGTTCCAGTGGGAATCGAGGATCGAAAGGTGCGGATCCTATGAGGATGGATGATTCCTCAGGTTCTCTTTCTCTAGCAGTACGGGAACCTCTAGGTAAGCACATGGGAGCGGAAGGCCCATATGCATGCTCAATACTGCTTTTGTGACCCTAGTTTGTGTTGAAGCTTTACGGGGACGTAAAGCCCTGAGGTAAGAGTAATGTAAATACCCAGAAATTTCAAAGAAATTTTTTTTATTAATTTTCTTTGGAATTTTACAAGAACACAGTTTCTGACGGTGCCAGATTCTGAGGCCCGGTGTGCCCGAAATCAATTTCCGAAGTTTATCGTAGGTTCATTCTGTGAACAAAAGAGCGGGAATTTCTAACTTTTGAACCGGTGTTCGGAATCAAATTCCGAGGGCATCGATGAAACCGCAGCGCCAGTGTTTGCTTATGAACGCCTATTCTGGAGTTGCGTTTACTCGAGAGAAGTTGATAAAAATTGTGAAAGTTAAAAATAAAAATTTAACAACAATTTTAATTTTACTCTAAGTGTTTAATCCTTTGGAAGGAAGTTGGGTAACTACCCAACCTCCCTTGGGATGTTATGAGGGTGGTGGGGCCCACACGAACCCCACCCTTTCATATCCTCTAACCCCCTCAACTCACCATTAATATTGTTAACTTAAGTTAATAACTTATGAAATTAATGTAGTGAGTTTAATGTGAGTTTTTGAATTTCAAAAGCCATGTTGAGTTAATAAATTAAGTGTGGCTTAATTTATTTTGGGTTAGTTCCTTTGTTGCTTGAGAGGACTTGGGGGAAAAAGAAGGCATGGAGCTTAGAGAACATCTTCTTCATCTTTAATGAAGAACGCGAAGAACGAATGTTTCCCAACGAAGAACGCTGAGCCCTC
The DNA here is from genome assembly GCA_963277665.1 of Viscum album. Taxonomy (NCBI): domain Eukaryota; kingdom Viridiplantae; phylum Streptophyta; class Magnoliopsida; order Santalales; family Viscaceae; genus Viscum; species Viscum album. The sequence continues at coordinate 1,156,045,995 of OY728135.1, forward strand.
GGAGACCGTTTACCGCGACTCCATACCCGCGATGCGCCACCCTTCATTCTTATTCCCACATCAAAGGAAGGGAGACGACGTTCCATCTCGGACAATCTCCGTCAACATCTTCGAATCCTCTTTCCGCGATGTCTCTTCCCGCGACGGTTTCTCTGCGACGAATTTCTCCGCGATGAAAACCTCGTTCAATCCGCGATCGAGGTAGGGGGTTTACGTGATTTCTATATGTGATTCTCTTCCGTCTTTTATCCGAATCTATTTAGACCGCATGATATCAGTTTATGGGAGGAGGCCGGACCACACAAACACAGTCGTCCCCCTCCCTTATTGTTTTTCTTGTTGTTGCGGATCGAATGAAATTGACGCGTTGCCGTCGCACCACGCGGGATTGAGCGGCAAGGATGCGCGACATCGTCAAGCCGCGCGGGATTGAGCGGCAAGAATGCGCGACGTCGTCACGTCGCGCAATCAAATTTTTGAACTCTCGTGCATGGGTACTTGATTGCAAGGTGTTCGTATAATTTATTTAGGATAAATTATACCCTCGTCATGATTAAAACAATGTGTTTATTATTTGCCAAATGATAACACATAACGAGGAGGAAGCGGGCCAAAAAAACATGGCCCAACAACCCTCCACATCTTGTTTATCGATGTGCGGATCAACGGACTGCGACGAAGCAGGCCGCTATGGCGTTTGAATCCCTTCGCAGTGAAGGTCGGGTCCCGGGAGGATTGTTGGCGAATACGGCAGGAGAAACGGACCACCAGAGCGCGTCTGGTGGTCCGCAGAAGGCGTTGGCGGCACGCCACGCCGGCACGGCGGCGCAGGTGACCGGTGGCGGCGGCGGTTCGCCGCCGGCTTCAATTAGCAGCGAGGGGGGGGGGGGGGGGAGCCGCGCACCCCGCTCCACGGCTTCCGCTCGGCCGCGCTGGCCGAGCCGCGACCGGTCGGTCGGGCCGGACTGAGCCGGCCGGGCCGGGCCGGGCCCAGCCGGGTCGGACCCGGGTCGGGTCGACCGGGTTCGGGTCAACCCGGTTCGGGCTGACCCAGGGGGGTCGGGCCGGGTCGGTCCGGGCCCAGACCCCCCATTTTCGGACCCTCTTTGGTCTTTTGACTATATCATGGGCTACGGACCTCCGATCGACGCACCGTCAGTTGCGTAGCGATCCTTGGAACGAGGCGGTCGTTTCGGGATATCGCACTCAAGGTTTCAAAGTACTTTGGGTTCGGCCGGGTTGGTTCGGATACGAAACCAACCGGGCCCTCGGAGCGGAAACGCTTATATCTTGAGCTCCGAACGTCTCATAGACGTTCCTTCGACTTTGATTGATTTCTCTAAGTGAGACGGATCTTTTGGCTTACTCCGCTCAAAGTTTGGATGTCGTCGGAGTGCGGTCGGGTTGGTTCGCTCACGAAACCAACCAGGCCCCTGGAACGAAAAAGCCAATAACTCACAGACCGGGCGTCCGATTGACGCGCCGTCTATCTCGTTGAATTCCTCTTGATGAGACGGAACATTTGGCATACTTTTCCCGAGTTTTAATTGCTGTTGGATAGTGGCCGGGTTGGATTGGACCCGAAATCCAACTGGGCCCTTGGAACGAGAAAGCTGTTATCTATCAGACCGGACGTTCATTTGACGAACCGTCAGCAGATTTGGTGATCACGTTGAGAAACGGTCCCTATGAGTATACCCTATTAGAGTTCGGGGTACAGTTGAGATACGGCCGGGTTGGTTTTGTCATGAAACCAATCGGGCCCCTAGGATGAAAAGGCTAATAACTCACAGACCGGGCGTCCGATTGATGCGTCGTCTGTTGCGTTGAGACCCCTATGACGAGGCGGTCCCTTGAGATACTTCTTCATGGGACTTTGAGATACTTGGAGTATCTACCTCTAGCTCATGGAGCGGACCCTCCCAGAGACGTGCGTACGGAGTACGGAGACCGTGTAGCCGACTGAGACCTGACGACTGCTTGATCGACTCGACTTGGAACGAGTCGACTAGCCCAGTGGACGGAGCACTACTCTGTTTGGGTGCAGACCCATGGCGGACGGAGCACTACCTGTGTGACAGTGCAGACCCGCGGTACTCGTCCGGAAAGTACCTCAGCATGCTACTAGGGGGTGTGCACTACTGTTTTTGGGTGGTATACCCCGGCGGGAAGCACTACTGTGTTTGGGTGGCTGGCCCGCGGTACTCGACAGGAGGAGTACCTCAGCAGTCTTAGGTTAGTGAGCAGTACCTCGGAGTAGTGACATGACCACTGTACACTCCAGAGACGGGGCTCTTCAGCAGTTATGGTTTCGATAATGAAAATCCTGGTTTGAGCTGAGACTTTTGAGGTTTGTGTTTACCTCATGATTGAGATGGGTCACTTGATAACTTAGGTATATGTATGGGCATATACCTGGGTAGTGGTTATCCGTTGATTTCATGATCTTGGTGTTTTACTCATAATTGAGATGGGTTACTTGATAACTTAGGTATATGAATAGGCAAATACCTAAGTAGAGTTTATCTGTTGAGATCTTCTGTGTGGTTATCCTTGTTGGTTTTTAGTGAGACCTTGAGGGTCTCGGGGTCCCTACTAAGTATCGTTATACTCACCCCTGCACGAGCTATGCCCGCACCTCGTTGTGTTGGTTGCAGACGATGAGCAGTACTGACGGAGGCCGAGTGTTCGAGGATTGGACGGTACCCGAAGGTGGACTACACGACGAGTCAGTATCTGGAGGTGGACTTCGCGACGAGACGACACAAGGAGGAGGTTGATGGGAAAGAGCGTTGTGGAGGCTATCTGTACCTAACCTTCAGGTAGGATCCGTGGTGGACGATCCAGGAGCTGCGCCATCTATACCTACCCTTCAGGTAGGATCTGAGGAGGGCGACCCAGGAGCTGCTTCCATTCTTCCAGTTGTTGTCTTTTTCTGTTGTACTTTGTTCAGTTGTAGTTGTACTTTCTTTTGGGTTTGTATTCTGGCCCATTTACCTTTCATCACTTCTCTTTGTACTTAGTGTTTTACTTCCGCTTGTACTCTGTGGTGTTTTGTTTACTTTTATAAAGGCAATGCCTTCCCAGTTATCGGGATTTACGCGTTTGGTGCTAGTCGCCAGCCCCAGGCCTATGGGAGGCGGGCTTGGGGTAGTCACGGCACGGGCCCCGAGGACGGGTCGTGACAAACTAGTCCCATCATACAATGAAAAACTAATATCTCTAAAATGATACTATATGATCTTGTATTCTGGAATAAAATCAAAGAATATAAAAAATCACTATGGAATTATTGATTCACACTGATTAACGAGATCGCAACCCTCTCCCAAGCCTCACAACTCACAACATAACCAATATGAGTATTCTGAATCAAAACGTCAAGAAAATACTTTTCATTAAAACTCATAATCTTGAAAATAATGAAGATGAGATCTATACATTTAAATTATTACATTTCCACAAAATTCTTGGAATAATTCTAAAAAAAGACTACTCACAAGTACAATTTCGACACAATGGAGAAAAAAATACTGAACAATCCATGGAAGGAAAAGTAAATAGAATATAATTGGGGTCGACAAAATGTAACCCAAAAGATTATCCTGGGTCTTCTGACTCTAGACACTTGAAATTTACTTTCCCAAAGTACAAGGAATGTAACTATTGGTATATGGAACAGGACCCATCATGTGTATCAGCATGTTTACTTCATCCCATATAGGGATGTAAAATGTTAGAATATACAACATGTATGAACTGTACATAGAATTTACCCCACACTGGGCCCCCCACAAGGTACCTAGGCATGCACCCATACCTAGGGTCTGGCTAACCAGAGGACAATTCCACTAGCTTTGTACCTCTCAGAAGATCTGGCCATCTGACCTACATAGACATGTTCTCCCATCAAACCCGGAGTCGTGAGTACAAAATTTTTACCCTTGGAGAATGGATTCTAGTCCAAAAATTTAATATTATATATTTCTTAAGAACATAAGTCACATTTTATCTAATATAAATGTCATGTACATGGGTTTTCCCAAATGATAAACCCTCAAAACGACATACAACCCTTGATAACTACCCAAAATCCATTATTCGGCCCACAAGGTGTACTCAAAAATCCAAAAAGGATATAAAGCTGAATATAATTTAATATATGGGAATTTATTGAGAGAAATATAAAATCTTCCTACCTCAGAGTGTAAATTTATGAATATTCCCAGTAGATCTACTCTACGAACACAACAATCTACAATTTACCTTTCCAATGGCTCCCTAGGCGATGCCACCACCTCCCTCCCTCTCTTCTCTCCCACTCCCTATCTCAACTAATTCCTCAAAGGGGGAGGCCCATAGGGAATACACAAAAAATCCTAGGAATAAGAGAGATATGAAATGGGAAAAAATGGAAATAACAAAAGAATAAAATAAAAAGAAACCATAAAGAAAAGGTCCCCACATCCAACCTCGATGCCTGATGTAAGGTTATGCATCACCTAAGAACCCCCCCCCCCATTGTAGGAAAAAAAATAGAGATGATATTTGATCTGACACTCTGATTAAATGATATAATTAAGTGAACAGAAGAATATAAATTAATATTAAATTAATTTAAAATTTAATTATCAATAAAAAAATTAATGAATCAGATTACCTCCAAACTCCTACCCTATGGTAAAAACTTAATTTGGTACTAATGAAGTAGTCCTAAATTTTTTCTCAAATATTATTACATGAGAATTTTCCATTTTTCCCTGATCACTCTAGGGAAAAAGGGGTTAAAATTTCCCATGATTCTCACAACCCATTGTGACATAGATCATCACATTTATTATGATTTAATTATAGGTTATTAGAATTTGGGAAACTATGTTCTATCATATAGATAACCAAGGTATATAAACATTAATTAATGAATAATGTTATTTTTTAGGTTGTCTGTCATATTTTTTGTCCATTATAGGTATTATATTAATATAGTTTTAGAAAAAGGTCAACAACATGTCAAGTGGCATACCGTCACATCCGAAAAGTTGGTGGTGCATAAACCCACAACCAAATTTTTAATAGGGTCAATACCTATAATTGGATTATTTGATATTTTGGTTAGTAATACATTGTTTATAATTAAATATTTTTTTAAAAAAGATAAATGTGTTTTTGGAAAAAAAATTATATGAACAATGTTTTGTGAATTTTTATGATTAATAATATTTCAGGAGAAATTTTTTTAGGTTCAGGTATATATTACCTTATGTTTAACATAAAGGATTATTTTTAAAGAATGATATTACGTTTTTTAGTGATATGAGATGAAGGATATGAGATACCTTTTGAGGTTAAAACCATATTTTATGTTTGGGTTATTGATGTTATTTTTGATATAAGGATATTTATTTAACGAATTGTCTTTGTTAAACCATTGTATTTATTGTTGAATTATAGAGATTAACATATTAATTATTCATATGAAGGTTTATTAATTTTGGATATTTTATTACATTGTTATAATAATTTTTGAATATCATGTTATACTTTTTTGGTTCACTTAATCCCTTAAAAGTTAGTTTTAGTGCTTTGGGAAAAAAATTCATCTCGAACATTCATTTCAGAAAGTAAAAAATGAAGTGGAAATTGATCAAATAACAACTAATGCGTGAAATTGATGTCATATAATAAAAAGATATCATACAAGTATATTTACTTATGTTTTAATTATAGATGGTAACGTAAATCCAAAACTATAGGAAAAAGATCTTGAAATAGTAATGTAATCAAATTGTAGTTATTTATAAAGAATTAATGGTTGTTTCCCCTATCATTGATTTATAGATTTGTGATAGTTATCTTTCTCATGACAATGTTATCTATCACTCCCTATTAATACGTAGGTTTTAGTTTTCTATTCTGTTTCCATATTTTCACTTCCCATCAATGTTATCCTATTTAGAAACCTAGTATTGTATTATTTTTTATGACCTTTATTTTTCATTTCTTTTTTCTGAGTGGATATTTAATTACACCTAAGGTGGTTTGAAATACGGAAGACTGATGGAATCCCCTCTTATAAAATTGACTCCTTCCATATTTAAACTAAAAAGATCATGAAAAATATTTTTTCCATCATCATGAGAACTCACCGAGGGCAAGTAGTCTGCCACCTTGTTTCCCTCCCACTATGTATGAAAGGCCTTAATACTATCCCCCATGATGCCACGACATTTCATTATAGTATATAGAATAGAACAAGGGACCGTACCTACACCTTGAAGAGCATTATACAGAAGTAAAGAATCAGTTTCATCTTCTGAAATTTTCAAGCCATGTTGTCTACAGATAGTAAGACTCCCCATAAAAATATTCTCTTCAGCCTGCAAAGCATTCCCCTACCCAAGAAAAATAGAAAAATCTGCAACCACATACCCATTCTGATCTCGAACAACCCCTCCGCTAGAAATTCTGCTCGAAATACAAGAGCCATCGTAGTTAAGTTTCAGACCAACGGCAGGAGGTCGCCACCTCACCTAGTTATCCAGACTAGAACTGATAACCTGATAAAAAATGTAACCAGAAACAGAACGCTACAAGGAAGGAGAATCCCTCCAATTTCCCAGAACATTGACCAGATTAAAATCATACTTTTAGCTTTAACAACAATCTGACTAGCCTTCAAAGACAACCCATCAAACACCCATTTATTCCTAGCATACCACAAACACCAACAACCCAGCTGTAAGATCAAGGATCGAGCCTTTATTTCCATGCTCCCCCTTTCAGAACCATAGAACCACCTACCAAGGAAAGAATATTCAGAAATACTTGGATTAGAAAAGGCATCCCACCGCCTCATGAACTATTGTATTTAACTTTGTATCACCAACACTTACATATTGTTATAATGATAATTTATATATATTATATTAATGAAAAATTTATCATTCTAAAAAATTAATACATAATATATTTTCTTACCATCCCATTCATTGAAAAATGATAGCGTCATTTGTTCATACGTATTGACTACCACCACCACGAAGACATGTGATTCATTTTTTCACTACCTCATCACATGACTAGTATATAAATATAATTTAATGAAATAATATGGTATATATGATATAAAAACAAATATTTCAATAAAAATTAATTCTTAAATTTTTTCAACAAGATCATTGAAAAATAGAAAATGTTACACATGCGTATGTAGAACCTACCATCTTCACGATTGTAACATGGTTCATTTTTCTTAACTAAATTTTTTTATTTGATTTAAAAGTATATTAAATATAAAAAATTATAATTATTTCTTAAATATTATTCCATATATGGTGAAATAAATACCTATTTAACCATATTCAATACACCTAATTCCTTTTGGACATACTATTTGAATATCATCAAAACATTGGAAATGAACCTAATTAATTATGTAATTGAATATAAAATGGTAATAAATAAATTAAAAAGAATAAAAAAATGAAAATGATCTTTAAAAAGTAAATATTTGAAAAAATATTATCATTCTAGAAGTTAAACAATGTACATGACAAGTCAGATCTGAGGTAAGGGATTTCATCTCAATTTTCAGTCCACTAAGACATATTTTAAAATATGCACCTATTTACTTCTACATTGAGTAAATAATGAAAATTTTAGTTATTAAACATTAATATATATATTTATTCATTGTTATTGATAGTTTAATTCAAGTTTCTCCTCCAAGAGAAATTTTAATAAAAAACATGATCTTATTTCTCTACAGGATTGTGAATGTTTTTATCTCATATCCATATTTTCCACAAAAAATTACAAAAATTATTTTAATTTATATAAATCATATATAAAAAATATGTTAAGTTATAATTAAATTCTTAAATGTTATGAAAGTAATATTTATAATTTTCTCCTGAAAGGATTCATTTTAAAATTTCTTAACAAAAAATCAAAATGAATGTTTTTTAACATATATGAAGTTAATATGCTTCCCAACCTCCATAATAGTTTCATTATATTTATATTCCTCTATAGTTTTTCAATTAATTTACAAATAATTCCGTTATTTGATATTTTATTTTATTTTATTTTATTTTATTTTCTTTTATTCCTCAAAAGGGGCGAGTTTATCACAAAAACTATATTATCTACCATTAATTTTGTAATCTTTCGCTTTATCTTGAAACATTAAATTTATTATGATAAATTAACATTTACATTAAATTCCCATCAATGTTATGATTATTTCCCAAACCATATACCATTTATAAGTAAATTTATTTTCAATGAAAGTTAGTCGATTGACTTGGGAACTATTGATATTACATATTCTTTACGCAATATAGATATATATTGATAAGACATATTGTTCATGAATTAAATTGAGAATTAAATTTATGATGAATTAATTAGACATTCAGTGATTTATTTGTACTATAATTATAGATCCCCTATAGGCATTTACATGTACCATAAGAAAAATTAATTAAAAACAAGTATTAAATAGGTTTTTAGTGTATATATATTAATCGATTAAACATACTTGACACGAGGAATTGAAGGGATATGTTTTATGATTTCCAAAATTAAGTCATCCAATATTAATAATTTAAAATAATTGGAATATATTTATTATTACATGATATAATTAAATTGATATTATCCATGGATTCATTTCATGATCATTTATTGATTAAATTGTATGTTTTTAAGTTATTTACGTTTTGATGTTTATTATAACTTATTTATTCATCATACCATCCACTATTCATAACTTTTCTAAGTATCAATGATCACCCATATTTTGTTTCTTTTCCCAAAGATATGAAGAATATGTATTTTAATATGTTTATTTGTGTCGAATTATTTCTTCTATTTTTTATTTTATTATTTATAATGTAATGTGAGATTCAAGTATGTATAAATTTTACCAATACTAATAACATATTTGGTACTTCTAGACATGATAAATTTCTTCTAATTCCAATATAATAATGTAACCAATATCTTGGGACTACTATGGTTAGGTCTATTCCATATCTAAGAATAAATGAATTATATAAAGGACATTTTTTTACTATTTTTTATTTATTGTTTAATAAAGATTATTTTTTAGTTATTTTATAAGGATTTTATTGAATTTATTTTAAAAATGAAATTTGATTGTTCTATTTTAATATATACAATGTAAAAGGATTTTCCCACCACTATAACCATTATTTGATTTTTTTAATTCTTTTATAAGTATCAACATTTTCTTCAATGAATATTTTTCCATCCCATTTTTATAAATATTTTATTTTGAATATTTGGTTTTAAAGTGAAGTGAAATATCAATATCCAAAACATTTTTCCTATGGGTTCAAAAAGTATATTTTTTTTGTTTTATGATTGAAATATATTTTTCATTCATGTTATTGTCCTTATTAATTTTTTATGATGATATTTGAGCTCGATATTGCACATGATGAAGGGTGGAGATGATATAGTTATCCAATGCATTGGATAATGATTATGTTCTCTAGAGAATTATGTTAGATATTAATCATATTGGTAATTCCACTTAAATGGGTTCTTGTAGGGGTTTTATAAAAATAATGTACTAAGTCGCCTATATGACTTTTCAATGAGTACTAATGATTTTTCACAGAAATAATTTTATTTTAAATTTTTTGGATAGTGATATTTTTATACAGAATTATTATTCCACTTTAGGCTAGAAATTCATATTTTTTCATGAATGTTTTTATAACTTCTCATGTTATTTATGAAACCCTCATGATTATGATTTTGTCACTTTATGATTTATTTTAAAGTTATTTATGAATAACATTGGTTAGAATGTTTAGTTTGTGAGCAAGTATTACTTGGGATTAATGTTTATTATCTTAATGAAAAAATATCTTCTATTATATCACTTTTTGGAAATTAACAAACAAGTCTATTTATTTATTTTCATTTGTCCCTTTCTGTTATTTTTTCTTCATACCATGTTTTTAAATGTTTTTAGAGGGTTTAAGTATGAGTATGAAAAATTAATAATTATAGTTAAAAGCCATTAATATTTGTCATGAAAACAAAACACGATTGATTATAAATGATTTATATTATGGAAAAAATTTATTCTGAGTGGACTTGTCCACTTTTTAATATATGAGTTTTATAAGTAAGTGTTATGACTTAATTAATTAATACACAAAATTAAAAATATCATTTAATCAATAGAAAGTGAATTATTTAATAAATATTCAATTTAAAAATTGTATAATAGTGGGTACATATAGTTGCTATCAGAGGTTGATTTAGATATCCTTGGATATTAGGAGGTGTTCATGTGAGTATAACGTAGGAGTTATAAATTCATTCATGGGTTTATATTTCTAGGTCTTATCAAGTGTTCAAAGGCTCTTACACATTGTTTGAAGTTTTATGTGATATTATTTTAATTTTATTAATTATATTTTGAGAGACATATTATTTGGTTAAAGTATATGTAAACCTAAGATTTAATATAAAGGATTATTTTGGAAGAAATTTATTTCATTTTATTGGGATGTAATTTTAGTGGTATGATATTAAATTTGAGGATAAACAATCCTCCAATATCTAGTTTATTGAGGTAATTTTGGATAAAATGATTATTTCACCTGAGGAACACATGATTTATCATTTAGATAACCATGATATTGAAAGGTAATTTGGTCACTAATTGATTAATTTTATTTTTGAATAATGTATATATTTTTATAAAAAAATATTGATCAAGGTAAATGAAAATACCATTGGTTAAAATCGGTTTTTACTTGAGGAATAAAAGATGAATCATTTTTTGGAAGTCTATATGATTTTATTTTGTATTTTTTGTAATTTAGTTTTTTAGGTAAAATATTAGTTTTTTTAGACAATCTGATTAGGTAATATCCATTATTATATATGACATTATGAGTGACTGATATTGTTTATATATAATCATTAAATTTATTTTAGAATATTATATGATCTAATTCATTTTATTATTTAGATATACAGTTTGATTCATAACCTAATTTAGTGTATGTCATTGTTTTGAAAGGGAACTTCGTGGAAGGAATGTGAACCATATCAAAGTAGGTATTCCATGTAGGAATTTCCATATTATGTAAGATAATGATCTTGGACCAGAATATGAAACTGATGTTGAGAAATTAATAACTGTACTGGGACAACTGACTCAGGTTGTGAGTAATAACCTTACTCACATAGAGAAGATCGATCACCAATGTGGTGTAACAATGTTAGATTAATTTATGCGACAATATACTCCAACATTTAATGATACTAAAAATCCACTTGTAGCTGAGCAATGGATAAGTTCCATAGAAGAAGATATTTCTCTATTTTGGTGTAATGAGATGAAGAAGGTTATCATTGATGTTTATCATCTCTCAAGAGATTCTGACAAATGCTGGTCATTTATTCAATACACAATGGAGGATGAAGAAATTTAAAATATAGAATGGATGGATTTTAAAGAAATTTTCAAGGAAAAATATTTTCCTTGGGAACAATGAGCAGATATATGGAGACAATTCTTGATTTTGATACAAAAAAGGGATAAGCATGTTTCCAGGTATAAAGCCACCATTATTGTTATCAGGGAATGATATGGATTATGTACATAATCCAAAGTGAAATGTTGATCAATTATTTTATGGGTTATGACCATCCCATATAAGGTCACCGGTCTTCTAAACATTCTAATTATATGAATATATAGTCTCATGTTCTATCAATACAAAGAAATAATTCTATATATCTTATGACTTTAAAGGAAAGAAAGGGAAGAAGTGGGTTTCTGAACATTATAGAAAATAAAATATAGAAATGTTCATAAAGGGAAGAGTTAACTTACTATCCTATAATAAATATGGAAAGAAACATCATGGGACATTCCTATTGGGTATGGGAGTTTTTTACAAGTGTATAGAAAAATACCACCAAGCCTGTGATTTCATGGGAGAGAAATAAGATACCAATGTTCAATGATAAAGTTTTAAAGAGATGAGAAATTATGAAAATGATTTTACTAATAATCAAGGAAACTATATCATAAAATGGTTAAAGGAATAAGTACATGCTTATGTAGTCAAAATAGATGAGTTTTAAGTCCCTAATGTTGTGGTGGTGTGTACTTAAAACATATCCTCAAATTTATCTAAAGTTTCATTTGATTACAAATCATCACATTTTTTATATGATCACAGTTTGATTTAAAAATTATATATTTACAATTCACCTTAATAGGGGAGTTTTCAGTAAATACTCCTAGTGGAAACCTTATAGAAACAATTATTTGTCGAGAAGTTACTATTACAATACATAAACATTCTATAATTGCTAATTTTATCATCATAAGTATTTTTAATTTTCATATATTCCATTGTATGGAATATATTATGAAATATAATGAATTTTTTTTTGAAAAGAGAATGAAATTATGATTTTTGATGAAGATATGGAATTTATTACCTTTTGAAGGGATACCTCATCATCTGATTCATATCTGGATCCACCTCCAGTAGCTCCTCTAAATGAAATTATTGAGGTGGAAGAAAAAACATAATCTATGTATGAGGAAATAAAAATTAAAATTTATTATGTAAATATTATAGAGGAATACATTGATGTATTTATAGAGGATTTTCCTAGACATACTCTAGAGTGGGAAGTTTAATTTTCTATTGGTTTAATCCCTCGTGTAAGACTTATATCAAATACTTCCTATAAAATGGCCATAGTGGAGTTAATATGTTTAAAGAATCAACAAGAGGAGTTGAGTGATAATGAATTTATATAGCCTAGTATTTCACCTTAGGGGGGTCCTTTTATTTTTTTAAGAAGAAATATGGATATATGAGGCTATCCATTGTCTATAGGGAGATCAATTCCATTATCATAAAGAACAAGTATCTATTACCTCGCATTGATGACATATTTGATCAAATTCACAGAGTTAAATATTTTTCAATGATTTATATTTGATCTAGATATCTTCAATTGTATGTGAAGAATGAAGATATTCTAAATATATCATTTTGATCCGGGTGTGGATATTATGAGTTTTAGTAATGCCATTTTGACTGACAAATTCACCCTATGTTTTTATGGATCTAATGAATAATGTATTCAATTAAAATCATGATTATTTTTTTGGTATTTATTAATGATATATTTATATATCAAAAAATATATGAGGACCATGATAACCACATGCACATTTTTATGAAGACTATTAAAAGAAAAGAATTATATTAGAAGTTTGGAATTTTGGAATTATAGCTTCAAAAAGATTCTTTTCTTGTCCATATTGTCTCTAAGGATGGAATCACATTTGATCTTCTTGATAAAATGGATGTTAAATAATGACCTACACCAACGAACATAACAAATGTATGTAGTTTCATTGGTTTGGTAGGTTACTATTAGTGTGTTTTCTTAATTTCTCTTGATTATAAATCCCATTAACCAATATCACTCATAAAGGGGTTATGATTTTATAAAAAAATGTGAATAATGTTTTGAAGAATTTAATAAGATATTTGTGAATGATTCGATCTTGACTCTACCATCAAGAAATAGTGGGTTTGTGATTTATAGTGAAACATCAAAGAAAGGAGTTTGTTGTGTCATTATGTGGAATGATAGAGTTATTTCCTTTCCATCAAGGTAGTTAAAAACATATGAATAAAACTATCTAACTCCTTATCTTGAGGGATCAACTATAGTCTTCTCTCTAAAGATATGGAGATGATATCTCTATGGTAAAAGATGTGAGATATATATAGATCAAAAGAGTTTTGAAATATATCTTCTCATAGAAAGAACTCATAAGTAGGAAATAATGATGCCTTGAGCTACTAAAGGATTATGATTTTTCAATACACTATCACCTTGGGATCAAAAATAAGGTAGCAGATGCATTGAGCAGGATGAATCATGTAGTTTGAAACAAAAAGAGATTTGAAAGTGATATAGTGTTCATAGATATCATGAAGATGGATATGGGTATTATCAAGAAATATGAAACATCACTTCTTTCAAAATTGATTCTCGACTATTCACATTGGAAATTATTACAAATTTTTATCCAGAAGATGATAATTTTCAAAGGAAACTTAATGGTGTGAATGATAGGAAATTTGAATATTTTGTGTATGGAGATTGAATTCCAAAATTTGGGACTAGGCTTTATGTTCCCTCTACACGTGATATAAAAATGAATTTATTAGATGAAGACCATCGCTCAAGTTTATCTATTAACATTGGTATCACTATGATGTATATAGATTTGAAGAAACATTTATGGTGGGATACTATGAAGTTGAAAATTGATGATTATGTATCAAGGTGTTTAGTTTTTAAATAGGTGAAAGATGAAAGACAACATCCTAGAGGTGTCATGCAACCTATGCATATTCCTTTGTGGAAATGGGATGAAAATTCAATGGATTCTATCATTGTAATACCAAAGACTCCAATAAAGAATGAAGCAACATAGGTAGGTTTTTATCAACATCCCAAATATACACATTTCATTGCTATAAGGGTGGATTTTCCATTGGGATTCATTGAATTAATCTTAATTAATTAATTTCTAAGACTCCATGGTATATATCTTTTAATTTTGTCTAATCATTATGCATGATTTACAATGATATTCTAAGAAATTCTTCCAAAAGAATTGAATACTGAGAATCATTTGAGTATTTATTATCCCCCCAAACTGACGAGAAGTAATAATGTATCATCCAAACATTATAAAACATGTTGCGATCATGCTCACTTTACTTTCATGTCATGTGGGATTTGTATATATTTTTGTGAATTTTTAACCATATCAATAGTTTCCATTCATTTATTCAAATTAAACCATATAAATCATTGTAATAAAAAACATATTATATAAAAACTTGTTGGGATGAAGTTGTTGACAGGAATATTGTAGGCCTAAAGAATGTGGAGGGAAAAAATAAAAGGTAAAGGATATTTTAACACATATCAATGTAACAAAATATATAAAAAACATCTATATATAACCAGAGGAAATATTTGAAGTTTCTAGTGGGAGATCATGTATTATTTAAGGTATATCTATGTATGGGTGTTATAATATTTTTAAAGGAAGGGAAACTGATCACTAGGTACATTGGACCTTTTGAAATCCTTGAGACAATTTTATCTGTGAATTATCATTCGGCAATTTCACCTAGCCTTTCAAAGTACACAATGAGTTCCACATCTCCTTGCTGATGATATATATAACAAACCCAAAACATATCCTCACTTCCAAAGAAATATAATTAGAACCTAATTTATCTTAATCTGAAGTTCCATCCAGATTCTGGACACTAAAGAATTGGTGTTGAGGAATCATACGACTTAGTTGTTAAAGGTTCTTTGGAAAAATCCTAAAATTTAATAGGCAACTTGGGAACAATATGAAATTATAATAAATAACAACTGAAATAATTTTTGAGGTGAAACTAAAGATATTTTGAGGTTTATTTTTTTAGGGGAGAATGTAACACCCCAAGATTATATGTTATGTCTCTTTTAAAATTTAGTATCTTCAATAGTTTATGCTTCTTGCAACACTGAGTTTGAAATCATAATATACTATTAAGTATGACTGTGGGAATAATAAACTGACCATTATGAATTTTAATATTAGTAATAGAATAGTTACATCACCTATGATACTATAAATAAAATATGGGTAACTTATAAATGAAAATATGTAATATTTATATTGTGGAATAAGTAAATAAATGTTTTAAAATTGATAAATTAAGTGTTGGTATTCTTATGAAACATAAACTTTTATTTATTATTTTATAGTTAATAAAATGATTTTAAATAAAATTTATTTTCATAAAATATATTCATTAATTAATATTCTATTTTCTTATGATTATAAGATAATCTTATGACACCTTAAATAAATTTTCAAAGTGTCAAAAAAATCAGTTATAATTTTAAGATCGGTATTTTTCAAATAAATGATGGTTTTAATTAAAAATTAAATTTATCCTATTTATAAAATTATTTTCATAATATTGATTTCATTTTTTAATTATACATGTGAATAAATGGTCATGGTCAATTTTTATGATTTTCTTAAAATAGTTGATTTTTTGGAGAATACTGAAATATACTAATTTATGGTATATATATATTATAAGTTAAATAATCTATTTATTGATTCATAGAATATATAAGAATAATAATATAGATATATAAATCTATGTTTACTTTATTTATTCAGGTGAATCAAAACTGTTCATAGTCCTAAGCCACAATAATAATGTAGTCAATAAAATAATAAAAAACACCCCTCTTCTGCAAAAAATAAAACCCATCAACACATATTTTCCTCACACATCCATAGACGTAAATGTTTTTTAATTTCTTCATAATACCTCTATTATGACTCTCCTCCACATTCAATTCCTTTTGGTATCACCCAAAATACCATTTCAAATTTCTTTAAAGATGTTCTCATGGAGAACAATTCAAGATGTAAAATCCCCTTTTGTTCTTTAACTTTTTTTTGATTTGTTTTCTTTCTTATCATTTACTTAACTTCTATATCCCATTTTTTTGATAAAAACAATTTCTTTTATATAATATATTTGTATTGGTTTAATGGAATATCAACCATCAATTCTCTTCTCTTCTCATATTTATTCTAAAAATGAAATCATCGTCTATCAGGTGTTAATTTTTACCACCTTTGTGGGTGATGAGTTTCCATATTTCAATTATGCCTTGAGGTATAGTAATAAATAAATTTTAGTTAAAATAGATTATAATATATTTAATTAAACTTATTTAAGGTTTTATTAACCATAATATATACATAATATTAATACATAATTTAAAACTATTTCATGATGACCGAAATAATGTAAAAAAATCGAATGTTTATGATCAACACTTTATCTAATGAATCATCCTCATATCTGAAAAAATGATATATAATACCATTAAAACTACTAGAAGTTAATTAATAACATATAATTTTAATTTTGGATAACTATTCCCATTTCTCCAGATCTTTCATACATGTATACAAGTGAACTAATCGTGAAACCAAGGAAACAAACACTCCCAAACAATGAAATTGTATCTAATAACTCATCAAATAAGACAATGAAATTAACAAAATTATAATAATTATAATAAAAGTTAAATATGTTCTGAATTAAATTACTAGTGAATCTAATTTCATTTTCAAGTACATTAAGAAAAATTGTACAACACTTTCAGACATAAGGTAAGGGTGTCATCCCAAACCTTTATTTTTCATTAGAGTTACACTTTATCTACCTTTACCCTAATGTCAATATTTATTATTTATATATATATTATATAAATATATTTATATTTTCCAAAATCATGTATCCATATCTTCTTTCTTTAGTGGTGAAATCAATGTTTTATAAGGTTCCCATTTCAATTCCCCCTGATAAGCAAGCCCAACTAGAGGGTACTTCACAATTTCTTACCCATTTTCTAATAAACTCATAATCTTTTATAAGAAACTAGTATTTATATAATATCACTATTTTTATCATGAAAATCTACCATATCATTTTTTTTGGTTTTATGTAAATAATTAATCGTTTTCCCTCATTAAATAATCTTTTATATTTTCCATTAAACCGCACAGAAGCGGTCCATTTCAAAAGTCCATAATTTTTTTTACAGGATTTAACTTCATTTGAAAATCAATTATGCTGTGTAAATAATTTCATTATCCTCCATTTTTTTTGTGATATAAATATTTACAATATTATTTTATGAAAAATATTTATTATTTTTTCAACATAACTCTTCAGTCCAAAGTAAAAATGGTATTTCTCTCTAGAATTCCCTAATGATTTTATTAGAGAATTATCATCTATTTTATCACCCTCTATTGATTCTTATGAATAATTTGGATTGATATTTTGTGATATAATATAACATATTTTCATAAATGTTTTATGATCCATTTGAATATGGATTGGAAATCTTGATACCATTCACAATATTAATCATAATTGTTAGTTATTATGTTTACTGATTGGGAAATCTTATTTAAATTTCATATGTATATATTTTTTATGTTTCACCCCAGTAATATGGGGAATTAATTTGGCTTAGTAAGTGATGGTTGGGTCTTGTTATAGCACCTCGATGCATCAGTAGGTATCATTAGACAACATAGATATGTACTTGGTTAATACCTTGCCTATTTATTTTCAGATATAGATTTAGCTGAGGACTTAACCATTTATTTTCAGATGTCTTTTCCAAGTCCTCTAGGGTATGTTCTAGATGTCCATAATTATGTGTTCCATCATTATGATATTATTAATTGATAATCCATGTGATTATTTTACTTTTATAATATTCATGGTTAAGTTTCAAACTCATTTCATTATTTAGATGGATTTTTTTTCATATTTTATTCCTTCTATAATATTCAAAAGATTATGTTTAAATGGCATAATTTTTAGTTATTCACCCTTCCTTATTAATCATGATTATATTATCTTCTACCATATTCCTTACCCTTACTGATCATCTGAGATCACCACTTTCATGTGTTTTATTTTTTTCCCATATATGAAGATATATATTATGAATGACTTGTATAGATAATCTATGAGTTTATAGGTGTTTCAATTAGAGTTTCTATGTTTTTTCTTTCAAAGATGTAATTTAACAATTATTTTTTATCTTCTCTTCAAAATCTACTAAACTATTCAGTCCTTTAGTATTTGATATCTTTTTTATAGTTCGAATTTTATTAAGTAAAGCATAAACTCCTGGATACCAGGTTCGGGGTATAAAAATGTTGGATAAAAATCTCAACCAACATTAGGAGGCCATTTACTATTCAAATGGTTGAAAATATTATCAATTTATGTCCTATAAATAAGTTCAAATTATATAAATATTATAAGGAATACATAAATATCTTCACTAGTTTTTTCAAGATATAAATGGAAGACATTCTATAAAACTTTTTCCTTACTAAAATTGAAATTATTAACCACCTAGAAGACATAATATTGTCTCCAACCTTATGAAAAAAAATTATACCACTTAAAATTCTAATGGATACTTGAAAAAAGAAATTTTTAATAAAAACAATTAAAGGTTTTCTACATATACATCATGACGTATAGTTTATAATGGTTATAGACTCAATCCCAAAACATAAAACTCAACATTTTCCCAAACAGTGAACCTCATGTTTGTAGAAAAATTATTGAAGCTTTGGTTAAAATTTATTCTCAAATTTAGTTTTTAAAATTCATTTCCAATGGTCTCAATAAATTTCCAAAATTACATATTCACACATAAAAAATCAACATATTAATCTAAAATCACCAAGGGTTTTTATAACTAGAAATTGCATCAACTTGTTTGGTCAAAATAATCAATTTTAAAATAAGTAATTCTAAAAAATTTATGGTTTACATTTTTTTCAAATAAGAAAAAAAATCATCATTTAATGGAATAATTTTATAAACAATATATAGAAAATTAGTGTCAGTAACTAGTATATAATCAAAAATATTTCATTATATATTATCACTTTCTAGAAAAAATAATTTTCTCTTAAATTCATAAAAAATAGTAGCAATATATTTCCAAAAGTATAAGAGAATGATGAAATTATATAATTAATGTAATAATAACCCTGATAAATATTCCTTAATAATCATGTTTGTTTAATAGAACATCTCATCCATTATTCACAAATGAAATTCATCTTGTTACCCAAATTAAACACCCTAGTGTTTGAATCCTCATAAAACATGAAAAATCAAAGTATTTTTACTCCAAAAGATCAATAATTATACTCCTATCAGGATAAAACAATAATTTAAATTCCTTAAAAATAGTCAAATAACACTAGAATTGAAGATTCCAGTAATTCCAACACTATAACAAATTCCAAACAGATGATAGGATTGAAAGAAAAATGTTTCCATTTTGTAATTAATGATGAAAAAAAACATAGCAGACATACAATAGTTATATTGTTATTTAAGATATAAAAAAATCTAAAAAAAAATCATTGGTTGAATCCCATTATGTCCTGAATTTATAATATTCTGTTAGACTTATTGAAAGTGTATTTTCTCAACATAGAAAAAAATAGACATCCTTTAGCTTATGTTAAATGTATGGTTTGATCATTTATCCATTAACTAAAAATGGAATATTTCCTCTCTTACAAAATCCACAAATTGTTTGAATAAAACTAGGGGGAATGGGTTATTCCATTTTTATTTGAGTTTCCTAAAAAAAATTTATGTCTTGAATTGAAAAGAATCACCTTTTCACCATCTTTATAGCCTCTGTTTTGTATGCTAGTTTTATGAAATTATTTGGTTTATTATTTGTAAATTTCTTAATTCTCATAGGATTCACCTCTATAATCATATATGAAAATCTTCCCTGATATACTACTTTGTTCATCAGTTTTAAAATCAATGTTTATGGATGTTATAACCTAATATGTTGTTTATTGAAACTCCATAGTTAATTGTTATGATTTTATGAAATGATTTTTACATATTGACAATCCTATAGAATATTTGATGTATTAATATATTCCAAAAAAAGTTTCATTTAATTTCCAAGACCAATCCTTTCTTGATCTAGAAAAACATTATCTAAATAAAATTTAAACACTCTACTAAAAATTTCATCAACGTAACTTGACTGGGAGTGATACGTTTTTCCATTTTTTTGTGCATTGCAAAAATATTCCATTAAATTTTAGAATATAATGTTCTTAAAATATGTAATATTTATAGTAAATAATTCCTTTTTCACACTAAATATTTAAAAGTATTTTTTTCTTAATGAATTTATCTACACAATTATATTGATTGTTTCAAAGGTTCAATGCCTCTACCCATATAGATACATAATCAATTGAAAGTAATTGTTAGGTCCCGGTTTAGGACATCATTGACTGGAGGGGGAGGATGTGAACAATCCTTTTAATTATTAATCAGTTCAATTGAATTAAATATGACAATTAATGTTATAACAATGTTATGTTTTAAGTGGGAATAAATGAATAACCTATTATGTTTTCATAGTGGTTCAGATCACCAAGACCCTAGTCACCTCCTTAGTCTAATCTTTTCAATGAGAAGAATGGTTTTTACTAGATCATTAATTTTTATAGGAAGTAATAACCCTATTACAAATTGACGTACATTTATTTCACCTTGTATTATAACCCCTTACTTTTCAAGGATTCACAATATACCATTGTTTTCTTTGGGAGGAAGAATCCAACATTCCTTTTATATTAGTGGAATAACCTAGTATTATGGTTTCTGTATGGGAAAAGTGTAAAAAAAATTATAAAGATAAAACATTGGGTATGAGGAAAAGAAACAACGAAAAAAGAAATAATATAAGAACAATATAAGTGAATAACTTCTATAAATTCAATTCATCTCAAGTTATTAGATCACTTCAATACGGGATGATGAAAATTATAAATTACTTCATGGTCTAGGAAATGGAAAAATGATCATTGGGAAGATGAAGTACTTCCAAATTCCTGTATAAAGGCTATATTTTTATTTATTTAAATCATTCTAATAACGTCAATTAATAGACACTATCAATATTTTATGAACAAACATTTATCACATTCTATATTTTCAATACAATTGATAAATGTGAGTTATTAACTCCAAATATTATGGAGTATCTAAATGAAAAAACATATAATGACATATTAGAAAAATACTAATCAATTAAAAAAAATTAGTTACCTAAATTTGAATTAGCTGGATTCCCTTTTATTTTTGTATTAAATAAATTTTATGAACATATTAAATGGTCATTAACATTAATGTTAATTAGTAAAATCAATATAACAATATATAAAATTTTAAAAAACATGTATTTATTTTATATTTTAAAATATTCATAAAATAGAGTATGAAATGAAATATAGGAATCATAATATTTCCAGGAAAAATTATGTAATACCCAGAATAAAAAATGAAGGTTATTGTATATAAATAGTTTAAAAACTAAAATAATAGTCAGAAAGAATTTAAAAAAATTTGAATTAAATCATATTAGGAAAATAACTCTAAAATAGTGTTATAACCTTTTTCCTCGGTATGATTACCATGTTACTAATTTGTTTGTGCAGTTGTTGTGGTTTCCATGTCATTTCACACAACTGTGTGGTTGGTGTATTAATTGTGAAAAAAAAATAATTCATGTGGTCACAAAATAAATTAAAAACAGTCAGTATATAAAAAATATATTTTTGGTTAAACATAATTAATGTTGTAAATAAAATTTATGCTTACTGAAATAGTATAAAATACAATGTCGTAACCTTCATGGTATGTGATTCAATGGGGTTTAAGGCATGGAATGGGTTTTACTCAAGGTTTTGACTACAGGTGGTTTTAAAACGTCACTCATTCACTCACAATAGGTTTTCCATATGTTTCATCTTCCCTAGACATTTCCAATGGTTCCCTCATCCATAGTTGGGTACAAACCTGCTTTCCAATGGTCAATGGTCATCCTAGTTTTTAGGCCCAGATACTCTTGATGGATTTCATTGGTCGATTGGATGGGAGGTCTAGATCATTATAGCATTTTGGGGGAAATATTTTCCTAATCTGGGACTCTATTATTGATTTATGATATATTTGTGAAATCATTCCCATCCCCTGATATATGATTTGTTACCCATGTTTCAATGACTTGATTATGAACATGTATCGATAGAGATGTTTGTGCGCATATCGCAGGTTCCCTATCAGTCTATCATTTTATTATGATGCTTTTTACCATGGATATGTTCGACCACTATGGATTTTATTGACATATAGGTAGATTTTTGGTGTTTTAGGGATGATTTTGAACCTCCATGAAGTATCCTATATATCCCGTGAAATTAAAAATCAGAATCCATGAAGTTCATTTGAAATAGTTTAAGGTCGTATAACTGGACACATTCATGCAGATTAACGTTATATGGTAATGATGTGAATATATGGATTAGACCACAGTGATGTATCTTATGTATACAGTTTAAGATTTTAATTAGTGTCAATGTAGTTCTTGTGATGAGAATATATGTTGTGAGAGATACGGCCTTAGAGTCCCTAGGCAGGACTTATGCATATGAGACTACCCTCGATTGATTTATCAAGAATATAGCCCTTTGAGAAGAGATGATAGGTAGTCAGGATTACTTCCCAATGATGATTCCTCATTGGGGGATTATCATCATTCTATTTTTACAATCATCACTAGTCTCTAAGATTATGTGAGCAATGCTTGGTGTGGGAAACAAGAGATAGTGGTAGATTCCAAACATGTTTTGTGTGAGCATATTCATATGGGTGTTATACATTAAAGTCACCCATTGAGAGGTATGTATTACCATCTCATTGATAATATCATATGGATATCGGACCTTTAGAAGGTGTCGTACGTATCTCGGTTCTGGCAGGAATCAGAGTTATTGCAGTTCACTTCATCCCAAATCCACTATTGAGTTTGAGGTACTTAAGGGTGTGGTTGGGGATTATAATTAAGATGATGTTCGTGAATGAGTCCAATTCTTTTCTGATTATGGATGATAAAGAATGACAGACCTATGGGGGTATTTAATTACATAAGATGGGAATAATTGGAATGGGAAGGGACTTACACAGAACTGGATACTCATTAGAGCTCTTGCCTTATAAAGGATTACTACATATCTCAGTTATCACAAGATTCATAGTTCTCATAGTTTAGTTTATCCCAATCCTGAAAATGGGTTTAGGTACTTACGGGTGTGGTTGGGACTTATACATAATATGTTATTTGTTCATGATTCCTCTTATCGTCCGCTGATGGACGAGGAAGAATGGTATACCTATGGGATGATTTAATCTTATAATCTATGACTAATTGGAATGGGAAAGAAATTAAACTAAAGTGGATACACATTATAGATCGGGTCGTAAGAAGGTTTCATATGTATCCCAATTATGGAAGAATCATAGTTCTCATTGTTCATTTGATTGGAGATTACACACTAAGGATTCCCTAATTGGTCAGGGCTTACACACTAAGGCTGCTTGATTGGTCAGGGCTTACACACTAAGGTTTCTTGATTGGTGGATACATATTATATTATGTTGGTAATTGGGGATTACACACTAAGACTTCCTATTTGGTATACTCATATGATTTCATTTATCAGGGCTTACACTCTGTGGTTTCCCAATTGGTATACTCATTCTTTATCTTCTAACAAATTAAAGAAAGGTAGTGATGACCATGATGTCTATCTGAGAGAATGATATTGGTAAGGTCACCTAAGTGCATGAACCCACCTCATCAAGGTAACTTCCCTCATCAAAGGGGAATATGGATAAAGACTCTTAGCTAAGTTCCATAAGGGATGAGTCCAAATATGCATGATAGAAAGGTTGATATGTCATAGGGGATTTTCTTAACATATCTTGGTCATCTATTGAGAAAGTCTTGATTATGTGATCGATATGATGGGGAACCAATCTGATATGAAAGACACATCCAAGTGTGTTTGCTTTAACTATTATCATTCCTTGGATGCCTTTATAAAGGCGAAGTAGATAAATCTGAGATGCTTTAGATGACCAAAGCTAGCATTTTAGGGGTCTCTCACATGATTAAATCAGTCATGTTCATGCATTTTTGCATGATCACCCTGACATGACTTTGGACTATCGTATCTCAAAATGGTAAATTCTATAGACAATCCCATAATCATTCATACATTCCAATGAATCCTTCACATAATCAAATTTTGTTTTCTGATATGTCTTTGCATGACCAAGGCAAACAACCCTGAGGTGCTTAGCATATCCTATCCTAGACTTGTCTCATGAAATTGATGATATGTCAATGAGATTTAACAAGTTCAACTTATCTTATTCTGAACTTTTCTCATGATAATTCAGATGTGTCATGGTTGACCAAGGATATCATGGACTATCAAAGAGTCTCATGATCGTGTTACCTTAGACGATTGACACGACGTGGTCTCACAGATATGTTTAGGATCCATTTTCTCATCCAAGTGTTCATGTGCATGTCCAAATGGATTATTCCTTAATTTATATTTTCAACAACACATGCCTGATTTTATATTTTGGTGGTAGGTATTGTGCATAAGATCATGTGCACATGAAGTGGATGTTTTTATGATGCTCCTTTGTTCGCATGAACTCCTAAGGGGATTGAAAAACTATGTACATGTGCACAGGAATCCCAATGGAATTTAAAACATTGGTAGGAGTCTGTTATCACTACTAAAAAAGGGCATTAGTGACCACCATTGGCTGTTGCTATAGGTGGCCGAAATGCCGGCCATAAGCGACCGCCACTGGCGGTCACTAATGCTGCCCGACAGCTAGTCTATAGCGACCGCCTTTGGCGGTCGCTAAACTGGGGAAATTTTTTTTAAAAAAAAATTCATACCGAAATAAATAAATAAATAAATAAATATATATAAATATTTGTTAAATAATATATATATATATATATACATTAATGAAAATATTTATATATATAATATTAAATAAAATATTTTTCATTTTTTTAATGAAATGGATGAATTGTGTTTTTTTTCTTCATGGTGAAAAATCAGAGATATAACAAGGTAACAGTCATAACAAATGGAAAAAAATTTCAAACAGCATAAACATAAAAATCATCATAAATGATAAATGTGCTTCAACGATACGAGCAGGTCCATCTATTTCAATCTTCTGCTTCAAAACCTACAATAAGACAAAAAAACAAAACAAACGTAAATTGAACATAATTATTCAGTTATTATATACATATAATAAAACTAAATCTGACATCAAATCATGGTGCTATAATAATTCAAAACCCCCAATTTAAGAAATGTTATCATTTCAGGTCATTCGGAGCATGTTTGCTCCGAATTCGACCGTCTCACGCCGTTTTTGGTGTTTTATGACACCGTAAACGCATTTCTGGTCACCGCGGTCAAAATACACCTCCGATTGACGTTCCGTCTACCCAACCATTTCAAAAATCACACAAAGGATGTTGTCGTACTATTTCATGGAATTGCGAGTTCGTTCGGGTGGTTTTGACCCCCCCACGCGCCGTTTTACCACGCGCAGAGCTGCTGAAAACGACGCACTCGGTCGTACCGCATGCACCGCATGTCCGATGGGTGCGCCGTCTCCTCCTACATGTCACGAATAATATTTCTAATGTTTTCTTGTGGTTTCAAGTCATTCGGAGCACGTTTTCTCCGAATTCGACCGTCTCACGCCGTTTTTGGTGTTTTATGACACCGGAAACGCGTTTCTGGTCACCGTGGTCAAAAAACACCTCTGATTCACGTTCCTTCTACCCGACCATTTCACAAATCACACACCGGCTATTTTTGTACGGTTTCATGGCATTCTGAGGTCGTTCGGGTGGTTTTGACCCCCCCCACGCGCCATTTTAGCGCGCGCGGTGCTGCTGAAAACGACGCACTCGGCCGTACCGCGCGCACCGCATGTCCGATGGGTGCGCCGTCTCCTCCTACACCTCACGAATAATATTCCTAATTTTTTCGTGTGGTTTCAGGTCATTCGGAGCACGTTTTCTCCGAATTCGACCGTCTCACGCCGTTTTTGGTGTTTTATGACTCCAGAAACGCATTTCCTGTCACCGCGGTCAAACGACCCCTCCGATTGACGTGCCGTCTACCCAACCATTTCAAAAATCACACAACGGCTGTTGTCGTACGGTTTCATGGCATTCCGAGGTCGTTCGGGTAGTTTTGACACCCCCCACGCACCGTTTTAACGCGCGCAGAGCTGCTGAAAACGACGCACTCGACCATACCGCGCGCACCGCACATCCGATGGGCATGCCATCTCCTCCTACACGTCACGAATAATATTCCTAATGTTTTCGTGTGGTTTCAGGTCATTCGGAGCACGTTTTCTCCGAATTCGACCGTCTCACGCCGTTTTTGGTGTTTTATGACACCAAAAACGTGTTTCCGGTCACCGCGGTCAAACGACACCTACGATTGATGTTCCGTCTGACCGACCATTTCAAAAATCACACAACAACTATTTTCGTACGGTTTCATGGCATTCCGAGTTCATTCGGGTGGTTTTGACCCCCCACGCGCCATTTTAGCGCGTGCGGAGCTGCTGAAAACGACGCACTTGGCCGTACCGCATATACCGCACGTCTGATGGGTGATCCGTCTCCTCCTACACGTCACGAATAATATTCCTAATGTTTTCGTGTGGTTTCAGGTCATTCGGAGCACGTTTGCTCTGAATTCGACC
The DNA here is from genome assembly GCA_963277665.1 of Viscum album. Classification (NCBI taxonomy): domain Eukaryota; kingdom Viridiplantae; phylum Streptophyta; class Magnoliopsida; order Santalales; family Viscaceae; genus Viscum; species Viscum album. The sequence goes on from OY728135.1 coordinate 1,156,073,405, forward strand.
GTCTCACGCCGTTTTTGGTGTTTTATGACACCAGAAACGCGTTTCCGGTCACCGCGGTCAAACGACACCTCCGATTGATGTGATGTCTGCCCATACATTTCCAAAATCACACAATGGCTGTTGTCGTACGATTTCATGGCATTCCGAGGTCGTTCGGGTGGTTTTGACCCCCCCACGCGCCGTTTTAGCGCGCGCGGAGCTGCTGAAAACGACGCACTTGGCCGTACCGCGCGCACCGCATGTCCGATGGGCGCGCTGTCTCCTCCTACACGTCACGAATAATATTACTAATGTTTTCGTGTGGTTTCAGGTCATTCGGAGCACATTTGCTCCGAATTCGACCGTCTCACGCCATTTTTGGTGTTTATGACACCGGAAACGCGTTTCCTGTCACCGCGGTCAAACGACACCTCCGATTGATGTGACGGCTGCCTGACCATTTCAAAAATCACACAATGGCTGTTGTCGTACGGTTTCATGGAATTCCGAGGTCGTTCGGGTGGTTTTGACCCCCCCCCCCCCACGCGCCGTTTTAGCGCACGCGGAGCTGCTGAAAACGACGCACTCAGCCGTACCGCACGCACCACACGTCCGATGGGCGCGCCGTCTCCTCCTACACGTCAAGAATAATATTTCTAATGTTTTCGTGTGGTTTCAGGTCATTCGGAGCATGTTTTCTCCGAATTCGACCGTCTCACGCCGTTTTTGGTGTTTTATGACACTGGAAACACGTTTCCGGTCACCGAAGTCAAACGAAACCTCCGATTGTCTGCCCGACCATTTTAAAAATCACACAACGGCTTTTGTCGTACGGTTTCATGGCATTCCGAATTCGTTCGGGTGGTTTTGACCCCCCCACGCGCCGTTTCAGCGTGCGCAGTGCTGCTGAAAACAACGCACTCGGCCGTACCACGCGCACCGCACGTCCGATGGGCGCTCCGTCTCCTCCTACACGTCACGAATAATATTCCTAATGTTTTCGTGTGGTTTCGGGTCATTTGGTGCACATTTGCCCCGGATTCGACCATCTCACGCCGTTTTTGGTGTTTTATGACACCGAAAATGCATTTCCGGTCACCGCAGTCAAACGACACTTCCGATTGACGTGCTGTCTACCATACCATTTTAAAAATCACACAACGACATTTGTCGTACGGTTTCATGGCATTCCGAGTTCGTTCGGGTGGTTTTGACCCCCCCACGCACCGTTTTAGCACGCGCGGAGCTGCTGAAAACGACGCACTCGGCTGTACCGTGCGCACCGCACGACCGATGGGAGCGCCGTCTCCTCCTACACGTCACAAATAATATTCCTAATGTTTTCGTGTGGTTTCAGGTCATTCGGAGCACGTTTGCTCTGGATTCGACCGTCTCATGCCATTTTTGGTGTTTTATAACACTGGAAATGTGTTTCTAGTCACCGCGGTCAAACGACACATCCGATTGATGTGCCATCTACCCGACCATTTCAAAAATCACACAATGGTTGTTGTCTTACGGTTTCATGGCATTCCGAGGTCGTTCGGGTGGTTTTGACCCCCCCACGCGTCGTTTTAGCGCACGAGGAGCTGCTGAAAACGATGCACTTGGCTGTACCGTGCGCACCACACGTCCGATGGGCGCGCCGTCTCCTCCTAAACATCACGAATTATATTCCTAATGTTTTCATGTGGTTTCAGGTCATTCGGAGCACGTTTGCTCCGAATTCGACTGTCTCACGCCGTTTTTGGTGTTTTATGACACCGGAAACGCGTTTCCGGTCACCGCGGTCAAACAACACCTCCGATTGACGTTCCGTCTACCCGACCATTTCAAAAATCACACAACGGCTGTTTTAGTACGTTTTCATGGCATTCCGAGTTCGTTCGGGTGGTTTTGACCCCCCCACGAGCCGTTTTAGCGCGCGCGGAGCTGCTGAAAACGACGCACTCGGCCATACCGCATGCACCGCACGTCCGATGGGTGCTCCGTCTCCTCCTACACATCACAAATAATATTCCTAATGTTTTCGTGTGGTTTCAGGTCATTCAGAGCACATTTTCTCTGAATTCGATTGTCTCACGCCGTTTTTGGTGTTTTATGACACCAAAAACGCGTTTCCGGTCACTGCGGTCAAACGAAACCTCCGATTGACGTGCCGTCTATCCGACCATTTCAAAAATCACACAACAGATGTTTTTGTACGGTTTCATGGCATTACGAGGTCGTTCTGGAGGTTTTGACCCCCCCACGCGCCGTTTTTGCGCGCGCGGAGCTGGTGAAAACGACTCACTTGGCCGTACCGCGCGCACTGCATGTCCGATGGGTGCACCGTCTCCTCCTACACATCAAGAATAATATTCTTAATGTTTTCGTGTGGTTTCAGGTCATTCGGAGCACGTTTGCTCCGAATTCGACCGTCTCACGCCGTTTTTGGTGTTTTATGACACCGGAAACACGTTTTCGGTCATCGTGGTCAAACGACACCTCCGATTTATGTGTCGTCTGCCCGACCATTTCACAAATCTCACAATAGCTGTTGTCGTACAGTTTCATGGCATTCCGAGTTCGTTCGGGTGGTTTTGAACCCCCCACGCGCCGTTTTAGCGCACGCGGAGCTGCTGAAAATGACGCACTCGGTCGTAACGTGTGCACCGCACGTCCGATGGGCGCTCCGTCTCTTCCTACACATCACGAATAATATTCCTAATGTTTTCGTGTGGTTTCAGGTCATTCGGAGCACGTTTTCTCTGAATTCAACCGTCTCACGCCGTTTTTGGTGTTTTATGACACCAGAAACGCGTTTCCGGTCACCGCGGTCAAACAACACCTCCGATTAACGTGAAGTCTGCCCGACCATTTCAAAAATCACACAACGGATGTTGTCGTATGGTTTCATGGCATTCCGAGGTCGTTCGGGTGGTTTTGACCCCCACGCGCCGTTTTAGCACGCGCAGAGCTGCTGAAAACGACGCACTCGGCCGTACCGTGCGCACCGCACGTCCGATGGGCACGCCGTCTCCTCCTACACGCCACGAATAATATTACTAATGTTTTTGTGTGGTTTCAGGTCATTCGGAGCACGTTTTCTTCGAATTCGACCGTCTCACGCCGTTTTTGGTGTTTTATGACACCAGAAACGCGTTTCTGGTCACCGTGGTCAAAAGACACCTCCAATTGACGTTCCGTCTGCCTGACTATTTCAAAAATAACACAACGGCTATTGTTGTACGGTTTAATGGCATTCCGAGTTCGTTCGGGTGGTTTTGACCCCCCCACGCGCCGTTTTAGCGCGCACAGAGCTGCTGAAAACGACGCACTCGGCCGTACCGCGCACACCGCATGTTCGATGGGCACTCTGTCTCCTCCTACACGTCAATAATAATATTCCTAATGTTTTCGTGTGGTTTCAGGTCATTCAGAGAATGTTTGCTCCGAATTCGACCGTCTCACGCCGTTTTTGGTGTTTTATGACACCGGAAACGCGTTTCCGGTCACCGCGGTCAAACGATACCTCTGATTGACATGCCGTCTAACCGAGCATTTCAAAAATCACACAACGGCTATTGTCGTACGGTTTCATGGCATTCCTAGTTCGTTCGGGTGGTTTTGACCCCCCCACGCGCCGTTTTAGCGCGCGCGGAGCTGCTGAAAACGACGCACTCGACCGTACCGCGCGCACCGCACGTCTGATAGGCACACCGTCTCCTCCTACACGTCACGAATAATATTCCTAATGTTTTCGTGTGGTTTTAGGTCATTAGGATCACGTTTTCTCTGAATTCGACCGTCTCACGCCGTTTTTGGTGTTTTATGACACCAGAAACGCGTTTCCGGTCACTACAGTCAAACGACACCTCCGATTGACGTGCCGTCTGCCCGACCATTTCAAAAATCACAAACGGCTATTTTCATATGGTTTCATGGAATTATGAGGTCGTTTGGGTGGTTTCCCCCCCCCCCCCCACGCGCTGTTTTAGCGCGTGCGGAGCTGCTGAATATGATGCGTCATGCGTGTTCATCACTGACCTCCATCTAGTGGGCCAGGGGCCTACAACAAATAAATATTATGAATATTTTTATAGAAAAAATAATTTAAATTAAATAAATAAATACAGTATAAACCTGCGTCGTGTGATCCCCTGCACCATCACCTGAACACACATATTCTCGCAGTGCTCTAACCTCAGCAGCCAATTGCGCATTTGCCTCCTCAGAAGCCCGGACCCGTGCCTTGAAACCTGACAGCTGTTGTGTCATCTGAGCAAGAGCAGGACCGAAAACCGCAGCGCATGACACTACAGAACGAGGAATCCCTGTTCCATAGGTCAAACTATATCTATGTCCGTCCCGACCAATGATGCGATGAAAGATCTCATCCCTTCGCATGGGAAGCTGTCGCTGGTCCTCTGGAAGATGTTCTAAAATGGTCCACAATAGGTTATCACAAACATTTTTTTCAATGTGCATGACATCCAAATTATTCCTCAGCATGTTAGTTTTCCAATACGGAAGACTATAAAAAATACTTTTCTTTTTCCAATTGTGACTGCGCTGCCTACCCGCAGCTCGAATATTACGTACCGGAGGAGCCACCAAATCCTGAATTTCATATACCGTGCGGATGTTTTCTTCCTCAATCTGTGATAACATTTCGACTCCTGTCATGATCTTTGGTGCTGGGCTGAACTCTCTAGAACCATCAAATGCCACTCTGTCCTTTCTAAACCTGTGCTGAGGGGGGATAAAACGTTTGTGACCCATGTATGCCCATTTTTTGGAATGCTTAAGCCATACAAATTTTTTACTTTTGTTGCAACAAGGGAAAGAAAATTCCACTTTCGTACTCCAGCCTGATAAATTTGCATAAGCTAGTAAGTCATTGATTGTCCACAATAAAGTAGCCTGCAGTTTGAATATTTCATTCATTTCACAGTCATAAGTCATCACACCATCACCCCAAAATTCATTCAACTCATCAATCAATGGCTGAAGATAAACATCAATCTTATCCCCCGGACTTTTAGGTCCATCTATAAGAGTGGAAAGTAATATGAATTGTTGCTTCATACAAAGCCACGAAGGAAGATTATATGGAACCAACACCACATGCCATGTACTATGAGTTGCACCAACCATAGTCTTGAATGGATTGAAACCATCTGCTGCCAATCCCAATCGGACATTACGAACATCTTTGGAAAAGTTGGGATGTCTCTTATCAAAATCCTTCCATGCATGAGAGTCTGCCGGGTGGGTTAACATATCACTTTCATGAACTCTTTCTACATGCCATCTCATTAAATTAGAAACTTTAGATGACATAAAAAATCTTTTCAACCTTGGTTTAAGGGGAAAGTAACACATTTGCTTTACGACAATCGGTTTCCCCTATATTACAATCTGACTTTGATGAGTCTGATTTCCCCTATTCTCTTTCCACCTGGAAGCACCACAAACCGTACAAATATCCAAATGGGCAGTTTCCTTTCTAAACAACATACTGTTGTTTGCACATGCATCTATGGTCTCATATGTAAAACCTAAGTTCTCTGTCAGCTTACGAGCATGGTAATACGACTCGGGAATCTTAGCATCGACAGGAAGAACCTTTTTCAATAACACCAACAACATGTCGAATGATGTGTCTGACCAATGATTCAAAGTCTTCAAATGCAACAACTCCACGATAAATGACAATTTATTGAAAGAAGTACATCCAGGATATAATTCTGTTTTTGCATCATCAATTGCTTCATAAAACCTCCTCGAATCACGATCTTCACCAGAGTGAAGATTTATCTCACTGGTCTCAAGATTATGGATGTCAATGCCTTCAGGATCCAACCCACGTACCATTTCAGTAAGCATTTCATGCATTGGATTATTCATCCATGCATCAACATCTATCTGAACTGTATCCGTATTTTCACAACGAACATATTCTTCTCCATGACGAGTCCAACTCTTATAATTTCTCAGAAATACATTAAAGAATAGGTGCTCCCTCACAATATCTCGTGTGAATTGATATCTGTTAGCACATTTTCTACATGGACAACTAATATAGTCACTTTCAAATCCTCTAGTGAAGTCAATAAACTACATAATGCCATTGAAATACTCTCTAGACGTTCGATTTGGAAGATCAATCAAACTCTTATCCATAATAAGATCCCTATAATAAACATTTACACAATACTTATTACATTTTCATTTTTCATATAAAATATATTTAAAATAAATACTAATTAATTGTTTGTGAACCATTTATAAAATAATAATGTAAGTGAAAGCCCATGTCATACCTGATTGCGCTACAAACCTGTAAGGGAGGGGAGCCAAAGGCGGTGCTGCGAGGGAGAGGAGAGGCAGTAGTGGGGAGCCGGAGCCGGAGCTGGTACGGCGAGGGAGGGGACGGTGAAGGAGGGGACGAGTGGCGGTAGTGCGGCGAGGGAGGGGACGAAGACGAAGGGGACGGGGGTTGGTGGGGTGGGGGTGTTTGGGGTGCTGGGGGGGAGGGATGATGGGGAGGAGGGCCGAGGGTGGAGGTCGGAGGTCGGAGGGGCTGGGGGCCGAAGGCCAGAGGGCGGCCAGAGGGCTTCTAGAGGGCTGCCCGAGGGCTGCCGGGCTGCCGAAGGTGGGTGGCAGGAGGCCCGAGGGCAGAGGGAGGCCGTAGGGCGACCGCAAGGCAGAGGGCGGCCGAAACCGGAGGGCCGAGGGCGGCTGGAGGAGGGTGGGGCCGGCGGAGGGTGGCTGGAGGGCAGAGTGCGACCGAAGGGTGGCCGAGGCGACCAGAGGGCTACCGGAGGCGGGTGCCGGGAGGCCCGAGGGCAGAGAGAGGTCGTAGGGAGGCCGCAAGGCGGAGGGCGGCTGGAGCCGGAGGGCGTAGGGCGGCCAGAGGAGGGCAGGGCAGCCAGAGGGCGGCCGGAGACCGGAGGGTGGCCGACGGTGGGCGGGGCCGGCGGAGGGCGGGGCCAGCGGAGGGTGGTCAGCCGGAGGGCGGGGCGACGGGGAGGGCACGACAACGGGGAGGGAGCGGCGACGGGGAGGGCGCGGTGACGGGGAGGGCACGACGACGGGGAGGGTGGGGGCGACGGGGAGGGCGGGGGCGACGGGGAGGGCGGGGGTGACAAGGAGGGCGCGACGATGGGGAGGGTGCAACGACGGGGAGGGGGGAAGGGCAGGGGGAGAATTCGCGAGGAGGGAGGGGGAGGGGGCGCTAAAGCCCCCCCTTTTTCTAGGGAATGGTAGCGACCGCCATTGGCGGTCGCTAATGGTTACCTATAGCGACCGCCAATGGCGGTCGCTATAGGTTAAGAGGCTCAAAATCCCATTTTTACAGTAGTGTATGCACGTAACTGATGTTTTGACCATGGATAAACACTATATACAGGTTGGGAAATACCCCCGTGAGGAATCCACATGAATATTCAAAATCCATGCTAATAGCATGACCCCAGAGGGGTCTCGTGAAGGATGTTTCTGTAATTTATGGGGATTTATATAGATGTCAACTTCATGGGTGAGGGTTTATCTTGCATGGATAGGGCATGATGCATGTGGGGTTCTAGTACTCATTGCTTTCATAGGGGTATCCGTGGAGGATATACAAGGGTATCGTGAGTCACGAAGGCTCTTCTCGCCACATGAACAAAGGTCTTACATGATTTACTATCCAAGGATGAATAAAGGAGTCAAATATGTGGAGTTCCTATATATGGTTAAATCAGTAATGGATTTCAATGATTAGAGGTGTCACCCTGCATGGTTGTGGGTTTGTGGGAGTGACTCACACTATAGAGGGTTTGCATGAGGAGTTGCAGGAAGTTGTATTATTCATGTGATTCTTGTGATCCAAAAGGGTCATTATGAAAGGATCTATAATTATGTGGAGAGGGTTCCCATTGATATTGGCTCATAAAAGGATTTAGACTCACGATTCATGTTTAATGAGGTTGTATGTCTTGGGAGGGGTGCACACCATCAAGTCTGCATTGCATGGCCAAGTAAAAAAGCATTGCGGGGTTGAGTTTCCATGATTTCACAAGGCGCATGTACATGTGTGTGTGTCCTTAGACATTGGTCTGGTCATCACCTTTCTTCAAAATCATGACCCTCTTGAGTTCTTTCTATGAATTATTTGATCTCATAATCATCCGAGGTGTTTCATGGGGTGACAACCAAGTCGAGGGTTTCCTGAAGGCGATACAAGTCTGGAGTCTCATGGTATTTGTTTGACCAAATATGGGGAAGCAAGCATGGATGACTGTCATGATTTGGTGAACTTGTAAACCTCATGGGTATAATGTTATCATGTGAATACCATGAAATAACTTTTTTTTCATGAAATTCTATTCATTATGCAACCACCTAATCATCAAAAGATCATATGAACTACCTTTGTGATTACCTAAGGAGTTCTATGGTATGAAATTTTCAGATTCCCTTATTTTTTGGATCTACTTCCACTCCCCCCTTGACTCTTTTTTATGGGATTAGGTTTATATAGGAAGATGGTGTTCAGAGTTAGTTCTCCCTTTCTTGGGATGAAGGATGTGTGCACCAATGAGGTGATAGAGGTCGCATTGCATGATCATTTCATTTGATAATGGGATGCCTCTGTTTTCCTTCTATGGTGTCACATGATCATAGATAATATGATTTAAATACGATATAAAATCATCATAGGATGAAGGTTTTCCTGGTTGCGGAAATACTTGCAACCCTCTAGTCCTTACTTTTACCTCGGTTGCATGGTCAATGTACGATCATGCGATGGGTTTGAGTGTTATCAGGGGCACTTACAGAATGCTGCTGGATATTTCTGTTCAGATCTCACATGAACTTATTCTAGTTATCTCAAACTCATGTAGATATTATTGAAGTACTATAGGGATGGAATTGATGATGGAAGAGTATCATGTGTGCCTTGGGACATCAAACTAGGGCATCAAAAAGAAAATGGAGGATGGATTCGAGGTTGCAGAGGATGGTCTCATGGTGCACGAGATCACCTATCATGAACTCGTAAGGTATTGTATTGAAGAGGTAATCCAAGATCCATTGAAGGAGCAATAAAAATACACAAATCATCGGAGGCGTGATCTAACGAATTAGATTTGATCCTCGCATAAATTTTTTCCCCACGTCAAATCCTAGTCGTGTCCCTCCTCCAGTATATAAGTCATTCCACGACATCTATTTCTCGAGCCAACAACAGGGTTGGCACCTATACCATTTTCAACACTTCTACCAAGCAGGTCTCGTCCAACCGATCCTATGGCTCATGTTATACATGTGTTCATGAGGGCCAACACACCACGGTCCCGACTTGTCTTTAGTGTGATCTATGTTCCCCCATTGGTTTGCTTGCTAGCCTTGGATGAATCCCACTAGGCATGATCAACCTCTGGTCCCACATGGACTTGTGGTCGAATTGTCCTGGATGGCTACTGGCTAGCAAGAATTTTTTGGGTAAGTCTGGTAATAAAAACCCTAAACTACATAGAATAAAATTCCAAATAGGATTTCGAGTCCAAGGTGTATTTTCTTAAACTCATGTCCATCATGTATTCTATTTTCCATGTATTCTTCCATCATTTGTCTTGGTCCTAGGATATTTGGAGGAAAAATGCGAAATACTCAATTACCTATGCTAACATTAAGTTGGAAAAAATTTCATGGTAGGTAGATATGCACTCATAGTTACCTCTTATGATACGTATTCTTACCGTGCTATGGTCATTATTCTTACATTGTATAGTTTCTTGGATCGACTAACCTGGACATGATAGGTTTACCTCACCACTCTTTGTTTTTGAAGTAATTGAAGAGGAGTGTTTCAAGGTGTTGTATGGTTGAAGCGATACAAATGCATGGTGATGCTGGGTAGTGTTGATCACTATTGGAATAGTTGATCATGAGGAATTGTGGTTCTAGAAGGCGAGGAAGATGAAAACTATTGTCGTGGTGTGCTATTCACATAGATGGAGTGATATAAGTGTTTTGATAAAAACTAATGAAACAAAGAATGAGTTGACTGAAAATTATATTTTTATTTGATTTTTGAATTCCGATTTATGGGTGAGTGGGAACCAGGATATACACCAAATTAGAAGACTACCAAATTCAAATAGAAATCCACTTGATTCAAAATTGAAAATTAGCATCACAGCCACGTCGGTACGCCTTAGGACACAGATTCTTGAATCACGAGGCTCCTCGAGCCCCTCCCCCACTAAACCACCTCGTCATCACTTTCAACACCATAGAAAAACATCACCCCTCAGATGTCACAACTTCAAAACATCATACCGAAAAAACCTTCACCCGCTTCATCAAACCCCCATCACAGAAGAACCACCCTCGTTAAAATTTACCACGCTGTCAAGATATAAAACGGCCAGCACAAAAACCAGAAATGAACGACCCAAGACTAGATCGTCATCTCATGGAAAAAAATCACAGAAATAAACATAAAAAAACTTTTACCGATGTATTGGGAAACACTAACCAGAAACTTGAGAGCCCAGATGCGAAGAAAATTTCCAAAGAACCAACATCCAAACATCATCCAAATCATGAAATATAGAATTAGTTGCACTGTCAAATAGATGGATATTTTTTCATGAAAAGGGAGCATGTCTTTGAAGAGAACTGGTGATATAGATGGATGGTCGTATGATTTCCCTTATGATGATGTGCCCATATGAAGGAGAAGATCTATAGTAAATGGTATATATATATATATATACTTATATATAGCACATGAAATCTATATTGATATATAATGATATATTATATATATATATTTATATAAGTATTTTTATTTATATACAGAAAATAAAATTTAAATAATGGTATATAAGTATTGATATATATATTTGTATTAATATATAAGTATATATATGTATTCCAACTAATTATAAAATAATGTATTTTAACAATATAATACTAATTAAACAAAAATAAAGTTAATTTTTTTGTAAATTTATATAATCATAAGGAAATATAAAAATTGTTCAAAAATTATTTTCATGAATAAAATGTAAAATAAAATAATATAAAAAATAATTTTACATAAATATTTTAAAAATGGATTAAAATTTTAAAAAATTTAAATCAAATGAAAATAGAAACTATCAATGTTGACACTAAGATGTAGTCATTCACATTATAATATAGAAATGGAAAAATAATGATTTTACCCCCAATCATAAATTATATCAACATAAAAAATTCATTTTTGAGGAAAACCATGCTTTCCTCAAACATTGTTCATTATTTGGAACTTGTATCACCCAACTACTAAACTTATATAATATTTAGTAATATTATGAAAACAGAAACTAGCTTATAGAATATTTTAGGCTACCATCTCTCCACCATGGTTTCATACCCAGAGTTAAGAATGAAAAATCTATAGAATGAGAAACATCTCATCCTTGGGTATGTAACTCCTCAGGATACCATCAAAACAACTTGTAAATAGTTAAGGGTCACCCTGAACTAAAAATTAATTTCATAACTGATTTTTTTTGTAATGTTTTGTGTACGACTATTGGGAATGACTCCTGCAAAAATAATATTCAAAAACACTACATACCATGGAGTGATTTTTTCTCATATGGAAATCCATTTTTTATTGATTATTGAATAATTAATCTCTCTTGTTTCACTATTTTAAGAGATACATTGCCTTTACAAGTGATCATTAGCTAAATTTTCATAAACATACATTTCCTAGATTTCTGAATAAAATTCTTAAATAATAAGTATCCACTTAATGATTCTTGTTTTGTCCTCATTCTTATCTAGAATGTACTTTTAGTATAAATGATTATAGAATATGGTGACTTTTGACATAATCATGAAATTCTTAAACTTATCAAGAGAAAAAACTACACCAATAATTTCATTGTTGTTGTAGTGTATTTTTATATGGATCAACTACTAAAATACTAACACAATGCACCACATGAATCCACCTAACATTAAATTTAACAAAACTTTCCCCAATAGCTTGGTCACTAGCATCCCACATTATTAGAAATGGGAACTTCCAATTAAAGGTAATTATTATTATGTTATAAGTCATATTTTACTTGATAATATTGACATATTATAAAAATATCCCTTAAATAAAAAGGAGTGAATGTCACCAAACATGAAAATAAGGACCTTATGATCTTATAATGATCTATAATGAACCTCTATTAAATACTAACATGCCTCAAAAAATCCAACCACACTTTACATTTTCAAGAGGGGGTAACCTTTTAGTTACCACATTATTAGCATTGTCAACCATGATAACCCTCTTCAATACCTATTGACTAAGTATAATAAAATTGGTAACCATGTATTAGAATTTTTTCAAATCTAAAACAATGTTAGTCTCCTAGAATAATATAAAAAGTGATTTGAATACTCTAAATATAACTCAATGATGTTTCCAACTATATTTAAGTTGTCCGTGAACACATCAAATAGTCTACCAATAATGTCCGAAAATATGGTCATCTTTAATCTTTTAATGGTGTTTAGAATACCACATTATCCCAATAGAATCATACTACAAAAAAATCTTCCAAAGGAGAAATTGAAAGAAGTGTTTTCTTAATCATTAGAGACTATAATATTTTAATTGTAACTAGAATATCCATCAATAAAATATAAAAATCCATTTCTAGAAAACATATCCAAAATTTGATCAAGAATTTATATAAGAAATTTATCATTCCAAGTAACAAAATTTTATTTCTATTTTCAATACAAACAATCTATTTGGTAAACATTATGTTCTGAATTTATTTATTCTTCTAATTTTTGAAAATAATGACTACTCATTTCTTAGGGTATACATGAAGAAGTTGTAAGAGCCCGAAACACGATGAGAGGGAATCAGGGTTTCAAATATTCTTTTTAATGTGATAGATATTGTTTCCAAATTTATAGGAACTTGTTAATAATTTCTAAGATAATATTGCAGTAATAAAACTTTAACATGTAGAGATACAACACAATAGTTATACTTAGTTCACCACTAAGGTATATTCCAAGTAACATATGCTGAAAATGTATCGGTCAAACCTAAATCCATTAATCAGTACTTGTTGAGAAGTATAAAAGTTTATACACTTCCACTTTGTTCTATGCACACTACCATTACATGATTTTAGTAAAATCACACTGATCCCAAAGAATAATTCTTTCACATCCCCTAAATAACTACTTTGGGTGTATTTTTACTGAGTTTAACAACTTAAAGGTCATAATAGTAGATTGGAATTCAATTATTTTTCTCTGACTATAACAAGACTATGATTGCATCATAGTCCTGGGTTGATGTACTTTAAATACTTGATCAAGAAAACCATAAATTAAATAACTTTTATGAAACACCATTAATTGTGTGTAACTTTTGGACTTGTCACAAAGATAACAATCCCAAAACCCTTATCTTTAATTTAATCAGAAAATGAGTTTCCCATGGTCTTGATAGACATAAGGAACAATATGTGTTTATGATTTGTTGTGCGAACTCTTCTGTGCACAAAAATTTCATGAGGAAGATAAAACAAATATTTATTTGAATAAAGTTTAGTTTTAATAAAGGTATTAGCCTCCCATTTATAGACACGTTCATCCCTGTGCACAAGTTCCTTGTGCACCTTCCCAAATGTTGTCAAATCATGTTTTGACTTGGTATTTGGTGCATAAGAGTCTTGTTCAGCTTCCACAGAGAATAGATTTTAGGTGTCATGATAACTCATCTTTTTTGAAATTTCATATTTTATGTGTAGCACATGGATTTTCTATATTTTGATGTTATCGTACTGAAACAACACTTGCATGTAAGTTTTCGATTTACATTTATCATTGAGTGAATCTTAATTTAACTAAAACTAAATTCTTCAAACATAAAATTTTGCACCCACAAATTGGGAAACCACTGGGAAAAAATGATACCAGAAACACTGAATCCATTTATACCATAAAAACAATTGTTATAAAAACTACATAATCAACCTAGTATGGATTGACAATAAACACAAACTACTCTATGTTTCCAGATTCTAATGGTAACAAACATTGTTTCCATTATAATTCTAGCCCAAGGAATTTCTAAGTGAGGATAAATGGTCCTGGTATCTAAAAATTTTATAAACTCTTCCATAAAAACCTCTTTCATGATAGGATTAAGTATCATCTCCCCCCTAACTCATAGCTTTTCATCATGCTCCATAGGGTTCCTATGAATGAAATGTGTCTTAGTTATCCCATTAATGACTTATAGTATCTATATTTTAGTAGTTTTGTACTCTCTCAAGATAAAAAAATTTCAGCTTGATTATTCAGATGAGATAATGATAGGAAGTGAGAAATTCAAACAAATGAATGAATATTTTAGGTGAAATAGAAATGTTTCGATCTCTACATGACATTTTTCTTAGCTAGAGGGTATAATTTTGGGATGAGGTGGCCAAAGTTCATCAATATATATTTTAACTAATTAATTAGAAGTATAAAGAGAATTATTATTACTTTATACATGGTGGTGAAACCCCCATGTTCATGATTTCAATCTAAATTTATAATTTTCTCCCTAGGAATATCATCTCAATGTTCTAAAACTCACCCTAATATTCATATAAGGGTTCCCTTTTTAAAATGAATTTCAATAAAGGTTTCATCAATATTAGTTTTTCAGTCAAAATATTCCATGGATTCTAAATATTCAAATTCAATATTAAAAAAATCCATGAGATATACCAACATTAGTATTGAACAATTTTATTCATATGTGGGTTCTTTGAAATTTATAAAAACATTGGACTCTTCTTTTAGGTCATCAAAATGAATGATCAATTTTCCTCTGCTTACATCAATTTAAACTCCACATACTTCCAGAGAAATGTTTCCTAAACATTTGGGGAATTCATTATAAAACACTATTTTAATGAGAAAATTAGAAGGTAAAAAAAATTTACCAACTGAAATACAATAGTTAAATACTCTTCTTTTACAGTGTGTGGTGGAGTTATCGACAAAATAAATTGAAATAATGGTGGGATAAAATTCATCTGGTCATAGCTATTGGAATAGTTTTTAAGGAAATATGTTTATGCTCTAACAAATTTTAAATGATAATTGATTAATTAAATATATTTCAATTTTCATGGGATGAAAAAACTACATAGATAATTATGTTCCTAAAGGGTTTTATTTTTTAGAGTAGTGTTTTACTCTTCAGAGAGGCTTCATGTTTCAGAATCCCCAAATGATTTCATCTATATAAGAATATTATTCATATAAAAACCATGATCATTATTAAAAACATAAACATATTTTATTACATAAAAAATTCATTAGATACAACATAGATTATCGAGTGGTCTAGTGTATTTGGGGCTTAGGAACATTACATAACAACTTAAAACATGGAATATATATCTTAATTGAAAACTTGTTTTACATGACCACAACATTCCTTCATACGTAGAATTTCATGGGATAAGCTGAGGACATGCATATGAAAATGTTGAGCTATAAATCACATTAAGGGAGTAAAAAAGGCATAATATGGATAATACAGTACATGTAAACAAATAGGGATATCAATGGATTGTAAGAGAAACATGAACATAAAGACATGGTATATGATTAATATCATAACATGGAAATGTGGCGAATCCACTTAACATGATATTATCATGAGCCAAGGAACATTACACATGGAGATTGAGTAAATCCTCATTTCACTTGAATTAGCATGAATAACTCTCATTGAAATTTAATTATCATGATACTCATATTTACCCAATGCATTGGAGCGCTATTAGATTGTGTCCTTCTTAATCATTTCATTTAATGCATTAGTGTGTAACATGGATTACATAAACTGAAATCATTAAACACCATAATTTATTACAAAATAATGTAATGTAAAATTAATACATGAAACTCTATATTCAATAAGTAAATGTGAAAATATTTGGATACCCTTGATTGAGAAATTGGAATGGTATTCACTACACAATGACTTTGGCTTGGAAAATCATGGTGTAATTTTGGCAGCATAATGACATGACATAAGAATTCATAAAAATGGTTGATGAGAGAGAAAGGAGTGTCTCATCATGTGTACATGAAATTTATAGTAAGTGGTTATATAGATACTTGTGCAAACATATGTAATGGAATTTATATTCATAATACAAAATAATTACTTGAATGTAATTGAGGAGAGAGAAATCCCTTACGGAATTTCGTCATGGTAACGGGTGTACATGGGAGGAATTAATGGGAGCGAAATGGGTATATCATAATTAAAATATAATTTGGGAATTATGGTGGAGGTTCGAAATCATACCCCAACATCAGTAATTGAAAATAAAGGGTATTGAAACAAAGAGAAACTTGGACAAAAATGAGAGAGGAAAAACCCCCTTACTTGGAAGTGTGATCCCAAAGGCTTTGGAGAGGCTTGAGATAGTCTTGTTGGGAGCTTGTGGAACCTTGGGAGGATTCTAGAGATATTAGTTCATAGGTTGGTAGAGCTAAAAAGGATTTTAGTGAAGAGTAAGTGGTAGCTTGGGCGGGTTTATATAGAAAAGGAGAGGGAATTATTTATTATTTAGGTTTTGAGAATCACACATTAAACTAATCAAAACCACAAACCATGGTTTTTCCCATGGGTTTTTCCAAAGGGGAGTGGAAAAAAACATTTTACAAGACCGATAGCCAAACTTATTAAAATATTTGGCTTGCTTATGTGGTGGTGAGTCACACTGTCAAGGAAATCATTTTCAATGGTTAAAATATTTTATAAGAGTTTTATAGTCCACTAAATCTTAGTAAAATAAATCAAAAAAATCTAAAATCAAATTATTTTAATGGTAAAACATATATTGGTCTAACGTAAAATTTACAGTATTTTATTACGTCACTATTGGGTCATTATGATGTTATAAAACACATTATATATTAAAATAGTATTTAATTTTTACCCAAAAATTCAACTATCTTGGTTATGAAAAATTCACCGTCGGATAATTTTGAAATCCTAATTAAAAAAATAATATTCATTTTATATAATTAATTTTATAAATATGTGAATTTTTACTTTTAAAATAAAAACCTACATTTATCGAAAATTCAAGGGTTTGACAAAAATCGTTTTCAAACCATAATAAAAAATACAATTGTATTCATAAAAATTATATTATCGTTTATATTTAATAAAAAGTAATTTAGTAATAATATTTTATGAAAATATTATTAAATTAAAAAACCATTAATTAATCAAAATATATTTCTTAATCGAATATTAATTAAAAATACTATTTAGGCATTAAAAAACATTTACATGGTAACAATAATAAAATGAATGTATATTCTTTATTATATACAAAAATAATGAACCTAAAAATAGTGTTGAGGTATTATTACATAACCCCTTTTAACACCCACATAAGACCGAAGGGTAGGGTGTGTGATGGTGATAGACTCTTGGGGTGGCTCAGATAACATCAATCGGGTGGTAATCTCTATCAACTTCTACTTCTCCTGTAGGCAGTTCCGTTGGAGATTAACGTGTTGAAGCTCAGCTTGGGATTGGTCAAGAGTGAAGCCTAATGACGCCAAATCCTCTCCGAGCTCCATCAAATGGGCTTTGTATGGAGCAATTATACTGGATGAGGCCATCAATTTCTTTTTATAAGTAAATTGGATTTGGTAAAGCCCTATTTTTATACTAATTATGTGATCACTGTTCAATGGATATATTAGCAATAGTAATAATTCATAAAGGTATTTTGAAATAGGAAAACATAAAACCATGGAAGTTCATATTTTATATAACCATATTACATAATAAAATATTTAATTAGATTAAGATGAATTTTCATTAATAAATGTTTAGATCGTTATAATATTCCCTCATTAAAAAATTTCACCCTTAAAATTTCATTTCCCCAAACTAAAACAAATGCGGGTAACTCTGCTTCATCACTTCCTTATATTCCCATGTTTCTTCTTCAAACTTTTGGTTTCTCCAAAACACATTCATGAGGGGTATTGTCTCATTTAGTAGAACTTTTTCTCTATGATATAATATTTTCAGTAGCTTCTCTACATAGGAGAGGTCATTTCCCAATGGTATTACCTCTGGATTGAGGAAATACGATGGGTCAAGTATGTACAACCTTAAGAGTGATACATGTAATACCTCATGTACTTGAGATAGGTTCGGTGGGAGTGATTGTCGATAGGCCACAACACCAATGTGATTGAAGATCTCAGAAGGGATGAGGTACCTTGGACTAAGCTTTCACTTCTTCCTAAATCTCATAACCCTCTTCCATGGTGATATTCAGAGGAATACCATGTCTCTAACATCAAACTCTAGGTATCATAGACGATTATCAACATATCTCTGTTGTCGACTCTGAGAATATTTAATGTGCTGCTGGATTATCATAACCTTATCTACTATTTCTTAGATCATTTATGGACCTAGGAGTTTTCTCTTCCCAACTTCATCCCAACATGATAGTGTTTTAAACCACATACCATAAGGGCTTAATAACAAGCCATTTTTATTCTTGAGTAGAAATTGTTGTTGTAGGAGAACTCAACTAGATGAAGATGTTGATCCCATCCTCCATTGAAGTCCATTGAGAATGCTCTCAACATGACCTCAAGTATTTGGATAGCCCACTCTGATTGTCCACTAGTTTGAGGATGATAAGTTATACCGAAGTTTATCTCAGTATCTAGATCATGTTGAATACTCATCCAAAACATAGAGGTGAATCTTGGATCTCGATTGGATACAATTGATAGAGGTACTCTATGCATCCTTACCAGTTCTTTAATATATATCCATGCTATTTGATCTAATGAAAAATCTTCTAGAATTGAAATGATCTGTGTAGTATTTGTAAGATGATCCATAAAAACCCATATGGCATTGTTTCCTTTGGATGTCTTCAGAATTATAGTGATAAAGTCCATGCTGATTTTCTCACATTTTCATGCTGGTATGGGTAATGGTTACAAAATCCCCCTAGACTTATACCTCTCAGTATTCACTTGCTGACATACTAGAACTTTGATGTATAATGAGAGATCTCCTTATGTATGTTATCCCACCAATAATTCTCTTGGATATCTCAATACATATTTGTGTTTCCTAGGTGAATGAAGAAATTTACACTATGTGAATCATCCAAAATTTATTTCTTTACATCTGGATTTTATGGACCACACAGTCTTTTCCCAAATCTCACAATTCTTTTTTCATTAACATTGAATTCCAAGGATTTCTATTTTCTGATAGTTTTCATTTTCTTCTGAATTCCCACATCATCCTTTTGAGCATCCCTTAATCTTTCCAAAATAGATGGTTGAGAAATTATTTGTGAAAGGATTGATGATTTTCTATTATTTATGATTCCCATGCCCATCTTCATCAAATCTATAGAGATTGTATCCTTTTCAATTCTCTTCAATGATAGAATTGTTGGTTCCTTTTTACATAGAGCTTCTTCCACCTTGTTTGGTTTTCTAGGGTGGTAATGGATTGAGAATTTGTAGTCTTTCATCAAATCTTGACATCTTCTTTGGAGCATATTAAACTCTTTCTATGTGAATCTATATTTGAGGCTTTTATGATTGATGTATATTTTACACTTCATTCCAAAGATGTAATGTCTCCAAATTTCTAAAGCCAATATTACTGTATCCGACTCCAGATCAAGTGTTGGATAGTTTTTCTCATGAAATTTTAATTTCCTTGAAGCATGGGTAGTGACTTTGTCAATTTTTATCAACACACATCCCATTCCCTTCTTTGAAGCATCACTAAATACCCGAAAAAGTTATCCACTTGTGGGTAGTGTGAGCATGGGCACAATGATATTCCTCGTTTTCAACTCCTTGAAGCTCTCTTCGCACTCATCACTCAAAGAAAACATTACACCCTTTTGAGTTCTCATGGTAAGAGGGTTTGACAATCGTGATAAATTTCTCACTGATTGGAGATAATAACCATCTAACCCCAAGAAGCTATGGATATCCATTATCTATGTTGGCCTCAGCCATCCCTCAATTGAAACTATCTTGGAGGGATCTACAGATATCCCATTGCTTGGGATGATATGACCCAAGAATGATACATCTTTCAACCAAAAATCACACTTTCTATACATTGCATAAATCGTATCCTTTCGCAAGGTCTCCAGTATAGTTCTCAGATTCTCCTCATGATCCTCCATGGTTTTAGATTATATTATAATATCTTCTATAAATACTACAACAAATTTTTCAATGTAATATCTAAAGACTCTATTCATCATGTCCATGAAGATTTCTGGAGCATCAGTGAGTCCGAATGGAATTAATATGAATTCATATTGCCTTTATCTTGTATAAAAATAATTCTTGGGTATATCCTCCTTCTTCATCCTGACTTGGTCATATTTAGATCACAAACCAGCCTAAGAGAAGTATTGTGCTCCACGTAGCTGATCGAGCAAGTCATCAATTCGTTGAAGAGGATACTTGTTATTTATGGTGATTTTGTTTAGCTCATGATAATCAATGTAAAGGTGAATTGACCCATCCTTCTTCTTGTTGAAGAAAACTGGTGCACCACATGGTGAAGTACTTGGGTGTATAAATCCTTTATCCATATTCTCATGTAGTTGTTTATTCATCTTCTCAAGCTCCAAAACATCCATTATATATAGTGTCTTGGATATTTTCAACTCTCCAGATATAAGATCAATTTTTGAATTCAACATATCTTGTAGAAGGAAGACCAGTGAATTTCTTAAGAAACAATTCGTAGAATTCCCTCACAATAGGCATGTCTTCTAGGATGGTTACTTCCTTGGACTCAATCATCTGAGCCTGATACACATGCTCATAGGGCAGTAATATCCATGCTTGAGATGACGGTGCTAAAGAAGATTCATCCTCCTCATTTCACTTGTACAGAATTCGGTGTCGATTTTCCATATGTAGAGTGATTTCCCTCTAATGAAAATTTATGTTGGATCTATATAAGGAAAGAAAATCCATGCCAAGAATTGCATCAAATTCCACTTGAGGGAGAATGACAAGGTTTTTTGAGAAGTTCAATCCATAAATTATGACATTGGATGAGTTATATTAATGGGATTCAATGACTACCCCATGTACCATTCTCACTGACATATTTACTTCCATAACTAGCAGTGGTGTTCATATTGTTCTACTAAACTTTCAAGATATAAAAGAATTCATAGAACCAGAATAAAAAAGTATGTTCACTATTCATGAATGTATAAATAGCATACCTGTCACCACTTCATTGTCGAGGATCACTTCAATGGTAGTGATGAAAAAATTTCACCCTTTCTGTCTTGGAGGTTGTTTGTTTCCTCCGAAAAAACTTGGCTTAGGGAAATGGTTTGAAAAGTACCTTGGTTCTTTTCAGTTGAAGCAACAAACAATGTGCTGAGGATAAAATGGAGCGCTTCTATCCTATGTCTTAGCCACATGTTTTTCTTGCCAGCTGTTAATGGATAGGTACCCTTCCCTTCTACACCTAAATCATTTCCTCGTCCCCTTTAGGCAATTTTCATGGTATTTATTTTTCCACCTTTAGAAAGTGGGGTGCTAGATTTTCATTGCACCACTGGATTTATCCATTGAATCTCCAGAACTAAAGTCCACCATACGCTTATTATCCCCATGATATCCCTATGATTCACCGATATCCATTTCAACTTTTAAGGCACATCATACAATTTCCTCATATCTATCCATGTCAATGATCTCTAGGGATTTCTGTAGGCTAGGTTTTATCCCACCAAAGAAGTGGTCAACGTTCCATTCAGGGGTAACGATAAAGCTAAAGGTGTATTGTTCAAGCCTTGTAAATTTTTCCTCGTATGCTTTGATTAATTCTTTGTCTTTTTATCTTGAGGTCATGGATGTCCATTTCCATTTTAATTTGGATGGTGAGAGGAAAATATTTCTCAAAAAACATTTTCTTAAAATCATTCCATTCCAACACCTCTATATCCTCCTCATGCTTTGTATTTTTGATCAATTTACACCATTGATCAGCTTCACCCTCTATAAGATAAGAAACCAAAAGTACCTCCTCTTGTTTAGAACAATAAATTATGGAGAATATACTCTCAATAGATTTGATCAACTGCTCGGAGATTGAGGGATTAGATGGTCCATTAAAAGTAGGAGTCTTTTGTCTCATAAAGTTCTCGATTGAGACTTGTTCTTTCTTTGGGGGGGGGGTGAAAGTACCTCTTGACCATTGTTTATATTCAAAACTTGAGTTAACTGAGAGAGTATCGTGACAAAGTTCGTGATTTTCTCTCCCATCAGATTGGGAATCTCATTATAACAGTCATCACATTGATCTTCGCATCGATTGTTATCCCGATTCCTCCTATTATCGGCCATTGAATGGAATTATAGAAATGTTAGGGGTAACCGAAAAAGGTTAATCCAAATAAAAAAACTGATGACTTATAAATTACTTTTATTTCCTTAACTTATGATTTTATAGGCTTCAATATATGTTATCCATGATCTAATTCCAATATATATTCTTAGGGGAATTTTTTTATTCCCTTAATAATGGTTTGTAATAAGCTTATGAATTTACCAACGCATATCCCTCTGAAGTGTGATAACCAAGAGTACAACAAGACCTTTTTTCGTGCACCAGTTCTCGTTTAAGTCTATCTCAAAGCGTTGTTTTGGGTTTTACCCCTAGATACATCTATGGAAGAGCTGCCTTTACCGGATCATATTATGTCAGGGATGCATTTTCTTGACAAACAAATGACTCAAAACTCACCGAAATTTCAGGATGTTTTCATTATTCTTAGTATTATCCCTAAGTATTTCTCTAGGGTTTTCTAAGTGTAATCCAAAAAATAACTAAACCTATCCTAGGATTCTAACTATAAAAACCCTACTCTTTATTACATAGTTAAACATATTTTATTACATAAAAACATTCACTTGATACAACATAGAAGATCATGATGTCTAGTTTCATTGGGTCTTAGGAACATTACATAACAACTTAAAACATGAAATACACATCTTTATTGAAAACTAGTTTTACATGACCACAACATTCCTTCATACATAGTATTGCATGGGATAACCTGAGGACATGAATACAAAAAAGGGTGAGATATAAATCCCAGTAAGGGATTAAACAAGGCATAACATTAAAAATATAGTACATTTTAAGAAATATTCATATAAATGGATCATAAGAAAAACATGAACATAAAGGCTTGATATAGAATGAATACCATAACCTAGATATGTTGAAACAAAACTTAACATGATATTAGCATAAGCCAAGGATCATTGCATATGGAGCATGAGTAAAACCACATTTCTCTTAAATTAGAATGAGTAAACTCTCATTGAACTTAACAAATTATGATACTAATCTTTAACCAATGCATTGGAGCACAATTAAGGCACACCATTCTTATTAATTTCATTGCATGCATAAGTGTGCCACATAGATCATATAACATGGAATCATTATTCATCATAACTTATTCTAAGATAATGGAATGTGGAATTAATAAATAAAACTCTACAATCATTAAGTAAATTCTCATAAAGTTGATACCCTTGATATAGAAATGGGAATGGTCTTCACTACACAATGACTTTGGTTTGGAAAATCACGGTGCAATTTCAGAATCATAACGATTTGACATAACAATTCATAAAAATGGTTGATGAGAGGGAAAGTGGTGTCACATCATATGTACATGAAATTTACACTAAGGGGGTTATATATATACATGTCCCAACATATGTAATGGAATTTATATTCATAATTAAAAATAATTGCTCGAAAGTAACTCAGGAGAGAGAAATCCCTTACAGAATTTCGGCACAGTAATTGGTGTACATGGGAGGAATTAATGAGAGAGAAAGTGGTATATCATCATTAAAAAATAAAGAGGTAAGTATAGGGGATGTTCTAAATAATACCCCAACATTTTTAAATGAAAATAAAATCGTATAGAAACATAAAGAAACTTGGAAAAAAATGAGAGAGGAAAAAATCACTTACTTGGAAGTATAACCCCAAAGGGTTGGGAGAAGCTTGAGAGGGGCTTCGTGGGAGATTGGGGCTCCTTAGGAAGATTCTAGAGAGATGAGGGAAGATGTTTTTCTAGCTCCAAAGGCTTTGAGTGAAGAGGAAGTGGGAACTTGGGTCGGTTTATATAGGAAAAGAGAGGTAATTCTTTATTATTTAGGTTTCGTGCACCACACATTAAACTAATCAAAACCCCAAACCATTCCATGGTTTTTGCCAAAGGGGAGTGGAAAAACTATTTTAAAATTCCAATGTTCTAAATTATTAAAATATTAGTCTTTTATAGGTGCTGGTGAGTGACACTCTCATGCAAAATTTTTTACAAGGATAAATTATTTTATAAGCCTCAGAGGGTCCACTAATGTTTTGTAAAATAAATCAAAAAAAATATGTAAAATTGCATTATTCTAGCGGTAAAAAATATATTTTCCGGAAAACCAATTTATAATATTTTATTACATCACTATTGGATCATTATGATGTCATAACACACATTATATATTAAAAAAGCATTTAATGTTTAGTAAAAAATTCAACAATTTCAGAAAAATATAAAAAATTCACTATTGGATAATTTAGATATCCTCATTTAGAAAATAATATTCATTTTATCTAAATAATTTTCTAAAAATATAAATTTTTACTTTTAAAATAAAAAATAACATTTATAAAAAATTAATGGGTTTGATAAAAATAGTTCTCAAACCTTAATATAAATTACAATTGTATTCCTAAAAATTATATGATAATTTATATTTAATAAAAAGTAATTTAGTAATAATATTTTATTAAAATAATATTTAATTAAAAATAAATTAATTTATCAAAATATATTTCTTAATTGAATATTAATTAAAAATAATATTTTTGCATTGAAAAAACATTTACAAGGTAACAATAATAAAATCAATGTATACTCTTTATTATATACAAAAAATATTGCACATAATCATAGTGCTAATTTCTCGTTACATAACCCCATATAACACCTGAATAAGACCGAAGTGTAAGGTGTGTGATGGTGAAAGACTCTTGGGGTGGCTCAGATGACATTGCTCGAGTGCTAATCTCTATCAACTTCCACTTCTCCCGTTGGCGGTTCCATTCGAGCATAACGTGTTGAAGCTCAGCTTGGGCTTGGTCAAGAGAAAAAACAAATGATGACACCTCCTTTTCGAGCTCTGACAAATGGGCTTCATAGGAAGAAATTCTACTAGATGTGTCTATCGCTTCTTTCATCCAAGTAAATTGGATTTGTTAAAGTCATATCTTTATACTAATCATGTGACAACTGTTCAATGACTATATTAGCAATGATAACAATTATTAACGGTATTTTTACATCCAAAAACATAAAACCAAGTATGTTCATGTTTTATATAACCATTTTACATAATAAGAGATTTAATTATATCAAGAGGAATTTTCATTAATAAAAGTTTGGGTCGTTACAATTCAAAAAATCTAATTATTATAGGATTTTAATTAAGGCTATAGATAATGGGATATTGATTTTAAATTTTTTAAACAACTCACAGAAGATGAACAATATAGGTATATGATTATTTTCTGTCACTCATCGAGGGAAAGGGATGGGTGGTGAAAATTTTATCAATTCATTGGATATCCCTTATAATTATTCATCAAAATTTTTCTTATCATAATTATGTATTTCTCTTCTTGTATTTTAAGTGTGAAATAATGATTTATTTTTGTTTCATCATAGACATACATATTTTAGGATTCAATGTTACAAAGATTTTTGAATCAAAATTCTTCTATAATATCTGTCTGAAGATATCTAGTTTAATTTATACATTCCTCGTGAGTGAAAATCTTTTTCATAACCCTGAAATTTTACCAAGGTTCTTTTAAATGGCTATTGGAATCTTTAGTTTTTATCTTCCACAAAAAAATATTTATCTATTTGACTCATTTTCAATTATAAGAAATTACTTTTAGATATAATGAAAACCCTATAAGAATTTATATTATCCTTATGAATAGAATCCTCAGTCTATAGTCTATAGATAATTTAATATACGTAAGCTTTATTATTCACTTTAAAATTAGACATTTCATGAATATGATTATTTTAAAAATGTGTTCTCAACTTTTGAGGGAATCCATCGGTAGTAACTTGTTTAAACACATCATGTTCCTTATAGAAAATGTTTGGGTGTTTATTGTTCCCTTGATTATAGAAATTTGAAAATTTTTATTAACTATATTTTATCCAGAGGACATTAATATAAAAATTAAATATTTCATAGTCTTGGGGAAGAAATTCAAATTTTAGACAGCTGGTACTAAAATTTCCAAACATTCTATATTAGTGACATTTCATTTTATGTGAATTATTATAAAAAATTATAGTAGACTAAGTATGTGTCTCATTGATAGAATATGTCTACATCTTATTGATGGTTCATAATGATCAATTTTTTTATAGTTTTGATAATGGTTACAAAACAATCTAACTCCTCAAATATTTTTAGAGAAGTCACCAAATAAGGAAGGATTTGTAACTATTTGATTATATGGGTTGAGAAAATTATAAAATTTTACCATTAGAAGTGTAAAGAAAAATAATGGTTAGGATGTTTCCAAATAAGGAAATTAAATATGTCTTAAGTCTCATTAAACATGTTACCCTCATCATAGAAAAAACCGATAAAGTTTTCCTCACTTTATATGAAATTAATCTAGGGAAAACATCTACACAAAAGTTTTAAATATACTTTACCATGTGTTAAATATATCATCATACCAATTTTAAAACCCATTATTAGTATTACCTTTTAGTAAGGATTTTAAAACTCTAAATTTTAACTATTCTTCACTGATATCATGAAACAAGAGCTTCTACACAACACTATAAATATCTCTAATGAAGCTAAGTGAGTCTTCATTTACAAAATCCATTATATGATAAAAATATATAAAAGTATTACTAATTTATTTAATAGTTTGTTAATATATTATTTCTCAATTTCGTGAGGTATTTCTTGATATTATAGATAATTGAATCACACTAATCTTAATTATCATAATGACAGTTTTTCAAGTATAATGTAGGTTTAACAATTCATTTTTATTCTATATATTTATAATGTACTGTATTTTATATTTTTTTACTCTAAATAACATAATCTATTTTCTATTCCAAGGATTGGATGTTATAACATTGAAGGGTTTCATTGGTTTTGCATTCATTATATGAACTTTGAAGTGTTTGATTTCTTTTTTTTTAAACAAAATTTTTATTATTAATGTTTTGTTTTTTTATTTGCCTATATTTTCATTCAATTTCCATGGTCATGTGAAGTGTTACTAAAAAATCTAACAATTGAAAGTTATATTTATACTAAAAATTTAATTATTTCTTTTCTAACCTATAAATTATATATTAGTAAATATTATTGAGACCACAGGTAATGTGGAATGTGTGTGTGAACTAAGAAAAAAAACTAAAAACCAAAAAAAATTATAATATAAGAAAGTTTTAAGTAATTGATAGTTATGAAATTAATAATTAATTGAACAAAGAACCAAAAAATAATTATGAAACAACTTATATTTAAATTTTTGTAATTACAAATATAATAATAAATAAATTTAATAGTGATTAATGTATATGGTAATCATTGATTCGTGATTTTTTAATTAATATTCATTCATTCATATTTAATAGGTCTTAATGGGATACCAAAATTCATGAAATGGCACTAAAACCTTTTATTTAGTGTTATTGTTCCTAGGGATATGAGTAGAAGATTCTATTGAACTATTCATTCACTTAGATCAAGAGAAATATAAAGTAGTATTTTCTAGGATTACCCTTTTGATAATGTTTTTTTACAATTAGGTTCTTAAAATTTATAAAATTTCAATAAAGAACAACAACTACTGATTCTTGATAAAATTTGAATCTTTTAACTCTCATGTAAAATATCAAAGATATTACCAAATTATTAAAAAAAAATTAGCATGAAATGAAAAAGAAGAAAAAAATAATATGTCAATTCCTTTTACATGTTTGCAATAAAATTTTGAAAGTAAAATGTGACCAAGAATTCGTTTTTATAGGGAATGAATAAAAAAATAGATCAAAGGAAAAAAATAACCTTCTATTTTGAATCTATCAACTCCTATCCATATCACCATACTACATATGAATCACTGAATGAATACTCTACTATATCTACCTAAAAATACCTTAATCTATCTTTAATATGTTTGTGTCTCTACCACATTTTTTAAATTGTACAACCTCTAATATTTTGAAATATTTTTTCCACCAACTCTATTTTTTTTCAGATGAATTAGAGAATATGATTTATCCTTTTATCACTACTATTGGGAATAAATCAGGACTCTTTAACATTATTTATTTCATTAACAAGAACTTTAATTACACTAATCTTATAACTCATTAACATGAAATCATCAAGGAAAATGTTTTAGAATTTATTTTTATTATTATACTCAGATTCACCAAACATGATTAACTTATATGGAAGTTAAACTAAGCTCCGCCTTTTTGATGTTAATAAAATTTTATACACAATACATCTAATTTTAATATTTGGAATATTTATAAATTCACCCACTTATCATCATCAATTAGAATTGAATCTTATTTGAATATCATATCCTTGGAATTTCTCATGGGGTCGATCTAATCCCACAACCAAATCATTGTAGAAATCCACCAAATAAATGGTACTTCTTCTCTAATAGAATTCATGTGGCTACAAACTCTTTTCCAGATCTAGTAAAAAGGCCAATTTGTATCCAATAATATCAATGGAGATTCATTAATATATTATATAAATCACTTACTATGAAAGCCTCTATATAATCATATTCATAAAAACCTTGGAAATAGAAGTCCCATACATCTTCAACAATTGGCACTGTCAGAGGAAAGAAAAAATTATTGATTGATATTATATGACTTGATATTGGGTATATTTTCATATTTTATCATAAATTCAATTTCCATTAACTTTTCAATCACATATATATTTTCAGTTCCACCCAATTTATTTTTTCTGAACACATACCCCATAATTAATTTATGAAATTTACAAAAACTAATTTCAATCATCATTCAATAGTTTTTTCATCAAAAAAATGTTGTGATTCACTTTTTTCAACCTTGAAACATATTCAACATTGATTAATCAATTAAAAATGACTAATATTTCATATTAATAAATAAATCAAAGTCCTAAATCAGCTATCAATATTTCTTGATTTTTAATTAACTATTATTCTTATTTTCCATCGACTATTATAATCCCAATTCCATTTCCAACATTTCTTCATTCAAATTCAAATTCACGTCTTTTTACTTTTATCGAACATGTTAACCTATTTAGACAATATCAATGTGTTTTCATATGAAGTAAACATTTAGACATCAGATATTGTATTTCCATTTTTTAGGATCTTACCAATAGAGGTTTGAATTTAACATGAAATATTTTTATGCAGGATTACTGAATTTCAAACAAGGTTCATTGAAGTCCAATGGGAGTTTTATTAGGAAAAAAATATAAAATATCTTATGAAATATTATTAAACTTATTCTGGACTAACACACTACATATTTTGGGTTAAATATCTTCCAGACTGCTACAAAGTCTAATACTAATCTAGAAAAAATATTACATGATGTAAAGATTATCAAATTCACACATCCTTCATGAAAATTTTACTGTTTTCAAAAAGTATCAATATAAGAAGAAAAAAAATAAAAATTAATGATTTATAAAAAGATAATTTAATTTCACAAGAATTGAAAAACATTATAATTAAAAATAAAAAATGTGTCCCAAATTTCTATATTAATAATATTATGTGGTAGAATAAATATATAATATTAAAATTATAAATTAATCAGGATTTTTTGAAAATTTAATTTCCTTAAATATTAGATAGAAAATAACTAATATATATATATATATAGATATATATATATTTATTTATTTGAATATACTTAAAATAAAATTTATGATAATTTGATCTAATTTTCACAAAAAATCAATTTTTTGTTCAAAAAATAAAATAATCAAATTTCAAACTGAAAATGATCAAAATTAGTTAAAAAATTATTTAAGGTACATTATATATTTTAATCTTTGAAAAACTAATAAAAAGAATATGTAAAACATTCATAAAAATAAAACTATATCAGTTACAAAACTGGAATTAATAAGATAATGTTAATACCAGGATATATAATACTATTTGTGGTTATCAAATATGTTTGAAGAGACATTTGATAAATTAATTCTTAAAGAACCCTCATGAAGTTGATTTAAAAATAGGGAGTTGTTTTTTATCAATTGAGACATGATTAATATGGAATTTGTCACACACCAAAGGATAATATTCTCTTATAGTCATCATTATATTCTATGGTGATGTGTTTATATGACCTTTAATATTTAAGACAAGTCATGACTAGTTTCTCGAGGAAAATGTTTTCTGATTTTGGGATTATTTAATGTTGAATTTATTAGAAAAATAATCATGGAATAGTTTGAATATCTTTTTAGTTGAATGGATTTTCAAATGATTTTAAGAATTTTAGTTTTGCTATAAGTAAAGTGTCACGGCTTGAAGAAGATAATCACGCCAGAACCGTTTTGAGTTAATCTCATATAATGCAAACTTTTCTTGATTTGAAGGTATACAATCACGGGTTATTATTATATAATTATAATTTAATCTCATGTGATAGAGATCAAATAATAGAAAATTTTGTTCACTCGTTCATGATTTATATGGGAGAATGAGTTAATTTAACTTGAGATGTTATCCCGTAGAGTTAATGTAATGTGGATACAGAATCAATATAATGAAAGAAGTTTCACACTATAGTTTTGATAATTTTTCCTCAATGGGAAATTTTTGAGATTATGAGAAATTTGACTATGTCTGGAAGAAACCCAAAAAGAGTTATGTTTTTCATTTTTTGTGGATCCAGGTGTCTATATGTGACAGGAAAATACTTCTCACTAAAACATGTGAGGAGGAAAAGAGGAATATAACATAATAGTATGAATGGACCACTCTCACCTAGGTGAAAAAGGATTGAGTATTTCCTGGTAATTTATATCTGAGCATGTCATGATATTTTGTATAAACCATGATACATTGAGTATAAGTAAAGAACATAAGGGGATTTTAGGTTCTATAGAAATTGAAGATGGCATACCATAATCTTTGAGTCATTCCACCTATGTAGAAAAATATTTTATAAGATAATCTACATTATTTGGGATTTTTTATCCATATCATTAAATTATGATCATTATTCCATGAATAGGGTTATTAAACCATAATTAATGTAATTTATAAAAATAGATAAGCGACCTACCTAGAAAATGTGTATTGGATAATATAAAATGATTTCAACCTATTGGAAGAATATTTTAAGGAATATTTTCAAGGATTTTAGGGAAAATTTTTTACATCACATATAAATTATTATGGAACTTGAGGGGTGATTAGATGAGATTATTAAACTTTTTAGTGCCTGAAATTCATCTTAAATTTTATGTTTATGAAAATCCAATTACTTATTTTTATATTCCTTTGAGAATAAATTGGAACATGGGTAGTGGGATTAAAACTAGTGAACACTAGGGATTCACTTCTTGATAATAAGGGTGTGTGAACCATATAAGATCCATTATATCAATGTGTGTTCATTATCATTAAAAATATCACCATAAAATTTTCTGTATTGAGATAATTTTGTACCAAATTATAGTGAGAATATCATTATTTTAAATGTGATTTGGTGTATTTTTTCAACACTAATTCACCCCCTCTCATTGGTGGTGCACAATACCTTATGCCAATGATTTGGTTTCATGGAAATAATTCATAAATATATTTTCACAAAAAATTATCATCTCATACATATCAATTTTTATCATAGGGATTATGAAGTTTTTATTTT
Source organism: Viscum album (assembly GCA_963277665.1). Classification (NCBI taxonomy): domain Eukaryota; kingdom Viridiplantae; phylum Streptophyta; class Magnoliopsida; order Santalales; family Viscaceae; genus Viscum; species Viscum album. Next base: position 1,156,105,528 of record OY728135.1, read on the forward strand.
ATGGTTCATACAAAATTGAACTTGTTTTAAAATTATTGTATCTTTGATTAGTATGATCCTTCGAGTCTATGAATATCACCAAACACAAGTGAATTCTGATAATTGAAGGAACTGAATCCCATCTATAGAGAGAGTGGATGGTTCTATATATTTTATCACATGGCCTAAATGTTATTAATATCATCAATAATAGTTTTAATCTTCCAGAATCTATAATATCCTAAACTCATCAGGATAAAAAATATAAAAGATTATGGAAGGCTACAAAATGTGTTACACTCAATTCTCATACAAAATAGTTGAAAATAGTTATAGTAATGATTCTAGTAAATTAAATATAGAAAAAAAAATTGTATATGTGAAGGATATAAGATGTATAGAGATTCTCATTTATAAACATTCCAAGATGAGTTCTAGGACATATGTGTGAGAGATAGATTATTTTTATCTAAATTTGTAATTTTATTGTTAAAAATGATAATCATAATCAGAGGCTATGTAGAATAAACTATAAATATTTTTCCATAATAAATAAGTTGGTTATAATCACCTTAGTTGAATATAATATAAATATTCCATTCATTAAGGGTAAATAATCGAATGTGTGGAACATCCATAAACTCAAAAAAAAAAATTGATTACCTACAATATGATAAGAGGGATATCCTTATAAAGAAAAAGAATCTACCTTTAAGGACATAAAAATAGGTAATCTTATTGAGTCATGTAATTCTCACAAGGAATAAATCTAGGTTGAAGATGATTCAATAGATCATGAAAAACGTGTCTCCTTATTCTTAAATAGAATGTAGTGTGGAATGGTTAAATATAGTTACATGATTAAATTTAAAAGTTTTTATTATGAAACAATTAGCTAGTTTCAATAGTATTATGCAAGAAGAATGAATAATATATAAAAAATTATCAATATAAAAGATTACCTTAGAGGAACAAGATGGTTAGAAGATGAAATTAGGGAATATTATTCCAACGAGATGTAAAGGAAAACAATACTAAGAGGAAAAATATTTTTTCACAGAATAGGAATAAAATTTTGAATGGGGAAGTGTAATAGAATAAGAGGATACTAAGGGTGAAGTGAAAAAACCATTATTGAAAAATAAAATCCTCCCAAATATCCATTGAGTATAGAAGAGTAATATTTCTATAAAGAATAAAGTAGTGATGAGGAAACACCAAAATAGTTTCAACTAAGAGTAGATCTTATTATATTATTCAAGGAAAATATATGAATAAAAAGGTAAAATAAGGCATTGAATACGTGGAATTATTCATTAATAGAATTACTTAATGGTTCAAAAGCTAAATACATTGTGAATATTGAAATTTATTATAAACAAAATATTTAAGATCTTAATGAAACTATCAGAGAAATAAATAAAATTACAAATAATAAAATTGAAAATACTATTTCCAAGATTGAGGATCAGGAGGATCTTGAGAAAAAGATGATAGAATAGGAAAATTCTATAATAAAAACTAATTTTTATTGTGGTAAAAATTATGGTGAATAATGGAAATAAAATCATAAAATCATAGTAAATGTTTAATGATATTGTAAGTCATCCCAATGATTGTCTCTTGGTGCTAAGAATAATTTCATTATACACCCAAACTCCCAATTTAAATAATGTAAGTAGACAAAAAGGAATGAAAAATGTGATTTTATAACCTAGAAAGGAAGATACCCCTATTATCGAGATAAATGACAGCGTTAAATATTCTAAAGGAAAATTGGCGTCGAATATAGTAGATGTCTAGATAAATCATTAAGGAAGGATCAAGATAAATGAGAAGGATTCTATTCTTGATAAGGTTAAAATTTTTAATCATACATACAATTGGAAGGAATAATAATGTGTATATTTTGAAGATCCTGTTCTCTATCAAAGGAGATTTCTCTTTGAAAGAAGATTTTGGTGTTGTGGATTCTATGGACACATGTTATATTTTATTTGTAATATTATCTCACTCCCATAATCAATGAGAGGTTTTAAATAAACACAGATAAAACATGATGTTCCTAAGATAGAACATCAAAAAGAGAAGGTGTAATTGAAAAGAACCTTTTATTTTCACGAGGAGACTTTTTAGAGGTATGAACATCCCAGAAACACTGTTAATAATGGTCATACCATGCTAAAATAGTATATATAGTAAAAAAACATTTCTATAAATTCTATTGTGGCCCAAGAGGTGTTCAATTCTATGAAAACATGCAGGACTGCAAAAAGAGTTAAAATGTCATGGAAAATGGATATGAAAAAGGTGTATAACAGAGTGTAATGGTATTCTCACCGGTTATTCATTACTAAAATGGGTTTCTGCTCCAAATGGATAGATATGATTATGCACTGTGTTTCAACTGTTTCTTCCAGGATCAATGTTAATAGTAGACTTTCCCAATGCTTATTCTCCACCTGAGGCCTCCACTAGGGAGACTCCCTTTTCCCCCTTTCTTTTCATCTTGGTGGATGATGTTTTTTCTAAACTCAATTCTTTGGCTGATTCCTCCAACTTCATCCGTGAGGATATGGTGTTCTTGATATGTCAACTTATTTTTCATTGATTTTTTGTAGATGACTTCCATCGTTTCTCAAGATCCACTAATGAAGAATTCCATTCTATATGCCATGCGATTTTCCTTAATTATTGGGCTTCTGGAAAGGTGATTAACCATTCCAAATCCGAAATTTCTTTCAGTACTGTTGTTACATTGAACAAGAGAGAGGAAATTAGTCTTAAGGTAACAATTAAAATGCTCAAAAAGAATAATAAATACCTTGGACTTCCCATAATGGTCGGACAATCCAAAAAAGAAATTTTATCATTCATTGTGGATAGAATTCAGAAAAAAATCCATAGTTGGTCATCGAAAAGAATCTCAAAAGAAGAAAAAGAAACTCTCATCAAGGAATCTATTTAATCCACCCCATGATATATCATGTCACTATATAAGATTCTTGGTGCAATGTTTGTCCAAATTCATTCCTAAATTGAAAATTTTGGTGGGTCCATAATAATGGGAGAAACAAAATTCATTGGATTGCTTAGAAGTAACTATACACCCCTAAATTAGGTGGTAATATGGGATTCTGGGACCTCAATTTGTTTAATGATTCCCTATTTGATAATAAATGTTGGTTCCTTATGATTTAACCATCTTATTTCTTCATGGTGATTATCCATGAAAAAATATTTCCCCCATTCAGACGTCTAAAACCCCTCTCTTAGCCTCAAGCCCAGTTTCCTTTGGGGAAGTATTTTGGGATCCCAAAATCTTCTTAAAAGAAGAACATGGTGTAGGATCCGATATGTAATTATAGTTAATGTGATGAATGGTCCTTGGATGATTTATAACGAGACTATGATGGATACTTCCTCTGATTTTCTCAGTTCTGAGGATGACACTATCCAATCCCTTTTTTATGACTCCGATAATGACTGGTGCTTGTAATAAATTAATTTTTTTTCAATGAAATGGATAAAAGTATTATTCCTAGTATTACCTATATGTTTGATGTGGGGTAGGATTGTTTCTTTTAGATACATGACATTTTGAGAACCAATTCATTGATATCAGGATACTAGATTGTTTTTTATGTTCATATTGATGATATGGAGAGGCTCTATAAAACTCTATGACAAATGGGATTCCCCCCAAATATTCACTACTTCTAGTGGAATGTGTGTACTAGTATTCTTCCCACCTTGTATTTCCTCTCCAACCACCATGTTATAGACACCCATCAATTCCCCTTATGCACTGATGATCAATAATTTCTTATGCATGCCATTATCCATTACTGAGGGGAGATGGAGGTTTAGATTTCTTGGGTATCTTGTACAAAACATATGACGGATGGAATGCTGAATCTCCCATCACTACTGATGAATTGGTCTTACACATTAAATAATATGAAAGTATCTTCACTTTGCATGGTAGCTTTGAATTTATGGTTAAGATAGAATTATTTCAATCTTAATCAAACATTTAAACCCTATGGCTTCTGTATTGAATGTACAACTTCCAGGATCAATGGGAGGAGTCGAGACCCTGACCATAAGGGGTTACTTGGCCCTTTCGTAGTTTAAACTAGATGAATCCCACCACTAAAAGGGATCCTTATGATTAATGTTGATGCTTCTCCCTCAAAGGATGGTTTTATTGAAAAAGGACTAATGATCCTAGACCATTATGGTAAGATAATTACTACCAAATAAGGGTTAACCCATTATTTTGGGAACCTTCTGTTGTCTAATCCCATGTTGTCCTTTTTGGTATAACCTTTGTAAATGATTCTGGCTAGAATAATATACACATTCAACCTAATTGTCTCAAAATCATCAATTCTATTGACACATATGATTTCGGTCTCCAATACTTCAACTTCCTCATTAGGAATATATAGTCTCTTAGTCATTAATTCACTGTTTTTTCTATCTCCTTCATAAAAAAGATGGGAAATGAAGTAGCACATCATTTGACTAATCACTGTCTTCCTGGGGAGAAACACCTCTGGCTCAATTTTTTCCTCATTGTAAGTTTTATCTTGTTACTCTTGATCTTCGTGATTAGTATATTTTATTTTTTTTGTCAAAAATGTCTGACCAACACATAAACCTTGAGAAGATAAATCTTTTAATTTTGAAATTATGTGCTGAGATGTGTGATAATATGATTGATAAAAATCTGTGAGTTCATAAGAGGAGATTTTCCATAGATTACATGGGATCCAAAAATATATTCTAATACATTTCATATCCTACATTTTGAGGTGGTGGTAGACAAAATTTATAATATCACTAATAATGGAATGAATCACTTCTTCTATTTTGAATGTAGAGTCAATATTTTTAATTTCATCCTAACTTCAATTACCATGAATTTTATTTTATTTCTCATTATTTTGATGTTAGTATTGAAAGAGAATGAAAATTTCACACCATATTTTATTTAAGTTACTCAATTTAATATGAGATACCATTTATTTTTGTGGGGTATGATGGATAAGGTGGTGGATAAAGGTGGTATCAATTATAGGATCATTTTGGGTATAATGTATTACTAGAAAGATAATATGGTTTCAAAGGTTATCCGTGATCGGAAACATAGTCCATTTTTTCATGGATAAATATGTGAATGACCTAGGGTTTGTGGTAGAGAGAGTATCTACATTATGAAAAACATTATAAGTCTATATGATCATTCTTCAGCTCCATCCATGTTTGATTATTGGGTGGGGAAATATTATCTTCTGGGATCACAACTATGTGTGAGTTATGCTTTGTTTCTCAAGGTTCCCATCTCTAAAAAATAGGTATAGAAAAGAAAGAAATGATCCATCTTTATTTCAAGACAAATTTAATTAAGAGAAATGAGGTATATTTCACATCATCATGATAATATATAAGAAGGATAAATTAATTTTTATGGGATAATCATTTGGTACCTTCTCTACTAAGGTGTGTCATAATGTTTCCCATGAATCACATGATAAGTATGGCTAGGGTGGTCCTACCTAATGGAAATACATCCCTTTTCAGTATAATTATTATGTTTAGAGAATAAAAAACCATTATATATCTATGCATGTGGAGGTATAGTGTATGGTAATGGATATTTATTATAAGTTCCTCTATTATTTGAATCCCAATGATGGATTTTCCTCTCATATGTTCTTCAAAGAAGAGTGAAATACTTCATTGTGGAACTCCTTTGGTGAGTTTTCTGGGAGAGAATATCAAGAGTTCATAAGATGGATCTTTCTAAATATATAGTTTCAAATAATGGGTTGCAAAAAACCTGAAATTAATGTGTAGATAATTCTCATTTCATTTAGTTGTTTCGAAATTTATAACACAAGGAATATGAATCAGCTAAAAGGATACCCTATATAAAGGATAGTAATGGTGGTTAGGACCAGAATTCTAGTACATGAACTATCTATTCTACTGAAATGGTGGGATAACACACATTTGTTGAGTAATATAATGGTTTGTAGGATACCCCCACCATATCCATATATAGATCATTTCCATAAGGCTATTTTATATGTTGGATTACCTTAAATTGGGGTCTCTAGATTAATATCTCTGGATTTAGAACAAATGTTTCATATGGTGGGGATGTATCTTTGTGACCCCATGGGATCAGTTATGAAAGCCTTTTGTGCCTCTTATGGGTTTGGTGATTCCTAATTATAGAAGCATATCCCATTCTAAATGTCCCCAAATTTTTTAGTTTGAAAAACCTTATATTGAACTCAATTGAAATAGAATCTTTCGACATCCTCAACTCTCTCAAAAGACATATCTTCATCCAATGGTCAACTTCTTATCATATTCATAAATACAATAACCTCATCATGAACATGGAGGAATTTCATCACACATGGCATGGGGGTAATAAACCTTCTAACTCTATTTCTTCTAAGGTTTCTTAATAAGGGTTTTTGTATCCTTTTATTTTATGGGTTCACTACCATCTAGTTTTATTGATATTATAAAGGGAAATGATCTTGGGTTATATGACTTTAAACCCCCTTGGTTTATCTGGATCCCTTTTCCTTTAATCTAATTATTTTGTTTGGATGAAAGACTCAACACTTGGTGCACATGCTATATAGGGGGGATATAAATCAATATTTAAAAGATGCAATAAATTAGAAATAATAATTATATTGATTTAGTACCCTCATATATCTGTGGACTAATTATAACTTTGTTATTTAATGGAGATAAATAATTTATGACTTTTAAAATTATTTTATTTGTTTTAATTATGATTATTTTTTTAGTAAGTTTCATGAACTTGAAATATTTAAACACTTTTAGAGGTTTTTCTAGAATCAAACATGGTATTCTTTCAAAATATTTTGATCCCATTACAGAATTTATTTCTAAGAATTAATATTTCCATATATAACTTATGATGAATAAAATAATAAAATTATATTCGGCTCCATACACACCCAAAAAGCATGGAGTTACTTGGATGAATAATCGAATATTGCGGGACACGTGAATAACTATTAATTTGGAGAATAAAGCATGATAATTATTTTGGATAAAATCCAAAAAAATGATTGGATAAATTTTTTATTGATTATTACTCTAACCTAATTTCATAAAAATAGAATATGTTTTTTTGGGTCAAAAGAATATTTTATTAAATAACATTAAATTATTTGGAATCCCATGATTTAACATGGTTAAATAAATACATATAGGTTTGTTTTATGATAAGGATACTAAATGCATATTTTATCAATATACACCATGTAGATGGATTCATCGGATCTTAAATAGCGATATGCCGAAGGAATTAAATAGATTAGTATATATCATGATTATATTTTGGATACATGAGTTGATATTAATCTTTTTCAAGATGATTTTAAAAATTCAAAATGTGGGGAGGGATTTGAGAGTATATTCTTTATTTTAAATAATTATAAAACTTTTTTATATTGAAAATATTCTTGGAGATAATATCATGATGTTAAAAACCTAAGGATGTTTGAAAATTTATATCATAGTAACATTATTTCATAAGACGAATCAAATAGTGTGTATAAGGCATTACTACATGAGACATTTATTTCAATGATGAAGTAAAATTAGAAAAAACCTGAAAAGAATATAACTTAATAATTACCGTCATGTTTTGTAGAGAAAAATTTGATCAAGAAAATGGGTTTCTAAAATATGTTTTACAAAAAATGTGAAATTTCAAAAAAAAAACAAATCCATTTCTATTTGTAATCGATATTCTCAAAATGAGTTTTTTTATTTTTATGAGAAATTTTATTATATAAAAAATGTTATAAATATTTTAAATATTTCTTTCTATTTTTTCTCAAAGAAACATAAAGTTTTTAAAAATGGATATAATGTTTTCATTCCTTAATGAGAAACATGAGGAAGGGGTCTACATTGAACAAATGAAAGGGTTTATACATGGAAATATTGGTTCTCAAGTGTTCCTTCTAAATAATGAATTATATTGGCTTAAAAAACGCCAAAGGAATGGTATTCTGAAAATGAAAATTTCATAAAGTGAATTTAATTCAGAAAAGGTAAATGTGGATTAAAATATTAATACTATGAGTCATGAAAAAAATGTACACATTGTTATTGTGTATGTTAATGAAATAGATTCTTTGTGATAAAATAAGAATAATATTATGTGGAGTTTGAAATAAAAATGACGTGATGTTAAAAAATTTCAATGATTGGAGAGACTATATTCAGTTTAAGAATTTAAGTTGTGATTACCAAAAAAATATCTCTCAAAAGAATAATGTGATTATGAGTTATATGAAATGTTTGGAATGGTGGATTCATGAGAGGATTTGATTCATATAGTATATGATATTGACTTTTCCTTGGATAAATAATATATTATTATGAATCAAATATATTTTTAAATGTTCATTTAAAGGAAACATGATTTAATAATTTTTATACCAGAAATTTTGTTTTTCATTAAACAATTTTAAGGATTATAAGGAAACATAAAAGAGTTTTGTCCAATGGAAGAAAAATTATTCTTGTGATATATCAAAAGATATCTTGATTATTGATTGAGATATTAAAATAACTTTTTATTATATCTTTATAGTTATACTAATACATATTTGGAAAGACATGTTGGACACCAAAAGTATTCTCTTAGAGGTTATCTCATTATAGAAGGAATATTATTTTATTAGGACTCAACTAAATATAATTTTATAATATTAATCTTAGAGGAAGTTATATATGATTTTTCTATACAGTACACAACTCAAATAATATTGATAATGTCACCTCATGAAGATGTGATGGTTGATTCCATATACTAATTAATGATTAGGCATGAAAATAAAATTATAATAAAATTTCAAGGAATATGGTGAAATATTCAAGGTAAAATAATATTTAAATAATGAATTATATAATATTGGAAAATATAGAGTGGGGATAGATTTAATTGGAGTATGTTTGTACTAAAGAAGAATTCAAAAATATCTTTATGAATCTATAGAATAAAGATTCCTTTATTCACTTGAGATTGTTTTGGGGAGTTCAATATTCCAAAATTCCATGTAATTATTTCATATATAATTTCCCTCATTAATTAAATTTTATTTATTGATAATATGGTATAATAAATAATGATAAATTCCTTAAAAATGGATGAGAATATATTTTTTCTTATAGATGAACAATTAGGGGGAGAGGATTTGAGAACATGAGGTTTTGGAAGCTTAAGTTTAGATAATATCTCTTGTGTGGATTAAAATTTGGGAAAAAGTCTAGGGGGTATTGAATATACCTTTTATATTTTAAATCTTGAATAACCCTCATAAATCTCACTTGATAAAGGGGTATTATAGTTTTCTCAATTGTGGCATGGTTAATATGGAATTTATCTTTAAATAAGGTATATAATTCTCTTACAATATCCATTCTACCATATAGTGAGGTGTTTAGAAAACATTTATATTTTATTAATGATATAATATATTTCATGAGGTAAATCATTTGTGATTTGGTATGATTTAATTAATTATTTATTGTAAACATGTTATTATAGGATTTAAAATAAATTTTGAGTTGAGTTGTGCTATACAATAATGATAGGAGTAAATCTATTATATTGAATCCAATTTGAAGCGTGAGGTATATGATCATTGATTAATAGATTTGAGTAAATCTCACATATGGAAGAATTTTATGGTGACACATTAATTTCATACAAATAAACTATGTTCTTTTATTTTCATATTCAATACATCTCAAAATAATACACACCTAAAGACCATAAATGTTTAGTCTCTTTGGATACTAGATAAATTATAATCTTATATCATGTAATATATTAAATATCTCCTACAATTTTCTTCTCAAATAGAGAATTTATTAGGAATAAACTACAGAAAATATTTTTTCATAACCTAGGGGAATGAAACATGAGAATATGTGATCTTCGATTCTTAGTAATAAAAATAATAGGAGACATCCATCAATTATAATAAGTGGGACTAAGAAAATATTATGGGTATGAGAATATGATAATATTATTAGAAAATAATACCAAATATATGAAAGATAATTAATCATAAATCATGTAATAATTCTTTGTTAGAAAAAATCATTTTTAATAAGCATGTCGAATCATCAATAATCGATCATGGTCCGTGAGAAAATATCATAAGAATAATACATAAGTTTATGAAATACACATAAGAATTGGAAATAATTTCCATAGATAAGTCTCACTACCAAGAGTATAATAGTTGATTGGGTTCACTCCCAACTCTTTCATTTACTTAGTCATTTTTTTCTCTAAAAATTGTCATTTTTTATAGAGTCCTATACAGAACTCGATTCACTCCCCATTACACTTATTATTATCTAATTAGGTATCCATATTTACCCAATACATTGTAAGGCTATATTTGTTTGGTCCCACCTATCACATGAATATTAATTTAGTCATATATGTGCCAAATGATAAAAAATCATTCATCCTATCATTATATAATATCTCAGGGAATGGGAAACTATTTCCAACATATTTCATCATTTCATGATCACATATCCCATGGAAAAGAGATGGGTTTCCTCATGTTTTCATACTGACTCAATTAACTCACGAGAATGAAATGGGTTTCATAGAATCATACATAAAACATAACCATAATATAAAATATGTATAAATAAATTGGATGGTTTCATAATATCATATCCTTATTGAAGCATAAAAATCCTTAAAATGTTTCAATATAGATGAAAAATAGCTTTAAAATAACATTCAAAACATTCTTTGGAAACATTATAAAATTATCAATTTATTTTAATAACATTTTATATAAAAATTCCAAAAATATTAAAATAATTATTATCGTTGAAAATAAACTTAAAATCTTGTAAATGAGGCTTCAAATAAAATAAGATTCATCATAGTGAAAATATTTATTCATATATTATAAGTCAAAAGTGAACATTGTTTTCAAACAATTTTAAAAAGTCAAAAATTACATGCTTAGAAAATATTTAATTAACAATTTTCCTTTAGAACCACATAAAATAAATTAAAGGCAAATGAAAATAAATTTTAAAAAAAATTAAAATATAGGTAAAAACTTCCATACAGTAATTTTGAAAAAAAGGTTATGGAAGAAAAAGGTTGATGAGAATATAAAAAATGAGGCATAATTTTCATTAAAAACATCTTATAAATAATTTTAAATAATAAAGATATTAAATTAGTAATAATAAATAAAAATTAAATTAATAAATATATGGTAAGAAAATAAATGGGGTTTATAGAGTAAGATCTCTATAATTTTGACTCAATGAAAATTGATCAAAGATAATCCCGAAAAAATGAGATTGTAACTTAATTCTTGCATTAAAACCTATATTGGTTTATATGCATACGTAAATATAATATAATAAATAAATATTTATTATACATATATTAAAAAAAATTAAATATAACATAATTTTTATCCTTCCTTTGTAGTCTCCAAATATCGTTTTATTAAGATTTTCATTTTTAAAATGAACATTCCTGTGAAAAATAGATTGTTTTCCATACATGTTTTGGTTCAATCTTTATATTAGGTGAACCATGATATTTATTTTATAATATAAAGAATATTAATCATGAAATAATTATCATATTTATTCACCATATGAACTATTATAATAATTCATATAAAATTATGATGAAAAATAAATTACATCACTTCGTGGAGACGTTACTATGTCGATATGCATGAACGATGATTCCATATTTCAGTGGATTGATAAAAAAGAGGTAAAAAATAAGAAAAAAATTAAAAAAAATATATTCTATAATAAATATGCTATATATTTATCAAATATATCCATATTACCATTTATTTAAAACAGAAATGGAAAATGAATCACATCAATTTGTGGAGCTGGTAGTCCAGACAGACGCACGAGTGATGCTTTCATTTTCCAAAATATGGAAATGTAAAAAGGTATATAGGATATTATAATTAAAAAAGAATAATTATTTCATAAATATCTTATCAAAAAAGTAAATCTTTCACAATAACCATCCATTAGTGATGGTGATGAAAAACAAAATACATCTCTTTATGAGGTGGTTGTCCGTGTGTACAGATGGACATCTCTTTCAATTTCCATTTTATATAGAAAAAGGTAAAAAAGTTTGTTCCATAGATATAATAAAATATCATTATATTTATTAGATTTTATTAATAATTGAGTGATGTATTTAAAAATTTTATAGAGTCTGTGAGGTGAAAAAAATTGAAAGTACCCAGTTCTGAGTATACCTCTTTGTTGAGAAATGTCCATGACCTTATTCATTTAGGCTTTAAAGGATGGTATTACAATCAAACCAAACATATAGGATTCGGGGATGGATTTTAGGAATGTTATTTGGAATTTTTTTCCAAATTATATGGTTAATTATGTGTGAGGATGAGAGGAGTGATGGTGTACATTTATACTAGATGGATAGGTCACACATGGAATTTTTCGTATGATTAAAAATTATTAATGTATTAATCAAGCTAAATTTTTCCAAATTTTTCCAATATCTAATAAAATATGATACGTAACTTGATTTTTTTAATCCAACATAATTTATAATTTTTATCAGATTTTAACCATTATCTTTAGTTTATCCCCTCAACAAACACTTATTAACTATACGATACTAATAAATTTTTACCTTTGTTATTATTCACAATGAAAAAAAAAATTTTAAACTATGATTTATAATATTAATTATTCTAATTAAAAATTTTAAATATAATTTATAAAATTAAATATGTATAATTTTATGTAACTCATTTTATAATAATTCTATAAAACATGATGTAAAATAGTCTTCCAGAAAAATATATTTTAAAGTATAATTTTTTATGTCATTATTAAGCATAATGTAGAATTAACCGAAATTAATAGGATTATTTTAAATAAAATATTAACAAATAAATTTTTAAAACAAATTTGAAATAAAATGGGACATTCTAAATACTTTTATGGAAAATGTAGTTTTATATAAAATCTATTTCTTTCACCATTTACTGAAAAATTAATCTTTTTTCAAAAATCATAAAATTTTATAACAATATAATTTTGATAAAATAATTCAAATAAAAATTTATATTTTATAATACATAATTTATAAAATTGGATGAAATTATTTATATTTTCTAGGATACAATATGAAATAGAACCCATTTTGAAGAAAATACATTTTTGAAAAATAAAATGACCTTATATTCATTCAATTCATCATATCCATAATTAAATAAATGTTAAAATATTTTATTGAATATATAATATATAAATATTATTCAAATCAATCATCAATAGTAATTAGTTTAATTTATTAAGATAAAACCACATTATGTACATTAAAATAGATTATAAGATAAATAACTTCTTTTACCATCAAATGCTTTTATTTTCATTTATAATTAATCGATAACCAATGAATTAATTTTAAAAAAGTATAGAAAATTATATTTGTTTCCTTTTTTTAGAAAAATTCATACCCTCAAATCCATCATTTAGGAAAACAACAATGAAATTTAATAATTACAATTTAAAGTGTATAGTTTATTTAAAAATAGTGTTTCATTGAAAAATAAATATCAATGTAATTAAATTTATTTAAGAAAAATATATAATAATTTCATGGGGAATTATATAATATCCTCTTCTTCGAATTTATAAAAATAAATTTAATCCCTATTATATAAAAAATCATGTATATGTTTTCCTCATCTCATCATCATGTCCATATGTAACTTCATCAAATTTATGGTTTCTCCACAAAACATAAACTTGGTGATTGGTATAGTTCTATATAACTTTCTCTCTTTAATCTAGAATGTCCAAAAATTATTCCACATTAGATATATTTTTATATTTTCCTGACCAATATATTTAGTACATAAGAAGGATTATGTATGTACCTCCTTAAGAGAGATACATGGAACATGCCATGAACATGAGATATATTTCATTTAAGAACCAAACAATGAGATTCTTCCTATATGAAATCAAGGATTTCAAAGGGGAATATATATTTATGGATCAATAGTCCCTACTTTCTAAATCTAAAAACCATCGTCTAATGAGATATTCATAAGAATACCTTTTTTCTAACATTGGACTTGAGATCCTACCCATGATTGAAGATGTAAAATTTCAATTGATTTTGAACTAGACTAATGTTATAATTAATAGATAAAACCTTCTCTAACATTTAAATATCTGACATAGGTCCCAATATATTTCATTCTATAAAGTCATCTTATCATGTTAGAGTTATACAATTCCTTCAATGTATGGATTTATAAGGATCCATATTAATGCTTCAGTGAAAGCTATTGTTGTATCGAAATTGTACTAAATGATGGTTTTGAACCCAAAAACATTTATAATCCATTGAAAATGATATTTTTGTATCCCCCATGAATTTAATGGTCCTCTCATACTACCATCTCTCTAAGGATGATATACAGTTCCAAATTTCAACTTTGTATTCCATGAGTATTGAATACTTCTCTAGAACATTGAGGTAAACCTTAGATCTAGATCAGATATAATAGAATGTATTAATCAATGAAAATATTCCACCTCATTAATTTATATCATGGAATTATGGTCAAGAGTTAAATCTACTTATATATAAATCAAAAGTTTTTATTTTGTAAGTTGATCAACGACAACCTATATATAATTTTCCTCTTTGTATATTTTTTGTTGTCTGAAGACAACATATGTTGTAATATTTTCGCAATTTCATTGAATTATGGGTATTAGTTGTAATATCCATTTAAAAATCGATCACTCAACTAAAAAATGGTAACACATCAGGCATCTAAATAAATACTTTGTAATATCACTATTCTCATTTTCCCTCTATAAATAAAAATTTAGTTCTCTATACATCTTCATAATTTTATGGTCAATAGGAAATGATAAAGTATATTACCTAACCAACATATCCTTATTTTATTTTAGTATTGATAAGTCATATAATTTGTTTATAAACATTATTATTTGACCCCAATCATGGTTGAACTCAGGAAAATTTCTCACCTTCTTTTATATTTACACATCTTCCTTTTTTGCCTCTTTAATCCTCACATGGATGGATGATTGAAAGTCTATATTAGAAAGATATAATATATCCCCATTTCTCATTATATCAAGGTCTATAATTTTCAAATATATAAATATTTTATCTCTTTAAATCATTATCATGGAAAACTAGTAATGTATTTTTGACTTGAAGCATCGTCTACCTTTTTTCCATCCTAGGGTGGTAGTGTATTGATTATTAATTATATTTAATCAATTCCAACCATATCCTTCAGTAAATATTTAACTATATTTTTGTGAATATATAATTAATGTTTTTATTATTACTATATACATCATATTATAACCAAAAAGATAATTCTCCCAAATTTTAAATATAAAAATTACTCTTTCCAAATCAAAACCATGAGTATGTAGTTTTGATATGGATATTTTAGTTGGATAGAGGAATAATTTATCACCATATAATTCTATATAAGGACACATCCGAGTCACTTATTGGATGAATCACTATAGATCACAAACCCTTCTCCACTTTTAGGTAGTGTGAAAATGGGTTAGTTGACCATTCTTCTTTGCAACACCTTGAAATGTTCTTCACATTCAATTATCCATAAGAACTAAAATACATTTCTAATCAACTTGGTGAGTGGATTTTATTGTCATGAGAAATATATCACAATGTGTTAGTTTTATCCATACAACTTAGTAAAACGATGTATCATAGATACCATGTTCAGTCTAGGGCCGTTCAGAATAACATCCTTCTTTTAAGGATCCACCAATATACACATACTTTAGATTATATAACCCCAGAGTGAAAATTTTCAAAAATATAAACCATATTTGATAAATTTAGAATAAAAAATATATTTCCTAAAGGTATTTAAGAAAATAATCATGTTTTATCTCTTATCCTTCTCTCTATTCCAATATATAAGTATATTATCTATAAATTCTACCACAATTTGTTCATTGAAATTTATGAATACTATATTTATGAAATCTATGCAGATATGTGGGGAATTGGTAAGTAAAAATGAATAAATATAAATTTATATGGGTCATAAATCATATGGAAGGTTGTCTTGGGTATTTAGTTATTATGTACCCCCAATTGATCATATACAAAATGAAGTTCAATCATTGAAAAGTACTTAGCTCTGTATAATTTATCAAATAAATCATTAATATAGGGTAGATGATAATTTTTCTAATTGGGATTGTTTTACATTCTTGATAATGAATGAAAAGAATCTTTTACCAATAATTATTATTATAAAAAATAACATGTTCACCCTATAGTGATTCCCTGGGTTATATGATTCAAATATCAATATTCTCTGGGAGATTCATCTTCAATTCCTACAAACCAATTAGGTCCATTCTAAATAGAATATTTGAAATAGTTATGGCACCAGGTGTGATTTAGATTGAAAACTAATATTCACAATTTAGGGGAAGATTATGAAATTATTATTTAAATACAAAAAAAATAATCCATAACAATAAGAATATCAAAAAATTTACTTTCTCCTAATTGTTTTTTGAAAAATAAACCTCTTAAAAAGGTAGTACGGACCATATAATGGAATTAATTCTCATTGGAAATTAATTTCAATCTGTAGGCTGATAAAAATATATATATTGATTTATAATATCAACTATATTATCCGAATTCAGTAATTTTATATGTAATATCTATCAAGTAAGTTAACCAATCCTCAAAATCACAACAGATTCCAAAAAAGGATGAACAAGAATACATCAGTTGGGAACATTCTTAAAAACATCAACATGACATCCCGAACTATAGAGTATAGTATAAGTTCCACATAACCATCTTAATCAAATTATATAAATGATTTTACATATTCAATTCCATGGTCAAGGATTTATCCCTTATATTAGGGCATTGAAAAGGACTATACCAAAGTTCCCTGCAATTATGACATTGAATAACAAGTGTTTTCTTTGAAAAACATCATTTATCTTCATTTAAGTCTTCATTGACCCACAATAATTAGTTTCTATATGACATTAACTTTCATACATAAAAAAACTTCATGTTCAATTGATATAATTGACTGGGTTCTTTTTCAAACAATTATTAAATTCATGAAGTTAAATCTCCTTTCATCTAGGATCTTCATAAAACTCTATTTTTATCTTATTATGTGTGTTAGAAAACTCACCCAAGTGGATTTTTTTAATCATTTATTGAGATATCTAGTTAGGAATAATCAGAAGGATTTATAATTCATCCCATTCTATTTGGTTTTTCATGAATATAATCATTATAATGACCATTATATTTAGTGTTAATGAGATTTCTCCTAGGACCATCCTTTAACTAAGACCAAGAACTAGAGTTTGAGAAACAATAATCATAGTGAGTAATAACGTATTTATAAAATATCATTTATAGTATTTCTAAATAATTAAAACTTATTTAATTCTTTGATACCATATTATTAACCATGGTAATTCATGTCGATCATTTTTTCAAATCATTCATAATTATTCATAATATAAATTTTAATTAACCCATGATAATCCCCTGAGAGTGTCTAAGAATGTGTCTAGTCTTATTCCCACTCATTATACAATTTTTATGAATAATTTAATTACAAATACACCCATTTAAGATTTTTTATCACTAGGATAATCTATTCAACAACCACATCTACATTCTAGTATCAATATATGTATGAATTTTCTAGGAAAACCACAAAATATCTACTTTTCCCAAGCTTAATGATGTTATCATATAGTTCAACTTATCCCAAGGTTATTTAAAATATATCTATAACACTAACCTATAAAAATAACTAAACCCTACATTAATATCAAATTAAGTGAACTGAGAATTTTATAAATAGATATTACATCATTTTAGATGAATACTAAATATATCTCAAAACAAAAAATAACCAACTAACATAAAGGATTAGTGTATTTGGATACTAGATACACTATTATCATATTTCATGAATGAAATTTAACATATTCCACAAAGATATTCTCATATTTAATAATTCTCTTACAAACGATACATAAATCATTTATTCATAACCAATATGAAGGAAACATACAAAAGGGTGAGCTTAGATGCTCAGTAAAGGTAAACATATGAGATATAATTCAATGATCATAATTTAAAATAAGATAGGCTTATGGGTATGAGAATATGATAATAACATAGTTAAATCATACCTAATAATTCAATGATTATTAATTAGAAATAATATAATATGTATTTTTATACCAAAAGGTATAAGCCATAAGTTTGAAAAACTAACAATAATCATTCATGATCCTTGAGAAAATATCATAAGTATAAGTATAATTTTTTTTTTCTTTTAGATAAGTATATAAAAAAATTTACTTCTCCAAGGTTCACTTTCAATAATATCTTCTCGGATGTGGTTCACTCACTATTACATCATTTTCTTAGTCATGGTTTACTCCTCTGACTATCCATTTGGATAGAGTCCCTTTCTAAACTCATCTCCCTCCCTATTCCAATCCTTATTATCTCATAAAATATCTACCTTTAACCAATGCATTATATGGTTATATAATATTGGTCCCACCCGTAACATAATGTTAACATATTCATATGTGTTACACAAGATCATAAAACATTCTTTACAACATAAATCATCTAAAGGAAATGATATTCAAAAAAATAATATCATTTATTCATAGAATAAACCATTTAAAATAAATGGTTTCCATAAAGGTTTCATCATAACATAATTATCATGATAGAAAGAAATAAGTTTAATTTAATCATCCTTATATCATGATCTTAATAATCCACATATATAAATAATTTTTATGGTATTATAAGAACATTTTCCTAGTGAATTATAAAAATAAATAAAGGATAGTGACAAAAAAGGAAAATACCTTTCTTATAACATTGAATCTTTTATTTTTGAAACATGCGAAAAATATTCTTTTCTTTTGACAACATTTTAACAGAAAATTAATAGAATATTGAGAAAATTAGTTTTTTTAAAATTACCATGGAAATAATTAAATTAATCCTCAATTAAAATAATGTTCATGATGGAAGAAAAATCCATTCATACTATATATGTTTAAGGAGAAAATTCATTTGACATTATTCTAAAAAAGTAAAAAATGACATTTTTCAGAAACAATTTGTGTAAATTGTATCAATTTAAGATATTATAACTAATATAAAATTCAATAAAATATTTTATCTTAATAAATTTTAACTATAGGTAATAACTTTTATAAAATAATTTTTAAGAACATGGATATATAAGAAAAAATTCAGCAACAAAGAGGAAATAAGGTCGACATTTCTTTTACAAAATGTTATCGATAATTTTAAGTACCAAAGAGATGAATATGGTAATAAAACATAAATTTTATAATAATAATAATAATAAGATAATAAATTAAATTTTATTAAAAGTATACTATATATATATTCCATTAAATTAACTTTAGCATAGAAAATCCCAAAAGGAATTGAGATTATAAAATTAATCTTATATGAATTTATATATTGATGTATACAGCTTGAAATATAATATATAATAAATAAATATTTATTAAAAATATATTTTATACTGATATTAATTCTTAAAATAATATTTATCATTCCTTTATATATTTTAAATATCCATTTATTAACAATTTTATCATGAAAATGAAAATTCTTGTAAAAGTTGTTCATCTTTCTATGCATGTTTCAGTTTGATGGTTACAATTCCTGCACCTTGGCCATGTTATCATTATATATATATATATGTATAATATAAAACCCATTATAAATAAAATATTTTTTAATCATATAAACTTTTATAATCATTCATACAAATAGGTGTTGAAAAATTAATTACATCACATCATAGAGATTGTAATTGGCACATACGCATGATTGATGTTTCCACTTTTAGATGGATGGAATAAAATAAAGGTAAATAATAATTGATACTTATAGAGTAATTATTATATCATAAATATCATATATATTAATTAAATGTATCTATATTAAAAACCATCTATAATGGAAATGAAAAAATAATCACATCACTTTGTGGAGGTGGTATCTCACAGCGATGCACGATTGATGTTATAATTTTTGAAAGGATAGAAAGGTATCAAAACAGATTATATATTACAAAATCAAAAGAATAATAATTTCATAAATAGTATATATAAACATAAATCTATAATAACAACCAACCATGAATGATAGTGATGGAATACAAAATTTATTTCCTTATAAGGCACTAGTGTGGATGTACGCACGAGTGATGCTTTCATTTCCTATTTGATGAATAGGTAGATGAATAAAGGTTTTAAAAATTTACATATTTACATATAATTAGATTTATTATACTAAAATAATCACGTTATGAAAGATATATATTTCTTTGATAATTTTGAGGAAGAAGTAAAGATAAAATTATTCTATTAGAAGTTACACCTAATCGTTGAGAAACCTCACTCTTCTTACACCTTGAGCTTTGGAAGGATGGTATTATGATGAAAACATGACCCTTAGTAAATGTGAAGGGATGTTAGGAAATTGTATGGGAATTATTTATTGAAGTAAAAGGATCATGATGCTCGAGTCTGAGAGAATATGTTGTGTCCAATTATAAGGGTGGGAGAGGTCACACTTGGGATTTTTCAAAATATAAAAAATATATTAATGTCATATTCAGATCAAAATGGCTCAAAATTGTCTCAAAAGTGCACATGGGATGATTTATAATTGAATTTTTTTTTATAAAAAATGATTTAGAAAAAAAATTGGTTTACTATAGACCTAATATATAGTTTATACCATCATTATTCCATTTAAACTTTTATTGTATTAAAGAGTTTTCATGTCATCTACTATTCATAAAGACCACATATTATTATTAATATATTATTTAATATTAATCATGATGATTCCAAATATGGAATAAATTTTAAAAAATTCAATATATAAAATTTATATAAATTCTTTTTTAAATATTCCAGAAAAATATGATGAAAAAACAAATTTCCCAAAAAAATGAATGATTAAGAATAAAATGTATTTCTAAAAAAATTAAGAATAATATAATTTGAGATTAAATTAATTGGATAATGGTTAATAACAGTTATTTAAATAAAATTTTATAATAAACTAAAAAAATCATTGGCCTTTTGGAATACTTGAATGGAAAATATAAAATTATATTAAAGTAGTATTTTTTCATTATTCAATGAAAAATTATTCTATTCAAAAAAATACCAAAGAAATAAATTTTATATAATTTTGATATGATAATTTAAAAATATATATCTTTTTTTTAAATAAAATTTTTATAATTGGGAGAAATGTATTATAATGTCCATTCACAAAATGAAATAAAAACCTTTTTTTGGAAAATAAAATTTTAAAGCATAATGGCCTTATTCTCATTAATTTTATAATATCCATAATTAAATGAATCTTAAAAATTTTTCTATAATATATAATCTAAACAATAAATTAAAATCAATCATCAATAATGTTGTATTTAATTTATTGAGATAAAAACATGTTTCATGCATCAAAATTGTTTTTATAAAAACACCACTTATTACCTTCAATCAATTTTATTTTAATTTATATATAATTGATAACGAATTAATAAATTTTATAAAATTATAAACATTAGTTTTTCATAAATTTTTTATTGCCATTGATACCCTCTAATTCAACAGTTATACGATTACTGTCAAATTAAATTTTACAACTCAATTGTATATCATACTTTGTTGTTAATCTTTACATTCTATTAAAATAATTCCTAAATAGTAACTAATATAATTTGTTAAGACAATAAAAAATATAATATCATAAAAAATCCATAAAAAATATATTTTATCTTTAGATTATTTTATATTCATTTCTAACTAATAGATAACTAATTAATTCATTTTATAAATTTATAGAAATATTTTCTTCATGATTTAGTTTGTACTATTCATACCATCTATAAGATGTATTCTTAAAATTCATAGACATGATATCAATTTTTTAGAATACATAAAAAAATTCTAAAATAGATGCCCAAAGACTATATTAGTTTAGTGCGTTTCAAAACATGGAACAAAAATATTCTAATTGAAATATCTATAATGTTTCCCAAAAGGATCTTACCCCTTAGTATTTATACTTGAAAAAGTTTCTTTATATCATAAGGAAGGGAAACTCATAAATAACATGATACCTAAGAGAATAATCTAAGAATAAGGATTGAACTTTTGCAGAAACATATGTATATAAAAACCCTTTATAAAATAGGCCTATAGAGGCCTTTGTAACATGTTGGGAATGGGTTAATCACCCATGTACCTACTTTGAGATTGGGATTCCCTCCTATGCACCCTCTTATTTTGGTCTTGGGTTGTTCTCCCACATACCCTCTTGCTTAGGGCTTGGGATGTCATCCCACACACCCTCTTGTTTTGGGATTGGGATGTTTTCTCATGTAACATCTTTTTCAAGCTTGTGATGCCCTCCCATATACCCTCTTATTTAAGGCATGATATTTTCTCCCGTGAACCCTATTATTTTTGTCTTTGGATACCCTATCATGTACCCTTTTATCTCATAAAACATTTATCATTAACCAATTCATTGGAGGGTGATATAGGTCCCACCCATATCTTAATGAAATCATACATACATGGGCCACAAAATCATAAACAATCATATCAAAACCCGTGAAATTAAAATTGTTTCATAAACATGAAATCATACAATAACCTATGGAAAAAAATAGGTTTCATAATCATTTCATCAAAGTAAAATTCGTGAAAAGAACAATGTTTCATAAACATATAACATGTGAAAACAAAATACATTTCATCAACATCATTATATGAAACATAAACCATTAAGAGAAAGAGTATGAATGGAAACATTGAATCATTTACCAAGGAATACATCAGTAAATTAAATGGATTTCATCTTATATGGAAAATAATTTTGATATATTTTTCGAAAAATAATTCTTAAGGAAAATATCCTTTATTCTTTGAAAATTGATTTTTAATTCATAAAACAATTTGAAAATCATTTTATTAGAAAATACCTTGAAATATTATAAATAATAATTGAAATAATTTTGAAAACATTAATCTTTTAATTCTTAAAAAATAATATTTAAAATGTTTAAAAACATTTTTCTTTGAAAATGATTTGAAAAACCTAAAATAAATATTAAAAACATTTTGAAAAACATTTAAATTAAAATAATTAGAAAACATATAAATAATTAATCAAAATATTTTTAAAAAAATATATTTAAAATTAGCCTCTAAAACATCTAAATAAAACATGAAAAGGTTTTGAGAACTAATTTACTATAAAACTTGTTAATGAAGCTTGAAAACATTTGGAAAACCACTATTTTCCCTTGAAACTTAAAAAATATGCTTGGAAACATTTTGAAATCCATATTCATGAAAACTACATCAAAACATTGAATTTATAGAATATTTAGAAAACCATTCTTAAAAAAATACCTTTTAATATTATAAAGGAAGCTACAATGGAATGACAGTAATGAAAACACATAAATATATATGTTCCAAACATTCCTTTTACACTATAAAACATTTAGAAAAGTGTCGCCACTGGAAAATAATAAGAATATTCATTTTTAAAAATCATTTTATTTTAACAAGGAAAAACATGGGTAATTTTTTCATTTAAATTTCATAGGATAGTAGTATATTTTTTTGGAAACCATATATAAAATTTGGTTTTAAAGGAACACATATTTATGACTGAAGAGAGAAGTAAATTCATACTTTCTCAGAAACACATTATTAACATTCTTTTGTACAAAAGAGTGGTAACAATGGTACCAATATATTAATATATCATGAATAAATAGAAGATAATAATATTCATGACATTTATTAAGATATGGATAATAGTATTTTATCAAAAGAAGTATAAAAATAAACAACCTCGGAAAGAAATTAGATTTTTTAAATAAAATCTTATCAATTGGTAAATTTGAACCATACTAACCATGTAATGAAATAGAAATAAATAAATCTTTAAATACCTCTAAAGTAATTATATTCATGATAAAACATTTCAATCGCAGTATATACACCTCATGGAAAAATATCGGTGTGTAACATGGAATGTATCTCAAAGAAGACAAATTGAGAGAAAATTAGATTATTGATTGGGTAAATTTTGAAACATAAATCACATGAAATAAATTTCATAAATGGATATGTAAATACACATAATTGTATTTATAATATTAATATGATAAAACCATGTTAAGTGTGCACACCACACAAAAACAATGGGTGGTGAATAAATCATGTATCTCACGAAAATAAAAAGTGAGATGAAATTCCCCTAGATTGTGTCTTGACTGTCATCATACTTATATGAACATCTTGTATAAAAAACATAAGTTTATTATACATATATAATATATCCATATTCTTATATCTAATACTATATATGTTTTGATAATTAATTTATATCACCCTCTTTCAAACAATTATACGTTAAGGTTTCACTTCATGTAATATTTGCTTGGTACTTTGCATGTGTCTTAATTTGTTATATATTTTGTCCTTATACTTATATATTGATTTCAATAATTTAAAACATGAAATAAATATAATGTATATTTATTATATTATTAATATATTAATCTATATAACATATAAATATGAAATGGAATACACAATTTAGAGGGACAGTAGGTCTTGCATATGCATGAACACAGTTTTCGTTTAATAGTCATACTGAAAGAAAGTAAGTAAATAAAGTGTATGTATATATATATAATTACAATATTATAATTATTATATCATATAAATCATATAATTTTACTAAAACCATTTTTATTACATTCCATGTACTGTGTGAATGAATGACATCGCTTTGAGGGGGTGGTAATCCACACATTCTCGAACGAAATTATCATATTTTCACAAAATATAAAGTATCAATATATGCGTTGTAAAAGAATTTAAGAAGATTAATTAAATAATATATATCATATATATCATATATAAATATATTTTCCATCATAATTTCTACCATGAAAGGTGGAAAAGGGAAAATGAACAATCATCCTTTTGTGAGGGGGTAGTTCATTGTACACATAAACAATATGTTTGTTACCCATTAGATAGAGGTGTGTGTAAGTGTAGTTATAAACCTTGGAATAAAAACATCATAGTATATTTATGACACTGTAGTTTTTATAAAATCATTGAATAAAGAGAGTGGAGGGGTGGAGAAGGAAAATAAAATAAATGAGCTCGAGGGAAGTCAGTACCTCTTAATTGAGTAACACCTTTTGGATTGTTCCAAAATTCTTACTTGAGTTGATTTCATCCCAAGGGGGGATTATATGAGGAATGTAGGAATTTTATGAATTTTATTAGGTATAGATATTGTGAACCTATGTTTTTTTGAGAGGATTGAAGAATAGAGTGGGGTGGTGGCAATTTATAGGGAAGGGAAAGGACACACATGTAGTTTTTGAAAACAAGTTAGGTGTACCCACGTTTTTACCTAAAAAAAGTAAAAAAGTAAATAGTTTATGTTTAATGGACTAATGTTTTCCAAAAATGGGTTTTTGACGTGTTTATACATATTTTTGGGACTTAAATTTAAGGTGTATTACTTTGTTAACCTAATTTCTATCATAGTAATTGTAATTTATTTTAATCACTTTAAATAATATTATTGATAAAGAATAAAAGTGAAAATTATTAGAAATTAGAAATTATTATTATTCTAAATACTTAATCAAAATTTCCAAATTCTAATCAAATAAGTTGTAGATATTGATTTAAAAATAATCACGCTGATAGAATGACACTTCTGTTTCTTAAAGTAAAAATTTAAAAATTTATGACATGTTTTTATAACTAATTTCAAAGTGAAATTTATTCCAATGACCTATATTGGATTAATATATAAAATAATAATCTAATTAAACTTTAAAATATATTCAAAATATAATTTAACCTTATAAATTAATTATATTAAAAAGTAGTTTTGAATAAAAATTTAGTATTTTTATCTAGTCATAAAAAAATTAAACCTTTTAGAAAAATAACAAAATTTTATCCTAAACTTACTTTCATGTTTATATTTAAAATATGATTGATATATGAAATCTATAAAATTTCGAAAAAATTGATTTTAAATGGTTTCTTCATTAAAAGTCTATAGAACTACATTTATAAAAATATAGGATTTTATGGAAGAAATTGGGTTTGTTCTTATCTTTTATATATATAATATATTGGATGATTATCATATTTTTTTGAATATATAAAATATAAATTTATTTATTAACATTCACTTTTAGTAATTAATTTAACTTATAAATAGAAATCATATTTTTCACATAAAAAATAGAATTTTATAAAATGAGTCCCTTTATATTCATTTGGTTTCTAAAGTTTTTTATAGTAATTAGGTAACAAATAAATTAGAATATATATATTAACAAGTTATTTAATCCTATAGTCTACGATTTAATGGCCATGTTATATCCTATTAAATAAAATATTTTAACAATGAATGATTGTTCGGTAACACTCGATATTTTGTGTTATGTAAGACATCGAGGAAAGTAAGTCATGCATGTAATGTGAGATATACTTAATGTTCCATGTATAGAAATAAAAAATTAATATTTCATGTTGGGCATGATTAATTTTATGTTTCATAAAACACAATTCAAACATAGTTCTTTAATATAAAATAAAATCTTTTCAGTGTGGAGTGAAATGAAAAATATCAAAGTGATTTAATAAATTCAAAAAAAATATTTTAAAAAATAATTGGGTGTTACATTCTACCCATATTAAAATGAAATTTTTCTATTGAAATTATATTGGGTTATAAAAGGTTTAATACTAAAAGTTTCATTCATAGAAACCCACATCATAAAAATGAATACTAAAACTTCACTTAAAAAGAGAAATCTCAAACCATATTAGTTACCCAAAGTAACTCATAATGAGATTTACACATAGAAGAACATCGGTGGGAAGTCAAAACATGGACATGGAAGAGAAATCTTACCATAATGTTCTGAAGGAGAGTGACAGAGAACAAGCCCAAGATAAAGTTAACAATCACAAAGCCATAAATCTGAGATTACATAAGGGACCTTCTAACTCATCGAAAATGAAGGTACCAAGACAAAAAAAATAAGATCCTTTTCGAAAATTACAAAAAATTCAGGAAAATATATACTCGCGTGATTTTAGGATAACATCACCCTTTGTTACTTCTTAATATACTTCACCTATTTCTCTAAAAAGAAATGGGAGTTTGCATTCTTGAATTTCTAATAGTTCATGAGATATACGATATTACATCCCATATTCCATCATTTATCATCAAAATAACGTATTTTAAATAGGATATCTAATGTGCATAAATCCTCATATAGAGAGATAACACTTTAATCATACCGAATTCTTCTGAGGTTTAGCTTAAACTTTCCATAAATGGTTAACATTATAATTATTCTAAAAGATGAAATAAAAATAATTAGAAAGAGTTTCATGAATTTGGATTAACATTGGTCCCCCTATATCACAAATTAACACTTGGTCTTCACATTCCAAACATGTGAATACCCTCATTGTATATTCCCTTGAATCATTGTAACAACATTAACTTCCATAAATCATTTTGGAAAACATGGATTCTTCTATATTCCAATGATTACTGTATATGTTATTTAAATCCACAAAGTTATTAAATTCATACACGATGACATAGAATAGTTTCACAATGATCATTTACATGGTTATTTTTACCATCCAATTTACATATTAATATCAAACATATCTTTACCCAATCTTCATTATCTCAACGACAGACATTATAATAGGGTTACATTCCCTTAATCAAAATATCACCTTTCTGTGAAATTATTTTTTCAATGCCTTTATCTCCATTCAACATGTAATATTAAATACTTAATGAAAAATAATAATTAAAATACTTATTTATTTCATGAATCATACAACATAAAAATTGAATTTGAAAACATAAATTACATATTCATCCAACTTTTTTCAAAAATCATTACTTAGTATTTATCAATGTATTCTTTAATACCTATTTCATAGAATATGAAATATGAATAACGTTTTAAACGTTTTCTGACTTAATTTATTTATGATTCTTATATAACAAACAGTTGAAGAACATCACATACCTTTCACATGTGTTTTTCGGTCTCCTTATCTTCATAAGTATAACCGATACTCCAACGACATTCCTGATTCTATTTATGTTATTTCTACATTGGAAATATATTTGCATAATTCTGATATTTTACACATCTAAAACAATAAATTCTAACCATTTTCCTTCTAGTTATCGCCATTGACTAAAACCAAAACAACATAGTGTGAGAAACATTCATCATATATGGATACCATATAATCATGAAAAATTACTTATAAGGTGTCTAAATCATTTTTCATACTTATTTAATCTATGAAACCTCAGTTTTATCATAGATTGCTCAAAGTCATACTCGATTAAAATCCTTCCCGATGGTTCGTAAATAGTTTTTGAATTCCTAAAGAATATCCCACTGGAGTGTCAAACCAGGTGTGCAGCATGGTCTGTTGTCATGTAATAGATTACCCCAAGTCTGGACTGAGACATCATGTCTGAGTTTTTACACCTTGGTACATCTATGCCAGTGCCACATCTACTTGTAGTATCTAGACAGTGATATATTTCTAGGAAACCACTCAATCTATCCATTATCAAAATTCCATGATATTTTCTTAAATATTGACTCATCCATAAATTTACCCTTAGATACATCACTAGACATATCATTATAAATATACCTAAGGATCTCAGTATTGTTTTCTCATCATAGATTGTAATGGTTAATTACAAATTTACTTTTATAGAAACTATAACTACCCTATCTTAACATAAATATGAATTATATCACTTATTTAGAATATATAAAACATTACAAAGAAATAAACAAAAAATGATTACCACTTCCTTAGTGGTATATATAGGTCACACACATATCATAATCAAATCATACATATATGTGACAAAAAATCATAAACAGTTATATTATAACCCATGAAATGAAATGGTTTTCCCAAAAATGAAATCATAACTTATAATCTGGAAATTGAAACTGGTTTTATAATCATTTCATCAAATCATAACCCATAAAAAGAAGTGGGTCTCATAAACATATAACTTGTGAAAGAAAAATAAACTTCATAAACATTATTCCATAAAATATAAACCATTCAAAGAAATAATATGAATGGAAACATTAAATCATTTCCCTAAAAAGTAATGAATACCATCAATTGATGTAATCTTAGATGGAACATAATTTTTAAATAACATTCAAAAAAAAATTTTAGAGTAAAATATCATTTATTCTTTTGAAAATTTATTTTTAATGAATAAAAAAATTTGAAAATCATTTTCTTATAAAATACAATGAAAACATAAAAAGATAGCTTGAAGTCATTTTTAAAACCTTTTTCCTTGAAAACATATATAATAAGATTCAAAATATTTTAAAAACATTTTTCCTGGAAATCATTTTGGGAAATATAAATGATATATTGACAACATTATGAAAATGATTTAATTGAAAATGATTTGAAAACATACAATGGAATATAAAAAACATTTTAAAAACTGTTTCATTTAAAAAAAATTAATACATATATATATAAAACATTAAAATGCTTTTAAAACATTTTTTTATCAAAACTTATGAAAGAATCCTAAAAAGTGTTTAAAAACACATTTATCCCATGAAACAATAAAAATAAGCATCAAAATAGTTTAAAAACCATTTTTATGAAAAAAAATTAAAATAATGAATTTCTAAAATATTTGGAAGGTGTTTAATTTAAAAAAATTTATTCCTCTAACTTAATCTTCAATTAAATGCAGATCATGGAAGTTGGTAAATCTGTAAGTGTTGAATATTCTTTTTTCACTAGTTTAGAAAAGAGCATCGACTAGAAAACAACAAGAACATTCATTTTAAAAAATATTTTGTCTTCAAAAGTTAAAAAATGGGTAAACATAAAATTTTAATATAATAAGATAATATTAGACTATTTTTTGAAACCTTTTAGAAAATATGGTTTTGAAGGAACACTGATTTCCAACCGAAGGAAGAGGTAAATTAAGACATTGTTAAAAACACATTCTTAATAATATTATGTGAAAAATGGAGGAAATGGTAATGATACATGAATATATTAATAATAACCATAGTATAATAAAATAAATGAGAGTTATTAATATATGGATCATAATATTTCATCAAAGGAAACATAAATGTAATCAATCTCAAAAAAAGATGAGATTATTTTAAAAAACTATTGCTACTTGGTAAATTTGATCTCTAATCCCCATGTAATAAAATTGAATTAAAAAATAATTAAATATAATTCAAAGAATTTAATTCAAAATATAACAGTTTATAGGATGTATATACACATCCATTGAAAATATCGGTGCATAACATGGTATGTGTCTGAGAGATAGAAAATTCAGAAAATATTACTTTACCGATTTAGTAATTTTTTTTAAAAAAATTGATAATAGAAATATCATAAAATTGATATGTAAATACACCTAATTATTACTATAATAATCATATAATACATCTATTATTAGTATACAAACCACACAAAAGGAATGGATGGTGAATAAGGCATGTATCTCATGGAAATGAAAAGTGAGAGAAAATTCCCTTACCATGTGTCTTGAATCTTATTTTACTCATTAAAAACTTATTTATAATAAATTTATGTTTATTTTAAATCAATAAAAGATCTATATTATTATATATAATCCCTTATATTGTTTTATTATGACTTTATATTACCCTCTTGTTAACAATTCCATGTTAAGGTTTTACTATGGGTAATATCTACTTTGTTCTTTACATGTATCTTAATTTGTTATATCTTTGGTCATTATACTAATACCATGATTTATATAATTTAAAAAATGATATAAATATAATTTATATTCATTATATTTGTTTTATAATAATATATACAATGTAGATGTATGAAATTGAATACACTGTTTATGGAGACGGTAGGTCGTATGTACGCACAAAAACTATTTTGGTTTTATAGTCGTATTGAAGTAAAGTATATAAATGACCTATATGTATATATATAATTATTATAATATAATTATTATATCATATAAATATTATAATTTCATTAAACCTATCCTTAATAAATTCCTTGTAGTGTGTGAACGAATCACATCATTGTAAGGGGACGATAGTCCACACTTACTCAAATGAAATTATTATATTTGCAAAAAATGGAAAGTATAAATATATGTGTTGTAAAAGAACTATAGAATCTTAAAGACATATTAAATATAAAATATTTCATATATAAAAATATTTTTTATCATAATATCCACCATGAGAGGTGGTAAAGGAAAAATGGACAATCATCGTTTTGTAAATAAATCATTCGCCGTACACATAAATTGTATATTCTTTACCCATTGATGGAGGTGTACATAATTGTAGGTATAAAACTTATAATAATAGCATCATAGTGTATTTATAATACAGGTGTTGTTATAAAATCATGTAATAAATATAGTGGAGGGATGGATAAAGAAAATAAATGAAAGGACCTTGAGAGAATTCATTACCTATTAACTGGGTAACTTCATATAGTGTTTGACATAAGGCTTCCTTGTATTTTCTTATACCCAATAAAATGATTATATGAGGAAATTAGGGTTGTTTTTAAATTTATTTTTTAGATATTTTCAAAACCTAATTGGTTTCATAGGTTTGAAGAAGATGGATAGGTGGTGGCCTTTTATATGGAAGGGAAAGGACACACATGGAATTTTTTAAATCATGTTAGGTGTAACCATGTTTTTACATAGAAATGTCTCAAAAAACGATCCAAACTCAATAATTTAAGTTTAATTGAAAAATAATGGTCATCCAATTGGTGTTAGACATGTTTTTAGGCAGTTTGGGGTCTTAAATTTATGGTTTAGTATTTTGTTAAACTACTTTTTCTCTAAATAATTGTAATTAATTTTAATCACATTCATTAATCATTTTGGTAAAAAAATGACCTTATTATAAATTATAATTTATATTTATTCTAAATATTGAATCCAAATTTCCATATTCTAATAACATAGTATCAAAATATTAATTTATGACTAATCTCACTAATGGGATGAAACTGTATGCTTTTAAAGTAAAAAAGTCTAAAAGTTTGTTATGTTTTTATACACAATATCAAACTGAAATTGATAAAAATATATATATTGAATTAATTTATAAAATATTTATCTAATTAATATTTATAATAAATTTAAAATATAATTTAACCTTATAAATTAATTATATGAAAAATTAGGTTTGAATAAAAATTCAGTATTTTTAATTGTTCATTAAAAAATTAAATCTTAGATAAAAATACCAAAAATTTATAATAAACTAATTATTATGTTTTTAAATCCAATATGAAGTTTATTTTTTCCTATAAAGTTTTTAAAATTTCAAAAAATTTGATTTAAAATGGGCTATCCATTAGTAGGAGGTAAAACTGCCTTTATAAAAATATAGGGTTTTAAGCATAAAATTGGGGTTATTCTTGTATTATATCTATCAAAGCTGTTTGAAGATTGTCAAAAATATTTCTTTGAATATATAAAATATAAATTTAATTAATATTTTTCTCTCTTATTAATTAATTTAACTTATTAATATAAATTGTCTTTTCACATTAAAATATACTTTTTTTAAAAAGAATTCCTTTATATTAATTTGGTTTCTATATTCTTCCCTGATTATTAGGTTACCAATGAATTCAACTATATATATTCATAAGTTAGTTAATCCTATAATATTCAATTTATTTTCCATGTTATATCATATTAAATAATAATATTTTAATTGTGAATTATTTTTTGGTGACACTGGGTCTTGTGTGTTACGTAATCCATCAAGGAAAGTCAATATTGTGTGTAACATAAGATAACCTCGGTGTTCTGTATAGAGAAAGATATAATTTATGTTGCATGTAGTTCATTATTAACTTGTTTTTACTTATAAATCAAGAAATAAAAAGTACTTTAAAATAAAATTATCATTTTTTAGTGTGGTGTGAAAAGAAAAATATTAGAGAGATTAAATTAATCAGAAAAAATTATTTCAAAAAATATCGTGGTGTTACACAGTGCATTACAAAAAACATTGTGATAAATTTCAAATTAAATATAATATTTCAATATTATATCATAGTTAATTTAAACCCATTGTTTTGTGTAAATAAATCTTTCAAATAAATTATATTTATATAAACAGAAATATCTTTAAAGTTTCAAGGTGTTAACAATTTCCTTAGGTGGGGAAAAATAGTAATGAGTTTTTCCTACATATAAATGATTTAATATCATATTGGAGATAATGTTTTGTTGACATGTTGTACATTACATGATGATGAAAATTAGAGAACTGTTTTGTTTGAAAATCTT
This sequence comes from Viscum album, assembly GCA_963277665.1. NCBI lineage: Eukaryota > Viridiplantae > Streptophyta > Magnoliopsida > Santalales > Viscaceae > Viscum > Viscum album. The sequence goes on from OY728135.1 coordinate 1,156,139,255, forward strand.
GTCTATTTTGATGAGTAAATATAACATAAAAAGTTAATGAATATAATGTGAGGAGACTCATACTATATTTTAGAGGATTTTTCCACAATGGTGTATTTTTCGGATTAATTGGAAGTCTTCTTCACTGAGAAGAATCCCTGGAATAGTCATGTGTGGATTTTGTTTGTGTATCCATGTGACCTCACACAGCCTGAAAACTCATAATTCTACAACATGTGAAGTGGAGAAGAGAACCAAAATATAACAAGAGGAATCACACCACTATTAGTAAAGAGGAAAAGTTTTTTGGTTTTCTGTAGTATAAGAACCACAAAAAATGGGTCTAAATAAATAATATCAATAGACTATTGGTTCAAGAAAATTTATAGACACTGCACCAAATCTTATGAAAAACATTGTAAACCAAGTTATATATATATTTAGATATATAGACCTTATGTATATTTACTTTTACATATCTTTTAAATCTAAGTATCATACCATGTGAACGGGTGTTATGTTACAATTAATATAATGTCTATAAAAATATTGGACAACTACCTATAAAATTAGTTCATGATGAAACAAAATTGACATGCACATACTATGGGAAATTATATGGATGATTTAGTAGTTTTTTAATGAAAAGAATATGAGTTTAAACTAAGTCTAATTATGATGTCAATTGAGTTATGAGAAGTAATAATCTTTCAACTTTTTATTTATCATCATTCATCTTGTAATCATATTTAAAGATAATCATCTTCTTCCTTTTCTAATAACTTTTTTAATATGTTAAAATATGGGAAGTGAGATTAAAACAATTCCAAACTAAGGATTGGTTACCAGATAATAAGGGTGTTTGAACCATGTTGGAAGTCATGGAATCATGTGTGTTCTATCTCACTAAACATATCATCATCTAATCATAAATATCTATGTCTATTCACAATAACAAGTGATAGTAATAATGTTGATTGAAAGTGAGATTTTTTTTGAACAACAATGATTTTCCCCTCCCCTCTCAGTGGTGGTGAACTCTCCCCTATTCCTGTCATAACTGAGGATGTATCATACATATTTACATTACCCTCACAATAATTTTATATTTAAAATTATTTTCACATATTTCCTTTACTAAATTTAAGTTGAACCTTTCACATGCCATCGTTTTGGATCCAGATTCCATAGAATCATATGTGTGTCTGATACAAAACCCAAATTATACTATTTTTCAGTGGTAGAATGTGTTAAATGATTGATTAATTTATTTTGTTTTCTACTATGAATTTTTTTAACATCATAAAGAGACATGGAATCTTGAATCATTTATACATTCATAATGATAAGAGAATTTCACTGAAAATGAATCTATCAAGATTCTTGAGGATGGGAAGTGGTAGGTAAGTGAGTATTATAAGAAATTTTTTAAGGTATTTAATTTTTATATTATCATTATATTATTGTGTGAAAATATTTATGAAGAAATTAATCTATTTTAGACATGTTTAGAATAATTCATGAGTGGTTGCATGTTCGAAAGGTCATGATTTTTTTGCAGAGTTCCATTGAGGGTGTTTTTGGGAGACAAGAGGAAATGAATGGTTGATATAACCATTTATAAAAATAAAATATTCTAGGTAGGAATGAAATGTTGATGACATGATCTCTATGAATGTTCCATTAGTTCATGCATCCATAAAAAAGGCCACATCATCAATATGTTTACTATATTTTTCTAATTACATGTTCATCGTCTTCTCTCACAAAGGGACATCTAATTAAAGAACGTATTCAGAGATTATACCATTTAAATAACATATTTTCAATGATCTTTATATATTTTGGTATTGGATTAGTCGTATAAAGACCCTACCTTAAAATATTACATAATCTATAATTAAATGAATAATTCACATTGAGGATCATTTTAGGATTAGAGTATTAGAGAATTAGGCCATAACTATTACATTACATCTCAAAAATTAAAAATTAGACACTTATACTTAGTTTCCATTTATTCCATAAAATGAAAACTCTTAAAGAATATTCCTTTTTAGTTACATGTTTTAGACAACATGACTTTTCCTTGATCCCATCCTTGACCCAATTTGTCTTTAAGTCATGTGAAAAACATTTCAAAACTTGGGATAAGTATAAAAAGCTCAGTAAGGGTTTTAAAATAAATAAATAAGACATTAGTTAATCGATACATATATAACATAACCTCTTTAACATACCTCATGAAATCATAATATTTATTAATAACACATAGTAATCACAAATCATAAAGGTAACTAGTGGAATCCTTAGCATAATTACGTTTCAGCTTTCCCAACTATGTAAGGAGTCACATATGGAATACCAATCACATTATATTCCTTAAATATATTAGGTGAAACATTCCCATTTACCTCTTTCATGTTACCCAATGCATTGGAGAACTATCTCGGGCTCACTCGCCCTAGGTTTATCACAGAATCAACATAATACGTAAATAATTCCCAAGAGCCATAACATATTCATATCACATAAAAAACATAAATGAAATATAACATTTCCACATTTCGATCACAATATATCATTTAAATATATTGACATAACAAATCCATTATCGAAACCATTTTCAAAACCAAAATATGTAAAAGAGTATATGGTATTTATTTTCCTTTTAACAACATTGCAGCTTGTTAAAGAAGCCATATATCAAATAATACTCGCAGAGGTAGAAATGTTAATTATCACCACATACGTTAAAAAAATTCTTTTTGTCATTTAGTAAAATGACTCATAGAAAAAGGTTCTATTTGAAAGAAAAAAAAATTAAATTTTTTTTATACACCATATAAAATAATGTCATGTATAAAAAAAATATTCCTCAATTAAAGGAGATTGAGACGAAGTCCCTTACCTCATGTCTGACTTGACCCATTCATTCTTCAATCTCCTTAATAATAGACTAATTTTAATTTACACATTCTTAAGAACCTTTTTAGATTATTATTCATTTTATATAACTTATTACCATGTTATAAACATTATTTAATCATTTAAGTTAATAATGGCCTTTTGTTGATATTTGGTACTTGAGTAAAAGATGAACTTCTTATAACTACAAGTTGTTCATGTAGTAAAAATTACATTATCTATAGAATGATATTCATTATTTAGATATCATACATATCATATATATCTGGTATATTTATGTATTTATAATTGTACATAACATTTAGAGATAAGAAATGAAATGCACCGTTCAAGGAGATGGTAAGACGTACGTACGCATGAATGCTAATTTCATTTATATTTAGTATTTAATGGAACTAAAAAATTAATGATACATATTTATATTATAATTACAGTATAATATCATATATAATTTTAGTAACTACATCCATTATATGTTCCATGCATGGCATGAATGAGTCATATCACTTTGAGGGGGCGGTAGTCCGCACTTCCTCAAATTAAAATTATCGCATTTACCCATTATGAAAACTATAAAGGTATTGTATAAATTAAAAACAAAGAAGAATAAAGACAATATAAATATAATATATTTCACAAAAAAAATACTTTTCTATCACAATTTCCTCCATAAGAGGTGGTAGTTTAGAAGGACAATCATCATTTCGTGAGGTAGTAGTTCGTCGTCTGCAGAAATGGTATGTTATTTACCCATTTGATGGAGGTGTGTGTAAGTTTAGTTTGAATAAATATCATAAAAACGACATGGTATATTTAGGATACTAGTTTTTTATAAAATAAAAGAATAAAAAGAGTTTAGGGGGTTGTAGAGGTAAAATAAAAGAAAAGAACCTAAAAGAAGATGTTACCTTTAAATCGGGAAACTCCCTTTGGGTTGAACCAAAAGGATTTCTTGAAGTGCCTTATGCCTAAAGTAAGGATTCAAGGTGTATTAGAGGGGTCATTAAAGCTTATTTGGTAAGAGTATGGACGAGACGAGGGGCTTCAGAGGTGTGAGTAATGGGTTAGAGGTGAGGGTTTTTATAAGGGGTAGGAGGGTCTCTTCAGGAAAGATTGAAAATATTATTTTATTATACAATGATTTTTGGTTTCAGAAGGTCAAAAACTCATTAAATTAGAAGCTAAGATGACTCATGTTTTAAATAAAATCATCCAATAATAATTGGTTGGTATTGAATATTTTATTAATTTTTATAATCTTTATTATTTAAATCATTCATTAATGAGGTAAACATTGCATCCTTATTGTGTTATAAATAATTTTTATTTATATGATGTCTAAAAATTATAAAATAAATACCATTATTTAGGAAATATTTTTATATTTCTAATGAATATTTATAGTAAAATTTATCAATTATATAACCCCAAATTAATTTTTTTATCAAAACGACACAAGTTTATGATATTTTTTTTTAAATAAATAGTTATTAATATAATTATCTTACCCAAGTGGCTTTCAAAATCCAAATGTCTCACCCAAGGATTTTCATGGTAGTCCATTACTCATTCAATATAGTTAGGACAAGTGTTAAGGTAATTTTATATTATTATAATATTTTTTTACCTTGAATTACCCTATTTACATCTAACCGCAGTAAAAAAAAGTCAAAATTTACCATTCACCAAATATCATTTTCATATTATTGAACAAAATTTTACTTACTAATAACAACCATTTATGTCAGATTTTTGAAATTCAATTCACAGAAGTAGTGAAATTTCAATTAAATGAAAAAGCCAGTTTTTTAACTACTGCTCAATGTTTTCACTATTCATCAAAATTGATGATTTTCAGAAAAATACCAAAAAATCAGCCTAAGATATATTTGATATTATGATTTAAATAATAATGACTATTTTACCAACTTCAAAATATAGAAGTTTCATAAATTAATATAAAATTAATTTTCATTGTCAAAACAAAAAACGAGTTTTTGAGAAATAATAACTATCAAAAGATTGACACTTGTTTGTGTCCAATTTAAAAGTGAAATTACTTCCAATGACCAAAATTAGATTAAATGGTAAAAATATAATCTAATTACAATTTTAAACTAATTAAAAAGATAATCTAACCATTTAAATAAATTATATTAAAACGCAGTTTGGAATTAAATGACTATTTTTTACTATTCATTAAAAAATGAATTTTATCAGAAAAATACAAAAAATTTACCCAAAGTAAATTTTGATGTCCCAATTCTAAAGAATAATTTTATTTATATAGAAAATATAAAAGTGTCCAAAACTATATTTAAATAGGGTTCACCATCCAAAGATGGAAAATTGACCTTTTAAATGATATTAGAGTATTTATGCTTAAAATTTGGATTCTTTCTTATTTAGAGCCTCAAAATTTTATTTTATAAATGTAAAAAAATTTAATAAACATCTATAATCATATTTTAGTTATTTCTATTTATTCCATCCAATAAAATGGCTAGGCGTTAACTATCATTTAAAATAATATTATATTATTATTTTTCAGTATGACTTAACATTGTGTGTAACATTAGACATCAAAAAAAACTCATTGCATATCTGGTACACCATCGAACATAGAATACCCTATAATGTAAAATTAACATTTAATTCAAAAATATCAATAAATATGAAAATGTATTATTCTATATTTACTTGGGATGTTACAAGAGGTGATACTTTCAAAATTGCTCATCTTTTGTATAATGTTGATTTATTCCTTATTGGAAACCAATTCATGTATAAATTTTGTTAAATTAAAGGGATCATTTTGAATAAATTTAGTATTTTTGTTTTAGTTGTTTGAGGAGACTAGATTGAATAAGGATATAGAGTTTTTTGTTTTGGTTTCCCTTTATCATTAGATTGAGGTTGGGGATTCTAAAAAATCATTTACCTCATATGATAGATTTGAATTAAATTATATTATTGTGTTGAAAAAATTAAGTAGTGTTATAAAATTATTTTAGGAAAATGAGTTTTCAAGTGAGTATATTTTATAAAATGGTTACATTTGGATTTCAGGTCATGTAAGTGACTTTAAAAACATGTTAAGAAAATTTTTATGTGGCCTTCTTACATGGAATTTTAATTTAATGTTTTTCATTTGGGTTTTTTATTTTTATTATTGATGGAGTGGTTAGGGTTAGGAAATATACATAAAATGAAATTACATCTTCAGATTGTTTGTCTTATCATGTTTCAAAATGTTTATGAAATTACAATATAAGTTTAGGGTCCTCATTAGGATTCAATAGAAAAGAAGAAGAGGTTGGGTTGTTGATCCACTCGTGATAAATAGGCATATTTTTTGTTACACATAGACTAATGATCCATTCACTAACAAAACATGAATTGATTTATTTATGTTTCATAAAATGTCATAGGGTTTGGGTTTGTTTTATAGAATTGCATTAAATCATTTTTTATTTCCACATTAATGGGATGCATATAAAATATGGGGGATATATTAAATGGCCTTAAGCACACACCCCACATTCCAACCTAGGTTTCTGTGTATATTGTATACATTATGATATAAGTTAAGGAAAGATGAATTACTTTATTTAATGGTTGACATTATCCATTATTATGGTGATATAAATGAGGTGGGGTAATCTTGTAAATGGTTATATCATAGGGTTTTGGGAGATGTGGAGTGGAATTCAGATGCTTTATTTTAGATTCAGGCACCATGTATACTTATTAGATTTTTTAGGAAATATATTATTGTTTACATCTTAGATTTTTTAAGTAGTCTTGAATGTTCATAAAATGATAGAAAGTTTTTTATACATTATTGAGGACATTTCTCTTTGATATCGTTTCATTTTTGATAATGTTTTGACATATATGATATAAAGATGCTTCATATAAACTTTTTGGTGGGATTTTGTCATCATATGTGAGGGTTATTTTATGTAAACTCTCTATAAATGTTTTTTTCAAATCACCCAGCATTTTTCCAATTTTTAATGTTTTCTTAGGAACACATAAGGCCATGTAATATCGCTAAAAAATGATCGATGGTGATAGGAGACAAATTGGATTGAAATTATACATTTTTGAGAGTTCACTTAATTTAGAGATTCATAAGAATATTAGTGCTCTATATTTGAGTACATTATTATTTAGAGTTGATCAATTAGTATCTATTTGTATTTGTTTTTTTCACCTAAAAAAACTCAATGAAATCATTTATTATAGATAAAATTTAAAATATTGGAAATGGTTTTTATCATTATTTGATCAAGTCAATATTTTCTCATTATCATATGTGTAAATGATCAGTTTCATCTAATTCATCAGAAGTTAATAGTTCCTATCCAAATGGTTTTAGGTACATATTTTTAAAAATATAATGCGGTGGAAGATAACATAATTAAGTAGTGTGCCTATATTTTCTCATTTATTGATTGAGTTAGGATCATAATTTGATAACGGATGATATTTTCAATTAATTTTATTAGACTTTATCAAATAAAATTTAATAATTGTAATTTCTTAAAGAAAAATAGTTCTAATCTGAACAACATTTGAATGATCGAATTCTCATGGGATTATTGGTGTAGGGGGACAGTCAGGGATGAAATTTTTTTAACACTCAATGTCATAAGTGATCATAGATATATTATGGATGAGTAGTTGAAAAAAAACCAATAAAACTATAAAGTAGTTATTAGAGAATAGTTTTAGTAATTTTTTGTTCCTAAGATCGATGTTTAGGGCCCATGAGTGGTATAATAATAGTATATTGTACTCTCTATTTAATATAATTATACACATATTCATCTCATTATATAATTATTTTGGAATTTCTTTGAGGTTTTTATTTACCTATTGATATATTTTGTTGAACGCTCAACTTATCAATTACCATCATGGTATGCTCAATATTTTTAATTGTTTTTGGGTGGTTGTGATTTTTCATTAAACCACTTTCATTTATCTTATGTTCATATATTTAACAAGATATATACTTATAATTGTGTCCTTGGAATGGATTTTCTTTTATTTGTTTGAGTATATGTCAATTAATATTAGTTCCAAGTAATTTCTCATTTTGTGGCAGGGATATTTCCGTAATTTTTAGAGAGAATGATTATCTAGATTTCCCTTATCATTTTCATCTTCATCTATTTTTATCATGGTGGGTTATCATTGATTTATTCTCTATAATGGTCAATCTATAAGAACATTCTCATATAGTTCATGTTTATTTATGTCTTTCTTTTAATATTATTATCTTATCTATATAATGTAAAATTTAGTTTAGTAGTATGTTATATATTGATATCATTTCATTCATTATAATGTACTTCCAAATTTATTTTACGGATCTTTTTAAATTAATAATTCAGAATTATGATCATTTTTATTGGGATTACAGTCAACATAATGTTTCCTTGTGGGACTAACTGATCTTGTATTATAAGAGGGTATACATTAACTTGTGTTTTTTATGTTTATTCAAACTTATTGTAACATGTGTTTCTTATATTACCCTATGTCATAGAATTATAAAGTATGGAATACCTTCTTTAAAAAGGTAGGTAGTCACAATAAATTTATCATTGATTCTTTATGTTGTGAATTTTCACAAAGGATGGGAGTTCAAGATCATTTTACACTTTTAGGGGGAATTATTAAATACTCTAAGACTCTATTAAAGATTAATGATATGTTGATAATTACTTTTTAATAACTGTAATATTAATAGATACCTAGAGGTAGAATATTAATAAAAGACATTTAATTTTATAGGGATTTTATTATTGTTTAAATATTTAAAATATGGTACACTAGAATTTAGCACTATCTAAGGAGGAGGTAAGAGTTGTGGATTTAGTATCGAGCCCCTGAGAGGGGCCTCCAATATATACCTATGAAGGGAATCAAAAATCGTGTAGTTTAGTTCCACATAAAAATAGACATAATAACTTTTTTTGTATTCTAAAAATGACCAATGTGTAACCTTTTGTGGTCATTTAGGCATGAAGAATTGAAGTACCATTTCATTTCATACATTTTAGACCCATTGAAGTATTGTGATTGAACCCTAAAGAGGAATCCTATGTATCATGGTTAATAAGAATGAAAGCTAACATAACTCAAGTTTCACATTTTATGGTTGTGTGATAGTAAATATCCATGTATTTTTACATTAAGTGGTAATAATTATGTCATGAAAGGTGTTATAATAGAATATTTATTGGATATTATGCATGAGATGCCCTTTTAGTGTTCACCATGTCTATCTTTAACTTGATGGGAGACGCTATGGTGATTATATGCTGAAAATGGATGATATTAATTATTAATAATTTAATATTCATGTGTTTCAATATCCATAAACATAAAATTTAGTGCATTTTATAAATTGAACTTTATTTCACATCACACGTGAAAATTTGGGCCCAATAAATCACATACTTGTGGAATTAATTTCTTTAGTTTTCGGAATTTTTTATTTTCCGATATGATCATTAAATTTATTTGTAAAATTTTATCTTTTAGGATGGATGGTTGAATCCCAAGGGAAGATTAGTATTCTTGGGCATGAATGTAGAAATTTTCTAGACAAAGCATAATGGGCCTAAGGCCCATCAAACAAAATTGGGGGCCACAATCCAAGCCCAATAAACCTCAAATTTTAAATCTATACATAGAATAAAATGGGAATCATTTTATTCAAATTTGTACAGAGCTAATTTGGATGTTTTCATGGAGATAAAGTGATCCCATGTTGACATTTAAATAGTGGGCCATATTTTAACGCCTATAACATCATCCCACTTGATTGAACATAATATCCTTATAGATGATTAAGTTTTCCTGAAAGTTTTACATATGTTAGAGGAAACATGGAAGAAGATATTTTCCTTTAAGACCCCACTAGATTTGGACATATTCTATTAAAAATTCACACTTCTAACAAGGGTGAAAATATGGATGATTTTCATTGTCAATAATGAAACATCAAATTTCCCTTGATTTTATCACCCTCTATTTGAATCTCTCAATTAATGGAGAAGGAATTTATTGATGGTGGGTTCAACTGAGCCTCAAAATATTCATATATAATTATTTTATGGTGAAGAAAATTAGATTCCATGTTTTCCTTTCTATCAAATGTTTTTATTTAATTTCTAATTTCACAATTTTGGTTTGTAATTTAAACATCAATTTTTCTCATGTAAGTTTTTCATTCATGTTAATTTCTTAATAAATGTTATTATTATTATTATTAATTTATTTTTTTCCTTTATATTAAAAAATTTATAACATTTAATCATGTTATGAATTTATTCACATAAATAATTTTTAATTCAATCACACAACAGTGGAGTGTTTGATTATTTCAATGTATTTCTTCTCATTCAATTCCACATCTGAAAGCCTATTTCCCTCTTCCATTGGTAGAATATAATCAATGGAGGGATAAAATATTATAGTTTTATCCCAGTAATATAAAGGATATAGATTAAATGTTATTTAATCTACTTAATATTTAAATCATTTGGATATGTTATGATTTCCATTTGACGAGTTACATTCTCCTTTGTCTTCACGCACTATAAAGATGACACATTATGAGTGCTAGTAATATCCAATTCTTAGAGTGATCATGAAATGGATACTCTAATTTTATTTGTGATTAGCCTTATACTTATGTTGGGATAATATTAGTGAATGATTTTTGATAATTATCTCATTTCTTGGATACATCTTGAATAAAAAATATAAAATTTTATAACAAAATAAATTCATCCAATCCACCCCAAGAAAAAACCTAGGATCAACCCATAATCATTAATTATTTTAATTCAATTTAATGTGTTCATTCTAGGTTAGTTAAATTAAATAATTAGTTATTCAAATCAATGAACACCATAGTTGGAAACTTCATAGCCAATCCATCAAAAAATTTAAGTGTCTCAAAGATTATTCTTTGGTATAAGTGGATTTGAACCCCACTTGTGCTAAAACAATAGCATATACCTATAGGTTAAATTTGGGCATAACTATATGGTCAATAATATTACCAAGTCGGATTCCCGTAGGTGATTTCCACCTTATGTATATTGGTAATTGGATAAAGAAGGAATTATGATCTCACAGAGGATAAGATCTGGTGGGGAAGGGATGGGGTTTGAGTCGGGGTGTCCTAGGTATATTCATTTTAAAGTCAAGTGGTATGGATATATTTGTTGTGAATTAGATAAAAATAGAATATTGAGTGGGTCTTATGCATGGGAGTCCCTTTTCTAATATATCCTTAATTTTTGTAACTAAACTAGATAAGACATTGTTAGACTCATAGAGAATATCACACATTGAGGATATGATGACCTTCAAGGAATATATCCCATCAAGGAGTGATGTATAACATACAATTTATCCATTATTGAAATTGTTTTATTAGTAATATTTCATAGTGAAGATTCGGTGAGGAAATACATTCATGGATAATATGTACTTGAGGGAATACATTTTAATGGGTAATGTTACTTAGTAAGGATATATCATATTAAAATATGATAGATTATAGGGAATAAAACCCAGAAAAGAATTAGTTTCATAAAGAATATGGTCCAGTTAGGATATAATGATTCATGGGGAATTTAGTTATTGGAAGTATGATTACTCATTGATAATATATCCCATTATGGAATAACTTCAGTCTTACGGATGGGAGTTCCATTGCGTTATAATGATTCTTGTTTAATATGGAAAATTGAGGAATATTTGGAGCGTATAAATGGGTGGCCAATATTAAGATGTCCCATTAGGAAATCATATAGATGAAATCATTAATGAGAGTGTAGTTATGACTTACACCAGATAAATGACCCATATCTTACCTGGGATCCTAAAGAATATTTGGGGTGTCTTATGCAAATTCAAACCAATTATGTTTCATAAAGTATGTTAATTATGTGAAGTTAATTTGGGGGGGATACAATATATTAGAGACCGTTATATTGAAACATGTCTCATATAGTTTATAAAATATTCCCAATAGAATCTATATCCAATTGGATGGTCAATATTTGTTAGATATGATGAAAAAATGTGCTACGAGGGATTTCCATTCTATCCACTTGATAGGGACCCTCATAATCAGAGAAAAACATGATTTTAATTACCCTGATGGTACCATGAGTTTGGGAAGAAATATCAAGAATAATATATTATAAAATAAATACATGATAAAAGGGTTAATGTTAACATGAATAGTCCCTTCATGTGTCTCTGGAGGCCTTGGTGGAGGCCCAGGTAGATTTGAACCTATATTTTGGACTTGGGTGAAGAGAAACCTAGGTTAGAGGATTGGGTGAATTGGAAAAAAAGTGTAAGACCTGAGAAAGTTGTCTCCGAGGATTGATATATGGGTGAGGGAACCATTAGACACATGGTTATAAGAATGTAGAATGATTGGGTAATGAATTGGGAGAAGTTTCACCTTAAATGGGCACTCAAAAAACGTGTCTCCATAATAGGGTGCCTAAGTGAGTGTAACCCTAATAGGGTATTTGGGTGATGTATCACTCTAATGGGGAATCTAGGTGAAGTGACTAGAAAATAGTGTACCTGGGAAAATTATATCAATAATGGGATATTTGGTAGGTGGGTGACACTAATTGGGTACCTATCTCCCTACTAGGGTTATTGGGAAACTTTTCTCCCTGATGGGGTACCTCAGGATGACCTAGGTGTATGGGGACATGGTGAATTATCTTGTGTGAGGATGTAGTTCCCCAGTACGTTCTTTCTATGATTGGTTCTATCATAATAGGTTTTAGGGGAAATTTATTTTTCACATATTTTTAGTATTTTTACCTTCATATAATGTTGTTACCATTATTTTCAATTTTTATCATTAGGTTTTGACATAGTATGTCACTAGAAGAACATAATAATGATTGGGAATGTATAAAGGGTGATCTACATCTTTGTTGATTCCTCTATGGTTTTACTATGATCATGTTTTATTAGAAATGGGATTGATGGAGATATTAATTCAAAAGGGGATAGTGGGGTTCTTGTTTAGGTGGGTAACTGCCTGTCATGCCCTTGTGGATGTGTTCCTCTCTCCATGGTGCTAGAGCGTAGATGGAAGTTTCAGAAGGTGTGTGGTGCTTCATAGAAGGGAACTTTAGTGTTGAGGATTGGTTTGAAAAGGATATGAGCACCTAGAAGGAATAGTATAATGAGACAATTTTTTGCGAACTTACTACATATAAGAGTTTTATACATGAGTAAGGTGAGAATAAGGTAGGGTGGGGAATGAAATTTTCCTTGGAACAAATCAAGATTTTTTAAATGTCCCCAAAAATTAAAACTGAAATAACATTTGATCTGGGTGTACATTTGGGATCCACAATTATTCAATTAATACCTAAAAATGAAATATAAAATTGAAGAAAAATTTTACCCATAAAAATTATATTGAGTCAAATAAGTTTTTAATAGAACCACTAAATTTGGTTTTATCATTTCAGCAACCCTTTTCATAAATATTGGATAAAATAAATGGATTAATCCCTATGGAAGGTTCTCACTACCACACCAATAGATCGGGAAATTTTTTAGGGGGATATTCATTCCTCATTGAGTGTGAAATTAGAAGGAATATTTGAATTATACCTTTTTCTTCTTCACACACTAAGATATTATTCGTCCCACACATTACTTGTGTCATCTGAGTGAGACTATATCATTCTCTCTATAACAAAGTGCATGGAATAAAGTTTTCAGTGCAAAAATCCTGTAGGAATTAGACTTTTTCTTAATGAAAGGAATATAATTTTGAGGAAATATATTGGACTTTTAAACATTGTGTGAACATCAGGTATTTCTTCTAAAATCGACTCACTATTTGGAGGATTTTAACTAATTGAAGTATCTTATTAAATTATTTTTAGTACCAAGAGGAATAATTTAATTAATAACATTTACATTCTAGTATAGGGTTAATGGATGAAAATACACAATGAATTATCAAATTAAAGACTTTGGTGTCACCTTGATTATTAGTTCATCAAAACTAATGAATCATATAGAGAGTAATATCATGATAACTATATATATAAGCCTTTTATGGATATAGATTAAAAAATCATAAAATAAAAATTCTGAATTCAATGATTAATGATGAATCAATACAATTTATTTTAAATATAAACCCTTGATAAATATAGGTGGGATGTATATGGAGGAATATATACCATCAAAATATGAAGTATAAAGTTCATGAGATAAAGAATTATTTGATATTTTCCCCTCCTAAACTTATACTCTTAGATTAAAAGAGGTGGGGTGAATATGGTTGTACATATATTATCCCTATAATTTAATGTTAGTCTATTAGGGCATGGAATATTTAAATGACTCAATAATATGAAATTTATAAACAAGGATTTTAGAAAGAGGAATAAAATGTCCAAAAGGAATTATATATCCTGATGTTAGTCCTTAAAATATTTCCCACAAATTATCTAAACTGATTTTCTTAGAATAATGGTATTTATATATGTTTTCCTTGGTCAATAGATTCAAAGAGCATATCTGGAATTTTTTTAGGGCCATGAAATTCCTCAGTTCAGATAATTGAGTCAGAACCAAAGAAAAACATGACCCCATCTACACCTCACTATATATAAGAGGATAAAAATTGTTTAGAAGTTATAAACAATATCATTGGGATATTACTCCTTCTATATTATATCCCTATTAGAGAAAATTAAAATAATATAATCAATAATAAATGTGTAAAATAATATAAAAAATGAAACAATAATAACATCATAAAAATGAAATATAACATTTTATAAAATAGCCATTGATGGATATAATATTATAATAAAATTTCCATTTTATTTAATCCATTTTATCCCCCAACAATTTAAAAAATTGATTTTAATTGTATTAATTTTGGATTAAAGGGGTGTTTTGAGATTGAATGTGATAATTCCTAAATTATGGATTTTTAATATTTTTTATACCATATTTATTTTTTCTATAAGATTATAAATGTTAATCCAAATTGAGTAATTATTTTTCTGTAGTCTTAAATTTTTTAGGTGATAGCATCATAAACTAGAAGCAATGCTAATATGAACATCATGTATCCTAAATAAATCATTCTATGTAGAAAACATTTTTGGCCAACTAAATTTATCACTCATTGTTAAAGGAAGAATATGATGGTATAAAAGTAATAAAATGAGGTGATAATAGTTGGATCTTAAACAGAAGTTGAACTTATGAATTAAAATTAATTATCGATATTAAATTATCTCATTAATTTAGTTCTATAAGGATCTAAAGAGGAGAAACATGAAGAGATACTTAATTTAGAAATTTTTTACTTCAGAAATCAGAGGATAAATTTTCATTTATGTTTTCAATGGATCTAAAACATTGAATTGAAATTGATAACTAAAATTTTAAATCCGTTTTTTAAGATTCCTTATCCATATTCTGTAGATTTATAAGCCAAACACACTCTTTCATTCGAAGGCCAGATTTTTGTGGGAAATTTTCGAGAACCTTGAACTATATATATTTATCACTAATTCATTTCAATGGGTGGTGATTGTGAAGGAGGGGGTTTTATGGAGGATATTTCATAAATAATGGGATTATTTCTATGAATTAATCATTCCATAATGGGATAAACCCCAATAATTAAAGGATGGTGGAAGCCGAAGAAAACTCACCCATTTTGAGTTTTTTCTTATTGTTGTTTTTTGTATTATTTATTTAGAAGCTAGTTTTAATTAATGATCAAGGAAATATTTATTTAATGACTCCAATTTTTATTAAAATAAAATGGTTTATTTTTCATCTTATTAATGTAAAGGGGTTTCCCAAATTTTTTAAATTTCTTTTCTGAGGTCTCTCCTTTCAGAATAATGATTTTACTCTGTTTTGATTTTTCAGAGGAGTTTTGAAAATATATCACTATCATAAGGGAATCAGAATCCATATGTTAGTTGTACATATTTTTCTAGGTAATTTATCTTTATTATTTTATATATTTTTGTATACATTTATAAATATAATTGGTTAATTCATTTATGGAAAATGATAAAGGGAGTATCTAAATGTTGAAACTTGTTCACTATTGAAATCTCTAATATATCTTTTTTACCACTAATGATTCTAACCGATTTTCTCTAATTTATAATCTTAATATTATTTTAGTTTATCATTTTTAACTCCTTTTTATATCCCAAATTTCAATTTTTTACTTTAATAAAAACAAAATAACAAAAGCCACAATTTTATAAATTGGTACGTAACCTCCTCTAGAGATAACCCCAAGGTCACTACAATGATTCATTTTAAAGTGGAAATTATTGAAAGCGGTAATATAATATAATCTTCGTGTAAATTTATCTCTATTTATGATGAGTTTTTTTTTGAATTTATAGAATTACAACCATAATCCTATAACATTATCACAAAAATTTATTCCAAAAATTTTATTCATCCCCTCTGGTGAACATGATTGATTAGTATTCAACTAAAATCGATGAGAGTGTCGCATCATATTTTTGAAATCTAGAAAATAACATCAAAATAATGTTTCATTGTTTACAATAAGTTATCAAATTAATAATTTCCAACTTGTAGAATAAATATCATTCTTTTCAAATAGCTTTCAAGTACCTATAAAGTAATCAACATAATTTAGAATGCGAATTTCATTTTAAAACATAAATTTCACTAAATAAAAACAAATATGATTAGTGTGGTCAACATCATGATTATCATGAATATGATTTATGATTTTATTATTATAATCCATTAATTATTTATGAACATTTGGAGGGACATAAGATGATACCAAATTTCAGTACAACAGATATACACTCCCAAACAAAGTTGGATCCTGAAAAAATCATAGAGAAAATTCTCCAATTGTGATCCTATTTTTCTTGATTATTTTGACAATAAAATATTAACTTATTCAATATATATATATATATATTACCTATAGCTTTTGAGGGAATTTGTTAGATAAAGTGGATGTGAATGCTGAATTTAAATAAAGACTAGTGTGTAAAATTTAGAAGTACACTAGTATAATTGAGGATAATGGTGGAAATTTATTTTTCAAGATGAAATTACTGATGAAATAAGTCATGCAATTAAATTTCAACAACTAGTGGAATTAATTTTTTAGGATAATGTTTTGGAATGTTTCCATTATATTTTGTCCCCTCTTCCACTATATTATTGGAATAATAAATTCATAGAGGATAACTTGAAGAAATATGATTTTGGGATATTCAAAAACCATTGGTCTATAAAAAAAATATTGTAGAAATTTAATTTTTGTGGTTAATTAAGATAAAAAATTACCATCTATCAGATTGGGAATGACTAGCAGGAACTGCCTGATAAGAGGAACTGAAATCATAGTACCCACAGAGGGGTTTAAAAAATTGTCTTCTAAAATATATTTATTTTTTTCATTCATTTATTTCAAAAAAATTATGAAGATATTTTTAATCATGTAGATTCTAAGTTATATATTTTTGGATGATACCTTAAGCTTTTTGTTTCAAAATAAAACCTAGGTTGTGTCTTTCCTTTCTACTTATTTTTCCCAGGTCTTATCTTTTAGATTTTATGTTCTTATATAACATCTATACATTGAGTTCATTGTAAAAAATTATTGTGGGGGAGGATCATCCATGTTATATTAGATTTTTTTCCTTTTTTGTCATTTTAAATTTAGTTTTTTCTTTCAATTTAGTTTTTTTATATTTAATTTTTGTGTGTTTTTAAATTTTTTGAGATCAAACGATTTTCATTTTTACTTTTGAAACCAATTTAAATAAGTTAACCAATTTATCCTATGAGAATGAAAATAAATGTCTTCTAAAATGGATTCCATTTTTGTTCAAAACTATGTTAATTTCATGAAATCATATTTAATTTTTTAATCTCATTCCATATATCTCTACCTTAATTTTTAAAATAACCTTCCCATTAGGATTTTAAATCGGTTTGACATATTATTTACATTCACTTTATTTCATGATAGAATCAATCCATGATTTATTCAACCGTAATCTAACTTATTGAGGTCAAAATTTGAAGGTGAAAGTACAAGTGTTTTAAATGATTCATGTATTTATTTGTATTTAAAATCCACCTTTTCAAGATAATTATTTTTTTTTCTATTATGGATTGTACATTTTATCCATTAAAAACATAGTATCCATGGACAATCTATTTGGTTAGACACATTAAAATCCAATTTTCCCAATACAATTTGATCCGGAAGTAAAAAATCATGATCTAGATGAACTTAAGTATGGGAAGAAGCTTTCTTGTGGTGTGATACATCAATTGTTTTTGTTTTAAATGAAAGAAATATAGAGAGTTTTGTTTTGTTCAAAAAAAATTATTATGCTCTAAGTTTTACCACACTAAATCATTCAACAATAAATAATGCTTTACCTTTCAATTAAATTCAATAATAATAAAATTATACATTTAAATAGAATTAAAAAAATTCACAAGAAGATATCAGAGGAGGAAAAACGTGAGAGAAAATTATAATCATGATATTTTTATTCAAAACAGAGAAAACACCGCATTATTCGGCCCTAGAATTTTGGACACCTAAAATATATTAAAAAAAATCCAATAAACAACCCTGATAATTTATCATGAAAAAAAAATTCTTAACTCACATTATGTGGATATATATAAAGTTATCAAGACTATGGTGATTCTTTCATGTATTTGGATGATAAAATCCTTATTAAAAATATACATAAGTGAGATGAGAGAAATTTAAAGTGAGGTAAGTTATTATTGTGAATGGGGGGAAAATGAAGTTGAAATAGAATTGAATGAGATTAGTGGAGAACATAAAATGATTTATTTTTAGGAGACAATATATATTTTGTTTTCGGGTGATAACTTGTTAAATCTCAAAAGTTTGTGCTTTAAAATTTTCCTTGATTTGATTTTGGTTCTTACTTGTACAATAGTCCATGTGATAAGTGTGGGGGAATTGATAAAGATAATATTTATATTATTTTTAATTTTAATTTTATTGACTAAACCCCACCAATTTTCTAATTTGATATGAATTTAATTATTTTTGGATTTTAGGGTTGTTTTGAGCATAAATGTAAAATTTACTTAATTATAGATTTTTTTTATTTTAAATCATATCGGTATTTTGAGAAAACAAATTTAAATATGGATAAAAATTGAGTAATTCTTTTATTATTACCATTTTCTTGGGCTTCAACTTCTTCAACTAGACCTAGTATTAATTTGAATTTCATCATGGCCAAATAAATCAGTCAATGTGTAAAATATTTTAGGCCAACCAAATTGGCCAATCCTAATTAAATGAGGAATATATCCGTATAAAGGAAATTAAATGAGGTGATAATATTTTTATTTTGAATATAAATTGAATGTATGAATTCAAATTAATTTCCATGTTTAAATTCACTCATTTAAGATATGTTTTAATGTAAAAAAAAAGATGGAATATGAAGATACACTTTAGAGAGAAAAGGTTAACATTGATCATTAGAGGAAAAATTTTTATCCACATTAAAATGGATCCAAATTTATTATGGAATAAAAAAATGTGAATACAAATTTTGAAGATTTTTTTTAAATTTTAGGAATTGTCATTGGTAAAAAACTATCGTACTCCAAAAATACAGTTTTAAGATAGATATATGCCACACCATTTCACTATATTTTTTAATATATAATTAACTTCAAAGGATTGTGGGAGTGAGGGATTAAGCTATGCTGGAGAATATTTTATGGATAAGAGGATATTTTCATGAATTAATAGATCCATTAAAATATATATCCCAAGAGATCATGGATGGTGGAATCAAGAGGATACTCTTCCCTTTTGAATATTTATTTATCATTGTAACATTTTTTTATTTCTCTAGAAACTATTTATCATGAAAAAATATGGTCCTTTTAAATATTTTACCAATATTATTCTTGATTAATATGTATTTATATTCAACTTACCAATTCAAATTGGTTACACTAATTATTTACATTTCTTTATAAAGGTCTCACCTTTGTGCATAATTCTTTTAATCTATTTGGGTTACTCGAAGGTCTTTTGTTCGTCATATCACTTTCAGAAGTGGATGGATACCCATGGTTGAGGTACTAATATGATGTCTTGGAAATTTAGGTGTATTATTTTATGTCTTTATGTATACATTGAGAAATTTAATTATCAAATTAATTTGTAGATAATGATAAATGGACTTTCTAATGGCCCAAAATTGTTCACTATTGTTATCTCTGGTTTTTTCTTTCCATATCTATCTTGATTATAACCTCATAGATATAATTTATTGTAATAATATAATTTTTTTATTTCAATTTTTCTAACAACTTTGGAAACCCAATTAATTTTTTATATTTAACAAAAAAACAAACTAAAAAAGTGACAGTTTAATAACTTAGTTCACAACATCCTCATGATAAAACCTTGTATTCACTACAAAAATTAATTTTAAAATGGTAATTATTAACTGGTGTAACATGATTGAATCCTCATATAAATTTGGTTGAATTTATAGGGATTTTTCTATGTTATCGTAATTTATTTTTGAATTTCTAGAAATATATCCATAATTTATCAAATTTACCACAATAATTTATTCCTATATTTCATTCATCCCCTATTTTTACTTTAATTGATTTTTATTCTATGGAAATTGATGAGTGTAAGGAGTCTTATTTAGGGAAATTTGAAGCAGATTTTAATTTTTTTTAAAATATAGAATTTTATTTCAAAATAATATTTTTCAGTCTAGAATATAAGGAATTTTCTTTTGAAAAATCCGTAAAAAAATTAGAAAAATAATCATCTTTATATATAACATGAATGTCCTTTCAAAGGTAAAATTTCTATGAACAACCACACATGTGAGACTTATAGATGAAAACATGATCACAATTTCTTCCATCTGAAATTTTTATATTATGATTCATTTATTTTTTAAGATCATTTAGTGGAACCTAAGATACTTCCTAACCTCAATATAACTATTATCCCCTCCCAAAAAAATGTAAATACTAAGAAAACATAAAAATAATTCTCAAATTTTGATCCACCTTATCAAAATTATTTTATAATAATTTTTTTATTACTTATACATATATTGATTATAAGACTACATATAGTGACTGGATTGATTTTCATATGAATTGGAAGTTAATGGTGAAATTTTAGAAATAATGGTGTGACTAATTGATAAGTACATTGGTTTATATAGGGGTGGTGGTAGCGATCTATCTTTCGCTAATGAAATAATTTTTTAAGATGAAATTGAAGATGATGAAGATCCTAGAAATAGATTTTTACAACTAATAGAGGTTATTTTTTATGATAATGTGTATAGAATTTTCCCTTATATTTTTTCCCTCTTCAACTAGAAAATTGGGATAAAAAATTCATTGAAGGAAGTTAAATTAAATATAATTTTGGGAGATTCAACAACTATAGAGATTCTAAAAGTATTGGTGAAATTTTATTTTGGTGGTTCGTGATGAAGAAACATTACCCACCTTAGGATTGGGGATGGCCAGTTGGAGCTGATTAATATATAGCCATCAAATCCTATCACCAACTAGAGGGATTCAAACAAAGTTTATTTTAACTTATCATTATTTTTCCCCTTAATTATCTTTAATAAATTTTCAATAATATTTTTATGTAGATTTTTATGTTTCAACATTTAGGAGGATAGATCAAGGATGAGACTATATGAAAAAATGAGGTTGTTTCATTCTCTTCCAGTTTCATTCCCCATGTATTATCATAATGACTTTCAATTCTCGTATAAACTATAATTGACAATGATATTGTAAAAATTAATTGTGTAGTAGAGGATCAACCTTGGTTGATTTGGATTTTGTGTATTTAATTTTTAGTTTGTTTGTTTTTAGTTTCTCATTCAATTTTTTATATTTAGGATATATTTGATCCTTATGAGCTGAAATTGTTATCTTTTTGAGTTTATAAACACATTTAATCGATTAAAAACATTTATCATGTGAAATTTAGAATAAAAAAATACTAAATATTTATTTTTTTCAAGTTAAAAACTTCTAGAATTTCATAAAAATACGTCTGAATTTTTAATCCCATGAAACATATCACTTCATTTATTTATAAAATAACATTCCCCTAATTCGTATCAATTATTTCTAAATATTTAGTACATTTCCCTCATTTATTGAGAGAACCAATACATTATTTATTTACCAGAAATTCAATTTATTTCTTCCTAAACCTGAGGGTTGAGATTCTGTAGTTTAATTTACAGATGCATTTCTTTGGATTTAAAAGGCACATTTTCAAGATAACCATTTTTATTCTTCTAGAAACCCATATGTTTCATAGATATATATTACATCCTTTTATGTTAATATTCAACAAATTACACAAACACATTCCTAAGGGCCATAATAGTTTAATGTCTTTGTAGACTATAAAATAACATTTTAATTTGGGTAAGGATCGTTAACCTCTCCTTCAATTATCTTCACATATAGTACTCCTATTAAGATTACCCTACCAAGACCATTCTTTATAACTCATGGAGGGAAACATAAGGAAGGGTGAGCTTGGATTATCTATAAGGGAAAACATAAGAGATATCAATCTAGGATTATATTAAAGTATATGATAACTTTAAGTATAAGTGATCGTAAACATAACATTAAAATTTCATACTCAAACAATTATAGATCATAAAAATGAGTCATGTCATAAGTACTTTATTATTTCTAACAAAACATGGCCCATAAAGATGATAAATCATCATAAATCAATCATGAACCATAATATCATGTCATAAAAGTGTTCCAACATCATAAATATAGAATAACTTTTCATATGTCAAGGTTAACTACTAAGACGATCAACATAGTGGATCATGACTTATCACCAATTTCCCATTGTGGATCATGATGCATGTGTCTTCCATTGTGGATTATGACACATATATTTCCCATATTGGATTGTGAAACATTGGTTTATCATTGTGCATAAGGATTCACCTATTTCATTTTGTGGATCAGGTCCCACCTGTTTCCCACAGTAGATTAGGATGCACATGCTTCCCATTTTAAATTAGAACTCACCTACTTACTATAGTGGATCATTCCCATTGACTTGTTCAACATTATTATATCATGACATATAATGATCTACCTAATTAATTTATGGGAGTTATTGGTTCCACTCATTACTTGTGTAAAATAATACATATGTGTGCCACAAGAGCATAAAAAATTCATAATATCATAACCCATTGAATGAAATGGGTTTCATAAACATTTCATCATATCATAATCTATGGAAAAGTTGTAGATTTTATAATCATTTCATCATTTCATTATTTCATTATTTCATGACCAATAGATAAAAAAGAAGGTTTCACGATAATTTTATCATGGTATGACCTATGGAAGATAAAGGAGTTTCATAACATCATTCCATTACAAAAATAAAATATTTAGATAAATAATAATAATGGTAACCTAATTTCATATCAGCAGAAAAAATTAGTTTAATCAAAAGATGTCATCATAGATAAAGAATTATTTTAAAAGATAAATAAGATGTAATATTTATTGAGGAAGATATCTTTTAATTTAAATTAATTTTATAATAATAAAAATTGATACAAAAATTTGGAAAAAAATTTATTTGAAAATAAAATTGAAAATATTTATTGTAATCCTTAAAAATAATTTAAAATATTCATGAGGAAAAATTAATTTCCACATTAAAAAAAACTTTTTCAAAAATAATTTTTTTAAAATAATATTATTTGGAAATAACCTTGAATACCTATAAATTAATATTTGATAAAAATAATGTTCATGATGATGATAAGTTTATTTCCTGTTATAAACCATATAATAAATATTCCTTTCACATTTTCAGTAAAAAAAGAATATGCATTTTTTTGAAAAAAAAACAAGAAGATTCCATTAAAAAATACTATAAAAAAGTAAACATGGTTAAATATTTATTTTAAAAATTAATAGAAGAATAATAAAACATATTTTAAAAACAAAATTTAGAATTTTTTTTAAGAAAACAAATTTCTAACCGAAGGGAGAAATAAAGTAGAATTTTCTTAAAAACATTTTATCAATTAGTTTATGTAACATTGTAACACCCAAGTTTCCAATGTATGCTTCTCTTTGAATAATACAATAGTGTGTGTTGTACGCAACTTCAAGTTCTAACAGACACCACAACCAATCAAACTAGCCGTTAAGAATAGTAATACCCACATTTTGGAATTTTTTAAATTTTATATTTCAAAATGGAATTCATTTTTGGATTAAGAATATTGAAATTATCTTAGGGTGAATTTTTGGTACTTTTCTAATAACTTTCATATTTTGATTAATAGTGAAAATTACTAAATTTTAATTAAAAACAAATTTTTTAATAGAAATAAATACTAGTGATACATTATGAATATGAGTGGTTTTAAAGTATATTTAGAATATAATTTTACCATTTAATATAATTTTTGTCAATGGATGTAATTTCACATTTAAATCGGACATAAACAAGTGTCAATCTTTTGATAGTTATTGTTTCTTAAAAACACGTTTTTTTTTTGTTTTGACAGCGGGAATTAATTTTAAATTAATTTCTGCAACTTCTGTGTTTTGAATTTGGAGAAATATATTCTATATTTCAAATCAGGATGTCCAAATTGTTTAAATAGGAAACTCTTATTTTTAGACATTTTTAATAATTACTTTGGTAAATATTTTATTTACCATGGTAAAAGGGTTAATACGGTAAATAAGGGTAACAAAATATATTATAATAATACTAATTTACCCTAAAACATGTCCTAACACTATTGGTTGATACATTTCCGACCATGGGAATATTTGGGTAGATTTTGGGACCCCCTGGATCCACTTGAAACTGATAGGGACACTTTATATTAATTAAGTTAAAGTAAATACAAAAATTCCATAAGCATATATCTTTTAGAGAAACAATTTTCACATAGGGTTATATATGTTATATAATCAACTATAAATATTAATTATAAATCTAAAACTCTTTCCTACATAATGGTATTTTATTTAAAATTTTTATACATTGAATAATTAAATTTATTTATGACACAATTATGATAAAGTATTTTCATTATTAATGGAAGAATCAAATAATTGGTATTATAAATGTTAAAATAATTATAATTTGAAAGTTTTTATGACATAAACGAATTTTATTGGTTAATATGAAATGTTAGGATTGCTTAAATGAATTTGGTTTGAATTAATAAAGTTATTAAAAATTTAACAAAAATCAATTATTGAATAGTGTCAAAATTGACATAAATGAGTTTTTAAAACAATTATTATATTATTAATTGATATTATATTCCCAAAAATATAAGGTTCGGCCAAAGGACTTATATAAGGATAGGTGAATAATTAATGGAGCAATTGGGGGTCTCTTGACTGTATACAGTATGTTTATTAACTATATAATATAAAAATACAAAGAGACATGGTAAATGTCAAACTAATTAACTAAGAGTCAAAACTAAAAGATAAGGTTAATAAAGTGACCCAAACCAGTCTAAAACCTATTGGTTGAGTTGTTTTAGACCCATCCCAACCTTATCCTCGAAATAAATCAGTTTTGAGCAATTAGAAACCGAATATGAATTTATTATAAAATAATATTTTAAGTTTTCCTAAGGTGCCCCACACCCCTCTTATAAAAGAGAACTCCCCTTTCTCACTAATTCACACCTTAAAATCCTTTTGTCTTAGACAAAATCTACCCAAATATCCTCCCAACTATACTACCTTCAACATAGAGGCCATAGTTTGATCAGAAATACAACCTAAAGAGACCTTTTGATCAAATCAAAAGGAAGAACCCGAAGAATAGGTAATGATTTCACCACCCTCTTTCAAGTTCTTTTATTCTTCCACTTCCTTTTTCTTTGTTGTCTCCATTATAAAATAATAACTATAGTATTTTCTATATACTTTGATGTTATTATAATTATGGTACAACCAAATTCATTATTCTATCCACCCTTTGAATGACATGTCACCATACGTGGGTACGTACGGCTTACCGTCTCCACGTTGTGGTGTAATTGTTATTCAATACATTATTATTTGGATGTGTATAATAATGATGTGTATTTGATGTAAATGATAAATATAACATGATAAGGATTATGTATATATGATATACCATCCAATTATATATTATTTTAATATCAAAAAATGATATTTTCGCTCGCGCATACGTACGGATTACCGTCTCCATGACGCGATGTGATTCGTTTCCAAGTTCACCATTCATCGATGATTATAAAAATATATATTACTAATAAGTATGTAATATATTAAATAATAATTCTACTGGATATATATTTTTATATATATAAGTATTTATGTACTTATATATGTCTTATTCACTTACTTCCGTTCAATACTATATGAAAACGGAAACAGCGTTTATGTGTACGTACGGACTACCGTATCCATAAATGGTGTTTTCCATTTCACATATATGTCTATTATACATATTTATATTCTACATATATATGATATAAAAATCATTTTTTATATTCTGTAAGTATTTAAATCAGGATCTAAGTGATACAATCAAGAGTAAAAAGTTAAAACACGTACGATAAAGAAAGCGATTATTACTTGAAATATTAATAAAACATGGAAATTATTATTAAATGGGTAGTATAAAGTCATAAATGAATTATGTATTATATCATAAATATTAATATGGTTATGGTATAATTTTATAACATACTATAGTATTTATACAGGAGGTTAAACGTACCCTCGACTAAAGGAAAGTGCAAGGTAAGGGTTTTCATCTCACTCCTTATTACCGTGAGATTCATGTCATATTGCCACAATTACCTTTTGTGTGGTGTATGTACTGCCCATAATTTTATTCATCATGTAATACACTTTAATTTATGTGTATTTACATATTCATTGTATAATAATTCTTTCACAGGGTGTATGTTTCGTAAGTTACCAAATTGGTAAGGGTTATTTCCACAATCTCATTATTATCTGAGATTGTTCATGTGTAAGTATTTTCGGGGACATACTTATCATAGATACCCATATTTCAAAAAAAGGTTTTCAAAAGGAATATTTTTACAGTTTTATGGGAGGGTATATTTAACTATATCATCATTTTAAATGTTTTAATGGTTTATCTTTCTAAACCCTTTTAATTAATGTACATTTTTTTCAAAATGATTTTAAGGATTTATTTATATGGACATGAATGTTTTGAAATGATAATTATTTTAAAAAGTTTCAAAGTGGTATTGGACACTTTGATTTAAAAATGTCTTTAAATGTCTTCATTTCTAAATTATTTGACTCTTAAATTATTTCAAAATAGAAAGATATATTTCTCTAAAAAGGGTTTTGATTTCATCTATGTCAACATCCTTTAATGAATTTTATGTTTATTGGAAGTTGATTTATTATGATACAAAACTTCCATATTTTATTGAAGGTTTTGTGATATGTTTGACTGTGGATGTGCTATTTTTATACCATTCCTGGTTTATGGTTAAAGTATTGACATTTCATATGCTAGTTTTAATACGAATGTTTATGATATGTTTAAACCTTTTCATACGAGGAATGTATTGGACTTAGTAAGTGATGGGTGGATCCCATTATAGATCCTTGAGGCATCAGTAGGTCTCATGAGACAACTAGACGTGGAATTTTCCGCGGCCCATTCCCAATTTAATTTATGGATTTGGCCGAGGCCTTAATCATTTTAGACATCTTGGATGAGGCCTTGACAAAATGTTTCAGAATGTTTGGCATTATACATTCCCTCATTATGAAAATAATATTGATGGTTCATATGGTCATTCGACTAGTAGAATACCCATGATTATGTTTTATTATTTCATTATTTACATACCTCATTTTCTTGCCATAAAATTATTCATGTTTATTATTTTTAAAGGAATGTGGTTTCAATTATTCACCATGCTTAATATTTATGTAATTTTCCACTGTATTACTTACCCTTACTGAGTGTTTGAGCTCACCCCTTTATTATGTTTAATTTTCCCAGGATTCCAAGAAGTGTATTATTATTGATATGAAGGGTTAAGCTAAAGGTAATAATGACATTCTCAAAAAGATATTTATGCTGTGTTTTATGTTTGAAATTGTAATGTAATGTTAATATATGTAATCTATTTCCAAGACTACTAAACTGATCGGTCCTTCGGGACTTTATTCCTTTTAATCATGCCAATTTATTAAAATAATGCACCTAATCCGGGTAACTGGGTTCGGGGCATTAAAATTGGTATCAGAGGAAGTTTAGAAATAACCTTGGAAACTAGATTTAGATAAACTCTAATTAGAGCAGATTACCCTAAGATAGACTTTGAGGATTAGTATAGAAGAACCTCCTATAATTTTTTTAATGTAGTGATTTTGTGAATTTTCCAAGAAAATAAATCCCTATCTAGATACGAGAAGGTAGAGGCGGCTCTGGAATAGATGCACCTAGGGGTAAAACCCGAAAACACCGCTTTGAGCTAGACTCAAATGGTAACTGGTGCACGACAACGGGTCTTGATGCACTCTTGGTTACGACACTCTCGGGGGATATGCTTAGGATAAATCTCATTTTCCTTAAAACCCATTATGAAGGGCTTATGAGTGTATACTTACTCAAAGAAAACATTTTTATGATTATGGATTATATCCATAAACTTTTCAATTTACGTTAGGTATTTTACAAGTTTAGAATTATTTATTTCGATTCATAAACTAATCTAGTTTCTGCCATTGTTTATAAATGGCACCTAGTGGAAGTAATGGAAATCATATTAACGCACGTACTACATGTAGGGATTTCCCACCTACTCAAGAAATTTATAGTGGAGCTGGTGATACAACTGGTGCTGATCAGCTTATCACCATACTGTGACAACTCACTCAGGTTATGAATAATATCCTTACCTATATGGAGCACCCTAATCCACAATGAGGAGTATCAATTTTAGATCTCTTCATTAATAAAAAACCACAAACATTCTATGGGAATAAAAATCCAATGGTAGCTGAGCAATCGATAAGTTCCCTAGAGAAAATATTTCAGGCTTTGGGGAGTAGTGAAAGGGAAAAAGTTGTCATGGCAGTTTATCGCCTCACTAGAGATGTTGATCAATGGTGGTCATTGATTCAAAACACAAAGGAGGATGAAGAAGTCTCAATTATGAAATAGAGGTAGTTTTAAGAAATTTTCTTAGAAAACTACTTTCCTCATGACCATCGAGAGGATACGAAAAGACAATTTCTCAGTCTGAGGCAAAAGGATGATGAGAATGTTGCAAAGTATGAGGCTAACTTTACAAGGATAGCAAGGCATGCTACTGATTATATACATAACCGAAGAAGTAAGATTGATTGTTTCTTTGATTGGTTAAAACAATTTCTCCATCGAGCTTTAGTATCTCAATCCTTCTGATCATACGAAGATATTGTCTCATGTGCTATCAAGACAGAAAAGGAATTCTCTAAATCTTATGACAATAAAGTAAAGAAAGAGAAGAAGAAAACGGTGGAGAAAGAGATAAGTATTGGGAAAAAGGAAAAGAATTATTTTATATTATGTGATAATTTTGGGAAGAAACACCCTAGTACTTGCCGAAAAGGAATGGGAGTCTGTTACAAGTATGGTGAAAAAGGCCACCAAGCTCATGATTGCAAGGGAAAGAAAGTTGCTGTCAACATTTAATGCTATAATTTTAGAGAAATGGATAATAATGAAAATTAATGTCCTAAGAGCAATGGAAAATTACCTCAGAAAAGGCCTAGGGGGAAAGGCCAAGCTTATGCTGTTACTACAGTTGAAGTTGAAAAATTATTGTATTTGTGTTTTTGGACTCAAGAACTATATTTTGGTTATAAGAATAATGGGATATTTATATTGATTGTACTGCAGTACTTATTGTTTTCATTAAGGTTTTAATATGACTAAGGTAATCATATTTTCAGTATGTGACAATAAGAGAAGCTTTACTTTGTTTGGGGAATCTGATGTTACAATTGATTTTGGAATTTAGAAACCTTTTACAGAGTGTATGGACAGAGGTATTTTGGATAACTATAATGTTTTCAATGAATTAAGTTGATCTTTGGATGGTATTGTTTAAGGTTAAAACATTTCTTATGATTAATTTTGGAATATTATAATACAATAGTCTTGGAAAAAGACAACATGTGGGTCAGGCGATAACCTGTCGCATCAGAAAAAGCTGCAGGAATCAAACCCACAATCATAGTGTGATTGGCCTTTATTACCTACCACTAGCCTACAAGAAGTCACTGGTTGTTACAAAATATTTTTCATCATTTAAATGGTATATTTTTATATTTGGCACCCTATACCATTAGGATAAAAATATTATTTTTGAGTTGTATTATGTTTTGGAGTGAATGATGAGTTTTTGGTAGAAATTTATTAATGGATAAAACTCTAATTATATAGTAAGTATATATCCTTATGATCTTATCCAATCTCATAAACAAATTCCTTAACATTAAGAAAAGGAACTTAGAACAAAAACGATGTCCTAGATGGTACCTTAGATCATCACAAATTTATGGCTATGTGATTGATGGCTTTTTCATAACCATGTTCTCTACCACTCTCCATCAGATACTGATGGTTATATTTTTCTTCCATATCTATTTTTTCTTACATGGAACCCTATTATGTGTTATTTTTGGTAACCTTCATACTTACCACTCTTTATTTTAAATAGAGGTCTCATTAATCCATTTTTTGATGTGGGATTTCAACTAAGATATTTTGAAATGTCAACCCCAATTTTCTAATACCGATCATAAATTGCGAGAACACAATTTATTGAAGGTGGGGAGAATGTAACACTGCAAGATTCCATGGTGCGCTTCTATTTGAACAATACAGTAGTGTGTGTTGTACGCAACTTCAAGTTCTAACACACACCACAACCAATCAAACTAGCTGTTATGAATAGTAATACACACTTTTTCAAATTTTAAAAATTTTATATTCTAAAATGGACTTCAATTTTTTATTCAGAATATTGAAATTATCCTAGGGTGAATTTTTGGGACTTTTCTAATAACATTCATATTTTGATGAATAGTGAAAATTACTAAATTTTAATTAAAAATAGCCTTTTTAATAGAAATAATTAATAGAGATAAATTATAAATTTGAGTGGGTTTAAAGAATATTTAGAATATATCGTTACCATTTAATACAATTTTGGTCATTGGATTTAATTTCACATTAAAACCGGACATAAAAAGTGTCAATCTTTTAATAGTTATTATTTCTTAAAAACACGTTTTTTGTTTTGATAGTGGGAATTAATTTTAAATTGATTTCTGCCACTTCTGTGTTTTGAATTTGGAAAAATAGATTCCATATTTGGAATCAGGATTTCCAAATTGTGTAAATAGGCAACTCTTATTTTTAGACATTTTGAATAATTATTTCGGTAAATATTTTAATTACCATGGTTAAAGGGTTAATACGGCAAATAAAGGTAAAAAAGTATTACAATAAAATTAATTTACCCTAAAAAGTGTCCTAACATTATTGGTTGATACATGTCCGACCATGGGAATCTTTGGGTCTATTTTG
The DNA here is from genome assembly GCA_963277665.1 of Viscum album. Taxonomy (NCBI): domain Eukaryota; kingdom Viridiplantae; phylum Streptophyta; class Magnoliopsida; order Santalales; family Viscaceae; genus Viscum; species Viscum album. The sequence continues at coordinate 1,156,170,978 of OY728135.1, forward strand.
GGACCCCCTAGATCCACTTGTAAGTGATAGGGACACTTTATATTAATTAAGTTAAAGTAAATACAAAAATGCCATAAGCATATATCTTTTAGAGAAACAATTTTTACATAGGGTTATATATGTTATATAATCAACTATAAATATTAATTAGAAAGATAAAACTATTTCCTAAATAATCGTATTTTATTTATAATTTTTATACATTGAATAATTAAATTTATTTATGACACAATAATGATGAAGTATTTTCCTTATTAATGGAAGAATCAAATAATTGGTATTATAAATGTTAAAATAAATATAATTTGAATGTTTTGATGACATAAAATAATTTTATTGGTTAATATGACATGTTAGGATTGCTTAAATTAATTTGTTTTGAATTAATAAAGATACTAAGAATTTAACAAAAATCAATTATTGAATAGTTTCAAAACTGACATAAATGATTTTTTAAAACAAATATTATATTATTAATTGATATTCTATTCCTAAAAATATAAGGTTCGGCCAAAGGACTTATATAATGATAGGTTTATAATTAATGGACCAATAGGGGGTCTCTAGAATTTATATAGTATGTTTATTAACTATATAATATAAAAATACAAAGAGACATGGTAAATACCAAACTAATTAACAGAGAGTTAAAACTAAACGATAAGGTTAATAAAGTGAGACAAACCAGTCTAAAACCTATTAGTTGAGTTTTTTTCGACCCATCCCAACCTTATCCTCTAAATAAATCTGTTTTGAGCAATTATAAATCGAATATGAATTTATTATAAAAAAATATTTTATGTTTTCCTAAGGTGCCCCACACCCCTCTTATAAAAGGGAACTACCCTTTATTATTAATTCACACCTTGAAAGCCTTTTGTCTCGGAAAAACTCTGCCCAAATATCCTTCCAACTATCCTACCTTCAACCTAGAGGCCTTAGTTTGATCAGAAAGCCAATTTAAGGAGCCCTTTTGATCAAATCAAAAGGAAGAACATGAAGAAGAGGTAATGATTTCACCACCCTCTTTCAAGTTCTTTAATTCTTCCACTTCATCTTTATTTATTGTTTACATTATAAAATAACAACTATAGTATTTTATATATACTGTGATGTTATTATAATTATGTTAAAACCAGATTCGTTATTCTATCCACCCTTTGAATGACATGTCGCCATACGTGCGTACGTACGGCTTACTGTCTCCACGTCGTGCTGTAATTGTTATTCAATACATTATTATTTGGATGGGTATAATAATGATGTGTATTTGATGTAAATGATAAATATAACATGATAAGGATTATTTATATATGATATAAAATCCAATTATATATTATTTTTATATCAAAAGAATTATATTTTTTCTCACCCATACGTACGGATTACCGTCTCCACGACGCGATGAGATTCGTTTCCAAGTTCACCATTCATCGATGATTATAAAAACATATATTAATAATAAGTATGTAGTATATGAAATAATAATGATACTAGAGATATAAATATTTATATATATAAGTACTTATATACTTACATATATCTTATTCACTTACTTCCGTTCAATACTATATGAAAATGGAAACATCGTTTATGCGTACGTACAGACTACCGTCTCTAAAAACGTTGTTTTCCATTTCACATATATACCAATTATACATATTTATATTCTAAATATATATGATATAAAAATCATGTTTTATATTCTGGAAGTATTTAAATAATGATCTAAGTGATACAATCAAGATTAACAAGTTAAAACACGTACGATAAAGAAAGCAATTATTACCCGAAATATTAATATAACATGGAAATTATTATTAAATGGGTAGTATAAAGTCATAAATGAATTATGTATGATATCATAAATATTAATATGGGTATACTATAATTTAATAACATACTATAGTCTTCATACATGAGGTTAAACGTACCCTCGACTAAAGGAAAGTGCAAGGTAAGGGGTTTTCATCTCAGTCCTTATTCCCATGAGATTCATGCCATATTACCACTATTACCTTTTGTGTGGTGTATATACTGCCCATAATTGTATTCATTGTGTAATACACTTTAATTTATGAGTATTTACATATTCATTTTATAATAATTCTTTCATGGGGTGAATGTTTCGTATGTTAACAAATTGGTAAGGGTTATTTCCTCAATCTCATTATTATCCGAGATTGTTCATGTGTAAGTATTTTCTGGGACATACTTATCATAGATACCCATATTTCAAAAAATATGTTTTCAAAAGTAATCTTTTAAGGTTTTATGGGAGGTTCTATTTAACTATATCATCATTTTAAATGTTTTAAATATTTATATTTCTAAACCCTTTTAATTAATGTCCATTTTTTCAAAACGATTTTAAGGATTTATTTATATGGACATGAATGTTTTGAAATGATAATTATTTTTAAAAGTTAAAAAGTGGTATGGGACACTTTGATTAAAAAATGTCTCTAAATGTCTTCCATTCTAAATTATGTGACTCTTAAATCATTTCAAAATAGAAAGGTTTATTTTCTAAAAAGGGTTTTGATTTCATCTATGTCAACATCCTTTGATGGATTTTAAGTTTATTTGAAGTTTATTTGTTATGATAGGAAACATCCATATTGTATTGAAGGTTTTGTGATATGTTTGACTGTGGATTTGCTATTTTTATACCATTCATGGTTTATGGTTAAAGTATTGACATTTCATATGCTAGTTTTAATATGAATTTTTATGTTATGTTTAAAACTTTACATATGAGGGATGTATTGGACTTAGTAAGTGACGGGTGGAGCCCACTATAGCTCCTCGATGCATCGATAGGTCTCATGAGACAACTAGTCATGGAATTGGCCGAGGCCCTTTCCCAGTTTGATTTATGGTTTTGGCTGAGGCCTTAATCATTTTTATACGCCTTGGTCGAGGCCATGACAAAAAGTTTCAGAATGTACAACAATATACATTCCATCATTATGGAAATAATATTGATGGTTCATGTGGTCATTAGACTAGTAGAATACCCATGATTATGTTTTATTATGGAATTATTTACTCAACTCATATTCTTGACATTAAAGTATTCATGTTTATTATTGGTAAAGGCATGTGTTTTCAATTATTCACCATGCTTAATATTTATGTCATTTTACGGTGTATTACATACCCTTATTGAGCATTTGAGCTCACCCCTTTCTTATGCTTCATTTTCCCAGGATTCCAAGAAGTGTATTATGATTGATATACAGGGTTAAGATAAAGGGAATAATGGAATTCTCAAATAACTATTTACGATGTGTTTTATGTTTGAAATTTTAATGTAATGTTAATGTATGTAATCTATTTCCAAGACTGCTAAACCAATTGGTCCTTCGGGACTTGATTCTTTGTAATCATGCCAATGTATTAAAATAATGAACCAACTCTGGGTAATTGATGTCAGGGCGTTAAAAACATACAGTATAAAACAGTATGATTAATTGAAAATATAAAAAAAAAACAAATGATAAGATAATTCATTATTTTATTGAGAGATGTAAAATAATATTTTATTAATCAGAAACATAATCATAAACAATATCGATAAATGATTTGATTGTGGCATTAATTTATTACCACGTCAGTAACTTTGAATCATAATCTCCATGAGGATATAAAATAATAATGAACATGAAATATCAAAACAAAAAATAAATTCAATATTATACATTTCATTTGGATTCATATAAACCTCGTGGAAGAATATAGGTTCATAAACTGATATACGTCTCAAAAATGAAAATTGAGACAAAAATTCCTTACTGATTTTTCACATTTTGATATATAATTTTTACTGTTTTTACTGATAATTATAGTCAAAAATTAAGTTTATCTTATTTGATAATATACATTATAGTGATTAAAAATGTGGAATAAATTTTTACAAAATAAACTCATTGAATTTGGAAAATTTATTTTAAAATTAAACCAAGAAATGTGATGAGAAAGATCATTTTTATGAGGAAGTGTTCAAAAGTATACAAATTTGTTTATTCATAAATACAATATTTAAATGATTCGAGAGAAATAATTTGGATTAATGTGTGTTTTATTGAAGTAATTTTACTTTAAAATATATTTAAAATATAAAATAACTTCATAAATAAACTAAACAGAAACACCTTTGTCAATTGAAATTCATTATTTTTCATTATTAATCTAATAATGAAACTTTTTAGAAGAATCTCAAAACATAACCCTAAGATAATTACGATATGAATATTTCAAAAATAATGTTTATTTTATCAAATTATTTTAATTTTTTTAAAAAAACTAATTTTATTATTTTACAAAAAAGACATATATAGATTTTTTTTCGAAAATAGTATTTTTGAAACATATAAAGACTTTAGTGAAACTTTTTTTTCTTTTCTATCAATATTTATTTTTTTTAAAAAAATTATACGTAATATTAAAATTTTAGTTAATCTTATTTATTCCATCAATTTAATATCTTGGTAATAATGCCCTTTTCTTAAAAAATAACATTAATTGTTTATCATGGTTTATTAAAACAAGGTGATGTGTGTAATGCATGATAAACATAGTGTTTCATGTAACATAACATAAACCTGGTGTTATGTATAACCCAATAAGGACATAGTGATTCATGTTACTCAATATAATATTAAAATTTTATGTAATTAAAAAAATATACAATTTTTAATTTATTTGAAAAAATATTTCACAAAATCTTAGGGTGTTACATGCAACCCCACCCCTATAAAAAGAATTTCAACCTCAAAATTGGTCACATTAGTGATAAAAAATGAGGATAATTATATGTCACTACATACTCAGGTTCCCATATAGCTTCATCAAGCTTGTTGTTTGACCAGAAAACATATAATACGTGAGTGGTATTATTTCATAGAACATTATCTATTTGATCCAGAATCCATACTCATAATAAATATCATGGTACGGTAGTATAACATCTTAGTTAAAAACATGTGATGGATCATGTATGTATTTCATTAGGATTGTTTTGAACCTAAAATAGGTTTTGTGGAAGCTCTAAATGATAATCTATTGTCCTGATAAAATAAAGTCTTTCAAAGGGATTGATATACCTTGGGATTAATTATTCCCCTCTTTCTTTTATAGATAAATTCATAGAAAGTACTTACTACCAAAATAAAATTCTATATAACATCAAAATTTATGAGAATAACATTTTTGTAAAAAAAATTGACCTTAAATATTGTTTAATAACTCTAACCTTATATATCGTCCCATCATATTTTGCAGGTCCCAATATCTTTATTTGTACAACTTGAATCTAGTACATTGAAATTATACACTTCTTCCCATATAGGGATTAATTAGTAGCCATATGAATTCTCAAGTGAGATATATTGTTTCAAGAAATATCAAATTTATGAGTGTGTTTCTCACAAACCATCCTAGGTACCCTAGTAACCCGGTATTTCATCTAGGCCTGACATATCTCAAAGGGTATTCCCAATCCCTGTGGATCTGTGACTACCACCTGAAATCATACAACAAGAAAGTGGGAATGAATTTTCAACAAACATATTGGATGAAAGAAAAGAAAATCAATATGAATACAAAATTATCTCCACTTGGAGTAGTGTTCTAAAAGTCATCAAGGAATTAAATCCCAAAGTTCTACAACCCATGTACCATAATTGGAAAAAACAACCCAAGTCCCTAAGGATAGAACACACCATGTCCAAGGTTCAACAGTTGGAACCACGTGTAAGAGATCTTTTCCCCTTGTTATAACCTATAAGGAGATAGTCTACAAACACCTATGCACATAAATAGGTAGTGAGATAAAACTCCCAGTAGGGAATTAACAAGGATTCCTTATTAGATTCCAACAATATATTGACCATATTAATTCATTTAATTTTAGAGGTAACATGTTTGTAATTTTAAAAAATATTTAAACAAATCATGTTATACGGTTCAAATGATGTAAAGTAATTTAAGAAACGGATTTACAAGTGATGAAATATTTATAAAACAATGGATTAAATAAAGTAGTTTATATAAATTCAAAAGGCATGTAATGCAGTTTGAACAAAATTGGAATACATTAATAATTAAAAGATAAAATAAGTGAGAAACATGGTCATCTTTCAAATTGTTACAATGGCTCATGGCAATAGGACTCCACACACTCTAAGTGATCCCAGTAATACGTGTATACATGCACCCCTCTTATACTGGAAAAATGTGACTCATCACTATTCCATCAAGGATATAAGACACTATATTTATGTTTCAGAACATTCTATATATGTAGAGTGTGTCCAAGTAACTTACAAACTACCTACCAATTTCACGATCATTTATATAGTTAATGATGGGAAATTTATTTTCAGACTTCTAAAAATAAAATAAAATCACATTCCTCCCATTTTGAATTCCAATTTCCCATTTAAAAACCAAAATATATTTTTTTAAAAATTGTTCCTCTTTAATAAGTGAAACAACTGGGATTCTATCCAAATATTTTATGACATTTTCACAGGTTTTAAATAAATTAAAAACTAATTCCATCAATTTCACAATTCATTTACATAATTTAATTAAAAATTTTAATTGAATATATTTCCGTCAGATCAACAATTTAAAATTAAACAATTTAAATCAACCAATTTCCATAGACCATCACAATTATATGGAATTGGTGGTTTTCCCAATTTTTATGCCAAAACCATTTCAAACATCTTGATTTAATGGAATTGTATTTTATCAAATCAATTGAATGAAATATGAACAACTAAATTTAAATCAGAATTTGAAATAAAACAAGAAATTAAATGATAATAATTTTTCAAAAATGAAATGGAATCACCTACCTTTTTCTTGAAACTCAATAATCGCAACCAAACCCAATAATGAGAAAAAAGGTGTAGAAGACCTCAAAACTCATCCTAGAAATGATATCTAACATTATGGAGCATAGATCCATCAATATCAGGATGATCTATTGAAAAAACAAAGGAGTATAATGTTATAAATATGAATAAAAAAGGATAATTCTTACATGTAAATAACACTGCCAACACAATGAAGATCGAGCACAAAAAAAAGTGGTTTGGAAAGGTTGGGGAGATTTAAGATCACATAGGGAATGATTTAAGTAGATATGAGTGAATTTGGATAGGGAAAAAAGGAATAGAAAATCTATGCTTTCAGTTTGAAAACTGTAGTTATGGTATTAGATGACATTTCATCCTAATACACATCCTGAAACAATTAATTTCTATAACCACCAAAAAATGGGTCGCCTCAAATTAAAAACTGATGCTTTGAAATAAAAACTGATAATATATTGACTCCCAATGTGTACATACTCATCATGTCGTGTAACCATTATAACCTAAAGCCTCTCATGGCTTGTATCCATCAACTGTTACATGTCATGTAACCAAGTTACATGGCATGTAACACTCCTTCATCATAAAATAATATCAGGTTAAGGTTTAGAGTCCACCAAATCTATGACTTCACCATTATAGGTATCCTCCAAATTAATTATCAACCCTACCATGTTTACTGAACAGGAAAACCAAGACATGTTTAAAGATTTATGTGTAATTTTGATAATGGGATGTTACAACCTCCCAAGCAAAAAAATGTTTTCCCCCTGAAATTCTATGAAGAAGATTCCATACAAAAAATATGCAACAAATACTCTCTCATATGTGCCTCATGTTCCCATGTTTCATGATTATTAGAACCATGCTACTATATCCCACGAACCAAAGGTATTTTCCTCCCAATAAGTACCTTGGTCTCAGAGTAAACTATCATGACTAGACTCTCAGTCAAAGATATGTCAGGTTCAGTCTCTAGATCACTCTAACTCAAAACATGAGATGGATCTGATAAATAATTTCTGAACTATGATACATACAATTCTATATGTATCAATGTTAGGTGCGGTTGAAGTTATAAATAGTATAAAACTATCCCCATATTTTCAACAACCTATAATGGACCCACAAAACAAGGATCAAATTTCTCTTACTTCCCAAGCCAAAGCTGACCCAACTGGGGTGAAACATTCAAGAACACCTTTTCAAGAACTGATAATTCCAAAGGTCTATGGTGAAGATTAACATAAGACTTATGTAAAATTTGTTCTATAAAAATTCTCTAACAAATTAACTTAATAGTTCTTATTTTCTCATGGACCAAACATGGTCCCACAAAGGAACTTTTACCAATCTCTGACCAATTCAACGAATATTTACAAGAATGAATAAAAAAGGCCTCAAAAGGTGTCATTATGATTGTGGACTGGTAACTATTGTTATAAGAAAACTTAACCATCCCCAGGCGATCGTCTCATGCTCCACCAAAGTTGAGAAGAAAATCATGAATAATATACCCAAGAATCTTTATACCTTTCTCTATCTAGCCATCTGATTATATATGGTAGGATGTCCTCAAACAAACTTCAGATCCCAATTCCTCTTTAAGGCAACTCCAAAACAGAGAAGTGAACCAAGGATCCCTATTATAGAATATAGTAGATAAAACTCTATGAAAAATAACAATCTCTTTCATATAGAAATTTTAAAATTCCTTAACATTGGATGTATCAATAGTGGGTATGATGTGAGAAAACTTGTTCCGGCCGACGATCATAACCCATAGTGCATTATTCTTTTTTTTGGTTTGAGGTAACCCAACCAAAAACTCCATAAATATTTCATCCCACTTCTATGTAGGGACTATAAGTGGATGAAGTAAACCTGAAGTTTTTTGGTGCTCAAACTTCATGTGTTGAAATGTTTAATAATGAGAAAAAACTTATCAATGCCATGACTTATACCTAGAAACCAAAAATTTAGTTGCATGTCATCAAAAATCATAGTATTTATTAGGATAACATCCCACTAGGAATTATAAATATACCCAATCGGAACATTTATTGCTACAAAAGTCAAAACAAAGTGATCCTAGTAGCATATAACACACTTCTTCAGAGAACGAACACTGGGAAACTATCTCCCCACCATAAAGAGAGTCTTTAATGCTAAATAATTCCTCATTAAGCTCTTGATCCTGAAGAATCATCTTGAGAAGTGTGGTTGAAAACTATAAAATGGCTATAGAATCTTCATCCCCATTCTCCTGAACTCCAATATGCAACTATTCAAAAAGAGCCATCAAATTTCACTCTTCAAAATATTATTTAACTGCTTGGGTTAGAATATTCTCTCTCAATGCATCTTCAGCGACATTTCCATTCCTTGGTGGTGTAGGAGATGTCAATGTTTAAATATTGAAAGTACTCCACTCAATGCCTCTAACGGTGATTTAAATCTTTTTGAGAGAGGTTATAACTCAAGATATTGTAGTATGAATACACAGTAAGCCTTTCTCAAAAATGGTAGTACCACTAACTATTAATCATGTGCATCACATTTGAAAGTTCAAGGTCATGGGTAGGATAATTCTTCTTATTTGGCCTATGTTAACGATATCCATAGGCAATGAAATGATTACCTTGTATAAGAACGAAAACCAAGCCGGAACCCGATGCATCACAGAAGACAACATAACCTTCCATGGCCTCTGTAAGACTCAACACCAATACATTTTTTCAAATAGGTTTTATATCAATAAATTAACTCAAACATTTTTCATTATAAGAAGACATCACCACCTTCTAAGTTAGAGTAGTCATCGAAGAACAAAACTTCGATAATTCCTTCAAAAACTGATGATAATAGCCAACTAAGACTTATAATATATGAATCTCGAAGACATTACATGGTTTCTCCAAAGTCATAAAAACCATCAAATTTTTATGATCAACTTATATACCTTGTTCAGACGTCCCACATCCCAAGAATTTCCTTTCCAGAATCTAGAATTCAAAATGTGAAAGCTTAGAATAATGTCAATGATTTCTCAGCAGACTCAAAACTATTATGATATAATACACATGAACCTCATCGAATATGGAGAAAATAAGGATGTCATCCAGAAGGACTACCACAAAGGTATCGAGATACTCATTGAAAATCATATTCATAAAAACTATGAAAATTAATGTAGCAATTTGTTTTACCAAAGGGCATAAATAGGTACTCATAATGGTTATACCTGCACTAATAGGTTGTTTTTTGAATGTGATATTATTTTATCCTAACTAATAGTAACTAGTTCGAAGGGAAATATTTGAAAACCACATAGAACAATATAACTAATTAATAATTTCATCAATCTAGTGAAATATATATTTTTTCTTTATTGTATCTTGATTGATCATTCGGTAATAAACAAATAAGTGAATAGAACCATCATCTTTCTTAGAGAAGATAATCGGCACTGCCTAAGGTGACACACTCGAGTGTATAAATCCTTTATCAAGAAAATTTTCCAAATAGGACTTCAACTATATCATTTCATTTGGAGACATGAGGTAATATGGAATAGAAACTGGTTAAGTACCATGAATCAAGTTAATGGAAAACATGAACTCCTTTATCGGTGGAAAACTAGAAATTCAGAAGAAATCACATCGAGAAACTTGACAAAAAATGGAGAGAGATCAACACTCAAAGATTCCTGCTCTAGATCAACAGAAATAACTGATACTATTTTCCCCAACTCCTGATAAGAAGTTATGAATATGAATGACCTTGGGTTTCATTCTCCTTAAAAGACAAGAGACACACCATTGGGTGTAGTATGGTAGACCCGTTGAAGATAAAAATCATTCCAGGATTCATTGATAATAAGGCAATGAATTCAAAAAATGACATCAAGAGGTTTCATGTCGAGGAATAGAAACCACCAATCTATCTCTACATATGATAGGGAGAATACACAAGAGATACTACAAAAAAACTACTCTATCTTCGTACTAAGGGGTGTAGTAATATCCATTGCACAAGAAAAATTATGTATAGTAATATTTAGTATATTAACAATACAAGTTGAAATAAATGAATGACATGAACTAGAATCAAATAGAGTATTCAATAATAAAAAACATATACTAGGTGTTCATCTCACATTTTTTGGACCCATGTCTGATTCATTTTGGATACTATTACATTGATAGGGCTTTATTCCAGATGTCTGTCGTTAAAACCCTTTTATACATGGATCATCTGATTTCCCATCAGTTTTAGTAGGATCTGGTCATCCTGTTCCACTAAGTGGAGTACAAAAATTTTGGTAAAATCTCTGTAAGTCTCCTAAATGTCCGTAGCAGATATAGTTCTTTAGTGCCTCACTGAAAACCCTCTTAGAATGTCCTGGATTTCCACACATACAGAAAATAAAAGGACTTATTCCTTGCAATGTTGGAGTTCTAAAATGACCATGTCATCAAGAAATAATATGAGATTCATCACGTTTCCACTTTCCATTGAGGGAACTCATGCTTCTACATGGAGAAAAAGGAACTCTTGTCAGCCCTGATTTTCTATCAAGTTCCATCTCAACCATGATCACCCTATCCAGCACATTAGCATAAGTGTGTTCATTAGTAAGAAGGCATGAGAACATATATTGTTTCAAAGTCCCAACTCAAACCATTGAGCCTTCATCCTCTCACTAGATATAATCTCAGGCACAAACTTAATGAGCATAACAAATAGATAAGAATACCCATTCAGAGTTCTATCGGCCTGCTAAAGCTTGAAAAACTCTACTTCCTTGGACAACTCCATTGAATCTTGATATAAGTGGTTAGTGAAAAGAACATTGAATTTTTTCTTCTCTAACCCATCATGTTTCTTTATAACAACCATTGTGTCCCACCATCTCCTACTTGTTACTTCTAGCATAAAGATGTCATACTTCACCTTGATAACATCTAGTGTCTCTAAGAACTCAAAAGGTCATTCCATACTAACCAAACATTCCTCAACATATTGGGGATTAGTGGAGCCTTTGAAAATTAGTGGATTTTGGAGAAGGAACTATTGATAATGATTTCAAATAACATCACCCTATGGATCCATAGCTAGAGCCTTAATGAGGACTAGAGGTGGTGCATGTTTGAGAGCTTGGACAGTGCGCACAATCACCTAAACTAGATTTGTGTCCACTAGAGGATTCTTTCAATGCAGTCTAGCAATAGATTCCCCCCGGATCTGATTCACACATCTTCTCTAAGGCATGATTTTACACAACATTTTAAGACAATAAGGAAGAAATTAAATTATCACTGAAACTGGTTAGTAGGGGAAATTAATACCAACATATAGAATATCCAGATTTGGATTCCACTCTATTCAAATAAAAATAGGGGAAACAATAGAACAAATCCACAATATGTGTTTCCCTAAAATCCCTCGACGAATTAAGGTTCATTATGGTGAGAGAAACATGTGCACTCAATCGAAACTACCTCCTAAGTCCTGAATAGATTTAAAAAATGTGTACTAACTACAAGACAAAATCTAAATATCCTCCCCTGATATCATTTTGTCCAAAACCATCTCGGGTACCCAAGTAAATCTATAAATTAGCTAGCCCTAACATAGTCCGAATGGAATTTCAGATCCCCGTGTGTTGGATATTAGCACTATACATCATACAAAAAGAAATTGGGAATGAATTTTCACACAAAACATAGTAGAAACAAGATAATAAAGTCAATATGCATTCATAACAAACTCCAATGGGAGTAATTTACTATAATTAAAAAAGTAATTAAATCCCTAATTACTAAACCCAAAGTACCAAATTATTGAAAAGAAACCCATGTCCCTAAGGACACAACTCACCACGTCCACATTTCAACAGTTGGATCCCCCTACAAGAGATCATTTCCCCTTGTTCGAACCTGGAAGGGGATAATCTACAAACACCCAAAGGAACAATTTGGGTGTGAGATAAAAACCCTAATAGGGTCTCCCAAAGTATTCTATATCAGATAATAATAATATATTAACGAAAGGAATGATTTTAATTTTATAATCAATCAGTTTGGAATTTTAAATAATATTTGAATAAATCATACTATACAGTTCAAATGATGGAAAAATATTAAGCAACAGATTTACATGTGATGGAATATTTCCAAAATAGTGGATCATATAAAATAGTTACATAAAATAGTATATAAAATTTTACAAGGAATGTAAATCAATTCAAAAAAAATTGTAATACATTAATATCTCAAAAAATAAAATAATCAAGAAATATGGTCATCTTTCAAATATGTATGAATTTTCATAGCTACATGAATCCTAACTCTCTAAGTGATCTCAACAATATGTGTATACACACATCCCTCTAACACTGGAAAAAAGGAGACTCATAATCACCCCGTAGGGGATGTGACCCGCTGCATTTATGTTTTAGAACCTTGTATAAATGTAGAGTGTGTCCAAATAACCTAAAACCTACCCAAGGATTTCATGTCCTCTTATATAATAAATGATGGTTAATTTATTTTAAGTCTCTTTACACTAAAATTAAATCCCATTCCACCCATTTCAAATAATAATTTTCCATTTAAAAACCAAAATGAGTTTTTCATAAAAACATGCCTATTAAAATAGATAAAACCACTAGGTTTCTATCAAACCATTTTAATCAATTTTCACAACATTGAAATCAATTCAAAAAAATAACATCAATTTCACAATTAATTTCCACAATTAAATTAAATAATTTAATTGAAATTTTTCTCCAAAATCTACAATTTAAATCAGCCAATTTCTATAAACACACCCCAATTAAATGGAATTGGGGGATTTACCAATTTTAATGCCAAAACTATTTCAAACCAACCAATTTTATGGAATTTTGTTTTATCATATAAATTGAAATAAATATTTAGTAATTAAATGTAAATCAATAATTGAAATAAATAATTAATTTCAAGGTTAATAAATTTGGCTAAACAAGACAGAATCACCAACCTTTTCCCCCAAAACTCAACACTCGAAATAGAACTCTTTAAATAGAAAATGGGTGTAGAAGACCTCAAAAACCATCCTATAAATGATATCCTAAAATAGGGATCATAGATCCATTAGTTTTTTGATGATCTATTAAAATCCCAAATGAGGAGAAAGATATAAAGATGAAGAATAAAAGAGAACGCTTACCTAGGAATAACACCATCAAATCAATGATGATCGAGCGCCAAATGTAGTGGTATAGAATGGTTAGAGAGCTTCAAGGTCATATAGGAAAGTATTTGGGTTGAGAGGATTTAAATAAAATAGGAACCAAAAGAAATATACCATTTGTGCGTCCTATTTAAAACCTATAGTTGGGGTATTACATGACGTGTAATCCAATTACACATCATGAAACATTTAATTTGAAAAATCTCCAAAAAAATGTGTCATATTGAATTAAAAACCAATGTTATGAATTAAAAACCAATATTTAATTAACACTTGATGTATAATATTTCATCATATCATGTAACCTTCAATGTGTGAATCCTTTAACGGCTTGCATCCAGAAACCATTACACATTGTGTAACCTAGTTTCATGGTGTGTAACCCTCCTAAAGCCTACATAAATAGTCATTTAAATCTGAAAGTCCAAAAAATATCTGAATTCACCATTATTGGTATCTTCTCAATTCCTTATCAACCCTTCCAAGTTAATGAAAATGGAAAACCAAAACAAGTAAGACATACCTTTCAGATCGATAACGGTATGTTATAGTGTTGTTATAAACCACCTATAAAATACATTGAAAAAGATCTTAGAATATTTTTGAGGGGTTTAATTATTCTCACAGTGATGAAACTCAACTCTATATCAAGATGTTTCTTCTTAATTTTCTGAAACATTGAGCTAAAATTCATATCTTAGATAGATACAATTGAATGGGGTATTCCATGCAACATTAACACTTCATTAAGGTATATTCTAGAAAGGGGATCCAAAGATAAATCTTATATAATAGTAATAAAGTGTGATAAATTTATATGGTGATTATATAAAGATAAAAGAAAAGATAAACCCTAAAGGATACCATTAACTTGAATCACATGTTCATAAATAGTACATTCATTCTTCATTAAATTAATTTTTCACTAAAACATTTATAAAATAAAAGGGTTATATTTACATGATTGCCTCTTAAAATATCCTTAATATTGATAAAATCCAATCTCATAAAACATAAATGTGGGTTTCAGTGACTCTAGATCATCCTTAAACTCCTAAACTCGTGATGGTATCCATAAATATTATGTCAATTTTACATGGAGAAATAAACACTTCAAAAAGTAAGTTCACATTTTATTCCTTATATAATATATTATCGTATAGAAAAATATTTACATTGGGGGTATGAGATAAACCATTTAGTGAAAGAATTTTAAATGTGACTTAATTTTTCTAGAATTCAGGTTTTGGGAGATAATCACATGAGATTTTACTAAATGATGAATAGTAAGGTTTTCATATAATCCATTCATACAAAATATATTATGAAATTCCCAACTAATGAGGGGAGGATAATTTTATCCTTAATATCTTAATTAACTTCATCCATTGTGATTTCTTAATATTTTGCATTTTACTTTGTCTTTAGAGATTGGTTTATCTTATAATCAACATTAGCCCTTGGATTGGTTCATTTATTCCCATAATTCCACAAATCCTTGCACATAAAACACTAGAGTGTGGGTGGTTCATTTGTTGGCTTTCACTTATCATTCATTGATTATCTGCTTGTTAATTGTATTTTGTTATTTAAAGGCTTTATAACCTCCCATTCCAAATTTAAACCACGTCCAGGTTCTTTTTAATCAATTCCCTTGAAGCTTCTTTCCATATTTCTAGCATATTTATGGATCAAATTTATTTCCACTATTTTTGTTTTTATGAGAAAAAATTATCTTTTTTTATTAAAACCATTGGAATGATGGGAATATCTATTTTTTATTTTCACCTTCCGTGCACATCAAACAAACTTATTCATATGTATTCAAGTCTCTTATACCCACGGCCTTTCAAAGACTTGGTTTTAGGCCACAAAAAATTGATCAAGTTTTCTTTCAGTGATGTTGATAAAACTAGAGCAATACATTAAAATACTTTTAAAATGACTTCATAAGTGCCAATAGATTTATCATCATTTTTTACAGGTTCAATAATTTCTTCCCATTATTTGTTAAAAGAACTCAAGGTAAGTAATTACTGAGATATAAACTTTTCAAAACATCCTATTATAAAGATTCAATTTCTTCTTTTTCAATCCTACTCTTAATAAGAGTACACCACTGATCTGCTTCACCTTCCAAATGAAAAATAGCCGAAATTTCATTTCAAGATTCTAACATTGAATAACAGAAAATATCATTTCAATGGAACCGATTCATTTCTCTGCAACTAGTGGAACATTGGAACCAGAAAAATAATATGGAAGTTACATCATGAAACACTGATTTTTCCCCCTTTTCACATTTTTTATGCTCATCTTGATTCATACCTCGATAAATTTTTTTAAGCATGTCAATAAGATTTTTCATTCCTCATAGCATAATGATTGGTTTCTTAGTAAGATAATCATTTCATTGTCTATTGCATTCATTATTAAAATTGTTCTTTTAGGTTCCTTCCATTGACTATAATAAGAAAGTATAGTGTGAGAAACACAAAACTTAGTGTAAAGTCATAAAATCATGAAAAATGACTTATAAGATTTATAAATCATAAAACCTTCTTTTTAATCTGTGACACCTTAGGATTATCCTATGTCATTCATTATCACTATCTAATTAAATCATTCATGATGGTTTTTAAGAAGTTTTTGAGTTTCCAAATTATATCCCCTAGGAGTGTCAAACCAAGTGTGTATCGGGGACCATTTTTTTGAACTAGGTGACAATTGATTACAACTAAATGCTCCCTTTTTGAGTTATTACCCCCAGATACCTCTGTCCTAGAGCCACATTCACTTATAGAATCATGATAGTTGTGTAATTTCTTTGAAACCACTCACTCTGTCCTTTTAAAAAATTATAGGACCTTTTTATACTTTTACTCATCCTTATACATATCCTTAGACATATCCCTAAACATATAATTTGAAATATCCCTAGGTATTTCCCAAAATATTTCAAATCCTAATTTACAAAGGTTAATTGATTCTATCCTCTAATACCGACTATAGTGACCCAAACTTTTCTTACATGGGTATTACATGTTTTAGGATGAATATTCAATACATTACACAAACACACGCCTGAGTATTTTAATAGTTAAGTGCATTATATACAAGGTACTCAATCTTCTAATTTGGTGAATGATCTTAAAAATCTCCCAAAAATATATTATCAAATAGTACTCCTCTTATGAATACCCTACCAAAACCATTCTGGATAACCTGGGAAAGGAAAAATAAAAAAGGATGAGATTAGAGGCTCAATAAGGGTAAATATAAGATATATAAAAATATGATAATTTTAAAAAAATAAGATAAGAATAAGGGTATATGATATTGAACATAATTTATGAAATCAATACTAAGAATTTCTTAGATCATAAACATGATTCATGGAATAAGGATATTATAATTTATGTAATAATTTCCCCCTAGTGTGATAAATCATCATAAATAAATATTAAACAATTATATCTGGTAATAAAAGTGTGTCTCCATCAGAATTATAGGATCCCTTTTCATATTTCAAGGTTACCTACCAAAACCAATAGCATAGTAGATTATAAATTATCACTCATTTCTCATTATGGACCAGGACACACATATTTCCAATTATGGATCAAGACACACATGTTTCTCATAGTGGGTTAAAATTCAGGTATTTTTCATTGAGGATCAGGAAGCACATGTTTCCCATAATGGGTCTTAACACCAATGTTTCCCATAATGGATCAGGACGCACCAATTTCCCATTATCGATTGTGAAAAAATTTGTCCATAGTGGATCAATACCATTAACTTGATTACCATTATTTTATCAAGAGATATAAAGAATTACCTAATGAATTGGAAGAAGATATTGGTCTCATAGATTATATAATTGAAATAGTTCATCTATGTGCCAAAATATAAAAAAACCAAATTTATGAACCCATGAAATGATTTGGTCTTCATAAACATTTCATCAAATTATAACATGTGGAAAAGAAAAAAAATTCATGATCATTTCATAATTTCATCACTGCAAGACCTTGGGAGAAATAAGAGGGTTTCATAAGAATTTTATTATGTTATAACATGTGAAATAAAAAAATCCTAACATAATTCCAATATAAATAGTAAAACAATTATAGATACAATAAGATTGGTATCCATGGTTTATATCCCAATTAAACAATTTGTTTTATCAAAGGATTTAATAATACATAAAGAATGATTTTAAAAGATAAATCACATGTAAATTTTATTGGGTAAGATAAATTCTAGTTGAAAATCTATTTTCTAAACTAAAAAATCTAAAAATAACTTGTAAGT
This sequence comes from Viscum album, assembly GCA_963277665.1. Taxonomy (NCBI): domain Eukaryota; kingdom Viridiplantae; phylum Streptophyta; class Magnoliopsida; order Santalales; family Viscaceae; genus Viscum; species Viscum album. The sequence goes on from OY728135.1 coordinate 1,156,189,424, forward strand.
ACTTGTATTTTGAAATAACCTTGAATCTTTATAACTAAAGCATTAAAAATCATTTAAAATATTTTTTAAGAAAAATAACCCTTCTGATTTGAAAAAATAATTAAAACTTAAAATATTTCAAAAATATTTTCATTTGAAAAATAATGAAAAATTAAAAATAAACCTTCAAGGAAAATATTATCCATGATAACCAGAAGTTTTTTTCATGTTGTACACATTAAAAAAATAATTCCTTTCATATTTTCTGTTAAAGCCGAATGAGATTTTTATGAAAAAATAAAATAAATATTCCATTCAAAACATTTTTAAAAAACATTCAATCATGGGTAAAAATATATTTTTAAAATAATAGTATAATAATAAAACATTTTTTTAAATATTTTTAGATAATATTATTTTTGAAAAACATATTTTTGACTAAATGAATAAATATATTCAAATTTTATTAAAAAAAATTTCTAAATTATTTTAAAAACAAACAATTTGTAAAATGGTACAGTTACTTGAAAATATATTGAATAACTAGAGGATAATAAAATTCATGAGACTCTTGAGAGAAGAATTGTAATATTTTATCATCATAAACATAATCATAAACAATCATGTTATATGATGAGATTGTAACATAAAATAATATCTTCTTTGGTAACATTTAATTGTAATCCCCATTAGAAAAAACATAAAATGAAACGTTAAATATCACGAGGATAAAAAAATTCATGATATTAAATTTCTATGGGATTATATACACTATGTGAGATAATATTGGAATATAAAATAATGTTCATCTCAAAAATGAAAAATTGGAAAAAATAACCTTACAGACTTTTTATATTTTGAATAATGATCCCATTAAGTAGATATCATAAAATTAAATACACCACATAAAATAAATTGGTGTTGAATATGTAATGTGTCTCATGAATTTAAAAAAGTGAGATGAAAATCCCTTACCTTAAGTACCGACATTATTTATAAACATTAAAAAATATAGTATAAGAAATATAAGTGTATTATATATCTATTAAATAACATTATATATATATATATATATATATATCAAACCATATATGATTTATATATGACCTTTTATTAACCATTTATTATCAATTAAATGTAAATGTCACATTTCGAGAAATAACTACTTTGATTTCATCCATGATTTGATTGGTTAATTTGGTTCCTCTTACACTGATAATGGTTTCATAATATAAATTATTTTAAAAATGATATAAATATAATATATATTCAATATATATTTCTATTTACATTAATCTATAAAATATAGAGATCTAAAATTAAATACATCCTTCGTGGAGATAGTTTGTTATATGAACGCATGAAAACTATATCAATTTTCTAATTATATTGAAATAAAGAAATAATAACGGCATAATATCAATAATTAATAATTTTTAGCTCATATATATAACAATTTTTCATGAAAACCATCCTTATTGCATTCCATGTAATGGTTGAATGAAGTGCATCGCTTTGTGAGGCGGTTGTCTATCGTACACACGATAAACATTATCGTATTCCAAAAAAATGGAAAGCATGAATCTATGTTTGATATATAAACCAGAAAAACATAATAATATCATTTATATAATATATATAAAAATCAATCATTATTTAAAATTTTGAGTGGTGGTAATGGAAAAACAAATGACATCAGTTCACGGGGTGGTAGTTCGCCGTACACATAAACCGTGATTTCAAAACCCATTTTATAGAAATAAAGATGGTTGTTGGTAATAATATTAACATAAAAACATATAATTATATATAATATAGTTATATTACTATATAATCATTGTATAATATTAATTAAATGAGGTGGGGGTAATATATAAAATAAAAACACTTTCTGGTGAATGTTACCTCATCTTCAGGTATCCTCTTCAGGTTTGAACCAAAAGCCTTACTAGGTTAGAATTATGTACAAAGAAATTCTTCTAGTATGAGATGAGATATTTCCTTTAGGTATTTTGGTAGGGATTGTAAAAATAAAACTAGTTTTAATGTGTGAAGATAAGTGGGGCTTGGGTGGCCTTTTATGCGTAGGGTGAGTGGTACACTTGTAATTTTTTAAAAGAAGTAATTCCAGTCACATTTTGTATCATGTAAAAAGGATAAAATAACAAACCATTCTAAATCATAAAAGACAGAAATTTGAAATATTTCTATAAAATAGTTTTTTCAATAGTATTTTGGCAATTTATAACCCTTGTCCATTTAGTTTAACCCCTCGAGAAACTCATTTTTACATTCACCACGGTAAATAAATTTTACTATTTTTACAATTTATTTTCATAAAATAATTATGTTTATATTATTATATAATAAAAACTATTTAAAAAAATACTAAATCCATTTTCTCAAATTAAACTCACGTAGTGTCCACGTTTTATTGAAAATTTATCTCATGGATGAGACGAGAAAGCATGTTTTTCAAAGAGAAAATGTTCAAAATTTGAAAAACTTTTTATATCGAAATTCAATATTAAATTGATTAAAATTACCAGAATTGTATTAATGGATATATAACTTAATTAATTTTACATCAAAACAAATTTAAAATATAATTTTACTTTATAAGTTAAAAAAATTCTTGTTTTTAATTAAAGTTATAATTTTTCACAATTAATCAAAAATGAAACTATTTATAATAATATAAAAAATTAAACCAAATATAATTTTTATATGATGATTCAAAAAATTAAATTTACTTTATCAAATAATTTTCAAAATTTCAAATATTATTTTAATTTCTTCCCACCAAAAGAAATAAATAGGTTAGTTTTTGAGAAAAATAATATTTTCGAAATATATAAAGAGTTCTTTGAAATATTAAATACTTTTTAATATGTATGTTTTAATTGTATAAAATACTTATAAATAATTTTTAAAATTTATTTATTACTATTTATGAGAAAAATTTAACAGATAGGTAATAACTACTTATTTAAATAATACAATTATATTTTTTCATATATCATTAAAAAACTGTGTTGCATGTAATGAAATTTATTATTTTTATTGCCTGTAATACATTCTAAACCCTATGATACATGTAACATAATTAAAATTTTGTATTTCCTAAAATTTATCATGAAATTGGCATTTCATGTGATGAAAAATATGTAAATTGTTATATTTACTTGAAAAACTATTTCAAAAAATCTCTGAGTGTAACAATTGTGGTCTGCCAGGTACATTTAATATTTTGTACCCTTAGTATCTAGGAACATCCAATTATGTTAGAAAATTTAGAATATAATTTCCATAAATGAACCATATATATAAGTGCAAATTCATGATTTACTGTTTCTTAAGTGTGGGTGGAATCTATCTTATGGTGTGTTGTATCATTTAGTTCCACATTCGATGAAAATCAAATTTTAAAGAGATTTCTTTTCTACTAAAAAAATTCTTATGAAATCTAGGTATTTATAGACATCTCGAGGAGTAATAATGTCGTGCCTTCATAAATTTATTAGGGAGGAGAAAATTTTCTTGTAAAAAATTTTTCCTTATTGAAAGCTGCATTTTATTTGTGTTTCTTTTCTATCTACACTTTTTGATAGATGAGTTGGAAAAGGCATGTGAACATATATAACAATATGAATATGGTATTGAAGGTGGCATCATTTCACATTGTTTGCCAAATTTTTAGGTCAAATATTGGGAGAATAAAGAATGGTGTTTTTGGAAGTGGATGGTGTGTGCATGTTTAAAAGTAAATCTGAATGTTGCACAGAATTTTGTTTCAGAATCTTCTCATCAAAATATGAAAAATGACATATTTTCATGGAAATTTTTTTTCTTGCATGATAGATGGTTTCTATGAATTAAAGTTTTACAATTAAATAATAGGTAAAAATATAATAATATACACTAATACGATGTCAAAAATGAGTTTTGTGCAAGTGGAGGATCAGGTTCGATACATCATAAAACTGAAAAGGCATCAACAGTGTGAAAAATATGAATTTTCATGAAGGGATATTAAAAACAAGGGTAAGGTGCACAAGTAACTTGTGAGAAGGGTATTTCAGGTGTATAAATATAGGTCTAACCTCATTAAATATTCAATAATTTTTCTAATGAAGTTTCAGTGTCTTCCATGCGAAAAAGTTTCACGCATAAGAATTATATACAGAAATATTATCTGAAAATTATTCCTTGAGTCTATCATGACCAAGTGAATCTCAAGGATTTGATTCATTAAAGTTAAAATATGTGGGAAATATATATTTTCTTATAATACAAAATCATTAATTCATGTATAGGTGTTATTAAAAAGTGTTCTATTAAGCTACTAGCAGGTTTGGAGTTTCTAATTTGATTGATCATTGCTTTGAAGTGCATAAATTTAGGACATTGATGAAAGAAGACTCACATGTTAGTTCAGGACAAAGAATGAAATTCCAATTTACTAAAGTGACCTTCATTTCATAAAACTTAGTAAGATATATCCCACATTAATGATCTAGTGGATTCAACAAAATTGTCATGTAGGAAGTAGTGTGCTATCCATGCAATTTCTTAAAGGCATTGTGCCTGGCTCAGAGTGAATGTTCTCAGACTTTTTTATTCCCCAAATAGTTAGAACCATGGGATATTTGGTTTGACTGACACACTATTGGAATGTGATCCTTGGACCATCCCTTAGTGGGGAACCAAATAAAATTGATGTTTTTATCTTTTAGTATGATTATTTTATTTATATATGTTTCTCTCAGATAGGTTTAACATGTTCAAACCAATGTGGGAATAAGATATGCCACTTTAGAAGAAAAATTTGATGCCCTGATTCACCCCTCCCCTCTGAGGGGGTAACAGGTTCCTAAATTTGTGTTATTTGAGAGATTTTAAAAAATTGAATATTAAATAGGATGAGGACATACAAAACTGAAAATTAGAATAATGAAATTTTGTTTCAAAAAGATCCAAACCCTCCTATTTCAAACTCAGATGTTTTGACATCTAAAACACAATAACCAAATTCCACTAAATAACATTAAAAATTATTATGATATATATATATTCTTGACTCATGTCTTGTGTATATGTAGAAATTTATAAATCTTATGGTTATTATTGAATGAGTTTGAGTAGAAAAAATCATTGTTAAAAATCTATATTTGTATGATGAGATAGAATTATTGTGAGGTATTTGTTTTTTCATGGTTGAAAAAATAATTGGAAATTTATTGAATTATATTAATAGAGATTATAAAATAATTTCCTTTTAAGAGTCATGATATCTTTTATTTCTTAGTGATAACTTGGAGGATATCATGTGTTTTTGTTTGAAATTTTCCTTTGTTTGATTTTGATACTCACATGTCCAAGAGTCCAAGTTCTATTAGTGGGGTTATTGATAGATCTAATATTTCTATTATTTTTAATTTTTATTTCAATTATTTTATCCCCACAAATTTACTAATATTATATTAATTGTATAATTTTTCGATTTTAGGGATGTTTTGATCATAAATGAATAAATTACTCAATTATCAATTTTTTACTATTTTATACAACCTTTTTATTTCAAGAATAATTTTTATAATATTGATATGAATTGAGTAAATGTTTTTTAGAGTTCCTTTTTTAATGTTCATCAACTTCTTCAGCATGACGAAGTGAAAATTTGATGTTCACGAGGCATAAATAAATAATTCAATGTGAGAAATAATTTTCATTGAGAGAATTGAAAACTCCGCATTTAATGAGGCATATCATGGGATATAGGAAAAAAAATGACGTTATTCAAGTTCCATTTGAATGTATACTCAATGAATAAAATTATTATTAATAAACATATTTTTATTTTCTGAAAAAGGTAGTGTCATGATGCTCTAATGAAGAGGAAGATTAAGTGACACTTCATATAAAAAAATTTCATCAGTAATTAGTGGATACATTTTGATACTTGTTTATAATGGTGTAAAACATTGTAAGGAATAAATAAACCCCAAATATGAACAAATTTTGTTAAATTACCCTATCACTATTCAACTGTGTTATCAACCAAAAACTCTCATACTATGGAAGGATTGATTCATAAGGGAAATATTCCACAACATTTTACTATATAATTTCCTATAAATATAATCATAAAAGATGGTGATAGTGAGGTACTGGGATGTGATGGAGAATATTGGCTAGAGATTCTTGTTTTTTTGTGAAGTAACAAATAAATTAAGGTATAACCCACTTTTGGTTGTGTTCGATGGAAACTAGAGGTTATAATTTCTTTTTGAGTTTGTTCTTTTCATTATAATCATTTGTATTTCCTGATATATTTTGTCTTGAATGGGGAGTGTATTTTTCTTTCTTAAATCCAAATAATTTTACATTATTCTATATTTTTTTAATTATTAATGTAATTTGGTTACTCTCATTATTTCAATTTCTTCGGTGAGGTGTCTCCTTTGATCACTTTGAGTTTAATATGTTTTTGTTGATCAATGGTCATTGGGAAATAAAAATAGAATTTAAAAGGGGATTTCAATCCATTATTTAGGTCTCAATATAGATTATAGTTAAATTAGGTGTACTATTTTAGGACTTTATGTATACATTGTGAAATATAAATGGATAATTCCTTTGTATAAATTGTAAAGGGATTTTCTGAATGATAAATCTTGTTTACTCCTCAAATCACTAGTCTCTCTATTTCTATCAGTAATTCACCTAACCTATTATATATAATTTATAAAATTAATACTATTTTATGTAATTTAACATTTTTAAAATCCATTATAATCCCCAATTTTAGATTTAACATTAATAACAAAAATTAATGAATTGACAGTTTGATAACTTAGTTTGCAACCTCCTTGTTATTCAATAGTATAGTCACCACTATTATACATTTTAAATGGTAAAATTTTAACTATGTTAACATGATTGAATACTCATGTTAATTTGGTGTTGTTTCTAGGGATTTTTCCTAAGTTATTTTAATTACATAGGATTTTTTATAACTTTAGCAACTATTTTACCTCTTTATCAAAATCATTTCTTCACAAAATTTATTTATCCTCTCAAGAGAACATGCTTAAATTGTATTTTAATAAAATAAATGAGTGTGAATCATATAATTGTATTAATTATTAAAGATATTTTAAAATAATTATTGATAATATATAAAATTATATCAAAAGATTCATTACTAATTCATAAAATCAGAAAATTTATAGTGAAACATCTTAATAAAATAGGAAGTAATAAACTTGATTTAGAACATGAATGTCTTTCCAAATTTTTAATTTCTCTAAATAAATAAAACTATGGGATGTCTAGTCAACAACATTATCATCACAACTATGATTTGAAATTTTATTATTTGTAGCCACTAATATTTTATGAATATTTGGAGGAACCTTAGATATGGCTCAATTTTTGTACTGCTTTTACCCACTTTTAAATAGAGGTGGAGCTAATGCAAGCACATAGAGAAATATAAACTTTTGATTCTATTTTTCCAAATTATTTTTATAATATATTTTTAATTACTTCTCTCTATGGAGATTCTTTTCCAACTTCGTTTAAGTGGAAAATTTTTAAGATGAAGAGAAAATGAATATTAAAATTGACTAAAGAATATTGTCTTCAATATAGAAGTACACTGGTTTACATTAAGATGGCGGTACCAAGATATATTTCAAAGAATAAATATTTTTTCATGTTGAAATTAAAAATTTTCCACATCTTAGAATTAAATTTCTACAACAAGTTGTAGTTTTTTGTGGGGATAAAGTATAAGGAATTTTCCATTATGTTTTGTTCAATCTTCTACTACTTAATTGTTATAATATGTTCTTGGATCTGAACCTAAATAAATCATATTTTTGGGGATTCTATAAAAAATCTGAGTTGAAAGGGATTGGAGAAATTTCATTTGGCGTGTTCAAGAAAAAAAACATTTCCCACCAACAAATTGAGATTCAATGGATGTAACTCTCTAAGTAGGGGTAGTAAAACCCTAGAAGCCAATTAAGGTGTAAAACCAAGACTATTTTCCCTTATATATATTTTTTAATTTCATTTGTTTTATTAAATTTGTTATTTTTTTCCATGTAGGTTTCAAATATTTATATTTTAGGAGGATAGTGGAAGGATGTAGTTTCATAATAAAAATGATGTTGTATCTTTCCTTCACACAACTTTTTTTCATGTCTTATATACATGATTTTAAGTTCTCAAAAAAAACTATACATAATAAAAATATTATAAAACATAACGGTTAAGGTAGGATATTCCTTATTATAATAGAATTGTTTGCACTATATGGTCAATTTTTAATGTTTTCCATTCAATTTTTATGTGTTTTTAAATATTGTGATCTCAATTAGTTATGGTTATTATTTTTGAAACTTCTATCAATGAGTGAACCAATTTATCCCATAAAATTGAAAATTATTGAATGCCAAATGCGATTTTATTTAAAGTTCAAAACATTGATAATTTTATGAAAAGACCTCTAATTTTTTAAATTGCATTCCGCATATCACTATCTTTATTTTTTAAATATCTTTCTTTGGTGACGTTTTAAAAGTTTTTGACATATTCTTTACATTCTCCTCATTTATTGAGAGAACAAATCTATTCTATCTTTATCTATAATTTTATTTCATTATATAAAAACTTGAGGGTTCAATAATTTTTTTTAATTATTCATGCATTTTTTTTTAAAATTCCTCATTTTCAAGTGAATCCATTTTTATTCTATCCTGCCATATATTTTTAATCAATTTATCCCTTAGTAAAATAGAACATCATATTATCATAGATATATTAGAATCCAATTTTCCCTATCCAACCTACAATGGAAATGAAAATTCATGATTTAGTGGAACATAAGTTTGGGGGAAGATGTATTGTGGTGTTATAAATCATTTGGTGCTGCTATAGGTGAAAAATAATATTCTAAAGAGATGTGTTTCCTAATGAAAAAACTATTCTCATTAAAGATATACCTTTATAAATATTTCATGGAGAAATAATGTTGTTCTATTCTAGATATTTCAAATAAAAATAAATAAGATTTTTATTTCGAGAGATTTAGAAAAATTCAAGGAAAAAATGATGAGACCATACATGAGTGAAAATTGGAATCATTCCTCCAAGAAGATCCAAAACCTCTTTATTCTACTTCAGAATGTCAGAAATTTAAATCGTAACAATTAAAATCCATTGAACATCCTTGAAAAATCCAAATGATATATATATATATATATATATATGCATATTTGAAAACGTATATTCCATACTCACCTCGGTTAGTAGTTTAGAAACTTATCAATCCTATGGTAATTCGTTCATGAGTTTGGATAAAAAAATCCTTGTCAAAAACCTATATTTTTGTAATGAGAGATTATTAAATAATGTTAATTTTCTTTTTTCATGATAGGGAAAAAGTTTAAATTGATTGAGGTTGATTAATATATAACATGAATTGATGGATTTTAAGAAGTCATTATATCCTTTGTTTTTGGGCAATAACATGGTGGATCTCCTAGGTATTAGTTTTGGATTTTCATTCATTTGATTTTGATGATTTTTTATCCAAGTGTCCCATTGTTAAGTGTGTGGGAATTTATAGAGAAAACATTTCCATTATTTTTCATGTATATTTCAATGATTTAATCCCTATAAACATACCAATTTTAGGTGAATTACTTCATTTTTTGTACTTTAATGATGTACGAATCTTAAATGTGAAAATTTATTAATTTTGAAATTTTTAATATTTCAATCCACTTATGAATATAGAACATAAATATTTCAATATTGATTTTTATTGAGTTATTTATTTCTAGGATTTATTTTTTTATGTGATTGAACTTCTTAAACTGAATATGGTCATAATTATAATTTCATGGGGCCCAAATAACTCAATTAGTGTGTAAATTATTTTTTACCAATACAATTGACCACCCATCATAAAATGAGTAATATCTCATGATATAGAGGAAAAAAATAGGTGATTATAGTTTTATATTAATGTAAAATCAAAGTAATGAATTCAAAGTACATAAGATTTTTAAATCCACTAATTATTGTACTGTTTGAATGGAAACAAGTGGAGGAAGATAATGTGAATCATTGACCTGAAAACACATAATACGTTATTAGAAGATAACTTTTGAGAATAAAGTTTGATAGATCATATATTTTTTAAATAGAGAAAACTAAAATCCAAAAAACCTTTTTAAATCCATCCTATAAATTTAAGTAGTTTTTTAGGATAAAAACTCACATATTCTCAAAGGACAGATTCATGAGGGAAATATCCCACACCCTTTCACTATATATTTTCATCTTTAAAACATTTAAAATAATGGTGGGAGTGAGGCTGGGATATTCGAGATGATATTGGATTGAGAAGAGTAGTTTTTATGGATTTAATGAACACCTAAATGGATTAACCCCATGTGGTCATGGATATGGTAAAACAGATGATACTCTTCCCTTTTGAGTTTGTGTTTTTCATAGTAACATTTTTTTATTTCTCCAGAAACCATTTTTCATGAATGGAATATGTCTATTTATATCATGAATACACTTTATTATAAATTATTCTTTATTTTTTCTTACTTATTAATGAAAATTCGTTACTATTGTTGTTTAAATTTCTTTAGTGAGGGGTCTCTTTTGAGCATATTGAGTTAAATCTGTTTTGGTTTCAGAATGTCTTTGTGTAATAAGATCACATTCATAAAGGGATTAAAACCTATATTTTTTGGAATAAATATGGTGTATATTAAATTTATGTGCATTATTTAAGGTCATTAAGTGTACATTTTTAAATATAATTGGTTAATTCATTTCTAAAAAATGATAAAGGGAGTTTCTGAAGGTTAAAAGTTGTTCACTACATCTATATCTTGTCTGTCCCTTATTATTATTATTTATTGTAACCTCTTAACTTTAATATAAATTATTATTTTTATTTTTTTTCATTTAAAATTTTTAATTCCTTTTAAATCCCCAATTTTAGTTCTAAAAATAACTGAAGAATATTAAGAGAATTGATAGTTTCATAACATAGTCTGTAACCTCCTTGAGAGATAACATCATGATTACTAGTGTCCTACATTTTAAAGGGAAAATTACTAAAAGATCTAACACAAATGAATCCTCATATCAACTAGTATCTCATGTTAAAATGGGATCCTCTCATGTGGTGGATATATATATACACACACACACACAATAAAAGAGAATTAAATAATAAATAAGGAATTTTTATATAAGATTCCAAAGCATGTCCTGACATCACCACAATCCCCGTCCACCATCAAATACTATTTGATCTATCATAGGGACCTTTAAATTTACAAGATATCGATCCATAAATTATACAAAAACACCAGGATGGATGTTTTAGGTGTGATGATACACACATTTTTTCACCACCAATGTTCCCTTAATATAAATGACCCAAATGTATAATGGTGGGTGAAATGATCAAAATTAATAAGTTTCCATAAACACCCGCTAGATCAGTGTGTTCTAACCAAGACACTATGATTTCTAGTCTTTCACAACTTTTCACTATTCTAAATGGAAGTTTATATGGGAAGACACAGAATAATCCAAAATAATTCTAGTTCCATGTCACTCAATGCACACACACATCAATAAATTAGTAAAAACTCTTATCATGTTCCAAACCTTCTAATATCACATAGGGTAGGTAATTTTACCATTCTCATCCTCTCACTTTGAATAAATCCATGACCATCATCACCATCCCTTTAATTCTATTCCAACACTTCTTACTCAGGAGAGGCTACATGACTTGGTATGGACAATTCCGACTATGTTCGGTAAAACCAACCATAATATAAATCCATAATCCTCACCCCATCATCTCTTTTAGTACATGGTTGTAACCAAAAATCAATAAATTGGACATGCAACAATAGGAATAAAAGAAAAAAGTTTATTTAATAGATCACTCTTAAACAAAAACTCAACCTCAACAACCCTATACATAAATACAATATGGGTTACATTCCACTATTTATAATATACTCCTCGCATAATTTAGTTATAAAGATTAATCCACAAGAATAAAAAAAACTAATGGGACACCTGATACCAAAAATTAGGGTCTCATAATGATACACATGAACCCATACGGAAATACAGGCATAAAACATCCTATGAAATTTATAACATTGTATGGACTACCTACGTCAACCTTAATAGAGTATAATAACCAGTAGTACTCCTCAATTCAGTCCTAAACCTATGATAACCAAAAACAAATCCACAAATATTCATATTTAGTGTTTATTGATGAGAAACAATAAAATAGAGGAAATTTATTAGGTCAGGGGACCATAATCATAAAAATAAGACATATGTAATGAATTTCAATTTAAAAAATTAAATAAAAGGTCATGGTGGAGGTAAAAAAATAAAGATAATTCCAAAAGGTATATATAATTGGTTATGAATCGAAGAAGAAAATATGGAAAACTTAAAGGGGATCTAAGGGATAATTTATAATCTAACCCTGTAAAAAAACCACTTTGTGACCTGGTCCCAGCAAAACATAAGTAATATGGCACAATGGAACCTCTCCCAACTTCATCATGAAAGATCCACAAAAGTGAAATTATGATGGCCCTCATGTAGAGAGCATATCCCTATATAAAATTTATCACAACGTGATAACTAGGATCTATGTCTTGGCCTGAATCCTATTGAAAAATTTCATCTTTATGCCTCTACGTAGCATGGATCCCATGAATCACACCATGACTTACTATATACAATAGAATTTTAGTTACAAGCCCCGTATAATTCTCCAAAACATGATCATGTGCTACCTCAAACCACTAAAATCACCAATGATCATCAAAATACATTATAGTAAATATAAATTTAATAAAAAATTATCCTTCAAATTCAAGGGGTGTTAAAAAATCACCTTCTAAGGGCCTCTCATCCTTGAGAATCATCTCTATTGGTCCTAGAAAAAAAAACATCAGCCATTGTGATTACACATCAGACCCTCACTACCATGTCTCCTTCTGGAATCATCAGTTCTACAATAATATAAAATAAATAGGAAATTTATTCCATTTTAGCACATTTTTACTTTATTTTACAATCCACATTTTATGTTCTTTAAAAAAACATCAACCTATAACTTGAATTTTTCATTAGGGACCACATGTGCCTGGTTATACGCATACTTTCATAGTTGTGACACATAAAACAAATCATACACACCACAATGTAAGGGATGAAGACACAATCATCAATACACCATCCTAATATAATCAAAAATATCAAATATAACAATATATTAGGGTGTGAGATTCCCCTTCCTGAAATATTTATGGCCCAACCTTGATGACACCCGTAGAATACTCTATCACCAATGATGAACCCCAAGGGCCACCATCTCTATATAGAATAATAATTTTTTCTTCTATGAGTGGTAACTTGATGGTTATAGGTAAAATAAATTTTCTTAGTGTCCTCCTACACCAAGAATACTCATATCATAGTTGAATCATCCACCTCTATCCAAAACAATGTTAATCTACATGTCCTACCATAACGAGACTCAAAGGGAGTGTTAAGGGTCTTATCCTGATTGCTATTATTATATAAGAACTTATAAAAGTCTATACGGTCATCCAAATATCCAATAAAAATCAACCATCCATGCCATTAACATATCCTATAGTATACAAATCATCTACTTTGACATTTAAAATTTATTCAGGTGAGATGTTGTTCTCAAAATCAATTAAGACACTATGACCTTTTGAAGACATATCCATAATCCTGATGTAAACCATGCATTAAAAATATGGAACTATTCTTGTAGGAAGATCATGAATCCATATAAACTTACACACAAATAATCTTCCTAGATGACCCATGAACTGAACCTCTTAAATAGGAAATAATTATGAAATCTTCACCATCTATTTGAATGCAGCCCATTCAGTGCTATAAACTATGTGGGTATGGGTTAGTCTCATGATGATGTACATGGTTTCCTTTTCTCACTCCATTTACTACAGTAAAAGTTAATTAATTAACCACACTTGATCACTGGTGTTCTCCCTCAATCTTTTAGCAAGTAAGGAAATGATAAATACACCCCAAAATATCGTTCCTCATTCTCACCAACAAAAAATTCCACCTGATATCATGATACATAATAGTCAATCTTGGATGTATTTCCCATCATAAGGTATGGGAGTAAGTTATAATTTATTCACATATAAATGTTGGGACCACCACACTACCATAGATATACAACACATTGTCTCTATTCTGAATCATCCATAGAATATGATCATTTTCCATGAGAAGCTTCAATATCCTTAAAAATATGAATCAGACTCAATGATGGCCTTAACTCAATTTACAAGTGAAGATAATATTGATAAAGGATCATAATTATCCCATTCTCTATCCACTGACATGTCCAACTCATAGTTATCATACATTCTCATTAGCATTCACTCAAAATAATAAGTCTAAACTACTGACCCATAGTTTTTTATTCAATCTTTCAACAATGAAATTCCCCTTACTTAGGAATTACCCAATATTGTAGTTGAGTTTCAAAAGGTTCTCAAACTAATGTCTCTATTTCTAATTCAGGTCATATTGGTAGAATATTTACCATATTATCTTGTGGTATCTTTAGATGAAAAGTTTCTCATAGATGAGATAATGGAACTGACATGTCAATGCATAAATGACAAATGGTAGATCTAGATTATGAGTAGGGTATTTATGATTGTTTAAGAATAGCTAAAAAGGCTCATATGAGACCACCCAATCCATCCACATCATAATGTATCCCATCATGAGTCTTAATTCGTCACCATATACCATATAGCATATCCCAATAACTAGAATAATCATATTTAGAGTGTTTTTTAGAATATTCTTTCACACATTGAAGGATTTATCATAAATTATACTATACTCAATCATCATATATTTCATGATTATCCCTATCATAGGTGTTAATAAGAAAGATTAGTCTAGAATGAACCACATATAATGATCAGCCAATCCAAGAAAGTATCAAATATCAAATAAATTCTTTGGTCAATCCTAAGACATCAGTACTTCAACTTTCTATGGACTGATATAGATACTTGTATCTAAGACCATTTTTATGAGAAATCAAACCCCATAAAATAAAAATTTCAACTTTTTTTACTTTGTATAATGTTTATTTTTTTCCTTTATTATTAATTCAACGTCAATGTCCTTGTTGTGTGACTCTTAGTTCTATAAGTAAACCAATATTTCATAGATAATAACTTTGAGTCCACATAGGATAAAAACCCATGTTTATTAGATCCATGAACAATGCTATTGTATTAATCAAAAAACCACATCATAAGGTACAAATATAATCCATTCCTACCAATAAATACCACATTTTACACATAATATTTCCTAACATAAAACTGATTGAAACATGATCATAGGTCGATCTTGGAGAACTGTCATGATCACCACAGTTATCCAAGAAAATTCATTATTACATGAAAAATATACAAAAACGTTACTATAACCCAGTTTAGCTTTAAATACACCACAAAAAACATAAATCCACTATCTAACTTCTTGGAAAATAAAATTGGAGCACCCCCAAGGAAAATAGGAAAAACACAAGACATGTCTAATCTAACTACACTGATAATAGAAAATAGAACTCCTTAAAAGGTAGGAACCGAAGAACCTCTACCCTAACCCAAATACCACTCATCAACCAAAATAAACTACTTATATATCCCATTTCATCTTATAGAAGATTCATTAATAGCTCAAATCAGAAGACTGCCACCTAGACCACCCAGATAAGGAAACTGACTTATTATGTTGTTCTATTGTAGATCCATTATTTAGTGAGATACTTATATAATATATCAAAGGAATTCATCTAGTCAAAGGTCTATAATTTTAACCTTACATCTTGTTAAATATATATCTCAAACCTCTTGTCCTTTTGGTCCCGGTTCTCAACCAACAATGGTGAAAAATTATTCTAATCCCTAAAACAAGTCACACAATCATCCACAAACATTGTTCCATATAGTGTCTCTATAAATTCCTAATACTAAAAAACAATTGAATATCTTATAATAATTTTTCTAATGGATATAAACGATGATTAACATAACATACCCACATGACTATAAGCCAAAATAATCACCCAACCACCTTTAGGTATGACTTTATACCATGAACACTACCATATTAACTTTCATGTCATAGAGAATATATACTAGATCATAGAACCCCCTAAAAAGTGTAGTATTATCCTTAGAATTTTGACAACCACCCACATCATAAAATGCCCAAGGGTGATTTACATAGAAATGATATGAAAAATAAACCATCATAGACCCTCTCTAATGAGTGCCTCCTCCACCCACCATTAATAATAGTATAACTAATGGATTGAGAGAATCTTCTCTATGGACCACTATAGATGTAACAGCCTGAGATTTTATGAAAAATATTTTTTTTATTTCACTAATGTATTGTGTTGTACGCTACACCAAAAGGAGCTTGCACAACACGCATCCTTGACTTGCCTTGTATTACACGCAATCGCGACCTTCCTCGATAGCGTGTGTAATACGCAATACCGAGTTTCACTAAACAACGATATGCTATTAAAATATTATTAAAACTAGCCGTTATGAATAGTAATAACCACTTTTTAAAACTCTGTAAATCTTATTTTTCAAAATGAACTTCATTTTTTGATTAGGAGTATCGAATTTAGCCTAAGGTGAAATTTTGGTACTTTTCGGATAACTTTCATATTCTGATGAATAGTGAAAATTACTAAATTTTAATTAAAAACAACTTTTTCAATCGAAATAATTAATAGTGATAAATTATTAATTTTAGTAGTTTTAAAGTATATTTAGAATATATTTTTACAATTTAATACAATAATGGTCATTGGATGTAATTTCACATTTAAACCACTTATAAACAAGTTTCAATCTTTTGATATTTATTATCTCTTAAAAACACGCTATTTGTTTTAACAGCGGGATTTAATTATAAAATTAATTAATGCAACTTCTATGTTATGAATTTGGTAAAATAGACTTCATTTTTGAATTCAGAATATGAAATATAGCTTAGGATGAAATTTTGGCATTGATCTAAAAAACATCAATTTTTGATGAATAGTGAAACTACTAAGTGGTAGGTTAAAAACTGAATTTTGCATAAAACTTAATTTTACCGCTTCTGTGAATGGAATTTCGAAAATCCGAGAGACACGGTTAATATCAAGGACTAAAATGTGGTTCAATAAGATGAAAATAATTTTTTTGGTGAATAGTAACTTTTTACTTTTTTACCGCGGTTAATAGTAAATAGGGTAACTAAGGGTAAATATGATATTACTATTACCCTAACAAATGTCCTAATTCTATTGGACAAGTGTAATTCGACCAAAAACAAACTTAGAAATAAAATATGACCATTTAGGCCCACTTGGATTAGATTAGGACATTTATTATTAATTTATTTAAAGAAAGGTTAAAATAGTTAAAATCAAAGTTTAATAAGTAAATCATTTTAAATAAGGGGTTATACATAAGATAAATTCGATTGTAAATATTCATTAGAAAGCTAAAAATATTTCCTACATGATGATATTTTATTTGTAATTTTTAGACATAAAATAATTTAATTTATTTATGACACAACGATGATGCAGTAATTATCTTATTAATGAAATATTGACATAATTGATGTTATAAACACCAAAATAAATGTAATTTGAGATTTTTTATGAATTCCACTAATTTTCTAGGTTACTATGATATATTATTGTTGATTTAATCAACTTGGTTCGAACATATAATTCTGTTATTACTTTCACAAAAATCATTTATCAAATAGTGTCAAAATTGACACAAAATAGTTTTTAAATCAAATATTATATTATTAATTGTTATTGTATTCCTAAAAATCTAAGGTTCGGCCAAATGACTTAGATAAGGATATATATTTTAATAATAAACAATTTGGGGTTCGTTTGGCATGTTATAGTAAGTGTATTAACCATATAGTGAAAGAAAACAAAAAGACATGGTAAAAGTTAAATTATTTAACTTAGAGTTAAATCTAATTGATAAGGTTAAAATAATATCCTAAACTTGTCTAAATTCTATTGGTTGATAGGATTTCGACCCATCCCCACTTTAGCTTCGAAATAAGACCCTTTGGAACCATTATAAACCTATTTTGACTTTAATATAAAATAATATTTTGAGATATTCCTAAGGTGCCGCTCTCCTTCCCTATAAAAGGACACCTCCTCCCCCTCCTCCTCACACCAATTTGAGCACTCAAGCTCGGCCAACCCCTGCCAAAATCTCTTCTCCACTTCCCTAGAAACATCCTAGAGGTTCTGGTCTTCCTCAAAGACCAATTCTAGTGCCCTAAGAGGAGGTCTCCAAAAGGCGCTTCAAAGAAGAGGAGGTTCGGACACTTACAAAGCAAGTCGGACCTAAGGTAAGGGAAATATCACAATCTCATTTTTATCCGAGATTGTTTATTCGTAAGTATTTACTGGGGTGTATTTTATCATCCACATCCATGTTCCCTCAATATGTAATATTGTTTCCATCCACATGAAATAGTTTAAATCCAATTTTACCCTTAGGTGAGTTTTTAGTAAAGAATATGAAAGGAATCTTTTGTCGTTTTTTCCGTACGAGGTACTTTTTGACTTTTCCGACAAAAGTACGAAGAATGTTTTTTTTTAACTTATACGGCACGAACAGATTTATACTGTTTTATAAAGCCTTATTTTCATGAAGCTTCCTCTAAAAGATTTCATGACTATTTTCAATAAAATATCTTTCTTTTAAAATTTCATGATGTTTTGTGAAAAGAAATTGATTTTAAAGAAGAAAGGATATTTTCCTCAAGAATTCATTTCAAGTGTTTTATCAAAAGTATTTTCCATCTAAGATAATAAAGGGTTCTGTTTCTATCCATATTTTTACATTGATTTGACTATGTTGTGATGGAATTATGTTTATGAAATTCCTTTATCTTATATGAATGGTTTTATGATGTCATGTTGTTTAAGAATCCCATTTTTATTACATGGGTTATGAAATGATGTATGATTTATGATTTTGTGGCACACATAAGAATGGTATCATTAAGAGATGGGTGGGACCTATATCTCCCTCCAATGCATTGGGTAAAGATTTTATATCTCATGAGATAGACATGGCTGGAATGGTAGGTTATACCGGTTCAGTGAAACAGGACTGAAACGAGGATTACTCGATTCAGAAAGGGACTTTGTCCACTAAGATAGTCTTGGCAATGAGTCTTGACTAACAAGAAATGATTCTCTATGATTATGTGTGTATGCCACAATGAGTAATGTTTTAAGTTATGATTTCATTTTCACTTCTATGATTTATCCCACGTTATGTTATTATGAGCTCTTTTGCAGGTTAAGATTTCCAAAAGCTATGTTCTTATGTATATGATGTGATTGATATTTCTTTTGTTTACCCTTACTGAGCATTTGAGCTCACCCTTTTATGTTTTCTTTTCCCCAGGATATAAAGAAAGGTTTTAGGTAAAAAAAATATCTTTATGGGAGATGTTGAAGATCTTTCACCACGTTTAGAAGATTACGTTCCGAGTTTCCAAAGACACTAAACTATTACGATCCTTGTGTGTGTGTTTTTGTAATGTACTAAGTATTCCGCAAAAGTAATGTAATGTCCATGTACGATAAGCTTCGGGTCTCTAAAGTTGGTATCAGAGGCAAAGGAGGTAGGAATGTATCCGATCCTTGGGAACTCTCACATGTGAGCGTTGGATGAAGCATGGCTCTCCGCCCAAGGGCTTCATGAGGAAATGGCTGCCACTGGGGATGGTGGTGTGTCCCGCCCAGGGGGTGTAGCCGCCCATGGAGTGCCCTGATAGGTATCAATTGTAGTCCAATGGAAGTAATTCTAGACCGCTACAGTTGGTATCAGAGGAAAGGTTTAGTCAACCTTTGGAAACTAGGATGTGAGAACGTTAGTGAGATCCCTAGAGATATTTCTAAGGTATGTCTAGGGATGTCTCTAAGGTTAAGTATACGTATAGGTTATAGTAATAGAATTACGCTAACGATCATAGAATTAAACCTAAGATGTTAGATATTGAGGGTACTAACCCTTTATTATGTTGTTTTCCCTAGCATGATTTTTGCCTCTCACACTATTCTTTTTGGGTTTTAGACGATGGCTGGAACCCGAAGGAACCGTGTTGATCAATGCAATGGACAATGCAATGATTGCCCTCCTGAACAAACAAATGTTATGGGAGATGGAGTGAAAAATCTTATTGCTATACTTACACAAGCTATGAATCATTCTGGACTTCCAAATGAGCAGAGAAGGGAACAATATTCTATTGAGTCCTTCATGAGGCAACGTCCACCTTCTTTCAGTGGGTCTTCTGATCCACTTGTGGCTGAACAATGGATCTGTACTACTGAAAAGATATTTTCAGTTCTTCAATGTTCTGAACATGATAAAGTCATCTTAGCAGTATATCGTTTGGAAGGTGAAGCTGATCAATGGTGGAATCTTATCAAGAATACGAGGCCAAGAGATGAAATTGAGTCCATGGAATGGGACGAGTTCAAGAACTTGTTTTTCAGTAAGTACTTCCCTCATATTCTTCGAACAAAGATGGAGAAAGAGTTTCTTGAACTGAAGCAAAGGGACGATGAATCTGTTGGTACCTATGAAGCAAATTTTACAAGACTTGCAAGGTATGCTTCTGGAATTATCATCCAACCTGAAAGTAAAGTTGATCGATTTTTCAGTGGCTTAAAACCAAGTCTTCGAAGGGCATTAGCTATAAGAGACTTCAGTAGGTATGAAGAAATTGTGCGTTGTGCTATCAAGGTAGAAATGGAAGTTGGTGTTACATATCCATCTCATGGTTTTGACAAGAAACGAAAGATGGAGTTCAAGGAGAAATCTCAGAATAATGGTGAAAAGAAGATGAATGTTTCCTTATGCACAAAGTGTGGAAAGAAGCATGGTGGAGATTGTATTAAAGGGACTAGAAAATGTTTTAAGTGTGGAAAAGAAGGTCATCGAGCAGCTGAGTGTCGAAGTAATGGAAAAAGGGTTTCTAATGATGTGAATAAAGCAAACACTGTAGAGAACGCACCGCCAACACTTCAATGCTTCAAGTGCAAGGAAATGGGGCATTATGCTAATAATTGCCCTAATCCAAGGGTTAGTGATGATCAACATGAGCAACCACTGAAGGCAAAGGACAAAGGGAAATCACATGCGATCACTATTGGCAATGTTGAATATGACAACGATGTGGTGGAATGATTAAGTGTTTATGTAATGGGATTCCAAAATAATGTTGTATCATTGCGTATTGCAATATTTATTGATGTGGTATTCAAAGTGATTGAGATATTTTTTTGTAAATAAGATGATATGCGCATAATGAAGACGAGAAAATGAAATGTTTAATAGTATTCATGAGCTCATGATTGATATAAGGACTAAGTGATATCATGGTTTGAGTATATAGAATTTTGAGGATTTTGGTATGTGGAAAGTGTTAACTTTTAACTGCACTCATGTTTTCACTAAGGTATTCAAGAGAATACACGATTAAGGACTTTGAATGTTTGGAATGTGACCAACAAGACATATCTTATGATATGTGGGGATCAACGACAGTATTAAATCTCTGGTAATCGTTGTCACTATATTATGAGAGTGGACTGCAGTATTATGTATAAGCCTAAAGATTAGACTGGATTATGTTGGACATAAGTTAGTATTGTTTAAGGATAGAAGATTTTCGATATTATTGATGGGATGTTATAGTAACGTAGTTTTAGGAAAAGGACAACCTGCAGGACAGGCGACAACCCATCGCTTCGGACAAGGCTGTAGGAATCGAACCCACAACCGAAGTGCGACTGGCCTTTATCGCCTACCACTGACCTACAGGAAGTCCCTGTTTAGTAGAAACTAGTTTTATTATATTAAGCAGTATGATATATGAAGTATAAGTCCATTTTAGGAACCATATATGATTAATCTCACTATAGATCGACTTATGCATATAATTTTGCTAACCTTTTGTTTGAAACAGATGGAATGACCCTTCATTCTATCACATGATCTGCTAACACTTCACGAATAACAAATTCAACTTCATTTATTTAAGAGATGAAGTGGAAATTGTTAAAGGCATGAACAACAGTGAGATTGTACCAAAATAAAGTAAGTATTTATTCTAATTCAAATTCTTTAACTTTAGGGGAATGATCTTGAAAACCAAAAATGTTGTCCTAGTTCTCTTATACCTGATGAATCAGATGGTACCTTAGATCGTCACAAATTTATGGATTTGTGATTACTGGCTTTTCCATAGCCATGTTCTCTACCACTCTCCATCAGAACATGATGGTTAGATTTCTCTTCCATATCCATATTTTCACCTATGTGGAAACCCAGTGATTAGTTTATTTGGGTAATCTCTACATTTCATACTTTAGTTTTTAAAGCCAAGTTTTGGTATTCCCTTTTACGATGTGGGTTTCTATTAAAGAAACTTTCGAATAGTAAACCATTTATAACCCCGACGAATTTCGAGGGCGAAATTCATTTTAAGGGGGGTAGAATGTAACAGCCCGAGATTTTATGAAAAATATTTTTTTTTATTTCACTAATGTCTTGTGTTGTACGCTACACCAAAAGGAGCTTGCACAACACGCATCCTTGAATTGCCTTGTATTACACGCAATCACGACCTTCCTCGATAGCGTGTGTTATACGCAATACCGAGTTTCACTAAACAACGATATGCTATTAAAATATTATTAAAACTAGCCGTTATGAATAGTAATAACCACTTTTTAAAACTCTGTAAATCTTATTTTTCAAAATGAACTTCATTTTTTGATTAGGAGTATCGAATTTAGCCTAAGGTGAAATTTTGGTACTTTTCGGATAACTTTCATATTCTGATGAATAGTGAAAATTACTAAATTTTAATTAAAAACAACTTTTTCAATCGAAATAATTAATAGTGATAAATTATTAATTTTAGTAGTTTTAAAGTATATTTAGAATATATTTTTACAATTTAATACAATAATGGTCATTGGATGTAATTTCACATTTAAACCACTTATAAACAAGTTTCAATCTTTTGATATTTATTATCTCTTAAAAACACGCTATTTGTTTTAACAGCGGGATTTAATTATAAAATTAATTAATGCAACTTCTATGTTATGAATTTGGTAAAATAGACTTCATTTTTGAATTCGGAATATGAAATATAGCTTAGGATGAAATTTTGGCATTGATCTGAAAAACATCAATTTTTGATGAATAGTGAAACTACTAAGTGGTAGGTTAAAAACTGAATTTTGCATAAAACTTAATTTTACCACTTCTGTGAATGGAATTTCGAAAATCCGAGAGACACGGTTAATATCAAGGACTAAAATGTGGTTCAATAAGATGAAAATAATTTTTTTGGTGAATAGTAACTTTTTACTTTTTTACTGCGGTTAATAGTAAATAGGGTAACTAAGGGTAAATATGATATTACTATTACCCTAACACATGTCCTAATTCTATTGGACAAGTGTAATTCGACCAAAAACAAACTTAGAAATAAAATATGACCATTTAGGCCCACTTGGATTAGATTAGGACATTTATTATTAATTTATTTAAAGAAAGGTTAAAATAGTTAAAATCAAAGTTTAATAAGTAAATCATTTTTAATAAGGGGTTATACATAAGATAAATTCGATTGTAAATATTCATTAGAAAGCTAAAAAGATTTCCTACATGATGATATTTTATTTGTAATTTTTAGACATAAAATAATTTAATTTATTTATGACACAACGATGATGCAGTAATTATCTTATTAATGAAATATTGACATAATTGATGTTATAAACACCAAAATAAATTTAATTTGAGATTTTTTATGAATTCCACTAATTTTCTAGGTTACTATGATATATTATTGTTGATTTAATCAACTTGGTTCGAACATATAATTCTTTTATTACTTTCACAAAAATCATATATCAAATAGTGTCAAAATTGACACAAAATAGTTTTTAAATCAAATATTATATTATTAATTGTTATTGTATTCCTAAAAATCTAAGGTTCGGCCAAATGACTTAGATAAGGATATATATTTTAATAATAAACAATTTGGGGTTAGTTTGGCATGTTATAGTAAGTGTATTAACCATATAGTGAAAGAAAACAAAAAGACATGGTAAAAGTTAAATTATTTAACTTAGAGTTAAATCTAATTGATAAGGTTAAAATAATATCCTAAACTTGTCTAAATTCTATTGGTTGATAGGATTTCGACCCATCCCCACTTTAGCTTCGAAATAAGACCCTTTGGAACCATTATAAACCTATTTTGACTTTAATATAAAATAATATTTTGAGATATTCCTAAGGTGCCCCTCTCCTCCCCTATAAAAGGACACCTCCTCCCCCTCCTCCTCACACCAATTTGAGCACTCAAGCTCGGCCAACCCCTGCCAAAATCTCTTCTCCACTTCCCTAGAAACATCCTAGAGGTTCTGGTCTTCCTCAAAGACCAATTCTAGTGCCCTAAGAGGAGGTCTCCAAAAGGCGCTTCAAAGAAGAGGAGGTTCGGACACTTACAAAGCAAGTCGGACCTAAGGTAAGGGAAATATCACAATCTCATTTTTATCCGAGATTGTTTATTCGTAAGTATTTACTGGGGTGTATTTTATCATCCACATCCATGTTCCCTCAATATGTAATATTGTTTCCATCCACTTGAAATAGTTTAAATCCAATTTTACCCTTAGGTGAGTTTTTAGTAAAGAATATGAAAGGAATCTTTTGTCGTTTTTTCCGTACGAGGTACTTTTTGACTTTTCCGACAAAAGTACGAAGAATGTTTTTTTTAACTTATACGGCACGAACGGATTTATACTGTTTTATAAAGCCTTATTTTCATGAAGCTTCCTCTAAAAGATTTCATGACTATTTTCAATAAAATATCTTTCTTTTAAAATTTCATGATGTTTTGTGAAAAGAAATTGATTTTAAAGAAGAAAGGATATTTTCCTCAAGAATTCATTTCAAGTGTTTTATCAAAAGTATTTTCCATCTAAGATAATAAAGGGTTCTGTTTTTATCCATATTTTTACATTGATTTGACTATGTTGTGATGGAATTATGTTTATGAAATTCCTTTATCTTATATGAATGGTTTTATGATGTCATGTTGTTTAAGAATACCATTTTTATTACATGGGTTATGAAATGATGTATGATTTATGATTTTGTGGCACACATAAGAATGGTATCATTAAGAGATGGGTTGGACCTATATCTCCCTCCAATGCATTGGGTAAAGATTTTATATCTCATGAGATAGACATAGCTGGAGTGGTAGGTTATACCGGTTCAGTGAAACAGGACTGAAACGAGGATTACTCGATTCAGAAAGGGACTTTGTCCACTAAGATAGTCTTGGCAATGAGTCTTGACTAACAAGAAATGATTCTCTATGATTATGTGTGTATGCCACAATGAGTAATGTTTTAAGTTATGATTTCATTTTCACTTCTATGATTTATCCCACGTTATGTTATTATGAGCTCTTTTGCAGGTTAAGATTTCCAAAAGATATGTTCTTATGTATATGATGTGATTGATATTTCTTTTGTTTACCCTTACTGAGCATTTGAGCTCACCCTTTTATGTTTTCTTTTCCCCAGGATATAAAGAAAGGTTTTAGGTAAAAAAAAAGATCTTTATGGGAGATGTTGAAGATCTTTCACCACGTTTAGAAGATTACGTTCCGAGTTTCCAAAGACACTAAACTATTACGATCCTTGTGTGTGTGTTTTTGTTATGTACTAAGTATTCCGCAAAAGTAATGTAATGTCCATGTACGATAAGCTTCGGGTCTCTACAGTTGGTATCAGAGGCAAAGGAGGTAGGAATGTATCCGATCCTTGGGAACTCTCACATGTGAGCGTTGGACGAAGCATGGCTCTCCGCCCAAGGGCTTCATGAGGAAATGGCTGCCACTGGGGATGGTGGTGTGTCCCGCCCAGGGGGTGTATCCGCCCATGGAGTGCCCTGATAGGTATCAATTGTAGTCCATTGGAAGTAATTCTAGACCGCTACAATAGAAGTATCATAAGTATACTTATCTTGTACCTCATAGACATCTTGAGGTGCAATATGAACTCCCCTAATATAAGAACTCCCTCTCCCATTACCTTAAGTGGAATTTCATGTAATCAATGAGGTTGAATTATCATAATTAAACAATAGATGATCTTAAATGAAATTAACAACATAAATATAAAATAAAAAAATTAAAAAGTAAACGCACTGAATAACCCTAGTAATATACATCAAAAAGGTATACCCATCCACTTTCACTATCCACCTACCACTCACCCAAGCATATTTATGAGACTTTAATACATGAATATTCGATATAGAGATAATAAAAAATAACAAATATACTCATGTAAAATTTATTACATTTCACCAATATTGTATATGAGAGTACACTAAATATATTATTGTTATAATTTAGTTTATTGAAAACTACATCAATCATGGGAAATTAGAAGCATGACATGTGAAATAATGTGCCTACAAATAAATCATGAACTCACCCACTCATTACAATTAGGTTAATTTAAAATCCAAGAAACTGTAACATTGAAAAAAATAGAATAACCAAAAAAAACTATAATACCAAAACCAATAAAAAAAATTAAAACTACCCTTACAACTAATTGTTCTACTATATTGGTGATTCAAAAATATAACAATAGATTTTCACATGATTTCTGACCATCAAATATCTATTTTAATGATCCCTATGTAGTAAATCAAAGGTAAAAGTGTTCAGATTCCCTTTTTTTATGTATAATTATAGATTATCATGTCTAATATGGAGGTAAACATGATATAATTTTCACTTATAGATATTCCAAAGTTTTTGACAATCAATGAGGTCGATATATATACTATGGTGAGAATACACCCTCCATATTAGATCAATATCAGAGTAAATATATATAATTGAAGTAATATCAAATATTAACAGAAAAAAACATGGAATAATAATAATAACATCACCAAAATTAAATATCAATTGGAATAAAATATCTAATATCATAATTCCAAAGTAAATCCCACATACGGAGAATCAATATATATATATATATATTTACAAAAGAAAAAGAAACAAAAAATGAGGCATCACTGCAAAATCTCAGGCAGAATGTGCTTACTTCACCTCAATCCCCATCAATAATCAATTTCTTAGTAACCTATCATAGTAACCATTCCTTTGGATACTTTGATAGTCATAATGTCCACATTCATACTAAGATTCCTAAGCAAGATCTGAGTATAATCCTATTATGACACCATAAATGGGACCTAAACGCAAGTGAAATAGATATATAAAGCTCAATGAAATGAAAAAGTAAATAAATATCTAAAACCTAATGGGTCATCATGAACTGACCAAACCTCAATGAATCACACCCAACTTTCTTCGACATTATACTAGTAGTATTTTTCAATCAAAACCCTCAAAATAAACTAGAACAAATATAGTGCCTTATGAATAAATATATAGCCTAACATTAAGAACATATTAATAACCCATAAAACATGATAGAACATCCAATCTCACATAGGGTTGGTTACCTTATCATCCTTATCCTCTAACTTAGGATATGTTCATGACTATTTTTATCATTTCATAATTCTCATACTATCCCCTCTTACTCATGGGAGTATGGATAACCTGGAGTGGAAAGTTCACATTCCCTCAAGGAAGACTAACCATAATCATATTACATAAACCCTGTCATAATTATCTCCCTTAGGATGATTCCATTACTAAATATTATATGATACATATAGAATTAATAATAATAAAAATAAATTATCTACTCAATAACTCACTCGTGACCTAAAACATGAATAATAAAAACTTTATCTTTAACATAGTAAGAGTTTGGTGCTGTTATTTCACTAACACTCAACCAAAACTCTCTATATAAAGAGTTATCAATAACTATACAGACCTAATTAGCAACTTGATATAAAAAACTAGAGTCTCGCATGGCCACAAACACCCACCTGTAAGCCCAAACATTTAATTTAATTTGAAATTGGTATTAAGGTATAGACTTTTTAAATCTAGGCTAATAGAGTATACCCACAAAGTAGAACTCCTAAATTTAATCTCTATCCTCATAAAATATGAAAACGTCCCAAAGTTTATATATTTAGGTTTTTAACATGATACATCATGAAATAGAGGAGGAATGGGACATCAAGTTATCAGCCTCATCAATAATGAACCTCTATAATTAATGATGCTTCATAAAATAAATATATGTGAATGAAAGAGCTCAAATAACTAAGTGGAATCCTATAAAGGGGTTCTATGGAAAATTAATATTTTCCAATATTTATAAAACCACTCCAAGACATGGTCATTGTGTGACCTACTGGTCGCGACAGAACTTCCCCTCTCCTAGATGCATTGTAATGCATCCCTTAATAGTCCTCTCATAAAAACCCAAAATAGAGAGTGTATCCCTTTATTGGAACTTTCATCTTGCATCATCATGGCTTTACACCATGACTGATGACCTACAATATAATTATAGTTTTAGACCTAGAATGGTTCAACAAAACCTACTCCCAGTCCACCTCAAACCCCCTAAATACAAAAATATCACAAAAATACAATAAAATAAATATAAATTTAATACACAATGAACTTTAAAATTCTATGAGAGTTATAGGAAATATTTTAGACCCTAAAATATTTTTTTCTAATTTATTTATCCAATTTTTTCCTCTGACTTATATTGGTAGGATTTATGGTATGTAACTCTTTTTTTCTAAAGAAACACTTTTCATGTTTTCAAAAAGAAGATTTTTTGTCCTTTTCATTTTTCAAAAGATCGAAATATTTCCTAAGATATGTGAGGTGAATACCTATCAAGGGGATACTTAATTTCAATCCAATATAACCTTTTTGTTTCTTAACCCTATCAAGTTTTGTATTTCTTTCATTAGTTAGTTTATAGTAATGTTATTTAGATAAGGTAGTTCATTCTTATGGTTTGAAAAACTTGATCAAAAGTTGAGGTTTCCTACCTAGGAATGAGGTGATGAAAAATTGATGTGAATGAGATCTAAATTCAATGACTATCCACATCAGGGATAGGTTTATATATTTTAAGGTAATACTGCCCATACAACTGTTTCATGATTTTTAGGGTCACCTGATATGGATAATAAAGTATACAATAATAGTATTTCATATTATAGCCTTCAAAATTGGTATGATGCAAAAATGTGTGACATTTAAGTTATCTAAATAAACCTTAATAGTTATATTATGTAATGTTTAAATCATAACATGATACATTTGAATCAATAAATTATGGGATAAAATAACTATCTCAAGGATGACCAATAACCAAATTCAAATTATGAGTTTCATGGTAATGTTGTCATGGGTGTATGGGGTTGGATATATTTCTACACATGGTGAAATATGACTCTAGAAAATATTTTCCAATATGTCCACAAAAATATAATTACCAAAAATAGGTGTACCATAGATTTGAAGTTTCTCAATATTAAAAGACATTAATGGTTTGGGAGGATTCACACACCTAGAGTAAGGAAGTAGTTTTATGTAGAAAATGATATTTGAGATGGTTTTGAGTACAATAAAGGTCATTCCAATGTATATTGAACACGTTATTAGGTTTATGGGATATTATAGAAGATATATCAAGGAAATAAACATAATAATTATATCATTTTCTTCATATAAAGAGATGATGCTTTCTTGAGTAATTTTATATAAGTCGAACAACCGAGCCTCACTTTCTTGAGACAAGAAGACCTGCTCCAATTTTCCATAGACCAATGGGTCCAGAGATCCTAGATTGTATTTTCTATAGATGATTGGTAATCATCCAAACATTTTTATCCTTTTCATTTTCACTCTAAAATTTCCCTTACACCTGAATGGAAAAAAATAGCGATATTTTCTTTGAATTTTTTTATGCCAACTTTTATGGGTTTTCAAAAAAACAATCCTTCATACCACATTTATTTTTTGTTTATGCACTTCAAATTTCAACTATTTAGGGTTGAATATAAATTTAATACTGATTTGACTATCAATGGGAGGTTTTTAATTTCATATAACATTGGCCAAAATGTGGATATTGATTAAGGTCAAAAAATTGTTAAAATATTGAGATATTGTTTATATAATAGGGGTAATAAGAAAATGATGTGAATAGATAGCCCACTTCTACTATAGATGAAATCATGTATAGGTGCATATAGTTCAATTTTATAGTACTCAGATCATTATTTCAAGGGTGTGACAACCCAAACAGGTTTCATGATATGTGAAAAATACAAAACCATTAAACAATGAATTCAAATTATATAATTCATATCCTGATGTATTTGAGTAGATATGTGATTTAATATCATAGGTATGTTGAGGTTGAATGATAATTGACATTTAAAGGATTTTTCTGAAAATAATGTTATAATGGAAACATGTGAATAGAGTTCCTTTACCTCATGGATGATTCCTCCTCTAGTTGGAAGTTCCAAATATGGGAGAACTAAAATCATTACCATGTGTAGGTTTCCAGTTTACCCTAATGAATTTGTTATAAGTAGTTATGGATGATTTATAGAGACTCCAAACACATAAGGTTTAAATTTTTATTTATGGTAAGGGGGTATTAATAAGTCATTAGGAGACTCTATTCTGAAACTAATCATGGATAGGTAGTTATTGGATGTTGAAATTTAGTTGAAATGGATGGTGATAAATGGTTCTGTGTAAAATATATGGTTAATAAATCACTATATATCCTAGAATAAAATGAATCAACACACATGTGGTTCTTATAAAAGATATATCATCTTAGTGTATACAACACATGACGTGAAAATGTACTCTAAACAATGGTAAATATATTTGGAATTATTGAGGTCTATGGTTGGATGCCTGATTAGTGATATAAGAATAACTATATAACTTTCCATGATAGTAATCAAGCCGTACAAAAATATTAGTAAATAATCTATTCATAGATTTAGATCAAATTTAGGATGGTGGGGTTTATCCTTGTGTAGTGTTATAGATAGAGATTGTTTATCAAGGACCCTTACAAGGATATTTATCCAACATACGAAGTTTAATTACATAGGGTGGACCACTGGATGTAGGTTAAATACTTGTAAATTAGGTCAAATTTCATTATATTTAATATCATGTGATAAGGATTCAGATGACATATAGTTTAGTGTCATATGAGGGATCCTTAATGATGGGGGATTATCACTAATCGTGGTCACAAGTAAAAAAATAGAATTTCTTTTTCCAAATGTTTAAACACATTGAGGGGAATTTATGTGAATCAAAGGTCCCAAAAATCAAGATTAATTAGGAGTTAGATTGGGTTGCGACCTATGGTTGGGAATAATAATCAAGATTCCATGATATAACTTGAAATAATAATAATCAATCAATACGTAGTTCTATATGAAAATAAATCCACCCTAATACAATGATCATTAAGTAACTTTATATGAATGATAATTCCCAAACACCATGATGGATATTGAATTTTATGATGGAAAAATATGTGGTTGGGTTTGAAAAATATGGTTAAGACATCACTACATATTATAAGATAACATAAAGAAAACTGAAATATTATTTATATTAATGTTCTGTCATCTTAATATGGAATATAATATAGAATATCCTAACATGAATAAGATGGCCCAGTACTATAATAGGGACATTGGATGAAAATTATTTTAATAATTGGTTCTAGTATATGTAATAAATATGCTTATATGTATCCTATGAAAGTAAGAGAATACCAATGCATAGTTCTTATATTTAATCCTATACACATATTAGGTTAATTTGTAGGTGAAATATGGTGATAATTTCATATAAATATAATTCCATTGAGAAACTCTATATGAATTAGATTTTTTAAACACTTGGATGGAGAGAGGGTTGAAGTTAATAAGAATTATTGGTGGGACTAGAATAGTTGATTTAGGCATCCCCACGTATCTTAGGGTCACATGAATGAATCCCCATGTAGTTCATAAATAGTGAATTTATCTATGTAGATCTGACTCATACACATATGAAAAATGAAATGAATTGTTATCTTCAAGTGAAAATGGAATAAACCCAGTATAAATTGGAGTGTCAACACAAATAAAACATAAAACATTGCATCCTACTGCATAACCAATAGAAAAAATTATATGAGTTGGAGAAAACCTCATATCCCTGGTGGGGTCTAACATGATGGTGGAATCTATTGAGGGGCCTGAGATAGTAGATTTAGGTGTCACTATTTATATTGATGTAACATTAATCAAGCCACACCTATTTCTATTAAGTGGAATCTTTTCACATGAAATTTTTACTATTCCATTGTAGTCGATCAATAAGGAAAATTTATCAAAACCCCAATAGAAGAGAATACTTATGTAGATCATGTTCATATATTAGTGGTATTTTTCAATTTTGGGTTTTCATGTAATGGGATTTTCTAAATATTTAAGAATTGTGTGGGATGGACTATATGTCATGCATTTTAAATTCACGTCATAAGGACTATTTTATATGAATCTTCTGCCAATACATATATGATTAGGTCATATATTTCTACACCATGTGATGTGGGTGTGATGAACCATTCATGAAGTTAAATAAATTAATTATTTATAAGTTTAACATTAGTGGAAGTTTTGATATGCTATTCATTCATTATAACCAAGGAAGAGGCTCTGTTAGATTAGACAATATATATGGAATAAGTTCATTAAATTTTTAGCTCCATATTTTGAGGATTCATCCAAGGTATCCTGGGATTTCTTAGACCTAGTATTAGTTTCCCTGGGATCTATTATAATAAGAGACACTTTTATTGAACACTAACATGACATGATTCTGATGAACCTCTAGGTTATGTGGTGTGAACAATCTTTTCTCATTATGTTTCTCCAACTCATCCAGTAGGATATATGACTACTCATCATCATAAAAACGAATCCATATGTATATTAAAAGTGAGATATATTTAATCCCAATGGTATGACTTTGATATATCCAATATATAATATTATATTAGTTTTCTTATGTTATAGCATGGGTTGTTAACAAATAAGTCTACATATAATATTAGAGCTTATCTGAAAATGATTTATTTTCCTTGTAAACAATACTATAAAGTATATTAGATATAGGTTTGTTGAAACCCATTTTCTATAGTACGATAGTGATATGAGTGGTTAGACTAGATACTATACCCCTAATAGATACTTTTCAATTCAGACGAATCTAATTTTGTGTCTTTGACCATCAATACTGTGTGAGGGACCCCAAATAGGGTAATGTTGTAAGATTTTAAAAAATTAATGGTATATTTCTTTTCTAAATTCCTTGAGTGATATATCCCCAAACCATAGAGAGAAGAAATTAGTGTATGTAACGGTGCATTTGAACTACCTATTTTGGGGATATTTCCCACTGAAATCAATTAAAAAAAATGGAAAATGACTCAAAGTATTTGGATGTTTGAAACAATTCTAGGTGATGATGGATGATTTTGGAATGTATTTGAAAAGTATGGAACATCATTATAAAATACCCACAGTCTTACATCATTGAAAACCAGAAGTACCCAAGTCTCTTTATTTTATTAAAGATATTGTGTCCAAACTATTGAGCATCATAGGCACCAGTAGGGACATTCATAAATAATAATAAGAGTCCCTCCTCCTTTGATTCATCTGAGTAAGGATCTAACAAATTTTCATATGTTGTGAACCATTTTGGATTATGAGTCAACCTAAATGATTAATTTTTTATCATGCCACTTGATTCATTCCTTCTTGGCTCAATCCAGTATGAGAATCTTGTTTTTATGGTAGTTTATTATGGAACACCTCTGTTACTTTTTGAAATTATTCTGTGAGATTGTAGGATTAGCTTGAATAAGGGTGGTGTTAACTTACTTGATATCTTCCATATCATTATTGATGATGTTAAACACAACCATGTGATATTTGATGATAATTATCTTCCCATCCCATCATGGATCATCAAGGTTTAAATTAGAATTTTCCAATGCATCATATTAGATTTTATTTAAATGTGGTATGTGTGACAGTGTTTACTTGGAGCAGAATATCCCTGCAACCCTTTTATAAAATCAATCAGGGAAATCATATATCCCTTTTTAAAGGTTTATTTAGCATTTATTTACATATTTAAAACTCTAAATTTATGTTTATTTCCATTTTCCAATTTGTATCTAATAGGACAAATCTTTGACTATAATGAGGGATTGGTATTCTACCTAATTGTTGGTACATCCATCTAATAGTTATAATATGTATGATAGAAATTTTTTCATAGTATGGATGAATAAAATTTCTAACATAACACTATTGAGATTTAGTTATTCTATTACTCAACCTTATAGATCATAAAATATAAATAAAATTATATATTCTATCATTGGGAGGTGTCATGTATAAATAAGTTCTATTATTTAAATAGTTATATGTTCATAATAATTATTTATCTAGAATATGGTACACAACAAGGATGTCTAAGAACCCCTTCTCTTTGATCACCTCATAGTACAAGAACATCAAATCAAACTATTACATAATGAATACCCTACAAGATATAAACCCAGTCATCATTAGAGTAATAAGGATATACATGAGTAGTTTTACCTGAGAGACAAATATAATTTCATGTTTATATAGGTAATGTCTTTGATTTTGGACTTCAATTATTAGTACAGAGTAGGTCTTTGTAAGATCTGAATATTTATTAGTAGTATCTAACATTTTTTGAGATAATAGAGATTGTTCCCCCTACCCAAATCATTTTGTTGAGCTAAGCGATCACTGAGTGATCTCTAAAAGTTATCTACATAGGGGATGATAGGTTTCCGTTCCACCAATGAAATCAAGGTTGGTGGGTGAATAATGTACTATTCGATAACATCTATTTTTTTGAAAACATTTATCCCATTGATATGAATGAATCCATTCTTCTTATTCAACTTTTTAAATGGAAATTAATTATTGGAGAGGTGGTATATAATGTTCATGATATGAGAAAAACATTCCTATATTTCTCTAAATTATTTTATATTTATAGTAGGGGTCATAATGAGTTTTAGGGTTGATATAAAGTTCATAATGATATTACAAAAATTCAAGGAATCCCTTTAATTTTATACTAAAATTAATTATTATGGGATTCATTTTCTTACTATGTTTACATAGTTTTCTTAAACTAAGTCAAGATTAGTAATATTATCAAATCATTGTTGATACATGTACACTAGATTATCCAAATATAATTACATGGTAGTCATTATCAAAGAAAGATAATACATTATATGGACATTAATATATAGTGCTAATATTCTTTAATCTGAAAGAAATTACTTGATAAAAATATACCCCTTTATTTTCCTTGAATCTAGTGGTATACTCTTATTTTAGAACCATTAAGATATGGATATATCTAGAATATTAAACCATGGATAATATGACTTATAATCCTAACATTTTTCTCATCAATAATCTTATGAATTTGAGTGAGAACTTATTTTCTTGGTGGTTCTAGTTAAGATACCTAAATTTGATACAGGCCCTGATTTTTTTATTTCTAAATGGGTACAATATTCATGATCCAATTTGTGTATATGATAACATTAATTAATTATAATTATATGATGTTTTCAAATTTATCTTCTAATTTTTAATCCTGGTTCGGATGCATTGTCAACATTTAATTCTAAAATCAAAAGTGGTCATCGGGAAAACCTAGATGATGAATATCCAAATAGAGATCCAACAATGATATTTTTATATAGATCCTCGTGAATAAATTATTATTTTAATTAACTAAGGATATTTAATTCTCATTTTATTTTATATTCATAGACACACTAATCAATATATTCTACACATCATTATTCATGTCCTGGTTAATCTATCTAAGTTCATTGTTAGTGGCTGAAATGCATTCCTTAAATCCTGGAGTAGAATCACTAAGATTTTACTATTCTTATTTCCATTATACACCTATAGGAATAAGAATATGGATAAAAATTTTCAGGCTTATGGGATGATATGGGGTAGTTTAATTTCTATCGTAATGATATCCTTTGTCTAAATGATTCAACACATATGACACAATCGTTATTATTGTGTCCAAGATTTTTTTTTCATTTGTCAAAAATATATAAAAATGTGATTTTAGTAATAGTTCATAGAAAATTTGAGATATGGACTATTTATATATCTATAGAACCATTATTAAACCAGACGATGTTATGATTCTCCTCTATATACTAAACATTATCAATATTTTCATGACATTAGATATTTTTATTCAAAGAAGAAAATTATAAAAAAACTGAGTGTATGAGATTAAAGTTACTAGAAAATGTTATAGATATAAAAAGATCAATAAATTAATTTATGTAGTTGTATAAAATCATCATACAAACAACTATTATGGATAACGGATAGAGGGTAGAAGAATGAGATTACATGACCTAAATAGTTTGTATAGATTTCAAGTTATAAAATGATGATTTTTCAAACTGTAAAAATTTAAATGCATGAAGTCCACTAAATAGTGTAATATGTATTCTATCTGATGGGGAAATTAGATGATCAACTATGTTCCATCAGAAAAAAACTCAAAAGATCCATCAGATAAAGAAATGTGATGTTTCCGGATAGTGAATTCAAAAATCATTGGATAGTGAACTATTGAGTCCATCATACTGAGGATTCCAATAAAACTGAAACCATACAAAGTTGTAGTAG
The DNA here is from genome assembly GCA_963277665.1 of Viscum album. NCBI lineage: Eukaryota > Viridiplantae > Streptophyta > Magnoliopsida > Santalales > Viscaceae > Viscum > Viscum album. The sequence continues at coordinate 1,156,226,512 of OY728135.1, forward strand.
ATGGTGAAATTTAAAGGTGAAGTTTTACTAGATATATTCCATCACATAGAGGGTTTTTAAGAACACATATCGTATGGATCTACCTTTATGTTTTTACATTGGTTGATGGTTTGAGGAGTTTTACAAAACATTATAAAGTTAACATTTTAATGATTATAATCTATTATTTTATGATAATAAAACTAGATGTTATTTAATGAATAATTTAAGGAGATAATTGATTCTATTTTTGGAGGAAACATTGATGAAAAACTTTTACTTTAATTATTTATGATGTTTTGATGGTGATCAAATGAATTATGAGTTGAGTGGGAAATTTAAATTGGAGCATGCACTTCATAGTTAATTTAAAGTGTAATTTTTCATATAAAATCAGTAGATCTCATTCAGATATATATCAATTTATTTTTCTAAAAAATTATTAGAAGTGAAGAATTTTTTTAGATAACAACATGAATTTCCAAAGAAGATTCTATTTGGTTGATAAAGAGGAAGAGGGTAAGATGGATATAGTTAACAAAAAAGGAGAATTAGACTAAGGTGATTCAAATAAGTAAACAATGGATCAAGGTTAATTATATAGATTTAATTAGATATAGAATACTATATTACATAGTATTATATATAAGTGAATTAGACAGATCACACTAGACTGAGGATAATTAGATACAACACAACATATGGTGTACAACAGGATGGTCAATTTTTTGTGATTTTGAGATTATATTATTCTTTTATGATCATGAAGTATTTTTTATACCATTATATTTTTATATAGTTTTTAGGAAATAGTTATCTAACGTTGTTGTGAAGGAATACTATTTGAATATGTAAAACTTTCTATAGGAGATCGACAAAGAATAATAAAGACTTGTAGTTGGGGGTTATGAACTATTACAAAATAGGCTCATGGTTGGGGGTATAACCCACTATGGTTGAAGAGGATGGAAGAAGGATATTTGAGGTTATAATAATCATTTATAGAAGAGTTTATTACTAGGCGTAGAATAAGGGTTTACAAGGGGAATGATTACTAGGGTATATGACGCGTGCCATTCATAGGGCATGGAATTTTTTTTTTTAAATTTCCTAAGTGTAGTCTCGTGATTAACCCTAGGAAGTCTCCTGAAGAAGAGTGCTCACAAAATCAGTTTGTCACTTTTAAACAAGGGTAAAAATATTGTGTTTTTGAAAGGAAATTTGAAATTGAAATGATTGAAAAACTATGATATTAAAATGGTGATTAGGTCTGGGTCGGTATCCCAATTGTAATGCTATCCTTGTTCAATTTAATTCAAAACTATTCTTCTTAGTTGATTAAAGTGAGTTTCCACAATCGTTTCCTCTCACGTCCTTGGTAAAATTATGATGGTGAGAGAAAACCTTACCAAGATCTCGATTTGGTCAACTCTCCTTCCATGTGAAAAATAGTTGTATTGAATATCCTTAATTGACCTAGGCAATACCAAATCATGTCTTGTTTATCCCAAATAATCAAGAAAATTCACTACACCTTTTACACGTACTGACGATCGTCGAGTACTTCACCACTAATCCCCGGGTTATTCAATCGTATATAAACCAGAAATTAGTGGAGGGAGATAATGATTATTTTACCTAGGAAAAAATAAATAACGGAATTATAATTCATGAATGATCACACTTGACAATAAAATCTGCTATATTAAATTGTAAACATCTTTGAAGAATAATGAAATTTTATTCAATTACGTCCAAGAACTCAAGCATTACAATGTAAAAAACCAACCCTTCCCCAATCACTCCAAATGTTTACCCCATCATTTTAAGGGTAATAAAGATAAATGGGGATGAAGAAGGCATTAAAAAACTATGAAAAAGAAAATAAATAAAATTGAAATCCTAAAAGTTCCCCTTCTTGGTGCCCCAGAAGGAATGGGATGCAGAATGAGGTGCTTTGAGAGGGTGGAGCTCTCCTCATTTTATAGCCAGAATTTCCCCCCCAAATATTGACGTGTTGTAGACCCATTAAATTACATCTTCACACGTTGATCCCTTCTTTAATGGTGTTTATAATTATCTTGGTAGTGTCCCCTAAAAATATCAGAGGATTTGGAAATTTATTCTGAGAAATATGGTCGTTTTACTCTGAGCTTTTATTCTATCCAGTCGGACTCTTCAAATCGCAAACCTCCAGATTAGGGTGATTTAATGGACCCTTAAATGGCCAATTCACGTGGCCTTTACATCATTATAGATTCTACAAAACTCCTTTCATGTCCCCCACTTAATTTCACAACAATTGGTCCCACTATTAATGAGTTATGGACCCCACACCAAAACTAGGAAGAATTGAAAACAGTTTTCATGAGAAACTTGTGAGCTTCTGTTGAGCTTCCATATGATCGATTCAACTTTTGGCCCAAAAATAGTAAATGAATCCCTAGATGTGTCGAATCTGGAAAAGAAAAAAAATAATTTGTATTAATGTAGAATATGTTATGGTAAAACAATAGAAATTATGTAAAACAGTTAAAAATCCAAAATGGACCACTTTTAATGTTCAGCTCAAAATAACACCAATATCCTAAAAATGAAGAAATTCATCTTAGAGTAACACTTTTGTTTCTTTAAAACAATTAAATTCAATGTAAATTTAATTGAAAATATTTTCCCTATCAATTCCCCCACACTTAGAACTTGGACTCCTGGACAAGTAAAAATCAAATCAAATCAAATCCAAAACACATACCAATGAGATCTACCAAATCAATTCCAAGACCCAAAAATATATCATGCCTCATCAAAAATAAATATTTCAAGTTCTCTATTTTAGATTCTTTAAAATATTTCCACTTCATTTCTTATCCCATGCACACAAAACACCTACCTTGCATGAATTTTCTCTCATCTCACAAATGTAAATGCTCAATAAGGATTTTGTCATCCAACCTCACACAAGAGTCACCATAGGCTTGATAAATTTTTACTTCTCACCCGATGTGAGTCAAGGAAATGTGTTTCTCCTGAGGACTTTTTAGGGTTTTTCTGTGGCTTTCGGTTGGTAGGATTTAGATGTTAAAAATTATGAGGCCAAAAAAGGAGGGATTGGCTCTTTTTGAAGAAAAATTGAAAGATTCTAATTATCACTCAAAAATGGTCTCCTACTTTGTAGAAAATAGGCTCCATCATCATTAAATTAGCTCAAGATTTCAGAAGAAAAAATTTCAATCTTTTCAAACATTATTTTTCATGAAATATCCAGATAGGCACATCTTTCTTTTTTACATAAGAATCTCTAGAAAGGCATCGCTTATATTATCATGAAAGCTCTAGAAAAACATAGATTTTAACAAAATGAAATATTCAGTAGAATCATTAGCTCTTAAAAATTTTATATTCCACCAAAAGTATCACCAAATGAGGTAGTACACCACAAGACATCTTCCCACACACATAAGTTCAACTAGATCATGCAATTTCATTTTAAGTGCAGGTTGGATAGGTAAAATTGGCTTGTAATGTGTCTAACCTAACAGGCTATTCATGGCTTTTAAGGGCTTATCAAAGATAAATGTAAAGGTGGGCCATAATGAAAAGGATTATTTTGAAAAGGGGGCTTAAAACCAAATAAATACCTCAATAATTTAAAACACATATACCCCAAACCCGCATGTTTTGAATGGAATAAATCAAATTATGGTTTAAGAAAACATTGTTTGGTTCTCTCAACAAATGAGACGAATGAGAATAATATGACAAAAATGGTTTAGTAGCCTCACAGGAAAGTGATTTAAAAGATATAGACAATGAAATATGGCATGGGTTTCAAAAATCAGTGTACTTTTCATGAAATTCCAAAAGACATGAACTCGAAACAAAGTCATTTAAACATTCATTTAAGCTCAGTTTCATGGAATATATTGGTTCACTAATTTAAATGGGTTTCAAAAATTTAAATGATAATCATTTCAGCTTAGAAGTTTCAATAACACACCAAAATATGAAAACACAAATTTTTTTGAAAACAAACACAAAATGAAAATCCTAAACTACAACGGTTCCCTCCCCCACAATTAAATGTTACAATGTACTCAATGTTGGAATTTTTTTTCGTTTCAAAAAGATAGAGTAACTTCATTTAATCAAGTGTAAAGGAATGTTGTAACCAAGTAGGCCTTCATTTGTATTCAGGGTAAAGGAGTGTCATCTCTTCCACTGGTTCTTTTTTATTTCCTTGTAATGCAATGTTGTACTAACAAGAGTCTGATTTGTGTCCATAGATACCACAACACCAGCAAAACCCTTGAAATATTTTTCTTTTGGAATGGTTTTCAATCTTTCTGGATATTTGTTTCATCCTTGTTACAATGTGAACATAACTCTTTTTAAGGGGTTTTTGTGTCCTTTGAAAATTCCTCACTTCTCTTGAGGCAAGAGATTAACCCTCAATTTTCTTTACCCATATGAACCAGGTTTTAGGTTTTTCCTCTTTTTCTTGTGATCCATTCTTCTCATTGGTTTGATTTATCCTTTACACTCTATAGTTTTAATGGGTTTTTCCTTGACTTTCCTCAGCTCATGTTTCATTAAAATGCATACAGAATTCTTTTTAGCTAGTTATTCATCCTTTGTAGCAAGTTCCTTCCAGAGATCTATGATAATCTTTTCATGTTCCGCCTCCTTGAGTTTATACTTATTGATCTCAACATCTTCTCCTGATTTTGATTCTCCAGCATCTTCTAACAAACTATCCAAGAATTCAAAGTTTTTCTCTTCTAAATTTTTATTTGGTTCTTTTCCTTCTTTGTGGTAGATTTATTTCAGCGAATGAACATTAGACAAATTCTTCACGGATTTGAGTATATTAAAATGCACTTGACTATCTCCGAGTTCCATTGATACTGTTCCCTCATGCACATTGATGATGGTCTTCACAGTCTTTAAGAATGGTCTCCCCATGATGATGGGTGAGTGTGATGAACTCTTATCTTCTTCCATTGTCAGCACATAAAAGCCAGCTGGGAACAATAGATCTTTTACATTTACAAGAACATATTCCAGAACACCTACTGGAAAAACTATGGATCTGTTTGCGAGCTGGACCACCACTCTAGTGGGCTTCAATTTTCCAATCAGCAAAGATGTAAATACTGAGTGAGGCATAACATTTATTTCTGCTCCAAGATCACAAAGTGAATTTTTCAAATTTAAAGAACTGATAGTGCATAGAATAGAGAAAGTCCATGGATCTTGAAATTTGGTTGGAATCTGCAGCGTGATAAGGGCTGAGACACTTCTCCCCAATTTTATTCTTTCATTCCCATGAAGCCTTCTCTTTTTGGTGCAATGATCTTTCAAAATTTTTGCATACCATGGAATTTGGTTAACAACTTCAAGTAGGGGGATATTGATTTCCACTTTCTGGAAGGTGTAAATAATTTCTTTTTGAAGTGCTTCTTAATGCAATTTCTTTGATTTGATCATCATTGTTGGAAATGGTGGGGGTAATTCTTTCTTCTCATTTTGTTTCCTTTGAATTGGTGTTTCTTTTTTCTTATTTTGTGGCCTATCCTTCTCCTCCTCCTTTTCCTTTTCATCTTCTTGGTGGGTTTTTACATGATTTTCTGAATCATTCTCCCTCAGAACAGGTGGTATTGTTTCAGGTTCAGGGTTGGATGGAGGTGGGATTTCTTTTCCACTTCTTATTATGATTTCACTAAAATTATCTTTAGGATTTGGCACTGTTTGAGATGGAAACTTCCCTGGATTATTGGACATGATTTCAACAAGACTTCCCACTCTGTCTTCCATCTTGTCAACCTTATCTTCTAGGACCTCATACTTAGATTGTAGTTGTTTCACAGAAGGTTGTGTTGTGGTGGATGGTTGTTCATATGTCTTTCTTTGGAATGGTGGTGGTTTTGGAAGGGTTGTTTATAGGATTGTTAGAAGGGAGGGGGGTTCTGGTATTGATGATGGTGGTAATGAGGTTGACTAGGGTGCTGGTTAAATGTTCTCATCTGGATTTGTTGGTTCCCATATCCTTGTTGGGCTTGGGGTTGATGCAGTTGATTTTGTTGGAATTGTATTGGTTGAAAGGCAACAACGCATTATTTTGTCCCATGTATCTTAGGGCACTAGTTTGTAAAATGAGTTGAAGAATAACATAAACCACATACCTGAGATGAAGCTTGTTGTCCATTTTCTTGAGTTACATCTATTTGATGGACTAACCTTTCAAGGCCATCAACTTTTGTTTCAATAAATGTAGATGAATTAGATACATTTACCTTATGTATCCCACTGGTTCCCATTCCTCTTAGTCCAAATTATTGTGAGTTTTGAGCAATTTTCTCAATTAGTACTCTGATATCTGTAGGTGACTTGTCAATTAGGGACCCCCCAGATGATGCATCTAGAAGATTTTGATCATTACCCATAAGTCCTTGGTCGAAGAACAAAAGGAATTGGTGTTCCTCCATTTCATGATGTGGGCATCTGGAACATAGCTTTTTGAAGTGCTCCTAGTACTCATAGAGGGATTATCCAGTTAATTGTCATATTATGTAAATCTCTTACATGATGGTAATTCTCCTCGATGTGGGAAAGAACCTTTGCATGAAACTTATTTTTTAGGTCTTCCCAATCATTGATCTCCCCTAGTTGTAGATTGTACAACCATTCTTTAGCCTCTCCTTCGAGTGAGAAAGGGAATGCCCTCAACTGAAATTGGTCTTCGGGTGCTCCTCTTGGTCTGATGCTTTAGCAAGTGTATCTGAATTATTGCATATGCCAATTTTGATCTTCTCCTGTAAGACCATGAATCTTTTGAAGCAAAAGAATCATATTGACACGTAATTCAAAATAATTTGGTTCAGTGGGTGCAATTAGTTGGTTATTTTGAATGGAAAATTGTGGTGCACATAGATCACGTAGGGTTGGGTTGGGATTTCCTGCCATGATTTCTGTTTCAGAGTGAACATTAAGAGTTTCACGTGAATCTGAGAGATCTATTTCTTCAAATATTTCTCGTGGGTTTCTTTTTCATAGTTGGGTTAATGTTCTGTAAATTTCTCGATCAAATTCAATTAATGGTTATTTTATGTTGTGGGTCATTCAATTTTGAAAAACAAAATTGTTGCACTCCCTCCCCGGCAACGACGCCATGTTTGATTCACGCCTGTCATAGGTCATGGAAAAAAATTAAATTTCCTATGTGTGGTATAGTGATTAACCCTAGGAAGTCTCCTAAAGAGGAGTGCAAACAAAATCAGTTTGTCACTTTTAAAAGTGGGTAAAAAATTGTGTTTTTGAAAGGAAATTTGAAATTGAAATTATTTAAAAACTATAATATTAAAAGGGTGATTAGGTCAAGGTCGGTTTCCTAATTGTAATGCTATACTTTTTCAATTTAATTCAAACATTTTCTTCTCATTTGATTAAAATGAGTTTCCATAATCATTTCCTCTCACTTCCTTGGTGAAATTATGATGGTGAGAGAAAACATTACCAATATCTCAGTTTGGTAAACTCTTATTCCATATGAAAAATAGTTTTATTGAATATAATTAATTGAAATAGGCAATACCCGATCGGGTCTTGTTTATCCCAAACAATAAAGAACATTCAATACACCTTTTACACGTACTGACGATCGTCGAGTACTTCACCACTAATCCCTAGTTTATTCCATCGTATATTAACCAGAAATTAGTAGAGGGAGATAATGATTATTTTACCAAGGAAAAAATAAATAACTGAATTAAAATTCAAGAATTATCACACTTGAAAATAAAATCTGCTATATTAAATTGAAAACAACTTTGAAGAAGAAATAAATTTTATTCAATTACGTCGAAGAACTCAGGAATTACAATATAGAAAACCAACCCTTCCCCGATCAGTCCAAATTTTTACCCCACCGTCATAAGGGTAATCAAGATGAATGGGAAGAAGAAGGCATTAAAAAACTATGAAAAAGAAAAAATTAAAAGAGAAAGATGAAAATTTCTTCTTCTTAGTGTCCCAGAAGGAATGGGATGGGGAATGAGATGCTTTGAGAGGGTGGAGCTCTCCTCCTTTTATATCCATAATTTGTCCCCCGAATGTTGGCACATTGTAGCCCCATTAAATGAAATATTCACGCATTGATCCCTTCTTTAATGTTGTTCATAATTATCTTGGGCGTGTCCCCTAAAACGCTCAACAGATTTGGACATGTATTCCAAGAGTTATGGCCGTTTTACTTTGAGATTTTATTCTGTCGAGTCAGACTCTCCAAATAGAAAGCCTCCGGATTAGGCTGATTTAATGACCCCTTTAACGGCCAATTCATGCGGCCTTTCCTTCATTAAAGATGCTCCAAAACTCCTTTATCATCCCCCACTGAATTTCACAACAATTGGGCCCACCAAGAATGATTTATGGACCCCACACCAAACATGGGCAGAACTGAAAACAGTTTTCATGAGACAACTTGTGAGCTTCTTTGGAGCTTCCATATGGTCGATTCCGCTTTTGGTCTAAAAATAGTAAATGAATCCCTGGATGTTTAGAATCTAGAAATGAAAAAAAATTGCAATTTGGATTAGTGTAGAATATGTTATGGAAAAACTGTAGAAATAATTTAAAATAGTTAAAAATCCAAAATGGACCATTTTTAATGCCTAGCTCAAAATAACACCAATATCATAAAAATGAAGCAAATCATCTAAGAGTAACAATTTTTTGGGTTTAAAACAATTAAATTCAATGTAAATTTAATTTAAAATATTTTCCCTATCAGTATAAAACCCTATTTTTCCAAAAAAAAATCAAAAAATGTTTATGTTAGTGGAGAATCCATGTTTGTAGGAATAAATAACATGGGAATGAATGGTTATTTTTACCAAACCTTGTAAATATCATGTGATGATCACAATATTTATATTTAATAATTATTAGGTGAGGTTTAGAAACATATTTGAGTGGATTAAAACTCAAACAAGTTTTAGATGTTAAGTTATAAAGAATACTTTTTACTTGAAAGGGATAATTGATTCCCCCTATCCCTATTAGTGATCTCACACTGATCTAGAAATATCTTATACCATGATGATAAAATACAACTATCTTAAGCAACAATATATTCTTATTATATTTCTTTATAGATTTATATCCATTTTATTGAATATTCTTGTTCATTTTGACTGAATATCATTCAGACCATCGTGGATTTTGATATTATTAGGGAGAAGTTTAATAAACATAGATTTTTTGGAATCCTCTCTACTTCCTAGAAGTGAATATTAAATGGAATCATCCACATGACCCTTGATTGCAAGGAAACTCATTGGGTTGTCTTATTTAAAATATAAATGTCCTCATGTAACCTAATGAATTCATTATTAAAAGGTATGTTTCTTAATTTTATTGATGGGAAACACATATCCCTCAATTAATTTTCTCCACATATTTTTGGGAGTAGTCCCCTGGACCTTACGAGAAGAAATTTGAAAGGAGATTCCATCGATCGGTTTCTTACCCTCTATTATATAAAAACATCTGTGTATATATTGAAATTAATTAGACTCAAAAGTATAACTATCATATTATATTACCCAAAATTCTTATAAATAGAATATTTCAGTCATTAATGGTATGAAATGGACACTATTATGTGTATATTTATCCATTACCTTCCTAAAAATTCATTCAATGTCACGGCATGGAGAAAGAAAATGAATTCATAGTTAGAAATGAGATCCAAGATTTGGTTCTTATCCATTTTATTATAAGGTTCCTTAACTCATTATTTTCATTCTCTTGAATCATCTAATTGGAACAAGGAAAGTTAGTTTCATTATATCATAAACAACATAGGGTTCCTATCAAAATAAGTTTAATCCCAAAAACATTATAAACTATGGCGTAATAGATATAAATATCATCAAGAATTATAGGTACTTATAAGGGATTTATATTTCCATCTATAGTAGTCTCTTTATCTTATTTTATGAAAGAAATTTCTATATGTTATATAGAAAAACTAATCATTTCATGATATGTCTCGACAATAGCGACGTTAACCTTAAACTCTCAAGGAAATATGAATAACTCAAAACGATCTTGTATATATTCCTTCGAGAGGATTGGATGAAATATAGACAAATTTATTTAATATTTCATACTTTTAAACTCAGGGAATATTCTACTTATCACGAGGTTTATTCATAGCATGAGGGTTTAGAAAATATGTCGCCTGCATTAGTGGAACCTAACTATAAATAGAATTAGGGTGGTATTTCTTCAATTTTTGGGTTAGACTGAGATCTAATTCCCATTTGTCAATGTTAATAATAAAATTTCATGTATATTAGCTAAAATTTTTTATAATTAGGATTTAATGAGGTCTTCATGATTTAGGATCCGGCTGATGTTTATAATCATTTAATTGGAGTTCCTTTCTCTATGTTTTGGATGTATATATGGGTTCACTAGAAACAATATTTAAACATTGGGGTCATATAAGACCTTATCTTTCCTAACCTACATGGATTATTTTACCTCCTATTGTATTATTAGTGGGGGACGTTAGTTCATATGAACCCTATTAATTGTGAAATGGGTCTATAAATTGGATTATATTGATAAAAATTTATTATAAATAGTTATTTGATGAATATCTAACACAGTGGATTTATTATAGTTTTCCTATTTGGTGGAATTGTGACCATATACCCAATTATGGAGTTATGTATTCCAAGAGGGTTTACACTATCTTAAGAACCAATAATGGAACTTTTTTTCTTTTTTATACCGACATAAACTGCATTGACACTTAGAACACTAGGCTGATGAAGATATTACCTATAGTAAAACAAAGGGAATTGGAGTCATATGTTTTAAGTTAACTTAATCCTTTAGTATGTAATGATATTTTATGCTATATTATTTATTTATGTACTCGTCAATTTTTTATACACACCCATGTTGTACTTTCTTCCACTCTTCTTCTCCTTTGGGATTGGTATTCGAGATGTATTTAAATTGTGTTTAGGGAATTCCCAACATGGCCTACATAAATTGAACTATACATTATATCATATTTTAAAATTTTGAGCTATAATATATATTGTTACCTATCATTACATGGAAATGGAAATAATTAGGTCAATAAAACATCGAAACATCATTCGAAATATTAATAGACTATACTCTTGTTTGTTGAATGATTCCTTCTTATTGAGGGTGGTATGCTAGTTGAAATTTATTAGACTTTGTTTGGGAGTTTCAATCAGTGAGAATATTTCATTAGATTAACTTAGTGTTCATTCTCTTCATTTTCTATAACTCAAGTTCATATTGGGAAATATTCTCTTATGTGGAGAGATTCTCATTTTCATTAGGTGGTGACTGGGGTATAGCCAAACCTTTCCTTTACTCTGTATCCAAATCCATCAAATATAATGTAATGATCTGTTTGGAGGATTTACCATGTCCTATGTATTCCATATACTCTGGATATGAACACTTTCTTCACATAAGTCTGTTTAAACGATGTTTCAAATGAATGTCTCCTCATTAAGCCTATATTTATTGGTTTCAGACTTCATTTCATTTTTTGAGGTTGATATTAAAAAAAATTATTAAGTAAAATCATGTATTGGGGATCATGTCTTCATCTTTTCAAGATCAGTAGGACTATTTCCATCCTCTAAATGTCCTTCAAGGGACTATTTATATCTTTTTTTGATATCATCATTTTTAGTGGGATACTTTGGTTTATAGACCTAGTGAGTCTTAAACAATTTTCTATAATATTCCCCATGAGTCCTTTTATAATGGGTTATCCTAACAGAGTCTCCATTGGATTTCACTAAACATTCTTCAAATTATGGGGATCAATTACGAAATTGAATGAACTATGATATTATTTCCAATGATTGGATCCCCGACCTATGTTAATAATTTTTTTTTGGAATAAGTGGGAGAAATATTAACCTTATCTCGGGGGTTTGGGGTTTGGTTTTCTCTATGGCCATCACAACCAAAAACCACTATGGATTTAATGATCCTAGAGGAGGTAGGGATGATAAAAAATTTATATCCTTGTAGGTAAAGGTTTCACATATAATACAATTGAGGTATCATCTATGATGGACTTATTATCCTTCAAACCTCTATTCTAGCATGAGACTGATGAAAATCCTATTTAGGGTGTGATATTTTCTTTATTGAGGGATTTTATATAGTTAAAGACATTCATTTCCTTACACTAGAGGCCTACTTCAATTTATTGAAATCATAATGTAGGAATCTACGAATAGCGTATTCTCATATTTTTTTGTGTATATGATTTTGAAATTTAAAAATTTAGAAATAAATATTTTTTATAACCTGCAAAATAGGGGCACAAGACCTGTCCCAATGAAATAAAATTACAGTATACCTTCCCCAACGGTCCTTCTTGGTCGATGATACAATTGAATAGAAAATCTGTATTATCTGTCCACTCCCTGACACACAGATAATATGGGGTGAAAATGATTATACAATAGATTACCATTATAATATTGAGTTATTAATGATTGATTCACTAACATTAGTTTCATGAATTCAGGTTTTGGGGCAGTAAAATGGTATCCAAATCAACATGGGGATAGAAATCAATTATTATACAAGAATTATTGGTGTACTCTTCATGGGGAAGTTGTGTATAAAAATTTTGATATATACATTCATAAAATTAGTGATGTAGAAATATATGAATTAATCTTTATTTTTCTATAAAATGCCTTATTTAGGTATGGACATGGGCCAAAACATGACTGGTATTCTCTCCCTGATAAGATCCTTCCACAAAATGATAGTGTTATTTTCAACTATTATGATGGATTCTTAAACCTAATCAAACAATAAATAGTGTTTCCCTACTAATTTTTTATAATGATTAGGATCATTAAGAATCTATTTAGTTACATCAATGTGAGAGTGATATAGGGGGTGTAGATAGTGACCATCTCCTTGTACAATCTTTTTGTTGGGGTAAGGATTCACCATTCCATGATGAGACACTTAGTGTATCTCTACATGATTTCATAAGTGTTTATATGAGTAATAGGAAACTCAAAGTATATTTAACATGGTTAAGACCTCACTATAAAGAGGATATGTCATTATAGTGAGGGATTACACAATGGGCACTATAAGTAAGACCATAGTGGTTGATATATTATTTTCCATCTTGGGGAGGATGTTCATATTAGATGTTTTCTTTTTTATATATAGGAACACTATAAAATACATATTGGGAAGTACCAATAGGGTTATTAACTTTGATTACATGGGGAGGACCTTCATGGTGACAAATTATTGATGAGTTGATAAGGGGAGTACCTCCTTTTTGGTTAATATTCATGTTTCGGGGAGGAACCTCACATCCTACACCATAGGGAGGACATATATGGTTTATTTTTATTCTTCTATATGGTGTTTATATATTGAAATTACTTTTTGCTGGACCTAAAAGGTAGTTGATTCAGATATCCTCGAGAGTAGCTTCATTTAAATATTTTTAGTCTCCTACTGTAAGGAAAATTTCATATTCATGGGCCACAATCGAGTGGTGCTAATGTGCATCAACAATATCAGCATTAATTGGGGAACATATATAAGCCTACTACTATGATTAATATTTCCATCATAGAGACTTCCTTCTGGACATCCACAATTTAGTGATAAGTTATGTAACCTCAATCCTGATCAAGATCATACAATGTGGATAGTGTCCCTCATGAGTAGAATCTGAAAGCGTGGCCTATTGTCACCTATCGACCGTTCAATGTTCTGATGCTCTGCTATTGTGTATAGCAGCACTCGGGTCGAATTGTTGGTGATGATACTTTTTAATAGTCGAATGTTTTTAGCTGATTGTATTTTTATTGGGGTTTTTTTGAAAGTATTAATTGAAATTATTGAATAATTAAGACTGAATGAACAAATTTATAAATATTGGGATGAGTTCATCATTAGGTAGTTAATCTTGTGATATCCTTGAGATTTTCTTTATATTACATTAAATTAAAACGTATGTCACAAGTTAACGTTGATTGAATTACTAAGTGTTAAGGCTTTAATCCAAGAATTAACTTAACTAGGATTCTAATGTCACTCAGTACTTGATTGTGGTAGTGTATTTATGGTTCCAATAATCCATGGAATCTATACGTTTAACAAAACTAGTCATTAATCCATAACATGTTAAGTCCAACACACACAATGTTCATTTAAATAATATTCATCGATCAAAAGATATCAATCAATTAACATATCAAAATTATAACTCACCCCAATGAGAGATTTAATCATCCATTTAAATGACTAGTAATATTCTTATAATGATTATGACGATAAATTAAGAAGATAATAAAAAAGGGATATGAAAAGTGTGGTGCATCGAACACACACACAAAGGATGAAGGGAATTAAATACTGACTTCAGATTGAATGAGAAAGAAAAATAAGGGAAGGGGTTTTAACTTGATTTAAACTATTTTAAGAAAATTAATATTAGACTACATAATGTGGATGATAATAATAGATATTGAATAAGAAACTTTCATTAAAACAGAATTACAAAGAAATAATTACAAGATTAAAACAAAGCAGAACACAAAAGTTAATGAAAACCAAGAGAGAATGAATGGTCTCTCAAGTAAAAACATGAGTATGTCAGGTCCTCTAAATCCTTTTTCAAGGCTTTGGTCATGATAATTGATTCTCCTCGCTTTTGAAATTCCAACCCTTTTGAAATGAGAGGAGAGGATGTATTTATAGCCCAAGGTGGTGGACTGTTTGCATTCCAAAAATACCTCTCCACTTTTCTCGATGATTTGGACATCCAGGCCATTAAATCTAGAGATATAATCTTCTTAAAACTTTTATATAATAACTTTTTCTGAATAATTTCAAAATTTTGAGATATTTGGACTTATGGAGCCATAGTTATGTCTGTTTTAATAAACAATGTTAAACTTTCCATTTCTATCCATGCTTTTTCAATGGCCAACATGTTAATGGATTTTTGAATAGGAACATGGCTTCAAATCCGAATGATATCTTCAGAAAAGTTGGATGCCTATATCACATATTTCACACTGAAAAATCTAATCCTTATTTGATGAATATATCAGGAGAAATGTCTTGAATAGTATACTGATTGTTACTCCCGTCCAAAATGGTGATCTGAGTTTAAATGAATCAGGTGGGCCCCTTGTCTTTGGAGTTTGACCCTGAAGATTTTATCCAAGACTCCTTACATTTTTTCCTGAACATTTTAGGATAATAAAGAAATTTTTAATTCTGGATTGAGCCTAGTAATTCAATATTAATAGCTGGTCTAGTTTCATCACAAATTCATTGGGTCTTCTTGTGTGGTCCATATGACCCTTCAAATGGAAGAATTGGCCATTGATTAATTGTAATTATATGTTGGAAATTGAATAAGGAATACTAAAAAACCATAATCACATAATTTTTATCATTGGGGTGATATTTATAAGTAAAATAGTAAAATGAATCAATTGGAATACTTCTAAAAATGCTCAAAAAATATATTTAGTATTAAAACATAAATATTTCACAAAACATTTGCACATTTCATAAAAAATAAGTAAAGGGAGTATATAATAACTCATGAAAATATTAATTACATAAAATCCCCTGCACATAGTCTTGTGAATGTCCTCATGTACCACAAATTTAAAAAACATAACAAAATCATTTTTACTCACCAAAAAATATTAAATTTTTGTTTTCTCTAATCAGGGGAGGTTTAGACAATTTTACTCATCCTTATTAATTTCCACCACAAGTTGTTACAGATACAATGTTCCAAAAACAATTAATTTTTTCCATGCTCAAATTTAGAAATAGAAAATCGTGGCACACAAAACATTCTCTTCTCAAGATGATAAAATTAATTTATTGAGTTTCACTCATTCACCAACCAAAATTGAAAATCCTAGAGTTTGTAAGAGCACTCAGATTCTACTCTATAACAACCCATACTTTACATAGATTATTATTACATCATAATTCAAGAATACTTATTACAACATATAACAAAACCATGATAGGACTGTATAGGTATACTGTCTTTAGAAACTGGGAAACATAAACAACTTGTTCATAAAGAATCTACATTGTCTCCCATTTATTTCATCATATCTAGAGTCCCTTTTGGCATAACCTACTTAATACCCTTCTTCCTTACCTGGGGAAAAGAAAACATACAAAAGGGTGAGCTCAAATTCATAGTAAGGGTAAACAAAGGAAATAACAATCATATCATATTCATAAGAACATAACATTTTGAAAATCATAACCAGCAAAAGAGATCATAATATCATAACATTGGATAAATCATAGTAGTGAAATGTAATCCCAATAATCATAAAGTAAAACATGAAACATTTTGGCATACACACATAATCGTATATTATCATTTCATATTATTCAAGTCTCATTTTCAAGACTATCATAGCAGAAAAATTCCATTTCTGAACTGAGTTCACTCCTCATTCGAGTCCTGTGTCACTGAACCGGATTAACTTGTCATTCCATCCATGTCTATCTCATGAGATATAAATATTTACCCAATGCATTGGAGGGAGATATAGGTCCCACCAAATGATTCCTTTCATATATTTTACTAAAATTCACCAATATGTAAAATTAGAATTTAAACAATTATAGGATGATTGAAATAATATTACATATTGAGGAAACATGGATGTGGATGATAAATATGCCCCAATTAATTATGAAGTATAAACAATCTCGGATAAAATTAATATTGTAAGATTTTCCCTTACCTTAGGTTCGATATGATTCGTACATATCTAAACCTCCTTTATAATGATTTAAATAATGTCATTGAATTATTACAGAATAATATTCATTGTTACTATATCATATATGGTCATATTCTTATCTTCTTATTAGTAATATGTCATTGCTACTTGTTATTCGGGTGTTCATTACTTTATGTTCTTATGCATGTTTTGTCGAATAAATTCATATTCCTATTTTTAGGTTATAGATAACTCATTTAATTAATGGTATTAGTGTAATATATATCATATTCATTGATTCAATTCATTTGTATAATCATTATTCAATGAAGATCATGTAGAACGAGTCGCATCACATCGTGGAGACGGTAAACCGTACGTACACACGAGCGATGATATCATTCCCGTGATTGTGGAATTGTATTGAAGTGGATGATATAATATAAGAATTAGTATCATTTTATAATAACCATATGTTGTTATTCTTTACAACATTATACCCATCCAAGTAAAGTGGTGGTGGAAAAACAGATTACACAACGATGTGGAGACGATATTCTGTACATATGCACGCGCGATGATTTCATTTTCCGTAGAATGGATTGTAGGGGAAATAGGGTTGTATCATTTTTATAATAAAATATTATTATATAACTGATACTGATTTTATTACTTTATAATGAAACAAATAAATAATAGGAAGTAGAAGAAGAAATAAATTTGAAATAATCGGTAAAGGATATTACCTCTTCTTCGACGCGCCTCTTCTAAACCTACTCTTAGGACACTAAAGTTGGACTTTTAAGAATCCCAAAACCTCTAGTATGTATCTAGGGAAGTGGAGAAGGGAAATTGACAGGGTTTGGCCAAGCATGAAGGCTCAAAATGTTGTAATGTGGATAGAGAATATGTTCCCTTTTATAAGGGAGGATAGGGGCACCTTAGGAAAAACATAAAATATTATTTTATAATAAAGTCATATTCGGTTTATAATGGATCCAAAGTGACTTATTTAAAATCTAGGCTGGGGAAGGGTCGGAATCCCAACAGCCAATAGGTTTTAGACATGTTTAGGTTACCATTTTAACCTTTTCATTTAGATTTAACTATAAGTTAAATAATTTAACTTTTACCATGTCTTCTTGTATTCTTACACAATATGGTTAATAAACATACAATAAATATTCAATCGAACCCCAATTGGTTCATTGACATCATATATATTATTATATAATTCTTATGGCCTAACCTTATATTTTTAGGAATATAATAAAAATTAATAATATAATATTTTTAAAAAAACTCTGTTATGTAAATTTTGACACTATTTGGTATTTTGTTTTTGTTAAATTTATAACAGCATTATAACTTCGAACAAAATTCATATAACTAACCCTAATATGTTCTATTAACCTAGAAAATTATCTTAATTCATAAAAAGTCTCAAATTACATTTATTTGGGTATTTATAACATCAATTATGTTAATATTTCATTAATAAGGTAATTACTGCATTATCATTGTGTCATAAATAACATAAATTATATAATGTCTAAAAATTATAAATAAAATATAATTATGTAGGAAATATTTTTATATTTCTAATGAATATTTATAGTCGAATTTATCTTATGTTTAGCCATATATTTAAAATGGTTAAGTTGTTAAACTTTGATTTTAACTCTTTGAACTCTTTTTTGAATTAAATAATAATAAATGTCCTTATCTAATCCAAGTGGACCTAAAGGGTCATATTTTCTTTATAAGGTTTTTTTCTGTAGAATTACACTTATATAATATAATTAGGACATGTGTTAGGGTAAAAATAATATAAATTTTACCCATAAATACCCTATTTACTTTTAATCCTTGTAAATAAAAGTTAAAAGTTACTATTCACCAAAATTTATATTTATCTTATTGAACCACATTTTACTCCTTGATATTTACTGTGCCTCTCGGATTTTCTAAATTCCACTCATAGAAGAGGTAAAATTAAGTTTTATGTAAATTTTCAAATTCTCCTAGGAGGTGGGTAAAAGACGGTAAAAAGTTCAACAAAATTTTTATATATCTAAAATTATTATAAAATGAATCCAATGAATTAAATTGAAATTATATAGGTATTATGTATCTATTTTGACCTAAAATAAATTTAAATAAAATAAATAATTATTTAAATAAAAATTCGGTTTTAAACTATAAGTCAGTGTTTTTCACTATTCATCAAAAATTCAATGTTTTCAGAAAAATACCAAAAATTCACCTTATGCTAATTTCAATATTCCGAATCCAAAAATGAAGTCTATTTTGAACTATAAAATTTAAAAAATTTCAAAAAGTGGGTATTACTATTCATAACGGCTAGTTTATATAAAATATTAATAACATATCGTTGTTTAGTGAAACTCAGTATTGTGTACAACGCAAGATATCAAGGAAGGTTTCTCCTACCTGTAACGCAAGACAAGACAGTGTTGTATATAGTGAAATATTCCTTTGGTGTTTCGTATAACATAATAAATAAAAAAAACATATTTCTCACTAAATCTCAGGGTGTTACATTCTACCCCCCTTAAAAAGAATTTCGCACTCGAAATTCATCACTTCGTAACAAACAGATGAGGATACCTCTCCCTCATCATATCCTCAAGTTCCCATGTAGCTTCTTCTAATTGGTGGTTCATTCAAAAAACTTAAACCTAGTAAGTGGTCTTGTTTCATAGAACTTTTTTTCTATGATCCAGAATCTCTATCGGCTATTCTTCATAAGAAAGATCTTGCTCCAACGGTACAACTTCTGAGCTCAGTACATGTGAAGGATCGGGTATGTACTTTCTCATGAGAGATACATGGAACACATAATGAACTTGAGAGAGATTCAGTGGAAGCTTCAATCGGTAAGCTACCTTCCCAACACGATCCAATATTTCAAAAGGACCAATATACCTAGGGCTCAGCTTTCCCTTCTTTCCAAATCTCATTACTCTCTTACAAGGAGATATTCGTAAGAACACTTTATCACCCACTTGAAACTCTAGGTATTTTCCTCGGTTGTCTGTATAACTTTTTTTTCAACTCTGAGCTGCTCTTATGTGTTGTTGAATAGATCGGACCTTTTTCTGCCACCTCATCAACATGATCAGGTCCTAAAAGCTTTCTTTCCCCAACTTCATCCCACAGAGAGAATCAAAAAGATTCATCTCAATACTGGAGTGAAATATATTATTATAAGAAATTTACACTAAATGTAGGGGTTGATCCCAACAACCTTTGAAATCCTTAGAGAAATCTCTCAACATGCCTTTTAGAGTTTGAATTGTCCTCTCAGACTGACCGTCTGTCTGAGGATGATAAGCAGTGATGAAACTCAACTCTGTATCTAGAGTACGCTGAAGACTTCGCCAAAACATCATGGTAAAGCTCAGATCTCGATCAGAAATAATGGAAAGTGGTACTCTGAGCAATTGTACCACTTCCTTCACATATATCCTGGCAAGTTGATTAGGAGAGAAATCATCTCTAATAGCAATGAAGTGTGCTAACTTCGTAAGACGATCAACTATAACCCAGATAGCATTATTGCCTTTGGATGTTCTAGGAAGTCCAGTGACAAAGTCCATAGTGATGTTTTCCCATTTCCATTCTAGTATGGGTAATGGTTGTAACATCCCTTTAGACTTTTGTCTCTCAGATTTAACTTGCTGACAAACAGAGCATCAAGAGAAATATTCAGTAACATATCTTTTGATGCCATCCCACCAGAAGTACTCCTTCAGGTCCCTATACATCTTTGTTCTTCCAGGGTGAATAGAGAATGAAGAACTATAAGCTTTATTGAATATTTCCTTCTTTAATTCTGTGATGGGAGGAACACAGAACCGATTCTTGAACCTTATTATTTCTTCACAATCAATGTGGAATTCAGGAACATTTCCCACCTTCTTATGTAACTCTACATTTTCTTTTTGTGCCTCTTTAATCTTCACATGTATATATAGTTGAACATTTATTTGATAAAGATAAGATTTTTCCCCTTCCATTATAATTCCAAGATCCATCCTTTGTAAATCCATAAATATTGGATCTTTTGTCATCCTCATCATGGAAAAGCTAGCATGTTCTTGTCGACTTAATGCGTCTGCCACCTTGTTTGCTTTCCCAGGGTGGTAATGAATTGAGCAGTCATAATCCTTAATCACCTCCAACCATCTTCTTTTGTGCATATTCAGCTCCTTTTGTGTGAAAATATACATTAAACTTTTATGATCTGTATAAATATCACACCTTTCACCATAAATATAATTCCTCCAAATCTTTAATGCAAAGATTACCGCAGGTAATTCCAAATCATGAGTTGGGTAATTTTGATCATGTATTATCCACTATCGTGAGGCATAAGCTATCACCATATCATTTCTCATGAGAACACACCCGAATCCCTTCTGAGATGAATCACTGTAG
This sequence comes from Viscum album, assembly GCA_963277665.1. Taxonomy (NCBI): domain Eukaryota; kingdom Viridiplantae; phylum Streptophyta; class Magnoliopsida; order Santalales; family Viscaceae; genus Viscum; species Viscum album. Next base: position 1,156,247,793 of record OY728135.1, read on the forward strand.
ATCACAAACCATTCACCACTACAAGGAAGTGTGAGAACATGTGAAATGGATAAACTTATTTTTAACTCCTTGAAATTTTCTTCACACTCCTCCGTCCAAACAAAATTAACTCTTTTTCTAGTCAACCTGGTGAGTGGACTAGATAATCGTGAAAAGTATTTTACAAAACGCCGATAATATCCTTCCAAACCAAGAAAACTTCGGATCTTAGTAACTGTTGATAGTCTCGACCATCTTTCCATAACCTCTGTTTTTTCTAGATCGACAGATATCCCCTATTTTGAGATTATGTGACAAAAAAATGAAACTTTTTGTTGCCAAAATTCAAATGTGGTAAATTTGGCATAAAGCTTCTCCTTTCTTAGTGTCTTTAATATATTTCTCAAGTGATCTTTATGTTCTTCCTTGCTCTTTGAATAGACAAGAATATAGTCTATAAAGACTACCACAAACTGATCAAGATAGTCACTAAAGACTCTTTTCTTTAGATCCATGAAGATATAATGGTAATTAGTAAGGCCAAATGGCATCACTATAAATTCATAGTGTCCATAAATTGTATGAAAATACGTCTTTGGTATATCCACCCTTTTTATCCTTAATTGATGATACCCTGAACGAAGATCAATCTTGGAAAAGTATCGAGCTCCATATAGTTGGTCAAATAAGTCATCAATGCGTGGGAGATGATATTTGTTCTCGATAGTGATGTTGTTAAGTTCTCGATAATCAATGCAGAGTCTCATTGATCCACCTTTCTTCTTAACAAACAGAACAGGTGCTCCCCAAGGTGATACACTAGGGTGCATGAATCCCTTATCAAGATTCTCTTGGAGTTGCTTCTTCAATTCCTACAACTCAATTGGGGTCATTCTATAAGGTGTCTTTGAAATCGGCGTAGCACCCGTTATGAGTTCTATTGAAAACTCAACTTCACGATTTGGTGGAAGACCTGGAAATTCCTCTGGAAATACATCATCAAACTCCCGTACAATCGGAATATTCTTAATTGTGATTTTCTCTCCAACCATTTGAGATAAATAACATTCATTTATTGGAATCATAATCCATAAGATGGAACAAATTTCCACTGGAAGTTTATATTCATCCTTGTATCGATAGATGATCATAGATTGATCATGAATATGAAATGTGTCTTCCCTTCTTTGGAAATGGATATGAGCTCTATATAAGGAAATCCAATTCATTCCAAGAATCACATAAAATTTCACTATAGGAAGGATCACAAGATTTGAAGGAAGCACTTTCCCACAAACATCAATTAGAGAAGAATTAATGACTTTTGATGCAACTGTTGTGCCATTAAGAGTTGTCACAGCTAACTCAATAGATAATTGTTGAGGTACTACGATGATAAACTTATAAAATTCTTAAAAAATAAAAGAGTTGGTGGATCCATAATCAAATAAAACATTTTCTACTTTAGAGTGGATGGTAAGTGTACCTTTCACCACTTCGTTATCGTACTCCACATCGCTAATAGAAATTGCATGTGACTTTACTTTGTCTTTGGCCTTAAGAGTTTGTTGACGTCGATCATCATTAACAACCCTAAGATTAGGGAATTGATTAGTATAATGCCCCATTTCCTTGCACTTGTAACATTGAAGTGTAGGAGGTGCATTCTGTGTAGCCATTTATTTTTTCTCATAACTAGACATCTTTTTCCCATCATTGCGGCATTCAAATGCCCGATGACCTTCTTTTCCACATTTGAAACATTTACTTTTCCCTTTAAGAAAATTCCCTCTATGTTTATTTCCACACTTTGAGCATAAGGGAAAACTCATCTTCTTTTCAGTGTGATATTTATATTTCCCTTTGAATCCCATTTTCCTCTTCTTATCAAACCCATATAACTGATGGGTTACTCCAATCTCTATCCCAACCTTGAAAGCACATCGAACAATTTTTTCGAAGCTATTTAAGTACCCTATGGCTAACACCCTTAGAAGACTTGTTTTTAGGATACTAAAGAATCATTCAATCTTACTCTCAGGTTGGATAATAATTCTGGAAGCATACCTCGCAAGTCTCTTAAATTGTTTTTCGTAGGTACCAACAGATTCATCATCCTTTTTCTTTAGTTCAAGAAACTCCTTCTCCATCTTTGTTCAAAGAATATGAGGGAAGTTCTTATTGAAAAATAAGTTCTTCAACTCATCCCATTCCATGGACTCAATTTCATCTCTTTGCCTCATATTCTTGATAATATTCCACCATTGATCAGCTTAACCTTCCAAATGATATACTACTAAGATGACGTTATCATGTTCAGAACATTGAAGAACCAAAAACATTTTTCAGTGGTACTGATCCATTGTTCAGTCACTAATGGATTAGTAGACCCGCTGAATAAGGGTGGACGTTACCTCATGAAGGATTCAACATAATGTTGCTATTTCCTTTGCTTTTTTGGAAGTCCTACATGATTCATAGCTTGATAAAGTTTTGTGAGCATGGCTACAAGATTTTGCATTCCAGCTCCCATAACGTTTGGTTGCTCAGGGGGACAATCATTGCATTGCCTGTCACATTTAGCATTAACACGGTTCCTTCGGGTTCTAGCCATTGACTAAAACCAATAAGCATTGTGTGAGAAACACTAATCATAATAAGAAAACCACATAATCAAGAATAAAATTTCACACTCTAGGTCTTATAATATGTTATTCATGGAAATTTCTAAAACACTCATATTGATTTCTATTATTATACATATCCTTAGAGTTCTTACTATGGCTTTCACATCCTAGTTTCCAATGGTTGACTATACATTTCCTCTGATACCAACTATAAAGACCCATGCTTTACATACATTGTTATTACTTCAGAATTGAAGCATACTTATTAAAACATATAACAAAGCCATGATAGGACTGTATATGTATAGTGTATTTAGAAACTGGGAAACATAAACAACTGGTTCATAAAGCATATACATTGTCTCCCATTTATTTCATCATATCTAGAGTCCCTTTTGGAATAACCTACTTAATACCCTTCTTCCTGGCCTAGGGAAAATAAAACATACAAAATAGTGATCTCAAATTCTTAGTAAGGGTAAATAAAGGAAATATAAATCATATCATATTCATAAGAACATAACATTTTGAAAATATTAACCTACAAAAGAGATCATAATATCCTAACTTGGGATAAATCATAGTAGTGAAATGTAATCCCAATATTCATAACATAAAACATGAAACTTTTTTGGAATACACACATAATCCTAGAAAATCATTTCATATTAGTCAAGACTCATGGCCAAGACTATCATAGCAGACAAAGTCCATTTCTGAACCGAGTTCACTCCTCGTTCTAGTCCTGTGTCACTGAACCGGAATAACTTGTCGTTCCAGCCATACCTATCTCATGAGATATAAATCTTTACCCAATGCATTGGAGGGAGATATAGGTCCCACCCATCTCATAATGAATCCATTGTTATGTGTTCCTTAATACAATAAATCATATATCATAGCATAACCCATGTAATAAAAATTGGACTCGTAAACATCATGGCATCATAACATAATCCATATAAGATAAAAGGACTTCATAAAAATAATTCCATCATAACATAATCCGATAAATGTAAAAATAGGGATAGAAATATAACCCTATATTATCTTAGATGGGAAATAATTTTTATAAAACACTTAGACTCAATTTTTGAGAAAAATATCCTTTCAACTTCAAAACCATTTTTCCTTTCTTAAGATTTCATACAATTTTAAACTAAAAGAAATTAAATAAAAATAAAATTTTAATGGATGCTTCATGGAAATAATGTTATATGAAATCATAAAAACCATTCATTTCATATAAGTTAAAAAACATTCTTCTTGTACTTTCACCGGAAAATTCCTAAAGTATCTCGTAATGAATATGAAAAAAATTCCTTTCATATCTTTTACTAAAATTCATCAATAGGTAAAATTGTATTTTAAACAATTTTAGGAGGATAGAAATAATATTAAATATTGATGAAACATGTATGTGGATGACAAATATGCACCAGTAAATTCTGATGTATAAATAATCTCAGAAAAAAATGAGATTGTGAGATTTTCCCTTACCTTAGGTCTGATATGCTTCGTACGTATCCAAACCTCCTATATAATGATTTAAATAAAGTCATTGAATTATTACAGAATCATATTCATTTTTGTGATATCATATATGGTCATATTCTTATCTTTTTATTAGTAATATTTCATTGCTACTTGTTATTCAGGTGTTCATTACTTTATGTTCTTATGAATGTTTTGTGGAATAAATTCTTATTCCTCTTTTCAGGTTATAGATACCTCATTTACAGAATAATATTAGTGTAATATATATCATATTATATCATTCAATTCATTTATATAATCATTATTCAAGGAAGATCATGTAGAATGAGTCGCATCACATCGTGGAGACGGTAAGCCGTACGTACACACGAGTGATGATATCATTCCCATGATTATGGAATTGTATTGAAGTGGATGATATAAAATCATAATTAGTATCATTTCATAATAACCATATCTAGTTATTATTTACAACATTATACCCATCAAAGTATAGCGGTGGTGGAAAAACAAATTACACCACGGCGTGGAGACAATATTCTGTAAGTACGCACGCGCGATGATTTCTTTTTCCGTAGGATGGATAGAAGGTGAAATAGGGTTGTTTATTTTTTATAATAACATATCAGTATATGATTGATACTGATGTTATTACTTTATAATGAAACAAATAAAGAATAGGAAGTAGAAGAAGAAATAAATGTGAAATAATCGGTAAAGGATAATACCTCTTCTTCAACACGCCTCTTCTAAACCTCCTCTTAGGACACTAGAGTTGGTCATTAAAGAAGAACATAACCTCTAGTATGTTTCTATAGAAGTGGAGAATGGAAATGGATAGGTTTTGGCCAATATTTAAGGTTCAAAATTTTGTAAAGTGAAGATGGAAGAGGTGCCCTTTTATAAGGGAGGAGAGGGGAACCTTAGGAAAAACATAAAATATTATTTTATAATAAAGTCATATTCAGTTTATAATGGCTCCAAGGTTACTAATTTCGAAGATAGAGTGGGGAGGGTCGAAATCCAAACAACCAATAGGTTTTTGACAAGTTTAGGTTACCATTTTAACCTTATCTTTTATATTTTACTCTAAGTTAAATAATTTAACTTTTACCATGTCTTCTTGTATTCTAACACTATATGGTTAATAAACATACTATAAACTTTCAATAGAACCCAAATTGGTTCATTAATGTCATATATATTATTATATAAGTATTTTGGCCGAACCTTATATTTTTATGAATATAATAACAATTAATAATATAATATTTGTTTTAAAGACTCTTTTATGTCAATTTTGACACTATTTGGTATTTTGTTTTTTTAATTCATAACAACATTATTACATCAAAAATAATTCATCTAACTAACCCTAAAATGTTATATTAACCTATAGAATTAGTGTAATTCATAAAAAGTCTCAAATTACATTTATTTGGGTATTTATAACATCAATTATGTTAATATTTCATTACTGATGTAATTAGTGCATCCTGATTGTGTCATAAATAACATAAATTATTTAATGTCTAGAAATTATAAATAAAATATCATTATGTAGGAAATATTTTTAGATTTATAAGGAATATTTTTAGTCAAATTTATCTTATGTTTAACCCGATATTAAAAAAAATTTAGTTATTAAACATTGATTTTAACTCTTCTTTGAATTAAATACTAATAAATGTCCAAATCTAATCCAAGTGGACCTAAAGGGTCATATTTTATTCCTAAGGTTGTTTTTTGTTGAATTTCACTTATCTAATTGATTTAGGACATGTGTTAGGGTAATAATAATATCATTTTTACCCTTAATTACCCTATTTACTTTTGACCATGGTAAATAAAAGTTAAAAGTTACTATTTACCAAAAATTATTTTTTTCTTATTGAAGAACATTTTACTCCTTGATATTAACCATGTATGTAACACCTCGAGATTTTATAAAAAATATTCTTTTTAATTTTATTGATGCCTTGTGTTGTACGCTACACCAAAAGGATCTTTCACTACATGCATCCTTGACTTGGCTTGCATTACACGCAATCACGACCTTCCACAATAGCGTGTGTTGTACGCAATACGGAGTTTCACTAAACAACGATATGTTATATAAACTAGCCGTTATGAATAGTAATACCCACATTTTAAAATTCTATAAATTTTATATTTTGAAATGTACTTCATTTTTGGATTCAGAATATTGAAATTATCCTAGGGTGAATTTTTGGTATTTTTTCTGAAAACTTTCAATTTTTGATGAATAGTGAAAACACTGGGTTACTATTTAAAAACCGACTTTTTATTTAAATAATTATTTAATTTATTAAAATTTATTTTAGGTCAAAATTGATACATAATACCTATATCAGTTCAATGTAATTAATTGGAGTCATTTTATAATAATTTTAGATATCTAAAAATTTAATTGAACTTTTCACCGTCTTTTACCCACCTCCAAGTAGAATTTGGAAATTCACATAAAACATAATATTACCGCTTTTGTGAGTGTAATTTTTCAAATCCGAGAGACACGGTTAATATCAAGGACTAAAATATGGTTTAATGAGATGAAAATAATTTTTGGTGAATAATAAATTTTTACTTTTATTTACCATGGTTAAAAGTAAATAGTTTAATTAAGGGTAAAAATGATATTATTATTACCCTAAAACATGTCCTAATTCTATTGGATAAGTGTAATTAGACCAAAAACAACCTTAGGAATAAAATATGGCCATTTAGGTCCACTTGGATTAGATTAGGACATTTATTATTAATTTATTTAAAGAAGGGTTAAAATAGTTAAAATCAAAGTTTAATAACGAATTCATTTTTAATATAGGGTTATACATAAGATAAATTCGACTATAAATATTAATTAGAAATATAAAACGATTTCCTACCTAATTTTATTTTATTTATAATTTTTAGACAATAAATAATTTATGTTATTTATGACACAATGGTGATCCAATAATTACCTAAATAATGAAATATTAAAATATTTGATATTATAAATACACAAATAAATGTAATTTGCAACTTTTTATGAATTAAACTAATTTTATAGATTAATATGACATGTTAGTATTTATTTAATTAACATTTTTCAAACTAAGAATGCTGTTTTGAGTTTTACAAAAATCAATTACCAAATTGTGTCAAAATTGACAAAAAATAGTTTTTAAAACAAATATTATATTATTAATTGTTATTATATTCTTAAAAATCTAAGGCTCGAACAAATGAATTAGATACGGTTATATATATTAATAATGAACCACTTGGGGTTCGTTTGGCTTGTTATAGTAAGTTTATTAACCATATAGTGTAAGAAAACAAGAAGACACGGTAAAAATTAAATTGTTTAACTTAGAGTTAAATCTAAATGATAAGGTTAAAATAGTAACCTAAACATGTATAAAACCTATTGGTTGAGAGGATTTAGTCTCGTCCCCACATTAGCTTTGAAATAAATCAATTTGGAGCTATTATAAACTGAATATGACTTTATTATAAAATAATATTTTATGTTTTTTCAAAGGTGCCCCTCTCCTCCCTTACAAAAACGGCACCCCTTACCTCTTCTCGTCACACCCTTTTGAGCCTTGAAACTCAGCCAAACCCTGCCCATTTCTCTTCTACACTTCCCTAGAAACATCTTGGAGGTTCTGGTATTCTCAAAACACCATCACTACTTCTTTAAGATACGGCTTAAAGGAGGTGCGTCTAAGAAGAGGATGTTCGGATACGTATGAAGCATATCAGACCTAAGGTAAGGGATAACCTTTCCAATCACGTTCTTATTTGAGATTGTTTATTCATAATTATTTGCTGGGGTTATTGTTATCATCCAAGTCCATGTTTTCTAAAAGTTTCTTTTATGAATTTTTAATGTCCTTTTTACCCATTCTATCTTTTACTACATGGTATGTAAGGAATCTTTCTTTTGTTTATGATACGAGGTACTTTTTGAATTTTCCGAAAAAAGTACGAGGATAATGTTTTTTTTATTATCTTATACGGAAGGAAAGAATTTTTATGGTTTTATAAAGCCTTATTTTCATGAAGCTTCCTCCAAAATATTTCATAACTATTTTAAACAAAATCTTTTTCTTTTAAAATTGAATGACGTTTTTTGAAAAGAAACTGATTTTGAAGAAGAAAGCATATTTTCCCCATGAATTCATTTTAAGTGTTTTATCAAAACCATTTTCCATATAAGATGACATTATTTCATATGTGTATGTTTCAAGTATAATGTCTCTATGATTTACATTGATTCACTTTTCTTATTATGAAATGATATCCATTTATTTTATATGGATTATGTGATGATGGTATGATGTTTATGAAACCCATTTTATTCATTGGGTTATTATGAGTGATGTATGTTTATTTTGTGGCACAAGTAAGAATGATTTCATTATGAGATGGGTGGGACCTATATATCCCTCCAATTCATTGGGTAAATATTTATATCTCATGATATAGACATGGCTGGAATGGTAAGTTAATCCGATTCAGTGTTACAGGACTGGAACGAGGAGTGAACTCGATTCAGAATGGGACTTTGTCCACTAAGATGGTCTTGGAAGCAATGCCTTGGCTACTATAGAAATCATAACATGTGATTATTGGATGCCGCAATTACATGTTTTATTACCATGCTAGTTTATCATGTTTAATGTTCCTTTATGATCTATGCCTTATGTACTTCCATGATTTATGTCTTTGCTCAAGATTTTGATGTTTAGATTTTATGTTCATGTTTTTGCATTCAAATTTTTATGGATTGTTTTATGTTCTCTATTCTTACCCTTACTAAGCATTTGAGCTCACCCTTTATATGTTTTATTTTCCCCAGGATTTAAAGAAAGGTTTTAGGTAAGAAAACAAAAGGGGAAGAACTTTATGGGAGATGTTGAAGATCTTTCGCCACGATTAGAAGATTATTTTCTGAGTTTCCAAAGAAACTAAACTATTATGGTCCTTGTGTGTCTGTTTTAGTTATGTATTAAGTATTCCGAAAAAGTAATGTAATGTCCATGTACATCAAGCTTCGGGTCTCTATAGTTGGTATCAGAGTAAAGGTTTAGTTAACCTTTGGAAACTAGGATGCGAAAACATTAGTGAGATCCGTAGAGATATTTGTAAGTTATGTCTAGGGATGTCCCTAAGGTTAAGTATAAGTATAGGTTATAGTCCTAGAATTATGATAATGATTATGAATGACCTAGGATTAAACAAATTATGTTATAGATTGAAAGCACTCCCCTTGATTATGTTGTTTTTCTAGCATGATTTATGCCTCTCACACAAATTTTTTTGGGTTTTAGAAAATGGATGGAAACCAGAAGATTCATGTTAATGGAGAATATTATGGACAATAGAATGATATTATTCATGATAAAGAAAATGAAATGATATTTGGAAGGTGAAATATCATTATTATGCCTAATCAACAATCTCATAATATGATCAATAATCTTAACTTTGGTAAGTTTCCTGACTCAACTAATAAGAGAAAGATGGAGTTTCATGATGATCATAGAGGAAAGAAAGTTAAATTTCCCTCATGTGAATTATGTGGGAAGAGACATCAAGGAGAATTTTTCAAATGAAATGGAAGATGATTTGGTTGTGGAAAATAAGGACACAAATCCAGTAATTACAAAGGAAAAGGATCAGTTAACACTATGGACTAGGATAATGGTATTGCTTAGACATCAACAATGGTTAAATGTTTTAAATGTGGAATGTATGGGCATTATTCAAACCAATGCCCTAAGGGAAAGTCTCATGAATAGAATCAGCATGGATGTATGGGTAGTATTTATGTTGATGATGATGAAGAGACTACAAATGATCTGTGAGCTGAAAGAATTGTTGAAGCTCGGTCAATGGTTTAAGAAGGTAGTGGAATAATTTATGTTAATCAAGAGTTATATTGTATAGGTAATGGTACTATGGAATAAAGACACATCTAAGGATTTTTACACTATTGTTTTTCCTAAAGTATTTGAAAGTATATGTTGAATGGTACCGGTAACCATGAAGGTTATTCATATATTTTTGGAAAGTAGATGATATGGGCATAATAAAGGGATAAAGAGAAAATTAAATTTTAGATAGTATTCATGAGCTCATGACTAATATAAGGACAAGGTTATATCATGGTTTGAGTATATAGAATTTTTGGATTTTGGTATGTGGAATGAGTTAACTTTTGACAGCATTCATGTTTTCACTAAGGTTCAATGGGTATTCATTTTTCAAGAGAATACATGATTAAGTTATTCACATGATTGGAATGTGAACAACAAGATATATTGGGGATAAATGATGGTATTCACATTCTTGGTTGATGACATTTCATGTAATAGTTTTCTTTATACTATGAGATTAGACATATGTATTTTGGATAAGCCTAAAGATTGGAATGGATTATGTTGGACATAAGTTAGTATTGTTTAAGACTACAAATTTTTCAATATTATTGATGGAAAGTTATAATAATATATTTTTAGAAAAAAGGACAACCTGCAGCACGGGCGACAACCCGTCGCATCAGACAAGGCTATGAGAATCGAACACACAACCGAAGTACGACATACCTTTATCGCCTACCACTGGCCTACAAGAAGTCCCTAGTTAGAGAAACGTGTTTTATTATAATAAGCAGTATGATATATGAAGTATAAGTCCATTTTAGGAACCAAATATGATTAATCTCACTATAGATGGACTTATGTATATTTGATAACTTTTGCTAACCTTTTGTTTGAGACAGATATAATGACCCATCATTCTATCACCTAATCTACTAACACTTCGCGAAAGACAAATTCAAATTCATTTCTTTACGAGATGAAGTGGTAATTGTCCAAGGAACAACCAACGGTGAGATTGTACCAAAATTAAGTAAGTATTTCTTCTAATTCGAATTTTTTTCAACTTTAAGGAAATGATATGGAAAACCAAAAATGATGTCCTAGTGCCCTTATATCCGATGAATCAGATGGTACCTTAGATCATCACAAATTTAAGGCTTTGTGATTATTGTCTATTTCATAGCCATGTTCTCTTCCACTATCCATCAAAACATGATCGTTAGATTTCTCTTCTATATCCATATTTTCACCTATGTTCTCCTATGTGGAAACCTAGTGATTAGTTAATTTGGGTAATCATTACATTTCATACTTTAGTTTTTAAAGTTTGGTTTTGGTATTCCTTTTTACGATTTGGGTTTCTATTAAAGAAACTTTCTAGTAGTAAACCATTTATAGCCCCGACGAATTCTGATAGGGAAATTCCTTTTAAGGGGGGTAGAATGTAACACCCCAAGATTTTATAAAAAATATTCTTTTTAATTTTATTGATGTCTTGTGTTGTACGCTACACCAAAAGGATATTGCACTACATGCATCCCTGACTTGGCTTACATCACACGTAATCACGAACTTCCACGATAGCTTGTGTTTTACGCAATACCGAGTTTCACTAAACAACGATATGTTATATAAACTAGCTGTTATGAATATTAATACCCACTTTTTAAAATTTTATAAATTTTATCATTTGAAATGGACTTCATTTTTGGATTTGGAATATCGAAATTAGCCTGGGGTGATTTTTTGGTATTTTTTTGAATACTTTCAATTTTTGATGAGTAGTGAAAACACTTGGTTACTATTTAAAAACCGACTTTTTATTTAAATAATTATTTATTTTATTTAAATTTATTTTAGATAAAAATTGATACATAATACCTATATAATTTCAATGTAATTCATTGGATTAATTTTATAATAATTTTAGATATATAAAAATTTTATTGAACTTTTCACCGTCTTTTACCCACCTCCTATGAGAATTTGGAAATTCACATAAAACTTATTTTTACCACTTCTGTGAGTGGAATTTTGAAAATCCGAGAGACACGGTTAATATCAAGGACTAAAATTTTGTTCAATGAGATGAAAATAATTTTTGGTGAATAGTAACTTTTTACTTTTATTTACCACGGTTAAAAGTAAATAGGATAATTAAGGGTTAAAATGATATTATTATTAACCTAAAACATTTCCTAATTCTATTGGATAAGTGTAATTTGACCAAAAACAACCTTAGGAATAAAATATGACCATTTAGGTCCACGTGGATTAGATTAGGACATTTATTATTAATTTATTTAAAGAAGGGTTAAAATAGTTAAAATCAAAGTTTAATAACTAATACATTTTTAATATAGGGTTATACATAAGATAAATTCGACTATAAATATTCATTAGAAGGATAAAAATATTTCCTACGTAATGGTATTTTATTTATAATTTTTATAAATTAAATAATGTATGTTAATTATGACACAATGGTGATGCATTAATTACCTAAATAATAAAATATTAAAATAATTGATATTATAAATACCCAAATAAATGTAATTTTAGACTTTTTATGAATTCCACTAATTTTATAAGTTAATATAACATGTTAGTATTGATTTAATTAACGTTTTACTAACTAAGAAGGTTGTTATGATTTTCACAAAAATAAATTACCAAATAGTGTCAAAATTGACATAAAATAGTTCTAAAAACAAATATTATATTATTAATTTGTTATTATATTCATAAAAATCTAAGGTTCATCCAAATTACTTAGATAAGGTTATATATATTAATAATGAACCACTTGGGGTTCGTTTGTCTTGTTATGGTAAGTTTATTAACCTTATAGTGTAAGAAAACAAGTAGACGCGGTAAAAGTTAGATTGTTTAACTTAGAGTTAAATCTAAAATATAAGGTTAAAATAGTAACCTAAACTTGTCTAAAAACTATTAGTTGAGAGGATTTAGACCCATCCCAAGATTATCTTCGAAATAAATTAATTTGGAGCTATTATAAACCGAATATGACTTTATTATAAAATAATATTTTATGTTTTTCCAAAGGTGCCCCTCTCCTCCCTTATAAAAAGGGCACCCCTTACCTCTTCTCTTTACACCCTTTTGAGCCTTGAAGCTCAGCCAACCCCTTCCCATTTCTCTTCTCCACTTATCTAGAAACATTTTGAAGGTTCTGGTATTCTCAAAAGACCAAATCTACTTCCTTAAGAGAAGTCTTAAAGGAGGTGCGTCGAAGAAGAGGATGTTAGGATACGTATGAAGCATATCGGACCTAAGGTAAGGGATAAACTTTCCAATCTCGTTCTTATTCGAGATTGTTTATTCATAAGTATTTGTTGGGGTTATTTTTATCATCCAAGTCCATGTTTTCTAAAAGTGTTTTTTATGAATGTTTAATACCTTTTTTACACATTTTGTCTTTTACTACATGGTATTTAAGGAATCTTTCTTTTGTTTATGTTACGAGGTACTTATTGACTTTTCCGAAAAAAGTATGAGGAGAATGTTTTTTTATTAAATTTTACGGCATGAAAGGATTTTAATGGTTTTATAAAGCCTTATTTTCATAAATCTTACTCCAAAATATTTCATGACTATTTTAAACAAAATCTTTTTCTTTTAAAATCGCATGATGTTTGGTGAAAAAAAATTGATTTTGAATAAGAAAGGATAATTTACTCAATAATTCATTTTAATTGTTTTATAAAAACCATTTTCCATCTTAGATGACATTCTTTCATATGTGTATGTTTCAAGTATAATGTCTCTATGATTTACATGGATTCACTTTTCTTATTATGAAATGATATCTATTAATTTTATATGGATTATGTGATGATGGGATGATGTTTATGAAATCCATTTTATTCTTTGGGTTATTATGAATGATGTATGTTTTTTTGTGGCACAAGTAAGAATGATTTAATTCTGAGATGGGTAGGACTTATATCTCCCTCCAATCCATTGGGTAAAGACTTATATCTCATGAGATAGGCATGGATGGAATGGTAAGTTAATCCGGTTCAGTGTTACAGGACTGGAACGAGGAGTGAACTCGATTCAGAATGGGACTTTGTCCACTAATATGGTCTTGGAAGCAATGCCTTGGCTACTATTGAAATGATAACATGGATTAATGGATGCCACAATTACATGTTTTATTACCATTCTAGTTTATCATGATTAATGTTCCTTTATGATCTTTGCCTTATGTACTTCCATAATTTATGTATTTGCTCAATATTTTGATGTTTAGATTTTATGTTCATGTTTTTAGATTCAAATTTTTATGGATTGTTTAATGTTATCTATGCTTACCCTTTCTGAGCATTTTTAGCTCAACCTTAATATGTTTTCTTTTCCCTAGGATTTAAATAAAGGTTTTAGGTAAGAAAACAAAATGAGAAGATATTTATGGGAGATGTTGAAGATATTTCGCCACGATTAAAAGATTATTTTCCGAGTTTCAAAAGACACTAAATTATTACAGTGCTTGTGTGTCTGTTTTCCTTATGTATTAAGTATTCCACAAAACTAATGTAATTTCCATGTATGTCAAGCTTCAAGTCTCTACAATGTATCTCGTATTTTCGAAATTCTACTCACAGAAGCAGTAAAGTTATGTTTTATGTAAATTTTCTAATTCTCCTTAGAGGTTGGTAAAAGACGGTAAAAAGTTCAATAAAATTTTTATATATGTAAAATTATTATAAAATGACTCCAATTAATTACATTGAAATTATATTGGTATTATGTATCTATTTTTACCTAAAAAAAATTAAATAAAATAAATAATTATTTGAATAAAAATTTGGTTTTAAACTATAACTTAGTGTTTTTCACTATTCATCAAAAATTGAAAGTTTTTAGAAAAATACAAAAAATTCAGCCTAAGATAATTTCTATATTCTGAATCCAAAAAATGAAGTCCATTTTTAAAGATAAAATTTAGAAAAATTCAAAAAGTGGGTATTACTATTCATAACGGCTAGTTTATATAATATTTTAATAACATATAATTGTTTAGTGAAGATTGGTATTGCGTACAATGCAAGCTATCGAGGAAGGTTGCTCTTGCGTGTAACTCAAGACAAGAAAGTGTTATGTGTAGTAAAATATTCAATTGGTGTTTTGTATAACATAATACATAAAAACAAAATATTTCTCATTAAATATGAGGGTGTTACACACTCCCTATCCTAATCTGCTCAAAAATTAAGTGGTCTTTTTAGGGATTTTTCTATGGCTATGGGATGGTAGGAACATGATATCCAAAAGATAGGAAAAAGTGGGTAAAACACCAGCATGGAAAAACCAATGCACATTTTTTTGAAAAGAAACATGAAAGGAAATGGAAACACATATTTATGAGGGAATGAAAATGTGGATTATGACACAAAAGAGGAAGGAAATTTTAAGTGGATGAGAATATAAAATATTTACAAACCATGAAACTTCTCCCAATGACATAAATTTTCTTTCTTTCATTTTTTAAAAGTCAAAAGTTAAATAGATCTCACAATCATATCCCATCCCATGACTGACCTCCTCACGACACTAATTGTAATAGTTATAACAAGATAAAAGGTTGAGGAAGTGTGAGTTTTGACCCACCTAAGACACATCCCATTCTTATTTTTATTTTCTTTATTTTTTTTTTGATTTTTTGATTTTTTTTCAAAACTTTTCAATATCATTCGTACAAGATAAACATATATACAGTCTTAATCCCTACTGAAGGGAAACCACTCCCCCACACATAAATTGATAATTTCCTTCAATCATATGTTAACATGGTAAAAATCAATAAAAGGGTACCCAAAATGAAATCCACCCCCCCACAATTAAATTTCAAAAAAAAATCAATGAAAATCCTTGTTGATATTGGGTGGGATAAGGTATTGAGATTTTAATGTGGCTATCAAAGAAAAGGGTTTCATAGGATCGAAGGGGGTTTTAAAAGGAGGATTAATGTGTGGTTAATAGAAAGATATTTGGAAATTATAATTCTCATGAGGTTCATAAAATGACTCTATCATATTAATGCACAAGAAAGTAGGAAATTCAGCTCAAAGGTCCACAAACTCAAGACTCACAAATGAAGGTAAAAAACACATTTTGAAAAGATGGCCATAGGTAGCCTTGGCATGAAAGAAAATGTTGGTCCTCACTGGTGGGGAAAATCATTTTTTATATCAAAAACCGAGCATTCAAAATTTGTTGGTTTTTACACAAGATTCTTTATCCAAAGTCATGATGAAACCACAAAATTTTGGCGATGAAACCATGAATTTTGACTCCCAAAATGGTCGGCCAAATTATGAAAATTGGAAGGTGAGTAAGAAAGACTCTTGATTTTTTATATTGTTTTTTAAATTTATATTATTTTGTTTTTTTAGTTTTTTATGTTTTTTTTATAAAGACAAACGCACGCAAAAGATGAAGAGTAAAAAAGTATGATGAGAAAAGTTTTGAAAAAAAGAGATAGAGGGAGGAATAAGAAGAAAGATATATATATATACATAGATAGAGAGATAAGTTGAAGGGAAAGAGGTGCACCTGGTTTGGATTTGGTGGGTTTCCATCTCTATCCAGTGGTGGGTCAACTGCAGATGTTGGGGATCTGATGGAAGTAAATGTGGTTTCAGGATTGTGGTATGTTACCTGAAAAGAAAAAATCATTATTCATTTATTGAAAAACTAAAAAGAAATTATAATTTAATAAAAGTAAAAAAAGAATACATGGGTTGCCTCCCTAGAAGCGCTGAATTTTTGTGTCTACAGTTGGACAGTTGGAGTGGACTACCCATAGTCTGATGGTGGCCATCGTATTTTCTCAATTGTAGTGTGCTTCAAAAAAAAACATTTCCTTTGGGATGACCAATGATTCATTGGATAATTTCATCCCTTCCTTGTTGTTTTTCTTGCAATTCAACGAGGGTGGAAGGAGAATACAACTATCCTCCCTTTGGTCTTAAACATAATGAATGATTTTATCCACAAAGTTATGGTTTTCTATGCTTGTAAATTCAGGAAGATGCCTTAATTTTGATGGTTTATTTATGTAAGGTCCAGATAACACAAAACTAGAGTATGAGATCCCAATTTTTTTTGACTCATTTATTTCATCACTTACCAGTGTAGAGTAATGAGTATTAGTGGAGTCCTAAGACTGAATAAGTTTTCAATATCATTTATATCAATATATTTATCCAAATAATGGTCAATTTCAACCTCACCAGTTAGAAATTTATTTATTATATAACAAATCTCACAGCCTTCACTCCCATCGGGATAATATAAACACATTGGTTCATGTTTTACCTCACATATAACAGAATTTTTAGAATCAATGATAGGAAATGATGAATGCTGGATAATCTGGTTTGAATAAAAAATGAACATGCATGTTCATTTTCCCCATTACCATCCAAGTTGGAGTACTGGATTTCAATGGTGAGATGGGATTCCCAAGATTTTTCAAGATCCTTTTGATCAATGGGGTTTTCATTTGTAATTTCAACCAAAACATCTATATTTATGAATTGGTTAATGAGGATGAAATAGTCACAAACTCCTCTACCAGTAGAACAGGAAGAACATGATGGATTGGGATTCAACGCACTCTCAGAGAGACTTTTAGAATCATAGATAGAGAATACAGATTGACTCTCTAATGTGTATTGCATGGATTGAAAAATATTGAACTTGACCAGTTGGTCACCAAGTTCCATGGATAAGATGCCAACATGGTCATCAATTTTGGTTTTAGCTGTAATAAGGAAAGGTCTTCCTAGAATCAGGGGAGACTGAGAAGAGTTCATTTAACCTTCCATGTCAAGGACATAGAAGTCTTCTAGGAAGATAAGATCATTGACTCAGACAAGGACATCCTGAATTATTTCCTCTGGAATAGTTGTGTTTTGATTTTCTAACTAGATGGAAACACATGTTGGATATAAGGGACCTAGACCAAGGTTTGAGAATATGGATTTAGGCATGAAATTTATCAAGGATACTAGGTCTATGAGTGCATCATCAAAGTTGGAACTTCTTATTTGGCATGGAACTGTAAAGGTCCCTGGAGCTTTACGCTTTATGGGAATAGAATGATGGGTGGACACATTTTCTATGGTCCTAAGTTTCCTCTTGTGGGTGAAAAATTCCTTAATAAACATAGTATACTTAGGGATTTGTTTTATGACATCTAAGAGGGGTTTGTTGACTTTAACACATATAAACAAGTCAATCATTTCAGGATTAGGTTAAAATGACTTGTTTGGATTAGAAATGGATTGAGGAAATGAAATTGGGTTCCAAAGTGGAATGAAAGTAGGTGAAGGAATGGCTTCAGGTTCTGTTTCATGTTTATTTTTCTTTACATTTTCTAGGTCAACGTTTAAAGTGGTTGGAGGACTTATCTCGAGGCATAAAAATTTGCATTCCCGATCTAAGTGCAATTTCACTTACATTACCATTGGGGTTGGGCAATGGTTGATCTGGGAGTTTGGCAGAATTTTATTATTGTTGCTGGATCAGGTGGGATGCAAGTTGACAAATATGGGTTTCAATGTTTGTGAGGATAGAATGGGTGAAGGAGTGATGATCTTCCACTTCACTTTCCCGTGGTTGTTTGGGAGAAGGGGATTTTCCCAAATTGGGATTACCTTGATTTTGGTTCTTGGTAAATTGATTTTATTGGTTTGGGAATTGGGAAGGCTCACTGGGGTAGTGGAATCCAAGAGGAGGAATAGGAGGATTGATCCTTTGAGGTTGACGAACAAAAGGGTAAGGTTGTTGGAAGTTACCAACACTTTGAACATACTGGAATTGGTTTGGGTTTTGATGAGGTTATTGAGGGGGAGGAGAAATGGGATTCACATATCTTAGGCCTTGGGTATAAGTAGAAGATAAGGGATTAGAATGGGGTTGGTTGAAGTTCTTAACAAACTGACCTGATTATTGATGGTTGGTGTTCTGCTAAGCATGTCCTGCATTGAGCTCTAATGGTCTAGATGAATTAGATGTATCCTCATGAAGTTGTGGACATGTGTCATTTGGATGAGATTGGGAGCTACAGATTCCATAGTTCTTGATAGTTCTAGGGAACAGAGATTGTGGAGAAGATGAGGTTGGGGATCTGGTAGCCACAGCTAGTTGCTGTACAAGACCTGTAAGTTCACTCATCCACACTTTCATCATGTTTGGATCTATAGATTGATTATCTTGAGATTTTTTTACTTGATCATGTGCTCGAGTATGGAATTGGTGTGTGTTTGCATCCATGTTACTTATGAAATCTCTTATAGCTGCAGAAGTTTTATCAACAAGAGCACCACCACTTGTGGCATCAATGATGGTTCTATCCATACTGTATAACCCCTCATAGAAGTATGGGATCAAGATTTGGTCAGGGATTTGGTTGTGTGGGTGGGTTGCAACATGTCTTTTGAACCTCTCCCAGTACTCATGGAGTGGTTCATTTGGGAATTTATGAATACCACTTATTTCTTTTCTGATAGAAGCGGTACGAGAAGCAGGAAAAAATTTCCCTAAAAAGAGTTGTTTCATGTAATTCCATGTGGTTGTGGAACTAGGAGGGAGGTAGTAAAGCCATGACATGGTAGAGTCAGCTAGGGAGAAAGGGAATGCTCGAATTTTGATTTGTTTCTCAGAAACCCCTTGATGCTTCATGGTAGAGCACACCACTTGGAACTCTTTAAGTTGAAGATGTGGATCCTCACTGACTAGCCCATTGAAATGATGGAGAAGATGAATCAAACCCTATTTGAGTTCAAAGTCAAACTCTATGTTTCGATATTGAATACCAAGAGGTTGGTAATTCATATATGGGGCAGTAAGTTCTTTATGTGTTTGTTCCCTAGGATTGGCCATATCTAATTCAATTGGTTGGACATAGACATGTTCTTGAATGATTTGGTTATCTC
Organism: Viscum album; assembly: GCA_963277665.1. Classification (NCBI taxonomy): domain Eukaryota; kingdom Viridiplantae; phylum Streptophyta; class Magnoliopsida; order Santalales; family Viscaceae; genus Viscum; species Viscum album. The sequence continues at coordinate 1,156,267,764 of OY728135.1, forward strand.
TTATGTTCCTCCTAAGTTGAAAAAGTGTTCACTCAATTTTAGGGTCAAACAAACTGAGGGATTTTTTGGGAGGTTGTGGGGTATTCAGATAGATTTTGGAAGAATGAAGAAGGTAGGTTTTTCATTGTGTTTTTTTTTCAAAAAAAAATTCAAATTTTGTTTTTTTAAAATAATCAGAAACTAATGACTAATTAATTGAATCATCCCCAAAAAAAGCTCCATTTGAAAGTGTGGATGATTTCTTTCTATCTATAGTTCAATGTTTTGATGCTTTTTTAATGTTTATAGCAGCACTCGGGTCAAATCCTCGACAATGATACTTTTTATTAGTTTAATGTTTTTAGTTGATTGTATTTTGATCAGGGAGTTTTTTCATATAGATTAATTGAAATGATTGATTTACTAAGATTGATTTAACAATTTTATAAATTTGGGGATGATTTCATAATTTGGTATTCCTACTTGTGATATCCTTGAGATTTTCTTTGTATTGCATTAAATTAACACCCATGTCACAAGTTAACATTGATTGAATTCCTAAGTTTTAAGGCTTTAATCCAAACCTTATCTTAACTAGGATTCAAATATCAATCAGTACTTTATTATGGTAGTGTATTTATGGTTCTAATAATCCATGTAATACATATGTTAAACAAAACAAGTCATTAATCCATGACATGTTAAATCCAACATACACAATATTTATTTGATGAATATTCATGGATCAAAAGCATTCAATCTCTTAACATACCTAAAATATATCTCACCCCAATGAGATATTTACTCATCCATTTAAATTATTAGTAGTCTGGTTATAATTACTATGATGATAAATATAGAAGATAATAAAAATAAAGGTATAATAAAACAGTGGTGCGTTGAACACACACACCAACGATAAAGGAAATTAAATACTGACTTCAGATTGAATGGGAATGAAAAATAATGGAATGGGTTTTAACTTGATTCAAATTATTTTCAGAACATTAATATTAAACTATATAAGGTGAATGATAATAAGAGATATTGAAGAAGAAACTTTTTTTAAAACAAAATTACAAAAAATGACTTACAGTATTATAACAAAGAATAACACAAAAGTAAATGAAAACCAAGAGAGGAGGAAGGGTATCTCAAGTGAAAACTTGAGTTTGGAATTTCCTACCAATATTTTTTCAAGGATTTGGTCGTTCCAATTGATGATACTCTCTTCTGAAATTTCAGGCCTTTTGAATGGAGAGGAGGGGATGTATTTATAGCCCAAGTGGTGGACAATTTTCATTCCAAAACTGCCCCTCCACTGGGCTCGACGATTTGGACATCTAGACAGCTGAATATCGAGATATCCTATTCATAAAAGTATTAGATAATGATGTTGGCCAATAATCTAAAAATTTGGAGGAATTTGGACTTATGGATCCAAATTTATGGTTTTTTAATAAACAATGTTAAATTGTCCATTTCTATCTATGCATTTTCAACGGCCAAATTGTGAATATATTTTTGAATAGAAATATGTCTTCAAATCCAAATTCTTGATTCAACAAAGTCGGTCGGATATATTTTTTATTTCACACTGAAAAGTATCATATTTATTTGATGACTATATCCAGAGACATGTCATGAATACTGTACTAATTTTAATTTCTGTCCAGAATGGTGGGTTGAGTTTAAATGAATCAATTGGTCCCCTTGTCATTAGATTTGGGCCCTGCAATTTTTATCCAAGACTCAATACATTTTCCCCCTAGATATTTAGTAGTGTAAAGGAATTTAGAATTCTAGATTTATCCCAATAATTCAATCTTCATAGGAGGCCATGTTTCAACAAAAATTCTTTGGGTCTTCTTATGTGGTCCATACGACCCTTGAAATGGAAGAATTGGACACTGATTACTTCTAATGATATGTTGAAAATAGAATAAGGAATACTAAAAAACCATAATCACACAATTTTTAGATATATGGTGATAGTTATAAATAAAATAGTAAACTGATTCAATTGGACTACTTCTAAAAATGATCAAAAATTATATTTAGTATTAAAACATTAATATTTCACAAATATTATGCACATTTCATATAAAATAATTAAAGTGAGTATATCATAATTCATTAAAATATTAATAACATCATAATATAACCTAGGTAAATCATCAATCAATGAATGAATATGAAACAACATTTTAAGATTAGAGAAGTAATATTAACATATTATTTGGCTTCCACCAGTATATGATAATGGGCATATCAATAATTATTAATAATATGGTCTTACACAATAGTTTCTATCATAATTATTATGACCCAAATTTTCATACATTACTACCACAACTTATTATAAAAAAAATTATTACTTATTAATTTGATCCATGTCATAATAATAAATATTTAATTTATTTTGAAATGTGTATATGTAAATAACATTTAAAAATGGATTTACATTATTTCTCATTATGTTCTCCACAATTGGAACCATCTTAGACATAACATAATTAAAACATTTCTCTATAACTTGGGAAGGGAAACATTAGAAAGTGTGATGTAAAAGACTCAATATGGTTAAACATATCAGATATCAATAAATGATCCTAAGTTAGTATAATATTAGTATTATGGTATGAGGAAAATTTCATGACAATGGGAAATTATACACATCAATTCAGAGATCATAATCGTGAAACATGGCATAATTTTTTTTCAATCAAAATATATACTACGTAATAGTGTAGAATAATCAATAATCAGTAATGAGATATGAGAAAATTCCATAAGCATAAGGTATAAGCTAGTGTTAAACACATAATCATATTAAATTATTTCCTCAGTCTAGCATCACTTCAATTACTATTATTTTGGATTCGGTTCACTTATCCTTCTATTTTTTATATAATCGGGGTTTAATACCATGAGATTTTTAATGGAAAAATTATCATACTAGACTAGGTTTACTCCCCATTTCATCCCTTATAATACCATGAGATATCCACCATTACCCAATTAATTGGAGGGATATATAATTTTGGGGCCACACATAACATTAAGAAAACCATACATATGTGTATGATGAGATCATAAAACAATCATCATATCATTATATCATTACTCATGGAAAGGATACGAGTTTTATAAAATTTCATCACCATAATCACAAACCATACAGAGATAGAATAATAAATTTATCATTGGATCATATATATATTAAATAATAATAAACATAAAATGATCTTTCTATATAGGAAAGATACCTCAAAATAACATTATTAAAATTCTTGGGGAAAATACAATTTTTATTTTGAAATCTCTTATTTATTATCTAAAAGATTTCAATATGTTTTAGAAAATATATTATTTGAAATAAAAAAATAAATTTATAAATAAAATATTGAATAAACAGGTATTCAATTTGGTTGGTAATGTCATTCATGCAGTGTATGTTAAAAAATTACTTCAACATTTTTGATAAAAAGTCAAAAGTTCCTCTATCAGAAAAGCAAAATAAGTATACTTTAAAAAAAATTATAGAAAGTAAAAAATGGGTGAAAATTAATTTAATTAATCTTCAAATATTATTAAAAACATTATTGAAAATAATTTAACTAAAATATGGATGTGGAATAAAATATTCCTTGGTGAATAGAGAAATCAAGTTGGCTTTTCATGATAACTATTATTTCAAACTCTTGAGTACTAAAAGAGAGAAAAATGAATGGAAAACAATAAATCTATATAAATAAACATTGAATAATAAATTGAATAATAATTTTTAGAGATATATAATTTAATTTTATCATCTTAAAATTTTACCAAAAGAAGTCCTGGTAAAAACGATATTGTAACATAAAAATCATACCTCAAGTTTTTGTTACTCAGTAGTCACTCTAGATTCCAGTAAAAAAAATTGAAATTTATTATAATTATATAATATAAAAATAATCATACATATAATACCATAAATGTATTATTTAAAACATCTGATCAATTTTTCCTTAAAAAACTTTCATTATCGTTGTCATTTTGGGTGTAAACTACTTCATTTTTCATGTCTATTTTGGTTCATCAGTTATTATTTTCTCACATTAATCATATTTACTTCTTATACATAATGTTAATAATGATATAAATTTCATATATATTCAATATATACATATTTATAACCATTCATTTAAATAGGAGATTAAAATGAATTACAACACTATGCGGAGATGGTATTATGTACATATACATGAGTGATGTTTCCATTTTTGATGGATGGGGTAAAAAAAGCGAAAAATAAGCTCATATTTATAGAATTATTATTATATAATTAATATATATATATATATATATATATTTATCAAATATTACCGAATAACTTTCCAAGATATATGGGTATGGAAAATGAATCATATCGCTATGTGGATGTGGTAGTCCACACATACGCATGGGGACAATTTAATCTACAATTTAGTGAATAATTGGTGATAAATGATTATTATGTAATCATAACAATATATATATATATGATATTGTATTGCTCCTATTTTTATGGATACAAAAAAATTATAGTGAATTAAAATAAATAAAATTTAAAGAGTTTGGTTAAGATCTATACCTCTTTTTTGAGAGACCTCTTTTGGGTTACTATTTAGGCCTTAAATGAATGGTTTTAGGAAAATATAATAAGCTCTATGATTAATATAAATAATATAAGAATATTTTTTAGTATGTATTTAATTATATATAATGATAAAATGGTTGGAATATATATAGGAAGAGGTTCTCTATTAAATTTGAGGATTGAGAATCATGTGGATTTTTTAAGACATTTCAATGATAGAAGGTAGAATTCATGGGAAATTAGATCTAAATGGCGAGGTATTTGAAATTACGAGAAGATAATGTTGAAATATATTCAAATAAAACATAATAACTTATTATGTGTGGGTGGGTATCATATCCTTATCTTATGGTTTAACATCTGATAAACCCATTTTGACATTAACTATAGAAAAAACATTCTACAATATTTTCTATTCACTATGACTAAAAATTAACTTAAACTAATTGTAATATATTCATTATGGTGACATAAAATATTCAATCTATTTTACTAGATTCTATATCAATATGTGTCATAATTTAAATTAATATAGTCACATAACATAATGAAAATCTACTTTTGAATAATGGATCTTTAAGCGTAAACCATAATATATGTATTTTACATTCATTATAAAACCCATAAAATTAAGGTTAAATTATGTTTGTGAATATATAATCTATAAATTTTATTATAAACATTAATAAAAATATAATAATTTAATTTATTGTTATAAAATCACATTGCATGCATAAAATTAGTTTTTTAGAAAAAAAATGTGTTTCTAAGACCAAAAATGAACTTATATAAAATTCAAGTATAATGAAGATTATTATGTAATTAATTATATTTTTTATAATTAAATGATACTTATGTTACTTTAAGATCAATTTCTAAAATAAATGGGACGTTTAGTTTAAAATAACTGACTTCTTTGACAAGAATAGGTATTTCATACTATTCACTAAAGAATAAATATTTTCAGAACAATACTAAAAATTCACCTAATGATAATATTAGCATGATTATTAAAAAAATTCTATTAACTTCCAAAGGTAAAATTTCAAAAAAAATGTAATAAATTAATTATTAATTTCTTATGAATGAATTATTATAAAAACATTTAAGAAAACGTATTCTTGAAGTATAAAATAACTTTACTAAAAATAGGGTACATAATTATTATGAATTTATTAATAAATTTAAACTATTTAAAACATTTATAAATATTTTTCAAAATTTGTATATTACTATTCATCTCATCTAATTTATCAACTATTTTATATTTTTTTACTATATGATGATTTATTTATACTCGAATTCATGTCAAAATGAATCTATCAAATATATAAAATTTATTTAAAAGTATATATATATATATATATATATATATAATATTAGGGTGATACATTCTAACCTCATTAAAATGAAATTATCCCATTAAATTACATCACTTTGATACATAAAATTTGGTTATCTATGCATCATCACATCTTCAAGTTCCTATGTTTCTTTAATAAATTTTTGATTCCTCTAAATAACATTAACCATTATAGTATTCCAATTTCCTAGAAAATTATCTATATGATAAAATATTTATACAGTTTTTTATTCATAGAAAAAATCATGCTCATGTTGTATAATAACTAAGTTTTGTACATTTTAAGGATCAATTATGTACATCGTTAAGAGAGATACATGAAACACATCATGAATTTTAGAGAGTTTTTGTGGGATTGCTAAGTGATAAAACACTATCCCAATATGATTAAGAATTTTGAAAAGACCAATATACGTAGGTATCAATGTTGATTAATTTATGAATCTCATAACCATCATTCATGAAAAAAATTATAGGAAAACTATCTAAAAAAATTTCAACTCTACATCTCTCAGATTACTATCAGTATAAAACATATGTCTACTATAAGCTACCTTGACCCAATGTTAAATGGGTCTGATGATATCTTCCATTTCATCATCTATATCATGTCCTAATTTATTTATTTCTCTAACATCCTCACAATATTTTATAGTTCTACACTTCTTTCTATTGGGGATTCAAAAAAAGAAATTTGAATTCCAAAGTAAAAGCTATTTATATAAGAAAACTAGACCAAAGGATGGTGCTCATCTGAACCACCTTTGAATTATATAGAACATGATGTCAGCATATACTTTGTGGGTTGAATGGTTATCTTAAAGTAACCATCTATCTGAGGAAGATATTTTTTACCTAAACATAACTTTTTATCTAGAACAAGATGAAGACGTTCCCATAACATTTAGGTAATCCTTGAATGTCAATCAGAATGAATAGAATGTGGTACTACATGAAACCATACATCTTTCATAATGTATATCCTGGTAATATGATCAATAGATAAATAAAATATAATATAAATGATGTGTGATATATTATTATGGATTAGAATATAACTCGAATAACATTATGTCCTCTATATGTTTTTGGGATCCTGATGATGAAATTAATGGTTTTGTTTTCCTATTTCCATTCTATTATAGGAAATGGTTTTATAATAAACTTATACATCTAACTATCAAGAAAAAAATTCTTACATACCATGAACTAAGATACATATTCTACAATATCTCACTTAATGATGTCCCGCCACAAATAATCTTTCAGATATTTATACATCTTTTTACTTCCCAGATTAATATAGAATTATTAGATATGCGATTATTATAATAATTCCCTATTCAAGTATGGTATTTATGGGACACATGCTCAGTTCTTGAACCTTTTAATTCATCATAATCAAGGTTAAACTTGGGAGCATTTCTCACTATTTTTTTGCAGCTCTACATCTTCCTTTTGTTCCTATTTAATCTTCACATTGATAGATTATTGAACACTCAATTAAGAAAGATAATATTTATCCCCTTCTTTAAATATTTCAAGGTCTATATTTTGAAAATCTATAAATATTGGAACATTTTTTATCCCCTTCATAGATAAGCTTGCATGATCCTTTCGACTCAAATCATCAGCCACCCTATTTTCTTTTATAGGGTGGTAATTTATTGAGCAGTCATAATATTTTATCTACTCCAACAATATTCTATGGTTTGTATTAAACTCTTTTTGGGTGAATATATACATTAAACTATTATGATTAGTATATATTTCACACATTTATTTTTAAACATAAATCATCCATAACTTTAATTCCAATATTACCACTGCTAACTCCAAATCATGAGACTGGTAGTTTTTCTCATAAACCATTTATTGGTGTGAGGAATAATATTTAACCATATCATTCTCCACAGGAACACATCCCAACAGCTTTTTGATGAATTGATATAAATAAAAACCCCTTATACATTGCAGGGTAGTGTGAAAACATGTGAACTAAACTACATTCTCTTCAATTCAAGGATATTTTCTCTACATTAATTAGTCCAAAGGATTGTAACTCACTTCTGAGCAAACTTATTGAGTCGATTAGATATTCATGAGATATTTTCACAAAACAATGACAATATTCAACCAATCCAAGAAAATTGGGGATCAGAGTCATAGTGGTTTGTCTAGTCCAATATCAATAACTTACTTACTTGATGGATTATATGATATACCCTGGATTGATATTATATGACACAAGAATAATAATTTATAAAGGAAAAATGGACACTTGGTTCATTTCTTCTACTATATATTGTTATTTTGTGTCTTTAGTACAATTCTAAAGTGATCTCCATTCCCTTCCTTTCTCTTAGATTAGAAAAAATATTTTTAATAAATAATACCACAAATGAGTCAATGTAATCTGTAAAGAATCTATTCATTCATTAATTAAATAATGACTAAGAATAAGTAATACCAAAGTACATCACTATTAATTAAAAATTTATATACCTCAATTAGAACATTGTATTTGTCATTTTATCAGTTTTTACCCTCAAATGATTGTATATAGATCAAAGATAAATATTGGTGAAATATTTAGTTCCTCATAATTGATAAAAAAAATCAATACGTGGAACGATATACATATTATTGATCATGACCATGTGAAGATTATTATAACCAATGACAATTCACATCGATCTTTCTTTATTCTTAATGAAAATTTTTTATTCCCACCATGGTGATGTAATTAGATAAAATAATCCCTTATAATGGTTTTCTAGTGTTCCTTATTTATTTATTATAACTCAATCAAGGTCATTATATATAATGTCTTTAAAATATGTGTATCATTGGTTATGAGTTATTTCAAAACATGACTTGAGAATTTGGGGGAATCACTACTGGAAAAGAGACCTATACCCACGGTTTTGGGGAAAACCGTGGGTATAGGGGTGCCCTATACCCACGGTTTTTGAAAACCGTGGGTATAAGTATAGTGTGGGAACCTATACCCACGGTTCTAGAAAACCGTGGGTATTGGTCACCTATACCCACGGTTTTCCTAAAACCGTGGGGATAGAGTGTTTCTCGAAGCCCTATACCCACGGTTTTACAAAACCGTGGGTATAGGTATTTATTTCTAGGGCTATCCCCACGGTTCTTCAAAAACCGTGGGGATAAAAAAAAATTTCGAAAGCCTATCCCCACGGTTTGGTAGAACCATGGGGATAGCCTATGGCGGCAAAAAAAAATAGCGCGGGAAGACAAAAACAATTTGGCGGGGAAATTTTTACCAATGATTTGAATTCATATATTTAGGTTTATAAAAATTAATATACAGAAAAAATCGGCAGCTTGGTTGGTCATTCCGTTTAGCTCGTATGCCGGACATAGCGGTTTCAAATCCCCTTGACCGAAAATTTTTAATATGCACCGTGTGGATAATATTAATATAGATTTAAAAATGCATATTAATATAACAGTTGCGAGTTACAGCTTAGTTGGTTCGGCGAAATTGCTCCTGCGAGCTTCCTTAGAAGAGGCGCGGGTTCGAGTCCCGCTGGAGGTTTGTTTAAAATTCAATTTGGCGTATTAATATATATACCCAGATATATGCTTATATATTAAAATATAACAATTGCCTGGTTGGTCTGATAAGTTGGCCAATTCGGCTCGCCTAATGGGAGACCTGGGTTCGATACCCAGCGGCAGATATTTTATGAGAATTAAAATCCCCACGGTTTGAGAACCATGGGGTCAATGTGTTGCCAGCGTGGCCACGCACTTTCCACGCTGTGTGAAACCTATCCCCATGGTTTCTTCAAACCGTGGGTATAGGGTGACCCCCCTATCCCGACGCCATTCCAGCCCACGGTTCCCAAAACCGTGGGTATAGCCTATACCCACGGTTTTGGGGGCTATACCCACGGTTTTGAACCGTGGGTATAGGGCAATTTTCCAGTAGTGAATACTAGGTAACTCCTCTACAAATGAATCAAAAAACTATCATACAATAATAATATCTTTGACTTTGAGTTTCTCTCCAAATATCAAAGATAAATACCATGTTTTAATGGGAATCAATTCTCATGAATGGATGAAATTTTCAATTATAATATCATATTTCACCTTGAATTAATAGACAATCATTGGTTGACTTGTAATATCAAATGAGGATTCCCTTACTAAAAAATTGGTAGGGTATTTATATAAATAATTTTTCTTCAATCCCAAAATTACATAAATTTAAACTACAGGAAGGATAAAACAAATTATAAGGATCTCATTACCATATAAAAAAATTGGGTAGGAGTTGTAAACCTGAGATTAAATAATCGTACCATTAGTATTTTTTTACTTATTTTTAAACATCTAATCATTTAGGGGGTAATATGATACCCATAAAAACTTATTTATTTTTAAAATCGTTGTTTGAATAATAATCAGATAATATATTATAAATTCTAGAGTATGAGGTAAACATACCGTTCAAAAATTCATTATCTCAATCATTAATGGTAGTAGTAATCATTTGAGATTTCCATTTGTCTCTAAGATTAAGAGGATAATAATATTTATCATCATCAATAACCCTTGATTTCAATCACTAGTTAACAAAATGACCACAATCATTGAAATTATAGAATTTATGTGTGGGTTGTTTATTCTCTGGAGACTTCCCCCATTTACATCATTAGATAATTTCTTCCCTTTACATTAACATTCAATTTCTTAATGGCCTTATTTTAAAATTTTAAAATATTTACCTTTCACCCTAATATAACATCTTCCATTCGTCCTTACACATTTATACCATAATGGAATACTCATCTTATTCCCTCAATAATTTTTGTTATTATAATTTCCTTTGAGTCCCATATTTCTTTTCTTACACAAAGCATGAAATTTTTTGGAGACTCTAATATCATTTTCCACCTTCATAGCACATTGAGAAATTTCTTTATAGCTAATAAATTCTCTAGAGGATGAATTCCTTTTGAGGATTTTTTTTATCTATTAAAAAAATCAATCATATATTTTTGTTCGTTATTGATATCGGAAGCATCCATCATGGTTCCTATAAAATTTTCATCATAGGTTCCAATATATTTTTCATCCTTATGCTTAAGCTTAAGTAATTCCTTCCTCATCATCATATGAATAATATAGGAAAACTACTTATCGAAAAATATTCTCCAAAACACATCCTAGGCCATTAATTCAATTTTATATTATTTCCCCATATTCCTTATTATAGTCAAATATTACCCGCTCCACCCTAAAAATGATAAAATACTAAGATTACATCTTCATGTTTCAATCACTGGAGAATGGAAAATATTTTTTTTGTGGTAATAATCCATTTCTCTGAAATTATTTGATATACAGACACACAAAAGGTAGAAATTTCTATATAATGTAATCGAATGTTCATTGATCTCTCCATTGTTCTCTTGAATCTCAATGTTATTTTTGGCTTTATAAATTTTAATAAACATGCCTATAATAGTTTATATTGCATATAAAATTACCTTAGGTTTCTCAAGGGGAAAATCAATTCATTGTTTATCAAATTCAATGTTAACATAGTCCCTAATAGTTATATCCATTGGATAAAACTAGAAAACATATTGTCTACTATAATAATTAGTATGGGAAATCATATAATCAGGCAAATCATTTATAGGATGTCTAAATCAGGACACCTCATTTTCAGTATTTGAAACCACATATTTAACATTGGTCATCCGTGGTCAATATCCATTAAAATTCATAATAATATCTCTTAACTGAAATGTGAATTAACAAATGAATTTCCCTAGGGATTTTCAACCCAATTATGATGTAAGGGTATATTTACCCTACACTAGAATGATAATTGAGATATTCTCCACAAAATCTTTTTGGGTTTGATACCCCTAGATTATTCTATGCCGAAACCATTTACATCTGTAATATTTAAGGTAATATGTATTTTCTTTGGAAAACCTCATTAATTTATTTACCATAAGTTATGATGTTCTCCTATAATTTTTCTTATCCTAATGGTGTTTATTGATGTTTTATCATCCATGTTTCCAAAAGAAATCGATCATTTATTTGATACCAATCATAGCAAACAATAATTTTCATATATAAATAGAAAAACATATTATAATAATATTAATTAATATCAATATGATCTACATGATATGTGAAATAATTCAACATTTTTTTAATTGTGGATACATAAAAAACATGTACATAAATTTTCTACCTCATTTCCCATTATTTTCTTTAGAACTAGAAACCCTTTTAGACATAACATGCTAAAAACCTTTCTATATGACCAGGGATGGTAAATATAATGGTTACCTCGGATTCTAAGTAAGGGTTAATAGAATGTATTTTTTTTAATGATAATAAGTGAGCATAAGATAATTATAAGAGGGAAAAACTATGAACATAAGAATGAAAAATCATACACATAAATTAATTGATCATAATTCTGAAACAAGGCATATATTTTTACCAATCAATGGAAAAAATAAAAAAAGAGTATGGAATCATTGATAATAAATAATGGGGAATGATAAAATATCATAAGAATAAGGAATAATTTTTTAGGATACACATAATCATAAATTTTTTTTATTGATTGTAGATGATGACCATGACTATAATAGTTGATTAAGATCACTACCCATTCAAACAGTTCCTTTATCAAGTTTCACTCCCATGAAAATCTTATTGGAAAACATTTCTTACTAAACTAGGTTTACACCCTATTTTAGTCATTTTTCTCGCATGAGATATCCATATTTACATAATTCATTGTAGGTATATTTAATACCAGGATAACCCTTCACATAATTAAAACCATACTTATGTGTGACAAAAGGTCATAAAAGAGTCATCATATCATAATATCATAAATCACTGAAACGATACAATTTTCATATAAATTTTATCATCATAATCATAAAACATATATATAAATATAAGGATAGTAACATTGGATCCAATCATGAATAAATCATAAGGAACATCAATGTATGTGTCTAAATATACAAATTCCTTTAAAATATCTTGAGAAAAATTCTTGAAGAAAATACCATTTTAATTTTCAAATAACATACTTAGCTTCCAAAAAAATCCAATATATTAAGGAGAATATTTTCATTAGAAAGAACCAGGGAAAATTATAAATAAATATTAAAATAAGAGTGTTCTTAAATAAATATTGGATAAGGAAATTAATAAGCATGTCATTATAAAAATGATAATAAGATTAATTAAAAACAATTTTATATAAATTAAAACATAGATCAAATTAATTCCATTAATCTTTGGAGAAAATTAAAAACTTTAATGATATTATTTTAAATAAATATTGATATAGAATAAATGAATCCCAATCGTAGAGTGAAATGAATTTCTCTTCCTTAAAAAATTATTTTTGACTCTTTAGTACTTAAAGAAGGTAAAATTAAATGAAAACATGTAATATTAATAAATAAATATTGGATAAGAAAATAAATAATTCTTTGGAGAGATATATTATATAATTTCATCATTGTAAAATTTAATCATAAACAATCTTAATAAAATGAGATTGTAACATAAAATAATTACCATAAGTTTATCTTATATCATAATATCTTGACCATCTGGTATAATAAAATTGAATTTATTATAAGTATATATTAAAACCATTATAATATCTATAATATCATTCATGGTTTAATTATAACATATTTTCACTTGTTCAGTAAAAAACTTTAATTATTATCATCATCATGGGTGTTAGTGACATTTTTTCATGTATTTTTTTATTTGGAGTTATATAATCTAAAATGTGATCATGGTTACTTCATGTATATAATTATAATCATGATATAAATATAATATAAATTAATTACATACAGATTTATAACTATTTATATAGATCAGTGATGAAAAATGAATTATGTCACTACATGGAGACAACAATAAGTACGTACACACGAGTTGTGTTTTAATTTTAAATAGATGAAAAAAAGATAGATTAACCTTAAAAAATAACTATAATATCATAAATGTCAAAAATATATCTAAAATCTTACATAATTACTCACTAATAAAAATAGGGATGTAAAATGAATCATATCATTTTTTGGAGGCGGTAGTCCATACTTACACACAAGCGATCCTTTAATCTTCCATTTGATGGAGAAGAGGTAGTAACATGTTTTTATATAATCATAATAACATCCCAATAAATTTATGATTCTATATTCATCATGTTTTTAATGATACAACATGTTTATATGAAGTATAATGAAAAATTAAATTGAGTGATCTTGATTATGGTCTATACATCTTCTTTGAGAGACCTTATTTATATTAATCTTTAAGAAATAAATGATATGAATCTAGAGGAATAAATAAATATATAAGATGAAGTTAAGGAATATGGGAAGTTATTAGAGTTGATATTTGTTGATATTAAAGGCTCCAATAGTGTGAATAAGGGAGTGTAAGAGGTTCCCTTTTATAATTAAGGGGAGGAAACACATGGAATTTCATAAAATATTTCAATGATATAAGGTCACTTTCATGAGAAAGTGGTTAAAGATGCTATTGTATTAAAAGTTAGGATAATACAACGTAAATATATATTCAAACTATAAAAAAATTATTGGTTTTTGTGGAAATACTACCATTATATCTTTTTTTAACCCCTTTGTAAACTTGTTTTAACCTAAACCATGTTAACAAAATGTTATTTCTTTTTTACTATTCACTGTGATAAAAAAATAAGTTGACCCCGTTAGACTAAATTAATAAACTTGCAACCTGTAATGAAAACCAGTTTTAGAATATTGAATCTTTATGTATCAAACATACATTACTTACATTAATTTCCATGTAAAAACCATAAAATGAATGGTAGAATATATGGTAGAATATATAATCTTTAAATTTAAATAAAAAAAGTAATCCAAAAAAATTTATTTAATTTATTATAATAAAAACATATTTTCCATGTAAATATAGTTTTTTAGAAAATACTTTTTAATACTAAAAATGAACATATATCAATATGAAGTATAATGATTATTATTATGTAATTAATTATATTAATTATAATTAATGGATAATTATGTTACTTTATGATCAAATATAAAAGTTATTGGGTCTTTTAATTGAAATTAAATGATATTTTTTATAACTATCAGTATTTTTCACTACTCCCTATACATCATTTTAGAAAGATCATAAAAATTCACCATAAGATAATATTGAAACGAAGATTTAAAAAATGGTATCAATTTATTCAAATAAAATGTAAACAATATGAATAAAATTAATTATAATGTTTGCATGAAAAAAGTGTGGTAAGAAATATTTTTGAAGAAAATATATTCTTCAAGCATAAAATGACTTTTTTAAAAATTGAGTAAATAATTAGTATAAATTAATAAATATATTTTCGCTATATAAAACCATTATACATATATTTCATAATGCGATTATTACTATTAATACCTTAAAATTTAATATCTAGGTTAAAATAGTTTACTATATCACTTTTTATTTGGTTTTGAGGTTGCGTGTAAGGAAAAATATAAAATGCATCATATTTATTAAAAATAAAAAAATATATATATATAATATTGAGGTGTTATAGAAATAATATGAATGTATTAATATAATTTTATATGAGAATATATATGTTCCTTTCATATAGATACAACTTCCATCCATATATGTATTTGTACTTCATAGGTGGGAACATGAATACTCAGTTTCTCCCTAGTCATCACTAAGATATATTGATAATATTAGTTAGTGTTTTTGGAATAATATTGAAAAAATAATGGATTTTGATAGATATAAGTATATAATAAAAATATTAATAGTTGGTTACCATTAGGATACATTGAAATACTTCCTATGTGTGAGAAGGAATATAGGTCTTAACTTGGGTTGTCAACGAGATACACTGATGTGTATCATGGGAGTTAGAAGTGATATGTGAATACACCTCATTCACTTATAGGATATACTGAAGTAATTATTGATCAGGTGTGGGAAGATGAGTTTGATTTTTTTATTTAATTTTCTTTCTACCTCGTAGATACCGCCTCCTAGGTTCCTTGTTCTAGACCACCTGGACTATGATCTCAAGTGTAATTTCCTCTATATATTCTTTAGTAGTTAGGGTTTCATTGTACTAGAAATGATAGAGACTAGTATGAATCCTCCAAGGTAGATACTACGTAAAAAATGATGGTTCATTCAAGATTTAATTATACTCCCTGAAGATAATATAGGTTATTATTTTCATTTTATCAGTATAGGCTACCAAAGTAGTTGATCATGTTAGAAGGGGACACATTCATCTCTATATCCCATCATTGATTGGATAACCAACAAGTATTTATCTATTATAGGATCTTATATTCCACCTGAATGTTTATAATTTATCCATGTTTCAAGATACTCAAATAACAATTCATTCACCAATATGTGTTTCAGACACAATGTTAGGGACATTGTCCTTTAAGATTATTAGACCACATACTTATTTTTAGCCGAGGCATAAATCTATCACATAATATAGTGATTTGTAGAATTCCATGTTTTATTTTTAAATATTTTATTCTATCAAATGATATTGGTTTTATGTCTTTCATTCTACTATACTTTTTTTGTTGAAGGGATTAATGTGTGTCCTCATTTGGGAGAAAAACATAAACAACAAAATTGGTATTCGAGAATGACAAGAAAAAGAATTCTCAATCGATCTACTTGATAATTAATAGATTGATGTCAGTTTTACAACTCTACATATAATGTGTTTCAACATCCACATGTTTCAATGTATGTTTCGATCTTATTTCCAATGGAAGGTATACATAGTGACATTAATAGTTATTCTTTTGGGTTACACATTGGTTAAGGTGATGAAAGGTCAATCTCCTTCCACACTTTTTGGTGGAATTATTTAATACTCTAGGATAATATTAATTATTTAATATATATTTCTTCATACTTACCTATAATGATATTACTAATGTTTACCTATTTGAAAGCTATCACTCAAAACCATGCAATTTACTAGTTGTTTGACTATGGTTTAATGCTAAAGAATTGAAAAATCTAGAATTTATCACCGTATATAGAGGATTTATGTGTTTTAAAGTTTGGAATGGGACCCTAATAGGGGATTGTTATGTATTTATATGAATGTAATAAGATACCACATAGTCTTTTGTTGCCTAATGAGACAAATCATTCCTTTTATGTTCGAGGGAAAATGACCATTTTGGTGCAATTAAATGTTATTAAACCATGAAAAATTCAGATGTATTTTTAATTCATGAATCTATGACCTATTAAATTGATATGAATAAACCACGAGGAGTATTTAAAAATATATTGGTCAATATAAATAAAATCAGTCATAGTTTGGGTTATATAATTTATGTTTCGGTAACAGGAGTAGTGCATACAGTTTAACATAATGTGGTAAGGACATCTATGTTATGAGAGGGGTGAAATAATGATATTAATAATGTATTATTCATTGGATCCCCTTTTTTCATCCATATTTATTATTGGTATCTAGAGGGGAGAATGTATGTTCAAGTCTCAAACCTTGTAGGAGGCCCAATGGTAGATGTTTTCCTCATATTTATTAGTAAGTAGAGGGAGAAGGAATACTAGAATCATAGAGGATATGGACCAGTGATGGTGTTATGGGGCTTATTCAAGGGTATCATAGGTATATTTTGTTTAAGTTCACATGATAAGGATATATATACCATGAATGTGGTGATGATAGGAGATTTCTTGGTTCTTAAGCATGGGTAGCCCATTTACAATCCATCTTGTCTATTGGTAAATAGATAAGAGAAGATATAATTAGACACATGGGGAAGATATCCCACTAAGGATATGGTGTCTCTTTTTGTGTATTTCCCATTGTGTCATGTTGTATTATAAGTAATTTGTTACATTAAGGATATAGTTTTATATGGAATATATCATAGTGAGGATATGGTAACTCGCAAGAAAGATGGCATGTTGTGGTATAATATATTACATGGAATATGGACTAGTGATGATATGGTATCATAGGGTATACTTACTAGTGAATAAATTATCAATTTTAAGGAATATAGAAAATTTATCTATGATGACTCATAGGGAATATGGCCCATTGGTGAATGAGTTTAGATTTCCGCATGGGTAGCTCATTGAAGTATGGAGACCAACTAAGAAAATTCACTATAGAGGACTATTCATGCCTTACCCAAGGGAGGCCCATATGTGGTTGTTTCATTGATAGATAAAATAGATGATCTCATTAATGATGGTGTAGTTGGGGAATACATATTATGGGAGTTCCATATCATTCCTGAGAGAATTAAGGGTACATGTGGGGTTTACTCATAGGGTCCCTCTTTATAAGGAGAATACATAATGATAATTACCCTATGGGTCCCAATATTTTGGGATAAAAACTTTTTTATAATCCATTTTAAAATAAATTCATGATCAAAATAGTTTATGCTAAAGTGATTCTCCAAAACATATGTATTGGGATTTTTTGCAGGAGGCCTTATTTTTAGTCATACATATATGGAACTTAGTTGAAGTTATTCAGAGGTAAGAGGTTGGGGTTAGTTAACACCCAAATGTAATACTTGACAAAGTTATCTCCCATGTTTGAAATTTTTTTAATGGTTCACTTTCCATGGGTCTTGAGAAATTTTGATCCCATGTGTAAGTACATAGGTGAAGTGTCACCCAAACAAAGTACCTGGGAGAAGTGCCTCCCTAATGGGGTTCCTATATGAAGTGTCTCCCTAATGAGGTACTTATGAAAATTTTCACATAATGGAGTACCTTGGTAGGGTGTCAACTGAATGGGGTACATGGAATATGTTTCTCCCTAATGGGGTACCAAGTCAAACTATTTCCCTAATAGGGTTCATGGGTGAAGTGTCAATATAATAGGGTGTCTCGGTGAAGTGTTTCCAAAATTGGGTACCTAGGTGAAGGGGCACCCTGATTTGGTACTTGGGATAAGTCTCTTCACAATGGAGTACTTTTAGATGACCTAGGTGAGTAGAACATACATTATTTTTACTAATTAAGGCTAGGAACATGGATCCCTAGTATTATCCCCCCAAGATGGGGTATTTATCCATAGTTTTGAAGCGAAACTATTATTTAAAATTGGTTTATTACTTAACACTTCAAATAATTCAATTACCCTTAATTTTTATTATTATCATTTTTAATAGGATATTACCTAAATTAGTTTAGAAACATTGGAAACGTACGGTGGGGCTTCGTGCATCTCATAATTCTTCCCAGGTGTGCCCTTTACCATGCCTTTTTCTAGGGGTTACATGTGTGGATATATATATATATATATATATGATAGGGGAAATATGGTGCTTGTATAGGTGGTCAATCAATTCTCTCACACTAATGTACGAGAGACTCATGTAGGGGTGCCTAATCTTAGTAGAAGAACCTAAAAGGCACATGTGCATGTGCTTCATGGAATGATTGATGATCATGAAGTACGATAATTAAATGGATTTTAAAATTCATAAGAATAAACACAATGGTACAAGGTCCTGAAAAATATATCATAGAGAATATTGGTTCATGATATTAAGGTGGGTTTTCTATTATTAATACATGTAGAGTCCACCTTATCAAGAATTCTAAATTTTGGTAAACCTTATTCTAACTATCAATAGAAATAATTTTTTATTTGGATATTAAATTTGAATCTACAATTAATCAAATAAAAAATTTCAACAAACAATATAACCTTAGTTACTGGGTTCCCACATATAATTTTTTTTTTGAAATTCCAAAACATGTATAGAATACCCTTAAAATGGGTCTTATAATTTTGGTAACCCTTTTAATTAACAAGGGATAAAATTCATGGCCTTCTCCCTATAATAGTATCTAATCAGCAAGTTACAAAAATGTGTAACCTATTTGGGTGATCACCATACCTTGGTGGGTGATAAATTTTACAACAAATGGAAATCCCATTTATTTATTCTTTGGACATATAAATACTTTTCTGCCCACACATGACTTATATTATTTGAGTGAGTACTATATGCCTACCTCTATAAATGTTTCTGACATGCATTATTTTACTTATAACACTAGGTAATAATGAATTATCATTATCCTCTACCATTAATTGATAATCACTTTAATTAGGTAAGGGATGAAAACTAATTTTTGAAAAAACTTTTTTGTTCATTTTATTATTAGTTTAGGATTTGGGGTGGCATCCCAAATTTGAATTTTTAATTTTGGCATGTGTGATATGAGTACATGGTGATATCACTTGATTTCAAAATGGAACTAACAATATTTATGTTGTTGAATAATATTACATTTTAACTATATATCAAAAAAATTATCTTATTCATTGATGATATCATGGTTTATTTGAGATTAAAGGCATAACATGCATATTATTTATTGTTCATCAGGACCATATTGAGAGGTAATTTACATTATGAAATCATTTTTATTTAATACTTCTAAAAACGTGATTTTTGTTGATTATTTGCGTTATTTTTAAGAGTAGTGTTGTTTTTGAATTTTTAGAATTAGGGGTAGTTATTGTTTTGAACTACCAAATAATGAATAAAAATTGTATTGTTTTGTTGACATAAGAGATTATTATTAGATTTTTTTATCTTACTGATCCCATATTATGAATCCTTTTTGAATCATTATTTAGAAGAATCATACATTTATTTTTAAGAACTAATTTCAGATAAATTTTATATTTCCCATAGAAGAGACTAATCAACACACCATTTTTTAACTTTCAGAAATATGGAGTCCCTTGTTAGGTTTTTTATGATATATCAAACTTGTTCTTGATAATAATTTTTATATAAGATAATATAATTATTACTTATGATTCCAAATAATTTTTATTTTATTAGTGTAATTTGAAACCTATGTGTTCTAGTTATCAAAAGTGAGTATTTTCCTATGATTATGGATGCATTATTTGATGAATGATTAGTTCATATCCTTTAAAAATCATAAAAACATACATTATATCATTTTTTAGATGTAATTAAAATTTAGGTGGTGTAGATAAACCAATATCCCCCAGCATTATGATTTTTGATCACATATACCCTTAGAAAGGGTAACATGGTAAAATCTACCAATGCATGCTTATCATAAGTAGAGTGGTGAATATAGGATATTATATTTTTGAAACATTTCCATCTTTAACTTGAGTGGTTGGATGATCAAACTTGTTTATATCAAATGAAAATAGGATCCACCTTTTAAAATTTGGTAATCATGTCTCAACTTTGGGATCTTGACACTGAGGTATGGTATAACCATACAACTTATAGTGATATTACACATATTTTTTCATGGTTGGGAGAACAAGATTTTATTTCAAGAGAGATTGTCGGTTTTATAAAGAATACATAATATTGTGTTAAAGGGGTTCTATATTTATCACTTATATATACATTTGAGGGTGTAAATCATATACCATACTTTGAGTTAGAATATCTAGTGGTCAATCTTGAAGGGTTCTATAATGGATTCAATGGTTAACTTTATTAAATTTAAGAAGGTAAAATCTAAGCACCATGTTCCATGAGGGTTGTTACATGATATATATATACCAAAATTTGAAGTGATAGTATATTTTTAAATATTTTATTACTCATTTTACTTATAATTGTTGGGTTTATAATGTTATCTTGGTTGTAGTGGACAGGTTGATAAATTCAACATATTTTTAGATTTCTAGGGATAATAATTCAATATACTTATTAATAATTTTTTTATTGAATAGGTGGTGATATTTTATTGAGTTTATTAAATAATTATATTTTATTTAGATAAAAAAATTAAATAAAAAATTTTGAGATGGTTGTTATGGGATTTTGACACTTCGTTATATATGAAAATTTCATTTTAACCTCAGATAAATGAAGGGACTAAAAGGAGGACTCAGACCATTCAAGATATATTGTGGGTGCATATATTGGATCCATGGGGATCATGGGATGAACATTTAACTCCATTAGAGTTTTATTATAATAATATCAAACATGTTTTTATTTATACAATCCCATTTTAGGTTTTATGTGAATATACTTATTTATCTCTTTTGTATTGTTTGAATATTGAATATATGATAATTTTTTATTTTCCCAAACCAACAGTCCCATAACTAGTGACAAATAAACTAACTTCACATGCTATCATGATAATGACTATAGATTCATAGAAATAATTATTCCAAATGTAAATTCATTAATGAAAATATTTCATTACAAAGATTCTCAATCCTTTTTAGGTTTTTAGCTTTATAGAATAAAAGAAATCATAAACTAATAAACCCATGTATTTCTCAGATAATGTAAAATTCTTTCAACTATATAAAAATATAATTTTTCCATTATAAGTCTTTGATATATTCAATAAATTATCTAAGAAATAATTTTTTTAAACATATAATGTGAAATATATTTCTCCATAAATTGGAAAATTGAAAAGATAAAAATGGGTCATCTCAAAAACTCTATATGGACCTCTCCTTAAACAAATCGTAAATTTTATTTATATAATATAAATCAATTTCTTTTAGTTGGAGGATATTTTTATTTTTTATAGATTTATGGATTTATTTCATAAGTTTTACATAATAAAACATTACATTTCAACATGCAATATCCCTCTTAGTATTCAGTTTCTCATAATACAATACTTTTAAAATAAAACATATTTATTTTAATAAAAAATATTTAATATTATAAATATAATGTTTTCTTTGTTCATAGTCACCCTACACCTAGTGAAAAACATTTTAAAATAGGGGATGAGAAAAAAATTCTCATTATAGGAAATATAATTATGAAATATAATAGTCTATTAATAAACATTAAACCCCTATAAAATATTTAACTTTTCATAATATATCGTGATCATATGAAATAACTCATATTCACATGAAAAACACACATTTATTCCTAAATGAAAACTTTTAATGTATGTTAAAAGATTATAAAACTGCCTTTTAATAAACATAATGAATAATATTCATAACCTGTGTTAATGTTCTGTTTGAAATTGTAGGAGAACAGTTGAATTCCTAAGATAAACCACCATGGATTACTCCCTCCTTTCTTAATAACACAAAACACATTACCCAATATATTTGAGATATATAATGGGGATCACCCATCATATAATCTCTATTGTGATCAAATATTTATCATATATATATCTCAAGTACCATATCATGAGTAATAAATTTTTTTCTTTCCCCTTGGAAAACTATTTTCAACCAATATTAAAAACATTTTTAGATATAAGAATACCCTTTACTTTTAAAAGACAATTTTAAAAACTAAAATACCCAAGAAAAAAAAGGAAATTATGGTTTTTATTTGATGGAAATATGAAATATTATAAATTAATCCAAACATTATGTCATGGTTATGGTGGTGGGAAAATCTATTAAGGATATATACATTAAAATAGAACATTCATTTTGTCTTTTGTAAATAAAGACACAATGTTCTACATAAAATATGTAAAATGATTCCTTTTGAAAATAATTGAAATTAAGTTAAAATATAAATATAATATCCTTTATTATTAATTTATTTCTATATAAATAAATATGAAAATTATTTTTAATAATATTAACATGGAAGAAAAATATAAAGAAAATAGATCTTTAAAACATTGGAAATAAGTTTTTATGTTTAATTATCCCTTACCTAGGGTGTAACTCATATCTTAAATTACTTTTCCTTCTAAAAAATTAAATTAGGTGAATTATTTACTTTATTAAGAACCAGTTTCGACATTTTTATTCCTTTTACTTATCTAGTACATATTTATATACAATTACTTAATCAATTACAGTCACATTGAATGTTATGAAGATACTCATAAATAAAAAATTATGTCTATTAAATAAATTTCAATTCCTATAAATTATATAAATTTAATTTAATATAAATGTATAAAATGGAATGATAAAGATATTTTATAAAAATAAATTTTTAATCCTATAAGTGAATAAATATCAAAATCAAGTATAATGATGATTCAAATATAATTTATTATATTATGTATAATCATAAAATAATTTTCATTAAATGAACTATGTTGCAATTAAAGAAATCGTCGGTCATACGTACGTATGAGTAACATTTCCATTTTTTTTTATCATTACAAAAAGAATTTATGAGTTATTTTTATGTTTAAATACTGATAATTATATAAAATATCATATTATATCATTAAATAAATATTTATAAATATAATCCATATGATGTGGTGATGAAAATCAAATTACATCGCTTTGTGGATGTGGTAGTCCCCAGGTATGCACAAACAACGTTATAATTTTTCAATTAATGGAAAGGTAAGGAAGTAGATGATACATTATCATAAAATAATCATATATATACAATTAATATCGTATGAATATATTATATATTTTATTTTAACTAATCTTAAGAGGTAGTTATGGAATAAAATTACATTTATTAGCGCGGAGGTAGTCTGTCGTATAAACGAATGAAGGTTTTGTTTCAAATATTATTAAAGATCATATGAATATAGGTTTAAAAATTAAGAAAAAAAATATCTTATAATATTTAATATGTTTTTTTTTATTTTTTTATCTTATTTTATTAATATTTTAATGTGGCATTAGAATAGATAAAACTAAAATATTTGGTTAAAAATTGTACCTCTTCTTTTCACAACCTCATTTTCATTACACCTTAAGACCTATAAGGATCGTATTATTCATAAATTAATACCTAGAAAATGTGGTTAATGATTTTAATATGGTTTTTTCAGTAATTTAATAATCTAGGGTGCTCAAAATTTTTGAGGAAGAAGATAGATGAGGTTTCCTTTTTAAGTCAGGGGATGGGTATTCTTGGAATTTTTTAACGTATGAAATTAATATAAATTAATATTCTTGAAACTATGAGACCAAAAATGATATAATCAAAATATTATATTTTTATGTGTCAAAAAACTATCAACTAATATAATTTTTAAGTGTTTTGATTATTTTTTAACCTTATCTTTTCGTTTTAACACCTCATTAAACCTTTTAAAAAATGTTGTGATATCAATGTTTTTTTAGTTTTTAAGAGTAAAAAAGTAACTATAATAGTAAAAGTGAAACATAAATTGAACATGTATTATATTTTAAACAATATAATATTTATTTTTATTAATATAAAATATTTATAAATTTTAAATCATTAAATAAAACAATATATATTATAAAATATAATTAATTCCGTTTTTATAAAAATTGATTTAATTTGAGTTTGAAGACAACATGAAAGTAATTAAAATAGAATATAATCCTTTAAAACAATATTAATATGTTATATAAATTTAAATCACTTTTGGGGTACTATCACCCACCCAGACAATAATACTTTTAGTGCTTTTAAAACTGTTTACATGTTTTTTCTATTTTTTACACAAGCATTGCGTGGACGATATGTAAAACTTTAATGTAATTATTTAATCATTTAAAATTAAAAATAAATTACCTTAATAAAAAAATAAGTTCAAAATAAACTTTTATATTCATTATATATGAAGTGCCCAGATCAGTGTGAATCACTGAGAGGGGGAGGGGGTGAATCAGTGATCCCTTAAAACTTTTTACTAATTGATTCCTTAATCAATTAAACCTCTATGGCTGGTTAAAGCCTCGATCCACTCTTCTTGTATCTCTCAACCTTTCCCGGATAATGCAGTAATGAAAAGGAACAGGACACAAGGATTTACAAGGTTCGGCACTAAAGGCCTACATCCTTGCCATGCTCTCTCAGCATGGATTCTCCATTATAATCGGTTAGTATTACAATGGTCAATACAGAGTCCCACTGTATCTCTCCTGAGTCCCACAGGAGGGTCTTTATACTGCGTCCCACAGTGTTACCAGAGTCCCACTGGCCTGCTCCAGAATCCCACTGAAGACTTCTTCTCCCTGAGTCCCACAGGGTCTTCTCCTGGCTCCTCGAGTCACAGGAGTAGCTCTTCTTCACTTTAAGCTTCTTCAAGTATCCTCAGCAGCCTGGGATAAAGGCTGCTGGCCTTGCTCTTCTTCTGATCACTTGTGGTGAACAGGTCTTCTCATCTTGCTCGGGCTTTATCACCTTCTTCTAAGGATGCCCCGGCTTCTCTCCAATTACTGAATACTCAGACAATTGATGTCTTTAACTTCAGTCTGGTCCAGTCTCACTTCAGAACAACTTCATGCACTGAATGCATGGCAACACTGGTTCCTCATGCCCTAACTGCATGGCCTTCTCAAATCTCTTCAAGATCTTCAAGTCTTGGACTCCTCAGATGCACACCACTGATTTAGCACTGTTCACGTGTGCACGTGCATGCATGCATGCATGCACTCCCCTTCTTCTCTTCTTGGTGCAGTAAACCCTTAGAGGGTGTAGTCAACTATAGCACACACCTCCTTCACAATCTTCACACACTATATTCAAATTGCTCACACACTCAGAAGTGTGTTTTACTTTAGTGTGAGGGTCTCCTCTTTCTTCCTTCTTCTAAGTGTGTTCACTTCACTTAGTGCACACACACTAGGTTCGGCCTCCTTATCTCATTGCACACAAAACTTCTTCACTTTGGCAAACACTTGAGCTTGGCCTACTTCACTTGCAAAGCACACTCACTTCCTTGTTCTTTTAATCTTCTTCAAAGTGTGCACTTCACTTATGCACACACTTGGTTCTTCATTTTTCACACACAAGGGCTACATCCTTCTTCTTCAAATGCACACACAAAGTATGGCCTTGTCTTGCTCACACCCACTGCCCGTAGGGTACTTAGCACACACAAGATGTGTTCTTCAATTTTTCACACACACAAGGTGTGGTCTCGGCCTCTACGTGCACACACCCGAACAAGTGTGCTCTTCCTCTTCACTTAGCACACACAAATACACTTAGGCCTTGGGTCTTCTTTGGTTGCACAAGGCTACCACCTTTTCTTCCCTTCTTTCACACACACAAGGCTACTGCCTTTTCTTCAAATGCACACACTAGGTGTGGCCTTCTTAGCACATGGCACACACATAAGTGGTATTCCACTTCACTTGGCACACACACGAGGCAAGGCCTCGGCCTTCTTCCTTGCCAAGCACCCACAACCAAGGGTGTGGTATACTGCCTCGGGTCTTATTCTCCAACACTGCCAAGTAGGTGCACTTGGTGCAACCAGGCGCGCAAGGTGCACGGCACAGGGGCGCGCAAGACCTCCTACCCGCGGGGCGCGCAAGTGCAACACCCGCGGGGTCTTCCTCTTGCCGCGCAAGGGTGCGGGCAGAGAGGGAACAAGCCTCGGGCGCACAAGAATGCTGCGGCCACGAGCTCTTCCTGCCGCGCAAAGGATTAGCGCGCAGGGGACTTCAGCCGCGCATATATAATTTGCGCGGGGCTTCAACTTCACGAGGCAGAGGTGCACTCACGGGACTTCTCTCTTCAGGGGATTAGCAAGCGGCACAGAGGGCTCGGCCTCATTTTTATAGGCAGAGACTGCCTCGCATCGTCCGCGTGATAATAACTTCAAACACCCGAGATCTTCGGATCTTTAAAATCTTCAAATCTTGATTTTTATACTCTGTTTCAACGCGGGTTTCCTTTTCTTTTCCTTCGGTTTCCTCCACGTGCATGCGACTTAGAACGCATGCACGGCCTTCGTTTAGGCTCATCCCATGCAAAACAATAATCCTCATGGCCTCGGCATCTTCGTTTTGCCTCGGCCTTGTTCGAAATCTCCCAAACATTGCATGCATGTGTATTTTTAAGCATGGATCGGTTAGGTGTGGAGAGACGAGCTCAATGGAGCCTTCGGCTTCGAGAGAGATGGCCGGAATCTCAAAAACATCACTCGGGAGGCGCCTGGTTTGAAGGAGGCTGCGGGTGGCTTCGGGTGGCCTTCGGCTGAGCTCGAGGAAGGAGACGAGCTCTCGGCCGTCGGATGCGGTGATCAAAAAGGCTTCGACGGCTTGGATCAGATCGGGGGCGCGGCGGATTAGATGAGCGGCTGTGATCAGCCGCGCGATCAATCGAGCGGCTTAGATTCAATCCCGGTGAAAAATGCGCGTCCCACATCGAAACGGCGAGAGGAATTGCCGCGGTTTATTACCCTGGCGCTGCCGCAACCCGCCAGTTGAATCCTCTCCCTCCACGGTGCCGCCCCGCACCGTGTTCTCCCTGCGGGCGCGCTCTGTGCCCACTCTCTGCTCCTGCGGGCGCGCTCTAGCGCCCACCATGCACACACGGGCGCGCTATGCGCCCACTATGCGCTCCTCCGGGCGTGCCCCAGCGCCTCTGCGGTGTCTTGGGTGTGCCCCTGCCGCCCTGAGCTCGCCCCACGGGTTCCCCCTTGGGCGTGGCGCCTTACGCCCACATGAGCCTTGGGGTTGAACCCAGAAGGTGCTCACGGGCTGGCCATATTTTTTGGCAAAGGAAATGTAAAGACTTTGTTAAAAACAAAGTCCTCCATGAGTATAAGCCAAATGCCACTCCAAGCCATTCATCTCTATTCTTCTTCTTCTTAAGAATTCCTCCAATTCTTCAACACTTATTTATCACTTAGGAATGGAATTCCCGAAGGTTCTTCATCTTCAACCGAACTCCTGAATCACTTAAATTATTCAAAGTGCTTCATTGATCTAATCAGAGATCATTTGGATCATCTTCATGTTCACATGCACTAAGTGATAGTGCATGGACTTCATTAATGCATATCACCCACTTAGTAGTTGTGGATGGAACTCCTTTCAACTCCTCATGCATTGTGAAGACAATGCATGGTCTTCAATCAATGTTGTGACATTGTATCCAGTTGATACAAGTTCTTGGAACTTAAAGAGCAGCTCGGCAATCGTCAGATGTGCATGGAGAATGTTTCAACCACAATTTCCAATACCACTTAGTAAATCTCCTAAGTGACATGTATCTTAGTACTATGGCCATTCTCCTTCACCACCAACACCATCACAACCTTTGGCATTCACATCTTGACCTTCCTTGACTTCCATTCATTCCAAGACAACTTCATGCCTCATTGACAACAAATGCAACACAATGCACTTCAATCTCCCCCTTTGTATTTGTTGTCAATACACTCCTTCAGCACATATGAATGGGTCAATATGTGTGCCAATATTTTCTCCCCCTTATTGGAAATCAAATGCAAAGGTGTGGTGTGGTTCACTTTCACAAATATCTTCCTCCCTTATAAAAGCATTTTCTTCAAAATCACTAAGAGAGGGATGATGTCACATGTTCACTTGAGCAATGAACCTTTAGTAAATCAACTCTAAGTCTACTTGGGCAAACCCGGTGTAGAAAACAAGAGTGATATGACCAAGGAATTCAAAGCTGTCCATAATTCTCTACACATGTGAGATCATTCTTAGGGGTTTGAAATTTTTTCAGATATAACAATGAATTGCTAAATCCTGCACATACTTCACCAAACACATTAGAAAGTTCAAGTGCAAAGATAAAGCTCCCCCTTTCATCCATTTGTCTTCAATCCATACTCCCCCTTAATTGACAAGATAAACTCAATTAAGAAACAAGGGATGAAAGTATGATTGGAATACCTTCACTTTTCTTCAAGATGGTATTAATCTAAGAATGCCATCTTCTTCAGATTGGCTCCCCCTCAAGGGGTGCACTCCATTCTTTCAAAACCATCCTCCAATTGAGAATGATCATCATCTTCAATTCCCTGCAATGTCAGCACATGTAAATACAAGTGATTAGGGAATAAGATGGAACCTCCTTGGTTCATCAATGTGAACAACAAGGTTGAGAAGATTCTCTCAACCGAGATGTCCCATTTTCACCAGTCTTCACACTTGCACATTTTATCTTCATTGATGATTGTGCTGGTGTGGATCTCAATACATCTTCATGTGAAATTTTCTTCTTCCCTTTTGCCTTAGCAATTGCCAGAACTTCATCTTCAGCTCTCTGTAGATCTTTGGCAAGTTGCAACTGATTTGGCCATATGACAAACATGTCATTTGGAAGTGAGGCCTCAGTTTTGGAAATTCCACATGGTTCTTTTGATGCTGTCAAGCTACCTCTCTTAGGCAACGTGTTTTCAGTCAATCCCTTCTTCTTCTTCTGGATTGATTGTCTGTTTGAGTTCAGTCTGCCTCTATTGAATTTCATGGCTTCCTTACAAAGATCCATGGTATGACCATTCCTTCCACAGTAGAAGCACTTCTTGGTGGTCCTTCTGGATGCATCACCCTTCTTGGACTCAGACTCCAAGGACTTCTCTTCATTTCTCAAACACTTCTTGGGAGCATTTTCTACTTTCTTCTTGCTTCCCAAGGAATCTCTCTTAGCCAGGTTCAGTGATATTTTCTTCTTTTGAGCTCTGGATACAGTTGGAGATTGACATGTATCTTTTTGACCACTTTTGCACACATCCCAGATGTTATCAAGCAATCCAAATCTGTTAGCAGTAAACAGATGTCTCTGGACCTGTGAATGTTGCTTCTTTTCTTCTGGCTTGCTCCCCCTAGGCATGGGGTTCCTCTGTGCTTTGGCATTCAGTGGATTGTACCAACAATCCTTTGCACAATGCCCATACTTGTTACAACACCAACACTGACCCACAAATCTAGACCTCTTCTATCCTACTGATTGTAGGGTACTTTTCTTGAATTGTTGTGCTGCTTTAGGAGA
The DNA here is from genome assembly GCA_963277665.1 of Viscum album. NCBI lineage: Eukaryota > Viridiplantae > Streptophyta > Magnoliopsida > Santalales > Viscaceae > Viscum > Viscum album. The sequence goes on from OY728135.1 coordinate 1,156,298,521, forward strand.
TCTTTCTTTCTTCACTGTCTTCATCCATACTTGTTTGGATTCATTCTTCCATCCTGCACTTTTAGTAGAAACACTATTAGAAGCATCAGTACAAGATGGGATGGATGGTACCTTCCTTTTAGAAGTTGTTGCACTTTTACTAGAGGATGTCTTTCTTTTAGAATCATCCTTCTCAAAGCTCACTTGTGTAGCAACATTTCTTCTTACAGCTGACTGGGAGGATTCAGCTTTGGGTGATTGCAGATTTGTCAATATCACCTCTAGTTCTAAGAATTTCATGTTAAGGGAGTTCTTCTCATCCTCAACAGTTCTTAGCTTTCCTTCCCAATTCTCCACCAGTTGTTTCATGTGGTCTTCATGCACCTTCTTCAATTCTTGCAATGAATTGTCCAGCTCCTTCACCCTTTTGACTTTGTCTTCTAGTTGAGCATCTCTGACAACCATTGACACTTTGTGCCTCTTTTCCAGTGCATGGAAAACTTCTTTGACCAATACTTTAAAGAATTCTTTCTCAGAAAGGCTTCTCTGCAATTCTTCAGCAGTGTCTTCATATCTTTCATTGCAAAGAGAAACGGTTTCATCTTTAGCCTTCACCAGCTTTCTGAGAGTGTTGGTTATGCCAACCCTTTTAGCCAGCTGATCTTCCATAGCATTGGCTTCTTCTTCTAACTGTGATTTTTCTTCTTGAAGATCAAGGATGCCTGTAGCTATACACATTGCCACTTCCTTGGGGACTGTCTTCTGAAGATATTTGAGTGCACTCTGAAGATCATTCATTATTTCAACTTCATCACAGTTAGGACAGGCTTTCTTCATCTTCTTGGCCTGTTTCTTCTTTCTATTTTTCTGAGTCTTGGAAGATATCTCTATTTGAGGCTGGTTGCTCATTTCCTCAAATCTGCACTTCATAAAGACTCTCTTGGATCTTTTAGATGTAACCTGCCTCTGATACCAATTGAAGTGCCCAGATCAGTGTGAATCACTGAGAGGGGGAGGGGGTGAATCAGTGATCCCTTAAAACTTTTTACTAATTGATTCCTTAATCAATTAAACCTCTATGGCTGGTTAAAGCCTCGATCCACTCTTCTTGTATCTCTCAACCTTTCCCGGATAATGCAGTAATGAAAAGGCACAGGACACAAGGATTTACAAGGTTCGGCACTAAAGGCCTACATCCTTGCCATGCTCTCTCAGCATGGATTCTCCATTATAATTGGTTAGTATTACAATGGTCGATACAGAGTCCCACTGTGTCTCTCCTGAGTCCCACAGGAGGGTCTTTATACTGCGTCCCACAGTGTTACCAGAGTCCCACTGGCCTGCTCCAGAATCCCACTGAAGACTTCTTCTCCCTGAGTCCCACAGGGTCTTCTCCTGGCTCCTCGAGTCACACGAGTAGCTCTTCTTCACTTTAAGCTTCTTCAAGTATCCTTAGCAGCCTGGGATAAAGGCTGCTGGCCTTGCTCTTCTTCTGATCACTTGTGGTGAACATGTCTTCTCATCTTGCTCGGGCTTTATCACCTTCTTCTAAGGATGCCCCGACTTCTCTCCAATTACTGAATACTCAGACAATTGATGTCTTTAACTTCAGTCTGGTCCAGTCTCACTTCAGAACAACTTCATGCACTGAATGCATAGCAACACTGGTTCCTCATGCCCTGACTGCATGGCCTTCTCAAATCTCTTCAAGATCTTCAAGTCTTGGACTCCTCAGATGCACACCACTGATTTAGCACTGTTCACGTGTGCACGTGCATGCATGCATGCATGCACTCCCCTTCTTCTCTTCTTGGTGCAGTAAACCCTTAGAGGGTGTAGTCAACTATAGCACACACCTCCTTCACAATCTTCACACACTATATTCAAATTGCTCACACACTCAGAAGTGTGTTTTACTTTAGTGTGAGGGTCTCCTCTTTCTTCCTTCTTCTAAGTGTGTTCACTTCACTTAGTGCACACACACTAGGTTCGGCCTCCTTATCTCATTGCACACAAAACTTCTTCACTTTGGCAAACACTTGAGCTTGGCCTACTTCACTTGCAAAGCACACTCACTTCCTTGTTCTTTTAATCTTCTTCAAAGTGTGCACTTCACTTATGCAAACACTTGGTTCTTCATTTTTCACACACAAGGGCTACGACCTTCTTCTTCAAATGCACACACAAAGTATGGCCTTGTCTTGCTCACACCCACTGCCCGTAGGGTACTTAGCACACACAAGATGTGTTCTTCAATTTGGCACACACACAAGGTGTGGTCTCGGCCTCTACGTGCACACACCCGAACAAGTGTGCTCTTCCTCTTCACTTAGCACACACAAATACACTTAGGCCTTGGGTCTTCTTTGGTTGCACAAGGCTACCGCCTTTTCTTCCCTTCTTGCACACACACAAGGCTACTGCCTTTTCTTCAAATGCACACACTAGGTGTGGCCTTCTTAGCACATGGCACACACATAAGTGGTCTTCCACTTCACTTGGCACACACACGAGGCAAGGCCTCGGCCTTCTTCCTTGCCAAGCACCCACAACCAAGGGTGTGGTATACTGCCTCAGGTCTTATTCTCCAACACTGCCAAGTAGGTGCACTTGGTGCAACCAGGCGCGCAAGGTGCACGGCACAGGGGCGCGCAAGACCTCCTACCCGCGGGGCGCGAAAGTGCAACACCCGCGGGGTCTTCCTCTTGCCGCGCAAGGGTGCGGGCAGAGAGGGAACAAGCCTCGGGCGCGCAAGAATGCTGCGGCCACGAGCTCTTCCTGCCGCGCAAAGGATTAGCGCGCAGGGGACTTCAGCCGCGCAAATATAATTTGCGCGGGGGTTCAACTTCGCGAGGCAGAGGTGCACTCACGGGACTTCTCTATTCAGAGGATCAGCAAGCGGCACAGAGGGCTCGGCCTCATTTTTATAGGCAGAGACTGCCTCGCATCGTCCGCGTGATAATAACTTCAAACACCCGAGATCTTCGGATCTTTAAAATCTTCAAATCTTGATTTTTATACTCTGTTTCAACGCGGGTTTCCTTTTCTTTTCCTTCGGTTTCCTCCACGTGCATGCGCCTTAGAACGCATGCACGGCCTTCGTTTAGGCTCATCCCATGCAAAACAATAATCCTCATGGCCTCGGCAACTTCGTTTTGCCTCGGCCTTGTTCGAAATCTCCCAAACATTGCATGCATGTGTATTTTTAAGCATGGATCGGTTCGGTGTGGAGAGACGAGCTCAATGGAGCCTTCGGCTTCGAGAGAGATGGCCGGAATCTCAAAAACATCACTCGGGAGGCGCCTGGTTTGAAGGAGGCTGCGGGTGGCTTCGGGTGGCCTTCGGCTGAGCTCGAGGAAGGAGACGAGCTCTCGGCCGTCGGATGCGGTGATCAAAAAGGCTTCGACGGCTTGGATCAGATCGGGGGCGCGGCGGATTAGATGAGCGGCTGTGATCAGCCGCGCGATCAATCGAGCGGCTCAGATTCAATCCCGGTGAAAAATGTGCGTCCCACATCAAAACGGCGAGAGGAATTGCCGCGGTTTATTACCCTGGCGCTGCCGCAACCCGCCAGTTGAATCCTCTCCCTCCACGGTGCTGCCCCGCACCGTGTTCTCCCTGCGGGCGCGCTCTGCGCCCACTCTCTGCTCCTGCGGGCGCGCTCTAGCGCCCACCATGCACACACGGGCGCGCTATGCGCCCACTATGCGCTCCTCCGGGCGTGCCCCAGCGCCTCTGCGGTGTCTTGGGTGTGCCCCTGCCGCCCTGAGCTCGCCCCACGGGTTCCCCCTTGGGCGTGGCGCCTTAGGCCCACATGATCCTTGGCGTTGAACCCACAAGGTGCTCACGGGCTGGCCATATTTTTTGGCAAAGGAAATGTAAAGACTTTGTTAAAAACAAAGTCCTCCATGAGTATAAGCCAAATGCCACTCCAAGCCATTCATCTCTATTCTTCTTCTTCTTAAGAATTCCTCCAATTCTTCAACACTTATTTATCACTTAGGAATGGAATTCCCGAAGGTTCTTCATCTTCAACCGAACTCCTGAATCACTTAAATTATTCAAAGTGCTTCATTGATCTAATCAGAGATCAATTGGATCATCTTCATGTTCACATGCACTAAGTGATAGTGCATGGACTTCATTAATGCATATCACCCACTTAGTAGTTGTGGATGGAACTCCTTTCAACTCCTCATGCATTGTGAAGACAATGCATGGTCTTCAATCAATGTTGTGACATTGTATCCAGTTGATACAAGTTCTTGGAACTTAAAGAGCAGCTCGGCAATCGTCAGATGTGCATGGAGAATGTTTCAACCACAATTTCCAATACCACTTAGTGAATCTCCTAAGTGACATGCATCTTAGTACTATGGCCATTCTCCTTCACCACCAACACCATCACAACCTTTGGCATTCACATCTTGACCTTCCTTGACTTCCATTCATTCCAAGACAACTTCTTGCCTCATTGACAACAAATGCAACACAATGCACTTCAATATATTTATAATTACACACATCTATGTTATGATAACATATTTAATATCTTATTTTTTATTTTATTAGAATTACATAGGCATTTGTATAGGATTCTTGTTATATAGCTCAAAATTTAGAAAATTTCAATCCCAATCATAGTTATTAAAGTATATTAACTAAATAATTAATTAATGTGAAATTAATTTTCTATTATTTTTATTATGATACCAAATTTTAACTTTTATGAGATGTACAAGCACCGCGCTGACATTAAAAATGCTTTTAATATTTTTCCTAAAATAAAAATTAATTTATATGTTTAAAAATATTTCTACATTTTATTTTTATTATATAATCACACATTATTAAATAAATAAGTTTAAATTTTTTTGATATCATATCTATGTTTTGGATGTGTCATCAAATACACTAAATTTCAGAAAAATTGTACATTTTACTATTCACAAAATTTAACTTCTTAATAAAAATATCAAAAAATAATAGTTGGATAAAATTGAATAGATAAATATAAAATTATATCTATTAAATAAATTTAAATTCATATAAATTATATAAATTACATTTAATATAAATGTCTAAACCTGAATGAGAAAGAGCCTTTATAAAAATACCTTTTTAAGACTAGAAATAAATAAATATCAAAATCAATTATAATGATGATTAAAATATAATATATTAGATTATATATAATTAAATAATACCTATTTTAATTCAATATAGAATTAGAATAATAATGGGACTCTTAAATCAAAATAAATGACAATTTTACAAATATCTATATTTTCACTATTCCCTAAAAATCAATTTTTTTAGAACAATAATAAAAAATTTCCGTTAGCTAATTTTAATGTTATGATATAGAAAATTATACAAATTTCATAAAAAAAATTTCTAAAAGTAGAAGAAACTAATAATATTATCACTCAAAATAATAAATAAACACCATTCTTAAAGAACACATATTGTTGATGCATATATTAATTATACTAAGAATATTGAGTGCTTGTTTAATAATCATTAATAAATATATTTTTATTTAGTATGGCCATTATATAAATCATAATGAATTTAACATATTTATACCCTCTATTTTAACTTCTATTTTATAACTATAATATCTAAATAATAATATTTTATAGTGTGTTTAAGCTCAGTGTTTCATGTTTTATATGATATCAACAATAATTTTTTTTAAATTATTTGGATTTTACATCCCCCCAATTAATAATTTTTTTTAGTGAAATGTAAAATTTATATTGGTAATCAAGGGTTTGATATTTGAAAATACCTTTGTTAAAATCTCAAATCATAAAGTGGATAATAAAACATCATCTTGAAAAGAGTGAAAAGGAAATAAGAAGGATTTATGGAATAAAACATACTAGGTTTATAAATAAAAGATAATTAATGTCAAATTAAAATAAATATATAGTGGAAAATAGTTTTAAAAATAATGGAAAGTAACTGAGAATGTGGTCAAGTGAAATTTAATTACCACAAAATTATAAATCAATATGGGATTTATAAGACCGTCAATTCATCATAAATCAAGGTAATGGGATAAAATTTTTGTTTCTAAGTCCCTATCCTAGAGTTGAGAAATTCTATTTTCATCTTTACTATCAACATAACAAAATATAATTACATGACATGTATAATTTCATCTTTTAATAAATTTCAATCAGAATATCATATTTTTTTTCAAATGATGAGTACTCAATATGAGTTTTTAATTCCAAAATTACTAAAAACTTCTTCTAACGGATCAAATAATTTATAAAAGGATATCATGATATGCCTCCTATATTTAGACATTAACCAAAACCAAAATGGTTTGCATGAGGTAAGATGAATCCCAAAATGTATAAACCATCATATGAATAAATAATACAATAATATCTAAAATTCAATAATAATACACAAAGATACAAAAATAATTACATAAATAAATTCCTTAAAATCATTCAAAATATTTCATACTAATATGGGAAGCCAAATTTTTTAATAATTTTATCACATATTCATCCAAGATAAATTTAGCATTTATCTCTAAATAATATTTATCACTCTTAAATGCGCCCACCAAAAAATTTATATTACCTATTTGTATATTCTCTAAGATATCTAATAGCTTAAATGAATAACATAAGTAACCATAAACACAAATTAAAAAAATATATTCCTCCAAAAGATAATTCAACATTTTTTCACCAAATAAAATCCCTTCTTATCTAATAATTTATATTTACCTTAATTATAATATTTTCCCCAAATATATTTTCATATTCTTCATAAATAATATTAATCACTTGATGAAAAAATCACTTTTCAATCACATGGTTATCTATACAATAAAATATATATTCCAAAATTAACTTAAAATTTATCTTCCAAATTTTATAAGTAAAAAATGTCTTACGAACTAGGACATCTTATATGCCAGTGGTAGGAAATGAACCCTGGTCACCCTTCAATTGTGGGTTTTAGACTCCTAGTTTTTCCAATTATGATAATTTTTCACCTATTCTCTTGTGTGTCCTTTAAATACATCTATATTAATATAATTCCTATAATTTCAAAAAACAATATGATGAAAATCCTAAAATATAACCTTAATAACATCAAAATTAAATAATTTATAAATCTAAAGGATTATCTCATAAATTTTATCTTATATCTATAACATTTAATACAATTCTTATGAAATATTCCTTCATGTTAAACGTAAAGGTTTTATATACCTCAAACCAATAAAAGTATCCAAAACTATCATTACTTGCATCATAATATCGTCACTTATACCCTCAAAAAGGGGTGTGTAAGCCTATAAACATATTTTTAACCATAAACATATAAACATATGATGGTATACACAATTCTTAAGTTATCCTCTCACAAAAATATAAAAATATCCAATGTTATATAAACCATTCCTATGATACCATCTTTAATGACCAAGCCTAAAAAAATTTGTATATTAAACTTTTTAAAAATTATTCATTTTTTTTAATTTCAAGGATCTATTATAGTTTATAGTTTTACAAAATATATAATAAAACATCCACAATAAACCCTTACATTATAATTTTTAATATTCCAATTAAAATTCATTTTTACCATAATATATGTCTTTTAAAATAAATCATGATTCCTTTTATGAAAAATCATTACGATTTTTAACATAACTTATTCCTTGGTCTAGGTCATCATTATACCATGTGAGATTTTTTTAATGTATTAGATGAGAAAAAAATATCATTAAGGGTAACAAAGAAAATGAATTTAATTAGACAAGTAAGCATTATTAAATCCCAAATAATTATTAACTTTTTCATAAACTTCTTGAGCGTATTAAAAAATCACTTCCACATGAAAAAAAAGAAGTTTTTCCTCAAAGAAAACATTTAAAACCCACTGTAATCTAATAGAAATCCATTTTATGAAAATAGATAATCATATTCATAACCTATGTTAAAATCATGTTAGAAATAAATATATCCCAATTAAATCCATATATTAAATCACCATAGTAAACTCCCACCTTCTTTCTTGTAAATACAAGGAACATTACCTAATACATTTGAGAAATACAATGTGGATCACCCATTGTATAATATTTATCATGAATAAATATTCATAATATACAATTATAAAGTACTATATCAAGATCAAAACATTTTATTCTAGAACCTCATCATCATTAAACACATAAAAACCACTTTTGAACCCATATGAAAAATATTTTTAGACATAGAATACCATTTCATTTAAAAAAATCCATAAAAACCACCATGAATAATAGGTAAATGGGGGTTTTTTTTACTGAAAATTGAAGTTTTTCGAATTAAGAAAAACATAAAATAATGGTTATGGTGGTGGTAAAATAAATTAAAACTACATACATTAAAATAGAACATTCCTTCTCTATTTTTGAAGAAATTCAAAAACCTATGAATAAAATAAAAAAAAGATTCTTTTTAAAACCCTATAAAATAAATTTTAAAGATAAATATATTGTACTTTATAATTCATTCATGTCCATATAAATACATATAAAAATTATTTTTAAGAATTTGTTCATGGGAAAAATTATTTATTAAATAAATAAATAAAACCTTAAAACCATGGTTTTATATTAAAGTGTCTCTCACCTCAAGTCCAAGTCATATCATACTTTCCTTATCTTCTTAAATATTAAACTTATATTTGAATAAAAAATAATTTTTTATTATTGAAACATTTTTAAGGAGAATGTGAGAAACCACAAAGTTTAGCATAATAAACAGAAAAACAACTAGGATCTGCCATGCCCCAACAACTACATCGTGTCAACCAAACTTCACCAATTAATGACCACTTGGAAAGCTATCCAATGTAGAGATGCATGGGCATGAAACTGATGGAAAATCCATACCCTCTCAGACCCACAATCCAAATGGCATGAACAGGAGACGCAATTTTGCTCTAATCCCCATCTGAAGCTGATCCAAAACCAAAGCTAATGTCACCAATCTTCACTCTAAAAATCACAAAGGCAGTCCCAAGAGCGGATACAAACTGAACCAGTAAACCTTAGAAGGAATGAAACAACATCCATCAATTAACCAATGTCTCGGAAAAGAAATTTTATCTTACCAAAATCCATTTATCAAAATAATTCCCAAGAGATAGATTGAACCTGAATGTTAGGTGTGTCCCTCATCAGAATTTCAAATTCAGAAGAGATTTGGTCCCAAGACTGTATGTACTCTTCAATACTAATCCCCCCTTTGTTTAAACCCCCAACAAGAATAAGATCATGGTTTTTAATCCAAGCATATTTCTCCTCATTAATAATTTCCCTTAAAGGCCTCCCCATCATTTTAGTATCATCCTCCTCAGAAGCATTGAGTTGCAAGACCTGCTCAACTGCTTCTCCCTTAGAGCATAACAGTAATTCCAAGGGTTGGTCACCTTGGTCCCCTGGTCTTTTGTGACTCACATCCTGAGAGACAACATTTGTATGTCAGTATTCTTATCCAAATGAGTCTCCAAAAGAGGTCTTAAGGAGAAGTAATCCCACCTACCCATCCTCCTCTTATAACTCCTATTCACCTACGGATGTGAAGCTTATCATGCCAAATGACTAAATTCAGCCTCATTTAACGTGTTCACGCGTCCCTGATCTATCTTAGGATGGACAAGAAGTTCAGACCTCAATCCTATCTCTGAAAACCCTTCGAATGTGTTTCTTAATTGAATTTAAGACCGGTTCCTTGAACCTGATCCCCCTGCTTCCTCGGCACTTGTCTGGTATGGAACCTCCATAACAGGCCCCTACAACTCTTTCTAAAGAGGATCAATACTCGGTTCAAGCACCTCAGCCCTGGTATTCACTTTGATTTCCACCATCTAAACTGTGACTGTGTTACTTCTTAGTCTCTGCGATACCCCTCACGTCATCTCCTAGTTAAGAAAATCTTTCAACCTTACAATGTCACCAAAAAAAATTACATTTACTTTTTAAAAAATTATTTACATGATTTTTATATTGGTTGTACAAGCACTATGTCCAAATTTTGTAAGAATTAAATGTAATTATTTAATCCCTAAGAAATTAAATCATATAAACGTACTAATAAAGTTAAAATAAACTTTTTTATTCATTAAATATTTTTATTTACGCACATAAATGTTACGATAACTTATTTAATATGTTATTTTGACTTTTCGAGCCTTGTGCAATCAATGCACAAGAATTTAGATATGATTATTGTTATATTACTCCAATGTTATAAAATATAATTGAACGAAATAATTTACACATAATATTTTATAATAACATCATGAAAGGCATTTTACTTCCCATTTATTAAAATTAGGATGCCAAACATGACTTTTCTAGTGCCTCTCAAGCACTGTATCGACACTGAAAATAAATTTCATATTTGTATAGAAATAAATTATAATCTATATTTTTGGAGTTATTTTTATATGATATTTAAATTATAAATCCATAAATTATTCATTACATAAGTTTAATTATTTTTCATATCATACTTCTGTCTAGGAGATATCATAATGCAGATTATAATTCACAAATATTGTATTTTTGGATTACACACCGAAAAATTAACTTCATCATAAAAATATATTAAAAGGATAAATTTTAACTTTTAAATCCAAAAATTAATTATACCTTTTTAAATTAATCTCCCATAAGTTTTATAAATTACTTTTAATATAAATTCATTAAATGTAATGAAAAATGGTTTTTAGAAAAATTACTTTTTAATAAAAAAAATAAACATATGTCAAAATAAAATATAATAATAACTAAAATGAAAATAATTATATTATATATATTGAAATAATATTAATATTTCTTTAATATTTAATTTTAAATAATAATATTACATTTCAGTGAAAATAATGGACAATTCTAAAAATATCATTATTTTTCACTATTCACTGAAAAATCAATATTTTAAGAAAAATACAACAATTTCATGGTAAGATAATTTCATTTTGATTATTTAAAAATGATATAATTTTTTTAAAATACTATTTATAAAATTGGATGAAACTGATTTTATTATCTACTAAAAAATAAAAAAAACCCCTTTTAGAAAAACAAAGTTTTGAAGCATAAAATAACTTTACTAAAAAATTGAGCATTTATTTCATAAGAATTATTCAATAAATTTTTGTTAAGTATAAAAATTATACGTATTTAATAATTTATTTAATTTTATTCTTTCCTAATAATTTTATAGATAGGTTATAACTATAACATTTAATTAATAATATTTCATGGTTCGCTTAAGCAAGTTGTTGAATGTTGTATACATTATCAAACATAGAGTTTTTTTAAAATACCAAGATATTACATGATAAGTAATTTTAAATATAACTCATAATAATAAATAATGATAAGTGATTATGAGATGAGAATAAATAAAATTTCATGAATATATTACCAGAAATAATTCAATAATATAATGAAACTGAAATCATTATATATCCATGGATAATAATGGAAATGAAAATATCACATGGATAATAATAATTGGTTCATAAATGATGAAATAAATTTTAATTGATAGAGAATTCCATTATCTAATAAAATACATCATGATATTCAATATCATTATATTATCATTAGGTCCTTATGTTTAAGAAATATTTTATTTTGGGTATGCATACACCAAAATACCCAAGCTAGTTTGTCTCATTATACCTATCGATGCATCGACGAGTTATATATAGCAGGGACCAATCGATCAATAATTAAGTAAAATTATTTAATATTATAATAAAATGAATAATAACACATAATAATTATTTTCAATAATAATCCATATAGAAAAAAATATGAAATGTCTATATAAAATCCACCTTCCTTAGTAGATAATAATAATCTATATGGAGAAAAAAATATGCAATTTCATAACATTACCCTATTGGTAAATGGAAACATATGATCATAATACATCTATATAAATATTTTTTATGGATGAAAAAGAAAGTATCCCTAGTGCAATAAAAAACATAAATGGATTTTGGAATAGTTGGATAACACCATTAAAAGAATAATACTTTGAATATCACCGCATAAAAAGGTATAAAGATTTTTTTCTAATACCATTTGTCCAATCCCTCCAAATTTTAAATAAAATGATAAAAAATAGAGGGTATATAATGAAATATATGTCCCATTATTGTAAATCATTTTGATTATTAAAAGGAAAATAAAATCTAAAACATAATAGTGTTTTTAGAAAACATTTTAAACATTATCATAAAGATAAAGTCATTAGTAACATTTGAATTTCATTTAAAAAAGTGATGTTTAGTTTATAAAAACTTTTAATTTTAAAAAATAATCTCCAATAATGGATCCTAGAAAAATAAATAAATGTATCCAATGTAATTTCATTTATAATATAAAACATTTCATTGTGAAATAAAAAATATTTGGAATTATTTAAAGTGCATTTGTTGAAGACAAATATCATAAGAAAAAATTGTATTAAAACAATTCATTTTTATTAAAAATAATTTTTACAAATAGGAATAAAAATTACCATACGATAAATCCATTAAGTGACACAACACAATTACAGAAAAATAAAATTTCAAGATGAAACATTATAACTCAATGAAAGTATATTTGAGTTATCAATATCCCTCATAGGAAGTGTAGTCCATGTGTAACATCCCAAGTTTTATGGACCTTTTTTCTGAATAAATTAAATTTTCATTCATTTTTTTTTCAATACACTATATAAATAATTCATTTCCCATATCATGGAATTTGAGTATGTTACACTGAAAATAAACTTAGTGTATGTTACATGGGACATCGACTTGGCGCACGTTACAGGCACACCGATGATTCTACGAAACATTGGATTATTCATATAATTATTTAAATGAGACAACTATAACATATCTTTTAAAAATATTTATATTAATAGTAATAACTAATTTTGTAATATTTTTTAAATTTTAATTATAAAAATGAAACATATTGATAATTAAATATATGATTTTTTGTAATGTTCTTATAGGTTTAAAAATAACATTTTATCAAATGGACTACTTTTAATATCCTTATGTGAAAAATAATAAAATGAATTTTAGGAAAATTTTGAAAATTAATTTGATAAGATAAACTTCATTTTAAAATTTATAATTTCCAAATTATCTTAGGTATAAGGTTTGGGACTTTTTTTAGAAACTTCTTCTTTGGATGAATATTGAATAATACCGGATTTTAAATCAAAACTACTTTTTCATCTAATTTATATATTATATTAAATAATATTTTAAATTGGTTTAAAAATTTAATTAGATAATATTTTTTTAATTAATTAAATTTATTTCATTAGAACTAATTTCATATTTAAATTGGATATAATTACTTCGCAAACGTTTAGTCATTTTTACATAAACAGTTTACATTGCAGACCCCACTACGTGATTAATTTTAAATTAAACTTTTCCACTTACGTGATTATAATATGGAAAAAATGTATTCTATGTTTTTAATCAGTATAATTTATGATTTATGTTAAGTTAAACTTAGTTTTATACCCAAAAAAATTAGTGATAATAATTGAAATTAATTACATCGATTAAGGATAAATTAAGCTTAATAAGGGACTAAACCATGACTTTAAGGCCCAAAATGACCTATAAAATTGTCCAAAATCCATTTTATGGACTTATTTAGACCCTATACTACTTTTTATAGACTTTGGATCATTACTGGATCCACTTACGACATGAAAAATGTGGCACAATTCTCTCTTTGAATATTTACAAGAGTGTCACTCCTCTTTTCTTGTAAAAGGCCACCTCCTCTCCCTATTCATCACATCTATTAAAAAACTTTTGTTAGGACAATATCTAGCCAATAAATTCTCAAAATCCAACACTTAATTATATAATCATCCCCTTGGGTAGAAATCTATCCAAGTAAGCCTTTTGGCACAAACCAGAAAGAATTAACTGATTAAGAGGTAACATCTTCTCTCGACGTCCCTTCTTTTATTTTAATTCTACACCTCATCCACTCTATTTATTTAATTATTTTATAAAAACACAAGTATAATAAATATACTATGATTTTTTTGATAGGTTTCAACCTTAACTTACACAAACATTCTTCTAATCGGTAACGAACATACTGTTTATGTGTATGGATAACTACCGCCTCACTAAACGATGACTGCTCAATTTTCAATACCACCACTAATGGTGGAAATTATGATGGAAAATATACTTATATGAGTCATATATTGTATTTATTATGTATTTAATCTTCTATATTACTTTTTCAAACACATATCTTTTTTATTTCCATTTTCTGTTAATATGATAATTTCGTTTGAGGAAGTGTGGTCTACCAACCCCTCAAAGCGATATGATTCGTTCACACACTACATAAAATGTATTAAAGATGATTTTAGTGAATATATATTATATATATTATATTTAAAATATAATATAACAATGATATACAAATATACATATATTTCATTGTTTTTATTCTTTCAATGTGACAATAAAAACTGAAACAGCGTTCATGCTTACGTACGGATTACTGTCTCCAAGAATGGTGTATTCCATTTTGTAAATATATATTATAAAAACTATTATAATAAACATATAATTCATATAAAAGGTATTTATAACATGGTTTACATTTTATAATCATGATATTATTATAAGGACCAACGATATAAAAAAATTAGACACCATAAAAGAACTAAGCGTATATTATTCGAAGTGAAACCTTAACATAGGATAGTTAACAAGATAGTAATATAATATTGTAATAATAAAATTTATGGTATTATATATAATAATATTGTTTTTTTAATATTTATAATAAATTTATATTTATTATATAGGTGGTTTGAATGAGTATGATACAATTCAATATACAAGGTAAGGGTATTTCATCTCACTTTTTATTTTCATGAGCTATATGCTATTTATTCCACTCTTTACTTTTGTGTTGTGTATGTACTTAAAATTATTGTATTATATGTATCTTATACTTAAATTTATGGTTATTCACATATCCACTCTATGATATTTATTTCAGGTGGTTTATGTTTCAAAAGTTACCAAATCGGTGAAATATTTTTGTCTCAATTATCCTTCTTTTAGAATCATATTTTTTTATTCACCAAAAATATTTTTCAAGCTATATATACATCCATTTTACATGGTATATCGTGAATATAATTATTTTCAGGAAATTCTAAGCTTCATGTAATTTCAATTTTCTTACATAGATATTATGATCCCATATTATCAAGTTGTAAGAGTTTATCAAGACAATTTCATCACTTTTAAAGATTGTTTATGTTTATTCATCATTTGATGAAATATTATATTAAATCTCTAAATAAAACTAACAAATTTCTTTCTTCTCTGTTTATTCAAGTTATATCCATATATTAGCACCGTTTTTCACACTTTAGTACTTATGATATTTTTTATGTAAAATATGACCATCCCTCTCTGTAGTCGTAAATCTATTGTATTCAAAAAACATGTTTTCAAACATGTTTTCAAAAATGTTTTACAGATATATTTTAAGGCTAATTTAAAGGAAAAAATAATTTTAAAAATGTTTTTTTGCTTTCAATTCATCCTTTATATGTTTTAAAATATAATTTCAAATAAAATTGTTTTCTAAAAGGTTTTATGTTTTAAAAAGATATTTCAATGCATAAAGGGTATTTTCTTTAAAAAATGTTTTAAAATGATAGTTAAAAATTATTTCAAATGTAAGATGACATCTGTTTGTGTTACTCATTCCTTTATAGGGAAACTATTCAATGATTCCATTCAGATTCTTTCTCTTAAAGGTTTATGATTTGATGGTATGATGTTTATGAAACCCATTTCTCTTTCACGGGTTATATAGTTTTGAAACCTGTTTGTTTTCATTGGTTATGCTAATAATGAAATGACTATAAACATGTATCTTTTTCCATTGGTTATGATATTATTACAATTTTATGATACCCATTTCATTTCATGGGTTATGATATGATTATTTATGATCTTTTGGAACATGTATGCATGATTTCATTATGATATTGGTGGGACCTATATCTACCTCTAATGAATTGGTTAAAGATTTATATCTCGTGAGATGGACTAAGATGGTCTTGTGGAAGTGAACCATGACTCCTAATATGGTATGGGTAGTGAACATATACTACCAATATAGTCTTATAAGAATTTCCTTAGCTACTATGGAAATCATATTATATATTTTATATGTGTCTACCTCAATTTCATGTTTTATTCTTAGATTATTCTTTCACGGAGTATGTTCTCTTTTTCCATATGATTCATGTATTATGAACTTTAAATATTTATTCAATGATTCATGTATATGATATTTGATATGCAGGGTATGATCTTATATTTTCATGATCATGTTCTCATGCCCTTATGCTCATGATTATTCTTATATATCACCCTTGTTTTCCCTTATTGATCATTTGATATCACCACTTTTTATGGTTCCTTCCCAATGTTACGAAGATATGAATTATGTTTAATGTTTCTAAGAAGGGTTCTAGTCAAGAAGAACCTAATGAGAGATAATGTATCTCACTTATGTATTAGTTTTTATGTATCTATGTTCCCAAATTCATAAGAATAGTGTGGTGCTTGGACATATGTTTGTATAATGTTTTAAGTATTATTTAAAAATTATGTAATTTTAAATTATGAAAAGTGAGGGATGTTATAGATGGTATTAAAGAAAATGTTTATTTATACTTAGGAATATAGAATGAGAAAACCTTAGTGATAACCCTAAGAAAAGGTTGACGGATAAGTCTAAGGATAAGGTAATGTATAGGAAAATGTCCCAAGAGTTTTGTAAAGGATAGAGTGAGTGCTTTCCTAGAAATAAACACCAGTTTGGATACTCTAAGTGGATTTTTTTTCTAGGATTGGTTTACCTAGGGAAAGATACTCTAAGAAGATTTTAAGGGCCCAAATTAGGGTAATTTGATACATGACAACAAGGCTTTCAACACACCTACTTTCACACTTCTAGGGGAGATGATTTGGAAATTTAAGAAGTCTTCATGAACCATCATGAAGGATTTAAATATAATATTACCATTAATAACCTAGGATAAACCTAAGGTGTCATATATTAAGGAAGGTCTCGTAATTTAGACATCTTGTAAGTGAATTTTCAGGATTATGTGGTTCCTTGATATGATAACTATTTCATACTCTATGTTTTCTATTTTAGTCAATGGATTGAACCTAAAGGAACTACATTAATAGTGATTACATTTGACAATTCAACGATTTTCCTCCGGAGAAACTGAATGCTATGGTAGATGGAATGAAAAACTCTGTTTCTATGCAAACACTGGTTTCTCAAGTTATAAATCATGGTGGACTTCCAAATGAGCAATAGAGGGAACACCTTTAGGTTTAGTCTTTCATGAGTCAACATCCACATTATTTTAGAGGTTCTTCTAATCTACATGTTACAAAAAAATGGTTTAGTAATAATAAAAATATATTCTCCATTATCCAGTGTTCGGAGCATGAGAAACTCTTTCTAGATTTCAATCGGTTAGAAGTTGAAGCAAACTGGTTATGGACTCAAATAAAGAATACAAGGAAGCAATATGTTATTGAATTCAATGATTGGGAAGTGTTCAAGAAATTATTTTTCAATAAGTACATTCCTCTTATTCTTTATAACAATATGGTGAAAGACATCCTTGAGTTGAAAAAAATGGATGATGAATATGTTTGTACCTATGAGACTAATTTCACAAGACTTAGAAGGTATTCTTTATGAATTATCATCAAACCCTAAAGTAAAGTAGATATATTTTTCAATGGATTAAATCCCATTCATAGAATGGATTTTTCCTTAATAAATTTTGGTAGATATGAAGATATTGTGTTTTAAGCAATCAAGGTTGAAATTGATATTGCATTAAAAAATCAATCTTGTGTTTTTAACAACAATAAGGTGATGGAGTTGAAATTAAAATCTATAAATCATGAAGAGAAGAATATGAGCTTCCCATTATTCTCTATGTTTTATAAAAAACACTGAGGAAATTTTCTTAAGGGGTACAATAAATGTTTTAAGTGTTCAAGGGAAGGCCATCAGGAATTTTATTGCTAAACGGATGGGAAGAAGTTAGATAATGTTGTGAATGGGGAAAAAGTGGTATAAAATGCACCTCCCATGATCCAATGCTATGAGTGTAAGGAGAAATAGAATTATACTAAGCACTTCCCAAACCCAAGTGTATGATATGATGATCAACATCATCAACCTCTTAAGTCGAGGGAAAAGGGAAAATCTCATTCAATCACAATTTCTAATGAGGGGTGATATAACGACGTGATGAAATGTACACTTATCATCTACCTTAGAGTTTCTAATGTCTAATTTGATTCTGGATCTACCCACACCTTTATATATAAATAATTTTTCAAAATGTGTTATTATTACACCAAAATAATTAGAACTATAATTAGTATTGAAAACCAATAATGGTATGATGACTTCATCTCAAGTTTATGATTCCTCTCTCGTTGATGTTTGTGGGAATCTGATTCTTGAAAATATTGTAATTATTCCTATGATTTAATTTGATGTCATCTTAGTCATGTATTTTTTCTCTGCACAAATACCACATCAATTTTCAAGTAAGGAAGTTACTTTTGGTATTTCAAACCCTACTATGATCATCTATCCATGTTATGATAATTATAAACTTCATATGAATATTATATCTAGTGTATGGGTCATAATTTTTATTCCTAATGGTTTTTTTATCTCAAATATTTAGGAAGAGAATCTACATTGATGATATGCCCATTTTTTGGAATTTGTGTTTGTATTTCTAAAAGATTTTCCTAGCATTCCACCAAAATGTGAAGTTGAGTTATTAATAGAAATCATACCTAGTTCCACACCAATTTCAAATATTACTTTTTTAATGGATCTAATTATGTTGCAGGAATTGAAGAAGAAACTTCAAGAAAAACATGATAAGGGATTCACTTAGCCAGGCGTTTCACCTTTGGGTGAACCCATTCTTTTTGTTAAAATGAAATATGGATCAATGTGACTATGTATTAATTATTGGGAGATGAACAAGATCACAATGAAGAACATATATCATCTTCCACCAGTTTATGACTTATTTCATCAACTGCGTGGAGCTCAATACTTTTCCATGATTGACCTTCATTTTTGGATCTCATCAATTGAGAGTCATAAAAGATAATATACCCAAGAGAGAATTCCATACAAGTAATGGACACTATGAATATATAGTGATACCTTTTGGTATTACTAATTCTGATTCTATCTTCATGGATATGAAGAGTATATTCTTTAGATATTACCCTTATCAGTTTATGGTATTCTTTATAGATGATATTATGTTCTATTCAAAGAGTATGTAATAGCATGATGATCACTTCAGAATTGTACTAAATACCCTATGGAAGGAAAAACTAAATGAAAAATTTACAAATTGTGGAATTTGGCTGGAAAAGGTTTCATTTTCGGGTCACATAATCTTAAGAGATGGTATAGTAGTAGATCCATAAAAGAATAAGTCTATTGAATGTTGTCCTAGACCAAACACAGTGACTAAATTTATAGATTTATTAGTTTAGCTGTATATTTTCAATGGTTTGTGGAGAATTTCTCACAAATATATAATACTCTTACCAAGTTAACTTAGAAGGAAGTCATGTTCTGATGGATAGATGAATGTGAGGAAAATTTCAAGGAACTAAAGAGAAGGTTAGTTAGGTCACCTTTTCATAAATTACCCTATATTGGATAAGGGTGTGTAATATTTATTGATGCAGCCAAGAAGGGATTGGGATGTTTTCTTATGCAGAATAACATAGATATCACTTTTGCCTCACGTCAGTTAAAGATTTATGATAAAACATACCTAAATCAATATTTGGAGTTAACAGTAGTAATTTTTCATTAAATATATGTATGTATTATATTTCTAGAGAAAAGTGTGATACATATTTTGATAATAAAATACTGAATATATATTCACACAGAATGATTTGAACCCAAACTAGATAAGATGGATAGACGTTATAAAGGATTATGAATAATCAATATGTTACCACCCTAGGAAAGCAAACTAGGTGGACAATTATTTGTGTAGTAAGGATCAGGAAAGAATATACTTGATGAGGATCACAAAAGATCAAATATTTCTAGATTTGAAAAGGATGAAACTAGAAATCATAAAGGAAGGGAAAAATGTTATCTTTCTCAAATGAATGTTCATCCCTCTATCCAAGTGAAGACTAAAGAGGCAGATAAGGGAGATGAAGAGATGAAAAATAAATTCTGAAATGTTATTAAGTTTAACCTTTATTAGGATAGAATGATATGGTTTGAGAACAATGTACGTTCTCCTTACATAACATATTTGAAGAATAAAATATTAGAGGAATCTCATAGTTCTTTTTTCTCTATTCATATTATAAGTAAGAAGATTTGTAGATACTTGAAAGAATATATCTGGTGGGATGTACTGAATAGAGATATCATAGATTTTGTATCTCGGTGCTTGGTGTGCCAACAAGTTACGGCTGAAAGAAAAAATTCAATGGTGATGTTGCATCCATGAACCATTCCAGATTGGAAATGGGAGAACACCACAATGGATTTTTTTGTTTGAATACCCAAAACCACTAAAGGTTTTAATACTAAATGGGTGGTATTATATCACCTTACTAAGTTATCACATTTCATTGCTGTCAAAGAAAACTTCTCTATGGATTAGTTTTCTGGGATATGAATTAAAGATGTGGTAAGGTATCATGGAGTACCACATTATATTCTATCAGATGAATATCTAAGGTTTACCTCAATGTTATGGTTAAGAATTCAGTAATCACTTGATACTGAATTGATCTTCATCGCTTCTTATAAACCTCAAATATATAGTCATTCTAAAATAACAATTCAAACCATAGAGGATATTTTGAGATCATTTTCTAAATATTTTAAAGGTGTTTGATCAACTCCTTCCTCTATTTTAGCTTTCTTACAATAATATTTTTCAGTCAACCATTACGATGGACCCTTATAAAGCCCTTTATATGAGGAAATGTATATATCCAAAATGTTGGGATTAGGTTGGAGAAATAAAGTAATTGGGATACGAGATTGATGAAGAAATGGTCGAGAAGGTTTGAACCATTCTGCTGCATATTAGTGAAGCTAAATGCTTGAAGAAAGTTTTTACTGACAACCATCGACATGATCTACAATTTGAAGGTGGTGACAATTTTTTTTACTAATATCAACCTTAAAGGAAGTTATGATATTTGGGAAGAAATGTAAACTAATCCCTTGGAATATCTGTTAACTTGAGATTCTTGATCTTATCAGGATGGTAGACTATCACTTCGAACTTCCTCAAAATCTATCTCAAATCCATTATGTGTTTCAGGTATCTCTCCTAATGAAGTAAATACCTAACCCTTGCCATGAACTGAACTCATAGGTTATACCACTAGAGTAGGATCATTCTTAGGAGGAAAAACTAGCTGAAATTCTAGACCGATCAAAAAACGGTCTGTGAAACCAGACCACTCACCCGGTCAAAGTATTGTCGATAAATCACCACTTAAAGGAAACTATGTGGGAACTTTACGATATGATGAAGTATAATTATCCTTATTTTTTTACCTGGGTGATGAATTTTTAGGGATAAATTCATTTTAGGGGGTAGAATGTACTAGCCTGAGTTTTTATAGAACTTTTTATCAAATAAATAAAATTTTCATTTATATATTACAATCAGATAAATCAAAAATTCCTTTCACATTGAATGTAATTTTTGTTTGTTTTATATAAAATTTACTTGGTGTATGTCACATGGAACATTGACTTGGATTATGTTACATGCAACACCAATGTTTCAACGAAATATCAATTTATTATTATAATTTTTTAAATAAGATAACTACAACCTAGCCATTAAAAATAGTTATATAATTATAAATAAATACTTTTTAATTTTTGTAAAAGTTTTTTATATAAATAAAACATTTTTATGATGAAATTTTTGAATTTTGGTAATGTCTTTATAGGTTTAAAAATATTTTTTTCTCGAATGAACTTATTTTAATGAACTTATATGAAAAATAATAAAATTGATTTTAGAGACATTTAGAAATTTAATTTTATAAACTATAATTCATTTTTTCATTTATAATTTTTAAATTATCTTAAGGTGAATTTTTGGTATTTTTTTGATAAACATCATTTATGGATGAAAAGGGTAAAATACCAAATTCTAATTCAAAAATACTTTTTTATATAATTAATTTCTAAGATAAATATAATTTTAAATAATTTTAAAAATTTAATTAGATAAAAATTTAATAAATTAATAATATTTAGGTGTTTGGAACTAATTTCACAATTAAATTTGATATAAAAACATAGCAATCTTCTGATCATTTTTATTTTAAAAATCAGCATTGTCGACTCGATTGTGGGATTAATTTTAAATTAGTTTTTGACATTTCATTGATTTTAATTTGGAAAATATAATTAAATATTTTTAATAATAATAATTTATAATGTCTAATAAGTTCAACATAGTATTTTTAGAAAAATATTAGTGAAATTAATTAATATTAATTTCATCGATTAAGTTCAAATTAAGTTAAGGGGCTAAACCATAACCTTAAGGCCTAAAAAAACCTATACACATTTCCAAAATCCATTTTCCAGAAATATTTCGACCCTATTTTCCTTCTTATTAAAATTTTATCATTATTGGATCCACTTGAAAAAGGAAAATTTTGGGTGGAATTCTCTCTTCAAATATTTACAAGTGTTACACTCCCCCTTCCAAATAAATGGCCACTACCTCTCTCTCTTTTTCACAACTCTCAAACCACACAAGTTCATCCAATATCTACCAAAAACACTTACCAACATCCCTCCCTTTATACTTTAAGCCCCCCTTGGGAAGAAACCTATCCACGGAAGCCTTTTGGCATAAACCCAAAGGAGTTACCCGATTAAGAGGTAACCTCTTCTCTTGAGATCCTTTATATTATTTTCTTTATCCACACCTCCACTATAATTATTTTATTATATTGTAATAACACCAGTATATTAAATATACTAGTATTTTTTTATGATAATTTTTAGACATAAACATACACATACGTCCATCTAATGGGTAACTAACATATTGTTTATGTGTACGAGGAACTACTGCCTTACTAAATGATGATGGTTCAATTTTTCTTTATCTCCACTTATGGTGGACATTATGGTGGAAGATATGTTTGTATATGTTATATAATATATTTATTATTTCATTAATCTTATTAATTCCTTTTTAAAACACATATATTTTTACTTTCCTTTTTTTTGGTAATACGATAATTTCGTTTGAGGAAGTGTGGACTACCACCCTCTCAAATCGATATGATTCGTTCATACAGTACATTAAATATATTAAATATGGGTTTAGTAATATATATGATATATATTATATCATAAATATAATATAATTATTATGTACATTTATACATATATATGTTATTTTTTTAATTCTTTCAATACGACAATAAAAACGGAAACAACATTCATGTGTATGTACGGCTTACCGTCTCCATGAATGGTGTATTTCATTTTTTACTTATATATTATATATATTATTTTAATACATGTATAATTAATATAAATTATATTTATATCATGATTTATATTATGGAATCATGATATAAGTGTAGAGACCAATGATATAGAAAATTAAGACACATTCGAAGAACAAAGGGTATGTTTTCCGAAGTAAAACCATAACATAAAATGGTAATCAATAGGGTAATATAATTTCATAACCAAACTCTATATGATATTATATATAAAAATATTTTAAAAAAAATATGTATAATAAATTTATGTTTAATATATAGGTGGTTTGAATGAGTATGACGAGATTCAAGACATAAGGTAAGGGGATTTCATCTCTCTTTTTATTTTTTTGAGATATATGCTATACTCACCAAACATTATTTTTTTATGGTGTATGTGATTACCATGATTTTATTCTATTTATATTATAAAAAAAATTGGCTATTCACATATCCACTCTATAATCTTTCTTTCATGGGGTTTAATTTTCAAAAGCTACCAAACTGGTGAAATAGTTTTGTCTCAATTTCCCTTCTTTGAGACTCTTGTTTTGTTATCCACCTAAACTCTTTTTTGAGGTGAATATACATCCATTGTACATTTTTTATCATGAATATAATTATTTTCTTAATATTTTAAGATTCATGTAATTTCCATTTTTTAAATGGATAGTATGATCCCAAGTTATCCAGTTATAAGATTTTATTGAGACAATCTCAAAGCTTTTTGAGATTGTTTATGTATATAAACCCTTTGATGAAATATTATGATCCATCTCTCAAGAAAACTCATGATTTTCCTTTTCCATTGTTAATTCAACATATAAAAATGTATTGGTACCATTTTCCACTCTTTGGTACTTAAGATAATATTTTATGTAAAATATGATCATCCCTCTCTCCAGTCAGAAATCTATCGTATTAAAAAACCATATTTTAAAAAATGTTTTTAAAATGTTTTCAAAATATATTTGAATCCCATTTCTAAGTAAAAAATATTTTAACTTTTTTTAAGGTTTTCAATTCTTCCTTTATATGTTTTGAAAGCTATTTTCAAAGAAAAATGTTTTCAAAAACGTTTTAGGTTATATAAATTTTATTCAATACAGAAATGATATTTTTTTCATTACATGTTTTTAAAAGACAATTCAACATTATTTCCCATCTAATATAACATATGTTGGTGTCACCCATCCCTTTTTTTGGAAATTATTTAATTTTTCCATTTATATTCTTTCTCTGAATGGATTATGTTTTGATAGAATGAGGTTGATGAAACCCATATATTTTTCATTGGTTATATGTTTTTGAATCCTTCTTATTTTCACTCAATATGATTATGATGAAATGATTATGAAACCTATATATTTTTACATAGTTTATGTTATGATTACTTGTTTGTGATACCAATTTAATTTCAAGGGTTATACACAATTATTTTTTATGATAACATGTATATATGAATTCATTATGAGATTTGTGGGACCTATATCTCCATCCAATGCATTAATTATAGATTTATATCCCATTAGATATACTAATATGGTCTTGAGAATGAACCTTTACTACTAAGATGTCCTTGGTAGTGAACCATGACTACCAATATGGTATGAGGAGTGAACTCATGCTACTAATATTTCTATGAGAGTGAAACTATACTAACAAGATGGCCTTATAAGTGATGCATTGGATACTATGCAAATCATATTATATATTCTTATGTGTCTACCACAATAACATGTTTAATTCCTATGTTATTCTTCAATGGAATATGTTATCTATTTCTTTATGACTAATATGTTAGGAAATTCCAAGATTTATTCCATGATTCATGTATATGATCAATGATATGCAGGGTATGATCTTCTATTTTCATGATCATGTTATCATACCCTTATGGTCATGATCATACTTACATATCTCCCTTATTTACCCTTACTAAGTATTTGATCTCACCCCTTTTTCTATTTCCTTCCCCAAGTTTGAAAGACATGTATCATGTTTGATGTGTCTAAGAAGGGTTCTCATCAAGAATAACCTAGTGGGAGATAATATATCCCACTTATGTATGAGTGTTTATATTTGCATGTTTATAAAGGCACTAGAATAGTACTGTCTTTGGGTGTTTGTTTGTATAATGTTTTATGTATTCTTAAAAAGTTATGTAATGTTAATATATGAATGTTGAGGGTCGTTAAACCATGAAAAATTAAATAATTGAAAATGTGTATATATTGTAAATATGTAAACAATTATAGAATACCAAATAGTATAATAAAGTGGAATAATGTACCAAAGCTATATGAAATAATTTCAAGGGTGAAATCCTAACTCAATGACCAATATTTTTGTTACCTAAAACACATTTTAATGGTGTAACATTTGAGTCAAAATCAATTTGAATAAAACAACATTGTTTGTATTATTAAATCAAATGAATTAAAAAGTATAAGAATTTATTTGAATAGTAATCAATAGAACGCCATAAAAAGTAAACATTGTGAAATACATCTAACAAGTCTCAAACTATTAGAATTGAGACTAAGAAAACCCTTACCTTAAATCGTGAATTCCACTAAAGTGATTGAATGCCTTGTTTAAAAAAAAATTAAATTTCGTTATAAAATATCTAAAAAAACCTATCTATTTCTCTATCATTTTATAAAATTAAATTTTAATTATTATATCCCTGAATATTAGTTTTTTATTATCTACTTTGAATATATAGTGTGAGTAATCATGTTTGTTTTGAAATAGTTTTATAATAACGGTATTATTATTCATTATTATTTTAAATTTCAGAATTAAATAATCATATAAGGTAATGGAATTTATTATTTTTGATTATATATAGTTTTATAAATTAATTTCATACGAATTTTTGTTATTATTCATGATAATGAAGTCTATGGTGGGATTTTATTGATTATTTATAATGAACAATTAGTATTGTAATAATTAATGAGTTAAATGATTATATGAATATTATAGAACCAAAGAAATATTAACATTTTGACATATAATATTATGTTTCCAAATTCATCCTTGATATAAATTTATGACTCTATTCATGTAGATGGATAAATTGAACCAATATAAAGAAGTTATAATCTGTGTGTGAGTATGGCTATGGAAGAGAATATTTTTTCAAATAAAGTTATCAAAAAAAATATAATGACTTTATTTATATGTTATTAATGTGTTGAATCATAATTTTAAATATTTATATGAATAAGGTAAATCAAAAATAACATTTCACATAGGATTAAATAGATTTTCATCTTAGTATGTTCATTCTCTATGGTCAATTTTACAATTAGTTCTTATTGATAATTTTACCTAAATAATGATTAATTTATATTTAAAAAATATATATCATGAAAAAAATAACAAATTTACTCACTAAACCAATTTCTATAACCATTATTTAACAGTGGTGATGAAAATCTAAAAATGTAGTTCTTACGGGCAGTCATTCATACATGCATGACGAAAATTTCCATTTTTTTGATTGAGTGAGTGAGGAATTGATAATGGTTATACCATAAATATGAATATTTTCTGTATATAACTTATTCTATTTTCAATACATGAATATTTTTAGAATGGGTTGAAATTAGGATGGATGGGAAATATTAAGAAAATAATATATATGGTAAGTAATACTTATGTGGAGAATTTGGATTTCTCTTGATATATCATTTGGAAAATAAGGAATTGAGGTAGTTTTTTATACTAGTGTCTTCCAAAAATTTATATGATTTCTATAAAAATTACATTTTAAATATTATGATTTTAATTTCAAACAAAATATGTCTCTTGATGTGGATGGAGTGAGCTCATTTATAGGTGAAAACGTGGGACAAATCATTGTAAAAGAATGCTTTGTAAGGGATAAGAATGGAATTTCATAATATATAGGTGGTTTTTGAGTGGAAACATCAGTGAGACATATATTTATGAATATATACCCTCAAAAATTTATTTTAGAATGTTTGTGTTTCAAATTTAATTATTAAAATTTGAGCCACATTAGATAACCCATTTTAATACTTATTAATTTTGATTAAAATGTAACTATGGTAATGTTTTTAATAAAACAAATATAAAAATAATTTATTTTCAAATTTTGACATGTTGATGCCAAAAAATGGACTCAATTTTGTCTAATTAAATTTATAAATATAGAAAAATTAACTTTTAAATTAAAACTAATAATACGTTAATACTAATTTCTATAGAAACATTCCATTTAAATATTTAAGTGTTTTTTGTCTTAATAAAAAATTATTGCCGAATAAATTTAGGTTAATTTAAATTTTAATATCATAAAATATCATATTAGAGACTTATTTTAAATGAAAATAATTTAATTTATAAAATCCACATTATTTAGAAAAGTATGATTGTTTAAAAAAAATTATTTTAATATTGTAACTAATATTTATTTTGATAACATAATTTTATTCCTAATTATAAAATTTACCCCATTTCTTCATTTTATAATCCCAATTAAAAATATTTAAATCATTTTATCTAATTTAATTTATAAAATTTGTGAAAAAACAATTTTTATAAAAAAATATAATGTCATAAAATTTCATTAGAAAATAAATTTAAAAAAATATTGACTATTCTTATTCTTGTATCTTATATGTTACTAATAAAATTGGTGTAAATATATTATTCTTGTAAAAACTATATTGTATCCAAAATATATTTATTTTCATAAAATAGAAGGCATAAATTCCAATTTTTAGAAAGTATTTATTTTAAATCGTAGACCTATATTATTAATTACATTGCTACACTAACTGAATTTTCATCAATGACTAAGTATTAATAGTGAATTTTAATTTTATTTATGTATATATTTTATAATTTTGTTATATCTATTTTTACCCATCAATTCTACTGCTACTTTATAATGGTTATATATTATATCACAATTCATTGTGGTTTGGTGTTGTGTGGGAATAAATTTAATGAATTTATTAGATTTTAAAAGAAAAAAAAATTAAAACTTAGGGTGTTACAATATCCCCTTTTAAATAAATGGAATTCTCTCAATTTTATTTACTACCTATTAATAAAATTATTTAAGGGTATATAAAATATAATCTTAACTCGGGATATATTTCAAATGAGGTGTATACCTTAATATCAAAGGCATTAAAAAAAGACACATCTTTTTCCTCAATTGTGGTCATATATTTAATTGTTTTTATTAGGAAAATGTTTTCTTTATGCAGAAATTTTATACACACAAATAATCATCTAATTTCTTTGGTACATTTCACTTATTGCTTCTTCCCACATTTTTTACATGTAAAAAATAAAACATTAACTACTTCATCATATGTTTTCACCTTATTTTCCTCGAGACTCCAACCATATATTCATTTGTTTGTTTCGAAATAAAACAATTTTTATGTTGTTAGTCACAATTCTTGATACAAGGATTAGCATAATCCCAATATTTATCACTCCAAACTTTATCCTATTAGGTTTCTTATAAGGAAAATATTTTCATTATCCATGGAATCCATTGTTAACTTGATTCCATCAGTCATTATCAATTACTAAAACATAAAGGATTTAATCATTATTTCTGAACAATTAAAACCATTATAGGGATATTGTATGATTATTACATAAAAATTTCAACTTCGAAATATTTAAAATCCTAAAATTATTACATTAACATTCAGTTAAACAAAAAACCTCTTGGTTCAATAAAGGTTTATTGAGGTGGGGTACTCTTATATTCCTTAACCTAATTCATTGAAAAACTAAATTATTTTTAATTACGTTTAACGATAATGTGATTAACCAAATCATATCTTCTATGAGTGTCAAACTGGGTTTAGAGTTAGGTCCATTTCTCGTACACTATGTGATGATTGAGTTAGTTTTCAACTTTCCCTATTCTCGTCTATCACCACTAAGGTACATATATTCCATAGGCTGCATCACCCTATAGTGTCTATATAAGCATATTGTTTTTAATAAAAACACACAATATTTACTTTACCAAAATTTTATGATTGTTTCCTATACTTCGACATATACCTTATAATTATACCAAGAGTTTTTTTTATTAAAGTTATCTTATAGAAATCCCTAAAATAGTCAATATTACATAAATTAACCAATAAAGTTATCAATGATGTTGAATTCAAGATTATCCATAACTTATCACTCCTTAATGACATTTAAATATTCAAACAGAAACGTCATAATGTCTAAACTTATCTAAACCTTTCTCTAAAAACAATTATAGTGCCCCAAACTCATACTCCCGAGCCCAATTCCAAAAACACATAATTTTTATATTGTATTTATACCAACTATAAATTCTCATACAAAACTACCCGATTATTAAATTACATAATGAAAAAATTACATTAAATACATTCACAAGACCTTTTAGGGTAATAAAATTAAGGAATTAGGAAAAATCATCAACTAGTAAATCTTAGGTCTTTCTCAACTAATAGATATTTTTTACACTTTATAATAAACTAATCTATCCATAATAAGTACTAAAAATATCCCCTTAATCCTATACATAATTTATTATTATATCAATGTCATGAGTAATACAATTCTTTCTATCCTAGGGAAATGAAATAATAAATATAGGTGATCTCAAATTCTCAGTAAGAGTAAAAATAATATATATCAATAAAATATCATAATTGATCCTAATATAATCATATATAATATGGTTGGAATAGATAACCCAATATAATTCCATAATATAAAGAAACTGAAATCATGACATATATTTGGATAAAAATGTAAATAAAAAGACCAGAAGGATAAAAATAATTGGTTCCTCAATGGTGAAATATATTTCCATATCATATTCCAATAATTTATTATATTCGAAAATATGATTATACCATTAAGTCCTTGTGGCTATGAAATATTTTTTTGGTTAAGTAGGCACCAAAATACTAGATATACTCTGTCTCATGATACCTATCAAAAAATTGAATATCAATCATTAACTGGAACCCACTAATAACTAATTATGTCCAATGCATTTATCATATAAGAAAATTAATTACAAATAGATAATAAAATTTTCAAAAAACATATGTATTTGAAAAATATATATATGATTTCAATAAATAATCCAGCTGCCTTAGCATTCAATAATCATTTGTATAAATCTAATATATATTTTGTTTTCAATACATTACCTAGTAAATAGATATAATAAAATTATAATAATTCATCCAAAGAGAGAAGGTGGATGGTTGTAAAATATCATATCTCTACTATAATAAATGAAACATAGAATGATACTAAAATTGATAGAAAAATAAATTAAAACAAGAATGCTTAAAATGGAACAAAATAAGAAGGGATAAAGAATTGGTTTGTTTGATACTAAAAGATTAATCTCTCCAACTGATATATATAATAATGTAAAATAGAGTGTATATCATGAAACATATGTCTAATTAGGGAAAATACATTCAATATGAAATAGAAAATGCTAGTGAAATCATAATAGTGTTTTTATAAAAACAAATTAATGTTATTTTAAAGATTAAGTTATATTTTACTTTCAAAAGTAGTCTTTGAAAATGTAATGTAAAAAATATAAATACATTTACATTTAAAAATAATCTGCAATAATGGATGACTAAAAAATATATAATGTTGTCCATGAGAAATTTTTCTAGAGGATAAAATATTTGATCATGGAAGTAAGAAAGTAGAGATATTGTTTTAGCCTTATAGTACATTGTAATAATTATAAAAAAATTGGAGTTAGGAACTGATACAATGTGAGATTCGCAGGCATGGTGTACCTAGAATTAATTTTATAAAAATATTAAAAATATTTTATACCTTGAATTAAAAATTTCTTAAAGAAAATGGGATAGCACATAAATAGAGACATTAATTGGAAATCTAAGTCCATGGTTGAATCTGGAATGAGAGTTCTACCATAAGCTTGACCTGTAATGGGTTGGCAATGTGTGTTTGGGTATAGAGGTTATTCGAGGGTGCATTTAATTGAAATAAGTAAATTTATTTATTTATTTTATTAAATGACCTCAAACAAAATTACTCTATAAATTCAGTTTAATGTCAAATCTCATGGGTTCGCTACATAACCATGGGATCAAGGAGAGGATCCTTCTTCCACATCTCATTGGTGGATCAGAATCCGACGATGAAAAAAAATATGGATCTAGACAAATTGAGGTGCAGCATACAAAACGTATTATCAAATTCTTTTGTGAGCATGCTCTTCATCAATGAACTACCCAATATATATTTATGACTCATAAATTTTTTTATTCTTCCCCAATTGACTTAAATATTGAGCATGAACAAATGTATCTCTTGATCGGGGATAAATCAATCATTTTCATGACCTTATGTATTAGTTTTCAATTTAATATTGAATTAATCCTTGAATATTCATGTTTTTCACCCAAAACATAACCATATGTATTTTTTGGTCAAGAATGATTGGTCAATGATTTTTACACCTTTATTATGGTGCTTTCCCCCACAAGTTCTTTGTTTTTATCTCCATTGCAAAATGGGTTGAGGGTTCGAAATTTTTGGGAAAGATTGACCCTGATCGAACCCTTGGATTCAAGAATGTTTCATGTTTGGAAAGTAGATCAATGACCAATGATGGATTTTGGATGATTTGTGGGTTGCAGATGATTGCTTCATATATTTGGTATCTAAATCATATAATCACATGGAATGGGACGCTTGTAAGGTGAACCAAACATATGGTGAACCCCCATGGGTTGGAGGAACGAATTTCTAGCCACTGTATGGATGAAGATGAAAAATAGTTATTGTTTACTTCAGTTTTGGGAGATCGGCATGCAATGATAAATGTTCCAAAAGAAAATCTGATAAGCCATAATTAGATTTATCTTTCAATGAAAAACCATACTACATGGTGAATACCAGGATGAACACTCTCTATGTAGTAACCCTATGGATGCGGTGTTATAGTTTTAGGAAAATTTATAGATCTAAATCTATGTTCTTAGGTCCTAAACTATTTGACCCCCTATATAGATAGGATATGTGGAATAGCACATAGGCAGGACCCTGTGTGGGTGGACATGTCATGTAATATATTACACAAACATAATAAAGTCTACATGGGCATGCCCAGGAGCAGTTGTAGAAAAGAAGTTAGTTTAGGGACAACATGTAGTCCCTACACACATCATTTAGTGATACATGTTCCATTAGGGACACATATAGGCAGTGGAGTAGGGCCACACACTATATGGTTCCCCTTACATGCCATGTACCCCTTCATCATGTTTAATGATCCTTCTACCTCTTGAATACCCTTTTTTTAGAATCATATTTTAATCCACAAGTATCATATCCGGTTTTTTCTTACTTATAGATCACTATGGTGGCCTTCATATGGGATTTTGAGATACTATGTGATGTGTTACTAGTGTGGTGATTATTTAGGAATTACTCGGCGACAATAGTGATCATGTAGGATCATTATAGTGGTGCCCTTATGGGATTAGGGTGTGTTTTCAATATATACTGAGTGGTACCCCTGATGTAATATGGAATGGGTCCTCTATCAACTGAGTGGTACCCCTTGATAGACTAGGGTGAAGGTCCTCTATCTACTGAGTGGAACTCTCTAGTTGACTAGGGTGTGGGCCCTCTATCTACTGAGAGGTACCCCCTGGAAGACTAGGGTGTGGATCCTTTATCCATTGAGTGGTACCCACCCTGATAGACTAGGATACGATCCCAATATCCACTAAGTGGTACCCTTATGATTCATTAGGATTAGGGTCCTATTATAAGGGATTTCACCCCTAAACTATGTGTCATAGTGGTGTGGTGTTTCTCCACATGGTTACTTCTTTGGGAAGACACATGAGATTTTGGGCATTGTTGATGGATCTTTGGAACTGTTGGCTCTCTTTTCCTATGCTATGAAATGATAATGAAATCTCATCTCTCAATCATAATGGATTTTTCATTATATCTATATTTGTACCTATATTGTTGGATTTCATTATTCTCTTCCTTTGGTTTGATATATCTATTCCAATCAGGTCTCTTATTTTTTCCCCTTAAGATTTTGTGGTATCCTACAGAGTTAATATATACTCCCCCATTCATGGGTTTTCCCACATGTTTCGTATCTTATAAAGATGAAAACTAGGTCGAATGTGATTACGGAGGAGCATAAAGATACTTGGTGCTTTTTTTTGTGTACGATGGTTAGATCTTGGAGACTCAAAGATGGACTCTGGAAGAATTTACATTACCCATTTTTCTAGTTAGGAAATATTTTTGGATGGGATTTTGTTTTTCACTTTTTACTATTTAGTTTACACTGGAATACTCTTTTACCCCATTCAGGTTTTACATCCACGTTTTATTCTCTATATGTTTCATATTGTATCATTTTTCCTCTACATTTATACTTAAAGATGTTTGGGTGTGTTTATATAGGTACATTAGGCCCATGCCCCCCATATTAGTTATGACTTTTGAGGCTTGTTGCCGCCCCCTAGCCTATGGTGGTGGGATTGGGGTAGTTGTGGGTCAATACCTATTGGGTCATGACCAGATATATTGATATATGAGTTGTTCATTCCTTGGTATGGTTTTTTTGAGTAGTACCCTACTAAAGATTTTTTTGGAACCTAGGTAAACAATTCCAACATGTCTCAAGTGTGGAGTTTAGGATAGGGAACCCAATGAGCGTGTAGGATGATGAAGTATCCATTCACTAGCACTCTGGCTATCTTATTTTTGACCCAGAATACCTAGATATTAGTTTTAGGGAACAATGGTACATGAATCATATAGCATTGAGTCTCTTGAAATTATTTCTTCAGTTGGATCCTTATTATATATATATATATATATATATTCTAATATAACCATGGTATATATTGATTAAATATTCAAGATGCCTCCAAAAACATATCCATCCAGGTTACCAATTCCGGGTCATAAAGACGATTTGATGAGTGATGAGACTTTAGTTTAGGGTCCATCCCATGAGATCATTATTCTAGGTGGATAGGTAGTTTCACCTCCACCTTTTGATCCATATATCATAATAGTCGAGTATTATGGGGATGAATTAAGTCATAGAATGATTCAAGAGTTCTAATCCTAAAGGCTGCAGAGGTTTTGGGGGGATCCAGACCCCTAGGAATTGGTGGATCGGATAAAGTCATTGATCTATTTCTTCAAGATTTCAGATACATCGAATGACCATAAAGGATTTTCTAGTATCTATCCTTTTCCATATATCATATGGGTTCTATTGGAGTTTATTTACCCACATTCATGATGATTCGACACTCCCATAGACTGACTTCCATCATCTATTTTGTGAGGAGTCATACACCTCTTGTTTGCACTTGGTTTAGATTCAAGAACTATTAGAGCTTCATCAGGGAGGGATTATAGTCGATGAGTATACTTTAAGGACCATATAACTACCATGGTACTCCATTTATATAATTTTAGATGGATAATTCCGAGAAAAGAAGATTTATCAGGGCCTCTGCAGAGATATCAATTCTAGTTTAGTTCCCTTGATCATTCCAAACTTGGTTAGGGGTTTTGGAGGAGGTGATGGTGAGGGAGATATTCGTATCAGAGGGATAGTAGGATGCTCCCACTAGTAGTGGGAATTATAGGGGCAGGTTCTAGTCAGTCGTATCTTGGCATAGGAGACCTCCACATGATCAGATTCAGGCATGAGGTCTTGCGGCATAGTGATAGTGCATAGTACCAAGGAAAACTAGATACGGGAAGTGTTATGAATGTGATGGGAGGGGTCAAATAGCACATGATTTCTCAACTTTACATGTTGAATA
This sequence comes from Viscum album, assembly GCA_963277665.1. Lineage (NCBI taxonomy): Eukaryota > Viridiplantae > Streptophyta > Magnoliopsida > Santalales > Viscaceae > Viscum > Viscum album. The sequence continues at coordinate 1,156,334,109 of OY728135.1, forward strand.
TTGTATGAAGATAGTGCATGAATCACCACTACAAATATAGTTCCATGATCTGGGAAATCCTATGCAAGGGTAGGGTGGCCCCTTGTTAGGTGAGCTAGAAGATGAGTAGGTGTAACTCTAGGTGGATGAGTAAGCCTGACTCTAGGAGGATTATATATTGGTGGCAGAAAACTCTATAATATCCTTGAACCCCCAACATCAGGTGGCGCATGTAATTCTTAGGGAGGAGATGGTCAGGGCAGGATACTGCTTCAGGCTATGGAGGCATATGATCCAACAACAAACGAGATTGTTAGAAATATGATTTTTGTATATTTGAATTTTGTTTCCGTATTATTAGAAATGTGTTTTAGTAATTGATTCATTTATTTAATCTTAGTGAGAGATATAGATCTTCATGTTGAGGTTTTAGCCAAGAATATCTGTCTTCATGGTCCAACTGGGAATGTATCATCAATATATTTTATCTGTTGGTAGTGTGAGTTATCACATGGTGGTGAGAGGTTCTTGTAGGAAATTTTGATCATCATGATAGAACCCTATAAAACAATCTTGAGTATGTATTGGTTTTCAACTATCTGATCCCAGACATACTTTCATTGTAGATGAGTCAGATTCCTTCACAATGATGGGATAAGATTCTATTTTGTGGACAAGATAGATCTCATCGGGGGATGGGTGGGTTTTTAGAGAATGAGGATGTTTTCCACCACCCATCAATTGGAGAGTGTGTCCCATGCTGAAGAAGTTTCTTATAGATTATGGATTCCTTTAGTCATAGAGGATTTTATGGATGTCTTTTCCAAGGACGTTCTGGGACTACCTTTGAGATGGGATAGGGTTTTTTACATAAAACTTCATATTGAGACCACTATGATATCTTTTGTGACATATTAGATGTCCCCTAATGAGCTCGTGGAGATACATTTATAGTTATAAGACCTTAGATGGAATGGTTTTATCAGGATTAACGTGTCCCTATGGGCAGCTCTAGTGTTGTTTTTGAAAAAGGAAGACATGAGATTACAACATTGTGGGGATTACCAACACCTAGACTAGTCCATGATAAAGAATAATTACCCCTTATCCTAGATTGAAAACCTATTTGATCTATTTCAAGGTGTGATATGGATCTCAAAGATCGATCTTAGGTCTTGATACCATTAGTCATGTGTTTTTTAATCTGATATTTGAATCTATAATTCCAATGTGTCTATGGACACCATGAGTTTTTGGTGATGCCTTTCAATGTGAAGAATTCTATCGTCGTGTTTATAGATTTTATGAATGGGATCTTCCAACCATACTTGGACTGATTTTTTTATTCACTGATAACATATTCATATACTCTATGTCACTGGAGGACCACGAAGAGCATTTGTGGATGGTACAAGATTTTCTTTCGAACAACTATCTTAATGGTAAACTCTCAAAATGTTAATTCGGGATCCATGATCATCACTTTATAGTTCATTTCATCTTTGATAAGGGATTAGATGTGGACCTAGTGAAGATCGATGTAGTTATTTGTTGGCAGACACCCAAGATTGTGTCATAGGTGAAAAAAATTGGATTTCTGGGGTATTATAGGAGGGTTATTTTTCTAAATTATCCAGGATTGCAACCCCTTTGACATCCCTAATATGGAAAGGGAATCCTTTTTCCTAGACTGATTAGCTCCATAGATCCTCTAAGTAGTTGAGTCTGAGGCGGGAAAATGCACCATTTCTTAGACTATGTATGTTTTTCATGGAGTATGTAGTGTATTGTGATGCATCATGAGCTAGGATCAGTTGTATATTGATGTAGAGACAAGATAGTATCACATATGGTTTGATGCATTTGAGACCCTAGGAGAAGAACTATGGGATTAATGACCACGATCTGGTAGCATTATTCTTCACTATGTGGATATGGATTCACTATCTTATGGGAGAGCAATTTATTAATTACTCAAACTATCAGAGCCTCAAGTATGTCTTCAAACATATTGACTTGAACCTAAGGCAAAGGTTCCAGTTGGAGTTTCTTCATGACTATGACTTTGAGATAGTAAATACTCCTTGGAAGGGAAATGTGGTGGAAGATTCTCTTAATATGAATTCTTTGGATTTTTTGATGTAGGAGGCATCTAAGTAGTTTGCTTCCTTGCAGTTTACCCTGGTTGAACAGGAGGGTACAACTTTTCTTCAGTTGATGGTGTTTACCCTTCCAATGTGTAAGAGAGTCCCAGTTGAGGTAAATTTAGTATGTGTTCATGCGTGACCATATATCCTCATGAGTCTCACCGAATGGATTTTATGAAGGAGATTATCACTCCATCCTCTACCAGGGATGGACATTGGTATTAGTCATGATGCGGGGGATGTGATGAGAGAGTTTCACACTTCTCATATGGTTTTACATCTTAGTGTGGAGAATATGTACAGAGACCTTCAATTTTAGTTTTAGTAGGCCAGAATGATATAGAGCCTTTTGGAGTTCATCTCATCATGCCTCACCTATGAGTAGGTGAATATAGAGAACCAAGTTTTTATAGGTTTGTTGTAGCCTCTTGATATCCCATAGTGGAAATGGAATGAAATATCCATAGACTTTGTTTTATAAATTCTATAGATACTAACATTCAATGATTCCATCATTTTGGTAGTTGAATTACTCAAAACGTTTTCACACTTCCTTATTATCATGGAGAAGATTTGAGTACAGAGTTTGGGGAATTAGTTTGTATAGGAGGTTGATCACCTTCATGAGGGTCACTCCACTATTTTCTTTAGATAAGATATTTGGTTCACATAATAGTTGTGAGAGGCATGCAGGTGGAATTTGAGGCCCAAATGAGTATGAGTACAACCATCCACCCCCATAGGGATTGAAATATCAAGCGCACTATACGAGTGTTAGAGGATATGTTGAGGGCTTGTGTGTTGAACCTAAGATGGATCATGGGAGGCTCACTTTCCCTTTGTAGTTTGGGCATAAAATAATAACAACCAATATACTATTGGACTGACGCCATTTCTGATCCTATGTCTAAGAAACAAATAATATCCCTTGTATAGGATAGGGATCACTGATACCTCTCTTATTGAGATATAAATAGTGTAGGTGACAGCTGAGAATGTCTAAGTCATCCGTGCGTGGATTAAGATAGCTCAGAGAAATCATAAATATTATATTGAATGATGTAGTAGGCCTATGGATCTTGACTATGGAAACCATGTTTCCATGAGCATCACCCCATGATGAGGATTATAGTGATTCAATTGGGGAGGAATGTTATTGTCAGGTTTCATCAGGACATTTGAGTTCTTATAGAGGGTTGATGAGGTTTCATAGTTCCTTGCCTTACCCATGTAGTTGGAGAGTATGCATGAGGTATTCCACGCATCACAGGTGAGGAGATACATGTGTATACCTATAAATGTTATAGACTAGGGAAAGATTAACATCAAGGATGGAGAAAGAATTCATATTACTCGGTGGAAATAGAGGATCAGAAGGAGAGGACCTTTAATGGATGGACCATCCCCATTGTTTGTGTGTTTTGGAAAAATGGGAGCAAGTAGGATAGATCCTAGGGGTAGGAGAGCTGGATGTGGGATTTGTATCCTAAGTGTTTTTTAGTTTTCATTTTGGGGATGAAATTATTGAAGTATGTTCTAATGTAGATACCTTATTTTTTTATATAGTACATTGGAATACATATAAAAATATTTTTGAAGCTAGACACTAAGACAAAGTTTGATTTTGAGGCCTGGTGTGGTCGATGTTAATTCTATAAAAATATTAAATATATTTTATATCATGCATGAATGAATTTTTTAAACAATGTGGGATAATAATTAAATGGTGTCTTGCATTGAAATTTTTAGACCACAGTTGAATCCATATTATGATGTTTACCATCGGTGATATCTAAAACGGGTCAGCATTTATTGTTTAGATATAGTGTCCATTGGAGAGTTTATTTAGTTGAAATAAATAATTACATGTAGTTATTTTAATAAATGACTAATAACTAATTCCTCAATAAATTATGTGTTATAGTGGATCTATATTGTAAGCTTTATAACCCATGGATCTTTGATAGGATCCTTCTTCAACCTGTCATTGGTGGATTGGAATCTGATGACGATGAAACTCGGGATCCAAGAGAATCCAGGTGTAGTGAACACAATTACTTATCCCATTTATTGGAAAGTGTATTCCATAAAATAAATCCCTTTCATGAACCTATGTATCAATTTTCAATTGAATGTTGAATTAATCCCTAATTTTTCATGTCTCTCACCCTAAGCATCACAATCTATATTTGTTGGTCAAGAAAGTTGGACCAATGATTTATAAACCTTTGTTTTGGTTCCCCCCTAGTTAAATGTGGTCTTCACTATTGGGAAGAAAGGCCATGGTTCGACATTTCCAATCGGTTTCAAGACTTTTTGAACCCCTGGATTCATGACAGATTCATGTGTGAAGAATGGATCAGCAACTGAGGATATATTTGGAATGATTTGTGGGTTTTGGGTGATTTATTAGTATATTTGGGATATGAATATGAGAATGGCGTGGAATGGGAAGGGTGTGATGGGTTCAGGGAGTATGGTGAACCACCATGGTTTGATAGAGTCGATTTCCATCCATAGGATTGATGAAAATGAAAAATAGAGGTTGTTTTATTTAATTTATAATTAGCCACATGCATTGATTAATATGATGAAGGAAGATATTGGATGCTGAAAGAAGATCTATCTTTTAGTGAAGAACCTTGCTACAAGACATGTATCGGGACGAATAGGCGCCATGTTGTACCCATATGGATTTAACTCTAGGGTTTTTGAAAATGTTAAGGATCACAAGTCATGGGAGTTGGTCACTTGTCATGTGATCCTTCCCAAGTAAACATTACATGTGAAAGATCACATGAGAAGGGCACCATGTGGGAGGACACGCCATGTACCAGAGTACAGGTAAAAGGTAATGTATACATGGACACATACATGAGAATGAGAAGGAACTTAGGTGACTAAGGGACACCGAGAAGTACCTATACGTACCGTATAGTGCTACACATTTAGTGGTCCATGTACTTTAAGGGACACATCCAGGAAGGGGAGTGGGACTATGCACTGTGTGGGTCCCCTTACACATCGTGTACCCCATCATCTTTTTTGAGGAACCTTGTAACTCTTTCATCTCCATTTAGAATGGTATTTTGGCCTATGAGTAGCCAATCATGATTTTTCAACTTATAATACGATTGTATCATTTAGAGTGTAATTTTAGATATAATTCAATGTGTTATAATAGGGATTCTTCTTTATGAATTACTCAATGACGGCAGTGATTGAGTAGGATCATTAGAGTAGTATCCTCCTATGGAATTGGGGTGTAGGTCCCATGTCTACTGAGTGGTACCCCATAACAAACTAGGTTGTGGTTCCTATATCTATTGAGTGATACCATATGATAAAATAGTTTGTTGGTCCATTGTCTAATGAGTGGAACCCCCCCCCCAAACAGACTAGGTTTTGTTTCCTCAGTCTACTGAGTGGTACCCCCACATGGAACTGGGTACAAGGCCTCATATAATGAGTTGTTCCCCTGGAGGACTAGGTTGTGGATCCACTATCCACTGAGTAGAACCCCCATAATGCACTAGGCTGTGGTTCCTATGCATGGATATTGTTCCCCCCTCATTTGTACGACAGCGTGGCATGGCATGGCTCCACATTGTTACTTCTTTGGACAGACTTGTGAGATCTGGGGTATCATTGATGGATCTTTTGAACTATTGGATGTTTTTTCTAGGTTGGGCTATGAGATGGATATCCCCTTTCTCTATCCTTTGGGATTATTTTGATTGAGCATATATATATATGTGTGTGTGTGTGTGTTATTGGATTCCATTATTCTATTGATTTGTATTGAGAACTCTAATCCTATCATTTCTCTTATTGATCCCCCTTCAGCTTTCGAGAAATCCTATAGGGTATGTACATATTCATTCCTTCATGGTTTTTCCTTTACATGTCATGTCTTATGTAGATGATAAACATGTTGATGGTGATTATAGAGGATCATAGGGATATTTGGTGCCTTTGGTCGTGTATGGTGGTTGGAGCTTGGAGATTCGAGGCTCGATTCACTCAACAATTACTTTTCCAATTTTGTTAGGTTGGACTATCTTTCTAATTGGGCATGTATTTTTTCATTTTTAGTTTTTAGTTTACAAGATCGTACTCTTGTACACCCTAGAGGTTTTACATGTATGGTTTATTCACAATATATTGGATGTTTTATTATTTTTCCTCTGTACATATACATCATGAATATTGGACGTCTTTGTACAAGTACATTATCCAAAGTCCTCCCATATTACCTTTTCCTTTCGACAATTTTCTCCACCCCCTGCCCTATAGAGGCAGGTTTGGGGTAGTTACAGCTTGATCCCACATGGGCTGGGTCATAATAGAAAACCTTTTTTCTATTTTTAATGTATATTTATATAAAATCCTAATCTTATGAAAAAATTGTATTAAATCTTCCTTTTTTATTAAACCATAATTTTATCAAAGAAGAATATCCAGTAGTATATAATAAAATCATAGTGTGGGAAACACTAAGCATGGAAAATAAATGTTCAATTAGAAGTAATATAAATCAAAGAAACATGATTTGGGATATCAATATCACTTATGGACAACATTATCCATGGATAATAAAAAAATTCAATTGGTTTTATGTAGAAAAAATTATACAATGAGAGAATACCAAATTGTGGATTCATTGTAACAACCCCGACCCTAGTAGCTTAGATCTGGATCCATACTTTATTACATTGGCATAGATAGAATGCTTTCAATCCTGATGGATCGATCTTTCTAGTAAATTTAGAAGACCATATTCATACATGATAGAAATTTTACATTATTAAATGTAGAATACCGTGTTTTGTAACTGGACTAATGTACGATGTTTTTTGAACTTTTTCATTTTCTGGATGGGTCAGATTTAATATCGAGATTCAAATATTAATTCCAAGTGTTGGAACACTTATACGGGGTTTTTTTTGGACTTGGGTGAAGGCCTGAGAAGTCTCACGAGTGACCTCAGAGGTTTTTGGAGTGTTGGACCTGAAAAAAATAACATTTTAAAAGATAGAAAAGGGTGCATGGTTTGCACACGGTCTTCTTATCAATGCAGCACACTACAGGTAACTGTGCGACCCTATTTAAAAAAGGTGAAGTGGCTTTGAACATGGGTTGTTCATGGTTTCATAAACTGTTCATCTAGCCTGTGCGGGGTGTGTCTTGGAGGTAGTAGGCACCGCACTATTTGTGCATGGTTTGGAAAACTGAGAGAGTTAAACTGTCTATGACACACTATTTTAGAAAATTTAATTAAATTATAGTGAAATAATAATTATAACCTAATCTATACTACCTATCCCCTCTCAGTTTGATGTAGCACCACCAAGGGGGCTCCCCTTCATCGTGCCCTCAGACCCCCCCTGTCATCTCCTCCTTCGACCACTATTTCCATCTAATTTCTTCATGATTATTCCTCAAATCATCAAGGTAATGTCTTCTACCCCGATTTCCTTCCTCTTCTCCGTCGATTTGGGTCTCTTCATCACACCTCGATGTTTGGTCGACCCTAGGTGGAGGATAAATTGTTTTTTATATTTTTTCATCAATACTAGGTTGTGCAAATGGTCTATCAGTATGTGATCATGGGTGTTCCAGAATCCTCCACCAAAGGTGAGGCCGTTCAGGTGATTTTGGTCCACCAAAAATGTTTCAGGGTATGGTTTATACCTTATTCTTTGTTTCACACCTATCTAATTAAGATATTTTTGTGTCTTTGAATCCCTTTTTATTAATTGGTGGGGTGTTGAGCTATTCGGTGTGGTTTCAGTAAGATTTGGTTCATTGCTGACATACGAGGTGAGGGCTTTCCTTTTTTCTTGGTCTTGTACCATTTAAATTGTGTTGTTTAAGTATTTTAAGTATTAGTATTGTTAAATGTGTAGTGTGTTGGTCCTTTCTTATTGGTTATGAGTCTCCAAGTTAAGGGTGACTCGTCTGCATATACACATGTATGTATATATGTATTTGTGGGTTCCCCCATCATGTGAAATTCATTCACGGTAATGAATGAACATGTCTGGGGTTAGGTGTTCCCATGCATATATATATAAATTCCTACGTAGGTGAGTGGCTACTAGTATATGAACATAATCATATGTGTAAGGATCCCCTTACACATGCCCATGGACATGCAGGTCTGTGCGTAGGGGCTAGGTATCCTTACACATGTGTGGAAGTGCATACACTCAGTGGGGGAGCAACTACAATTAGTTAGAAATCTCCAAGATCCTATATGGATGGATTCATTCCACCCAGAGGAAGTGTCCCTTTCAAAGTCCTATAATTTTATAAATGCTTCAATAAATTTATTACTGCACTTTAGTCAGAATGTAAATTCATGTAGTGAAATATAAATATTGAATTTTCTTAAATGAAATTTATCATGTTTCAAATTTAATATTCTAAAGTTGATAAGTGATTTTTGTGATAAGTAATGTCAGGATTTTATAATAAAATACCTCCAATGGAGTTTTGTGGCCTGCAAGCTAAAAATTAGTGGTTTTTCCTTTCTTACTTGACTTGTCGTGTTTATAATCCTTATGCCTTGATGTTCTGTTGAAATAAGAAATGTTTAGTTCATGGCCCATATGGAATTAAAAACACTGAGTTTCACTTTTTAAATGATTTAAGAACCAAATCATCTGCTAATTTGTTTGGTCCAGTTTTATATTGGAATTACCCATGTAGATAATTTCCCTTTTCAGGGATACTGAGATCCTTATAAATTCAAATGACATTTTTTGGAATATGGAACGAGTTAAGTTAATGAAATGGTTAATGCTTAATGATTGACCCTCAAAAAAATTACCAAATTGTTTTCAAATGTTTTGAATGCTAATAACATCATGGGTGACACATGGGTTCCCAATAATGAATATCATGGATGGACTCAATGGGTTTTCATACTAATACCTTGGGATATAGATGGATTCCCATGTCAGAATTCCATGGACGGATCCAGGTTCATGAGAGAATAATCAGTTCCACATCTGTGGAAAAACTTACCATGTTAAGGGATGGAAGCGGTTTAGACCTTGAATTTTGAAAATTACTTAATGGATATGACAAAATGGTTTCATGCTACTTTTCCTTGTCACACTAATGAAAGGATAACCTTGGATCAAATGTACTTAATGAATCAATAAGATTTTATTTCATGGTTCCAATGCTACTTGGCCTATCGACACTAATAGAAGATAAGGAATAGACCGATAAATAAATGATTAAAGCTCTACTTGACCTATCCACACTAATGGAAGGATATACTTGGACCAAATGAATTACTACATGATTTAAATATCAAAAGGAGTGGGTTGAAATGGGATTTCTTTGGATTCTAAGTGGAGAATACCTTGGGACTTGGGAACCCCATTCCGATTCAAGGATGTGGTTTTCATAGGTTGATACCCACATAGACTTTGATCTTTTTCTATTCTTACATTATTAAAAAATTCATTGGATACACTCCTTGGTTCTAGCATTGATTAGTTGGTTCCACGGTTAAAACTCATAGGGCCCTATTCTTGCGTAACTTCATCTTACCTTGGTCGATCACCTTGGACTCGTCAGTCACCTTATTATAGAATCCCTTGGATTACGCTCCTTGGATTACACTCTTACCCATTAGATAGACTCAGATACTATTGAGATATCATTCTGTGAGATCTACATTACCTTGGTCATTACCCTATAACTCCTTCACTGGATATCATTTTCCGGTTTCCTTGTTACATCTTGGAACCTTCACTATTTATACTATCACGAGGTGATGTCAATGCTGGATATTCCTCACTTGACATATTAAAATAAAATCATAATTACTTAATTAATGAACTGGTTACCCGTTCAGACACTAGCTTAGGGATGAAGTAGGTACTTGAGTATTTGGTTACATTTTGCTGCTTTATTTATGAATGCCTTCACAATATTTAATATTTATATACCACACTATTGGAATTGAGATAGACACCAGTGGTTCTGGGCTACTGAGATTTATATCTCACACCCTACTTAGGTCGCTATTCCACTAGGGTACCCGAGTATACATTCTTATTCACAGGGCCATGGAAATTGCTTGTGGTTGTTTTCTTGTACCCGAGAGTTTGGAGAAAAGGACTGAGCTAGGGGTTAGGTTGCTTGTGGAGATCTTATATGGGATTTTAGTTCATTTATTTACTTGATTACAACATTTTATTGTATTGAAAATCATGTAGTAAAATTTAATATTTTCCATAATGTATCAATACCATGTCATGCATTCATCCATTGTATAAACTGGCATTGGCCAATTTTGTTCGTTTATATGAAATATTTCTTTTTCTACTTTGTCAATTATGAATTATTTCTTCAGTTTTTGATTGTTATTTAATATTCTATACTTATTTTAAACTCTGATAAGAGGGTATAGTGTCCCCACTAATTATCCTTACACTCTTGTGGCTAGTCGGCAGCCTCTGGAATACGGGGAGGCACGCTTGAGGTCATGTGACGACTTGTCTGGATACCGTATTAGTGGTGAACCAGGTCGGGACGTGATGTGGCAGTGTTTTCATACTCTTTACCACATCCTTTTTGTATTTTCTATCGACTTTTTTATATTAAAATTTAGTTTTTTATTAAATTATTGATAAGTGTTGTGTTTTTGTACTTGCTGTGTAAAATAATAAATTTTAGTTTAAATCAATTGTTTTTAATATTCATTATTGTCTTTTTAAATAATTCTTAATTTAATTTAGTCTTGAGAATTAGGCTTTTATTTATTTATTCTTTTATTTTTATAATTTTTTCATTCCAGTTGGTTTATTAATTCATTAATTAAATTAATTATTTATTTATTATTTAAATTTTAAATAGATAACACTTTTCTATTTTTAATTGTGTAAATATTTTAATTAGTTTAACAATTTAGTTTTATTTAATTAATATTTGTATTCTTCAATTTAATTAATTCTTTAATTAATTGGTTAAGTAATTTAAGCAAGTAACAGTTTTTATTTTAATTTGTTTTAAATTATTTTTTTATTAAACCCAAATAAGTTCATTCATTTAAATAAAACATAATTAATTTTATTTTCTAACTTTGTTTTATTCATTTAATTCCTTTCTATTTAATTTAATTTAATAATTTATTAATCTATTTTTAGTTTTATTAAATTATTTATTTATTTGTTTTCTTTGTTGTATTTTTTTGCAGGTGTTGAGGTCGCGGTGCCACCGTATTGTCTACACACTATCTCATCATTTCAAGAACAGTGGCACATCGCACTTCATCCCAACCACTGTTCCACCCTCATGGTTCCACACTCACGGTCATGGTGAAACCGTGAGCAACACTTCACGGTGGCATCGTGTCCATCATACCGTTTTAGCACCTGTCTCACCCCTTCCCACAACCACTGTCTCATCGTGAGTCACGATGCCACCGTTCTCACGTTCTCACGGTGACACCCGCTCGCACCCCCTTCCACCGTTTCACCACCCCCGTTTCCATCTAACATGTCTCAACGTTTCAAAAGAAATGGAGGCTCTCCCGCATCCATCCTTCCTCACGATGGCACCTTCACCACTTCTCCTCTAGTCACACCATCCATAACACCACAATCCACCAGCAGCAAGACTCAAAACTCAAACTCAACATCAACACAACACCACACATAGTAGCACAAAATCGGCGACAGAACAATTTTGAAGCAACATTAAAATACAAATATGCATCTACTACAGTATTTAGTAAGAAAACAAATTAATACTTTAGAAGAAAATGAAAATATGAACCAATTTCAGTACAAATCTGTATGCATCTACTCATAATAATATATGTTGTTATACTTACATATAATATTAATAATAATATTGAGTATTATATATATATTAATAAGCATTTTTATGCAAGTAATAATATATATAATATAATAGTCTCATTTTATTTAACTCGCGTGCGTTTCTTGTTTCGTTACAGGGGGAAGGGCAGGATGCACTTACATGGAGTTCACTCGGGAGCGGGCGTCGTGAACATAGAAGTGCACCACGTGGATCAGATGTTTCCTGGGAAGAGATTAACTTGTCACACATGCATCCTTTTCATTCGGTTAGGAGGAACTGCTCCGGTGACCAGCGCAGGAGGTAGCAACATAGTGAAAGCTCTACGTGGAAGCCAGTGAACTCACCAGGGGAGATTCTATAGGCTTCGGTTGGGTGATGAATGCACGATATACGGGAGAGGCATAGAAGAATCGAGCTAATCAAGCTGGTACACACATCTATCGGGAGAGAGAAGCAGCGGGACTTTGATCCAGACCTAGGGGGGATTGCAGAACTTCATTCCGGAGAGAGGCAAGAATCGATTCTTCCATCCAGACATCCCTCGATCCATCATTTCATCGTGATCACTCTTCGATCCATCTCATCACCAGAACAAACGCAGACATACATTGAGCAGCAGATCATAATTGAAGCAGTTTCTGGAGAGAGGAGCAATCTCGTGGGATATGTTTCTTAATTCATTAATTGTTTCTATCTATTTTACTGTTTTAATGTGTAGTTAAATAGATTAGGGGAATCGGGCTGTAGTGAACTGATCATCTATCGATCCATCATGCTTTGTTAATTTGATTGCTCAGTGCTATTCCATTGCTCGGTTTTCCCTTCTGTTTATTTTGAGTACCGTTTCACATTACCTAATGACCGACGGGCATGGTAGTGAATTATTTCACCATGGATCATTGACCGAAGTACTGAGAATTGGAAAAGGTCAATGCATCTCCTCTCCAATTTAAGAAGATTTCTCTAAGGGTCAAGATCGGAAGTTCAAGACTCAAGGAAGTTAATAGAGCTGTGTTGATACACTGAAGTGACAACTCAGTGGATTAACACTATTTGTTTTATGCACTGATTAATTTAGTTAAATCAAATAGAAGCGGGGAACATCATTTTAATCAGTTCAAAGCAGCCCGAGGACCCTAAAATCATCATTACTATTTGCTCTCTGTTAAAGCCACATAATTCACCATATCACCTTCATTCTCACTCCCATTATCAGTGTTTTCTTCAGTATTTGTGTACATTTTTTGTAAGTGTTTTATTTTATCTTTTAGTTTTTTTAGTTTTAATTTGGTCTAGCACAACATAAGCCCTTCTCTGTGGTTCGACACCCTTTTTACCACTGTACTAGTAGTTTGTAGGGTTTATAAATTTTGAATTTGTGCGCACTCAACGATTGCGTGGCCAAATTTTGGCACCGTTTCCGGGGAAGGCACGTGCGACCAAGTAAAAAAACACAAAAAAAAATAAATAGAACAAAAAAATATACAAAAGAAATACCAAACTTAAAAAACTGAACAAAAAAAATTTTCAAGAAAAGATTGTTGTTAAAACTGCATGCATACTAGAGCTTCTAAGTCAGAACTTAAAACTCCAATTCAAGAAATCAACAATCATTTTTCTGCACTTAGAAAACAAAAGAAACTTGAAATGGAGAATTTGGATAACATTTCTAGAAATAAAAATGTCAATGGGCCACAGACCTTAGTTCCTGCCCCTAAGAGACCTAAGCTTAGGGAATTTCAAATTCCTACTATGTCAAACAATCCATCCTGCATCAAATTGTCCCCTAGGTCTAGGAGCTATGAGATCAAACAGTCTCATCTTTCTCAACTGCCATCATTTAATGGTCTTCCAACAGAGGACTCCTTAGTGTTTATCTAAGATTTTTATGGTTCTGTCCAACAGTTGCCTCTGCAAGATCTTATTGAGGAGGAGTTGAGGTTGAGGTTGTTTCCTTTCTTCCTAAAGGGGAGAGCTAGGACTTGGTTTCAAAATTTAGATGAGGAAAACATTGAAACATTGGAAGAGGTGTGCAATGCCTTTGTATCTAAATTCTATCCCAGGAACACTACCATTGAGGTTAGGCATAAGATTACTGGCTTTGTCCAAGATGAGGGAGAACTCTTTCACAAAGCATGGGAAAGGTTCAGAGGTCTTCTTAGACAGATCCCCAACCATCAATTAGATCCCCATCTGCTCATGGATACTTTCTATAATTCCCTCACCCCCTACAATTATAACTTAGTTGACCAATCTTGTGGAGGTGATTTCTCTGATTCCACCGCTGATGAGCTGAAACAATTGTTTGATAAGTTGTATCAAAAATCATAGCACAAGTGGACTAGGAAGATATTCATCCATAGGGGTTATGCAAATCCTCAAGCTACTTTTGTCGATGATAGGGTTCTTAGGGAGAAGTGTTATCACTGTGGGATGTTTGGTCAGACTCGGAGATGATGTCCAAACTTTGATCTCCCTGTTTCATGTGATGAGAATGTCTAATATGTTGATTACAAGTCTGGGAATCAAGGTGTCCATTCTCAACTCTCAAATCCATACCACTCTGGATATCAAGGTCAGCCCAATCTATCATGGAATGAACAAGGGGTCACAAAGCAGCCTACTGCCCCAAACAAGCATCCCATTTCCCCAACTTTCCACCCACAACCCAAAAAAATTTCTAGAATCAATTTGATGCTGAATCTTATAATTCTCAAGGGTAGTTAAAGGGGATGCTGCAAAAAGTGTTGATTGAGATCAGCTCATTTAAAAAGGACACAGATTATAAGATTCAAAATTTAGAACATTAAATGAGTCAAATGGCTATGAATCAAGCTGGTAAGGAAAAGAGCAAGCTACCTAGCACTTCAACCCCCAATCTAAGAGAAAATGTGATGGCAGTGACAACCATGTCAGGGCTTAAACTTAAAGAACCAGGTAAGGAACCACCTAGGAAAGAGGAAAACAATGTTCAAGCTGCAATTGAAAATGAAAATCTGGGAAATCCCAATTCTGGAAATCTGGAAAGAGAGTTTCATACTGAACAAATTGTGCAACCCACACTTGAGAAAGCTAAGGAACCAAAGAAAATGAAGTGGGAATCGATTAAGGAAGCAAAGAATAAATTGGGGTCTGAGGAGAAGGTGAGTAACCTACCTGTTCTGAAACATTATGCCCCTCCCATTCCCTTCCCTAAAAGAGTGAAACAAAGTAATGAACCCGATTACCTGATATTTTTAAAACTGATTCGAATCTTCACTATCAACATGCCTTTCTTAGAATCCTTGGATAAAATCCCTTCATATGTTTCATTCAAAAAAAGGTTTCGGAAGAACAAGAATGATTTGAAGAAGTTGGATAAAATTGATCTCAATGCGGAGTGTAGTGCAATTGTCCAAAAAAATATTCATCCCAAATTAAATGACCCTGGTGGCTTTATCATTCAGTGCCGAATAGGAGGAAGTGGGCAACTTAATTGTCTGTGTGAATTAGGAGAAAGTATCAATCTTATTCCTTTCTCCTTGTTCACAAAGCTGGGTCGTAGGGATATCCAACCAACTTCTATTTGTCTTCAGCTTGCTGATAGGTCACTCACACACCCTTATGGGAGAGTGGATGACTTATTAGTAAGTGTATGAAAACTCACATTGCCCAGTTATTTCCTGATCCTTGATATGGAATGTGATGAAAAGGCTCCAATCATCTTTGGCAGACCCTTCCTTGCTACTGGTGGTGCCATAATTGATGTCTCTAATGGTAAACTCACCTTCTAAGTTGTAGATGATGTGGATGAAATTTTGGTGTTTGAAAGGCCCCGACATGAGATTACTTGTGATGTGATAGATGTGGCTGCAAATCAATGTTACAAAATTGAGGTTAGAGCTTAGTATGGGTCTTTCCCACTTGAGGTCACAGAGATACTAATTCCCCAACCCACTGAAAATTTTTCCCTGGCTACTGCTCTTTCCCCACACCCTCTTTTTGATGAATAAATTCTTTCATTGGAACTCATTATGGAGAGTGAGTCCCAACTTTTTCCTACACTGTCTCACCCTGTTTATAAAAGTTTCCCTTGTAAAGTTGACTATATAAGAGTTCCTCAAGATGGAGATAGTTCTAGGTTGAGTCCTGCTGAAAAACATGATGATTTCCATTATGAACAAGAGCATTTCCTTGATATCTTCTTACCTTCTCAGTTAGATGTTGTGAGTGATGATTTCAAACCTGAACTCGAAAGATTCACATCATTTGATTCCTCTTTTGACATTGAGAACAACCTTTTGAAAGCTGAATTTGATAACTTCTTCAGGGATATTTCTGATTTGTCAGTTTTGCATGCTGCTTTGGGACTTGCTGAAGGTTTTTTCGATGTGACCTCTTCTGTTTTTGGGTTTTAGAAAAACTCTAAATGTGGTGAAAGCTCTGGAAATATTCTTGATTTGATCGATAATTTTCATTGGCAACTCTTGAACTTGTTAAGCGCTAATGA
The DNA here is from genome assembly GCA_963277665.1 of Viscum album. Classification (NCBI taxonomy): domain Eukaryota; kingdom Viridiplantae; phylum Streptophyta; class Magnoliopsida; order Santalales; family Viscaceae; genus Viscum; species Viscum album. Next base: position 1,156,350,573 of record OY728135.1, read on the forward strand.
ACTAATTTTTAGAGACACAATTGATCTTGGAAACATGAATCCTCTTAGTGATCTGGATAAATTTTGGAGAATTCTGATTGGTTTTGAGGATGAAAATGTCTTGAGTAGTCCTTCTCTTGATTCCTTAGACAATTGTGAAGTTCAAACCATTGACAATTATTTCACATTAAATGATCATGATTAGAAATATTTAGGGGAATAAGGTCTGGCTAGGGACTTTAAACCTAGCGCTGCATAGGAGGCAACCCATGGTTTACTTTGTTTTCTACTTTAAATTTTTTAGTTCGAATAAATTCTCCTTGCTCAGTTGTTTGTCTCTCTGTTTGGTGAACACTAATGTCTGCATTTCCTTATCATATGATGCAAGTGTTCTGGTGGTCCTGGTTTTCTAAGAGAATCATCTTTCAGTGGTAGCCACATTTGGAACATTCATGGTGGAAGGAGGCTGTCGTCATAGAACACTAGATTAATGGATAAAACTCTCAATCTCACACTTTGTAGATGCCTTTTATTTGAACATAAAATCTGGAACACTAATGTCAAACCATTTCATCATGTAGGTGCCCCACTAGAGAAGCCAGAGTTCATGCATATGGAAATCAAAGGGAGACTTTTGTAAATTTTAGAATCATCCATTTAGGGAAGTGTTGTTTTTCCTTTGTCACTTTCATTTACTTTCTTACTCTTCCTTGTGAACTAAGTGTGGGGGAGTCCCCTGATTTTTTGTGAATAGTAAATTGTGCTTCTTGCATGGGTGTTTAACTGCTAGTATCCAGAGAGTTGAAAAATTATTTTGAGCTGATTTGTGAAACATGCTTGCACCCACTATTTAGAATTTCATGATGTTGCTGCTGCACGTCACTGCTAATAATGCTACCATTAGAAGTAAATTGATAAAATCTTTTGTCTGCTCACACTGCTTTAAAGTATGACCATTTTAGGAATAGAATTACACTTGGTTACTGGTGATGGTTGGTGGGTTTGGGCTCTTCTGTTATCTTTTGTTTTTGTTTTTGTTTTCTTTCACTTTTTGTGTAGCAAATAAAAGTTTTGAGCCTCATTGCTACCCTTCCATATCATTTTAAAGCTGAATTGTACATCAATATTGTACTTAAACTATCTTCCACCTTAGAATACAACATTGGGGAAAATGTTGGGTTTTACGTGTGGGGGAGAGGGGTCATTCTAGTGTCATGTTTAATACTCCCTTCTTGAACCTGAGTTTATGGTTGTTTTAAAAAAAATGGTCAATTTTTTTCATTTTTTCAACAAATGGTTCAAAATTTATTCAAAAAATTTCAAATTCTTTCATCACATAATGGTAATGGAATGTTCACTGGTACTTCATTTATGTCCTATTTATTGGATAACTATTTGCTGGATGTTAAGATTGGCACTGAGTCAGAAACTATTAAGTATGAATGATTGCTGAGTGAAATTGTTCACTGTCTCTATGGATTTGTCTGTTTCGGAACCGAGGATGGGAGTGTGACATGATAGGTTTTGTGGAGTAAGTATCAGGGCTTGGAGTAGCTTGAAGTTCTCACTGTAACCCAAGGGCTCACATTTTTATAAAAAAATATATTCAATCACTCTAGAAAGTCAATCCGAATGATTATTAATTAAGTCCTTTGTTACTGGAGTAAAATGGGAAAATGGTATCCCACGGTGAGTATCTGAGACAAGGTGCATTGGGTGCGTTTCTGTGAATAAATAAAGCCAATTTCAATCTTAATAAGTCCTATTCACAGTGCTCTGCACATAGAATATGGATGGGAAAGATTAAAATAAATTTCCCTTGTCAAAAATGAACTCATTAAGGTGAGGGGAATTTTGAACCTAGATGAAGAAGGGAGCAATTGACTTGGTTAATATTCATTTGAGTTGAATCAATAAAGTGATCAATTTAATGGACTTCAATTCTTGGATCCTGGGGGAAGGTGAGAATAGAAGGTTCCCTTGGTTACGTATTTGAGTTCCACTTCTTCTAACCTGTCATCACTCCCTGAATCACTACATGAATTGGATGGTGAAGTAGGATAGTTACTGATAAAACATAGGAGGCATGACATACTTGATAATGTATGAATTTATGATGCTCTTTACTTCTAGTGGGCTTTTGAAGCTAAAAAGGACTTCATTTTTAAACACCTTTGAAAAAAACAAAAAAACAAAAACTTGACCTACTGTTGCTTATGCTCCTCTAGATATTAAAGTTTAGTCATGCATTTTTTGAGCTGAAACTCTAAAATCATCTTGCTATTTTAAAGTAAAATTCATGTACTTGTTTGAGGACAAACAAGGTATTAAGTGTGTGGGAGTTTGATGTGGTAGTGTTTTCAAACTCTTTGCCACATCCTTTTTGTATTTTCTATTGACTTTTTTATATTAAAATGTTGTTTTTTATTAAATGATTGATAAGTGTTGTGTTTTTGTACTTTCTGTGTAAAATAATCAATTTTAGTTTAAATCAATTGGTTTTAATATTCATTATTGTCTTTTTAAATAATTCTTAATTTAATTTAGTCTTGCAAATTAGACTTTTATTTATTTATTCTTTTATTTTTATAAATTTTCATTCCAGTTGGTTTATTAATTCATTAAAAAAATTAATTAACTTTTTAATCATTAAATTGTAAATAGATAACTATTTTCTATTTTTAATTCTGTAAATATTTTAATTAGTTTAACAATTTAGTTTTATTCAATTAAAATTTTTATTCTTCAATTTAATTAATTCTTTAATTAATAGGTTAAGTAATTTAATCAAGTAACAGTTTTTTTTTTAATTTGTTTTAAATTATTTTTTTATTAACCCCAAATAAGTTCATTCATTTAAATAAAACAAAATTAATTTTATTTTCTAACATTGTTTTATTCATTTAATTCCTTCCTATTTAATTTAATTTAATAATTTATGAATCTATTTTTAGTTTTATTAAATTATTTATTTATTTATTTTCTTTGTTGTATTTGTTTGCAGGTGTTGTGGTCGCGGTGCCACCGTATTGTCTACACACTATCTCATCATTTCAAGAATGGTGGCACGCCGCACTTCATCCCAACCACCATTCCACCCTCACGGTTCCACACTCACGGTCATGGTGAGACCGTGAGCAACACTTCACGGTGCCACCATGTCCATCATACCGTTTTAGCACCTGTCTCACCGCTTCCCACAACCACTGTCTCACCGTGAGTCACGGTGCCACCGTTCTCACGTTCTCACAGTGACACCCACTCGCACCCCTGCAACCGTTTCACCACCCCCGTTTCCATCTAACCCGTCTCACCATTTCAAAGGAAATGGAGTCTCTCCCGCATCCATCCTTCCTCACGATGGCACCTTCACCGCTTCTCCTCTTCTCACACCAGCCATAACACCGCAAACCAGCAGCAATAAGACTTGAAACTCAAACTCAAAATCAACACAACACCACACATAGCAGCACAAAATCGCCGGCAGAACAATTTTGAAGCAACATTAAAATACAAATATGCATCTACAATAGTATTTAGCAGGAAAACAAATTAATACTTTAGAAGAAAATGAAAATATGAACCAATATCAGTCCAAATCTGGATGTTCCCCCTATTGGTCGAACCAAAGCTGCGAATGAACCTCCTCGGATCTCCTCACGACGTCCTCGCATCCCCTGTTCTTCCAAACGCAAGCCACCGCTTTGCTTCTGTCCACACCAAACCCCAACACCCTATAGTGAATCCCCTGGCCTCGCCGCTCTCCCTGATTCACACCCGACCCCACGTCAAGACCTTGCCACGACCATCTCCAAGCCACCGCTCCCATTCGATTCCCCAAGCTGTCACCCCCTGCTGGAACAGCAGCCGCACTAGATCCCTGCCCTTCTTCCCTCTTCCTGCGCCGCTGAAACCTGACCCCAACTCTCCTCTCCCATCGCCATACCCTCCTCCCCCCTTTCTATTTCTCTTTTCTCTTTTTAGTTAGTGTTTATTTTAGTTTATTATAAAATATAATATAATATATATTAAGTGTTACATATAATAACAATAATAGGTCTTTTGTTAAAAGTATAAAAATTTATATATAGTATTAATATTTCATAGTAATATATGTTGTTATATTTACATATAATATTAATAATAATATTGAGTATTATATATATTAATAAGTATATTTATTCAAGTAATAATATATAGAATATAATAGTTTTATTTTATTTAACTCGCGTGCATTTCTTGTTTCGTTACAGGGGGAAGGGCAGGATGCACTTTCATGGAGTTCACTCGGGAGCGGGCGTCATGCACATAGAAGTGCACCACGTGGATCGGCTATTTCCAGGGAAGAGATTTGCTTGTCACGCACGCATCCTTTTCATTCAGTTAGGAGGAACTGCTCCGGTGACCGGCGCGTGAGGTAGCAACATAGTGAAAGATCTATGTGGAAGTCGGGGAACTCATTGGGGGAGATTCTAGAGGCTTTGGTTGAGTGATGAATGCACGATAGGCAAGAGAGGCATAGAAGAATCGAGCTAATCAAGCTGGGACACACATCCATCGGGAGAGAGAAGTAGCGGGACTTTGATCCAAACCTAGGGGGATTGCAGAACTTCATTCCGGAGAGAGGTGAGCATCGATTCTTCCATCCAGACATCCCTCGATCCATCAGTTCATCGTGATCATTCTTCGATTCATATCATCACCAGAACAAATGCAGACAGACATTGAGCAGTAGATCAGAATTGAAGCAGTTGCTGGAGAGAGGATAAATCTCGTGGGAGATGTTTCTTAATTCATTAATTGTTTCTATCTGTTTTACTATTTTAATGTGTAGTTAAATAGATTAGGGGAATCAGGTTGTAGTGAACTGATCATCTATCGATCCGTCATGTTTTGTTAATTTGATTGCTCAGTGCTATTCCATTTCTCGGTTTTCCCTTCTGTTTATTTTGAGTATCGTTTCACATTACCTAACGACTGGCGGGTGTGGTAGTGAATCATTTCACCATGGATCATTGACCGAAGTACCGAGAATTGGAAAAGGTCAATGCATCTCTTCTCCAATTTAAGCAGATTTATCTAAGGGTCAAGATCGGAAATCGAGACTCAAGGAAGTTAATCGAGCTATGTTGATACACTGAAGTGACAACTCAGTGGATTAACACAATTTGTTTTATGCACTGAGTAATTTAGTTAAATCAATCAGAATCGGGGAACATCATTTTAATCAGTTCAAAGAAGCTCAAGGACCCTAAAATCATCATTATTATTTGCTCTCTCTTAAAGCCACATAATTCACCATATCACCTTCATTCTCACACCCATTATCAGTGTTTTCTTCAGTATTTGCGTACAGTTTTTGTTATTGTTTTATTTTATGTTTTTGTTGTTTTAGTTTTTATTTGGTCTAGCAAAAGATAAGTCCTTCTTTGTGGTTCGACACCCTTCTTACCACAGTACTAGTAGTTTATAGGGTTTATAAATTTTGAATTTGCACGCACTCAATGATTGCGCGGCCAGGATGTTACAAAGTTGTATCAGAGCTGGTTTTTCCTTTTTTTCTTACTATTTTGGTTTGGTAGATAGGAGATTAGGAAAGTTTCAGTGCTTTTTTAATAGTCGTTCTTGGGACTGATCACCCCATATACGGGAAATGACCAAGTGGACTGGACTGGGAATGCTGTTTATGTTGTTCCTTGTCACAATTGATATTATTTCACCTAGAGTGATTGGTGTACACTCCGCATCTTATGATTTGAGGAATTATCAAAATTACCCTTCGCCTGTTATGCCAACTATGAAACATACCTGTAATAGATTAGGCACTTATAAATTCACATGCCAAGAATATATGTCATGCCATGTAGTTGCATTAGTAGGTTTCCTTCTAAGTATGATTTTGTTTCTTATTGTTAATCCATGATTAGATTTATACCTTTTTAGGTAATACATTTTCATGCCTTCTATGCTTAATTCTCATTATATCATACTTCTTTGATTAAAATTCCATTCTTCTATGATTTTATTTTGTTGCTTTGTGTTAGCTGGTTGTAGTGACATGCATGATTACCTTGATATATGTAAATGGTTTCATGGGATATGTTTTTTTTGTGGTTATAGTGGGAGCCATTTTTCTGTTACAAGGTGTATGGGTGCCTTATGGCTGTGAAATGGTAACTTGTGTAATTGAACCATTGTAAAAAGGATACTAAATTTATTTGAAAAAGTTTGTTGGTTTTGACTGAAGGGATCCGAATGAAAAATTGTAAATTGTATGGGTGCTTTGGAGGTTGGTAGATAGGTACCCATATAATTTGGACAATGATGTTTGATCATTTCAAATTCTAAATTGACATTAGGAATCATTAATGGAATCCAATTTTCAATCCATGGAGTGTATGAGCGCTTCATGAATTGGAAAATGACAACCCATAATAAATGGTATGGCATGAGGCCTTGTGAGATTCTTATAAATGTGAATGATTTTTGACTTTGATCTAAAATCAAATGGTTATATTTTAAAAATTCTACTGGACCGAAGTAGGTCAGTTGAGGAATGTTTTTATGAGTTGACCAGTTTGGGTGCTTTAATTTTAATGATTCTTGGAAACTACTATTTGGATTCATGATAATGAACCCAGGTTGGCTTAGTGGGAACCTTGTAGGTTGACTTAGTTATTCAAAGGAATTTAGATGAAAAATTGCCTATTTATGACAGAATATTAATAAATGTAAATGTTTAAAAATAATTTTTTTAAAAACGTGTCTTTTTTCCTTTGGGGTGTTGGATAAAATCAACTACCTTGTGTTTTGTTTGAAAAATGGTACCTTGAGGTTTTGATAATTAATGATTTAATGTGATTAAATATAATAGGCATGTAAATGGCACCTTTAGTGGTGTCCATTGTATAAAACCCACGTGTAAGGGTAGTTCGGACTTCTCTTTGAGTTTCTATGGAGCAGAAGCGTGAGTACTTTCCATAGGCATTCTTTTCCTTAGAAATGACTTGTATGATCTAATTTTAATCCTAGTGGTTTCTGATAGTTTGAACTCTTGTTGGGGTTGATGCTTATTCTTCATAAGGGGATATCACATGGTAGGTAGTGCCCTCCAAACATAATTATCCTTTCTAGTGTTGTGACTTTTCTCACTCTTGGTGTCGTTTGGGTGTCATTGTCTCAGGTAGAACTTTTAATTTCCAATTAAACCCTTGTTTAGATGGGTGGTCATGTGAAATTGACCTTGTTATGGGCTTGATCATTAGGTAGTGCTTGTTTAAAGTAGGCTAGACATGCCTCAGGAGTGGTTGGATGTATGTAGGTCATTTGAACCTTTCTTCTTCTTACTGATGGACGAATTTGTAAGGCTTTGTCTAGGAAAAATGGTCATATGAGGTAATACGACTCTGAAATAAATATTATTGTACTGTAAAGTATGGTCTTGGGTCATCTCCAGGTAGAGAGATGTGAGCATTAAAGAAATATTTTCATCCCAATACCCATGATTGTTTTTGAAAGACTCAGGTGTTTTGATATAGAGGTCTTGTTGTTCTAAATCTTGAGCGCTTATGAGTGGTTAGTTTTCCTTACTTTTTCATCTAGGACACATTTAAGGTGGATAGTGTAATGAAAAATATGGAAAATGTTTTCTTACATGTAGAAGGAGAAAAACCTAAGGGAACCATTGGTAAAAAAAGTTGGTTATTTCTCAAATTCCATTAAGGTTTTGAGGAGTTATTTCATGTTAGTTCTTTCTAAGTAGCACAACTTTGATCTGGTTCAACTATTTTACCTTACAGTTTTTGTGTGTGTTTGACTAGAAACCCATTCTTAAATCCTCATATTTTACTCTTCTTAAGAGATGACCATGTCTTCTATCTTGACATTGTCCTCGATGTAGTAAAAGATCATTAGTATTACACCACGCTAAATATTTAAAAGATTTTGAGCTTGTTGGATGTTATTTGTTAGTGTTACAGGCTAAAGGGTGGTTCTTATTGAGGCTTGGTAAGTACTGAGTGATTCATGGGTTCCCTGGTGGGAATTATTTGTTCAGACTCATGGACATGAGCCATTTCTTTTGAATTCTGTCGACCGCCTAAGTCGGAAATCTCCGAGATAGGTTGGCAAAATGGATCAACTCATTATCTCTCTTTTTAGTTTAATGTTTACAATATGTGATAAAACCATTTTAAAACACATTTCCAGGTGTAGGAAAGTGGGGTTTTAAGGTAGGTAGCTTCTTCTAATAAATCATGCTCGGCCAATTCTATTAGGTTGATCGGAATTCGACTTTTTATTTTTCACAAATTCATGTGACAAGTTTCAGAATAACACTAAGAGTTGTGTCTTGTACAAAAAATCCAAAAATGAGGTACCGTGACCTGGAATTGTTCCCCTTCTTAAATAAATACCTATAGTGGGAAGCATAATCAGTTAAGTGTTTGTTGAGTTAATGATGTGATAATATCTCTATCTCAACAGGCACGCGTAAGCTCTATCTTCGTGTTTAAGTTGAACATTGAGCGTTGGATCATGTTATAAAGGCTCAAGTACAGAATTCATAAGAACTCTTTAAAGGTGCATCAAGAATTCAAATGCAATGAAACCATTTGAATGAAAATTCACGACCCTTGTAGGTCCGGTGGTGTTTACATTGTTCCCAAAGTCTTCTTGGGGACGAGATGTTTTTAAGGTGGGTAGTTTGTAGAATCCCATGCTTTTTTACCAGACTAATGGATGAAGGTTTTTGAAATTTTTGGTTTTTTGGATGGGTCAGATTTAAAAATGAGCGTCAGAACATAATTACAAGTGTTGGAACACTTGTACATGCTGTTTTTGGACTTTTTTGAAGGCCTGAGAAGTCTCCCAAGTGAACAGATAATATTTGGGAGGGTCGAACCCAAAAAACTTCTTAGTTTAAAAGAAAGTAGAGGGAGCACGGTTTTCCCACGGTCAATTAAACCGTGTGTCCCACTCCAAGTAACCGTGCATACCTATTTAAAATGGGTAGTGGCTTTTCATACAGGCTTCACACGGCTTCCAAAACTGTGTGGGGTGTATCTTTAAGGAAGTAGGCACCGTACGGTTTGCTCACATTTTGGAATACCATGTAGGTTAAACCCTACGCAAAACCCTATTTTACAAAATTTAATTTAATTAAAATGAAATAAAATTAAAACCTAATATAATACTCCCTATCACCTCTCATTTCGATGACGCACCCCCAAGGGAACTCCCCTTCATCGTGCTCTCAAAATACCCTCCCAAATATTCCTTTGACAATCATTTTGGTCTGATTTCTTCACGATTAATCCTCGAATAATAATGGTACAGTGTTCTTCCCTTTTTTGTGTCCTCTTCTTAGATAATTTGGGTCTCTTCATTGCAACTTGAGTTTCATCTGAACCTTAGGTGGAGGGTAAATTATTTTTTGGAAATTTTCTTCGATGTTAGGACATGAAAATGGCCTATGAGGATGTGTTCATGGGTGTTCCGACAACCTCCGCTGAAGGTGAGGCAGTTCGGGGAATTCCTGTCTGCCGTTAATGTTTTAGGGTAAGGTTTATACCTTGTTCTTTGTTTCTCACCTCTTGAATTAAGATATTTATGTGTCTTTGACTTCCTTTTTATAAATCAATAGGGCATTGAGATGTTCTGGGTCTTTTTGCTTTGATTTGGTTCGTCTCCAACACCTGAGATGAAGGTTTCCATTTTTTCTTGGTCTCGTACAATTTAAATTGCATTAATTAATTATTTTAATGATTCATAGTGTTAAATGTGTAGTTTGTTGGTATTTTCTAGTTACTTTTGAGTCTTCATGTTAAGGGATACTCTCTTGCATGTGCATATGTATATATATACACACATATATATATATATATATCTGTGTGTGTGTGTTTGTGTGTGTGTGTGTGGGTTCCCCCATTATGTGAAATTCATCTATGGAAGCGAGTGAACATGTATGGGGATAGATGTTCCCTTATATATATATATGCATGTATAGGTGAGTGGATAATAGTATATCCACATAAGAATATGTGTAAGGATCCCCTTATGCATGCCCATGGATGTGTCAGTGTGTTCGTATGGGCTAGGTTTCCATGCACATGCATATAAGTTCATATACTCAGTAGGGGAGCAACTAATTTTAGTTAGAAAGCTTCAAGAGCCAAAGTGGATGGCTTAGTTCCACCTTGAGGTAGGGTTCATATCTAAGTCCTCTGATTTTATAAATGATTCAATAAATTTCTTACTGCACTTTAGTCGGAATCTAAATTCAAGTAGTGAATTATTTATATTGAAATCTCTTAAATGGGATTTAGCATGATTCATTTGTAAAATTCTAAAGGTGATAAATGATCTGTGTGATAAGTAATATCATGATTTTATAATAAAAACCCTCCAATAGAGGTTTAATTCCTTCAAGATAAAAAGTATTAGTTAGACCATTCTTGATTTACTTGTTGTATTTATAATCCTTATGCCTCGATGTTATGTTGAAATATGGCATGTTTAGGACATGGCCCTTATGGAATTAGAAATAGTAAGTTTCACTTTTTATATGATTAAAGGACCAAAGCACTGTCTAAGTGTTTGGTCCAGTTTTATATTAGAATTACCCATGCAGGTAATATCCCTTTTCATTGATACTTAGAGCCTTATAAATTCATTTAACATGTTTTGATAAATTGAATGAGTTGATTTAAATTAATGGTTAATGCTAAATAAATGACCCTAAAAAAATTACGAATTTCATTTCAAATGTTTTTACCTCTAATAATTCCTTGAGTGACACATGAGTTCCCATGTAGGAAGTTTGTGGATGGAATCAATGGGTTTTAATAATCTTACATTGGGAGATACGTGGATTCCCATGTAGTAATTCTATGGATGGTCCCATGTTCATGAGAGAATAATTGGTTCCACGTCTGTGGAAACCCTTACCATGTTAAGGGATGGTAGCGGTGTGAAACATAAATTTTGAAAATTCATTAATGGATTTTACTAAATGGTTTCATTCTACATGGCCTTTTAAAACTAATGAAAGGCTAGGTTTAGACCAAATGAACTTAATGATCCACTGAGACTTGATTACACAGTTGCAGTTATACTTGTCTTATCCACACTAATGGAATACAAGGCTTGGACTAATAAATAAATGGTTTCAACTATACTTGACCTATCTAAACTAAAGGAAGACAAGACATGGACCAAATAAATTACTATAAGATTTCCATATCAAAAATAATGGGTTGACATGGGAACACCTTAGATTCTGAGAGGAGAATACCTTGGGAATCAGAAACCCCATTCCAATTCAAGGATGAGGTTTTCTTAGTTTGATACCCACCTAGACTTCGGTCTTTGTATATTCTTAAATTAGTACAGGATGCATTGGATAAAATCCTTGGTTCCAGCATTGACTATTAGGTTTCATTGTTAAATCCCATAGGGACCTATTCTTGCTTAGCCTTATTTTACCTTTGTCGGTCACATTGGACTTCGTAGGAACCTTATTGTGGAATGTATTAGGTTATGATCCTTAGATTACACTCTTACCCCTTATCTAGAATCAGATACTACTGAGTTAGTGTTCCTTGAGATCTCGTTACCTTGGTGATTACCCTGAAACTCCCTCACCGGATATCATTTTCAGGTTGTCTTGTTTTATCTTGGAACCTTCACTATTTAAACAATCACAAGGTGATGTCAGTGTTGGATATGTCTCACTTGAGCTATTTACATAAAATGGTAATTACATAATTAATGAAATGATTACATGTTCAGACACTAATTGAGGGCTAAACCAGGAACTTTTTTTTGCAGCATCAAAACAAACCTCAAAAAACACATCCCATTACAGAATTCAAATTTCAAAAATTAATATAGAACATTGTCATCGCGCCAAAACCGTGAGCACACACCTGTTTCAAAATTCAAAGGATACCAAGATCACTGAAAATCCCGCAAATCCCGTGAACAGGCCGAGGGGCATTGATTGCATCGAAGAAGTCATGTCCTGTCAACACATCATCGCCATCAACACAGCACAACACCATCGTCACGACACCGGATACCACAACCGCAAACCGCATCAACCAACATCAAAAACAGCTCATCCTCACTGTCACTGTTGTCCCTTCACTGACGTGCACCACCAAAAAACGAAACAAATACTGTCAAAGTCATCACAGAACATTGCAACCTTATCATCAACCCCTATCAAACCAGAAACGACCTGATCACCAAAATAGAACGACCTCACATCATTGAAAAGCATAAGAAAATACACATCACCGTCGAGAGAGACACTGATGGCCGCCACCATAACCAATCACGGATGAAACCAAACTAGAATAACAAATTGGAACACCATCGAACAAGCTTAAAAAAGATCAGCAGCCAGGAAGAAGAAAACATACCTACGCCTAAGAATTAAGGGAGAAATCCGAGAAACCCTAACCCTCATCGACAGTCATGCGCCCAGAACACTGACAGTCGTCGAACCACACCTCCCAAAACCCCCTTGAAACCACTGTGTCAGGTCCAACCAAGAGGGGAGCAACAGAGCGTTTGGTCAGGGAAGTGGTTAGAGTGCCATAGGATTCCAGACGACGGCAACAATGACGATGTAGAAAAGACGGGGACATCAGAATGAACAAGCCGACCCAGGCCGTGCATTGAGACCCATCGACCGCCAAGCCGCAATACAAAAAACCTCTCTCGACCACCACTCCATCTTTGACCTGGAGAGTCATAGTGGAACGAGAGGTCAGATCTGTGGATGTAGTGACCGACGAAATCAGCAACATAGAACCCCGCGACGGGACCCCAATGCCTCCAAGAAGACGAAGACGACAACACGGAAGAAAAGAAGATACACCTTCACCAGAGAAAAATCAGGGAAAAGGACAGAAAAAGGAATAATAAAGTGTCAGGGTGCCACCAAACCTAAAGCGAAGGGTTCCAGGAGGAATCCCTAGGCATAGCCGGGAGCGGGATGAGAGCCGGGAGAGAAGGGTGCCATCAGGATAAAGCAAGAACTTGAGTATGTGGTTACATTGTAATAATTACTTTATTTATGCATGTATGCACATTGTTTAATATTTATATACCACATTGTCGAGATTGGGCTAGACATCGGTGGTTCCAACCTACTGAGATTTATATCTCACACCCTACTAGGGCTGTCATTGCAATGTGGTACCCGAGTAGAATTTCTTGTTCATATGGACTTAGACCTTTCTTGTTTATGTTTTCTTGTACCTGGTAGTTAGGGGAAAAGGAATTATCTAGAGCTCAAGTCACTCATGGAGATCGTCTTTTGGATTTTAGTTATTTTCTTCACTTGAGTCCTATATTGTATTATATGGAAAATCATATAGTACTTTTTAATTTTTTTTTTAATGTCTCAATTCCGTTTCATGCATTCATCCATTGTATAAACTGGCATTGGCCACTTTCTTTCATTTATATGTAATTTTTATTCCAATTATTTTCCAATTATGTATTATTGCTTTTGTTTTTTATTGTTATTTACATTATTATACCACTGCACAACTCTAATAAGAGAGTATAGTCTCCCCACTGACTATCCTTACACCCTCGCTGCTAGTCGACATCCTCTACTATATGTGGAGGTGTGGTTGAGGTCATGTGACAACTGGTCCATCCACTGTCTTAGTCATGAGTCAGGTCAGGATGTTATAGTAAAGTAAAATAAGGCATAAAAAAGTAAAATCTTATCATCCTTGAAACACATTTCTCGAATTCATCTTAATATCCTAGAGAAGGGAAAAAATATGGGTGATCTCAAATGCTCAGTAAGGGTTATTTATAGCCGAATATAACTTGAATAAATAAGAATAATAAACATGTAACGGTATATAACTAAAAACTCATTCCATTTAAATAACTTTACTATCATTTTTAGATAAGGAATAATCAATATGGAATGGTAAATAATTGAAAACAGATTCCATTTAATAAATAAACTTATAATTAAATGAATCTATTGATAATGTGATACTGAAAGTACAATTTATAATAATTATTATTAAATTCTAAATGAATTACATGCTTAAGTTTTGGACATCATGCTTCATAGGTACAAGATAATGTTATCGTCAATACCTTTCAGAAGACTGTTTAGAATATACTATGTGAAAACTCATCTGATTTGGAGAAGTGACACATCTAATGAGATAACCAATTCAATGAGTAGATATCTACAATTGGACCCCACCTATTTTATAATTTTCAAAATCATTTCTCATATATCAAATAAAAATTTAATTCATGAATAAATTTTCCTTATCAAATATCCATACTGAGTAGATAATATAGATATATCAATATCATTATGGTTAATCAAATAACTCTAAAAAAGAAACTATATGTAAAAAATTTAATATAGTTTAGGAAATAATCATAACCATATTACTAGAATATGGATATTTATGATAAACATAATGTTCAATGAGAAATAGTAATAAGAAAGTGATTTTTTCAATAGAAAGTTAACAATCATAAAATAAAATGAGATAACACAACAACTTTTACCACTTGATAAATTTATTTTAAAATACACATGGATGAGATAATTCAAAGTAAATCTAAAAATAACATTAATTATGAATCAATAATCATATTAAATTTTAATTGGATAACAGATACACCATATAAAATTTAATTGGTTCCTAGTAACAAATAAGCCTATGTTGACTGTAAATTGATACATAATCCCTTACATCAAGATTATTTTTGGTTGAATGTGTGTTAAAATATTTTATTGTGTTTCTAAATAAGTTATAAATGTATTCAAAAACTATATTAATATATATAAAATTGTACATGATTCTTTTATACCATAGTATCACTCATTATTTAATAATCATTTAATGATTTCATTGTGTCGTGTGCTAATTGTCTTGTTTTATCAGGTGTATTTTGTTATAAAATATCTAGTTATTGAACATGTTATATATTTATATAATCCTAAAAATAATAATCATGAAATAATAATAAAATTTATACATAAATTATTACGTTGATATTAATCATGACTGATGGTTATGAAAAATAAAATATGTTATGATCATGGAACGATAGGTCATACATATGCTTGAGTAACATTTTTATTTTTCACCAATCATTATGGAAGGAGGTAATTAATATTTTTTACTTTACATAATTTTCATAATATAATTATTTTAATATTTTATAGTTATATATAAAATTCATTTTTCGTGGTAATTCAAATATAGTCACATCACTTCATGAAGGCGGTAGTCCACACATACATGAATAATGTTACCATCTTTATGTGAGTGAAGAGGAAGGATATAAAATGATATATATTATCTTGAAAAATTAATAAATATTTCATTAATATCATAATTATTTCATTTATATCACATATAATGATTAAATTTATCTTTATTATATTCCATCTAAATCGTTAGTGAAAGGCGAATCACATTGCCCCACACACAGTTGTCAACCGTACGCATGAGCAACGTTATTGTTTCTCCTAAGGAATGGAAGGTACTAATATATATATGTGTGTGTGTGTGTGTGTGATATAGTGACAAAATATGTATAATAATTTTATAGATATCATTTATGTTCTTTATACCTATCATCACACACAACCTTGAGTGGTGTAAATGAAAAAATAAATTACATCGGTTTTCGAGGTGGTAGTCCATCGTACACATGAATGAAGATTTCATTACCCATTTAATGGTAGTAAGGATGGTTTTGGTTCATGAACATATTATAAAAAATTTCCTATTATATGGTAGATAACAAAGTTATTATATTATCACTAAATAATAAATATTTAATTTGGTGGGGAAATAAGTAAAATTAAGAAGCTCATTGAATAACATTACCTCCTCTTCGGGTATCCTCCTTAGGTTTTCTCCATGGCCTTCCTAGGTTAGATTTTGGACCAATATGAGGATTTTATGATGTGTTTAGGGAATTTGGGGATATATTTGGGATATTGTTGTCTAAATAAATTGGTTTCTAATTTGTGAATAGAGGAGGAGAGTGGATAACCATCTATAAGTGGGGTGAGTGGCACAATTGTAATCTTCTGAAAGAGTAAATCTCATTCATTTTTTTCTCATATAATCAGGCATTGATAATGGTCCATTATCTATAATAGTAGGTTTTACGGTCATAATAATTCTAGAAAATGGGTTCTGGATAAGTTTCTACATTATATGGTACCTTAATTTTAAAGCTCAATCCATAAAAAACTCATTTTTACCTTAATCATTGCAATTAATTTAAACTATTTTCAATAATCACATTACTCAAATATTATGTTTGTTTTATTAGAAATTAATAATTATTATGATTCTATATATGTAATCAATTTTTTCAGATTCAATTAATAGAATTGGAAAAAATTTAATTTAAAATTAATACCATAGACGTGATGAGAAAGTAGGTTCTTAAAATGAAAATGTTCACAAGTTTACACTGTTTTATATATATAATAAATATGAAAAGGATTCCAAATAAATAAATTGCATTAATTGACATAATATATATATATATATATAATTTTACTTTAAAACAAATTCAAAATATAATTTAAAACTATAAATTATTTTAATGAAAATACTGTTTTTAATTAACCATTAGTATATTTTAGTATTCATATATAATTGAAACTTCTCATAAAAATTAAAACAACTTACCCTAATATAATTTTGGTTTATTAATTATAAAAAATAATTTTATTATATCATTTAAATTTAAAAAATTTAAATTTAAATTTTGTTTTAAATTATTTTTGTAAAGCGTGACTATAGTGTGTTTTGATTAAACCTGGTGTTACATGCATTGCAAGCTATCAACAAAATTAAATTTATTCTAAAATAAATATATTATAATATATTGGGTTCTTATACTATTCCCCCTAAAAAAATATCACCCTTAAAATTTCATGGATATTACCATCTAAATATATTATGTTAGTTCTTCTTAAAAATATCATCCGGTTCCCATGTTACTTTTTCTATTTTGTGATTCCTCAAGACTACATTTACAAGAAGAGCCATCCTATTCCTCAATTCATGATCAATATTATCAAGTATCTCGATGGATTCTTCAAATTAACATAGATAATTTTCCAATTAAATTTCATCATAGGTGACCACATGCCTTGGGTCTGGCATGAACTTTCTTAACAATGATACATGTAACACATCATTGTTGAGAGGTTTAGTGGCATTTACAAACAATAATATACAACTCAAATAATTTCAATAATTTCAATGGTTTGAACATACCTTTTACATATTTTTCAATTCATACACAACCTTGTAACACCATTCCATGGAGATACATTCATGAAAATATGATCTTCGACTTAGAGTTCCAAATCATTCCTCCAATTATTAGCATGACTCATTTTCCAACTTTGGGATTCTATAATGGGATCCTGAATATACATTACCTTTTTTGTTGTCTCTTCAACAACTTCTTGGTCTAAAATTTTCATTTCAAAAACTTCATCCCAATAAGTTTGATTATGATATCTATTTCCATAAAATTCCTTATATGCTTTTACATGAATACTTGAATGAAAAATATTGTTTTAAGAAAACTTTACAAAAAGTTCAATACCAATCACAAAAAATGTTGGATGTATAGTGAGAATTAACTCAACATTACTACCATAGTTTGAATCATTCTTTTGGATTGTCCATAAAATTGAGGATGGTAGGCAGTGCTCAAATGATGATCAGTATCAAGAGACTCCTAAAGACACTTCCATAACATTGTTGTAGAATAGGGATCTTGATCTGAATCAATTGATAGTGATGCTTGATGAAGTTTTAAAACTTCATTAATATAGATAAATTTGAGGCTCTTAAGAGGTAAATCTTCTCTTATATCAAGTTAATGTGTTGATTTGTTTATCTGATCAAAGATATCTCAAATTGCATCATTATTTCTAGGAGTCTTTGATCATTAATTGAAAAATTCCATAGTTATGTCATACCATTTACACACATGAAGAGGAAGAGGTTTCATGGATTATCTAGGATGTTGTCTCACATAATTCACTTGTTTAAAAATCAAAAAATTAGACACATAATTATTAATTCACTACTTCATGCTATATCACAAAAATGTTCCATCAAATACGTATACATAATTGTGCTACCATGGTGTGTAGAGAAATTTTTTCTATAAGAATCATCCAAAAATACACTTTTTATTTCAGGTATATATGGAAAACATAATCTCTTTAAAATTTCATAAAACCATCTTCTAAATTAAATTATTCAACTTTCCCTTCATTCACAACTTTTTTTTTCTTCTGAAGGTTCTCATAATCATATTGATAATTCATTATTTATCTAATAAATATGTTTTTACAATAATTTCAAAAATTATTGATTCCTCCCCTGACTTAGTAACTCTCATATATATATATATATATATTTAATATATCCATGAACATAGGATCCCTCTCAATCCATATTTGGGTTATAATTCCATGGTCTTCACTTCTCAATGCATATTCTACTTTATTTACTTTTCTTGAGTGGTAGCGTATTGAGAAATAATAATCCTTCAGTATCTTGAGTCATCGTATTTTTCTCATATCAATCAATTTATGTGAAAATATGTATTTTATGATTTTATTATATATGTATATATCACATATTTCACCATAGACATAATTTATACATATCTTTAAAAAAATATTATATGTGCCAACTCAAGAAAAAGGGTTAAATAGTTCTATTAATGGGTCTTCAATTTCCTTGATTCATATGCAATAACATTGTCATTTTTTATTATGAAAAAAGCATGCCCATTCTTCGATTCATTGTTATATATCTAAAACCCAATAGTTCTAAATGATAGGGTCAAAATCAATGTGTTGACCGATTTCTTGTTTTATTGATCAAAACATTATCCACAATCCATTTTCTAAAAAAACCTAATGCCTCATGTGTAAGCCTGGTTAATGGGTTATCAAATCAGTAAATCTTCTGAACAAATCACAAATACAAACATGAAAAACCAATGAAACTATATACCACATTAATGTTCATCTATATATTCCATGATTTGAATGCCTTTTTCTTTTTATAATCAATAGAGATTCTATCTGTATATACAATATAGATAAACAAATCTTCATAAAACAAGAAATTACGCTTACTAAATTTATCATATAACACTTTCTTTCTAAGAGTCTCAAGAATGATCCTAAAAATATTCTAATGGTCCTTATATATTTTAAAAAAAACATAATATCATCAATGAATACTAGAAAAAACATCATGATATTCCATGAATAATCTATTCATTAGTTCCCTAAAAATAGGGGGTAAATTATTCAATAAAAATGGAATTACTATAAAATCATAATTTACAAAACTTATTCAAAATTATGTCTTCATAATTTCTTCCTTGTTTACTCAGAATTGATAATACCTGGAATGGAGATCAATATTTGAAAAATAATGGGATCCATGATGTCACGAACCAGCCCGAGTCGACCCTGAACCGGTCACCCAGGCCAGCCCGCGACAAGTCCTGAGAGGCGTTCCCGATCCTCCCGGGATGGTGACAAGCACCAAGGGAATCAATAGAGTACACAAGGGAACGATTTCACCCATATATAAACAATCAAACAAACAGCGGAAATAAACAGACATCCCAAAATGAATTTATATAAAAATTGAACTAAATATTATTTTTACAAGAAACTAAAATTAGAACAAAACCAACAACTCAACTGAACAATCCCGATGAAAAAAATAACTCCATGTGACACTTCTGGTCACTCTCCAACACAATGATAAAAAGTCTCCCAAGGTGATCGAACTAAAGATGAAACCTGCACAAGGGCTAAAAAAAAGAAGAAGACTATAGGCGTGAGTATTAAAACTCAGTAGGTTAGCCCAGTATTCTATTCCCAATGTACATTACTTTAAAATAAAAGAAACATCAATTTATAGTTTTAAATTCAAGATTTGAAAGTATGGTTTTCAAAGGAGGTTCCATGCTATAATAATTATCAGACAAAAACATGCATGTTTAATAAACAAAAATGCAAGTAACAATTATTTTCAAAGAGGTGAAACTTCAAAATGAAAATAGTTTTCAAGAGGGCTTATTTAAAGAATTTTAACTTTCAAATAAATAACACATACTACTGAATTTACCAACCAAACACACCGTATGCCGACGGTGAGTACAAAATAGCCAATGAGCACTAGTCACAGGAATACCCCTAGGCACTAGTTAGTTGTAAACCCCAGGTACCTTGTATCTCGGTGAAAGTAACCATAATAAATATCTGTTCTCGTGCACGAGCCACTAGTAGGGAACATAACCATAACCTAGTGGTCCCCAATCATCATCATCATCATAGTTTATTTAGTGTTGTCATCATCAAACTTGCTACTTGAAACAGGGGCCAACCATCACAGAATCACTAGCATACTAGTACACGTCCGCCCACCTAGATACCCAGAATTCCCTTTAGTGCTCAATCAAGTTACACATATTATCAAATACACATTTCACATCCACATTACATTCCAAAACCATAAAAACACAAACATCCCATAATCATTCTTCACATTTCTTACACTAATCAACAAACCGCTAAATATTTTGGTAAAACAATTTCATGAAGTGCATTGAGGCTTTCCACATAAAACTCTTTCAAAAACACTCTTTAAATTATAAAAACACATCATAAACAAACCAAATCATATTTGGAAGCCCAATAAACATTTAATAAAATCATTTAATGGACCATAAAACAATCCCAATTGCACAAATTGTTATATACAAGTAAAACACTCCTTCATTTCTAGTAAATGCCAAACATGCCTTTAATTATTTTCTCAAAACTATCCTTTGAAGAAGGTATGAATTTTAATTCTATTAAGGATCTGTATAAACACAATTTACAGCAGAAAACCACATTCATAAATCTCTTATAATACTCAGGTTACATATTCAAAACAAAACCATTTTCCTAAAGAAGTGAAACAGTCCATTTTTGGGCAACTCAGGCCAAAATATGTTGTAAATCAAAACCCACTTGATTGTAAAAACAAATACAAATAGGAAATCCATATAAGTACCCAAAAATACCATTTATTATTATTCCAATTCCTTTATAAATCCAAACAAATAACTTTTAAATCACACATCACACATAAAAGCCAACCGGGCAATTTACCGAACACATGACATGCCCTTTTTAAACAAAGCAATTTATTTTAAGTACATGAAAAGGAATAAAACACCAACTGAAAGCCATATTTTCATTCAAGATACTGTAACATGTTAAAAATACCATATACCAGATTATAAACCTCACAAAATATTTGCAAAAGATAACGGAACATTTAAACAAACACTTGTTGAGAACTTTCATGACAAAACAACACTACCGTTCACAACACAATGATTAAACAACCACTTTGAACACCAATAAAATTATCCAAAGGATGAAAAACAATAATAAACATATATATCTGGTGTTAAATATAATAAAATGATGAAACTTAAATAATAAAGTCATGTGCAAGGGGTATCCTACCTCAAATCTTTGGCGTAATTGAAACGCACACCCGAAATCACCCGCCGCGGGTTTATAAACCATAAAACTATAAAGATCCGACCTAAACAAAAAGAAACCCCATCAAAAAACATGTTATAACAAAACCCTAGGTATATCAAGACTAGGGTACAATATAAAACCAAGAAATAATGAAAGGAGGGGGAAGAGGAAGAAGAAAGGAGAAGGAATCTCACCTTTCATCTTAGAAAACTCTTCATCTTCCATTAGATATGAACCCCTTGAGAAACGGGAATGGCTTGAAAATTCGTGGAGAGACTCCTAAGGTCTGTACTAACCAGGGGAAGAAGAGTGGTGTCTAAATAAGTACTAATTGATTGATATATGAATAATAAAAGTTACCTTGGAAATTATGGGCGATTTGAGGTTTCCTGAGAATTTCGCCCTAATTCGCGACCCACATGAGCTCCAAAGAATTAAAATCTATTATGAGGGTTAGTATAGGGTTATTGGATTCTAGGGGGAGGTGGAATCACCGAAAAATAGAAAAAAAGGAAAAAGATATAAACGAAACAAATTATTTTTTGTAAACAGGAAATGGGCCCATGCGCTGGCCCAATACCTAAATGAGTAACCCAAATTCACCCGGCCTATGAATTTATAATGGGTCCAAAAGGATAAATAAGTTTTAATATATCAGTATAGGACAAGTGGGAAGTTTAATGGGTGAAAAAGGATGAAAAAAAAGAGTTATAAAAGAAACAAATTCAGTTTTTAAAACTAGGAATGGGCTCACAGTTGGCCCAAATCATGAAGTAACCACCCTTTCTTTAAAAACTCCTAAACAAGCAATGGGGATCACAAATTATGGTGGTTAGAGATATATGAAACTTAAAAACTCAAGATTCATCTCATCAAATACCCATGAAAAGGATCGGGATTTCTAATGGGCCAGATCAATACAAAGACAGAAAAAAAAAACGTGTGTGACAATTCTCCCCACCATTAAAGCTTTCCGCCCCCCGAAAGCCATAACACTTTCCGGCTAAAAAAACAACACCTAAGGATTACAGAATGTAATCCCCACCATTAAGAATCAACTAGAACTAGAAAGTTTCTTAGGATGAATATCCAGGAGACCCATGGTGGGTCTCCCCACCATTAGAAACCAACTAGCAATGAATAGACAAGAATTGAACATGAGATAGAGTTGGGAATCACTCACGCAAGCCCAAATAAAACCCTCCTACAAAACCCTACTATACCAAGTTAATAGGGTTAAAACATGAACATATAAACCACCCACTCCCGAATAGAGGGGACAATAACTTGGTCGACACATTCAGCACAATTCTGGACCCCCGTCACTTGGGGATGAAAGGGAAGGGGACCCAATAATTTGGCCACTAAAACAACAAAAGAAACAAAGAAATTACCCCAAACTCTCCCCCTATGAATAGGTAACACCAAGACTGCACCTGATTTTTACAAGCGGTCCACACAGGTACATTGATTGAAAACCCACATCCATGAAGGAATAACCATAGACACTGTGTGAGGGGTTAAGTCCACCACGCTTATTGCGACAAAGGGAAATTCATAGAAATGAGGAACCAAAACATTGACATAGTAACTAACTTACCAAAACAGAGGAGTAAGGATCATAATCTAGCACTCCACACCTCTGTTTATTTCTTGACTGTGTGAAAAGCTTCACTCCGAGGCCTATGGCTGGAGCCCTGATTCTTGAAGCATTTGTTGCACCGCAGTCAGGTGATAAGGATCACACCACTCAAAAAACCCACACTTGATCACAAAAAAAACCTTCATCTAAATAGGAACTCGTAGATACATATCAAAATTCTATCTCACTCCAAACGAGGGGTATAATGGACAAGGAATACAATGAAACACATCAACATCACCGAACACAACTGCTAAGTCCAAAAGAATTATCATGACCTAGATGCACTTTTAATAGATCCCAAACAGCTCTCTATTCCAAAAAACAAGTTGAGGCATCATCAAAAGAGGTGGATTTAAAATTTGAAAGGAATCCTTAGGTTGATCAGCAGGAAATATTTCCAACGCAGAACTATACATGGCCACATCACAACGTCAAACACATTTTTAGAAACCCAATGAAAATTACTCTAAAACCGAGCCACCAACAAGATCTCATCACTAGATAGAACAAGAGTATGAATTCTAGATCACATGGAAGCTAACCAAATAAACAACTATTCTAAGACACTGAAAAATCAATCCACATAACCATTGGTTTTAAAAAAAGGCCACAATTTTCAGCTCATAACAATTTTGAAAAATCAAACTAACTTGGTGGGTTTCCACAATCACCAATGGTGTTTCATCAAGTCTCACCCACATGAACATTTCCATGCCACCCCTGGCACCCAACCACCATAACATATAGGCCATACTTCCAGATATAAATAAAACCATGCATGTGAGCACCCATGAAAACACCAAAGGCTAAAATTAAACATCATAATTGAAAAAAAAACAATTTACCTTGAAAAGGAACACCAAGCACCAAGTCAAAAAAAACATTTTCATATTTCAAAAAAAAAACACAATTAACTAAGAACCATTTTCTTAAAAACCTACCCCTTTTCATTTTTAAAAACTTTTAAAATAACCAAGCCACTCCAAACAACCCCTTCCCATTTTTTTAAAAAAAAATTCAGCAAGGTATATTTTCATAATCCGAGGTTTATTGAGACCAATATCGTTTGTAGTAAAACACCAACCGATCAAAACCAATTGCCAAAACTAATTTATCCAATTCAAAAACTTTTTAACATCCTAAAATACCCCATTTAAAAAAAAGATCCATAATCACTTTAAAATGATTCACAATTTCAAAACATTTTATTTCAACAAACCACAAGTTTAGATTATGGATAATCCAATCCCTTTAAATCATTTCTGCTTCCCTCAATTTTTTTTTTCACAAGAACACAACCTTCCAAAACAATTATTATATTTAATTATTGAAAACCCCATTTTTTCACTTTTCAAAATCTAATCCTTACATTAAAACCCATTTCCACAACTCTCAAACAAGGATTTTAAAAACAAAAATTCAGAATTCAAGAAAGGTTCAAGAGACCCAAAAAAAGGGAATTAGTGTCGGTGGGTGACTTGACCAAATGGTTGGCGACCATATGCCAAACACAACACCAACACAGAGAGACTTGTTAGGACCATTCCCCAGCTACACATGGCTTTCCAGGCCCTGTGAGCTCACGAAGGCCATTGGTCAGACTCCCCTTGTCATATCCCAATACCAAACAATCAACTAGAACAATGGACACTAATAAAACCGGACTTCCATGGAAACCTGAGGATTAGAACAAGAAAGAGTTCGCGATGCTCTTCTTGCACTTACCCCTCAAGTGCCAACAATACTACTCCATCTAAATTGAAATCCCCAAAATAACAAGGGCGCTCTAAAAAGAAAGGTCATCTAATAGCCGACCTCCTTTGATACCATTTTGTCACGAACCAGCCCGAGTCGACCTTGAACCGGTCACCCAGGCCAGCCCGCGACAAGTCCTGAGAGGCATTCCCGATCCTCCCAAGATGGTGACAAGCACCAAGGGCATCAATAGAGTACACAAGGGAATTATTTCACCCATATATATACAATCAAACAAACAGCGGAAATAAACAGACAACCCAAAATGAATTTATATAAAAATTGAACTAAATATTATTTGTATAAGAAACTAAAATTAGAACAAAACCAACAAATCAACTGAACAATCCCGATGAAAAAAATAACTCCATGTGACAATTCTGGTCACTCTCCAACACAATGATAAAAAGTCGCCCAAGGTGATCGAACTAAAGATGAAACCTGCACAAGGGCTAAAAAATAGAAGAAGACTATAGGCGTGAGTATTAAAACTCAGTAGGTTAGCCCGGTATTCTATTCCCAATGCACATTACTTTAAAATAAAAGAAACATAAATTTATAGTTTTAAATTCAAGATTTGAAAGTATGGTTTTCAAATGAGGTTCCATGCTATAATAATTATCAGACAAAAACATGCATGTTTAATAAACAAAAATGCAAGCAACAATTATTTTCAAAGAGGTGAAACTTCAAAATGAAAATAGTTTTCAAGAGGGCTTATTTAAAGAATTTTAACTTTCAAATAAATAACACATACTACTGAATTTACCAACCAAACACACCGTATGCCGACGGTGAGTACAAAATAGCCAATGAGCACTAGTCACAGGAATACCCCTAGGCACTAGTTAGTTGTAAACCCCAGGTACCTCGTATCTCGGTGAAAGTAACCATAATAAATATCTGTTCTCGTGCACGAGCCACTAGTAGGGAAAATAACCATAACCTAGTGGTCCCCAATCATCATCATCATCATAGTTTAGTTAGTGTTGTCATCATCAAACTTTCTACATGAAACAGGGGCCAACCCTCACAGAATCACTAGCATACTAGTACACGTCCGCCCACCTAGATACCCGGGATTCCCTTTAGTGCTCAATCAAGTTACACATATTATCAAATACACATTTCACATCCACATTACATTCCAAAACCATAAAAACACAAACATCCCATAATCATTCTTCACATTTCTTACACTAATCAACAAACCGCTAAATATTTTGGTAAAACAATTTCATGAAGTGCATTGAGGCTTTCCACATAAAACTCTTTCAAAAACACTCTTTAAATTATAAAAACACATCATAACCAAACCAAATCATATTTGGAAGCCCAATAAACATTTAATAAAATCATTTAATGGTCCATAAAACAATCCCAATTGCACAAATTGTTATATACAAGTAAAACACTCCTTCATTTCTAGGAAATGCCAAACAGGCCTTTAATTATTTTCTCAAAACTATCCTTTGACGAAGGTATGAATTTTAATTCTATTAAGGATCTGTATAAACACAATTTACAGTAGAAAACAACATTCATAAATCTCTTATAATACTCAGGTTACATATTCAAAACAAAACCATTTTCCTAAAGAAGTGAAACAGTCCATTTTTGGGCAACTCGGGCCAAAATATGTTGTAAATCAAAACCCACTTGATTGTAAAAACAAATAAAAATAGGAAATCCATTTAAGTACCCAAAAATACCATTTATTATTATTCCAATTCCTTTATAAATACAAACAAATAACTTTTAAATCACACATCACACATAAAAGCCAACCGGGCAATTTACCGAACACATGACATGCCCTTTTTAAACAAAGCAATTTATTTTAAGTACATGAAAAGGAATAAAACACCAACTAAAAGCCATATTTTCATTCAAGATACTATAACATGTTAAAAATACCATAGACTAGATTATAAACCTCACAAAATATTTGCAAAAGATAACGGAACATTTAAACAAACACTTGTTGAGAACTTTCATGACAAAACAACACTACCGTTCACAACACAATGATTAAACAACCACTTTGAACTCCAATAAAATTATCCAAAGGATGAAAAAAAATAATAAACATATATATCTGGTGTTAAATATAATAAAATGATGAAACTTAAATAATAAAGTCATGTGCAAGGGGTATCCTACCTCAAATCTTTGGCGTAATTGAAACGCACACCTGAAATCACCCGCCCTGGGTTTATAAACCATAAAACTATAAATATCAGACCTAAACAAACAGAAACCCCATCAAAAAACATGGTATAACAAAACCCTAGGTCGATCAAGACTAGGGTACTATATAAAACCAAGAAATAATGAAAGGAGGGGGAAGAGGAAGAAGAAAGGAGAAGGAATCTCACCTTTCATCCTAGAAAACTCTTCATCTTCCATTAGATCTGAAGCCCTAGAGAAAAGGTAATGGATTGAAAATTCTTGGAGAGACTCCTAAGGTCTGGAAGAACCAGGGGAAGAATATTGGTTTCTAAATAAGTACGAATTGATTGATTTATGAATGATAAAATTTACCTTGGAACTTCTGGGCGATTTGAGGTTTCCTGAGAATTTCTCCCTAATTCTCGACCCACATGAGCTACAAAGAGGTAAAATCTATTGTGAGGGATAGGATAGGGTTATTGGCTTTTTGGGGGAGGTGTAATCACCAAAAAATAGAAAAAAATGAAAAATATATA
Organism: Viscum album; assembly: GCA_963277665.1. NCBI lineage: Eukaryota > Viridiplantae > Streptophyta > Magnoliopsida > Santalales > Viscaceae > Viscum > Viscum album. Next base: position 1,156,378,288 of record OY728135.1, read on the forward strand.
AACGAAACAAATTATTTGTTTTAAACAGGAAATGGGCCCATGGGCTGGCCCAATACCTAAATGAGTAACCCAAATTCACCCGGCCTATGAATTTATAATGGGTGAAAAAGGATAAATAAGTTTTAATATATCAGTATAGGAAAAGTGGGAAGTTGAATGGGTGAAAAAGGATGAAAAACAAAAGAGTTATAAAAGAAACTAATTCAGTTTTTAAAACTAGGAATGGGCTCACGGTTGGCCCAAATCATGAAGTAACCACCCTTTCTTTAAAAACTCCTAAACAAGCAATGGGGATCCCAAATTATGGTGGTTAGAGATATATGAAACTTCAAAACTCAAGATTCATCTCATCAAATACCCATGAAAAGGATCGGGATTTCTAATGGTCCGGATCAATACAAAGACAGAAAAAAAACGTGTGTGACACATGAAGTTGGCCAAATAAGTCATCAATGTAAGGAAAGTGGTACATTTTATTTACCATAATAATGTTGATTTCTATGTAAAAAATTCACAACCTTATGGATCCATCTTTCTTCATAATAAACAGAACATTGTTTCCCCATGTGTAAATAATAGGTAATATAAATCCATTATCTCCCAAATACTCTAGTTATTTCCTTAACTCTAATAATTCTACAGTGGTCATTTCGTAGGGATTCATGGATATTGTTCTTCAATTAGAGATTAAATAAATGGAAAACTCAACTTCATGCTCTTAGGGATATCTAGGTAATTACTTAGGAAATAAATCTATGTATTCTTATAAAATATACAAATCCCCAATTTGAATATTTCATTATTCATACCTAGATTTAATTTTAACTTCTTCCCTAAGAATCTATTTCAATACATCTACTGGGGTGGATCTAGATATGAATCAGAAAATGAAGTATCCTCTAAAAAGATAAGTAGATATGTATCTACCTAAATAATAATAATTTTCGTCTTCTTGAAACAAATTTTATCATTATATTTCGAAAGTAAATACATAATGATGATTATGTCAAATTCAACAAAATTTATGGTTACATGGTCATCAAATAAAGCATGTTTATGTGTCATAATGGGGAATACCTAACACGTCCTTATTACAATGAGACTTACCTTAGGATTTTTTTAATGACAACTCCTTTATTAAATCAAATGGGAAAATTTTCATTTTCTTGGAAAATTGGGTACATATAAAAGAGTGTAAGGATCCAATATAAAATAATTCATTTGATAAATTTGAATATAGGATTATTATACCAACCACCACATCATTGGGAACGAATAACTCTACTGTAGTGATGGATTAAGCTTTTTTTCTCACCTTTTCCTCTTTTATGGTAGATTCCATTGACACTTGGGCCATTCTTTTTCAGATATCCCCATATCATTAAAGTTTTAATATGAAATATCTATGTTTTACTTCCTCCCCTTGGATTCATTAACATTATGACCCTTTTCTCCAAACATAAAATATACTTCATTTCTTTTCAAGCATTTCCCAGGGTGATTCCTTCCACAGTTCTTACATGGTGGGAATTTTTTAATCTTTTTCTGCTTTCAAAATGTATTTCAGTTTTACATGGTGTTATAATGACCCCTTCTTCTCTTTTTTCCCTTTAATATGTAGGATATAGATAATTCCTTCCCAAATTGGATGGAATATAAAACTATTTCATTGTATGATGAAAATTTTGAGAGGAAAATTCCCTTCAGAGACTTTGATTAAGAACTTCAAATAAATTTTTAATCTTTCACTATGTGTTGAATTTGTAATTTATAGAATACCTTGGAAACCTTGTAAAGGTATCTTCATAATCCATGACACTTTCTTCTTCCTTTTTATTTAGGATAAATATTTTTCTCTTAATTTTAATTTTTTCCTCATAAGGGAGATATTTATCAAATAATGTCTCCATAACACCTTTTTATTCTATGAGTTCTATTTCCTCTTATTACCTTTTATTCTAGATCAAAGACCTCCATTGATCATCATTTCCCTGGAGACAATACACTGAAGGTGTAACCTTTTTTTCAATGCATCCCAAGTCCATAAATATCTTCTGCATATATTTAATTCATTGCTCTAATATTCTGTTATTTTTTAATCCCACAAAATTTTGGTGAATTCTATCGCATAAAGTGATCAATTATAGAAGAATCATGTTTTGGAACAAGTTTCTCCATCAATTAAAGGTTATTTTTCAAAACATAATTAAACTTCACAGATATATACATTATTTTCTCAGTTCTAATACTAGTTTAATTGGCTTCTTTAGGAGGAAAATATCTATACTTTATATGATTATTGATACAATTCTTATTTCAAGGAAACATTTTAGACAATGGAATATACTATATTAGAACACATGATTATTATTTTTGAATATTAATGTATAATTCCAAATATGGTGTAACAGTTAACATAAAATAATTTTTTTTTCATTTTTAATCCCAAAATTTCAAACATTGGTTTCTTTTGAGATATATTTACTTTTAAATCCTTCAAAATAGTTTGTAAATAAAATTTAAATGATCCTAATAATATACACTAGGGGTGTCAAACCAAGTGCATTGTAAGGCCTGTTTTCAGGGACAAGGTAACACTTGAGTCAAGCTTGATGCACCTTTTTTGGATTTATTACCCCAAGGTACCTCTGTTCCATAACCATATAAAGTTATAGTATCTATACCATGATGTATTGAAAGGAATAACAACCTAATAACTTCCTTACCAAACATCAGTATGTTATTTTATACTTATCTTCAATGTTTTTCATATGAGTATATTCTGTAATAAATGTTTTTTTGATTCTTGTTCCATATGTTTCTACTAAACATACTCTAAAAAAACTCTTAAAAACATGACCATAGTATCTCGGAGTCTATGTAATACTTTATTACATTGTCTTAGATACATTAGTTGAAATCTGGAAGGACCGATCAGATTAGTATTTTTGGATAGATATATATATACATGATACAAATTTTTCATTTGGAAAAAATAATTCATTACAAAAGTAAAAGCTCAGCATACATGAAACTCATTCCAAGTATTTGTATTCATATCCTTGGGAAAGGAAAAAAAATATGGGTGAGCAAAAATTCTCAATAAGGCTTTAGTATAGTGGAACCTTTCAAGAATCAATAAGAATAATTGTATCATCCTAAACTGGTTTCCACTAAAATGGTGCCTCGATCCAGTTGGTTTCAAGGCCTCAAACATGACTCCCCATAGGCCATAGGTTTCCAATTAAGAAAGAGGGCATATGGTGCTATTGGGGAGACTATTCCCTCATATCATATTAATAAAATAGCAGAAACAAATATGTATATTTAACAATATTAAATAAATAGAGTGCATAGGAATTAAATAATCATAAAATTAGAATGTTTTTCTAAAAAAAGATAAAAAACTATAAAAGCCCGAACAATTAGGACATACATAAAACACTAGTCACCAACTGTTCCGAACATACAGATATTGGGAATACAAAATTATCTTTAATAAAAATATAGGTCTCTTCTACAAACTCTAATCCAGACCATGTACCTGATCTCCTAACATTTTTTAATTGTACCAGCCTGATCCGAAGAACCCACATGAGAAGTTCCTCTTGAACATTCAACTTAGGGTCTCAGCTCTATCCACCATGAAATTGTTCTCTACCTAAAAAAGAAGGCATAATATCTACATGTACATCAAAATTCATGTATAAGGGTGAGAAATATTCTTATTAGTCCACCCTAATGATTAGCTTATAAAATATGCTTCCTTAAGATCACTAAAAAGTAATATGCTCAGCCTAGATGGGACCCAACTAAAAAGATAAGTAAATATAATAAATGTGAATCCTGAGATGGACCCCAGTTTCGTAATCCTAGTAAACTAGTCATGTGCCACCCTAGATGTACATATTTATATGTGTGTACAATTATATTCCCATACCTATAAATATATAGATAAATATGAATATTTATGAGTAAGGTGATTGAATAACATAAAAAACCAACATTTGATCCTTGGGTCGGTAATCCAAATCACTCAGAGGTCATGTGAAAGCGGATTTATCTAGACATTAATCCACTAAATCCATGTATAATTAAGTCCATATATGGGTTTTTAATCCTAATAAACATATGACTACTTTGACAAATGATAGAAATATATATATGAGAAAGCTACGCCACCATAAGGGGATACTCATCTTACACCTTAGTTCACCTGTACTCACCATAAATCACTGAAAACAAATGATTTTGGGGATTACATATATATTTCCTATAAATGGTCCCCAATATACATGCCATGATAAACATTCCATGTAAATCTAGTCTAATTTTTGAGCGATTGGTCCCATTCTATAGTCATCCATAACATTCGGAACTCTGATAATCCCTAAGGGTCTGACCCCTAGGTAATTTACAAGGATAACTCAATAGTGTGATGCCATTCCCCCCAATTGAGTACCTATTAAGGGAGAGTGGAATCATACTTATCATTCGGAAGAGAATTAACATTATGGGTATCCAATGATGGGAGATTCCATGCCCAACAATGCGATCAAGTAAACGATTAGGGACAATGTAATCATCCCTATCACTTAGGAGAGTTTAATAATACATGAAGATAATAATATAGAGGGGGAATAATAATCCTTATCTCATATAAAACATATTATAGTGGAATCATATGTATCACATATAAAAAATATGAGGGAAAAATAATCCTCATCACTCGAGAGAGTGGAATCATCCTCAAGTATCATTACTAGGGATGACATGCCTATATATCATTGTACTAGGCTCAATATCTCAATAAAATAAAACACATTTGGATATCCCAACAAGGTAATAATAAAATATATAGGTAGGAAACCTAATTATTGGGTATTTCCTCATAAAAATCATGTAAATATTAGAAATAACATGGCCCAAAATCCGGGTCCTAAGAAGAACATTTTGGAATTCGAAATAGAAAGAAATATGTCTCGTGTCAGGCTCAATAGCCACCAACTAGGAAGCACCTTTGGATTGCATCACTATATTATCAATAATGAAGTGAAAGTATAAAAAAAAGGGTGAGGTGGATGAATACCAAAACCTAACACTATTTCCACATCCCCATGGGCTTACAAGTTTGGCATGGGTTCTAAGGTGATACCCAATACCATTTATACCCAAACCCGATGTACTAGATCAAGGTAGGTCAAAAATCAGGCACCCACTAGGTCCCTAAAGTCAAACAATGAGAGGAAACTTAATTTGGATCCTCAGAATAAATGGTAAAGGATATATCCTACATGGGAACCTCTAGATCCATTCATATGTTAAGGTATTCTACTTAGGATCCATCACTGTGAAGGTAAAAGAGGAATCCTACATGGGATCCTAAAATGGTAAGCATGAGTGAGGAATCCAACAAGGGATTATCAAATCTTAAGAAAGACTAAGGAATATTATAGGGGTTTCTTTTGTGGTAAGAAATAATGAGGCATCATACATAAGATTCTCTGAATAACACATAGGTAAAGAAATCCTACAAGGTACCCTCTATAACTGTATATGATGGAAGAGGCATTCTATATGGGATCCTCAGAATGATATATAATTATGGGATCCTACGAGGGATTCTCTAGGTAAAAATTAAAGAAAAGGAAACTAACATGAGTCTGTCAGTTACAAGAAATAATATTGGGGAATCCTACTTGGGATTTTGTAGGTCTAAATGTAAATAGAGTAAACCTAAAGGGTATCCTAGATAACAAATAGTATCATGGCCTCTTAGGCTAGAAATTAATATCTCTCAAGGGATACATACTCAATGTAAAATTCAAAAAAAAATCATCAAACAAAAGAGATAACTCATGGATCATCTCAGAATAGGTCTCACCCTCCAGAGACACTCGATTTAATTACCAGATGAAGAACCTCTTTGTTTAGGTATAATCCCCAAAACAGTTAGTTGAAGTCATCAAATCACCCCAAGGGTTCATACATCATGATCTATGCAGAAAACTACTCATAATGGACTGTTATTATGTCCAAATCTGACTCTGGGGAAGAAATATAAAAAAATCCCAATAGGGTTGGAAAAGGGAAGTACATTTTGTGTATCCCTATGCACATAACGTTTACTCCTAATGCCCCACCAGGGTGTGTAATCTAGCCATACATGGTAGGTAAACACTCAAGTACACATCATACAAGATGGGTATATTGAGTGTATGCTACATGGGGTACCTTCCCGTGTCACTCAACTAGAATGGCCATGTATTTTGGTCTAGCGGTGTACTTCTACATGGAATGTGACCCACATAACGTCTAGTTGTGTACTCTACACGACATGTTCCCCTTACTTGGAAAACTTGTTCGGTTACATGGATACATGGTCGAGTACTAGTAAATCACATATATGACCCATATATGGCATATAATTAAAAATTTTCATCTTTCCCAAATATGAATAACACATGGATTGTATTCCTTAAACCAAACACTATGTAGATGGGTTTTCCCAAACAGAAAACCTCTGAATCACCCCAAAACCCCCGTTTTCATCCAAAAAATAGTATATCAATGGTATCCTTATACCTATCAATATAAATTCGTTTATACCAATACCCTTTAATCTATTGATCATATGATGAAGTAGATCTGCAAGGGCATGCATGAGAAGCCAGTGTAGAAAGGATGGAAATAAAGAAAAGGAAGAAAAATAAAAGGAAAAGAAAAAAGAAAAAGGGGACGCGACCAGCCCCGACTCCCGACCTAATATTACACCCCACCTAGGAAAAAATATTCATTTTGGACTTAATGGATGATATGTAATATCAATTTTATTCTCTTTTCAATATATATGACTGAATGAACATGTGTGAATAAATTAATATTTAATTTATTAATTATTAATTATTAATTATTCTGCTAAAATTTGAATGAATTTTAATTATACCAAACTCCTTTCCTAATGTAGATACCATATTATGGGAGCAATAGAGTGGTCAGAAAAATTATCCGAGATCACATACTAGGGTAAATGACCATTTTACCACATCTAAAAATATTAAGGCTAAAAATCTAATTTTTACTCAAAATTGAAGTTTAAAAAAATAAGAGACCTTAATATATCCCAACATTAAACAATATCATTCCCAAGAATCTAAGTGTTAATACTAGTAGTCATGATCTCAACCCATGAATATACACGACCACGCTATGTGGACTATCAAATGACCAACCTCATAGTGGTTACAATCGCCTACTATATGGGAGATGCTTAAATACGACCGATCTAGTACTCAACACTGTAGGAATACACTTATCGTCTTCTTAAACCAAAATCTGATACCAATGTCCCATGATAAACATTAATGTTCAACTAAAAATGAGGTTCACTATCTTCAAATGACCAATGGTGCACTATCCACAATATGGATTACCTTATACCTCTCCTGAAGCTTAACCCCAATTGGTTCCTCTTCCTAACTAGGAAATAAATTTAAAAATGAAAGGAAAAGAGCTCAGTGTAGAATAAAAAAGATATTATCATACTCAAGATGAATTCAAGATAGTTCTTGATCATCTATAATTGGATTCTAGTATGATTCTACAATAAGGGTGTGTATGACTCCCTCTAATCCATGATCACATCATGTAAATACCTAACTAAGATTCAGTCACTAGTCAACCATCTTACGGTAACCCATTATTTTTTAATTTAGCCTCTAAAATAGAGGTAAATCTTCTATTTTAACCACAAATCCTAGGAAATAATTCCCACAAAAATCCTTCAAAAACATCTATCCTTATCTCACACGTGGACACTCACTGATTTACAACTTAATGAAACTGTGTGCAACCAGTGTATACCTTTACCACCCAACTCATACTCTATAAAATCATCTATTACAAGGCTAATATGATTGTGAAACATGGAATATTAGTTTCGTTAATCCATAAAATCTCTTGAAACTCCACTTCAAAATCAGGCACCTCACTTGTGGAACTAGTTATTCCATGACTGACTATCACCCGATGTCATTCCAATCTTAAGAATCTACCCTTGGTCTGACAACATTAGAAATGGAGAAAACACTAGTAGACCAATCCAAGAACCCGAACAGTCATTCCCATTTAAGTGAGTCTTGATACCAAATAACCTAATGTGTTTGTCAAAAGATGAAGGTATCAACATGCCAATAATGAGAAACTCGAGCTCCTGTTGTGCCTTGATCTCAAAACAAGCATATAAATGAGCTCACTACCTAAAAAGGAATCTAAATACATGGTAAAACCTACCATGTATGTTTCCCTCATACAAAATAGACATCTACATACAATGTTATGGTTAAAAACTAAGGGTCTCTAGGTCTCCCACCTAGCCCTAAAGATCATGTCTCACAACTAGGTAACATGGTCTAACCACATAGACCAAAAGAACAATCCCCTCCAAAGAAAGAAAAATATCACCAAAATATACAATGTTCAAATATGAAAACAAGGTCTACATGGTCATGATCTTTACTGACCATCCTCATTGGTAACTAGTCCATACAGGTCATGATACCAATGAATAGAAATAGAATGAACTGATAGTCACTATGAATCTGTATATAGTAATAACCCCTAAACATTTAGTTCATAAGATACTTCATTTTATCCATTGGTATCATATCTAAATAGATAACCACAAATTGATAAATAACACCTTATAGATGGTATAACAAAAAGGCATCACGTGTCATATCAACAAAATGGGGTCACTACATCTCTCGTGCATGAGGACTAAGTCATTCGCCTGAACACTAAGGCATTAATGTAGAACAACATAACCTACCATATAAATGAAATATATAAGTGTGAGGGTATATGACCAAAATAATAATCCCCAATATTCAGTAAAATCACACACTTATAGGTCTATATTATGTGAATTCTATGTTCTAAATAAGATTCATGAGACACCTCTTGGTTTTCCCAAACAAGATTAAAAAAATTCTCTGAACTCTTTCAAATGTAAAAGAGCCAAAAATCCATAATAAATCATAACATACACACAATATGTGAATCAGTCAAAGAGAAAATTATATACAATAGTAAAATAGAACAATAGAATAGTAGTCACATACCCCCCGAGAACTAGGACTTTACACCAGAACAAATGTTCTCAGTGCACCTGTTTGATATTCATCATAGGTCCTGACACAATCCTAATACTCATGTCTAACATATTCCACATAGTAAATACTAGAAAATGAATATATCCAATGCCACTTTGTAACATCCCAACCCGAATGACACTAAAATGGTGCCCTGAGCTGCTTGTTTATGAGGCCTCAGGTTTGCCTCCTCATATGATAGATATTGTGCGCTAAAAATGAGAGCATTATGTTGATTGTGGGGAGACTTTTACCTTATATAAGAGTAATTAAATAGTTTAAATTGCTAAGTATCATACATAATAGCTAAAAAATAGAGTGTAGACTAAGTAAATAAACTAAAATAGAACATGTTATATTAATAAATGAAAAATATATAAAATTCAGAACTACTAATTCATAAATGAAACACTGGTAACCCACTAGGATAGCAATACAGATACAAGAAAAACAAAAGAAATTGAAATAAAAATGCAGAGTTCTACTACTAACTTTGAGCCAGACTATGTACACGGTCTCCAAATATTGTTGAATTGAACCAGCCCTATTAGAATAACCCACATGATAAGCTCCACTCAAACATCCAACTTAGGGCCTTATCCTTATCCATCATGCAACCATGATCTATCTAGAAATTATACATAATGTATACTCATAAATTGAGGTTCACTTTCATGGATGATAAATAATCTCAGTAGATCACCCAAATGGTGAACCTATAAAATATTTTTCCATACTCACACGCAAAAGAAGTATTCTTATCTTGGTCGAGACATAACTGAAAAGATAATTAAGGAAAATAAATGTGAAACCATAGTCATACCCCAGGTCCGTAATCCCAGTCAACTGGGAAAGTTCCACCATGAATGTACATATCTATATAACTGTAAATTTATAGTCCCACACTTATACACACACACATATAGACAAACACGCACAGACATAGAAATATATGTGTGTGTGTGTGTGTTTGTGTGAATATTCATGAGTAAGGTGAAGAAATAACATAAAACCAATCACCGGTAAATATTTGCATCTATAATCCAAATTTACTGTACAACCTATATAAGGAAATTGAGATGGATATAGTGACACTCAAGTCATGTATAATTAGTTTTATCTCTGGGTCCATAGTCCCAATGAAAATATACCTTCTTCATCCAATGGAAGAAATATATCTGAGAAAGCTATGTCACCATAGGAGGATACTCGCCCTACACCTGGGTTCACCCATACTTACCTCCAGTCACTGAAAATGGAAGAATCCATGGGATTAAATCTATGTATCCTATAAATAGTCACTAATCTAGATTCTATGCGGCTCATTCCTTGTAAATCCAATCCAATTTCAAATCCCTGGTTCCTAGTCCGTAGGTAATCACAAAATTTTGTAACTCGGCTAATCCCGAGGGGTATTACCCCTAGGAGAACTGTAAGGATTACTCACTAGTAATATTCCATTCCTACACCAAGAGTATCTAAAAAGGTAGACAATAATCATTCATATTATATAGAAGAGTATAATCATTCTGGGTATCCAACTATGTGAGATTCCATTCAAAACACCACGGGCAAGTAATAGATCATGGAGAGTGTAATCGTCCATATGCCTCTGGAGAGAAAAATTATCCAAGAAAATAATCAGATCAAGGAGATGGTAATCATCCTCATCACATATAAAATAGAGGATATCTGAATCAACCTTATAAAATACAAAATAGAGGAGAGCAGATTCATCTTCATCACTCAAGAGAGAAGAATCGTCCACATTTATCATTACTAGGGATGTCATGTTCATATATCATAGTAGCAGGATCAATATATGGATACCAGGAAACACCTATGGATATCCCCAAAAGGTAATAATCAAATATATAATCTCAACACCCAAGTCCTAGGTAGTGGTAATGGGTATAGAAGTAAATATTAGAAATAAAATGGAACAAAATCTTGATCCCCATAAGAACATCAGGGCATCCCAAAGATAAAGAAAGAAAACTCAAGTCAGGCTCAATAGCCACCAACAAGGATGATCCTATGGATAGTATCATTTCCTCAACAATAACTAAGTGAGAGTATAAAAAATTATGATGGTTTTCCGATGGGTCCCTCTACCTGGATGGATCAAAATCAATATTGATGGTGCCTTCAAGTGAAACTTGGGGCCTGAAGGATGTGGTGCGGTCTTCAGGAATCATCTCGTGGAGATTATTGGATGTTTCATGGGAAACTTTGGATATAAAACCTCCCTAGAAGATGAGATTATAGGTTTGATCCCTTTCATTGACTTCTCCATCTTATTTGGTTGTAACAATCTCTAGATTGAATGTAACTCGACAACCATCATGAAACCGATGTGGAATGGCATAACTCTTCTTTCTCGGCCAATTAATATTTGTTGGATGGATTGAAACCATTCATTTATAGATATAAACTATATCATCATGCATGTATATTGAGAATCTAACATAGTTGCAGATAGCCTTGCCAACTTGGGGGTCAATCAAGACATCGCCTGGTTTGATGGCCTCCCTGCCAATCTGATTTCCTTTAATGAAAAATATTGTAACATGATCCCATACTTTAGACTCTTGTAATCTCTTTTTTTTCTCAATAATTATGTTCTGTTTTGCCTTTAAAAAAAATAAAGACATGAAAAACCCAATGAGGGTTGACAATTGGGTAGTAGACAATGTGTCTCCCAGAGCACACGGTGTGTACTCCCAAAGCCCCACCTTGGCATGTACTCTATTCAAACATGGTGTGTAAAAACCCAAGTACATGACATGAAAGACAAGTACATGGAATTTACCCAATATAGGGTACTTGTGAGTCTCCCTCAACCATCTTTTCCATGTATTTTTTCCTGATCATGTACTTCTACATGGTGTACGACCCACATGGGGTCTGGACGTGTACTCTACATGAAAGAATACCTTTACATGGGAAACCTAGACAGGAAATTAGCTACATGGTTGAGTACTGGTACACTACATATATGACCCATATATGGAATATACTTTGATAATTTCATTTTCCCCAAATAGTAAGAACATATTTCATGTATTCCCTGAACTACACATCATTTAGATGGGTTTTCTCAAATGGAAAACCTTTGAAAAGTCCTGGAACCCCTTTTTTGACCCCAAAAGGAGAAGATCTACCCTCAAGGGTTCTTAATAATTCATAATTAGTATTTAAAACTTTTAAAAATAAAACTAAAGGGATTTTTGGTGAAAGAATAAAAATTCCTACCCTTGGGCAGAATCTACAGAAGCTTCTCCCATTTTTACAGTCTATGGTTGATGTGTGATGATCTAGAACATCTCGATCATGATAGTACCCTTATCCCTATACCTCTATTTATTACTATCCATATCCCTTCTCATATCCGATTTTTTTAATGAAATATGGATTTATGGGTGTTCATGAGAATCGAGAGGAGAAAGAAAGAAAAGAAAAAGAAAAGAAAGAAAATGAGGAAAAGGGAAAAAAAGATGGGCTCGAACAACCCTAGTTCCCAACCTAAGTTTATGCCCTAACTGATAAAAAATAGTAGTTTTAGAATCAACAACATCAATGAAATCTCAATCTGATGATCTGTTCAAAATATATGACCAAACTAACCTACTTGAATAAATTAATATTTAATTTATTAAATATTGAATATTATTTATTATTTATTATACTAAAATTTTAACAACTCGGAATACTACCAAAATCCATTCCTAGGTTAAAAAACCTATTTTAAGACAAATATAGTGGTCAAAAAATTATCTAAGATCATATACTAGGGTAAAATAATATTTTCCCCTTATAAACATCTGAAGAAAAAAATAAAAATTTCTTCTCAAAATTACAGTCTGTAAAAACAAGAGACCTTAAAAAATAAACATGTTAAATTATATATGTGAACACACATCTCATTTAAATAACGTGAGTATCATAGTGAGGTAAGGTATAATTAATATGTAATTTTAAATAACTAAAAACATATGTCATTTAACCAATAAACTGAGAATGAAATTCATCCATAGATAATTTCATAGTGAAATCTAATGGATAATAATAATAATTATTAGTTTCTCCATGAAGGGAATAATTAATTTTTGGATTTATTGATTCTTAGGTACATGATTCCTTTAATATCAATACATTTCACAATATGGTTTAAAATAGACTTTGTAAAAACCCATATGATTTGGCCAATTGATTCATCCCATGAGAAGACTGATGCATTGAGGGGATATCTATAAGTAAGACCCACCAATGTTATACATGTCTAAATAATTCCTCATAAACTGAATAATATATTTAATACATGAATAAAAATTCCTTTAAATTATTCATATTGAGTAAATAATATAGATTTACCAATATTTCCATAGTTAATTAAATATCAATCAAAGTATACACCCTATATAAAAATGGAATACTGTTTTGGAAATATTCATAAAAATCATATAATAATATGGATGTTTAAGAGAAATAAAATTTATATTAAAAATGACTATAATAAAGTGATTGTTTCAATAGAATGTTAACAATTCCAGAAAAATGAGACTGAAAAATACCATTTAACAATTGGTAACTTAAATTTAAAATACACTTAGATGAAATAATTCAAATTTATGATTAAAATACCATGATATATGAATAAATCATGACATTACAAGACAATTAGGTTGTATATAAACCAAATAAAAGTGAATTGGTGCATAATAAAAAATAATCCTTGATGGGATGTAAATTGAGATGAAATCACTTGCCTCATCCTTTCTTTCGGTTAAACATGTGTTAAAATCATATATATTGGTTTTGAATATTTTACTAAATTATACCATAACCATATTAATATTTATAATATCATATATTATTGTTTTATGACATCTTACCACTCATTCATTAATAATAATTTTTTGGGAGTTAATTACCTTGTCTTACCATGCATCATTTGTTATGAAAGTTCGAGTTCTATCACATATTACATTGTTCAATAATTTGAAAAATAATTATCATATTTATTTATAAATTATAATTTTGGGATCAATCGTGAATAATGGTTATGAAAAATGAAATATGTTATGATCATGGAGATGGTAGGTCGTACATACGCATGAGTGATGTTTACATTTTTTATTGATCATTATGGGAATGTTGTATGTACTAAATTAAATTTAAATAATTATAATAATGTTAATACTATCATATTATATAGTTATATATATCATCCATGTGATTTGGTAATGAAAATATAGTCACGTCTCTTTCTGAAGGTGGAATTCCACATGTACTTGAATGATTTATCATTTTTACATGAGTGAAATAGAAAAAAAAAAGAAAAAGAAATATATAATATATCAAGAATTATAAATATGTCATTAATATCTTAATTATTTCATTTATATCACATATAATCGTTAAATTTATCTTTATCACCTTCTATGTGATGTGTTTCTGAAAGATGAATCACATTTCTTCGTGAAGCGATAGTCCGATGTACACACAAGTGATGTTATCGTATCTCCAATGAAATTGAAGGTACAAAAATATAAATGATATAGTTAATCTAGAGGTATAAATATTTTATAAATATCATATATTTATATATATACATTATATCCATCATCACACTAATTCTTGATAGGTGGATTTGAAAAAATAAATGACATCGGTTTGTGAGGTAGTAGTCTGTCGTACACATGAATGATGATTTAGTAACCCATTTAATGGAAGTGGAGATGGTGATACATCATGAGATTATTATAATAAATTCTCATTATATGTAAGATAAAAATTAAATTATATCATCATGGTATAATAAAAAATTAATGATGTTGAGAGGGAAGTAAAATAAACAAACTCGTTTGATAACATTACCTCTTATCCAGGTATCCTCTTTTGGTTTCCACTAAAGCCTTCATAGGATTGATTTATTACAAATATAATTATTATGCTATGAAGGTAATCAATTTTGGGAGTTATTAGGGAAGTTATTTTCAGAAATAATTGGTTTTTAATGTGTGAAGAGATAAGAAGAGTTGGTGTCCTTTTATAAGTTTGGTGAGTAGCACACTTGTAATTTTTTGAAAGATTGAATTATACCCACATATTATTTAATGTAACAAGTCCCCAATAATGGTACATTTTTTATTATATAATTTATAATGTCTATATATAGACAACTAATTTGTTTTTTTTCATGTTTCTAGGTTATTCAACCCCTTATGTTTAAAGTTTTATCCCTTGGTAAACTCATTTTTACCGTAATAGTTGTGATAATTTTAACTATTTTCACTAATATATTATGTTAGAATTTATTTCATACTTATTAGAAATTATAAAATATTCTAATTCCAAATATGGAATCCATTTTTCTAAATTTAACTCACATAAATGTAAAAATGAATTTCTAAATTAATCCTATAAGCGTGATAAGAAAGAAGATTTTTAAAGCGAGGATGTTCAAAAGATTACAAAGTTTTTATATATAAATTAAATATAAAAAAATTAAAATAAACTAAATTGTAATAATTTATTTAAAATTTAATTAATTTTACTTTGAAAGCAATTCAGAATGTAATTTAACACTATAAATTATTTTAATGAAAAAGTAGTTTTCAATTAAAATTTTGTATTTATTACTATTCATCAAAAAATTAAAATTCTTAGAAAAAATATGGAAACATTGCCACGACATAATTTTGGAATCCCTACTTCAAAAAAATTATTCTTGTATAAACATTTTCTAAAAGTGGTAAATTTTTATTTTAAATTAAGTGTCCAAAGTGTGACTAAACCCTGTTTTGTTTAAACCCGGTGTTGCATGGATAGAAAGCTATCAACAAAGTAATATAATTATAAAAATAATATATTGTAATCTCTCATGGTTTTATAATAAAAGGATAGAATTTATCCAAATTATATGAAATAAGTTCAAGGTAATGATCATAACTCAATGAATAAAATATTAATTATGAAAAAACCTATGAAAGTGGTAGCACTTGAGTCAACAGACATTTGAATAATAGAACATAATTTGGATTAGTATATCCCATAAACTATATAGTATATAAACTTATTGGGATTGTAAATAAATAGACCACTATATTGAAGAAATAAGGTCTAAAACATTTAACAGGACTCAAAGAATCATAATTTATATAAATAAAAACAGTACCTTAATTTCTGACATTCAATAATGATATTAAATAAATAAAGATCTTAATCACTTATCTTAGAAACTTTTAAATATCTATTACCTTTTATAAAATTCGTTTATAATTTTTCTGAACATGTATATTAGTTATTGATTCTCTACATTAAATATCAAGTGTGTGTAAACATTGTAAGAACCTGGACCTCCTTTTCAGGTATGTTTTTCCTTTTCTGGCCGTTTTTGGGAAAAAGAGGAATTTCTGGAAATTTTCTAAGTATATGCCGTGTACTTTATGAGTACACGATGTGTACTTACTTCCGCAGCCGGCCATGTGTTGGCCGTGTAGTATCCACACACACGGATGTGTGGGAGTGACTTGGAGGCCGCCTAATTCAGAGTACGGAAATAGAAAGTACAAGCCGTGTACTCCAAAATTACATGCCGTGTATTTTGTTTTCTTTAAATTAAATGCACGAGGGTCGTGTCTGACGGAAAGAAAAACCTTCTTTTAGGGCGTCTTTTTCTGAGGGAACCCATACGACCGTAACTTCTCTCCGAGCCCCCAATCCTGCATCTGACCTCCGTTTCGAACACCATTGATTGTGTTAGAATCGGATCAATGAGTTTTATCTTTTGCTTGATCATTGTTTTCCAATTCTTCTTCTTTTCTAATTTATCGTGTGTTGAATGTTTTGGACGTTTTCTTAGATCTACAACATGCCAAGGAGATTCAAGCTTTGAGGTTCTAGTATATTGATCTCCTAACCCAAAGGTAGGTGTTTTGTGACTTTATGTTCGAAGTCTTTGAGTATTATGTGAAAATTCTACTAATACCCTTGAACAGAGTATTGCGTGTTGACCTCTTTACCCTGCTGTTTTAATAACATTCTTGTATGCCTATGTAGAGGTAATTTGGATATTAATTGGGTTGATTTCTAGGCTTTGGATGTGTTTTTTCCATGCATTGTTCTGTTTACGACCGTTTCGTCCTATTTATCCTTTGGTTGCTTTGCCTATTTTCCATGCCTGTTGTTGTAGGATGGAGAGTTGAATTCTGACTTTCTTGTTATGTTGTAGACTATTTATCCAAGTAGTTCTGTAGGTTTACTTTGGTTATATTACACTACTATGCTCGTTTACTTACACAGGGCCATGATAACCTGGTGTAGTAGACTATAGGGGGAATTAAACGGGTGAGCTTCCTTAGAGATACTTTGAGCACTTTTGGCTATAAGGGGGATTGACCTAGTGAGCATACTCAGTGAGCCTAGAACCACTAAGGTATATAAGGGGATTTGATTGAGTGATCTTCCTTAGAGAGTCCTTGATAGCTCTGGACTATAAGGGGATTGACCGAGTGAGCATCCTTATAGAGTCTTTGATTTCAATTTCGAACTGTTTAGACTATAAGGGGAATTGGTGGTGAGTGCTTCCTCGGAGAGTCTATGAACGACCTCGTATATAAGGGGAATTGAATTATTGAGCTTCCTTAGAGAGTCCTAGATCTTAGGGATATAAGTTTAATTGACCGAGGGAACTTCCTCAAAGAGTCCTTGACTACCCTAGACTATATAGGGAATGACTGTGTGAGCTTCCTCAGAGAGTCTTACTTTACCTTAGATTATAAGGGGATTGACTATGAGAGATTTTTCAAAGAGTCTTATTATATTCATATACAGAACGAGAGGGGTTATACCAAGTGTGATGCCCAGAGGGTTGCTTGTACTTTTTAGGTAGGACCAGAGGGGATGGCTGTGAGTACTTCCCAAAGGCTTACATGTCTGTGGTTTAGATGTTTGCTTCACTATTGCTTGATTCGAAACTGTGGATTATTTACTGCTTAGTACTTTCCTGTTTACTATTTTATGTACTTTTACCTGCCATATACTCACTGAATATTAGGAACAGATCTTCGGGTGGTTTCCTACTGGGATTTAGTCTCACACCCAGTTTGGGTTATGCTTTTGTGCCCAAACAGATTATATTGTTGCAGGTATAGATAATGGAAAACGCCTTTCTACTTCGGGTACTTGACTTTCTGTGGAGCTGGAGAGCATGGGACCAAGCTATGGCTTGTGATGCTAAGGAGTTTTTTATCATTATTTTGTACTTTGGTTTAGAACTATTTTTTTTCCAGCATTGTGACTTGTTTGGATACTTTCTTAGAAATATGTATCACGCATCATTTCATATATATATGTGCTCCAATTGTTTATTGTTTCAGTCTTCCACTGTTTACTGTTGTTGGATATTTACTACATCCGCTATTGTATGTATATTTTACTTCTGTTTTGTACTCTTCCAATGAGGGAATAGTTTCCCCACTATCACACCCATGGCCCTCACTGCTAGTCGGTAGCCTCTGGCATTTAGGGAAATGTGTTTGAGGCCATGTGACCAACCAGGTACAGGGCGCCTTTAGGTGGCTTCCAGAACCAAGACATTACAAAGGGAAATTAGAGGGTTTCTTTTCTCTTGATTTACTATTTGGAGCCTTTATCCAGTGATAGGATGGAATAGGTACTTGGTAATAAGTTGTGCCCGGGAGTAGCTGACCCGTGTACAGAGAAAAGCCAATTTACCTTGTTAATTTCAATTTTTCAGGTTTTTCAATTATTACAGTTGATCTGATTTCACCTAGAGTGATTCACATGATTTTTTATGTTGTTTTTGATGTTTTTGAGGTTCCATTTTTGTTTAAACCCTATGATATGAGTGTATGCCATCTCATGCATCATATAGGCACTTTCTTGAAATCACATGCCATGCATTTTTTCCATGCCATCTAGGATGCATTAGTGATTTCATGTTATTGTGATAGATGATGTCTAAAATATGCATGCCGTTATGATAGTTGCCTTGATAGAAATACATGTTGTTTGATAGGGCATTATTTTTGTAGAGATTTTCTTAAATTAATGCCAAACGTTGTTTCTTGAGGTCTTATAGCCCCTCATGGACCAGAATCTGGGGGATCATTTCTTTTTTTGCCTTGCTATAACTTGTATAAAATGGAAAACATTGATTCGCGAGGATTATGGTCCCTCACGGATCGTAATTCAGCACTTTCAATTCTTGATTCAGTGTTTTTCTGTTTCCATAGAAGTTTTTGAGGCTTACTATCTGGAAAAACCCATAATACATGCCATGTAATGTTAAGTACATGCCATGTGTTAATCTGTTCAGGAAGAAACTTTTTTTATTATATAAATGTTTTGTACTTTATATACACATTTTTTAGACTCTAAACCGTGTCATAGGTCGTGTGGGAAGAGACATTGGATAGGGAAAACCAGGAGTGAACATGCCATGTAGTGTCGAACCCATGCCCACCCGTGTCACTAACAACACAGGTTGGCTGAGTCGTGTCTAATACACGTCGTGTGTCCGCCTTGAACACGCCATGTAGTCTGACCTAGGTACCCGGTCGTGTCATGAAAAACATTGGTTGGTGTTTTCCCTTTTCATACAAGTTGTGTCCATCTAGAACATGCAGTAAAGTGTGAGCCGTGTGTCAGGCCATGTCACTAACAACACGGGCCAGGTGAATCTTGTCTAGTACATGCCGTGTAGGTATTTTATATGCCGTGTAGTCTTGCCTTAGAAGAACTATGTGGCTTAACCCTGTAGAAGGACTCAGGTAGGTAAAGATGATTCAAGTACATGCCATGTGTCAGGACAACACGCCTTGTGTCTGGGGTGTTACACGACTAGGTTAGGCAAGAGTACACACCCATGTAAATGACTTCAGGGAACACGTCGTGCTGGAAATGTACACGTCGTGTAGTCATGTTTTGTAAAACTTGAATGTTCTATTTCTCTTGTTCCCTTCTTACACTCTGTGTTTTCAGTCGTTGATAATCTTGATCTAAGGAGTGTGTTTGAACTTGCAGATTCATGCCACCAAGAAGTCCTCCAGTTGTGTGCCCGTTTCCAAACGGTGATCAGACACCGAACATGGCCAATCAGGGACTACCTGCAAATATTTATGTTGTCCTAGCCTTGGCACCTGCTGTTTTACTTGACATAGGTGCAGATGCACATTTCAGGGAGGGCTTTCTAAGGATGAACCAGACCTTTCAGGGAGCACCGCCTCCTACCCCGTCGATGGATGATTTGACGCGGGTCTTTCAGCAGTACCATCCTCCCACTTTCTCAGAGGATAATCGACCCCAGGCTGCTGATTCATGGATAGAGGCCATGCTGGAGATTTTTGAGCATTTGGAGATACCTCTAGAGAAGAGGGTGAATCTCGCTACCTACATTCTTCGAGACTCTTCCAAGAGGTGGTGGAATGTGATCTCACAAGTGGGACGCCAGTAGAATATGGCTTGGGATGCATTTCAGTTCATCTTCTGTGATTACTTCTATATGAAGACCACGAGGGCCGATTGAGCCTAGGAGTTTATGAGATGGAGTAGGGTACTCTTTCTGATATGGAGTGTTCTTCTCTCTTCACTGAGTTGCAGTGTTTCATGCCTATTCCAAGAGGTGATGAGTTGTTCCTTGCACGAATGTTTGAGGATGGTCTAAGGCATGACATCCGGTTGCAGGTGAACATCTTCAGGTTGACTCTGATATCTTCTATCGTCAACCAGGTGGTGATCAAAGAGCATAATCTGAAGTATTATGGAGCTGTCAGCTAGGGCAGATCAGCATCCAAAGATTGTGCTCCGCCAGATGATAGCAAGAAGTTTTGTAGGGAGGCTGCACGAGGGGATCAGAGCAGGCAAGATGAATCTTTCGATATCCAGGTGGTGTACTACTAGTGTGGGAGAAGCGGTTATACAAGGCCACGTTTCCCGAGAGACCCATTGGAGTGTCGATCTTGCATCAAGATGGGTCACCTTCAGCGCTTTTGTTAGTTCTTATCTCCAGTCGCTGGTGAAATGGGGTCTTCTATGACTCCTCATTTAGGAGAAGCACCACTAGTTTCTCATCAGTCTGGGAACTAGAGTTCTTCTAGCTGTTCAGGCCGAGGTTGAGGTTGTGGTTGTGGTAGCCAGTCGCCCGGTTTTGAGTGACAACAAAGTGGATCAGTTCAGTGTAGTCATGTAGGGACAGAGGGCCACGGTACAAACTAGACTTTTGCAGTGGAGTAGACCCATCAGAATTAGGATCTCTACCCCTCTACAGTTTGAGGTACGATCCTAGTTGCATCGGTTTTATCTTCATCTCTTTTTGATACTGGTGTTACACATAGCTTTATATCTGTCACTTTTATGGAGAGCCTTGGGATATGTATCTTTTCTTTTGCCGATGTTTCGATGCTAGACACACTATTGGGGACTAGAACAGCTAGTGTACATCAATAGAGAGTGTTCCCTCTATAGTTTGGTGGATGTCACTTTCTATGGGACCTTTATGTCCTAGAGATGATAGGATATGATGTCATTCTTAGGATGGACTGGTTATTACCATTCTAGGTAGTCGCGATTTTTATCGTCACAGGGTGAGTTTCATATCACCAGAGGGTGGATCCTTTTTTCATAGGGGTGAGTGGGATGTCCAGGCGAGCAGAGCAGGTCCAGATCATCATGGGTTCGGAGGAGTTATAGCCTAGATTTCTAGTCTTTATCTAGATGACCAGGGGACTTCACAGTTATACTTTCCTCTAGTGGTGGATCATTTTAGAGACGTCTTGCCAGAGGACATTTTAGGTTTTCCTCCATAGCGTGAGGTAGACTTCTCAATTTAGCTTGGTCTAGGAGTGGCACCGGTGTCCATTCCTCCTTAAAGGATGGCTACACCTGAGTTCCAGGAGCTCAAGAAGCAGTTGGAGGAGTTACAGGCAGAGGGTTTCATTTGACCTAGTACTTCTCCTTGGGGTTCTCTTATCCTATTTGCGTAGAAGGAAGATGGTACCCTCAGTAATTGTGTGGACTATCATAAGTTTAACTAGTTGATGGTTAAGAACTGATATCCCTTGCTGAGGATTGGTGATCTCTTTGATCAGATTCGAGGAGCCCGGGTGTTCTCGAAGATTGACTTGAGGTCTGGTTATCATCAGTTACACATTAGACCATTATATATACCTCTTATAGCCTTCAAGAGTAGGTATGGTCTGTACGAATATTTGGTTATGTCGTTCGGTCTCATGAATACGCTGGCAGTTTTCATGGAACTGATGAACCGAGTGTTCCATCCATACTTGGATTCCTTCATGGTGGTCTTCGTGGATGATATATTGGTGTACTCTCACACTCGAAACGACCATGATACCCATATTGAGATAATTTTGAGTACACTGAGGTATCATTAGTTATATGCTAAGCTCTCAAAGTGACACTTTTGGATGGATGAGATTCATTTCTTGGGTCATGTTATCTCAGAGGCATGAGTATCAGGAGACCCCGAGAAAGTGAGAGTTGTAGTTTCTTGGGATCATCCGAAAACATCTTTGAGGTATGGAGTTTCCTAGGGATGGTTGGATACAACAAACTCTTCATACAAGACTTTTCACACATAGAAGCACCACTGACAGGTCTGACCTAGAAGGGTGTGAAGTTCTTATGGTCATATTCTTGTGATTCAGCCTTTTAGGAGTTGAAGGGGAGGTTGACTTCAGCACTGATACTAGTCTTTCCAGAGCTAGGAAGGAGCTATACTATTTACTGTGATGCATCTGGTATTAGGCTGGGAGCTGTACTTATGTAGGGAGATGGAGTCGTTGCATACGGGTCTCGGGAGTTGAGGCCACATGAGAGGAATTACCTAACGCACGATTTGGAGTTGGTAGCTATTGTTCATGCCCTACGCCATTAGAGACATTATCTTCTGGGAGATCACTTTTTGGTTTTCACCAACCACAAGAGTCTCAAGTACATCTTCACTCAGCGTGATCTGAATTTGAGACAGCGCAGGTGGGTTGAGTACCTACAGTCCTTTTACTTTGAGCTTGCCTATATTCCTGGGAAGAGAAACATTGTGGCTGATGCGTTGAGTAGGAGGACTCATATACAGGCAGTTCATGAGGCCAATAGTGAGTGGAAGCTTATGACTCTGTTCACTGAGATGCATTTGGAAGTGCATGACAATCATGGGCAGATATTTCGTTCTTCTGTAGTTGTTACCTATACTCTTCTGGATCGAGTTCGAATGAGGAATCTATCAGATTCATAAGGCCTAGTCCTAAGGGATAGTGTGTTTGGAGAGGAACCTATTCCTATATGGACAATAGGTGATGATGAGATCTTTCATTTCTAGGGGCGCGTATGGGTGTCAGAAGACATATGCGAGAAGTTGATGCGGGATTTTCATCCCTAAGTTTGGGCAGTTCATCCTGGCGTCATCAAGATGTATCATGATCTACACCATTAGTATTGGTGTCCAGGTATGAAAAGGGGCGTTGATGGCTTCTTCATGAGGTGTTCCACAATTCATTATGTGAAGGCGGAGCATCTGTGACCAGCAGGGATTTTATAGCAGTTACCCATCCTCGAGTGGAAGTGGAATGACGTTACGATGGACTCTATGACCGGTTTTCTGAGGTCGCCTCGAGGGAATGACGCGGTCTAGGTTGTCATTGATAGACTCACAAAGGTTTCTCACTTCTTTCCAGTCAAGGATACCTTCAGTGTTGATGATATGGGATGGTTCTACATCTGAGAGATTTTACGTATTCATGGAGTTACACACTCCATTGTTTCAGACAGGGATGCACGTTTTTCTTCTTAGGTCTAGAAGGGGCTTCAGAAGGATTTGGGAACATAGGTAATTTTGAGTACAGCTTACCACCCCTATACAGATGGTCAGTCCGAGAGCACGATTCAGGAATTTTAGGACATAATCTGAGCATGCATTCTAGATTTTGGAGGTTCTTGGGATAAGCATATACCTCTTATGGTGTTTTCCTAGAACAATAGTTTTCAAGAAACTATTCATATGGAACTTTATGAGGCTTTGTATGGTAGGCCATGCCGATCACCCTTATGTTGGATGGAGGCAGGAGAGATAGCTTTGCTGGGACCTCATCTTGTTTAGGAGACCACAGAGAAAATAAAGATGATTCAAAAAAGTATGGCTACTGCACAATCTCGACAGAAGTCTTATGTTGATCAACGGAGACGACCTCTGGAGTTCGAGGTCGGGGATTAGGTTTTCCTGTGTGTCACACCGAGGTTGGGAAACATGAGAATTATGAGTTAGGGTAAGCTTTTGTTGAGGCACATTGGGCCGTTTGAGGTGTTGGAAAGTGTTGGGCCAGTTGCATATCGGTTGCAGTTACGTCAGAGGTATCGGGAAATGCACAACGTCTTCCATGATTCTCAGCTCCAACGTTACATTTCAGACTCGTCTCATGTCTTTCAACTTGAGGAGGATGAGCTCGGAGTGGATGCGTCTTTTGAAGAGAAACCTATCTGGATTGTGAATCACAGTACAAAGGTTATTTTTGGCTGGTCTGTTCCTCTGGTATGAGTTCTATTGCAGCACGGGCAGGTGCAGGAAGAGACTTGGGAGAGGGAGGCCGATGTACGGGCATAGTGGCCGGAACTATTCGAGGTTTCTTCTTCTATGCTGTGCTCGGGAAATTCGTGGATGAATTTCTTTAAGGGGGAATTTTTGATGAACCTGAACCTTTTTTTTCAGGCATTTTTTCCTTTTTTGGATGTTTTTGGGAAAAAGAGGAATTTTTGGAAATTTTCTATATACACGTTGTGTACATTATGAGTCTACATTGTGTACTTCCTTACTGCAGTAGGCCGTGTGCTGGCCGTGTAGTAGCTACGCACACGGCCATGCGGGAGTGACTTGGAGGCCACCTAATGCAAAGTACAAAAACAGTAAGTACACACCATGTACTCCAAAATTACACACCGTGCATTTTGTTTTTTTTCATTAAATGCACTGGGGTAGCGTCGGACGGACAGAACACCCTTCTTCCGGGTCATATTTGTTTGAGATAACCCATATGGCTGCAAATTCTCTCCGAGGCCCTGAGCATCCATCTGACCTCCGTTTAAAACACCATTGATTGTGTTAAAATCACATAGGTGAGTTCTCTCTTCTTCTTGATCCTTGTTTTCTAATTCCTCTTCTTTTCCAAGTTATCAAGGGTTTAACGTTTTGAACGTTTTCTTAGATCTATGATGTTCCAAGGAGATTCAAGAATCGAGGTTCAAGTATATTGATTTACTAACCCCGAGGTATGTATTTTTTTCCTTTTTGTTTGACTTCTTTGAGTATTATGTGAAAATTCCACCAATAACCTTGAACGGGGTATTGTGTGTTTACCGTTTTACCCTGTTGTTTTCCCTCATTTCTTGTATGCCTATGTAGAGATAATTTGGATATGAATTGGGTTGATTTCTAGGCTTTGAATGTGTTTTGGACATGCATTGTTCTTTTATGACTGTTTGGTCATGTTTAGCCTTTGGCTGCCTTGACTGTTTTCCATGCCTGTTGTTGTAGGTTGGAGAGTTGTATTCTGACATGCTTATTATGTTGTAGACTATTTATACAAGTAGTTCTATCGGTTTACATTGGCTATATTACAATTCTATTCTCATTGACTTACACAGGGCTGTGAGAACCCTGTGTAGTAGACTATAGGGGGAATTGACCGTGTGAGCTTCCTCAGAGAGTCTTTGAGTACTTTTTGATATAAGGGGGATTTACAGAGTGAGCATCTTGAGAGAGCCTAGAATCTATTAGGGATATAAGGATAATTCACCGAGTGAGCTTCCTCAGAGTGTCCAAGATAACACTATACTATAATGGTATTGACCGAGTGAGCATCCTCAGAGAGTCTTTGATTTCAATTCCAAACTATTTAGACTATAAGGGGAATTAATGGTGAGTTCTTCCATAGAGAGTCTATGAACGACCTGGGATATAAGGGGAATTAATTGAGTGAGATTCCTCAGAGAGTCCTAGACATTGGGGCTATAAGGGGAATTGACTGTGTGAGCTTCCTCAGAGAGTCCTTAACTACCCTAGACTATATGGGGAATGACTATGGGAGCTTCCTCAGAGAGTCTTCCTTTACCTTAGACTATAAGGGTATTGACTATGAGCATTTACTCAGAGAGTCTTATTATATTCATATACTGAACCAAAGTGGTTAGACCGAGTGTGATACCCAAAGGGTTGCTTGTACTTTTTAGGTAGGACTAGAGGGGATGCCTGTGAGTAATTCCCAGAGGGTTACCTATTTGTGGTTTAGCTGTTTTCTTCACTGTTGCTTGATTTGAAACTATGGATTGTTTTCTACTTATTACTTTCTTATTTACTATTTTCTGTACTTATACCTTCTATATACTCACTGACTATTAGGCATAGATCTTCAGGTGGTTCCCTACTGGGATTTAGTCTCCCACCCTGTTTGGGTTATGCTTTTGGGCCCAAAAAGACTATATTTTTGCAGGCATAGACAAGGGAAAGAACCCTTATACTTTAGGTGCATGACTTATTATGGAGCTCGAGAGCATGGGACCAAGTTATGGCTTGATATGCTGAGGAGATGTTTATCTTTATTTTATACTTTGGTTTAGCACTATTTGTTTTTCCAACATTGTGACTTGTTTGGATGCTTTCCTAGATATATGTATCACACATCATTTCATATATATATGTGCTCCAGCTATTTATTGTTCCAATCTTCCATTGTTTATAGTTGTTGGATATTTACTTCTTTCGCTATTTTATGTATTGTTTACTTCCATTGTGTACTCTGCAAATGAGGGAATAGTTTCCCCACTATCACACCCAAGGCCCTTACTGCTAGTCGGTAGCCTATGGAGTTCTGGGAAATGCGCTTGAGTTTATGTGTCCAACTGGGTACGGGGTTCCTCTGGGTGGATTTTGAAACCGGGACATTACAAACATGATCATTTTGAACTAGTTTTATAATAACATTGTAGTTCATCATTATTCTCCTAAAGTTCACCCTTTTTATATCATAAAACATTCTTTAATTTTGTTTTAATATTTATTTTTAATGTTGTAATTTCATTTCAAATTCATATTATTTATTATTCATGAGGCTGAAGTCAGTGACGAGCAAGATTTGGAAATTTATAACGAATAAAAATTTCAATCTTAATTAATGTGTTAAATATTTGTATAATCCTTATATAACACATGACTGGTAATTATTTATCAAATATTATGATTAAAAAGAAATCCTAGATATAAATTTATTACATTTCTCATCTATGTGGTCAAAGATACCCAATAAGAACATTCTACAATCTATTTGTCAGTATGGAAGTGAAAGATATTAATTTTTATAATATCATTATAAAAACTGTAATAAAATTATTTATATTTTATTAAGGTGTGAATCAAAATTCAATATATTTATAAGAATAATTAAAATGAAAAAATCACTTATGAATAAATTCATTTTCCTCATGGTATGTTTGTTTTAGGTGGTTAATTTTACAATGATCTCTTATTTCTATTAATACTTATATATTGAATAATTTATATTTATAGAATTTAAATAATGAAATATATAACATATATATTATATAAACTCATTTCTGTAACCATACCTGAAATTATTTGATGAAAATTTAAATTTTTCCTTCATGGAGGTGGTAGTACCCACACACACATGAGAAAAAGTTTAATTTTGTTATTAAATGACAGGGGAATTTATAATGGTAATACCATCAATATAATAATATTATGTATATAATTTATACTTATTTCATTATATTCATATGGTTATAATGGTTTTGGAGTAGGGTGGATGATAAGGATAAAGAAAATATTTTAAAGCGTAAGTAACACTTACAATGAGAATTTATATCTCCTATTTAAGTGTCCTTTAGAAATGAAGAACATGAGGAACATTTTTGAGGATAGGGGATACCAAAAATGTATATGGGATCTATGATATTTAAATTGGGTGGATTTTATTGTAATTTCGGAACAATATGTGTTTCATGATGTGGGTGGAAGTGATCTCCTTTTATAAGTTAAAAGGAGGGGAAATAATTGGATAACAAATGTGAGGTATGAGACAATAATTGAATTGCATGAGAGTTTGGTGTGTTTGGGGGTGTTGGTGAGAAATATATGTAATAATATATGAAATAATGAAATTATTCTATATGTTTTATGAGTAAAATTGATTGATAAAAATTTCAGCCCCATTAGATTACCCATTTTAACAATTATTTAACCCGATTATAATTCCACAATGGAAATTATATTATTACTAAAAATAAAATTTAAAACATCACACAAAATATTTATGTGTTTTTCCTAAATATCGACTCCATTTAATATGATTCAATTCCTAAATATGATGAAATTAACTATTAAATTAAAAAATATAATGTGATGATTTTGTTTAGAAAAATGTCATTTTAACCATTAAGAGTTCTTAATATTATTTAACATTTATTTCCAAATAAATTAGGCTGAATTTATTATTTTGTCTGTATAAATTTTTTTAGATCCTTAATATAAAATAAATCCATTTAATTTATTTATTTTCACAATATTTTAAAGGTTTAATTCTTTTAGAAATAACTTTTTCATTGTGGAAAGTAATTTTTTTTTGTAAACATAATTTTATTTCGGAAAATGAAATAGAACCCATTACATAATTTAATCATGAAGTTTAAAAATATGAAATTCATATTATAAAATTCATTTTCTAAAAGTATTAAAAATAAATTTTTATGTAAAAATATAAGGAATATTTTTTCATAGGAAAAAAAACATTCAAAAAATTAACTATACATATTATTATTGATTATAAATTACTAATAAAATTAGTGTTAATTTATTCTTAATATAAAATATATATTTTATTCAAAATATATTTAATTTATTAAAATAAAATTAAATAGAAAATATATTTTTTATATAGGTTCCATTTTAAATCAGAAATAATTCTTAATAGTTATTTAGTTACACTAATATAATTTTTCGAAATTACTCGATATTAATAATGTACTTTATTTTTATTTCTACATATATTTTCTAGTTTCCATAAATCTATTTTTACCTAAAAATTTAATGATGTAATTATAACACTTATATTCTATTTTTTAGATCATTTTTGTCCAGTGGTTCATGTGAAGAATGTTATTGAACAAAATAGGATTTAAAGAAAAATATAATTTTAGATTTCGGTTTGTTACAAATTATTAGCCTAAATTTTGAGGAAAAAACGAATGAGCATGTAACAATGATTTAGTTGTTTATGAGAACATAATATGATTAAAAAATTCATATATTGATATAAAGAGTAATATTTTTTCTTTTGAGTGTCAATATGTTTTGTTCTTGAGAGTTTCTCTGAGGCATAGTGTTATGATTGGGTTTTAGATAAAAAATGATGAGTTTAAATTTGGGATGAAGTGATTGAGAAAGGTAATTGATGGTCTTGAGCAGAATAATTATGGATAATAAGGTTCATTGGAGGTTTTTTGTGGTGGTTGAAGGTTTCAGGTGGTGTTTAGTGAAATTTAGAGGCAAATCAGAGTTAAAAGGGGCGATAGGGTAAAATTCAAACTTAGTAGAATGGTTTGGGAGATCATTTAAGACCAATAGCTAACCTGTGTATTTTGGTTATGGGAAATGTATGGTTGTATTCATAGTTTTGTAGAATATAATGTTAGTGTATTCCTTCTATAAAAAGGTTAGTATATTTACCCAAAACACTCTAGATATCCCTCATTTTAACCCTTATGCAAGAGAGTAAAATATTTGTTTATTTTGTAAGTGTTTTGAATGAGTAATTCATTTCCATGGCCTACAGTTTCAAGTTAATTACGTATAATAATTTTTTCCCTCTTCTTCTAAGACTCTTCGTATATTAGTGGTTATATCTATGAATTTATATGTGGGGGTTTTACTAAGGTATGGATAAACCACACATAATGTTATAGATTTTTTTGTAAAAGATAAAATTGTTTATAGTTTGAATATTACATGATGTTGATGGCAGTGATCATGTCAAACTAGAATATGGTAAGTGTCTCTCTAATTATCATCAACATTGTATTTCTAGTTTTTTATTAATGGCATAAATTTGAGGATTTTGTAGTTATATATTTATTAAATATGGATAAAACCTAAATTGTTTGTAGGAACAGATTATTTTTCATCGATACTAGGTTAGTAGTAAGTGAACCCTCATTCAAGTTATTATAAAATAAAGATTTTATAATTAACAAATATTTTATATACCTTAAAACTTACTTTTTACTCTTTTTAATGTGTTTTTTTTTGCTATATTTTACTTGGGTGATGTCTCGGGTTTCTTGTGCTTGATTTTGGATGGTTTCAGACACCTTTATGGGGATTCAAAGTTGTAACATTGTTAGAGGAAATCATGTGGTTCATCCCCTGAAACAATGAAGCATGTTGGAGAGGGAAGGTTGGTGGAACATGGTAGGTGCGTGGTTAGAGAGAATAATGTGATTTTTCATAGAAAATGTGTACTTGGGATAGATCTTAACAACATTTTTTGTGAATAGTTTACCAAACCATGAGGGTTTATAGAATAGGTATAGATCCTTGCATGGTCGGTTCAAAGTTTAGTAAAATGTAAAACATCACCATCAATAGAGTTTCAATTATGCTTAAAATTATTTTTTTATGACTGAAACCTCTCTAAAACTACTCATTCTACCTCTTGTATGTAGAAATCTTAAACCTGGGGTCTCTAATGGACATTCTTATTGAATATTACTCCCTAAAACTCTAACATTGTATATTCCAAAGGCTTTAGGATATGCAAATTCATGGTATGTAATCATTGATCTTATTTTTTGTTAATCTACCAAGATCATTTCTATTTCTATTTGGATGAATCAAAGATCTTGGACATTATTGAAATTTCTATGGATTCAAAACTGTTTAATGGATATGTCTTAGATAATTAGAAAATAGGATCCCATATCTATTGAGAATCACTTTCTCTCTCTCTCTAGAATGCATCAATAACTACCATTTGTGGAGAATCTAAGTGGGGAAGCCTAATTGAATTGAATATATCATCATTTAATTATTCTTCAAACTTGTTATAAAATACCTTTTTTGTAGAATTTTATTTTTTTAGGTATCCTTACAAGATGGTCTAGATTCTGGTGATGACGCTTGGTGTCTAGTACTAACTTATATCAACACACATGAGGTTTCAAGTTATTTACCATGTAGACCCCTTGTATAACATTTTTCCATGATTTTGATATCATTTATATGCATGTGTGTTTTATGATTCCATTCATTATTTTGATTTTTGGGGTGTGTGTGGAAGATGTCACTCATGCTTGATATTTTATATTGCTCATATATGTTTATTCCCTATTTTTTGGTAAGTATAGACTTTGGAGGGTTTCATTCTTGTAACTAATGACATGTGGACCATCAATGGTTGGTTATCCCTTATAGGGGATAACCTATGACCTATATCAATGAATAAGATATTCCTAGATGCATGGTAGGGGAATATTTCATTGACGCCTGAACTAAGGATGAGATAGGGTATGATGGCCTAGTGGCCTTTCCCATGATAGTAATGGGACGTGATGGAATTTTGGCCCGACCTGTGAAAGTGATAGGACATGAAAACCTTGTGTCCTAACAAAGAACTTATTACCCATTTGATTACATAGAGAAATATGGAGGCATTGTGGCTGATCCATGTACATGAATTCTATTATTACTTCTCATCCAAAATGAAGCTTACATATATATGACTTGTCTTCATGGAGTCTTGGTTAGTGAATGAACACTAGGTACATGAATGGGTTTTTATTTCTTGCTATTTTTTACTATCATGGAATACACCCCTTATGTATTTAAACTTATGTTAAGGATTTATTGTTTGTGTCATATAAGGTTTATACTCTAACCATGAATGGGAATCTTGATGAACTTGTAAAAATCATGATTAGGTTATTGGAAAGGGTTAGGTCCCAGTGATTGAGAGATGAGGAGACAAGTCTTGATATTCAAAGTAAATACTCGGATACACTCTAGAGTGATATTATAGTGTCATATTTATTTTCATTTTTCTTTCTTATACACTAGTTTGACATCACACATTATGATTCATTGGTTTGTTACATTGTATAAAACTCTATGATATGACATTCCATACCATATAATATTTGTAACTATCTAGTTTTACTCTTATTTTATATATTATTTTCATTATTATTATCGTTATATTTCTTGTACATTGACAATTAAGGTATATTATATGAATTGTATCATTCAGAAACTCACTACTAGTTACAAACCTCTTGCGTAAAGGGAGGTGTGCATGAGGCCATTTGGCATTGTGGCCCTGATCGATTGATTCTATACAAGGCATCAAAAAGTTGTATCAAAGGAGGTTTTCCTTTTATTTTATTCTTGACTATGTTTGGGGAATGGTAGAAAGGGATTATGATGTGTGTAACTCAAGTAGGGGAGATTTTTAAGTGCCTTGACAACTCTTATGTGATGGACCTTCATGTTACCAGTTATGGGACTATTGTTACAGTTATGGTTCTATAATTTTATAGGGATCCTAACTATGTTTTTTCAGTTTTTGGGATTTTGGCGCGTTCATGCATTATTACTAGGCACATATTATCACATGATATATATATGTCTATTATTAGTTATCCATGTTTGTAAATTTAATCAAACTTATTGATATATTTTTTTTATTTGGTGATATAGTATGTTGAAATTTTCATTATTTAAACATGATCTTGAATGTAATAATATGTATATATATATTACTTTCAATACTGTGTAGGTGTGGGGAATGGGGAATGATTCTTGGGTATTAATAGGAGGGTTATTCCATAGCGTTCTGGGTAACCTCCTAGGATTGGTTTTTAGTATAAATTCATTTGTATGCCTCTGAATTGGGTTGATATATTAATTAAGTTGTTGTAGGAATTCTAAGAATTCTAACCATTAGTTGATGAAGGTTAGAATCCTACCTCTAGGTTAGATGTTTATGTGTTCTCACCATGGTTCAGGTTGTCGAACTATTATAACCTTGATTCTATTGGTTAATTATAGTTCAAGGAGGAGGGTTATAGAATAAAATGATCGATTACAATCAGAAATTTCAACTACAACATCTAAAAGTATTCCAAGGCATTGTGGGTTACAAATATGTTTAGGACTATATTGTTTCCATTAATGGAATCTTTGATCTAGTTAATATATTCAAGGATTTATGGTTAAAGATGACTTCTTTCATAATTCATGGACACTCTAAAAGGTGGGTTAGTGTTATGAATCCATAAGGAAGATATTAGAGTCTTTTTTAGGTGACCTTAGATGATCTTTTATATGGGTAGTTATACACATATATGGTAAATTTGGATTGTTTTTAGGAGATTTTTGAGATTCATTAGGGACCATAGTCAGTATCTTTCTATGTTTCTCATTCAACATATTTTATTCACATCACTCCACTCTTGGAAATGAATGAGCAGAAAAGGCCTACAAATTAAAGATTTGAATTTTATAGGATTTGAGTAAACAACTCAGAATAATTGACCTCATGGCATATCTAGATGATCATTACAAGTCCATAAAAATAAATAATGGTTTAGAAGAAGATATGTATACATGTATTCTTCTAGATCTTGGTGGATCAACTAGAGGACTCTATAGTGCAATAGGTGGAGACTATTTTGGTATCCTTAAGACTAAGTTCAAGGAGTATTAAAAAGGTTGTGGTAGGAAATTGGAGTAGGGATGGGGTTTTTCTACCCCCTGTATTGGAGGAGGAGGTCCCTGATGTTTCAATTTTGTAGAAATTGGGAAGAGCTGAAAACTTTTCCTATAACATCATAGAAATTGTAATTGGTGTGGAATCTTCATTAGTAATTTATGAGGGAATAATGGTAAGGATATTGTATAATTAGGGGAAGAAATGAATTTTGTACTAGGGATCATGTCAGTTTCTTAGTAGTAGACTCTGACCCGAGAGACTCGAGTGACCTAAAGGAGTTATGTGCCTCAGGGGTAGTCTCATTGAGGAGAGGAATTTATAGTTTATATAGTATACCGACACATAGATGATGGTGGAGAGGTAACATCAACTGTTATTGGTTTGATCTGGATCACATATACACTATCTTCTACCTATTTTTATAGAATAGATTCACATTCATTTATATTTATTCATGATCTTATTATATTTGAATTACTAGAAAATTTTAGTTCTGGGATGTTGTCTCTTAGAAACCCCTTGGGAAAAAAGATGGGCCATATATAGGGATATCTAGAATATTTATTATTTGTTTTTGGTCTATATAAATCTATGGGATTTCATTATTATTAATATGAGTTGATTCGGTGTAATTTTCATCATGGAATGGTTGACTAGTTACTATTCGCACATCAATTGATTCAAGAGATGATTCTCATTTACTTTTACCTCCGGGGAGAACACTTTTTCGACTAGTAGATCAGATTCTAAAGCATGTATAATTATTGCAGACTAAATTTATTTTGGATTTTTTATAGCATAGAAGGGGGTATGGTTAATGTAGTAGACTTGGAAATAGCTTCTTCCTCTTTTCCTCCAGTAATGGACCTTTATCATAATGCATTTCATGAAAATTTATCATCGCTTCCTTCTAATATAAGAGTTAATTTTTATATTAAACATAATATATGGGGAAAAATTATATCAATTCATCTGTATTGCATGATCATGGATAATATGAAGGAACATAAGGAACAACATACGGATTTGGAGGTGAAGGGTTTTATCAAATCTTACACATCTCCCTAGGGTTCCTCAGTGTTGTTTGAAAATATATAGGAAAATAGTCATATGTTATGTATGTACTAATTGAAGAAAAATAATGTGACCTTAAAGAATAATTACCCATTTTTTATTATTGATAAATTTCTTGTTCAGTTGTGGGGATCCCAATGGATCTCCAAGATTAACCTGTGATCATGCTACCACATGTTTCAGGTCAATGAGGTGGATATTTCTAAGACAGAATTCAAGAGTCTGTATAAACTCTACAACTATATATTCATTCTAGTTATGTATAAACGTGAACCAATGGTGTTTATGGATCTCATGAATATGATGTTAAATATTTATCTCAACATCTTTATTATGGTGTTTATTCATGTAATTCTCATATACACACATGCCTCAAAGATTCACACTACAAATGTTTTATATTTTATTAAGTACACTTCAAGAAGTTCATTTATATTTTAGGATCTCAAAGTTTTACTCTTTTATCCACGAGTTATGTTTTCATGAGAATGTGATCTCTAGGGTATACATTTGTATATAATCAGAGAAGGTAGAGGCTATGATGTCTTTAGCATGCCCAATAAATATGTATGATGATTCAGATCTTCTATAGTTTATTTGTTTATTATAGATGGTTTGTCCAAGACTTCCCCAATTTTATATCCCCTATGACTAGGATTACGATGAATGGGTTAAACTTTTATTATAATGAGTAGTGAAAGATTCCTTCATTGTTCTAAGGATGATATTGATGATAACATTGATCATGACATTGGCAACACCTGGGATTGGAATTTCAATTTAATTTGAATCCATGGGTGTTGGTTTGGGGTATTTTTTGATGAAGGGTGATGAGGTAGTTGCATATGGGTGTTTCTAACTATAATACCATGTTCCAAACTACCCTTCAAAGGACTTGTAGGTGGAAATTGTGGTCCATGCTTTGAAGTGTTGGTTCCATTTTCTCGTTAGTGAGATATTTATTATATACATAGACAATAAAAATTTACATATTCCCTCTACGAGACTTGAATATATGGAAAAAAGTCTAGGCGTATTATCTACAAAATTTTTATTTTGAAAAAGATTATGATCTAGGGAAAGGTAATTTTTTTTCAGTTTCTCTCAACAGTAAAATGAAGGATATTTGGTTGTGAAACTTATAAATGGAATAAAATTTTCCAATAATTTTATACATAAATATTAAATCTAATTAGTTGAATAATAATTAATTATAATTAAAATCCACCATAGAATAATAATTTGTTAATTCATTTAAAAACATGGATACATAAACCACTTGTACATAAAATACATGTCTCATATCCCATGAAGTTCTTTAAAATTTCCATCCTTTGTAGATATATCGTACATAATACATTTCATCATATACTAGGGAAAATGAAACATAATAAAGGGGGAGATCATATGCACAACATGGGTAAAAATGGAGATATAAATCATTGATAATTTTTAAACATATCATGAGTTTAAGGGACTAAGAATGTGAGAATAATATTTGGAAATCATACCCCACAA
Organism: Viscum album; assembly: GCA_963277665.1. NCBI lineage: Eukaryota > Viridiplantae > Streptophyta > Magnoliopsida > Santalales > Viscaceae > Viscum > Viscum album. Next base: position 1,156,414,847 of record OY728135.1, read on the forward strand.
TTCATAGATCATAATCATGATTCTTGGAGTAAATTAAGGTAATTTATAAGAAATGAATCATAATAGAGTAAAAAATATGATCTGTGAGATAATAACATTATAATAAGTTCATATAATAATAGAGTGGCATAAAGTGTGGAATAACAATGATCATAGAACTCTCTCTCAAGGCTAACCACCAAGACATTATTCACATGTTAGGATATGACTAACCACCTATGTTCCTTCTTTGGGATTGACATAACCTCTCGTATACCCGCATTGGGCTTGGGATAACATCCCATGTAACCTAGTTAAGATCATAAACATTAGTCTTTACCGAATTCATTGTAAGTTTATAACACAACCACTTTTCACATAAGCATAACCTATTCATATATATTCTATGTGACCATGAAATAATTTATCATTTCATTATAGATTAACCCCTGGAAGAAAAAGAAATCTTCAAGAATATTTTTTTCATTGTAATAATAAAATATCTATTAGAAGGATAACAAATATATCATAGTATCATATCCCAGTGAAAAACAATTAACATCCCATGATATTATCATAAATAAAAAATTCCTCCAAAAGATTACTTGAATATTTCTTGAGGAAATTTTTTTTTCATTTTAAAATCACATAGTTAAAATAAAAAATTTCAAAATATTAGTAAAAAATTTTTATTTGAATAACTGTGGAAATTTTTAAACCATGATTCAAATAAAATGTCATCAATGATAGTGGTAAAAGTCATTTGTTCATTATATGTTAAAATAATGATTCTATTCATACATTTGTTAAAAAATACCTCATTTAGAAAATAAAAATAGTATTCATCTAAAACCTATTTATAAAATGGAATGAACTTGTAAAAATGAATTTAGTAAATAATTGAATTATAGTAAAAACATTTTTTTGACATTTTAACAATAATATGTACATGGAAGAAAAATATTCTCGATCGAGGAGAGAAATAATGTCAGTTTTCAATAAAAATATCCATTCGGACATTTAAGTACATATAGATGAGAAAATGAAAGGAAATTTTTTTATTTCCAAAAATAAATATATTATTAAAAAATTAACATAATTTATGATAGATTTATCCTATAAAACCATCATCATGTATTAAAAAAATCAGTCTGTGTAAAAATGAGATAGTTAAGTAAAACCCTTCCTTTAAGTTCCCCATGCATCGTAATGACCATTAATTGGGTGTAATAAATTTAAATTTATCATAAATCTATCCCAGAAAAAAATTCACACCTATAATTTCATATATATTCCAATTATAACCTTTCTATTTCATTTTATTAATAGTTTATTATTAAAATCGTCATTTCTAGGTGTTAATTATTTCATTTTTCATGATTTTTTTGTTTGGATGTTCTAGTAAATGTACTTTTATCAATGATAAATCCTATATATAATTTTACTAATGAGATAAATATCATATATATTCAATAAATATATATTTACAACCATACAATAAAGGTAGGGATTGATAAATGAATGACATCATTCACAGAGATAGTACTTTGTATGTATGTATGAATGATGTTTTCATTTTCTATCAAAAGGAAGGAAAGAAAGATAAATAATATATTGACATTACATAATAATTATTATATCATATATATCATATATATATTTTAAATATATCATTATACTCCACCATGTGATGCGGTGATGCACAATTAATCATATCGTTAAACGGAGGTGGTGGTCCACACGTACACATGAGTGATACATTCATTTCACATTTAACGGAAAGGAGTTAGAAAATTGTTTTCAAATCATCATAATAAAATATAAGAATATTTATTACACTATTTTAAATAAATTTTATTGATAAAATTGGTTTAGATAAGTTGGAATAATAAATAAAATTGAATGAGATCTATTAAGATTTATACATCTTCTTTATGAGACCTCCTTTACCATATTCTTTAACCAATGAATTATTTGTCTTAGAAGAAGACCCGTGGATCTAGGATAATGGTAAATAATACAGTAATCTTTATTATTATGTATTTTTAAATATATAAATCTTAATATTTTTGAATGGGGTAGAATAATAGGTTACCTTTTATATTTGAAGGGAGGGATACCCAAGGAATTACTTAAAAGATTTAAATAATATAAGTTCTCTTTCTTCTGAAAGAATATAAAAATAAATATGAAATAGAATTTATTATAAAATATTTTAGATAAATATTCATCAAATAATATTTATAAAATTTTATGTGGAATTACTAGACATATCCCTTAGTTTAACCCCCACTGAATACTTTTTAATCCTAGCCTTGTTAATAGTTTTTTAGTGTTTTTACTATTCATAATAAATTAATGAAATTGGTCTCATTAAAAAATTAGAAAATTATGAGTCCAAATATGTATTTCATTTAATCAAATTAAATTTCTATAATTTAAATAAATCAACTTAAAAATAAGTGTTTTAAATATAATGAATTTGTTTCCTTGCCAAGAAAAAACTATTAAACTAATGTTAAAATATTTTATATAATAAATAATATATATGTTTCATTAAAAATATTAATTAATAATGAGTTATTTAATTTATAATGATAAAAAAACACTACGCTCATAAAAAAAATAAAAAAATAACTCTTTTAGCTTTTAAACATTTTATATTCATTCATAAAAATCATAAAATTAATAAATGGATTCTTATTAATTTATTAATATAAATTATAAAATATATTTTATTAAAATAATCTTTAAATAGTGATCAATTTAAATGCATGTTGGAAATATATTTCGTTTAAAAATAATTATTTTAAACATTAAATTATTTTACTATATTTGAGTGCTTGTCAATACATTTTTATCATCCTAACCATTACACATATATTTCCTGATATTTTTAACCATATTCAAACCCACCAATCCACCAAATAGGTTATAATGGTACACAATATTGTGGTTGATTTAAGATTTAGGTTGTGTGTGAAGAAAACCATTGAATACCTTAAGTTTATTTGAAGAAAAATACATTTAAATTGTGGATTGTTACATTATACCCCCCTTAAAATGAATTTTACCATGAAATTTCATCACTCTGATAAAAAATGAGGGTATATAAAATGAAACATAACCTCAGGTTATAGTGAACCTACTTTTATTATATTAATATTACTTAATTTTAATGATAAACAACATAAATTGTTATATGAATAGGATCCAAAGGTTTAGTGTCTTGGGAAAATTAGGAACATACATAAAATTTACAAAATAAGACATAAGTATTTATTTAATTCCTTATTCTGTAGCTTCTTATTTTCCCTTTAATTATCCTTAGTTAAAGTTGTCACCTAAGGATATACATCAAAGAAGGGGGTGATCTAAAAGCCCAGTAAGAGGATAAAAGATAACTTGAAACAATATAAAATGGGTTGAGCATAATAATAACATAATCATTATAATCATGAGAGGATTCATTCACTACTAAAAACCATTCCATTAACAACACTAGAAAATCACAGATAACGTGAGAGACATTAAAAGACCATTAAATTTATCAGTGCTGAAAATCACTGATAAAGGATTTATTTATCAGTGATTTTAAAATTACTGATAATGGTCTCATTTATCAGTACTTTAATTTAGAACTGCTAAAGGTTTCCTTTATCAGCGCTGATAAAGTGTACTTTTATCACTGCTTTTTGAATCACTGATAAATATTTCCTTTATCAGTTCTTCTAAAAGTGATGATAAATATTTTCTTTATCATTACTTATAAAAGAGATGATAAAGGGCTATACTATATCGTGATGTTATAGCACACCACATCACTAGAAACACAACAAAAACACACCATATACCAACAAAAACAAGTCTCAATATAGAATTTAAATGAAATAAAATTTATAATACAAATAGTAGAAAAAACAATATCTTATAAAACTTTCAAATATTATTTTATACAATTACATAAATATATATTGTTACATACATTCAAAAAAATACAAACAATAAATTTTACCTCAATTTCCATTGAATTTCTTTGTTGAAATTCCAACACATCATGAGTAGTTTCAAACAAACCACCTCAACTCAAAAAAATAATCCACCTATATAATAAAAAAAATATTATGATTATTAATAAAAAGAAATAAATTGAACATAATTATGTAATAATACATTAATTATATGTAAAATGATTTTACCATGAAAATATCATTATTAACTATATAATTGAGCAGAGACAAGATGCAATCGTTTTTCATTTTATCAGTGAATCATGGTCCTTGTGAAACAATACAAAATCATTTATACAATCATGTATTTGTTAGTGATCATTCCCATTGAACGTAACATTTGTTTCACGTCATATGTTCTGCATGGTAATTCATTTTCTTCTAGTAGAATATTTTTCAGAAGACCAAGTAATTCTGTAAAGTTGGAATCACTCTATCTATTGTCATTTTTCAATTTATATAACTTCAATACAGCTGAAAATTTTGTGTATTTTTTACAAACAATATACAATGGTTTCATGGAATGACTATTTAACTCCTCAAACAACATTGTACAATCCTGAAGGTCATCTTCAATTGCCAGTTTCATTTCTTTCATGCCTTATCTATCAACTTTTACAAAGGTATTCATATACATTGATTCATAAACTGTACTATCATCCCAATCGATGTCCACATTCATATTTTTCTTATGTTTAGTCCAACATTTTTAGAAGTAAAACAAGAATATACATGAAAATTTATACACATTTATTTACATATATGGAAAAAAATGTAGTTAGAAGGTATAAAACATATCAGTAAACAACAATAAACAAATCCAAGGTTCAGTGTCATATATAAACATTAGATCATACATTAGTAGTGAATACAAACAATAGACCACAAATCATTCCATAAAAATGGATTACCAACAAGTCATAAATGACAGATCATAAACAATGAATCATAAACAAATCATAGAAGAATAAATCAGAAACAAAACAAAAAATAAACCAAAAAATCAGAAGGCCTACCTTTCTTGGTTGAATCAAATTTGAGACCCTCTTCGAATTTTAGATGGGATGTTTAGAGGTAGTCAAGTGGTTTAACTCGACTTTTGATTTACCAAGGAGGAGCGCCAGTAGCGGGTGGCTTCCACAAAACCCTTCTATATCACGACAGGTTCGCAAATTGTTAGGGTTTTTAAAATAGATCAGGAAACTTTTATCAGCACTTACCAATAAGCATTGATAAAAGGACTTAAGTGTTAAATTTATAGCGCTAATAAATGTACATTTTATCCGTGCTTTGTTTAGTGCTAATAACTCCTCATCTTTATCTGCGTGAAAAAAACACTGATAAAGATTATTGTATCCGCACTTATTACTAAAGCGTTGTTAAAGGATTTATAATTATAATTTCAAATAAAAAGTTGTAAATATTAATAAAAAAATAATAAATATATATAAATATAAATATACTAAATATATTCATTTTTAAATATATTTATTATAATTTTATAATTATTTATATATAATTTTAGAAATATTTTTAAAAAATATTATTTATATCATTATATATATTTATATAATAATTCATATATATATTTAATAAATATATATAAATATAAATATAGTAAATATATTCATTAATTAAGTAAATTTATTATAAATTTAATAATTATTTAAATATACATAATTATTTATTTATAATTATAAAAACACTTTTAAAAAATAATTATTTATTTATAATTGTATATATATATATTTATATAAATATTGTAAATGTACATTTATAAATATATTTATTTATAGATGTATTTATTTATAAATATTTTTTACAAATATATTTTTAACATTATTAATGAATATATAATTTTGAGTACAGGCATATATGTTAAGAATGAGTGAAATTGAATAAATTAAGAATATAGGTACACTTTCACAATATTGAAAAATGGATAATTTCTGTGTGTGTGCATATTTTATATAAAAATGAATTATTTATTTATATGTAAAACCAATATAACACACATTTGATCTATATTAAATTGAAAAATCAAACGACATCAAATTATAGGGCGAGTACTATGCAATTAGCCAATATTTTAAATTCATATTAATTTTTAATTTTATACCATTATTCAATAAATATATGATAATTTAATGTAAAGCGCATAAATATTTTCTAATTTATAAATCATATTTATATACACTGATATATATATATATATTTAACATATAAAATTTAATAACATTGATTATCATAATTATCTAATTAATAATTTTTTAAAAATTTAATAATTTATAATCAATCAATTAATTTTTATAAATAAATATTTAATTAATAAAATTTGTAATATTTTATTAATAAAAACATTTTTTGTTTTTATTTATCTAATTATTTCATTTTTTAGTGCTAAAAATGAATTGATGAAAGAAATAGTTATTATCGGTAAACCTAATGTGATGATAAAGTGTACCCTTTATCAGTACTAAAAATAAAATACTGATAAAGGCTACCCTTTATTAGTGCTAAAAATAAAGAACTGATAAAGGATTCCTTTTATCAGTGCTAAAAATAATGCGCTGATAAAGGTTTCATTTATCAGTGCTAAAATAAAAGTGTTGATAAAAGGTTAAATTTATCGGGGCTTTCTTTAGCATTGTAAAATATTCCATTGATCATCATTTTATTCTAGAACTGATAGATAACAGTGTTGTTAAAGGACTATTTTTTAGTAGTGATTAGATAATGTCATGGAATGTGTCAATTTATAAAAATGAAACATCACGTCTTAGTGGTCAAATACCACACATAGTTGTGAACAAAGTTAGCATCATATTGATGAATATTTTACTTTTCTCATGAGATAAATTACAATACACAATAAATTGGTGTGCTATATAAGTTCTGGTGAACCCATCACATCTTAACATTTATATTGACCTATATAATTCTGGGCGCACCTGTTATATCATAACGTTTGTATTATCATGCATGGCACATAGAACGCATATTAGTCAAGAACATAAAATACCCCATAGAAATAAATGGATTTAATTTCATGATAGATTCATCAATGAATGAAATTAGGAAAATATGGAATTATTGGAATATTAATCACCAATATTTAGTGAAGCAGAAACAATCTCAAGAGAAGTAAAACGTGTGTTTTTTTTAAGAAGAGTTCTTTTGGATAACATTCTATTCTTCAAAACCTCAAGTAAGAAACATATATATCCCAGAAATGATAATATAATTATGAATAAATTATATTTAAGTAACATTATATGATTATATCCCTGGAAAATTGATTGAAAGACGGAAACCCCAAAGAAAGAGGGTTGGGTTCGAGAATTACCCTTACCATATATCTGAATGATTATTTAACATTAATATCCTATATAATCACATTATAATAAATAATTAAAAAATATATAACCTTTTATAGTTTAATTTTATTCATTATGGTCTTATTATGTTCATTTTTGGGCTTTTCGATGTGTAATAGAGTTCAATTTCATCATTCAGGAGTGTTCGTTTTCTCAGTTTTCATGATCTGTTCACTCGTATGCATGAATGGAAGTTCGGGTAAAATGTAGATAAATATAAAAAATTATTATTATATGTTATTAATGATCTTACAAAATTTTAAATGATTTTATAAGGAATTTTTTTATATGTTATGAGTATGAATCATTATAAAAACTTAACAATGATCGTTTTAGGTTAATTTTGGCTGTTTTTCGATCACAACTAACTTGTTATGTTTTTTAATTTAGTATTAGTTATATATTTTAGTTACAAAAAATAAATAGGGGTTTAAATTCATTTTAGAATATTTTTCAACCATTATAATGCTTTTATTTTTATCCTTGAAGGCGGGAAAGGAACATGGAAGTGCATCAACCACAATGTCGGTAAATTAACACATCACGGGCGATGATTTCATTTTTTGAATAAAATAGAGAGATGGGGGAATTAACAATTTATATTCCATTAAAATTATAAAATTAAATTATATGTAAGGTAATGTTTTTATCATGCCATTTTCATAAGATAATCTGAGCGGAAGAGAAGAAAAGAAATGAAATTTAAAAGAAATTAAAAAGAAAAATGAAGAGGATTTTACCTCTTGTATTTATCCTCCTTTAGAACCACCTTAGGGAAATGGTTTTTCTTTTTTGATGATAAAAAGATCTCATGGATGTGGGATGGGTATTGGTAAGAGTATTGAGTAGAATTTGGATAAGACTAAAATCTTGAGTGGTGTTAGGGAAAGAGGTTGAGAAGGGTTGTATTTATAGTGGAGGAGAGGGGTCTTCTCTAATTATTATATATTTTATTTTATTATTATGGCTCATGATTATGATTTTTTTGAGAATTATCTATAAATATATAAACCTAATGAAGTATATTTCACGATTTTGAGCTTACATCAGCCTTACATTATATAAGACTCCATAATTCATGTATTTAGATTTTATTGTAACTTATTGTATTTTATTATTCTTCCAAAATTCAATTATTTTAGAAAAATCCCAAAAATAACAATTGACTTTTTTTACATGTAGAATTCAAAAATGAACTCCATTTTATGAAAATAATTTTCCAAATATGAGTAACTTAATTTTTAATTAAAATCATAAATTACATGAAAATATAGATTTTAAAATTATTACTGATTTTACAAAACTTTTGAAAATTACTTAAGGTATAATAAAATTATTTTAAAATCATAAGGAATAAAAATAATAATTTATGAATACATTTTATTAAAATAAATTTTCATTTAAATTATTAAATTAATCATAAAAAATTTAATCGAATATTTATGACATACAAAAATTCCAAAACTCAATTATTAATTTTCAAAATATTAATTTACTTTACTACTAATATTGGAATATTTTGTTATAGTATATGCATCACCCTTAATAAAAAACAATAAGTTGGTCGAAAAAATGGATCCCAAGAGCGTCCACCCAAGACAAACTACTACATGTCTGTGAAGATAACCCAACCTAGAAAAGATAATGTTTTGATATTCGTTAGTCTCCCTTAAATCCTGCAAATCTTCCACCTTATTCCCCTCATGCCACATTTGACTAATTCCCACCAGCGGGTCAAGAATTCATTATTTACTTTGAATATGATATAATTACACCATATTTTTATGTATAAAATGCCTAAATTTTATTTATACTTTCTTGGGTGAAGTTACTATTCACTTGTTGGGTTTATTATGCATAAGGGTCATATAATTATTCCTATTGTCAAGTTACTATTTCATTGGCATTAATTCCTTAACTTCTTGAATTACTTCTTATTTCATTAATTATTCATTTATAAAGTTTTTATTGTGTTGTATAAGTAATTTTATGTGATATATACTATATGTAATTATTATAAAATGGGAGAAATTTCATTGATAAAAGTTTTGGTTGTTAAATTCTTCCCCCCTTTTGAAATTTCCCACTTGAAATTTTGTTTTACATAAACATGTTAGTGTAATTATCCTTCGTCAGCTCCTATGGTTCCCAAGTTGCTTCTTTATACTTATGGTTTCTACACAACACTTTGAAAATGTGGGTTTTCTAGTTATGTAGAACATTATCACTCCATTCCAGAATAATTACTAGTTTCTTCTCATAAGATAGATCATCTTCCAACTGTAACACCTCTGAGTTCAGTACATGTGAGGGAACTGGTATGTTCTTCCTCAAGAGTGATACCAAGAACACATCATGAACTTTATCCATATTTGGTGGAAGTTCAAGCCAATAATCCATTAATCTTATGCGATAAAGAATCTCAACGGGGCCAACGTACCTTGGGATTATCTTCTCTTTCTTTCCAAAATGCATGAATCTCTTCCATGGTGATATTTGAAGGAAGACATTATCTTCAACATCGAACTCTACTTCCCTTCAACGATTTTCACCATAGAACTATTTCTAATTCTGATTATCTTTGATAAGTTGATGGATGGATTTAGGATTCTTTATCATCTCTTACACAAGATCAGGTCCCAGAAGATTTCTTGCACTAATTTCAACCTAGAAGGATGGTGTTATTCATCGCTTTCCATACAGATCTTTATATAGATCCATCTTAATACTCAAGTGGAATCTATTGTTGTATAAGAACTCAACCAATATAATATTTTTATCCCATCCACCTGTGAATTCTAAAGAGTAGTCTCTTAAATTTCTTCAAGCATATGAATAGTCCTTTAATATTGGCCATTAGTTTGGGGGTGATAGGCCATGTTGAAATTTAATTCAGCACTCAAATCCTGTTGAATACTCCTCCATAATTTAGATGTGAAATTGGGATCATGATTAGAGATAATCGAGAGTGGGAACCCATGAACTCTCACCACTACCTTCACTTGTATCTTTTCAATTTGTTCAACTAATAGATCTTCTCAAATGGGATTAATGTGGGTAGTGTTAGTGAGTAAGTCCACCACAACCCATATCACATTATTTCCTTTGGATTTCTTTGGGAGACCCGTGAAAAAGTCTATGGTGACATTATTCTATTTCCACATGGGTATAGGAAATGGTTGCATCATCCCTTTAGAATTTTTTCGCTCGTTTTTAACTTACCGGTATATCAAGAACCTTGAGATATATTCTACAATATCCTTCTTCATGTTATACCACCATAAGTGTTCTAAAAGTTCATGGTACATATTGGTACTCCCATGATGTATAGATAAAGTTGTGTTATATGCATTATCCAATAGCTCAATCTTCATCCCATGTGATAAAGGCACACAAAACCTCATTCCAAACTATACCACACCATCATCATCGATATAGAACTCTTATATATTCCATTCCTTTATTTCATTCACCTTCTTTTGAAACTCTGGATCATCCCTTTGTGCCTACTTATTCTTCTTTTGGATATATGGTTGGGAAATAATTTGGTAAAGTTAGGATGTATTCCTTACCATTTTTATTTCCAAATCCATCCTTTGCATATCCAATAAGATAGGTTTTTTCTCAATCTGTATCATGGAAAGATTAGTTAACTCTATTCTTTTAAGATCATCAGCTACCTTTTCACTTTTCCAGGATGTTAGTGAATAGAGAAATTATAGTAATTGATTAGCTCTAACCATATCCTTTGAAACAGGTTGAGATCCTTTTGTGTGAATATTTACTTTAAGATCTTGTGATATTTATATATTTCACACTTCTCACCATAGAGGTAGTCCCACCATATGTTCAATGAAAAAAACACAACTGATAGCTTTAGATCATGTGTTGTGTAGTTCTACTCATGGATCTTCAACAGTCGCGAGGTGTAGGTTATCACATTATCATTTTTCATGAGTACACAACCTAATTTATTCTTCGAAGTGTCGCTATATATCACAAAATATTCTCAACTTTTTTGGTACTGTGAGTACTGGTGCAGTGATCAGCCTCTCCTTTAGCTCCTTGAATCTTTCCTCACATTCTTCCATCTATATATACTTTTCCTCTTTCCTTTTAACTTATTTTGTGGGATTTAAAATCGTGATAAATTTCTCACAAAATGTTGATAGTACCTAGATAATCCAAAAAAACTACAGATTTACATGAAACTAAGGGCCTCGTCCATTCCTCAATTTCCTTTTTTTAAGGGTCCAGGGAAATTCCATCACTTGTGATCACTTGTCCCAAAAATGTGACTTGATGCATCCAAAAGTCACACTTTATGAAATTTTGGTGCAACTTTCCCTTCCTTATTTTTTCCAACATAATCGTTTGATGTTATTCATGTTCTTCCTTTCTCTTGGAGTAGATGAGAATATCATCAACAAACACAACCAAAAAATATTGAGGTAGTTTATAAAGACTCTATTCATAAAATCCATGATAATTTAAGGTGAATTGTTAATTATGAAGGGAATCACCAAAAACTCATAGTTCACATACCTTATATGGAATTTAGTCTTAGGAATATCATCATTATTAATCTTTTGATGATTAAATCTAGAATGTAGATCCACCTTCAACAAGTATTGAGCTCCTTGTTGCTGATCAAAAAAATTAGCAATCATTAAAAATGGATACTTGTTCTTTATGGTGATCTTTTTGAGTTCCCAGTAATCAATATAGAACCTCATTGATTCATACATTTTATTGATAAAGAGAACTAGAACACACCAAGGTAATGCACTTGGGAATGTTAACCCTTTGTCCAAATGATATTGTAGATACTTATTTAACTCATCTAGTTCAATAGGATCAATCCTAAAGGGACACATTGAGATATGATTATCTTAAGCTATTGGTTCTATTTATAACTTTACCTCAAGTTCTTGGGGAAGTCTTGGTAACTCTTCAATAAATACATCATTCTATTCCCTCACAATGGGAATTTCCCCTTTGTTAATACATTCCTTTGACTCAACCATTTGAGGGTGTTATTATTTTTCATAGAGAATCAACACCCACATCATTGAAGGATTTTCAAAATGAGATTCTTTTTCTTTCATTCATTTGTAGAGGAGCTTGGGATAGTTTCAAATATGAAAATATATTTTCTTTTCCTAAACGTTTATATGTACTCTATATAATGAGATCCAATCCATTCCCATTATAGTGTTAAATTTTACAAATGAAAGTATCACAATATTCGATGGATGAATATTCCCACATACTCCCATAGGATAAGATTCCAACACTTTTGTTTAAATGATTACACCAATGAAAAGTTTTATAGATATATCTACTTCAATGTTTCGGGGCTTTAATTCAATAGTTATGAAAAAATTACTAGATATAAAGGAATTCATAGAACCAGAATCAAATAATACTTTTTCAATTCTTGAGTGAGTAGGAAGTGTACCTTGTATGACATTATTTTATTTATCCAATTTAGTAGTAGTGATGGAATAATACTTTCCTTTCTCATTTGGCAGTGGTGGATGCTAAAGCTGATTACACTCAAGGACTCAAGATTTATTGTCTTATATATTTCCCTTTATCTATATAGTTGTAGCATTGGACCATGGGTGGTGCTATCCTTTATTCCACAACATTTTCCTACTTCCTCATGTATTTTCAACATTCATGAGCATGGTGGCCTTCTGTCCCACACTTGAATCATTTCCTAATCCCTTTAAGGCTTTTCCCATGATTCTTCTTCCCATATTTGTGACATGTGGGTGGTTGAGTTTTCTTTCCACCTTTCTCATTAGATCATCCATCTTGAAGATTCATCTTTAATTTCTTATCACCATATCCATGGGACCATTATCCAAACTCTATATCCACTTTGAGATCACATAGATAAACTTCTTCATAACTTCTAAAGTCTTGAATTGAAATATCCTTTCGAATGTTTGGTTTGAAACTAATAAAGAATTTATAAATTTTGTTATAATTTTTTGTGACAAAATATAAATCATACCTCGCAAGCCTTGTGAAATTTTATTCTTAGGTCATGATTCATTCTCATTACTTTTTATTCATTTCTATGAATTGTCTCTCCAAATTTTTTCAAATAGTTTGAGTTAGATACTTATTAAGAAACATTATCTTAAATTATTCCCACTCTACATCATTAATTTCATCATAAGGCTTTGTGTTCTTAATCAAATACCACCATTGATCAGCATCTCCATCAAAAAAGTAAATGGATAGAGTCATTGTTGACGCTCCTTTTTCATCACATTGTCTAAAATAATGGAAAGGGAAAAACCCTAAGTCCATATTGATGCATCTTTTGAAGAAACATAAAAAAAATCGACAGAGGGATGATCAAGGAGAACATTGCCCATAGGTCACACAAGTTCCATCACTGTCACGCAGGTCCACTTGCGCACAACCTAATGGTCACACAAGTGACTTGCGCGCCCCAAAGGATAACCGCCAGGGGTCTTCTCCAGTCTATAAATAGACCCTGTGGGCCCCCCCCATTTGGAGGAATAATTTTTCTAGAAACTCATATTTGAGCACCCGGTGCCCTAGTCTCTTCTCAAAGCTTTCGAAACACTTATATGGTAATTTCTTACCTAGAACGGAAGATCTAAAGAGGGGGAGGAAGGCCTAAGTGTTTGAACTCATCAACACTTGCGCGCCTGAGTGACCATCCCTTAAGGGAAATGGCCACACTTGCGTGCCACCTAACTATCTCAATAGAACTTGCGCGCCACTCTTATGGAAGAACCTCAAGATGATTCTAAAGGCTTTAACCAAGAGTCTCTCAAGTATTACCCTATTGGTTAACCGTCGCACAAGTACCCATGTGTCTCGAAGCTATACCTGTGCGACCAGGACATGCGCACCCACGCAGTACCTGCGTGCCTTCCAGGACATGCGCGCCCCTGCCTTTTTGGGTGCCCCTCTTGCCCATTTCACCCCTCTTAATCCATTCCACCTCTCATATTCAAGATTCAGTCTTCAAGACACTCTTCAAATCCATTTATGAAATGATTTATTGATTTGACTTCCTTATCTGAAAGGAATTATGTGGAATATCTCTCAAAACCTAGTGATTTACACATCTTTATGTCACTAAAGATTGAGATTTCATTCATTCAACCTCATCCTTTAAGGTGAGAGAACTCATTAACCTGGGCCTCCTTTTCAGGAGTAAGCCCCAGTAATAATTATTAACCTGGGCCTCCTTTTCAAGAGTAATCCCCAGTCATAATTTCCAAATATGGGCATCCTCCTTATGAGTAAGCCTCAAGTCCCCATTAACCTGGGCCTCCTTTTCACGAGTAAGCCCCAGTCATAATTTCCAAATATGGGGATCCTCATTAGGAGTAAGCCCCAGTCATAATTTCCAAATATGGCCATCCTCTTTAGGAGTAAGCCCCAAGTCCTCATTAACTTATGCCTCCTTTTTAGGAGTAAGCCCTAATCCCCTAATTTGGGAATCCTCTTTAGGAGTAAGCCCCAACCATAATTCTCTTAGGCTGGGCCTCCTTTTTAGGAGTAAGCCCCAGTCATAATTCTTAACCTGGGCCTCCTTTTCAAGAGTATTCCCCAGTCTTAAATATGGGCATCCTCTTTAGGAGTAAGCCACAAGTCCCTAAATGTTTCAAATCCCTTAACCTGGGCCTCCTTTTCAGAAGTAAGCCCCAGTATTAATTTCACTTAACCAGTCCTAATTTACCTTTGATCTGGGATTCCTTCTCAAGAGTAAAACCCAATCATAAGTCCTCTCCTAATTTGGGCCTCCTTTTCAGGAGTAAGACCAAAGTTAGAGTATTCAAATCTTCATGAAGCACATATACCATTATGGACCATGTTCCTATATTTCTTCCCTGAAGTAAATCCTAATCTTCATATATCTGGGCGGTCATACGTACATAAGCCACACATTATTTCTTATTATTTCATCTTTCATGGAACAATTGTCTGATTTTTACCAATACCTCTTGTTCCTCACACCGACCATGACTCACGTGAGCATAGAGTGTAAAAGTAATTAGGACATCCTTCTTTGATCCATTAATCATAAACATCATACTCCCTTACTCAAACTACGTGGGTTCTGATTCCTTTTCTAAACAAAGGATATGTAGGTAGCCCATCTACGGGTTCGATCCCAACTCTAAAATAATAAATGTCCTTATGAATGACAATAAACTTCGTGTGTCTCACTGAGTGGATTTAAAACCAGCATGGTCATCATAATGACCAAGATACTTATATATAAATGTTAAAAAGTATACCATTGACCAATAATCTCTAATAAATATAGATGATTCTCTCTATGAAGAACCTCGAATACATATAAAAGATTCTCCAAATTTCCTACATATTTAATCATTGATTGTCATATCTGAAGGAAAGCTCATTTTATACTTGGTAATGTAATAAGGATTCACGAACATAAATTAAATCTATAAAGAGAGTCCCAGAGTAGACAAAAATTCCCATTAAAAATGAGTGATGAGTCCGACCTCCCATCCTCTCGAACAATGCAAATTCCTAAGCCACATCAGTCCAAAAACTAATGAGCACCTACCTTTGGAAATTAGGTCCAAATGGATGTGGAATCATTGGATGTTTCTGGTTCTATGAACAAACCCATTAGAAACCAATTGGAATGTTTGAACCTCTAATAAAGGAGGTAATCCCCAAATTCTAAGGAAAACAAAAAATGGTGAACCCAACATGAATCCTTATCCAAGTTAAAATGATTTTTTACCTATTTGTTAGGCCCCTGTTTAAAACTCAATGAGAGGGCCAACAAAAAAAATCATTGACATATGTGCTCATACAAAAGATGTAGTGGATGAATGTATCTTTATTATGTCTGTTATATCAAATATTCACTCTTTTCCAAGATCTTCTACATTTCTAGAATGGATGCTCTCAAGTTCACTCTTGTGAATGCTGCTGCTACAAATGCCACTGCTGCTACTCCTGCTGGATCATCATCCTCTCTAAGGATGACATCACCTACTCAGCGTCTTCAGTGCTAGGTATCAAATGCACTGGTTAAGGAGTACCATCAACACGGTACTATCCCAACTCTGGAGGCTTCCCAACAAGCCCTCCAAGTGAACAACTCACACCAGTCGTCCGCACAACGATGACCAGTGATCAAGAAGCAGGCAGTGCTAACCACCGTCTCTAACTGCTTCGGGTCGTTATCCCCGGAACACAATCACCATTCACTCCCATATTTTGGGGAGGTGAATGAGCAGGTCCCTCATGGCCTTAATTAAAAGAAGCAGGAGTCCTTCCTTGAGGAATCCTACCAACAATCGCCACTAGACTCGTGCGGCAGTGCTCCCTCAACATGATGAGGGTACCGACTCCAGGAATTTGGCTCAGGTTCCTCGAACCTGAGCAAGCAAGACGAACCACCAGAGGCTGAATCCGGTCAACAGTGAGCAGGTTTTCATCTCTTCCATCTCCGGAGAAGTCCACCAACCTAACTTGGTGGCAAGTAATGAGCAAGCACACACACCTACACGTTTTAATTCAGATGTCTAGCAGACTCATCTGGCAGCATCATGCCAATCCCACCAGGCAATTCCGGAGGAGTACTATAGGCAGGAACATACACCTGTTTATATGTCATTAGTTAGTCAGCAGGCTCATCTGACTACATATGATGGATCTCATCAACCACGTTCGGTGAAGTGCAATTAGTAGGCACATACACATGCTAGTATTAATCTAGCCTACCAATAGTCTTGCTTGGTAGGATTCAGAGAAGTTAGTCGGAAGGCCCTGACAACAAACAGGAGACAGACTCAACTCTCTGCCCCCACACTAGAGTACTGCCAGGATTCACTGACAGGAAAAGGAGGATAGGAGCAGGCACACACACCTACTCCAAGCACGGAATGGATGTATATCCTCGTTCCGGCAGCTAAAGTCACCAAGAATATTCTATTAATGGTGAAAGAGCAGAAGAAAATCCATGCTTATATTCTGGATGGTTGCCAGGATATTATAAAAGCATCAGCAGCATCTCAGGAAAAGACACATAACTCTATCCCTACCAGTGGAGTGACATATCAACAGTTCACTACAAAACAGACACACACATTTGTTCTAGTCCAAGAGGGTTGTCTGGCATATTCCCCCATATCATATGGACAACCAAGTCAAGCACATACACCTGATTTGAGTGGAGATCGTCAGCCTAACCAGGCCATATTTCATGATCAGGCACATACACCTGCTCAGAGTAGCCACTTTCGTCAACAAGTGGTTTCCAAAGCGAGTAAGAAGGTGTTTAAGAAAAAAACTTGCCCAGCACAGTCAGGAGATCAAGAACCAATCTGTAACAAGGCCTTGCTCGATGCTGGAGTTCTTGAAGACCTCAGACAGTTATCTGTTGGAATTCAAGGTTCTACTCCATCATTTCTCAATAGTGGTAACATTAATTCTGAAGGTCTTCAACAGAAACTTCCTCATGAAGGCTTGCTTCATGAAAATTCGGTTGATCTCGAAGTTTCATCTTCAGATGAGAGCCACAAGAACCCTTTGTGTGGTCAGAAGACCAAGGAGCAAGAGATCTCATCTTTTGTTGTAACCCATTATGGTGGTCCTCCCTATGATGATGAATTTCTCTGCGAAAGTAATCTCCATAGTAGTGATTCACATTGCCCGGAAAATGCTCCAGTGGACAATGTAGTGCCGAGAAATCCCTCTTATCTTGAGGCACTTGCAAATGTGAAACCAGTCATGTCTGATGCTTCATCGCTAGCAGGTGAAATACTTTCTCAATAAGAAGATAACCCAGGGTGTAGGTCATTCTCCGAACCACCCCTAAGTCATGCATCTTATAGTTTGATCAATGATTTCTCTACCAATCTTGTTGAATCCGATGAAGCAACAAGGAAATAGAAACTCTAGTCAAAACAGTTAGAAGAATCTTCATTGATTGATAAAGAGGAAATGTTGAACATGAGAAAACAACTAGCGAAAGGTGAAGTGCCAGTCATGTTTTGGCCTCTGGATGACTCTCAGTATGACATTCCATAAATATTGACGGAAGATGGAATTCATGATATTCGTCTCAACATATGGAAAAATCTTTGTCAGTTGAGAAAGAATGTATTATCTTATAATGAATGTGAAAATCATCATAAGATAATATAAGGGTTACAACATCATATTGATTTGGCATCTCTATCAGTCTCTTGATATCTGAAGGCTAAAAAGCAGCAGAGAGCCCTTCAACATTCATGCTTTGGCGCACTAAGAAGATTGTGTCAGTTAATTGCCAATGCCCCATCTGGTATTCATGTCAGAGGATGGGGTGTTCATGGGGCACTACATTTCATGGTGCTCTCTAGTCAGCAAAGCCCGCTGAAAATGGTCTCATGCAATGTTATTGCCAATGGCCGGCCACAGTCAATGGGCTTTGTTTGTAATCAAAATATTTCCCAAGAACAGGCCTCAACTAGTTCCTCTCAAAATCAATAATACAGAGAACAAGTTGTTGAATTACTCCTGCATCAAAACAACACGAATATTGAACAGGCCTCTCGTATGGAGCAAGCACATCATCAAGTGATAGAAGTGTAGGAAATCATCCAATGGTATTTTGAAACATGTGATAAAAGTGGATACAGGTTGATGCATCCATCTAATTTCTAGACCAAGGTCCGCAAGATCAATAGATCTTTTAAGAAAGTCTCAGACATAGCATGTCAAGAGCCACCCCAGCTCACCAGGCTGGGGACTCTTTTAAACCAACCCTTAGAATCAACAAATAGGATTTGAGGAGTTGAGAAAAGACAACAAGAACATCCCCAGTCCACCAGACTGGGGACTTTTTCAAATCATCAAACCCCTCCTCAGAGAAATTCGGTCTTTTCTCGATTGGGGAAGAAGACACAAGAGGAACGAAGAGCCAAATTATTAGGAGATTCTTTCCAAATTACGGTTCGTCAAGAAGTTACTGAAGGATCGAATCAACAAAAGTCAATGTCTCATCAAAGACATGGAAGGATACAATATCACAGAAATGCTGATAGAAAGGATTTGATGCGTTATTCATCAATCAATGTCATCAATGTCGTTGTGGGTGATCCACTAGATGAGGCTCACTCAGGGGACTTAGATGAAGAGGTTTCTGCTCAAGAAGATGTATGCACTGACACAAATGAAGAAGGTGTGTGTACACGAAATCAAAGGGTTACTCAGAACCTAGGTAATCCTTCAAGTAACCCACTTCCCCCTCTCCAAAAAGGATCCAACAAAGGAAAGGGAAAGAATCAGGTTACATATCCTTCCTCTAGAGAAGGCCAATAACTCTCACTAGAGCAAAGGTTTTCACAATAGGAGGAAGAAATGAAGGAATTAAGGATGTTGCTTCAGGGTAGTCTTCTTCTTAAGCGTGCTTGTGTCAGTCATCCAAGAGAATTTGTTGCAGCTACTGAGATGGGTCAAGAATATCCTCCTCTATCAGTACATCCACACAAGTCTAATCCTACCGGTCAAGTGCAGCAATAGTTAGCAGTGCTACCATCAGTTGAAGCACCAACCACCACATCTGTCCAAGCTCCAGTCATTGCAACTACCCAAGTCCAAGTTCAACCGGATGTTTATCAAAAGTTAATAACTACCACTGAGTCATTAACAGCTTGGTTAGAAACTATAGAAGGGAAGCGTGCGCAGGTTCAACCGGAAAAGAAAACATACCCTGAATGGGTAGATTCAATCTCTACCCCATCAAATTTTGGGAACCTTGTATTCCCTATTTTCAATGGATCAGGCGATTCTGAATAGCATTTGACGCATTACGTGTCTTGTTGCGATCCTATGATGGGAACTCCGGAGTAGCAAGAAGCAGTGAAACTCAGATGCTTCATGCGAACCTTGCAAGGACCAGTTTTTTTTTCTGGTATACAAGCTTGAAATCCCGGTCAATTACTGGATGGAAAGATCTCATCAAAGATTTCTTCTTCAATTCAACTCAACATTTCCAAAGACAATCGTTTTTGATCTTACAAACTGTAGGGAAAGGGAGAATGAAAGAGTCTCTGATTTCATTGCTCACTGGAAAGGGTTAACATATTCCCTGAGCCTAGCACTCCCTCAAGAGAAATTGTTTCCAATCTGTGTGGCAAATTTGCCTGACGAATTACACACACCGTTGATCCCTGTGAAATACATATGAGGGTTTAGAGACCTTACTTCAATCGCTCAGCAGATTGAAGATTTCCTTATACAGGCTAAGGCTAAATCTCGTGTAATTCCATCAGCTCCAGGAAGGAGAATGGGTAAAGCAGAAACTGCTACAGTTATGCTTAAACAAGCACCTATACCTATTTCTATTTCAAAAAATTCATCTTCTCGAAGGGCTCCACCTCCTAACCACCAAAAACAAAGGTTGTTTCGTCCAGATGATCAAAGAGATCAAAGATGAAAACAATTTGAGGATCTGAAGAGCAAAACATACTCTTTAAGATATGAAAAAGTTCCTGGTTACTTAATTTCAGCTATGGAAAATAATTTGGTTCAATTGCCAATGCCCAAGAGGCCAACCAAGAAAGGAGATGAAGACTGTCCCAATTATTTCCCATTTCATCAAATGTTGGGGCATCCCATCCAGGAGTTTTTTCTCTTTAAAGACCTCCTACAAAAGATGGTCGAATCGGTACAGGTCAAACTGAAAGGTTCTTCAGCTCAGGTAGCATGTGTTACTGCTACAGTTCCAGAGGAGGAAGGCGAATGGAAAGAAGTCAAAAGAAAAAATGCACATAAGTATGATGATTGGATGGTCCGTAAGACAATTAACCGAACTCATGCTATTTTGCGAACACAATTAAAGAAACTGATTGTGTCTTATTCCATGAATATTGTGGAAAAACCCTCTTCATCAGAGGGAAAGTCCTCAAAGAAATGACATGATTCATTGAAAGAAAATGAATCAGAAGAAGATGAGTATGTGTTAAAGCCTAAGTTGTCTTTGACTCTGGCAGACTTCATTCAATCTACTTCAAAGCCATGGGCACCACCCCACCAAACGGCACATCCTAAATAGGCTAATCAGGCAGAGTATTCATCAGATGAAGAGTTAATCTTCGGTTCTGTTAATATGATTCAATTAACGGATCCATATGCCAGTTGCAGTTTCAATTTCGATGAGCCTGAATTCCCTGTATCAAATAGGGGAATCAGAGGAAGTTCCAGAGGCTCAGGATACAGGGGAAGACGTGGATCTTTCAGAAGCCATTATTCCAATTCTACCCCTGCTAGAACTGTGTACGCAGCAGATACTCCTGGTAGAGCCCTTCAACAATCTCAGCAAGAACAAGCAAGTTCTTCTACCAATAGAAAATTCAGCCCTGGCGCCATTATTTTAGAAGACCAGTTGAAGGTTCCATCTTCTGCCTCTCAGCAAGTAAATGGATTTAATCGGTCTAATCTTCCAAAACCCGGAATAATGCCAACTCCTATCCCAATAAAAGATGCATCAACTTCCAAAGAATCTTCTTCCAAGGTACCTGCTAAACCACATATTCCTATTGGGAAATGCAGACCTCTGGATCAAAAGTATGATGTATTTAAACACTTGGCCCATGTTCCAGCCAAGTTATCAATTCTGGATGCTCTGAATCTGTCAAAAGATCTTCGGGAATCACTCATCGAGGCTTTGTCGAGTCCTAAGGAGTTTGAAACTGAAATTGCTGCAGCTGAATTCTATCACATAGAGAATAATCCTGCAGAATGCCTTGAAATAATATCTTTTACTAATGAAGATGAAGATGATGTTGTGCATGGGCATATTAGACCTTTGTACTTATCTGGAAAGGTCAATGGCATAGATGTCCTAAGAGTTTTCATTGACAATGGTTCAGGAGTCAACCTCATGCCTATTCGTACACTCCATCGATTGGGCCTCACGGAATCTGATTTATCTTCTTCTACCATGATGTTACAAGGATATGATAAAAATGAACAAGAACGACTGGGCGAAGATACGCTCAGAACTCAGTTTAGAGATCTTGTGTGCAATTCAGATTTCATGGTTGTTGATCTAGACTCAGATTTCAACATCTTGCTTGGAAGACCCTGGCTACATCAACATGCGGTTATCCCTTCATCATACCATCAATGTCTCAAATATTGTTTTGATGGTCATGTTGGGACATTGTAGGTTGATAAGGCCTCGTTCAAGACATGTGAGTCTCAATACATTGAGGCGAAATTCTATCACATGAAGGGAAGGGACAAATCCACAACAAATGAGATTACCAAAGTTAATGCTCCATATGGTTTGGAGAAAATTCCAGTAAATCCATTTACACATGTGAGTATATATTATGTGTTTCCTATCAGTCAAATTGACAAGATAGACCCAAATCAAAATAATCTTATGGAAAGATCCATAATGTCAATTATGGCAATCGAGCCAGACAACATGGGAGAAATTGGTAACCCACCAAGCAGTGATGAAAGCACAAATGGTGACATCTTCATTTCATCTTCTGAAATCCAACAAGTCTATACTTCGCCAATTAGTCTAGAAGAAGTTATAGAAACATAGGAGGTGAATAATGATGTTGATTCTCAATCCATCATCTCCTCTTTATTACCCAAAGAAGACCCTTCATCATCAATCGGGTCGGAAATGGAAGCTTGTTCTTCAAGATATGAAAATTTTGACATCTCTTATGATCATGAAAATTCCGCTTTATCATATGCTATGAAGGTAGAAATGGAAGAAATAACACATGATGAAGAAGAAGAGGAAGATCTCAGAGATTCTCCTCCAGCATTTGAAGAGGGTATCTCTACCACTGTGGATGAACTCAGAGAAATAAATCTGGGTACAAAAGAAGATCCATGCCCCACTTTAATCAGTGCGGCCATGACTCTTGAAGAGCAAGAGATGTATATTTCTTTTCTAAAGTAAAATACAAATATATTTTCTTGGAACTATACAGAAATGCCCGGGCTTGATCCAGATGTTGTTACTCATCATTTGGGTTTACCAGAAGAACATCGAGGATTTAAGCAAGCTGCGAGAAGAACACACCCAACTTATGCTTCCAAAATTGAAGCTGAAGTGGATAAGCTTATCAAAGCTAAATTCTTCAGAGAAGTTCAATATCCCAAGTGGTTGGATAATATTTTCCCTGTAAAAAAAATAGACAAATTAGAGTTTGCATCGATTTCAGAGATTTTAATCGGCATTGTCCTAAGGATGATTTCCCAGTTTCGATTACAGAACTTTTAATTGATGCTATAGCTGGCTATGAATCACTTTCCTTCATGGATGGATATTCCGGATATAATCAGAACCGAATGGCCCCAGAGGACAAGGAATCCACATCCTTCATAGCCCCTCAGGGTGTGTTTTTCTACCGGGTAATGCCCTTTGGCTTAAAGAATGCAGGTGCAATATATCAGTGTTTCATGCATTGTATCTTCAAACCGTTCTTAGGTAAGTTTGTTGAATGATATGTAGATGATTTTGTGGTTAAATACAAACAACGTTCTAATCAATTGGCTGATTTGGATGTCATATTCCGCAAGCTTCGACAACATAATTTGAAGATGAACACCATAAAATGTGCTTTTGGGTTAACCTCAGAAAAATTTCTCGGCTTTGTTGTACGCCATCGTGGTATTGAAGTCGATCCTGAGAAGACCAAGTCAATCCTTGGTATGTCACCTCCTCAAAATTTGAAATAATTAAGAGGACTTCAAGGACACTTAGCCTATATTCAGCGTTTCATCGCCAATTTGGCAGGAAAAAGTTTACCCTTCACTAAATTTATGAAAAAGGGAGTCACTTACCAGTGGACTGAAGAATGTCAAGAAGAATTCGATATTCTCAAGAAATACCTCTTGATTCCACTGGTACTCATGCCACCTGTTTAAGGAAGACCACTTATCCTCTACGTGACAGCTCTAGATCGATCCTTGGGTGCCTTTCTTGCTCAAAAAAATGATGCTGGGAATGAAAACAACCTCTACTATCTCAGTCGAACTATGCTTGAAGCAGAAACCTAGTATTCAAGTATTGAGAAGCGCTGCTTGGCATTAATCTTTGCAGTTCAGAAGTCGATACACTACCTGCAACATCACGAGGTCCAATTTTTATCTTGCAATAACCCGCTCAAATTCATCCTTAGTCGTCCAATGCTTACAGGACGTCTGGCAAGGTGGGCAGTTATTTTGCAGTAATTTGACATTCAGTATGTGTCACAAATGGAGATAAAGGTAAAAGCTCTTGCTGATTTCCTAGATGAACACCCTTCATTATAAGGCACATCTTCAGATATTTAACTCCCTGATGAGGAAGTCTTCTCTATTCAAGAATGTCCTCAAGCATGGGAAATGTATTTTGATGGTGCTTCCAGAAGTCCAACAGGGAGGAAAATGGAAAATCCTAAATTCAAAAAAGTTTTCTTAGGAATTGTGATCATTTCTCCAGAAAAGGCAGTGTTACCTTATTCCTTCTTATTGTGGGAAGGTGGTACCAATAATGAAGCAAAATACCAAGCTCTCATCGCAGGCTAGGAATTAGCGCTTCAAGCACAAGTGAATCACTTAAAGGTGAAAGGTGATTCAGACCTGGTAATCAAACATGTCAATGGGGATTATGCCATCAGAAAAGAAGAACTAATCCATTTGTATGATTACGTCAAAGAGTTAATGGCGGAATTCCCTTCCGAACTGACATTTTCTTATGTCCCGAGATCACAAAATGCTCATGTTGATGCACTGACTAATATATAAATAGCTCTGGAAGATCCAAATTAGGATGAGACAACCGTCAGTATTTCCCACCGTCGTGCAATTTCACCTTATGTTCGAATCAGAACAGAGGAAATTAATGAAATTAGTCCCATTCTTGAACCTTATGGTCGTACTATAGGATGGATGTCACCTATTAGGGAATACCTTCAAAATGGAACATTTCCACCTGATAGAGATGAGAAAGAACAAATTCGGCTACGTGTGGTCAATTTTACTTCTTATTATAGCCCAAATCACCTAGATAAAATTCTCTACAAACATGGTTTTGATGGAATTCTCATCAGATTCATTGATGGTGAAGAGACAATGGATGTCATGAAAGAAGTGTATGCAAGAGTCTGTGGTGCCCACCAGTCTGAACATAGACTGTCTGATTAAATTCGAAGGCTTGGATACTTTTGGCCTTCAATGATACAAGATTGTGTTGATTTCACAAAGAAGTTTCATTCAAGCCATGTATATACCAACATCACTCATCAACCTCTAGAGTTGATTCATACAACTAAATACTCATGGCCATTTTCCACATGGGAAATGGATGTGGTGGGACCTTACCCTTCGGCTAAGGCCAAGCAGTTTAAGTACAATCTTACTGCTACTAACTTCTTCTCCAAATGGGTAGAGGCAATACCTCTCAAGGAAGTCAGTTCTAAATGTGTTGTTAGCTTCATCAAGACTAACATCATTACCAGATTTGGTGTCCCTCATACCATATTGACGGACAATGGCACCAACATCTGTTCATCCGAGGTGAAGAAGTTGTATCAAGAATACAACATCAAATCCAACCATTCATCTTAGTATAATGCAGTGGCCAGTGGCCAGATAGAAGCTTTCAACAAGACTCTGTGAAATATACTGCAAAATATGGTGGATAAAGATAAGAATTCATGGCCTGATAAACTCTTCCATGCTTTATGGGCTTATCGGACTACCACCCGCACTGCAACGCGGTCAACTCCATATTCATTGGTATATGGAATGGAATCAGTCCTGCCAATTGAAGGTCAACTACCCTCGCTCAGAGTTTCCATTTTTGATCAATCATCTATAGTTGAAAAATCTCAAAAGCGATTGAATGAACTGAAATGGTTAGATGAGAAAATATTGTGCACTTTTCACCACTTGGAAGTCTATCAGAATCGAATAGCACGAGCTTTTAACAAAAAAGTTTGTCTTCATTCATTCACTCAGGGAGAATTCGTTTTAGTTCTCAGAACTCCAATGATACCAGGAAAGTAACCTCCCAAGATTGAGCCAAAGTGGGAAGGACCTTACTCAATACATAGGGTCTACTCCAATGGAGCTTATTCATTAATCTCGATGGATGGAGAACTCATCACTACTCCAACCAATGCTAGATTTTTGAAGAAGTATTTTGTATAAACACAAAATATAGAACCATGGTCTGGTATGGCCTTAAACTGCACCATGGTCTCGTATGACCTAAAACTGGACCATGGTCTGGTATGACCTTAAACTACACCATGGTCCAGTATGACCTTAAACTGCACCATGGTCCAGTATGACCTTAAACTGCACCATCGTCCAGCAAGACGTTAAACTGCATCATCAATGGTCCATTCATATGACCCTAAACTATTTTCACATACGTCCAACATGACGTTAAACTGTATCCCCTTCATCGTCCTTGCTATATGACGTTAAACTATACAGCAACGGTCCATACATATGACATTAAACTATTTGTATTCCTTTCGTCTCACAAGATGTTAAACTGTGACGTCCTAACTACATGACGCTAAACTATACAGAAGTCCCTTACGTCCATCATGATATTAAACTACACCATCCACGGTCTATGCATATGACCTTAAACTATTCACACTTTTGTCCAACATGACACTAAACTGTATCGTCCCTTTTTCATCCAACATGACGTTAAACTATGGAAAATGTCCCTAATATGCCCAACATGACATTAAATGGTGTACTCTTTTTTCCTCACTGCATGACATTAAACTGCACATTCCCTCTTTTGTCTAACATGACGTTAAACTGTGTTGTACCCATCGTCCTGACTACATGATGCTAAACTGTATAGAAAGTCCTTTAATATATCCTACATGACATTAAACTATATTTTTCCCTCCTACATGACACTAAACTGTGCAGCACCAATAGTCCTAACTACAAGACTTTAAACTGCGTAGTCCCTTTATATGTCCTACATGACATTAAACTGTGCATTGTTAGGCTTGTTGCTACATCTTGTTTCTCACACCGTGTATGACTCATGTGAGCTTAGATAAAACTTCTACCATAAAACTCTCTCTGGGCTACTAACCATGTGTAAGTCCCAATATTATTTTTTAGGTCGTTGTCCCCAAGAACAACTTGATCACTAATTCATTCTTAAATTGAACTACGCGGACTTTGATCCTTTCCTTCTAGGCTGGGTACGTAGGCAACCTCCCAAGGTTCAATCCCAAAACCAATCTCTTTACATCGGTTCACCTCCATCTCATACGATGTTGATTCATGAAACCATCCCTAGAATCAATATATTTACATTGGTTCACTTTCGTCCTTGTTATACAACGTTAAACTATACAACACTTTTTTCTAGTATGACAATAAACTAAAATATTCTTTGATACCCTCACCTGAGAGGGAACCGTTATTTACATTGATTTTTCAATCATGTTTCATTTCAAAGATTACGTTCATACATGGCAATGCCCAAACCTTTTATCATGGGTTAAATCATCATTGCACTAAAGTCCCCTTTCACCCTTCACATGTACGAACCAAATTTTTACAAAGGGTATTTCTAGAACTACGTGGGCTTGATTCCCATCTTTATGGGATACATAGGAACGTTCGAGTGTCCCTCGAATCCAGCCCCATGTCTTTGGGCCTAACCCCAAATTCCACTTTCAGTCCCCTGGCTGAAAAGTCCCCATGAAAACACACACTGTGTATTTCTTACAATGGTCCAAGATCTATGACCCTAAACTAAGATCTCAAATCCTTTTGTCCCACACGACATTAAACTGTAATTTAAGAACTATGTATGGATTTATTCCCATCCTTATGGGATACGTAGTGAAGTCTAATATTTCAATTCAGGACCCAGCCACAACATGATTATGGTTAGCATTGATCTGTGTATCTTTGTATACATTGGACAATACCCATCTTTATGCATCATAATCCTAACCTTAAATATTTTTAGATCATCATAAAACTTTTCTTGACTTCTAGTCACAAAAATGTCAAACTTCTGAGAGTTCTTTTTCCTGACTATGCAGCATGTTCCCATAGGCGGCCTTGCATAAACTGTCTCTATAACAGATTTTTCAACCAAAAGATACTATTATTTGACTATGCAGCCAATTCCCTTAGGTGGCCCTACATAATTCAACCCCCTGACTGGTTTGTTAAATACTGGTAACTTCATTGTTGGGAAGAAATCCTCTTTTGTCCTTGTTAGTCTTAAATGATAGTATGTAAGGATCTACAAAAGTATCCATCCTTAACATATTTGTCCCATATCCTTTTGTATGATCCGAAAGTATTCAAGTCTATGGTTTATATTCTCCTTCCCTACGTTTGGGTCAGACCTTCGTAGGAGTAATATCTATCCAGTTCTTTGATAATCTTGTTTGGAAATATCTTCTCCATATTCAAGTAACTCTTTCTATACAGCAAACTCTATACTTTGGAAAATTTGATTCTTTATAAACATTCACTGGATTTTAGCACTAGGAAAGTAAATTTCTGAGAGTTCTTTTGCCTAACTATGCAGCACGTTCCCATAGGCGGCCTTGCATAAAAAGTCTACATAACAGACTTGCAAGCCAAAACATACTATTTATTTGACTGTGCAGCCAATTCCCTTAGGTGGCCCTGCATAATTCAACCCCCTAACGGGTTTGTTAAATAATGGTAACTTCATTCTTGGGAACTACTTCTTCTAATACCTTTTATCTCTTTTTCATGTCATTCCTCAGATCCAAATATTCTTAAGTCATAGTTTACATATTTTCCCTCATACTTGAGTATGGTAATATGTTTTCAGATAAATTGTCAAGGAATTGAGTCAATTTTAATTCATTTCGGTCAAAGCTATTTCGACCTTAAACATTAGCCTTTTTATGTCTGATGTGAATGACTTTAAACTGCCCACAAAAGACAAAGGAACTTTGAATAAAAGTAAAGTTCCAGCTCACTAAACATAAATTTTGTATGATTTACGTAATATTGAGAAATTAAAAGATTCAAAGTTTGTAGGGTTATTTACATTAATCCTAGTAAAAATAAAAATATTCTTACTAGGCCCATTGGCTTAGGTAAAATCTAAAGCAGGAAGTGGGAAAATGTGTGAACAAATGATAGAATATGAAAGTGTTTTTCATTGATGCATAAGAATTAGAAGAACATACACAGACTGGAGTCTCTTCTCTTTTTTCAGAAATTACAAAAGACTTTCAAACATAACTCTTCATTTGATTTACGGAATCCCGAGATTCATCAGCAGCCACATAGAATTCATTCATTCAACTGGATACCATAAGAGATGTAGTGATACCAGATCTTCTTGGAAAAATTGTAAAAGAATTTTCTTGAGTGCGGTTTGAGAAAATTTTCTGCTGATCAAAAAGTGACTCAGTTTCTGTCCAAGAGACTTGGAAGATGGATACATGGATTTGAGAATGGAGCATTAGAAGTAAATAGCTATTTGGATAGAGTACCCTTTTCAGATATTCTTCTAATTACAAGTTTTTCTTCTCTCCACCAACCGACAGCGGAAAACATTTCGGCCCATGGGTTTTCCGTTTTCATATCTGTAAGGAAATGGCATGCAGGAAAAATTTGAAAGTTCACACCAATGTTGTTGATCTTAATTCACAACATAACCGAAATAGAGGAGTATCAGTGCATCTGCATCTCAGGTGTATAGTTCTTTGCATCTGGAATGTTGAATCCTTGTAGATGACCATGACCATATAGAGGCAGGTAGATGCTCTGTGGGAAATTAAGATGATATTTCTTCATGTAATTGCCAAATCTGGGAGAGTGATTTCACAGATATCATAGTAATCATGGCCAACAATGTTCATCATGTCATCAATCCTCTTGCTATCCAGTCCATAAGCCGTTCTGATTCTCTTGGGAGCCATTAAATCTGCACAAGAGTTGAATAATTAACTCTTAAGTAAGTTTATTTTCCATAAACATTGTGAAGAAATTTGAAAAAAATGGAAAAGGCATTAAGGCACGGAAGTATGGAGGTGTCGCACAAGTATTTGGCACACAAGTATCACTGCGCAGGTATAGATACCTCTACAGTAGCGCGACATCAAAGAAGCAGTGGGAAATAGAGAAACATGTGCAGCAAATGCAACTTGTGCGGCGAGAGATCGAAAGTTTCAAATCCTTATGCTTTGTACGAAAGTGGGGCCCTCTATTTATAGATGCGGTCAGAACCCTGTGCGTCTTACCCCACGCGACTAAAGGTCGTACCCCTATGGGCCAAGCCCTGCGCGATGACAGCTGCTCCCTCAACACTTGTGCGCCTCCTTCCCTTTGGGTTTCTTCTTTTCCTCAGAGTCACATCCTCATGTCTTTCGGATCCAAATATAAGGGGGGGGGGACATTTTTTGATGCTCCTTTTTCGTCACATTGTCTAAAAGAATTGAAAGGGAAATACCTTAATTCCAAATTGATGCATCTTTTGAAGAAACATAAAAAAAATCGACAGAGGGATGAAAAAGGAGAGCATTTTCCATAGGTCGCGCAAGTTCCATCACTGTCGCACAGGTCCACCTGCACGCTTCCTAATGGTCATGCAAGTGAC
This sequence comes from Viscum album, assembly GCA_963277665.1. Taxonomy (NCBI): domain Eukaryota; kingdom Viridiplantae; phylum Streptophyta; class Magnoliopsida; order Santalales; family Viscaceae; genus Viscum; species Viscum album. The sequence goes on from OY728135.1 coordinate 1,156,445,851, forward strand.
TTGTGCGCCCCAAAGGATAACCATCTGGGGTCTTTTCCAGCCTATAAATAGACCCTGTGGGCCCCCCATTTGGAGGAGGAATTTTTTCAGAAACTCATATTTGAGCTCCCGGCTCCCTAGTATCTTCTCAAATCTTCTAAAACACTTCTAAGGTAATTTCTTACCTAGAAAGGAAGATCTAAAGAGGGGGAGGAAGGCCTAAGTGTTGAAACTCATCAACACTTGCACGCCTGAGTGACCAGCCCTTAAGGGAAATGGCCACACTTGTGCGCCGCCTAACTCCATCAATAGAACTTGTGCGCCACTATTCTGGAAGAACCTCAAGATGATTCTAAAGGCTTTAACCAAGAGTCTCTCAAGTATTACCCCGCTGGTTAACCATCGCGCAAGTACCCATGTGTTGCGCAGGTATACCTGCACGACCAGGACTTGCATGCCCACGCAGTACCTGCGCTCCTGCCAGGACTTGCGCGCCCATGCCTTTTTAGGTGCCCTTCTTGACCATTTCACCCCTCTTAAGCCATTACACCTCTCCTATTCAAGATTCAGTCTTCAAGACACTCTTCAAATCCATTTATGAAATGATATCTTGATTTGAATTCTTTATCTGAAAGGAATTCTGTGGAATATCTCTCAAAACCTAGTGATTTACACATCTTTTTGTCACTAAAGATTGAGATTTAATTCATTCAACCTCATCCTTTAAGATGAGATAACTCATTAACCTGGGCCTCCTTTTCTGGAGTAATCCCCAATCATAATTCTTAACCTGAGTCTAGTTTTCAGGAGTAAGCCCCAGTCATAATTTCAAAATATGGGCATCCTCTTTAGGAATAAGCCCCAAGTCCTCATTAATCCGGGTCTCCTTTTCAAGAGTAATCCCCAGTCATAATTTCCAAATATGGGCATCCTCCTTAGGGGTAAGCCCCAGTTATAATTTCCAAATATGGGAATCCTCCTTAGGAGTAAGCCCCAAGTCCTCATTAACCTGGGCCTCCTTTTCAAAAGTAAGCCCCAATCCCCTAATTTGGGCATCCACCTCAGGAGTAATCCCCAACCATAATTCTCTTAACCTGGACCTCCTTTTCAGGAGTAAGCCCTAGTCATAATTCTTAACCTGGGCCTCCTTTTCAAGAGTAATCCCCAGTCTCAAATATGGGCATCCTCTTCAGGAGTAATCCCCAAGTCCCTTAATGTTTCAAATCCCTTAACCTGGGCCTCCTTTTTAGGAGTAAGCCCCAATCTTAATTTCTCTTAACCAGTTCTAATTTACCTTTGATCTGGGATTCCTTTTCAAGAGTAAAACCCAATCATAAGTCCTCTCCTAATTTGGGCCTCCTTTTCAGGAGTAATCCCCAAGTTAGAGTATTCAAATCTCCATGAAGCACATATACCTTTATGGACCCTGTTCATGGATTTCTTCACTGAAGTAAATCCTAATCTTCATATATCTGGGTAGTCATACATACATAAGCCCCACATTTTTTCTTATGATTTCATCTTTCATGGCACAATTTTCTAATTTTTACCAATACCTCTTGTTTCTCACACCGATCATGACTCACATGAGCTTAGAGTGTAAAAGTAATTATGGCATCCTTCTTTGATCCATCAATCATAAACATCATACTCCCTTACTCGAACTACGTGGGTTCTGATTTCTTTTCTAAACAAAGGATACGTAGGTAGCCCATCTGTGGGTTCGATCCCAACTCTGAAATAATCCATGTCCTTATAAATGACAATAAACTTCAAGTGCCCCACTGAGTGGCTATAAAACCAGCATGGTCATCATAATGACCAAGAGACTTCTATATAAATGTGTTGAAGGATACCATTGACCAAGAATCTCTAATAAATACAGATGATTCTCTATCGATGAAGAACCTCGAATACATATAAAAGATTCTATAAATTTCCAACATATTTAATTATTGATTGTTAGATCTAAATGAAATCTCATTTTATACTTGGAAATGTAATAAGGATTCACGAACATAACTTAAATCTCTAAAGAAAGTCTCAAAGTAGGCAATAATTCCCCTAAAAAAGGTGTAATGAGTCCGACATCCCATCCTCTCGACCAATGCAAATTCCTAAGCCTCATCAGTCCATAAACTAATGAGTGCCAACCTTTGTAAAGTAGGTCAAAATGGATGTGGAATCATTGGATGTTTCAGGTTCTACGAACAAACCCGTTAGAAACCGATTGGAATGTTTGAACCTCTAATCATGGAGGTCATCCCCAAATTCCGAGGGAAACAGTCACCTTCTCCATCTTAGAATAGTGAAGAACATAAAATTTCTTCTTCATTGTGTGGACCTACTATTTTGTGACTAGTGTATTATGAGATCCACTAAAAATCAGTTTTTGTTTCCACATAAAACACTAGATACCCAGTTTCTCCCTCTTAAGTGAAGGTGGAAGTCCCAAATTATTTAGGTTATTGTTCATAACCTAAGAGAGTTGGGTAACCATTGCTATGAAATTTTGAACTCCACCTCCCAAAGAACTGGGGTTGTAGTTCAAGCAATCACTAAATTTTCCCTCACAAGTGTTTTTTGGCATGGTCTCTCCTTATTCCCACCATTTACTAAAATAGAAAATGTTAAAACAAAAAACACATAATCAATAATTTATCCCTTTATCAAATTAACTCTAAATTGATATCTTATTGGATAACTATGTTTTGTAAATATTATTGTGTGTTTTCATATACTTGTCTCATATAAAGGTTTTTCAATAAGGTTATATATTACTAATTCACAAATTAAATAAAACATGCACTAATACCAACTATAGTGACCCTATTTTTTCTTACACTACTATTACATCATTTTCATGATAAAAAACATAAAATCATTACTTGAATAAGATCCAAAGGTATAGTGTCTCAAAAAAGTAATACCATACATAACATTTACAAAATAAAACATAAACGTTTATTTAATTCCTTCTTCACTAGTTTCTTATATTCTCTTGAATTCTCCTAGTATAAGTAGTTACCTAAGGATATAACTAAAAGAAAGGTATGAGCTAAAATACTAGTAAGAATATAGATAAGAACATGAAATAATATAATACAGGGTGATCATAATAATAACATCATCATTATAATCATGATATGATGCATTGGATAAAGGCATGGCATGTGGAAATGCATAAAAATGAAACATCGTGTCTTAGTGGTCAACTACAACACATAGTTATAAACAATGCTAGTATCATGTTCAATCATATTTCACATTTATAATGAGATAAATAACACTACCCAATTAATTATATCACTATATAATTTTAGGTACACCTGTCACATCATAACATTTACATTACACTATATAATTATGAGTTCACCTATTACATCATAACATTTACATTATCATGCATAAAGCATAGAACATATATCAATCATGAACATAAAAAACACCTGGAAAGAAATAGGTTTAATTTCATAAATAATTATTTCATTAATAAACTTTGTTAATGATAGCATTATTATTATAGTAATCATCAATCTTGAGTAAAGAATAAGTAATCTCAATAATGTAAAAGGTGTGTTTTTTTAAATAAGAGTTCTTTTGGAAAACATTATTTTTGTCGAAAAATTTTGTAGAAAACATTTATATCCCAGAAAAGATAATATAATGATGAAAAATTTATATTTAAGGAACACTAAAGGAGCATACATACTGAAAATTGGGTGAAATATGGAAGCATCAAAGAAAAAGAGTCGTGTTCTAGAACTCCCCTTACCTTATATACGAACATATTCTTCCCATTAATATAATTTATAATCACATTAGATTCAGTAATTAAAAAATATTGTACATTTGATACATGAATTTGATTCATTATGGTTTTATTAAGTTCACTTATGTTATTTTCAATGAGTTAAACAATTTAATTTCATCGTTCTAGAGTGTTCGTTTTCTTAGTTTTCATGATCAGTTCTCTTGTATACATGAATAGAAGTTCATTTAAAATGTGGATAAATATCCAAAATTGTAATTATATGTTATTAATGATATAAAATAATATTAAATTATCATATAAAGAATTTGGTTATATTGTATGATGAAGATTCATTATATAAAAGTTAAGGATGATCGTTTTAGGTTAATTTTGGCGGTTTTTCAATCACAACGAACTCGTTTTATTTTATCATTTAGTGTTATATATATATATATATATTAGTTAAAGAAAATAAATTTGTATTTAAAATATATTGTAAAAAAAACATCCAATATAATGGTTTTATTAACATCCTTTAAGGTTTTAAAGGAAAATTAAAGTGTATCGCCCATGATGTTGGTAAATTTACACATCACGGGCAGCAATTTCATTTTTTGAATAAAAGAGAGGGGGTATTTTAGTGATGGATATTAAATTAACATTATATAATTATATAATATGTTCTTTAATTGAATTATCATTAAATTTGGATCATATAAGGAGGTGAAAAGAGAAGAAAAGAAAATAAATTGAAAAGAAATTAAATGAAAAAATGAAGAAGATTTTACCTCTTGGATTTATCCTCCTTGAAAACCTCCTAAGGACAAATTTTTTGTTATTTTGATGAGACTAATAGATCCTAGACATTGGGGAAGGGATATTAAATATTATTTATTAGAATTTGGAAAATGATAATAGTTTAAGAGGTGTGAGAGAAAGAGAGGATGAGGGGTGGTATTTATAATGGAGGAGAGGGGTGTTTTCTCATTATTATATAACTTAGTTTATTATATTGGCCCAAGAATATGAATAGATTGTGAATTATCTATAAATATAATAAAATAATTAAGGATATTTCAATATTTTCAGATTACATCAGCCTTAAATCATCAATGAATCCAAAAATCATGTATTTAGCATTTATTGTAAATTATCAATTTTTACTATTCATAAAAATTCAATTATTTTAGAAAAATACAAGAAATTAATGCTAAAAATTTATCAAAATTTAGAATTCAAGAAATGAACACCATATTATGAAAATAATTTTCCAAATATAGGAAATTTAATTTTTAATTAAAATAATTATTTACATGGAAAATATAGTTTTTAAAATTATAACTGATTTTATTACACTTGGAAAAATTAAGTAAGGTATCATAAAATTATCATAAAATCATAAGACATAAAATATTAATTTATGAATACATTTTATGAAAATACATTTCCTTTTAAATTATTAAATTAATTATCAAATGAAAATTAAATATTTATGAATTACAAAAATACCAACACTTAATTAATAATTTATATAAAAAAATTACATTAAATAAGATATAATTACACCATACTTTTATTTATAAATTTCATAAATTTTATTTGTAAATTCATGGGTGATATTTCTATTCATTTCCATCATTTACTATTCATAAGGTTCATATTACCATTTCAATGGTCAAGTACTATTTCATCGGTATTGGTTCTTTAACTTATAGAAATACTTCTTATTTCATTAATTATTCATTTATAATGTTTTTATTGGGTTATATAATGTATTTTATGTGATTTATAAAATATGAAATTATTATAATAAGGGATAAATTCCCTTATTAGATGTTTGGGTCCTAACAAAATTTCCCATATCTCTTTCTCAAATTTATGATTCATCTAAATAACTTTAATAAAGTGAGAAAAGTTGTTCTATACAACTTTATATCTACGCTCCATGATTTAATACTATAGTTATTCATGTAACCCATAATGAAGTTGAGATAGGTTTAGTGGAAGAACCAATTCATAATATACCATCCCTATATGATCAATAATATTTAGGGCTCTATAATTCAATGGGACCAAATTTAGATTCATTATAATTATTAAAACCTTCTTACATGGTTAAATTCAGAAATATACATTTTCCCCAATATCTAATTCTCAATTTCACTGACGATTTTTAGTATAACTATTTTTTCAACACTGAGCTACCATGATGTGATATTGAATGGATCTAACCATCATTTTTATTTCCTCAACAATCTTAGGTACAAAAAGATTTATTTCTCCAACTTCATCCCATCACGTTAGAGTTCATCACTTACTTCTTTGAAAATCGGATGTTTTTATCCCAAAAAAAATTGAAATATATATAATAGAATCATAACATATACTGCATAATTTGAATGGTTCTCTCGTATTGAACATCTGTCTAAGGATAATCATTGTTACCAAAACACAACTCTACATCCAAATCATATAGAATACTTTGCATGAAATTTTAGGTAAACCTTTAATCTCAATTAAATATAATATAATATGGTATTCTATGAATCATTACCACTTTCTTAATGCATATCTTGGAAATATGATCAAGAGATAAATCTTATCTAATATAAAATAAGTTTTCTGAATTTGTAAGATCAATGACAATAACAAAAATAGAATTATGGAATTTAAACATTTTTGGAATTCCAATGAATAAATCCATGGTGATTTTCTCTAATTTCTATTTTGGTGTGGGTAATGGTTGTAACATGCAATTTCTGATGCTTTCTTTATGGAACACTTGTGTTTCCACTACATGATCATGTGCGTTGGATTTTGTTATTACCCTGCATTCCCTCAATCCAAATGAGTGTGTCATTTATCACATTAATCAGTGATGTATTCTCCTTAATCTAAACAGGATTATGGGATGTCAGTTCCCCTATCCAGTGATTCATCCTTAGATCTCATCTCCTAGTCTGGGTATCCCTCATATATTAAGATGTTTTCATGAAAATCATTCCTAGTGCCATCTATTTGTGTATGTTGGTTAATTACACTTCTTTTATCTAGACATTCCAAGGATTCTTGATTAGGCAGAAACCTTTGGTCGGGAGTGTATTCACTTTGGGTATCGTTGTCATGTCTAGATATTGGAACATTGGTCACATGTATTCTTCCTCGTATGAGTAATTCTAATGGGCATAGAACCCAAGGCATCCAATGGATATCATGAGATATCTGATGCTAATGGTATATCCTCTGAGGTTTCCCATAGGAATATCATTCTTAACACAAGATAGTAGTGTGATAAGTCATAAGTTTAATGTTTTGAAGAGCCAGAGTGGATTGATCATGATGTTATCGAGGCAGGATTGGTAATGTGCATCCCTTGTAGTTAGAACCTAAAAGTTTTACCGATGGATGGATCATAACACTTATGATGGAATATCCTGGGTGGTGTGCCCCATAAAAGACAAATTTCACACCATGAAGGGTTACATTCTTATGAGGTAGGGACCAAGGTTTACCAGGTGGATGAGTCAAAACACCCAATGAGAGGGGACTTGGGGTGGCATGTCCCATAAATAGAAGGTTTCACACCATGAAGTGGTGAATTTCTTGGAGGTAGGAACCAATGTTCACCATTGGTAGGTATTGAACCTGAGGGAGGAATCCTACATTCCCTATTTAGAATAAATGGATTAAAATTTACATAGTTTGATATATGCTGGGGGGGTTATGCTTAAAATATTCCCAGGTATTTCTATGAGAAGCGATGACATGGATGAGGCTTATGTATAAGAGCGTCCCTGGTGGGTGGCATGATCTCACCAGGATGAAGTGGCCTAGCTATGGTCGTGATGGAATATGGGTGGTTTGGGTGAAATGGATGGGATGGATGGGATGATTGAAGTGATGGTCTTGAACCTCAGGGAGGTTTTCTATGTATCCTGGTTATTTGGGAATCAAAGTCCATATAGTTATGAAATGGGGGATTATGGCTTAAACCTACTGATGAGCCTCGTGGAAATAAAGAATGTCATTAGGGATTATGTGTAGAATCTTCCCATTGGGGATGGACATGTTTCATGGTATCTACTAACTTCTAAGCCCATATAATTCATGCTTGATGTGAGAAGCAAGAGGAAGTAGGCAACCCGACTGTCGTGTCACATAAGATGAACTGACGAGTGATGGTGTGGGGCTTAAGCATATGAGCTTCTTGAGGAGTATCTCATTCCATGTGAGGAGGATATAATTCCATATGAGTGGGTACTATTTGTGAAAGTGTCCCATGGTGACAAAGACCAAAGTGAGAGAGGTGATAAGTATATGGTTCCCATCTTCACTCAGAACCAGTGGCGGAGAGGGTTAGGAGGAGTAATGGTGCTGCCTCTTACAAGAAATGTTGTGGGATTACCTCCGGAGGAATTCCATGGAGGATATCATTCCTTGTCGAGATAATATAAATCCATTTAAGAAGGATATCACTCCATGTTAGGGTAGGCAGTATGAAGAACATCTTGTTCCACTCTTACCGGGAGTACCATGAACTTTCTCCATAGGGTATGGCCATAGTTTGACTACATGATCCAAAGAAGATGGTTATAGGCATTTCTACTTCATGGAGCTCAGATATGGGGGAATCACTCCTTACCACTTAGTCTTACATAACTATCACTCATCAACCCTTGGGTGGGATATGGTTTCAGAAATGTAAGGGTGAGATGGTGTGGATGATGGGTCACTCAAGAGATCCATGTTTGCATAATTGTGCTAAAAATAAAAAGGAATTAGCATATTTATGCTAAAAAGAAAGAATACAACAACAGAATAGGGGGAACCATACAAGGTACTATGAAATCACTATATGCAAGCTTGAAGGGTTGCACGCATGTGAGGCATGTAAAATATTGGGATTGAACATAGGAGGAGCTCGAACATGGTGTTTTCACAATGGAATTTCCCATATAGTACCAAATAGTGGTTTTGTGCAAGTTTGAAGGTTTGTGAGAAAAAGAAACAGTTGGGTGAAAGATTAGGGTGTGCATAAGGCCATGAGGTGCGCACAAGAGGGGTCTTTGCTTGTTATTGTCTTAGGAATGAATGAAATGGGTGAGGGTCAAGATACCATGGGGCCACATGAAGGAGATCCCTCATGGAACCTTTCATTAAATATCTTATAAATTGGGGGTTTTATGGCTTTCACACTATTGTGGAAGTTGTTTCTTAGGCACAACAGAGTGATGCTTCAACTTTTAGAGGATCACCCTGAACAAGGTGGTTCACTTTAATATATAGAGGAAACATGTAATTATATCATGCAAGTTTTTGGGTATGGAATAGGTCTTACACAATCTAAAACATGAGTCATTTATTGTGGTGCGTGCAAAGGGGTATTTGACATTGCATTGGGTGTGTAAGAGAGTTGCGGATAGAATTCGGCCTTATGCTCACATCTTAAAACATGTGATCTCATGAAAAGGGCTTCTAAAAATGTTTTGTTGAATTAAAGGGTACCTTCGGTTTACCCAAACATTTTCATTGTCACTCTATGCAGAATTAATATCCAACAAAATTCCCCCATCCTAATCTAGTATGAAATGGAACCATAGGTTGGGTTTTGGGGAGAAACACCTAAGGGAGGGGTTCATTTTTGTGGTTCATGAAAAAATATTTTGTGGGCATGTAAGAAACCTCATACTTGCATGGAATGTAGGTTCCACACCTATAAATATGCAGTGAGGGGGGTATGTGTGGTACTTTGAATTTATGTGTGATAATAAAATGCTCTTGTGCACGTAATTTTGAGTTCTTTGTGCGTAACAGCGAATCCCAGTCACTTCTTATAGAAAAATTCTGATTTTTTCCATTTTTCATCCATAACCAAAATTTATTCCTTTTCCATGATCTCTACCTCATTTTACACATGGTATCACCTTTTGTGTGCTGATCCCTTAATATTTTGTGCACCAACCTTAGATTTATAGAATAAATCAATATGGTTGGTCAACAGAATAATTCTTAGAGAGAAACCTCCATTAATTCATAAAGAACATAGCTGATCGAGAACCCTCTAATACATCACCCTAGGAGGGTCATATTGGATAATTATACACTCTTGGATATTCTAATGTAGCTACAGAAGGATTATATTTTAAGTAAAAGCCTCCCATTGTGGATCTTCAGGATACCAGATGAATTACCATCCCATGTTTTGAAATTGACTCACAACAATCATTGATCAGATGAAAATACATCATTTAGTGATACAACATCAATGTTAATAGGAATGAAACCATATATCATCAAGAAATGGACATCTATGTCTTTAATTATAAGACCAGGATGATCATATGAGGTGAGATGGAATTGGAGGAGTACCCCTCCCACTATTCCAGTACCTTACAAAGAAGCATGAGGAATGATAGTGTGGGATGGCCGAAGGATTGGGACCTATGTTTTGGGGGAATCCTTCACAAGTGAATTGGTTTGGGTGTACTGGGTACACTACATATGTGAGGAGTTTGGACAATATTTGTGAAACATTGAGCTCTATGAATTCATGTGGACATCACAATTACATATCTATCGTCAATGGGTGCTAGTTCTGTATCACTTTAGATGATGTTCTCAAGACACAAACATGTTCCACCTCCAAAATGGTGAGGTCATCATCATCTTCTGGGACATTCACTACATGAGAGGCATTCCTCTATACGGATTCCAGTATTATGAGTTTCTCCCATCGCAGAATGCATGGGTGAGTCTTGAGAGGACCCCAATCCTAATTTGGAATATCTTGGAGGTAGTGAAAGAGAAGATAAAGATAAAATTCATCTAGAAAGACATCTTGTTTCAGGCATGGTTTGACCTCTTCTTTAAGAAGGATCAGACGGTAATAATGATGGATCAAGTGTATCAGTGTCTGAACTCATCACATAGTGGAAAGCTGGGATCATAATTGGTGATCCTAGAGTTTGATATTATCATATGTGGGGTACAACATAGATGAGATCAAGGACTCACTGGTTATCTATTCCACCTTTATCACCACTTTCTTGAGCGTTTTTCTATTTATGGTGAGAGACGCAAGGATGGGGGTATGCCTAGGGACTTTGGTGATAGCAAGGATCCTGGAAGATTGCAATAGGGTTCAACTCAAAGTGTTTTTGTTGCCTAAGATCTATAGCATTCTAGGATGCTTCTCAAGTGGAAGCATGATGAGGATAATCTACGTCCTATTCCAAATTTTTCATGGCAGGATGGCAGCACATTTTGGTGGATACGATTCCATGAACTCCATATGTACTCAGGAAATGGTCTACGAACATCCCTACTAAACATTTTGTCATCCTAGTTCACCAGGTGGTTTAGAAGTCTTCAAAACTTAGGGAGGAAAGTATACATGGAGGTTCCTAAAGAGCAGCACCCATGTATCCTCTTTTAAAATTGGTGCATGTTGAAGACTTCATTCTTTGTAAAAACTATTATTATGCTTCCTACAAACATTTATGTCATCCTATAAAAGTAATATTCAAAAAACTTGGTTGTGGCATATCCATAGGTAATCTCGTGAAGACGCATTCGGATGATTGAACCAGTGAGTGTGGATCTAGATTAGAAGGAATTTAGGTGTAATGCTACCAAAGAGTTAGGTTGGGAACCTAGGGCGGCACGATCTAGATCTAAATTGGTTGGGCTATCACAAGGTGTGGCCGCACATACATAATCTAAATAGGGGTGGTCCTAAAAGTTTCCTTGAGGACCATCCAAATAATCCCCTGGAAATAAGATAAGGTGTCTTTTAAAACCAGTTTATAACATCTTCTTTCCATACCATTGGTGTGTATGGAAAACATTGTGATAATCAATTTCGTTCAAATACATTTTGCAGAAGCTAAAGTGATACAGGCTTGAATTTCCATAGGTCTAATGCTTATAGGTGGAAGACAGGGTGAGCTTCCATCGATGGTGCGCATACCTGACATCCATGTATATCTATACTTTATAGAGGGTGTAATATGAGGCACCTACCACCCTATTGAAGTTATTGATTGTCCAAGAGTCAGATAGAGAGGATACACCACCCCAGGAAGACTATTAATAATAATAATAATAATCAGGATGAGGAAAATGAGGGTATGAGGAGGAGGAGATGAATTTGTTGGTGAGGGGTCCTAAGTAACATATTCCAATCAATGGAATTCTCTAGAGAGTGTCGATATTTTGGGATTTGGTGATGATTTTTTCCACTACCACTTGGTAAGATTATATTACTTATACCCATCCATGATCTCTCTTTTCACCACATAGTTCCCCTAGCCAAAACACATCCCATATAGAAGAAAGTAAGTAGTGAACAAGAGGCCCCCACTTTGATATATAAAGATATGCTAGTGGGTGTGGCAGAGGATAATATGGATCCTACACTCGGGGCCGAGGAAGGTGGTGAGACAGTCGTGGCTAAATCGGCTAGTGGTAGGCCATCCAAGAAGGTCAGGTGGAAAGTTCAGAACCTAATGTCCTTTATGTCATCTTTAGGGGACCATGTCATAGTACCCCCGTGAAGGGACCTACTTTTGGTGACTTGGAACATCAGAAATAGATTATCATCAAAATTACTCTTCCCTAAGGTAATATAATATTTTGAATTATCCATCAGGATTTCACGGAGCTTTGGCATCAACGTTACCCGTATTATGTAGATCCTTCTCAAACAATGCATTTATATCCAATTAAAATCTTTGAAATACCAAGTGATGAGGGTTATCTTATGGAGGATGTCCCCAAGGTTACCCAATAGCTCAACCCAGTGGAACTCAACTGTTATAAGTCTTTTATTTCACAAATTAATACATTTCATCAGCTAAGTGAATCGACTAAGGTGTTTTGTTCCATACAGTTCCGGAAAGAATGTGAAACCAGTGAAAGGATGGTGTTGGGGAATCCATTGGATCCCTTATGATGGTTGCACCATTTCATGGGGATTAGTTCATTCAAGAAAATCCATCCATGATTTCTTGAGATGAACAGAAGGATGCAGTCACTAGTGATGCCTCTAGTGGTGGAGAACCTGGGGATGGTAAGGAATAAGATACTAAGGAGGAGGAATCAAGCAAGGATGGATTACCCCTTGATATGGAGACTTGTCCCATAGAGAGATTACCAGAAGAGGATCTTGTTGCAGAACTCTTGGTCACTTTCTAGGAGTATGAGCCCATAGATCCCGAATAACTGATCCATTTCAAACCTGATGCGACTGAAGAAAACCATATCATCTAATGCATGGCATAGAGGATCATTCATAACTTCATTGAATAGACTACAGAGTTGAAACCATTGATCTAGATGGGGTACCATTAACATTGGATATGAAATCTATGTTATGTAGGGGAGGGTTCTCGAGGCCTTCATATTCTGGTCCATGATTACATAGATGAAAATATTATATTAGGGAGACAACATCTATAAGTGTTCTAGTGCCAGTAGAAATTTTAAAGCATGCGCAAACATCAAGATGTATCCCAGGATATTCAACACCCAGAAGAGAAAGAAATTGAGGATACTAAAATCCTTGAAACTCAGTTAGAAATCATTACCCAACTGAGGTCTCAACTTGAGGAGGCTAAGAACCAAATGAGGTGGGATAATACTCATATTTACAATCTTTAGGATGAGTGGATCTAGGAATATAAAAGATATGGTGAGATTCATCTAGTGTCCATAGAAGAGGTATTAGATCATGGGAGGAGGCAAAAAATTTTGGGTTCCACACACAAAAGGATGGAATATTTGATTCACCCAATCATTGGAGTAAAGCTATAGGGTAAATTCTACCAGAACTCAGGAGAGTCTCCATTATGTTGATGACCCCTGCTGTTTCTTTTTCCAAACATTGAAACTTTTTGCATAAATGGATACATTTTTTTTCTACACTAATTATCACGATTCAATCATCTTTGTGAGCCAACTAATGACCAATACCTATGATCACGCGGGTTGTACCTAGTGTGAGAAACAATAGATGACCACACAATTGTTCACTTTTTATGAGAGTGTCAGATAACCATCGAACACTTGGGGTCTTCTATTGTCGAATGACCATTGAGATCATCTTAGCTGAGAGAGGATGTGGATAGAGAATATTGTTCTTATACCATCCATATTTCTTTTCCAAACATGATCAAGTTCACTAATGGGATAATTCTAGAGGCATTGGAATCTATCAGAACAAAGGGAAATGGGAAGTGTGAATCACAACACCTGAAATTCAAAACATGAGGGGAGTGGAATCATGGTAAACGATAACTTTTGACCAAGTTCAAAACACAATATCCATATCACTCATCTTGGAATGGGGACAAATAAATAAGGGTTTAATGGTAAAAATCATTGAAACATAGGACCAATCTCAAATTTTTGTCTAAAGTATTTGAAGACATTGGTCCTGGATGGTAGGTGAGCCAAAATGGCATGAGACTAGGCCATTAGGGGGTCCCTCAAGTCATGGAGGAGGGTGAGGATCGAAATAAGGGGAACAAAAAGCATAAAATTGGAGTGATGGAATTTTTTAAGGGATTACAACACTCTCTAAATTACGTCACTAAGTATTAGAAGCCACTAGTATAAGCGTACTAGTCTTAACAAAGACCAAACTCATATTCTAGGGGAGTGTCATCTTGGATGTCAAAAAATAGATGAATATGTAAATTAATGCGAAGAGAACCTATCAGGAGTGGTATTAAGCTTCCATGTAGTTTACATAATGCATATAAGGATCATGGACATATAGTTTTAATATCATACTATGGGGAAGATGTTTGGTACAATTTAACATCATGTGTTTATAACGTGTTCCATAATTTAACATCATGTGACCAGGGTGTTGCACATAGTTTACATTCATACTTCATAAACCCTAGACAATATTTTAAAGTCTTTTTTAATGAACATTGGAATGTTTATTCACAATACATTTTTGAAGCATGGATGAAATAAACTTAACACGAATGATCCAAAATGTGATTTTTCTCTACAAAGGAGTTAGAAAACATATGGTCATTGATGAAAATGAGGGCCATGGGGGGAATTCTACATCAAACATCCATGGAAAGTCTCTTAGATAATGTTCATTAAATTTGGACCATTGACTCTTAGTTTAAGGTCATTGAGTTTGGACCAAAGGAAAGAAATCTTCCCAAGACCGGCAGGTGTGGTGTGGAGGGGTGATAAAACTGATATGAATAAGGCCTAAATGTGCCTAGGTCTACACCACAAATTCCCAATGGGAATCTTAGTTTAAGGTCATAGATTTGTACCATAAATGGATCATGTACGACTCAACCACGTTAGTAAACACACCACATGAATTCCTAAGCCCACGTGAACTATGCACACTGTGGAAAAGAATGAATGATATAGGGTGATACCTATCATGTGGAAGCACAAATTAGAGTGTATTATAAGGGTGGAATTTCACCATAATACTAGGTTAGAGAGGAAGTAACTCAATTCATTCAAGGTATAGATAAAGGGGACACTGGTGGGTAAGGGTGGACTACTGGCCAAGTTTGAAACATGGGGACAACGACCACACCAGCCGAGAATGTGGTGAGCGAACACAAAATCAACCATTGACCATGTTTGAAACATAGTATATGTCATTTTCTTATAGAGATCCATTCGAGTATTGGCCCGATATGGTTGGTGATCTATAATTCATGAGACTATAACAATTAGGGGTTCCATCTTGACTGTAAAGAGGATGAAATACAAACTCATAAAGACATGATGTGTGGATTGGTGAATACCATAAAGTGTAATCTCAACCCATATATTATAAGTAGTTTAAAGTTGTGTTTCTTGTAATTTAGAAAGTAGTTTAAAGCTTTTTTTCTTAGAATATGAAGGGGAAAATGTTTCTGGGTATTCGTGTGGAATAGGAGATGAATATATCACAGTAAATGGGTCTAAAGTAGTCCTGGTACAATCTATATACCATGAAATAGGATGTTTATAGTTAATGGATATTTACCTAGACCATAACCAAGGCCAAGGAGACAACAGTTTGGTATACTTGTGGTTGGAACCATATGAAAAATGCACAGGTGTCGCTACGTATCCCATAAACATGGGAATCAATCCACACATAGTACTTGATGTTCCATGAAATTTAAATAGATATAGTCAGGAAATTATCCATGTAGTCTAATTTAATGTCATAAGGATGAATATGCGCCGATGTGGAAAAAGTAAATATCACTACTAGACCCAAGATTGATTATTAAGGTGTTACTATATATCTTGCTAAAGTAAGAACCAGGCCAAACATAGTTATTGAACGCATCGAGGTAAAATTCCAATACTGAAAGGAAAATTATATATGATTTGGGAACTAGATAATCCCATGATTTTCATGGGGAATACTAAATTTTTTCTGGGTATTTGAGGACATAGTCTCTTATTTTATGATCATAGACTTTGGCCCATGAAGGAGGCTATCTCAAGTGGATATGTTTAATGCAGTTTTATGAAAAACCAGGTGAAAATGAGGCCAAGAAATCTTAGTACCAAATAAAACCTCCAGGAAGAGACCATCACACATTTTAAATTAGTGATGATTAGACTATAGGATCTCATTTTAAGGTCATGGACTTTAGACTTAAGGAAGGAGGCTACACAAAATGGGTATATGTGTCATGGGGGAATAATAAATATGACATGAATGAAGGATTATAAATCCCATTGGTGCCCAAAATTTTACCAGATATACCTTTTGTGATTGGACATGTAGATTTATATATGGAATGGATGGAAGGAACACTAAATGAAAACAATCCAAGGATTCATACGCTCCATAAATGGGACCTAATGGAGAAAAAACAAAATGGAGAGTGAATTTGCAGCTGGGAACAAAGACAAAATGTATAGGAATCACTACATCTCCCATAAGGAAGGTAATTCAACCATACATACTTATGAAATTCTGTTTCATTTTACTTAATGAGGTAAGGACATAGGTGAACCAATATAAAAGGGAGAGAATGTTTTCGCTGGACCTGATATTGAAGATCCTAGTGTCACTACATATCCCATGAGGATGGGAATAAAGCCACACATAGTTCTTGACATGTATCATGGTAGATAACCAGTTCCAAAGGAGATGTCCTTTTAGGAAAGAACACCAAGATGCTGTGTTTTTTTCCATAATGTGTCTAGGATGATGATGTCACAATTTAAGTTCTTTTGATAAGACTGCTCCATATAGTATAATGTCAAAAGGTAAGGATAGTGGTTAGTACACAGTTTATTTTCATGTGTCTAGTATGATTTTTGTAACACAATTTATCAACATGTAACTAGGATGTTGGGATAGAGGTGTATCATAGGGGACGTGTATGATGCGGCCACTATAACCCGATGTGAATCAAGACCATAGAGGCCCACACCACACCACATGCTTCAAAGGAAAATGTATACAAATTTTAAAGTATGTATTCTTGGTTTCAGGTGCCCAGTTTGACGTCACATGCATGGGATGTTGGGAACTTTCCTTTTATGGTTGTGTAGAGTACCATCAATGCTGCACATTTTGGCATCATGCATCTAGGATGATGATGCTTTGTAGCTTAAAGTTGTACAACTATAACTATATGGTTCTTGGTTTAAGGTCAAAGAATTTATAACATTGACTCTTAGTTTACGGTCATAGATTTGGGACCTTTAATTCCTCCCTCTTGTAAAGTACTTCTTGAGAAACATGGTATTGGTTGGATGAGTGATGTACTCCCCATCCTTAGTTAACAAAGAGTATGCACCATTGGGATAATATGTGTGAATGATGTATAGTCCTTCCAGTTTGGGTTCTAGCTTTATTGGACTCCTACCTAGTATCATTAGTTTTAGGATAGGAAATAATGTATCACCTAGGAGGAAAGAGAGAAGGCAGACCTTCCTGTGAAACACTCAGACTATCTTGTTATGGTTCTTCTCAAGATTGTTTAATTCTTGGAGCTTATTCTCATTGAGGGCCTCCATCTCTTATAGATGGACTTTGGATATCTTTTATGACATCTTCTAATCCTAAATGTTTTTTAGAAATGATGGAAACTAAATATAGATCGGTAGAACTACCTCTGTTCCATAGACCATGGAATATGGAGTCACCTGAGTGGAGCGGCGATTCATTGTCCGATAAGTAAAGAGAGCATTAGGGAGCTTGTTTGAAAAACTTTTCTTGTTATATCCCACAGTATTTTTTATGTCACGACCCATCCCCCACGGGGCTCGTGTCGTGACTTCCAAAAGACCTCCTTCCATAGGCCAGGGGCTGGCGACTAGCACCGAAAGGCGTATTCCTTAAAACGGGAATGCATTTCCTTTATAACCTGTGAACTCACACAAACCAAGCACATAGCAAGATACGAACACAAGTAAACTGTATAGTAAAAAAGAGTGTGTTCAGAAAGAAAAAGGGGCTAGAATACATGACCAGCTGGATAGTACAAGTAAAACTGAAAAGTACAAGAAAAACTGGGAAGTACAAGTAAAACTGGGAAGTATAAGTAAACTGGAATAGATCATGTGAACACCCGCCAGGGATCCTACCTGAAGGGTAGGTACAACTCTCAAATGGTCGAATATATGGTAAACCTCATCTAATGTCCACCTATGAGCTACCTCCAGTCCTGGTACCCTTATCCTCAGTCAGCATTGTCCTTCGTTTACACCAAACACCACAAGGTGTGGGCATAGACCATGCTAAGTTGAGTATAACGATACTCAATAGGGACCTCGAGACCATCAAAGGTCTCACAAAATCCCCAAAGGATAATCCAAAAATCATGAAAACAACATAAAACCCTACTTAGGTAGATTCCCATACATATACCTATGTTTTCGAGTAAACCCAACTCAATCATAAGGAAACACAAGGCCCAAATCAAAATCCCAAAGATCAACTGTCCCACGAAGGAAATAATACCACGGAGGTAACACCATGAAGGTAAGTACCACAAAGGTAACACCACACATAATAATACCACAAAGGTATCCCCATGAAGATATGCACCATAAAGGTATGCCACACAGATAATTACCATAATGGTAAAGCCTCATCTCACACCAAGTATAACTTAGGAACGGTAGTAAAGATGATTAGATGTAACTGCTGGATCAACTTACTCTGTTGAGAGGCATACCCACGTAGGATCCTAAATCATCATACCCATATAGGATCCTAGTACAACAGACCCACATAGGATCCTAGAGTAGTCCAAAATTGTAACACCCCGAGATTTTATGTGAATTATTCTTTTTAATTTCCATGATTTCTTCTGTTGTATGCTTCACCAAGATTATCTTTCACTATACGAAACACCGTATTATCTTTTAATATATGTGACTCTATTCTTGGTTGTGATGAACACAATTTAAAGTTCTTTAGAATAAAATTCATTTTACACCACCCCAAGAATAGATTTTGATCAATGTATAACTGAACTATATTTTGAGTATGTTATATGCAACACCAAAATAATCTTTTCCTACAAGCAACCCTGACTTGGCTTGCATTACATGCAAGTGCGACCTTCCTCGATAGCCTGCATTGTACGCAATACTGAGTTTCACTAAACAATGATATATGATTATAATATTACGAAATAGCTGTTATGAATAGTATTAACTAAATTTGGAATTTTATAACATTATAATTCATCTTATACATTTTCTATAATGACATATGAAAAAAAAAATCAATTTTTTGATAAAAGAAGTTTTTTTTTTAAAATGCAGTTTTACTGCCTTTTGATGGCGCACCCATTTTAAATATAATTTCGGACAAGTTTATAAGTTCAATTTTAAGAATTAAACTTATTGTTTTGAATCAGGATATAAAAATTTATAATTGATAAATTTTTGATACTCTTCTGATAACTTTTATATTTTTATGAATAGTAAAATATGCTAAATTTTTCTTAAAAACAACTTTTTTTCATCAAGATAATTTATATGGTTATATGATATAATTTTATGGGTTTAATGTATAAAAAGAATACATTTTTAACATTTAATATAATGTATGTCATTACTATTAATTTAACATTGAATTCATAGTTAAAAACATTTCAATCTTTGACAATGTTTTAACTTTTAAAAACCCATTTTCTTAACAACAGGGTTAATTTTAAATTAATTACTGCAACTTCATTGTTTTGAATTTTGAAAAATGGATTCCATATTTGGATTCAGTGGGTCAAAATTATGTTAATAGGTTAAATTTATTTTTTTGGCATTATGAATAGTAACTACAGTAATTTTTTTACTAAAGTTAAAGGTAAATCGGGTAAATAAGGGCAAAATAAGATTATAAAATTACCCTAACACCTGAAAAAAATTCTATTGGATGAATAAAAGTAGACCCATATCACTAAAAGGTCGGAATAGATTTATTTCATGGACTTTTGACCATGAAAATGATATAATTATTATTAAAACCAAAGAAAGTGACAACATTTCGCTCTCTTATATCTTATAAGTGTAATAATTCTAATTTAGTGATAAATCTCATAAAACATCGAATATAAATAGTCTCCATAAATATAATGAAATTATCTATATCATGAAAATTTATTTAGAATTTTTAGGGATTAAATAATTATCATTAATGATGATACAATAGTGACGTAGATATTATTTTATTGATTTAAATATCAATTAAATGGTTTTACAAATATTAATATAAATATTATATGGACTAATTAATGTTCTCTAAATTTTTATATATTAATATGGCATGTTATAAATCTATTAAATATTTTTGTTCGAATATATCCTCTGGGTGGATTTTATTTAAATTCAAATAAATTAATAGTGTCAAAATTGACACTATTGTTATTTTATAAAATTAACATATTATAAAATTGTTTAAAAACCAAAAAAATATTTAAAAATTATAAATTAAAATTTATATGGTCTAAAATGTCATAAAGTATAAAATTATGGACAATTCACAACACAAAAGTAATTATTTATAACAATTTTAATTTTAGAATATTATTACTTCAAATAAAATTAAATAAATTAAATAAGGATAAATCAAGTTGATAAGGTTTAAAATAAATTACCAACATGTATAAATCTTATTGTTTGATGATATTACAACCATATCTCCTCTAATATTAGTATTTGAGTCATTTTTTAAGGTTTTTAAGTGGGGTTTGAGTTTATTATAAATTAATATTTTAGAAGTTTCCAAAAGTGCCCCTCTCCACTCTTATAAAAATGCACCTCCTCTTTCTCCTCCTCACACCATTTTTAGCTTTAAATCTTGTCCAAACAATGCCAATTTCCCTTCTCCACATCCCTAGAAACATACTAGAGGTCATGGCCTTCTTCAAAGACCAACTTTAGTGCCCTAAGAGGAGGTTTATAAGAGGCGCGCCGAAGAAGAGGTAATATCCTCTAGCTATTCTTTCAAAATTATTTCTTCTTCTACTTCCTCTTCTTTATTTGTTTCATTATAAATTAACAACATAAGTATCACTAATATACTTATATGTTATTATAAATATGAAACAACCCTATTTCACCTTATATCCATCCTACAGAAAACAAAATCACCGCGCATGTGTACGTACGGAATACCGTCTCCACGCCATGGTGTAATATGTTTTCCACCACCACCTTACTTGGTTGGGTATAATTGTAGAAAAAATAAATATATATGATTACTATAAAATCATACTAATTCTGATAAATTATATCATCCACTTCAATTCCATTCAATAATTATGCGAAAGATATCATCGCTCGTGCGTACGTACGGATTACCGTCTCCACAATGCAATGAGATTCATTCTCCATGATTAACCATTCAAGTATGATTGTAAATTATATATAATAAATAATCATGAAATATATTCCATAATAATGATACTGGATTTATGTACATATATGTTTCATTTACTTAATTCCATTCAATTCAATAAGGAAACGAAAACAGTGTTCATGCGTACGTACGACCTACCGTCTCCATGAACGATGTATTTCATTTCATTTATAGATCTATCATATTTATTTATATGGTGAATATATATTATATATAAATAATTTTTTACATTATGTAATTAATAAAATCAATATATATGTAATAATATCAAGAACAACAATTCAAAACACGTACGATAAATGAAACGATTTTACCGAAAACGCTGCTTTAACATGGAATTGACAAAAGAACGGGTAATATAAAGTCCTAAGTGAATCATATATGATATCATAAATATTATTATGGTTTTTTAAAATTTAATAATATTTTTAAACCCACTATACTGAAGTTTCAGACACATACTGAAGAAATTCAACCTAATGTAAGGGGTAATTTTGCAATCTCATTTTTATCTATGATTTCTTATACGTAAGTATTTACTGGAGTATATTTTTCATCCATGTACATAAAATGTTTTTCATAAAGTATTTAATATTATTCCATGTATTTTTAAGGCCATGTTTACCCTTATTTGACTTTTACTTTGTGTTATGGAAGAAATATTTCTTTTGTTTACCATACGTGGTACTTTTTGACTTTTCCATTAAAAGTATGAGGAGAATGTTTTTTTAACTTATACAACATGAATTTTTTTTACAGTTTCATAATGCCTTTTCTTCATGAATATTACTATACAATATTTCATTATTATTTTCAATAAAATCTTTTTCTTTTTAAATTACATGGAATTTTGTGAAAATAAAATGATTTTGAAGAAGAATGGATATTTTTCTCAAGAATTCATTTCAATTGTTTTATCAAAACTATTTTCTATCTAAGATGAAATTATTTAGAATGTTTATATTCCAAGTATAATTTCTCTATTATTTACATGGTTTGATTTTTATTATGATGAAATGATATCCATTTGTTTTATATGGATTATGTCATGATGGGATGATGTTTATGAAACTTGTTTAATTTTTTGGGTTATGATGAATGATTTATGAATGATTTGTGGCATACGTAAGAATTATTTAAATATGATATGGGTGGGACATATATCTCCCTCCAATTCATTGGGAAAATATTTATATCTCATGAAATAGAAATGGCTAGAACAGAAAGTAAATCTGGTTCAGTAATGCAGGGCTGGAACGGCAAGTAAACCCGGTTCAGTATTGGACTTTGTCCACT
This sequence comes from Viscum album, assembly GCA_963277665.1. Lineage (NCBI taxonomy): Eukaryota > Viridiplantae > Streptophyta > Magnoliopsida > Santalales > Viscaceae > Viscum > Viscum album. The sequence continues at coordinate 1,156,468,758 of OY728135.1, forward strand.
ATGATGGTCTTGGAAGCAATTCCTTGCCTACTATGGAGATAATATCATGTTATTAATGGTTTTCTACAATTACATGTTTTATTCCAATGATATTTTATCATGATTAATGTTCCTTTATGATCTATGCCTTATGTACTGCCATGTTTTATGTCATTGCTCAAGATTTTGATGTTTAGATTTTATGCTCATGTTTTTATGTTAAAATGTTTATGGATTGTTTTATGTTCTCCATGTTTAACCATACTAATCATTTGAGCTCACCCTTTTTATGTTTTCTATTCCACGGGATATAAATAATATTTTTAGGTAAAAAAAATAAGGGGAAGAACTTTATGGGAGATGTTGATGATCTTTCACCATGATTATAAGATTTTGTTCTGAGTTTCGAAAGACACTAAACTAATAATATCTTTGGGCATCTATTTTTGTCATGTATCAAGCATTCTGCAAAAGTAATGTAATGTCTATGTACATCAAGATTTGGGTCTCTACAGTTGGTATCAGAGTGAAGGTTTAGTTAACCTTTGGAAACTAGGATGCGAAAACATTAGTGAAATCTCTGTATATATTTCTAAGGTATGTCTAGGGATGTCTCTATGGTTAAGTATAAGTATAGGTTATAGTCCTAGAATTACGGTAAATATCTTAGAATTAAACATAATATGTTATATATTGAAGGTACTCCCCCTTTATTATGCTGTTTTCCAAGCATGATTTTTTCCTCTCACACTATTCTTTTTGGGTTTTAGACTATGGCTGGAACCCGAAGGAACCACGATGATAAATGTAATGGACAATGAAATGATTGTTATCCTAAACAAACAAATGTTATGGGAGATGGAGTGAAAATTCTTACTGATATACTTAAAAAAGTTGTGAATCTTTCTGGACTTCCAAATGAGCAGAGAAAGGAACAATATTCTATTGAGTCCTTCATTAGGCAATGTCCACCTTCTTTCAATGGGTCTTCTGATGCACTTATTGCTGAGCAATGTATTAGTACCATTGAAAAGATATTTTCTATACTTCGATGTTCAGAACATTAAAAAGTCATTTTGGTTGTTTAATGTTTAGAAGGTGAAGCAGACCAGTGGTGGAATCTAATTAAGAATACAATGCCTGAAGATAAAATTGAATCCATGGAATGAGATGAGTTCAGGAACATGTTTTTCAATAATTAATTCCCCCGTATTATTCGAACAAAGATGTAAAAGTAGTTCTCTAAGCATAAAGAAAAGGATGATGAATTTTTTGTATATACGAATCGAATTTTACAAGGCTTGCAAGGTATGCATCTGGCTTTATCATCCAACCTAAAATTAAAGTTGATCGATTCTTCAGTGGATTAAAACCAAGTCTTCGAAGGGCATTAGCTATAAGAGACTTCAGTAGCTATGAAGAAATTGTGCATTGTGATATCAAAGTAGAAATTGAAGTTGGTGTTACATATCCATCTCATGGTTTTGATAAGAAACGAAAGACAGAGTTCAAGGAAAATCTCAGAACAATGGTAAAATGAAGGTGAATGTTTCTTTATGCTCAAAATGTGGAAAGAAGCATGGTGGAGATTGTATAAAAGGTACTAGAAAAATTTTCAAGTGTGTGAAATAAGGTCATCAAGTAGCTGAGTGCCTAAGTAGTGGGAAAAAGGTTTCTAATGATGTGAATAGATATAAGAATACAGATAAGGCTTCAGCAACCCTTCAGTGCTACAAGTGCAAGGAAATGGGTCATTATGAAAACCAATTCCCTAATCCAAGGGTTAATGATGATCGACATCAATAACCTCTAAAGGAAAAGGACAAAGGGAAGTCACATGCGGTCACTATTAGGGATGTTGAGTATGACGACAATGTGGTGGAATGATTGTGTGTTTATGTAACAGGATTACAAAATAATGTTGTGGAATCTCATTTATAGTATTGTGGAATATTGGAATATATATAAATTGGTTTATTGTGGTTTTCAATAATTATATGGTACCTGTAACCATTAAAAGTGATTGGGATATTTTTGGAAAGCAGATGATATGCGCATAATGAAGGGAAAAGGAGAAAATAATATGTTTGATAGTATTAATGAGCTCATGGATGATACAAAGACAATGTGATATCATGGATTGAGTATATAGAAATTTTGGAGTTTTGGTATGTGGAAGGAGTTAAATTTTGACAACATTCGTGTTTTCACTAAGGTTCAATGGGTATTCATTTTTCAAGAGAATACATTATTAAGATATTCACATGTTTGGAATGTGACCAACAAGATATATTGTATCATAAATGATGGTATTCACATGATCGGTAGATGACCTTTCTAGTAATAGTTTACTTTATACTATGATATTGGATATAAGTATTTTGGATAAGCCTAAAGATTGGAATGTATTAAGTTGGACATCAGATAGTATTGTTTAAGGCTAGAACATTTTTTTGATATTATTTCTGGAATGTTATAATGGTGACGTTTTAGAAAAAGGAAAACCTGTAGGACGGACGACAACCGGTCGCGTCGGATAAGGTTGTGGGAATCAAACCCACAACCGAAGTGCGATTGGCCTTTATCGCCTACCACAGGACTATAAGAAGTCCTTGGTTAGTAGAAACTAGTTTTATTTTATTAACTACTATCATAGATGTAGTATAAGTCCATTTTTGGAACCATATAGGATTAATCTCACCATAGATTGACTTATGTATATTTAATAACTTTTTATAACCTTAAGTTTGAGATAGATGGAATGACCTATCATTCTATCACATGATCTGCTAATACTTCAAGAATGAAAAATGCAACTTCATTTCTTTAAATAACAGATGAAGTGGAAATTCTTCATGGAATGACCAATGATGATATTACACTGAAATCAAGTGAGTATTTCTACTTATGTAAAATTTCATCAAAGTTCGAGAAATGATCTTGAAAACCAAAAATATAGTCCTAGTACTCTCATATCCGATTAATCATATGGTACCTTAGATCATCACAAATTTATGGCTTTGTGATTTTTGGTTTTTTCATAGCTGTGTTCTCTACCACTCTCCATCAGAACTTGATAGTTAGATTTCTCTTCCAAATCCATATTTTCACCTATATTCTCTTATGTGGAAACCCAGTTATGAGTTACTTTGGGTAACTGTTATGTTTTTAACATTCCTTTTTAAAATGATGTTTAGTATTCCTTTTTACGATATAGGTTTCTATGAAAGAAACTTTCATATATAAAACCATTTATAACCCCGATAAATTTCGAGTGAGAAATTCATTTTAAGGGAGGTAGAATGTAATAACACAAGATTTTATGAGATTTATTATTTTTAATTTCTTTGATGTATTTTGTTGTACGCTTCACCATGATTAGCTTGCACTATATGCAACACTGTATTAGCTTGTAGTATATGCAACACTATTCTTGGCTTGTGATGCACACAATTTCAATTTCATTCGAATAAAATTCATTTTACACAACTCCTAGTATAGATTTTGATCAATTAATAACTGAACTATATTTTGAGTATGGTAAACACAACATCAAAGGAAGCTTTCCCTACATGCAACCCTGACTTGGCTTGCATTACACACAAGAGCGACCTTCCTCGATAGCTTGTGTTGTACGCAATACCGAGTTTCACTAAATAATGATATATTATTATAATATTATGAACTATTAGTTATGAATATTACTAAACAAATTTTGAATTTTATAAAATTATAATTCATCTTACACATTTTCCAGAATGAAAAGAAGTATTTTTACAAAAAATGCATCTTTACCACCTTTTGATGGCGCACCCATTTTCAATATAATTTTTGACAACTTTATAAGTTTTATTTTACAAAATAAACTTCTTCTATTGAATCAGGATATAAAAATTTAAGTTCTATAGATTTTTGATACTTTTCTGATAACTTTTATATTTTGATGAATAGAAAAAATAAGCAAATGTTTCTTAAAAACAAGTTTTTTCATCAAGATAATTTATATGGTTGAATGATTAATGATTTTAAAGTATAAATAGAATATATTTTAACCATTTAATATAATTTATGTCATTACTATTAATTTTACATTGAATTCATAGATAAAAACATTTCACTATTTGACAATGTTTTAACTTTTAAAAACCCGTTTTCATAACAACAGGATAAATTTAAATTAATTACTACAACTTCTTTGTTTTGAATTTTTAAAAATGGATTCCATATTTGGATTCAGTGGTTCAAAATTATGTTAATAGGTTACTTTTATTTTTTTGACATTATGAATACTAACTACCACAAGTTTTATTTACTATAGTTAAAGGTAAATCAGGTAATTAAGGGTAAAATAAGATTATAAAATTACCTTAACACATGAAAAAATTATATTGGATGAATAAAAGTAGACTCATATCACTAAAGGGTTGGAATAGATTCATTTCATATACTTTTGACCATGATAATGATATAATTATTATTAAAACTAAAGAAAGTGACAACATGTCACTCTCTTATATCTTATAAGTGTAATAATTTTAATTTAGTGATAAATATCATAAAACATAGAATATAAATAGTCTAAAGAAATATAATAAAATTATTTACATAATAAAAAATTATTTAGTAATTTTAGGGATTAAATAATTGTCATTAATGATGACACGGTAGTGATGTAGGAATTATTTTATTGATTGAAATATCAAATAAATGGTTTAAAAATATTTAAATAAATATTATATGAACTAATTAATGTTCTCCACAAATTTTAAAGATGAATATGACATGTTATTAATCTATTAAATATTTTGGTTCGAATATATCCTCTGTGTGGATTTTATTTAAATTCAAATAAATGAATAGTGACAAAATTGACACTATTTTATTTTATAAAAATAACATATTATAAAATTGTTTAAAAATCACAAAAATATTTAAAAATTATAAATTGAAATTTATATGGTCTAAAATTTCATAAATTATCCAATTATGTACGATTCACAACACATAAGTTATTATTTATAACAATTTAAAATTTCGAATATTATTACCACAAATAAAATTAAATAGATTAAATAAAGATAAATCATGTTGATAAGGTTCAAAATAAATTACCAACATGTCTAAATATTATTGGATGATGATATTACAACCCCATATCATAAAATAGTTTGATATGAGTCATTTTTATGGTTTTTAAGTGGGGTTTGAATTTATTATAAATTAATATTTTAGAGGTTTCCAAAAGTGCCCCTCTCCTCTCTTATAAAAAGGCACCTCCTCTCTCTCTCTCCCTCACACCATTTTGAGCCTTCACGCTCAGAAAACCCTTGAAAATTTCTCTTCTCCACTTCCCTAGAAACATACTAGAGGTCCTGGTCTTCATAGAAGACCAACTTTAGTGCCCTAAGAGGAGGTTTATAAGAGGCGCGTCGAAGAAGAGGTAATATCTTATACCGATTTTTTAAAATTTATTTCTTCTTCTACTTCCGCTTGTTTATGTGTTTCATTATAAAGTAATAACATAAGTATCTCTCATATAATTATATGTTATTATAAAAATGAAACAACCCTATTTCCCCTTCTATCCATCCTACAGAAAATGAAATCATCGCGCGGGCGTACGTACGGAATATCGTCTCCACTCCATGGTGTAATCTGTTTTCCACCACCACCTTACTTGGATTGGTATAACGGTGGAAATAATAACTATAAATGATTATTATAACATCATATTGATTCTGATAAATTATATCATCCACTCCAATTCCAATCTATAATTATGGGAATGATATCATCGCTCGTGCGTACTTACGGATTACTGTCTCCACGACGCGATGTGATTCATTCTTCATGATTAACCATTCATGTATGATTATAAAGTATATATATAATAAATAAGCATGAAATATATGAAATAATAATGATACATTATTTATGTACATATATGTTTCATTTACTTAATTCCATTCAATTCAATAAGGAAAAGAAAACAGCGCTCATGCGTACGTACGACCTACCGTCTCCGTGAATGGTGTATTTCATTTCATTTATCGATCTATCATATATATTTATATTCTGAATATATATTATATATAAATCATGTTATACATTCTGGAATTAAGAAAATCAATATATATGTAATAATATTAAGAACAACAAGTTGAAACACCTACGATAAATGAAACGATTTTACCCAAAACGCTGCTTTAACATGGAATTGACAAAAGAACAGGTATTATAAAGTCCTAAGTGAATCATATATGATATCATAAAAATTATTATGGTTCCTTCACAAGTTAATAATATGTTTAAACCTACTATAAAAGAGTTTCGGACATGTTCAGAAGAAATTGGACCTAAGGTAAGGGATAATTTTTCAATCTCATTTTTATATGAGATTGCTTATACATAAGTATTTACTGGGGTATATTTTTCATCCATGTCCATAACAAGTTTTTCATAAAGTGTTTATTATTCTTCCATGTATTTTTAAAGTCATTTTTACCCCTCTTGGTCTTTTTTTGTGTTACGGAAGGAATCTTTATTTTGTTTACCATACGTGGTACTTTTTGACTTTTCTATTAAACATACGAGGAGAATGTTTTTTTAACTTATACGGAATGAACGGATTTTTACGGTTTCATAAAGACTTTTCTTCCTGAAGTTTAATCTACAAGATATAATGATTATTTTCAATAAAATCCTTTTCTTTTAAAATTGCGTGGAATTTTGTGAAAAGAAAATTATTTTGAAGAAGAAAGGATATTTTTCTCAAGAATTCATTTCAAGTGTTTTATCAAAACTATTTTCCATCTAAGATGACATTATTTAGCATGTTTTTGTTTCCATTATAATGTCTCTATTATTTAAATGGTTTTATTTTTATTACGATGAAATGATGTCCATTTGTTTTATATGGATTATGTCACAATGAGATGATTTTTATGAAACCCGTTTTATTTTTTGGGTTATGATGAATGATTTATGAATGTTTTGTGGATTACGTAAGAATGATTTCAATATAAGATGGGTGGGACCTATATCTCCATCCAATTCATTGGGTAATGATTTATATATCATGAGATAGACATGGCTATAACGACAAGTAAATACAGTTCAGTAATACAGGGCTGCAACGACAAGTAAACCCGGTTCAGTAATGGACTTTTTCCACTATGATGGTCTTGGCAGCATTGCATTGGCTAGTATGGAAATAATATCATGTTCTTAATGTTTTTCCATAATTACATGTTTTATTCCCATGTTATTTTATCATGGTTAATGTTCCTTTATGATCTATGCCCTATGTATTTCTATATTTCATGTCATTGCTCAAGATTTTTATGTTTAGATTTTATGCTCATGTTTTTATGTTCAAATGTTTATGGATTGTTTTATGTTCTCCATGTTTACCCTTAGTGAGCATTTTATCTCACCCTTTTTATGTTTTCTTTTCCCCAGGATATAAATAATGATTTTAGGTAAAAAATAATAGGAAGAACTTTATGGGAGATGTTGAAGATATTTCACCATGATTAGAAGATTTTGTTCCGAGTTTCCAAAGACACTAAACTAATACGGTCTTTGGGCGTCAATTTTTGTCTTGTATAATTGGGAAAAAATCCGTCACGGTATCATTGAAACATTTTTGAGGTGATTGTGTTTGTTGACAAAGTGGACATCTCTATTGTGATTGTTGACAAAGAAAACCATGACATACAAATTTGTTGACAAAGGGGAGTTCATGATGGCATGTCAAGTTCAAGGGTTATGGTTAATGATAAATGTTTTATTCAAGAACGTAGACAAAGGAATGGATGATCTGGAGGCGGTTCAAAAAGAGAAGATACAGGGTGATGTCGTTTTCTAGTGTTTGCCAAATTTTTGGGCCTGAAAATCAACAAATGAAGAAAATTGACTTTTTACAAAGGGACTTGTGCGACGTGTACTTGAAAGAGAGAAAACTTGTGCGCCTTATTTTTTTCAAGAGAAGAGTATCAAAATATTTCAAAGGGATAAGGGGCGCTCAATTTCTAGGGTTAGTCGCATAAGTGATTTTCACGGTAGAGACTTGCGCGCCGAAACATCCGTGCTGAGGGGAGACTTTCACACCATTAGGAAGGGTGTCCAAATGCTTATAAATATAGTTCTAACCCTCCTCATTCAGCACAGGTTCAATACTTAGAGAAAATTAGAGCGCTCATCGCGTAGGTGTGGTGGTCGCGCAAGTGGTTTGTGGTCGCACAAGTATAAGTTGTGCGCCAGGTGATAGTTGCACACCTAACATGGTTTGGGCGAGAAAAGAAGTGAGTCGCACAATTTTGGAGTTGATGAAGAAGGTGTCGTGCAAGTGGTTTGGTGAGACTTTCATGCCAGATTTTGAAGAATCATGAAATTTGTTGGTTGCACGCCAATATTTGTTAGGGTGTAAAATGGTGTGTGTTGCACATGTTTGGAGTTGGAGAATCTTGTGTTGCGCAAGTGGTTGAGGTGGAATTGTGCTCGAGTTTTGACTTGTGCGCCGAGACTTGCGTGCTAGCTTAGATAAGGGAACCAAGTAAGGTTGTTTCACGATAGAGATTCAGGGCCGCATGAAATCTAGAATATTGCCTGATACCTTTGGTGCAAAGTGATATTCAACTACAGTTGAAAGTTGGACTTCAACAGATCATCCAAATACAACAGAGGATATATTCATTAGTGATAATAAAGAGACCTATAGGTCTACAAACTGTGAGTGGATCCTTTCTAGAGTAGTGAGAAAAGGAAGAGGAAGAAGGTGATCATCTCCACTGATAGTGAGCCAGAGAGAGAGAAACAGGGAGTGACCCTTGGGAAAGCAGTGAGGTGACCCAAAACATTATAAAGGCAGTGAGCCTGGGAATAGAATTGATTTATCCCGAACCTTGTAAACAACAGTGTGCTTATAGTGGATTTGGTACATCGGCACATTGTCGGTGTATGCTACTTGGACGTAGCCCAGTAAGGGTGAACCAAGTAAAAATTGTTGTGTCCTGTGCGTGCTTTACTTTCTGTTTATATTGTGCAATGGGAAAGAGAGAGAAGAGTGTTTTACTTAATAGCGAAACAAGATCAGAACATGCTTTAATTTTAAATTATTCATACCCTGATTCACCCCTCGCCCCCCTCTCAGGGTATTCAGCCTTATAGACCTAACAATTGGTATCAGAGGGAAAGGTTTATATTATATCTTCTCTCAATAAAGGTCACTAATCATAAAGGGATTCTGATCTTCGACAGAAGTAATTTTTAGATATTGAAGAATAAAATGAAACACTATTTCTGATCTTTGGGAATGGATGTTTTTTCAACATCTATGCATGGTATCTCAGCTAACATCAATAGTGAATCATTATCATAAGCTGAAAGAAGGGAGCTAGATGCTGACGCAAAGGTTATTAATGCTTTAGGTGGAGCGCTTTAAAATTCTATCTATATGAATGTGATGTCATGAAAAATGTCACATGCTATGTGGGAAAATCTTTTGAACATATATGAAGGGGGATACAAAAGTCAGAGAGGAAAAGCTGCAAGTTCTGTGGAACAAATATGAAGATCTAAGAATGAGCCCGAATGAATCCGTTGATGCATTTTTTGACATGGTAAATGTTGTTGTGGAAGACATGTGGGATCTTCGAGAAGTCATCGAAGATATAAAGACTGTGAAGCGTATCTTGAGAAAACTTCCACCTCAATTTAATCCAAATGTCTAAGTCTTGGAAGATAAATACCCAAAATAGATGACGTTAGATAACTTGCATAGTACCCTTGTTGCATATGAAATGAGGAATGATGACAATGATGATATGGAAAAGGTGAAATCCAAGGAGGTTGAATTTAAGGCCATGAATAATCTTACCATAAAAGAATCTCAGGAGAAAGAAGAGACAGATGAAGTGATGTCATTCCTTTCCTCGAACCTTCAAAGAAGAAAAGGAATGTTTAAAGGGAAACTACAACTTTCTTTCTTTATGTAATAAGGTTGTACAACTTGCAGCAAGGTATCCAAAGAAGTCTGAAGATGATGAAGAGGATGAAGCTGAAATCCCTAAGAAGAAGTCTTTAGCCTATGTGAAAGGAAAGAAGTAGTTCAAGAGAAATTTATTCAAGAAAAGGAACCTTCCTTCACTAGACTATAAAAGTTCAGATGAGATAGAGGTTGAAGAGGTTGAAGAGATTAAAAACTGCAAAGATCATGGGGAAAATTCCATGGTGGCAGTTGTTGGATTTTCTTAGAAAAAGGAGGAAACTGACACTGGAAAAGAAGAAGAAGAAGTTGAAGGAAGAGTTGATATAGAAGACGAATTAGAAGAAACTCTTGAGGAGATAGACGTTTGGAGAGCCAAAATGAAGAAAGCCAATAAAGTGGTTCGTGATGCCAAACTCTATATGCAACAACAGGATGAAGAAATGTCTGAGCTATTAGAAGAAATTGAAAAACAAAAATCTTCAACACCAGAGAGCTTAGAAAATATTGTTGAGTATAATCTTAAAATTGCAGAACAAAAGAATGAAATCAATTGTTTGACTAACACTAGAAATGAGCAGGTCAAACATATCAAAGAACTTGAAAAAGAAATTTTTGGTCTGTGACAAAGGATTAAGGATCAAGAAAAACTCGTGACACCAAGTACAGTGCCAGAAAAACAAATTATTCAGAAGACTAAAAAGAATAAAGTGGAGCACAAACTCTAAAGGAAAAGAAGAAAAAATCATGTTCCAAAAATAAGACTGGTATGAGACCTGAACGAAAACAGAAATTGATCATGGATGAAGACAAACCCCAAGAACCTACTCTGAGAATGAAGATATATTTGGGTATAAAACAGAATCAGAATATTTGCAGATCCCAAGGGAAATTATTAGTGGAGAAGTGACACATAGGAATGATCATTAAATTCATTTCTATTGCTGTGGAAAGATGGGACCCTCACAGAATGTGTGTTCTATAGCCAAGAGATACCTAAGGGCACAAGAACAAAAATGACAGCCAAACAGAGCTCAATATTACAGAACATATTTTGAAGGTCATTGTTTTTGGTGTGGAGGATTTGGTCACATGGATAGATATTGCGCATCAATCATTCAAATAAATGTGCCAAAACAGAACTACAGAAATCATAAGCAACAAGTTAGGGAATCGAAAAGTGAGATGAAAACACAAAATCAATTTGATGCTCTATAGGATGAAGCTGGTCCATCACACTCTAAGGAAGATAATCTTCTCCAAACCACACCGAGTGTGAAGTCGAAGATATGGATCAGAAAGAAAAATGATGAGAATGCTGTTGTTGCAGAAATTTCCCTTAAAGATTCAAATCGTTTAGGAGTATGGATCCTTGACAGTGGTTGAACATCCCACATGACAGGAAACATGGATCTCATTACAAGCATTAAATATTAAAAAGAAGGTGTTTTGAAGTTTGGGAATTATGAAGGGCTTAAGATTATTGGTTCTAGAAAGGCTAAATTTTGGGGGAAATAAATGAGACGTGCTGATGTCTTAGTAATTGAGGGCCTTAGTCATAACTTACTTAGTGTCAGTCAACTATGTGACTCTGGGTAATCTATCTGATTTACTAAGAATATGTGTGTTGTGAAAGGAAAATATGGATCAGTCGTTCTACAGGGAAAAGGGGCAAAGGGAAATCATTACCATGTAAGTTGGGAAGAAGATATGTGTCTTTTATCCAGAGAGGAAGAAAACAAGTTGTGGCATAAGAAACTTGGCCATCTATGCCAACCATCTATGGAAGATCTTGTAAAGTGTGGTGCTGCTAGAGACCTTCCCAAATTATCACGTGATCGCACTCATAGGTGTGATGCTTTCTAACAAGGTAAGATCATCAGAAAGACATACAAGCCAAAGGAACAGAAATCAACCAGAGTGCTCAAATTGGTGCATGCTGATGTTTGTGGACCGATCTCACCACAATCCATAAATGGGAAAAGGTACTATGTCTTTTTCATTGATGATTATTGCATAATGGCTTGGGTATTTTTCATTACCCATAAGACAGAAGTGTTCAGTTGTATTAAGCAGTATAAAAGGGAATCAGAAAGGATGCTTGGGTAGAAAATTCTAAAGTTTTGTACTGATAACGGTACAAAATTCACAAAAATTCAAGTAGAAGACTATCTCTAGAAACACGGGATAAGGCATCAAGTTTCATCAGTGATAAATCCCCAACAAAATGGAGTATTTGAAAGGAGAAATCAGATCATCAATAACATGGCCAGGACAATGTGTATTGAAAAGGACCTACCAGAGAAATTTTAGAAGGAAGCAGTTTTGACATCAGTCTATATTTCGAACAGGGATCTGTTGGGTCCAAAAGAAGGGAAGACTCTGTATGAGATGTGGTACGGAAAGAAACCAATGTTGAAATACTTTCTAATCTTTGTAAGTAAGTGTTTCATCCTCAACAAAGAAAACCACGTGAGGTTTGAATCACGAGGAGATGAGGGGATATTCCTTGGCTACTCAGGTAAAAGAAAAGCATATAAATGCTTCAACAAAGGGCTGGGAAAAATTGTTGAGAGCAATGACGTCACTATTGTGGAAAATGAAGAGAATATTCAACAGCACAGTAAACAGTTTCTTGATGAAAGTGATGAAGAGGATAGCAAAACAGGAGGAGAAGAAGTGGCAGATGATGACTCAGAAGAAGACACTGATGATGAACAAGAATGTTTCAAGTTTTTGTCTGCAAGGAAGCCAAATAGTCGGGCTAAAATTGATAGGTAGAATATCATTGGTGATCAGACAGCTCCAGTTCATACATGAAGAATGAATTCACTACAGCAGACATCTTTCTTATCTCAGGTAGAGCCAAAATGTTTTGCTGATGTAGCTAAAGATAAAAATTGGGTTCAGGCTATGAATGAAGAGATTGATCAGATTAAAAAGAACCAGACGTGGGAGATTGTTTCAAGGCCAGCAGATAAGAATGTCATGAGGACTAAATGGGTCTATCGCAACAAGATGAATAAAGATGGAACAGTTGTTCGAAACAAAGAACGACTAGTGTGCAAAGGATACTCCCAGATATAGGGAATTGATGTTGATGAGACATTTCCACTAGTTTCAAGGCTGGAGGATATCAGATTATTCCTAGCCATTACAGTGCAATGAAAGTTCAAAGTGTTCCAGATGGATTTCAAATCCGCATTCTTGAATGGGGTTCTGGAGGAGGAAGTATATATTGAGAATCTATATGGTTTTCTTATTCATTAAGATGAGAACAAAGTTTTTAGACGGAATAAGGCATTATATGGGCTGAAACAAGCACCAAGATCATGGTACTCAAGGTTTGATCAGTACTTGAAGAAGATTGGTTTCCAGTGTGGGGGACTTTATTACAATATCTATTTCAGCAAGGATTGTAATCAAAGGATGATGGTGTTGTTTTATGTCGATGAAATAATATTTGGCGGATCAGATGAAGCTCAGGGCAGACAGTTTTCCAAATTCATGAAAAATGAGTTTTAAATGTCAATGATTGGAGAGACAACATTTTTCCTTGTTCTACAACTGACACAAGGAAGGAATGGAACATTAATTTTTCAATCAAAATATGTCAAGGAGGTTTTGAGAAGGTTTGGAATGGATAATTCCAAGGTGATGAAGACTCTGGTTTCTAACCGAATTAAATTATCAAAATATGAGGATGGAAAGGCAGTTAATATCACAAAATACAGGCAAATTTTTGGAATTTTGCTGTAATTGACTACAACAAGGCCTGAAATTGTTTTCGCCACATTCTAAGCAGTGAGATATCAGTGTAATCCCAAGGAAAGACACATGCTTACCGTGAAAAGAATACTTCACTATATCAAGGGCATGGTGAAATTCAGCTTGACATATAATGAAAAATCTCAGACAAAGTTATTGGGATATACTGAGCCAGACTGGCCCGGTTCAGCAGATATAAAATCAACATCAGGTGGTTCATTCTATCTTGGTGGACTATGTATTGCTTGGTTAAGCAAGAAACAAGATTTCATTTTATTAAGCACCATAGAAGTTGAGTATATTGCGGCCACTCAAGCTTGCACACCGTTATTATGAATGAAGTGGCAGCTTGAAGATATGGGAGTTGAATTTAAGTTTCTGATCAAAATCCAGTGTGATAACTCAAGTGCTATCAATCATAGAAAAAATCCCATCCATCATTCAAGGACAAAGAACATTGATATAAAGTATCATTTTATCAAGGAGAAGTTTGAGCAGAGAATCGTGAAGTTGGAGTATATGCCTACAGAGTTACAGGTTTTAGACATTCTAACAAAGGCCTTACCCAAGGAAGCGTTTGAAAGGCATCGAATGGCTCTGGGAGTTCAGTCGATTCCTCGAACCTAAAAGAGTGTGGATGTGAAATCCCCCTCTCCTCGAGGTATGATGTGTTTTTCCCTAATGTGTTGATATGTGTTCTCTACTTTGTTACAGACTGTAAAGAAGTGACCTTTGGTTTCGTTGACAAAGGGGGAGAAAATAGTGATTGTTTAAGGGGGAGACAGTGTGGCTATTTGAGAAATCATGATAGATATGGGAACAAGATGATAGGTGAAGCAATGAGATTGGGGGAGAGCAATGAGACAAGAGGAAGAATATTAAATCTTATGATTCTAGAAGTGATTTCTTAAAGAATATATATCACGACAGCTAAGGATCGTGATAAAACCAGAAGAGTGGTGTTGGAATGCTGTGAGAATATTTAAAAAAATTGGTATCATTATGGTGTCAACAGTGAGTGTCAGAGTTGAAGTGATTCATTGATTAACTTTTCATTTACTCTTGTTTCTCATGTCAAGCATTCCTCGTGTGGGATTAGAGTATGTGTTGTGTACATCCTTGATCTCTATCAAAATCGCAATAGGAAAATGGTGGCTGAAGAATTAGCGATGTATCATTTTTATGTAAGAGTTGTCAACAAACCCAAAGGGGGAGATTGTTGGGAAAAATCCCTCACGGTATCATTGATGCATTTTTGAGGTGACTGTGTTTTTTGACAAATTGGACATCTGTGTTGTGATTGTTGACAAAGAAAACCATGACATACAAATTTTTTGACCAAGTGGATTTCATGATGGAATGTCAAGTTCAAGGTATGTGGTTAATGATCAATGTTTTATTCAAGAACATTGACAAAA
Organism: Viscum album; assembly: GCA_963277665.1. Taxonomy (NCBI): domain Eukaryota; kingdom Viridiplantae; phylum Streptophyta; class Magnoliopsida; order Santalales; family Viscaceae; genus Viscum; species Viscum album. The sequence goes on from OY728135.1 coordinate 1,156,483,911, forward strand.
GAATGGATGATCTGGAGGCAGTTCAAAAAGAGCATATACAAGGTGACACTGTTTTCTAGTGTTTGCCAAATTTTTGGGCCTGAAAATCGACAAATGAAGAAAAGTGACTTTTGGAAAAGGGACTTGAACGCCGTGTACTTCAAGGAGAGGAAACTTACACCATATGTTTTTCAAGATCGAGAATCAAAATATTGCAAAGAGATAAAGGGTGATAAAGTTCTAGGGTTGGTCGTGCAAGTGATTTGTGCGGCAGAGACTTGCACGTCGAAACTTGTGCGCTGAGGGGAGACTTGCACGCCATCGTGTAGGGTGTCCAAAATCCCATAAATACAGGTTGACCCCTCTTCATTCGGCACAAGTTCAAGACTTAGAGAAAATCATAGCTCTCGTCGCGCAGGCATGGTTGTCGCGCAAGTGGTGTGTGGTCACACAAGAATAAGTTGTGCGCCAGGTGATAGTTGGGCACCTATGGTGGTTTGGATGAGAAAGGAAGTGAGTCGTGCAAGTTTTGAGTTGAAGAAGAAGGCATCACTCAAGTGGTTTGGTGAAACTTGCACGCCAGATTTTGATGAAGCGCAAAAGTTGTTGGTTGCGTGCCAATATTGGTTTGGGCATAAAAGGGTGTGTGTCACGCAAGTTTGGAGTTGGAGAAGCTTGTGTCGCGCAAGTGGTTGAGGTGGACTTGCGTACCGGTTTTGACTTGTGTGTCGATACTTTCACACCATCTTTGAGAAGGGTTCCAAGTAAGGTTGTTTCACGACAGAGATTCTGGGCTACGTGAAAACTGGAAGATTCCCCGATACCTTCGGTGCAAAGTGAGATTCATCTACGGGTGAAAGTTGGACTTCAAGAGTGCATCCAAATACAACAGAGGATGTATTCATTAGTGATAATGAAGAGACCTACAAGTCTATAAACTGTGAGTGGATCCTTTCAGGAGTAGTGACCAAAGGAAGAGGAAGAAGGAGATCCTCCCCACTGGCAGTGAGCCAGAGAGAGAGAAATAGGGAGTGAACCTTGGGAAAGAAGTTAGCTGACCCAAAACATTGTAAAGGCAGTGAGACTGGGAATAAAAGTGGTCTATCCTGAACCTTGTAAACAGCAGTGTTCTTATAGTAGATTTGGTACATCGGCACATTGCCGGTGTATGCTCCTTGGACGTAGCCCAGTGAGGGTGAACCAAGTATAAATTATTGCATCCTGGGCATGCTTTACTTTCTGTTTATATTGTGCAACAGGAAAGAGAGAGAAGAGTGTTTTTCTTAACAGAAAAACAAGATCAGAACGAGCATTAATTTTAAATTAGTCATACCCAGATTCACCCCCCCCCCCCTCTTAGGTTATTCAGCCTTATGGACCTAACATGTATTAAGTATTCCACAAAATTAATGTAATTTTTATGTATGTCAATCTTTGGTTCTCTACACACGTGGATTCCTAGAGAGGATCTAAGTGGGATCCTCGATCACATGCCCACATAGGATCCCAAATCACAAACCCACATAGGATCCCTTTCTCATGCTATAGCCAACCACAGGGTTCCTGCACTAAACTTGCTTGATTCTAGGAGAGTACTCTCCTCAAGACAGAAGACAATACTCCAACTATCATGAAGTCCCACAATGAAGTATCCCAAAGTACTGTTATGTAATAGGGGTCTCAACTCAATGGATAGCTCGTTAGTCGGACGCCTGGTCTATAAGATATTGGCATTTTAGTCCCAAGGGCCAGGTTGGATTCGTGTTCGATCCAACCCAGTCATACCCCAACTTTATCCAAAACTCAATAGGGGTATACCAAAAGGACCATCTTGTTACAAGGTGTCCGGCACCGCAGACGGTTTTTCAAACAGTAACCTGTAACTCAAGTTATAACCAAAAGAGTAAAAAGGTGTCGAAGTTGGTTCGGGTCTTCTCCGACCAAATCAGACTGACCCGGCCCAACCCGGGTCCGGACCTGGGTCTGACCAGCCCCACTGGGTCCGGCCCAACCCACGGGCACGACCTGTTCTAGGCAGCCCGCGACAGGATGGCCCTGCGGTGGGGTCCGACCTAGCCGCCACCCAAGGGGAGGCAACCCATGGGTACCCCGAACGGCTAGGCCGTTCGGGTTGGGTAGCCAACCGGCTAGTGACACATGGCGCCAGTAGCTAGAACGCGGGACACTAGGTCCCGCTCGGCACCTCGGCGATCCAGACGGCCAGCCCTATTATGCGGCGCGGTCGTGCGCCCTACCACCACCGATGGCTGACAACAAACCGGTTTCCCCCCTTCGTTGTCGCAGCCTTGTGCCATGGCCTCTATATGTTGGTGGTGTAGATGTGTCCCATCGCCCCTTTCATGCGGTCGGCCAAGCGCTGGCCTTTGTCCTGGCTCTGCCATGGCCGACTGGGCGCGACCCTTCTCCGACGGCGTGGTCGCACTACCATCCTCGTCGTGGCTGACTGGTGTGTCGACAGCTGCTCCTGAACTCTTCCGGTGCTAGTCACCAGCACTGATCATTGGTGACATTCCTCAGGTCACTGGGCGCACCCCTATGTCCCGTTCTTCATTCCAAAGACTCTCTCTCTTAACTCGGGACATCTCCATCAATTCAAGATAATCAAAATTCACAAAGGTTGCAGAGAGGTCGGGCCGTGCTCATTTAGCCTTCACTCTCTCCACATTATAATGATAACATTGGGCATAGATGTTCATAATTCAAGAAGGATGAAAAGAACGACATAAGGTGTATACAAAAAACAACAATCCCTATCTCGATTTTCCGAAGGAGGAGGTGCGATGAAGAAGATGAAGTTTTTGAAGAACGTCGGCGTTCATTACTTCTACAAGATGCTTCTGATCCGGGCTCAGGGTAGGTCCCTCATTCTTCGTTGGAGCAAGTTCTTCCCCAGTTCTCAACGGTTCTCCCAACCCTCCTTTTCCATAAATTTCCCCCAAAAGAAATGAGGAGCCATCATAATAAAAAAAATCTATCAATTAATTAAAGTTGGAAAAATTAATTAATTGAAGTTGGCATAATTAATTAATTAAAGTTGTCACAATTAACCATAGAGAGATGAGAAGCTTTCCCACATTAAGAGGGGTTCGGGTGGTCCCCACCACAGTGAATTCAAATTTGGAGGATTAAATTCCATAAATAAAATAAAGATACTTTATTTTATTTTCTCCCACAAAAATCACAAAAACTAACATTCACCCTCGAACTACTGTGGTCGAGGTGAAGGTCTCCTTAAGAGAATATCAGCATTAAGAGTTCAACGGTGCCTTTGGATTTCAATTCGGAGCACTAGTTCAAATGTTACAAAACACCGCTAACGCATTTACTGAACGTACCTAAAAAAAGTACATAAATTCATTCCGGGCACTCTGGGCCTCGGAATCACACGCCGTCAATTTTTGCGAACTCTTAATATTCCCATATAATTAAAAACAAATTTACATGTATAAATTCATGTATTTAAATTGTCCCCACCTAAAGGATTTGTATCCCCAAAATCCACAACAGAAACTAGGTAAACAAGTGGGGGGACTGAGCACGAATCTGAGCCTCCCACTCCCATGTGCTCTCTTGGAGGTTCCCATGATACCAAAGAATGCACACTAGAGGTATCGATCACCCATGAAGGACTCTCTCTTGACGATCCTCAATATCTACTGGAACCTCCATAAACGTTGCTCCATCGTCGATGTCCTGCTCGCCCCAGTCAATGATGTGTGAAGGATCATGTATGTATATCCTCAGATGGGATACGTGAAAAATGTCATTGTTTCCCTCGGATTTCAGGGATGAACTCCTTTGATGGGAGGTTCAAACATTCAGATCAGTTTCTAACGGGTTTGTTCGTAGAACCAGAAACATCCAATGATTCCACATCCATTCGGACCTACTTTCCAAAGGTAGGTGCTCATTAGTTTATGGACTGATGAGGCTTATGAATTTTCATTGGTCGAGAGGATGGGAGGTCGGACTCATCGCACCTTTTTTAGGGGAATTATTGTCTACTCCGGGACTCTCTTTATAGATTTAAGTTATGTTTGTGAATCCTTATTACATTACCAAATATAAAATGTGTTTTTCTTTAGATTTGACAATCAATGATCGATATGTAGGAAATTTAGAGAATCTTATATATATATATTTGAGGTTCTTCAATGATAAAGAATCATTTGTATTTGTTATAGATTCTTTGTTAATGGTATCCTTTGATACGTAAAAGTCTCTTGGCCCTTATGATGACCATACTGGTTTTAAAGCCACTCAGTGGGGCACTTGAAGTTTATTCTCATTCAGAAGGAAATGAATTATTTCAGTGTTGGGATCGAACCCGCAGATGGGCTACCTACGTATCCTTTGTTTATAAAAGGAATCAGAACCCATGTAATTCGAGTAAGGGAGTATGATGTTTATGATTGATGGCTCAAAGATGGATTTCATAATTACTTTTACACTCTAAGCTCACGTGAGTCATGCTTGTTGTGAGAAACAAGAGGTATTGGGGAAACAAATTAGAAAATTGTGCCATGAAAGATGCAATCATAATAAATAATGTGGGGCTTATGTATGTATGACTTCCCAGATAAATGAAGGTTAGGATTTACTTTAGGGATGAAATCCAGGAACAGGGTCCATAAAGGTATATGTGCTTCATAGAGATTTTGAATACTCTAACTTGGGGCTTACTCCTGAAAAGGAGGCCCAAATTAGGAGAGGACTTATGATTGGGTTTTACTCCTGAAAAGGAATCCCAGATCAAAGGTAAATTAGGAATGGTTAAGAGAAATTAAGACTGGGTCTTACTCCTGAAAAGGAGGCCCAGGTGAAGAGATTTGAAAAATTAAGGGACTTGGGGATTACTCCTGAAGAGAATGCCCATATTTGAGACTAGGTCTTACTCCTGAAAAGGAGGCCCAGGTTAATAGAATTATGGTTGGGGCTTACTTGTATGGAGGATGCCCAGATTTGAAAATTATGACTGGGGCTTATTCTTGAAAAGGAGGCCCAGGTTAAGGGGTTCTCTCATCTTAAAGGATGAAGTTGAATGAATGAAATCTCAATTTTATAGTGACATAAAGATGTGTAAATCACTAGGTTTTGAGAGATATTCCACATAGTTCCTTTTAGATAAGGAATCCAAATCAATAAATCATGCCATAAATGGATTTGAAGAGTGTCTTGAAGATTGAATCTTGAATAGGAGAGGTGGATTGGATTAAGAGGGGTGAAATGGACAAGAAGGGCACCCAAAAAGTCAAGGCGCGCAAGTCCTGGAAGGCGCGCAGGTACTGCGTGGGCGCGCAATTTCTGGTCGCACAGGTATACCTGCGCGACACATGGGTACTTGCGCAACGGTTAACCAGCAGGGTAATACTTGGGCGACTCTTGGTTAAAGCCTTTAGAATCCTCTTGAGGTTCTTCCATAAGAGGGGCGCACAAGTTTTATTGAAGGAGTAAGGCGGCGTGCAAGCAGGGCCTTTTCCCTTAAAGGCTGGCCACTCTGGCACGCAAGTGTTGATGAGTTTCAACACTTAGGCATTCCTCCCCCTCTTTAGATCTTCCATTATAGGTAAGAAATTACCTTAGAAGTGATTAGGGAGCTTTGACAAGAGACTAGGGCGCCGGGAGCTCAAATCTGAGTTTCTGGAAAAAAATCCTCTTCAAATGGGGGGCCCACAGGGTCTATTTATAGGCAGGAGAAGACCCCGGGCAGTTATCACTTAGGTCGCGTAAGTCACTTGCCTATAAATAGACCCTGTTCCCCCCCCCCCCATAGTTGGATCCAAAAGAAATGCGGATTTGACTCTGAGGAAAAGAAGAAAACAAATAGAAAGGCGGCGGGCAATTTCTGATGGTGCAGAGGGCGATGCGCAGGTGTGTGTCGAGCAGGGCCTGGCACATAGGTGTACGACGCGTAGGGTTTTGGCCGCGTCTATAAATAGAGGGCCTCACTTCTATACAAAGCATCCAGATTTCCGGATTTCAAACCATCGAGCTCTCACCGCGCATGTTGCTCTGTTTTCCGATGTTTCTTTACTGTCACGCTACTGTATAGGTATTTATGCTTGCGCGGTTTATACTTGCACGTCAAAAACTAGCACGGAACACTAACACTTGCGCGCCATGTTTAGGCTTGCACGCCTTAATACCTTTTCCATTTTTCTGAATTCCTTCAAAAATTTTATGAAAAAAATAAACCCATTTAAGAGTTAGTTTGTTCATCTTTTGTGAAGATTCAATGGCTCTTAGGAGAATCGGAATGGGTGACGAACTGGCTAACAAGAGGATTGATGACATGATGAATATTGTTGGCCATGATTACTATGATATCTACGACAAAACTCTCCCAGATTTGGCTAAGTACTTGAAGAAATATCATCTTAATTTCCCATAGAGAATCAATATGTCCCTGTATGGGCATGGTCATCGGCAAGGAGTCAATGTTCCAAATGAAAAGAACTATATGCCTGAAATGCAGCTGCATTGCTACTCCTCTATTTCGGTTATGCTGTGAATTAAGAGCAACAAAAATGGTGGGAACTTTCAAATTCTTCCTCCATGTCATTTCTTTGCATATATGAAAATGGCAAACCCATGGGCTGAAATGTTTTCTGCTGCCGGTTGGCGGAGAGAAGACAAACATGGCATTAGAGAAATATCTGAAAAGAGTACTCTCTCCAAAATGGCTCTTTACTTCCAATTCTCTATTCTCAAATCCATGTATCCATCTTCCAAGTCTCTTGGACAGAAATAGAGTCACTATTTGATCAGAAGATAATTTTCTCAAACCGTACTCAAGAACATTCTTTTACAATTGTTCCAAGAAGAGCTGGTATCACTGCATCTCTTATGGTATCCAGTTGAATGAATGAATTCTAAGTGGTTGCCGATGAAACTCGGGATGTCGTAAATCAAATGAGGAATTATGTTGAAATCCCCTTGTAATTCTTGAAAAAAGATAAGAGACTCCCGTTTTTGGATGTCCTTCTATCTCCTGTGCATCAATGAAAAACACTTTCGCCTTCACTCATTTGTACATGCATTCTCGTTTGCTACATACTTTAGATTTTACCTAAGACAATGGGCCTAGAAAGCATAGTTTGATTTGTACTAGGATTAATGTAAATAACCCTACAAACTTGAACCTTTTAATTGCTCAATATTACTTAAATCATACAAAATGTATATTTAGTGAGCTGGGAACTTGACTTTTATTCAGAGTTCCTTTGTCTTTTGTGGGAAGTTTAAAGTCATTCATGTCGGATATAAAAAGGCTAATGTTTATGGTCGAAATAGCTTTGACTGAATGAATTAGAATTGACTCAATTCCTTGAAAATTCATCTGAAAACATATTACCATACTCGAGTATGAGGGAAAATATGTAAGCTATGACTTAAGAATATTTGAATCTAAGGAATGACATGAAAAATAGCTAAAATCCATTAGAAGAAGTAGTTTCCAAGAATGAAGTTACCATTATTTAACAAACCCCTTAGGGGGTTGAATTATGCAGGGCCACCTAAGGGCATTGGCTGCATAGTCAAATAAATACTATCTTTTGGCTAACAAGTTTGTTTTGAAGACTATTTATGCAAGGCCGCATATGGGAATGTGCTATATAGTCAGGAAAAAGAACTCTCAGAAATTTACTTTCCTAGTGCTAAAAGCTAGTGAAAGTTTATAGATATTCAAATATTCCAAAGTATAGAGTTTGTTGTATGGAAAGAGGTACTTGAATATGGAGAAGATATTTCCAAACAAGATTATCAAAGAACTGGATGAATATCACCCCTATGAAGGTCTGACCCAAACATAGGGAAGTAGAATATAAACCATAGACTTGAATACTTTCAGATCATGAAAAAGGATATGGGACAAATATGTTAAGGATGGCTGTTTTTGCGGATCCTTACATACTGTCATTTAAGACAAATAAGGACAAAAGAGGAATTCTTCCCAAGAACGAAGTTACCATTATCCGACAAACCTGTTAGGGGGTTAAATTATGCAGGGCCACCTAAGGGCATTGGTTGCATAGTCAGATAATAGTATCTTTTGGATAACAAGTATGTTATGTAGACTGTTTATGCAAGGCCACCTATGGGCACGTGCTGCATAGTCAGGCAAAATAATTCTCAGAAGTTTGAAATTTTTGTGACCTAGAAGTCATGAAAAGTGTTTATGAAGATCTGAAAATATTTAAGGTTAGGATTATGACACATAAATATGGGTATTTTTCAATGTATACAAAGATACACAGATCAATGCTAACCATAATCATGTTGGGGTTGGGTCCTGAATTGAAATGTTGGACTTCACTACGTATCACATAAGAATGGGAATCAATCTCATATGTGGTTCTCAATTTACAGTTTAACGCCGTGTGGGACAAAAGGATTAGAGATCTTAGTTTAGGGTCATAGAGCTTGGACCATTGTAAGAAATACCCAGTGTGTGTTTTCATGGGGACTTTTCAGCCAAGGGATTGAAAGTGGAATTTGGGGTTAGGCCCAAAGACTTGGGGCTGGATTCGAGGGACACTCGAACGTTCCTACGTATCCCATAAGGATGGGAATCAAGCCCAACCCGGGTCCGGCCCTGGGTCTGACCAGCCCCACTGGGTCCGGCCCAACCCACTGGCGTGACCTGTGCTAGGCGGCCCGCGGCTCGTCCGCGGCTGGATGGCCCTGCGGTGGGGTCCGACCTAGCCTCCACCCAAGGTGAGGCACCCCCTGGGTACCCCGAACGACAAGGCCGTTCGGGTTGGGTTTCCAACTGGCTAGTGCCACGTGCCGCCAGTAACTAGCACGCGGGACCCTAGGTCCCGCTCGACACTTCGACGATCCAGACGGCCAGCCCTATTATACGGCGCGGTCGCGCGCCCTACCACCACCAATGGCTGACAACAAACTGGTTTCCCCCCTTCGTTGTCGCAGCCTTGTGCCATGTCCCCTGTATGTTGGTGGTGTAGACATGTCCCACCGCCCCTTTCATGCGGTCGGCCAAGCGCTGGCCTTCGTCCTGGCTCTGCCGTGGCCGATGGGGCGCGACCCTTCTCCGGCGGCATGGTCGCATTTCCATCCTCGTCGTGGTCGACTGGTGTGTCGACGGCCGCTCCTGAACTCTTCCGGTGCTAGTCACCGGCACTGATCATTGGTGACATTCCTCGGGTCACTGGGCGCACCCCTATGTCCCGTTCTTCATTCCAAATACTCTCTCTCTTATCTCGGGACATCTTCATCAATTCAAGATAATCAAAATTCACAAAGGTTGCAGAGAGGTCGGGCCGTGTTCATTTAGCCTTCACTCTCTCCACATTAGAATGATAGCATTCGGCATAGATGTTCATAATTCAAGAAGGATGAAAAGAACGACACAAGGGGTATACCAAAAACAACAATCCCTACCTCGATTTTCCAAAGGAGGAGGTGCGAGGAAGAAGATGAAGTTATTGAAGAACATCGGCGTTCATTGCTTCCACAAGATGCTTCTGATTCGGGCTCAGGGTAGGTCCCTCATTCTTCGTTGGAGCAAGTTCTTCCCCAGTTCTCCCAACCCTCCTTTTCCATCAATTTCCCCCAAAAGAAATGAGGAGCCATAATAATAAAAAAAATTCTATCAATTAATTAATGTTGGAAAAAATAATTAATTGAATTTGGCACAATTAATTAATTAAAGTTGTCACAATTAACCATGGAGAGATAAGAAGATTTCCCACATTAAAAGGGGTTCGGGTGGTCCCCACCACAATGAATTCAAATTTGGAGGATTAAATTCCATAAATAAAATAAAGATACTTTATTTTATTTTCTCCCACAAAAATCACAAAAACTAACATTCACCCTCAAACTATTGTGGTCGAGGTGAAGGTATCCTTAAGAGAATATCAGCATTAAGTGTTCAACGATGCCTTTGGATTACAATTCGGAGCACTAAATCAAATGTTACAAAACACCGCTAACGCATTTACTAAACGTACCTAAAAAAAGTACTGAAATTCATTCCGGGCACTCTGGGCCTCGGAATCACACGCCATAAATTTTTGCAAACTCTTAATATTCCCATATAATTAAAAACAAATTTACATTTATAAATTCATGTATTTACATTGTCCCCACCTCAAGGATTTGTATCCCCGAAATCTGCAACATAAACTAGGTAAACAAGTGGTGGGATTGAGCACGAATCTAATCCTCCCACTCCCATGTGCTCTCTTGGAGGTTCCCATGATACCAAAGAACGCACACTAGAGGTATCGATCACCCATGAAGGACTCTCTCTTGACGATCCTCAATATCTACTGGAACCTCCATAAACGTCGCTCCATCATCGATGTCCTACTCTCCCCAGTCAATGATGTGTGAAGGATCATGTATGTATCTCCTCAGATGGGATACGTGAAAAATGTCATTGTTTCCCTCGGATTTCGGGGATGACCTCCTTTGATGGGAGGTTCAAACATTCAGATCAGTTTCTAACGGGTTTGTTCGTAGAACCAGAAACATCCAATGATTCCACATCCATTCGGACCTACTTTCCAAAGGTAGGTTCTCATTAGTTTATGGACTGATGAGGCTTAGGAATTTTCATTGGTCGAGAGGATGGGAGGTCGGACTCATCACACCTTTTTTAGGGGAATTATTGTCTACTCCGGGACTCTCTTTATAGATTTAAGTTATGTTTGTGAATCCTTATTACATTACCAAATATAAAATGTGTTTTGCTTTAGATTTGACAATCAATGATCGATATGTAGAAAATTTATAGAATCTTATATATATATTCGAGGTTCTTCACTGATAAAGAATCATCTATATTTTTTAGAGATTCTTAGTCAATGGTATCCTTTGATACATAAAAGTCTCTTGGTCCTTATGATGACCATACTGGTATTAAATCCACTCAGTGGGGCACTTGAAGTTTATTGTCATTCAGAAGGACATGAATTATTTCAGTGTTGGGATCGAACCTGCAGATGGGCTACCTACGTATCCTTTGTTTATAAAAGGAATCAGAACCCATGTAGTTTGAGTAAGGGAGTATGATGTTTATGATTGATGGATCAAAGAAGGATGTCATAATTACTTTTACACTCTAAGCTCATTTGAGTCATACTCGGTGTGAGAAACAAGAGGTATTGGTGAAAAAAATTAGACAATTGTGCCATGAAAGATGCAATCATAAGAAATAATGTGGGGCTTATGTATGTATGGATGCCCAGATAAATGAAGGTTAGGATTTACTTTAGGAAAGAAATCCAGGAACAGGGTCTATAAAGGTATATGTGCTTCATAGAGATTTTGAATACTCTAACTTGGGGCTTACTCATAAAAAGGAGGCCCAAATTAGGAGAGGACTTATGATTGGGTTTTACTCCTGAAAAGGAATCCCAAATCAAAGGTAAATTAGGACTGGTTAAGAGAAATTAAGACTGGGGCTTACTCCTGAAAAGGAGGCCCAGGTTAAGAGATTTGAAAAATTAAGGGACTTGGGGATTACTCCTGAAGAGGATGCCCATATTTGATACTGGGGCTTACTCCTGAAAAGGAGGCCCAGGTTAATAGAATTATGGTTGGGGCTTACTCCTATAGAGGATGCCCAGATTTGAAAATTATGACTGGGGCTTATTCCTGAAAAGGAGGCCCAGGTTAACGGGTTCTCTCATCTTAAAGGATGAGGTTGAATGAATGAAATCTCAATTTTTTAGTGACATAAAGATGTGTAAATCACTAGGTTCTGAGAGATATTCCACAGATTTCCTTTCAGATAAGGAATCCAAATCAAGAAATCATGCCATAAATGGCTTTGAAGAGTGTCTTGAAGATTTAATCTTGAATAGGAGAGGTGGAATGGCTTAAGAGGGGTGAAATGGGCAAGAAGGGCACCCAAAAAGTCAAGGGCGCGCAAGTCCTGGCAGGGGCGCAGGTACTGCATGGGCGCGCATTTCCTGGTCGCGCAGGTATACTTGTGCGACACATGGGTACCTGCGCAACAGTTAACCAGCAGGGTAATACTTGGGCGACTCTTGGTTAAAGCCTTTAGAATCCTCTTGAGGTTCTTCCATAAGAGGGGCGCACAATTTCTATTGAAGGAGTAAGGCGGCGTGCAAGCGGGGCATTTTCCCTTAAGGGCTGGCCACTCAGGCGCGCAAGTGTTGATGAGTTTCAACACTTAGGCATTCCTCCCCCTCTTTAGATCTTCCGTTATAGGTAAGAAATTACCTTAGAAGTGATTGGGGAGCTTTGAGAAGAGACTAGGGTGCCGGGAGCTCAAATCTGAGTTTCTGGAAAAAAATCCTCTTCAAATGGGGGGCCCACAGGGTCTATTTATAGACAATGTGACGAAAATGAGTGTCAAAAAAGTCCCCCCTCATAGTTAGAACCAAAAGAAATGCGGATTTGACTCTGAGGAAAAGAAGAAAACAAATAGAAAGACGGTGGGCAAGTTCTGAGGGCGCAGAGGGCGGCGCGCAAGTGTGCGTCACGCAGGTCCTGGCACACAGGTGTACGACGCGTAGGGTTTTGGTCGTGTCTATAAATAGAGCGCCTCACTTCTGTTCAAAGCATATGGATTTCCGGATTTCAAACCATCGAGCTCTCGCCACGCAGGTCACCTTAGCCACGCAGGTTGCTCTGTTTTCCGATGTTTCTTTACTATCACGCTGCTCTATAGGTATTTGTACTTGCGCGGTTTATAGTTGCATGTCAAAAACTAGCACGGCACACAAACACTTACGCTCCATGTTTAGACTTGCACGCCTTAATACCTTTTCCATTTTTCTGAATTCCTTCACAAATTTTATGAAAAAAAATAAACCCATTTAAGAGTTAGTTTGTTCATCTTTTGTGTAGATTCAATGGCTCTTAGGAGAATCGGAATGTCTGATGAACTGGATAGCAAGCGGATTGATGAAATGATGAATATTGTTGGCCATGATTACTATGATATCTGCGACAACACTCTCTTAGATTTGGCTAAGTACTTGAAAAAATATCATCTTAATTTCCCCCAGAGAATCTACCTGTCCCTGTATGGGCATGGTCATCGGCAAGGAGTCAATGTTCCAAATGTAAAGAACTATATGCCTGAAATGCAGCTGCATTGCTACTCCTCTATTTCGGTTATGCTGTGAATTAAGAGCAAAAAAAATGGTGGGAACTTTCAATTTCTTCCTCCATGTCATTTCTTTGCAGATATGAAAATGGAAAACCCATGGGCTGAAATGTTTTCCACTTCCGGTTGGTGGAGAGAAGACAAACATGGCCTTAGAGCAATATCTGAAAAGAGTACTCCCTCCAAAATGGCTCTTTACTTCCAATGCTCCATTCTCAAATCCATGTATCCATCTTCCAAGTCTCTTGGACAGAAACAGAGTCACTGTTTGATCAGTAGAAAATTTTCTCAAACCGCACTCAAGAACATTCTTTTACAATTGTTCCAAGAAGAGCCGGTATCACTGCATCTCTTATGGTATCCAGTTGAATGAATGAATTCTAAGTGGTTGCCAATGAAGCTTGGGATGTCGTAAATCAAATGAGGAATTATGTTGAAAGCCCCTTGTAATTCTTGAAAAAAGAGAAGAGACTCCAGTTTGTGGATGTCCTTCTATCTCCTGTGCATCAATGAAAAACACTTTCGCCTTCACTAATTGGTACCTATATTCTCTTTTTCTACATGCTTTAGATTTTACCTAAGACAATGGGCCTAGAAATCATAGTTTGATTTTTACTAGGATTAATGTAAATAACCCTACAAACTTGAACCTTTTAATTTCTCAATATGACCTAAATCATACAAAATGTATATTTAGTGAGCTGGGAACTTGACTTTTATTCAGAGTTCCTTTGTCTTTTGTGGGAAGTTTAAAGTCATGCACATCAGACATAAAAAGGCTAATGTTTATGGTCGAAATAGCTTTGACTGAATGAATTAGAATTAACTCAATTCCTTGAAAATTCATCTGAAAACATATTACTATACTCGATTATGAGGGAAAATATGTAATCTATGACTTAAGAATATTTGAATCTGAGGAATGACATGAAAAAGAGATAAAAGGAATTAGAGGAAGTAGTTTCCAAGAATGAAGTTACCATTATTTAACAAACCCATTAGGGGGTTGAATTATGCAGGGCCACCTAAGGGCATTGGCTGCATAGTCAAATAAATAGTATCTTTTGGCTAACAAGTTTGTTTTGTAGACTGTTTATGCAAGGACGCCTATGGGAACGTGCTATATAGTCAGGAAAAAGAACTCTCAGAAATTTACTTTCCTAGTGCTAAAAGCCAGTGAATGTTTATAGATATTCAAATCTTCCAAAGTATAGATTTTTTTGTATTGAAAGAGGTACTTGAATATGGAGAAGATATTTCCAAACAAGATTATCAAAGAACTGGATGAATATCACTCCTACGAAGGTCTAACCCAAACATAGGGAAGGAGAATATAAACCATAGACTTGAATACTTTCAGATCATGAAAAAGGATATGGGACAAATATGTTAAGGATGGTTGTTTTTGCGGATCCTTACATACTGTCATTTAAGACAAATAAGGACAAAAGAGGAATTCTTCCCAAGAATGAAGTTACCATTATCTGAAAAACCTGTTAGGGGGTTGAATTATGCAGGGCCACCTAAGGGAATTGGCTGCATAGTCAGATAATAGTATCTTTTGGATAACAAGTCTGTTATTTAGACTGTTTATGCAAGGCCGCCTATGGGCACATGCTGCATAGTCAGGAAAAAAGAATTCTCAGAAGTTTGACATTTTTATGACCTAGAAGTCATGAAAAGGGTTTATGAAGATATGAAAATATTTAAGGTTAGGATTATGACACATAAATATGGGTATTGTTCAATATATACAGAGATACACAGAACAATGCTAACCATAATCATGTTGGGGCTGGGTCCTGAATTGAAATGTTGGACTTCACTACGTATCAAATAAGAATGGGAATCAAGCTCATGTGGTTCTCAAATTACAGTTTAACGCGGTGTGGGACAAAAGGATTAGAGATCTTAGTTTAGGGTCATAGAGCTTGGACCATTGTAAGAAATACCCAATTTGTGTTTTCATGGGGACTTTTCAGCCAAGGGACTGAAAGTGGAATTTGGGGTTAGGCCCAAAGACTTGGGGCTAGATTCTAGGGACACTCGAACGTTCCTACGTATCCCATAAGGATGGTAATCAATCCCACGTAGTTCTAGAAATACCCTTCATACAAATTTGGTTTGTACATGTGAAGGGTGAAAGGGGACTTTAGTACAATGATGGTTTAACCCAAGATAAAAGGTTTGGGCGTTGCCATGTATGCACGTAGTCTTTGAAATAAAACATGATTGAAAAATCAATGTAAATAATAGTTCCCTCCTAGGTGAGGGTATCAAAGAATATTGTAGTTTATTGTCATACTGGACAAAAGTGTTGTATAGTTTAACGTCATGTAGAAAGGATGAAAGTGAACCAATGTAAAGATATTGATTCTAAGGGCGGTTTCACAAATTAACATCGTATGAGATGGAGATGAACCGACTTGAAGAGATTGGTTCTGGGCTTGAACCTTGGGAGGATGCCTACATACCCAGCCTAGAAGGCAAGGATCAAAGTCCGTGTAGTTCAATTAAAGAATGAATTAATGATCAAGTTGCTCTTGGGGAAAATGACCTAAAAAATGATGTTGTTGGGACTTACACATGGTTAGTGGCCCAATGAGAGTGTTATGGTTTAGGTTTGCTCTAATCTCACGTGAGTCATACTCGGTGTGAGAAACAAGTGGTGACAACAACCTTAACGATGCATAGTTTAATGTCATGTAGGACATATAAAGGGACTATGCAGTTTAAAGTCTTGCAGTTAGGACTATTGGTGTTGCACAGTTTAGTGTCATGTAGTAGAGACAAAGTACCGTTTAATGTCATGTAGGATGTATCACATACTTTCTGTATAGTTTAGCGTCATGTAGTTAGGACGATGGAGACAATATAGTTTAACTTCATGTTGGACACATTGGGGATTTTTCCACAGTTTAGCTTCATGTTGGAAAAAAGTGAGAATAATTTAAGGTCATATGCATGGACCGTGGATGGTGTAGTTTAATGTCATGCTGGATAAAAGTTTAGTTTAAGGTCATACAGGACCTTTGATGATTATGTAGTTTAACGTCTTTCCATACGTAAGGGACTTCTATACAGTTTAGTGTCATGTAGTTAGGACATAAAAGTTTAACGTCTTGCTGGACGTAAGGGACTCGCAAATAGTTTAGGGTCATATGCATGGACCGTTGATGATGCAGTTTAAGGTCATACTGGACCATTGATGTAGTTTAAGGTCATACAGGACCTAGTTGCAGTTTAAGGTCATACTGGACCATTTAGGGAACTTTTTCACAGTTTAACGTCATGTGGGACAAAAGTAATACAAATAGTTTAAGGTCATATGTATGGACCATTGCTGTACAGTTTAACATCATATAGGAAGGACGAAAGAGGGACTTTGCAGTTTAATGTCATGCAGTGAGGAAAAATTAGGGAATTTTTTTCCATAGTTTAACGTCGTGTGGGAAGAAATTAATACAAATAGTTTAAGGTCATATGTATGGACCGTTGCTTTATAGTTTAATGTCATATAGAAAGGATGAAAGAGGGACTTTACAGTTTAATGTCATGCAGTGAGGACAAAAGAGTACACTATTTAACGTCATGTTGGACGCATTGGGGATTTTTTCCACAGTTTAACGTCGTGTGGGACGAAATTAATACAAATAGTTTAAGGTCATATGTATGGACCGTTGCTATATAGTTTAATGTCATATAGCAAGGATGGAAGAGGTACTTTGCATTTTAATGTCATGCAGTGAGGACAAAAGAGTACACCATTTAACATCATGTTGGACGCATTGGGGATTTTTTCCACAGTTTAACGTCGTGTGGGACGAAATTAATACAAATGGTTTAAGGACATATGTATGGACCATCATTGTACAGTTTAACGTCATATAGGAAGGATTAAATAGGTTTTGTGTTTATACAAAATACTTCTTCAAAAATCTGGCATTGGTTGGAGTAGTGATGAGTTCTCCATCCATCGATATTAATGAATAAGATCCATTGGAGTAGACCCTATGTATTGAATAAGGTCATTCCCATTTTGGCTCAAGCTTGGGATGTTTCTATCCTGGTATCATTGGAGTTCTGAGAACTAATACCAATTCTCCCTGAGTGAATGAATAAAGACGAACTTTTTTGTTAAAATCACGTGCTATTCGATTCGGATAGACTTCCAAGTGGTGCAAAGTGCACAATCTTTTCTCATCTAACTGTTCCAATTCATTCAATCTCTTTTGAGATTGTTCATCTGTAGATGATTGATCACAAATGGAAACTTTGAGCGAGGGTAATTGAACTTCAATGGGCAAGACGGATTCTGTTACATATACCAATGAATATGGAGTTGACCGAGTTGCAGTGCGGGTGGTAGGCCAATAAGCCCATAAAGCATGTAATATTTTATCAGGCCATGACCTCTTATCTTTATCGACCATCTTTTGCAGTATATTTGAAAGAGTCTTGTTAAAGGATTCTATCTGGCCGTTGGCCGCTGCATGATACCGAGATTAATAGTTGGATTTGATGTTGTATTTTTTATATAACTTCTTTACCTCGGATGAACAGAAGTTGGTGCCATTTTCCGTCATTATGGTATGAGGGACACAAAATCTGGTAATGATGTTAGACTTGATGAAGATAACAATGCATTTAGAACTGACTTCCTTGAGAGGTATTGCCTCTGCCCATTTGGAAAAGAAGTCAGTAGCAGTAAGAATTTACTTAAACTGCTTGGCCGTAGCTGAAGGGTAAGGTCCCACCACATCCATTCCCCAGGTGGAAAATAGCCACAAGTATTTAGCTGTATGAAGCAACTCTAGAGGTTGATGAATGAAGTTGGCATGTACTTGGCATGAATGAAACTTCTTTGTGAAATCGACACAATCTTGTATTATTGAAGGCTAAGAGTATCCATGCCTTCGAATCTGATCAGACAGTCTATGTCCAGACTGGTGGGAACCACAGACTCCTGCATGCACTTCTTTCATGATAGCCATTGTCTCTTCACTATCAATGCATATGAAAATAAATCCATCAAAACAACGTTTGTAGAGAATTTTCTCTAGGTGATCTGGGCTATCATAAAGAGTAAAATTGACCACATGTCACCAGATTTGTTCTTTCTCAGATCTATCAGGTGGAAGTGTTCCCTTTTGAAGGTATTCCCTGATAGGTGACATCCATCCTGTAGTATGAGCATATGGTTCAGGAATGGGACTAATTTTATTAATTTCCTCTGTTCTGATTCGAACATAAGGTGAAATTGTATAACGGTGGGCAATACGGATGGTTTTCTCGTCCCGATTTGGATCTGCCAGAGATGTGGCTATATTAGCCAGTGCATCAGCTTGAGGATTTTGTGATCTTGGGACATAAGAAAATGTCGGTTCTAAAGGAAATTGCGCCATTAACTCTCTGACATAATCATACAAAGGGATTAGTTCTTATTTTCTGATGGAATAATCCCTATTGACTTGTTTGATTACCAGGTCTGAATCACCTTTCACCTTTAAGTGATTCACTTTTGCTTGAAGTGCTAATTCCAAGCGTACAATGAGATCTTGGTATTCTACATCATTATTGGTACCACCTTCCCACAATAATAAGGAATAAGGTAACACTACCTTTTCTGGAGAAATGAGCACAATTCCTAAGCCAACTATGTTGAATTTAGGATTTTCCATTTTCCTCCCTGTTGGACTTCTGGAAGCACCATCAAAATACATTTTCCATGCCTGAGGACTTTCTTGAATAGAGAAGACTTCCTCATTAGGGAGTTCAATATCAGAAGATGTGTCTTCCACTGAAGGGTGTTAATCCAGGAAATCAGCCAGATCTTGGCCCTTTATTTCCTTTTGAGACACATACTGAATGTCGAATTGCTGCAGAATAACTGCCCACCTTGCGAGACGTCCTGTAAGCATTGGACGACGAAGGATAAATTTGAGCGGGTTATTGCGAGATACCAATTGGAACTCATGATGTTGCAGGTAGTGTCTCAACTTCTGAACTGCAAAGATTAATACCAGGCAACACTTCTCAATACTTGAATATCGGGTTTTTGCTTCAAGCATGGTTCGACTAAGATAGTAGAGGCTGTTTTCATTCCCAGCATCATTCTTTTGAGCAAGAAAGGCACCCAATGATCGCTCTGGAGCTATCACGTAGAGGATAAGTGGTATTCCTTCAACAGGTGGCATGAGTACCGATGGACTCAAGAGGTATTTCTTGAGAATATCGAATGCTTCTTGACATTCTTTAATCCATGGGTAAGTGACCCCCTTCTTCATCAATTTGGTGAATGGTAAACTTTTGCCTGTAAAATTGGCAATGAAATGCCGAATATTGGATAAGTGTCCTTGAAGTCCTCTTAATTCTTTCAAATTTTGGGGAGGTGACATACCAAGGATTGACTTGGTCTTCTCAGGATCGACTTCAATACCACGATGGCGTACAACAAAGCAGAGAAATTCTCCTTAGGTTACCCCAAAAGCACATTTTAAGGGGTTCATCTTCAAATTATGTTGTTGAAGCTTGAGGAATATGACTTCTAAATTAGCCAAGTGATTAGAACTTTGTTTGGATTTAACAACCAAATTGTCTACATAGCATTCAACAAACTTCCCTAAGAAGGGTTTGAAGATACGATGTATGGCACGCTGATAAGTTGGACCTGCATTCTTTAATCCAAAGGGCATTACCCGGTAGAAAAACACACCCTAAGGGGATCTGAAGGATATAGATTCCTCATCTTATGGGGCCATTCAGATCTAATTATATCTGAAATATCCATCCATGAAGGAAAGTGCTTCATAGCCAGTTGTTGCATCAATTAAAAGTTCTGTAATCGGAACTGGGGAATCATCCTTAGGACAATGCCGATTAAGATCTCTGAAATCGATGAAAACTCTAATTCGTCCGTTCTTCTTCTTTAAAGGGACAATATTAGCCAACCATTTGGGATATTGAACTTCTCTGATGAAGTTATCTTTGATAAGCTTATCCACTTCAGCTTCAATTTTGGAAGCATAAGTTGGGTGTGTTCTTCTCGCGGCTTGCTTAAATCCTCGATGTTCTTCTGGTAAACCCAAATGATGAGTAGAAACATCAGGATCAAGCCCGGGCATTTCTGTATAGTTCCAGGCAAATATATCTCTATTTTTCTTTAGAAAAGAAATATACATCTCATGCACTTCAAGAGTCATGGCCGCACTGATTAAAGTGGGACGTGGATCTTCTTTTGTACCCGGATTTATTTCTCTGAGTTCATCCACAGTGGTAGAGCTACCCTCTTCAAATGCTGGAGGAGCATCTCTGAGATTTTCCTCTTCTTCTTCATCATGTATTATTTATTCCGTTTCTACTTGCATAGTAGATGATAAAGTAGAATTTTCATGATCCAAAGAGATGTCAAAATTTTCATATCTTGAAGAAGATGCTTCCATTTCCGACCCGATTGATGATGAAGGGTCTTCTTTGGGTAATAAAGAGGAGATGGTGGATTGAGAATCGACATCATTGTTCACCTCCGATGTTGCTATAACTTCTTATGGCCTAATTGGCGAAACATAGACTTGTTGGATTTCAGCAGATGAAATGAAGACGTCTCCATTTGTGCTTTCATCACTGCTTGGTAGATTACCAATTTCTCCCATGTTGTCTGGCTCGATTGCCGTAATTGACATTATGGATCTTTCCATAAGAGTATTTTGATTTGGGTCTATCTTGTCAATTTGACTAATAGGCAACACATAATCTTTACTCACATGTGTAAATGGATTTACTAGAATTTTCTCCAAACCATATGGAGCATTAACTTTGGTAATCTCCTTTGTTGTGGATTTCTCCCTTCCCTTCATGTGATAGAATTCTGCCTCAATGTATTGAGACTCACTTGTCTTCAATGGGGCCTTATCACCATAAAATGTCCCAACTTGACCATCGAAACAATATTTGAGACATTGATGGTATGATGAAGGGATAGCCGCATGTTGATGTAGCCAGGGTCTTCCAAGCAAGATGTTGAAGGCTCGATCTTGATCAACAACCATGAAATCTGAATTGGATACAAGATCTCCAAACTGAGTTCTGAGTGTAACTTTTCCCAGTGGTTCTTGTTCATTTTTATCATATCCTTGTAAAAACATGGTAGAAGGAGATAAATCAGATTCTGTGAGGCCCAATCGAATAAGTGTACGAATGGGCATGAGGTTGACTCCTGAACCATTTTCAATGAAAGTTCTTTGGACGTCTACGTCATTGACCTTTCCAGACAAGTAAAATGGTCTAATATGTCCATGAATAACATCATCTTCATCTTCATCAGTAAAAGATATTATTGTATGGCATTCTGCAAGATTATTCTCAATGTGATAGACTTCAGCTGCAGCAATTTCAGTTTCAAACTCCTAAGGACTTGACAAAGCCTCGATGAGTGCTTCCCGAAGATCTTTTGACAGATTCAGAGAATCTAGAATTGATAACTTTTCTAGTACTTGGGCCAATTGTTTCAATATATCATACTTTTGATCCAGCGGTATGTGTTTCCCAATTGGAATATGTGGTTTAGCAGGTACCTTGGAAGCAGATGCTTTGGAAGTTGATGCATCTTGTATCGGGATAGGAGTTGGAAATATTCCTGGTTTTGGAATATTAGACCGATTATATCAATTTACTTGATGAGAGGAAGAATATGGAACATTCAACCGGTCTTCCAAAATAACTATGCCAGGACTGAATTTGTTATTGGTAGAAGAACTTTCTTGTTCCTGTTGAGCTCGCTGAAGGGCTCTACCACGAGTTTCTACTGCGTACACAGTTCTAGCAGGGGTAGAATTGGAATAGTGGCTTCTGAAAGATCCACGTCTTCCCCTGTATCCTGAGCCCCTGAAACTTCCTCGGATTCCCCTATTTGATACAGGGAATTTAGGCTCATTGAAATCGAAACTGCGACTGGAATATGGATCTGTTAATTGAATCATATTAACAGAACCAAAGATTAACTCTTCGTCTGATGAAGACTCTGCCTAATTAGCCTGTTTAGGTTGTTCCATTTGGTGGGGCGATTCCCGTGGCTTTGAAGTAGATGGAATGAAGTCCTCCAAAGTCAAAGACAACTTAGGCTTTGACACATACTCATATTCTTCTGATTCTTTTTCTTTCTTTGAATTATGCCATTTCATTGAGGAATTTCCCTCTGATGAAGAGGGTTTTGCCGCAACATTCATAGCAGAATACACAATTGGTTTCTTTAATTGTGTTCAGAAAATAGCATGAGTTCGATTGATTGTCTTTCTGACCATCCAATCATCATACTTCTGTGTATTTTTGCTTTTGAATTCTTGCCATTCGTCTTTCTCCTCTGGAACTGTAGCAGTAACACATGCTACCTGAGCTGAAGAACCTTTCAGTTTGACTTGTCCCGAGTCGACCATCATTTGTAGGAGGTCTTTGAAGACAAAACACTCCTGGATGGGATGCCCCAACATTTTATGAAAAGGGAAATAATTGGGACGGTCTTCATCTCCTTTCTTGTTTGGCCTCTTGGGCATTGGCAATTGAACCAAATTGTTTTCCAGAGCTGAAATGAAATAACCATGAACTTGTTCATTTCGGAAAGAGTATGTTTTCTCTTCATATCCTTGAATTGTTTTCGTCTTTGATCTCTTTGATCGTCTAGACGAAACGACATTTGTTGTTGGCGCTCAGAAGGTGGAGCCCTTCGAGAAGATGAAGGTTTTGAGGTAGAAATAGGTACAGGTGCTT
The DNA here is from genome assembly GCA_963277665.1 of Viscum album. NCBI lineage: Eukaryota > Viridiplantae > Streptophyta > Magnoliopsida > Santalales > Viscaceae > Viscum > Viscum album. Next base: position 1,156,506,784 of record OY728135.1, read on the forward strand.
GTTTAAGCATAACTGTAGCAGTTTTTGCTTTACCCATTCTCCTTCCTAGAGCTGATGGAATTACACAAGATTTATCCTTATCCTGTATAAGGGAATCTTCAATCTGCTGAGTGATTGATGTAAGGTCTCGAAACCCTCACGTGTATTTCACAGGGATTGACGGCGTGCGTAATTCGTCACACAGATTTTCCACACATATTGGCAACAATTCTTTTTGAGGGAGTACTAAACTCAAGGAATATGTTAATCCGTTCCATCAAGCAATGAAATTAGAGACCCTTTAATTCTCCCTTTGCTTACAGTTTTTAAGATTGAAAACTGTTGTCTTTGGAAAAGTTGAGCTGAACTGAAGGAGGAATTTTTGGAAAAGATCCTCCTATCCGGTAATTAACCGGGATTGCAAGCTTGTATACCAGAAAAAAGCTAGTCCTTTCAAGGTTCGCATGAAGCATATGAGTTCCACTTCTTCTTGCTGCTCCGGAGTTCCCATCATAGGATCACAACAAGACACGCAATGTGTCAAATGTTGTTCAGGATCACCTGATCCATTGAAAATAGGGAATATAGGGTTCCCAAAACTGGATGGAGGAGAGATTGAATCTACCCATTCAAGGTAAAAAAAATTTGTTGAACTTGCGCACATTTCCCTTCCATAGTTTCTAACTGAGCTGTTAATGACTCAATAGTAGTTATTAACTTTTGAGAAACACCCGGTTGAACTTGGACTTGGGTAGGTGCAATGACTAGAGCTTGGACAGATGTGGCGATTGGTGCTGCAACTGATGGTAGCACTGCCAACTGTTGTTTCACTTGACTTGTAGGATTAGACCTGTGAGGGTGTACTGATATTGGAGGATATTCTTGATCCATCTCAGTAGCTGCAACAAATTACTTTGGCTGACTGACTCCAGCATGCTTAAGAAGAAGACTACTCTAAAGTAGTTCTGCATTCAACCTTCTTAATTCCTTCATTTCCTCCTCCTGTTATGCAAAACTTTGCTCTAGTGAGAGATATTGACCTTCTCCATAGGAAGGATATGTAACCTGGTTCTTTCCCTTCCCTTTGTTGGATCCTTTTCGGAGAGGGGGAAGTGGGTTACTCGAAGGATTACCTAGGTTCTGAGTAATCCTTTGACTTCATGTACACACACCTTCTTCATTTGTGTCGGTGCGTACATCTTCTTGAGCAGGAACCTCTTCATATGATTCCCCAGAGTGAGCCTCATCTTGTGGATCAGCAACAACGACATTGATGACATTGATTGATGCATAACTCATCGCATCCCTTCTATCATCATTTCTGTGATATTGTCTTCTTCCATGTCTTTGATGAGACATTGCCTTTTGTTGATTCGATCCCTCAGGAACATCTTGATGAACTGTAATTTGGAGGGAATCTCCTAATAATTTGGCTCTTCGTTCCTCTTTAGGATTCTTCCCCAATCGAGAAAAACCTACTTTCTCTGAGGGGATTGATGATTTGAAAAAGTCCCCAGTCCAGTGGACTAGGGATGTTCCTTCTCAACTCCTTGAATCTTATTTGTTGATTCTGAGGGTTGGTTTAAAAGAGTCCCCAGTCTGGCGAGCTGGGGTGGCTCTTGACATGCTATGTCTGAGACCTTCTTAAAATATCTCCTGATCTTGCAAACCTTAGTCCGGAAATTAGCTGGATGCATTAACCTGTATCCACTTTTATCACCTGGTTCAAAAGACCATTGGATGATTTCTAACACTTTTGTCACTTGGTGGCGTGCTTTCTCCAAACGAGAGGCATGTTCAATATTCTCGTTTGCTTTATGCAAGATTAATTCAACAACTTGTTCTCTGTATTCTTGATTTTGAGAGGAACTAGTTGAAGCCCGTTCTTGGGAAAGCTTTTGATTACAAACAAAGCCCATTGACTATGGCTGGCCATGGGCAATAATATTGCATGATACCATTTTCAGCGGCCTTTGCTGACTTGAGAGCACCGTGAAATGCAGTGCTCCATGAACACCCCATCCTCTGACACGAATACAAGATGGGGCATTGAAAATTAACTGACACAATCTTCTTAATGTGCCAAAGCATGAACGTTGAAGGGATCTTTGCTGCTTTTCAGCCTTCGGATATCGAGAGACTGATAGAGACGCCAAATCAATCTAAATTTGTAACCCTTCTATTATCTTAAAATGATTTTCATATTCATCATAAGATAATACTTTCTTTTTCAATTGAAAAAGAGTTTTCCATATGTTGAGACGAATATCATGAATTTCATCTTCCGTCAACATTTCTGGAATGTCATACTGAGAGTCAGCCAGAGGCCAAAACATGACTGGCACTTCACCTTTCGCCAGTTGTTTTCTCATGTTCAGCATTTCCTCTTTATCATTTGATAAATATTCTTCTACCTGATTTGACCACAGTTTATGTTTCCTTGTTGCTTCATTGGATTCAACAATATTGGTAGAGAAATCATTGATCAAACTAGAATATTTATGACTTAGGGGTGGTTCGGAGAATGACCTACACCCTAGGCTATCTTCTGATTGAGAAAGTATTTCACCTGCTAGTGATTAAGCTTCAGACATGAATGGTTTCTCATTTGAAAGTACCTCAAGATAAGAGGGATTTCTCGGCACTACATTGTCCACTGGAGCATTTTCTGGGCAATGTGCATCACTACTGCAGAGAGGACTTTTGCAGCGAAATTCATCATCATGGGGAGGACCACCATAATGGGTTACAGAAAAAGATGAGATCTCTTGCTCATTGGTCTTCTAACCACATAGAGGGTTCCTGTGGCTCTCATCTGAAGATGAAACTTCGAGATCGACCTATTTTTCATGAAGCATGCCTTCATGAAGAAGTGTCTGTTGAAGACCTTCAGAATTAATGTTCCCACTATTGAGAAATGAGGGAGTAGAATCTTGAATTTCAACAGATAGTTGTCTGAGGGCTTCAAAAACTCCAGCATCGAGCAAGGCCTTATTACAGATTGGCTCTTGATCTCTTGACTATGTTGGGCGGGTCTTTTTCTTAGACGCCTTATTACTCTCCTTGGAAACCACTTATTGACGAAAGTGGCTGCTCTGAGCAGGTGTATATGCCTGATCAAGAAAGATGGCCAGGTTAGGTTGATGATCTCCAATCCAAACAGGTGTATGTGCCTGACTTGGTTGTCTGTATCATATGGGGGAGTATGCCCCAAAACCCTCGTGGACTGGAACAGATGTGTGTGTCTGTTCCGGAGTGAATTGTTGATGTGTCACTCCACTAGTAAAGATAGATTTATGTGTCTTTCCCTGAGATTCTGATGAAGTTGTTATAATATCCTGGCATACATCCAGAATATGAGCAGTGATTTGCTTCTGCTCTTTCACCATTGATAGAATATGCTTGGTGACTTCAGCTGCCATAACGGGAATATACGTCCATTCCGGTCTTGGAGTAGGTGTATGTGCCTGCTCCTGTCCTCCTTTTCCTGTTAGTGAATCCTGAAAGTACTCAAGTGTGGGGTCAGAGAGTTGAGTCTGCCTCCTATTTGTTGTCGGGGATTTCTGACTAACTTCTCTGAATGCTACCAAGTGAGACTGTTGGTAGGCTTGATTAGTACTAGCAGGTGTATGTGCCTGCTGATTACACTTCTCCGAACTTATTTGACGAGATCCATCATATTTAGTCAGACAAGCCGGATGACTACCTGATGATGTATAAACAGGTGTATGTTCCTATCTATAGTACTCTACCAGAATTGCCTGGAGGGATTGGCATGATGCTTCCAGATGAGTCTTGTGGACAGCTGAATTAAAACGGGCAGGTGTGTGTGCCTGCTCGTTGCTTGCCACCAAGTTAGGTTGGTGGACTTCTCTAGAGATGTAAGAGATGAGAACATATTCACTGTTAATCGGTCTTCGCCTCTGGCAATTCGTCTTTCCTGCTTAGGTTCGAGGAACCTCAGCCAAACGCCTGGAGTCGGTACCCTCATCATGTTGAGGGAGCACTTCCGCCAGAGTCTGGCGGCGATTGTTGGTGAGATCCCTCGGGAAGGACTCCTATTTTCTTTAATTAAGGCCCTGAGGGACCTGCTCATTCACCTCCCCAGAATAAGGGAGCTAATGGTGATTTTGTTCTAGGGATAACGACCTGAAACAGTTGGAGATGGTAGTCAGCACCGCCTGCTTCTTTATCAATGGTCGTCGTTGTCCGGACGACCGATGTGAGTTGTTTACTTGGAGGGCTTGTCGGGCAGCCTCCAGAGTTGGGATGATACCGTGTTGATGGTACTTATTAACCAACGTGTTTGATACCCAGCATTGAAGATGCTGAGTACGTGATATCGTCCTTAGAACGGACAACGATCCAGCAGGAGTAGCATTAGTGGCATTTGCAGCAGCAGTTTTCACAGATGTTAACTTCAGAGCATCCATTCTAGAAATGCAAAAGATCTTGGAAAAAATTGATTGTTTGATATAACAGAATTAATCAAGATAAATTCATCCACTACATCTTTTGGATGAGCACATATGTCAATGATTGTTTTTGTTGGCCCTCTTATTGAGTTTTAAATAGGGGCCTAACAAATAGATAAAACATCATTTGAACTTGGTTAAGGATTCACGTCGGGTTCACCATTTTTGTTTCCCTCGAATTTCGGGGATGACCTCCTTTGATGGGAGGTTCAAACATTCCGATCGGTTTCTAAAAGGTTTGTTCTTAGAACCAGAAACATCCAATGATTCCACATCCATTCGGATCTACTTTCCAAAGGTAGGTGCTCATTATTTTATGGACTGATGAGGCTTAGGAATTTTCATTGGTCGAGAGGATGGGAGGTCGGACTCATCACACCTTTTTTAAGGGATTTATTGTCTAATCTGGGACTCTCTTTATAGATTTAAGTTATGTTCATGAATCCTTATTACATTACCAAAAATAAAATGAGTTTTTCTTTAGATCTAACATTCAATGATCGATATGTAGGAAATTTATAGAATCTTTCATATATATTCGAGGTTCTTCACTGATAAAGAATCGTCTGTATTTGTTAGAGATTATTATTAAATGGTATCCTTTGATACATAAAAGTCTCTTGGTCCTTATGATAACCATACTGGTTTTAAATCCACTCAGTGGGGCACTTAATGTTTATTTTCATTCAGAAGGAATTGAATTATTTCACAGTTAGGATCAAACCCGCAGATGGGCTACCTACGTATCCTTTGTTTATAAAAGGAATCAGAACCCACATAGTTCGAGTAAGGGAGTATGATGTTTATTATTGATGGCTCAAAGAAGGATTTCATAATTACTTTTACATTCTAATCTCACGTGAGTAATGCTCGGTGTGAGAAACAATAGGTATTGGTAAAAAAAATTAGACAATTGTGCCATGAAAGATGCAATCATAAGAAATAATGTGGGGCTTATGTATGTATGACTGCCCAGATAAATGAAGGTTAGGATTTACTTTAGGGAAGAAATCTAGGAACATGGTCCATAAAGGTATATGTACTTCACGGAGATCTTCAATACTCTAACTTGGGGCTTACTCCTGAAAAGGAGGCCCAAATTAGGAGAGGACTTATGATTGGGGTTTACTCCTGAGAAGGAATCCCAGATCAAAGGTAAATTAGGACTGGTTAAGAGAAATTAAGACTGGGGCTTACTCCAGAAAAGGAGGCCCAGGTTAGGAGATTTGAAAAATTAAGGGACTTGGGGCTTCCTCCTGAAGAGGATGCCCATATTTGAGACTGGGGCTTACTCCTGAAAAGGAGGCCCAGGTTAAGAGAATTATGGTTGGGGATTACTCCTAAAGTGGATGCCAAGATTTGAAAATTATGACCGGGGTTATTCCTGAAAAGGAGGCCCATGTTAAGGGGTTCTCTCATCTTAAAGGATGAGGTTGAATGAATGAAATCTCAATTTTTAGTGACATAAAGATGTGTAAATCACTTGGTTTTGAGAGATATTCCACAGAGTTCCTTTTAGATAAGGAATCCAAATCAAGAAATCATGCCATAAATGGCTTTGAAGAGTGTCTTGAAGATTTAATCTTGAATAGGAGAGGTGGAATGGATTAAGAGGTGTGAAATGGGAAAGAGGGGAACCCAAAAAGGCAGGGGCGCGCAAGTCCTGGCAAGCGCACATGTATTGCATGGGTGCGCAAGACCTGGTCGTGCAGGTATACCTGTGCGACACAAGGGTACTTGCGCGACGGTTAACCAGCAGGGTAATACTTGAGCGACTCTTGGTTAAAGCCTTTTGAATCCTCTTGAGGTTCTTCCAGAAGAGGGGCATGCAAGTTCTATTGAAGGAGTAAGGCGGCGCGCAAGTGGGGCCTTTTCCCTTAAGGGTTGGCCACTCAGGCGCGCAAGTGTTGATGAGTTTCAGCACTTAGCCCTTCCTCCCCCTCTTTAGATCTTCCGTTCTAGGTAAGAAATTACTTTATAAGTGTTTCAGAATCTTTGAGAAGATACTAGGGCGTCGGGAGCTCAAATCTGAGTTTCTGGAAAAAATCCTCTTCAAATGGGGGGCCCACAGGGTCTATTTATAGGCAGAAGAAGACCCCGAGCGGTTATCACTTAGGTCACACAAGTCACTTGCGGGACCAGTAGACGTCACGCAAGTGGACTTGCACGACAGTGATAGAACTTGCGCGACACATGTGTTTTCTTGATCCCTTGTTCATGCCTTTGTTTATTTTTGATGATTTCATCAAAGGATGAATAAATTTGTGCTAAGTCTTTTCCCTTTCCATTATTTTAGACAATGTGATGAAAAGGAGCGTCAACAGTCATGCACCCGGTGCAACTGAGGGGGAAGTGTTAGGCAGTAATCCACCTCGCCAACTCTGCTAAGGACCTGAAAAGGTCCAATGAACCTCGGAGATAACTTGTCACCCTGGCCAAATCTCTGTAAACCTCATCGAGGTGAGACCCATAAAAAGACGTGGTCACCATCCTCAAACTCTATAGGTCTCTGTATCCTATAGGTATAAGACTTCTTCCTACTCTGTGCAGTCTTCATCTGCTCCTGGATGATCTGAACCTTCTCCATGGTATCTCGTACCATCTTTGGTCCCATGAGTGTTGACTCCCCTAGGGCAGTCCAACACAAAGGTGATCTGCAAGGTTGGCCATACAGATCCTCAAACGGTTCCATCCCAATGGTGAAGTGATAGTTATTGTTGTAAGAAAACTTCACCAAGGGAAACTGATCCTCCCAGATGCGGATGAAGTCAAGGACACAAGCACGCAACATTTCCTTGAGGGTCTGAATGGTCTGCTCAATCTGGCCACCTGTTTGAGGATGGAAGGTGGTGCTCAAATGAAGCTGCATCCCGAAATCCTCTTATAACCCCTTCCATAGCTGCGAAGTGAAACGTGCATCATGATCGGAGACAATCGTCGAGGGTACTCCATGTATCCACACAATCTCTTGCACATAGAGGCATCACATGCTCTCTATTGAACCTTTCTCTCTAATCAGTAGGAAGGGGGCCGACTTGGTGAGTCGGTCAACGATCACCCAAATAGAATCATTACCCCTGGATGTACGTGGAATTGTTACCACGAAGTCCATGGATATTCTGTCCCACTTCCACTTTGGGACCTCTGAAAGAAGAACTAAGCCTACTAGCACCTGATGCTCTACATTCACATGCTGATAAGTGAGGTGCCGAGAAACAAACTCTACTACTTCTTTCTTCATTCCCGGCCACCAGTGATATCTTCGGAGATCCCAGTACATCTTCTCCACTTTTGGATGTACCTCTAGAGGGTATTCATGGAACCCCCTCAACACTTCCTTTCGAAGAGACAAGGGTACTATGGTACGTCCTCTGAGAAGAATGGCGTGCTCCCAACCTTTAAAAAATATATCAGGTGCATGCCCTGTGGATATCGGAACATGTCGAGCCTCGTAGTTAGTGTCCCCACACTGCGCCTCCCTAACTCGATGAAGGAATGAGGGAGTGACTATAAGAGACTGAAGAAAAGCTGCTCCATATCAATCCACAATGGATATCTACAAATCGGTCAACTACTATATCGTCTCACCCAGTAGCTGTACACTAGATCTCTTGTTGAGTGCATCTGCTACAACGTTCCCCTTCCCAAGAGTATAGACTATCTTGAATTCATAGTCCTGGAGGAACTCAATCCAACACTAGTTTCTCAAGTTCAGGTCCTTCTAGGAGATTATATAACTAAGACACTAGTGATCGTAGTAGAATGTACAACGCTCTCCCATCTGGTAGTGTCACCACTTCTTCAAAGCGAAGAAAACTGCTACTAACTCAAGGTCATGGGTAGCATAGTTCTTCTCATTCTGTCTCAATTATTGAGAACTATATGCAATAACTGGTCACTCTTGCATTCGAACACATCTGAGACCAGTCCCTGATGTGTCGTAGTAGACTACTTACCCAACGCCCTCCACCAAGAGCCTTAAGATGGGGTCACTACTCAGTATCTTCCTCATATCCTGAAAACTCCACTGGCATCTCTACGACCACATGAAGGGTTTCCCCTTCTTCGTTAATGATGATAAAGTTTCTACAAATGGAGAAATATGGCAAAACTTTCTAGTAGTATTCAACCAAAACCCGGAAACATTGTACCTCTGTCACACTCCTGGGTGGATACCAAGAAAGTACCGCCTCAATCTTCGCTGGATCCACCACAACTCCAGCCTCCGAGATGACATGTCCTAGAAAGTGAACTTCTTGGATCCAGTACTAGCACTTCGAGAGATTACAATAAAGTTGGTGACCTCGAAGTGTGTCTATAACTATCTGCAAATGATAGGCATGATCCTCCTCAGTAGCCAAGTAGATTAGAATTTCATCGATGAAGACCACCACATAGAAATCAGGATATGGCTGAAAGATCCTATCCATGAGTCCCATGAACATAGTTGGAGAATTTTTCATGATGAATGGCATAAACAAGAACTCTTAGTGGCTATACCAACATTTGGAAGTTGTCTTCTGTGCATCCTTGTCTCGTACTTTAAGCTGGTGATAGCTCGATCTGAGGTCTATCTTCGAGAAACACTGTGCTCCCTTATGCAGATCAAAGAGGTCATCAATCCTCGGAAGTGGGTACTTGTTCTTCATGGTCACCTGGTTCAGGTGCTGATAGTCAACAAAAAGTCTCAATCTCTCATCCGCCTTCTTGGATAACAAAATCAGGGCTTCCCAAGGAGAAATACTGGGCTGGATGAACCCCTTCCCCTGTAAGTCCTCTAGTTCTACCCACAACTCACGAAGCTCCATAAGATCCATATGATATGCTGGTGTAGATATCAGTGTCGTCCATGGGTACAATTCAATGTAAAAGTCGACCTCTCTACAAGGAGGTAGACTCAGAACATCATTAGGGAAGACATATCTGTATTGGTCCACCACTACAGGATAGCTCGGACTCTCCACATTAACCACTCTGAGGGTAAGGCTAGCGAACTAATGAGTGATCTGCTACACTCTTCTCTGGGAAAGTCCATCCTCTACTGCAAAGGCTCCCTTTTTTCCAGTGAAGGTAAACCCAGTCTCATCCTTGTGGATACACCTCTCTTTTCGCCTAATGTTGTTGATCTGGGCATGGACTGTAGATAACCAATACATACCCAAGATGACGTCGTAAGGCCTCAACGCCGCTACTAAAAGATCCCAGCTGAAGATATCGCCTCCTAGAGTAAGCTCACACTATCGGAACCAGTGTGTAATCGTCAAATAATCTCCCATAGGAGTCTCTAGCTACAAGGAACGTGCTAATGGCTCTACTGGAATCTCCGAACTCCGAACGAGGAAATTGGAAATAAAATAATTACCGGAACCTGTGTCTATAAGTACTGAAGCTAAGGTGGAGTAGACATAGATCATACCTCGTATCATCTCTGGAGCACCATGGTCGTAGGCCTCAACTTCCTAGAGATGAGCTCACCCCTGTCCACCTGATCCATGTGGTCGGGGTGGACCACCTAGTGGTGGTGGCAGTAACACCTCGAATCGTTTCCCACCGCCAGTTGCATTGCCAGCTCCTCTACCACGTCCACCTGCTCCCAACAGACCTCTTTGTTCGAACCTTTGTCTCTTCCTGGCCAGTCCTTTGATTGCCTTATGATCATCTGTACAGGGGGTCAGGCAGTCACGAGCCATGTGTCCCTTCCCGCTGCATGCATAACACTACCTGCTCCTCACGTGACTGGCTCTGTCTTGGGTGCCCCGCACAACCGACCCTAAATCCTGTGGTCATCAACCTGTAGGTCTCGTCCTCTTGGACCTATGTGACATTTTTATGCTACCAGCTACATAAGATTCCTCTACATGACGCCTGGTGGTGGGTCTCGATGCTGGTGACTACTCAGCAAGAAAACTCTCCACTAAGAGGGCTCTCTCTAACACCCCTGCCTGTGTTGGGATGCTGAGAGAAATAATTGAAGCCTTGATCTCGCACCTGAGTCACTAGTCGAAGGTCCGGGACCTAAAGAATAGTTCCTACACCATATCAATGGAGTAGCGTGAGAGGTAGGTGAACCTCACTGAGTACTGAGTCACAATCATGATTCCCTTCTGTAGATGAAGAATCTCATGTATGTGCACTACGCGAAGGGTCGTTGGGACAAACTCTGCCTGAATATGGATCTCAAAGTATGCCCAGAGAAGTGTCACCTCTTCATGAACATGGAGCATCAAGCTCCACCTTCTACCTGCTATTTCCTGTATAAGAATGGTTGCAAGGATCGCCGTGAGATAATATGGTGTCTTTACCAGTCGGAAGACTCTCACCACAACCTCCATCCAATCATCAGCCGCTTGTGGGTCTGTCTCACCCCTGAACCTGGGTGGCCTCAAGCGCTAGAAATCGTGCAACGCACTCAAGTTTCATGCACCCTCTTCTCCTGGGACTGGAGTCATCAGTGGACCAACGGGTAATTTTACCTCTAGTTCCACCACTGGTTCCTCTACTGGTAAAGGGACTTGCACCAAGGGCTCTTCGCTCGATGGGATGTCACAACATGCTCTACCCGGAACCCTGGATAGTTGTCTATGTGGAGGCATCTTGAAAAGAAATAGTTGCAACACTGTAATTGAGTTATACCTGGTGAGCTAACTCAGAGAGATCACAAAGAAAAGTTTTCAGAACACACACACAATCAGTGTTTTCATGTACAAAGTGAGAAATCAGAAGTCAGGGTCTTGGTGTATGGATACATCGACCACCGCACCAACATTGGATTCCCTAAACTGATAAAAACACTCATAACACATAATGTTATTGTCACTAAAAGATTAGATTACAATGTTCTACGGTAGAACAGACTCCTTTGATACCAATTTTTCATGACCAGTCCCCCCCAGGGCCTGTGCCGTGACTATCCCAAGCCCGCCTTCCATAGGGCAGGGGCTGGCGACATTCACTAAAAGGAATATTCCCTAAAACGGGAAGGCATTGCCTTTATAAACTGTAAAATCACAAAAACCAAGTACACGACAAGATACAAACACAAGTAAACTGTATAGTAAAAAAGAGTGTGTATAGTAAGAGAAAAGGGGCCAGAATACAAGCACAACTAGAAAGTACAAGTAAAAATGAAAAGTACAAGTAAAAATGGGATGTAAAAGTAAAACCAGGAAGTATAAGTAAACTGGAATGGTCGTCTCGAATGGTCATCTCATGTGAAAACCCACCAAGGATCCTACCTAAAGGGTAGGTGCACCTCTCGAATGGTCGTCTCTATAGTAAACCTCATCTAATGTCCACCTCTGAGCTACCTCCAGTCCTGGTACCCTCATCCTCAGTCATCACTGTCCATCGTCTACACCAAACACGACAAGGAGCGGGCATAGCCCATACATGGGTGAGTATAACGATACTCAGTAGGGACTTCGAGATCCTTGAAGGCCTCACAAAATCCCAAAATGATAAACCAAAAAGCATGAAAACAACTGAAAACCCTAATTAGGTATATGCACATACATATAACTAAGTTCTCGAGTAATCCCATCTCAATCATGAAGTAACACAAGGAACAACTCCAAATCCCAAAGCTCAACTGTCCCACGAAGGAAAGAATACCATGGATGTAACACCACGAAGGTAAGTACCACAATAGTAACACCACACAGAGGAATACCACAAAGGTATAACCAAGAAGATATGCACCACAAAGGTAAGCCACACAGATGATTACCACAATGGTAATGTCTCATATCACACCAGGTATAACTTAGGAATGGTAGTAAAGATGATTAGATGTAACTAATGAATCACCCTACTCAGTTGACAGGCAGACCCACGTAGGATCCTAAATCATTAGACCCACATAGGATCCAAGTACAACAGACCCACGTAGGATCCTAGAGTAGTCCCACATAGATTCCTATAGTGGATCCAAGTGTGATTCTTAATCACGGACCCACATATTAATCAAAATCACAGACCCACATAGTATCTCTTTCTCATGTTATATCCAGCCACAGGGTTCCCGCACTAAAATCACTTGATTCTGGGAGGGTCTTCCCCTAAAACCACAGGTCGATACTCCAATTGTCATTAAGTCCCAAAAAGAGTTATCCTAAAGTACTGGCACGTAATAGGGGTCTCAATGCAATATATGGTGCGTCAATCGGATGCCTGGTTTATAAGATATTGGCCTTTTAGTCCCTAGGGCCCGGTTGGATTCGTGCTCGATCAAACCCGATAATACCACAACTTTATCCAAAACTCAAGTGGGGTATACCAAAAGTACCACCTCATTCCACGCTTTCCTGCATCACAGTAGGTTCATCAAACAGACACTCGTAGCTCAAGTTATATCCAAAAGAGTAAAAAGGGGTCTAAGTTGGTCCGAGTCCGGCCCTGGGTCCGACCCGGCCCGCTGGGTCTGGCCCGGCTCGGTGGGAGGCTCGCAGCTGACTCGCAGATGGATGGCCCCATGGTGGGTTATTCCCTAGCCGCCACCCAAGGGGATGATCCCCATAGGGTACCTTGAACTTCTAGGCCGTTCAGGTTGGGTAGTCAACCGGCTAGTGCCACGTGGTACCAGCAGCTGGCACAGGAGACCCTGGGTCCTGCTGGCTCCCCGGCTGGCTGGACGACCAACCCTCTTCCACGGTGTGGTCGCACGTCGCAACACCAGCAGCGGCCGGAAATGAACTGACCACCCCCATTCATCGTCGCGGGCTTGTGTCGCGATCCCTGCATGTTGGGGACGTGGATGTGCGCCACCACCCCCTTCACGCGGCCAGACGAGCACCGGACGCCGTCCTTGGTCTTCCATAGCTGACAGGCCGCAGACCTTCTCTTGCAGTGCGGTCGGGCCTTCTCCGTCATCGTGGTGGGCCGATGTGCCGACCACCGCTCCTAAACCCTTTTGGTGCCAGTCGCCGACACCGATCACTGATGACGTTCCATGGGCAATCGGGCATGCCCCGGTGGCTCATTCTTCATTTCGAATACTTCTTCTCTTATCTCTAGACATCTCCATCTACTCAAAACCATCAAATTTCACAAAGGTTGCAGATAAATCCTACCGTGTTCGTTTTTTCCGCACTCTCTCCGCGTTAGAACGATAGCATTCAGCATAGATGTTCATAATTCAAGAAGCATGACAAGAACGGGATAGGGGGTATACCAAAAAACAACAATCCCTACCTCGATTTTCCAAAGGAGGAGGCACGTGGAAGAAGATGAAGTTGTTGAATAATTTCATCGTTTATTGATTTTACAAGACGCTTCTGATCTAGGCTCGTTGTTGGTCCCTCGTTCTTCATTGGAAATTTGTTCCCCAGTTCTCCATAGTTCTCCAAACCATCCTTTGCCAACAATTTCCCCCAAAATAAATGAGGAAACAGCATAATAAAAATAAGTCAATCAATTAATTAATGTTTTCACAATTAATTAATTGAAGTTGGAATATTTAATTATTTGATGTTGGCACAATTAACCATGGAGAGTTGAAAGGTTTTGCCATATTAAGAGGGGTTCAGGTGTTCCCCACCACCATGAATTCAAATTTGGAGGATTAAATTCCATAAATAAAATTAAGATACATTATTTTATTTTCTCCCACAAAAAGCGAAAAAAATAACTTTCACCCTCGACCTACTGCAGTCGAGGTGGAGGTCTCTTTAAGTGAATATCGGCCCTACAAGTTCAACGGTTCCCTCGGATTTAAATTTTGAGCACCGGTTCAAACGTTACAAAATGTCGCTCACATGTTTACGGAATGTACCTCAAAAAAGTTCAGAAATTCACTCCTGGAACTCTGGGCCTTGGAATCACGCGCCATCAATTTTTTCAGACTTTTAATATTTCCATATAATTAAAAATAAATTTACATGTAAAAATACAGGTCTTTACATTTTAATATATTTTAGAGGATTTTGTTGAAATCCTTGATCTTTCTATTTGATTACAAGTGATAGCATGATGTATGGTTGGACAGAATGTTGTATTTTCATACAACTTATTCAACTCATCCACTCATAAGTTTGTGCCATTTTTTGTAAAAACAGTGCGAGGGATACAAAATTGATGGATGATATTGGAGCTCATGAATTTGGAATCTGACCAGGTCATGTATTCCTTAATAAGAATCACTTCTGACCACTTTGAAAAGACATTTGTTGCTGTCAGAATGAACCTACATTATTGAGATATTGCTGGTGGATAGAGTCCCAAAACCTCAAGTCCCCACACTAAAAAGGAATAAGAATACTTGGTAGTATTGGGGGGATATATAATCTAATGAAAAAAGATGTCATGGATTTGAAATTAATTTAACCTCCTAGTAAACTTGATACAGTCATGAACCTTGGTGGGCCAAAAGTATCCCAACCTCCAAATCTGGTGGAATAGATCCAACCCTACCTTATGGTAACCACATGACCCAGCATAAACTTCATGAACAACCCAGTGAATTTCATCTCCTTGGATGCATAAGAGTATAATTTCATGAAAATATTATCTGTAGACATTCTTCTTAAATTTGGTCCCACTCTTGAGGGTGAACTATGTTTTATGCCAATGGATTCACTCATGTTCAGCTCTATTTGGTGGTAGAACATCACGTTGAAGATACTCGATGAAGGGATACATCAAATCTAACGATTCTTCACATTGGTGGGGGGGGGGTCCATAGGTTCCAATGTGGAGAAACCTATATTCAGGAGGTGTACCTATTGGTTGTCATCATCATTTGTGGTGACAGGGAGGATGAACCGACGCACCACATGGATAAACAGGTTTTACTAGCATGGATATACAAGGGATAGAACTGGACTATCCAAGTAATCAGCTTCACCATTCTGTGACTGTGGAACATGAGTATCCTCTATCTGATAAGGGAACTGGGCCATTAGCGAGTGAGTCCACTCTATCAATGACACGAGTTCTGGATTTATATTGGTGTAATCACCATTGATTTTATTGATGACTAACTCAGAGTCTCCTTTCACATTCAAGAGGGTAACCAAAATCTTGAGATCCATCTTGAGACTAATAATAGGATTCTGATACTCTGCCTCTTTATTTGTGGAGGCATATGATAGTAGGAATGAGTAGGGAAGAACAGTATGTTTCATGGTGATGAATACAATCGATGTGCCTACCCTATTGAGCTTCGGATCATTGAGTATTCTACTAGTTAGATAGAAGGACACGTAATCAAAATGAATATACCAATTTGAAATAGCCTGATACACTGATAGGATGACCTCATTTGGTAATTTATAATCCAGGGAATACTTTGTGGGGATCAGATGTGCTACTAAAAAGTATGGAAAATCCATTCCCTTGACTGCCTTCATTGGAAAGAACTGAATATCGAACTACTAATGAATCACTTTATAGTATGTTAGATATCCTTTTAAGATAGGATGGATTTATATATACATTACTGTGTCTATGCAGGACACCAGTCATATCTAATGATGTTGTAAGTAATGCTATAACTAATACACCATGAAAACTAGCATGGAGAATATCTTCTTGATGGGAGAATACCTAGTCTCCACATCAAGGAGAATGAAAATGAGATGTTATAAACTATTCTATTTACCATTTTTATTCTTCTTAGTGAGAAGGGTGTCAAGGGATCATTCTAGGGTGGTCACTTAAAGGCCCAATGGCATCCTTGAGATAGGTGGCATCAGAATCAGAGGTTTTAGTAGATACTAGTTAAATTCCTGAAATGTGGTCTATAACTCTTAATTCAAAAGGTATATAATACAATTCTTCATGATCCAATAAAATTTATTACACTTTATGGAAAGATTCGCAGTGAATCGACATATGTAGGAAAAGTGGCCTTAGAGGCCTTGGAGCTCCCAATGATTGCTCGGATGAGGAATCTAGCTAATGGACTTGATCTTCCCTGGATCGATCTCAATGCATCTATATCTTATGAAGATGCCGAGAAACATTCTAGGGGTAACCTCAAAGTACCACTTTAAATGGTTCATCTTTAGATACCGAGAGCATAGGATAACAAACACTTTATCAAGGTATCTAAGATGGCCCTAATGTTGGTGGTATTTGACCACTACATCATCTACATAACATTCCACTAGCATCCTAAGGATGGTTTTCAATATGTGTTTTAGGGATCATTGGAAATTGGATCCTGCATTCTTCAAACCAAAAGGCCTTACCTAATAGTAGAAAGTAAATTGAGGTACAATAAATCTTGTATACTTCTCATCCTTTGGGTCCATCTGGATTTGATTGTACCCAAAGTATCCATCCATCAAAGATAAATCCTGGAATCCATTGTGGCATCGATCAATACCTCTATTATATAAAAAGAAGAATCATCGATAAAATAGTGGAGGTTGAGGTCCCAAAAGTTGTTGTAGAATCTAATTTATTTGTTCTTATTCTTGATGGGAAAGCTATTGAATTGCAATTTAGGAAACTAAAATTCCTTGAAAAAGTTGTATTTGATGAGGTTATCAACTTTCGACTTAACTATGGCACCTTGAAAAGGTTTCATTTTTCTAGGAGGCTGCCTAAACCCATGATGAATTTCTGGGAGACCAAGACGGTGGACGAATACATAAAGGTATAGTACTAGAATCTCATCGTAACATAAATAAAATACATCATGATGTTGTTTAAGGAAGTACACATACTTTTCTTGTTGTTATGCAGTAATGGATGCACTAATTATCATTGGCATCATATTTTTCTTAGTGCTAATATTCATATGAACTAGCTCATCGATGATGGTGGAGACACCTTATTGAAATGGAGGATGAGAATCCTCCATATATTCTTTGATGTCAGATACAAGGTGATTAATGGGACAAGATAGTCCATCCAAGTTGACTGATTCTAGGGGGGTACCAGTTCCTGCTTGGATAGCAGATGTGGAATCCTCACTGGGAGTATCCTACCCTACTGAAACCATAGTGACAACAATTATCGACTAGATTTTTTTAGGCCTTCAACCATATGGTCCATGGATGATGTAAATGCAGTGGTGGTGGGTTGGTTTCTGGTGACTCAACCGATCCCCATGAAACAGATGTACACATCCTAGAATGGAAACCATTAGTCAAACATCTTGATATTTTATAGGAGTATGGGTTTTTGGAATCACCTAGTCATATATTGTGTAAGATAAATAGGTAAACTTCAATAATTCCTTGTACATGGGGAAACATTTCCCCTTATTCCAAGATATGACAAAGAAATTCTCCAAGTATGGTGTTTTGTCATCCAACTGGTGAATCAAGAGGATAAAATAATCTTCCAAATCCATCAACGGACTATCTTGAATGATGGTGTTCTCCACCTCATTGGAATTCTATTTTTTTTTTCAAATAGGTCTTTATAAATATCCATATAAATAATCTAGTGAGTGATATTGTTATATGTAAATTATACCAAATGAAAGTGTTGATCCCAACCACCTATGAAATCCATTGATAAAGCACTCAATATGTCTTATAGTTGTTGAATGGTCTTCTCAGCTTAACCATCTTATAAAGGATGATATGAAGTGCTGAAACCTAACTATGTATCTAGATATTTTTAAATACTTCCAAAAACATCAAGGTAAACCTTGAATCGTACTTAGATACAATAGAATGTGGGTTTTCATGGAACCTCATCACTTCCTTCTTTTATAATATGGAAGTTTGATCAAGATATAAATCATCCCTGATGGTAATAAAATGAGATGCTTTTATATGGAAATTAACTACAAGCCATATATAGATATTCCATTTAGATGTTCTGAGGAGTCTGATGATGAAATTCATAGTGATGCTTACCCATTACCATTTGAGTATGGTAATGGTTATAACATTTTATTAGAATTATATCTCCTATTCTAAACTTTCTAACAAACTAGGCATCAATATTTTTACTCTACAATATCCCTTTCATATTATCTCACAAGAAATATTATTTTAGATATTTATACATCTTCGTAATTCCTAGATTAATATAGAATAATGTATAATTAGCTTCAAATAACAACCCCTTTTTCAAGTTTGGTTTATATGGGACACATACTCAGTTCCTGAACCATATTATTCTATCACAGTCATGGTTGATCCCAGGAACATTTCTTACCTTCTTCTATAATTACAAATCTTCTTTATGAACCTTCTAAATCTTCTTGTGGGTGGATAGTTTAATATTCATTTGATAAAGATAAGATATTTCCCCTTTCCTCATGATTTCAATATCTATATTCTATAAATTCATAAATATTGGATCTCATTCAATCCCCATCATGGAAGAACTATCACAGTCATTCTTAATTAGTGCATCGACCACCTTGTTCTCCTTCTTAGGGTGGTAATGTATTAAGAAATCATAATCATTTATCAACTATGACCATCATATATGGTGCATATTCAACTATTTCTTTGCAAATATATACTTTAATATATTATTATAATTATGTATATAATACCTTTAACCATATATAAATTTCCTCCATATATTCAATGTATCAATTGTCGCTTCCAACTCCAGATCATATGATTTCTAATTTTTCTAATGAATTTTTTATTATAGAAAATAAAATACTAAAACCATGTCATTACACATGAGGACACATCATATTAACTCATTTGATGAATCACTATAGATTAAAAATCATTATACACTATAGGGTAGCATAATTACATGGGTACAAACCATCCTTATCGTCAGTTCTTTGAAACACTCTTCACACTCACTTATCTATAAGAAATTAAACCCTTTTGAGTCAACATGGTGATCATACTAGATAGTAATAACATATAACTCACAAAGTATAGGTAGTATCCATAAACCCTAAGAAAACTACATATTTCAATTACCATGGTTGGTTTATGCCATATCACAATAATTTCCATCTTTGAAGGATCCACCAAAAATCCTTGAGATTATATGACCAAATAATGAAACATTATAAAGAAAAAATGACAATTTTTAAATTAATCATAATAATTATTTTACCTTAGGGTCTTTAGCACAATTCTCAAATGTTCGTAATGATATTCAATACCCATTGATTTTATAAGAATATAATCTATATAGGCTACCATAAAATGATCAAGGTAATATCTAAATACTATATTCAATAAATACATGAATATAGTTGGAGCATTGGTATGTTTACAAGGCATTGATATAAATTCATAATGACTACACCTCATATGGAACGTTATCTTGGGTATATAATCCTTCTTGATCCTTAGATGATGATATCCATATAAATTATAAATCTTGTAAAAATATAAATCTCTTTATAATTGATCAAACATATCATCCTTGCAAGTCATTTGACACTTTTTCTTAATAGGTATCTTGTTAAGTTCATGATGATCAATGTAAAGATGCATTTCCCCACAATTCTTCTTATAAAAAAGAGTAGGTGCACCCCCATGGAAAAGTACTCATCTGAATGAATGTGTTATCTAGATTTTCCTAGAGTTTCTAATTTAATTTTTACAGATCAATAGGGACCATTTTATAGGATTATTTGAAATATTCATAGTATTAAGTAGGATTTTTATTAAAAAAAACATCTATGTGATTTGGGGGAAGACTAGTAAAGTAATCAAGAAATACATTAGCATATTACTGAAAAAAATGATCATTTTCATTGTTGAGTTTCTCCCAAACCATTGGAAATAAATATCCCTTATTAATAGGTATACAGCCCATATAACCGAAGTTATGTTCTTTTGGGATTTAGGTTCATAATCTCAATTATAGATGATTGAAATTGGATTTAGAATATCGAAGGAATCATCACTTCCTATACAATTGATATGGGATACAAACATGGTGAAACAGTACATTCCCAAAAATAATTTTGACTTCAACTAGAGGAAGAATAAAAATATTCACTTAGTGAATATTGTCACAAACTTAAATTGTATAGGATATATATACATGAGATATTTTCATCCTACCATTAAGAGTTTTCACCATTAACTCAACATATAATCTTTGAGGAAGTGATATCATATCCTCGGAAAATTCTTCAGATATAATAGAGTGGTAGTACCATAATTAAATAAAACATTTTCCATCCTTTAGTGGATAATAATTTTATATTTGACCACATATATTTTAACTTCCATTTCAATTATAGTAATTCCATAAGCTTGGCCTTATCCCCTTGGACTATTGTTTTGGTAATTACCTTCATATTTAAGACATTGGTTAGAATAATTTCTCATTTTATTATGGTTAAATCACTATACATTGATAGATTCACCCTTACCCTTTCATTCTTTAGCATGAATTATTTTTTCCACACTTTTAGTAAAATTTATATTCCTTTTAATAATGTAACTAGATGTTTCTTTCAACAAGTATGACATGCAGGAAAATTCTCCTTTATAACTTTACCAATATCTATATTTTTTTCAATCGCCATCTTGTTATATTAATTTTTTTAAAATTAGTAATACATGGATAATTATTTCTCATTCATTATAGAACATGATACTATATCCCGATATGATGATAATTTTTCGGAGACTAGTTCCATTTAAAGGATTATATTAATTTCTTCAATTATATGGTCAATCTTCCTCTTTGGATTATATATCTAGTATGAATCATGTATTTATAGCCTTGTAAAGTTAGATTCATATGTTAAAATATTATCCTCATCCTTTTGTCTCATACTAAATAATGGTCTCTCTATATCCACTTGTTGTTTGTGAAGATAGTATTTTTCCAAGAATAATTCCTTAAAATTATTCTATTTCATGCTCATTATTTATTCATTTTCATTAGTGTATTTAATTAATGAAACAATTTATCTAAATAACTTTAGAGATAATAAAATAATAAGAAATTTTTTTCCCTTTCATTAATCCAAAAGAAAATAAATATATTCTCTAAGGAACATTTCTATTACTCTACTACAAATGGATTTTTAGTCTCATTTAATGATGGAGGTTTCTAATGCGTGAATAAATATAACATAATTACACTTCATTGTGGATTAGGAGACTACCTATAATAGAAATTTATTTGTTCATATCCTTAGTCACCTGCCCCAATATAGTTATAATTTATTCATCTCCAACTACAACTCAATCTCTAGCATCATTAGCCCCCCAAGAAGGAAATCCTTACATAGATTAAATACATTGATGTGGTTTTCATTCCTTACACAAGGCTCTATTTATAGATAATTTAATAAACAAGATTAGAATATAAAATTATCAATCTTAATGTTCAACTTTTAAACTAGAAAAAAAATTCACATAAATTCAAAATTTTATGCATAGATAATCTCAGAATCATAATGTTTTTTTTCTTTTTGAGTATTCTAAAATAATAAAAATACATAAAAACATTTCTTAATGGTTTATAAAGAAAATGTTAATTAACCAATGAATATCCCCCAGGAGTTTCGAACTTATCATGCATTAAGTAAACAATTAACATGTGCCAAGATAAGGTTGATATATACTAGGCCAACTATTTCTAGTGTTATTACCCCTAGATTAATCTAGTCCAAAACCACATCCACTTTTAGTCTTAATAAAGGGATAAATTTATAATAAAACCACATAATATCTACTACACCAAAACCTTATAAAGTTATTATATACTTATGTTGAGTTCCCCATTTCCATTATCATATTTTGTTTTAGTTTATATAATTATATCAACCCATCAATCTTTATTTTATAAAAATAATTCTAATCATTTCTATTTTAATATGTCAAAGTATTTATTTCCTCTATAAATTAATATTGATCTGTTTATTATGTCATTTTTTATGATGGAAATATAATGATATTATCTTCATTTCTTATATTAATATCCAAAGTCAATTCATTTGTTTATATGGTGAAAATTTTCAATGAAACTGTTATAATATGTTCAAGTGAAATTGTAGTTTTCATTTTAAAATTATATATGAATTTTGATGATATCTCAATATAACGTAAATGGTTTTGTGTGAACCCTATACCATTGGATATCTAAATTTTTTATCAAAACATTATTAGTTTTTGGGTTAGTCTAAAATGTATTTTTTGGTACTCTAAAAATCACTAATGTTGATGCAGTAGTTACACAAATCTATAGTGAATTAATTTGAAAAGATACTGTATTTGATTTTCTGAAATTTCAACAGATATATATATTTCTAAAAATATATTCGCATGAAAATTCGTGATATTTATTTTTATTTCATCATTTTATATAAAATTCCAAAAAAGTTAATTTGGATGGTCAAACAATTGCCTAAAATTATGCTATTATTTGTTTCCATCACTATAGTTTTTTCAAAATGATATTGTTTGTGTTTTTCAATGATATAAGGATCTATAGAATTTGTATTGATTCAAATATTTATAAATTATAAATATAATAATATTTCATAAATAAAATTATTCTAGGCCTAAGGCTGAATGTGTTGTTAAATAGATCTAAAAATCATTAATGTCTCTAAATGCAGGTTGTCCAGTTTTCGGAATGTTTATTTCACCCCTAATTTTGATACAAAAGTATGGTTCATATACCCAGCTTTTGGTAAAACCTAATTTTGATAAAACATACATTCTATGAGCCCTACTTTTGATGAACCTTAATTTTGGAAACCCTACTTTTTTTGAACCTTACTTTCGGTGAATAGGGTGAACCATACTTTCGATGAACCCTACTTTCAGTGAGCCATAATTTCGATGAACCATACTTTTGATGAACCCTACTTTTAGTAAACCCAAATTTAAGTGGACCCTACTTTCGGTGAACCCTACATCCATTGAACCATACTTTTTATGAACCCTACTTTCAACGAAATATACATTCGATGAACCCTATATTCAGTGAACCATAAATTTAGTGAACCATACTTTCAATGAAACCTTCTTTTGATAAACTCTAATTTCTGTGAACCATACTTTCAGTGAACCATACTTTTGATGAACCCTAATTTTGGTGAACCCTACTTTCGGTGAACCATACATTCGATGACCCTACTTTTGATGAACCCTACTTTCTGTGAACCCTACTTTTGTTGAACCTTACTTCTAATGAATCTTATTTTCGATGAACCCTAATTTTGGTGAACCTTAAATTTCATGATCCCCACTTTGGACTGAACTACTATAAAAAACATCATTGTGTTATTTAGTTTTTATATTTCTAATTAATCTTAACAATTATCTTTGATAATTAATTTATTTAATCAAATATTTTGTTTAATTTTTTTGTTTCTATTCACCCCCTGGACCATATGTCATTACCCTATTCAATATAACAATTTGTATCAAAGGTTTTTCCATTTGGAATAATCCAATACCTCTATAGAGTCTTCTTTTATTTTATTTTTTCTAATATATTCCCAGACCTCACAATATATGGACATGATCTTATAAGATGGAAATATTGAACCCAAATGATTTTTAGATTCCTCAAAAGCCACAACACTTATATGGTAATGATTATTTCTACTTTATATCCCAAACTGAGGCATACCTCAAACATTTGAGAATTGAAAACATCTCTATCATGTAAAAATAGTGCACACTTGATGAAGCTGGCTAAGATACACTTACTAGAAATGATACTACAATATGTGTTTTAATTTAAAAAGTTGTTAATATTTTATATTGCGCTTTTAATAAATGTGTGTTTAGTCATGTGTATTCTGGTAAGATAGCTCATGAGATTTGGAAGATTCTACAAGTCACTCACCTTGGCTCTGATAAATTAATCTGAACTAAACTTGGAATGCTTTGAGCAGAGTACCAAGACTTCAATATGGGTGAAGATGAAACAGTAAAAAAAATGTTCCATAGATTCACAATCATTGTGAAAGGAATTAATTAACTTGGATAATCACTAGAGAACCCAGTAATAGTTGAATGAGTCCTATGAGCCTTACTAAAGAAATGGAATGCCAATAAGGTTTCCATTTATGAAATAAATAACATCAAAGAGTCCACCCTGGATGAATTGATTAGATCACTTCTTCAATATGAACTGGAATAGGGGAACATAGTTTCTGAGGAGATAACTAAAATAGAAGTTGTAAATTTTAAATCCGTAAATGATGTGTATACTAACTCTTCTAATTATATTCTACAACATAGTGAAAAGTAATTAATGGTTTATATTGTTATCAGAGTCTACAAAATAATAAAAAATAAAGGATTAAAAAACCAGTTTAGAAGAAACCCTCAAAAAGAAATATATATGGGTGATAATAAAGGTGGTACAAATTATAATGGTTCATATGTAACATGTTATGAGTGCAAGAAGAAAGGTCATATCATTCATAATTGTACAAAACATAAGAATAATGAAAAATACAAAAAATAAGGACAAAAATTTATTTACCACCATTTGGAGTTATACATAATAATTTGATTCTAGTGACCAATCAGGAAATGAAAAAAATGATAACTTGTGTTTAATAGAATCACTGGATATGTTTAGTAATTTTGTTTTTTATTCTGGACATTATGATTTTGAATATGACTCACAAAACCCCAATATTTTTTAATTAAATAAAGAAATTGAAATATTAATGAAATATATTTTCAAATATGATAATTTATATAATAAGATTAATAAAAAAATGAGAAAATTATTTCTAAAAATAAATTTATTTTACAAGAAAATGAAAAATTAAGAAACACTGATTTTGCTTCTTAATCCACAGTTTATGATAATTTCAAAGCTAATCAATATTTGAATGAAAATTTGAAAAAAGAAGTTGAATGTTTTAAAAAAATCTACATTTATTCATGGTCATAAAAAATATCATGATATGATATGTTTTACAAAGAATCATAAAAATAAAGATGGTTTGGGTTATGATAGAAGAATACATCAACTGTTCAAAACTACTTTTGTTAAAAGTAAAAATGGTTGTACTTCAACTATTACTTATTTTAAATGTGGCATGAAAGGTCACTATAAAAATGGTAGTTTGCATATATTTAATCAATCTTTGATATTTACATAAACTAATGTTTCTAAATCCTTGTTACTTAGATTACCTTACAATACATGTTTAAATTCTATATGGGTATCTAAAATTTTTATTACTGATCCTATTGGAACCAAAGTATCTTGGTTAACGAAATTGTCAAGTAATTGATTTTTGTTGGAAAAATGCCTTGGATGTCACAATAATGGCATATGGTACATAAAAAGTAGATTCCCTAGGAATATGATCAGAGATTCAATAATTTTTTCTACTTACAAAACATATGACAGAGGCATTGTTACTTGTGGAGACAATTATAATAGCAAAAAAAGGTTTTGGTAAATTTTTTATTTCAAATTCTACTTTTATTTATAATGTTTTATATGTTGAAGGTTTAAAACATACTTTATTATTATATCATAATTATGTGACAATGGAATGGAATTTAAACTGAAAAATGATAAATGTTATGTTTTTTAAGATGATTCTATATTACTATATGCTAATATAAAAGAAAATATTTATAGTATTGATTTGTATGATCTAACTATTAAACATTTTAAGTGTTTAAATTCTATACAGAATGATAGCATCATTTAGCATCGAATTCTGGTCCATGTTAATTTCAGAATGTTACATAAGCTCACAAAACAAGAGAATGTGTTATAGTTTATTTCCTTGAAGAAAGAAAATATTCATGTATGTGACACTTTCTTGAAGTGTAAGAAACACAAAATTTCATTTAAATCTATCAATCAGATAAGTAATAATAGTCCATTACAGTTAGTATACCTTGATTTATTTGGACCCACTAAAATTTCTAGTCTTATTGGAAAGAAATATACTTTAGTTGTTGTTGATGATTATAGTATATTCACATGGGTATAATTTCTTTCACATAAAAATGATACTTTATATATATTTAATGATTTTTGTAATTTAGTTCAAAATGAAAAATTTTGTATGATTGTTTTATTCATATTGACAAGGGAGGTTAATTTTATAATTTATATTTTGAAACATTTTATGAAATGAATTGTTATTTTCATAATTTATCTTCTCCTAGAACACCAAAACTATATGGTTTTGTAGAAGGGAAAAATAAAACTCTTATTGAAATGGATAAAACTGTGTTAAGTGAATATAATTTCCCAAGATATTTTTTGGTTTCAGCCCATTTTTTCTACATGTTATATTTCAAATAAAATTTTTATTAGACCATTATTTGATAAAAAAACATATGAATTATTTAAAAATAAAAAACCTAAAGATGATTATTTTAGAGTTTTTGGTTGAAAAGTTTTATCCAAAGGATAATTTAGAAAATTTTAATACAAAAAGTGATGAAGGTATTTGTATTGGTTATTATATTAATATTAAATATTATATAGTTCATAATATAACATATATGGTTGTTGATGAATCTATTCATGTAATTTTTGATGAAAATCATGTTAAAATAAATTCAGATTCTAATTTTATTTATGACAAGTCTATATATTTTAATTTTGGTGAAGAAAAACCTCAGGATAAGGATGAATCAATTATGGTGGAGCCTAATCCTTATCAACCTGATCCAAGATCCTTTAAGATTAATAATTATAATCCTGTAGAAAATGTAACTAGAAATTTTTTTGGGTGTTAAAACTAGAAACTATGATTTAAACTTTTGTACCAATTATGATTTTATTTCTAATTTTTTCCCTATTAATTTTAATGACGTTTTAAAAGATGCAAACTTGATTGTTTCTATGCAATATGAATTAAATTAGTTTATTAGATATATTATTTGGACTTTAGTATAATTTCATGAGGATAATCTGGTGATTGGAACTAAGTGTTTATTTAGATACTATCTAGATGAACCTATATAGATTCTTAAAAACAAATATTGACTTGTTTCTCAAGGATACTCTCGATAAGAAGGTATATACTCTGAAGAATCATGTGCACCTATTTCCAGGTTAAATTATATTATAATTTTTTTGAATTCTAATTTTTTTCAAGGTTTTAAATTATATCAAATAGATGTAAATAGGTATTTTTTAAATGGTTTTATAAATAAATAAGCTTATGATTCTCAACCCCTTGTTTTTGGAAAAAAAATATTTCCTAATCATATTTTTAAATTATCTAAAGCTTTGTACGGTCTCAAACAAGAACCTCATTCTTGGAGTGTGATTATCTCTTTTTATTAAAAAAATTTGTTTCAAGAAGGGAAATTTTAACCATGCTTTAGATAAACCTTAATTTTGATGTACCCTACATTCCTATGGATGCCCTGTGTTATTTTTCTAAAAAATAAATCATATCCTATTCTGCATGTCTTCAAAATAATAAATGTTTCATCTAAAGAGTTTAAATTAACTACATAAATTTGATGTAAAAATATAAGATTGTGACCTATGGTATTCTTTTTTTATACTATTTTAAATGGATCTTTTTATATGACATAACCTATTGTAATTATAATATTTTTTTATTATATTTAAAGAGGTTAAAATAGATTTAAATAATATTTTTAAATAATTTAACATTTCTATTATTCTTGATATTTTTTTATGGGACTCATTCAAATTATTTTGAATGATTTTATGAAATATTTTTTTCTAAAGGTATAGTGAAATGGTGCTACACTTTTTTTATATTTATGAAGGATATTGATTTTTTAATCTTAAATAAGTGGAGAGATACTTATATTGGATATTTATTCGATATATATATATATATAAGAGGAAAATAAGACACACTAGTTAACATATTTGATACTCTATTTTTTCAAGAGAAATTATTATGAACATTAAACCTGTAGTGAATATGCAATGTCCAACAACACTCTATTTCATCACATGTTTTTTCTCTCAAGGGAAACTTTCTTCTACTTCAAATTCTGCTACCTTGAAAAGATCAATCAATCCAATCCTCAAGAACCAGTATCTTTTATTTAATTTTTTATCTTCTCCCTCATCTAGTTTTTGAGTTTGTAACACTATTTACCACCACTCACGCACACTTAGTTTTTTAGTTTATGATTTTACCCACAAAAGAATTATTTCTACTTCTCTTACTCTGGTTTTGAATCCTAGATTCTAAATTCATGATCTAAGGGTTCAAAATCCCAGTATCTATAGTCATGATTGTTTGGGTTGTGACCAACATTGTGTAAGGTAACTTTTTAAGGGTTGATGATATATTTTTTGTATTATATGGTGAAATACTCTATAATTATAATAATAATTTGATGTCTTCTATGATTGACATGACTTTAATAGGAGAATTAAATTTCTTTCTTGGACTTCAAAATTTTCAATGAAAAGTTGAATT
Organism: Viscum album; assembly: GCA_963277665.1. Lineage (NCBI taxonomy): Eukaryota > Viridiplantae > Streptophyta > Magnoliopsida > Santalales > Viscaceae > Viscum > Viscum album. Next base: position 1,156,535,515 of record OY728135.1, read on the forward strand.
TTTTTATAGTAAATATAAGTATGCTAATGAATTTAGTAAATGATTTAGTCTTGATTCATATAAATATCTGAAAACTCTTATGGGTAGTAATTGTAAATAAAATATTAATGCATCTAGTAAATCTGTTGATAATAAAGTTTATAGAGGCATGATAGGTAGCTTACTCCTCCTCCAATGGCTTGAAGGCCTTCATTTTTTATTGATTTTTGATAGGTAGCTTACTATATTTAACTGTATCTATAACTAATAATATGTATAGTGTTTTCTTTTGTGATAGATTTCAATCTCATCCCAATGAAATTTTTATTAAATATATATAACGAATAATTAGATATAAATATTAATTTTGGTTTATTTTATCCAAAATATAATTGTTTTGATTTAATATCTTATTCTGACTCTTATTTGGAGGTTGTAGAATTGAATGAAAAATCACATCAGGTATGTGTCATTTTATGGTAAAAATTTTAATTTATTGGTCTTAAAAGAAGAAATTATCTATTTCTCTATCTACTGGAGAAGATGAGTATATCTCTTCTACTAGTAGTTGTGAAAAAATAGTTTGGATTAAACAAACCATATGTGATTTTGGTATTTATCTATATAAACTTCCTATTAATTGGGATGAAACTTCTACAATTTGTATTTCTTATAATCCCTTACAACATTCTAGAACAAATCATATATAACTTAGATTTAATTTCATTATAGATCATGTTAATAATGGTAATTTTTTTAAGAATTTATCCCTACTAAAAATCAGCTAGTTGACATCTTTACTAAGAATTTAGACTTTGTTCAGTTTTAAAAAATTAAATTTGAACTTGGAATGTTTTAAATTTAATTATTACTACATTTCAAATTCCTACTACTTCATTTTCAAATTCATAATCTTTATAAAAGTGGTAAATATATTATATTATTTAATATACTTAAGAAATCATTTTTTACATCCTTGCAAAAAGGGGGAGAAAAGGTTGGTCGAGAATTGTGGTTTTTTTAATTATCAAAAAGGTGGATAATGTTGAGTCGCTCCTATCCATTCTCATATTTATTTATTTTTGACAATTAAATCAACCCCCCATTATTTTTTTTCTAATAAAATTGTTAAGTATTTTAGTTTTAATTTGTCAAATTATTTATTTGATATCTAAGGAAATATTGATCTTTTTCTTATTCTACTCATTCTTTTGAAGATATAATGATTTTATCTTCATTTAATATGTTCATGTCTAAAGTAAATTTAGTTGTTTAGATGGTGAAAAAATTCACTAAAGGTGTTATAAGTTGTTCAAGTGACATTATTGTTTTCACCAAAACATAATCTCTAAATTTTGATGATATATCAATCTACATTGAATGGATTTCTATGAACCTTACACCATTTTATAGTTAATATATTTATCTAATATTTATTAGTTTTTAAGTTATTCTAAAAAGGAAATTTTTATACTCTAAAAATAACTAAATTTGATGTAGTAGTTTCACAACTCTATCGTGAATAGATTTGAAAATATATTGAATTTTATTTACTTAATATTCTAAAGATATATAAATTGAACGAAACATGTTTCTATATAAATCCAAGAATGTTATATCTATTTCATCATGTTACATTAAATTCCAAAATGTTCATTTGGATGGTCAACAAATTTCTTGAAGTTATTCCATTATTTTTTTAGAACTAATGTTTTTCTAGAATTATATTTCTTCTATTTTTATAATACATTTAGATCTGTATAATTTGGATTGATTATATTATTTATCTGTTATAAATCTATTAATATTTTCTAAAAATCATTCTTCTCGGTCGAATGCTAAATATACTATTAAAGGGCTCTAAAAATCATTTAATTATCTAAATACTGGTTTTACTGTTTTTTAATGATTATTTTAACCCTACATTTGATTCAAAATTATGGTTAATATACCCTATATATGATTAAATCTACTTTAGATGAACCCTACATTCACTGAACCTTAATTTCGGTGAACCCTAATTTCAATGATCTTTACTTTCGGGGATCCCTACTTTCGGTGAACCTTACTTTTGATGAACCCTACTTTCGATAAACCTTACTTTTAGTGAACCCTACTATTGGTGAACCTCAATTTTGATGAACCCTACTTTTAATAAACCCTACTTTAATTTAACCCTACTTTCAGTGAACCCTACTTTAGTCGAACCATACTTTCTATGAACACTACTTTCGATGAACATTACTTTTGATGAAACCTACTTTTGGTTAACCCTAGTTTTGATGAACCCTACTTTCGGTGAACCCTAATTTTGGTGAAACTTACTTTTGATGAACCATAATTTCAGTGAACCTTACATTCAATGAACCGCACTTTGGACCAAACTACTATAAAAAATATCTTTATGTTATTTACTTTTCACGCATCTGATTAACCTTAATAATTTACATTGATAAATAGTTTATTTAATCAATTATATTTTTTAAATTTTATTTATCTAGTCTATTCACCCGTCGCCCCTATAGAACTTATTCCATTACCCTATCTGAGCTAAAACATATCATCAATTTCATTCATTAGGTTGTTTTCTAGAATCTAGGTTTTACCAATTCTAGTTCTTAATGTTTAAACTAAACATACTCTGATACTATCTATATAGACCCCAACCCAAGTATCTGAGATCATATTTCTACTTTATTAAATTTATACCAGATATAAGTGATTTCATCTCAAAGGAATTAATAGTTTAGTAGTCTTAAATAATTATATATATACTTTTAATTTCACATTAACTTTGAAAACAAGAAATGCAACATATTATTTTCTTTTAGAACACCATTATTACCTTTATCACATCTCTATATGTAAATTATAATAAATTTCATGGAATCATAGGGAAAGGAAACCTAAAAAAGGGGTTACCTCATATGCTTAATAAGAACTTGCATATAGTGGAAGCCAATAAAAAATGAATAATATTGAAATAATAAATGATGATTAAAAATGTTATAAAAATAATCACATGAAAAAGAAATTTTTCCATATATATCATAACTTTTAAAATAATAATATGGTCATAAATAATTTATTTCACACTGATATAATTCAAATTTTTGACATTTTAAACTTACCCTCGAGGTATAATGCCAATACATCTAAAACATTACCTCAAGGACTCGTATGAAGACATCTTATATAAATGGGTATGTACTATGGAAAATAATAAATATTGTTTGTCTTATGATACTTATAGATTCATCGAGGGGACATATAATTATGGTCCCCACTCATTACTTAAAAATTATAATTCATTTATCCTTTGAATAAAAAGTAAAACTTAATCAATGTGCCTTAAAATTGAATAATTGTCTATATTTTAAGAAATAGAATATGCAATATATATAAATTCCACATTAAATATAATAAAAAACATCTAATGAAATTTGATGGATGTTATCATAAATTATAATCTTAGTAAAATCTAATATTCAAGAACAGATGTAGATATAGATGAAAATACTTTCTAAATATCATTGGAAAATTTCTTTATTAAAATACCCTTTTCACCTTGAAATCACTTATTTGAAATATTAAAATCACCTAAATATTAAGTAAAACATTTTATTTGAAATATAACTTGTTAAATTTTAATGAAATATTTGTTGGAATGAGTGGTCATGGTGGTGGAAAATTATGTTCATTGCATGTAAATTGAAAAACATTCCTATCATAGTTTTGTCAAAAGGTCAAAAAGTACCTCATTCAGAAAAATATAACAAGATTACTTTTAAACCATTTTTTAAAAGATAAAAATGAGTAAAAATTTATTTAATGAATAATTGGATAATGTCAAAAACACCCTTTTATATGTTTTTAGTTAAATATGGACATGGAATAGAATTTTTATCGATGAGTAAAAAACAAGTTCAGGTTTCCATAAATATATAATTTTGTAATATTGAGTAATAAAATAGAGTAAAATGAACGGACAACATTTAATTAAAATAAATAGCTAGTAGAGATAAAAATAAATTGGTTTTAAGGTATAAATATTAAATATTTCACCATGTGGGAACATAAACATAAACAATACCAAATAATGAAGATATTTTGAAATAATACTTTACCTCAGGTTTGACTTCCTTCATATGTGTATGAACCTAATACATAATAAATATATTATATAACCATGCTCATATATATCCAACCATATAGTATTTACTTATAATCATTTAACACCTGTTTATTAATAATTCATTGTTAAAATCACTATTCTATATAATATCTTCTTTTCTCATGTATGTTTTTGTTTGGTAGTTATGGATACCTAAGCCTTTTCCACATATCATTACATGATTTTAAGAATAATAAAAAATCACATTACAAGCCAAGGATTGTAAAGGCTAGTGTCTTGGAATATTAGGTACATAATTAAACATCATTAAAACAACTTTTATTTAATCTATATAATGAGCTCCTAACTTCCATTATGATCATACATCTATATAGGATAACCTAGGTATAACATGAACTAAGGGGTGATCTAAAAATCCCAATATGTGAATAAACTTAAGAATAAAGATTTAACACATGGGTTAAAAGGGATGACATAATGATACTTGAAAACATGGAACATATGGAATCATAACATATAAACATGGGATCATATAAACATGGAGTCATAGTAATGCGGAAAAAGCATAAAAAATTACATTATCATGAGTCAAGTCTCATTGCACATAGAGGAGCACAAGTCAAGGTTAACCACCAAGGTCATTGCACATGGTAGTACGAGTCCCAGCTAACTGCCAAGATCAATGCACATAACATCTGAGGAGAATCAACTTTACCCAATTCAATGAAGCTCTATCTAGTCACGCCCGTCAAAAAATGTTCATGAATATTCTTTACACATACTGAATCATACAAAATCAATGATACACAAACATAAGGGTTACCCAGTGTAAGAATTGGGTATCATAATCGTGTCATAAAGAATAAAAGATGGGAGTATCATAAAAATGTACTTGAAGGAAAGTAATTAGATTAGGCATGTACAATTATGGGTTATTATAGTCATATATCATGAAACTTTATATTAACTTGAAGTATTAACATATAAAAAGTGAACTAAAGAATGTTCATAATTAAAACATTTTAGTGAGGTTAAAGGAAAATATCAAAAGTAGTTTAAAACATAAAAGGGAATAATATTTAATATAAATCTAAAAGTGAACCAATAAGGCATTAAAAAAATATATTGTTTTTATAAAAATAATGGTGTCTCAAAAATATATTATATAGTGTACTTGAAAATGTGTAAGGATTTGGGATGTTCCCTTAAACAAGATTGCTTATCGAGAAGTATTGAAGAAGGAACCTATTAAAAAATGTATATCCCAAAAAGATGATGATGATTATAAATTTATATATGAGTTTGGATAATGTAAATAGAATTTATAATATGTACATAAAATTAATAGGTAACTTTATTTGGGTAAAAATAAAGATATATGAACTCGAAGGAATAATGGAGATTTGGGTAGAATCCCTTACCTTAAGTCCGAAGGTTTTCTTTACTTGATCTTAATGACCTGAATAATAAAATTAGGTTAATTAATTAATAATAAATAAACCCTTATATATTTAATTTATTTATTATAACCTTATTATGTTCATTCAGGTACTTTTTAATGGGTTAAAAGGTTCAATTTCATTGTTTGGGAGCGTTTGTTTCCTTGGTTTTCATGATCAGTTTACTTATATACATGTATAGATAAACTTGTAAGATGAGAATGGTTGTCTAGAATTGATGTTATATGTAATTAGTGAACATATAGAATATTAAATGGTTATAAATTTAATTTGTTTATTTATTTTGAAGATAATCCATAATATAAATCATTAATGATAATTGTCTCGGTTAATTAAAGGTTTTTTTGACCATAATGAACTCGTTTTTCTTTATAAAATAATATCATGGTTAACAATAGATTTCAGGATATTATATAAGATATAATACATGTATTATAGTCTAATTTAACCATAAAAATGGTTTCATGAACAGAATTGAAGATGGTAATAGAAATTGAAAACCTGTCTTCCTTGAATGTAATAAATTAACACATCTCAGATAGTGTTTTATTTTCTAGAATAAAATGAGGGGAAAGGAGAGATGATAATTAAATAATAAATTATAATAGCAAAATTCAATTATATTTATGTTATTTGAGTTTTTATACCTTTTGGATGAGGATAGGTGTGGATATAATAGAAAATAAGGGAACTGTAAATAAAACAAAATAAACGAAAAGAGGAATTTACCTCTCAAATTTATCTTCCTTGAGATCTCCTTTAAGGGGGAGGTTTTGGTCTTTTAGTGAGACGAAAAGATATTGGTAAAAGTTAAGGGGCTTGGGAAGATATTTTAGAAGAAATTTTTCAATGAAAAAGGCTTTAGAGGGGTGAAGTGAATAGGGGGTGAGGGTTGTTTTTATAATAGAGGAGTAGCGAGTTTTCTCAATATTTAATTAATTAGTTTATTATTTGGCTCAAGAAAAGAAATAAAACTGAATATTGAGACTAAAACAGTATCTAGATCATGTGAATTAGAACCAAGGGTTCTTACATTAGCTATAATTTTTTTAATAGTGCATTTAACTTATAATTTATATATAATGTAAATTACTGTATTTTAATATTCATTAAAAATTCAAGTATTTCAAAAAAAAACAACCCTAACCATGTTTCAATATGTATAATCCAAAAATGAATTCTATTTTATTCAAATAATTATCTAAATATGATAAATATGATTTTTAATAAAAAACATAATTTACTAGAAAAAAACAAATTTTAAAATTTAAACTACTTTTCTAACAATTTTAAAAATTACTTAAGGTCTTGTAAATTTATCTTACAATCATAAGAAATAAAAATATAATTTTTTAATAAATTTTAGGAAAATAAATTTTCATTTAATTTATTATATTAATCATAAAATGTTAGTTAAATACACATGACATACAAAAATAAACACTTAATCAACAATTTTTAAATATTTATTTACTTATTCTATTACATAATTATATTATATTGACACTTATAATATGGATAAATTGTATTTATACTCTCATTTTTGTGGTTACTATTATATGAGATAGTTTACTATTCATAAGGTTCACATTACTATTTTAAAGGTCAGGGTACTATTTCATAAGTATATGGCCCTTAACATCTAGAGTTCCATTTTATTTCACTTTTTCTTCATTTTTAAGGTTTGTATTTTATTCTATATTCAATCTAATGTGATTATACTATAAAACACAATTATAGGAAGTTAATTCCACTAATATAACTTTTGTTCATTACATTCTAAACCCCTTATGAAATTTCACCCTCAAAATTTATTTTAACATTCTTAAGATGAAAATAGGTTTGGGTACTTTTCCTTCATCGCTTCCTCCAGTTCCTATGTTGCCTCTTCTTACTTATAGTTCCAGAATAGTAATTTGACCAGGTGAGTAGTCTAGTTACATAGAACGTTATCTCTGTGATCCAAGATCTTCACCAGATACTCTTTGTAAGAAATATCATTATCCAAATTTACCAACTCTGAAGAAAGTACATGTGAAGGATCTAGTATGTACTTCCTTAAAAGGGATACATAGAAGACATCATGTACTTTAGATGTGGTAGGTGGAAGTTCTAGTCGATAGGACACATCTCTGACATGATCAATGATCTCTAAGGGGTCGATGTAACTGGGACTTAGATTTACTTTCTTCCCAAATCTCAAGATCATGTTCCATAGAGATATGACGGGAAACCCCATGTCTTCAACATGAAACTCATGTTCTCTTCGAAAACTATTTTCATAACTCTTCTATTGAATTTGGGATTCCTTGATCTGTTACTAATTGATTTTTACATTATATACCATTTCATTGACCATTTCGGGTCCTAGCATCTTATGTTCACCGACTTCATCCCATCACGCTAGTGTTCTGCACCTTTTCCCATAAGGTACTTCATATAGTGCCATTTGGATGCTCAAGTGGAAACTATTATTTTAAAAGAATTCAACTAGTGGAATATTTTGGTCCCACCCTCATTTTAAGTCCATATATCATTCTCTCAACATATCTTCCAATGTATCAATAGGTTACTTATATTGGACATCAGTTTGAGGATGATAGGTCGTGCTGAAGTTCAACTAAGTTCTTAGAGCATGTTGGATAATTTTCCAGAATTTTAAGGTGAATATTGGATATCGATCAGATAAAATAGATAGTGGTACTCTGTGCATCCTTATCACCTCTTAGATATACATCCATGTAAGTTGATCCAATGAAAAGTCCTCTCAAATTGTGATAAAGCGATATGTCTTTATAAGATGATCCACAATGACCCATATAGCATTGTTTTCTCTTGATGTCCTTGGATGTCCAGTGACAATATCCATGTTAATTGTCTCCCACTTCCATGTTGGTATGGGTATTGGTTTCATCATCCCTTTAGTCTTCTTTCTTTCATCCTTCACTTGTTGACATACCAGACACTTTGATTTATATTCAGCAATCTTCTTATTCATATTGTCCCACCAAAAGTTCTATCAGAGATCTTGTTACATCTTTGTGCTCACTGGGTGAATATATAAGTTTGAGATATGTGTATCATTAAAATATTCTTTTGTATCTATGGATCAATTGGTACAAATAATCATGAACCAAATCTTACAACTCCTTCCTCGTCAATCTTGAACTCAAAGGATTGAACATTTCTAATAGCTTCCACCCTTTGCATAATTTCCACATCTTTTCTTTAAGAAGCCTTTATTTTCTCCAGATGGTTGAGAAACCATTTGAGAAATAATTGATGGTGTTCATCCCTTAATTATTCTCATTTCCATCCTCTAAAAATATAAGAATATTGGATCCTTATCATCTCTCATCATTGATAGAGATGCATGATGCTTTCTACTTAGAGAATATGTTACCTTATTTTCTTTACTAGGATGGTAGTGTATTGAGAAGTCATAATATTTGATGATCTATAACTATATTCACTGGTTCATATTAAGCTCCTTCTATGTGAATATATATTTTAGAATCTTTTTATCATTATATATCTCACACTTCTACCCATAAAGAAAATGATGCTTGATTTTTAACGCAAAGATCAAGGCTGCCAACTCCAGATCACTCGCGGGATAATTTTGCTCATTTATTTTCAACTGTCGTAAGACATAGGCTATCACATTATCATTTTGCATCAGTACACATCCTATGACTTTTTTTGAATCATCACTGTACAACACAAATATTTCCCCTCTTTTCCGGAGTGTGAGTATTGGGGCAGTGATAAGCCTCTTTTTGAGCTCCATAAATCTTCCGTGACATTCTTCAGTTCAGAAAAACTTCACTCCATTCTATGTCAGCTTGGTTATTGGGTTTGAAAATCATGGTAAATTCATCACAAATAATTGGTAATATCTAGCTAGAACAATAAAACTATGGTTCTCCATTACAAATGTTGGTCTGGGACACTCTTTGATTGTCCAGGTCTTATAAGGGTCCAAAAATATCCCATTTTTGGTGATAACAAGAACCAAAAAAGATACTTCCTCCATCTAGAACTCACATTTATAGTACTTTGCATATATTTTCTCCATTCCCGAAGTCTTCAACATAGTATTCAAATGCTCCTCTTATTCCTCCTTGCTCTTGGAGTATATCAGAATAACATCGAAAAAGACTACCAAAAAAAATTCTTGATAATCTCTAAATACTCTATTTATTAAATCCATGAAAATTATTGGATCATTAGTGAGTCTAAAGGTAATCACATTGAACTCATAGCATCCATACCTCGTTCAAAAGGTAGTCTTGGGAATCTGTTTATTCCTCACCTTTAATTGGTGATATCCCGACGAAAGGTCCACCTTAAAGAAATAATTATCTGCATGTAGATGATCGAAAAAGACATATATCTAAGGAAGGGGATAGTTTTTCTTTAACGTGATTTTATTAATCTCACGATAATCAATATAGAGGTTCATTGAACCATCCTTCTTCTTGAAAAAGAGGATTGGTACTCCCCAAGGTGAAGCACTCGAGCATATAAAACCCTTTTCTAGATTCTCTTGTAATTGCTTCTTCATCAATTATAACTCTACAATGGATATTCTATATGGAGTCTTTGATATTGTTAGAGATGCAAGAATAAGTTAAAATGAGAAATCAACCTCTCGACCTGGAGGAATAATAGGAAATTATTTGTAAAATACTTTAGTATAGTCCCTTTCAATGGGAATGTCTTCGAGTATGGTTCTCTCCTTTGTCTAATTCATTTGAGCTAGACATTATTTCTCATAATGAAGTAATATCCACACTTGAGAAAATGATTCTAAAAGAGATTCATCTTCCTCCTTGCACTTGACAAGATTTGGAGGATGAATCAGGATGTGAAGAGTGATATCACTTTCCTGATAGTTGATGTTGGCTTTGTATAAAGATATCCAATCCAGGAATAGGATAACTTCCAACCCCACTAAAGGAAGTATGAAGAGATTTTCTGGTAGGTTCGGTCAACAAACATTAACCAGGGAGGAGTTATATACTTTGTATGAAAAAATTCCACATTTTATGTTTTCAAAGATAACTCAATCTCCCAATTTTGATGTGGTGTTTGAATAGTTCTACTAAAATTTCATGATAGGAAAGAATTCGTACCGCTATAATCAAATAGTATGTTCACTGTTCTTGAATGAATAACTATCATACCTGCCACCACATTGTTTTCTAGATCTACCTCAGTAGTTGTGATATCATAATCCCTTCCTTGTTTCCTTAGAGGTTTTTGTTGATCGCCTCTGAAAACCCTTGGATTAGGGAAATTGATTGCATATTTTGCATGTTCATTATTGTTGAAACACTAAAATATTGGTTGAGTATTGATCTGAACCTTCCATTCTTCTTCCACATTAGCTGGAATATTCATATCCCTTCAGAATTTTTTTCCCATATGTCTCATTATTCCACATTTGAAGAAAATCACAATTCCCCTTAGATAGTTTCCAAGAAGCTTCTTCCCACAATTCTGACATGTGGGATATTCAATCTTATTTCCATTATCGGATTTATTTGCTGAACCACCCATATTAGACTCCATTTTCTGATTTTTTTCACTAGGACCACCATACCACTAAGAGTATTCAATATCCATTTCAACCTTGAGTGTATAATATAAAATATTCTCGTAACTATCAAAGTCCTTATCTCCTACACTTTTTGTAGACATGGAATTAATCTGCTAAAGAAATTATCCATCTTGATTTCAGTGTTCATGATAAAGTCGGAGGCATATCTTGAAATCCTTGAGAATTTTTCTTCATACTCCCTAATGGAATCATATTCCTTTTACTTAATTTAGAGGAACTATCTTCCCATATTGAGACAGAGTGTTCAGGGAAAATATTTATTAAAAACATTTTCTTGAATCCCTCCCAATACATGGAATCCATTTCCTCCTAGTACTTCATATTATAGATCATTTTCCACCACTGATCTACTTCCCCATCAAAATGATAGACTTCCAGCATGACTTTATCTTCTTCTGAGAACTGGAGGACCGAGAATATCTTTTCGATGGAGTTAATCCATTGTATTTTGAGGATAGGATCACAAGATCCACTAAACAAGGGAGGCATTTACCACATGAAGTATTCTATGACAACATTCTATTTCCTTGGTGGAAGAGGGAGTTCCACATGATTCAAGTTATTATTCATAATGTAAGACAGCTAAGAAAGTACATTCATAAAGTTATGATCACCCATTCCCATAATATCAGGCACATCATTTTTGAAATCATCACATTTACTATCACATTGATTGTTGGCATGTGTTCTTCTATTTTGAGCCATTAACTATGAAAAATAAAGTGAAATTAGCTGGCTTGAATACATAACTAACAAGCATAAAAAAGGGAAATTTTAAAAATAAAAGGATAAACTATTAAAATAAAAGTATATCTTAACTTGTGATTCCCTAGGTTTCAATCTAGGATATCCGTGATCTATTTCCTTACATGTATTCGTAGGGGTATTTCTTTTTTATTCCCTTAATAATGGTTCATAATGAACTTATGAATTTAACAAAGCATATCCCTTGGGAGTGTCAATCTTGGTGCGCAGTAAGGCACATTTCCATATAACAAATTACCCGAGTTAAGACTAGAACACCTTGTCAGATTTTTTACTCCTAGGTATATCTTTTACAAAACCACATCTACTTGTAGTATCCAGACAAAGATGTATTTTTTTGATAATCCACTTACTCTATACTTAAAAAAATTTCAGAATTATTTCTTATAATTAGTCTTATACATAAGGTTCTTACTAAATCTATCTATTCATAATTTCCAAAAATATATAGAACATCCTATGATACCAAATATTTTAAACCAATCCATTTTCACATATCATTACATGATTTTAAGCGTAATAAAACATCACATTACAATCCAAGGATCATAAATTCTAATGTCTTGGAAGATTATGTAGAAAATTAAATATCATTAAAAAACTCTTATTTAATCTCTATAATGAGATCCTAACTTCTATTATTCTCATAAATATGCATTAGATAACCTAGGGATAACATGAAAAAAAGGAATGATCTAAAAATCCCAGTAAGGGAATAAGCATAAGAATAAAACTTTAGTACATGGGTTAGATGGAATGACATAATGATATAAAAAACATGTAACAAGTCGAATCATAAGAAAAAAATGGTATCATATAAACATGGAGTCACATTAATGTGGAAGAAACATAAAACATGACTTTATATTGATTCAATGCTCATTTCATATATAGGGTCACAAGTCAAGGTTAACCACCAAGTCTGTTCTACATGGTAGCACGAGTCAAGGCTAACCGCCAAGACTGTTTCACATAACTTATCATGGGACTTAACATTACCCAACACATTGAAGCACTATATAGAAACACCCATCATAAAATATTCTTTAATATTATTTCAACATACATAATCATACATAATCAATCATACATAAACATTAGGGTTACCCATTGTAAGAATTGTGTATCATAATCATGTCAAAAGGCATAAAAAATGTGAGTATCATAAAATTTCCCATAAAGGAAATAAATTAGATCATGTATGGACAATAATTGGGTAATATAGTCATATATCAGGAAAAGTTATGTCAACTTGAAGTATTAATATCTAAAAATAGTACTTAAGAAACTTTATAATTAAATATTTTAGTGCGGTTAAAGGAAAATATCAAAAGTAATTTAAAACATAAAAGTGTGTAATATTTTATATAAAACCATAATTGAAATAATAATGTTTTCATAATAAAAATAGTTTTCTTATAAAATAATGGTGTCCTAAAAATAGTTTATATAGTGTACTTGAAAATGGGTAAGAATTCGTGAAGTTCCCTTAAACGGGTTTGCTTGTCGGGAAGTATTGAGGATAATGAACCACCTAAAAACATGTATACCCCCAAAAGAGAATGATGATTGGACCTTGATACATGAGTTTTTATTATGTAAAAATAATATAGAATATGTACATAAAAATATCAAATAACTTCATTTGGGTAAAAATAAAGATAGAGTAACCCAAATGAATAATGGAGATTCTAGTAGAATCCCTTACATTAAGTCTGAAGGTGTTCTTCGGTTGATCTTAATGACCTGAATAATAAAAGTAGGTTCATTGATTAATAATTAAGGAACATATTCTATATTTAATTGATTTATTTTAACCTTACTAAGTTCGTTCATGGAATTTTTGATTGGTTAAGAGGTTCAATTTCATTTTTTGGGAGTGTTTATTTCTTTGGTTTTCATAATCAGTTTAATTATATACATGTACGGATAAACATGTAAGATGAGAACAGTTGTACAGAATTTATTTTATATGTTGTAAGTGAACATCAATAATATTACATTTTTATAAAATTAATTTCATTATTTGGAGTGATGATGAATCATAATATAAAACTATAATGATAACTGTTTGAGTTAATTGGTGGTTTTTTTACCACATTGAACTCATTTTGATTCATAAATTAATATCATGTGTATAAATAGATTACATAATATTATATAATATTTAATATAAATACTATAGTTTGTTTCAACTGTACAAATGGTTTCATGACCAAAATTGGAGGTGCTAATAGAAATTAAAAACATGTTTTCCTTAAATGTGATGAATTAACACATCTCGGATGGTGTTTTCATTTCTAGTATAAAAGGAGGGTAAAAGAGATATGATAATGAAATATTGTGTTAGAATAAAAAAATTATAGTATATTTAAGGTATTGGGGTTTTCATACCTTTTGGACGAGGATATGTGGGGATAGAAAAAAAGGGAACTTGAAAGAAAATTAATGAAATTAAAAGAGGCCTTTACCCCTCGAATTTATCTTCCTTGAGATCCTATTTATGGAAGATGTCTTGGCCTTTTAGTGAGACCAAAATATATTATTCATGGGGAAGGGTCTTGGGAATATATTTGAGAATAACATTGGCATGTTACAAGGCTTGAGAGGGGTGAAGAGAAGAAGGGGTGAGGGTGGTTTTTATAGTGACGGAGAGGGGAGTTTTCTCAATATTTTATTCATTAGTTTATTATTTTGATCAAGACAAGAAATAGAACAAATTATTGAGACTAAAAATAGTATCTATATAATTTGAATTCTAACCAAGGGTTATTACATAAAAAATGATGTTATTAATAGTTCATTTAAGTTGTAATGTATATATAAAATAAATTTTTGTATTTTACTATTCATAAAAAATTCATGTATTTAAAAAAAATAACAAAAATTCCACCTAACCATTTTTTGACATGTAGAATCCAAAAATTAATGAAATTTAATGAAAACAATTTTCTAATTATGGGAAATTTAATTTTTAATTAAAATCATAGTTTACATGAAAAATAAAAATTTTGAATTTAAAATTACTTTTCTAACACTTTGTAAAATTAATTAATGTCTAATAAAATTATTTTATAATAATAAGACATCAATATATTACTTTATGAATAAATTTTATGAAAATATATTTTCTTTTAATTTATTAAGTTAATCATAAAATTGTAATTAAATACACATTACTTACCAAAATACCAACACTTAATCAATAATTTGTAAATATTTATTTTCATATACTATGAAGTAATTATATCATACTGACACATATAATATGGATAAATTTTATTTATACTCTTATTGGTAAGGTTACTATTACATTGGTTGTTTTACTATTCATAAGGGTCATATTACTATTCCGAAGGTAAAGTTACTATTTAATCGGTATATGAGCCTTAACTTCTAGAGTTCCCTTTTATTTCACTCATTCTTAATTTATAATGTTTTTATTGTATTCTATATATAATATTATGTGATTATACTATAAGACACAATTATAATAATGGAATTCCATTCATAAAACATTGGGTCATTACCGTAGTTTTGATCCACCTAATTTGATCATGGTTGCATCATCTCCCAAATTTTAATTATAATATAAATATCATATATATTCATTATATATAAATTTATAGTAATCTAATAAAGTTAAATATATAAAAATTAATTATTTTGTTCATGGAGATAATAGGTCATATGTATGTGTTAACAGTGTTTCTGTTTTTGAATGATGGGACAAAAAAATAAACAATAATTCACCTTTCTAGAATAATTATTATATAATATATATAATATATCTATAAATACATATATATATATATATATTAAATATATATACTTATAAAAATCCATATAAATCATAAATAAAAAAATTAATCAAATCACTTCGTGGAGATGGCAGTCCACACGTACGCATGAGCAACGTTATTATTTTTCATTTTATGGAAATAAGTGTGTATAATAGTGGTTTAGTAATCAAGATAAAATTTCAGTATATTTATTATTATTAAATTATTATTTTATGATAAATAACATTAATTTTTAAGGGATAAAAGAAGTAAAAAAAGTGGTCGGTTATAGAGATTACCACTTCTTTGAACGAACTACTTTGATCTCCTATTAAGGAACCAAGGGTTGGACTTTTGGTAATAAATTCCCCTATATAACATGAATATACATATTTATAAGATAGATTAGTAGTGGTAGGTTGATCTACAAGCCTCAATGGGTTTTTAAGAATGGAAGGAAAAGGGGTGTCCATTTATAAGGGAGGGAAAGGTCCCACATGGATTTTTTTATAAAAAATAAAACTAATTTATTCTATATAAAAATGCCTCCAAATAGATATAGTTTCAAATGAATAGTTTATATGTTCTATATATCATCATATTATGAAATTATAACTAGTTTATGTGTCATTTTAAGCTTTATCTTTTGGTTTAACCCCTTGTTTAACTGATTTTAATCTTAATCGTGGTAGTGATTTTTTATTAGTATATTAAAGGGTTATAATTTAACATATAACATGAAAATTGGATCATAAATAGAAAAGGGAAGGGATTTTTTTTCATTAACTATCCACTTATCATATTTCATAATTTTGAGGCTATTTAAGCAATTAAATAAAATATTATTTTCATAAAATATCATTAATGTCATTTTTTGTACTATTCATTAAATTTGAATTAAAATAGATCAAGATAAAGTTTTAATTAAAGTATCATAAACTAAAAAATAAATAATAAGTTATATTTATCTGTAAAATCCATTTATCATAATAAATATCTTAAATTATGTAACTTTTATTATTTTAAAAATCATTCATTTTATGTTTTAATTAATAAAATAGATATTATATTAGCATTGTGTAAGAATTTAAGTTAATTATATAATAACTAAAAATTAGAAATAAATTTAAATTATTAAAATAATAAAATTATTCTCCAAACAAACATTAATATTCCACCACAATATTATTTTATATTTAAGTGAACGCATATAAATATTTAAAAGTAAGAGAGTGATATTTTTTTATTTTTTCCATGATTTAAATATTATATAGTTCATTTCCATAGAAAAGTTTCCCTTAAATAACTATATTTATATCCTAAAGTTACATAGGTTGAATTAAATTCATCCAATAAGGATGAAGATGAAAAAATGGTGACCTTAACAATTGTTTTAACCCAGGTTAACCAAATTTATACTTTATTGAGGTGATAAATTTTATAATAGCTTCTATTCATAATGAAAAAAAATAAAATGGGCCTATTTACCAAATTTGAACCTATTGACTCAAAATATTGTATCCATTTTTCAATATTCAGTCTGTAGAATTGGAATATATGAATTTTCAACTATGTTCATCAAACATTATGAAAACTGCTTTTTAGAAAAATCATGTTTTTAATAATAAAAATGGTTTTATTTATATCACATTCCTAATATAAAATTAATATGACTATTAAAATAATTTATTTTATTTTTAATATATATATTTCATTATAATAATTCATCAATAGTGATTAATTTAATTTATTATGATAAAAACACAATGTGCACTTAAAAACAGTTTTTCAAAATAACATCACTTTTGCATTCAAATTTTTTTTATTTTCATTTAAAATACATTAATAACTAATGAATTAATTATATACATGTTTAAAATATAAATGTTTCATAATTCACTTATTATTATTCATACCCACCTAGTTTAACTACTAGTTTATAACAATAACATTTAAATATTATTTTAATAGTCTTTTATGGTTCCTTTAAACTCAGTATTGTGTGTGATGAAAGTTATCAGAGAGATTAAATTTATTTAAAAATAAATGTAATATAAAATATCTAGTGATAAAATATGTAAAAAAATATACTCAATATAATTCATTCATATCTTTAATACAAAAATAATCGTAACTAACTCCAAACCATGAGTCATGTAATTTTTATCATGAACCACCAATTAGAATGAAACATAAGCTATCACTATATCATTCTGCATAAGAACACATCTCCCCCCCCTTCCTTGATGCATCACTATAAATCAAAAACCCTTGTCTATTGTGGGTTATTTTGAGTAAAATTTAACTTACCAACCATTTCATCAATCCCATGATTTGTTTGACATTATCAGTCCAAAGAAACTTGACTCCCTTACAAGGTAATTCGATGAGTAGATAATATAGCCAATAAAAATTCATTACAATGAATCTATAATATACATTAAATCCAAGAAAATTAGGTATCTAATTAATCGTGGTTGGTTTGGTCTAATTTGAATTATTTTCATCCTTGATCGATACAATGATATACCCTCAATTGAGATTACATGACACAAAAATGAAACTTTTTATATCCAAAATTCACAATTGGTAATTTTTCCATACAACTTCTCATTCCATAGGGTATTTTGTACAATATTAAAGTGATAATAATGATATTTATTTCACATTGAATATATAAGAATATCATTTTTAAAGACCATCACAAATTGATCATGGTAATCTCTAAAGACTCTATTAATCAAACCCATGTAGATAGTCAAGGAATTTGTACGACCAAATGACATAAATATAAATTCATAGTGTCCATACATCATATATAATTATGTATTGGGTGTCTTAAGATTTGTACCTAAACTAATAGTATACAAATAAAATATAAATATTGGAAAAACATTGGGTTCTTTGTAATTTATCAAACATGTCATCAATATGAGGCATATGATATTTATTCTAGATAGTTATCTTGTTATGTTCCTGATAATCAATAAAAAGTCACATTTATAAGTCTTTATTCATAAAAAAGTATGAGTTAACCCATGGTGACACACATGTAAGAATTAATCCCTTTTTAATATTATCCTCGAGTTTCTTTATTCAATTATTTCAAATCAATTAGGGACATTCTATATAGAGACTTTGTAATAGGTGTTCCACCAGATAATAGTTATATTGCAAACCCGTATTCATGATTTAGAGGAATACTAATAGAATTTTTTGGAACGATGTAAAAAACAATTGTACAATAGGAATATAATCTATATTGAGTTTTTCCTAAACCATTTGAGATAAATTCCCCCATTGAATATAAATTAGGATCTATGCAATGAATATAAATTGTATTATAAATTTATATTTATCCTCAAACTACTAAACAACAATGGTTTGGTATGGAATATCAAATTTGACCTCCCTTACTCAATAATTGATATGGATTATTTATAAATAATTTAAATACATTTCCAATATACCATTAAACTCAAATATAGAGAGAATGAAGATATTTTTAGGAAGAAAAATTAAAAAATAAATAAATTGGATAAGAACCATAAACATGGGATGTGATCATATATTCTAAGAAGTTTTAACTAATGATTGAAAATATAATCATTGATGTGTTAATGTGATAACCCAATAGAATTATTTAGATATAAAATATTATCTAGATCTATAATCAAATACAATATTATCATTTCTAGAGTGGATGGTAAGAATACCATTCACTTCTTTATTCCAATAACTCACACTGCCAATAGTGATTGCATGAGATTTCCCTTTCTCACTAGGATTAATAGGTTGCCAGCATCTATCATCATCATTAAATCTAAGATATGATCACTTGTTTGACTAATTCCTATACTCCTTTCATATTAAACATTAGAGTCTGGATGGTGAATTCTATGGAAGTAACTAACTATTCATATTATTAGATAACTTCCTTAAATCACATCAATAATAAATTTTTTGAAGACCTTCATTTTCACACATAAAGAATTTACTATCCTCTTTAATAAAATTTCTTCCATGTTTTTCTCGCACTTTTGAAATAAAGGAAGACTCAAATTCTATCATCTATGGTTTTTATTATTATAATTTAATTATATTCCATATATATTTTCTTATCAAACCATGATATTTATGGGTGAATATGATCTCTATTTCTACCATGAGAGAACATTGTATGATTTCATGTTAGCTACTAATGACTCCTATGGATAATTCCCTTTACAGACATAATTTTAAACCATTAAATAATATATCAATTTTGATTTTAGGTTGGATAATATTATAATAAGAATACCTTGTAAGTCTTGTAAATTAATTTACATTGGTATTAATGGATTCATATTCCTTATGATTTAAATTGAGTAATTATATTTCCATATTTAAGTGAATAAAATTTGGAAATTACTAATTTAAAAATAAACTTATCAACTCATTTCACTCCATAGAGTAAATTTATTATGGTAGCCTCATGTTATTAATAATATTCAACCATTGATCTAATTTTCCTGCCAAATGATATATATACCAAAAAAATCTTGCACCACAAAATATATAATAGAAAATATATTTTTAGTTGTAATAATCCTTTACCTAGTAATTAATGGATTAGTGGGACCATTAAAAGAAGGTTTATGCTACCTAGTAAAGGTATCAACAATAAATTTTCCCTCCTATACTAATTTGGAATATTTGTATAATTAATGAAATTATAAATTTTTTAAATAATAACAATAATATTTTTCATAAAACCAAAAAAACATAGCATGAGGAACAATAATTATAGCAAGAAATCAAATAATCAAGAAAATCATTTATATGATGTCTAAGTTATGACACATTCCTTTAAATATATAACACCATAGTTTTAATTATGTCACATATGTTCATCTTCTGTTTAAATCCATCATAATGGTTCACAAATAAAATTTAAATTAACCCAATAATATCCCATAAGAGTGTTTATCTAGGTGCTTAGTTTTATGCCCACTCATCGGGCACCTATGTGGATTGAGTTAATAACCCATACACCCCTTTCAAAGTTGTTACCCCAAGGTGTATCTATATCATAGTTGAATACACATTCCAGTATCCATAAAAGGATATAATTTGTAAGAAACCCACACTTCTTTCAATACCATAACTTGTGATTATATCCTATATTTAATCTTTTACAAAGGATACTCACTAAAGTTTCCACATACTGGTTTCAAAAAATGACTAAACCTTGATCTAATACAAAACTAGGTGACCCAAAAAAATTATACATGAATATTATATCTTATAAGATGAATATTTATTACATATAATTATGATCCATGTCAAAACTATAGAGGTTCAATGACATTGGAAACCTGGATATGTGAACAACTGGTACATAAAAGATCTACATCATCTCCCCCTAATTTCTTTACAACTATAACCCTTTATAGACATATCATACAAAAAAGTTCCAAATATACATCAAAAATTGAAATATAAAAAAGGGTTTTCTCATATTCATAGTTAGGTAAAATAATATAGATATCATTCAATGGTCATTCTTTAGAATATAGTTAGTTTAAGGGTATGCTAACATGATATTAACATTTGAAGATCATACCCATCAATTCAAATATAAAAAATGATTCATGGAGTATGTATTGATATTTTATAATACATGAATCATAAAGTAATAAAAGAACATTATCCATAAGAGTGCAACATTGTAAGATGTTCATATCAAAAAAATAGAGGAATAAATTGTGGTGTAATCATAATCAATGAAATAATATTTCAAGGATACCCACCAATATATTAATCACATGTAACATCATGAATTTTTATTTTAGGTATTTTCTTTGATTATAGGTGTTTTCTCTTCCTACCCTAATTGTTATTGAGTTGAGACAAGTTGGTGTAGATGATTATGGGGCTTGAAAATATTTGGAAATTTTAAAATATTTTTTTGAACCTTTCTACCAAATTAGGTGGACAATGCCATATCACTCAATACCACACTGTAGAGAAGGTTGTCACATCAGGGAGTCGGTGGCTACACCAAAGTAGTATAATAGTATTGATGTCTATGTTGTAACATGCATGGTTGCGTTATAATGACCTTGACCATCATGACCTTGCATTGTAGCCTTCACCATGGATGGCTCTATGAAGGGTCACACCATGCTATCTTAGACCACACCATAGGACCAACTCACCCATAATCAATTATAAAATCCTAGAACACTCATGGGGTTTCACTATTTATTATATTGTTTTTTTAATTCATGGAATACCCTTTATTTTAATTCAGGGTGTTCATTTTAGTTTATATGGTTTTTAAAATGGTTATAGAAACATATTTGTACACTTTTCATTTACTTTGACTTGGGTATTTCAAAATATTCAAATAACTGTTGTAGAGCCGAGCATATACCTCAGTCTCCCTATTTTTTCTAAAGGGATATTGTTGCAGGGTACCCCACTCTATAGTTTCCCTATTTTTCATCATAGATGTGTTGCCCATGCCACCTCAAAATTTCTTACCTAATGGTGATCTCCTCCATTTAACCACTAATTCTTGGGATTCCTCACAAAAATGTGGTGGTTGACTATTTTACACCTCCATGCCACCATAGTTGTCCCATACAGTGGAGCCTCACTATAACAGCCTGGTTTTGGGTGATGCCCAATGGTGCCTCGTACCCGGTTGGTCACATGGAGTAAGAAAATTTCCTTAAAATCCAGAGGTTGCCGACTAGAAGTCATGGACTTGGGTGTAAGAGTGAGGAAACTATGTTTTCCTTGGTAGTGTAATACAACAACAGAACAAAAATAAACAACAGCAGAAGCAGTAATACCATACAACAAATAAATAGTGGTAGATGGATAATATAAACAAATGAAGCATATATATAAATGATGCATGTCACATGAATCTAGTAAAAGAGCAAAAAAGTCACAATGTTGGAAATAAAATACTAAAACCAAAGTACTAAAAATAGTAAACAACTCCAACAGCATCGCAAGCCTCGCCTTGGTCACATGCTTTCACGACTCATCCCCCAAGGATCGTGTCGTGAGTACCCCAAGCCCACCTTCTGAAGGCCAGGGGATGGAGACTAGCACCAAAGGTATCAACCTACAAGTGAGAGGCATTATCCTGGATACATGTACACACACACATTACCAACCACATCCCAACTCATGAAAGGGAAACAACATACCATTGAAACAGGTTGAGTGCAAGTACAACTGAAAGTAACTGGGCCAGAATAAAAACCCAACAAGAACTGAAAACAGAAAGTACAAAAAGGTAAACATTGATAGCCATCAGTAGAAAACCCCACCTAATCAAGACAATAGTGAAGCTACTGGAAGCTGAAGTAGAACATCATATCTGACCGGTCCTACTGGGGACCACCTAGTCCTAGACCACCAAGTCCATCGTCATAGAATTCGTCAATCCTGTCTCCCTCAGCACTCCATCATAACATCGGTCATCTGCACCAGATACAAAACATTCAAGAGAATCCTGTGCAGGGGTGAGTAATACAGTACTCGGAAGGGAAACTAAAAAAAAGAAAAAGAACACACAATAATTCCTCAAATTAAAGCATGAAACACAAGACAGATCACACCAGGTATATTCTAGGGTAGTAACATTATCATCACTAGTCACATTGTTGAACGCCTCAGATGCTGGAGAACTCCACCTCTATCGAGTACAGTGGGCCTACCAGGTCACACAGAGCCACTTCCCACTAACCTTGAACTGCTTAGGAACTCCTCCCCATTGCGTACCGTGGGTCTGATTGGTCACACTGATCCGCTCCCCACCATGGCCTACTGAGGTACTTCTCATGTCAAGTATCATGGTTCTTCCAAGTCACACAGAGGTTCTCCCCACCATGGGCCTTCCATGTCATACATAGGTTCTTCCCACTAAGTTGTCGAGTCACACAGAGTCGAAAATAAGTAGTCTTCAGGTCTCAGACAGTCGCAGGGTTCTGTACATAGCATGCATGGATGAACCTCCCTTCAAGGCATTAGTCATATTTCAACTATCGTAAAGTCTCATAAAGAAGTAACCCAATGATCCGACATGTCATAAGGGTTCCAATACAACAGACGGCGTGTCAACCAAACGCTCGGTCTGTAAGTTATGGGCATTTTAGTGTTGAGGGCTCGGTTGGATTCGGGGACGATCCTACTCGGTCAAACTCCAACTTTATCCAAAAGTTATGTGGAGTATCTAAAAAAGTACTTCCTCCTCTTAAGGGTTACTATGCTGCTGATGGTTCATCAAATAGACATCTGGTTTAGAAGATATAGGTGTTTTAGTAACCAGGGGAATGATTGCGATGGGGCCCGGTCTGACCCGGTCGGACCATCCTGGGGGTTCCACATACATCAGTTCATTCTAACAGACCTGACCTGACCTGGTGTGGTTTGGGGTCGGTCTGTTCTAGCCTAGCTAGTGGGCCAGGCCCAATAGGCCTTGCTGGACCCAGCCCGGTTGGGAGAGGGTCCAACCCATCGGGTCCCCCGGCCACCCGGTCTAGTTCGGCCTAGCCTGAAGCCACGTGGGTCCGGCCCACTGGGAGAGAGGGACCACCCAGGCCCAGTGATCCGCAGTTCCATCCCACTGTGAGTTTGTGCACCGTCTATTCAGCCTTGTTGGATGCATCAGGGATCCACGTCCGTGCCCCGCCATCATCCAGCAGGTCACTGCAGGGTGCCTCCTCCGCTGCAGTCAAGAAATTGCGGCCCACATCCCTCTTACATGGTCAAGCGAATGCATTCGCTGCCTCTAGTTTGTGGTTTCTCCTACTACAGCGTGGCCTAGTCCGGCTTTGACCATTCTTCCAACGCACCCCCACCACATGCGGCTGCCACTACGGGCCACCACTAGAAGTCACCAGTGCCACCTCCAGTGCCAGTGCACTGGCAGATTCTTTTGAGGACCACTGGGTCCTCACCGGTGGTCCATTATTCGTGCGGCACGCACATGCATTTTCATGGTATCGTCCTCTCCACCGCAGTGGTCTGAAAACTACCTTTTCATTGATTTGAAAGATTTTCCATGAAGAACACACGAACGAAGGTTCTCGGACCTTGTTTGTGTTAGCCCGAGCCCGAGCCCTCCACGTTAGAAGTTTAAATAAGGGGGAGGCTTGGGTAGGTTTATGTTCAATCATTCACTCCAAGGTTTAATCCTGAATAATAACCTCAATAGAAAAGTCACCCTCTCATTATAACACACAATCCATGGATTAACCTTTTCATGGGTTAATCGACGTTCGTAATTTAGAAATGGATGGGGAAGAAACACGAAATAAAAACCCCTACCTCTTTGAATTTCATTGTCGCATGTTGGTCCTTGAGGGGTTAAGACTTCGGCGTCGCTTTCTGGCTCCGATATTCAAAAGGCGTCAAATAATAAGATGGTTCATCGGCATTATTCATTCTTTGCTGGGGTGGAAGTCCGTCAGAGGTTCACCAAAGATTCCTCAAATTTCTTTAATCAATATTTTTTCCAATGCACAGAATTATAAATTAGAGCATGTCGCAGTGTTCCCATTATGATGTGACTACGTGTCATTAGGTTGTTTTATTTAAGAAACAACATCACTGCTTCTTTTCATTAAAGTGTTGTTACACTACGAGTTTAATGAGTCATTAATGAGGATCATTGATGCACATCATCTATGTCCTATCGTTGCCCCGTAGTGTCATCGTCCGCCACTAAAAAGGGAGAAAGAAAACAATATAATTCATTTAAATTATTTTATTAATTTTCCCAAAATGTCTGAAAAATAACTTTTCCTCTCAGCCCTTGGCAGCGAAAGTTAAGTCATTTCTAAAAGAATCCCAATGTTATGAATTCAATGGTTCCCTCATATTTTTGATCCAAGAGATGGTTCAAAAGATAAAAAATCTCTCTTGCATGTTTACTGAATGTACCTTAAAAAAAGTTCAAAAAAATATTAGCAGTCACCCTCGACCAATGTCGGTCAAGGTTTGGCTCAGTATAAGGTAAAAACGCCCCAATGTATCCAATGAAACTCTGATATTTTCAATCGGGGTTACCATTTAGAAGTTAAATAAATTAACATTAATATAATTTTTACCTTTTTTGAGAAATATGAGCTCAGAAGATCTAATATTGAGAAACCAAAGTGGTACACAATACGGAAGGAGGGTATTTTACATTTATCCCGAATTAGAAAATGCATAAAGTCCTCAGGTACCATTATCAGTCCCAAGCATCTTTCTTCTAAGATTTATTTTTTTTCAAGCCCATCCACAATATAATTCCCTTCCCAAAATGTGTGTGTGACAATGTGATTCATGTTGGCATGCCTTTCTAGGCAGTTGATCAATTTACCAGTCAGTTTCCATGATAGTTGATACTAATTCACCCAAACCGCCAGCACGAGCACCTCTAAATCACACTCGAACAAAATATTATTCCAATGGTTTTGATAAACCATATCAATCTCCCTAATAAACACTATGATTTCAGCCTCTAAGGTAGTATCATGCCCACAAGGTCCATAAAAATATTCCACAACCTCGCCTTGGGGGTCCCTTAAGATCACCCCAAAACTTGAGGGTCTCAGATTTCCTTAGGAGGCCCCATATGAGTTACATTTCAACCATCTAATGAAGTGGGAGACCATAAAACCTACAATTGTACCCCTTGGCATCAGGAAGGACTCTGCGACGTGAAACCACCTAAAAATTAGTAGCTCCATCATCAAGTTTTAGAAGTTGTCACTGAGCTTTGTGCTTGCAACTTTATTTGCCACTACAATATCTAAAAGAGTCGAGGCTTCATGTTACCTTGCATGTCGATTCAGAATACTATTATGAGCCCTCTAAATGGAATGAATGACTTCAGTACAGGCAACCTGTAGCAATGCGTTGAGCTTCTTGGACTGTTGTATACAGAACAACACCTGTAGGAATTCCAAAAATGAAGCAGCACTGGGAAGAGGAAGCTTAAAGGTGCGGAGAACATATTTACATATGGAGGAAGTAGAATTGCATGACATGAATAAATGGTCAACATATCATGTTTTTATGGCATAATGCACACCTCAATCGAAGATAAATCCCATCCTTATGAAAAATTTCATCCATGGTAATCCTATTGTGAAAAATCCTCCAGAGTAATGTGAATCTGTATGGGAGCAACCATTTTTTTGTTAAAATCACCAATCCACTTTTCATCACCCTACATCAAAATCTTGTATAAGGATTTGGAATCTAGTACACCACTCAACAACCCTTCCCATGAAATCATATCGTCCTGATTAATAAAACCATAGTCCATAATAACTGATGCAATCTCTTTCGGAAGTTCCTCAAGATGTTCAATCTGTTCTTTGATAGAAAGAGTGATGTCAATATTGTGTTCATCAGCATTGATATGCTCAATAAGAGGGGCTGTAGTCCAATTGGAATTCCAGAACTAAAGTGAAGAATTCATGTTCATAACCCAATTTGAGCTTCTCATTATGCTTTGAAAAACTGAATGTAGACCAGGAAAAATCGAAGAATCAAGATAACCCTGCCTCCCTAAAATAAGTCTTGAACGAATTCTATTTCTAAGAAAGTATAGAGAGGTATAATTATAGTGAATAAGGAACCAAAGAAACTTGTCCTGCAGCTCTTGATTGAAACAGCTAAGGTTCTTTATGCCCATCCCTCCTTGCCTGGTAGGCGTACAGGATTTTCTCCACTTTGCTGTGAAGAGATTATGTTCCATCAGACATCCAATCCAAACGATCTTCCTCATCATTAAGTTGAGATTCCGGATAGAATATTTCGGAAACATGTACACAATGAACGGATACACAAGCTGTGAAATGATGACATGTTCGATAAGTCAAACACGTTAATCCATTGAATAGACTTTCTCTTCCAAGAGGAAATATTTTTCCTGATTTGGATTAGGACCTGTGAGAAGTGTGATGCCCTCAAATTTTCCTAAAACATTGGAACTCCAAGATAAGTGAGAAGAAGATATCCCACCCGAAGACCAAGCATATTGATGTGTTTATTCTTCCATGAAATAAGAAACCTTTTTCCATTGTATATGAAGGACTTTCCCCAATTAATTTCTTGTCCTAAGACACTCTCATAAGGTTGAAGAGCATGTTTGAGGTTATCCATGTTTTTTCTATCACCCTCGGTAAAAACCACAATATCATCAGCAAAAAATAAATTAGAAGGGGTAGAGATACCTCTAGGCGCTATTATAGTGGAGAGATTCCCCTCGTCCACCATACTAATGAGGAGTATGCTCAAATAATCTTCATAATTTGAAAAACAAAATGGCAGAGAGGGGGTCCCCCTACCTCACACCTCTCAAACAAGTGAAATAGCCCTATGGTGATCCATTTAACAAGATGGAGATATGAAATGACTCCATCATCTTTGAAATCCATTGAGAAAACACCGCACTAAAATCAAATCTATGAAGGAATTGGCTAATGAATACCTAGTCCATTATATCAAAAGCCTTTCTAATGTCTAGTTTAAGATCCAAATTTTCTCCCCTTAATGCCTTCTTGAGAAGATTAAAACATTCCTAAGTAGTGATAAGGCAGTCTTGTATGATCCTACCTTTAACAGACCTAAACTGGCTCCATGATATAATTTTCTCACTAACTCGAGCAAGCCTGCTTTCTATAATCTTTGTGATGACTTTGTGAATTGTATTAACCATGTAAACAGGCCTAAACTAGCCAATTTCACATGCATTCTTCACCTTAGGAATGAGGGAAATGAAATGAGTATTAAACCCTGAGGGGAGTTTCCCACCTCTGAAAAATTATTGAACAAGAATACACACCTCATTCTGAATAACATACAAATAGGTTTGGAATAAATTTTTTTTGAAGCCATTAGGTCCAGGAGAGCTATCTTTTTTAGCCCAAACACTATGTACATGATTTCATAATCCATAGGAATTAAAGTAAGAAATCTATTCTCCTCCTCATTAAAAAAATTAGGTATGATGTTGTATCTAACCATTACACTCCATGTTGTCCCATTGAAAATCTTTTTATATAAATTAACAATATGAGTTGTAAGATCATGCCTACTCTCCAGATAATTGTTACTTAATTATTTTATTTACGGCCAAAAACTAACTTCCATTGTTGGCCTACACTGGCCAATGTTAGGGTCTGCCTAAGAAATGAATACCATCACGATTTTAGTGATGGTATTGGATTTTTAATTTAAGTCACCGTTCATGAGGTAAAATCATTTTAAAAAATGAAATAATTTTATTTAATTATTTTATTTATGGTTATTTCATTTTGGGTTTTTCTCACTAGAGGCATACGCCAACTAAAATTAAGTCGTGGATAGGATAAACCCACCGTATTGAATGCAATAGTGACATTGGATTTTGGATTTAGGCACCCATTTAAGTGTTATTACAAATTTTCAATAAAATTGCTCACGTGCACTATTTAAAGCTTAATATTTTTCAATGGATCGTTCTGGTCACTCTTGGCCACGGAATTACGTGCTGTCAAATTTTGCGATCTCAAAAAAAATCCATATAATAAATAACATTATAGAAAAATTATAGGACATTACATTCTCCCCACCTTAGGGATTTATGTCCTTGAAATCCAAAACAACAACTAAAATAAAAATATGGGGGGTACTGAGAATGAATATGATCCTCCCACTCCAATTTTCTCTCCCGAGGTTCCCGTTCAACAATCAGACGTTCACTAGAGGAATCGACCACCTGCATTGGACCCACACCGTTCAATCCTCTATCTCAACAGAAAAATCCGCAAAAGTCACCCCATCATCGATGTCCATCTCATGCCAGTTGATGAAGTGTGATGGATCATGCATGTACCTCCTCAGTTATGACACATGGAAAACATATTGCACTGGGTGCATCTATGGGGGAAGAGTTAGGCGGTACGCCACCTCGTCAACTCTATTTAGGATCTAAAAAGGTCCAATGATCCTTGGATATAGCTTTCCACCCCAGCCAAATCTCTGCAATCCTCATCGGGGTGAGACTCGAAGGAACACATGATCTCCCTCCTCAAACTCCAAGGGTCTTCATCTCATATAGGCATAATACTTTTGCCTACTATGTGTATTCTTCATCTTCGCCTGGATGATTTGCACCATCTCGGTGGTATCCCGTAGCAACACTGGACCCATGAGTGTCGACTCCCCTGGGTATGTCCAACATAAGGTTGATCTGAAAGACTACTCATAAAAGGCCTCAAACAGTGTCATGAAAATGGTTGGGTAATAGCTCTTTCTGTATGAAAACTCCAAAAGTGGTAGGTGGTCCTCCCAACCATGACCAAATTCAAGGACGTAAGCATGAAGAATGTCCCCCAAGGTTTGTATGGTCCACTCTGTCTGACCATCCATCTGGGGATGAAAAGTTGTGCTCAAGCGAAGATGCATCATGAATGTCTCCTATAATCCCTTCCACAACTAGTATGTAAACCGGGCGTCGTGATATGAGATGATAGTCGTAGGCACCCTATGAACCCGCACTATCTCCTAGATGTAGAGGCGCCCCAAGCCCTCTACCGATCCCTACTCTATGATGGGTATGATGTGATCTATATTGTTGAATCAGTCAACGATCACCCAATTTGAGTCATGACCTCTAGACATACGTGGTAACCCCGTCATGAAGTCCATCAAGATACCATCCCATTTCCACTCTGATACCTCGAGTGGCTATGTCAAGCCTCTCAGAACCTTGTGGTAGGCCTTCACTCGCTAACAAGTGAGGCATAGTGAAACGAACTCAGACATTGTTTTCTTCATCCCTAGCCATCAGTACTGACACTAGAGGACCTAGTACATCTTTACCACTATAGGATGTACTGCCAGAGGGGAATTATAGAACTACCTCAACACCTCCTCCCTCAATTCCACTAGTACTAAGGTGTGCCCTCTGAAAACAATGATGTGCTCTCCACCTTCAGAAAATCCTTCAAGAGCCTGTCCTGAGGATATCTGAGCACGTCGAGGCTAACAGTCAATGTCCCCTATCTAGGACTCCCTGATTCATTATACGAGTGGGGGAGTAATAGTCATCGACTAGAGGTAAACAGTTTCACCGTCATCTATGAGGGACACCTGCATCACGGCTAACTGCTTTGTCACCCCACTCAACAGTTGCAACCCGGTCCTTCTGCTGAGCGCATCTACTACTATGTTCCCCTTTCCAAGAGTGTATACTATCTCAAAATCATATTCCTATAGTAACTCCAACAATCTCCATTGTCTTAACTACTGAAAATCCTACGAGCACCATTCCATCCACACGAAAGGCTAGCCCCTTTAACTGATTGATGTTCCCATAGAACCTTTAGTAATGGGGTACTTTTTATCCAGGACCACTAGGTTAATGTGCCAGTAATCTATGCATAGACACAAACTCCCATCAGCCTTGTTGGAAAAAAAACATCAGGGATTCCCATGGTGAAATGTTGTGCCTTATGAACCCCTTCTCCTATAAGTCCTCCAGCTATACCCTTAGCCCGTGAAGCTCTGTGAGAGCCATTCGATATTCCGGTGTGGATATCGGTGTCGTCCCAGGGTACAGGTCGATGCAGAAGTCTACCTCTCTATGAGGAGGTATTCCTAGAACCTATTTAGGAAAAACATTCTCGTACTCATCCAAAACTATAGGAAAACTTGGACCCCTCTCCTCCACTACACCGAGGGTGATTCTATCCAACTGGTGATTGATCGGCTGCACCCTCCTCTAATAGAGTTTGCCCTGCGCTTCCAGGGTTTCCTTTTCACCGGTGAAGGAAAACCAGGTCTAATCTGTGCGAACAAATGGCACTATACTCCTAAAACAGTCGATCTGAGAATTGATTGTGGATAACTAGTCCATGCCCAGGATGATATCATAAGGCCTTGACACTATAATAGGAGATCCCAGCTGAAGATCTCACCCCCTAGAGTAATATCACACTGCCGGAACCAGTGTGTACTCATAGAATCCACTCCCATTGAAGTCTTTAATTGTAAGGATCAAGCCAACGACTCCAGCAGAATCTCCGAGCCCCGAATGGGAGTTGGGGAAAGGAAGGAGTGACTATAACCTGTGTCTATAAGTACTTAAGGTAGGTTGTATAAGACACAAATCCGACCTCAAATCTTCTCTGGAGTGTCGTGGTCGTAAGCCTCTACTTTCTGGAACTGAGCTCACCTATGTCTGCCTACTCCCTTGCCACGTCTTACGCCCTACAGACCTCCTCGTGCGAATAGCTACTGCTATCTCAGCAGACCCTCAACCATCTACTGGTCATCAATACAGTGGGACAGAGAGTCACATTCCATGTTTCCCTACCTTCCAAACAAAAAGAAAATTCTAACCCCATTCTGACTCCCTCTGGCCTAGGATCCTCACATTGTCGACCATGTGTCCTGGGGTCGGCTTATGAAAGACTTGGACCACTTGGGATCATGCTTTTGTTTCCAGCTTCTTGTCAAAGACTCTTCCGCCTGGGGTCTGCTGGCATCTCAAATTGTGGGCACCTACTCTGCTAAGAAGCTATCCATCAGAATGGCTCATTCCATCACCCTAGCCTGGGTATGGAAGCTGAGAGTCACCACTGAAGCCTTGATCTTCCACTTGAGTACCTTATCAAAGGCTTGAGATCTGATGAAAGGGTCTCACACTATATCTGTAGAGTACCGGGAAAGCTTTGTGAACCTTGCTGAGTACTCAGCCACTATCATGTTGTCCGACTGTAAGTGAAGTAGCTCCAGGATGCGCACAGAGCTTAAGGTCACGGATAAAAACTCATATCGAAAAAGCCTCTTGAAGTCAACCTAAGTGAGGGTCGCCTCATCGTGAGTCTATATGGTCAAAATATACTATCTCTCTATTAATCCCTATATAAGGATCGTTGCCAATATCATCATCTGGTTAGACGGTGTCCTCACTATGCAGAAGACCCGCGTCATAGTCTCCAGCCAGTCCTCAGTGACCTGAGGATTCATCTCTCCCCTGAACGTGTGAGGTCTCTATCTCTGAAACTCAAGTAGGGAACTGAGCCTATGAACATCCTCTACAAGAACCACCAGTAGTGGATGCTAACCATCGGGTGGTGGTAGCCCTGGTGCACCACCCGTTGGGGTCATCTCCAACACTGGTCCCTGAAAGGATTCCTCGTTGTTAGGCGGGTTATCCTCACGACCTCATATCGGGATCCTGGCTGGTTGTCTATGTAGAGGCATCCTGAGATAGATCAAGATGCACCATGGTTAGAATATTATACCTAGTGAGATGAATCTTATTCAAAATCACAAGACACTTACGAAACTAGTGTTATCATGTATTGAGCTGAAAATAATAAATCAAGGTCCTAGTGTATGGGTATGTTGGTCACTGCACCAATAATAGACTCCCCAAATCTGAAAATTATACCCACAACATTTAACATTGTTGCCCCAAAAAAACACAGACTCCCGGTCTTTAAGGGGGAATCAACCACCCTCTGATACCACTTTGTCACAACCCGTCACCCAAAGCCCGTGTCGTGACTACCCCAATCCCACCTCTCAAAGGCCAAGGGCTAGAGACTAGTGTCGAAGGTGTCGACCTGCAAGTGGGAGGAATTATCTCGGATACCTGTACAAACACACACACCCAACCAAGTCCCAACTCATGAAAGGGAAACAACATACCACTGAATCAAGTTGATTTCAAGTACAACTGAAAGTAAGTGGACTAGAATACAAACCCAACAAGAACTGAAAACATAAAGTTCAAAAACGTAAACTCTGATGAATATCTGCAGAAAACCTCACCTGATCAGAAGAATAGTAGAGCTACTAGAATCCAAATTAGTACGTCATGTCTTCCTGGTCCTACTAGGCCCTGCCTAGTCCTAGACCACCAAGTCCACCATCATAGTGTCAGCCAGTCCCATCTCCCTGAGAACCCCTATCATAATGTTGGTCGTCAGCACCAGACAAAACACGTACGGGTGAAGCCCGTGTAGGGGTGAGTAACACAGTACTCAGTAGGGACCCCAAAACAAAAATGAAAGAACACACATAAATTCCTCAAAGTAATAACAAAACACAAGACACATCAAACCAAGTATATTCTAGGGTAGTAACAATAGCATCACCAGTCACATTGTCGAACACCTTGGCTACTAGAGAAATCCTCATATATCGAGTATAATGGGCCTGACGTGTCACATAGAGCCACTTCCTACTAACCTTAAACTACTTAGGTACTTCTCTGGTACACCTCTCCATTGCGTAATGTGGGTCTACCGGGTTATACAGAGCCACTCCCCACCGTGTCCTGATGAGGTACTCCTCCGGTCGAGTACCATGGGTCTGCCAAGTCACATAGAGGTGATCCCCACCATGGGTCTGATAAGTCTCACATAGGTTCTTCCCAATGGGATGTCGAGTCACACCGAGTCGAAAATCAGCAGTCTTCAAGTCTCAACTGGTCATTGGTTTCTATACATAAAGCATATGGGAGAACCCCTCCTCAATCCATCGATTGTATTTCTACCAAAATGAAGTCTCACAAAGAAGTAATCCAATAGTCCTTCATTTAATAAGGGTTCTAATGCAACAGATGGTGTGTCAACTGAATTCCCATTCTGTAAGTTATGAGAATTTTATTGTTGAGGGATCGGTTGGATTCGGGTACGATCCAACCTAAACAAACCTAAAAATTCTCTAAAAGTCATGTGGAGTATCTCAAAATGACTTTCCCATCCTAAGGGTTCCAGCGCCACTGACAGTTTGTCAAACGGATGTCTGTTTTAGAAGATACAAGCATTTTAGTAACCAATGGACCGATTGTGATGGGGCCCAGTCCTACCCGGTCGGACCGACCTGACCAACCCGGCCCAGGGGTTCCACATACCATGATTCATTTTGACACACCCGACCTAACCTGGTGTGGGTTGGGGTCAGTCTGGTCCATCCTGACCAATGGGCCAGACCCAATAGGGCTCGCTGGACTCGGACTGGTTGGCAGAGGGTCCAGCCCACCGGGTCGCCCAGTGACCCTGTTTTGTCCGGCCCGGCCTGAGGGGCACGGGTCAGGTCCGGACTGGTGGAAGCGGGACTGGCCTGGCATGGTGATCCATGGGTCTGGCATATAGGGGGTTCATGCCCCATCTAGTCCGCAAGAGGTGGACTGATACGCCTTGCTGGTTGTTTCCGGGTGTCGCGTCCATGCCCCGCCATCACAACGTGGGTCGTCGTGGGGTGCCTCCTCTACCGCGGTCAAGAAACTGCGGCCCGCATCCCTCCTACATGGTCAAGCGACCATGTTCGCCACCTCCAGCTTCCGGCTCGACCGCCAGATTCTCCTGCTATGTGGTGGCCCAGTCTGTCTGTGGCCTTTCATCAGTGTGCCATCGTGGTGTGCCGCCTCCCACACACGGCTTCCACCACGGGCCACCTCTGTCAATCACTGGTTCCATCGCTGGCATCGGTGCACCGAAAGATTCTTCTATGGAGAACTGGGTCTGCACCGGTGGTCCGTTCTTCGTGTCGTTTGTGCCTGCGTTTTCCAAGGATCGTCCTCTCCACCGTGACAGTCTAAAAACTACCTTTACATCATTTCGAAAGATTTTCCATGAATAAAAAAACAAACGGAGGTGCTCGGGGCTTGATCATTCTAGCCCTCCGTGTTATATTTTTAAACAAGGGGGGCTCAGGGAGGTTTGTGTACAATAATTCACGCCACGTTTTAATCCAGAATAGTTACCTTAATAGAAAATCCACCCTCCTATTATGACGCATGAACCGCAGATTAACCTGTTCATGGGATAATACGTGTTCGTCATTTAAAAATGTACTAGGAATAATGAAATAAATATCCCTACCTCTTTTATGTTCATTCCCGCACATTCTTACTCAATAGGTTAAGACACCGATGTTGCTTTCCAGATCCAATATTCGAAAGGCATCGAAGAAGAAGAATTTCCTTCAGTGTTATTCATTCCTTCATAGGGTGGAAGTCTGTTAGAGGTTCAGCAGAGAATCCTCTAATTTCTTTAATCCACATTTTACTGGCACGTCGAATTATAAATAGGATCATGTCGCGACATTCCCATAATGATGTGATGTCGCATCGTTACACTGTTCTATTAAAGAAACAGTGTCGCTATTTCGCATCATTAAAGCGTTGTTATTCTGTGAGTTTAACAAGTAATTAATGAGCCTCATTGATTCTCATCATCGCTTCCATGCCGCTGCCCTGTAGCGTCTTCATCTGCCACTCCAAAGGGTGAAAGAAAATAAAATAATTCATTTAAATTATTTTATTATTTTTCTTAAAAATTCAGAAAAATTACTTTTCCGCTAGGCCCTTGCTGGCTGAAGTTAAGTCATTTCTAGGAAAATATTATAATTCTAAATTCAATGGTGCCCTCATATTTTTTATCCGAGTGACAGTTCAAAAGATAGAAAATCCCTCTTCCACATTTACTGAACATACCTTAAAAAAGTTCAAAAAATTATTAACATTCACCCTCGACCCACACCGGTCAAGGTTAGGCTCCACCTAAGGGAAACACACCCCCAAAAATCCAACGATACTCTCAGATTTTTAATCTGAGTTATGGTTTAGATGTTAAAGAATTTAACATTAAAATAATCATTACTTAATTATTTTATTTATGGCCAAAAACTAACTTCCACTATTGGCCAGTGTCGGCCAATGTTAGGGTCTTCCTAAGGAAATAATTCCCTCACGAGTTCAGTGGTGGTCTTAAATTTTTAATCTGAGTCACCATTTGTGAGTTATAAGAATTTAAAAAATAAAATAATTTTAGTTAATTATTTTATTTACGGTTATGGCATTTTTAGGTTTTCTCACTAGAGGCCTGCACCGACTAAACATAAGTCACGTTTAGGGTAAAACCGTCATCCTGAATGAAACTGTGCCCTTAGATTTCTGATCTGGTCACCCCTTTAAGAATTATTCCACTTTTTCAGGAAAACAACTCACACGTGCTATTTAAAGCCTAACATTTTCCAACAGATCATTCTGGGCATTATGGGCCTCATAATTACATATCGTCAAAATTTTTGGTCTTGAAAAAAAATTCCATATAAAAAAAAATTATACCGAAATTTTGGGACATTAGACATGCTCTCCAACCCCATAGCAATCAAGTATCTGATGAAGAAGGGTGCTAGCCCTTTTCTATACGTACAACCATATAATCTGTTTGGGCCCAAAATCATGGACCGAACAGTGTTTAAGATGAATCCCAGTAGGAAACCTCCAAAAGATCTATGCCTAACTATAAGTGCATATATATAGAAAATAATATGAAAGAAGAAGCAATAAACTAGGAAGTACTCAAAATTAAACAACTCTATAGTTTCCAATTACATTCATTTCAATTTATTAATTATTCAGATAGTTGAATAATGAAACCTTGTGATCTATCCTAAGTTCTATATACCATGTGTAATAGAAAAAATAGATGTCTTATAAGACCATCTAAAAATCAAGTGAGACCGATCCCAAGCTTGTGCTTTGGGTTGGAAGACTCATCACAATCAAACTATCATCATAAGTAACCATCTAGGAAAGATCTCATAGTCTAACCCCTCTAGTTCAAAATATCATCAATTAAATAAAATCACGACGACCCTCTGGGAAAGATCACACAGTCCAACCCCTTTGGTCCCACAGAACAAAGACTCTCTAAGTAAGTACTCACTGTAAATTCCCCCTGTGGTATTTTAATGATTAACTATAGACTCTCTAAGGAAGCAGTCAATGTCCATTCCCCATGTGGTATCATAACGGTATAATATAGACACTCTGAGGGAGAACTCACTATCAAACCCCCATATGGTCGCATAATGTAAATATAACATACACTTTGGGGAATCCCTCAACGTCAATTCACCCTACGGTCTAACTTCACCAAGTTCTTACAGCCCTGTGTAATAAAATTGTAAACAAATGATATCCAGCAGTCCAAATTAATCTCAATTACTACAAGGATAAGTAGCTAAAATGCATAACACAGGAATTTAACATGTAACAATAAGAAATCAATTCCAACCTAATAAGAAAGGCAAGGGAACAAGGTCTGCCTCATAGGAAACCTGGACCAAATGGTTAGGAACATTCAAACAAGCAAGAAGCACCCATGGGGTGTCCCCTAAACATGCAATTTAGTGTAACATAACAACAAAAACTGTTAATCTAACAATAAATCAAATGAATATGATAATAATGTTCAATTATATAACATTAAATACTTGAATCATGGGTAATTGTCACTTATTCATATATAATTCAAAGAAAAACACTAAAAGGAAACAAACCACATACCTTGACGTTGCACGAATAACACTCTTGAACGTCGGCCCTTGAATTGTCCTAGAATGTCATAGATCTAAAAAAGGTAAAAAAAAATAAACCATGGATAACTCAATGGAGAGGATAAACTAAGAAGTGAGGCTCTATAAGAAGGAAGGACTCACTAGTGGAATTCCAACGCACCTGTCAGATTTCAAATCCGACCATGGATGGAGAAACGGTGGCTGATACTTTGATCGTTGCTCCCAGTCGCTCCTGGCCAATACAAGGTTAAAAAAAGATAATTCTAGAGATGAGACGTGACCCTGGTCCTATTAATAAAATAAAAAAGAAAACTATATGGCATGTTAATTTAATGTAAACACTGTGTACATGACTCAATCAACCCCCACTTGAGGTGGTCCACACGGCCATGTACTCAGCCATTATATGGCTAGTACACGGCGTGTACTTAGAAATTTTCCAAACATCCTTTTTCCTAAAAAACAACCTGAAAATATAAGCCATACCTAAAAATAATATCTAGGTTCTTAAACTCAAAAAATTATTATTTCAATCCTTATTTCTTCTTGCAAACCACTCATAAGGGTCTTGAGGTATTTTCTATCAAGTAGGTGGTTTCTAAATCAATTACTATTATTTACAACTCTTGATACTTTTATATTTTATATTGGTTTTTAAAATAAATTTCTAAAGCTGGATTTCAGTTTTTGATAAATAGATTTCTAAATTTCATGGTGTGTTATGAAAATTTCATTAATTGAAATTATGAAAGTGGAAAGGATTTTGTTGAAAGTTAAATTAATGTGATATTCATGTTTTGAAATGTGATGATTCGATGAATTTTGATTAAAACTATTTGATATTAGTTTTTGAAATAATATTTTTCCATTTTGATAAAAAAAACAATTTAATGATGGGTTTTTAAATGAATTGAAGCAATTTTGATAAAAAAACATTTAATGTTGGTTTTTGAAAGAATTACATGGTTTTTTAATAAATATTATTTGATATTGGTTTTCTAAATGAAAGGACTGTTTTAAAATTTTGGAAATTTTAAATGTGTTTGAAATGGATTTTGAACCAATGATATCATCTTCTAAATTGTTTGTTTCACCCTAAAGCACATGGAAGACTAGGATGTTGAGTTATAATAATACATATTAGGAACGTATTAGAACATCCTGACTCATATTAAGGATGAAAATATACTCTTAACTCTTTGAGAGAATGAATATTAGTCCTTAGGGGTGTAACCCTTTTCATCCTTAGTGATATAACTTTTTCACATTCGAAGGCATACTTCACTAAAGATGTTTTAGAATCCCATGATATCCTACCACTGGGTCACTTAATCGTGCTAATATGATTGAAAATGACCTTCCAAGACTTGTGATATAAATGGTTTACTCATGTTAGTTTTTAATTAAGTTTTTATTCATTCTCTCTTTGATGAATGTTTTATTTATTACTATTTGATAAATATGATTTATTATAGATTCTTTGATAGAAAGGTTGTGGTAGATATTTTCTAATAGTCATTGATAATTTCCTTTTAAATAAGTTTTTATATGAACATTGAAAATGTTTCCATGGCATATTTTCTTTACATCAAGATTAAATGGTTTATATAATATGGAATGATTACGAAAACATTATTGAAATCCAATTGTTCTAGTACCTCACACCCTAACATTACCTATGGGTGTTTATACATATCTTTATATTAGGTCCTCGTAAAGTAAAGGATCCACTCAGATGTGGAGGGTATTCCTAATGTATAGTACCTTTAAGAGTTGGAAATATATGATGGTGGTTGTGATCTTCTAGTTGTGTTGGGTTTTTTTTCATCTTAATAATTTTATTAGGGTGTCATGGACACTTTTTATTCTATGGGGAGTTTTTCATACTAGAAATTTATATCTACTTGTTTACTCTGTTTTGTAACTCATGATGTGAAATTATCCCCTCTATTCATTTATTCATTCTATGGGGTTTGTCACCATCCCATGGGATCAAGAACACCCTTTGGGTCAGTTCAGGATTGGATTAGGTATTTTTTAGATGGGTTATTCTGGTTACTTTGTGAATAATGTGTCTCAAATGTGGTCAAACCTTTTCTTTGAAGTCAGTATGACATTTTGGGATAGAATTTTCAAATATTTAGGGGTGTTTTATCAGTGGGTGTCTAGTTATTTTTCATCATAATCATCCTTATATTACCATGGGTTATTGGAGAAAGAATTTTATAGGGAATATGATTTTTTTAATTATAGTCTTTCTCTTAGTACTTTTTTTGAGTTTTTTATCACCCTATAGAATTAAATCTTGATGGATATGATGATTCCATGTCTCCTTATTGATGATTTCCTTCTTCTTATATATTTCCATGCCTCTAAGAATATGTGTTAATAGAACTTTGGAGGAATATGATGATGAAATACAATAATAAAACCATCCATTTAATCAGAACCTTATATAGGTTTGTGTGTGTGCGGCCTAATCATTGTCCTAGGTAGCAGCACCTATTATAGACATGGTCATAGAATCAATACCGAAGAGGAGCGATAAATGAGATCATGTACATGAGATTATTCATATAAAACCACCATCTTCCTAGGGTACCAATGATCCTTTAGAGGCGAATGATTTATGGATGAAATTTGAGAAGTTATTTGAGTTTTTAGACACACTTGATTCTCTTAAGGTAAAATGTGTTCCTCAAATCTTGTTGGGCCTTGAAATAAGTGATGAGGCTCAACAATTAAAAATGAATGAATATGGGACTGGACTGGAAAGAATTTAAGGGTCTTTTCACAGAGCAGTTTTATCTAGATTTTATGGTGTTAGTTAAATTAATAGAGTTACATAAAATATATCAAGGTAACTAAAATGTTACTTTGTATACCAATCACTTACTCAATCTTGTTCACTTCTCATATGAGGTGGTGTCAAATGAGAGGTTCAAATCCTATAGATTTGAGATGGGTCTTAAACTATATATTTTATCCCAAGTTTTTCTATAGAAAATCACCTCATATTTTGATTTTCTATGTAGATATTTGATGGTGGATATTCACCTGGATAAGATTTCATGGATGACATGACATTATTGTACTCCTAATAGTGGTTTTGGTAGTTCCATTAAAGGTAAGAATAAGTGCTATTGGTATCATGGTAAATACTATGATAGTGTATCCCATTAGAAAACATATACTACTATTAGAAGTCATATTACCTGCTATTAGTGTTTTGAGGTTGGACACACAAATCTTTCCTTCTCTATAAAACTAAATAATTTCTAATCTTATGAATTCATAGGAAATTTAGAATGTTTTTGTCATGTTTTTATCACTATATAGTGGTGAAGGCTCATCAGTGTTTAGAGGAACTATGTAATAGTCAAATTATTAAATAAAAAGGTTTTCTAACCATTATAATTAGGAATGAGGATTTTTCACATAGAGAATGAATCTCATGTAAAATCATATGGAGGTCATGTGATAGTGATAGGTACCATTTATAGTGCTTCATCTTTAGTGTCAACTTTATATGATATTAGTGTCTCTCATTAATTTGTATCTATATATATCATGTAATTATTAAATCTTCGGGTATATCTCGTTCCATATGTTATGGAAATTGATACACCTCTATAGAATAATAGAGAATCAAGTCTCTTATTCTCTTATTGTACCTTCACCGTGTTGGAATCCAATATTCCAAAGGACATTTTAGTTCAATATATAAAACCCAAGGATATCATTATTGGGATGTATTGTTTAATATCCCATTTATATTATATCAATGTTATCATTCATGGGTTTATATTTCTTGAAACAATAGATTAAATCATGTATCTAAAGGATAATGGGACCTGAGGTCGAGTCGAGTTGGACCTCCTATTCCAGAGTTAGTAAGAAACAGTTTGTGTTTTCCTTTGAACTAGATCATGAACCTTGAGATGGTGAACTTCCCCCATTAATTGATGGTTTTCCTAGAATTTTTTTCTTATGAATTTTCTAGTTTTATGAAACTGATAGAGGTATAATTTTCCATCAACTAGGTACCAGGTACACAACCTATCTCTATTCCCTCATACCATATAAAAGTAGAGGAATTAAAGGTGTTGAAAACTAAGTTGTATGATCTTTTCTCCAAAGGATTTATCCAAACCAGTGTTTTAACTTGGCAATAAAATAATATTTATTTCTAATAAATTTGATTTGAACCTTTTCCTTTTTGTTGAAAATTGAAATCTCCAATGGGAAACTATTGAGAATAAGTACTTTTTGTCTTGGATTGATGATTTGTTTGACCAATTAAAAGGTGTGAAGTGTTTCTCAAAAATTGACCTTTGTTCTAGTAATAACCATATTATAATTAAGGATTCTAAAATTTCCATTAATTACTTCAGATGAAGTTTTTGACATTATGAGTACCATTTTATTCCATTTTATCTAACCAATGATCCTATAGTGTTCATGGAATTGATGAATAAGATATTACATGAGTAATTTGAATCCATTTTTATGGTATTTTTATGAAATATTTGTTTAATATAAGATTATGAAGGACCATGTACATCATCTAAGATATGTACATGGTATTTTCAGTAACCAAATAATTTATTCTATGGTTTCTAAATGTTACTTCTAGATGCAAGAAGTAAAATTCATTGGAAGTGTGGTTTCTAAACATGGTTTCTCAGTTGATCCTGATATTTGAAAACTATTATGAACTAGGAGAAACTAGGGAATGTTTTTGTGATTTGAAGATTATTTGTCTTGGAAATATATTATCACCATTTAATAAATTATTTCTCTATGATAAATTCTTTACTGAGATATCTCAATCAGAAAGTAATAAAAAAAATTGAGATAAAAACGTTTGTTTTCCTTTGATTATTTGATGCATTAGTTTACTTTGTATCCTTTTTTAACTCTTCCATAATCTAGTGCGGAATATGTGGTTTTCTATAATGCGTAAAATTTGGGTATAGAATGTGTTCTTATATATGGAGATAATGTAGTTTCATATGGTTCTCATCTAGTTCATCCACCTAAAAAAATATCTCGTGAATGATATTTAACTCATATTCATGATGTATTCTTTAAATGATAT
The DNA here is from genome assembly GCA_963277665.1 of Viscum album. Lineage (NCBI taxonomy): Eukaryota > Viridiplantae > Streptophyta > Magnoliopsida > Santalales > Viscaceae > Viscum > Viscum album. The sequence goes on from OY728135.1 coordinate 1,156,578,734, forward strand.
TAAAATTACCTTCCTAGTGAAAGGATTAACATATGGTCTAATAAAAAAATTGTTTTAAATATTATCCTGAATAGAGTTGAATCTTCAGTGTAGGAAGTGGGTGGATTACTTATGATATTTTAATTTTTAAATTTTCTACACTCTTAGTAAGGGAAATTTCATTGAAGATGTGTTGAGTAGGAAACATTCATCCCATTCCATGAAATAATATCCCAAGGAGTGGAAGTTAGTGTCCCTCTTTGATCATATAAACTTGGGAGTCCAGGAAGATGAGACTGGGATTTCTTTTGTGAGTGTTTAGTCAAATTCCAAATTACATATGATGATTCATCAATAATAGAATTTCAAGGATGAATTCCAATTCCTTATAGATTATTTATATGGTGGGATACCATCATAGAGTTCTCTCTATATTTATAATGTATCATAATCTTTCGGAACTGGTCCAGTATTCGTATACCTCTGTGGATGCTTGTGATATGAGATTTTCATGAATCCCAGAAGGTAGTATTCCATGGAACCAAAAATATATTATATTATATGAGGTAATGTTTTTGGGTTTTGTATATTAAAAGGGACATAATAATTTTGTTTCTTGTTGTTATACCTATAAATACGTTAAGGTTGAGCATCAAAATAATTTTCTTTTTCTTTAGTCCCATCCAGTGCTGACTTGGAAATAGAATAAGATATTTATTGAATTTTTTTCCATATTCATGTGTACACATCAAGGAAAGAGAAAAATATAGATAGTTATTTACTGATTAAAAAGATAATTTCACTTTATTCTAATTCATTATACCACTCATATTGAGGATGTATGAGATTGGTATGTCCAAGAGTTATATAAATTTCATGTAGTTCTATCTGTAATGATTTCTTATTGGAATCCCTATTTCAACTATCTCTATTGGAGGGGCCTCCATTAGATGATGGTATCAAAAGTGAATTTGAATACAACATTCCATTCTCAAATGGAAGGCTATAAATAATAGGCAATTGATATTCTTAAGTACTTTCTATATTCTTATGTTCATTAAATTAGAGGATCTTTGGATATAAATTTGGGATTAGTTGATCTTTATTATAAAAATAGCTTCCATTTGTCCATTAGGATGGAACCTTTTTTGCCTTTTACTATCAACTATGAAAATATATACTTTATTGGTCTGATGTCATTGAAGCTTAATTAGTGGTACATATATTGGTCTATGAGAGATTTTATATGATTCAATTGATCCATTAAATAATGGTGATAATATATATCCATTAAAAAGCCTATGTTTATCATTGTCGATAGCCTTCGGAGTTTGGTATTGGTGATATGGTGATTTTGAGACTCTCACCATGGTTAGGTCACAAACAACAAAGGAAATAAGGAAAGCTAGAACAAAGATAAATGGGACCATTTGTCGTTTTTGAAAATATCGATAAGTTTTCATGATTTTTGGATTATCCACCACATGTGGATTCTATCCAAAATATGTTCCATATTTCTCAACTAAGAAAGTACCTCTCAAATCCAACTCATGTCATAAGCTAGGAGAATATGGACGTGGAACCTAATTTATCGATGACTAAGCTACTAGTTCATATTATTGATTATCATATAAAATATCTATATGGAAAACCCATACCACTGATTTGTGTATGGTGATAGCATTTTTTTTATTCACATGATACTTGGGAGCGTGATGTATCCTTTTGAGAAGGAATTTTCTAGGTAGTCTTTCTATGGAAAAAAAGAATTTATGCAAGGGGGATTGTAATATCTAAACGTTTATTTTTATATATATCATTTGTTTATTGATGTTACCCTTTATTCCCACCATTTTTAATGAGTTGATACATATTCATGTAAGGTATTAAAGGCTTTGAAAATAATGGAAAATATTAAATGATTTTTTTGGAAAATTTCTATCGGATTAGGTGGTACCACACCATAACACTCAAGATCATGCCACAAAACATATGGTTGCATCGTAGTAACCCCTAACATGATGGCATATCACTATAACCTTCTTTATAGAGGAATTTTTTAAGGGGGGTGTCATGGTATCGTATACCACAATACATGACCCATACAACATCAGTTATAGAATCATATAATTCTTGGGGGTTTCACCTTTTATTTCGCCGCTTCATTTTCTACTTGGGGAACATTTTATGTTTTAATTTTGTATGTTCATTATGATTTCATTTGTGGGTTTCAATGGGAATCAAATGATATTTATTCCATTTTCATTACCATCACTCATGCTATTTCCAATTCTTTGTAAAACTACTGTAGATTCAAGACCATTCCACAATCTCCCTCCTTGCACCATATGGACCTTCTTCTAGTGAACCACAATATATAGTCCCTCTATTTTTCACTATATATGTACTATCCACACCATAGTAACACTTATTACACCATGGTTATCTCGTATACCACACCACTAATTACAACCCCCTAAAGTCCTATAAGTCATGTACAGCCTCCATCTCTGAGATGTGTCTTCCATTTACCTATTCCTTATATAAGAAAATCTAAAAATTCCCATAGGTAAAAGTAGGTTGAATGCTACAAGACCAGTAGTATTTGACCAATAATTTCATAATAATTTTATATTAGATAAACCATTTAATATTTATGTAAATAAAACATGTCATGGAATCATTTTCATAGTTCTCATCAAAACATGCTTGAAAGAACATTTTCAACGGCTATTAGAAAAGAGATACAACAATATTTCCCTGAAATCATGCATGATAAAAATATTTTTAAAATGGTAATGAATAAAACATATATCAAAAGAGAGAATGAATAATCATTTCTATTGAAATTAACATTAGTGAAACATTTATAGTATAAGGAATGAAAATAAATTTTTTATAATATCAATATGTTTAAGAGAACCAAAGGTAGGATATCCAAGGATACTAAAACATATTTGGTGAATTATGTATTCCAATGCACACAAGGATCATCCCTAAGGATTAAAATGAGAATACCCCCATAAAGTAGTTTAAAGTATGTTTCTATCACTAATTTAATGCCAGACAGATCTAATACATTACTAAAATGTGTTCTTCCATTTTAAATTCCCATTCACACATCTTCATCAGTGTAAGAAAAACAATATACAAGGTTCTATCATTGAGAGATTAGGTATTTTGGTGGGTATAACACATTCTAGGAATGTATTAGATATTCCTAAAAACATATTAACACTAACAATATACTCTAAACTTCTTGAGGGTAGGGTTATTAGTCCTTCTCTATCTTATCCTTTTTATCCTTAAGGATGTTTCTTATAAACATTGTAAGTTTTAATTCAAAAAATATGTGTGATAATTCTTATATATTCTACCCCTAACTCTATTTACCATTGTTTTATAATTATAATATTATTTTTGTACCTTGTGATATAATTTTTTACTCATACATATTTTGATAGAAACTCTTTCCTCATCCTTTTTGACTATTTCTCTTCATTGACCATGAAATTATTCCTTTTGGTTTTTCTTTATTGTCATGTTCCATGGTGTTTGTAATGGGTTAACTCTTCCCTGTTTTTCAAGAGGATTTCATATTTGATTTTAAATAAGGTTTCTTTCTCTACAACCTATTTAAAAATTTGAAATTTTTATGAAATGATTACTAAAATACTACTCATCATATAACTATCACCCTTCCTTTACCATTGGTAATTTTTAGATTTTATTATATCAAATCTGGTTAAAGGGAAGAAACTTCTCATAAATGGACGGTGTAACTGACTTGTGTAACCTTTAGGAATTGGAAGAATGTTATTGTGTTTGGGAGCCACAAGTTTTTTTGGGTTGTTTTACATTCTTGTGACATTTATTATGGTTTTGTTTACCCTATTTCTCTTATGATGAGTTTTTTATAATGGTCATTTATATCTACTACTTTACTTTGTTTTATAAGGCCTATGGAAAAATCATTACCTCTTTACTTTTACCAATAACATGGTGTATTTCTCTAACACATGGTAATAAGAAACTCAAGACATGTCATGTCTAGATCAGCTCATGAAACATTTTGGTGGTTTATTCAGGTTAGTTTGTGACATCGCATGTTATTATTATGCTAATGTCCCATTACCTAATTTTTTGTTTGGGTAACCTTCTCTATACCCTCATTGGTCTTGGTATTACCTCATATATAACATATTTGAGAACATAAAACATTAATATTCCCCCATGTTATTAGAGTTATATAATATAAACTCCTATCATAAAATCATAATCTAATCATATGTATACCATAAGATAATGAAAACATTTCTCATTTCATTATAGCTTAGACTATAGAAAAGAAAACATGTTTGGTAAATATTTTTTTCATTATAATCATAAACCATCTATAGAATGGATATGGATTGTATCAAATGATCATATCCCTAGTGAATCATAATTAAAACCAAATAATTTTATCATAGATGAAAAATTATTTTAAAATAAAATTGAAATCATTTCGATGAAAATATCATTTTCATATTATAATTAGTCATTTAAAATATATAAAATTTACCAAATATTAATGCCAAATTTTATTTATAATGAACCATAATAACTTGTAATGTAATCTTAAAATTAAATAGTACCCATGATGGCAGTAAAAGTCATCCATGTAGTATACATTAAAATTAATATTTCATTCACACCATTGGTAAAAAGTAACTCATATATAAAATGATAAGAAGATTCATTTTAAAAAAATATAAAAATATAAAAATGTGTATAAATTACATTAATTAGTTATCAATGATTTTTAAAAAAAATATTGAAATTTTTTTAATGAAATTATAGACGTGGAAGAAAAATATTATCAACTGAAGAGAGAAATAAAGTTAGTTTTCCTAAATAACATTATTTCAAATGTTTAAGTACTTAAATAGATGAAATTAAAGGAAATTACATGATTTAAAAATTAAAAAACGATAATATAAGGAGTAATACTTACAATTTATAGATCATATAACTTCATCATCATAAATTTAAGCATAAACAATCCCAGAAAAAATGAAATTGCAACGTAAAACCCTTATCTCAAGTCTCTCTTGATTTGTAAGTTTCATAACCTCCTGTGTAACAAATTTAAATTTATAATACATCTATTACAGTATCACATTAAAACCTTTATACCATATATGGTATAATTATAATATTTAAAGACCAATATGTTAATAATTCTGTATTGAAATCTTCATTTCCAAGTGTTAACTATTTTGTTTTTTATGAAAGTTTCTATTTAGAAATTCCAATACTTTATATTGTTTAGGGTTCCATATTAACTATAATTTTAATCATGTTATAAAAATAATATATAATAATTATATATATATAACCATATATAAAATTTTGACACATAAAAATGAATAAAATTGTTCATAGAGATGGTAATTTGTACATAAACAAGAACAATGTTTTAATTTTCTAACAAAAATAAGAAAGAAAAATAAAGAATATTTTATAATTATAGAATCAAAATTATATAATAAATATAATATATTTATTTATTAAATCCATCATTAAATCCACTAATGTAGGGTAGTGATGTAAAATGAATCTTATCACTATGTATATGTGGTTATTCACAAGTACGCATGACTGATACTTTCATTTACCTGTTGATGGAAAATAGGGGGGAAGTGGTTGATCAATCATCATAATAACATCTCATAATATTTTTTTGATTCATCATGTTATTATGGATACAATAGGTATATATATGGTGTAAGAAGAGAAAATTTGAAAGGGCTTGGTTAATATTTATACCTCTTCTTTGAGATAACTCCTTCGGATTACTCTTTATGAATTGAAATATTGGTTTTTGGAGGAGACTTGGGGATCTTGGGTGAATGGAATGTATTTATGATAGTTATATATTAGGGATATAGTGATATATAAGGATAAGAATTAATTAATAATATAAGATAATAGGGGGCCTTTTCTATTCGAGATGAAGGATATTCCGAGAATTATATAAGTAATTTCAATAAACACCTAGAACACTCATGGGGTTTCACCATTTATTAGGACATTTTTTTTAATTCATGGAATGCCCTTTATTTTAATTAGATGTGTTTATTTTAGTTTATATTGTTTTTTAAATAGTTATAGGACCATATTTATACTATTTTCATTTCCTTTACTCTCGATATTTCCAAATCTTTGAAGAACTGTTGTAGAGCTCAGCATGCACCATAATCTCCCCCTTTATGTCATGGGGGTATTATTCTAGTGGTCCCCACTCTACAGTTCCCATGTTTTTCATCGTAGATGTGTTGTCCATTCCACCTAAAAACTTCTTACCTCATAGTGATGTCCTCCAGTTAACCACTATATCAGGGGATTCCTCCCCACAATGTGTTTGTGGGCTATTTTACACCTCTGCGCCTCTATAGTCGAATCAAGCAGTAGAGCCTCACAAAATTCTTATTTTATTCGTTTTTTATTATTGTAAACCACTCATCAGGGTATTTAGGTATTTTATATCAAGTATTTGGTTTCTAAATCAATTAAAATTATTTACAACTCTTGATAATTATATATTTTATATTGGTTTTTCAAATAAATTTCTAAAGTTGTATTTGGGTTTTTGATAAATGGACTTTGAAATGGTATGGTGTGTTATGAAAATTTATTAAATTGAAATTATGAAATTGTAAAAGATTTTTTTCAAAGTTAAATTCATGAGATATTCATGTTTTAAAATGTTATTATTTGATGAATTTTGATAAAAACCATTTGATATTAGTTTTTGAAATAAAAGTCATTCATTTTGATAAAAAATAATTTGATGTTTGTTTTTGAAATGAATGGAATGAATTTTGATAAATATAACATTTAATGTTGGTTTTTTAATGAATGACATGATTTCTTAATAAAATCAATTTGATTATGCTTTATTAAATGAAATTAATGTTTTTAAAATGGGGAAAATTTATAAAGTTGTTTGAAATGGTTTTTGAACCAATGATGTCCTCTTGTAAATTGTTTGTTTCACCCTAAATCACATGTAAGACTGTGATGTTGAGTTGGAAGAACACATATTAGGAATGTATTAACTCTTATTGACTTCGTATTAATGTTGATAATATGATCTAAACTCCTTGAGATAATTAATATTAGTCCTTAAGGGTGTTACCATTTTCATCCTTGGTGATGTAACTTTTTCAAATTGGAAGCCATACTTCACCAAATATGTTTGATAAACCTAGATATCCTCCCATTGTGTCTCTTAATATTGGTTATATGACTGAAAATGACCTTCCAAGACTTGTGATATAAATTGTTTACTTGTGTCAGTTTTTTATAGAAATTTTTATTCATTATCTCTTTGGCATATGTTTTATTTATGCCTATTTTATAAATATTCTTTATTATGGATTTATTAATAGAAATGTTTTTGTAGCTATTTTATAATAGTCATTGATATTTTCCTTTTAAACATGTTTTTATATGTACATTGAAAATGTTTCAGTGTCATATTTTCTTTACATCAATCTTAAATGGTTTATCTAATATGGAAAGCTTATGAAAATATTGGTGAAAATTTTTTATTCTTGTGCCTAATTCCCTACCTTTACCATTAGGTGTTTATAGATATCCTTATGTCAGGTCCTGGTAAAGTGAAGGATCCACTCATATATGGAGGGTATTCATGATGTATAAGACCCCTAAGAGTTGGAAATATATGATGGAGTTTGTGGTCTACCAATTGTGTTGGGTTGTTTTACCATCCTAATACTTTTATTAGGATTTAATGAACCCTTTTTATTCTATGGGGAGTTTTTTATATAGGAAATTTATATCTACTTTTTTACTCTATTTTGTAACTCATGAGGTGAAATTATCCCCTATATTCTTTTATTCATTACATGGGGTCTTTCACCAGCCCAGGGAATCAAGAATGGCCTTTGGGTCATGTCAGGATTGGATTAGGTATCATTTAGATGGTTTATTTAGGTTACTTCATGACTAATGTGTGTCAAAGGTGTCCCATCCTTTTCTTTGAAGTCGGTATGACATTTTGGAATAGAATTTTCAAAAATTAAAAGGTATGTCATCAGTGATTTTCTGGTTATATCTCACCATAATCATCCTTATATTACCAGGGGTTGTTGGAGAAAGAATTATATAGGGAATATCATGTTTTAATTTTAGTCTTTCTATTGATCTTTATTTTGAGTTTTTTATAACCCTTTCGAATTAAATCTTATTAGAGTTGATGATCCCATGTCTCTTAATTGATGATTTCCTTCGTATTTTATAGTATCGTGCCTCTAAGAAAATGAGTTAATAGATAATTATAGGAAGATGATGATGAATAACAATAATAAAACCATACATTTTATTAGAACCTTATAGAGGTTGTTGTGTGTGCGGCCCAATCATTGTCCTATGTAGAAACACCTATTCCAGACAGGGTCATAGAATCAATAACCAAGAGGAGCAATAACAGAGACTGTTCCCATGATATTATTCATATAAAACCACCATATTCATAGGGTACCGGTGATCCTCTAGAGGAGAAGTATTTATTGATCATATTTGAGAGGTTATTTGAGTTTTTATAGACACCTGATTCTATTAAGGTAAAATGTATTTCTTTAAAGATTGTACGGCCTAGAAAAAGGTGCTGAGGATCAGTAATTGAAATAGGAATGAATGTGGGATTGTACTGGAAAGAATTTAAGGGTATTTTCATAGAGTGTTTTTATCTAGATTATATGGTTTTAGTTAAATCGATGGAGTTCCATAAAATCTAGCAATATAACTGAAATGTGATTCTGTATACCAATCACTTTTTCAGGATTATTCACTTCTCATATGCGGTGGTATCAAATGAGAGGTTGAAAGCCTAAAGATTTGTGATTGGTATTAAATTAGACATTCGATCCCAAGTTTTTCTATAGAAACCCACCACATATGTAGATGTTATATGTATATCTTTGATGGTGGATTTTCACTTGGATATGATTTCATGGATGACATGAGATTCATGTACTCCAAAAAGTGTTTTTGGAGGTTCGATTAAATAGAAGAATAAGTGGTATTGGTATCATGGTAAATACTATGGTAGTGGATCTCATTAGAAAACATTTACTACAATTATAGGTCATATTACCAACTATTAGTGTTTTGAGGTTGGACACGCAAATCCTTCTTTCTCTAATGAGCTAATGAATTTCAGATCTTATGGATTATCATGACATTTTAAAAGTTTTTTTCTAGTTTTTATCAATATATGGAGTGGTGTAGGCTCATTGGTGTTGAGAGGAAATATATCCTAGACAAATTATTCAACAACAAAGGTGTTATTTCCATAATAATTAATAATGAAGGTTCTTCACATAGTGATTAAATCACATGTAAAATCCGATGCAGGTCATGTGGCAGCGAGAGGTACCATTTCCAGTGCTTCATCATTAGTATCAATTTTATATGATACTGGGGCATCTCATTACTTTGTATCTATATGTATCATGTAATTGTTAAATCTTCTTATATATCCCATTCCTTATGTTATGGAGATTGATACACCTCTAGGTAAGAATACATAATCGAGTCTCAGATTACCTTATTATAACTTTACCCTGTTGGAAGCCAATATTCCTAAAGAAATTTTAGATCTATATATAAAACCCATGGATGTCATTATTGATATAAATTTTCTAATAGCCCATAAATATCATATCGAAGTTATCATTCATGGGTTTCCATTACTGTAAAGAATGTAGTGAGTCGTGCATTTTAGGGAGAATGGGACCTGAGGTCGAGTCGAGTCAGGCCTCATCTTTCTGAACTGGTAAGAAGAGGTATGTGTTTTCCTTTGAAATAGATCATAAACATTGAGGTGGTACACTTCCTCTATTAATTGATGGTTTTCCTGAAATTTTTTATTCTGAATTTTGTATTTTTATTCAAGTGATGGAGGTATAATTTTTCATTGACTATGTACCAAGTACCAAACCTATCTATATTCCCTAAAACGGTATAGTAGTAGTATAATTGAAGGTGTTGAAAACTAAGTTTGATGATATGTTCTCCAAAGTATATATCCAAACCAGTGTTCCACATTGGGCAAAAACTAATATTTTTTCTAATAAATTTAATGTGAACCTTTTCCTATGTGTTGAAAATTGAAATCTCAAACGAGTCACAGTTAATAATAAGTATTTTTTATCTTGGATTGATGATTTGTTTGACCAATTAAAAGTGGAGACTTGTTTCTAAAAAATGGACCACTTTTCTATTTATCACCATCTTAGAATTAAGGAGTTTTAGGTTTCTGTAAAATACATTAGAGGAAGGTATGGCCATTATGAGTACCTTTTTATTCCATTTGTTCTAACCAATGCTCCTATAGTGTTCATGGAATTGATGAATAGGATATTACATAAATACGTTTATTACATTGTTGTTGTATTTTTATGAAATTTTTGTTTACTCTATGATTTAGGAGGACCATTTACATCATCTAAGAGATATACATGGTATCTTGAGAAACCACAAACTTTATGCTATGATTTCTAAATTCTACTTTTAGATGTAAGTGGTAAAATTCATTAGAAACATGGTTTCTAAAAATGGTGTCTTAGTTGATCCTTAGATTTGAAAACTATTATGAACTAAGAGAAACCAAGGAATGTTTTTGAGATTTGAATAATCTTCGGCTTTATAAGATATTATCACCATTTTATAATGGATTTCTCTAAGTTTACTTCTTCAATGAGATCTCTTACTCGAAAATGATTAATGTCTTTGAGATTTTAAATTTCTACTTTCCTTTGATGTGTTCATGCATAAGTTGAATTTGTATCCTTTTTTGACTCTTCTAGAAGCTGGTCAGGGATATTTGGATTTCTGTGATGCATCAGATTCTTTTATAGACTATGTTCTTATACAAGGAGATAATGTGGTGGCATATAGTTCTCATATACTTCATCCACATAAAAATAAATATCCAATGAATAATATTTGACTCATATCTATGATTCAGTCTCTAAAAGATGTTATAATTAACTTATTAGTGAATGGTTTATCATCTACTCTAATAATAAATATTGAGTTAAATCTTCTCCTAAAAAGAGTAGAATCTTTAGTAGAGGCAGTGGGAGGATTGCCTACATTATTTTTATTTTTACATTTCCTACACTATTAGTATGGTGAATTTCACTAAAGATGTGTTGATTTGGAAACATTCATCCCATTCCATGAAATAATATTATGAGAAGTGGAAGTTAGTGTCTTTCTTTGATCATATGAAAATGGGAGTCCAGGTAGATGAGACTGGGATTTCGTTGGTGAGGGTTCAGTCGAATTCGATATTAATTGTGATGTTTCATCAGTAATAAAATTTCAATGATGAGTTACAAGTCATTATAGATTCTTTATATGGTTGGATACCATCATAGAGTTGTCAATATCTTTATAATGTGTCATATGCTTCCGAAACTGGTCCATTATTCGTATACATCTGTATATGTTTGTGATGTGATATTTTCATGAATCCTAGTGGGTAGCATTCCATGGAACCAAAAATATTTTATATGATATTAGATAATGTTTTATGTGTCCATATATGAAATGAGACATAATAATTTTTTTTCTTGTTGTTATACCTATCAATGGGTTATGGTTGAGCATCATAATCATTCAGTTTTTCTTTAGTCCCTTCCAGTGATGACTTGGAAATGGGATAAGATATTTATTAAATTTTTTGTCATATTTATGTGTTCACATAAAGGAAACAACGAAATATAGGAAGTTATTTACTGATTAACAAAATAATTTCAATATATTTTAATTCATTGTACTACTAATGTTGAGGATGTGTGAGATTGGTATGTCCATGAGTTCATTAAATTTCATGGAGTTATTTGTATAATGAATTTTTATTGGAATCCCTATTTCAATTATCTCTATTCGAGGGGCCTAGAGTAGGTGATGGTACCCAAAGTGAACGTGATTATGGTATACCATTCTCAAATGGAAGTCCAAAAAGAACGGGCAATTCATATTCTTGAGGAATTTCTATAAGCTTATATCCTTGACATTGGGGGATCTTTGGACAGATATTTGGGATTAGTTGATATTTCTTATAAGAATAGCTACCTTTTATCCATCAGGATGGAACCTTTTTTGGATTTTACTATTGACCATGAAAATATATACTTCTTTGATCTGACGTCGGTGAATCTTAATTGGTGGCATGTATATTTATCCAAGAGACAATGTCTATGATTCAATTGATCCATTAAATAATGGTGATGATATATATCCCTTAAAAACCCTATGTTTATCTTTTTCGATGCCCTTTGGAGTTTGGTGTTGGTGGTATGGTATTTTTGAGTCTCTCACCATGGTTAGGTCACCAACAACATGGGAAATAAGCAAAGCTAGAACAAAGATACATTGGACCAATTAAGGTTTTTGAAAATATTGGTAAGTTGTACTACTATTTTGATTTTCCACCATGTGTGGAATATATCCACAATATGTTCTATATTTATTGACTAGTATAGTACCTCTCAGATCCAACTCATGTTGAAATTTAAGAGAATCTAGATGTGGAACCAAATTTATCTCGGATTGAGCTAATGGTTCAGATTGTTGATTCTCATATAAAAGTTCTACCAAGAAAACTCATACCGTGGATTTGGGTACTATGGTAGCATGTTTTTTTTAACACGATACAATAGAGTGATAAGTATCCTTTTGATAAGGATTCTTCATAGTATTATTTCTATAGAAATAAAGCATTTATTGTGGGGGAATTTTACTATCTAAATTTTAATTTTTAGATATATCATTTGATTTTTGATGTTTCTCTTTATTCTTACCATTGTTAATGAGTTGATACATATTCATGTAATGGATTACATGATTTGAAAATAATGGAAAATATTAAATTATTTTTTTGGAAATATTCTATCGAATTAGGTGGAAGCACACAATAACACACAAGACCATGCCACATAATATATGGTTTCATCATAGTGACCCCTACCATGATGGCCTTTCATTGTACCCTTATTTACAGAGGGATTTGGTAAGGGTTTTTCCATGGTTTCTTATACCACATAGCATGAACCATACAACATCTGTTACAGAAACATATAATTATTGGGGGTTTTATATTTTATTAGGCCACTTCATTTTATACTCAAAGAACATTTTTGGTTTTAATTTAGGGCGTTCATTTTGATTTCTATAGTGGGTTTCAATGGGAATAAAATACAATTTATACTCTTTTCATTACCTTCACTCATGGTGTTTTCAATTCATTGAAAAACTATTGTAGATTCAATCCCATGATGAAATATCCCTCCTTACACCATATGGATCTTGTTCCGGTGAACTACAATAAGCAGTCCCTCTATTTCTCATCATATATGTGTAACCCACATCATAGTAACACTTCTTATACCATGGTGATATTTTATACCAAGCCACTAATTCCAACTCCCTAATAACCTACAATTCATGCACAACCTCAATATTTGAGAGGTGACATCCATTTACCTAGTCCTTATATATGAAAATATACAAATTACCATAGGTAAAAGTAGTGTTTATTCTACAAGCCCAGTATTATTTGACCAATAATTTCATAATAATTCCATATTTTATATTCCATTTAATATTGATGTAAATAAAACATTTCATGGAATCATTTTCACAGTTCTCCTCAAATAATGCTTTAAAGAACATGTTCAATGACTATTAAAAAATAGGTAAAACAACATTTCCATGAAATCTTTCATGATAAATAATATTTTACAAATTGTAATGAATAAAACATATATCAAAAGAGATAATGTATAATAAAATCTATCAAAATTAACATCAATGAAATATTTATATTATAAGGAATATAAATACTTTTTTATGATATCACTATGGCTAAGAGACCCAAAGGTAGGATATAAAAGGATATGCAAACATATTTGGTGAAATATGGATTCCAATGTGCACAAGGAACATCCATAAGGATAAATATGAGAATACCCCTAATGAATAATCACTTTTCCATAAAGTATTTTAAAGTATGTTTCCATCACTAATTTGATACCAGATAGATCTTATGCATTGCTAACATGTGTTCTTCTAATTCAACTTCCCAGTCACCCTTCTGATTCAGTGTAAAAAAATACAAGGTTATATAATTTATAGATTGGGTAGTTTGGGGGAAAGTATACATTCTAGGTATGTATTAGATCTTCCTAAAAACATATTAACACTGAAAATATTCTCTGAACTTCTTAAGGGCAGGGTGATTAGTCCTTTGGTATCTTTTCATTTTTATCCTTTTAATTCACCAGGTATCTGTGATGATCCTTGTATATCCTACCCCTCACTCTCTTAACCATGGTTTTATAATTAAAAATTTATTATTGTGACTTGTAATATAAATTTTTCACTCATGTCTATTTTGATAAAAATTCTTATTTATGCCCTCTTTAAAAAATTATTTTATTTATTCCAATTTGAAAATGATGATTTATTATTCCTAACTTTATGGAATAGATATTGTCATTATTTTATAATAGTCATTGAACATGTTCTTTTAGTCATTTTTTGATATGAGCTGTCAAAATTTATCCATACCATGTTTTATTTACATCAAGATTACATGTATTATCTAATATGGATTTTTTATGAAATTATTATTGAAATACTACTCAGCTTATAACTATAACCCTTCCTTTACCATTGGTAATTTGTCGATTTTCTTATATCTAATATGGTTAAAGGGAAGGTACCAATCAAATATGGATAGTGTACCTGACTTGTGGGACCATTAGGAGTTGGAAGCATATTATGGAGTTTCCAAACCACCAGTTATGTTTGTTTTTTTTAAATAATTGTGACATGTATTATGGTGTTTCGTACCCTATTTATCTTATGATGAGTTTTTTATATTGATCGTTTATATATACTACTGTACTTTGGTTTATAACGCTTATGGAAAATTCATTCCCCCCTTTACTTATACCAATAACATGGTGACTGTCTCCAGCACATGGGAATCAAAAACTCACAACATGTCATATCACGGTTAGATCATGAAACGTTTAGGTGGTTTATTTGGGTTTGTCTGTGACATCACATTTTTTTCATTGGTTAACTTCCCATGCACCTAATTTTGTCTTGTGATAACCTTTTGTCTACCCTTATTGGTCTGGGGATAACCTCATATATACCATATTTGAGATCATAAAACATTAATATTCACCCACGTTATTAGGGGTATATAATATACAAATCTATCATAAAATCATAATCCAATCATATGTATTCCATAATATAATGAAAACATTTATCATTTCATCATAACATAGAAAATTTAAAAGAAAACATGTTTGGTAAATATTTTTTCATCATAATCATAAATCATCTGTAGAATGAATATGGATTGTATCACAGGATCAAATCCCTAGTGAATCGTAATTAAAATCAAATAATTTTATTATAGTTGAAAAATTATTTTAAATTAAAATTGAAATGTTTTTTAGGAAAATTCTCTTTTCATATAATAATTAGTCATTTAAAATTTAAAAAAAATTACCAAATATTAATGAAATAATATTTTTAATGAACCATAGAAACATGTAAAGGAATCTTCAAATCAAATAGTACTCATGACGGCAGTAAAATGTATCCATGTGGTATATGTTAAAATAAATATTTCATTCACACCATTGGTAAAAAGTAACTCATATAGAAAATGATATGAAGATTCATTTTTAAAAAAATTATCAAAATATAAACATTTGTAGAAATTACATTAATTAATTATTATTTAATATTAAAAAATTACTAAAAAATTAAATAAATTATAGATATCGAAGAAAAATATTATCAAATGAAGAGCGAAATAATGTCGGTTTTCCTAAATAACATTATTTCATATATTTAAGTATGCAGATAGATAAAATTAACGAAAATTATGTGATTTAAAATTTTGAAAAATGATAATAAATGGCATATGAATTATTATAGATAGATCATATAAATTCATCATCATATGTTTAAGCATAAAAAATCCCAGTAAAAATTAAATTTTAACGTAAAACCTTTATATTAAGTCTCTCTTGATTTATAAGTGTTATAACATCTTATATAATAAATTTAAATTTACAATAATTCTAGTACCATATTAAAAAATATATACCAAATATAGTTTATTTATAATATTTCACCATAAATTTTTTAATAATTCTGTATTAAAATCTTCATTTCCAAGTGTAAACGTTTTTGTTTTTTTCACGAAAGAATCTATTTGAAAATTCCAATCCTTTATATTTATTTTGGTTCTATCATATCTACAATTTTAATGTTGATATAAATATAATATATAATCATTATATATATTTTTTACCATCTATAAAATGATGATACATGAAAATGAATAATAATATTTATGGGGATTGTGATTTGTATGTACACATGAACATTGTTTTCATTTTCAATCAAAAAGAAGAATGAAAAATGAATAATATTTTATAATTACAGAATCAAAATTGTATAATAAATATAATATATATTTATTAAATTCATCATTATATCCACCAATGTAAGTTATTTTTGTAAAATGAATTCTTAACACAATGTATATGTGGTTATCCACATGTACGCATGAGCGATGATTTCATTTACCATTTGATGAAAAAGTGGGGGGAAATAATTGATCCATCATGATAATAACATCTCATAATATTTTTTATGTTTTATTCATCATGTTATTATGGATACAATAGGTATATATATGGTGTAAGAAGAAATAAAATTGAAAGACCTAGGTTAATATTTATATATCTTCACTGAGAGACATCATTTGTCTTACTGGTTAAGCATTGAAATATTGGTTTTTGGAGAGGACTTGGGGATCTTGGATGAAGTGAAGTAATATATGATAGATCTTTAGTATGAATATAATGATATATAAGTCTCAAAATTAATGAATAATATAATATAATAGGTTCCATTTTATAGGTGATAAGAAGGACACACCTAGAATTACATAAATGATTTCAATAAAATAAGGTCACAATATTATGGAAGTGTCTCCAAATAGTCAATAAATAAAATTTTGGGAAATATATGGTTAAAATATATTCATACAACATGATTTATAGATAATTATTCTGAATGCATACCGTTATATCATAGTTTAATCCCTCAAGTATACCCTTTTAAATCCAAACTGTAGTAATAAATTTTTACTATTTTTAATATTAATTAAGAGAAAATAAAAGTTTTATAATTTATATATTTATTATTCATAATTTAAAAATATTTAAACCATTTTATAATATTCATTTTCTATAATTGATAGAAAATAACTACAAAATAACCGTGCAAAATGCAACGAAAATGATTTTTTGAAAAAAAAAATGTGCATAAAAATAAATTTAGTTTCATTACGGACATAATAAAAACAATAAAATGAATGTTAAAATATTTTATTGAATATATATTATATAAATTTCATTAAAAAATTAATATATAATTAGTTATTGAATTTATAATGATTAAATCACATTGTTAGCGTAAATATAGTTTTATGGAAAATAACTCATTTACCTTTAAATGACTTTATCTTTATTCCTAACCATTAGATGTCTAATTTATTGATGATTATTCCATTATTCATGTAATATATCCATATATTTATTTAAAATAATTTTTCAACGGTGATCAATATAATAAATTCTAAAAAAAATCATTTCTTCTAAAAATGTTTCTTTTAATCATTAAATGTTTTTTAAATAAAGTGCTTGTAAATACATTTTAATCATCTTAATCAATTATAAAAATATTTAATAATGTTTTTAATGATATTAATAACTTATAATAAAACATATAGATTATAAATTATATTACATCATATTTCATTTAGACTCGGGATCATGTGTAATGAGAAATATCGAATACCTCATGTTTATTTAAAAAGAAATAGATATAAAATCTTATAGTGTTAGAAAGAATGGTGTTTGAGGAGATTATTGGAATAATGGTTTTTGGATACATCTGAGGACCAAAGGATTATAGTGTTTTCTCCCTTTTTATCATGTTTATGTTGTTGGATTTATTAAATACCATTTGGGGGTCGGATCCCAAATGTTTAGTGATGTGGGGACAGTTGTTGGGAAGTGACCTAGTTCTAGGATAGATTATGGATAGTGAAAAAATGATCAATTTCCATGGTAGAATTTTTGTTCCTGATTACGTGAGGTAAAATATTATTTGGGACTCCTATACCTCTCAATGTTTTGTGCATCGAGGTTTGATAAATATATATCAGGAAATTAGGTGATTCTTATGGTGTCCAATAATGAAGAGAGATGTCATGGGTTCCATCTCTCATTGTGAGACCTGTAGAGGTTCAAGGTGGAGAAATAGTGACTAGGAGGATCACTTCATTCACTTAACAAGCATGTGTGTAAGTGGTATATGGTGATGATGGACTTTATTATGGGTTTTACCAAGACCTCAAGTACTCAAATTATTATTGGGGTGATAGTTGAATAGCTAATGAAAGTAGCAAATTTCTTGTTGATCTGAGATACTTTCATGGTAGATGAGTTAGTTATGATTTATGTCTAGGAGATTATATGATTTCATGGAGTTCCTTTGAGTATTTTATCAGACATGTTTTTTCATTCTACATTGTGGTTTTGGAAAGGCTTTCATAAGGATTTAGAGACTTAGTTAATACTGACTATACTGTATCATCCGCAGACTAATGGAATGTTGGAGAGGAAAATATAGATCCTAGTAGATATGAATTGTGAATTCATTGAAGATAAAGTTATATCATGAAATGATTTCTATACTTTTTAGTGTTCATGTAAAATAATATTTTTCATGCATTGATTCACATGGAACATTTTTAGGATCCTTATGGTTAGCTATATCACTCATTGCTATTTTTTATGAGGTGGGTGAGGTAGTTTTCATTGGGTCAAGAATAGTGAAGAATACCACCAAAAGGGTGTAGTTGATTACATCACATTTAAAAAAACAATAATATTCTAACCATATTATATAACCTTTTTAGTTCACTATGGGTGATAGGGTTTTCTTTCAGGAGAAACCTCAGTTGGAAAATAATTATTTTATGAATTAAAATAATTCAGAATCCCTATTTTTAGTACTATGTTATATCACATAGAATAGTAGAATATTGTATTAACATTTTTATCTCATTATATGAGAGATTTGTATACATAATTTCATATATGTCTTTATGTTTTGGAGGTACGGTCATGATCATGCGCATGTGATCGACAAGAAGTAAATTGAGTTGGAATATGATGAAAAATTTGTAGAGCTACTAGTATAGATTATATTCCAAATAAATATAGTAATTAGGGGTAAAGAGTATAAATTTCCTGAGTTTTGTGGAAGCATGGATGAATACTATAAGTTACTTGTGTGAAGGAATCTAATTTATGAGAATAGAAACCCATGTTTTTTAACATTGAAGTCTAGATAAACAACATGGGGACAATAAGTCCTTAGTGGGAGATATTTTTAAATATTATATTTTTTAGGTGTGTTATACATGACTTTTAATCATTATTTAAGTTATTTTGAGTTATGTTTATCTTGGATTAATTCACAGGTATATTATGGTTAGTTTTTTGAAGATATATATTCCATTATGTTGGCTCAAATTTTGATCACATTTAGGAGAATCTATGTGGCTCTTCCTAAGAAAATGTGAAAATTGTTGGTGATGGATAATGGGTGGTTCACATTTGGCACACAGTCAAAGATAACTATGTTCATTTACCCAAAAAATAATATTACCCAAGATAAAGGATAATAGAATAGTTTTCACACTATTTAAAAAATTATGCAACCAAAACACTTTGGTACTCAGAAGAGGTATGGAGCCTTAAAGGGTTTGCACATAGTTTGGTAAATTATGTGACCAAACCATTCATGGTGTTTTGGTTAATAAAAAAAATTTCTTTGAACTAGAAACCACCTTGAATATTCCTAGTAATCATCTTATTCTTAGAGATATCAAACTTAGGGACTCTGATGGAATGTTTTTGAGAATCTTCTTCACTAAAAATCAAATTATGGTTAATCTGGAGGCTTCAGTTTATGATAATTCAAGGTAATAATCATTGATCTCCATTATTCTAGATCTTACTATATATTTTATCTTTCTATTGGAATGAATCATAGATTTGGGCTAATATGGAATTATCAATGGATTCTAATGTTATGTATTATATAATTCGTGGTTTGTTGAAGGATTGGATCCCAAATTCATTGGTAATTTCCTTCCCTCTCTCTCTCGAAAAAATCTGGACATATCATGGGTGTAAGATCTCATTGGGAAAGACTAATTGAATTCAAGATATCATTATGACCTTATTCTTGAATCTTATTCTATAATTCATTTGTTATGAATTTGGATTATATCTAGGGGTCCTTATCTGATGGGAATGATTTGGGTGAAAACTCTTAGTGGCTAGTACCATTTTACATAAATAAAATATATGTAGGAAGATCCTATCCATGTTGATTCCTTTTACAAGGTTATTTACTTTATTTTTATTTCATGTGTGTGTAACCTATGATACCATTATTTATTATGATCACATCGGTGATTTGTTAATAAAATAAAGACGCCTTCTTTATATTCTATGTTGTTCATATATGTGTCATTTTTTATTATTTTTTAATGTATTTAATTTGGAAGTATTTATTATAGTAGCTAATGATATCTGGACAATAGTGGCATAGTAATACCATATAGGGATTTCATGTGAAATATGCATCGATAAAAATTATGTAAAAAAGATGCACGGAAGGGGAAAAGATGGGTTATGATGGACTTGTCGCATGACCCATGGTAGATATGGGACACGATGGCCTTGTATCCTGACCTATGATAGTGATGGTACATTATGACATTGAAGACCAACTTTGAACATATTTTATATGTAGTTACATATATAAATATAGTAGTTGAGTGATGCACATGACTTCTGTTATGACTTCCTTTCAGGCATGGAGATGAAGAAGGAATGGTCGAGGTTCTTGGTGGCTTCATTAGCACAAGACCACTCAAAATATTATTGATTATTACTTTCTTTCAGAATTATTTACAATCATGGAATACACTTCTTATACATGTGAACTTATTACAAGGATTCGTTGGTGGTTTCTTAGGGGTTTTGTACTCACACACTACATAGATATCTCAATTCATGCTCATTATTCATGATCAGTGATCTAGGAATGGACAGGGGCCCAGTGATAGGGTGATAAGAAGATATATCTTGGTGTCAAGTGGTGTTATCAGGATAAAATCTATAGTGATACCATGATTTCATATTCATTTAAAAATTTATTTATTATATTCTAGTTTGAACTATCATATTTAGGTTTCATGGTTTGTTACATTGTATGGAACTTTGTTTTCTTATGTTACACCTAATATATCATTTATTACTATCTAATTCCATTTTTTACTTTCTAAATTATTTCTATTAATTTTTTAGTTAATGGAAACTGATACTGAGGGTATAATATCCCCATTGTACCGCTCATTCCCTCATTGCAATTTATAAAACTCTTGCATACAAGGAGGTGTTCATGAGGCTATGTGGTAATCGACCACATACTGGGTGATTTAATTTGGGGAGTAAAATTATGTTGTCTTACATTTTGGGTCTTAAAATATTAAGGTATTTAAATTTGTTTCTATTTTTTATTATTTTTTAAAAAATTGTTTTGGTGTGTGAATTTCAAGGGAAGGTGGAGTGGATTTTTTAGGAGTGTGAGTGTTTACTAAAAAAATTTGAATTCATGAAATTGGGTATTTTTTATTGATTTATTATTTTATTCATATTTTATGGAATGATGTATTATTGGTTGTGAATCAAATGGATTTTTTTGATATAGTTTTATAGTTGTAAATTAATCTTTATTGTGGGATCTCGCTTTAAGTAAATGTGTATGAATGGTGTAGGGGAAGTTCTTTTGGGTTTAAAAAATATGTTTGGGGATCCTATATATATGTAAGGGATGTATAAGTAATACTTATATATAATTTATTGGAATATTCCCAATATTTATGGATTAGTATTGTACTTACCTCAGTCTTGAGGTAGAAAATCTTTGTATAGAGGTGGTTAGAATGGAACTAATAGTTTTATAACAAAGTTTCTTTGTGTTTCTAGAAAAAATTGTTATTTTGATTCATATATATTTATTTAATTATATTAATTCTATAGTGTAGGGGCTATTTTCATTAAATTGATATGGCATAATAGTATTTCACATGGATTTAGTTCAACATAAGTCAACAAGAAAATACTACTAATTTTTTTACTCACCCCATGATTCATAACATAATGTATAAGAAAATAATTCTGGATTTGAGTTGCAGGTTCAAGGGTATTTTTCTTCTTTGAATTTAAAATTAATGTTAAGGTTTTATAAAGGTGAATAATAGAGGTAATATAACTAGTGGTCAGTTGATCATTATTGAAAAGTTATATTTGTACTATGGATTATTTTTATTTTTATGGTATGTATATACACATTATCATTAATTGGTTCTACTGTATACTGTATGTATATGTTTTTAGTGTAGTCACATTGGTTATTAATTAAAGTATTCCTCATAGTTATATTATATAGATTGTATATTTATCACTCAACCTATAGTACTCAAATAATGGATCCAATGTACTAGTAACATTCTGATTTGTCTGGTGTTGGGTTTGAGTAGTTAATTCAGACCTGGATGTTACAAATAGTTTCAGTTTCTTGAGTAAGTGGATAATATGTATGTGGGTATAATGTTCCAAAAATTAATAGGTGGTTCATAATTATTTTAAATTAATACATTTATAATTAGTCTTATGTTTATATGGATTTTTTAGAAGGATTGATGTTGTTTGAGTTTGGATGAGTCGATCCGTTTTTTCTACCCAAGTAAGGATTCATTCCAATAGTATATTGGATAGGCTTTACATCCCTTACATCATGTTATAATATGATATTAATTTCATATAATATCTTTTAATTTGAGTGATTTTTATTTTTATAACATGACTGAACTTAAAATTAGTTAAGAGGAATGGGTATTCCCTTGTGGAATATTAACCAAGAAACTTTTTATTATACAATACTAACTATTATTCTTTTATAATAATCTTTTAAAAAATATTTCACGTGTAATTAGACAAATATTAAATTATAATTTCTACTTGTTTCATTTATTTGGGTTATCTAAATATTGGATTTCATATTATATTTGATATTATACTTGATTTGACTACAGGTGATCTGTATCGATGATAGGAAGTCTTAGTTATGGATGTTAAGATTCCAAAAAATTGAATTGGTATCAGAAAATTTAAAATTCACCAAATTAATGCTTAGAAAAGGTTATAATATTTATTTGGGGGATTTATAATTGGGTCTATGTCAATGGTCCACTTTAGAGTACTGGTATGATTTATTTTATGGATTTTATGGTGCAAACATGTAAATTTTCATTAATATTTCAAATGAAAATTATATAGATTTAACAAATGAACAATAAGTATTTAAATAAAATGTTATATTTAGGGAGAGAATGTTTTTCAAATTTTTCCACTTTTTAAGAAAAATGGGAATTTGGTGTTGAAATTTTTTATTATGAACTATGTTTGAAAAATAAAGTAATTTATGGATTTTCAAATTGAATTTGCATTTTGAAAAGATTTTTGTTATAAAAGTGGTTTTATCTTGAATGTTTTGTTCTTCAATTTACTTATATAAATTTGAAAAGGCAGTTTTGGATAATTATTTTTCTAATGGTTTTTTAGAAATATTTTTGAAATGCAAGTTATTTTCGAAAAAGGTTGTTTTCAACATCATGACTTGTTTGGTATTTATTGAAGAAGATTTAAATTTGTTATTTTAAGATGTGTTTTTTTAAATTGAGACAGGAAATAGTAAATTTTTGGTAGTTCATTTTTGGAGAACAATGGATTAGGAACAAATCATTTTTCATGTGGAAATGTATTTTTAAAATGAAAAATATATATTATAACGGTTTAAATTTTTTTTACATGGGTCTAAGTTTTTTAATTTAATTTTCCATGTTGAAAACATTTGAACGAAACACATGTTGAGAGTTTCTTTTGGATTAAACTAGCTTTTAAAATTGGGGTTTTTAGAGTATGTAAATGAAATCAAGGTGTTTGATTTGGTGTTTTATATTGTTAATGTTGTTAATTTTGGAGAAAATCCACTAAATTTTCTATTTTAAACTCAATTTTTTACTAGTATGTGGTATGAAAAAGTGAATTTAAAATACTATGAAATATGTGTAGTGGTTTTTAAAGTAATATTTTAGAAAATTGATAAGGTTTGTAAATCATTCGAAAATGGTTTTGTGCAAATAATTTTTTAGAAAAAATTGTTTTTTGAAAAAAAAAATGGGCTTGTAGAGGTAGTTTACATGATTGATTAAATTCATGGAAAATGAAAAAAATGTGGTTTTGGTATTAATTATTTGGTTGAAATATATATTTTGTTTAATAGAAGATGATATGGTTGGGGTTGGAGTATGTTATATTTTTTTATGGTTTTATTGCAATAGAGGTGGAAATGGGAATTAATATATACACCATAACCATAAGGATTTATCCATTAGATGGTGTAACTCTAAGTATATATACATAATATGGATACCTAGGTTTATAATTTAGAATATGTGACATCATATATAGATAATGGGGTAGGGTACTTTACATTATCCATTAGGTGATGTAATCCCATGGTTGGATGGGGGAGTTAGGAGACATGGGTCATTGTGTAAATAACTCATTGGTTGGTGGATGTCATTTAATGATCATGGACTATATTATTGAATTGTATTAGGTTCAATATAGAATATTACTATTCATGAATGATATTTATTATATAAATTTATTAGAGTGGATCATCACAGTGTGGTAAGGTATTGAATCTATGGGAGATGGATGGGATGGGGATAAGAACAGACTAGTTAAGTGTGGATACTCCATGGGATATGGAGGATTAATTTTTTATTTATTGGTATTTGTAACATGGTTTTTATTATTTATAGTATAATGAAATCTTTTATCTTATGGGTTGTTTAATTTTATTTATTATTTATATTTATCTTCTTGGAAATCATTAAAATTGATTATTTAAGGGTATTGATTATTATTGAGAGAAACAATAGGTGTATCCTTATTGTTATATTTTTTATTTTATAAGGATAAAATGATTTTGAGGTATTGCTTGATATTTTTGTTCATGATTTCCATGTCGTGGAGGTGGTATAATTAAGGTATATTATGGAAACAAGTTGTTTTCTATGTGTAATAGAATATGAATAAGAAATGTAATAGTTTTTCATATATACAAGGACCCATAATATAATTTTATAATTGATTCTTGATGAATGATCAATTATCCTAAAATTAGGGTATTTGAATAGTGATAATATTCTTTATGTATTATCATTGATTTTGGAGAATTGGTAATGGTTTTTATGGTTTTTTGATGCTTTGGGATCTATAGTGGTATACTTCTCTATAATTATTTCAATTATTTTAATTTTATGATTTTGGAAATTAATGTGTTTTTTATTTTCATATATTATTTTTGAACTATTAAAATATAGTAATTATTTTTATCAATAATGTAAATTTGTTAAATTTTGATCTTTGATTTTGGAATCTCAGGTAGTAGAGGGTGAATTGTAAGATTTCAGTAACTCGTATTATTATAACATATTAATGAAGTTTTAGTTTGATATTACTTATAAGATTGGATGTTTTTTGATTTATTTAAATATCCAATTGATAATTTATAAAAAATTCTTGTTCTCTTTTATTATGTGTCTTTCTCAAGAGGTAGAGACATGTGATTTGGTTACAATAGTTTCCCTTGAAAGGATCCAAACCTCAAAAGACATCTTATTGTGGTGTTTTAAAGTGATAGGAACTTCATGAGTGGGTTTTGGGTATGAATTATCACTATATATGGTTACATATAGTGATTTTGGTGAGTATTTTGAATAAAAACATTAGGTTTCAATAGATGATTTTAGGAAGAATCCATTTAATGAGGTGGTGTTTTGAATGTGGGTTACATGTTCCTTTTGGGATTTTATTTTGAAAAACATGTTTGGATGACTTTATGGTTTAGATGTATATAGTTTCCATGTGATGTGGTATCATGGTTATGGAAATTATTTTTGGATTTCACAGTAAATATCCATGATAGTACTTGTTTGGATGATGTTTAGACTATTATGTAAATGTCATCATTAGGTAGAACCTTATATGGAATATTGTTGGTATGATAGTTTAGGATTGGAATGGCATGGATTAATATTTGAATAGCGGGTAACACCTTGGTATTCTATGAATTGAAAGTATTTTTTTGATTACTATTGTAGAAAATAAGTTGTTGGTTTTAGGATTAGAAAAACCTTCTATTAGTTAATGGGGATCCTAAATGATAAAGAGTTCTCAAATATTAATTATATCCAAGAAATTATGCTTTTAACCTCAACATTTTGCATGATTTTTTTGGTGAAAAGTGTAATAATTTGTAGATTTATCATGCCATAATTTTTCATGGTTCTATGATGGATTGGATTAGTCCTAGTTTTTTTAGGATAAATATGTTTATAGATTGTAGATTTATAAGGCATGTGTTTTTTATATACCCAAGAGTGGAAAATAGTATAATTACATGAGTTTTCAATTAATAACTAGGGGATAAGAAAATTAAAGTGTTTCATCAGATAATTATCATATAATTTCTGTCAATGAAAATACAGACATAAATAATCTAGAAATAAAATGAAATGATAAAATAAATCCCTTACCTCAAGTTATACTTTCCTCATGAGTTCTCTTAACCTCTTATATAATAAATTTAGATTTATAAAAAATATATAACAGGTTCATTTATATACATATAATATCATATATTATCCATTTATAAAATTTCAAACACACATTTATTAATAATTTCTTATTAAAATAAATATTTTTATGTATTAACCATTTAATAATTCATGAGAACTTCAGTTTGGTAGTTTTTGTCCTTTTCTTTTGAGAGTGATTCCATAATATCCATAACTTTAATCATGAAATAAATATCTTGTATTTTATTATATATATATATTTAGAGTCACCCATATAAGGTAGAGAAAGAAAAAAAGGAATAAAATGTTCATGGAGATGTAAATTTGTACGTACACATGAATGTTGTTTTCACTATTCAACAGATGGTAAAATATAAAAATAAAAATTAATTCATCTTTATAAAATCATTATTATATCATATATATCATATATATTCATTAAATATTTCTTTATTATCATTTATTTAAAGATTAAATGAAAAATGAATCACATCGCTTCATGGAGGTCGTATTCCACACATACTCATGAGTGACGTTATCATTTTCCAATGGATGGAAAGTTAAGAATTTGGATATGATATTATAATTATAGAAGATTTATTATGTCATAAATTTCATATATAAACATTAAAACTACCATAATAACAACTCATTAAATATGGTGATGGAAAATGAATTGTCTCATTGTGTGGTGGCGGTACTCCACACGTACACACAAATAATACTTTCACATTCAATTTGATGGAAAGTATGGTAAATAATTTTAGATCATTAATAATAATAACATTTAAGTATATTTATGATATATTTTTTAATATTTTTTAATTATTACCATATATTTATAAGAGGTATAAGAATAAATAAATTGAAAGAGGTCAGGTAGGATGATTACCTCTTCTTCAAAATACATCTTTCAGATACATTAATAAATACACTTGAAATGATATTTAATGACTAAAAACACTTCAAATTCTTGTATTAGTAATTTTATAAGGTAATTGGGTAGGTTTTTATCAATATATATGGCTCAATGTGGTGTAAAAAAAGATAGAGTGGGTTTTCTTTTATATATGAGGGGAGGGCCACCTTTGGAATTTCTTAAATTATTAAGTTAATATAAATTAGTTTTCATGTTCAAGTGCCTAAAATCGATATAATTAGAATATATGATTATTATGAGTCATAATACTATTATTAAATAAAATGTATACAAGTTTAGGTGATTTTCCACCCTAATCTCTTTGTTTTCATAACGTGTTAATTCTTTTCACAATTACCACAAAATCAATGTTTTTTACTCATTAAGGTTCATGAATTTTAACATAAAAGGACAAGTGACCGATAAATAGACCTTAGTTGATATTTTATACCATATCCAATTAAATTGGTTGAATATAAAAAATTTCTTATTTTTAAGCAATTTCATAAAATACCATATAATGTGATGGTTGTCACTATTCATTTAATGTTACATTAAAGTCATCAATATAAATGTTGAATTACAATATAAACCATTAAAACATCACTATTACATTATATTTTATCTTAAAATTCATGGAACACGTTATTTTATCAAAATTTTGTTACTTTTAATATTTTTAAAATCTTTTATATTATTTCCCTATTAATTGAATAAATATTGTGTTGGTGATGCGTGAGAATTTAATGCAATTATTGAACCAAAAAATTTAAAAATAAATTACAGAGATAAAAAAATTATCTTGAGAATATAAAACTAAAATAAAACTTATTATTTTTTCCTCGGGAAAAAAATAAATGATGTTGAAAAAAGCGAGTGACATTATGTTTTTATTCTTTATTTAAAATTATATTAAGGTCAATATCAAACAAAAATATTAATAAATTACCAAATTTTAGATCCTTTGGTGATAATGGTGGAAAAAAACTTATCCAATAAAATTAATACAAATTTTAGGAATATTTTTAGGCCTTATCAAATTATTTTTAACATTAGTTATCGAATTTACCTTTACCGAGGTGAAAAATATTTACTAGAGTTGTTATTCATAATGACTATAATAAAAAAGGTATATTTACAAAAAATTTAAATCCTAATTCCATATATCTAATGAATTTTTTAATATTTAATTCTTATAATTGGGATAAATAAATTTTAGAGTAAATTCATAAAACCCAAAGAAGAATAGTTTTTAGAAAAAATGTGTTTTTTAATATAAAAATTAATATATATAAAATTCATGAATATTTTCTATAAAAAAGAATATTTATGAGACTAATATAAATAAAATGAATCATAATGTCCTTTTTAACAAAATCAAAATATAATTTGACTTTTAATTTACTAGATTTAATGAACTGAAGTGAAAAATAATTATAAAATCAGTATCTTTCACTATTCACAAGAAAATCAATCATTTTAGAAAAATCCAAAAAAAATTAACCATAATATAATTTTTTATTTTATAATTCAAAAAATGATATCATTTTTATAAAATTAATTTTCTAATATTGGAATAAATTAATTATAATATTCCTGTACATAAATGTAATAAAAACATTTTTAATAAATCATTACACAAGTTTTCTGAAATTGAGTACTTATTTCCTAAGAAATAATTTTATATAAAATATTTTTAAATATTTTTAATAATGTTATTAATATAATTAATAACACCATTATTAACATCTAGTTTATAAATATATATTATATATTGGTTCATTTAATCTCAGGGTTGTGTGTATTATAAGCTATCGAAGACATTAAATTTATTTGAAGATAAATATGTCATAAAATCTTGGTAAATATAACATATGGATGTGTTGATTTATAATTATGTTTTTTTATCCCTATTTTTATGGAAAATATACTTATATTGATAGGATATCATGATATTTATTTGGAATCATTATCTTGGGATACCTGAGATGTGATTATGAGTATTACCTTTACTCCTTATGAAAAATAAATAGGTATAAAGAATGTTCTGTGATTTTTTTGTGATTATAATGATAGTTTTGGTAATCGATATTAATTTTATGTTTTTTGAGTACCCTATATAATTATTTTTTATTAGGTTTAATGAATACAAATTCATATACCATGCAACCACCACTTATAATGGAGAATATGTGCAATCTGACATCCAAGATATAGTTGGATTATCATATATCTAACTTAGTTGACTCTATCATATCCCCTCTATATGGATATTATTTATATGATTGTGGATAAGATGTATATATCATATTTTTTTATTTTTATAGGAATTTAAATTCAATGTTGGTTCTCGTGATTACTATGGATAGTGAAATTTGGTTTGATATAATCATTTTTTTATATATTTTTATAGAAACATGTGTTATACTATATTTTTGTACCACATGATTTTGAGGAATTCCTTTATTATGAATAATGAGGTAAATCTTGTGGATGTGGACACTATCTAATGATGGTCAATATTTTCTTCTTTATATTTTAAATTTCGACTGTATTAATAATTTATATCCACATTGTCACCATTTTAGATATATTGGAGGAGAAAACTGAGTATTTTTATAACCACATCTACTATTTTTTCTTTATAAATATTAAATAATTGGTTGGTCATGGCATTAATAAATATTAAATTTTTCATTATGGTGTGTTTTTGGATTGTGAAAATGATATAAGTATAACACGTTTTTTATATTCATAGATAATATTTTTTGATTTTTATGATTTAGGGTTTTTTATTGTTTCATCATTGTTAGTTTGTTAATGCACGTTATTATATGGTATTTCATTAACGAATGTATAATTTTATAATGGTTTATATTTATTGAGGATTTTCTATTATTCTTATTATTTATATTTATGTTATTTTGATCATGGTATTTTTATTGAAATATTCTCAATATATGTGTTACTATAAAATTAATGCTATATTAATCCCCTATTTTATTAGAGGCCAGTTTAGGGGTTTCTCACTTATTCCAATTGTTGTTTTAGGGAAGGTTCTAGAAGAGTTTTATTCATGAATAAATGGAATTATTAAAACATTAGATTTCGAAAATTTGGGTTTTCTTGTATATTTTTGTAGATACATGAAACATTATAATATGCCCTAGACTCGAACACCCAGATCTAGAGATAGAAACATATTCAATACATACTAGATTTGTTACCAAATATAGAGACTAAGATTTATCCATCCATAATTACAATATCAAAAATAAACTCTTAAGTCACTCATATACCTAATAACTTCTTGTTTTATCATATCATAGTCTTATGAAACTCAAAACAAAACAAAGCCAATATCCCTGATATTAAATGGTATTATTTCCCATTATACCAAGAATTCTTTATTTTATAATAATCCCAAAAAATATTTTCATAAATATTCTTCCTATACATAGCCTTGAATATCATTTCATGGGTACATTGAAAATATAAGTAGTGAGCTCAATCACTTATTAAGGGAAAACATATCAATGAGTCATCAAATTTTAGATCATAAGCATGTGATGTGTCATGATCATGGGAGAAATATTTTATTTAAATGATTAATGAATCATAAGAGGTAATAATCATGGAATGAGACAATAGAATCATAACAAACCCATAATGGAATCATAAAATATATATTTTTTCATATAATCAGAACATTGGAATGTGTATAAAATATAATCATCAAAAACCATGACATCATAGACAAGTTAACTATAACCAAATATATATATAGTTTGTGAAAATAGTTGTAAATCCCCAACTTAAATCAATATGATTTAGAGTTCCACAACACCTCATGTGTTCCTCCCCATACACAATAGGTTTCCAACTAGAATAGAGGGTCTAAATACCGTCATTGGGGAGGCTATACCCTTCAAATAAAATCAATCCTAAATAAGAAAACAATGTAATGAATAAAAAATTATATAATTAATTTCATTGAAATTATAAATATTCATATAGATACTAAACCAAGTTCCCCCCATGTTTTAATGTAAAAAATAAATGTGATAAAGATAGGTAAGTAAATAAATAACACATCATCACTCTGATGTTCATACTAGTACCACCTCTAAACACCATGATCGATTTCCTAACTCCTTATCAATGGGGCCTTGCCATTTCTTATATATATGGGTATAAGTATACACACGCATTGATATGGCTATCTGGGGTGTGTGTATAAACTCATTAGGACAAAAAATGATTCCTTAACATGATTTCATGTGTATAAGTGTGTATGTCTGGATAATGAATAAAATCACACGCAATAATACAAAATCATGTACTGATAATTCGAGCTCTAACCAAGTTTCCACAAACCCCTGACCATTTCAGCTTTGGATCCATGCTGGAAATGTGATCATAATAGAGTCTTTGAACTTGATTTAAGAAAAATATCACCATATGTACATCACAATATCAATAAGGATAATGAGTTTTAGGCCAAGCCACAAGGATTCCTTGTATTATCCATTTGTTCTGGGTTAGGACACAATTCTACAATCCCTTGACACTACATCTGGGCAATCCACAAGGTCGTTATTAAATAACATTGTGTTTCGGGCTTGGAAATAATAGAACATCATGCCCCATTATTTCCTCTTGGGTTAGACCACATAATACCTTCATGCCCAAGGTCGGTCCATAAGTGCTTCATTTTCCATCATCTAACTCAATCTCATCATCATGTCACATGAAACGTCTGAATACGATCCCCTTCTAGGGCCACTGATCCATGATAGGTTTACATTTCACTTGAGTACCATGCATAAAAATAAAACATAGTATACACTAAATGCATCACATTCGAACAATTTTATCATATCAATCACATTCTTGAATGGCCCAAAGGCCTTTTTTATTGATTTTTTATAACCCCCCTTTCAAGGGATGAGGGAGAACCCTTACAAGGCCCATAGTCTTAGAGATTACATGACTCGTAGTCCTTAGTAATTATACAGACTATACCTAGAACTCCTCCTCCCATCTTTCTTCATTGTGATATCAACTCTCCACCTTTTGCATGGTTGTTTGTCTAGGCTTCTCATACAAGAACATGTTGGTCCTGATGTAAATGGCATACCCTCTCTTTCTGACAGATCCTCTTAGCTTCTAATCTAGTGAATGTGCCTCCTCTGATCCCCATCTATAGTTTACTCCTTATAGAGTATGTTTGATCATTAAGCACAAATTTTAGGTGGCTCGAAGTCCTTGAGGTGGCCTGATGTCTTTGAGGTGGCACAAAGTTCTTACTAGCCCAAAGGCCTTGGGTGGACCGAAGACCTAAAAAGAACCAAGGCCCAAACTGGTGGCCCAAAATCCCAAACAGAAGAATAATTCCTACTGTTATGGTACTGAACAGTGTCTGCTACATTACTTGCTATAGTACTTGTTACAGTACCTCCTACAGCACCTACTACAGTGCTGCTACAGTATCCTAGAAATATGTCTCCACCTGGTTTTGAACTCAGGTCTCTAGGATGCACTTGCTGATTCCTCACCAACTGGGCTGAGGCTCTTGTTCATCAATCACATGTATCCATAGAAATATCACAACATACATGGTAAGAGTATCCAAACATACACATGTCACTAAACTTGAACATGATCAAATATAAAGCATGGTCTCACAAGACACACACATACACATGTATCATCAATACAAAATAATGATCTGAGAAAGTAATAACGCAATGATAAATCATAATAACAATCATAAACGTTCCCTCTACATAGTAATTAATGTTCTACTTTAATGATTTCAATGTGAATGTAACGTTTCTTCCAAGATGTCCTCTCCCAAACAATGTTCACACAACAGAAAAAATAATAATTCACAAAAACAAAACTCCAAGAAAAATTTCAACATAAAATAACTTGGGTTATCGATAAGTACTTAAGAATGAAAATTTTGAGGGGTAGAACAATACATACCTATTTACAATTACCGATAATTTTTTCCATTAAGTCTATTTGAAGTAAAAAATAAATTTTTCTCTTAGATAAAAACTACATAAGAGAGTCACTCAGCCTCCATGAATAAGAATAAAAAATAATAGTCCTCATCACCCACGGTTTGATTTTCCAAAAAGGTTATTCAAAGATAAAAAATAAATAAAAATTTTAATGGATGTAGCTTCACTAGAGTGTTTTTCCAAATACTTGTCCTAAAACTGCCAGAAGTAGTCTGGAAAATGTATGGATAAAAGGAATCAAGCAAGAGCATGGAAAATGTGAATAATAGGGTAAAGGAACTTATTAAAACACATTAAAACCAAATATTTATATATCTATGTGTTTCCCCCTTTAAAACATTCAATATCTAATGATCGATCTGTTTATTTTTTCCATTTTGAAGAAAAACGATTGTCGCTACACCCTCTACCTTGGATTAGTCTTATCCATGATATTATTTCTCACATTTATTGAAATGGAATCATCTACAACATTTAATCAAGAAACTAAATGTTTCTCCTAACCAATGCCTCCAAAATAGTCATGGTGAGGTCACCTAGGTTCTGAAAAATATGTATCTTCTCAAATCGCCACATCTTGACCATATATTGGCCATTCATTTTGGCTATCTATTTCATATATACCAAGACCAATATGGAGAGCAATATACCCATGGTATTTCCCATTTTGGATATAAAACCCTCCAAAGTAACTCAACATTACTAAAAAATGTAATATGCTTCAACCAGGAATGGTTTATCCTAAAACTCAAAGGAAGGAGAAAAGAAATAAGTTTTTCCAAAAATGACACAGAAAATTGGGGGTTTATAATCTTCCCCTCTAGGGATTATCATCCTCATGAAGCATCTCTAGTGTCCATGTTCGATAAAATCAATCCATTAAGATCAAATTTACTACTCTCAATCCCATGTTACCTATTATATCTATCCTTGTTGCTATAAGACATGAAAATGTGGTATCATTTATCCTTATAACACTTTGGTACTCTGGAATATGATCCACACCAAGCACTCCACAAAAGATGTGTCTTGTTTTAACTCAACATCCTCACATTCAATCACATGTTCGTGATCGGGAATCTACCTCTGAATATGTAAAATGTGGAACACATCATGTATTCCTTGATGACATTGAGGAATTTGTATTTTCCTGGTCATAGTTCAATAATAAGTAACTGATCATAGTTGGCCATAGGGCCTCAAGCGTGCCTCCCCATATGTTAACCGTTGTCGACTAGCTGCAAGGTTCTAAGGTATTATAGTGGGGAAAATATAACTTCATTATTATAGTAGCGTAGTGGTGAGAAGAAATGAATAAATATCGAAATAATATTAATGAATTATGGAGTATCCAAACTAAATCATCTAAAAAAAATTAATCCACAAGCCAAAATAATTTTTGTATACAAAATTTTGAGTATGTCATGGTGTTATTACTAAGGTGGGAATACATGGAAGCGGGAATACAATACAATACAAGGATAAAAACTTGAAAAAGTCCAAAATATGTATCTCCAATAGCATCACGAGAAAAGGACCGGTCTTATGCTCGCAAGTTCTCATGTTATAATCAGTCCAGCATCCAAGACTAGTTGTTTTCCCGTGTCCCTACCTAGATCCATGAAGTATATTTGGGTACCAAATGGTTTATCAAACTGGGTATGAGATATACTCAGTACTCTATCTCCAATGTTGCCTACGAAAATCTAGTCCGTGAATATAAAAGTAGTAGTGTGCGAATATATAGATAAGAATTAGAATAACATGATGGAAATAATAATCATGTAAAACTCGGACTCCTCATGGGATGGCCAACCAACCATACCTACTTCGTCTTGTTCCAGTAATTTCTGGACAATGGACCTGCAATAGGTTATGGTTTATCATGTATAACAAAAGGATCCCAATAAAATAAACATGTATAAATTGGAACCCTAGGTGTAAATAAGGCTTCTAAGTAGTAATGAGATGATAAAAAGAACCATAGTGAAACCAAGGCATCCTTAACCTCAAAAGGTTTCACTAGATCATATAAGTACATCATGTAGCCTAGCTATATGGGTCTTAGTATATTAAAATGGGTACACTCAAGTCATTACACACAAAAAATATCAAACTGAGTCCATAGAGCATCTCTATAGTTAATCCTAATATAAGCATAACTAGGAACCTATAGAACTACTCAATTCACTTCATATATAAATACATCTTATTAATCCAAGCAGTGTATCCAAGGCATTCAAATATACCAAAAATAATTGAGTTGACTTTTCATTACTATTCCAAGGAGTTTATATAATAGTATGAAATTTAATTTATTCTAAGGTCAATACCTCCCTTGGAAATCATCCCAATAAATCATGGTGGCATCCACTAAGTTCTCAAGGAATTCCATTGAGAATCCAAGATAGTATCATCTCTAAACACTACTTTAATATGAAAAAGGTTCATAATAATAATAATAATAACCTTTCATGTTAATGAAATAATGAAGTATATACGATTACCATGTCAATTTATTCACTTTATATGGTACAATTATTTACCTTTTCATTCAATAATGAAAAAGGGATATGTAAGTTTCCATACCTTTAATCATTTGATTTCAAATCAAAAAAAATCCAAGATAAACATTTTTTCCCATTTATAAAAAACATTTCATCCATTAAAATTATATAAATCCCTTGGAGAATCCAAACCAAACACAACAATAGGTTATTTGGTTAATAAAGAGTATGGGGCATATAGGCATATGAATGGGACACCCATGGAGTGGATCAAGAAAATATCATTGACCTATAATGGTGATAAGATGATATAATAGAATATTTAGTTCTAATTCAAACAAATAATTTATGGAAAATTTATTTTTAAGGGAAATGTGTGGGTGAAACCAATGTGTGGAACAAATACAACAATTAAAAATTGATAATATTAGAGGTAAAAGTCATAGACCACCTATACTATGGAATTAGATGAACACTCATAATGTATTCGCTTCCAATTCAGAGTAAAATGAGAGGAAATGGAGAAATTGGAAAATACCCTGAAAATGGGGCATATTTGCTTGCACAAAAATTCTGTTGAATATAAAAAGGTGAATCAAGATAAGAAGGAATTGGATTGAAGGACTTACTAGTATCGATCCAATGTGAAAATAAAATTTTATTTGGAAATCATATGGCGATGAAATTTAAAATTATAGATTGAGGCCTGGGAAGAGCTTTAATGGGAGGGGGAAGCCGCTGCGCATGGAGAAGACGGAAAAAGAGGGTGGGTGTTTAAAAATAAGTAAGGTAAAAAAGGAAAATTCACCCTAAACAAAGAGATCATGTGGTTTGGCTACATAGTTGGACAAAAAATGCACCCAATGTTTCATATTCACTACCCATCGGCACCCCACACAGCTATCCTACATGGTTTGGAAAAACTATTCTATAAAAATGTGGAGTCACTTCCTAAGTTTCACTGTTGGTGTGGGATAGGTGTAATGCTTTCCAAACTATGAGAATCCCATGTGGGTGACCTCTGCAATAGGTCTTATGTTTTTTGAACAGTCATGAAGTCCCCCTCACACAGTTTTTTAATCTATACTCCCTTATATATGGGTCACACGGTTGAGTTTCATGGTTACTACTTACTGTTCTCCTCACGGTAATTCAAAAATAAAATAGAGATTCGACCTTAAAAACACCCTAGATACTCATGAACCTTTTTTTAAACACTTGGGAACATTTATAAGATTAACCCTAAAGATTATAACTGAAAATAATCTAGTTTGTGCCTCAAAAGTAAAACTGGGGTGTTACAGCCTCCCCCATTTAAGAAAACTCATCTCCGAGTTTCCATTCTGAGGATAGTAAAACATCATCTATGAAAATCTTGGGTTGTTGGGTATGTACATCAGCCTCTCACTCCAAGGGTTCATCCTATATGTGGTCATACTACTATAGAACATAGAATAAAGGATCTAAATTTCTATGAAGAACAATTATTCTCCAATCCATGATTCATATAGGATGATACTCAATGGATGCAATTAACTCTAACTCAACCTCATCATGTTGAAAGATGTGAGACAGGTCAGAGTAGTAACTATGTAGATGAGAAATATGAAAACTTTTATACATTTCTTGGTATCTATTAGGGGGTGTTATTAGATAATTTGTTGGCCTCACCCTCTACAAAACCTAAAATTGTCCAATAAAATTAAGAGGCGACATGTCTTGTTGTCTGTGTTATCAATTCCTATGTCTATTAGAAACATTCAAGAATTCCCAATCACCAAACGCAAACTCTATAGGGCGTCAATATAGATTGGAATAGGAATTATATTTATATTGAGCTATATCCATTCACTTTCTGATCAGTTTAACCATATCTAATATATCCTAAATGATATGAGGTCCAAGTGGGGTTGCCTCCCTTTCCTCTAACCATAATTGAGGTGATCGACATGGCCTACCATATAAGGCCTCATAAAGAATCATCTATGTAGTCACATGAAATCAATAATTTTAAGAGAATTTGGATTAAGGTAATTGTTTCTCTTAAGAACCTACAAAATCAAGGACTTGTGTTCTAAGAATTTCTTCTAACACATGTATTGTCCACTCAGACTACCCATCAATCTGAGGTTAGTATGTTGTACTCAAAATTACCTATGTAACTAATTCCCTCTACATCCCTTTCTAGAATCAATAATTGAAACAATCAACCTTCTCTGATATAATAGTATATGGTAATCCATTAATTTTTATAATATCTCATACATAGATCCTACCAATATCATAAAAAAGGTCTCTTTAATAGGTAGAAATTGGGAGACCTTGTTATCCTATCGACAATAAACCATACTACATAATTTCTTAAAGTGGATCTCAGTAATCTAGAAACAAATTCCATTGTAATATCATCCTATTTCCAATCTGGAATGGGAAATGGATGTAGAAGCACCGCTGGTCACTGGTGTTCTACATTTACCTACATATAGGTGGAACATCTAGTAACAAATCTAGTTGTCTCCCTTTTCATACTAGGACACCAATATTGATGATTTTTATAATGATACATCTTTGTAAGCCTAGGGGTACTAACCATTTATAATTATGAGTCTTTCACCAGTTCCTCCAATATGTCTGTAGGAACCCAGATGTGTAAACGGATGTGCAAGACCTCATCCTCATCAACGATCCGACCTAGAAGTGGGTACTCACCTGAAGCACTCTACCTTAGGAATATACCCTTAGGATCCAATAACAAGCTCATCTTCACTTTCTCCAGAAGTGAATACGAAACTAATAAATCTAAAAGGACAGTCTATCGGTGATTCTTCTAGAATTTTATGTGCTTCTCAAAAAATAGTTCCATCACCATCCACTCACAACTGGCCTCTTGAACTGCCTTTCTCTTAGTCCTATAGATAAAATAATTTACTATAGAATTACCATCCTAACAAATATAGGAAAACTCAAAATCAAAATATTATAGGTATTCATCTAACCTTAATTGTTTTATATTTGAGTCACACTATGTATACATATACTTGAGGCTCTTGTGTTCTATAAACACCAAAAAATTCTCTCAAAAAAATAATTCCTCTAACAATTCAAGGAATGAGATATAACTTCCAACTCAAGATAATTCATTGGGTAATTCCTCTCATGTTTCCTAAAATCAAGAGACACATACAACATGAATTAATATTCCTACATCAGAAATTATACAAGCCTAATTCTTAATGTATCATAATAAAATGTATAGCTTCTACCAAGCTCTGGTACAAATAGGATTTGTGTTAAATTGAGTCTCCCTTTCAGCTCATGAAAGGATGTCTCACATGATTCAATCCATATAAATTTTATTCCCTTCTTAGTCAATCCTAGGAGAGGTTTTTCTAGGTGTGAAAATTCTTAAATAAAATGATTGTAATATCCATACTTCCCCAAGAAAAATTGTATGTTAAATATGTTTTGGGGATGCTCCCATGTAGAAATATCTCTAACCATATATGGTCTAATATATACTCCTACCCCCGAAATTATGTGACCTAAGAAGTGAAATCAGCTGATCAAGAAGTGGAATTTGCGAAGCTTAGAAAATTTATTGTGCTCTATCAGTGTATTCAGAAAGATATCAATATGTTTGGAATAGTAATTTTTGGTATGAAAATACACCAAGATATTTTCCTTGAATACTACCACAAATGAATCCATATATGGGTAGAAACCCCTATTCATTAGGGGTATGAAAAAATAAGGCAAGTACATCAAATCAAATAGTATAACTAAATAATCATAAATACCATAACTAATATGAAAGGTTTTATGGGGTATTTCTAAAGGTCTAACTCATAATTGGTGATATAATGACATCAAATAAATATTATAGAAAACATGCACTCCTTGGATCTTGTCAATGAGGACTTCTATATGAGGTAGTGGACACTTTTTCTCAATAATAAGATCATTAAATCGATGGTAATCCTTGAAATTCTTGACGGTTTGGTTAATTTTCATGGTAAAAATGATAGGAAAACTCCAAGGTCAAGTATTGGATAGTATAAAACACTTAGTTTCATAGTCCTCTATCTTTCTCTTGATCTCCTGTAACTTAGTGGTAGTCATCCTGTATGGAGGAATATATACTGATGATGCTCTTGGAACAAGATTGATAAAGAAATCCTCTTCTATCTAAGGAGGTAATTCAGAAAATACCTCATGGAATACATCTTTAAAACAATATGTTATTAGGGGGAAATTAGACTAATGTTCCCTAGTAATCCCTATAAAGGATAGAAATCATGGATGTCACTCCACCTATCCCATGATTCTTTGGTCTATTTCTACTTTCTTTTGGACATACCATTCAACAATGTTAATATAAAAACCACCCTCTGTTGATGTAAATGATACCTTATGATGATATCAATCCAAATAGGTGTGATAGGGAATCAAATAGTCTACTATGAGAATGAAATTTAAGATCATCATCTTGAGGATGAAGATGTCCCATAAGAAACAATAGTCGTCCACCATATTGGTGAATCCCTTACACTAGTGTACACTCTCTGATTGAATTTCAAACAGAGTATTAATTATCATCACATCATAGAAATAGTGAATCTTTAGACCAAGTACTTTCATGAAATTGATGGGAAAAAAAAAGAATGTGAGGAACCTATATAAAAAAGTTAAGATAAAAAAGTAAACGCTACTAAGATTTTACCTATAACTGTATATGGCATGATACCCTGCTCATCAAGAAGATGTTTCACTTCATACATGTAGTCTGATCCATGGATTTGAGATACACCATGACTATTGATAGTATGTACACTCAGCTGGCACTACGTATCCTGAGTCTCACCTCCTTGTCCATTTCCACCTCCATGACATGTACGGCTAGTGGTAATCCAGCTTTTAGCCTAGCATCGAGCTACTAATCTTCATCAAGAAAATGTATTTGTTGTGGATTCTATCCTACAAGGAATAGATGGTAAGGACTGAAAAAACCTCTAAAGATACCCCATTCTCTATCAAAAACAACACTCATTTGAATCTTGGTCAAATGGTGGATTTACATGAATGAATATCCCATACTAATGGTATATAAAATAACTACTAATATAGATACTTTGGATTCCAATAATCTATTTAAATACCCTCCAGAAGACATTTTTTATGCTAGATGTTCTAGTGAACTATATTGAAACTGACCCTCCATTCCTTGTACTATCCACCTCCCTCAATTTTCACTTAGTGATAAGGGTCTGCTTCATAATTCTTGAGACAGATGTAAAAAAAATCATTTACCTGAGACCAGATGGCATACCTCATCCCATGCTCAAATAATCTATCTCTATAAAGATCATCATCAATGAAGGAATTTTCAAAATGTAGAAACTCAGTAAATTAGGCTGAATAATCCATAACTAATAGGTATCCTTGCTTTAGGTACGGTAATTCCCCAACTTTGTTAGCTCTTAGAATCTCCAAAAATAAATAGTATAATTTGAATTTGAAATCTATCCAAAACATATCCTAATGATGGTTTACCTAGGTAATAATATCCCACTAATTCTTGGATAAACCAAAAAATACATAAGTGGTGAGCCTAACCCTCCTATCTAGAGGTGTCTCTAGATTCTCAAAGATAAAAAGCATGGCCTATATCCATGTCTCAACATCCCATGGACCACCATACCCCAAAAAGGTGGTTGGATGCAACTACTAAAACTCTCACATCAACTCTTCCATAGTAGGGTCATGCCAATAAGATCCACGAATAGTCAGCATAAACTAAAATAAATCCTCTCAAAACCAGGCATCAACTCCCATGTAAGGTATAACTAGAGGTTCCAAAGGTGTAACTATTAGAGATTTAGGTCCCAACACTATAGGAACATGGTTATTTCCACCTTCCAAGCTCTCAAATTCAAGACTTAATTGTGGAATAACTCTAAAAATTTAAAACTCATTCTTCTGGTAAGATTTAACAATAATAAAATCATAGAAACAGAAAAATAGTGTATAAGCCTTCTAAAAAGTGTGCCACAACCCTATGCTTTCTCCTAAATCCAGGTATAGGCAATTTATTGGAACATAATGAATCACATGATATGGAGGCTTTTAACCACTACTAATTCCAGGTCTGGGTTAAGATCTCTATTTAGTCAGGGGTCTTTGTATATGGATTTTCAATTGAAATCTATAGAGGAAAAAACCTTTGAGTTGATATTGGAATCCCCATTTACAAATATCATACTTAAATTAGTATTTAAAAATTCAATTATTTATATTTTAGATCATTTAAATGAATTAAAATTCCTAATTTATAGAAGTACATGCTTTATAAATTACAATTTATAGTTCAAGTAATTGTATTTATATATCTACATTCAATAGCATAATGTAACATGTAAATATGAGATGATTTGACTAGATTAATTTTAATTCCCAATTTATAGAGATGCATTCACTCTCTAAATTAAAAATGACATTCATTTATTCAAAATAAACTAACATTTCATTCTATATAACATCAGTTTCATAACTTGAAAATGTAGTAATTGGTTGGTTAAGGTGTCATCATCAAGATATATGGGAAAACATAGTTTAGGTTGATACAGAAAAATTAATAACCAATTATTTAATCCATTTTCCTATAGAAGTAATAGTTTCATAATAGTTATATCACTCAACACATATACAACAAGTATCATGTATTCTGGTAATGAAACCTACATGACATGGAATAATGCATGACACATGACTCCTCTAAGGTGAAAATAATGATTCTGGAATGATGTTTCCTTTCTATACCAAGACAATGATAAGATAAATTTCTTATCAACAATAACAAATTTCACATATCATGT
The DNA here is from genome assembly GCA_963277665.1 of Viscum album. NCBI lineage: Eukaryota > Viridiplantae > Streptophyta > Magnoliopsida > Santalales > Viscaceae > Viscum > Viscum album. Next base: position 1,156,622,026 of record OY728135.1, read on the forward strand.
GTTTCACCCAACTTTGAAATTATTAAATATGTAATAAGCATATTCTTGATCATCAATTCCCATCCCTAGACATTTATATTTTCCCCCATATATGGGTTAGCTAATTCTAGGCATTGGATCATTTCCAAATTCCAACACATCCATGTCTCCAATCTACCACCCCAAAATAGTAATCCAAATGAAAAAAATACCTAAGATACCAATTTTTGACATCTTGGACCTTGTTCACTCATAATGAATCAAACATGGTTGGTCACATGGCTTCAATATTCCTCCACATATACTAGATGATACCAAGTAGCATGGATAGTCTAACATGGCACATTGGTGAGACTATACCCCCATGATCAGAGTAGAACAATTGTGATAATAGATCAATATATATCGGAATAATAATAATGAAAAACAAATATTCGTACGATAATATTTCAAACAATAGTAATCAATAATCCAAAATCAACATCTTATACAAATTGATGAGTATGTCGGGGTTCTATTCAAAAGGAATCAATACATTAAAGGACGAATATAATATAATAAATAGATAATAAATATATAAAATTTATAAAAAGGAAATATCATATATAATTAGAAGCTAAGTCTCGGTCCTATTCTCCCAAGATCAAATGTTTTAATCAATCTAGAATCTTGGACTAGCACTTTCCCTTGTCCTTGGATATATCCATGAAGTATCTCTAGGTTCCAATGGTATCCCTAAATGGGTGTGAGGTATAACCAGTAGTCTACCACCAATGTTATCTATACAAATTTAGTATATTAATAAAAAAAATTATAATTGTTCAGATATAGAGATAGGTACTGAAATAAAAGGAGTGAAGTAATAATCAAATTGGGTTTGGACTCCTCTCGGGATACCTAACTGACCATACCAACTTTTCCTTATGTTTTTAATGTATGGATAAGGTACCTGTAAGAGGTTAGAGTTTGGCATGTCTAAAAAATGTATCCCAATAGAATAAAAATATATAAAGTGGGACCCAAGGTTTAACCAAGGCCTCCAAGATATAATCAGATGATAAGAGGACTCATAGTGAAATCAAGGCATCCTTTCCCTTAGAAGGTCGGTCTAAATCATAGCAATAAACCATAAATCCTTGATATATGGATATCAGGGTAATCCAAGGGGTACACATGAGGCATTACATTGGAAAAGTGTCTTAATGAGTGTATGGATAATCTCTATAGTATATCCTAGGCTTATCATGATTGGGGCCCAAGAGAAATATTCAATGATCCTCCTATATAAAGATATAAGAAGAATCCAAGGAGTTTATACATGGAATTCTAATATTTAGAAAAGAATTATGTCAGTTTCATTGGTAATATACAAAGGCATTCACATACTAGTAACACATTGACCATATTACAAGGTGGATATCTCCCATGGTAATCGGCCCAATGAATTAGGGTGGGATTCTCTATGTGATCATGGAATTCCTTTGAGAATATAATTCGGGCTAGATTTTCACAAATCCTTTAATTAAAAAAATATCCATAAAATTAATATGCACATTAAAAATTAACGAAATAACCATTTCTATTTGATAACCATGGATCTTTATTCACATTATATAGTTCGTGTCTTTACCTTTTAATACAGAAATGAAAAAAGCTATATGAGGTTTCATACCATTAATCATTTGATTTCAAATCAATAAGATTCAAGATAAACTTGATTTCCCATTTATAAAAAATAGATAATCCATTTAAATTAATAAGATCACTTAGATAATCCAAAACTAACATATCAATGGGTTTTTTGGTGAATAAAAAGAAAGAGGTACAAAAGCATATGCATGGAACACCCAAGGGGTGGCTCAAGTTGATATCATTAACCTCTAATAGTGATAAGGGGATCTAATAAAGAATTTAAATTCCAATTCAAATAACTAGTATACGGAAAATTTATTTTTAGGGTAAAGTCTTATGTGAAATCAGAACACGGAATAATGGTGATAATTATAAATCAAAAAAAACTTGTGGCAAAATACATTGACCACTTAACATATGGCATTAGACTAACACTCATCCAATATCATAATCTAATTTGGCGCAGAATTGGAGAAAATAGAGAAATAGAAAAATACCCTAAAAATATATCATATTATCTCACACCAAAATAACACTTAAGATGAAAATATTAACTATGAAAATAAGGAAGACGATTAAAGAAATTACTTGTGGTGATCCAACATGATAGAAGAAACTTGATCTGGACCTTGGATGGGGAAGAAACCTCAAAACTTTGCTTGAGGCATGAGAGGAGATTCAATGGGAGGGGGAAGCTTTTATGTAGAGATATAAATTAAAAAAATAAGTTTATTGTTTAAAAATAATTATGTTTGATAAGGTAAATTCACCCTAAATTACGAGGTCCCATAGTTTGGATACATGATTGGCTAAACCATGTGGCTGTCACTACCCATAGGCACCCCTCACATAGCTATCTCACACGGTTTGTAAAAATCATGTTATAACCAAGTGGGGACACTACCTAAATGGAATTAATAGTGAAGGATTATTGCATGTTTTTTCAAACTATGTGTATCCCATATAAGTGACCTCTCTAGAAGGTCTATAGTTTCTTTCATCTCCATGCAGCCTCATTCACAATATTTTTCAAATTATTCTCCCTTATATATGGGTTTCACAGTTGAGTAGAATAGATAATATTAACTATTCACCAACTGTGCACCTCATACAAATTCTCTAAAATTCATAGATCCAGCTATAAACAATCCCCTTCCAATCCTGAAACCTTCCTTAAATTCATTGGGAATATTTATTAGAGTAAAACTAAATATTAAAACCAAAAATTATCCCATTCATACGTAAATATATAAATGAAGGTGCTATATAATTTCTAGTTGGTAATCCACTACTCTAAAACATTAAATGGTCTCTAATGGTCTGACAAACTATAGTTTTAGCTTCCCATGATTTTGAAAAAGATAATTCCCTAACTAATATGATACATATAATGATACTAAATCTTCAATAGTGTACTCCAAGGGTAATATCCTTTGGTCAGAATATGATCATTTCATACATTCCCCTCCCACCAAAGATGGCCCTCCTGAGCTGGAAATGGTGAAAGAGAGATAATGACCCCTGATTCCCGCCTCCAGTAGGCCCCGAGGTGGAAACTAGCACCAAGGGTAAGACTTTTCACAAATATGGGAGGCATTACCCTTTTTATTATTTAAGATCGGGAAATAGGACAAGTCAACCACCAAAAAGGAAAAGAACAAGGGTATAAAAAGAAATGAAAACCAATCCCACATGCATGTTTAAATAGTTTTGAAACAAAGTACAAGTACAAGAAAGCTCAAAAAGTACAATACCAAAAGAAACAAGAGTACAGCAAACTGCAACAACTCCAACTGTCCCGACTAATAGGGTCCTGCACGGCCCTGGTAGTCCTCATGGAAATCTGAAAGTAAACGTAGGGTGAGCATACATGTATACTTAGTAGGGAAACCTAAATCTCTCGTGCACAAGTGGGGAGACATCCTAATGCCCCGTGAGAAAACAAAAGAACTAAAACCTAGAAAGGAATATATCCACCCAGCCTCACCAGTCACACTCACCAAGTAACACAAATAAATAGAGTATATTAGTAATGTTAGCAAGGTATGGGTACCCCTCACCACCTTCCCACTAGTTATTGAAGACATCCTACGCATTTGACCAATCCCGCCATTCTCACCGCAGTCCCACTGCCTCATCCCGCCCGCACACACCTAGGCCACATCCTCACGCAGTCCCACTGCCAAACCCCGCCTACAAACACCTGGGCAACAACTGTCACACGTAACCACGCCTGCAAACACCTAGGCCAGAACAACCGCCTCCATGCCCGAAGAAACCTAGGCTAGAAGATCCATTGACACGCCCGAAAACACCTGATCCTCATCCCAAAGACACTTGGGAAACCACCTGCCCGCACACACCTGGGCCATAACCACCACAGTACCTCGCCCGAAGGTTCTTGGGATAATAATGGACTTCAGTCCATCACAGCCTGCCCGAGTATACTTGGGAAATTCGGGAAAGGGAGCAGAAAGGAGCTAATAACCAGCCACTAAGGGAAGTGTTGGGAAAAACACCCTCCCCCATGAAATGGGGGAGTTCGACACTAAGTGGTCAACATGGGTGGGGTGCATAAAGATACATAAAACATACAGATTTATATAAGTATAACAACCACTCAGCCCATCCTAAGGCTTCTACAAAAAGATCTGAGCACGTGCCTTGGCACTGCTACTTCGAGAGTATGCACACAACAAACAATCCCAAAACCCCATTTAATGTTTTCATTTTTCAACAGCTTTAGTTATCAGTTTCTTAACTACCGGGAAACTATCAACAACCAAATTAGATCAAGAATTCATAAAAAATATCCCTTCCATCCACAAATCAAGTTAGGAAAACACAAGCAACACAAAAAAGTTCCTTCTTATTAACCAACCAACCCCATTGATTGTTATTCCCATTCCGTTACCAAGCCCCACCATTCATTAACTCTTCCACATTTTATTTATTATTCACAACCCATAGTTCATTCACATTCAAACCCATCCCTGCAGCCTCTCTTCCAACCACCGTAACCACAGTCACACCAAAACCCATACATCATCATCCCTTTGATACCATTTATCGTAGCCCCACTGCACATCCCTAACATAGCATTCACACCAACCCACGACCAATCCAACTGTAGCCTCGCTGCTCACCCGATCCACAACAACCCACAAAACACCCCCCTTTCACATAAACAAACCCTAACCAGCGCCCACATGTTTATTATTTCAGTTTTTTCAACCGGGGTGATCACACAAGGGTTCAAGGTATTTAATCATCCAACGTTACGTGATTAACTAATTTCCACATTCAATAACATTTTCATCCATAAGAAAAATTCAGAAGGAGAGGGCAACATTTAATTGCATAAGCAAAGTCCCCCAACGACCATGATTTTCAGTAGGAAGAAGCTCAATCAATTCACAACATAATATCATAGAATATAAATAATGTAACTTTATTCACAAACTTCCCATCCCCGTTACATAAGCCAGTTATTATCTTTATTAAACCGGTTAAAATGTGTTTCATGTAAATAAGAGGACACCCACCCCGCATTATTCACAAATTTAGAGAGACAAAGGTAAGATCCCTACCTCAACAGGTTCTGATGTCCTTCTACGAACATAACCACCAAGATCACAAGGCTTCTCCCAGAATGATTGCACCCACCAAGGACATCGTGAAACCACTTAAACAAAAACACACGAAACTCCCACAACACGGAGATCACATTCCATAGCATGGAAAGAAAACGAGAGAAGTAGGATCAGAAAGAGAATACAAGAACATAGTTTTAACATGCCTTTTTTAGAGTCGTTCATCAAAGACCGTCATTCCCATCAATTATCAACAGTCTCCACAGTTGGAAATTGTAGAGGGGAAGTTGAAGAGAAGGTAATGGAACAGGGTGTATGATGTTCTCCTCGCTGACATGATCCCGCAGTCACTGACAGATCGACGATCGGAGTCTGGATAAAGAAGTTAGGAGGATGACTTCTCAATCGTCCAGGAGTGTCGTCGTGTGGAGAAGAAGGGTCCGCAAATAACATGTGACCCTCAAATATATTGGAAAAGAAAAGTTAAAACGGTATGCAGAGTGTATTAATGAATACACGACGTGACTGTACAATTGTTACGTAGTTTGACTAGTCAACACACGACACGTCACGCGGTTTCCATGCGTTTATTGATAATAATAACTTCAATTAATAATAGTTGTTTTATTGACCCGAGACATGAGTCATAAAAAGGTATTTATCATTGTTCTTAAAATGACCGTCATAATTTCAGGGTTACGCGGTCGCTAACGGTTCGTCAATCCGATACCGTATGAGGGAGATACGTTGGATACAAGATCTCGTAATAATAATGATATTATTATTATTGGGTGTTTCGTGGACCCGAGCCATGGACCATAATTTAATATCCACAATTAGACTTGAATTGATCATATTAATTATAGGACCACGTCGCCACTAACAAGAATCCAATCGGACGTCGCACACGGGAGTTATGAAGGGTCAAAGATTTAATAATAATATTAAATATATTAATTCACAAGTGTTTCGGGTACCCAATCCGAAAACTAGAAAAATACATCCAATATTGGATTCATAATTTCCATCTCTTAGTCAGGGTCGCACTGCCACTGACGGTTCATGAATCTGAGGTCGCATGAAGAAGTTGCGGACAAAACACGGTTTACCCAACGAAAATAATAATAACATTATTATATTATTATTATTTTTAATTTAATTTAATTACATAAATCCTCATATCCAAAATCCACACCCCACCAAAACAAAAGGTCCCTCTTTGAATCCATGTCAACCACGCCCCACCCCTTTGATTGATTTCCTTTTTTTAACTTATTTATTTTATTGCATTAAATTGTAAATCTTTATTTTCTTTAACTCTTTATCTCTCCAATCTCATTAATTCTTCCACAATTTTCACTCACTCCCCAAAAGTGGCGCCTCACCTTCCTTTACTCCATTTCCAACATGCCCCAAAATTCATTCCTTTATGGTATTTATTATTTTCTTTATTATTCTATCACTTTGTAATCTCTCTCGAATCTCACTTCAATGTCATTATTAATAAAATTAATATTAATATTACCCATCATTAATGTTCTAATTTAATCCCATTAAATTAGATTACCATAATTATTCTCATATTAAACTAAAACCATTCCATGTGACTCAAAACCATTTCATTTAATTGAATTAAATGACAAAATAAAATTAATATAACTTACATATTTAACCCCTTTTAAATACATTTAATTTCATTAACCTCTCGCACATAGTTTTACGCCATCATTGTTATTTATTGTTTGTCAATAATAATAACAATTCATCAACTTATTTTATTAACTCATCACCGTTATTATTTTTAATAATGATAATATTTACGCTCATCGCATTGCCCATGTTAAACCACCCCGTTGGATATCTGAATCTGACCATGCCACGTCAATGTCGCATAACATCCATCAATTTAATTATTTAATTTTATTTATGTTTATTTCACACTGATTAAATTGAAACCAATTTTATTAAATTAAAACCATTCAATTTAATAAACCCAACATATTTTTACGCCACCATTATTATTATTATTTAACATAATAATAATAACGAACTCACCCTTAATTTTATTAACGCACCACCATGATTCCACTGTGCATCTTCATTTATTTGTTTGCAATAAATACCATGACTCATTTCATTAATTTCTCATTATTATTAATATTATGAATAATATTAATAACACAATAACCATTATTATTATTCAAATTTAATTTCAACAATTACTCAATTAATAATAAACCGCATGTTTCATTTATCAATGTCTAATGGGTCACACACCTTCCAACTTCTCATCATTAATAATAATAACACCCATTAAATCATTTTATCATGATTATTCTCTTTTTAGTTTAATTAATCACACAATTTATGTCATAATCATTATTATTTAACATACTTTTACGTTATCATCAGTATTAAAATTTAAAATTATAACGCGCGTCCTGTTGACCACATCGATTTCAACAAAGGAATGGGCCGGAGGGGTCCGGGCCATTACATCAGATACCTCTCAAAACATTCTCGTCCTCAAGAATTAAAAACCAACCCAGAAAAAGAATGGATCCGAACAACCACCCCGTAAGATACCTCTCAGGGCTCTTGTCATAACAGGAAACAACCGAAAACCCAAATTATATGAGTTAGAAATTCATTCTCCCATACTGAGATATTATCCGCTTTAGGTGGCACTGACTCGCCTGTATGGGTTTAATCACATCCACATTAATGCATCTCGATTAGGAATTAGGTCTTCCGACTTCCATATATTAGGATTTTCCAAACTTACACTACCCCAAACACCTTACAAAACAACAATAAATTGCCCGAACACGTGGCTTGAGTAATTCCTTCTCCCATGTCAATATATTATCCGCTTTAGGCGACACTGACTCGCCTGCACGGGTTTAATCACATCCACATTAATGTGTCTCGATTAGGGATCAAGTCCTCCTCTCCCCACATGTTAAGACACTTCACACACATTTAATGGAAAGAGGGAAACAACTTAGAATTTTGAACTCATGAAAAAAAGGTCCAGGCCCAAAGCATGGGCCAGAATGAGTTTCAATAAGGGAGTGCGATGCTCTTGAATTTAAACAAAACATAAACAAGAGCATTTAAGTAAAACCGAAAACATATCTCTCAATCTCTGGCCTAGCTAGGGTTGCCACTTTTGTTCCATACAATTGTCTGTGTCCCACTCCTCTGCCTCTCTGTTGACGTCCAGGTTCCATAGTTGTTCGGTAAACCAGGAACGCCTAAACCCAAGTAGCAAGGAAATTTTCTCAAGGCTTAATTTTATCATTTTTATTTCAATTTCTTTCCCAGAACACCCAAATCCAGTAAAACACAATCATGATGATGCATGTACCTTCCCTAGGGTCTCTTCCCGATAATCATTGTAGTCTCACTTGGTCGTTCGGTAGGCTCAGAGTCCTTGCATTGGATCACGGGGGGCCCTAAAATCTCGTGTCCTAGCCGGTCTTCCCTGTCCTATGTCACGCACCAAGATTAACCAACAATGTTGCCCTACCATCCCATGAAATCCTCACTATTCCTAACTCCATATTCCATCCTATCTCTCAACCATCAGCCTCTGATACCATTCTTTCGCGACCCCCTCCCACCAAAGATGCCCCTCCTAAGATGGAAATGGTGAAAGAGAGATAATGACCCCCCGAGTCCCGCCTCCAGTAGGCCCCAGGGTGGCGACTAGAACCAAGGGTATGACTTTTCACAAATATGGGAGGCATTACCCTTTTTATTATTTAAGATCGGGAAATAGGACAAGTCAACAACCAAAAAGGAAAAGAACAAGTATATAGAAATAAACCTAATCCAATCCCACATGCATGTTTAAATAGTTCTGAAACAAGGTACAATTACAAAAAAGCTCAAAAAGTACAATACCAAAAGAAACAAGAGTACAACAAACTACAACAACTCCAACTATCCCGACTAGTAGGGTCTCGCACGGCCCTGGTAGTCCTCTTGGAAACCTGAAAGTAAACATAGGGTGAGCATACATGTATACTCAGTAGGGAAACCTAAATCTCTCATGCACAAGTGGGGAGACACCCTAATGCCCCGTGAGAAAACAGAAGAACCAAAACCTAGCAAGGAATATATCCACCCAGCCTCACCAGTCACACTCACTAAGTAACAGAAGTCAATAGAGTATAGTAGTAATGTTATCAAAGTATGGGTACCCCGCACCACCTTCCCACTGGTTATTGAAGACATCCTACGCATCGGACCAATCCCGCCATTCTCACCGCAGTCCCACTGCCTCATCCCGCCCGCACACACCTGGGCCACATCCTCATGCAGTCCCACTGACAAACCACGCCCGCAAACACCTGGGACACAACTGTCACATGTAACCACGCCTGAAACCACCTAGGCCAGAACAACCACCGCCACGCCCGAATACACCTAGGCTAGAAGATCCACTGCCACGCCCGAAAACACCTTGGCCTCATCCCGAACACACTTGGGAAACCACCTGCCCGCACACACCTGGGCCATAACCACCACACTACCTCGCCCGAAGGTTCTTGGGCTAATAATGGACTTCAGGCCATCACATCTTACCCGAGGATACTTGGGCTATTCGGGAAAGGGAGCAGAAATGAGCTAATAACCATCCACTAAGAGAAGTGTTGGGAAAAACACCCTCCCCCATGAAATGGGGGTGTTCGGCACTAAGTGGTCAACATGGGTGGGGTGCATAAAGAAACATAAAACATACAGATTTATATAAGTATAACAACCACTCATCCCATCCTAAAGCTTCTACACAAAGATCTGAGCACGTGCCTTGGCACTGCTACTTCGAGAGTATGCACACAACAAACAATCCCAAAACCCATTTAATGTTTTCATGTTTCAACAGCTTTAGTTATCAGTTTTTTAACTACCGGACAACTATCAACAACCAAATTGGATCGAGTGTTCATAAAAAATATCCCTTCCATCCATAAATAATGTTAGGAAAACACAAGCAACACAAACAAGTCCCTTATTATTAACCAACCAACCCCATTGATTATTATTCTCGTTCTGTTACCAAGCCCCGCCATTCATTAACTCTTCCAAATTTTATTTATTATTCACAACCCATAGTTCGTTCACATTCAAACCCATCCCTACAGCCATGCTGCCAACCACCATAACCACAATCACACAAAACTCGTACATCATCATCCCTTTGATACCATTTATTGTAGCCCCTCTTCCCATCACTAACATAGCATTCACACCAACCCACAACCAAGCCAACCGTAGTCTCGCTACTCACCCGACCCACAAAAACCCACAAAACACCCCCCTTTCACATAAACAAACCCTAACTAGCACCCACATGTTTATTATTTCAGTTTGTTCAACCGGTGTGATCACAGAAGGGTTCAAGGTATTTAATCATACAACATTACATGATTAACCAATTTCCACATTCAATAACATTTTCATCCATAAGAAAAATCCAGAAGGAGATGGTAACATTTAATTGCATAAGAAAAGGCCCCAAACGACCATGATTTTGAGTAGGGAGAAGCTCATTCAATTCACAACATAATATCACAGGATATAAATAGTGTAACTTTATTCACAAACTTCCCATCCCCATTACATAAGCCAGTTATTATCATTATGAAACTGTTTCAAATGTGTTTCATGTAAATAAGAGGACACCCACCCCGCATGATGCACAAATTTAGAGAGACAAAGGTAAGATCCCTTCTTCAATAGGTTCCGATGTCCTTCTACGAACATGACCACCACGATCACAAGGCTTCTCCTAGAACGACTGCACCCACCAAGGACATCGCGACACCACCGAAACAAAAACACAAGAAACTCCCTCAACACGGAGATCACATTCCGTATCATGGAAAGAAAACGGGAGAAGTAGGATCAGAAAGAGAATACAAGAACAGAGGTTTAACATGACTTTTTAGAGTCGTTCATCAAAGACCGTTGTTCCCATCAATTATCAGTAGTCTCCTCGGTTGGAAACTGTGGAGGGGAAGTCGAAGAGGAGGTAACAGAACAGGGTGTATGATGTTCTCCTCACTGACATGATCCCGCAGTCACTGACGGATCGACGATCGGAGTCTGGATGAAGAAGTTCTGAGGATGACTTCTCAGTCGTCCAGGAGTGTCGTCATGTGGAGAAGAAGGTTCCGCAAATAACACTTGACCCTCAATTATATAGGCAACGAAAAGGTACAACGGTACGCAGCGTGTATTAATTAATACACGATGTGATTGTACAATTGTTACATAATTTTACTAGTCAACACATGACTTAAAATGACCGTCATAATTTCAGGGTTACACGGTCGCTGACGGTTCGTCAATCCGATACCGTATTAGGGAGATACGTTGGATACAAGATCCCGTAATAATTATGATATTTTTATTATTGGGTGTTTCATGGACCCGAGCCACGGACCATAATTTAATATCCAACATTAGACTTGAATAGATCGTATTAATTATAGGATCACATCGCTACTGACGAGAAGCCAATCGGACGTCGCATGTGGGAGTTATTATGGGTCGAAGATTTAATAATAATATTAAATCTATTAATTCACGAGAGTTTCAGGTACCTGATCCGAAAACTAGAAAAAGACATCCAATATTGGACTCATAATTTCCGTCTCATAGTCAGGGATGCACTACCACTGACGGTTCGTGAATCCGAGGTCGCACAAAGAAGTTGCGGACAAAACACGGTTTACCCAATGAAAATAATAACAACATTATTATATTATTATTATTTTTAATTTAATTTAATTACATAAAACCTCATATACAAAATCCATGCCCCACCAAAACAAAAGACCCTTCTTTGAATCCATGTCAACCATGCCCCACCCCTTGATTGATTTCCTTTTTTTAAACTTATTTATTTTATTGCATTAAATTCTAAATCTTTATTTCCTTTAACTCTTTCTATCTCCAATCTCATTAATTCTTCCACAATTTTCACTCACTCCCAAAAAGTGGCACCTCCCCTTCCTTTAATCAATGTCCAACACGCCCCAACCTTCATTCCATTATGGTTTTTATTATTTTCTTTATTATTCCATCACTTTGTAATCTCTCTCCAATCTCACTTCAATGTCATTATTAATAAAATTAATATTAATAATACCCATTATTAATGCTCTAATTTAATCCCATTAAATTAGATTACCATAATTATTCTCATATTAAACTAAAACTGTTCCATGTGACTCAAAACCATATCATTTAATTGAATTAAATGATAAAATAACATTAATATAACTTACATATTCAACCCCTTTTAAATACATTTAATTTCATTAACCTCTCGCACATAGTTTTACGCCATCATTGTTATTTATTGTTTTTCAATAATAATAACAATTCATCAACTTATTTTATTAACTCATCACCATTATTATTTTTAATAATGATAATATTTACGCTCATCTCATTGACCAGGTTAAACCACCCCATTGGATATTTGAATCTAACCATGCCACGTCAATGTCGCATAACATCTGTCAATTTAATTATTTAATTCTATTTATTTTTATTTCGCACTGATTAAATTGAAACCAATTTTATTAAATTAAAACCATTCAATTTAATAAACCAAAAATATTTTTATGCCACCATTATTATTATTATTTAACATAATAATAATAACGAACTCACCTTTAATTTTATTAACGCACCACCATGCTTCTACTGTGCATCTTCATTTATTTGTTTTCAATAAATACCATGACTCATTTCATTAATTTATCATTATTATTAATATTATGAATAATATTAATAACACAACACCCATTATTATTATTCAAATTTACTTTCAATAATTACTTAATTCATAATAAAACGCATGTTTCATTTATCAATGTCTAATGGGTCACACACCTTCCCACTTCTCATCATTAATAATAATAACACCCATTAAATCATTTTATCATGATTATTCTCTTTTTAGTTTAATTAATAACACAATTTATGTCATCATCTTTATTATTTAACATTTTTTTACATTATCATCAGTATTAAAAATTAACATTATAACATGCGTCGTGTTGACCACATCGATTTCAACAAAGGAATGGACCGGAGGGGTCCGGGCCATTACAATTATGTAGTAAACAATTAAATACTGATCAAATAAACTCTCTCATATGTATCTTCAAACATACTCATCCCAAAAATTACTACCTTAGATACATCATTCCATCATAGTGATGAGGAAAATGGATGTCTATAGAGAACATCAAAAGTTTCCATCAGAATAGAATCCTAGAAATTATTGTCATAAGTGAAATCAACCAAGAATATATGATCATCCAAAGATCCACATAAATTTGAGACACATTACTAAATAATATCTTCAAGGATAGTAGTTTTCCTCATTGATTGTATATTATCTTATGGATGATACATCATACTTTTCGTCGACTAAATACCTAAATCCTTCAATAATCCTTACCAAAACCATAACATAAAATGTTTGTCCCTGTCTAAAAAAATACTGGAAGACACTCCATATGTTTTTTTCAATAATCTAAAACATATAGTTTTCCAAAACCATCGGTATAATGATTCTATATCCCCCCAATACTTTTAAACATATTATTACACTATTTTAAAACATAAGTATCAAATATATACAACCTAAAGATCGTGAGTCCTAGTGTATTTGGAAATCTATATTAATAAAATACAAAAGGAATCCAAAATTTTAAGTCCTTATTTTAATCTCCATAATGTGATCTTAAATCCATTTCTACTCTAAAAACTATTCAGGATAAACTGGGGTATACAATGAAAACATGTGTGAGTTAAAAAACCTAGTAAGGGAATAAACATGATAAGGAAGAATAATGTGTGAGTCAAAGGTATAATATTATATCATATAAGATAAGGATCATGAGTAATTACATAGAATGATAACATAAATATCATGGTATCATGAAATCATAAGAACATATTGAATGTGGTAGAAACATATAAGATGACATAAATATGGATCAAGGATAATTGTCGTGAGAATATCACATAGTGGTCAAAGTATTATAATGGATTAGGTTTACCTCCAACTATCATACATAAAGCCTCATGAGACTACATCATTACCCAATAAATTGGAGTGATATCTATATCAACCCATCATAATTATTTCATGAATATCATAAATATACATTAAATTCATCATAATAAAAAATCATGATATCCAATGTTTGAAAACTATTTACATCGGTTCACAAGGCGGTTGTCCATCGTAAACACGAACAATGGATGTGATTCCCATTTTATGTAAGAGGAGATTGATTTAGGTTATTAAATTAAAATGAAAACAAATTTTTATATAGAATATACTTGTTTTATTATATCATAATGGTTGAATAAAATTTTAATTATATATAAGAATAAATAATATGAAAACACTTTATTAAGAATTATACCTCTTATTCAAGGAACCTCTTATGGTTTACACCAAAAGATCCCCAAGGTTGGTTTTATAATCAAACTAATCCCTCTAATAAATGGGGTGGTATGTAAGGAATGTATTTTTTATGTTTTTTCTAAAAAAATGATCTTGTAATGTGTAGGGGAGATGATAGGATGTTACCTTTTATAAGTGGGGGAGAGGAACCACTATAAAGTTTCATAAAAGTATAAAAAAGTGATAAAGTAATTCACAAGAAAAATGATTCCAAATGGATATATATTTGAAGGTGGGTTCCATTAAGGTTGAAATATTTCCAAAAAAGGATTTAAACATCTTTAATTGTATAAATAACCCTTATATAGTTGTTTAACCCCATGTAAACCTGTTTTAACCTTAACCGTGATAATTAATTTTTACTATTTTTATTATTAATTATAAACAACAGTTCATTTGAAATTATTACCTAATTTTAATTATGATATATAAAAATATAAAATCCATTTTATAAAATTCAATTCATATAAGTTTAATAATTTTATTTAAAAAAATGAACCTATAAATTTTTTTTAAAAATAGTTTCTCAAGAAATATTTGTTTCAGGAAATATATGGTCGTATATTAACTCTATGACTAGTATTCATCATTATATAAAGTTAAAATAATATATATATATATATATAATCTGTAAATTTCATTATAATCATTAATTATTAGGGGTTATTTTAATAAATTAATATGGATAAGTACTATGCACTTAAAAAAGTTTTCAGAAAAATGAATTTTCCATCCTAAAAGTAAACTTCTACTAAAATACTGTATAAAGGTGATTAAAATGTAATTAATTTTACTAAATATAAATAAAGAATAATTAAATTACATTTAAATAAAATTAAAATTATAATTTTACATTTTAATTACATATTTTATTGAAAATAAATTATAGTTGTTATAAAATTGGTATTTTTCACTATTCAATGAAAATAAATATTTTCTAAAATATCCCAAACTTTCACCCTATATTAATTTATTCCTCTTAATTTAAAAAATAAAAATTATTCTATAAAATAAATTTTATAAATTTTATATAGATTAATTATATTATTTTCTCACAGAAATCAATTAAATCGTTTTTAATGAAAACATGATTTTTGAATAATAAATTTTCTTTATTAGAATTTATGTGATTATTTCCTAATGATTTATAAATAAATTTAAAATGAGTAAAACCTATATATATAATAAATAAATAAATCTTATTCATACCCATGAATTTAATCATTACGTTATAACATCCATATTTAAATAATCATGGTTCGTTTAAGCTTGGTATTGTATGTCACATACTTTATCAAACATGTTTTTATTTTTAAAAACTCAGGTTGTTTCATTCTTCCCCACTTAAGGAATTTCAAACTAAAAATTTCATATTTCATACAAAGAGGAAAATATGTTTAATTACTTCTATTTCATTTTTTCCTTTAGTTCCCAGAATACCTCTTCGTATTTATGGTTCGACCATAGTACTTTGACCATTTTTGATGTCACATTGCATAGAAATTTATATATATGGTCTAAGATATTCACTTGATGCTTCTCATAAGGGAGATCAATTTCATTAAATACCAACTTTGAATTTTTTACATTTGTGGAATATATTATATAATTCCTCAAGAGGGTTATATAGAATATTTTTTATACTTTAGAAAGTCATGGTGGGGGTGATAGAATATAGGCCACCACATTGATGTGATCAAGAATATCAAATGGGATGATATTCCTAGGGATTAGATTTCCTTTCATCTATAATCTCATGAATCTATTCCATGGATATATGTAGAGAAATACTTTATCCCTAATTTCAAAATCCAGGTCTCATAAATGATTTTCAACATAACTCTTATGCCAACTCATAACAGACCTAATGTGTTTCTAAATGATCTTGAACATTTATAGAATTTCCTAAACAATTTCAAGCCCCAAAAACATTCATTTACAAACATAAACTTGATACTTATATATTATAAATCTATTCCCATAAAACAATTCATAAGGATCCATTTTTGTTATTTAGTGAAAGCTATTATTCTAAGAGAACTCAAGCAGGGGGATATTTTGATCATACCCCCTTTTAAATTATATAGAGAATGCTCTCAACATGAATTTAAGTATTTGACTATTCCTATCATATTTCCCTTCAATTTGGGTTGATAATTTGTACTGATGATAAACTCAAAATTTTGATTGTGTTAGAGATACTTGTAGAACATGGAGGTAAATCTCGTATCTTGATCAGATACAATCAATAGTGTTATTCCATGCAACCACACTACCTCTCTAATGTATATATTTTCAAGTTGATCAAGTGAGAGGTATTCTATAATTTCTCTTAAGTGAGTTGTCTTTTTAACATGATCCACTATAACCCATATGTTATTGTTTTTTCTTGATTTCTTTGGATGACTAGTGAAAAAGTTCATGGTGATGTTTTCCCATTTCCATGTAGGTTGGGATAATGGTTTCATCATCCCCTTAGAATTTTTTTATTTCATCCTTCACCTGCTGACATACCAGAAAATTTGATGTATATTTTGTGAGGTCCTTCATAATATTCTCCCAAAAATAGTTCTCTTAAAGATCTCGATAAATCTCTATTCTCCCTATTTAGATGGAGAAGGTTTACTTATATGAATCATCCAACTTCTCTTTCTTTATCTCCAGATTTGATGGTACATATAGTCATGACTTAACTCTTAAAACTCATTCTTCATGAATTTTGAACTAATAGGATTTCCTTTTTCTTTATAGATTACACCTTCTTATGAATTTTCACATCATCTCCAATATCATTATAGTGTAAAATATTTTCCTAACATGACTATTACATCAATTTTTAAGATAAACAACATAAAATTGATAAAATACAGGATCCAAAGGTTTAGTGTCTTTGGAAAATTATGTTTATACATCAATTGTACATAATAAAACATATACATTAATTAAATTATTCTTCCTTATGCTTATAAATCTTTCATTATCTCCTTAATACATTTAGTCACCTTAGGATATAAATGAAACAAAGTGGTGAGCTAAAAGCATAATAAGGAGAAGAACAAGGGACATGAATCAATAGAACATGGGTACGAATAATCAACATCATAATATCATAATCATTGAATCGTTATCATAATCATGAGGGAAACATTTGATAAATTCATGGAATTTGGAATATATATAATAATGAAACATCATAACATAGTGGTCAAAAACCACACATGGTTATGAACAAATATAGCATCATTCCCACACATAAAATATACTCATAAATCATAACACCATAATTGTGAACAAGGCCGAAATCATATACATGAATAGTACACATTATCCCATGAGATATCAATTTTTGTCCCACTAATCACATCATTAAATTATCATAATGATGTATTCTACATGGAAGAATAACAATCATAATCATGAAATTACCTAAGTAAAATAATGGGTTTAATAAAATATTTCTCATATAATACTTCATGAAATAAAAATTACTTTTACCAAATGAATAAGGGAGTTCATTATTCGGGATAAATAGATAATTTTCTTCTTTAAATGGAGAAACAACATCAGATGATTCAAGATCTATTTTGAAAATTGAATTCTTCTTGAAAAATAATTATAAATGGATTAGAAAACATTTTGGAAGGGGGGAAACATGTACATACCATAATGAAAAGAGTAAAAATATTGAATAAAAAATATTTTGGATATTAAAGGAATATTAATACTATAATAAATTTTAAATAAGAGATAACCCAAATGAACAGGTTTGGGTTTGAGAATCTTATTTCCTTATATTCTGTTTTATTTCATCATTTTTTATCCTATTGAATAATAAAATTAGGTTTATTAAACCATTGATCGATAATTGAATTAATTCAATTTTATTCACTATTTATCAATTATAATCATTTAATTATATTTCTTAATTCACATCATCAAAATGTAACTGTTTTGATGTCATGTTTTGCATAATAATTTCCCATTTTCTTTGATTTTTCTATTTTTTCAAGATTATTTTTACATAAGAAGAATTAATTTTAAAGTATTAAAATTCTTAAATTTATAAATTTATATATGATAAATAATTTTCTATAATTATACATAAGGTTTGTGGTAATAAAATAATTGCAAAAGTCCCCATTGGTTCCTAAATAGTCGTTAACGAGACATTATCTAATGAGGAGGTATGGGAATTATAAAATATAATTACATGGTTGATATTATTATTTAAGAATTATAAAATTATTAATATAATTTTAAAATATTAATTAATCATTATTATAATATTTTACCATGGAAGATATATAGAGAAAGTGGAATAGAAGAGGAAAACATAAAGAAGATTTGAAGAAAACATGTCCTCTTTTCAGTCTTGCTTCTCTTGTACAGCACTAAACACCCATGATGATTGGATTTGGTTTACTCCAAAATATAGGTATGGACTCTAAGATTATTAATAAATATTATTTGGGTTGATGATTGGATTTTATATGGGTAATTTATGTGTTTTTTCAAGGGGGGAGTGGTTATTTATACATGAGGAGAGGGATATTTTTACAATAAAATGTTTTATCAAAGGTGAACCTTGTAATAGTGACTATTTTGACAATATAAATCATATATAAATGTAATATATTCATTTCTGAACTTTTACCCCATTTTAATTTTAATTCATTAGTTTATTAAAAGGAAAGTGGAAAATGAGAACAATATTTTTTTTAATAATACTTTTGATTGTAGACTTTGGAAAGTAATTTTCAGGTCTGAAAAATATATTTATTGTATTTTAAAGACAAATTTAAAAAATAAAATATTTTTTCTCTGAAAAAAAATCTATAATTTATTAGGTCATTATTACATCATGAATGATGTAATTTGAGATATAAATATTATGGAAAAAAATTGTATTTTTACTATTCACTTAAAAATTGAATTATATTAGAAAATTTCCCCAAAATCACCCTTAAATAATTTCGATGGGATGATTCCAAAAATAAAATTCATTTGATCAATATAATTTTTTATCAGTATAAATTTTTATTTTTAACATAAAAAATTGATTTTATTATGAAATATATTAAAATACCTTATATAAAAAATATCCTTTTATTTTATTTGAGTTTTAAATCATGGTATTTATTTTATGGAACTATAAAATTTATATTTTATTAAATTACTCATAATAAATATTATTTATATTTTATTTTATTTTATTGAGGTTAAATTATTATTTCCATGGTTAGGTTATTATTCTCAAAAGTCGGGTTACTATTCCCAATGGCCCTGTTACTATTCCAATGGTCATATTACTTCCTATAAATATTACTCCATTCCTTCATTAAAAAATCACTACAATTAATTCCAAGGTTGTATAATTTCATTTTCTAAGATATTTATTAGTTTAATAATATTTTGTTTCATTTCAATAATTTTTTTCATGGGAGGGATGATTCTGGAAGATTGGAGCGCTCTATAGTTTCTCATTGTAGTTTTTCTATTTTATTTTTTGTAAAAATGTAATTTTTGAAATTTTAATAGGTTGATTTTTGTATTGATATCATTATATTTATTAATAAAAAAACATTATATTGATTTCATTATTTTAATTTATTATATAATACTATATAATATAACACACATTAATTTTAAGAAACAAATAACATTTATAAACTATGAGTTGTTACTTTCTTCCACCATTTTGAAATTTTTTCCCCAATATCCCAACTCATATTCTCCATTAATAAAAGATTAGGGTGCGTATGTTTCATTTTTTCCTCCCATTCCCACATTTCTTCTTTATAATCATGATTTCTCTATAACACTTTGACAAGGTGAGTTGTCTTATTACATAGCTACTCCTCATATGGTAGTTCATTCTCTAATTGTACCAGCTTTGGATTCTTTATATGTGAGGGATCAAAAATTTAATTCCTCAGGAGTGATACATGGAACACATCATGAACATGATCCATATTTGGTGGATGTTCAAGATGATTTCCCACTTCACCTATGGGACTAAGATATCAAATTGGCTAATGTACCTAGGGTTAAGCTTAAATTTCTTTCAAAACCACATATATCACTTACATGGTGATATTTGAAGGAAAAAATTTATCCCCAAATTCAAATTCCAAGTACCTTCAATTATTGTCAACATATCACTTAATATAACTCTGAGCATATTTTATATGTAGTTCGATTGCTTGAACCATATCTATCATATGATTAACAAGGTTATGTCCAAGTATCTCTTATATCCCAACTTCATCCCAACAAGTAGGAGTTCAACAACACTTCCTATATAGAGCTTCATATGATTCCATTTTAATACTTGAGTGGTAACTGTTGTTATATGATAACTCAACCAATATGATATGTTGATCCCATCCTCATTTAAATTACATGTATAAAGATATCATTATGTACTCAAGTGTCAGAATAGTTTTTTTATATTTTCCATTAGTTTGGGGTTGATAGGTCATACTAAAACTAAATTTATTATTAAAATAATGTTGAAGAATTAGCCTAAATTTTGAAATGAACCTTAGATCATTATCAAATATGATCAAAAGTTGTACCCTATGATGCCTCCCCACTTCCTTTACATATATCATAGGAAGTTCTTTAAGTGAAAAAAATTCCAAAATAGTGATAAATTGGGAAATCTTGGGGTTTTATCCACCACAACCCTTATCACATTATTTCCTTTGGATATCTTCAAGAGACCAATGAAAATGTCCATGGTGATGTTCTACCATTTCCACATGGGTATGGGTAATGGTTGAATCATCCCTTTATAATTTTGTTAGATTTTATTAAATTACTGACATAACAAGAACATTGATTTATACTCAATGATATACTTTTTCATGTTGTCCCGCTAGATGTGTTCTAGGATATCATAGTGCATCTCAATTCTTCCAAGATAAATGAAAAAATATGATCCATTTTCATTATAAAATAGATAATTTTTTACCTTAGGAAAAAAGCACACAAAGTGTAGTTTCAAATAAAATCACACATTCATCATAAAAATGGAATTCATAAATCTTCCCTTCCTTTAATTCTTTCATCTTTTATTAAATCTTCAAATCATCTCTTTATGACTCCCCAATATTATCTTAGATAGATAGTTGGGAAATAGTTTGGGAAAGGTAGGATTTCACCCCTCTAGCTGTGATGTCTAGATACATCCATTACATATACATGAAGATAGGTTCTTTCTAAATCTTCATCATGGATATAGAAGTAGGTTCGTTTCTACTAAGAGCATCATCTTCTTTGTTTTCCTTTCCTAGTTGGTAGTGAATAAATAAATTGTAGACCTTTATTAGCTCTTACCATCTTCATAGATTCATGTTGAGATACTTCTACGTGAATATATAATTTAGAATCTAATGATCAATATATATTCCATAAATAACTCTATAGAGGCAATTCCATCAAATCTATGAGGCTAAGATTACATATGCTAACTCCAGATCATGCATTGGGTAGTTTTTCTCATCGTTCTTTAGTTTTCAAGAGTTGTAGGTTATCACATTGTCATTATGTATGAGTACACAACCTAAACCTTTATTTCAAGCATCGCTTTATATCACAAAACATTCTCCACTTGATGGTAGTGTGAGTATAGGTGTAGAGATTAGCCTCTTCTTGAACTCCTTAAATCAATCCTCTCATTCTTCTATCTAGACATAATTTACCCATTTCCATGTTAACTTAGTCATCAGGCAAGAAAATCATGAGAAATTTCTCACAAAACATAAGTAATACCCTGTTAATCCTAGAAAACTATATATTTCCATGAAACTGTTGGGTATGGTCCATTCCCTAATTTCCTTTGTCTCTATAGGGTCAATGCAAGTTCCCTCCATTATTATCATGTTCCCCAATAATGTGACTTGCTATATCCAAACATCACATTTTTGGAACATAGCATACAATTTATTTTTTCTTAATATTATCTACATAATGCTTATATTCTCTTAATTTTCTACCATTTTCTTAGATTAAATTATAATATCATTGATAAAAACTATCACAAATTTTTTGAGGTAGTCTCTAAAGACTTTATTCATCATATCAATTATGATCATATGAAAATTAGTAAGTATGAAGGGAATCAATATGTACTCATAGATATTATACCATGTAAAAAAGTTTTTATTCTAAATATCATCCTTCTTCACCTTAATCCTATGATATACATGATAAAGATCCACCATTGAGAAATATATATATCTTCTTATTTAACCAAAAAATACATCAATACTTGGTAGTGTATATTTTTTCTTTATAGTGGTCTTTTTGATATCTGAGTAATCTATACATAGCTTCATTGATTGAACCTTTTTATTTACAAATAGATCTATCCTCCTAAGATGACTCACTATGGCGTATAAACACATTTTTTCAAATTATCTAACAGCTTCTTATTTAACTCCTCCAATTCAATATGGACCATCCTATAGGGTAATATGATTAGAGGAGGGTCTCTAGGTATAATCTATATTGATAACTCGACTTCACAATCTTGTGTTAGTTTGGGTAACTCATTGGGAAGTAAATTAGTATATTCCCATACAATGGAATTTCTTCATGGATGGTGATTTCCTTTGACTTGACCATTTTGGAAAGTTATGTGTCTTTATAGGGTATCATTACCTAGACCATTGTGGGATTATAAAAAGGATATTCATGATCTCCATTGAATTTTTATAGAATCATGGGATAGTTTTAAAAATATAAATATATTTACATTTCCAAATAGTTGATGTGTGATCTATATAAAGAGAGTTGTTCCATGCCTTGTATAGTGTCAAATTACATCAAGGGATGTAATATGATATTATCTGGAATAATATTCCCATAAACTCTAACAAGAGAAAAGTCTAACACTTGGGTTTCACTGAAAACACCACTAGGTGTTTTTACATATATATCCACACCAAGTAATCATACCTCTAATTCAATAATTTTAGTGATATTTTAGGATATAAAGGATTTTGTATAACCATAATTAAATAAAACTTGTTAAATTATTAAGTTAATAGTAATTTTACATTTTCTAACTTCATTTTCAGGCTCCACTTTAGCAGTAGTGATGGAATAATACTTCCATTGCTCTTTTTGATTTGGAGGTTTTTTATGCTAATTACCATCATGGACCCACGGTTTAGTGCACTATATTTAATAGTTCCCTTTCTCCCTATAGTTGAATAATTTAGCCATGGGAGGTGAATTATAAGGTTCCTTCCTTTCCTCCATCATGTTGATCTTATTTTTCATGTCTCTTCATCATTCATGAGTTATTTATCCCTTTATCCCACACGAGATACATTTACCTATCCCATTGAGGAAATTTCCATTATGATTCTTTATAAATTTTTGACATGTGGGTGGTTGGTTCCTCTTTACACCTTTTTTATTTGACCCACTATCTTGAAACACAATTATTCTATTCTCATATTCATAATCATGGAACCATTCTCAGAACATTATCTCTATTTTGATACCGTATCAAACTAATTCTTCATAACTCCAAAAGTCTAATATATATAAATCCTCTCTATGGTATGGTTTTAAAACAATAAATAATCTATCTATTTTTCTATCGTTTTTTGATAAAAAAATATGGAGGCATATCATGCATGATTTTTGATGTTTTACCCGAAATACATGACTAATTTTCCCTCCTTTTTCTTAAGATCTAAGAATTATCTCTTTGTTCACAGAGTTCGAGGGAAATAATTGTTAAAAAATATTTTATTAAAGTCTTACCACTCCATATCTTCCATTTCATATTTAAAATTGGTATTATTTATCAATTCACACCATTCATCATCCTCTCCATAAAAATGATAGACGGCCAGGTCAGTGTCTCCTTCTTAGAACAGTGGTGAATAGGAAAGAACTTCTCCATTTATTTAACCCACGGATCGATGACAAGTGGGTAAGAAGATCCAATAAAAATAGATGGTCATTACTACTTAAATGAATTAATGTATAGTTGATTCATCTTGGGTTAAGGTGGATGTTCAACATGGTTTATGTTATTTTTCATATCCTGGGGAAATTGGATAATAATTTCTCTGGATTTTTGTACTCTACCTCTTATGGAATAGGGGAAGTTGTTCAAATAATCATTTCATTGTCCCTAATATGTGTTTTCCCTATTTTCTCCCTGTTCTCATCATTTTCTATAATAGAATCAGTTTAAAAAATAGTAAGATAGAAAATCATGAATTAATAATTTATTACTTTTTGAAAATTAACTCCAATGGAATATCTAATGGGGTCCTTATGTTTACCATTTTTTATAATTGATTCTTCTAGTATGTTTACCTATACATAGAATTATACTTATAGATTTTATTAATATATTCTATTCCTAATTCAGAAATTAACTAAACCATCCTATAATACAAATTATAGTTACCAAACTTTTCCCCACATGACTATTACATCACTTTTTATGATAAATAAATAATATTGATATAATACAGGATCTAAGGGTTTAGTTTCCTAGGAAAATTATAATCATACATCAATTATACGTAATAAAACATTAATATTAATTAAATTATTCTTATTTTTCATTCCAAATATCTCACTTTATGCTTAGTACATTTTTTCACCTGATGATATACATTAAAGAAATGGGTGATCTAAAACCCCATAGAGGTGAGGAATAAAGGGAATGAATTAATAGAACATGGGTGATAATAATCAACATAATCATATCATAAACGTAGGAGAATCATCATAATCATACATTATCAATTTGAAAAATTCATATAATGTGACATATGCATAATAATGAAATATCATAACATAGTGGTCAAATACTAAACATAGTTGTGAACAAATCTAGAATCATGTCTACTCATAACATATGTGCATAAATCATAACATCATTATTGTGAAAAAATATAGAATCATGTTCACACATAGTATATATTATATCAGGAGATATATCACATTTCACAATTCATTTTAGGGATATATAAGTTTGATCCCACTTGTCACATCATAAAATACTCATAATCATGCATGACACGTGGAAGGATAACCATCGCAGACATGAAATAACCCATGGAATGTAATGGGTTTCATTAAATATTTCATATATAATACTTCATGAAATAAATTATGTGATTCCTAAAATAATATGGGAGATCATACTTTGGAATAAAATACTATCTTCTTATTTTAATAGAGAAACAACTCAAGAGGATTCAAGAGATGTTTTGGAAAATGAAGCCTTTTTTAAAAAGCATTTTTAATGGATCAGAAAACATTTTGGAAGGGTAGAAACATATATATCCCAAAATAATTGAGAAATAGTATTTAAAGGAAATATTTTTATTTTTAAGGATCATTCATATTGGAATCAATATGAAATAGGAGATGAAACAACGGAAAGAGTTTTTGTTTCAGAATCCCTATACCTTAATTCCTACTTTATTTAATTTTTTTGCATCCTAAATAATAAACATAGGTTTATTAATAAAATGAACAATAAGTTAATTATTTCTATTTTTGAAACTATTTATCAATTATAATCCCTGTATTATATTTCTTAATTTACATCATTAAAAGGGAACCATTTTTCTTAACATGATTTCCTTAAAAATTTCTTATTTTGATTTGATTTCGGTATTTTGTTCATGGTCATTTATGCAAAAAAATATTTAATTATAGAATATTAAAATAAATTTATTTATAAATTTATATATCATAATTATTTTATTATAATCATCCATAAGTTTGGATAGAAGAAAATAATTGGCAATATCCTCATTTGTATTTAACCCACAGTTAACGGGACATTATCTAATGATGTAATAAAAGAATTATGAAATATAAATATAGAATAGATGTTATTATTTGAGTAGGAAAAAATAATTAATATTATTTTAACAGACTAATTAATTATTTTTATAATATTTTATTTTGGGAGGAAAATAAGAGGAAAACGTTAATAATATTTGATGGAAACATACCATTTTCTTGGTGTCACTTCTCTTATATGACACTACAATCCCTTGATAATTTGAGTTGGTGTACTCCATAACTACCATATAGATTCTAATAGGATTATGAGATAGGATATGGGTGTGTATTTTTCTTTAAAAATTGTAAGTTAAATGGTTTTCCTAGGGGAGTGGCATGGGTTATTTATACTTGAGGATATGGGTATTTCAAGAATAAAATATTGAATAAAACATTATATAAAAGTTAAACCTAATAATAAAATTTTTTATAATAGAAATCATATATAAATATAATATAACAATTTTAGTACTTTTAATCCCTTTATAATATGAATTAATTAATTTATTAAAAATGAAATTAGAAAAAATGGAAACAATGTTCTTTTAATGATTACTTTTGAAATTAGACAATGGAAAGTAATTTTTAGGTTTGGAAAAAAAATGTTTATTGTATTTTAATGACTCATTTATAAAATTAATTTTTTTTGGAAAAAAAATAATTTAAATAATTAATTAGGTAATTATTACATCAAGGATGATGTAATTTAAGATACATCAGTTATGAAAAAACTTTAATTTTACTATTAAACTGTAAATTAATGTATTTTATAAAGTTACCCACAAATAAACCTTGAATAATTTTGATGTGATGATTCCAAAAATGATATTCATTTTATAGAAATAATTTTATATCAATGGAAGTTTTAATTTTTAATATAAAAATATGATTATTTGACGAAATACATTAACATATAGTTTATTATAAATGTTATTTTATTTTATATCAGTTTTTAATATTTGTTTTTATTTTATTGGACAATAATTTATATAATTTATTAAATTTTTCATGATGATTATATTTATATCACATTTTATTATATTAAGGTTAAATTTATATTCTAATGATTGGGTTAATATTCCCAATGGCCATGTTACTATTCCCAACGGTCAGGTTACTATTAAAATGGTCATATTACCTCATATAAATACTACTTAATTCCAACTTAAATATTCAATCCAATTCCTACCATGGTTATTCATTTTAATTTTCTATGATATCGATTATCTTACTAATATTTGGATTCATTTCTTTAATATTTTTTGTGGGAGAGATGACTTTGGAAGAGTGGGGCAATACATATCTTCCCATTGTATTTTTTATATTTTATATTTTTTATCCCATTGTAATATTTTTAATTTTCATATGTTTAGTGTAACACCCCCAAATGATAAAGGGTTAAATGGATAACTGATATTACTCCTATCAATAAGGTGCACCTTCCTTTTCGGGAGCTTGTTTGATTAGAACTCCATAGTTGAGTGTGCTTGGCCTGGAGTAGTGATCAGGACGGGTGACCTTCTGGGAAGTTTCTCAGGGTGTGTGTGAGTGAGGACAAATCACACTGTAAAGGACATGTGTTGGCCTGTGGGGACAATCATTAGTCAGATGACCCGTTTGGGCATGTGGGTGGACCCTAGGGTGGGCCCCACGTGTCTGCGGGGCAACTAGTGGTACTCGGTAGGCTAGGAATCGACGACCATGTTAAGGAGAGGTTTCTCTACTATAATTGGGGCCCAGTTGTCATATTTAGTTTCATACTAATTTAATGATTTTTATTAATGAAATAAAGTTTTATTGATTTCACTATGTTTTTTTATTGTATAACACTATATAATATAACACACATTCATTTTTTAAGAATCCTTTGTATTCACTAGAAGGGATGGTTGAGAATTTTCTTGAGAAAAGAATGACTATGTTTATTCCTTTATGATTCCATTTTTTATCCTTTTTTAATTATAAGAAGATTATATCCATATTAATTCTCATCATTGATAATGTTTAGAGATCCTTTCTACATAGAGCTTCCACCACTTTTTTTCTTTAGTAAGATGGTAATGGATTGAGCCGTCATAGTCCTTGATCAGCTCTGATCATCTTCACTGGTAAATATTGAGATATTTCTATGTGAATATGTATTTTAGGATCATATGATCCATATATATTTTACACCTCTCCCCATATAGATAATTTTTTT
Source organism: Viscum album (assembly GCA_963277665.1). NCBI lineage: Eukaryota > Viridiplantae > Streptophyta > Magnoliopsida > Santalales > Viscaceae > Viscum > Viscum album. The sequence goes on from OY728135.1 coordinate 1,156,650,776, forward strand.
ATATTTTAATTAATAATATTATTACAAAAAACTACATATCATGTGTTAGATAGTTTCTCTCATGAACTTTAAACGTCCTTATGTTGTGGTCTATAACATTTTTATTTTTAACTAGTATGCAAACCAAACCCTTATTTGTAGCATCTATATATACCACAAAAATATTTCTCACTTGAGGGTAGTGTGAGGAGAGATGTAGTGACAAGTCTCTTTTTTAACTCTTTAAATATCTCTTCACATTAACTAGTCTAGACAATAATTAACCACTTTTGAGTTATATTGGACTACAGGTTTTGATCATCATGAGAAGTTTCTCATGAATCATCAGTAATATCAGGCTATTTTAAGGAAACTATGGATCTCTATTATAGATGTTGGTATAGGACACTACTCAATTAGATTTTCCTTATAAGATTCCAAAGATATCCCTTTATGGTGATAATATTCACCAAGAATGATACTTCCTCCATCCATAATTCATGTTTATTGTACATTTCATATAGCATCTATTTTTACAATTTTGTATCACAATATTAGAATCCCCTTCATTATCTTCCTTACTTTTGTAGTATATCATATTATCATCTATAAATACTACCATAAATGTTTTGATGTAACATCTAAATACACTATTCATTATGTTCATAAATATATCTGAAGAATTAGTGGGTCCAAAATCAATCACTATGAACTCATGCTTTCTATGACATGTTTTAAATTCAATTTTTGGAATATATTTTGTCTTCACATTTAATTGGTGATATCTCAATAAAATTTCCACCTTATAGCCTCGTATAGTTGATAAAATAAGTCATTTATTCATTTTAAGGGATACTTGTTCTTTATTATGATTTTTTTAGTTTATGATAATCAATGTAGAGGCAAATTGACTCACCATTCTTCTTGATGAATAGGATCGGCGCATCACATGCTGAAGAAATCAAATGTATAAAACCCTTTTCTATATTCTCTTGTAACTTCTCCCTCATATATTCCAACTCAATAGTGTCTATTCTATAAAGGTTCCTCAATGTGCTCAGAGATCTAGGTATACTTTTGACTGAGAAATCAACCTCTCAATCGAAAGGAAGGCCAAGAAACTCATCATGGAATACATCAGTATAATCCCATACAATTATTATGTCTTCAAGAATGATTCTATACTTTGTACTAGTAATTTATTCTTGATATGATTTCTTGTAATGAAGAAATATACATGCTTGAATAGAAGATTTCATGAAATATTAATCCACCTCCTTGAAATTTTATATATTCGTAGGATGAATTGGAATGTGAAGAGTGATGTACCTCTCTCAATAATTGATGTTGGATTTATATAAGTACATTAATTCCATTCCCAAAATATAACCAAACTCTAATAAAGTAATAATGAATTGATATGTTAAATGATTTAGTCCAGAAACATTGATGGGGGAGGATTTATATACATGGGATGAAACTATATCTCTATTTACTATTCTAAAAAATATCTAAACCCCTATGTTTTCAGTTGGTGTTTTAATAGTAATAATAAAATTTAAAGATATAAAAAATTCATATAAGAATAATCAAATATTATTTTTCAATTATTTAATAAATAACATTCATACCTATCAGCAAATTATTTTTAGATCCACCTCAATATGAGTGATACCATATTCCCTTCCTTGTTCTTTAAGCCTTAGTGGTTGTTGTCATTGATTGTCTCTAAAACCCCATGGATTATGGAATAGGATTACACAATGCTAATGTTACTTAAATTTTAAACACTACACCATAGGATATGTTTTGATATGAACACTATTCAATTTTTTCACTTTAGTGGATTTATTCATTTCCCTTTGACACTAATTAGACTCATGCCCCACCTTTCCACATTATAAATATCTTCTGGTTACCATGAGATAGTTTCTAGGGTTCTTCTTTCCACACCTTTGTCATGTGGGATGTCAGGTTTTATTTCCTCCATGAGACATATCTATAGATAATCCTAAAGAGAACATCATTTTACATTTTACATTTCCTATCCCACGAGACCACTGAGATTCACTGATCTCCTTCTCAACTATAAGGACATAATGGACAATCTCTTCATAACTATCAAAGAATCAAATCACCAATTATTTGTTTATAATTTGATTTAATCCACTAAAGAAGTGGTCTATCTTACTTTTGATGATGATGAAAAATCTATAGGTGTATTATGAAATCCATGTGAAGTTTGTCTCATACACCTCGATAGACTCACCTTCCTTTTACATTAGTCTGAGGAACACCCTCTTCATTTCTATATATAGGGTTCAAGGAAAATATTTATTGAAAATATTATCTTGAATTATTCGTATTCCATGGAATCAATATCCTCATTGGGATTTTTATTATTGATCCGCATCCACCACTGATCATCATCCTCTTCAATGTGATAAATATAAAGCATAACTTTCTCTTACTCAGAACATTAGAGGATCATGAATATATTCTCAATGGAGTAAATACTTTGTTCTAAAATAATGGTATTATAAAATACACTAATTTTTTTAGGCCTTTTAACATAAAATACTTGACTGTACCTTTCTATTTCTTAGATGGAGGAGGGTGCTCTACATGATTCATAATATTATTCATAACCTGAGATAGTTGTGGTGGTATTACCATGAAGTTCTTTGATCCTGGTCCCATAAGGTTTGGAATAGAAATGTTCAAATCATAAAATTACGTATCCCTTTGGTTGTTGACATGGTTTAACCTATTTATAGCCATTAACTAAAATAATAATAAAAACAAGATGACAATGAATTAAAATACAAAATGGGAACTTATAATATTAGTGGGAATAAATTATAAATAATAAGTACATCCAGAATTCTAATTCACCGTGTTTCAATCTAGGTGATCCATGGTAGTGTTTCCTATTATGTTTTCTAAAATAAATTTTTTTTCAATGCCTTCATAATGTTTCATAAAGAGTTTGTTGATTTCAAAAACATATATGTTGGGAGTATCAAATTCGGTGTGCAGCAAGGCCTTTTTTTAATGCACCACGTATCGATCAAGTCAAAGACAAATTCACCTTTTCTGAAGTTATTAACCCTATGTATAATTGTTCGATATCCACATGCACTTGTAGTATTGAAAAATTGATGTAATTTCTTGGAAACCCTTCACTCTATCCTTTACCAAAAATCCCATATATTTTCCTATACTTAGAATTATCCCTTAGGTTCTCACTAAATTATTCTAGTCCTAATCGCCAAAACTAAATATAACTTTCTTTTTTACCATCTATAGTGACCCAATACTTTTACACATATTATTACATGATCCATAAACATAAATTTATAATAAGTACAACAAAACTATCATGAGGACACATTCCTTTGGAAGACTAGGTTCATAATACATCAAAAGGAAAATAAAACATCACATCTTTATTTTATTCACAATTTTGAGCTCCTAAATAAATTTGATCTCATAAAAACACATTGGATAAAATGGGTAATACATATACAAAAGTGGTGATCTAAAAATCCCTATAAGGTAATAAACATGATAAGGAAACATAACTTCTAATTCAAAGGTATAAAAAGATATCATAAAAGAAAAGGCTCATGAGTAATCGTGTGGAAAAATAAAATAAATAATTTGGCTTCATAATATCATTAAAATATATAAAATGTTGAGGAAATATATAACATTACATTAAAATTATTCAATAATAACTTCTTAGATAATCTAACATGTGGAAAAAATCTCGTAATGGATTAGGTTTACTCCCTAATCTCATACATAATGTCTCATGAGACTAAAGCTTTAATCAATTCATTGGAGAACTATTTGGGAGAACCCATCATAAAATTTTCATTATTATTTTTTCAAAATAATTAAGTCAATAAAAAGTAATAAATATAATAACTACCCATGGAAATAAAATGGGTGGAATAATCTACCTCATATCATAATTAAGGTAAATTTTATAATAAAGGAATTTGAGAGATGAAACTAAGGAATTTAATTACCCACAAAAGTAATAAATAATGAGATAGGAATATATGTGAGAGAAATATATACTTAATTTATAATCATTATATAACTTTATAGAGATATTTAAATTGGGTTAGAGAGAGAATGGTCATAACCTGATGAAAATGGTGGTTTAGAGAGATCCCATACTTTGAGCCTGATTCATCATTTGTGTTATTTATCATTCTAAATTATAAAATTTTAGTATTTATTTACCAAATTTAGAAAAAAAATTATTAATCATTTTATTTTATTTATTACCATGTTATATTCAATTACTTAATCATTTAGGTTCAAGTTATACATTTTGATAATGTTCAACTCATACCTCCAAAATAACGTTTGAAAGTTAACTATGATAAAAGAGAATATTATTTCACCATCTATAGAATAATAATCATCACATAATTAAAAATTTTATACATAAATTATACTTTTAAAACGAATCATGAATGTTGGTTATGAAAAAAATAACTGTGTTTCTATCATGGAGATGGTTGGTTGTACATACGCATCAGTAACATTTCTATTTGTGAATGATCATGATGAAAATACGTTAAGGGTTAATTTATATTTATATAATTATAATTATATCATAAATGTAATATTATTTATTTAAATAACCTTATTTATAATATCTATGTGATGTGTTAATGAAAAATGAATCATATCACTTCATAGAGGTGGTGATCCACATGTACGCACGAATGACATTATCATTTTTATATTAAATAAAAGGTCAGAAAATATATGATATATTAATTTCCCTGAATGATAAAAATTTAAAGAATATAATATATATATATATATATATTAAAAATATTTTAAATATACTTTAGAGATAATGATGGAAAATGAATTACATCGGTTTGCAATGCGGTAGTCTGTCGTACATATAAACAATGGTTTACTTTTCTAATTTATGGAAAAGAATATGGATACTGGTTATGAAATTAATATAATAACATATTACTATTTGGTAGATACTTTTTTTATTATATCATCATGTTATAATAAGATCATAAATAGGTCTAAGAGGAAATAAATTAACATTTCATTATCAATAATTATACATCTTCTTCAGACAACCTCTTAAGATTTACATTGAAATCATTTCTATGTTAGTTTTATGATCGAAAGAAGGAATCAATGAAATGAATAGGGATTTAAGTAAGGTATTTGGTTATGTATTTTCCAAAAAATGATATTTAAGTGTGTATATTATAGGATATTATACATCCTTTTATAAGTGGGGGAGAGGACCCACTAGGAAATTTCTTAAAAGAATACAAATTAATAAAGTCATTATCAAGATAAATGCTTCTCAATGGCCATATATTAGAATGTGGAATAGGGTAATGCTAAAATATGTCCATAAAATTGTATTTATAAAATTTTAATTGGACCAAATACCATTATCAATTTGTATAAATCCTAGTAAACTCGTTTTAACATTAACCGTGGTAATTAATTTTTTTCTGTTTTTACTATTCATTGAGACCAAAAATGTAAGAACTCGGTTCTTATATTTGAGTTATGGGTTTCTTCTTTTCACTTTTCCTTGAGTGTTTTTGATAAAATAAGTAAACTGGGGAAAATCCTAAATTTTGGAAGTACACGCTGTGTACTTTTCCACACGTCATGTACTTTTGGCCGTGTGGAATGAGTACACAGGGCATGTGGCCATGTCGGCGATGAAGGGTGTAGGAACTGACAACATGCCGTGTAGTGGTCCTTTACATGCCGTGTATTCAGTCGAAAATAGAATAGTAAGGTAGTGGCCAGCTGTGCGACAACACATGTTGTGTACTCATGAAGGCACGCCGTGTAGTCATGTCGACAGATGAACAATGCCACGCTGGCGGGAAGCCGCCAGAGGAACAGTTAAAAAATGGGAAGTACACGTCGTGTACTTGGAAATACACGTTGTGTACTTTTTTTTCTCTTAAATGGGCATTATCCTCCCCTATTCACAGAGAAGTCTTAGAACCGAACAAGAGCAGCGGAAGAGGGAGGTGGAACCTTGGGAGATCCACCGATCAAGCATCTGGAATCTGATTCCTCCTCGGACGATCTCGTTGGAACCGCGCGGGTAAGACCTCTCTTCTCCTTGCGTGTTTCTTACCAATTATTCTCCTAACAGGAGTTATTTGAGGTTAAGTGTCTTTTATTCTTCATCAGATCTACGTTGTAATTGGGCATTTCTGGAATCGATGTTCATGTATAGCGCTCATTTGCATATAAAGTAGGTGGTTTGGTGTTTATTTTCCAACTATTGTTGCATGTTTACACATAGTTGAGCATGGGCCTTTGGTGGGTGCCTATTGGGATTCATTTCTCACACACTATTTGGGTCATGATTTTCGGCCCAAACAAATTACGTTTCTACAGGTGTAGATAAGGGCAAGGGTCCTTATACAGGTACTTGATTTCTACTAGGGTGTAAGACAGCATGGGACTGACCATTGGCTCGTGATACCGCGAGCTCTTCTGTTTTGCTTTTCTGTACTTGTATTTCAGTTGTATTGTATTACAGTGTAACATGTTCTGGCTGTTTTCATAGAATTGAGGCATGTTGCATCATCATTTATATACCGGTTGGTTATATCTATTGCATTTGTTTATTTGAGTTATTTATGGTTATTTTCTTCCATTGTTTTTGTAAGTTTTATTTAATTCTGCTGTGCTACACTTTGACAAATGAGGGCATAATTTCCCCACTATCAGACCTGGGCCCTCACTGCAAGTCGGCAGCCTCTGGCATTTTGGGAAATGCGCTTGAGGTCATGTGGCGAACCGGGTTCGGGGCACCCATTGAGTGGCACCCGGAACCGGGATGTTACAAAGTGGTATCAGAGGAGTTCTTTTCTTTGACTTATATTTGGAACCGTAGTCAGGGATAGGATGAACGGTAGTTGGTAATAAGCTGTGCTCGGGCGTAGCTAACCCATGTATAGGGAAAATCCAGTCTACCTTGTATTTTTTCAATTCTTCTGATTTTTAAATTTAAAGTTGATTTGATGTCACCGTTGGGTGATGCACTTGAGATTGTGTCGTTATATTTTATCTATGGGTTCTATTTTGTTGCAACCCGACGAGATGAGGGTATGTCATCTCATGCATCATTTAGGAACATGCTAGAAATCGCATTCCATGCATAGTTTCCATGCCATGTAGTTGCATTAGAATTTTTCATGTTATTGTGATAGTTGTTGTGCTAGTAAAGCGTGCTGTTGTGATAGCTGCTCTGATAAAATACCTACTACGTGATAGGGTAATTTTATTTGAGCCTGTTGAGAGAATAGACACCAAAAATTGGTTTTTGGGGAGTATGGGCCCCCATTGACCAGAATTTGGTGGATCATTAGTTGTTTATTTTGGTTATAACACAGATAAGATGTCATGCTTTGGTTCGTGGGGAGTATGGGCTTTCACGGGTCAGAATTTGAAACTTAGGTTTTGTTGTTAGGTATTTTATGGGTTCTGGGGAAGTTTCTGAGGCATACTGTCCAGAAACCCAGTATACACGCTGTGTAGTATCTTTCAACATGTCGTGTATGTCCTTTTGTTCGGGAAAAAAATGAACTTTTTAATTACATGTTGTGTACTCTAAGTACACGCCATGTAGTCTCTTCTTGTGTCACAAACCGTGTGGGTGGTGACATGGTGTAGGGAAGGGATTGGGTAAAACATGTTGTGTACATGATGTATATGCCATGTAGTGTTGACCTGGAGTCCGGCCGTGTAACTAAAAACACGGGTCGGTGAACTACTGTATAAAACACGTCGTCTCAATGATGAACACGCTGTGTAGTGTGACCTGGGGACTCGGTCATGTAACTAACAACACGGGTCAGTTTCACCTCTCCTTGAACACGTTGTGTACCTGTGGGACACGCCGTGTAGTCTTGTCCGAGGACAGACCGTGTAGACATAGCTGTGTGGCTGGGAAACGGGGTGGAGTACACGTTGTGTGCGGGTGCAACACGACGTGTAGTTTTCGAGCTGAGTAGTCGTTTGTGTCACAAACGACATGGGAAGTTGGAAAATTTCACCATACACGCGGTGTAGATATTATACACGCCATGTAGTTTTTGTTCAATGGGAGTCGTGTGGCTTAGCCGTGTAGAAGGACCCGGGCAGGGGAAGAGAATTCAAGTACATGTCGTGTAGTTATTGTACACGTCGTGTAGTCTTGTTTTGAAAAATTTTGAATTCATTCTTCCTCTTGTTCCCTTTGTGGTTCCTTCGCTTTCAGACTTGATAATCTTGAATCTAAGGCATGTTTTGACCTTGTAGTTTCATGCCGCTGAGACGTCCACGCGTTGTTCTCCAGGTGAGCGGCAACTACTATACTCCGAAGATAGTGGGCCATGGGCTACCAGTTGATCCTCCAGTAGAGCCAGATGCGGCGCCATCCATTATACCGGACACAGGCACGGAGGCTCAGTTCGGTGAAGGCTTCATGCGGTTCATGCAGACCTTTTAGGGAGCACCGCAGGCTGCCACATCTATGGCCGATCTGACTCGTATCTTCCAGCAGCAGCATCAGCCTGTGTTTTTAAGGGATGGTGGACCACAGGCTGCGGAGTCTTGGTTGGGGTCGATGCAGAATGTTTTCCACTATCTTGAGATGCCTCCAGGGCGGAAGGTCAAGCTCATGGCTTATATTCTGCGTGATTCCGCCAAGAGGTGGTGGGATGTTACCACCCAGTCAGAGCATCATAGGGACATGTCATGGGAATATTTTCAGGCAGTCTTCTCTAACTTATTTTTCCCAGAGATGCTGAGGGCAGATTGAGCTCGAGAGTTCATGAATCTGCAGCAGGGTGCTATGTCAGTGATGGACTATTCTGCTCTCTTTACCGAGCTTCAGCGTTTTTCACCTGTGTTGGTGGGTGATGAGATGTTCAGAGCAAGACGTTTTGAGGATGGTCTCCGATATTACATCCGAGCACTGGTGAATATTTTCAGGTTGCCTTCAGTACAAGCTATTGTGAATCAGGCACTGATTTCAGAGAGGAACCTGCGGGAAGCTAGTGGTGTGGGCTGGGGAGGTTTAGCACCAATTTCTGGTACTATTTTTACTGGAAAGAGTAAGATACAGATGGATTTATTTCAGGGTGGTAGTACCAGCCAGACAGTATCTTCAGGTGGCCCGATCAGGTGCTACCAGTGTGGTAGAGAGGGGAACAAGAGACCACAGTGTCCACGTGACCTAGTGGAGTGCCGAGATTGCGGAAAGATGGGTTATCTGTAGTGCTTCTATTGGGAGGTTCTACCAGTGGCTAGTGAGAGGGGTTCTATGCAGACTCTGCGTGCGGGAGCAGGACCAATGGCTTCTCACCAGTCGGGAAACTGGAAAACGTCAGGGCATGCAAGAAGAGATGGTGGTCGTGGTCATGGTAGCCAGACACCAGGATCTCAGAGGCATCAGGGCGGGACAGCTCAGGGTAGCCAGGCTATGTGGCAGGGCCGTGGCACTGGGCAAGCATATGCAGTGCAACAGACCCAGTAGGAGTGGGATCTCGGACCTTCTACAGTCAGAGGTACTATTCTAGTAGCTTCTGTCTTATCTTCAGTACTTTTCGATATGGGTGCTACACATAGTTTCATATATATGCATGTTGTGGAGAGTCTTGGGCTCTGTGTTTCTTCTTCTTCTGATATCATGATGCTAGACACTCCATTGGGGACTAGAACGGCCGGTGTGTGTTAATTCAAGGAGTTCCCCCTTGATGTTGGTGGGTGTCACTTTTTATGGGACCTCTATGTCTTAGAGATGAAGAGCTATGATGTCATTCTCAGGATGGACTGGTTGGTTCCTTTTCAAGCCTTTATGGACTGCTATCATCGCAGGGTGAGTTTCACATCACCAGAGGGAGGAGAGTTTCTATACAAGGGTGAATGGGATGTACAGGTGAGTCGAGATGGACCAGAGCATCGTGGGCGGGGTGGAGTCACATCCCAGATTGCTAGATTATATCTGGATGATAATGGGACTTGTCAGATTGATTTCCCTCCTATCATTGATCGTTTTTGGGATGTCTTCCTGGACGACTTTTCAGGTCTACCTCCGGAGCGAGAGGTGGATTTTTCTATTGAGCTTGTGCCAAGAGCAGCACCGGTGTCCATTCCTCCTTATAGGATGGCTACACCTGAGTTGGAGGAGCTCAAGAGGCAGTTAGAGGAGTTACAGTCAAAGGGTTATATCTGACCCAGTACTTCTCTATGGGGTTCGCCGGTCCTTTTTGTGAAGAAGGTGGATGGTACCCTCAGACTTTGCGTGGATTATCAGAAGCTGAACCAATTGACGGTCAAGAACCGGTATCCTTTTCTGAGGATAGATGATCTTTTTGATCAGCTTCATGGATAATGAGTGTTCTCGTAGATTTTATTGAGATCTGGATATCATCAGCTTCATGTGAGACCATCGGATATACCGCTTACAGCTTTTTAGAGCAGATATGGTCTATATGAGTACTTGGTTATGTTGTTCAGACTCACGAACGTGCCAGCAGTTTTCATGTCTCTGTTGAATTGTGTGTTCCATCCGTATCTTGATTCTTTTGTGGTAGTATTCGTGTATGACATCCTGGTGTACTCTCACACTCGACATGATCATGACACCCATCTTGAGATCGTATTGAGTACACTAAGAGAGCGTCGTCTATATGCTAAGCTCTCAAAGTGCCACTTTTGGATGGACCAGATTCACTTCATGGGTCATATCATCTCAGAGGTAGGAGTTGCAGTAGACCCAGAGAAGGTAAGAGCAGTAGTTTCCTGAGAGCAGCCTAAGAACATGTTTGAGATACATAGTTTCTTAGGGCTTAATGGTTACTTCAGACGCTTAATACAAGACTTCTCCCGCTTAGCAGCACCGTTGACGGGTCTGACTAAGAAGGGTGTGAAGTTCGTTTGGTCGGAAGCTTGAAAGACAGCCTTTCAGGGCCTGAAAGGAAAGGTTGACATCAGCACCAATCCTGATACTCCCAGAGCAGGGGAAGAGATATACAGTTTACTGTGATGCATCAGGTATTGGGCTGGGAGCAGTGTTAATGCAGGGTGATCAAGTTGTTGCATACGGGTCTCGGCAGTTGAGGCCAAATGAGAGGAATTACCCAACACATGATCTCGAGTTGGCTGTAGTTGTGCATACGTTATGTTGTTGGATACATTATCTATTGGGAGAGAATTATAAGGTTTTCACCGACCACAAAATCCTCAAGTATATATTTACTCAGCATGACTTGAATCTGAGGCAGAAAAGGTGGGTCTAATACCTACAGACCTTTGATTTTGAGCTTGCCTATACACCTGGTAAAGGTAATGCAGTAGCCGATGCACTGAGCAAGAAGACTTAGATACAGGAAGTGCAGGAGGCTAGTGGTGAGTGGAAGCTTATGTACTTGTTCTCTGAGATGCATCTGGAGGTGGATGACAGTCAGGGGCAGACCTATCTTTTATCTTTAGCTGTGACTTCTACCCTCCTGGATAGAGTGAGGATGAGACAACTATCTAATTCAGAAGGCCTAGTTCTACGGGATTCGGTGGTAGGTGAGGACCCTCCTCCTGATTTGACGATAGGCGATGATGAGGTTCTGTGTATCCATGGATGAGTATGGGTTCCAAGGGATATATGCAAGGAGATGATGCGGGAATTTCATGCCTCAGCTTGGGAAGTTCGTCCCTGGGTTACCAAGATGTACCATGACTTGAGACGTCAGTACTGATGGTCGGTTATGAAGAGAGAGATAGCTAGTTTTGTTACGAGATGTTCCACCTGTCAGCAGGTGAAGGCGGAGAATCAGAGACCAGCTGAATTGTTACAGCAGTTACACATCCCGGAGTGGAAATGGGATGATGTCGCGATGGATTTTGTGATGGGATTGCCGAGGTCACCTCAAGGCAATAATTCTATGTGGTTTGTTATGGACAGACTCACGAAGGTAGCTCACTTTTGGCTGATCAATGAGACCTTTGGTGTTGACGAGCTCAGGAAGTTTTATATTCAAGAGATCGTACGTCTTCATGGGGTCCTTAGTTCTATCGTTTCAAATAGGGATGCATGATTTACGTCTCATTTCTAGTAGAGTTTTCAAAGGGAATAGGGTACATAGGTGCTTCTGTGCACAGCATACCACCCTCAGATAGATGTTTAGTCAGAGCGTACGATTCAGGTGCTATAGGACATGTTGTGTGTATGCATCCTAGACTTTGGGGGCTTTGGGAGAGGCATATACCCCTAGTCAGGTTTTCCTATAACAATAGTTTTCAGGAAACTATTGAGATGGCACCTTACGAGGCCTTATATGGTAGGTCATTCCGATCTCCTTTATTCTGGTTAGAGGCAGGTGAGTTAGCTTTATTGGGACCACGTCTCATGCAGGAGACTTCTGAGCAGGTCCAGTTGATTCAGAAGCAGATGGCTACCGCATAGTATCGTTAGAAGTCATATGCTGATCACTTCATATGAACCTTGGGGTTTGTGGTTGGGGATCAGGTTTTCTTGCGTGTTTCACCGAGGCTGGGGCACAGGAGGATCCGGAGACATGGTAAACTTTCACCGAGTTACGTGGGGCCATTTGAGATTCTGGAGAGAGTCGGGCTGGTTGCCTATCGGTTGTAGTTACTGCAGTGGTACCGAGCCATGAATGATGCCTTCCATGGGTCCCAGTTGCATTGTTATCATTCAGACCCATATCACATCTTTCATCCAGAGAAGTTTGAGCTTCAGTTTGATGCATCCTTTAAGGAGCATCTGATTCGCATCGTTGATAGGAGCATGAAGGTTATCCGAGGCTGGTCAGTTCCTCTCGTACGGGTGCTATGGCAGCATGGCCGAGTGCAGGAAGAAACCTGGGAGCAGGAGACCAACGTAAGTGCTCAGTGGCCAGATCTATTCTGACCTATATCTTCTCCACCCTTGGAAGGAAAATTCAGGGATGAATTTATTTAAGGGGGGAAGTTTGTAAGAACTCGGTTCTTATATTTGAGTTATGGGTTTCTTCTTTTCTCTTTTCCTTAAGTGTTTTTGAGAAAATAAGGAAAATAGGGGAAAATCCTAAATTTTGGAAGTACACGCTGTGTACTTTTCTACACGTTGTGTACTTTTGGCCGCGTGGAATGAGTACACAAGGCATGTGGCCACATCGGCGAATAATGGTGTAGGAACTAACTACACGCCGTGTAGTGATCCTTTACATGTCATGTAGTCAGTCGGCAGGCGAATAGTAAGGTGGTGGCCAGCTGTACGACAGCACACGTCGTGTACTCATGAAGACACGCCGTGTAGTCATGTCGGAAGATGGAAAGTGCCACGCTGGTGGGAAGCCGCTAGAGAAACAGTTAAAAAATGTGAAGTACACGCCGTGTACTTGGAAATACATGTCGTGTACTTTATTTTTTTTGCTTAAATAGGTTGTATCCTCCCATGTACACAGGGAAGGCTTAGAACCGGACGAGAGGAGTGGAAGAGGGAGGCCGAACCTTGGGAGATCCACCGATCAATCGTTTGGAATCCGATTCCACCTTGGACAATCTCGTTGGAACCGCGCGGGTAAGCCCTCTCTTCTCCTTGCGTGTTGCTTACCAATTCTTCTCCTAACAGGAGTTATTTGAGGTTAAGGGTCTTCTCTTCTTCGTCGGATCTTGGTTTTAATTGGGTGTTTCTAGAATCGACGTTCGTGTATAGCGCTCGTTGGCGCATAAAGTAGGTGGCTTGGTGTTTATTTTCCAACTGTTGTGTGTTTTGTGTGTTTTTTAGCTACGAACCCATATTTGGGGTGTCGCGTGGCTGAGGATGTGGCGATTTTAAATACCTAGAATTTTATAGGTAATTAAATGTGATATAAAAATGTTTTTTGGGATCACTTCTTGGATCCAGGACCACCCTGGGGGTGCGTTCCTCTGTTTAGTCGTTTGGCCCAGATACCCGAGGGTATGCCATGTTTAAAATTATGCATTACTATTGCCTTGAGAGGAATTGTATGTTAAGTGCATGTTTATATGTTGGGCATGGCCCGGTTACTTATGCCCGAGGGCGGTGTTTTACTATATCCTGAGGGCGTGACTCTATTAGCCTGAGGGTAACATACTATTTCGCCTGAGGGAAACCTTTCGTGCCTGAGGGCTTGACTTCTGTACCTGAGGGCGAAACTTCGTATGCCTGAGGGTGAGATTCTGATATACCTGAGGGAAATGCATGAGGGCGAGATTCTGTATAGCCTAAGGGCAATGCCTGAGGGTGAGATTCTATATAGCCTGAGGGCGTGGTTTTACTATATTAGCCAAAGGGCAAGGTTCTGGTTGGCCTGAGGGCTTGGTGTTGTTGAGAACATAATGTTACTAAATTAAATGGTTAAATGAATAATTAAATAAAAATATAACTGGTTAAGTTAGTTACTTTTGATTACTGATTAGTTTATTGCATTTACTATTGCACACTGTTGTTGCATGTTTACACACAATTGAGTACGGGCCTTTGGTGGGTGCCTACTGGGATTCATTTCTCACACCCTGTTGGGTCATGCTTTTCGGCCTAAATAGATTATGTTTCTGTAGGTGTAGATAAGGGCAAGGTACCTTATACAGGTACCTGATTGCTGCTAGGGTGTAGGAGAGCATGGGATCGAGCATTGGCTCGGGATGCCGCGGGCTGTTCTGTTTTTCTTTTTTGTACTTGTATTTCAGTTGTAATGTATTATTGTGTAACATGTTCTGGCTGTTTTCATAGAATTGAGGCATGTTGCATCATCATTTATATACTGGATGGTTATATCTATTGCACTTGTTTATTTCAGTTATGTATGGTTATTTGCTTCCGCTGTTGTTGTATGTTTTATTTAATTCTGATTTGCTACACTTTGAAAAATGAGGGCATAGTTTTCCCACTATCAGACCTGGGCCCCCGCTGCTAGTCAGTAGCCTCTGGCGTTTGGGGATATGCGCTTGAGGTCACGTGGCGAACCGGGTTTGAGGCACCCGGAACCGGGACGTTACAAAAAATCATGTTGAAGATATTACCTAATATTAATAATTATTATTAAAAATATGGAATCCATTTTATTCAATTAAATTCATAGAAGTTTTAAATTTTAATTTAAAAAATTAACCTGCAAAACGTGATGAAAAATGACTTTTCAAGAGATTTATTTTTCAAGAATAAGATAGTCTTGTATTAAACTATGACTAGTAAATATCATTATATGAATATAAATTTCATATATATATATATATATATATTTAATTTAAATAATTATTCAGTATTGTTTATTATAATTAATTGAAATGTAGAAACATTATACACTTAAAAACAGTTTTCAAAAAAAAAGTACGTTTTAAGACCAAAAACAAACTTTTACTGAAATCCTGTATAAAGATGATTCAAATGTAATTAATTAGATTAATTATAACTAAATAGTGATTATTTTATTTTTAAATAAAATTAAACGAAATAATATACTTTTAAATTAAATTATTTATTGAAAATAAATGGCTGTTTTACAAAAATCGGTATATTCACTATTCACTGAAAAATCATTGTTTTCTGAAAAATCCAAAACTATCACCATGAGTTAATTTGAACATGATGATTAAAAAAATGAATTTGGTTTTATAAAATCTTTTTTCTAAAAGTTCTATAAATTATTTATAATTTTTTCTATTAAAAATAATAAAATTCATTTTTGAAGAAAATGCATTTTTTGAAGAAGAAAATGTCTTTCTTAAAATTTAGTTCTTATATCTTAAGAATTTATAAATAATTTTATATTTAGTATAACCAATATATATATGATAAAGTAATTAATATTATTCATATCCTCCAATTTAAAATATCATTTATAATGTTCATCTTTTAAAAATCATGGTTTATTTGGGAATGGTGTTGCATTTTGCATAAACTGTTGAACATAGTTTAATTTTTAAAAACTCTGGGTATTTCATATTATCTCATATCACCAAGAAATGATACACTTTCATCAAAAGATCATCTATCATCCAAATTTCATCATGACTCCCCGATTTCTAGGGTAACTTTGTCATTATGTCCATTGACACTCCATACCACTTTCATAACACTATCGAAAGTGACTAAAGAAACCCTCAATGATTTTGATACTCAAATTTTACCCTCTAGAATGTTAGACATCATAAAAAATTATTAGTCTCTCTCTTAATTACTACCTTCAAAATTAATTTTGAATTAATGGTACATATTCATCGAACTTGGATTCACTTCTAATTTTAAATCATGAGAGGTACACATCAACACTTACCTCAAGGAAGTTGTCACAACTAACCGTTCATGAATAGATCATTTCATCATCATCTAAGGACCACCCTAGATTATAATAATCCCTTTCCAAGAATTCTCACATCACCACACACTCGATGTATGGATCTTGGCTCACTTTCA
The DNA here is from genome assembly GCA_963277665.1 of Viscum album. Taxonomy (NCBI): domain Eukaryota; kingdom Viridiplantae; phylum Streptophyta; class Magnoliopsida; order Santalales; family Viscaceae; genus Viscum; species Viscum album. The sequence goes on from OY728135.1 coordinate 1,156,667,217, forward strand.
CATGGTCCACCAAAGAATGTGTGATAACAACATGTGAACATGTCCTCACACCATGATACTTTGAAGCATCCACAAGACACTATACCAACAAATTCATGATAAACCATTCCTCTCATGAAAGACACTCTCTAAGCTCCTATGTATTTAGTATTTTCCTGCTAATAACATCTTCAACAACATTTCCCTTTACTAGAGAATAACAAATATCAATGTCTAATTTCTGTAAATACTCCCACCATTACCTCTACCTCATGTTCAAATATCACTGAGATTAGTAATATAATATAATCTTGTGGCCTATGAAATAAAACTCTCTCTAAAGAGAGAGTCTCACCAACACTTTATAGTATATACCATAACTTTTATCTCATTATAATGTGTCTAGTAGTTCCTCTAATGGAGTTGTAAATGACATAACCCGTATGAAACTAACTGATCTCTCTATATTAACACAACACCCAAACTAACTCCTAATACATCACAATAAATTTCATAACCATTATTGGGTTAATAAAATTTCAAAATAGATGTTCTCATCAGTCTTCTCTTTGTCTATAGAAACACCTCCTCATACTGATATGTCTATTCTAGATTTACGCCTTTCATGGTAAGCCCTAAAATAGGTGCTACTAAATATGAGATGTGTAGAATGGAATATTTGTATTACCCAAAAAACAAAATAATATTCTGATATCAAACACATTCATATGTCAAGCCCAAGACATCACCACCTCATTCTTCTCAGAGTTTATAGAAATTTCCACCACCAATATCACATGCCCATTGAAACATACATCTTGTATCCAAAAGTGGAATTTAAAAAATTTGGTATAAATTTAATGATCTCAATGTATACTCAACAAAAAAAACCTTATAATCTATATCTAAATTATTTGATTATATAAATATATCATCAATAAATACCACAATGAAGGAATTTAGATACAGATGGATGATCCAGTTCATGAGATCCATGAAAACCACTGGATCATTTTTCAGATGAAAAGGAAAGATAAGATAATAACATAGTTTGTATCTACTCATGAACACTATATTAGTAATATTCTCATCTCTAATCAGCAACAGATGGTTTCCTACCCATGTGTCAATCGTGGAGAACCATTTATCACCCCGAACTATTTAAATAACTCATCAATCCTTGTAAATGGACATCGATTATTTTTAGTTACATAGTTCAGCTTCTGATAGTATACACATAACTAAATACTACCATCTATCTTCTTTTCAAACAGCACCGAAGCACCCCAGGGAGATGTGCTCGGTCTAATAAAACCTTTCACCCCCAAATCCTTGAACTATACTTTTAGTTCCTTTAACTAATAAATTTCCATATAATATGCGGGAATTGATATATTTTATGCCCCAAGTATGATTTTTACCTAAAATAAAATTAATCTACAAATAGGGAGTCCTAAAAATTCATATTAAAAGACATGTTTATATAGTTCACTCGAGGAAAAGAATATTATGTTGCGGGATCCTCCAAAAGAACCAATCCAGTCAGAAGCACTATAATAGTTAGAAATTATGTTAGGTCGAGTCCTACTCTACTTGATCCAACATATCATTCATTGATCATTAAAAAACTTCTCCCCATGGGGATAGTAAAGGATACACCTATCATGTAGTAGATGATTGCACCAAATAACTACTCAGCCTATTTATGTCAAATATAACACTGAGTCAAGTCACCATAAGTATTAGAAAATCCCATAAATTTTCATATCTAAAAAAGTCTATTGGTCACTCTAGGAACCTATAAATATGATTATATTTCTTTCCCAATGATGTGTAAAGAGAAATAAACTACAAATCCCTTTTAACTAATATGAAAACGGTATCTAAGGAGGCATTTATCAAAAATGGCAGTGTATGTTTAGAACACATATAATATCTCACTTAGGTAACACCCAAAGAAGTTCATAGGCACTCATAGGGGGTATGAAAAACATATCTTAAGAGGCTTCTAGTAATAATAAAATAAGTCCCTCTTAGTATTACTCAAGGATAAATCATATTCCTCTATACATGTATATTATCCATAATCATATATATATATATATAACATAACATAATTCTCAAGTGAAAATAATAAATGATAGTATAGATATATCACAATATAATGAATATAAATATATCACTCAATGGAGAAATAAACTTATCTCTTAGAAAGGTAGAATAATAAAGAAATTAAATGAATGAACTACTATGTGACACTCAATGGGCATATATATATGACATGTGATCCTAAGTTCTTAGACATTATAGACTAATGCAACCAAAAACCATAAATTGTTAACAACACAGTATACTCAGGATCAATATGAAATCATAAAACCAAAACTATAATAGTAGTCCCAATAATGGTAACTCGAAGGTCCATTACACATGTGTTGATCAGGAATACATCCAACTCCCATTCTCGAGTCCCACTCAGCCTAAATATTTTATAACATTCCTCAAAACATATTAAATAATAAATAAATCTGGAAAAACTATTTTGATATCAATTTTTAATTCCCTAAACTGAATCATTGAATCCGAGATGAAGTGATAAATTCCCTCATGTTCACCTCCCCATACGCAAGAGGTTTCTAACTACTATTGAGGGTCTGAACTCTATCACTGGGGAGACTATACCACAAGTATAAATCCAAAAATAAGTAATAAAAAATAAAAAAAATAAAAAATTCTATAATGAATGTTATTGAATGTATCACAAGTAATATAGAAAGATAAACCAAGGATTCCCAGAGTGGTTGGGAAACAGGACATGTGATCAATGCATGTAAGTAAACAAACATCATGGTATCACATTACAGTCTAGCAAGGTACCACCCATAAACACCATGCTCAATCTCCTACCTCTCTATAACTAGGGCATACACTTTCTTGTATCCCTGAGCATGAAGTAGGAACATGCATCAACATTCCTATACAGGGTGTGAGTATAAACATAGTATGATACCACCCATGTGTATTTAATAATATTGAACATGTATAGAAGTCTATATAATGATAATGAATACAAGTGAAGGAAATAATTGAAAATCATGCACAGAGAATTCATTCACTAACTAAGATACCAAAAATTCCCAATCATACATGCTTGGGCTCCAGTCCATAAATGTGGTCATAGAAAAGTCTGTGAACTAAATTTGATCACAAGGTCAATAAATGTTCTCCACAAAAACAATAAGGATAACAAGTATCGGTTATGGAAAAAAGGTTTCTACATCTCTTATATCTCACTTTTTTCCCAAGACACAAAGCAATCACACCCCAACAATAACTTTTTTATGGTTAAAAGGTCATCATGTCCTGATACCGTGTCTCATATTAGGTAACCATAAACTATCATGCCCCATAGTTGACTCTCAAGTTAGATCACACAAGACCATCATTCCCCCAGGTTAGGTCATAAGGCTATCATAACCCTTCATCTAAATTGGTCCTTTCATCATGTTTCATGCAGTATCTGAACATGAACCCCTCTATGGCCACTTAGTCATGACAGGTTCACATGTCACTTTGGTACCATGTATAAAACTACAACATATCATATACCAAATACATCACATAAAATTTTTTTATCATATCAATCACATAACTCAAGATTCATATCATAACATTTATGGTAATAAAATCCAAACACACACACATGTTATTAAATTCCAACATGTTCAGACATCAAATATGGTTTCATGGGCTACACACACACACAAAATTAATCAATACACAATCATGGTCTAAGAATATAATAAAAAACATAATATCATGCTAATAATCATAAACCTATCCTCTAAATCATAAGGAAAATCCGACCTCAATTTTTTTATTTCAATATTAATGTTGTCATGGGTTTCATATTTTGAACAAATCTCACACCCCAACCAAAACAAGATCGCATACCAAAAACTCCTAAAACTGTTTCTGTAGAAAATAGCATGGGATATGTTGAAATAATAAATAAATAATAAGTCGATGGGTATTAAAGAACATACCCAATTACAATTACTGAAAACGGTAATCTTCAAGTCTAGTTGAAGGAAAAAAATTCATATAACTTTGAAAATGAAAAGAGAATAGAGGAGTCATGACTCTACAAATCTAAATCAATAAGAATATGCCATAACATATAAGGTTCAATATTCCAATCAGGTTATGTGAGGATAAATAAAGATAAAAAACATCCATGGACATAGCTTCACCAAATGTTCCATGTAAATCCATTCCCTAAAACACCTAGAAGTTGTCTTGGAATTTTCCATATTGAAGGAATAAACATGTAGGATGGTTGATTCAACTGATAGGGGAAAGGAACCAATTATAAATACACACAAAACCCACATTTAATTATCCATATGTTTTACCAATTTAAATGTTCAAGGTATAATGAGAGATATAACCGTTTCAAATCCAAAATACAATTACAATTCCCTCCATAATATAATGAACTTAATCACGGTGTTCTTGACCACATAACCCAAATTGGCATCCCATATGGAATGTACCTGAGAAAATCACCATGTTCCCTCACCACAAACTCTAAAATGGTTATGGTGAGGTCACCCAATTTATGGAGTATATGTACCTTCTCCAAGCACCATGGCCTGGATAGTTATTTTTAGAAACTTGTTTCACATACATAGGGACCACCACCACCACCATAATAATGATTTTTCTAGTTTTCAATAGAAAAACCATAAAATCACCTAAAAGAGACTCAAAACATTGAGGTCCATCACAGAACAATGGTTTAACCAAAAACACAATGGAGAATAAAAAATATTTTTTAAAACATGAAACCAAACATCTAGGATTTATACTAAAAAATTATCATCCATCATGTTTTGAACATAACAACAATTGTAATGCATCATTAGATGAATAAAAAAACAATTTCTAGGAATAAAAATGATTATATAATAATTAATAATAAAATTTGACCAATGCATTAAAGGGATATATATGAACCCACCAGTCACATAATGATAAATTATACTTATTTATTCCACATAAAATTAATTATTCATCATATATTAAATAACTCATAGAATGAAAATGATTTCATAACATTTAAAAATGGTATCATATAAAATGACTTCAAGAATTAGATTGATTTATATTGAAAATTATGTATCCCAAAGTATTTTTTCATAAATTAATTTAGAGGTTTATTCATAAAACATAACTCTATAGGAGGTTGATGCATTAGAGAAAATTAGGAAAATGTATATAAAGACATAAAAAAGATTTCATAATATATCTAACATTTTTATAAAAAATTAAAGTTCATAATTACTTTCAAAAATCATTTTCATAGTGGTTACATGTAAAACCTCTTTAAAATAAAGCATTAAAATAAATAATAAAAAATTGGAATTAAAAACTTAATAAATTTTATATACAAAAATATGGTGTGGAAGATAAATATATTAATGCTAAAGTGAATTCCTTTTAAATATTTTAATATATCCCTATTGATACCCGATCATAAAAAGGTTAATAAAAGTTTATTTTGAAAACAGGTTGAGATAAATATGAAGATTATATGATATAATAAATATTTTAATTTCAAAGTAATAAATTAAAGAATTTTTGAAATAAAGAACATAGAAATGCAGGATATACTTCTGTCAATGAGGATAGGGATTATTCTTATGAAATATGTAGTTTTAAGAAGAATTTTTTGTTTCATTGAAGAAGAGATGATGTAACAATACTAATAAATAGAATACAATATAATTCAATCATAAGGTATATTATACACAACTTAAGATGCAAGACCATAACTCAATGAAGGGTAATTGAGTTAGAAAAACCCCTACATCGTTGGAGACTTTTGAATTAAAAGCATTTAAATGAAATAACCTTAGATGAATATATAAATATTTTGAATTTAATTATAAGGGTGATATAAATACATACATGGTTATTATATAAACCACACAAAATAAATAACTGGTGAATATAGAATATATCTCAAAAAGGGAAAATTGAGACAAGAAAGACCTTTTACTCAAAATTTTATTTGGTCGAAAACTCTCTAACCTCCTATATAATAAATTTATATTTATTATAAATCTATATAAAACCATGTTTATATATATCTTAAAAGATATCGGTCACTTTTAATTTCATATTACCCATTTATTAAAAATCCATTATAAAAATCAATATCTATGTGATAACTGTCATGTTTCTTTTGAGTGTTTCAATTAAGAAGCTTTTGTCCTTGCACCATGGTCATGGTTTCATCACCTAAATATCTTTCATAATTATTTTTTATATTTATTTGATATTATTATAGAGATTTATTGATATTTCATGGAACATTTGGAGATGGTTCACATGGAAACCAACAAATGTTCACATCTTAGAAGTTATGGTTTTATATAAGGAATTTAATTTATTAAAAAATAAACATATAAATTACAATTTAAATTTTTTGATAAAATAATAAATTCATCATTATTTCATAACTACTACCCAATAATTCCATTTTCACGGAATAATATTATTTTGGTTATTAAAAATATTGGACATATGAAATATAGTAATTGAAAGAAACATAGGAGTAAAAAATAATTGATACATAAAAAAAAGAATCACAAATAAATAGTTGAACATAGTAAATGACCTTTGGTTCATCTTTAATTTTTCTTTTCATCTTTCATTTTTGTTCAATGATGTGCTTTATAAGATCCTCTATAGTTGTACTGTCTTTGTTGGATTCAATGTTGACTTACAACCTTGCATCAAATATTTCTTAATAAAAAACCCAATTCTAAATGTTAATGAAAATAATTTATTAAGTAAAATATCATAACAATTTTAGAGACTAAAAGGATAAATATGAAAATGTATCAGATTTCTAATTCATATAAATCAATATACTATATAATTCAATTATATATTTTATTTGAAATAACTGAAATTCAGAAAAATAGAAATTTATTTGAAACAAAAACTAGACAGATACATATTCCAACTTTATACTATGTTCTCCTTTGACGTCCTATTATGGTCACATTAATGATTTCCCCATTTTAAAGAAACCGTAATATCTTACCCTTCATCAATTAAAATCATTTTTTACCTTACTAAAAATATGGTATGTTACGTATTAACTTATAAGTGATATATATCTTCATATTAACATGATTATGTTTCAACATGGGTTCCCATTCCTATTCATATCATGTTTAATTTACCCCTATACTTTACCATGGGCTTCCTGCTTAATAAAAATTCTATAGGATTCAAATTAGTTTTTCCTAAATTGGTTACCTGATAAAAAACATTATAAACTTAAATTAAAATATCTCAAATCCCATTATTACATTATTATTTCCATCAAATCAACTTCTTATATTGAATGTTTAGATAACGAAAAAATAGTTGTTGTTAAAAGGTGTATTAACTCATATGAATAGAATCCCTTGGTACAACGAACTACATAATTTCAAATAACCTGGAAAAAAATTTCCTAAGTAATTATTATGGTCTTAAAGAAGAGACTATCCAATTCTTCTTACTTTCTTGAATGGTTTATATAATTTCTATCCATTACTAATGATCGATTTATTGCCACTGATTATCATTCAATCATATACAATTAGAATATATTGATGCATGATTTACCTCTTATAATAAACTCTTGTCTATTCATATTTGAAATATCTCCTACTATTATAAACTAGTTCATTAATCACTATTAAAAAAATGGAATATAGTTCATTTAAAGACCTTTTATTCACCCTCATCCACCTATTATAGTTTCTATAGTGTCATTTCTCCCTATTTGGAAAGGTTGTATGATTTAATGGTTGAGTCACTCCCAATTAATATCTAGATATATTTTAATTCATACTCGATAGGAATGGAATCATACACTACATCCTATGAGCATGAACTATATGATAGATTAGTATTGGATTCATGTGATTTTACTATAATGAAAATCTTTGGTATGATCTATATGTATATAATCTTGAGTAGTATTTCAATTCAGACTACAATACCAAAAACTATATTTAAAGAGATCCAAAACTCATCAGGTAACAACTGAATTATAAATAATAATTTTGGTAAAATAGGTTTCAATGTAGGGGTTTATGCATGTAATAATAGAAAAATGTACAATAAAAACATAATCTAATATGTAGAATATATAATACATTATACATAGTATAAAATGATAATAGTTGGAGTATACTACTATTTGATACCATAAATCAATGTGTGTATAAAGTTCAACGTATAAGTGAAACATAAAATAAATTAATTATTTTATGTCATTGGGTATGAGGATGACATTGTTTTAGTACTTGATATTAATCATTAGGAAGCTGAATCAGTAGGAACAACATATATGGGAATAAAATTTAAATAAAATTTAAATAATATATACTAAAAAATAAAAGTACAGGTCATATGAAATAGGTATCAGTGACATACTCTAAGTTCATTTACATAGCTATAAAAATATCTTATTTATTCTGAATTATATCCAATAAAGACAATGTTGAATGGATTATGATATAAAAGTCATTTTCTATTTCGTATGTAGAATTTCTATACTTGAACACTGACAATAAAAATTTTATATTTGAGTACAGGTAGGCCAACAGGAAATCCAAACTCGTTATTCACCTAAATTTTTTAAAATATCATTTAGTAGAAAACATAAATCCTTAAGAAAGGAATATAATTTTATTATTCAATTGCCTAAATTTATTTATCTCTTACATCTAATGTTGTTTTTGATATAAATTTTATAATCTAATTTTTAAAGAGGATGACCAAGAAAAATCCATCATTATCTCCAATTAGCAGATGGACTCGATTTCTGGGAAAATATAGTAAAAAATTACAAGATCCAATAAAAACCGATCCTAGGAAGATTTATTAACAAAAAAGGGGTGAATATTTAGACAAAAAAGGGGTTATTAAAAATCCAAGAATGTATGACACCACAAATGTCTACCTCCGCCATTGGGGAATAGTAATCAGTGGTTGTGAAAGACTGCATCATATCCATAACCATAATTACCTTCTTGGAAAAAACTCTCCCACCTGATTGGCCTCCTTATAAGAATGTGAGATTTCTAGATTTAAATGAGTTTCCTGATAGATACAATCAACTTAGTGAGGTGAAAATCTCCAAGGAACATTACATGTTCATGTATTTAAGGCCTGAACCACAAGTTGAGAGTCTGATTAAATCCAAAGCAGGGTCTAATTATATTATACAACATACCTGATCACATGAATTATTTCCCATATCTCAGCTTCGTAGGTAACTCCAATACCAGTAAAATGATAAAAATTTTCCTTGATGAATCCACAATAAGTGAGAAAAACACCACCACATCCAGATGGCCCTGGTGTTTCAGAAGCAGCTCCATCCACATTATGTTTGAGCCACGATCTGATTGGGGGTATTCACTGAATATACTTGAATGCCTGAGGTTTTCACAACTGACCAGTAACGCCATGTAACTGAAGGGTGTGTAAATTAGAAACATTTTTATTCATCGTGCCAATTTGAACCTTCAAGGATGCATGAACCTCTTCATGGATCACCACTATTGCACACTGTATAAGAACGCATCTGCTGTCAAACAGTATGACATTCTCAGCAGCCCATATGGCCTCAATAGCAGCTACTATAGACACAATCATGAGATTACCTAGTTGTTCACTATAACCAGCATGTGGCAGGTGTAAAAGAAAATTATATGAAAAAAAAATTAAATTAATATACTACCAAATGAAAATAAATTTTTTCAAACTATAAGGATTTTTCTATTATCAGTCTTTTTTAAAAATTAAAATATACTAGTAGACTAAAATCTATAGTACATGTAACTATAATATAAAATTATAGAATTAAAAAAATCTAATTAAGTACTGGAATATAAATAACATGAAATAGTGTACAAATAGAAATATTAAAACCTTTAGATGTTAACAATTCAAAATATTTTAGGTCAAGAGAATGAATTGGTGTAAAATATACATGATGTAATTCAAAGTAGAAAATATACATGAAATAATTTTAATGTTAGTTATTCAATATTGAAGCTAAAATGTATTTAAAATAAAATTTTAAACTTTAAAAAATTAAAAAAAATTAATTAATATATACATGGTATAATATATAACCATTATAAAATTATTAAACGTATCATTGATAATAGGCATTTTTAGACAATAATCTACTTAAAAGTGCTCCATTGATGTGAATACCAGAGACAACCTTACATTTTAAATTTGAAACAAATAGATCTATTATGCATAGTCATTCTTAGTCAATTTATTAACAATAAAATAATTAATAAAAAAATTAATTAATAGATACAAGAAATGTTTTCATGATTAATAAGAAAATAAAAACAATGTGACCATAAACCAAAGAAAAATGATAAAATAAAGGTGGAGTTATTGAATATTGGAAAAAAATATTGACGAAAAAATGGATACAAACCCATCGAGTACTTGAAAGTGTGAGTGAAATTGGTAGGATAACCATCATGAGATTAAACCTTCATGGAAATCAAAGATTAAAACTACAATTTTCAATTATCATTATTTGAAATCAAATAATGGCATGGAAATGTATAATATGAAATAAGAAACCATAAAACAAGTCATGATTTGAACTTTATTTATTTAAAATAAAGTACCAAAGCAATATCAATCAAAATATGGTATAAATGATATTTATTTTATTTTTAAATGTATGTAGTTCATGGTTTTTTTAGATAAATTGGCATATATATGTTACATATATAAATGGATATATATATATATATCAGAATATTTATGTCATAAAATCATTTTTATGAAATTCAAAATATTATTAAAGATTTAGGTTCTAAACATAGAGTAATCTGAAAAAAAAATCTTTAAAAATGACTAAAATAATTAAATAATACAATTACATATAACCTTACCATGCACAATTAAATTTAAATAATTTATAAAAAAATAATTAATATATATATGGTAAAATATATTACCATTAATAAACTATGACTGGTCCAATTGATAATATATATTTCTAGATAGCAACATACTGACAAGGGTTCCATTGTTGAGAATGCCATAAATATTCATATAATTTATATTTGAAACAAATAAAATTTCTACCTCATAGTCGTCCTAGGTGAGGTACCTCATGATCTAAGAATTGAGATAAAAAAGAATTACTGTGATAAGAAATATGTATAGGAAAAAAGAAAAAATTAACTAATTTTTTTCTTAACTAATAATTAAATGAAAGTAATGTTAATTTAAATAAAGTGTTACTGTAAATAAATTTTAGAAATAAAAAAATAAAATATAAAAAATATACTTCAAAACTAGTGTATGATCATGAAAGAAAACACACAAAGCAGAATTAAATTTATAAAATTTAGGAAGCTTATTTTTTGTAAATTTTAGACATCACTTCAATTTTATAAAATGTATAAAATATACATAACTAGTCCTTCCAATAACTTTAACACCCTTTTGGAAATCCTTCCATCTTGTTCAATCTCTGTATTATCAACCATTGATGTTTGACAGGGTCTCTCAAAGCCAAGGATGTTGTAGAATTCATAATTTAAAGGGAACCAATTCTTTTAAGATATTTTTGTTAAAAAAATAAATTGAAATTTTCAAAGTAAAAGGAAAACTTTTAATGAATTTTTACTTGGAATAAACCATGTATTACAAACAAATATATATAAATTTTAAAAATACCAAGTACTACTCAATAAATAATACTAAGACTCCATGAAAGTTACAATTCCTAATAAGATTACCTAGATACATGAAACACATACAGACACACAAACACACAAACACACAAACACACCCACACACACACACACATATATATATATATATGAAATCCCATTAGTGTACTGTAAAAATGAATATCATCAAAAACACACCACCATAAATTAAAAGAGAATTATGATAAAAAATAAATTATAAATAGTACATCAAACATATGGATTAACTAATGCAGTGGCTCTATGTTGGATTCCATATATAATCTATTTCTAAAATTTGAATTTATTTAAAAAAATTCAAAAAAATATGAAAGATAATTCACCCACATAATATAGAGTTAACATTAGTATCCATCCATATTTTCATATAGAGAATTATAAAATATAAGGTCTAGTAAAGAAATAAAAATCTAAAAGAAAATTATATGGTGCAAATTTTAGGAAAAAGAGTATACAAAAAGGTGGATATGGAAGATGGAATGGGAGAGGTAGTGATGGGATATGTAGATGAAATTGGGGTGAAGTTAGACATAGAGAAGGAGGAGGATGTAGAGGTGGAGGAAGAAGAGGATGTAGAGGTGAATAAACGGACGGTACCATATTATAAAATGATGGTTATGATATGTTGGTGAAGCTACTTATCCACAAATCTTTATCAGAATAAACATCATATAATAAAATCATGGGAAACAAGTGAGAGGTAATTAAAAGGCCTATTTCGGTGTAATAAGGTTAAATAAATTTAAAATTTATTGAATGACCCTGTGATTTTGAAAATAAAGAATGTTTATAATTAATTATAAGGGTTATAATTAAACTATAACAATCTTAAAATAAAATACAGAATGTCTTGAATTTCCACCATTTTTAATCACCTCTAATAACTAAATATTATTTTGTGTAAAATGGTATGTGTTATCATGCATTCTAGCCAAGGAAGATGTTTTTTCCAAGTTAGTTCCCTTAATATTGTACTTTAATGTTTCACAATAGTTAATATAGGGGGAAAAGAAAATATTTTTTTCAAGAGAGTATATGAATTTAAATTTTTGTAATTTCTTGTATTGGAATGAGCTAGAAATTACATATAAATATCCATAAAAGAAATTAAAATAATTGAATATAATAAAGCATCATGTAATATATAAGATCAAAATTTTAAAATCTAGTTTTGGTGCCAATTTTCAAATATATAATATTAGTTTACTAATATTCTCATGCTACACAAAAAATCATTGATCAATTAATTTTTTTACTATCACGAACTAAATAAAAAACATTTAGAGAATAAAAAGATAAATTTAAGATATAATTTATTATAATAACTTGTTAATTAACTAAAATCACTTTTTTATATAATTAAAATATAAAAACATTAAGATTTAATTCAGAATAATAAGATATTATAAAAACACACTCCGTTTAAGTTAATCAATACAAACATATAACATATAAAAAAGTTTAAAAACTCATTAATGTGGTAAAAATATGTATGACTCAACAAAGTAAAAAACTTGTGTCAATTAATTTTTTTCATTATCCATCAAAGTAAATTCTGTTATTATTTCACCATCATCATCTTGACCATAATACGAATTGGGGTAGTCCACTCCCATATCTTCACATCTAAATAGTATCTTAAAATGTATGTTTCTCAATTATTTTGAGTGATACAAGAAAAAAATAGATTAGAAAAACTGGGGGGAAATCATTTCTAAAGTCAAACTAAACATGATATATTAATTAATCTTCAGATAAATTGAATAAAAATTTCAAATACTTTTAAGTAAGACTTGTGTTTTAAACATTTTCATATTTTTTAGGTCGGTTGTTGATTAACATTATTCCTAAAAATTAAGATATAATCCAATAAAATAGTAAAATGTCTACTTGATAAATGTAGGTATATGAGTATGTGTATGAGCCTATATATTCTCAAAAATAATTATTCATGTTTAATAATTAAAATGAAATTTGTTGCAGAAACTTTTTAAAGAAAGGGAGCTCGTTTTTCATGTATAAGGAACTAAAAATTTGATATTTTATATAATTTAATATCATTAAAATTTCAAATAAGATATAAAAAACCAACTAATTACTTACGATTGAAATATATAAAAAAAATCAAAAAATAAAAAACATTTGAAATATTCATGGCTATATAAAATTGTTGTTGATAGAAATAAAAATGTCATTAGAAAATGATTACCTAGAACCTAAATATCACTTGTGAGTTTATTTTGAAATAATTAAATAGTTTTATTAAAACATTAGATAGAAATAGTCGTATAAATAATTTTTTTAAAGCTAATTTAATAGATTGAAAATCTAAATTGATATATTTTTCAAAATGGTGCATGGAAAAAAATAATTAAAAAATAAATTAACCTTTGAGAGGAGAAAGGTAATTTTTTATACTTTTGGAGAAGTTAATATTAGCAATTCTTCAATGCTGTAAAAATTATTAGTGAAAAAACGTAAAAAAAGAAACAATTAAATAAAATAATCCATAAATGGTCCAAAATGTTTCCATTTATCATGAAAATGCATAATGGGATACTATTGATATTAAAATGTCATAAAACATTGGAAAAATTTAGAGAAATTGAAAGTCAAACAACCATATAAAATAGGCCAAGAAATTGAAAAATATAAATCATTCAACACTAAACAACATACTTTATAGAAGGTTGGATAATTATTTAATAAATAAATATACTTTATTTGAGAAGAATGATATCCTAGAAACCAAATATAAAATTATTTTTTATCACGATATTTTGGAAATAACAATATAATGATAAATATGCTTCAAAATATAATATGTAATACTCATTAGTGTAACAGTAACATCAAAAAACCAGATTTACATTGATTCAATATCTCAAAGATAAAAAGTATGATAGGAATTTTGTTGTATCCAAGGTGGTGGCTTCAGTGTGTCTATGTTTTTGCATATATAAAATGAAAAAATAACTACCAATCCAAACTAGATAAAAAAACTAGGTGGATAACCAATGAAGAGGTGGAGAACCTGAAATCATGCTTAGAATACTATAATATGTAAACTAATTTTGAAATTTTTCACACAAATAAAAATGATTCCATAAATACCTTTTTTAGTGAACCATTAAGTCATTCCTCCTTATAAAATAGGAAAATAACAATATCAAACAAGCATAATTAGACACTAACTAGACATACTTAATTTGGGAAGATAATGGATTTTCTAGTTTTTGGAATTCGACTAGAAATCCATGAAAATAAAATAGAAATCATAATGAATTGGTAATCTTACTAATATCTTGTATATAATCATATATGAAAACAATTTCACTAGAAAACTTACTTTTATATCGATGATTATCATTAAAATCCAATTCATAGATGCATATATCAACATCCTTATAGGTGACACTTTTGACAGACAGTATGATGAATGATGAGAAGCTGGGGAAATCAATAGGTGAATGATGAGAGGATGAAGCATTGAGAGGTGGGGTGAGGAATATTTTTCAAAAAATATGGTCAAGGAAATGATATTAGGAAATGAAGATTAAGTAGAGGGTGTAGGTGGATAGGAGGAGTCAGGTGGATGAGTATGGGGAGATGGGGATTACAGTGATTTAGGGGAAGAATTAGAGATAGTGGTAGAGGATGAGGTGGGAACCTAAATGAGATAAATCAGAAATCGATGATGATGTTATATTGAAATATTAGATTGATGAAAATGGTCAACACCTCCAATATAGGGTATGTCGATGAAAAACCAGTTCACTGATGGACTAATAAGAAAACTTCTATGGGAAATCAAATAAATGAGATGAGATTGGGAACCTAAATGATATGAAATCAGAAACCACTAAAGATGGATTTCTGAGGATGATGGGTTGCAGGGATAGGGAGATTGAACCGAAATAGGGTGTGATGGGTATTGTATGTGGAGAGATATGGATTGAATATGAATACAGGATGGAGGGTATCGATCAGCTCTCGAAAGACAAACATGTTGTAGAAAAATGCTCTAAAGGAGACACATGGGTATGCGAGAATGTCTTATATTATATATAATAGATATTACCAGCACATAACATTACCTAATAATTAAAGACATAAAAATTATAATTGTAACATCCCTCCCTTACTCATGGGATTAAGAAGAGTCAGGTGTTCTAATAGGTTTTAGGTGACATCCCCAAGACACGAAAGGGTTGAAATAAATGACAAGGGAATCATAAGTAATTATGGAATGATTTTTCCTTTCCAAATAAATCAAACAAACCAAACTAACCATAAACAACCACAATATTATGCATTAGAAAAATGTAATACAACTCTAAAAGTAACCTAATAAATGATCAATATCTAATTACAAAGTGGAAACCAAACCAACAAATCTTAAAGACTCCAAAGAAACCAACACAATAGGTCCCAAAACACTCAAAACTCCACCCAAAAATCCAGTACCACGTTATCATGATGCATCCCTATATAATTGGGATATTTTTCCATTATATTTTTCTTGATATACAATATCTACAAATTTACCAAACTTCCTAAGTAGGGGGTGATTATAAGACTCGGTAGGTTTTCCCCAATGTCTACCCAACTCACTCCACTAGGATATAACATGTTATCACGTTTATATAAAATAGTTTAAAAACTATATAATACATTTTATATCAAATTATTAAAAAAATCCAAACCAAACTAGTTTTCTTTGTAAAATAACCAAACAAGTATTTCAAAATATTATTCAAATTAATTTTGCATATGCATTCATTTTCACACATCCATACCTACATTCCCAAGTGACAGTTTTATAATCATGATTTGTTTCTCATCGATCTTACAATTCATCAAAATGTGACCATTTCTCAAGTTCCCCATTGAAACATCCTCTTCTATAGGGTCATTTTATTATACCCCAATGGTACACGACCCTTATTTAGGGTCACTTCAATAAAATGTTCACACACTAACCATATATGCCAACCCATTCCATGATAATTCAATAAAACATTTAATATATTGAAAACAATTCTATAAAAAAATTCATTTATAAAAATAGAACCATAATCTAGAAAACATCACTCTAATATGATGAACCAAAAACATTTTTCCACAAAAACAAATTATTTCAAAAATTCCATCAAACCATCACTAAGTAGGTTTTTTATCAGGAATAAAACTAAAATTAAACAATTAAATTTAAGAAATTCAATAAATTATAAATCAATCCTTAATGTTATAAACAATATCTGTTGAGAGTGAATAGACATACCTTTTAAACATTTGTGAAACCAAAGAATGGCACAAAACTCAAAAAAAATAGTTTGAAAATCCAAAAAATATACATTGTGTCTTGTTACCTTCAATCAAAATAATCATATCTCATCATTATTGTAATAAAAAACATGGATAAAGTATTAAATCCATGATTCCAAGAGTGTTAAAAATATGGAAACTAAGGAAAAAATAGATAATGGACACTTACCAAGGAACTCGGGCCTCCAAAGCACTTATATTTACCTACATATTACTCACAAATCAATATTAATGGCCTCAAAAACCTATGGATGAAGAGGGATTTGGGTTATGACATGTTTATGGAAACAATGTGTGTTATAGAAGCTAAAATGAGTAATACCCACAAGATTCATATCTATTTTTTATTGGGGCATGGTTAGGGTGATTGACAAGGAAAACCAAGCGCTAATTGTGCACTATCCACTGACTCAAATCCCACCTCTCACAGTCGGCTCACATGGTTAGAAATATCATGCGCCAACTATGTTAAACCATCTCTCCCACATTTTATAGTTTCTACTAGGTGGTTTCATGGTTTGGAAAAACTGTGTGCCTAACCATGCACCTACCCAATGCCCATTATTTCAGTTTCACAGTTTCCTAGAATATTTTTCATGGTTTCTACAAATCATGATCGAACCATGAACCACCATAAAATCCCCCCAAAAACTTTATAAAACTACTCTAAATCTCTAGAAAATTAACATGAACATTATATATAATTAAAATACATAAATAGAGGGTCATGTACCAGAAAATGAGGGTGCTAAATTCTCCCCACTCTTGGACCTTACGTACCTAAAAAGTTGAAAACCATCATTGTCCTGAAAGAGTTTTATCAATGTCTCCACTATTTCCTTCTCACATTCCCAAATTTCTTCCAAAATATAACCATGTTTCCATAAAACTTAAACTATACCAATGATTTACCCATGAAATACATTATCTTTCATTTCCATAATCTTCACTCGCATATGTAAAAATGTAGAATATGTCACTAGGTCAATGTGATCCCATCAAATATCATGGTCAGGATCAAGTTGATACTTTTTCAATTGAGATATAAGAAACACATTATGCACCAAACAGGTCCTTGGTGGAAAATCTAACTGACATTCCACCTCACCAACTAGTTCAAGTATCTAAAATTTCTCTATATATCAAGGAGATAACTTTCCCTACTTCCAAAAAATATGATTTCCAATCCTTAGAGAGACTCTCAAGAGCACATGATCACTCAACTAGTATTAAAACATCCATTGATGATGATCTACATAAGATTTATGAATACTCTAATCCATATCCATTCTCTTTATAATGAAATTAATTTTCTTTATTGTCTCTTTCATAAGGCATCATCCAAACAGTGAATTCTCACCTATTTCTTTCCATCAAAGTGGATAACGATAAGGAATCCCACGAAATTATTCAAAAAGATCTATATGTATCCATGACTGAAACTTATATTATAGGAAAACTCCACTAACATTATGTTCTCCTCCAATGAGACACCAAAATCTATTACACAATCCCTAATCATTTATTATAATGTTTGCATAGTCATTTCAGACTGTCTATCCATTTGATGATGATACATCATACACATATTGAAGTGAGTTCCAAGGGATTCTTGTATGGATTTCCATAAAAAGAATATGTAAACCTCATATCTTAGTTTGATACTATCAAAACTAGTATTCCATGCCTCTTTAATACTTCTCAAATAGATTTCTTACAAATCTTCCATCATATGATATTCATGAATAGGTATTAAATGGTCTGAATTTTTGAGTCAGTCCACTATAAGCCATAAAGTTTCATGTTTATAAACTATCCATGTTAGTCCTATTAAAAAATATATATTTATCTACTCCAATTTCCATATGAGAATGATAAAGAGTTCAGCATGCTCACTGTTCATTGGTGTTCGACCTTGACCTATTGATAAGTGATATATCTCATACCAAACTCATCCAATTTTCTTTTCATTCCAAACAAACAAATTTGTGATTTCAGTTCCTTATACATATTTTGTATCCTATGACGAACAACCCTTGTTGAATGGTGGTAAGCATAAAGGATATTTTTCAAACAAGATAAAGGATTGACCATCCAATATTGAATTTGAAAAATGGATCTTCTTATCAAGATTCCATCCATTGATTCTTGACTTCAGAGAAATACATTCAGAATCAGATTTCTAATTTTTTGTAACCCCCTTAACAAAATTAGGAACAAAATAAACTGGAAATAAAACCACAACACTGTGTCTATCTTCACAATCCAAGTGTGTGTTACCTATCACCAGCATCAACTTACATTGAGATGAATCCTATTTATCCATGTAACTATATGTATTGTTTATTAATTCATCCCCCATTAAATTTCCTTTAACTAGTTTATACATTAATTCAAATTCAAACATTTAAAGACACTAAACTTATCTTCATTGTCTCAGATTCAAATCTCTTTATGAGAAAATAGTTTTCAAGGTCTTATGATCCATAAACACTATTAATTTATCACCAAAGAGGTGATGACACCAAATAATAGAATATAACATCTAGTTCTAATTCATTTTTTTTGTAGATCCTCTCATGTAACCATAATTTTCGTGATCCATAAGAAAAAACATGATCTCCTTTCATGAGAATATCCCTTGACCTAGATCTTAAAGAATCATAAACACCACATAGCCTTGTCTTCATTATTGTAATATCAAGACTATTATTGATGTAAGGTGAAAATTAATCTCTTAAAAATACTTATAACATTTATCATTCCATTGGAAAAAACACTTTTCTTTGTCAAATATTTCATTGGTGAAGCTAGTCATGAAACTTCACCAACAAAACGCCAGTAATAACCATCTAGTCCAAGGAAACTGTGTGTCTCAAAAACATTCTTTGTCTATTTTCAAGAGATCATAGCCTCTATATTTTATGGATACATAGAAACACCTTTTTCATATATTATATAGCCAAGGAAACACACCTCTTGTATCTAAAAATTACACTATGAAAATTTAGCATACAGACGATGATCTCGTAAGATACCCAACAATATCTCTAAGTGCTAATCATGGTCAACAATTGTCCAAGAATACACAAGTATGTCATCCAAAAACACCTTTAACAAATAATAAAGATACTTTGAAATATATGATTCATTAATTAAATAAATATTGTTGGTTCATTCATAAGACATAAAGGTATAACCACATAATCATAATGGCCATATCAACTCTTGAAATTTGTATTTGGAATACCCTCCTTCAAAATATACAATTGGTGATATCCTAAATATAAGCCAATTTTATAGAACCATTGTGCTCCCCCTAAATTGATCAAACAAGTCATCAATGCATGGAAGAGGGTTCCAATTCGTTATTGTAACTTGGTTAAGCTTGTGATATTCAACACAAAGCTGAAGGGTTCTATATGTCTTTTTGATAAAAAAACTAGTGCCACCGACAAAGATGTACTCAGCCAGATGAACCCTTATTCCCAACTCTTTTAGCAGGAAATTCAATTCCCATATTTCTTTTGGTTCCATAAAATAATACATAATGGAAATAGGACTGGTCCTTGGTAAGAGATTAATCATAAACCCCAATTCACTTTGGGGGGGGAACCCTGATAAATTTTCAAGAAAAACATCAGGAAACTGATCAACAATTGTGGGAAAATTATTATTCTCAATATTATCCACTGATGTAAAGGTAAAATATGCCAACTTGTATGATATAGTTTTGATTAGTGGTTCTAACAAGTTTCTTTCACCTGCCATTACATTCTAATCTCCTCTAAATAGATGCTTTACATTGTCATCAATTGTCAAACTAACCCTTCGGGTATAAAAATTGATGTGATATTTGAAAATTTTCAACCAATACATACATAGTATTAAGTCATATAAATTCATCTCAAGTATATATAAAACCCAGATAAACTAATCTCTGTAAATAGTTACAAACATTTTTTCACAAAAAGGGTCAACATTATCTTTGGCCAAGTAGAGTTTGATGTTTCAAAACATAATGAATCGTCACAATATGAAACACAGAAGATCAACAATATGAGAAAAAATAAACAAATGGGATACACCCATATCGAACAAAGTTTTAATAAGAGTTGAATTAAAAATAATTTCACCTCTCACCATCAACAGTCTAAATTGATCATCAATTATCATTTTATCATCTCCATTCAATTTCTTACTCACTAAACTTTCACCTATGTTACCCTATTTAGAGTGCACTGGTTGATGATTCCTGGTATTCTTATAAAAACTATGGCCAAATCAATTCAATTGAATAGATCTATTTTGTTTTATTTGTCCCATCGAAGCATACTACATCTGTGAAACAAGAGATCTATCCCTAAAATCCAACCTTAGAGCAATATGATAATTTCACTGAAGATGTATCATCTTGTTGTAGTTGTTATATTCTATAGGTGGTTTCATACAATCTTACTTGATATGTTCAATAGATCCACACTAAAAACATTTTATATTACTCTTTGGTTTAGGAGGAAGATTCATTGAACCATATATATGATTCTGAGTCATACCACTAACTTGGAAATAGGTATCCCTCTTTTTCTTACTCCTAGAATTAGAGTTCCCACCATTTACTATAGGTATCAAAATGTTTCCTCCACCTGTATTACTAGATATGTCTCTTTCTACCACCATAACACTATTGACTATCACTGTAAAATATGTTATAAAAATCATGACAATATTTGAGAGAATTTTTTGCCTCAAACACAATTCAAAAATGTGTTTCTTCATGGAAACTCTTACATAAAATTCAGGTGTAAAGTGAACTAAACTCATAAATTTAGTTTCATACTCTTTCACTGTGAGATTAAACTTCTTCAAAATAAAGAAATTTGTTTTAGAATTTTTGAATGTGTGATGAAATAATATTTATTAAACAATTATTCAAAATCCTCTCATGAAATTCATTTGTCTAATTTAGAATTAACTGCTAAATGCCACCATTGGTGTGCTAAATCCTCCAAAATATATGTTTACAACTTTAAATTCAACTTAGTTGGTGTGCCTATGAAATGGAAGATTCACATAATCTTATTCAGCCACACCACTTCTTTTTCCATTTTTGAATCACCCCAAACAATTTTTTGATTCTTCTTTTGGAACTAAATGGAATGATCCACTTTCCTTGGTATATCATTTTTCCCCCCTATCCATGGCCTGAATACCTTGGACAATACTCTAAACCAGATGTTGGGTCATATGTGGCTCTGGTGCAACCACATTTTCAGTATCATCTTCTTATTGGTTTTTACAATGCTTAACATGTTCTATTTTTTATAACCAAAATATAACTTCAGTTAGTCTCAATCCTTAGAAACATAAGGCTAAATAATTTAAAATTTACCACTTCACACATATCAAAACAATACTTTCCAAAATTCAATAATTTCATTTTCAAATCATTTTTTAAAATTTCACCATGATTTTGAAAATCAAAGGATTTTCTACAATTTCAAAAATCATAACTTTTCCACCAAAGCATAAATCATTACTCAGAATGAATTATTCACTCCTTGTGGGAAGTAATTTATATCAATTCATGTCATTCTCTTCTCATCATCTAATCTTATGATCATGTGGTAACAACTATTACAATTGTCTCAACACACTCATGTACCCAAACACCCCGATAACTTGAGGTTTAGCATAAATAGGTTATCCAAACTTCTTTATGCTATACATTTCATGTTCTAAAAATCCAAATCCTTATTACTAATTCAACTCAAGGACTAAAACAAAATAATTTTTCCAATTTAAAAATGAAAAAATACCATTTATCCCAAAAAGATATTTGGACAGACCAAGACTGGTATGATTTGTAATATCCTTCCCATCACCCATTGTCTTAGGAATATGTGTTGTTTAACTAGGCCCTAGGTGACATCCCCAAGATACCAAAGGCCAGTAAAAATTTCCAAGGTAATCCTAAGAAATTGGGAATTATTTTTCTTTTAAAAATAAAAAAAAACAAACCAAAATAATCATAACAAAAAAAGACTATATTATACATGAGAAAAATGCAATAGAACTCAAAAATTAACCAAAATTATGAGAAATATCAATGTACAATGAAAAAACTAAACCAATAAAACTCATAGACTCCAAATACATGAACACAGAAAGTTCCAACATGCTCCAAGAACCATATAAAAAGTTATTCCCAAAGTATCATGATGCATCAATAAAAAATTGGGATACTTTTCCTTTTCTTGTGTCTCAATATAAAATATCTAGAAATTCACCAAAGTTCCCAAATAGTGGGTGAGTATAATTATTAGTAGGTTTTCCTCCAATTGAATCCCATCTCATTCCATTAGGATAGAATATGTTAGTATATTTATATAAAATAGTTTAAAACCCATTTAATGTAGTTTATATAAAATCATAAAATAGTTTACAAACCAAAACAGTTTTCCATGGAAAGATACCAAAAAATTATATCAAACCATTCTTCAGATCCTTTTGGTATATCCATTCATTTCCACACATCCATGCATGATTTACTACAATATAGTTCAATAATTATGGGTGGTTTCTCATTAATCTACCAAGTCATTATAAGGTAACAATTTCAAAATTTCCCTAATGGCCCATGCCCCTTATACAAGGACACACCATTATACCCCAATGGTACACATCCCTTATTCAGGTTCAAATCAATGAATTTTACACATACCAAATATGTATGCCAACCCATACTAATCCAATTATATAAAACATTCCATTTATTGAATTCAATTATACATACTTTTCCCATGGATTAAAACCAAACATAATTTTAAAAACATCATTTTAAAACCATGAACCAAAAACATTTTTCTATAAAACAAATAAATTTGAAAAATTCCACCAAACCATCACTAAATAGATTTTCCATGGAAAATCACACATCAATTACATAGTTCAATTCATGTAACTAATTAAATTTTAAATCAATATATAATTTTCTAAATAATATTAGTTAAGAGTAAATCCACCTACCTCTCAAACATTGGTGAAACCGAATAGTGACCCAAAAACTTCAAAAACTCAACATGAAACTCCAAAAACCGACCTTATATCTTGGTAACTTTAACTAAAACAATCATATATCATAGTTATTAGAATCAAACAACATGGATATATCCCAAAATAATTATATCCATAATTCTAAGAGAGGGAAAAAAGAATAAAACTGGGGAAAATAACCAAGAACAGGCACTTACCAAGGAATCTTGACCTCCAATGCACTTATATTCACCTACAGATCACTCTCAGATCGAAGGGTCTCCATAGGCTAGGGTTCAATATTAATTAGGGTTATGACCTTTTTCTGAGGAAATGAGAGGTTTAAAGGCTAAATCAAGTGAGATTTATAAAATATAGATCTAATTTTTAATGGTGCATGGTCAGGGTGCACGGTTATGAAAACTGACCATGAACTAGTCACTGCCTAAAAGCCCACCTCACATGGTTTTCTCTCACTGAGAGACAAGATGTGTTCCATGGTACTAAACCCATCTATCCCAAATTTCATTATTTCTCCTAGGTGGACTTGCTTTTTGGCCAAACTGTGAACCTAACTGTGTGCCTACCCAATGCCCATTTTTTCAATTTTATTTTTTTCTCAAAAGTGCTACATAGTTTCTACAAACCATGATCAAATAATGCACCACCAGAAAATCCCCAAAAACATTCAAAAACTCCTCTAAACAACTAAAAACATAACTGGAACATTATGTATAACTAAAATAAGTTAATAAAGAGTCATGTATCTAAAACCAGGGATGATACAATAATATTGGAAGTAAAATAGACCCAAATAAGAATATGTTATAATGGTTGAATGAGTAATAATATGTTATTTAATAATAATAATATAAATATTATATAACTTTAATGATATTATAAATTTCATATTAATTTGTTAAATCTATTTTAGAACCATTCATGTAAAGTAGTAACAAAAAATAAAATATGGTGTACCTTTTATAATGAATGGGAGGGAAGGAAGGTAGATGATGTTTTATATTTCAAAAATAAAAATTATTTAAAAATATAATATTTAGTAATTAAATACATATTTTATAAATTTAAATGTAAAATTATAATAAAAATTAAATACATTATTCATGGAGGTGGTAGTAAAAACATACCAACAAACAATATTTTCATTTTTTAACCAATTGAAATGAGGTATAGAATGATTTTTTCATCAACATTATAAGACCCCAGCCTTAAACATTACATAATCTAGAGATAAGTCAATAATTTGACTTTAATTCATATCAATTATATTTTTAGGTTTAGATCTTTAGATAATTATGTCATAACTTATACACAACATCTTGAATATTACAAGTAGACACTTCGACTCACTATAATTTTTTTTTCATAAAAAAAACTCTTCAAAATAAAATATGACGTCATTTCATGTTTTAACAGCATAAATTTTCTTTTATCTCATCCTTGACTCAATTATTCATTATTTCCTATGAAAAACATTTCAAAACATAGGGTGAGAATAAAAATCTCATTAAGGGGTACATAATGAAAGAAAACTATTAGTCTTTCAAAAACATATAAACCATGAAAAATTTATCATAAATTAATACTTTTCACCTTTAAAAAGTAGCAAAAATAATAAATTGAATATAAAATCATTTTTACCCTTTTTTTAACCAAAATATTACAATAAATTCCATAGAAAGTAACATATAAAATATAAAGGTAACATGGGACATAAACATACTTAAATGGAATAACCATACGATCGACTTCCACACATATCACTAAATGGAATAGCTATACGGGAGACTTCCATACCCAATTCATTGGAGGTAATAACATAACCACCCGTCACTTGGTTTATCACATAACCACCCATCAAATGTCCAATCACCATTATATAATCATAACACATAAAATATTTCAAATAGCAACATTTCACTAATAACATTTCATTTTTAATCACAAGAAATCATTTCATGATATTAAAATACACAATCCATTTCACAATCCATTTTCAATACCAAAACAACCAAATATGGAATAATTTATTTCTTTTACTTTTAAAAAAATTAAGTCTTATAGATGAAGTCAAATATCAAATAACGATTATGGCAGTGGAGAGGTCATTGTCACTGAATAAGTTAAAAAATTATTTTTATCATTTAGTAAAATGATTCATAGAAAAAGTATTCCTTTTGAATGAAATTAAAATTGAAATGGTTTTATTATACACCGTATAAAATAAGGAGGTGTATGTTATTAAAATATGCCTCAATGAAAGGATATTGAGATGAAGTCCCTTACATTGAGTTTGATTCGTCACATATGTTCCTTGTTCTTCCTAAACAATAAACTTGAGTTAATTTCTACTTGATTAATAAACTTTTTAAATTTTATTATTCCTTTTATATCACTTATTACTATGTTATAAAAATTACTTAATTATTTAAGTTAATATCAGTCGTTTTGTCGATATTGAGTAATTTATTCGAAAATGATCTTGTTATAATTAAAAATTATCCATGTGGTAAAAGTACATTATCTACATAATAGTATTAATTATTTAAATATCATATATATTTAGTATATATGTATTTATAATAGTTCATAACATTTGAAGATAAGAAATGAAATGCACCTTTCATGGAGAGGGTAAGCGGTAAAAATGCATGAACGCTACCTTCATTTATTTGTCATATTAAAGAAATGAAAACTAAATGATACATAGGTATATTATAACTCCAGTATAATATAATATGATATATATGTTACATAATTTTTTTAAATCCATCCTTTATATGTTCCATGTATGGAATGAACGATTCATATCACCTTGAGTGGGTGGTATCCTGCACTTCCTCAAATGAAATTATCATATTTACACATTATGGAAAGCATGAAGGTATGATTTAAATAAAAAACATAAGAAAAGAGAAAATATAAATATAAAATATATCATATAAAATATATTTCCATCATAATGGCCACCATGATAGGTGGTAGGGGAAAATTGATCAATCATCATTTCGTAAGGCAGTTGTTCGCCGCACAGAAAAAGTATGTATGTATCCATTAGATGAAGGTGTGTGTATGTTTAGTTAGAATACTTATCATAAAAACATCCTATTATATTAAGGATACTAGTGTTTCTATGAAATCAACGAATAATAATACAATAGGGAGTGAAGAAGTAAAATATTGGAAAGGAACTTTAGAGAAGACGCTACCTCTTAAAACATGTAAATCCCTTTGATTTGAGGAAAAATGATTTCTTTAATTGCCTTATTCCTAAGTAAAGGCTTCTATAAAGAATATAGGGATGTTGGGAGTGTATTTGGGAAGATTTGGTATGATAAAATGGTCTTGATATGGGTGATTAAATGGGTAGAGGTAATGCCCTTTTATAAGAGGGAGGAGGGGCAATTTCGGAAAGTTTTGAAGTATTATTTTATTATAAAGTTGTATTCAGTTAAAAATGGTCACAAAGTAATTTATTGAAAAGATAATATTATTTTGGGTCTAAAAAGTATCAAAAAAATAGGTTTTATACAAGTCTAGGTCACAAATGTAACCTTATATTTTAGCTTTAACCCATAGTTAACTAATTTAACTCTTACCATGTCTTCTTGTATATTCATAATATATGGTTAATATAGTTACTATAAAATGAAAATATAACATCAAGTGGTTCATTAATGAAATTTCAAACATTATATAATTCAGTTGGTCGAATCATAGTTTTTAGGACAATTATATCATTTAATAAAATAGTATTTTTTTTAAACTCATTTATGTCAATTTTTATACTATTCATGTCGTGACTTTATAAAAATTAATAAGAATTTGATTATTTAGAAAAAAATTCATTAATTCAAAGATAAAAATTCATAATAATCCATAAAATTATTTTATTTCATAAAAAGTTTCAAAATAAATTTCTTTAAATATTTATAATCTCATTTATTTAAATCATTCATTAATAAGGTAATCCCTACTTCATCATTGTGTCATAAATAAATTTAATTATTTGATTTATAAAAATTATAAATAAAATACCATAATGTAGGAAATATTCTTATATTTATAATTAATATTTATTGTCAAATATATTACTAATATAACCCCATATAAAAATTGTTTTACTAAAAGATATATGTTTATGTTATATTTTTCTTTACTTTAAATTAATTCTTATAAAATGTCACTTTCACATCCAAGAAGCTCCATGGGGTCCCAAAATAGACACAAGGATTCACATAGTCAGAAATATATCATTAAATAGTATTATTACATGTGTTAGGGTAGTTCAATATTATTATAATATTATTGTTTACCCTTTAACCATAGTAAATAAAATAATTACTGAAGATACTATTCATAGTGTCTAAAAATAAAAGAGTCTTATTTACACAATTTAGACCTCCTGATTCCTAATATGGAATCCATTTTTCCAAATTAAAAATACATAAGTTTCATTAATTAATTTAAAATTTATTCCTATTGTCAAAACCAAAAAACAGTTTTTTAAGAAGTAATAACTATCAAAAGATTGACATGTGTTTGTGTCCAATTTCAATGTGAAATTACTTCCAATGACCAAAATTTGATTAAATTGTAAAAATATAATCCAATTACACTTTTAAAAAAATTAAAATAATAATATAATGATATGAATAAATTAGATGAAAATTCATTTTTGAATTAAAATGCAGTATTTCTCACTATTCATAAAAATATGAAGTTTATTAGAAAAATATCAAAATTTAATCCAAAGTGAATTTTGATGTTACTATTCTAAATAAGAAGTTTATTTTGTCAAATAGGATATATAAAAGTTCCAGAAACTTGATTTAAAAATTATTCCTCATCAAAAGGAAGTAAAACAACCTTTTAAAAATATTAGAGTATTTCATGCTTAAAAATTGATACATTTTTATTTGAAGCCTCTAATATTAAATTGGATAAATATAAAAATGTTTAAAAAATATTTAAAATCATAATATAGTTAGTTATGTTCATTTCCGGTGATACAGTAGTAATTCGTTAACTACAATTTAAAATAATATAATTATTATATAATTTTTCAGTATAACTCAATGTTGTGTGCAACGTAAGATTTTAAAGAAACTTGTTGTTGTGTGTCAAGTACGCTATCAGAAAAAGTGTCCTCTTTAACATAAAATTAATATATTATTCATAAATATTTATAGATATGAAAATGTAACATTCTATAAATACCTATTTCGTTGCATCCTTCCCCCCTTCTGGAAATTGCGTCCTCACAATTTTAAAATTCGGCACAGAAACTTCATTGAAAATACCACATCATAAAAAGAGTTAATAAAACTATCACATTTAAAGAAATAAAAATAAGTACAAAGGTCACACAAGATAACACATACTAGTATTCCATGTAGGAAAATATGGATATGTAAGAGAAACTAAGTGTCCAGTTCTGATGGAGACTGATAGAAAACATGATCAGGAGAAAGTTAACTTCAAGAAAACCATAAACTTGTGATGGGTTAAACAGTATTTGATTCCCTGGTAGGAAATGTGAATAGACAAAGTTTTTGTTTTAAGTTCCTTTTTATAAAGTTGAGGAATTTATTTATGAGATTGGCTAATAACATAAGGAAATATACTTAACTTTCAAGTATAGTTTCATCCTTTAATAAATTTCTACCACAAACTAATATTTTCTTCAAATGATGAGTATTCATGATGACATGGTCACACCTAAAGCACTAGAATCAAATTCTAGAGAATCACATAATCCAAAAAATATGAACTATATTTTTCCCCTATATTTAGACATTAACAAAAACCAAAATGGGTACTAAGAGATCATATAATACCAAAAAAGGATAATCCTTTATAAAAATAAATACAACTCTTAATCTCCAAAATTCAACAAATAGTGCCCAAAGTTCAACAAATATCATTCAATACACAATTACCCTTAAAATTATTCAATATAATCAAAACTAAGATTAAACCCCAAAACTCATAATAATTTGATCACATAGTCTTACACAATAAATCTTTACATTTATCTCCAAATAACATCGACTACTCTTAAAGTCTCATAATGAAAAGCATTTAACCTAGTCAAATTTTCTCCAAGATAGGTTACTCATTTCCATAAATAACCTAAATTGATATAAGTCCACAATAAAAACATAGATTCTTCCAAAATAAAATTCCACCATTACTCCTCAAATGAAATCCAATAGTATTCTATTTTCCTTAGGAATATAGTGTTCCCAAAAGAGCGAGCATCTTCCAAAATAACATTTATCACTTAATCACAAAATAATTTTCCTATACTATGGATATCCATTTGATAAAGCATAAGTTACAAAATCAACTTATTATTGATCAATAAAATCATTTAACTAAAAATAATATGTCATACTAACCAAGTACATAATGTAGGTTAGTGGTAGGTGATAAATATCAGTCGCACTTTGGTTGTGGGTTCGATTCTCGCAGCTTTTTCTGATGCGACAAGTTCTCACACGGTATGTGTGTTGTCCTTTTTAAAAATCCATATAATTCTAATAACATTAAAAAATGATATAAAATACTTAAAAATATTCATAACATGTTTTATCCTCAAATTTTATTTCATACCTCACATTTTGCATCACAAAAACTAATAACCCATAATTTCCTCAAATTCAGGGATCATATAAACCCTAATGGTTCTTTATAACTATATCTAGAAAATAAAATATCACTCTTAGTAAATAATCATTTTTATATAACAAATGTTAAGGTTATAAATACTATAATTATTCCAAAGTAATCCCATCATTCGTACCTTTAAACATATCATCATCCATAGATCTAGCATAACTCTTCAATTCCAAAAATATAGAAATCATAATCATGAAACATTCCTCATGATCCTTTATCCATGTTTTTTCATCTTATTATTTTATAATTATTTCCTAAAAACAAAATCATTCATAATTTCCAATAATTTCAATAATGTCAAAACTTAAGCTAAAAAATAATCCATACCTTTCACAGGTCATTGTCATTTTCCTCATCCTCAATTGGAATGGCATTAGGTATTGGTAAACATATAAGTGTACGATCCTAATGATCCTATTCTTGAACCTTCTTTATAGGACATATATTTTCATAATGACCATGCATACCACATTTAAAACATTCAATTGATCCCTCAAAAATAACTTCTTTCCATTTCCTGGAGTCAACTAAATACTTCCTTTTTTTCATGGAAGGTTATTGCTTTAGGACCTTCATTACCACATATATAACATATTCCCGTCTCTTTGAGGCATTTTCCTAGGTGTTTCATTCCACATCCTTAACACATATGTTTTTGAATATATATACCTTTATTATTATTACCAGAACTTCCATAGGGATTCATTTCTCGTATATATGATTCCTTAGAGAAATCACCAAGGTTCAAGTGGTCAATCATGAATCCAAATAGTTGGTTGAGAATAACCACAAGATTTCTCATTGTAGTTCCCAATTAATTCAGTTTCTTATTCAAAAAACCACCATAGTTTCCTTCACATCCATTGTTACTTTGGTGTCTGCTAGATCCATCCATTTACTAAATCCAAAAAGGTTAGTGTTAGTATATCAATAAAATCATCATATAATATCTTATGAGTATGGTAAAAACTAAGATATACTTATTCATGTTGTCTTAAACTCGTTAAATTTATAAAAAATAATTATGAAACATTATAATATTCTAACCACTATGGTTATGTCACTCATGATTAAATAACACCCAAACCTCTAAAGGTATCTAAACAAACCTCTAATAACAACTATAAGGTCCTAGCCTTAAACATTACTTAATCTAGAGATAAGTCGATAATTTGACTTTAATTCACATCAAGGATATTTTTAGGTTTTGATCATTAGAGAACTATTTCATAACTTATACATAACATCTTTAATATCACAAGTAGACACTTATACTCATTATCCATTTTTTAATAAGACAACAACTCTTTAAAATAGAATATGACATCATTTCCTGTTTTAACAGCATAACTTTTCCTAGATCCCATACTTGACTCTATTCTTAATTATGTCCTATGAAAAACATTTATAAACTTTTTATGAGCATAAAAATATCATTAAGGGATACATAATGAAGTAAAACAATTATTCTTTCAAAAACATGTAAACCATAAAAACTTTGTCATAATGTAATACTTTTCACCTTTAAGAAGTAAAAAAACACTTCACTAAATATAATCTCATTTCTTACCCGTTTTGTAACCAAATTATTTCCATAAATCCCATAGAAAGATAAATATAACATATAAATAAAAATTAGGATATAAACATACTTAAATGGAATAACCATACGGTCAACTTAAACACATATCACTAAATAGAATAGCCATATGGCCGGCTTCCATACCCAGTGCATTGAAGGTTATAATGTATCCACCTGTCCTTGGTTTATCATGGAACCACCCTTTATTTGGTTTATCATGTGACCACCCATCTTGGTTAATCAAGTAACCACCCGTCAAATGTCCAAGTATCATTATTTAATTATAATACATAAAATATTAAAAATATCAACATTTCAATAATAGCATTTCATTTTCAATCACAAGAAATCATTTCAAGATACTGAAATACACAATAAATTTAAAAACCAATTTTCAATACCAAAACAACCAAAAAATAAATAAGGGATTTATTTTACTTTTGAAAACATTAAGTTTTATATATGAATCCAAATGTCAAATAAATATTACGGCGGCGGAGAGGTTTTTGTCACCACATACGTTAAAAAAATTCCCTTTATCATTTAGTAAAATGCTTCAGAGAAAAAATATTTCCTTTGAATGAAATTAAAAGTCAAATGGGTTTATTATACACCGTATAAAAGAAGGAGGTGTATATTATCCAAATATTCCTCAATGAAAAGAGATTGAGATGAAGTCCCTTACCCTTTGTCTGATTTGTTACGTATGTTACTTTTTCTTCTTAAATAATAAACTTAAGTTAATTTCCAAATTGATTAAGAATATTATTCATTCTTATTATTCCTTTTATATCACTTATTACTATGTTATACAAAATACATAATTATTTAAGTTAATATCTATCCTTTTTTCAATATTGGGTACTTGACTAGAAAATGATCTTGTAATAATTAAAAATTGTCCATGTGGTCAAAAGTACATTATCCCAATAATAGTATTCATTATTTAAATATCATATATATCTTGTATATATGTATTTATAATATTCTGTAACATTTTAAGATAAGAAATGAAATGCACCATTCATGGAGATGGTAAGCCATACGTACGCATGAACACTACTTTCATTTATTTTTCATATTAATGAAATGAAAACAGCATGATACATAGGTATATTGTAATTAAAGTATAATATAGTATGATATATATGTTACATAAGTTGATGAATTCCAGCCTTTATATGTTCCATGTATGGATTGAACGAGTCATACCACTTTGAGGGGGCGGTAGTCTGCACTTCCTCACATGAAATTATCGTATTTACACATTATAAAAAGAAGAAACGTATTATTTAAATAAAAAACATAAGCATAGAGATAATATAAATATAATATATATCATATTGAAATATAGTTCCATCATAATTTCCACCATGATAGGTGGTAGTGGAAAATTAAAAAATCATTGTTTCGTGAGGCAGTAGTTCGTCATACACAGGAACAATATGTTTGTATCCATTATATGGAGGTGTGTGTAAGTGTAGTTCGAATTATTATCATAACAACATCCTATTATATTGAGGATACATTTTTATAAAATCAAAGAATAATAATAGAATAGGGAGAGAAAAATTAAAATAGTGGAAAAGAACTTTAGAGAAGATGCTACCTCTTAAAACAAGTAACTCATTTTGATTTGAGCCAAAAGGATTTCTTGAATTGCCTTCTGCCTAAGGTAAGGCTTCTAGGAGGAATATAGGGATTATGGGAGATTATTTTTTCATATTTGGGATGATACAAGGGGATTTAGAGGTGTGATTAAATGGGTAGAGTGGATACCCTTTTATAAGAGGGAGGATGGTCACTTTAGGAAAGTTTTGAAGTATTATTTTATTATAAAATTATTTTCAGTTTTAAATGGTCAAAAATTAATTTATTTAAAATATAAGATGATTTTTGGTCGAAAAAATATCAACCAGTAGGTTTCATAAAAGTATAGGTCACATGTTTAACCTTATATTTTAGCTTTAACCCTTAGTTAACTAATTTAACTCTTACCATGTCTTCTTTAATATTCATACTATATGGTAAATATAGTTACAATAAAATACCAATAGAACCTCAAGTGGTTCATTAATGACATTTTAAACCTTATATATGTCATTTTTCTGAATATTATATTTTTATAACTATTATATCATTTAATAAAATATTATTTGTTTTAAAAACACATTTGTGAAAAAATTTATACTATTCATATCATGACTTTTAAAAAATACATAACAACTTTATTCATTCTAAAACACTTCATTAATTAAAATATAAAAAGTCATAATAATCCATAAAATTCGTGTATGTCATAAAAAGTTTCAAAATATATTTATTTTAATATTTATAATCTCATTTATTTAAATCATTCATTAATAAGGTAATCACTACACCATCATTGTGTTATAAGTATATTTATTTATTTAATGTCTAAAATTTATAAATAAAATACCATGATGTAGGAAATCATTGTATATTAATAATTACTATTTATAGTTTAATATATAACTTAAATATACCCATATAAAAATGTTTTACTGAAATATATATGTTTATGTTAAATTTTTCTTTACATTAAATTAATTCTTATAAAATGTCATTTTTACATCCAAGTGGCTACATGGGGTCCCAAAATCGACCCAAGGATGCCCATGGTCATAAATATCTCATCACATAATATTAGTACATGTGTTAGGGTAGTTTAATATTATTATAATATTATTTTTCACCTTTATTTACCAGATTTTACCTTTAACCATGGTAAATAAGATAATTAATGAAGTTAATATTCATAATGTCTAAAAATAAAGGGTACCTATTTACACATTTTAGACCTCCTGATTCAAAATATGGAATCCATTTTTCCAAATTCAAAACACATAAGTTGTAGTAATTAATTTAAAGTTAATTGTCGCTCTCAAAACCAAAAAAAAAAGAGGGTTTTTAAGAAGTAATAACTATAAAAAGATTGACATGTGTTTGTGTCCAATTTCAATGGGAAATTACTTAAATTGACAAAAATTAGATTAAATGATAAAAATATAATCTAATTACACTTTAAAACCAATTAAAATAATAATCTACCTATATAAATAAATTATGTGAAAAGTAGTTTTGAATTAAAATGTAGTATTTTTTCATTATTCATAAAAATTTAAATTTTATCAAACAAATACCAAAATTTCACCCAAAGTAAAATTTGATGATACGATTCTAAAAAAATCTTATTTTTTAAATAAAACATATAAAATAAACAAAAATAGATTTAAAACATTTTCTCCATCAAAAGGTGGTAAAAATACCTTTTAAAAATATTAGAGTATTTCATGATTAAAATCAGATTCATTCGTATTTGAAGCCTATAATATTCATTGTATAAATGTAAATACATTTAATAAATATTTAAAATCATAATACAGTTAGTTATTTTTATTCCTGGTAATACAATGGCTATGCGTTAACTACCATTTAAAGTAATATTATTATTATATTATTTTTCATTATAACTCAATGTTGTGTAAAACATAATATTTCAAATAAATATATTGTTGTGTATCAAGTATGTTATTTGAAAAGGTGTCCTATTTTACATAAAATTAATATCTTAATCATAAATATTAATTGATATAAAAATGTATCATTCTAAAAATACCTTAGACATTAAAACCATAGTAACATTTTAGTGTAACAATGATTTTGATTTAATTATATTATGATTTCCCTAAAATATTTGGAGGAGGTTAAGGGGGAAATAAACCTGAAATAATTTGATGAAGACAATTACCTATTCCTTAGGTATCCTTTATTGAATCTCTCTGTAATCCTTCTTCAGTTGGTATTTTGCACGACCTAAACATCCATGTCATCGATAAGGGAGTTTTTAAGATATTTTATTAAAGATTTTTTGATCTAATGGAATCCATCTATGGAGATTTGAGGACAGTAAGTTTCCTTTTATAAGTGATAGGGGTGACACTTTTGTAAATACTATTAAATTAAAAATAATATAAAGCCATTTTCAATAAAATGATGATCCAAAAAGGCTCAAGTTTGATGATAATGTGTTTTATGTCAAAATAAACTTATCCAATAAAATTAAAGGATTTTTTTTGTGATATTTGTGGCTTTATATATTATTTTTAATACATTTTAACCCATTTTATCCTTTATCATGGAAAAATAAATTTAACATGTTAACAAGTTTTTGTGAACAAAAATGAAATTAACATTATTAACTAATTTGAACATTATGATTCAAAATAGTAAATAGATTTTAAAATATTTAATTTATTGAGGTTTAAAAAATTATTATTATAATAAGTATATAAAATGAGATGAAAAAAATTGAAATTTGTTTTTTAGGCATAAAAAAAATTTCTAGAAAAATCCTATACATTATTTATTCTCAGTACATTAATTGGTTTATGGTTTAAAATATTTTCTATTATGTGACTACAAAAAAAATACATAACAAAATGTAACCTTATAATATTTAATTAAATAAAACTAACAAAAATAGATCTTTTATTAAAATTAAAAAATAACATAGGTTTTAAAATGTGAGACATAGGTATCAAATTTTGATATTATACTTTGAAATATTTTATTTTAATCCATAAACACAAATTTTTTCTATATAAAAGGTTTTATAAAACCTTAATTTATTCTTATATCAAGATGATGCCTTAAAAGAAACTTTATTTGTTTAAATAGTATTTTCACTATTAAACTAAAAATTAGTGATTTAAAAAATAACAAAATTCCACCCTATGAAATTTTTGATACGATAAATTCAAAAATGAAGTTCATTTTAACAAATTTGAAGTTTATGGTTCATAAATTTGTCTTTGAAATCAAAAATAAAAATATATTTAAAACTGATTTTATAGGGAAATAGTCTTTTAGCCTTAATTATTTTTAATCTTATTCAATTTCAATTAAAAATTAAATATTTGTTAATATGCTAGTTAATACATTGAAATAATACATATTATAATAATTATCTTTACAATTTGAATAATTTAATTTATATTAATTAAATAAAAAAATACAAAATAATAGTTCTTTGAAAAATATTGCTCTTTAACATTAAATAATATTAATTATTTATCCTATAAATTTAAGCATTTTTAAATGTCCTCTAAATTTTTATGTACTATAGATTTTATTATTTTTGCAATTTAATTTATAATAAAGTTCTTAAATATGTTTTGGATTATTTTAGAATGGTTTTTCATGTGAAAAAATCTATTCAACAAATTTTTTACTTAATGGAGAATTGCATATTAAAATCATATAGTGTTACAATCTCCCCCACCTTAACTAAACTGTAACCTCACAATTTTAATTTTTTTTAAAAAAAATTGATTTATTTGGAAATGACTGTATTATCATATGTAGATTTTATCATGATATGTAATTTCAAAATTACATCTCGAAAAAATTTTATTTATTATTTTGATCTTTATAAATCCATGTATGTCTAATTATAAGACTTATACTAAGTATCTCAAAGAATACATAAATAGTTGAGTGGTATCTACAATATATTACTCAATAGATTTATCATCCAATTTCATAAGTTTTCAAAATTCATTTACCATCATGATATAGAATATGATAAAATATACTTGATATTTTTCCATTCTATAAGATTTATTTCATCCTTTTGTTTTTTTATCAATTTTTCATGTATGCTTCATCTTATTTTATAAATAATAAATAATTATGATAAATTTTTCATGCCTAAAGTAAGAAAATAAAATTTTATTAGATCATAAGTTATAAAAAATATTAAAACTTACTTCCCCATTTACTAAAACAAAAACGGTTAGCACAATCCAAGATAATATCAAATATGAATAAACCTTCATATGAAGAAATAATACATTGATCTCCAAAACTTGAAAAATAACTCTCAAAGTTTTATATAATTAATTCATTAAATAATTAACCATAAAATTAATCAAAATATTCCTAAAAAAATATGAGCCTAAAAAATAGAAAAATTTTATCACATATTAATCAAAAATCAACCTAACATTTATATCTAAAAAAATTAATCACACATAAAGTCTCATACCAACAATATATATGCCATAGTCATACATTCTCTAAAATTTACATTTCATAAGTCAACATGATATAAAAAAAACAAAATCATATATTCTTACAAAGATAAAATAATTCTTTATTCCTCAAATAATATCAACCACTTAGACATAAAATCATATACTGGACAATACTATTATATTCACCTAAATCCAATATTGTCTGCAAGAAATATAATAACATTCTTCCCAAATAACCTTCAAACTAAATCACATATTAAACATAATGGTTTCATATACTGCATTAATCTATTAAAACCTAATAAATATCTCCCAATATATCATTAGTCACCATAAAATCTCATGACATAAAACCTCAAAAGTGTATCCATTCTATTAAACTTATGATCAACCTTAGACTTATTAACCAATGATAGAATCCAAAACTCATAAATTATCCTCATATAATAACAACTTAACCTATATAGTTATCTAAACCCTTATCTAATACAAACTAAGAATCCCTAGAACAGAACACCCATATATGATGCTAAAAACATAGTCCTTACATACTATCTTTGCTACCAACTAAATCATCCCATATTTGATCATCTATAATTACTATATAAGAAACCAACTATTATGTTTTAGATAATTTGGAAAAAAATTAACTTAAAAATATATTATCCTTCCCAAATAATCAGTATTTTACAATTTATACCAAGAATTTATTATTTCATAATAATACCATGAAATTATTCTGATAAAACTTCCTTACACGCATATTCTAGGATATTATTTCTTGAGGAAGTGATAAAAAATTAAGTGAACTCAAATTATCTATAACAGAAAACTTATCAATGATTTATAATGGTTTAGATCATAAGAATGTGAGATAACATGGTCATGGGATAAATATACAATTCAAATGATAATTTAATTATAAGAGATAATCATCCAGGAAAGATATCAATAGGTCATAAAAACTATCATGGAAGCATAAAACATATACCTTGTCATATAATCATAACATTGGAATTTGTAATAAATATAAGAATAATAAATCATAAAATTATGGAATAGTTAACTACAAAAAAGTATATTAGTAAAGGTTTGAACATAACAATAATGTCAACACATCAAGTTGTGGATAAAAGAACAATTCTCGTGAATCAAGTTATGAAAATGAAAACAATTTTCATGCATAAACATCATTATCTCATGAGATATAAAAACCATAACCAACGCACTATGAGGGCTATATAGGACCCCATATATCATATAATGATAAATGAAAATTATTTAGGTCGTATGAAATAAATCATTCATCCTAAAACAATAACATATGGAATGAAAATAGTTTACATAACATTTCCAAATGATATAAAAGTGACTTTAGTAATTAGATCGGTTTATACTAAAAAATAAATAACCCAAAGGATTATTACATAAATAAATTTAGAGAGTTATCCTAGAAATATAATACCATATATGGTAGATCTCATATAGATAAATTTTAAAATTGATGGGAAATCATAAAAATGATTTCACAATACATCTTCACATTTTCATGAAAATGTGATGTTACAAATCACTTTCATAATTCATTTTAAATGATTTATTTGGGAGAAAATCCATCAAGGTAACATTCTAATGTTATTGGGTTTCTTGTTGTTTTATGAATAAGGTTTCCATGGTCATTTGTGGAGTTCCAAATAAATTTTTTACAAGGTTTGTTAACAAATATCCAAGATAAATTAATTGATTCTCTGGAGATGGTATAGAAAATTTTGTATATAATGTGGCGTTGCATCCAAGTGTTTCCCAAATTTTTGGTGTCAAAAAATTGGATGTTATATTAATCATCATGAAATTTGGATTTCCATGAATTCATCATAAAAATATAGAAAAGTTGTGAGTTTCTTGAAGATTGTAGTTTTTGAAAATGTAAATATATTTTAAATGGAATTATGTGTTGCGAAGGATAGGTTTCAAGAATGTGTGGATCATCATGAATAAATGATGGAAAATGGGAAATATATATGACTACAAGAATCTTTGAAGATATGAAAATTTTTGTGGTGCTTCAGAAAATTCGGAGCTTTGAGAAGGAAATTTTAGAGATTCATGAAAAGTTTGTGATGAGGATGTAAGATTTTATAATGGGATGAAATGCCTATAAATAAGAATCCACCCCCCTCAGGAAAGTATAACAAGTAATAATACTTATTTAAAGGATCTTAATTCATGAATTAGATTTTCAAAGGTTGTTCTTATGAAAAATATTGTGAAGAAAGGATGTTCTTGAATGCTATGAAAGCTGATCTAAATCTATAATCATCACAAAAGTATTAAAGTTCTTGTAGGATATAAAAAACTGAATAATGTTATGAGGCTTGCAATGGATAAGTGAGTTTCACTAAAAAAAGTATGTTTCCTAAAAGTAGTTTAATTCACAAAGTATGGTTAAGCTTCGTGAAAGTGGTGAGATTTTTGAAAGTTATAGGGTCCACAAAGGAAGTATATACCTTTGAAGAATTTGGATGTTTTGTGAAGGATGTGTAAGATCTAGGAAGGATGTGTAAGGTTCACGAATTCTGTGAGCATCACGAAAGTGTTGAAAAGGGATTTATTAATGAATATTTGGAAAATTTGTATTTATCAAGTTGATAAAGTATAGATCCAATATAGAATCAACCAATAGTGGAGAATTCAATCATTATTTCTAATAAATGTACCCACATGTCTATAAACTGTGTGTGGATCCATTATAGAGTAGTAATAAAAGGAATAGAAAGAGGTGATATTTTCCATGAGTAGTGAGCTATATAAGGAAATATTAAGGGAGTGACCCTTGGGAAGGAGTGAGTTGTAGCTAAATATTGTAAAGGTAGTGAGCCTCAGCATAGAAGTGATCTATCTCAAACCTCATTTTGGATATGAGCCTTAGTGTATTTATTATATCAGCACATTATCATTGTATACTCCTTGGATGTCACCTAGTGAGCGTGAACCAAGTTAAAATCTATTTATCCATGTGATTTCTCTCTAGATTTACTTTCAATTCATCTTCATCAGATAAATAAGAAACTAATAAGATTGAAATAATAACTTAAGATAAAATAAAGTGTCCGTAATAATATATATTTCAAGATCAAGTGGGGCGTGAATAATTTTGAAAATAATATCCATACCCTAATCCACCCCCCCCCCCCCCGCCTCTCAAGGTATCTAAGCCCCTTTTTTGCCTAATAAATGGTATCAGAGAATAGGTTTCTATTATAGGATTTTTTTTTTCTCATAAAATGTTCACACTACTATTATAATTGAATATTCAGTTTACTCTTATCTCAATGTTCCATGTAAATGGGTAGAACTTCAAATAAGAAGCTGAAGTCTGGTGGTGTTCCTCAGTGCGGAAGTGTCTATGGAAAGAGTTTTATTCCATTGAAGGAAATGAATAATGTACTAAAGAATGGTTTGGATGAATCATTAAGTGAAAATATTTAATCATTCAATGATGATGTAGTAATTTATAAAGAATCTGATATTCTATGTGATGTTGGAACTACTAATGATGAATAAATTGCAAGAAGACAAAAAGTGGAAGTCTTCCATAAAAAAATTAGATCAAAA
Organism: Viscum album; assembly: GCA_963277665.1. Taxonomy (NCBI): domain Eukaryota; kingdom Viridiplantae; phylum Streptophyta; class Magnoliopsida; order Santalales; family Viscaceae; genus Viscum; species Viscum album. The sequence goes on from OY728135.1 coordinate 1,156,709,354, forward strand.
ATTGGATGAAGAAAATAAATCTAAAGATGTCTGGATCCAAGTGTAGAAAATTAAATTCAAAATGTTGAAAGGTTTAAATAAAATACTTCTTGAAGTTCCAATAGATCTAATGGAGAATAATGACTCCCAATTTGAAAAATTGAAAAATATTTCCATAGATATAGAAAAGCTCAAAACTGATGAGAAGGGTAAAAACTGGATCCAAAAGAAATTCATAAGTTGGTATCCAAAAATATTAATATTGATGTAAACTATTTAGAACTAGTATATGATAATAAAAGGCTACAATAATATAATTATTGTTTTAAAGACTATTTAGCTCAGATGAATTTTAAAATAAAGGATCAAAGTGACATGTTGGATAAGCTCACATGAGAATTGGAATATGAGATGAGTAGTGTAAAGAATATCAAGAGAGAACATAATTCTCAACCTGAATCAAGGGATATGAAGATTCAACAATTGGTAGAATATTAATAATTATTTAATAAATAAGTGGAGAAATTTAATGCTAAAGGCAATCCATAATCGAAGGATGCTTTGAATTTATTATTTGACTGTCCTTCAGAAGGTAATAATGAAAGGGAAATAAAATATTCAAATTTAAGTTAAAAACATAAAATAATTGTCTCATTACAAGGTCCATCTATTTTTAGAAAATTTGGTATGGGATACGATGAACCTTCTCCCATTCATGATAAAAAGAGAGCTGTTAATAGTTGTAGAAGTAGGAAAAATAAGGTAGGCACTAAAGACATAACTAAAAAGTATTTTACATGAAGTAATGAAAACATGTGCTATTTCTGTATAATGAATTGTCATAATTAATGTTTTTTTATTTAGTACTTGGAATATGTTTCTTGGTTTGAAGGCATAAATATGTCCAAATCTAAGAATAAATTGCAATGTATTGAAAAATATGAAAAAAAGTGACTCTAAGAAGAATGTAAAATTAAATGATACTATTGGGGAAGACTATGAAACACCATGAGTATGTGTCAATAATCAAATTATATCAATGTTATAATAAGAACCATAGTTGTATAATTATCTTAAATGATAAATAATGACATGAGGTAAGTTTTTAATGGGTGATGTTTTATATGTACTAATGATGGGAATCTAGAAAGATATTATAGCTGGATGAAATATAGAAAGTATAAGAAACCTGAAGGGATATCTTCAACTCTAGTGATGTATAAAAAATCTTATACTATAAGACAACATGGTAAGTTGATAAATGGGTTTAAAACCTCAAGAAAAACATAAGGAGATCAATAAAAGGCATGTCATTCACCTCCTCTATTACACTCACAACAGATCTCTTAGAAAGAATGTGAATAAGCCTGGATGAAAAATGGAGTAGATACTCGATTTGTGGTTCATGACACAAGGAAACAAGTGAGATAAATAGAAAAATCCCTCCAATGTAGGATGAGAAAAGTAAATATGAGTAGTGGATAGATTCTTTCTCAGAGAATGATTCATGAAAAATGGAACATTGGTGGAGCATCAAGGAAGGATATTTCTATTTGTGGATTTAAACCCCAAATTTTGAAAAGGCCCAAGCCTAAAAATTCTATATATTAGATGAATAATCATAATGTGTGTAAATAATTTCTATTCATATCTCCATAATAGTTAAATTTAGTTGGGTATATGGAACAAACAATAAAATATTTTAGTGCCTTTCAAGAAAATATCAAGGGGTCGATCCATCAGGATAGACCAAAATCATATTCTTGAAGATTTTAGTGAAACCCCTATTCTTGTGTGTTAAAGGATTATAATATTTTCTGGAATTTGTGTAGGAATAAGGTAGATATAAAATCCCTAGGGTTTGTTTTTAATGAAAGGGCATGAGTGCATAAGTTGAATAGAGATACATGCAATAAAAAAATTTAAAATATTGAAATTCATATATGGGAGATTATATGATGAAGATTATAATGTGAAACTAAATAGATTTTAAAGATATAATTTAATGATATAGTGGTTCTAAATTTCATTAAATATTCAACCATTTGTATCATGCATCAGTTTAAGTGTTATTAGTCCACCAAGAGATGTCTAATTGTAGGAAAACTATAAAATTAATGTATTTCATGACAATATTTTTTTTTGTAATTATATTATATCAATTGAATATTTTATGGATACCAATAATCCAAAAGATAATATTGGAAATGTTTCAACAAGAGGCTAAGAAAAGTAGTTGGAAGCAATGATGACACAATAATAGAGAATGAACATAATCTTTAACAATATAGTGAATTGTTTCCCATTGACAGTGATTATGAGGTAAAAAACTTAGAAGGAAAGTAAAAATGATGATTCTTAAAAATACACATATTATGACTAGGAGGAATTAAAATATATACCTTCATGAAAATTTAATATTCGAGTAAAAATTGACTGACAGAACATCACTAGTGATCATACTGCAAAAATTCAAACCTAAAAATGAATTAATTAAATAAGTAATCATTTATATCTTAGTTATAGCCTACATTTTTTGATGAAAAATTGGATGTGAGAACTAGGTTCAGGCTGTGAATGAAGAGCTTGACCAAATTGAAAATAATCGGACATGGGATGTTGTTTTGAGACAAATAGATAAGAATATAGTTGGGGGAAATGGGTCTTTTGAAATAAGATTAATGAAGATAGAATAGTGATTTGAAACAAATCACAATTTTTTTAAAAAGGGTACTCATTGATAGAGGGAATTGATGTTGATGAAACATTTTCACATATTGCAGGGCTAAAGAAAATCATATTATTCTTGGTCATAGAAATGCAAAGAAGGTTCGAAGTTTTTCATATGGACATAATATCAGAATTTCTGAATGGGTACTAAAGAATATAGTTATATTAAGAATCAATATGGTTTTCTCATCAATGGCTATGAGAACATAGTTTTTTGGAAGAATAATGTGGTATATGGGTTAAAGTATGAACTAAGATCATGGTATTCTAAACTAGATCAATTTTTTGAAGAAGCTCGATTTTCAAAATGGTGGACTTAATTAAAAATTCTATGTCAATAATGAAAATAATAAAAATATGATGGTGGTGGTTTATATTGAAAACATAACATTTGGTGGATCAGATGAACCATAATGCAATCAATTCTCATAATTCATGAAAAGTGAATTTTAAATGTCAAATATTGGTGAACTAACGTTTTTCCTTTGTTTACAGCTGACACAAGGAAATAATGAAACATTCATTTCGGAATCTGAATATTCCATAGAGGTTTTCAGAATATTTTTAATGGATACTTCCAAGTAGATGATGACTCAGGTGGATACTCGGATGAAATTATCATGGGATGATGAAGGCAATGCATTTAATGTCACAGAATATAGGATAATCATTGGATGTCTAATGTACATGATAGTGATAAAACCTGATATTGTCTTTTACATATGCTAAGAATCAAGATATCAAAGAAATACCAAGGAAACCCACATGATTTTATAAAAATTAATCATTTGGTACATCAAGGGAATAAATGGATTTAGTTTTCTATACACTAAAAAATCACAACAAGATTTATTGGTATATATAGATTCATATTAGGCTGGTTCAATGGATAATAGAAAATCAATGTCATGTGGTGCATTCTATCTTAGTAGACTATGTATTCCTTGGATAAACAAGAAACAATATTTTATTTCATTGACCACCATAGAAGATGAATATATTATGACCACTAAATCTTCTACAATGTTATTGTGGATGAAGAAGCATCTTGATGATATGGTAGTTCTAGTGAAGTCACATATCAGAATCTATTATGACAATTCAGGTAATATAAATCTTAAAAAATAATCTAGTCCATCACTCAAGGAAAAATCACATTTAAATCAACTATAATTTTATCAAGGATAATTTTGGATAAGGGATTATGAATATGGAGCATGTTCCTACAAAACTACTAGTTGTGAAAATTCTAACAAAGTTCTTACCTAAATAAGTGTTTGAACTTAATCAACTATATCTTGTAGTTCAGTCAACTCACTACACTTTAAAAGTGTGGATTTGGTAAACCCTCTCTCTGAGTTATGATGTGTTTTTTCCTAATGTGTTGATATTTTTTCTTTACCATACTTCAGACCACAATAAAGTGACATTAGGGTTCATTGAAAAAGAGAGAAAAATTATGGCTATAAAAGGGGAGAAAATGTGTTAATCAAGATAGGGGTACCAATAGATTATGGAGAGTTTTAAAACTGATGATTCTCAATATGATTGATCAAAGGTTATATATCATGATAGAAGGAGTTTTTGATGAAATAAAATGAGTGATTTTTCAATTAAGTGATTCATTTATGAGCTTTGTTTACTACTCTTGTTTCTCACACTGATAATGGATCATGTGGGATTAAAGTGTGTGTTGGGTAAATCCTTTATTTCTATCTAAATATCAAGAAGTTTTTTTTGGATGAATATGGAAGAATATTTAATGAGGTATCAAAATGTGAATAATTCTCAGCAAACCCAAAGGGATAGATTATTGAGAAAAAAATCCCTTAAGGTAATACTGTAGTGTTTTTTAGTTGATTTTGTTTGTTGAAAAAGTAGGTTTCCATGGTAATTTTTGGAGTTCCAAATATATTTTTTAAAAAGGTATTTTTACAAAGATATAAGACAATATAATTGATGCTCTGGAGGCGGTATAGAAAATTACATATACTAGGTGGAACCATTTCACAATGTTTCCAAATTTTGTGGGTCCAAAATTTTTTGGTCTTCTCAATCATCACAACATTTTTATTTTCAAAGATACCTTATAAAAATATATAAAATTAATGAGTTTCATAACGATTGGAGTTCACAAAGGTAAAGATATTTGCAACGGAATTCAATTTTGTGAAGTTTGGGTTTTGTGTAGGTGTGGATAATCATGAACACATGATGGAAATATGGTAAATATACATGGCTATTAGAAGATTTGAAAATATGAGATTTTCCATTGTGCTTCATGAAAATAGGGACCTTCATAATAGATATTGGAGAGCTTTACAAAGAGGTGATAATGAGGATGGGTGCTTCTAGAATGAGAGGGAACACCTATAAATAGGCATCTACCCCCATCAAGAAAGTAGAGGAAGACTTAAAAAATATTCAAAAGATATGAATTTTTGAAGGTTGTTCTTGTGAAAATAATTTCAAAGAAATGACATTTGAAAAGTCTATAAAATATGACTTAAATTCGTAAGCATCATGAAAGTATTAAAGTTCACAAAGGCTGTAAAAAATCAATCGAAATTTGTGATCTTAATGAAGGCTAGGTTATATTTGGGAAAGTTTTTGAGATTCACTAAAGTATTTTTCTTCACAAATTTTGGATGAGATTCATTAAAGAGGTGATATTTGAAAAAGTTTTTTAGTTTGAGAAGGAAGTATATACTTTTGAATAAATGGGAAATTTCATGAAGAGTGTGTTTGCTTCATGAAGGGACTGAGAAACACATAAGTGTTAGAAAGTTATTTCCCAATAAATTTATGGTAAATTAGTACTCATAAAAATATTTATATTATAAATTCAATAGAGAATCTACCTAAAATTGAGGATGCATTCATTACTGCTAATTAAGGGACCTACATGTCCATAACCTATGTGTGGATCCTTTCCAAAGTAGCGAGTAGAGGAAGAGGAAGAATGTGATCCTTTTAATTAGAATATATCCATATAAGGAATGATTGAGGGAGTGGATCTTTGGAAGTAGTTATTTATCCCTGAACATTGTAAAGGAAGTGATCCTAGGAATAGAAGAGATCTATTCTAAACCTCATTTTGGCAGTGATCCTTAGTGGATGTTTTATATTGATAATTTCTCATTGTATACTTATTGTATATATCCTAGTGAGGGAGAACCAATTAAAATTCCATGTACCCTTGTGTTTTATCTCATGATTTACTTTCAATGCATCATCATAAAATAAAGAAGGAAAGAATAAGATCATCACAAAAACTTAAGAGAAAATAAAGTGACCCTTATTAAATAGAGTTCAAGATCCAGTGGTGAAGTATAATTTTTAAAAGAATATACATACCCTAAATCACCCCCCCCCCCCCCCCCGCACCCCTCGTGCTCAGGGTATCTAAGCCTCTGTTTGGCCTAACAATTGGTATCATAGAATAGGTTTATTTTGATGGATTTGTTTGATCCAAAAAGGGTCACTCTGCTACTGGAATTGAATATTCGGGTTAATCTTATCTCATTGTTCTATGTAAAATATTATAAATTCCAAGAAGAAGATAAAGGATGGTGGTATTCTTTAATATGAAAGTGTTTATGTAAAGAGTGTGATTTATTTTAATGAAACAAATAGTATACATAAAAATTGTTTGGATGAATCATTCAGTGAAAATATTTACTCATTAAATAATTCTGAAGGAATAAGTGAAGAACCTGATATTCTAAGTGATGTTGGATCTACTACTAATAAAGAAATTTCAAGAAGTAAAAAAGTGTATGTCATCCATAAAACAAAGGACTTGGATCCAGAATTGGCTGAAGAAAATAAATATAAGGACATTTCGATCCAGGTATAGGAAATTGAAGTCAACAAGTTGAAATTTTTAAATAAGATAATTTTTTATGTTTCCATAGATCTAAAGGGGGAAATTAATCTCAAGATAAATAATTTAAAAATATGTCATAAAAACCCCAAAATAATAAAGAGAAAAAAACTGAACTCAAAAGAAATTTAGAAGTTGGTAACCGAAAATGATAATCATGATACACTCCAGTCAGAACTAGTATATGAAAATAAAATGGTACAACAAAAGAATGGGTGTTTCAAAGAATATTTTGCTCATATGAATTTTAAAATAAAGTATCAAAGTGGCATGTTAGATAATCTCACATAAGAATTTAAAATGGGATGAGTAGTGGGAAGAATATAAAGAGATAATCTAATGCTAAACTTGAATCAAGGGATTTGAAGATTCAACAATTAGGAGATGAGCTAGAATCAGTCAAGAAATAAGTGGAGAAATATAATTCCAAAGTCAATCAAAAATTTAATAATGCTTTTCATTTTTTATTTGATATTCATTTAGAAGTAAATAATGAAATGAGAAGAAAATATGCAATTTCAGAGTAAAAATCCTTAAATGATTGTCTCATCCCAAATTCCATACAGTTTTCAAACATTGAGTATTGTATATGAAAAACCATATCTCATGCATGTTTGTAAGAGAGTTTTGAACATTTTCATAAATAGGGAAAATAATGTAGGTGCAGAAGATGGACCTAAAATGGATTTTAAAGAAAGTGGTGACAACATGTTCAATTTCCTTGGGTTTCATGGTCATATTTCAATTTTTAATGGGGATTTTTAATATATTTCATGATTTCAAGACATATATACTTCCAAATATTATAATAATACTAAATGTATTTAAAAATATTAAAAAAAGTGTCTCTCAAAATAAGTATACATGAAATTATACTATTGAGGAAGACTGGGACACTGTATTAGTATGTGTCAAGAAGCCCATGACCCCAATGTCAGAACAAGAAATCTAGTTGTATCAACATCTCAACCAAGAAATGATGAAACAACATATTTTTTTAATGGAATATATTTTATATGTGATAATCATGGGCATTTGAAAATATATTTTAGTTGGATGAAAGACACGAATGAAAATAATCGTTAATGGAGCCATTAACACTAGTGGTTTATAAAAAAATCGTATACTAGAAGATAACACGATAAGTTGAAAAGTGGTTTTAAAGACTTTAAGGAAACACAAAGAGCTCAAAGAAATTCATATAATTTACCTATGTTGTTATACACACAATAGATATTTTGGAAAGAATGTGAACAAACCTTGAAGAAAAATGGAGTAAATACTCCATTTTTGGTTTATGACACAAGGAATGAAGTGAAGGAATGATAAAAATACCTCAAATTGAGGATGAAAAATGAGTAGAATACCATTGGACATATTCCTTCTCATAGAAAGAGTCATGAAAATTGGAACATTGGTATAGTATCTAGGAGTGAAATTTCTACTAGTGGGTTTAAATCCCATATTTTCAAAAGGAAAATAATGTAGAATATATATATTATAATAATACTTATCATGTGGGTAAAAAATGTCTATTCATATGCCTAGAATAGTTGAAATTTGTTGGGAAGATCGAATAAGCACAAAAAAGGTACTTTTTTTCAAGAAAGTATCAAAGGGTTGATTTATCATGATTGACAACAATAATCTTCTTGAGGATTCCCGTGGAACCCCTCTCCATATGTGTTAAATAATTATAATATATTATGGAATTTTTTAAACACAAGGTGGGAGATACAATCCATGGGGTTTTTTGGTGCTGAAAGGGAATGAGTTCATAAGTTGAATAGAGATACATATAATAAGAAAAATATGAAATCGTGAAATTAATATATAATAGATTATATGATGAAGATTCTAATGTGAAACTGAAGATAATAAAAATCTATACTTGAATTATCAAGTGGTTCCAAATCACATTTAATATTCAACCATCGGTATCATGCTTTAGTTCAAGTGTTACTGGTCAACTGAGAAAAGACCGACTATGGGACAAGAATAAATATTCATGTATTTCATGATTATCTATATTGTTATAACAATATGGTATTGGATAACTATTTTCATGATACCAATAATATATGAGATAATATCAAAATTGATTCAACAAGATGCTGGTAAAAGTATTTGAAAGCAATGGTGTCACTGTAGTAGAGAATAAAAAAAATCAAATATAGTGAATAGTTTCTAGATGAAAACGATGAGGAGGTAAGAAACTTAAAGGAAGTAAAAGTTGGAAATTGTGATTTAGAAGAAGATAAATATGATGAGAAGAAGGTATAAAAATATAAAACTTCACAAAACTAAAGAGTCGAGAAGAAATTGATAGACAAAACATCATTAGGGATCTTGCAATGCTATTTCAAACACAAATAATGATGTAATTACAAAGTGCATCCTTCATAACTTAGGGAGAGCCTAAATGTTTTGATGAATCATCTATATATGAGAACTGGGTTCAGGATATGAAATTAGAACTTGAAAAAATTAAGAAGAATATTACATGGGTGATTATTTTCAGACAAACAAATAAAAATGTCATTCGGACCAAATGGGTCTTTCATAACAAGATAAATGAAAATGGAATAGTTATTTGAAACAAATCTATATTGGAGTAAAAAAGGAACTAACAGATAAAGGGTATTGATGATGAATAAACATTACAACATGTTTCTATGATAGAGACAATCAGATTATTATTGGCCATATTAGTTTAAAGATGGTTTAAATTTTTTCAGATAGACGTGAATTCAGGGTTTCTAAATGGGGTTCTAGAAGAAGAATATTATACTGAGTAGCCATATGTATTTCTCATTCATGTATATGATAATAGACTTTGTTAGCTGAAGAATGCACTATATGGGTTGAAGAAATCACCAAGGGTATGGTATTCAAGGATAGATTGGTTTTTGAAGAAGCTTAGTTATCAGCATGGTGGAGTTGATTACAATATCTATGTACACAATGATAGTAATCAAAGGATGATTTTGTTGGTGTATTTAGACGAAATAATATTTGGTGGATTAGAAAGATCACAATACAAAAGTTCACAGAATTCATGAAAAGTGAATTTGAAATGTTAATGATTGGTGAACTCAAGTTTTAGCTTGGTTTACTGGTGACACAGTGGAATAATGGAACATTCATTTAATAGTATAAATATTCCAAAAAGTTTTTGGGAAGATTTATAATAGATAATTATGAGGAGATTATGACTTTGGTGGATACCCAGATGAAACTATCATGAGATGATGAAGGCAATGCAGTTATTGTCAAAGAATACAGACAAATCATTGAAATTCTATTGTACTTGACAGTAACAAGACATGATACTGTTTTTTACACATGCCAAGAATCATGATATCAAATCAATCCATAGGTAACACCCTTTCTTTTAGTAAAAATACTACTTCATTATATCATGTTCATGGTGGATTTCGGTATGCTATACAATGAAAAATCACATCAATAGTTACTGGGCTATACATATGTATCATGGGATGGTTTAGAAGATAATATAAAATCAATATCTAGTGGTGAATTATATCTTGGTGGATTTTGTATTTCTTTAATAAATAAAAAATATTACATTTAATTGAGAACCGAAAAATCTAAATATATTACATCCACTCAATCGTGTACATAGTTATTACAGATGAAGTAGCAACTTGATGATATGTGAGTTCTAGTGACGTCTTTGATTGGAATACATTGTGGTAATTCAAGTACTATAAATCTTATAAAAAATACATTCCATCAGTCAAGGACCAATAACATTGAAATCAAGTACCATTTTATCAAAGAGAAGGTGGATTAAGAGCTTGTGAAGTTGGATTATGTTCCTACAGAATTACAGTTTGCAGACATTCGGACAAAGGCCTTACCCAAAGAAGTGTTTGAATGTCATCTACTAGCTATTTGAGTTCATTTGAATCCTCACACTTAAAAAGTGTATATTTGGTACCTCCTATCTCTTATGTACTATTTTTTCCTTAATGTGTTGATATATCTTCTTTACCCTATTTCAAAACACAATGAAGTGACTCTCAGATTCGTTTAAAAAGGGTTAGATATTTTGGCTATAAAATGGGAGAAATTCCTAAATCAAGATAGGAGGAGCAGTGAATTAGGGGGAGTTTTAAAATTTAAAATTCTAAAGATTATCTATCAAATCTTATATATCATGACATATGGGGTTTGGGATGAAATCAGATGAGTTTTTTTGGAATGAATTGATTCATTAATGACCCTTTCTTACTACTCTTATTTCTCACACCGAGCATGGATCATGTGGGATTAAAATGTGTGTTGATTAAATAAATTATTTCTATATGAATCTCAAGAATTTATTTTTGACTAAATATTCAATAATATTTAATGAGGTATCAAAATGTGAATAATTGTCAAAAAACCTAAACGGGGACATTGTTGGGAAAAATCCCTCGAGGAAACATTGTAGTTTTTTGGGATGATTGTGTTTGTTGAAAATAAATTTTTTCATGTTTATATGTGCAGTTCCAAATATATTTTTGACATGGTATGTTTACAATTATCAAAGAAAAAGTAATTGATACTCTAGAGGTGGTACCAAAATTTGCGTATAAAAGGTGGCACTATTTCCCAGTGTTTTTGAAATTTTTGGGGTTCAAAATTTGGTGGTTGGATCAATCATCGTAAAAGCTTCAATTCCATTAATGCTTAAAAAAATATGGTAATGGAATTTTTTTTGTGAATATTAGAGTTCCACAAAGGTAAAGACGATTTCAAATTCATTTTATTTTTGTGAATTTTGGATTTCTCAATGGTTTAGATTATAGAAAAAATGTGATGGAAAGAGAGTAAATATCCATGAATATGAGAATATTTGTGAATGAAAAAATTTCTCTAGTGATTCAAAAAATTAGGGAGCTTCATAAACAAGATTTTAGGTCTCCATGAAGAGGTGATGATGAGGATTGAATCTTCTGAAACATGAGGCAATTCCTATAAATAGGCCTCTACCCCCCTTAGAAAAGTAGAGTAGTACTTAATGAAGATTTAAAGGCTCAAAATTTTTTAAGGGATTCGTGAATGTTTCCCTTATGAAAAATTTCATAAATAAATGATTTTTTTTAATTCTATTAATTTCAAAAAAAAAAGCATCATGTAAGAATTAAATTCACGAATTCTATAAAAATCCGACAAAAAGTTGTGAGCTTCACAAGGGCTAAGCGAGATTTTTTAAAGTGTTTGAGCTTCACGAAGGGAGGTTGCTTTGTGAAGGATGGTTGAGCTTTACGAAAGAGCTCAACTTTGAAAATGTTGTGGGTTTTTTAATGGTAGTTAATACATTTAAATAATTGGGTAGTTTTCTGAAGGTTGTGTGAGCTTTGTGAAGGAAGTGAGCATTATGGAAGTGTTGAAAAGTGATTTCCCAATAAATCTATGGAAAATTAGTATTCATCAAGTGGACAAAAGGATAACTTCAGTAGAGAATCTACATAAAAATGAGTATTTATTCATGATTTCTAATATAAGGACATAAATTTCCATAAATTGTGTGTAAATCCTTTCCAAAGTAGTGATCAAAGGAAGAGGAAAAAGGTGATCCTTTCCACTAGTAGTGACCCATAGAAGGAAATATTGAAGGAGTAACTCTTGGGAAGCTATGAGTTATCCCTAAAAATTGTAAAGGAAGTGATGCTAGGAATATATGTGATCTCAACTAAACCTTGTTTTTTTAGTGATCCTCGGTGTATTTGGTACATTGGTACATTTCCTTTGTATACCCCTTGGATGTTTCCCAATGAGGGTGACCTATGTAAAATTATTTGTATCCTTGTGTTTGATGCCCTAATTTACTTTCAATGAATCATAATCAAATAAATATCGAAATAATAAGATCTTTATAAACACTTAAGAGGAAATAAAGTGACCCTTATAATAAATAGTTCAATATCCAGTGGGGGAGGAAGAATTTTGAAAATAATATCCAAACCCTGATTCACCCACCTCACGGTATCTAAGTCCCTTTTCTGACTAACATAGGTAATAAATAACCCATTTCTAAAATAGAAAATTAATTTAAATCTAAATAAGGGATCCTTGAAAAAGGGAAAAATTATCCAAATGAAATGTGGAGTGAAATATAAAAATATAAATGTGAAAGAAAAATACTTTTTTATATTTTAAAATACCTTTATTGAAACCCACATAGAAGAAAGGATAATAAAACTTTTATTTATAATGGGGGAATGAAAAATATGAATATCACATCAGATAATACATATTTGGATTCCAATTTAAGAATTTAGAACATTTTTTGAAGGAAATAATATATACATGGAGGAGAAAATCATCAAATAGGATGAGAATTATTCTTAACAATGTTGTATTTTTATAAAGACAGTCATTTTCCAATGAAGAAGAATTGATATAAAAATACATTGAAATAGTGATAATAAAAAATAAATGCAAAACCTCATAAACCTGAGATAACATATATTATAATTCAATCATATAATATATTCTACCTAACTTAGGAAGAACTATTATAACTCAGTGGACAAAAATTGAGTTAACAAAAACCTTTAAGGATTTGGTAACTTTGGAAAAAAATGAATGGAAAAACCTTATATGGATATTAAAATCCAATTAATTGAATTCAAATTATGATATAAATACATAAATGGGTAGTTTATACCCCCACACAAAAATAAAATAAGTGGTAAATATGACGTATGTCTCAAAGGATGAAAATTGAGACAAGAAAAACCCTTACCTCCAACTTCTGTTTGGTTGAACATTCTATAACCTATTATATAATAAATTTAGATTTATTATAAGTATATATAATAATGATATTTACATTTAACTTACTGTATATCATTAACTTGTAATTTTCTATTACCCATTTCTTATGATTTTTCAAAAAAAACAATATTTATGTGTTCATTGTCTTGTTTACCATACATGTTTCGATTCATTAGTTTAATTCCTTACCCCTTGGTAATTGTTTCATTACTCCTGAAATGTTTATGATGATTTTATATATTTATTTGATATTTTTTTATTTTCCATGGATATTTCGAGGAACTTAAGGTGACTATTTTCATAGATATCTTAAAAAATACATTTTTTAGAAGTTTTGATTATATATAAAGATTTGATTTTATAAAACAATATACATATATATAACCATTATAAAATTTTTAAAACATAATATATTTATAATTATTGTATAATATTAACATTAAATATCATTCTATAATCATTCATGACATAAACATTATAATATTTATCATGTTGGTGGTAAAACCGACCCCAAAAAAAGAACATGTTATAACACTTGAATGTTTAAGAACATGTTAATGTATAATGATAATATAACTCTTAAAAAAGTTTAATAACATTATGAATATAATATTTATTCATTAAATTCAATTTTTAACAATCCATATAAGGTGGTAATGGAAAATGAAATTTCTGGTTCGTGGAAGTTTTAATTAGAATGTACATATGGGCGATATTTTCATTTTCTCATAAATTAGAGAGAATAAACATGTAAAAATTTGGATAATTAAATAATATTAATTTTTTCATAAATATAATATTTATTCATTAAATATATAATTTATAACTATCCATTTATAGTGGTTATGGAAAATGAAATTATCTATTCATGGAAGCGATATTCTGCACATATGCATGAGTGGCGTTTTCATTTTACAATATATAGAAAAGAGGTAGATAATGGTTTTTAAATATACATAATAACATTTCTTTAATATAATTATACTTATATCATTATATTGGTATAGATATATAATATTTGTATGAGGTTAAGGAATGAATAAGCTTGAAGTAATTCGGTGTAAACAATTACCTCTTTAGTGTGTATCCCCAATTGAATCTCTCCTTCAGCCTTATTGGGATTTATATTTGGTGAAACCAGAACCTCTAAATCATTTATAAGGGTTATTGTTTTGTTATTTTTATAGATCTTGGTATATATAAAGTTCTAAAAGTTTGTGTAAAAGTTAGGAGAGGAGGGGTCCTTCTATAAGTGAGAGGGGTGGTACTTTTATAAGTAATCTTAACTTAAAAATAATATAAAGTCATTTAAAGGTAAAGTGATGAAAAATAAGGACAATTTATAAGAAAAGGTGAGTTATTTTGAATCTACTCACACAAACAAACTAAAGGTAAGGTTTTAGGATATTTTGGGCCTTATCTCTTCGTTTTAATCCCTATTAACCAATTCTAACCTTTATTATGTTAATAAACTTTTACTGTAAGATCTTGGACATAATTTGAAGTATGTTTCAACTTTATTTTTTGTAAAAAACTATTATTTTTTCTATTATTCATTACTATAGGAGTATGGGAGGTCTTGGGAGATTCCTAGGGATTTTAGGCTCAAATTATGGGTTTATGGAGTTGCATCCTCGGGCACAGAGTTGGTGCACGGTCAATGTTAACCACACAACCCAAATATGAGTCTAGATTCCATAGGCCCGTAGTTTTTTATCCATGCATGGGGATATTAGATATAATGAAAATGTATATATAAATTTTCAGAGGCATTTCTCATAGTTGGAGGACAACTTGTTAACAATGTGTTAGAACCTTGATAAATGTCATGTCTTAGATATTTGTGGTTAACATGATAGGAATATAGTTTGGCCAACCATGTGTCTAAACCACAAACCCATTTAAAAATTGAAAATTTATGGTTTTACCCTTAAAACCCTTAAATATTCTAACATTATTTTTTTTCTTTTTTATAGAATATCCTACCACAAACTCCCCTTTATTCTCCATTGGTTCGTGATGAGCTTCCCTTGATTCTTGGTTATTTGAGATTCAGTTTAGTGTGGAAAATATTTCAATGTTTTTCAATAAATCCAATCCCCTCTATTCTTTATTTTTCTCACCATTAACTCATGTATTTACATGATTATATAAAATTTCATATTTTGGGGGTTTTCATCTACTCTCATGATTTCTCCCAATCTAGATCAAATCATAGATTAATACTATATTATAATTCATCCATAGGGATAAGGTATATGGTCCCTAGTTTTTCCCTAAATTATTAGTTAAAATATAATTTCATGGGTAGTACAGTCGCCCCGACTTAATAAGAATCGACTCTAACTTTAATTAAATTACATCCCTATAAAATTTACATCAGTTATTTCCTTATTAAATGTGTTGGTGATCCATAAAAAGTGGGGGTCCAATGGAATTGTTTTGTAGGGTACTTGACCATGAAATTGGATAATTCAATGGTATAGCTTGTTATAGTGTTTATTTTAAATTATAGACTTGACAAAAACATAAGAATGGTTTTTTTTGTTGATGGTTTAACAAAAATCCCAAAAATTCTAATTATTATCATGATGAAAATGGTAAAATGGAATCTAAGTGGTGTTTTATCTTGACATGGTAAATGTTTGTGCGATTTGAATCCATTAATTATGATATAAATAAAAACACTCCTGAAGTTTGTGTTTAGATAATTATAATTGAAATTCCCTCATAGGCAGTGTTGAGATGTTTATAATGAAAATTCCATAATTGGAGGTGTTAAGATACTTAAAATGAAAATTCCATTATAGTCCATGATGTGATACTTATAAATTAAATTCCCTCACATATATTCTTTTTATTAGGTTTAGATATTTGGGTTTTCATGGTAATGTGAAATGCTCAAAGACATCTCAAACTGGTTTATGTAGGTATGTCAAACCTTTGTCCCCATCACAAAACCTAGGTTTTAGGGTTATTTATTTTTATTTATGTAATTTATCTATTTATTATTAAAATATTAGTCCATAACACACCTACATGCACATATACTATTATAATATACTTATTTAGGTATGATGTTGGCTGTAGACTAATGAGTTGTACTCAAACCCTACTTGGGTCAGTGATTGGAACCGAATTATACTTCATGGTTATTGATTAGGAAAATGGAATGTGCCTGGTGATATATACTTGATTTCTTAATTAGGACTGAGTTTGTGGACGGGGAAATGCTAGAGCTAGAACAACTTTTCAGAGGGTCATGTAGTTTTTATCCATTTTACATTTTTGTAATTTTGTGGAACTTTTGGTTATGATGAACATGTATATATGGAACTGATTGTATTTTTCATCATCATTGTTATTTATTAATTATGATTCTCTGTTTTTTTATTTCCTAGATGTTTAACTGTGATGTGAATTGTGGTGTAACTTTTCCTATATTTGTTATTATTTTTTCATTCTAACTATATGGTATAGTCTCCCCATGGTATTACCAGGAACCCTCACTACATGTTGGAAGTCTCTATAATATGAGGAGGTTCATATGAGTTCACAAATAAACAATGGTTTAGGGCATTAATTGAGTGCCTTATGGGTTGGGACATTATAAATTGTTATCATAGGATCTTTTATTTTTCATTTATATTAGGTAATTGTGGACAGTATAATAGAAATTGGTAGGGATTGATAATAAACTCATGTTTTTTAGTATCTAGCCCATGTATGGGGGAAACCAAGTTTCCATATATGGGACTTGTTTTTCATGGATTTCACTTTTTAAAATTGTGTTATTTAACCTTTATTGGTTCACTTTATTTTGGTTGTTAGTGATTTTTGTGATCTTATCTATTAGTCCAATATAGAAAGAGTGTGTGTGTCTGTGTGTACGTGTGTTCATGCATCATTTTATGAATATAAGATTTATATGTCATCTATGTATTTCCTGTGATTTTTAGATTCGTGTGATTTACAGATGATAGTTATTAATATATAGTCTATGATTTATTTCTTATAGTAATTTATATATGAAAATGTATTTAAATAATTGAGAGGGTTGATTAATAAATTTTTCATCAAAAAATTATATATAGTTTTCCCATATAATTCTATGTTGTCACCTTACGTGAAAAAAACATTGAGTAACTTATTATAAAAAATATGAATATAAATAAATTTTTAAATAATGGTTTTGGTTAAATAATGAGTGAGTAATAAACCTAGAAGTTTTTCCCCTCATATATTGTGAATAAAACCTTATCTAACCAAACCTTAGGAGTCTAACTCCTTGAAAATATAAAATTATTATAAAGAAAAAGTTCTGAAATGATACACCTTGATGAATAGTGGAAATAATAAATTATGGAATCCTATAAAAAGAGATGATAGATGAACCTATGTAATAGATACGATTTGAGAGTGTATAGTTATATGGAATCTTGGTGGTTTAATCTTGTGGGTTTATTGGATAGTTTTTATTTCTTTCTACATTTTAGATTTTATAGTTTCCCTATTTTACTGTTTTGGGGAGTTCATGTTGGAATTATATTGATATTCCACCTCATAGATCCATGGTCCCCCATTATGAGGGATAGGGAGAGTATTCCCCATCAGTGGGTAGGCCTGGACATTCCCTCGTATAGGTTCTAAATAATGATGTCACTCTTTTGGGGAGTATATTATGTGTGGTTTAGTTTGTAGAAATAGGGACCCATCAGACTTAACCATCCATATATTGTAACACCCCAAGATTTTATAGTGTGTTATTTCTTCAAAATAATTCAATAACTTTTACTACACACAACACCAAGTTCAATCGCACCATGACTTACCAAACAAGCTGTTCAAAAGAGGTTATGAATAGTGTCAACTAAAATTTAAACTTTATATAATCCTTATAATTTTAGAATCCATATTATGAGTTTCTTAGACATAATGTAAGAACAAATTCATTTTCAGTATTTCACTTTTACCAAATTTTAATAGTGAACCCTTTTTAGATACTATATTTTAAACTTTTTGACTAAATGGGGACATCAAAAATTTAAAATGAAACATCCCAAGCTTCCACGGTACGCTAGCGTGTGTTGTACGCAACACCGAGTTCTAACACACCGTAACCAATCAAACTAGCCGCTATGAATAGTAATACCTACT
The DNA here is from genome assembly GCA_963277665.1 of Viscum album. Classification (NCBI taxonomy): domain Eukaryota; kingdom Viridiplantae; phylum Streptophyta; class Magnoliopsida; order Santalales; family Viscaceae; genus Viscum; species Viscum album. The sequence goes on from OY728135.1 coordinate 1,156,727,898, forward strand.
TTTTGAAATTATATATATTTTATATTTGAAAATGGACTTCATTTTTTGGATTCGGAATATCGAATTTAGCCTAAGGTAAAATTTTGGTACTTTTCGGATAACTTTCATATTTTGATGAATAGTGAAAATTACTAAATTTTAATTAAAAACAACTTTTTTAATCAAAATAATTAATAGTGATAAATTATGAATTTGAGTGGTTTTAAAGTATATTTAGAATATATTTTTACCATTTAATATAATGTTGGTCATTGGACATAATTTTACAATTAAACCGAACATAAACAAGTGTCAATCTTTTGATAGTTATTATCTCTTAAAAACACGCTTTTTGTTTTGACAGCGGGAATTAATTTTAAATTAATTTCTGCCACTTCTATATTTTGAATTTAGGAAAATGGATTCCATATTTGGAATCAGGATGTTCAAATTGTGTAAATAGGTAACTTTTATTTTTAGACATTTTGAATAATTACTGCGGTAAATATTTTATTTACCATGGTTAAGGGTAAATCCGGTAAATAAGGGTTAAAAAATAATATTATAATAATACTAAATTACCCTAAAACGTGTCTTAAAACTATTGGTTGATACATGGTCGACCATGGGCATCTTTGTGTCAATTTTGGGACCCCATGGATCCACTTGTAAGTGATAATGACACTTTATTTTAATTAAGTTAAAATGAATACAAAAATGACACAAGCATATATCTTTTAGAAAAACAATTGTTACATAGGGTTATATATGTTGGATTTTAGATTATAAATATTCATTAGAAAGATAAAACGATTTACTACATAATGATAGTTTATTTATAATTTTTAGACATTAAATAATTTATTTTATTTATGACACAATGATGATGCAGTAATTACTATAATAGTGAAAAATTAAAATAATTGATATTATAAATACCCAAATAAATATAATATGAAACTTTTAATGAATTAAACTAATTTTATAGGATAATATGATATATTAGTATTGATTTAATGGACTTTTTTCGAAGTAATCAATCTGTTATGAGTTTCACAAAAATCAACTATTGAATAGTTTCAAAATTGACATAAAAGAGTTCTTAAAACAAATATTATATTATTAATTGATATTAAATTCCTAAAAATCTAAGGTTCGGCCAAGAGACTTATATAATGATAGGATCATCATTAATGTACCACTTGGGGGTCTCTTGTATGTATATGGTAAGTTTATTAACCATATAATATAAAAATACAAAGAGACATTGTAAAAGTGAAACTAATTAACTTAGGGTTAATACTTAAAGATAAGGTTAATATAAGTACCCAAACCTGTATAAATTCTATTGGTTGAGTTGTTTTCGACCTATCCCCACCTTAACCTTTGAATAGTCAACTTTGGAGCCATTAGAAACCGAATATGAATTTATTATAAATTAATATTTCTAGCCTTTCCAAAGGTGCCCCTCACCCCTCTTATAAAAAGGCACTCCTCCTTCTCATTTATTCACACCTCTAAAGCCTTTTGGTTCGGCCAAACTCTGCCCAAATACTCTCCCAACATCCCTCACAACAATATAGGGGCCTTAGTTTGATCATAAAGCCAACCTAAGGAGACCTTTTGATCAAATCAAAAGGAAGAAACCGAAGAAGAGGTAATGATTTCACCACCCTTTTCAAGTTCCTTTCTTCTTCCACTTATTCTTTCTTTGTTCTTACCATTATAAAATAATAACTCCAGTATATTACATATACTGTGATGTTATTATAAATATGGTACAACCATATTCAGTATTCTATCCACCCTTTGAATAACATGTCACCATACGTGCGTACGTACGGCTTACCATCTCCACGTCGTGGTGTAATTGTTATTCAATATAATATTATTTGGATGGGTATAATAATGATGTGTAACTCATGTAAATAATAAATATAACATGTTAATGATTCTGTATATATGATATACCATCCATTTATATATTATTTTAATATCAAAAGAATGATATTGTCGCTCGTGCGTACGTACGGACTACCGTCTCCACGAACGCAATGAGATTCATTCTCCATCGTATCCATTCAAGTATAATTATCATTTGATGATTTAAAAATGATGTTTAAGGACTGGATATCATTTTTTATATGAATAATATACAACAACCATGGCTTATGTAACAAAACATATAAAAGAAAATGAGTAAGTTAACTCCCGAAACGACGATAATTCTAAGATATTATTAACAAATCAATGTTAAAAGATCATATATGATATCATATTAATATATATGATTATTGTATAATTTAATAACAACTATTTCACCATTATACAGGAGGTTAACCTACCCCAACCAAGGAAAAGTACAAGGTAAGGGTTTACTTTACAACCTCTTCATTATCCAAGGTTGTTTATACGTAATAATCTACTGGGATCTCTTTATCATCCACATCCATGTTTCTTAAAAATACATTTCAAAACATTTTTACTATTTACTAGAATATGAGTTAAAGTCATTTATACCCTTTTTGACTTTTATAAGTGGTTTATAAAGGAATCTTTCGGTCGTTTTCAAAATAAGGTCCTTTTTAACCTTTTCGACAGAATTAAGGTAAGAATGTTTTTTTTAACTTATACGGCGGGTGCGGCTATTTTCCGCCATTATAAAATCTTCAAAGCTTCCCTTACAAGATTATAAGAATATTTTCAAAGAAAATGTTTTATTTTATATGGATCTTAAATGATTTCAAAATAAAAGGAGATATTTCTTTAAAAAGAATTTTGATTTCATCTATGTCAACATCCTTTGATGAATTTTAAGATTATTTGAAGTTGATTTATTATGATACAAAACTTCTATATTGTATTGAAGGTTTTGTGATATGTTTGACTGTGGATGTGCTATTTTTATACCATTCATAGTTTATGGTGAAATTATTGACATTTCGTATGCTAGTTTTAATACGAATGTTTATGTTATGTTTAAACCTTTTCATATGGGAATGCATTGGACTTAATAAGTGACGGGTGGAGCCCGCTATAGCTCCTCGATGCATCGGTAGGTCTCATGAGACAAACTAGTGTCTTGGCACAAGGCCTTGACAAAATCTTATTTGTAGTCTTGGCACGAGGCCTTGACTATGTGGTTATGATAGTCTGGCATTATGCATTCCAACATTATGAAAGTGGTTATTGATTTTTGCATGTGATTATTCGATTAGTAGAATATCCATGTGAATAAGTAAATGGCATTATTTCATTTTTACTTTTGCCATACTATGTTGAAGTTCAAGTTTAAAAGGCTGTTGTTTTAGTAATGCATTGCCTTAAATGTTTATTCTTATTTATGAAAGTTTCCGCTATATTGTTATCCTTACTGGGCATTTGAGCTCACCCCTTTTCTATGTTTTATTTTTCCCAGGATGTGAAGAAGTAAGTTATGAATGACCTGCAGGGATTTTATGAGGGGTTAATAGTGTGGATTGAGGAAACATTATGTTGTTGTATTAGTTTTTCATTTCATGATGTAATGTAAAACTTATGAATATATCTAGTGTTTCCAAGGCTACTAAACCAATCGGTCTTTCGAGATTTGATCTTTCTTGTGATCATGCCAATGTTATGTAATAATGCACTGACTCTGGGTAACTAGGGTCGGGGTGTTACATATATGATCTTACTGATTATTTTTAGTGGCATCACCAGTCTTTTTTCATGGGTGAGTGGCCAATAGGTGGATAAAATATGGATGGAATCTATTCAAACCATTCTTTATCACCTAGATATCCCTATGGATAATATTATAAATCTAGTAGTATATAAGTTGTGGGATATAACATGATTTTGTTGTTATGTTCTTATCCTTGGTGGCTAAAAAGTTAGGTTGGCCTATGTGGACATTCAGACCTGCTTCATCAATAATTTATTCCCCAAGATAATTATGTTAGAGAGAGATAGGGAAGTTATGAAATTGACATAGAGTGTATTTAAATTATAAATTATGAATCTCCATTCAAAAATATTAAGTTTTTTTATCCCACCATGCATGGATATGAGACTAAGAGGGCCAATAATTTTGAGCAAAACTTGTGATAATAGAACAAGATAAAGGTGAATATATTTCTCAAGAACTCCTTTTTAGATATCATGAGAAAAATCATGATCACTAAGAGGAAAATTAATGAGGTTCATGGTTCTGATCAATTTTTCTCTATAATTAGTGGTGGTTATGATTCCTTAGGTATCCAGAAATTTCAGTCAGATAAGAAATGATTGGATAGTGGTATCTAATCTAGACCAAGTTGTGATTCTTCTCTTCCATCACAGGGTGGTACTATGGTTTTGTTCCATTAGTGTAGTGTATCGGGGTATCTGAAGCTACAATGTATTTTACCTCTATATTAGTTCCATTATTATAAAAGGATGGGGAACCTATTCTATTTTTTCAAGAGTTCTTATGAGGAACCCAGTGGAAGAGGATCTAGTTTACTTTAAGATTCAAGGGAATGGTATTTTATGTCATATTATTCTGGTAGCTGGGTATACATAGGTTATTCCAATTATAGTGTAGGGTGTAGATCTTAGGGACAAGTATAGTATCTTGATTAGGGTAGTGTTCCTTAGGTAAGTAAGGCAGGAGCTCGGGGTTGTGGTTCTGGCCAGTTTCATGTCATTCAGCCTACCTCCAGGGAGCATTATAATTGACCATCTACTATTCTATGTATAATCATAGTATATTAAACTCTTATATCATCTTTGTTTGATATATTTTCCTCTCATTATTTCTTTTATAAACAGTTCAAGTGATTTTTGGGTTTTGTTTTCATGTACCATTATGGAGTACAAGTGTTTAATACACACTTAAGTAAAAATTATTAAGGGATTATCTAGAGTGAATATTATTCATTAGTAATTGGTAGTTATAAATTCCTCTAGTATTTATTATTTTTAAAAATGTGTGGAATATGTATAATTCTTGGGATGAATTGGATTTTCAAATATCGAGTTCATATCAATTTCCATTATCAATGAGTGTTGTCCACTTTTCATGAGGGTTCCAACATGAAATATGTTTGTAAGTGGGATATCCAAGAAGTTAATTCCAGACCATATCATTTGTGAATTGTGGGAGTAATATCCCCTGTTTCTATTCTTGTATGGGATGAGGGGTAGATACCCCAGTTAAACTTTCTTTCTTTCATCGATCAGTTTCTGATTATTTTTCTAAGGATTTTTTTGGATTACCAAAAAACTATGGGATCAAATTTATTATCCATCTTATTCATAGATCAATGCCCACATCTATTATTCCATATAATAAGATACTAAATGAACATTAGGAATTGAAATCCTAGGTAGAGGACATGGAGTAAAGGAGTTCATCTATTATTCCCCCTGGGGTGCACTTGTCATGTTCTCAATAAATATGGTTAGATACTTAATAATATATGTGGACTATCAAAAGATTAATAAAGTTATTGTCAAAAACCAAAATATCTATCCTCATATCAATGAAACATTTAATCCACTTAATGTTTCCTAGGTTTCCTAAAAGATTGACATACACAAGATATACAACTAATTGAGGGTGAGGCCTTCTCACATTCCTCTCACAACATTTAGGAGTTGGTAGAGCCTTTATGAGTATGATGTAGTGACTTTTGGGTTTATGAATTAACCATAATTATTCATATACTGGATGAATAAATTCTTGTACCCTTATTTGGACTCTTTCATTATTTTCTTCTATGATATCTTGGTATACTCTAGGTCAAGGGAGGAACATTATCTTCATTTGGAGATAGTTTTTACCACACTAAGAGGGAATTTTTTTGTTTTATATTGATTAAAAATCCTAAAATACATTTTAAATAAGTGTTATTTGAACCATCATTAGTGGATATGGTTTGATTACCTACATTAATTTGATTTTGAACTATAATACACCACTGGGAAGGAGAATATCATCAAAGATGCATTAAGAAGAAAAACATAGACTCATGTAGTTTAGGAATTTAGTTGTAAGGAGAAGATTATGAATCCATTCACTGATTCATATTTGGATATCAAGTAGTAAAAAGGTGGATAAACATAGGCTTTCTAATCAATCACATCCTCAATTATCACAGAGTAAAAGAGAGTCATATTTCATAGAAAAACTACTTGGTGATGAGGGATAGTATATATAGTGGGAATCGACATCTTGATTTTTCTTTGGGTTACAAAGAGGTTATTTATGTTTAAATTTGAGGCATAGTACATATAATAATTCATGAGGATCTTATGAGGGAATACCTTACCTCTAAGTTAGTTGTTCATCCGATTCTGACTAATATTAATCATTATATAGGTTAACAGTTTTGATTGACAAGAATGAATAATTATATAGTTTTTATTATCACTTGGTGGTCCTCCTAAAAATTGGGTGAAGGCTGCACATTAGTAGACTATTTTTCTTCTCTAGTCGATACCCATTCCATAATGGAAATAGAATGATGTGATGATAGAATATGGGAAGGGTTTATTAAGAATTACTCAAGGTCACGATGTTGTTTGGGTCATCGTGGATCAGATGAGGAAATTTTCCCATTTATTACCCATTAATGAGACTTTATTAGTTGATGATGTTTATATTTTATATGTCTCTAAGGTGGTACACTTGCATGGGGTTACCAAAAAAATCGTCTCTAATAAAGATTCCCTATTAACCAATATATTTTAAAATGTATTAGGAAAAGGAATGGGACATACAAGTACACTTGAGTAAAAATTATATCCAACAATCAGATAGGAAATATTAGGGTAATATATAGGTGTATAAGGATACATTCCGATCATGTATCCTCAATTTTGATGGATCTTGGGAGAGTCATATTTTTTTGGTGGAATTTTCTCATAATAATATTTAAGAGGTTTCTATTCAAATGGATCTATTTCAAGACTTACATGGGAGGTTGTGCAATCACCCTTATATTAGATTGAATTAGGAGAGTTGGTCATGCTTGGGATAAGCCTTACACAAGTGACAACCAAGAAGGTTTAGTAGGTCAAGAAGTGGTTGGATGCCTCTCAGAGAAGACAAGATGTTATGTTGACTAGGTATATTTCCTCTTAGAGTTTGGGGTGGGAGAATAGGTTTCCCTAAGTTTATCATTGAATATAAGTAAATATTGGATTCAAGAATACATAAAGTTAGTGGAAAAGATGATTTTGGTCATTTGAGGTAACCAAGATATCTAATATTGCGTCATACTTACTAGATCAACCACTGATAAATATAGATATAAATCATGTATTCCATGTCTCCGAGATTTAAAGCTATCAACCAAACATGTCTCATGATATTCATATTGATGAAGTCAATCTAGTGGTCAAGGATTCCATTGAATAATGTCTCATTTATGTTGTGGATCATAGTGAGAAGATTCTTTATAGTAATATGGTTTCCCTAGTATGGGTATTATAGTATCATAGATGCATTCAAGGGTAGAAACAGGAATGAGAGTCTAATATTTGAACTTAGTGGTTAGATTTGTTCACGGAGGTGTCTTGGTGAGGCTCAGGAGAACATATCAATGATAAGATGTTGTATGGTGTGAAGTTTTTAAGATCTCAGTTATCTTTTTAGGTATGAGTCTATATTGGTTCTAATAAACATATCTTATTTTCCTCTTTTATGCATGTTTACAAGTCTATATGAGGTATCAATAGCATATTGGGGGTTTAGAGCTTCAAATATGGGCTTTTAAGTTTTATCTAAGGATGCATGGTAAGATTACAGTTTGTGCTAATTGTGAACCCAAAACAGTCAACCTAGTTTAGTAGGTTCAAAGTATATTAACCATTAACGGGGATCTGAGTAACCATTAAAATGTTTGTATAAAATTATAGATGTATTTATCAGGATTGAAACATGACTTTTTATCCATAAACCACTACTATGTGAAGTTTAATTTCTTACATATTGGATATTATCATGGTTGGCACATTTTTTTGGCCAACTATACAACCAAATTGTGTTCCCATTTAAAAAATGAAAATTTAAGGTTTTACACTTATGACCCTTATTTATTTTAAAAACATTTCCTCTATTTTTAGTGTGGATCTCCTCCCATGTGAACCCATTTCTTCTCCCTTGATTCTTGATGAACTTTCATTAATTATTTCTCATTTGATCATTCATTTAGGGGAATATATCCCTCAAGGTAGGCCTATAATTATACATCCCTCTATTCTTTATTTATCTTCCCATCAAGCAATATCTTGTAATTTTTATCTAATATTACATATTTCTAATTATATCATCTAAATTATTGATTTATTTTGTTCTATTCTAAATCAAGAATTGATACTAGACTAATAGTTATTATAACGACCCAAAGTTTCATTAATGGAAAATCCCTCTTGATCCAGTTAAATGTTTCTTTATGAAAAATGTTTTTATAAGATGTCAACTTCTTTAGTTTTACGTTAAGATTTGTGACCGTTACTTTTATAGCTGTTGAACAGTGATCATCTGAGTAGTATAAATATAAGGCTTTAACGAAAGCATTTCTACTCAGACAAAGGAAGCGATGGCCTCATCCAGTAGAATTGCCCCTTACGAAGCCCATTTGTCAGAGCTCGGAAAAGAGGTGGCATCTTTGGGCTTTTCCCTTGACCAAGCCCAAGCTGAGCTTCATCAAGTCAAGCTCGAACATGATCGTCTACGGGAAAGGTGTAAGTTGATTCAAATTACCACTTGAGCGATGTTATCTGAGCTGCCCCAAGAGTCTGTCACCATCGCACACCTTACCATTAGGTCTTATGCGGCTATTTTAAGGGGTTATGTAACAAATAAGTAGCACCATGTTCATGTACATTATTTTTGTATATAATAATGAATATAATTTCTAGTCATTTTTGATACATTGTAATTAGTTTTTAAAGTACAAATGGTGTTTTTAGTTATTATTTAATTAAAAATTATATTTTATTAAATTAAAGGATTTTTAAATTAAATAATATTTTAATAAAATATTATTATTAATATTAAATTAATTTTTTATTAAGTATAAATGATCTTATAATTTTATAAATGCAATTAAATTTTTTATTAAGGTTTGAAAGCCATTTCTGTCAAAACCCGTGAATTTTTTTATAAATGTCGGTATTTATTTTAAAAGTGAAAATTCACATATTTAGAAATTTATTTAGCTAAAATAAATATTATTTTTGGAATCAGGACGTAGAAATTATCCAACGGTGAATTTTTCATAATTTTCTGAGACAGTCAAATTTTTGGGTAAAAATTAAATACCATTTAAATATATAATGTGTTTTATGACATCATAATGACCCAATGGTGATGTAATAAAATAACATAATCCTTATGTTCGGCCAATATGTGTTTTATCATTAAAATAATGAGGTTTTGGGTTTGTTTGACTTACTTTTCAAAGCATTAATGGAGCCCTCAAGACTTATTCAACACTTTGCCTTTTTAAATTAATTTCCATGGGAGTGTGACTCACCTCCACATAAGAAACCCTAATTTTCTAATAATTTAGGACCTTGGCCTTGTAAAATATTGTTTTCCTATTTCCGTTTCCAGAAACCATGGGCAAATACCATGGCATGGTTTGTGGTTTGGATTATTTTAATATAAGGGGTCTCAAACCTAAATAAAAAAGAATTCCCTCACCTTTCCTATATAAACCCACCTAAGCTCCCACTTCCTCCTCACTAAAAGCCCTTGGAGTTTGTCCAACCTCTGCCCTACTCTCTCTAGAATCCTCTCAAGGTGCCCCAAGCTCCCAAGAAGCCTCTCACAAGCCTCTCTCTAGCCTTTGGAAGCACACTTCCAAGTAAGGGTTTTTCTTCCTTTCTCATTTTTGTCAATTTTCTTTAAGTTGTATTGTCATTTTAATTTCAATTATTAATGTTGGGGTATGGATTCGCACCTCTCCCATACTGCCCTCTTATTGTTTGAATGATGGGAGACCCCTTTATCTCTCATTAAATTCCTCCCATGTACACCCGTTACTATGCCGAAATTCTGAAAGGAACCTTTTTCTCCTCTTTTATATTCAAGAAATACTTTCGTATCATGAATCTAAATTCCTTTTCAATTGTTTGGACATGTATCTATATGACCTCGTTATTGTCCATTACATGTAAATATGATGAGGAACCCCTTTCTCTCTCATTAACCATTTTTATGAATTCTTATGTCACGCCGTTACGCTCCCGAAATCACACCAATTTTCTAAGCCAATATCATTGTGTAGTGAATACAATGCCCATTTCTCCATCAAGGGTATTCACATTTATGAACATTTACTTATTGATTATAAATTTTCATGTATTAATTCCACATTCCTTTATCGTGGAATAAATGATTATGTTTTATTAATCCATGTTTTATGATCCATGTGGCACACTTATGCATGAAATGAAATGTTTAAGAAGGGTGTGCCCTTTATAGCGCTCCAATGCATTGGGTAAAGTATAGTATCATGATACGTCATGTGCAATGAGTGTTGACTCATGCTAATTCAATTGCAACGAGGGTTTACTCATGCTTCAAGTTCAATGAGGGTTTACTCATGCTCCATGTGCAATGAGCCTTGGCTCATGCTAATTCAATGTTAAGTGTTGTTGCCACATTTCCATGTTATGGTTATCATGCTTTATCATGCCTTTATGTTCATGTTACTCTAATGCTCTATTTATGTTCCTATTTCTTAACATGTATTGTACTCCTCATGTTATTCATTGTGTACTCCCTTACTGGGATTTATAGCTCACCCTTTTCTTATGCATGTCCCCAGGTTATCCCATATAATGCTAAGTACGAAGGAATGTAGTGGTCATGTAAAGGAAGTTTTCAACAAAGATGTTGTATTTCAAGTTTAAAGTTTTTATGTAATGATCCTAATCCCCAAAGACACTAAACCTTTCGATCTTCTTTGTTGTATCAAGTGAAGTTTTATGTAATAAAGCATGCTTAAGTTGTATTAAAAAGCAGGGTTGTCATAGTTGGTATCAGAGGATAGGTTTAGTTATTTTTGGGATTAGGAAACCCTATTAAAGCCTTAGATACAAGACTAAGCATAATAAAAACATCCCTAAGTTTTGGTAAATATTAAGTAATTGGTTTATCAAACAAATACATCCCTGTCTGGATACGAGCAGGTAGAGGCGGCTCTGGCACAGATGTATCCTAGGGGTAAAACCCGAAAACACCTCTTTGAGCTAGACTCGAACGGGAACTGGTGAACGACAACGGGCCTTGCTGCACTCTTGGTTACGACACTCCCGGGGGATATGTTTTGTTAAATTTACAATCTTAGTATGAACCCTTATTAAGGGAAAAATTCCCCTAAGAATATATGTTAGAAGGAAGATCATGAAAAGCCTGGATTGAATCCTATAGATTCATGAGTTAAAGAGATTAAAGTTTATTTATAAGTCATCAACTTTTGTCTTTGGATTACCCTTTATGTGTTAGGCCTAACTTTCCTTTTATTCCAGCCAATGGCCGGTAATAGGAGAACTCAGGCTAATAACCGTTGTGAAGATCAGTGTGATGATTGTACTTATGAGATGCCCAATCCAATGGGAGCGGGAATCGCGAACTTTATCACGCTTCTCTCTCAGCTAACTCAAGTTTTGAATAGAAACACTGGTCAAGAGGAACGTTCAACCCCCCCTAAGAAAGAAAAAGTCGCTATTGAAAGCTTCATGAGACAAAGGCCTCCTACTTTTAGTGGATCATCTGATCCCACGATCGCTGAACAATGGATCAACTCCATTGAAAAGATATTCTCCATCCTCCAATGCTCTGAAAAAGAGAAGGTTCTCCTGGCGGCTTATCTTATGGAGGGTGAAGCTGATCAATGGTGGATGTTGATCAAAAATACGAAGCCTGAGGAGGAGATCGAGGCTTTGGAATGGAAGGAATTCCGGAAGATGTTTTTCGATAAATATTTTCCATGCACCCTCTGTCTTAAGATGGAAAGGTACTTCCTTTCCCTCAAACAGATAGATGAAGAATCTATGGGAGCGTACGAGGCAAACTTCACAAGGCTTGCACGATACGCTTCCGGCTTTGTCGTTACCCCCGAATGCAAGGTTGACCGCTTCTTTGGTGGGCTGAAGCCTAGCTTGCGGAAAGCATTAGCGATCCGTGACTTCGACAGCTATGAGGAAATTTTCCGATGTGCCCTCAAGGTTGAAATGGAGATTGGAGAATCACAGGGGTATCATGGGGACAAGAAGCGTAAGGTGGACTTCAATGCTGGTGTTCCGATTGATAAATCCAACGGCGCTAAGAAATTCCAGCACCCCACTTTCCAAAAGTGTGGAAAGAAGCACCCTGGAAATTGCCTTAGGGGGACAAGAAAATGCTTCAAGTGTGGAAGAGAAGGGAACCTAGCTGTTAACTGTCAGCAAGAAGGACCCGCGGCTGCGACAGAGGAGAGGAACGCTCCGTTCGAACCTCAACGCGTTGTTCAATGCTACAAATACAAAGAACCGGGTCATTTTGCAAATCAGTGCCCTAATCTAAGGGTTATCGGAGGCAACCAGCAACCTCCAAGATAGAAAGGAAGAACTTTTTCCATCACTTCTGCCAAAGTGAACCCCGACAACGAAGTGGTGATAGGTACGCTAGTTATTCATTCAAGAATAGCGAACGTACTTTTTGATTCAGGTTCTACGCATTCTTTTATATCTCAAAATTTTAGTAGAACAATCCCTTCACCACCACAAATCATGGAAGTGAAGATGTCGATGAGTACGGAAAATGGGGAAATCATTGCATCGCATGATTATAAGTCCTCCCCTATTGTAATCTGTGGATTTAATTTCCCGGCGAACCTCGGCATACTCTCTTTGGTGGAATTTGATGCAATTCTTGGCATGGATTGGCTTTCCTTATATAGATCCAACATAAATTGTCGGGAGAGGGAAATCACACTCCATATGGAGAATCGACCCTCGATTATTTACAAGTGTCAGGAGGAAGATGAATCTCATTTAGCTCCATCATCTCAAGAATGGATGTTACTGCCTTATGAGCACGCATATCTGGCTCAGATGATTGAGTCCAAGGAAGAAACCACCCTTGAAGAAATGCCTATTTTGAGGGAATTCGCTGAAGTATTTCCCGAGGAACTTCCTGGTCTTCCTCCAAGAAGAGATGTTGAGTTCTCAATTGAACTTATACCTGGGGTGCTACCAATATCCAAGACTCCATATAGAATGGATGTTGTTGAGCTTGAAGAGCTGAAGAAAAAACTACAGGAGAATCTGGATAAAGGGTTTATACACCCAAGTGCATCACCATGGGGTGGACCAGTCCTCTTCGTCAAGAAGAAGGATGGGTCAATGCGGCTTTGCATCGATTATCGTGAACTTAACAAAATCATGATAAAGAACAAGTATCCTCTCCCAAGAATCGATGACTTGTTTGATCATCTGCGTGGAGCATAATACTTCTCCAAGGTGGACTTGCAGTCGGGATATTATCAAGTAAGGGTGAAGAAGGAAGATATCCCCAAGACTGCTTTTCGTACAAGGTACGGGCACTATGAATTCATAGTAATGCCTTTAAGACTCACCAATGCTCCAGCAATATTCATGGACTTGATGAATAGAGTCTTTAGAGATTACCTAGACAAATTTTTGGTAGTCTTTATAGATGATATTCTAATATACTCCAAAACCAAGGAGGACCATGAGGAGCATTTAAGAACTGTACTGGAGACTTTGCGCAAGGAGAAGCTCTATGCCAAGTACAAAAAGTGTGAGTTCTGGTTGAAGGAGGTCTCATTCTTGGGCCATATCATCACAAGCAATGAGATATCTGTGGACCCCTCCAAAACAGATGTAATTGAGGGATGGCTGAGGCCAACATCGGTAACAGATATCCATAGCTTCTTGGGGTTAGCTGGATATTATCGACGATTTGTGAGAAATTTATCACGATTGTCCAACCCACTTACCAGGATAACTCGAAAGGGAGTAAAATTATCTTGGAGTGATGAATGCGAAGAAAGCTTCAAGGAGTTGAAAAGGAGGCTTATCACTACACCCGTGCTCACTTTACCCACAAGTGGGGAGCTTTTTGTGGTATTCAGTGATGCTTCGAAGAAGGGCTTAGGATGTGTGCTGATGCAGAATGATAAAGTGATATCCTATGCCTCAAGGAAGTTGAAAATCCATGAGAGAAACTATCCAACGCATGATCTAGAGTTGGCGGCGGTGATCTTTGCCTTGAAAATCTGGCGTCATTATCTTTATGGAGATAAATGTGAGATATATACTGACCACAAGAGTCTTAAATATATATTCACATAGAAAGAGCTTAATATGCGCCAGAGAAGATGGATAGAGCTTATCAAGGATTATGACTGTTCAATACATTACCACCCTGGGAAAGCGAACAAGGTGGTGGATGCCCTAAGTAGAAAGGATCCAGTTATTCTATCAATGATGAGAATTGAGAAGGATCCAATCTTCTTAGACTTGATGAAGATGGATGTGGGAATCATAAAGAAGGGAACATCATCAATCATTTCACAAATTATTGCTCAACCATCTCTTTTGGAAAGGATAAAGGATGCTCAAAAGGATGATGTAGGAATCCAAGAAAAAGTGGAAGCTATCAAAAAGGGAAAATCCTCAGAGTTTAATGTTAATAAAGAAGGAATTGTGCGGTTTTGGAAAAGACTATGTGTTCCATAAAGTTCAGAGCTGAAGAAGGAACTTTTGGATGATGCACATAGTTCAAATTTCTCTATTCACCCAGGGAGCACAAAGATGTATCGAGATCTCCGAGAAAACTTTTGGTGGGATAATATGAAGAAGGAGATCGCTGAATATACATAAAAGTGCCTGGTGTGTCAGCAAGTGAAGGCAGAGAGGCAGAAGTTTAAGGGGATGATGCAACCATTGCCCATACCAGAATGGAAATGGGAGAACATCACCATGGACTTCGTCACTGGACTTCCAAGGACATCCAAAGGCAACAATGCAATCTGGGTTGTTGTGGATCGTCTTACAAAGACTGCACACTTCATTGCTATTCGAGAGGATTTCTCTTTGGATCAACTGGAACGGATATATATCATAGATGTGGTATGGTTGCATGGAGTACCACTATCTATTGTTTCTGACTGAGATCCAAGATTCACCTCTAAGTTTTAGAAGAGTCTTCAACAAGCTCTGAATACTGAACTGAACTTCAGTACGGCCTATCATCCTCAAACTGATGGCCAATCCGAGCGGACTATCCAAACACTTGAGGATATGTTGAGAGCATGCTCAATGGACTTTAAAGGAGGATGGGATCAACATCTTCCTCTATTTGAGTTCTCTTATAATAATAGTTTCCACTCGAGCATCCAAATGGCACCATATGAAGCCCTATATGGGAAAAGGTGTAGAACACCAGCATGTTGGGATGAGGTCGGTGAACGTAAGCTGCTTGGACCAGAAATGGTCGAAGAAATGGTGTAGAAGGTGAAAACCATTCAGCAGCATATCAAGGCAGCCCAAAGTCGACAGAAGAGTTATGCAGATAATCATCGACGAGACCTTGAGTTTAAAGTCGGAGACATGGTGTTTTTACGCATATCTCCGTGGAAGAAGGTCATGAGGTTTGGAAAGAAAGGGAAGTTAAGTCCAAGGTACATCGGCCCCTTCGAGATTATTGATCGTGTTGGGGTTGTGGCCTATCGACTAGCACTTCCACCTACTATGGCCAAGGTGCATGATTTCTTCCATGTATCCCTCTTAAGGAAGTACATACCAGACCCTTCACATGTACTCTCTTCTGAGGTGGTACAATTAGAAGACGATCTTTCTTATGAGGATCAACCAGTGAAGATCTTAGATCATAGAGAAAAAGTTCTACGAAATAAGACAATGCCCCTCATCAAGGTGTTGTGGAGAAACCACAAGTTTGAAGAAGCTACTTGGGAGTCGGAGGATATGATGAAGCTAAGTTACCCACATTTGTTTTAGTGTGGGAAAATGAAAATTTCGAGGGCGAAATTTCTTAAGGGGGGGAATATTGTAACAACCCAAAGTTTCATTAATGGAAAATCCCTCTTGATCTAGTTAAATGTTTCTTTATGAAAAATGTTTTTATAAGATGTCAACTTCATTAGTTTTACGTTAAGATTTGTGACCGTTACTTTTATAGTCGTTGAACAGTGATCATCTGGGTAGTATAAATATAAGGCTTTAACAAACCCATTTCTACTCAGACAAAGGAAGCGATGGCCTCATCCAGTAGAATTGCCCCTTATGATGCCCATTTGTCAGAGCTCGGAAAAGAGGTGGCGTCTTTGGGATTTTCCCTTGACCAAGCCCAAGCTGAGCTTCATCAATTCAAGCTCGAATGTGATCGTCTACGGGAAAAGTGGAAGTTGACTTAAATTACCGCTCGAGCGATGTTATCTGAGCCGCCCCAAGAGTCTGTCACCATCGCGCACCTTACCCTTAGGTCTTATGTGGCTATTTTAAGGGGTTATGTAACAAATAAGTAGCACCATGTTCATGTACGTTATTTTTGTATATAATAATGAATATAATTTCTAGTCATTTTTGATACATTGTAATTAGTTTTTAAAGTACAAATGGTGTTTTTAGTTATTATTTAATTAAGAATTATATTTTATTAAATTAAAGGATTTTTGAATTAAATAATATTTTAATAAAATATTATTATTAATATTAAATTAATTTTTTATTAAGTATAAATGATCTTATAATTTTATGAATTCAATTAAAAGTTTTATTAAGGTTTGAAAGCCATTTCTGTCAAAACCCGTGAATTTTTTTATAAATGTAGGTTTTTATTTTAAAAGTGAAAATTCACATATTTAGAAAATTATTTAGATAAAATAAATATTATTTTTGGAATCAGGATGTCGAAATTATCCAACGTTGAATTTTTCATAATTTTCTGAGATAGTCAAATTTTTGGGTAAAAATTAAATACCATTTAAATATATAATGTGTTTTATGACATCATAATGACCCAATGGTGATGTAATAAAATAACATAATCCTTATGTTCGTCCAATATGTGTTTTATCATTAAAATAATGAGGTTTTGGGTTTGTTTGACTTACTTTTCAAAGCGTTAATGGAGCCCTCAAGACTTATGCAACACTTTGCCTTTTTAAATTAATTTCCATGGGAGTGTGACTCACCTCCACATAAGCAACCCTAATTTTCTAATAAGTTCGGACCTTGGCCTTGTAAAATATTGTTTTCCTCTTTCCTTTTCCAGAAAACATGGGCAAATACCATGGGATGGTTTGTGGTTTGTATTATTTTAATATAAGGGGTCCCAAACCAAAATAATAAAGAATTCCCTCACCTTTCATATATAAACCCACCCAAGCTCTCACTTCCTCCTCACTCAAAGCCCTTGGAGTTCGTCCAACCTCTGCCCTACTCTCTCTATAATCCTCTCAAGGTGCCCCAATCTCCCAATAAGCCTCTCACAAGCCTCTCTCTAGCCTTTGGAAGCACACTTCCAAGTAAGGGTTTTTCTTCCTTTCTCATTTTTGTCAATTTTCTTTAAGTTTTATTGTCCTTTTAATTTCAATTATGAATGTTGGGGTATGGTTTCTCACCTATCCCATACTGCCCTCTTATTTTTTGAATGATGGGAGACCCCTTTCTCTCTCATTAAATTCCTCCCATGTACACCCGTTACTATGTCGAAATTCTGAAAGGAACCTTTTTCTCCTCTTTTATATTCAAGCAATACTTTTGTATCATGAATCTAAATTCCTTTTCATTTGTTGGGACATGTATCTATATAACCTTCTTACTGTCCATTACATGTAAATATGATGAGTAACCCCTTTCTATCTCATCAACCATTTTTATGAATTCTTATGTCACGCCGTTACGCTGCCGAAATCACACCGATTTTCTAAGCCAATATCATTGTGTAGTGAAGACAATGCCCATTTCTCCATCAAGGGTATTCACCTTTATGCACATTTACTTATTGATTATAAAGTTTCATGTATGAATTCCACATTCCTTTATCGTGGAATAAATTATTATGTTTTATGAATCCATGTTTTATGATCCATGTGGCACACTTATGCATGAAATGAAATGTTTAAGAAGGGTGCGCCCTTTATAGCGCTCCAATGCATTGGGTAAAGTATAGTATCATGATACGTCATGTGCAATGAGTGTTGACTCATGCTAATTCAAGTGCAATGAGGGTTTACTCATGCTTCAAGTGCAATGAGGGTTTACTCATGCTCCATGTGCAATGAGCCTTGACTCGTGCTAATTCAATGTTAAGTGTTGTTGCCACATTTCCATGTTATGGTTATCATGCTTTATCATGCCTTTATGTTCATGTTACTCTAATTCTCTATTGATGTTCCTATTTCCTAACATGTATTGTACTCCTCATGTTATTCATTGTGTACTCCCTTACTGGGCTTTATAGCTCACCCTTTTCTTATGCATGTCCTTAGGTTATCCCATGCAATGCTAAGTACGAAGGAATGTAGTGGTCATGTAAAGGATGTTTTCAATAAAGATATTTTATTTCAAGTTTAAAGTTTTTATGTAATGATCCTAAGCCCCAAAGACACTAAACCGCTCGATCTTCTTTGTTGTATCACGTGAAGTTTTATGTAATAAAGCATGCTTAAGTTGTATTAAAAAGCAGGATTGTCATAGTTATCCATAAGGATAAGGTAGGTGTTCCAAAAAAAATTCCCAAATGTCTTGTATACAATATAATTACATGAATAGTGCATTCATTCCAACATTCCAAGAATCAACTCTAACTTTAATTAAATAACTTCATTTTAAAATTTCCAAAAATTTGTACCCTTTTAATTTTTTTTATGACCCTTAGGGAAGCTAATGGAATTCCCATGCTGAGTACTTAACCTTGAAATTGGATAATTAAATAGTAAATTATGTTATGTTATTTATTTTAAATGATAAAAATTATGATAAGATGATAATTGTTTTTGTTATTAATGGTTGAAAAATAATCCATGAAATTCTACTGATTTTCATGATGAAAATTGTAACTTGGAATCTAATTAGTGTTGTAACCTAATATGGTAAATGTGTGTGAGAGTTTAGTACTTGAATCGTGATATAAATAAAAATTCCCTTCAAGGTTATACTGAGACACTTATAATGAAAACATTCATTTAAGAAGTGTTGAGATACTTATTATGAAAATTCCCTCATAAGTGGTGTTGATAAACTTATAATGAAAATTACATTTTTAGCAGTGTTGATATACTTATAAAGTAAACAATATCATAAGTAGTATTGATTCTCAATTCAGGTATTTGAGTTGGCATGGTAATGTGATGTGCTCATAGGAATCCAGCACTAGTTTGAGTATGTATGTTTGACTATGGGCCCCACCATATAACCTAGTAATCAGGTTTTTTACTTTTCTTACATTAATTTATCTTTTTAATTATTAACTTATTAATCCATAGAACTTATACATATACTTATACCTTTAGAATTCACATGTTTTTATATATCTTTGCTAATATCCTATTGAGTTTTACTCACACCAAACTCTGGCCTATGATTATTAATCAAGCGGACTTCATGGTTATAGGTCAGGAAAAAGGAATGTGTTTTACGGAAAATGATTGATTTCTTGGTTAAGATAGTGTTTTGGGATTGGGGTCGGGCTAGAGCACAGACCTCTTTATGGAGGGTCATGAAGTTTTTAGTTTTTTTACTTTTTATAATTTTTGTAACAACTAGTTATGATGGACATATTTTTATGGAACTTACTTAAATTTTTTATCATCAGGGTTAATTATTGATTATGATTTAGTGTTTGGAACTTTCCAGGATATTTACTTATGATGTGATGTGTTGTATGGTATTTCCTTTATTTTTAATTATGGTTTCACTCTGACCAGAGGGTATATAATCTCCATGGTTTTCTCATTTACACTTTCTAACAGTCAAGATCCTCTGGTATATAGGGATTTATACTTGAGTTTATGTGGATTCACAGGTTTGGGGCACTGATAGAGTGTCTTCAGGGATGGGACGTTAGATTTACTATGGTGGACTATTTTTGTGACCAAAAATGAAGTTAATATTATCATATAATTTTTATATTATAATTCCAAATATGGATTCCAATTGAAAAGATTTAATTTCCAAAGGTGGTAAAAATTATTTTAATATAAGTATGCAAATTGTGATGGCAAAATAATTTTTAAGGAAAAAATAACCTTTTCATAATAAAAGAAATTTAAAGAAAGACATGATTAGTTTTGAATCTAATTAAATTTATAGGTTTATTATTAAATTATTGAGAGAGTTGTGTGACTTTAAAATAAACGCATAACACAATGTAACACTGTAAAAACTTATTTAAAGAAATGTGTCTAAAATAGATCTTTTATTATAATAAAAAATCATAAAGGTTTTTAAAATGTTAAAAATAGATTTATAAATTCTTCATAATACTTTCAAATGTTTATTTTAATGCATAAACACATGTTTGGTTAGTCCAAAAGTTTTCATAAAATTTAAATTTATATCATGATGAATCCTTAAAAGTGGTAATATTTGTAAAAATGATATTTTTCACTATTCACCTAAATATCAATCATTTCAAAAAAATAAAAAAAATCACCCTAAGAAAATTTTGAAATTATTAATTAAAAAATTAATAGTAATTATTAAAATTAAAATTCATAAATTCATAAATTTCCCTTTTAAATTAAAATACAAAATATAAATAAACCTGCTTTTATACAAAAGGGACCTTTAAAACTTTTAGTGTTATTAATATTATTATATATCCACTACTAATTAAATAAATGTTAATATATTAAATTATGTATTAAAATATTACATAAAATAAGAGTAATCTTTTAAAAGTTTTCATTTTAATATATTAGGAATAAATGCACGCTATGTTAAGAAACAATTATTTGAAAAAAGAATGGTTAACCAGAAATCATATTAATTATGTTTCCAATAAAAGAAAGAATTTTTTTTATTGATATATTTTTATTTAAAATAGTTTTTATAATTATTATAATTTTTTCATAATATTATTTATAAATATTTTGTGGGTCATTTTAGTTTAGTTTTTCCTATAAAATAATCTATTCGACATAGAATTTATTTGAAGGATAATTTCACATTGAAATCTCAGGGTTTAAAAAATTACATGTCCTCTAGTGGTTTGATAATGGAGAAGAAAACTATATATATTTCAAACATGATTTAAGTAACTTTCAATATTACTAAATATAAATCTTAGAAATCATCTATTTTCATCCATGATGAGTTTTAATATCACATTATTCCATTTTGGACCTAATTGGTGTCTAAATTTTCTATTATCTTCGAATTCAAAACATAAATTGATATATTTTACTTAATTGACACTAGATCCTATTTATTCTTAATAAAAAACATTATAAGGGCTTTAATCAATAAATACATCATTGAGATCAATTTTTTATTACCCTAATTTTACTTAATCTAGATCTAAAATGATATTTTTTTTATTCATTCAATATATTCACTATGAGAACCTACACATTTTTTGTATTTTCTATATGTTCTTGTTTCATTCCCCCACTACCTATAACCTTGTGTTACCCTAAATTTCCATTGAACTAATTTTTTTATAATTAGTCCTAGTTGTAGTTAAAACCCTAATTTCTCTTTTTAGATTTATATCAATCATTGTGATCGTAAAACCTTTTATTATGACAACCATGATCTATAGGGAGGGGGTATTGTATATGAAATAACTTCACCTTAGTTTTCCAATGATCCTTACCTATCAATTTTTAATCATATTTCTCTATAGTCTCATCTTTAGGAAGTAGAGTAACAAACTATTCTAAGTCACCCAATCTTTCTATAATATTTTTAAAATCTTTTTTTACTCTTTCCAATGTTAATATTAATACTGTTGAAGATATTCCTTAATTATTTACATAAATTATTTCATATTAATTATTTCTTAATTATACCAACACTATCTATATACAATTATAACCTTTAATAAATTTTTTAGTTGAAAATACATTTTAGAAATACATTATTCTCTTTAAGACTTTCACCCCTTTCAATAAAAAAGATTGATACCCCAAACATACTATTATTTTATTCCAATATATGTGGTAGAGGATCAACATTCAATGGTAAAAAATCAACATTGATTTCAAAATATGATAAACTAATTGAGACTTTCTCATTGCTAGTAATTCTCAATGTTATGTAGTAACGAAATGATTTTTTCTATTTTTTATGACTCCTATCATTTAAAAAAAATTATTCCACTTCTTGATCATATCATTATTTTAAAAATACCTACTACAAATAGTTTTTGATCGAGCTTCCAAATCCCTCAGAACTTTTCATTCAACTAATTATTCTTTTACTAACACAATTATCTCTTACAAATTTATTTTTAAAGTCTCTCTATTATGTTATTATCCCATATAATTTTGATTTATTAAGGGTTGTATATTTTCGTCCTCTATTTTTATACTAGATTCATAAGTTATGTAATTGGTTTTCATCCTTTATTAATGAAACTTTAAATAAATAAATTTTTTTAAAGGTAAATATATATATATATATAATTCTTAATGATGAATATATATTAATATTATATTGGGGTCAATTTTTTTACAGAAATTTAAATTAAGATATAATAAAAAAAATGTTAAGAATTGTAACACCATAACCCAAGGACCCGAATCCCATAACCAAATGGGAGTGCAAGATGGTCTCAAGTGTGCTACCCAAATTATCAAAGGATAGAATCTAGTTTCAAAGGAAGGTAATTTTCCATCAAAATATATAATATAAAATTATAATAATTCATGTAGATATGAAAACTCATTTACTAAAAACCACTAAAGATCATAGTGAAAGAAAAATAAGTTTTAAAAATAAGTTATAAGATATATATTTAAATATCCATGCTAATAAAATGGAATTAATAAATGTGACTCAATCCAAATACATTGAATCATTCTATCACGTCTTCAATATGCATCTCCAACTCTCTAATGATGAAGTATGAAACCATAATTATCTCAACATTATCACCAATAATATATATGTGTCCATTGAAGTTCACATATAGGGGTGAGTGAAAACATGGAATGATTTTCCTAATGATAATAAATATTCATTAAGAATAAATTTTAAAATATGAAATTTTACTCGACAATGAAAAATTATAACAATTTTGAAAAAAAATTGATTTATCAAAATACTTTCAATAAATGAGATATAAAATTCATAAATAAAATTTTGTCTCAAAAAACACATTTTCTATTAACCTCTATAAAAAAAATTTGATTATTTTCTAATTCACATTTTCTATCTAAAAACATTCATTTTGAATACTCCTCTCTTTCTCAAATTCTAATATAATATCCTTGTTTCCTCAAATTCCAATGGAAAGATCATGTTTCCTTAAGTCCCACAATAAGATACTTATTTCCAATAAATTTACTCATGTTAATTAAATATATAGTATAATCTAATTATGTGAATCAAATTATATCAAGCCATTCCAAAAAAATTATTCATCACTTACCCTGCTAAATTCAAATAGTTATAATTTTGATGCTTGTGTGTAAACCAATTCATCGCTCATTCATATGTAAACCCCAATATATACACCTTAAAATTATAAGGATGGTGGTTTCACCTTTTATCCCCAATCATACTAAACATTTGTCACCTTAACACATGTTATCTAAGTCACTTCTTTACCATATATGAATCTTATAGGTTTCAAAATAATTATTACAAAAATATATTCTTCACACATATACACACATAATTAAAGAATATATAATAAAAATTATTTAAATAATTTATCAAAATCCAACCCATTACTATTATTGTTAACAAAATAATTTTACTATAATTCCATATTTTAAACAAATTTATGGTTTTTAAGAAAACCCTAGATATTAAAATCATTCTAAAAATATAATCAACCAAAAAATCATAAATGGAATAGTCATAATAATATAAAGTGTCAAATAAAACTTCCTATATTGTCTTTCTAGAGTCTCTACATATTCCCAACTCAATGATCTTTTCAAAGTAAACTATTAATTCATATCAACAAAATCCTCAATAAATCAAAATTCATGAACCAAATTTCATAACCTTGTATATAAAGAAATTTTTCATGACTTATGTATATTTCGAATGAATTGGTGAAACTCTCCAAAATATAGTACGACCTTTGATATGTTTTATATATCATATGATATTTGGAATATCCCATGTTTAACTAATTGTTCTTTATGTGTGGATGAAAGAAATGTCATAAGTATAAGTTTCTCTCATTCTTATGCCTCAATCATTTGAACATCAAATGTAAGTTTTTAATCCATTGATACATCCCCAGATACTTTAATAATTAAAATAAAATATTATACATTCCATAATTTTTATAATGGTCTCTAAATTATGATACATACTATTTAATCATCCTTCCATGATTCCACTATTTCTAAAAAATATAGAGATATATCAACAAAATAATGTTCCAGGATACTTGTTTATTTATATACCACTCTTTCTAATTCAACCATTTACATTCCATGGGAAACTCCAAATTAAATGTTTCAATGTTCAATTCCTATAATTTATCAATTTATTATAATGGATTTCCATGTCTACCACTTTTTCTATAATTTCTAAAATAATTACTTTTTCAATCCTATAACACCCATAAATTCTAAAAGAATAACATTTTATTCAACAGAATGTATGACACACAACTCCAATCATATAAGGGAAGGTAATAACCTAATAATTAAAAATATATTTAATATTTTAAAGAAATTAAATATATAGCTTTCATTACATACAATACTGATTTTATATTGCATTACACACAACAATGACTTTCTTTGTTGTCTTTCATTACACGCAAGACCAATTTTTATCGAATACTATTCATATTATTATTTAAAATTATAATTAACTCAAATTAATTAAATTAGAGGTTATAAATAGAATTAAAATACTTATGGAAACATATTTTTGAGTTCACTGGTTACCAATTAATTATAAATTAATGTAAAAACCAACTAAATATAAATGATTTTATTACAAAAAACCATATTTTTACAGAAAAGGAATTTTATTCTAATAAAATAAATAAAATAATATTAGTAGATGATATAAATTATATTTATATATTATATATCCAAGAAATGTTTTTGGAATTAATCAAATAAATTTGATTAGCATATGATAAGAATAAATCTAATTTTACGCATAAAAACTGCATTCTTCTAAAGGTGGTTTTTCTTCTTTTTATAAGAACACTTATTTTAAAACTAAATTTTTACACCTTTATATTTATTGGAAAAAAATTATATTCATTTTTAATAAGGAATGTAAAAATTATCTTAAAGTTAATATTTTTTATTTTTCTGTGAGGTTCCATTTTTTTATAAATAGGGAATAATACAGAATTTTAATTTAAAAATAACTATTCATATAGATAATTTACAATGTGAAATTAAATTTTAAATTTTTTTTAAAGTAAAATTAGATTAATTATAAATATATTAATCAAATTTACTTCATTATAATCATTTTTATATTTAATTTAGATATGAAAACATAGTAATCTTTTGAATATTTTTACTTTAAAACCCATTTTCTCATCCCATCTATGGAATTAATGTTAAATTATCTTTTTCCACTTCTTTGAATTTTATTTTTAAAAATTGATTCAATTATTTTAATTAGAATAATTTATAATTTAAAATAATGAAAAATTAATTTTTTCCCTAATTTATTAATGAAAACAGTTAAAAATAATTATGGCGATTAAGAGAAAAATAAGTTTACTAATGATCTAAACTATAAACTTAATAAAAAAATGACCTAGAAACATTTCCAACACACATTTTATGCACAAATATATACCCTTAACAACTTATGAATTATTTTTATGAGTTATTGGGACACATTTTCATGAAGGTGACCCATATAATATGTTATGTAAAGGAAAAGAAAAATTTAGTATTTTCTTACATCTAATTTCCATAATGCTTTGGGATAGGGGGAAAATAAAATATTATTAGTTATATATTTCGTTTTTACATTGAAATAAGTTTTTTATATCTTGAAAATTTATTTTAATTTTTTAGAGATGAATTAACTACATTAAATTCCTTATAAATTCCAACATATTAATTATTTAGTTAATAATTAACTAAAATAAATAATACTAAAAAAATAGTGAAGTAAATTGAAAGAACTATTGATATGCATTAATTTTTCAAATTAATATATCATTTTAAATAGGTATTAACTTAATATATTAATATTTCATCATAGTCTTGACATTTTTAAATTAAAATTTAATAAATAATGTCAAAATTGTCATTAATGTTATTTTATAATAAATTATATTTTATTAAATGATTTAAAATTAATACAACTACAATATTTTTTCAAGTAATTTTAAAATGTTAATAAATATAAAATATATTCTATTAATGTGCCAATTTATATTTTATAATGACTATATTGGACATTAAATAGTAAAATACACTATTAGCACGGTTACAATTTAGGTGTTGTTTTTGTGTGTTACTAACACTTCTGTTAAAATAAATTTCCAAAAAATAAGATTTTTATTTTATAAATTATATATCATATTTAAAATTATGGGGTATATATTAAATAATAATTATCAATTTTATTTATTCTCAAATGAAAAATTACCTAGGTTAGAAAACTGTTTACCGTAATGAAAACACAAAATTGTAAAAGTATAGAAATTTAAAAGTTATGGTAAAATGATTAAAAAAATTTACTTTTTATGTGGTGGAGGTGTTTGAAAACCATAATTCTCCTAAAATTTATTATTTTTATTTTTTGGAGGAACATGAGTTAAGGGGGACCCCCGAATAGTGAATACTTTTGAGTATTTACAAGAATTGTCACTTCTCCTCACCTATAAAAGGGTACTCACTCCGCTCACTTCTTCACGCCTATCAAGCCATTGTTTTCAACCAAGACCAACCAAAATAACTCCTTAATTTCCCTCACTTCATAATATAATCCTTATATTGGGAATAAATCCAACTTATTAAGGAATTAGTACAAAACAAAGGATGATCCCTAAAGAAGAGGTAATGTTTTTCTAACAGATTTTTTATTTTATTTATTTCTTCATCTCCTTAAATTATTATTATATCAGGATTATATAATAAAATTTGTATATTAAATATAATTTACTTATTTATGTTATTTTTATGACCTAAAAATTCACATGCATCCATCAAATTGGTTATGAGGTCATCATTCATGTGTACGGCGTATTACCACCTCGCAAACCGATTTTGTTCATTTTTCCATCACCACCTATCAAGGTTTGAAATAATGATGGAAATTCTGTTTATATATTATGTTTATGAAATTTATGATTTATTTATTGTTATATAATTATTATATAACATATACCTCTATTATTTCCATTTAGATGTAATATGATAATGTCTTTTATGTATACGGTGGACTACTACCTTGTGAAGTGATGTGATTCATTCATGCTTTACATGGAATATATTAAGGATGCATTTAATAAAAATATTTTATATAAATGGAATAAATATTATTATAGGATGATAGTATATATATATCATTTACTTTTATTTCTTTCAATATGATAAGAAAATAGAAACAATGTTCATGCGTATGTATGGCCCACAATCTATTTAAATGGTGCATTTCATTTCCTATGACTAAATTTTATAGATTAATAAAAATATTATATAATTAATATATATGATATTTAAATCATGTTTTAAATTTTGGATATGTGAAATCGTGATCAAATTAAGAGTAAAAAAATAAAAAGTTAAAATATAATTGAAATATAGGGCAATTAACACCTGAAACAATTAAAATATTGAAAGATTATTAACAATCAGGTTATAAGATGTTATAAAAGGATTATATATGGTATTGTAAATATTTTTTAGTTATGTTATAATTTAATAACATGATTAAAACCATATACATGAGGTTAAAGATCATTCAACTAAATGGAAGCATAGGGTAAGGGATTTTGTCTCAATTTACATCCCACTGAGACTTATTTATTATTATGAACCAATTCATTTTTTGTGGTGTATATACTTCCCCTTTGACATTTAATATCATTATTAATTCATAATTAATGGTATTTTATGTTTCACTTTGAAATATCTCATCCAAGGGTATTTGACTTGAAAATTACTAAGTGGTAGAAGTTATCATACAACCTTAATTCCTTTTGTGATAATTAAATTTCTCTTAGAACAATTACTTTTTATAATAATTTTATAATTTTAACTTATATTTACTTTTAATATCCATATTATTTTATAATGGATATGATTATTTCTTGAACCATATAATGTTTTGACATTCATTTTTTACTTTGAATGTTGTGCGATTTATTTGGAAAGTATATATAAATATATATCCATTACTCAATATGGATATTTGATAAGGCACACTGTTTGTGATTTAAATTGATTATTTGATATATGAGGAATGTTTTGGACATTTATTACACTAGTTGTGGACTGGTTAATGTAATCTTTTTGATGCATTTGTAGCCTCATGAGATAAATAAGTTGACCAAATCAAACCGGTTTCTACCCACAGAATAAAACTATCTTGAGGATAACTATTGATAGTAACTATATTTAGGATAAATATTTATTGTTTATATATCCATAACTATTAATTCCATAATTATATTTATTCCATGTGATTATTCGATTATATATAATATCAATGGTCAATTTTCATGCTCATGTGATTATTTATATGGAATTATTTATCTTCTTTTATTAGTGTCATATTATACTCAATTTATTGATTGATTGTCATGTGTTTTAGTAATTTCAATTGTCATGTGTTTTAGTAATTTCAATTGTCATGATATTTATTATTTACTGATTTATGATAGATTCTGATATACTTAACCCTTACTAATCATTTGAGCTCACCATTATTTTTTTTATTTTCCCTTGGATATGAAAATGAATTCCTTGAATGATTTTTCAAATATTTTGAGAATTTTACTTTGTTATGTATTATGTTTCATTTTATATTACCAATTTAAAATGGGTATTATGTATGTATATGGTTTTCAAAACTGATAAACCTTTTGTTCCTTTGGGATATAAATATTTTACATATGCCAATGTAATAAATTAAGGAACTGGGTTTGGGCTATTGTTTTCAAGGTCGTTATAGTTGGTATCGAATATTTTTTAGTAGAAACCTTGGGAACTAGATTCAGGAAAACATGGATTAAAAAACCTAAACATATTATGCATTTTCAGGATAAGAATAAAAGAACATCCTAATTTTTTGGTAAGGTAGATATTATGTGGTACTTACTAGAAATACATCCAGGTTTGGATACTAAAATTGAACGTGGTTCTAGCACAGATGTTCCTAGGTGTAATAAATCCAACAAGGGTGTGTTGGGATTGACTCAAGTGTAACCTTGTATAGGACAACATTCCTTACTATGCACTTTATTTGACACTCCTAGGGAATATTCATAAGATAATTCACATTTTCATTACAAACCATTATGAAATATTTGAAGATAATGATACACCCAAAGAAACCATGATTATGGTTATGAGATTACCTATGTATAAAATTTCTCATATGACCCCCCTTAGTCGATCATATATCTCATTTGAAGAAGAAAAGACCTCATTGTTCGTACAAGAATTATTCATACCTGGAGAGAATGAAACTATGTTGTGGGATACCTCACCTCAAAGGGAAACCAGAGTAATCATTGTACTATCTATTTTATACTAGGCTCCCTTCCCCGTGAATGTGCTAATTTTTTCGAGTAGATTAAATTGGACTTCATTATTTCAGGCCTCAAGGACTTTGTTACATCCTCATTCTCTCTAACTTATTAAATAAAATTTCTTATATTAGTCCAAATTAGATATGTATAAATCTTTCATTTTATGTTAAGTTTTAAACCATATTTATAATTATATAAATTTTATAATTATATGACCTAATCTAGTAAATGTTATTGTTTAGAAATAGAACCTGGAAGGAAGAAGGGTTTCAATACTCAGAGACAATGTAGAGGTTTCCCAAATGAGGGATCCAAAATATATTTTATTGTAATTGATAATGTTATGAATATATTAGGGAATATTAATCAAGTTATGAAAAATAGTTTTACCTCTATGGAAAACTTATTCCATAGTAAGATTATCCAATGTTGGATCACTTTATGTGATTCAGTTCCCCTTCATTTAGTCGTACTACTAATCTAATGGCATATGAGTAGTGGATTAAGTATTTAGAGAATATATTTATGGAATTGGGACATGGTGAAATGAAAAGGGTTACACTTAAAGTTTATTTCCTCAATATAGATACTTATAAATGGAGTTCATTGATCTAGAATACTCAGGAGGGAGATGAAATAGAACTCAAGTAATGGATAGATTTTAAGGAGATATTCTTTGAAAAATATTTTCATTAAGAGACATAAAATAAGATAGATGGAAATATACTTAGTTTAAATTAAAAGGAGGAAGAAAGTGTTATAGAGTATGAAGCTACCATTATAATGTTATCAACGTATGCTACAAATTTCAAATGAAACGTGAAATTCAAGATTGATCATTAGATAGAAGGGATTAAGAAAATTATCTAAAGGGTACTAGTGTCTCAAAAATTTTCTTCATATGATGAAATGTTTTAATGTTCTATCAACACAGATAAAGAATTCCCCAAGTCTTATCAATTCAAAATAAATAAAGAGAAGAAAATGATACTATAAAAAATCATAGATAAAGGGAATGAGGGAAAAAAGGATTTTTTCCATATTTAAAAACTATGGAAAGAATCAACCCAGGAATTTATTGAAATGGTTGGGAGTTTATTATAATTATGGAGAAAATAATCACCAAGAAAAATAATTCAAAGTTGAATAAAAGACTTATATTAAGTGTTTCAACTATAGTGAAATGGGTCACTATGAAAATAATTTTCCCAAGTGTTAAGGGAATAGACCTTAGAATAAGCTAACGGGTTAAGGTGAATATTATGTTATTGATACAACCAAAGTGGAATGATTAATATGATTATATATTTAGATCCATTAAATATGTTATTAATGTATTCTATTGATGGTATTCTTATCATACTAATTATATATAAGTATTGTGTTGTAATAATATTTCATTGTGTATTTTATAGAATATTTTGAATGGTACCAATAAAAGTGATTCAATATCAAGTTAAACTTTTTGGAAAACACATCATTGATGGAAAGATAACCCTTAATTTTTTATTGATTTTTGGATAATAATTCCTTGATAAAGTGATGATTGGTATGGATAAAGTAAATTAGATACTACTAACTACATTGGAACCGATTCTAATGTTTTGGATCATAATATTTGGAAGGTTCGTAAGGTTAACCATTTATGAGATGGTTTAAGTTAATATTTGGAAAAGGTTTTAGTGATTAATGTAATAATTCACCATATGGTGAAACCTGTTCTAAGATATGAAGTATAAATATTTCAAAGCACAACCAAAGTTTAATATTATTCTTATAAAATAGAAAAGTATAAAGTGTATATATTTCCATATATTCTTTGAGAGTGAAAGAGTTTCTCAACTCTAGGAAAAGTGTCTTGAAACCAAAGTGTTTTCCTATTATCATCATTTTTTATGATATCAATGAACTTTTTCACACCTATGTTTTATGGATTTATGATCATTAACTTTATCCTAAACATATTCTATATCGTTCTCCCCCAATATTCGAGTATTATTTTTCTCTTCCATGTTCTTATTTTCTTTTCCCACCTATGTTCTCCTATTTGTAAACCTTGTTATGAGATTATTTCAAATGAATTTTATAATTCTGTTTTCTCTCTTATTAAGTGAATTTTTTATTATCTATTTTATGATGTGGTTTTTTCAACATTGTTATTTCCAAATGTAAAACCATTGATTACTAGATCAAGTTTAAATTGCAACATCACAATTTATTTATTGTGGGAATAATTTAACACCCAAAAAATATAAATGAATGGCATTTTATTCAAAAGCATGTATGACATGTAAAACCAAGTGTAGAATGAAATATAATATTATGATACTTTAGAGTATATTTAATATCTTAAATAAATTCATTATATAGTTTGAATTACATGCAATGATTATTTTATCCTGCATTACATGCAATAATAACTTTCTATGATAGTTTGTGTTACACACAAGATTGAGTTTTACTGAATAATATTAATATTATTATATTAAATGAAAATTAACACCTAGTTATTAAATTTGAATTTATAAATATGACTAACTAAATTATGAAAAATTATTTCTGAATTCATTGGTTACTAATTAATTATAAATTAATGTAAAAACTAATTGAATATAAAGGAAATGTTTTTCTAAAAACTATTTTAATGCACCAAATGAATTTTATCTTAATAAATTAAATTAATTACTATTGGTAGATAATATTAATGAAATTTATATATTATATATTCAATAAAATTTTCTGAAATTTATCTAATTTATTTGATAGGAATATGGTAAGAATAAATCTAATTTTATTCATAAAATTTGTGTTCTTTTAAAGGCAGTTTTTCCAAATTTTAATGGAAATCCTATTTTAAAACTAAATTTTTACAATTTTATAAATTATATTTTAAAAAATAATTTTTTAAAATAATAATTTCAAAATTATCTTAGGGATTTTTTTTGTTATTTTTCTGGGAAGTTTCATTTTTTGATGAGTACTGAAAAATACTGAATTTTAATTGAAAATTGATTTTTCATATAAGTAATTTATAAAGTTAAATTATATTTAATACTGGTTTTAAAGTAAAATTTAGTCAATTATACCTATATTAATTCAATTTAGTTCATTGTAGTCATTTTCAAATTGAATTTTGATATAAATATACATTAAACTTTTAAACATTTTCACTTAAAAAACCCGCTTTCTCGTCTCGTATATGGGATTAATTTTAAATTAAATTTTTTATATTATTGGAAATTAATTTGAAAAAATAGATTTTATATTTAGAATCATAATAATTTATAATTAATAATAATTAAAATGTAATTTTTGACAAATTGATTAGTTAAAACTGTTAAAATTAATTATAGTGATTAAGAAAAAAAACAAGTTTACTAAAGGACAAAACTTTAAACTTAAGGGGTCAAATGACATAGAAACTTTTATATAACCCATTTTATATACATATTTTGACCCTTAAAAACTTAGGATATATTTTTATGAGTTATTGGTATGATGTTCCATGAAATTGACCCATATAATAAGTTAAGTAAAGAAAAAGACAAAAAAATTTGTTTCTTAATTTTAATTTCAATAAAGCTTTGGGATAGGGGAAAATAACATATGTTCTGTTATATATATTATTTTAAAATATAAATTTATATTTTATATCATGATAATTTATTTTAAATTTTAAGATATTAATTAATTATTTTAAATTCTTATGAAATGGAAATGGAGTAATTATTCAGTTAATAATTAACTAAAATAAATGATAATAAAAATAATAAAGATGAAGTAAATTGAATGAATTATTGTCACAAATTAATTTTTCATAAGAAATGATTTTTAACTTAATATATTAAAATAACATCATTTTCTTTATATTTTTTAAATTTAAATTAAATAAATAATTTCAAAATCGATATTAATGTTATTTTATAATAAATGATATTTTCTTAAATGATTTAAAATAACCAAAAACCCAATATTCTTCCAAGTGATTTGAAAATTTTAATAAATATAAATTATATTTAATCCATGTACTAATTGATCTTTTTATACTAACTATATTGACCATCAAATTGTAAAAAACTCAGTTAGTACGGTTACAGTTTAAGCGGGGTTTTTGCGCATTACGTACGCTTCTGTTAAAATAAATTTCCAAAACACATGTTATTTTTATTTTATAAATTATATATCATATTTATAATAGTGTGTTATAAATTTTATAAAAATTATCACATGAATATAGTTTTAAATTATAAACTACGTAGGTTAGAAAAATTGTTACCATAGTGAAAACCCAAAATGGTAAAAGTAGTGAAACTTAGATGTTAAGGAACAAACTGATAAAAATGTTTTTATTTTTGTGTGATGGAGGTTTTTTATACCATAATAACTCTAAAATACAATATTTTCAATTTATAATACACAATATGTAAGGGATACCTCCCAATAGTGAATATTTTTGAGTATTTACACGAATGTCACTTCTTCTCAACTATAAAAGGGCACCCACCCCCTCACTTATTCACGCCTGTAAATAAATTTGGTTCGACCAAGACATGTCCAAATAACTCCCAAAATTATATACCATCATCATAAAATCCTTATATTGGTCATAAATACAAATTATTAAGTCATTATAGTAAACCTGTGGAGGATTCCTGAATAATAGTTAATGTTTTTCTAAAAGTGTTTTTATAATATTTACTTCTCCACCTCCTTAAATTATTTTTATATCATTATTATATAATAACATTAGTATATTAAATATAATGTTATGTTTATATGGTAATTTTATTTCCTAAAACTTCAAAAACTCCCATCGAATGGGTTACAAAATCATCGTTTGTGAATACGGTGGATTACCGCCTCGCAAACTGATGTCGCTCATTTTTTTATTAACACCTATCAAGGTTTGGAATAATGATAGATATAATATTTATATATAATATTTATGATACCTCTAATTTATTTATGCTTTTGTAATTATTATATAACACATACCTTCCCAGTTTCCATATTTTTTTAATACAATAACATTGTTCGTGTGTACGGTGGACTACCGACTCACGAAGTGATGTGATTCATTCACACTTTACATTGAATATATTTAGGATAGGTATATTAAAAAATCATGATATATATGACATAAATATTATAGTTTAATTATAATATATATAAATTTTATTTACTTTTCTTTCTTTCAATATAACAGGAAAATAGAAATAGTGTTCATGTGTACATAGGACCAACTCTCTTTAGGAACGGTTCATTTCATTCCCTATCACTAAATTTTATAAATTACAATAAATACATATATAATTAATATATGTGATATTTAAATCATCGTTTAAATTCAATATATTCTTAAATCATGATCAAAGTAAGTGGAACAAAAAATAACAAGTCAAAACATACTCAAAATACAAGGCAATTAACACACAAAACAGTGAAAACAATGAAGGATTATTAACAATCTGGTGATAATATGTTATAAAAGGATCATGTATGATATTATAAATTTTAATATGATTTTTTTATAATTTATTAACATGATTAAAACCATTATACATGAGGTTATATATCATTCAACCAAAATAGAGTGTAAGGAAAGGGATTTCGTCTTAATTTACAGTCCACTGAGTTTTATTTTTTGTTATGCACCAATTAACTTTTATATAGTGTATATAATTCCCCTTTAACATGTAATATCATGATTAATTCATAATTTATTGTATTTTATTTTTCAATTTGAATTATTTCATCAATTGGATTTGACTTAAAAATTACAAAGTGCTAAAAATTGTTAAAAAATCTCAATTCCTTTTGTTATTGTTAACTTTATCTTGAAACAATCACTTTATTATAATCATTTTTTCATTATAAATTTTATTTATTGTTATTATAAATATTATTGTATGATATATATTATTATTTTATAAACCTTATACCATTTTTACATATTCTTTTTACTTTGAATGTTATATTATTTATTAGGGAAATATTAATAAATCTGTGTCCTTTACTCAATACAAGTATTTGATAAGGAACACTTTTTATGACTTAAATTTATTATTTTTTATATAAGAAATATTTTGGACATTCATTTCATGTATTGGTTACCATTTAATGTAATCCCCTCAATGCATTTGTAGTCTCATGAGATGACTTTGTTAGCCAAATCAGATGGGTTTCTACCCACAAACTTAAATTTTCTTGAGGATAGATCTTGATAGTAACTATATTAAGGATAGATCTTGATAGTTCATAAATACATCATTATAAATTCCATCATTATTTTTATTATATTTGATTATTTTATTATATTTAACATCCATGATCAAGTTTCAAGCTCATGTGATTATTTATATGGAATTATTGATCATCTTTTATTCTTATTATATTATGCTCATGTTGTTGATTAATTGGAATGTGTTTTAGTCATTTACATTTCCATGATGATTCTTATTTATTGATTTATGAAATATTCTATGGTACATAACCATTACTAATTATTTGATCTCATACTTATTTTTCTTCCTTTACCAATGACATGAAGTTGAATTCTTGGAATTATTTTTTCATGGATGTTGATAATTTTAATTTGTTATGTACTATGTTTCATTATTTATTCCCAATTTAGAATGGATATCATGTATATATCTAGTTTCCAAAACTTCTAAACTTTTTAGTTTTTTTGTATTTTAATATTGTATATATAACAATGTAATAAAGTAAGGCATGATCTCTAGGCTAATGGGGTTTGGGTCATTACAATTCCATAGTGAATTTATAGAATATCCTCTATTTAAATTTTTATTTCTTTTTTAAAAAAACTATGTTGGAAAAGTTTTCAAATATGAATAGACAAATCTCATTCATTCCTCTAATTCTACAATCATTAACCATTATCAATTATCAATCATCCATGTTATCTTAAAACTCAAATTTAATATACTAATCATTATTAATTAAAGTCTTGTTAATTTAAAACTCTCATTAGTACATGTTAATAAAATTAATATATCATGATTAAATATTAATATTTAATCACATTTATATGTCAACAAAACATTAATAAATGATTTAAAGTATTTATCCACATTATAAAATAATATAAAAAATATATTTATTATAATTCACCCCACTATAGGAATCTATTATTTGAAAATTTTCTATGTAACTTCAGCATCAAAAATATATGGCCTCTCTAATTGAAAGTGGCCATATATTTTCCAATTTTCTTCTTTAATTAATTCATATTTCAATAAAAATATCACCAAAGTAATTAATTATAATTTAAGAATATTTTACCTCAAATACACAATTAAAATTAGTATTTCCACAAAATCAATAAAAAATGAAGGCCTTCAGGCCATTTAGGTCAAGTATAAAAATATTTAAATTACTAAAGAACATTGTTACAATGTCAATCAGTATTCCACATCACTAATCCACTCGATGATCTAAAAAGTATTCATATAACATGATATTAATTTTCCTTCCCTCATCATCCTTTAGTGTACCAACATGAAAGACTCTTTCAAAAATATATGATCCTTAGAATAAAAATTCAAGGATCATGTTTTATTAATAATGAAATACTTATATCTATTTTGAGCTAAGATCATACACTTTCAAATTAATTTAAATCAGTCCATTTTATCCTTCACCAAACCAATTCCCAGAATATTCCTTTCACTCATTCCAATCCAACATAGTAATGATTGACATGTTTGACCATTTAATACTTCAAAGGGTACCATATAAATTTATGACTAATAACTTTTACTATAAAAAAATCTACAAACAATAACTAATTTTCTAAATATTATCCTTATTTAAGAACAAAAGCATGAAAAATATCATTGACAATTTGGTTAAATTATTATATTTATCCATATATCGATTGGAAGTAAGTCCTAATCATCCTTAACAGTGTACCCATAACATTTTATAGTCTTTTATAGAATATATTTGTAATCTGAAGATCCATATCCAAGGAAATAGACTTCAGAACACCATGAAGTCTTATAACTTCTTTCGTATAAATTTTATTATGGTCAGGCACTAAATATATTTCTCAAATTATTTTTAAATATACTAATTTTCTGAGTAGATACATGTTTCCCAAACATATCCCTTTTTTATAGTGATTTTAGTATCCCCATCACAAAATACATATAAATATTATCCCACTTCAAAGTTGTAATGGGTAATGGTTGTAACAAATGAGTTGGTCAATGATGATCTACCTTTGCATTGTTGAAAAACGAACTTCAAGAGACAAATTCAAAAATTTATTTCTTCACAATAAACAACAGAAATTGTAATATAATTTCATAATACATCTTGTAAGCTCTAGGATTCACTTTTGAACTCTAATAGTGAAGATATTTCAAAACATCATTTATTAACTCCACAGGATCCAACATCCATCATTTGAAATAAAACACCAAATTAGTGGAATGGTACATCAGTTAGTGATATCCTTAAAATATATAGTTCCCCACATCATCTAATATTATTTTTTATAAATACATCTCTTTTATTAGGTATTTTAGTATATATTCCATATTATTATAGGAGAGAAACACACCATCGATCATCTTCATTACCTCAATGTAAAAATATTACCAATAATACCATTCAATACCATTGATCCACGGCTTCATTCACCACTTGAGAATAAGTATTATGACTAAATATTTTCCAATTTAGTTCCATTTCTTCATGTATACATAATATCAAAATCAAAAATTTGATGACACTCTATCCGCATGTGTTATCTCAAATTAGGATCACACTGTTAGAAAATACACTTCAAACTCTTGTGGTCTGTATAAACAATAATGATTTCACTAAAAAGGTAATTCCATCAATCCTATAAAGCATTAATGATAAAAACTAAATCCAAATAGTGAATATGATAATTCTTTTTGTGAGGTCTAAATTTACAAGACCCATGCTCCTCTAGTTTACCTCATTGAATCAAAATAAATGTTAATCAAAAATCAGATGTGCTATAGTACACCTTGTAACTAATTTCTGATTTAGGAAGAATATAAACTAGAGTGAAACCATTTATCTTATTAAATTATTTAAATTAATTATAAAAAATCACGCTCTTATCCATAATTTATCCTTTCTAATTAATAGACAACATTGGAGAAACTAATTTTAAAAAACATTAATGGGCCACTAATAATATCTAAAAAATCCTTAAAACCTTATATTTTAAACATTTTCTTTTTTATTCCCCAAGAATAGTCACTTTCACCTTATCCATATCAATGAAAACTTATTTTTTAGCAATATAATGACCATAAAATATCAATTATAAAATAAAAAAGTAAAAGATCAAGAAATTGGAATACACATGTTCATATATATGGTTTACACAATGATATTGAAGAGCTTGTTGTGATTTGCTTCCATTATTATGTATATCTTCATATCATCCATAAATATTCCTAAAAATGTATCTAATAAATTTTTAATAGATCTAGTTCATTAATTATTTAAACAAAATAGGTGTATTAGTAGCTCATAAATGCATGAACAAATACTCATAATGACCATATCAATATTGAAATTTCAGTTTTATGTGATCTGATTTAATTAACCTAAACTAATGATACCCAAGAAAAATATCAATCTTATAAAACTAATTAATTCCCATTAACTGGTTAAATAAATCATCAGTTATGGGTAATGTATATTTATAATTTTTTATCACCTAGTTTAAATTTCAATAGTCAATGCATAAATGAAAGCTGTCATCTACTTTTATAAAAAATAGTATTATTTTTCCATAAGTAGAAACACTTAATTGATTAAATCATTTATATTTAATATCTACTAAATCTTTCACCTACTTATCTATAAAAATATTTCATCGACTCATATAAGTCATAGAACTCTCCTACTCATGTGGTCTCCCCACTCTTCTATTATCCCTCAACTTAGTATACATAAATCTATCAACCTATAATCATGATCAACGAACTAGGTTGAATTCTCCCCTACATCACACCAAAGATAATCACTCGTTATTCATCTTATAGAAACCAAAAATTTACATACATAAATATTACATAATTTTAAATGTATATTCAATACATTTCACAATAATACATGCCTTAGGATCATTAAGGTTTATTGTATTTGGAAACATGGATACAAAAAAACAATTATAACCTAAAATAATATCATTTACCATTAACTTATTTACAACTATTACCCATCATATATATATCTTACCTAAAAAATTCTCCATAACCTAGGGAAGGGAAACATGTGATAGGGTGAGCTTAAATGCTTAGTAAGGTTAAATATAAGAGATATTAATCAATGAGAATAACTAATCATAATAAATGTATAAGGGCATGAGAACATGATCAGGACTTATAATAATCATACCAAATCATCCAAATATATTTAATCATGAAACATGTTATAAGGTTTTGTAAAATAAATGGTATAACACATAAGAGTAAAAAATTATAAATAATTAATCATGAGCATTGAGAATAAAACATAAGAATACGGACTATGATTTTGGAAAACACATTTTCATAGAAATAATTTTATTAGTCAAGGCTCACCCCTAAGACTGTTATATTGTATCGGGTTCACTACCCATTCTATCATTTCCTTAGTAAAGGTTCGGTCCTAAGACTATATTACTGGAAAAAGTATCTTACTGAATTTAGTTCACTATCCATTCCAGTTTTTATTATCTCACGAGATATCCATCTTCACCTGATGCT
Source organism: Viscum album (assembly GCA_963277665.1). Classification (NCBI taxonomy): domain Eukaryota; kingdom Viridiplantae; phylum Streptophyta; class Magnoliopsida; order Santalales; family Viscaceae; genus Viscum; species Viscum album. The sequence continues at coordinate 1,156,768,530 of OY728135.1, forward strand.
TTGGAGGTATATATAATTTTGGTCCCACTCATCATATAATGAAAACCATATATATGTGTGCCAAAATATCATAAAACATTCATTAAAAATAATATCATAACCCATGGAAATGATATTATTTGTATAAAAAATTAATTATCATAATAAAACATTATCCAGAGAAAAAATTAATATGTTATCTTAAAATCATATCTCTTGAAAATAATTGGAACCATTAATGTTTTTTTATAGATTAAAATACGTTTAAAAGATCATTGGAAAATATCTTATAGAAAATACATGTTTCATTTGGAAGTCAATTATTAAAAAACTAATAATTACAAAAAAATTATTGAACACATTTTATCTAAAAAATAAAAATATAAAATTGTAAAAAAAATATTCAAATTAAATATAATTAATGATTTAAGTAAATCCTTTTCATGCAGTGTTTGTTAAAAAAATCCTTTAACATTTCAGGAAAAAAGTCAAAAGTACCTCGTTCGAAAAATGATAAAAAGGTAAAATTAAAAAAAAGATATTAAAAAAAATTAATAATTATTTTTATAGTAGTGAAAAAAATATTCTTGAAAAGATTATAAAAATCTTGGATATGGAAGAAAAATCATTTCCGGCCGAAGGGGAAAACAATGTCAGTTTTCCATAAAAACTAAAGTTTATTCTCTTGAGTACTTGAATAGAGGAAAACGAAAGGAAAACATGTAATATCTAGAAATAAATATTATATAATAAAATACATAATGTTTTTGAGATATATAACATATAATTTTATCATCTTATATTTCAGCATAAAAAATATTAGTAAAAATGATATTTTAAAATAAAACTCTTACTGATTTGGTAATATTTGAATCATATCCCCTAAAAAGGAATAAATTGAAATAAAAAATTAAATAAAAATAATAAAAATAATTTAATTTTATAAAATATATAATTATTATTATATAAAATACAGTAATGAAATAAATGGTGAATATGTTATATGTCTCCTTGGAACAAAAGTGAGATGAGAAACACATACCATATGTCCGACTTGATTCATAATCACTCTAAAAAATGAATAATGAATTTACATTTATAATAATTATATATTTGAATAATATTTATATTTATAATATAATACTTGATCAATTAATAACATTTCAACACTCTTTAATTAACAATTGTTTATTATCATCATCATTTTGGGTGATAACTGCTTCATATTTCATTTATGTTTTGGTTTGAAAGTTACAGTCCTTTCACATGATAATGGTTCCTTAATCTATATAATTTTAATCATGATATAAATATCATATATCTTCATTATATACATATTTATAACCATTCATATAAATCAGGGATGAAAAATAATTACATCACTACGTGGAGATGGTAGTCCATATATACGCATGGGTAATGTTTCTATTTTTTTATGGATAGAATTAAAGAAAGGTAAATAATAATTAAAATTTATAGAATTGTTATTATATAATGTATATAACATATATACATTATATCTAATGTAATAACCAACCAAAAATATGGGGATGAAAAATGAATCATATCGCTATGTGGAGGTGGTAGTCCACACATACGCACGAACAAAACTTTCATCTCCCATTCGATTGAGGAGAGGTGGTAAATGGTTGTTTAATAATATTGATAAAATATAAATTTATTTATGATATTTTATTCATAATTTCATTATGGATACAACATGTTTCTTCTTTCATTACTACAACTCAATAAGGGTTATTCTCTGTAGAGTTTTTAAAATAAGAGTAGCATAGGATATGATTTATATCAACAAAAAAACTTCATTATTTAGAGGAATAATAGTAGAATATTTCAAACATACATCAAAAAAGTCACATATAGTAGGTATATATTCAATGTTGAATTTATCCCCAACTATCTAATATAAACACGCCCTTTGAATATGAATCAATACACATACAATGAATAAAATTTATATTAGATGTTCAAATTATACTCCCATCAATAGATAATCATTTTTTTGGAATATCAAATATTAATTTCTTTTCTTGGAAATATATATGGAATTTATATAAAGAAATCCAATCCATTCCCAAAATCGCATCAAAATCAACAAGAGTGAGAATAAAAAAATTGCAAGGAGCACATTCCCACAATCATTAATTATGGAAGAATTATTAACTTAAGACATGATCATAATTCCATTATATGTTTTTAATACTAATTCAACATCTAAACTTTGAGATAGTAATATGATACCCTTATAAAATTATTTAGATAAAAAATAGTGTGTATAACCAAAATCAAAGTAGGAATTATCTAATCTAGACTGAATTGTAAGTGTACCTTTCACAACTTAAGTATTTTACCCCACATCATCAATAATTATCACATGAGATTTAAATTTTTCTCTAGGCTTAAGAGGTAAATAATTTCAATCATCTTCATTATAACTTTAATTTTATCACTATTTATTATAATATTTATACTCCTTAAAATTATAGTATTCGAGTGTGGGAGGCTCATTTTATGGATATTTATCTATATTTGAACCATTATCTAAATTATTCCCATTAATTATGAATTATACAATCTAATGTACATATTTACACACCTAAAACATTTAACATTAATAATAAGATAATTTCATCCCTATTTCATTTCACAGTTATGGCATAAATGAAAACTCATATTCTTTCCTTCATGGTTTTTTATTATAATTTCCTTTGAAATTAATTCTTCTTTATTATTAAAACCATGTGATTTATGGGTTAATACAATATATATTTACACCATTTTATCATATTTAATGGTTTCTTTATAGCTACTATAGTCACTTATGGATAACGCCCTTAAGACACTTGGTTTTAAGCCACTAAGGAATTGATTATTCTTACTTTCTATTTTAATGATAATCCTATAATCATACTGATTAGCCACTAAATGAGGATAATATTCATTGGAATATATATAATATAAATGTTCTTTATTATTCATAAACACCATTTTAGTGCATTTTACACTTTGAACATCATTTCACATTATGATTGTAATACCTTCTTAAAATGCACTATTATGTGGTACATTTTTTAACATCATTTAAAATACCCAATGATTCATCTGATTTTAAGGAATCTAATTATACATATTTTAATTTTATATTTTTGGAAATTGATTTAAACTTAAATATGAACATGTTTTATTCAAGTATCAATGGATAATTCATGGAGGATGATGGAGATATTTGGCAATGAAAGGAAGCAATTCTGGAGAAGGCAGAGTGGACACTAGCCCACTGATGAGACTGTGGGCCCCAACACACAGGCCCAATGAATCCCAAATATCGTGGGATTCTTGAAGAAATTTATAGGAACAAATCACTATTCAGGATCCAATGCTAATTCGGCCTCCATGTTGTCCATTTATGTGGCCCAATTTAGAGATAAAATTCTGGTCTAGATTCTACGGCCCAGACAAACATCCCACTAATTTGATAATATCTCCGAATATACAACTCCAACTGAGACCAAATTTTAAAGTCGGTTAGAAAACATTCGGAGATCCATTTTCTTCTTCTATTACCCACTCTGATTCGGCCATATAGAAGGTGTTTCAAGCGCGTCTGTTCGGTGCATGAAAGCTCGATGCCTTTTCGGGTCAAGGGTGGAAAGTCTTCTTTCCACAAACTTTCCACCACCCAAGACCTATCATACTCAAGTGGGATGACTTGTACTGTTGGAGGCTCGACCCAAGGGATCAAAATTGTCTATTTAAGGCAGTTTTGTGGAGGATTTAAAATCTTGTATGCTTTGTTCAATTGTAATGTTATGCTGCAATTTTGTTGTCTCAAATTTGTCTTTCACATGTAAGTTGTTCAATTAACTTTAGTTTCTTAATAAAAGTTCTTCTTCTACTCTTATTCTGTTGTTCTTAATATCACTTTGATACTGTTGGGTCAAGTTGTGAATTTATTCACACCAAACCTTGTGAAATTATTCACACAACGGTGGAGTGATCATTTTATTTTTGTTGTTTTCTTTACTTCTTCATGTCCTCCCTCATTAGTCTACTTTCCGCTTCCATTGAAACCATGGGATCAATGGATGGATAACCCACTTATGGGTTGATCCAAGGGAGTATAAAGGGGATGGATTGGATGTTATTTATCACCTCATTAATTTATAATCACTTCTTTAATTGATATTTTTATTTGATGATTTTTAAACTTTATCGTCCTTGTTGAATTTAAGGTCATGCACTTCAAGTGCTAATACGAACCTTTACCTTGAAGTGATCAAAACTTTGATCCTTCAAGTATATAGGTGATTAGTATTAAAGGGTTTAGAAATTAAACCAGTAAGTGATGATGTTGTTTTATCTCCTTAAATGAACCCATCTCAAATATAAGAAATTGAAATCATTAAAAAGGAAATACATCCAATCCACCCCGAGCGATAACCTAGGATCAAATCATTCTTTTAAATTGAATTCACTTAAGTCTCTTAGAGTTCCTTTAAACCCATATAAAATCAACCCAAGTTGGTCACTTCTTAGCTAAAAAAAGTCCTTTGAATGTGCGTGTCTATAGGTTACTTCTTAGGTCTCTGTGGATTCGACAACCCAAGCTAGACTACAAGGACCGTTCTACCTTCATCTCTTGGGTAAATTTGAGCGAGAATCAAATTTTGGCGCCATTTCCGGGGACTTAATTAAGTTATCTTAGACACTATCATATTTCCTTTCATCCCACTTCTCTTTTATCACCCCTCACTCCTATGGAAGTCAATTTTGAACAAGTCCAAACATGGGAAACCTATCCCTACTTTGATTACCCAACCCCATGTACGATGTACAATGACTATCCTAATTCCTACTTGTGGGATCATCAACAACCTACTGAACCACAATGTTTTTATTCATATGATCCACAATACATTCCAACATATTATGAGTTCGAATCCCAACAAGTCCAATCTTAACATCCTCATATGGAATTCCAACAACATAGTTATCCTCCTGGAATAGGCCATCTGTCTCAAGCCCTTGCCCATCATGATCCACCACCATTACTTGAAAAACTGTTTCAACAAATGAAGATAATTAATTTTGAGGTTTCATCATTGAGGTTAGAACTAAAAAGCATTAAAAATTGTGAGGAACCCATCCCTACACAAACTATCCCTTCCATAACCTTATGTGAAGTGTCTAGTTTCACACAAAACCCACATGAATTTATTGAAGAACCAACTTTGGATTTGGGATAGATGAATAGGATCAAGGAAATTTTAAAGGGTCGTTAAATCAAGAGTAAATTAACTTTTTTTATTCACAAGGGGGAAATTTGACATCGTGGATTGAGTCTCCTAAGTATAACTCTATTGATGATTTTTAAAAAACACCAATCCTTGAACCATTGAGAGAAATAAAAAACATTGAATCCATACCCATTCCTAATATTGTTCTTTCAAATTTTGTGGTTGAATCTTCTGATCAAAATGAAATAATTTTGTTGAGGAATTTGGAAAATAAAACTGAGTTGGATTTAAGTTCTCAACCTGTGTCTGAAGGTCCTATCCAAACCGAGCTCAAAATCATTTTCCTTACTTCCCCACTCAAGTATCACTTCATAGGATATAATCATAAAATTTCAATTATAATTCACTCTTATCTTGAAACCAAAAATGTTGGAATGATCATTAATGTTGTTGGAAAGACTATAGTGGAAATTGTATAGACCATTTCTAATATTCCTTGGAATTTCCCAATCATTGTAAAACATAGGTTTGTACATGACACAAATTCTGAACAAAGAATCAATCTAAATAAAGTGGAAGTGGAGAAATTTGGGGTCCTTAAAACGTTGAAAGTTGGTATTGGGTAAGTTATGGGGTTCATGTCGAGCTAGCGACGTTAAACATAACACTGCATGGGAGGCAACCCATGGTTTTCAAGTTTTCAATCATTTTGTTGTTTTAATCAACTTTATATTTTAAATAGGAATAATGAATCATTTTGATATTTAAAAAAAATAGACTGTTGACCTGTTCTTCTATTATGTGTATGGATGGGTATGAAAGGGGAGCACCATATTCATCTGTGTCACGTGGTGTGATCCTTGATTAATGTCTTACCCAGAAATTTAAAAAGAAGACAATGTATCATCAATTTATTTTATATTATATATATAATTATATTTTACATATATATATATATATATATTGTTTTGTTTTGTTTGTTTTGTTTTCTATTTCTACTAGGGAACTCTGCCAGTGACATGGATATCAAAGGATTAAAACGGAGCAGCAAGAATTTCAACTTCAACCACCAGGTGACTTTATTCCATGACCCTCATTTTCAATTTCCTTTTTGAAATTTCATTCTCTACCTCTACCCCCTTCTAAATTTTCTTTTCTTTAAACACTGGGTACAGTGTTGTTTTAAGTTGGGGGGGAGATAAAATAAAAATAAAAAATGATTTTGTGTCAAAAAAATGATAAATTATTTAAAACAAATTGAAAATGGAAGGAAAAATTCCTTTAAATTTAAACATGGTAATACACATTGCACACTTTGAAACTGAATATCAAATAATTTAGAATACCCTGATTCTGATTTTAATCCTTGTATAATTTCATGAGCATAGATTTTGGAAAGTGTGGTTGTCCAATGTGATATTTCATCATTTATATTTTCATCCAAATAAAAAAAAAGATCACAAATCACGTCCTTTGGATAGTGAGGTATTAGTTTGAGTTCATGGGGTCCCCTAAATAAATAGCATAGGTTTGGTGATCATTTTAGTTTAATATGAGTATTCAAAAAAATTAAAAAAAATTGCGTGTAGAGCAATGAAATGACCTAATCCGTGGCTTTCGGCACTTGGGGATCGTGACTCTATAGATGTCTGGCCCCGAGTTAGTAATTTAATCTCTATTTATGGTAATTTGAATTTTTTTTAACTGAGTTAACTCGAGATGATTCCCGAGTATATGGGCTTCACTTGGTGCCCTAAGGTCTTTGAGCTTGGGATTCATCGGCAAAGTCTCTCTACAGGGGTTGACTCTTTTGAGTGCAATTTCAATTACCATGGAAAAATTGCAAAAACAAAAAAAACAAAAAAAATAATACAAAAAAAAATTGAATACTCATCTTAATATTGAAATTTGATTCCACCCAGTGCTTCCGTAATTTTCCCCTTGAATAAAGATGAACCCCCATGTCTATTGTGATGCACAACACATCCTTATACTTAATTGATATTGGATGAAATATGGAAATGAATTTGAACAAAGGAATGAGCTTGGGATTGGGATTTGCTTATGAAACTATCTTGTATTAAAATATTTTGATGGGTTTCATGATTGTTTGGTATAAGGTTTTTTAGTGATCAATGTGTATTAAAATGTTTTTGGAAAATGGAATTCGAATTCCATATTTTTGAGATATATTTTGCTCGGGACTAGCAAAACTCAAGTTAGGGGGTGTGATTAGCCACTAAATGAGGCTAATATTCATTGGTAATATATATAATATTCATGTTCTTTATTATTCCTAAACACCATTTTAGTTCATTTTACAGTTTGAACATCATTTCACATTATGATTGTAATACCTTCTTAAAATGCACTATTATGTGGTACATTTTTTAACATCATTTAAAGTACCCAATGATTCATCTGATTTTAAGGAATCTAATTATGTGGGCATTTTATTCCCTTGGTTCATGTCTTGTGGCGATATGGCGGCATGGAGGAGAGAACCTGGGAATGTGAGTCACAGATACGTGCTCAGTACCCAGAGTTGTTTGATGTTTAACTCTTTTCATTTAATGATGTCCCCTTTGTGGTTAGACCTTTCATGTTTATAATATGAATTTATTTTGTTTCTTCTTATGGCTTACTCTCTTTTGAGAGGTTTCTCGATGGGTGGTGGTTCGGACCCCATTTCATTTTCCCTTTAGGTGGGTTTTGAATTCTCGAGGACGAGAATGTTTTGAGAGGTATCTAATGAAATGGTTCGGACCTCTCTGGTCCATTCCTTTGTGAAAATATAGTGTTCGAGTATTTTCGGGAGGTCAAGGTTACTTATCCCCAACACTTTTCCAAATTTCCATTTCGGTGAACATTTCCAACAGTAGAAAGTCATGAACAGTGCATCAGTAACCTTATGTGAACTGTGACATCAGTGACCCTCAGTGAATAGTTCCAATGGTAGATAGTTCTAAATAGTACAATGGTGAACTTATGTGAATAGTGACATCCTTGACCTTCTATAAACAGTGTCATTAGTGACCTTATATGAATAGTATAATGGTAACCTTATATGAATAGTTTCATTGGTAACCTTAAGTGAACAATCCAAAGGTGAGTTTCCAATAGTGACCTTCCAACGGTGACCTTTTCTTTCCTTTGCCAAATTTTGAGTTCTGTGAACAGTGTTTCTAGAACGGTGAGGTTCCAACGGTGACCTTTTCTTTCCTTTGAAAATTTTGAGTTTTGTGAATAGTGTTTCTAAAACAGTGAGGTTCTAACAGCAGCCTCTATTTCCTTTTCCAAATTTTGATTTCATGAACAGTGTTTCTAGACCAATGAGGTTCTAACAACAGCCTCTATTTCCTTTGCCAAATTTTGAGTTCATGATCAATGTTTCCAGATCAGTGAGGTTCTAACAGCAGCATCTATTTGCTTTTCCAAATTTCGAGTTCATGAATAGTGTTTCCAAATCAGTGAGGTTATAACAACAGCCTCTATTTCCTTTTCCAAATTTTGAGTTTGGTGTACAGTGTTTCCGACTTCCTACAGTTTTCCCCTTTGACATTTCCTTTGACGTAAAATGCATTTAAATCCTCATTTTAAAGACTCTAAGGCCGATTCAAAGGCTATAACTCCTATATTAATTATTCTTATGGCATGGAATGTTTTTACTTTGTCAAATCACGTGGTTTATTGTGATCCTCTTTTAATGGGAAATCAAGCGTATCTTAAACCATCGCTCCGTTAAATCTTCAAAAGGGACAAGATATCATCCTCCCTTGTTCTTACTCCTTGTTCTCTGGTGTGAGACGCTCAAAGATTTCCTTCCTTCCCATAGGAATCATGAGATCAAACTTTTCCCCATGGATTGGTTTCCCCAATGTCTTTCTTACTGCAAGTGCACCCCCTGTTTCGGTGCAACCAAGAAGTATCCATCAATCTTCGATATAAGGTATGTTTTATCATTGTTATTTTGGGTTTCATCTTATCCTATTTCTCCTTTACATATTATATCATCTGATATCCATTCTTCTAAGGGAGTTTTCTTGGGTTTAGGTTGGTGCGGTCGTACCATGGAATCCTTGGGTGGATGTAGTTGTCGCAAGAGGATGCGATCATGATCCATTGTGTGGATTGTTCTTGTATAAATAATGTCAAGAACTGTTTGTGGTAGGGTATTCGTTATTTATCTATTCTTATACGTGAAATTGTATAGTTAGCATGTTTTATCCCACTGGATTATAATGGAATTGACATAATAAATATTTGAACCTGATAAATAAATTGATATTGATCATATGTTATTGCCTCTTGGTTTTTCTAGATAGTGTGATATCTATTCTTGCTTCGTTAAGATGTTCATTCCTGATGGAAGTTGGTAAAGAACATAAAGCCAGGAATAAATTGATAACTGTTTTTTGAAAGATAAAGAGGCATGAAATGAATCTGGTTCTTCTTGTTGTAATTTGATGTTAATCAAATTGAGGCAGTGAGCATGTTTAATAAATTTGTGATAGATTTCTATTTATTTTACCCATAGTCAGAACCTACAAATAATACATTATTAAATTCCAAATGGATTCAATAACTGTTTGTATGAAGAAAAAAAAGATAATTCCTTGTAGGGTTTTGAGTTACCCTCTTGATTATTAAAGGGTCAAGAGCCCAATTGTTAAGATATTTGTTTTCCTGCTGCTTGTGTTGTGATGTGATCCTGGATGGATGATAGAGCTGATATTTTCAATATATTTTATTTAAATTTCAATGATTTAATCCTCATGAATGTGTCATTACATGTTAAGTTGCATCATTTTTGGAATATTGTTATATTTTGAGCTAAATTGTGAAAATGCCTTAATTCTGGATTTTAAGCAGTTTTTGACTTGTCTGAGTATTTGGTCATATATTTTTAAATACTTATCCAATTCGACTGATTCATTTTTTTAAGAACCCTTGGAATGTGATCTTCATATATTTCAACTGGACCAAGATCCAAATCGTCCATATAAGGGTCCAAATAAATCATTCTTTGGGAATAGTTTTTATGTTTGGATGTGTGGAACCCACCTCAATAAATGGAGCATAACTTCGGCTACATGTTTTCAATGTCATTAATTCCAACTGGGCGTGCAGGATGACTCCAAGACGCGCACTCATGATGAATTTAAATATCAAAGTAGATCATTAGAGCACACTATGAGCAAGTTAAACAAGTGGGAGATAAAAGGTCTCCTCGGGCAGACAAAGAGTCGTGGTGTAATTAATTCATAACTTTTTCACCACGTCTCCAAATACTCTGATATTTTTTTCACCGACATAGAACATATTTCCAAACAACTCTTTAGAAGGGTCCAGAGGTTGATTCGGCCGGTAAGGGTTCCAAAAAATAGAATATTTCGGGGGGATAGAATTTGGATAGAAGATTTTCCAGCCCTCCTGCCCTATTCTTCCTAGATCTTCTTCCTTTTCAAGGGGGTATGGATTTGTGGAGACAATGATGAAGATGGTGTACACTCTTGCTGTAATAGATATGATGTGGTCTGATCAAGTGATGCGAGGCTAAGCACCAAGTGGTTGCAGACGGCAACAACCGACGGACACTCCCTTCCGAGTTTTGATCTTCATGTGTAATCTCTGTTGCATCTCTTTTGAATTTATATTTCTTGAATGAAAGAGGTTGTTTTATTTCTTGAATATATTTTCTACTTGTTTTTTCTAGATGGTTTCCCAATCTATGAAGTAAAATAGTCTATTTCACAATTTAAATTTCTTCGGTGAGGTCTTGCCGTTGAGCATAGTGATTTTGGTTAGGTTTGGTTATTTGAAGGTCTTCAATTAATTAGATCACTTATATAGGAGGGGAAACAATCATATTGAGGTCTTAATATGATATCCTTTACAAATAAGATGTTTATCCAGAGGTATTTGGGTAGACATTGAGAGATTCATTAGAGATATAATTTTAAACAAGGAAGAGGGGAGTGTCCGGGAGGTTAAAGCTTGTCTGTAACCACTATTTGGATTCTGGTTTCAAACCCATTTTATTTCCAATAAATTTTCTAGCTCATTTGAAAATTTCCTTTATCTTTAGTTTTTATTTATTTTCTATTCTTGAGTCTTTAATCAAATCTCAAATTTTCCATTTCGTGTAAAAACAAAAAAAAAGTGACAGTTTTTACAACTCAAATTGCAACCTCCTCGAGAGACAATCCAGGGACTGCTATTTTGCATTGTTTTTGGGTAAAAATTAATTTATTGAGTATTTCACGACAAATAGTCCTTACTTAAACTGGCGCCATTGACGGGGAGGTTTCTTGAGTTGATTTGTGTGAAAACAAATTTTGTATGACCCAAAATTCTAACCCAAATTTGTTCCCATTGGATTCTGAAATTGATAGAACTTTTCACTCTAGGGATAGAGCTATCAGAAATCCCCTTTTCCCAAGTTGTGAATCTTATAATAACACACTTAGAAGAAACCTGGTTGAAATTGAAATTCCAATGGCTGAAAATATAACCTTGAAAGAATTGGCTTCATCTTATGATGCAAATCAAGAAAATCCTGTTTAATATCCTGATGCACCTGCTGGGTTTGAAATTAAATCTGGTTTCATTCACCAACTTCCAAAATTTAATGGTTTTCCTGGGGAATATCCACATAACCACTTTCAGGAATTTAGTTATCTTTGTGTCAACATGAAACCCCAGGGTGTTGATGCAAATCAAATGAAATTGAGGTCATTTCCTTTTTTGTTAGAAGGAGTTTCCAAAGAATGGCTTTTCTATTCACATTCTACTTTGATTAGGGATTGGAATGAATTGAAAAAACTTTTCCTTGAAATTTTTTTCCCTGTTACTAGAACTGCTTCCATTAGAAAGGTGATTTGTGGAATTAGGAAAACTCAAGGTGAAACTTTGCATGAGTATTGTGAACGCTTCAAAAGACTTTGTTTCAGTTGCCCCCACCATCAAATTAGTGACCAACTTTTGATTGAATATTTTTATTAGGGATTTGTCTTACTAATAGAAGCATGATTGATGCTGCTACAGGAGGGGCTCTAGTTGACAAAACACCAACTACTGTTAGGACATTAATTGCAAACATGGCCCAAAATGATCAACAGTTTGGAACAAGAGGCCTTCTTCATGTGAAATCTTCCCAAGAGTTCCCCATTTCTACTCCTGAAAACAATATGATTGCGAGTCAACTTTCTGATCTTACCACCATGGTGAGGTCAATGATGTTATCCAATAACCCACCTACTCCACCCAAACCTGAAGAAACATTTCAAATGAATGTCTACTGTTGAATTTGTTCTTCCAATGACCATTTTAGTGACAAATTCCCTCAAATGCAGGAACCTTCTGAGAATTGCAATACTGTTTTTCCTGGGAAACCCTTTCAATCAAACCAACAAAGGCCATATCAATCAAATCAAAATTTCAATAAAGGCTAGAACAACCACTATAATGAAAGATTTCGATAGCCTGGACAACCTAGAAGCTTCGTCCAAGGACAATCGATAAATTCACAACCAAGATATTTTAATGAGAATGCTAATTCTCATTCTGGAAGAAACTTTCAGGATGCCCCTCCCACTCAAAATTAAGAGAGTAATGTTGAAGAAGCAATGAGGAAACAACATGAGGCATTAAAACAAACACAAGACCAACAACAAAACATGATGAATACCCTGATGACTCAAATGGGTCAACTTGCCTCTGATCTTAGTTGCATAAAAAATCAAATGAGCGGAGGTTTTCCCTCACAACCTCAAGTGAATTTAAGAGATAAAGGGAAGGAAAATGTGAGTGCAATTTAACTTAGGAGTGGAAAAAAATTGAATACCCCTCAAATGTAAAAACCAAAACCTGTTGGTGAAACTGCTATTAAGAATCCCACCACTTATGGAAATGCTGGAAATTCTGACTGTTCATTAAAGGAAAACACTATTTCAAGAGAAGAAATGTTGCTTGAAAGAACAAAGAGGGATTGGAAGAGAATGTCTGGACCTTTTGTTTCTCAAAGAAGTGCTCATAATAGCCTTGAAACAACTAAACCACCATTTCCTTACCCTAGGAGTGAACCACCAGTGAAGTCAAGTACTGAGAAAGAGTTGGATAAGGAGGTTTTGGAGACTTTTAAGAAAGTTCAAGTCAATATACCTTTTCTTGATGCTGTGAAAAAAATTCCAAGGTATGCAAAGTTTTTGAAAGAAATGTGTACCCACAAGAATAAATTCAAAGGAGGTGAAAAGGTCAACTTAGGGAGGAATGTGTCATCCATGATCCAGCATGCCTTACCTGTCAAATGTAAAGACCCAGGAACCTTTAACATTCCTTGCATCATTGGGAAATGTGAATTAAAGGATGTTATGCTTGATTTGGGGGCCTCCATCAATGTTATGCCACATTCTATTTACTCATATCTTTATGTTGGATAATTGAAAACCTCTGGGATCATCATTCAACTTGCTAACTGAAGTACCACCAAGCTTGCTGGAGTTATTGAGGATGTTCTCATTCAGGTGAGAGACATGATTTTTCCTATGGATTTCTATGTCTTAGATATGGAAGATGATAGGGTTAGTACCCATGCACCTCTCATTCTAGGGAGACCATTCCTGAAAACTGCAAAAGCAATCATCAATGTTCACAAGGGAACACTTTCACTAGAGTTTGGAGGAGAGGTTGTTCATTTCAATATTTTTCAGTCCATGAAACACCCTGTCGAGGATCATTCATCCCCCCAAGTGAACATGATTGATTGGTTTTCCACTGATATGTTCCCTAATTTTTCTTGTTATGAGAAACCAGATGATATTTTTGATGATGGAAATTTGTTTGTTTCTGAATCTGATTAACAAGATAGGGAAAAGGGAGATGATGATGAGTCTTGGAATGTTGAGATAGCTTTTCCAGATTCTATTGATCTCAACATTGAGGAAGATGTATCCCTATAAATCCATAGTGCTGCTAGTGGTCTCCCAGGAGAAATTGAAAATTTTCCACTAGAATCAAATTCCGAGATCATTGAAATTGATATTCATAGTGATTTTCCTTTAAATTCTGGAACCACACTAAACAACCACACCTGTAAGCAATGTTCCTTGATAAATGAAAATACCCCAGCTGAGTTAGAGTTGAAACCACTTCCTAAGAATCTCAAATATGCTTTATTAGGTGAAAAGGAAACATTCCCTGTCATAATTTCAAAAGATTTTTCGAAGGACCAAGAGAATCAATTTTTAGGAGTCCTCAAAACCCACAAAAAAACTATTGGATGAACTCTCTATGATTTAACTGGAGTCATCCCCTCAGTATTCATGCATAGAATTTTCATGGAGGAAAATGTTAAACTGGTGAGACAATTTCAAAGGAGGTTGAATCCAACACTTTTAGAGGTTGTTAAGAAGGAAGTTACCACCCTTTTAGTTGCAGGAATTATTTTTCCCATCTCTGATAGTCAATGGGTGAGTCCAATCCATGTAGTTCCCAAAAAGGTGGCTTCAAAATCTCAAAGAATTAATTTGGTGAGCTTGTTCCTATTAGGATTCCATGTAAATGGAGAATGTGCATTGATTACAGGAATCTCAATTTGGCTATGAGGAAAGACCACTTCCCACTTCTATTTCTTGATCAGTTCCTTGAAAGACTGGCTGGAAAAACCCATTATTGTTTTCTGGATGGATTCTCTAGTTATTTCAAAATTCATATTGCATCGGAGGATCAAGAAAAAACCACATTCACATGCAAATTTGGAACATTTACTTATATGAGGATGATATTTGGTTTGTGAAATGCTCCTGGAACTTTTCAAAGGTATATGATGAGCATTTTCTCTGATTTTCTTGAAACATGAATGGAAGTTTTTATGGATGACTTCACTGTTTATGGCTCATCATTTGAAAGTTGTTTGGAAGGTCTAGCTCATGTTCTTGAAAAGTGCATTGATAAGAACCTTGTTCTTAATTATCAAAAATTTCATTTTATGGTGGTTAATGGGATTTTTCTTAGACATGTTGTGTCTCTGGATGGAATTCAAGTTGATAAGTCCAAAGTTGAGGTCATTTCTTCATTTCCATACCCAAAAACAATCAGAGATACGAGATCTTTTCTTGGTCATGCTGGTTTTTATAGGAGATTCATTAAGGATTTTAGTAAGGTTGCACTTCCATTGTCTAGATTGCTCCAGAAAGACACCCCATTTGTCTTTGATGAAAATTGTAAATAGGACTTTGGGGAGCTGAAACAAAAATTGATTACTCCTCCCATTGTTCAACCTCTCAAATGGGACTTTGCTTTTGAAATCATGACTGATGCATCTGACTTTTCTCTTGGGGCTGTTTTAATTCAAAGGTTGGAAAATAAATATCATGTGATTGCCTATGCCTCTAGAACATTAGATCAGGTCCAATCAAACTACACAACAACCGATAAGGAATTGTTTGCTTTTGTCTTTGCTTTGGACAAATTTAGATGTTATCTTCTGGGCTTTAAGGTGATTATTTTCACTAATCATTCTGTAATAAAATTTTTGATGAAGAAACATGATGCAAAACCAAGACTTTTGAGATAGATTTTGTTGTTACAAGAGTTTGATTTTGAAATAAAGGATAAGAAAGGAAGTGAAAACCTTGTTGTTGATCATTTGAGTAGGATACCATCTGTTTTGAATGAGGATCCTCAGATCTATCTTCCAATTAAGGAAACTTTTCCAAATGACTAGTTGTATGCTTGTCAAACTGAAAGGCCATGGTTTGCTGATCTGGTGAATTATTTAGCTTCTGATGAAGTTCCCCACTGGTTTTCCAAGAATCAAATTTCTAATCTTTTGAGTGATTCAAAGCATTACATTTGGGATGATCCTTACTTGTGGCTTGTTGGTAGTGATCAAATGATTAGGAGATGCATTCCAAATTATGAATTTCAATCTGTCCTAAACTTTTGTCACACATTGACCTATGGAGGACACTTTGGGCCTCAAAGAACTGCAAGAAAGGTGCTGGATTCTGGTTTGTATTGGCCTACCATTTTTAGAGATGCTTTTGATTTCTGCAGTACATGTATAAATTGTCAATTTCAAGGGGGAATTTCCAAAAGGAATGAGATTCCAAAACAACCTCTGCTGTTTTGTGATGTATTTGATGTTTGGGGTATAGATTTCATGGGACCTTTTCCCAATTAATTTGGATATCTTTACATTTTTCTTGCTGTTGATTATGTATCCATGTGGGTAGAATTTATTCCCACAAGAGCTGATGATTCCAAAACTGTGTCCAAGTTTGTGAAAGGAAATATATTTTCAAGGTTATGATTCCCAAAGTTCTTGATTATGGATCAAGGTACTCATTTTTGTAACAAGACTTTGGAATCACTATTGAAGAAGTATGGAGTTCATCATAGGGTCTCTACACCCTATCACCCCCAAACAAATGGAATGGCTGAGTTGTCCAATAGTGAAATCAAACAAATTCTGGAAAAAACTGTGAACCCAAATAGAAAGGATTGGTGTTTGAGACTTGATGATGCACTCTGGTCTTATAGGACTACATTAAAAACCCCAATTGGCATGTCACCATTTAGATTAGTATATGGAAAGGCTTGTCACCTTCCGGTTGAGTTAGAACACAAATCTTTTTGGGCTTTTAAAACGTGTAACATGAATCTGTTTTCTGCTGGGGAAGAAAGAAAATTTTGTTTATAGGAGGTGGAGGAGATCAGAAAGAATGCATATGAAAGTTCTAGGTTGTACAAGGAATGAACCAAATCATTTAATTATGAGATGATTCTCAACAAAAACATTAAGGAAGGAGACAAACTGTTGCTGTTTCATTCCAGACTGAAGCTGTTCCTGGGTAAATTTTGTTCCAAATGGTCTGGTCCATTCATTGTTACTCATGTTTTTCCTTTTGGTGCAATCTAGATTAAAGAACCAAGAAAAGGGACACTATTCACAGTCAATGGGAACAGGTTGAAGCTATTTAGAGATAATGTTCAAGATCCTCCGGGGGAGGAGATCCATCTTCATGAAGTATAATACAATTGATGCCAGGTTGTGTTTTTCCTTCTCACTTTTTTTTGTAATGTCTTTGATTTCTTGAATTTCATATTCATATTTTTTTTACACAATGAGAACATTGCATAAAATAAGTGTGGGGGAGGAACATGCAGGGTAGATTAGGATTTTGTGTTCTTTCATTTTTTTTCCTTTGTTTTTCTCTCTCTTTCAATTTTTGGTGTGTTCTTATATTTTTCAAACTTTGTGTGTTTTATTTAAAATTTTGAAAAACATTTGAGCTTACATGATGATTTTTGAAAACCCTATCAATGAGTGAACCAATTGATCCCTTGAATCTGGTTATAAATAAATGTTGAAAAAGAAATTGTTTCAAGTTCCAAAATTTTGAAATAACCATTGAATTTTGAATTCCAGGGCATGAATGATGTCTAATATTGAAAACCACTTGCCTGTGAGTATTTTGAACCCATTTTTCATCTTCTTCACATTCATATTGCTTCTTGAGTGAACTAAAGAATGCTTGTTTGATTGAACCAGAACTTGATCTTTTTCTATCAAAACATGAGGGCTAAGGTGAGTGTGATTGAAATTATTGAGGCAATTTGTTTGTGATTGAAAGCCCCTTTTTCACGATTATCCCTTTTATTCTGGCCCACCTTTTACATTTTATCTTTCTTGAGCCCTTAGTTTCCATGCACTTCCTTTTAGATAGCCACATTACAAGCCATTTTCCCTTTACAACATGCTCCAGAAGTATAAATGCATGATCTAGTTGAACTTAAGTGTGGGGGAGATGACTTGTGGTGTGCTACTTCATCTGGTGTTGCTTTGGGTGGTTATCTAAACTCTGAAGAGATGTTTTTTCTACTGAAAGATGTTTTATTTCTGAAAGTTGTGCCTGTTTGGAGCTCTCAAAAGAAGAGAGTTGTGCCCATCTGGAACTCTCAATTGAAGAGAGTTGTGCCTGTCTGGAGCTCTTCATAGAAGAAAATTGTGCCCAATCTGGAGCTTTTGAAAAAAAAAAGAGAAATGTAACAGTTGCTGCTGAAATGTGGATGGAATGAGGTGCAAACGATATTCTAAAATATTCTCAAATATGACTTTCATTGGAGGAGAGTAAGGAGAATTACCCACATGAGTGAAGATTAGATTCATGTATTTTTCGCTTCTAAAATGAGCCAAACCCTCCTTATTTGGCTTTATAATTTTGGACATTTGAGATCCACCCACCTTTATCCACAGAACATCCTTGAAACTCCCTCATGATGATCACATTTTTCTTGGCTCACATCAGGTGGAGATTTATAAATTTTTCAAGCCTATGATGATTCTTGCATGTTTTCTTGAGAGAAGCTTTGTTGGAAATCAATATTTGTGTTGAGAGAAAATTTTTGTGAGGTGACTGTGTTGTGTGAATGAGAGGAGAAAAGGAGTTGAAATGGATTAAATGAACTGAATTTAAAACTTGAATCATTTTTTATGAGGCATGATATCATTTGATTCTTGGTGGTTGATTGGTGAACCTCATTGGTTTGTATTTTGAATATGCATTGATTTGGTTTTAATGATCACTTGTCCAGGAGACCAAGTTCTATGTGTGGGGGAATTGATAGAGTGGATATTTTCAATATATTTTATCTAAATTTCAATTAATTAATCCTCACCAATGTGTCATTACATGTTAAGTTGCATCATTTTTGGAATATTGTTGTATTTTGAGCTAAATTGTGAAAATGCTTTAATTCTGGATTTTAAGCAGTTTTTGACTTGTCTGAGTATTTGGTATATCTTTTTAAATACGAATCCAATTCGATTGATTCATTTTTTTAGTAACCCCTGGAATGTGATCTTCATATATTTCAACTGGACCAAGATCTAAATCGTTCATCTAAGGTTCCAAATAAATCATTATTTGTGAATAGTTTTTATGTTTGGATGTGTAGATCCCACCTCGATAAATGGAGCATAACTTTGGATACATGTTTCCAATGTCATTAATTTAAATTGGGCGTGTAGGAGGACTCCAAGGTTCACGTGAATGATGAATTTAAAGATCAAAGTCAATCATTAGAGCACACTATGAGCGAGTCAAACAAGTGGGATATGAAAGGTCTCCTCGGGAAGAGCAAAAGTCGTGGTGTAATTAATTCATAACTTTTGTAACACGTCTCTAAAGGGTATGATATTTTGTGGAACTATAGAAAACATTTTTTAAAACAACTCTATAGAAGGATCCAAAGTTTGATTTGGCCGTTCGTGTTCCAAACAGAAGCATATTTCTGGTGGACAGAATCTGGACAGAAGATTTTCCAGCTCTCCTCCCATATTCTTCCTAGCTCTTCTTCCTTTTCAAGGGGGTTGGATTTGTGGAGACAATGATGAATATGGTTTACAATCTTTCTGGAATAGAGATGATGTGATCTAATCAAGTTATGTGAGGCTAAGAACCAAGTGGTTGCGGACGACGACAACCGACAGACACTCCCTTACGAGTTTTGATCTTCATGTGTAATCTCTGTTGCATCTCTTTTGAATTTATATTTCTTGAATGACAGCGGATGTTTTCTTTCTTGAATATATTTTCTACTTGTTTGTTCTAGATGGTTTCCCAATCTATGAAGTAAAATAGTTGATTTCACTATTTAAATTTCTTTGGTGAGGTCTTGTCGTTGAGCATAGTGATTTCGGTTAGGTTTGGTTATTTGAAGGTCTTCAAATAATTAGATCACTTATATAGGAGGGAAACAATCATATAGAGGTCTTAATATGATATCCTTACCAAATAAGGTGTTTATACAGAGGTATTTGGGTATACATTGAGAGATTCATTAGAGATATAATTTTAAACAATGAAGAGGGGAGTGTCCGGGAGGTTAAAGCTTGTCCATAACCACTGTTTTGATTCTGGTTTCAAACCCATTTTATTTCCAATCAATTTTCTAGATCATTAGAAAATTTCCTTTCTCTTTAGTTTTTATTTATTTTCTGTTCTTTAGTCTTTAATCAAATCCCCAATTTTCCATTTTGTGTAAAAACAAACAAAAAAAGTGACAGTTTTTACAACTCAAATTGCAACCTCCTCGAGAGACAATCCAGGGACTGCTATATTGCATTGTTTTTGGGGAAAAATTAATTGATTGAGGATTTCATGATAAATAATCCTTACTTCAATGGATATTGTGATATTTGGGGGCATAGAGTCCTTTTTGGTTGTGGAAACAGATGACGCCTAGAGTGGCGAGATGCATCAGTTTATGCATGTGGGTGTCGGGGAGGACACTAGGGATGATGGAACGGGATGGATGTGATTGTTGGAATGCTTTCAGATTCTTATTGGTTAATTATCTGCTTTACTATTCTCCACTTCTCAAAGAATTTGGTCTTGCTTACCCCACTTCCGAAAGAGGCAATGACGCGTGTGGTATGCCACGTGCTTTTTGTGTTTATCTTCTCAAGGTAGGATGGGTTTACGCTCTTTTTATAGGTGGAAAAGACTTGAAGGGTAGTAAATCTACTCACCATGTTGATCCCCCTTGTGTTTAGTAGCATAGATTGTTTTCCTAGAACACCTGGGAATATGGGAAAGTAATTTGGTAATGAATAATTGAATAAATGATGTTAACTCATGGTGTTGGTGTTTGCTGGAACATAATGACTAGGTTGTAATTTTAAAGGGGCAGTGGACTCTGGGTGTAAAGAAAATGAAATTTAATGTGTAATTTTAAATGGTTAATAAATGTTTAAATAATTAATTAACATAAAGTGGAACTGATAAAAAGGGAATGATTTAAGGAAATAAATCTTTTTAAATGGTTGTGTGCTTATAGGATACCTAGTCTTATAAGTGGCAGCCAAGAGTCGGAGATACATTAGCTGAAGTTGAGTCTAAGTATAGGTTATGCCCATAGTTTGGTTGTGAGATATAGTATATTCTATACTTTTTTTGTTTCTATACAATACTCCACCCTGTCAGTAAGGGAAACTGACACCCTAGGGATTCTGAGCTCTAGGGGGTGTTTTCCCCAAAATTATGGTGGGGGATGGATAGATGACTACCCCCTTTGGTCATACTCTCTTCTCTAGGTAGTTACTTGTTCTAGTAGGCACAGTGGTTAGTTTTCCCCATATATGTGTGTAGAGGGCTGTAATGGCTTGTGGTTATTCACACACATATATTCTGGATATAGTATCATATAGACTACTATAGGTGTAATGTGTATAGGTTGTGATGGCTTGAGGATCCTTACTCAGTGTATGGGATTTAATGGATTTAGGTACAATACTCGATGTATGATACACGTTATGTGAGCTTTGGTGGCTCCCAGAAACTACCTGGTTACTTTCTTGCGTGGACGTGGTGTTTCTGTTGCATGGGGTGCATATTGTGGTGCTTCGCCCAGGTGTCTGCAGGTAAGAATTTTTGGAGAGAGATGCATAGGACGTGTGATGTTTGGGAAAAGAAGAAAAACAGTGGGGAAGTATTAGCGGGGTACCCTTGATATTATTTATTATATGATATATTATTATATGAATTACTTAGTGAGAGTAGCCATGGTGAGGCTGGGAACTTAGTATACCTATTTAGGTGACAAGTCAGTTTCACTTGTTGTTCACTGTGCTTTAGCATGCTTTCATTACTTTTTCCCGAGAGGATTCGGGGAGTATCTTACTGAGTATACTGTTATACTCAGCCCTTTGTTATATAAACTGCTTTTTAGGTCACTTGGATCAGGTTGGAGATCAGGCTGGTTACTACTAGTTTGCGGTTGCAGGAGATATTCAGGCTTGTGGTTGCTACTATTTTACTTTCTTTTGGGGACTTGCAGTTTTTCCATTCAGTTGTAGTAGTTTTGCATGAAATTTAATATTTGTACTTGTGTTTTCATTTATGTTTCTATCTGAGTTAGAGTTGGTTGGTGTCTATCTTATCTCTCTCTTCTGCATGTGTTCTCTTAGAGGGTAATGCCTCCCATCTGTGTGTTTTCTATACCCTCGGTGTTAATCATCAACCTAGAGCCTACTGGAGGTGGGACTTGGGGTTCATTATCTCCCTTCTCACATTTCTGGCCCAGGAGGGGTACACTTTGTGTGGAGAGGGTTGTGACAGGGATCCTTAAGAGGACATTCATTTTTTTTCTATCACTTTCATCATTAAAATTGTTCATTTTGGTTCTAACCATTGGCTAAAACAAAAAAAACACATTATGAGAGACCATAAACATAATGTGAAATCATATAATCATGCAAATAATTTATATTATTTCTAAATCTTGACACATTCATTTCAATCTATGAAACTTTATGTTTATCCTAGTTCACCCATGGTCATTATCTATCCAAATCTTTCTTAATTGTTCATAAATAAGAAATAAAATTAATCGAAACATATCCCCTAATATTTTCTAGTAAAGTTTCCAATTTGAGGCCCACTCATAAAGTACTAGTAATGAGGAGTTAATACCTAATATATCTCTTTCATATTCCTTACACATATGTGCATTTGTTCAATAACCGCATCTACTTTTTTTTATTCAGACAATGATGTATTTTCTAAGTAAACAACACTCCATTAGTTACCATAACATAGTATGTTCTTCTATACATAGTCTTATCCAGTGATTTTACTCAGAAATTTCCTCATCCTAGTTTCCAAAAGGTAACTAAACCATCTATTTGTATTAACAATAGATACCCAAACATTATATACAGAAATATTACATAATTTTAGATAAATATTCTAAACATTGCACTAAAATAAACACCATAGACTATAAAACTTTATTGGATATGGAATCTTGGATACATAAACATGTTATATATAAAATATGTACATCATTTCCCATCAATTAATTCACAACTATCAACCTTATTAGACATATCATACCTAAAACCTTCCATTATAACCTTGGGAAGGGAAACATAAGAAAGGGTGATCTTATATTCTCATTAAGGTTAAACATAACATATATCAATCAATGATCATATGTGATCATAAGATAAGAATAATGGTACAATAACATGATCATGAATTACAATAATCATACCCAATCAGTCAAAAATATTTAATCATGAAACATGGAGTAAAATTTTGGAAAACAAATGACATAATATATATAATTGTGGAATCATAAATAATAAATCATGATCCATGAGAACATAAAATAAGAATAAGGAATAAGTTTTTGGAATGTACATAATCACAAAAATTTATTTTCTTAGTCAAGGATCACTTTGAAGACCGTTGTAGTGGATTGGGTTCAATCCCTATTCCATAATTTCCTTAGTTAATGTTCACTCCCAAGAAAATATTATTAGACAAAGTCCCTTACTTAATATGATTCATACCCAATGAAAATTCTTATTATCTCATTAGATATTCATATTTACACAATGCATTGGAGGTTTATATAATTCTAGGCCCTCCCATAACATAATTAAAACCATACATATGTGTGCCACAAGATCAAATAAAATTTATCATATCATCAAATCATAACCCATGGAAAGGATATGGGTTCCATAAAAATTTTATAATCATAATAATAAACTATCTAGAAAAATAATAAATATTGTAAAATTGAATCATATCCCCAGTAAATCTTTGGAAACATTATAGGATAAATTTATTTATTAAAATATCATTAAGATATCATTAAAACATTTCCTGAGGAAAATACCCTTTTCATTTTGAAATTAATTATTTAAAATCAAAAAAAATCTTGAATATTATGGAAAATATTTTATTTAAAATAACTATGTAAACTTGTAAATGAATCTTTAATTTAAAGAGTACTCATGACAGTGGGAAAATATCTTCATGCAGTATATGTTAAAACAAAAATTCCTTTCACATTTTAAGTAAAAATTAAAAGTAATTCATTAATAAAATAAAAATAATATTGCTTAAAAAATTATAAAAAAAACATGGATAAAAATTATTTCAATAAATTTTACTATAATTATAAAAACACTTTTTAAAAAAATAAAAAATATTGATATGGAAGAAAATGTATTTTCGTCTGAATAGAGAAATATTTTCAGTTTTCCCTGGAAACACACTTTCATACTCTTGAGTACATAAATAGAGGAAAATGAAATGAAAGAATATAATATTTATAAATAATAATATTAGAATAAAATAAATAATATTTTGGTGAGATATATCATATAATTTCATCATTAAAAATTTTAGTACAAACAATCATTGTAAAAATGATATTATATCATAAAACCCCTATAACTTTGGTTACATTTGAATCATAGAACAAAATAAAGAAATAAAATCAAATGAAACTTTAAATGACATGAATAAAAATAAATTCATGATATTAAATATAAAAGGTTAATTATGTACACCACATTAAGAAAACAAATGGTGAATATGGAATATGTAACATGAAAACAAAAGTGAGATGGGAAACCCTTACCTAATGTCTAACTTGATTCATAAGTTCTATAAAATGTTGTATAATAAATTTAAATCTATTATAATTATTTAACATAATCATATTCAAACTTATAATATAATATATTATCCACTTATAAAATTTTAATATTCTTTTATAGAAAGTTTTTCATTATCATCATCATTTTAGGTGTTAACTAATTCATTTTTTTCATTAATGTTTTAGTTTGGAAGTTATAGTCCATTCATGTGATCATGGTTTCTTCATATCCAAAATTTTAATCAGGATATAATTTTAATATATATTCATTATATACATATTTATAAACATTCATAAAAATTAGTGATGAAAAATTAATTACATCGTTGCTTGGAGATAGTAGTTTGTACGTACACACGAGTCATGCTTCAATTTTTCAATGATTGGATTGAAAGAATGATAAATAATAATTCACCTTTATAGCAAAAATTGTATATAATAAATAATATATATATATATATATATATAATCACACACATTAAATCTATCATAACAACCAACCATGAAGGGTGGGGATGAAAAATGAATCATGTCGCTACTTGGATGTCGTAGTCCACACGTATGCACGAGTGATACATTCATCTACCATTTGATGGAGAATAGGTGTTATATTGTTGTAAAATCATAATTATAAAATAATAATATATTTACGGTGTTATATTAATCATTTAATTATATATACAAAAATTTTAGAGGAATTAGAAGAATAAATAAAATTGAAAGAGCTTGGTTACGATTTATATATCTTCTTTGAGAGACCTATGTTTCCTTACAACTTTAGACTTGAAAGATTTGTCTTAGGAGAAGGAATGAAGATATAAGATATAGGTAATAAATATATTAAGGCTTTTATTAGGTATTTTATAATCTATAAGGATCCAAGGGTGTTAATAATAGAAAAAAAATAGGTTCCCTTTTATAAGTGAGGGGAGGGTTACACATGAAATTTCATAAACGATTTCAATGATATAAGTCCACTTTCATGGGAAAGGGGATCCAAATATAAAATGATTCATTATTAAGATACTATTATGTTGAAATATAATTATTAAATAATAATTTGATATTTTTGGGTGGAAATCCTACCCTTATCTCTTGGTTTAACCCCTCTTAAACCCGTTTTATCTATAATCATGGTAACAAAATATTAATATTTCTTCTATTCAGAATAACTAAAAATTAAGTTTAATAAATTAAATTATATTAATTATTATGATTAAATATTTTTAAACAATTTTTCCAAATTAAATTTATATAATTGGAAGAATTTAATTTTAAATAACCATAAAAAACTACAACAAAAATCTATTTTAGAAAAATATATTTTTAAGCATAAAACTGAAATTACTTTCATTATTAACATTGTAAAATCTAGAAAATAAATGTTAAAATATATTATAGAATATATAATCAATAAATTTCATTATTAACTTTAATAAATAAATATTAATTTAATTTATAAGATAAAATAATTCTGTGCATATAAAAACATTTTTTAGAAAAAAGTGTTTTTAATCCCAAAAATGAAATTATACCAAAAATAAAGTATAGTGATTATTACTATGAAATTACTTATATAATTTATAATTAAGTATAATAATGTTACATTAAGATAAAATTTAAAACATAATGGTACTTTTTCTTGAAAAAATGATAGTTTTAAAAAAATTGTATTTTCACTATTCCCTAAAAATAGATCTTTTTAAAAAAATCCAAAAAATTAACCCTAAGATAATATTGATAAGATAATTTAAAAAATAAAACTAATTTCACAAAAAAAAATCCATAAGTTTTATAAATTAATATAATATCTATGTGAGAAATGTGTTAAAACCCACTTTTGAATAACACCTTTTCTTGAAGCATAAAATGAATTTTCCAAAAGTTGATTACTATTTTATTATTAATTAATCAATAAATTTTAAATATTTAAAACTATTATAAATATTTTTTATAATTATTTCATTATTATTTATTCATTTTAATTAAATATCCAAGTTATAAAGGATTACTTTATAATGGTTCACTTATAATCAGTGTTACGTGTAAAGAAATCAATTGAATACCTCAAGTTTATCTAAAAGAAAAAAACATATAAAATCTCAAGGAGTTATAATTCTTCAGATAACCCATATTATCAAATTTAAAACATGTATGTGGTAGCGTTAGACACTTTAACTTCAAATTTCTCACTACACCATATTATAAATACACTTGTAAAATTTTCCCCTAAGAGAAGTGGGAAGATATATCTATAGATTTTCTTTAGAAGTCATTTTACTTCCTCTTCATACCATTAAATGAACTTCTCCCACTACCAAAATGAGTTATAAAGGTATGTTTCCAACATATCCACATTTACTCAAGCTACCCTACTAAAAACACACACACACACACACACACACACACATATATATATATATATGTATACTTAGATAAATAATCCCCAACATTATCTTCAGCCACATTTTTACCACAATCCTTTTACCATTGAGGTGTTCAATCATCACTATCTATGATCCATATCTTACAAGTTTAACAAAACTTGGTGCATAATTTATCACTGCTATATTATATTTATCAAACTACAACAATTTTTATGTGTTTGAATAATTAAATTCTTTCATTAAATATTGATCATTAAATATTTTTTTGGAAACCCTTTTAGTCAATATATCTATATAGTCTATTTTTTATCAGTATATCCCACAATTTAAAAGATGATTCATCAAGTATGTGATATATTCTATAAAATTCATAGAAATTAGAATATATAATTATTATTATTCAATCATTCCTCCTCTATCTCTAGTACAACATCACCTCAAAATAATTGTGGGTACTATTTCTAAAATTATAGTGCCCAATACATTTACCACAACCAATCACAATCTACTTCCCTCTCTATTACTCAGAAATTATATACAATCAAACTTACTATCTGAGGATCTAAAATAAAAATTCTTACTTCTCCATATACTCATCCAATATGAACTTTTCTAGGTGTCATAATTCTATATATTGTATTATAATTCATTAAAAAATACATAGCTTCTCAATCAATCACCATTATAAAAATTCCATTCTATATTAAATCTAGGTGACTTATTATACCTTTTTTGAAAAATATAATTTCCTAACACCTTTTAAAAATAATTAAAACAATTTAATTACAATTCCATTTTCGAAATTCATTTTTTGAAATCAAATATCATTGAGTATTTTAAAATCATTTTTCATGTAAGAAAGATATTTCTTTTAAACCATGTTCATGTGATAAAATTCATTACCATTTCAACCATAATGTATAAACTCTTTCTAGTATTAAACCATCAAAGGTTAATATAGAATAAATAACAATATCCCATAAACTCATCATCCACCTTTAATTTACCTAGAATCTTTGGTAACTTAGGGTTTTCTATAGAGATGTTTGTTATTCATTTTTATGGGTACCTTCAGAGTTCAAAGAACTATATTCTCTATGCCAACCAGAAATCCCAAAAATAAAATTAAAAAATATGTTATAATGCCATTTTTTACACCCTGACATAGGGACCTAAATTCCAAGGCATAAATCAAAGTTCCACCTAGCCTCAGGTGAACTCCCCTAATTACTAGGGGTTGGAAACTGATGTCTAGGTATAAAGTAATCCTTTAGTAAATTATTTTCCCATAATTTAAATAAATAAAAATGATATTAGTGTATGTTAATGTTAAATATATTTTATAATAACCCATAAAATATCACTCTGAAAAAATAATTTTTAAAAAAACAACTATAATATAAATATTCAAGGTTCCATACTAACATAAAGTAATTAATATATTTTACTCCAGCCCAAGTGAATAATGTTGAATATAACTATCCAATAATTACATTTCTTTCTAATTAATATTATAAGACTCGCATTACCAATACAATTTGGTTTATTTTTTCTGATAATTAGGAAATACCTTACATAAAAAGACCCACACTTTTCCATTAAAATAATATTTTTTCTGCTAAATCAAGGTCTTTAATGATACACTTTACTCACTCAAGTTAAATCTCCATAATTTTAATCTCATGTAAATATAATTTATTCACATCCTTAAATCATTTAAAAATAATATAAAAACATGGGATGAGAATATATATCTCATTAATGGGTAAACAAATATAAGAAATTTTTTAATTCTTATGATATAATAAAAGTCCTTATGATGAAACAATTTCACAATAGGATGCATTGAATTACAATAAAATCATGAACTTATATTTAATCATGAATTATATTATAACACTCATATAAATGTAATTAAAATTGGATCATAAAGAAAAAAATTGTGAAATATAAAATACAAATGAATCAACACAATGTTTTTTTTGGAACATCATATTCATATAACATATAAAAGAATCATTTAATAACCATTTTTAAAATTATAGATAAAACCAATTTTGTGGTTAAGTGGGAATGATACAACCCTTTAAATATAAATATAAATTATTATGTTATAAAAAACCCAAAAAACAAACTACCAAGAAATAAAATGATCAAGTCACCCCATTATGTCAGTCCACCTGACTGACTAGCTAACCCGCTAAGGGGGTTGAGGTAATTGATTCCATTGATCCTAAATTTTCTTGAGACATTTTTAGTATTCTATATAATGTTTTTCATTGATACCCTACCACAATAACCAAAATTATATTTAATTTTATTAATTTATATTGAACATTATACCAAACACTACATGTAGAGGTCTAATACTAACAGAGAGTATCGCTAAGGAAATAGTTTAGCAACCTAGAAAATTCACATTGATAAAAAACCACCACTGGAACAAAAATGAATCATAAACAGAAAATAAAACCCAACTTTAGACCAAATCAAATTAAACACCATAGATTATTAGAGAGTCTTAATTGGATCCTATAATCAACACATATACATATTGTCAACCCTTTCTATTAGAGATGACAACATTTATAGAACCAAACTCATAGCTACCCTCAAAGTAGATCATAAAGAAGGAAATAAATTTTATAATAGATGGTTCAAACACACTAACATGTTTCATTGAAAACCTAGAATAATGGTTACCAAAAAAACTAAAAAAACTCATAAACAACTATTTGAAAGGAAACAAATTCAAGACCAAACCAAAACAAAAACATGAAATATGAAAAATGAATAAAACCCTTAGGCACTAAACCACTACTCTACTACCAAAGTGATGAACTCACTAAAAAACTTATTCTCCACTAGGTCAAGTAATAAATAACAATACCTTTTTGGGTTAGAAGGACCACCATTAGTACTTAATGTGACTATTAGTTAAAATTCTAAAAAAACCTAAAACAGAATCCACCAAAAAGTGTTACCTTCGAATGAGGAACAAAGAAGGATGGAAAAATATAGTCGATGCAACAATTTTTAATTAAATTGTAAAATTAGTTAGAGCATGTGGTAGGGATTGAAAATGAATGAGATGGTATTAAATAATGAATTCATTAGAGAACCTAATAAAGTCTCAATGTGAGAATCATGATTCACATTAAAAAACTATACCTATTTAATGCATCACAAGAGAGAAAATCATACAAAGGACAAGAGCACTATGAGATTTCATTTTTATGAAATAAAGGATTCATTAAAATATTTTATTATTAATTATAAAAAATAATACTAACCCATAATTGAATAACCTCGCCATCTAATTCCAAATACCTATAATAAAATAACTTCACAAGTTAATTATGACATAATTTTCTTATAGAATGAATCAATTCATGATTTATTGGGGGATATATAATTCTGCACCCATATGTCATCATGTAAAATTTCAAATAACCATAAGATTACTAAAACATTAGAAATATTTAATTTTATTACAAAAACATAAGTTGTGAATTTAATCACAATAAATCAATTGAAGTGGGTTAACCAATTCCTTGTTAATAAGAAATTGAAATATAATAACATTTATAAAAAATTAATAAAATTAATTCATGTTTTAGATAGAATGATTTAATCAATATATAATACTATAAAATATTTATAAAGTAATATGGAACTTTTGAAGGGATAAAATAAATAAATATCCTAAAGGATTCTAGTCAAAAGAAAAATTATTGCATGATTAACCCGTGAAGAAAATATTACAGATTAATTGATAATTTCATAAATAATACTTAATGAGTAAATAAATAGGGGTGAATAATTATGTAATGTTCAGATAATATAAAATATATTCCATATAAAAAGGAAAAGATAATGAAAAAAAATCCCCATGAAAAGTTCATAACATGGGAAGTAATAATCCATCAAAAAGTATATTGTGAAATAGAATTGTATATCACTAAAAAATAAGAGTTAATAAAATATAAATAATTTAATATATATAATATATATAATATACACAAGAATAAAAAATTATAATCAATTAATAAATATCATAACATAGTGAAAATAAATTCAGTCAAGAATCCTCATAGAGACTTGGTAATGTAAGATTAGACACGAATTGAAGAGAGAAAATGAAATGGAATTATAATTCCCATGAATTGACTTTAAATTATAAAAAATTCATTAATATGATAGTATTTAAACAATTTAATATATAATAACATATTTCAATGAAATTAAGTTTTGGTGATAATTCTCTGAACATGTGCTCTAAATATATTAAAGTATCAAATACTTCTTTTGGGATCTCCATTGTAATGAAACCTTTGTTACTTATTATTATAACCAAAGGCTATAGAACATATGGAATAATTATATAATAAATAATTTTATCATGATACATTGAGAGAGAAACTTGAGGTGTTTTTTTCAATGGGTATAATGTTACCCATTTTATAAACAATATTCAATGGATTTTTTTTCAAAATATTCATTTCTTAGGGGTTAAGAATGTAATCTTTACGACGAAAGTGGGTCATAAATGGAAAGTAAAAGATATGGTTGATCATACCCAACCCTATTAATATTTTGTATAGTTTTAATTATTATTATTTTAAAATTAAATTGTTTTGAAGGATAATTCCCATTTATATTGATTTTCAAGGTTAATCTTATAATTCCAGTTTCTAAGCATCTACAGAAATATAAAATTAATTTTTTAGTATTTAATTAATTTATTACATGTAATTTTTATTATCAAGAACCATTAAAGACACTATACTTATAAACATTATAACACTACATATTTTAAAGACATAATTTTAAATATTTATATTGATTGCACAGGTGCTGTGATGACAGAACATCGTTGTTTGGGATAATTTTCCCATTATTTAATTTAAAAAAAATTATAAAAATATAATTTATTGTTCATAATTTTTATCTTATAAAACCTTTCATAAAATTATTTATTTTCATTTTTATCAGGATAACTTATTTAATATAAAGATTTTGATTGTTCTTAAAAGTACTCATTAAAAATTTGGACAATTATAATATTATACATTTTTTTAATTAATAAATATATATCAACATCATTGAAAAATAATAATATTTATCTCTTAAAGCTTTCAATCACATAATACCATTTAAATTTTATCCTTATGTTTCCATTTTATACTTTTCCTATGTTACACAAGCATTGTATTAGAATTTTCATAGTATTTTTATATTTATCTTGACAAAAAAATTAATTTTTTATAATATAATTTTTTTTAAATATTTTATCATATAATAGGATGTCCATAAAATTAAAAAAAATTATATATCATTTTATAAAACAATGTAATAATTCGATGTAAAATAAAATTTGGACTACAAATCTTTTTTTGAAAAGATGTTAACATGTTTTACTCAAACTATAAATATTTCAAATTCATTTTTTGACATTGAAAATTAATTTTTTATGTATATTAGTTATTTTATGTTGTTAAAAAGTTTTTAATATATTTTTCATCATTATAGATGAAACATATAAAAATAATATCTAGAATTCAACTTGAACTCAATTTCTTATTTTAAAAGGAGTATATGTGTGTTACTCTAGCTATAATAAACATGAATTCACATTTTTACCTTTTAAATTATCATATTATGAATTTTTAGTACTATAACATGTTCCATAAATTTATTAGGTGATTCATGACATTATAAAAAAATTAATAATGGGTTGTAAAGATCAATTTTAACTTGAGCACTTATTTTATTATAAAGAGTTTAATTTTATTACTCAACCTCTCACCAAATGGAATTTCAAAAATTTATCCTTTTAATAATACTTTATTATATCCATAATGCTATTAAATATACCATATATTTATTAATTATTATAAAATATTATATATATTTATTAATTAATAAGTAATATAATTTAATTTGAATTCAAATTTTTATCTTTTAAATAGAATTCAAATTCCAATATTTCACTCAAATTATAACATCATTGAATTAAAATATTTACCTTAAAAATAAATAATTTTAAAATTTTAAAAAAATAAATTAAAATGTAAATATATTTCATTAGATTTCACTATAATTTTTTATCAACAAATTTTAGTATACATCACATTTATTACTTCTTTCAATATCTTGTTTTCTTTTAAATTTTAAGAAAATAATTTTTTTTCTATTTTTGACATGAATATTAAAAATATGATATTCATATTATTAAAATCAATATAAGATTATTAAATATTAACTATTAAAATAAAAAATAACAATATATTAAAATTAAATTGTGATCTTAAAATAAAAAAAAATCTTTTTAAAAGAAAGACATCAATATTGTTTTGTATCATAAAAAACTATTTATAAGATGAAAATAATTATAAATATAAATATAAATATATAGAATTATACTAATATCAATTTATCTAATAAATATTAATTATATAATTCTTTAAATAGTTTATCATGATAAATATTGTTAAGCAGTTACATTTAACATTTAAATAAATCAGCTTTTATGTCATAATATAAGCATAATAATTTTAAATTTTTAATGAGTATCCAATTGTTCGTTTATCATTTATTTTAACATGATAAAATCCTATATATATTTTAAAATAAATATTTATTAGATAAACATATATTCATAACATTAATATTAATAAAACATTAAATTGATATATTATTATAAATATATAGCTTGTCGCATTCTCTCCCACCTAAAGAAATTACATCTTTGATATTTTAATTGTTCTTCACCACTAAGAAAAAATGAGTTTTTTATAATATAGGAGCAACATAAAATGTTGATTGTATTGAGAACCTAACTTAAATTTATAGGGTGAGACTAGAAAATCATCATTTCTCTCACAATAGGCATGTATCAATATTTAATTAATCTTAACTATTACACCATGTATGTTTGTTTATAATATAACAAGTCTCACACTTCTAAATGAGCTTCCAAAAGAGCTTTTTAAATGTCGGGTGATGTTCTCTACATTAGTCTCAATAGAATTATTCTCCTTTTACTTGAATTCGAGAAATGTTTTATGATTTTAATATATAGAATTCTTGAATATATATAAATATGAATTTATTCCATTCAAAAGGATTAATTTTATCCTTTGGTTTTATGATTTTATCATTTTTTTCATCACTACTTCACTTAATATTTCCAATGATGAATGATCAAGATAAATTTTTCATGATTAAAGCACAAAAAAAATTCCTTTTTTACCATCATGGTATATTATTTAACCATTAATGGATTAAAAGATCCATTGAATGATAATGGTCATCGATGTATGGTGGACTGATAATTTATTCATTATTTTCTACCATTTTTTAAAAAGAAAAAATGGTTAGTGTTAGTGGTGATTGAACCCAATAAAATCAAAGTAAAACATAATTTGAAATATTAGTCCTATAATATCTAAAACAATTACACCTTTATTTCAAAGTATAACAATATTGATTTAACATATATTTCTTTAAATTCAACATATAACTCTTTCAATTCTACCTTGGTAACATTATGCTTTTTCAACATTGAATCATTATAAATTGGTAAACCCTAAAAATTATAAAAATACTTCTTAATATATTCTAAACAAAAAATATATATTTAATCCATATTTATATAATATTCTAAAAATACATTTATCAATTATCCAAAAAAAATCATATTATTCTTAGCAAAAAATAACATGATATTCAATACTGATATATATAACTTAATTAAATATTCTCTAAAAAATGCGTTAAAATTTTAACATATTAACCTTAATAAACATTTCACCAACTAAATTTTTAATCCCTATGGTTATTTTTACCTTTAAAATTATTTTCTCAAAATCCATTAACCTTTTTTATAAATAAAAATATTTACCTTGGCATCAAATAACAAATTAACCCCAATATTTATCTAATCCTTTTAACTTATAATCATGCTCAAACATATTAACCAATGATGTTCTTTAAAACACTTAATTTATTCTCACCCAATAATATCCTAACCTATAAAACTATATAAAACCTTCTCTGAAATGAAATAAAAAATATTGAATTTAATTATCCCATAATTACATGGTTTTATAATAAATATTACAACACTCACATTCCCAAGAGATTTATGTTTAACGTTTTAGAGAATTATGAAATCTATAACATTAAAAGACTCAAACTTCTCCATTGAGTTGATGTTTTTTATAGTAAATAAGTCTCTTTAATGAAAGACATTATTCACTTGATTCCAATCAATAGAACTTAAATTTCATTTCATTATTATTTCTACTCACCCTTAAACACAATAAAAGTTATTAGAAAATTTTGGATGATTATCTAAATCTAAGTTATGAATAATCATAGATAAAAATATAATTAGAACTTTTGATATAATAAAACTCATTATTATGAAACAATTTCATAAGTGGATAAATTATATTCAATAAAAATCATGAACTTATAGTCAATAATATATTAAATTACAAAACTCAAAGAAATGGAATCCAAATACGAATGTAAAGAAAACACACATACAATTGTAAAGAAAATATTATCAACAAAATGGTTTATTGGGACACCATATTCTAAAACAACTCATAATAACCCATAATAGAATAACTTCCCCACATAATTCCAATGACCAGTAATAAATTTCCCTATTAATTCAAGCATAATTTTTATAAATACAAAATTATTACCCAAATCATTATGGGATATATAATTTCATAAAAACTAGTCATTTTATAAGATTTAAAAGGAATATAAAATGATTAAATTAATTAGAAACATATATTTCATCTCAAAAACAAAATCAGTGATGTTAACCCTAATAAATAAAATTAGATGGGTTAACCAATTCCTTGTTGATAAGAAAATTAAAAATGAAAACATTTATAAACTATAATAAAATATAGGATAGGTTTTATATAAAATTATTTAATCATGATATAATATTATAAAATCCATATTAAATGGAATATTGGACTTTTAAATGGATTTGATAAAAAATATCCTGAAGTGGATAAGTTAAATGAAAATTTATGTAATGATTAATCCTTGAGAAAAATATTACAGATTACATAGAAAATTCTTAAGGAATATATCATCATTAAAACAATATGTGATAGAAAAATATAAATATGGGATGCTAAAATAATATAAAATATATTATATAGATATATGGATTGATATTAGAAGAAAAGTATCCCAAAAAGGATCATAGCATGGGAAGTAAAAATCCATGAAAATGTATATTGGGATAAAGAACTATAAATCCAAAAAAAAAATAAGAGGAATAAAAATATAAAACATTAAACTATAGAATATAAACAATAATAAAACATTATAATAAATTAATAATTATCATAATGTAGTAAAAATATATTTAATCCTGAATCCCCTTATGAGTTTTTTGAATATAATTCTCAAAACCAATGTAAGAGAGAATGTCAAAAGGTATTATAATGACCATTAATTAAATTCAATGTATGATAAAATTAATCCACTTGCTCACAGATGTGTCACTCTCACACCCTAATGGCTCACTTCTTATGTCCATCCCTCTAATAATTTTCCCTTCCCTAAACCAAGAAATCATATCATATCTATTTCTTCTCTCATGTAGACCGATATAACCTTATCATCATCATCTCATCTCTAACCAGGTGTGAGTCTAGAAGACACTATATCTCATGTACCATACATTATACCTAAACGAAATTCTGGACCATGCATATACTCTAGTGACCTATCGTATCCCCCATGATTGAATACAAGTATGTTTTATAACCTCAAGTTATTATATCCTACACATAAATGTATAGTAAAATTAGATCAATCAAAACCCATGTGAGATTATATTTTATACCATAAGATATGATATCTCAGGTATTCCCACATAATATACCACAACAAAAATGAGATTATTGGAGAGGGAGAAGTGTTCTATATTTTCACTTGACATCTTGGATGTGGTAGAAAACACACCCTAAGACATTTGGGTGTCTATTTCCCTACTGACTTAGGTGGTGAACTATATGAAATTAAAAATATATAATATATCTCAGACAACCACACTAATGGAAAATACCTATCCTTATACCCATCTACCTTTATCATTTATCAAGACATCCTGATACTACCGCTAAGGTATAGATCTATAACATTCACACAAGAATCATGATTCATCATTAATAATATTCACTTAGTAATTTTGGAAGTCACTGTTCATTTATTTAACCCATCAATAATTACATTTTAACTAATTCATTTCTTTAAAACTCATTAGAATTTATAGTCTAATCAAACTATTCCATTTATAAGACTACATGATTCAATAATCATATTAAAATTATAGATTCACTTACCTTGATCATAGATCATTAATTATAACCCTACATGCACTAAAAACACCATTGAGAAATGTTTTTTTTTCATTAACAATGTTTTAAAACGTCATCAATTATTTTACCAACAATTCTGGAAAACATCACATAATGAGGTGTTTCTAATTAACGATGTTTATAAACGTCGCTAGTTTGAAATGATTATAAACAATGACAATTAGATACATTTTAAAACATTGACAATTAATTATTTTTATAAACATCATTAATTTGCAACACCTAATTTAGCAACATTTTTTATAAATTTCAGTAATTGATCAAATTTTTTTTAAATGTCTTCAATTAATGACATTTATAAATGTTGTTAATTGGTAACACCGAATTTATCAATTTATTTGTCAAAAAAATGGTAAATGAGTTATTAAATAGCCATGTTTTCTACAAATATGG
This sequence comes from Viscum album, assembly GCA_963277665.1. NCBI lineage: Eukaryota > Viridiplantae > Streptophyta > Magnoliopsida > Santalales > Viscaceae > Viscum > Viscum album. The sequence goes on from OY728135.1 coordinate 1,156,806,432, forward strand.
TTTTTTAAAAATTCATATTTTTTTGAAAATGCTATTTTTAAAATTAAAATTTCTATTTTTTAATGGGCTCACACTCTAAGCACTACACACATGACCATGCCTCCTGGATTCGTACACCCTTCAAATATTCGATGGTGGATGATATATGCACTCTCTAAGAACTACAAAATCCTATGCCTCCCTTCTTCGATGGATCCCTTCCTTCATGAGTTTTCCTCCATTAGGATTTGAAGCCTACACCTTGGGATTCACGGGAATCAAGAACACCAACTCACCTAAGAAAATTTTGTTTATAAAACTATATTATGTTATACATTTATATATATATATATATATTAATAGATTATAGTAGTAAAAAAATCAATATATTACATATGTATATTATTATATATTAATATACATATATTAATATACATGTTTGAAAATATGTGTGCGTGTGTTTATATATATGTTTAAATATGTGTGTGTTTATATTATATAAATGTTTATATAAATATATATATATATCTGAATATTGATATATAATTACAATTATAAATTTTTATTTGTATATATATGTAAATAAATTGAATTATAATTGTATATATATATATATAATTACTCAGGTTTAGAAAATTAGTAAAAATGTCACTAAAATAGACATGTTATCTTTAAAATGTGGCTAAATTTAAAATATGTTTGTTTTTATATATAAATATATTTATATACATTTATATATTTATATATTTATGTGTGTGTGTGTTTATGTAACGACCCAAAATTTTATCAATGGAATTTATCCCTTCATATAGTAACGTCATATAGTATAAATCAAATATAATCACTTAGGGACCATAATAAAAACTTTATAAATGAATATTTATTGAAATAAGAAGTATTTCGAGAAGTTAAGGATCCAATACTAATGAAATAGTAACTTGACCTTAGTAATAGTAATATGACCCTTATGAAAAGTAAATTGGGAAAATGAATAGTAGCCACACCCATGAAAGTATAAATACAATTTAGGCATCTTATAACTAAAAATATGATATAATTATATCATAGTATAAGTAAATATTTTAAAACTTATTAATTGAGTATTGGTATTTTTATAAGTCATGATATATAATTAAAATTTTATGATTACTTTAATAATATAAAAGAAAATTTATTTTCATAAAATTCATTCATAAATTAATATTTTTATATCATATTATTTTAATATAATTTTATGAGACCTTATGTAATTTTTCAAAGTGTTATAAAATCAGTTATAATTTTAAAGTATATATTTTATAAGTAAATATTAATTTTAATTAAAAATTAAATTAATCATATTTAGAAATAAAAAACATAAAATGGATTTAACTTTTGGATTCTACATGTTGAAAAATGTTTTGGGTGAATTTTTGGGATTTTTCTGAAATACTTGAATTTTTTGTGAATAGTGAAATATAGTAATTTACAGTGTATATACATTATATGTTAAATACACTATTTATTGATTCATCGCTGATGTAATCACCATTGGTTCAAACTCACATTATCTAATTACTATATTTAGTCTCAATAATCAACATTATTTCTTGTCTTGATCAAAATAATAAACTAATGAATTAAATAATGAGAAAACACCCCTCTCCTCCACTAAAAATACCACCCCTCACACCCTCATCTCCTCATACCTCTCAAAATTTGATACTTTCCTAAATTATACCCAATACTCTTCCCTATCCCTTTACCCACTTCTTATGATCTCTTGTTCTCATCAAAATACCAAGCCTAGGTTCCTTAAAGAGGATCCCAAGAGGAAAATTCAAGAGGTAAATCCCCTCTCTTTTTCTATTAATTCCCATTCAATTTTATTTCTTTTCTTCTATTATCATCACCTTATATTATAAAAATTTAATTATAAATCCAATATGTTTCATATACAGTTATTATATCATGTTAATGTAATATCCATGAATAAAATATTCCCACTCACTCTTGTATTATAAAAATGAAATAATCATCTGTAATGTGTCAATTTACAGACATCGTAGATCATACACTTTTGTTTTCCTTAAATTCCTTAAAGTATATTAATAAAACAATTATATCATTTAAAAAAATTAATTTGTATGATACAACCCTATTTATCTTCTGAAACTAACATTTATACAAAATATTAAATGACAAAACAAAATGAGTTCATTGTTATTGAAACCTGCCAAAATTAACCTAAAACGATCATCATTAACTTTTATCTAATGATTCATCCTCATACCGTATAACCAGATTATTTTTAAGATTATTTAAGATTATTTATGATCATTAATAACAATTTGGGATATTTATTCTCATTTTATACGAACTTCCATTCATGAATACAAGTGAACCGGTCGTGAAAACTTAGAAATGAATGCTCCCGAACAATGAAATTTAACTCTATAACTCATCTAAAGATCCATAAATGAAATTAATAAAACCATAATGAATAATATTCATGTATAAAAGTTTTTTTAATTGTAAATTATTTAATTTAATGTGATTATAAAGTACATTAAAGTGAATAAAGCATTCAGACACGAGGTAAGGGGAATTCTCGAACCCAACTCTCTTTCTTTAGGTTTTCCCTATTTCACAACATTTTCAATATGGATATTCCTTAAATTTCATTTATTAATCATTATATTACCTATTATTTGATATAAATGTTTTATACTTGAGTTTATAATAAACACAATGTTTTACAAAAGAACTCTTCTTCTGAAAAAAACCCAACTTTTACTCCTCACTCAAGGTTGATGATTCTTATATCAAGTGTGTTATTCCCTCTTTCATTTGGGAACCCAAATTTTATGAATATATAATTTATGAAGTAAAATCCATTCTTTCCATGGGTTATTTTATTTCCAATATTGATATATGTTCTATATGGCATGAATGATAATGTAAATGTAATGATGTGACGGGTGTACCCATAATTATATAGTGAAATGAAAATCTTAAGATGTGACAGGTGAACCCAGAATTATATAAATCTCCAATGAATTGGTTAATGTGATTTATCTCATGAGAAAATAGTTATATTCAAGAAATATTTTCTAGATCTGTTCACAACTATGTGTGATAGTTTACCACTAAGGCATGATGTTTCATTTTTATTAATTTCCACATTCCATGCCATTATCGGATGCTTCCTATCATGATTATGATGATGATGTTATAATTATGATCACCCAATGTTATATTGTTTCATGTTCTTATCTATACTCTTATAGGGATTTTAGCTCACCCCCTTTTTGATGTATATCCTCATGTGATTACATGTACTAAGGAGAGTTAAATGTGCAATAAGAAACTAGAGAAGAAGGAATTAAATAAATGTTTGTGTTTTATTTTTTAAATTATCTGTATGGTCCTAATTTTATCAAGACACTTAACCTTGGGATCCTTATTTTGAAATTTTATTATGTTGTTTTTATGTATAATTATTTAATAATATATGAAATAAAAGTATGGTTCTCTATACATGGTATCATAGTACAATTTAGTTAATTTAGGAATTAGTATTAGAGAACATTAGTGAAAACCCTTAGTATGAGACTAAGTATAAGTTAGCACCCAAGAATATTTTTTTAGAAAATAATAAAAATAGGGATACCAAAAGATATTACTTTAGACTTAAATTTAGAAAGGAGAAAATTATTTATTCGTGACTTGTTGACTTAAGTTTTGTTCTAACCTTTTTTATTTAAAAAAATGGTGGGAACTAGAATAAATCAGGCCAACAACCCATGCAAGGGGAAATGCAGTGATTGCCTAGATGAAATACCCAATGATTCTGGGGTTAGTGTTAAAAATTTCATGAAAATTCTTACCCAGTTGTCTTAGGTTATGGACAATAACCTGACTAATGTGGAATATCCACCATCACATATGCGGGATAAACTGCATATCGAGTGTTTTATGTGGAAATAACCACTAATGTTTATTGGACCTTCTGATCCCCTAGTTACAGAATAGTGGGTCAACTAAATGGATAATATATTTTTTTGTTCTTCATTGTTCTGAGATGGAGAAGGTGAATCTCACTATTTATATTCTAGATGGAGAGGCCGATTAATGGTGGTATTTGAATAATAACACCAAGCCGAAGGATGAAATTGAAGAGATGGAGTGGGAAGACTTTAAGATAATGTTTATTAATAGTAATTTCCCCATTAATCTTTGAAAAAATATAGAGATAGAATTCATATAGTTGAATCAAAAGGAAGGATAATCTATCATGGCCTACGAAGAAAATTTCACAAGGCTTTCATGGTACACTTCAGGTTTTTTTATCAACAATGATAAAAATTTTATAGATTTTTATTAGATTAAAACTAAACCTTCAAAAGTCTCTAGAAATGAGAGACATTGGGAGTTATAAAGAAGTTTTTCAATGTGATATCAAAGTGTATATGGGGTTTAGAGAATGGTCCCATGGCTATGGTAATAAGAAACTAAAGACGGATTTTCAAGTCAGAGGATCTAATCAGAAAGGTGGAAAGAAAACACAACCACCCACATTTAAAAAATATGGGAAGAATCATCATGGGAACTTCCTAAAAGTGATGGAGAAATTCCTCAAGTGTGGGAGAGAAGGCCGCCAAGATCATGAATTTTGAATATACATGAGGATGTAGGATAATGTGGTGAAGTAAAAGAGAGTTCCACCCATGGTTTAATGCTACAACTATAGGGAGAAATGTCATTTTTCAAGAGAGTGCACTAAACCTCGATTTCTCAAGGGTAATCAGTGTCATCATCCATGAAATAAAAAGGATAAAGGTAAGGATTATTCCATCACTACTGCTGAATTTGATTAAGAAAACTAAGTCGTACAAGGTAAACATCTTATCTACTCAAGAATGGAAAAGGTATTATTTGATTCTATTACTATCCATTTATTTATATCATGAAATTTTTCTAGAACTATTGAATTGAAGCACCAAAACCTTAAGGTAGATATATCTATAGAAACACCTGATGGTGCAATCATTTTAACCCAAGTGTTGGACTCTTATTCTATTGGTGTATGTGGTAATATTCTTCCAGAGAATCTCATAATACTTCCCTTGGAGGAAATAAATGATATACTAGGTATGTATTTTCTCTCTTTATATAGAGAACCTATCAATTTTTGGTAAAAGGGAATGTATTTCCATATGACCAATCATCCCATGATCCTCTATAAATTCAAGGAAGATCATGAATCTCCTTCTGAAAATACTTTAATGGTGTGGGTGTTGATTACTTTTCAAGATGCATACCTCACTCAAATGGTTGAGTCAAAGGAAGGTATAAACCTAGGTGAAATTCTTATCATGAGGGAATATAGTGATTTGTTTCCTAAAGAGTTACCCAAATTTCCCCCGGATCATGAGTTAGAGTTCTAAATAGAACTCATACCTAGAGCTACTCCTATCTCAAAGTGTCCCTATAAGATGGATCCTATCAAACTGGAGGAGTTAAATAAGTAGCTGCAAGATCATTTGGATAAAGGGTTTATATTCCCTAGTGAATCACATTGGGGTGTGTCAGTGCTCTTTTTCAAGAATAAGGACAGATCAATGCAGTTGTGTATCGATTATAGAGAACTAAACAAGATCACCATAAAGAGAAAGTATTATCTTCCAAGGATTGATGACTTGTTCGATCGTTTATGAGGAGCTCAATAATTCTAAAAGGTGGATCTAGATTCTGGATATCATCAGCTAAAGATGAATAAGGAAGATTTTCTGAAGACTACCTTCCATAAAAGGTATAGGCACTACAACCTTTTGGTGATGCCCTTCAACCATACTAATTCCCCAGAAATCTTCATGTATTCTATGAATAGAGTCTTTAGAAATTACCTTGAAAATTTTTTGGTAGTGTTTATCCGTGATATTATCATCTACTACAAGATAAAGGAGGAACATGAAGAACATATAATGCTTGTGTTGGTGACATTAATGAATGAGAATTTGTATTCCATGTTTAAAAGTGTGACTTTTGGATGTAGCAAGTCACAATATTGGGAAATATGATCACAAGTGATGGAAATTCTTTAGAAACTTCAAAAAAAATGTAATTTAGGAATGGCCCAGACCCACTAGTGTCACAAAAATCTTTAGTTTTCTTAGATTATTTTGTTACTAATGAAATTTTTTGAGAAATTTATCATGATTCTCAAGCCTGCTAATTATGTTAACAAGGAAAGGAGTAAATTATTTCTGGATGGAATAATGTGAGGAAAGCTTCAAAAAGATAAAGAGAAGGTTGATCACTGCACCAATACTCACATTACTAAAAAGTGTAGAAAGTTTTGTGGTATACATTGATGCTTCAATGAAATTATTAGGTTGTGTACTCATGAAAAATGATAGTGTGATATCATATTCCTCATAGTAGTTGAATATCCATGAGCAGAACTTCCCAATACATGATCTGGAGTTATTAGGTGTGATTTTGCCTTTAAAATGTGGTGGTACTACCTCTATAGTGAGAAGTGTGACATATATACCGATCACAATAGTTTAAATTATATATTCACAAAAAAGTATCTCAATATGCATCAAAGAAGATGGTTAAGCTAATCAAAGACTACAATTTCTCTATTCACTATCATCCTGGAAAGGAAAACAAGGTAGTTGATGCTCTTACTATAAAAAAACCCACTACTCTATCCATGTTGCAGATTGAGAAAGACCTTATCTTCATGAATTTGAAAAGAATGGATTCTGAATTCATAATGGTAGGGAATGCATCCTACCTTTCCCAAATGATTTCCCAACCATCTATCAAAGATAAGATTAATAAATCACAATGAGATGATCCATAGTTACAAAATAAGGTGAATGTAGTAAAGGAAAAGAACTGTAAGAGTTCCATATCAATGATGATGGTGTGATTCAGTTTGGAATGAAGCTTTGTGTTCCTTAATCACCTAGGATAAAGAATGATCTATTGTACTATGCACATAGCCCAATTTTCTCTATCCATCTCGGGAGTAAAAAGATGTATTGTGATCTCTAAGAACACTTCTAGTGGGACAACATGAAGAAGGATATTTCTGAGTATATCTCAAGGTGATTTATATATTATTAAGTTAAATTCAAGTGAAATAATTCCAAATGGATGATTAAACCATTTCCTATATCCATGCGGAAATGGGAGAATGTCACTATGGACATTTTCATGGGTCTCCTGAAAACATCTAATGGAAATAATGTGATATTTCATGTCATGGATCAACTTACCAAGGCTTCCCACTTTATTTCTATTCATAGAGATCTCTAACATGAAAACTTTTATGAGATATATGTGAAGGAAGTGGTGTAACTTCATGGATTTCCACTATCAATCATCCTCGATCATGATCCCATGATCATGTTTAAATTCTGGAGGAGTCTTAAACATGCTTTGAGTACTAAATTAAATTTCAACAAAGCCTATCACCCCCAAACTTATGGACAATCTAAATAGACTATTTAGACACTTGAATATATTCTAGGATCCTTCTCTGAATAATTTAAAGGTGGATGGGATCAGAATCTCCCATTGGTTGAATTATCATACAATAATAGCTTCCACTAGAGTATTCAGATGGCTCTATATGAAGAGCTTTATGGAAAGAGATGTATAAATCCAACCTGTTGGAATAAAGATGGAAAAATAAAACTACTTGTACTTGATCTTGTATAATAAATGATAGAGAAGGTTCAATCCATCCAACAACATGTCAAATATGCTCATGTTCAAAAAAAAGAGCTATGTAGAAAATCGTCTAAGGGACTTGTAGTTTGACGTTGGAGATAAAGTCTTTCTTCAAATACCACCATGGAAGAGAGTCATGTGGTTTTGAAATAAAGGGGAATTATGCCCACTGTACAGTAACCCCTTTGAGATCCTAGATTGCATAGGATTCATGGCCTACCATCTTGTACTTCCACCAAATATGGATCAAGTTCATGATGTGTTTCACGTATCACTCCTGGGGAAGTACATAACAGATCCATCACATGTACTGAACTCAGAGGTTGTATAGATGGAGGATGATCTCTCATATGAGGAGCATTCAATAAAGATTATGTACCGGATAGATATGTTTCTATGCAATAATACAACCCACCTTGTCAAAGTGTTTTGGAGGAATCATAAGTATGAAGAAGCAACTTGGGAACCAGATGAGGAAATGAAGGATAAGTACCCTCACCTATTTTTGTAAAATGAAATTTCAAGGGAGATATTTCAAAAGGGGGGAAGAATGTAACAACACAAAATTTTATCAATGGAATTTATCCATTTTTATAGTAATTTCATGTATTATAAATCACATATAATCACTTATGTACCATAATAAAAACTTTATAAAAAAATAATTAATTAAATAATTATTATTTCTAGAAGTTAAGCATCCAATACCGATTAAAACAATAACTTGACATTAGGAATAGTAATATGAACCTTATGAATATTAAACTAGACAAATTAATAGTATCATCACCCATAAAAGTACAAATAAAATTTATGCATCTTAGAATTAAAAATATGATATAATTATATCATAGTATAAGTAAGTAAATATTTTAAAAATTGTTAATTAAGTATTTTTATTTTTATAAGTCATAAGTATTTAATTAAAATTTTATGATTAATTTTATCATTTAAAGAAAATTTATTTTCACAAAATGTATTCATAAATTAATTTTTTTATGTCTTATGATTTTAAGATAATTTTATGATACCATAAGTAATTTTTCAAAGTGTTATAAAATCAGTTATAATTTTAAAATATGTATTTTCCAAGTAAATTATGATTTTAATTAAAAATTAAATTACTCATATTTAGAAAATTATTTTCATAAAATTTAGTTTACTTATGGATTCTAAATGTTTAAAAATGGTTAGGGTGAATTTTTGGGATTTTTCTGAAATACTTGAATTTTTGTGAATAGTGAAATAGAATAATTTACAGTATATATACATTATAAATTAAATACACTATTCATTGAGTCATAGCTGATATAATCACCATTGGTTCAAATTAACATGATCTAATTACTATATTTATTATCAATAATCAACATTATTTCTTTTCTTGAGAAAAATAATAAACTAATGAATTAAATAATGAGAAAACACCCCTCTCCTCTATTATAAATACCACCACTCACACTCTCTTCTCCTCACACCTATAAAGATTTGATCCTTGCATAAATTTTGTCCAATAATATTCTCTATCCCCTTACCCATGTTCATGATCTATTGGTCTCATGAAAAGACCAATCTTAGGTGCATTAAGGGGGATCTCAAGAGGAGAATTCAAGACTAAATCCTCTCTCTTTTTCTTTTAATTTCCTTTCAATTTACTTTATTTTCTTCTATTATATTATCCTTATCTTATACAAATAGAATGATAAATCTATTATTTTTTATATACTGGTATTTTGGTATTTTAATTTAAGATCCATCAACAAAATCCTTCCTCTCACTCTTATATTATAAAAATGAAATTGTTTCCTGTAATGTGTCAATTTACCGGCATTATGGGTGATGAACTTTCATTTTCCTTAAATTCCTTAAAGGATGTTAATAAAACCATTAAATTTTTAAAAAAATTAATTTTTATTATACATCCCTCTTTATCTTCCATAACTTTAATTTATACATAATTCTAAATGATAAAACAAAACGAGTTTGTTGTGATTGAAAAACCGCCAAAATTAACCTAAAACGATCATCATTAACTTTTATCTAAGGATTCATCATCATACCATATAAACAGATTATTTATAAGATCATTTAAGATTCTATAAGATCATTAATAACATATAATAACAATTCTATATATTTATCCTCATTTTACACAAACTTCTATTCATGGATACATGTGTACTGATCTTGAAAACTAAGAAAATGAATGCTCATGAACGATGAACTTAAACTCTATAACTCATAAAAAAGGTCTGTAAATGAACTTAATAAAAGTATAATGAATCGGATTCATTTATATAAGGTTATATAATTGTTAATTAATTAATCTATTATGATTATATAGGATATTAAAGTGAAGAAAGCATTCGGACATGAGGTAAGGGGAATTCTCGAACCCAAATCTCTTTCTTTGGGTTTTCACTCTTTAAACCCATTTTCAGTATGAATATTCCTTAAATATCATTCTTTTCATCATTATCTTACCTCTTATAGAATAAAAATTATTTCTACTTTATATTATGACAAACGCAGTGTTTTCCAAAAGAACTCTTCATTTGAAAAAAACACACCTTTTACTTCTCGCTCAAGGTTTTTGATTCTTATATCAAGTATGTTATTCCATATTTCATTTAGGAAACCAAATTTTATGAATGTATTCTTTATGATGTAAAATACATTCCTTTCCATGGGTTATTTTATGTCCAATATTGATATATTTTCAATGTGGTATGCATGGTAATGTAAATGTTAGGATGTGACAAGTGTGCCCGGAATTATATAGTGCAATAAAAATGTTATGATGTGATGGGTGCACCCGGAATTATATATCACTACAATTAATTGGGTAATGTGATGTATCTCATGAGAAAATTGTAGTATGAGTGAACATGGTGCCATATTTTTTCTCAACTATGTGTGGTAGTTTACCACTAAGACATGGTGTTTCATTTTTATGCAGTTCCACATTCCATGCCATCATCTAATGCTTCCTCTTATGATTATGATGATGATATTATGATTATGATCACCCCCTTTTATACTATTTCATGTTATTATATATCCTCTTACTGGTATTTTAGTTCACCCCCCTTTTTTATGTATATCCTCAGGTGATTACATGTACTAAGGAGAATTTAAGGGCTAATAAGAAGCTAGAGAAGAAGGAATTAAATAAATGTTTATGTTTTATTTTCTAAATTTTATATATGGTTCTAATTTTCCCAAGACACTAAACCTTTGGATACTCATTGTGTAATGATTTTATGTTGTATTTATTTAAAATTATGTAATAAGATATGAATGAAAAATCAGGGTCTCTATAGTTAATATATATGTGTTTTTTCATGTGAGTTTGTATATATATATATATATAAATATATATTTATGTGTGTGTGTGTGTGTGTTTATATATATTTCTATGTGTCTGTTTATATATATTAATATGTATCTAAAATTATATTTACATCGATGTAGGGAAATTAACTACATTAACAGTAAAAACATTCAACACACAAATGAAAGAAAAGAACGTGGCAAGGCTCAGACTTTAGACTTTTTCGAAACCCGTAAGGGTTACTACCATTGATATTCACTCTGAAGGATATTTAAATATATATATATATATATATTATGATATTTAAATATATGTTAATGTATTTGTATATAAATATAAATTTATATATATATAATTATAAAATTATATATATACATATATCTATATGTATATATATATATCTGTAAAGTAATAGAATAATACTTTTAAAAAATTAACAATGTTTTAAAATAGTGGTAAAATATGTCACCATTTTATGTTTAAAAACATGGAAACTATTAAATTTAGTGAAATTTTTAGAAAACATTGCTAATTTAGCCAACATTTCCAAAAATCAGGGAAAATTAGAAACATTTTTTAGAAAACATGGCTAAATTAGAGATGCTTTGTAAAAAACTAGTTACATTTGTGATGTTTCTTATAAAATATGGCTAATTTAGCAAATTTGTTTTTAAATTTTGATAAATTTTATTTTTTGTAGTGTTGGTTCTCATTAATATATAAGTCATTTATCATCACTGATATCATCCACACCCCATCACATAGGTTATTTTATTTTTACAATTATCTCTTAATAATTTATGGGTACACTAAGAATTATCTAAAGATACTGCATGCAATTAAGAACCTTTCATGGATATAAACAACAGTATCAAACCATTGAGAATCATACAAATCAATCATATGGAAAATCAAACCATAAAAATAAATATCAAGAATGCAATCAATGATAATTTCTAAATATAAACTCATTCCAATGTCCACAGTTCCATCCCTAACACCATTTCATACATCTTATTTCATCACACCATCTCTACCATCAATCACTACTAAAACACAAGGAAAAAATCCCATTGTTGGAAAATTCTACCAAACATTCTAGGTTATCAATCAAAAAAAATCAAGACTTTGTCATCTTATATCTAGTATAAAATGAATAAAATTTATTTTCAGCATGGTACACTCATAGGGAAACTAAATCCATAGAATCATGAATTTACATCCATTAATAAATAAAGAGAGGCTCACTCATCCCTGATCAATTATATTTAAAAAAACAATCACTTAATTACTATATTGAATTAATTGATTTTTCATGAAACACTATTCAAAAATAATAAATACATAATAAAAAAATTTAAAAAGTTATTAAATAAATTCTATGGACAGTCATCAAACTATACTTCAATATCTCATAATCTTTATAAAGAATATTAATTGAATTCACATGCCTCATTCATTATCCCTTTATTATTTTATTTCATCTTTATGTTGTCTATAAAATTACAACATATGATAATTACAAAAATAATGGAAACATATAGAATAATAATAGATTGAAATTATCTATAAAAAAATATTAATAAATAATTATAACCACAGTATATGATCATTACCCCAACTTATTCCTTCCATTTACATATCATGAAATAATATTTATCCACTACATTCTATAATTATTGCTCTTTCTTTTGACAAATCCAAACATATTATCTTATCATTATTAATTTTATCCATCTACCCAAAGCTTATAAAATCAGGATAAATTCACACCTTTAGAAAATAGAAGAGATGAAATAAATCCTCTACCTAAAAATAATCTTAATGTTTTTTTTGCACTAAAAAGAGAGAGAGAAGATGATTTCACAAGCCCAAAAATGTAAGGAGATGATTTGAGGGAATTGCGTAATTCTCTTTGTACATGAATGGTAATGTTTTGATTTTCCAATTTCAATATTTAATAAGAAACATGGATAAATTAAAAGCCTCTAATTTTTGTAATAATATATATTATTTTAGGTATCTTTCAAAAAAAACTATTCTAAAACCTTACTTATATAATGTTCACTAAAATAATTTTTATTTAATTTCCATTGCATAAATACTTTAAAACTCCAAAAATTAAGGAATTCAAAGATTATATTTATATTATATTTATTATATTATAAAGCCAACATTTTCAATTATTATTTCCTTTTATTTCATTAAAAACTCACTATATAATGATTCTAGGAGAAATAAGAAATTTCTATACATAAATCACTACTTATGCACAAGATATATACCCTTCATAAAGGTAATCTAATCTAACCTCACACAACTCAAATAACCTTTATCTAGTTATAGAAACATCCATATGTGAGCTTTATTAAGTTGAGATACATTTATGTGAGGAAGATACTACCCTCATGTGAGGCTCTACATGGCCTTTACATGGGGTAAAGAGATAATGGATTACCCTCACTTAAGGTTTGATATACATTTACGCAAATAAAATAATAATCCTTACCCATATAAAATAAAAATATTACACTTACATAGCTCTTCAAAACCAAGCTACATAATGGTAAATACTTTTACCTTCACATGGGGAGGGGTATTGTATAAGGGTAAGATAAAAATAAGAAAAAATTAAATTATAATTAAATTATAATTATAATTAAATTAAATTATTAATGATAAAGGATCATATTTATCATTTTTCTCAAAAATTTCATATTTTATTCTAATAAAATTGAAAGAAATTCAAATTACTTTCATAAATTTTCAAAATATTTTAAAAAAACTTTGAAAATATGAAAGAAAAAATATTGAGTCACTAAACACCCCAAAATAAAAATGGAAATGATGGGTGAAGATTCAAAATTTTATAATATATACCTCTAAAAAATTCTCATCCTAGATAATTTAAAACAAAGTAAAGAGGGAAATGGAAAGGGGTATGAAAAACCACTTTATCATATAGCCCAAAAGGAATATACCACATTGAAAACACAACTAATACATCATGAGGAAAAATCATATAAACACACAACACAAGCATATGAATCTTGAATCTTAGGAGTGTTACCTAAAAATTAGGTATAAAATATTCCAAAAACACCACATCAAGAAAGATATAATATCTCATAAAATAAAACTAAAATAATCATACATTAAAAAATAATCTCAAGAAGTATCTAAAAAATCATCACATCAATAATTTAACAACTCATAGAATTGAGCTCACATCTATAACTCCCACTCTCAATTTCATTCCACTACACCATTGTGTATCTATAGAATAAGAACCAAGGTAATATCATGCATGTGCATCACCAACTTTTGATGGTCCTAAATCAAAATAGGTTTCACTTCAAAGATTGCATCATCCTCAACATCTAACTTACCCTCATTATTGATGTGATAATTATCATAAATATTTTAGAAAATATTTGACACATGAAAAATTATATGTATTAGGATAATTTTATGAGAAATTAATAAAAAATATTATATAGCTCCAATACACACCACACATTGAAAGGTAAAACAAATTAGGGAGAAATCTTACTCCCATGACCGAACCTTCACAACCCTTGATGAGAACATTACTTCGAGAATATATGATATTTGAAATTGAAATACATAAGCCTCCTAATATAGTTCTAATAAGACTTATAATAATCCTTCTTTACCATTATTTAATTTTGTATAACATTTTTCTTCTTTTTTATGCTCTACCGTAATTTTGGTCCAAGAAAATATGACTCTCCAAACTCATTCTAACATAATGGATATTGAAACGTTCAGTTAGAAAGTGCATAGAATAAAATCATATAAAAAGTGAAGTGATATGTATTATAATAAGATAACTCCACTAAGGGTAGGTTCATCACTGGAAAAAACTACAAAATAAATAATACACTTTCACAACATGTACTATAGAGTCTAGATAGTCTTATTTGACTGATTATCTATTTGTAGATGAAAAGATGGATAAAAAATAACTGAGAGTTGAAATCATGGTGTAAACATCTCCAAACCCTTAAGGTGAACCATGGATCATAATTAAGAATAATCATATTCAAAACCCATTGAATCCTCATCACCTTTTCCAGATACTACCTTGTTAAAACCTCCACTGAGCTTAACTCATTTTTAATAAGTGTTATGACTTCATTAAGCAGCCAATGATAATATATAAAACATTTAATCTTCCATGAACTTGATGAAAATTGAGTATGAAGTCCATAAAAATTTACTTACACTTCCATTATGGAATATCGAGTGGCTAGAGAAACCAACTGGGAACATGTTACTCATCATTAACCCTCTATCACACCAAGAATCAAGAGAAAAGATCTACAAATGATCTCATCATGGAAGACCACTAAAACAGAACTCAAATGGTTTGATACATATTTTCTACACCAACATGTACTACCAAATGAAAACTATGGAACTCATGAATTACTATATCATGTGCCATTAAAGGAATAAAGAGTTTCCCTTAAAATAACACCTAATGTTGATCTTCCCTAGACCATCCCTCATATTCATTTTCATAAAAAAACTGTTCTCACAAGACCTCCACCTCGAAATCCCCTAGCAAGTACTCCTCTACCTGATGCACCAGATATGGTTTCACTATAATTTGATAAAGACACCATCTTCCCTTAATAACTTATATATCAAGGTGCATAACATATAAATCTATAATCACTCTCCAAGAGTCTCTAGAATAATGCATGGAATCACCGCATGACTTATCACTCAAGTAATCAACTAAAATTTTAGAGTAAAACAACCAAAAAAAGATGAAGGCCATGGGTGGAGTCTGTATATTCATGAGGTTGTAACTACCAATACCCTTAAGATATAAATACCCTTTATCTCATATAAACACAACATAATCCAAGATGTAAAGCTTCATAATAAAATTGATCACTGGACAACTTCTCCTTCGAATAATAAAAATCATACTAACATTTTTTGGTCCACATGAACACATAGTCATTTCTAGTCAAGGTTTTTATAGGTTTTTAAATCTGAGAGAATTCAGGAAAGAACCTCATGTTGTATCCAGAAAAACCAAAAAAACATTTCACCTCCATAACATTCATGGTGTCTTCCCTAGAAAAAAAATTCCCCAATCATCAAATTATCCATGAATAATCTACACTGAGACATGATATTTATAAATAAATGGATTCCATGGGTCCATAACTCACACTTCTATAGATTCTAGAATAGATAATGGTGATTAAGAACAACCAAAAAACTCACAGATGCTTTATGTAATCATCCTATGACTTAAATAAAATATGGATATCATCAATAAACACCACCAAAAATCAATCTATAAACTCATGGAATACTATTTTAATCAGTCCCATGAATATGTTTGTAGCATTCACAACACAAAAAGATAACATAAAGAATTAAAAATTCTCAACATGATATTGGAATATTGTATTCATGGTATCGTCATCATTCACTCACATCAGATGATATCCTAATCACAAATTTATATTTAGGAACCATATTACTCCCTTAAATTGGTCAAATAAACCATTAATAATTAAGAGAGGGTAGTGGTTCTTCATTTTTAACAGATTTAAGTGATATTAATTATACACAAACACATACCATTATCTTCCTTCTTCATAGAGAGAACTGAATTACCCTAAGGTGACACCCTATGAAAAATGAATCCTCAAAAAAAATATCATCAACTAGAATTCAAAACTCCAATAACTCAAAAGGGACCATAATATATAGATACATAAATATAGGGTTTATTCTATAATGAAAATATATCCCAAAAATAATATCCCATCAAGTTTATAGCATCTCAACTTCTTTTAGAAAGATATCAGGGTATTCATCAATAATCCTGGGAAACATCATTATCCAATCCTCAAAAAAACTCAATGTCGACCCGACCATCTAGGAAGACAAGGACTGAACATGCCTTTAACCCATCTAAGGCTATATCTTCCCAAAAAACACTACCTAGTATCTATTATAATCAAAGAATATGATGTGAATCCAAAATATTTCTAAAATATCCTACATAGAACACAACTTATTCATGCCAATGGTGATTTCATATTGTTGTATATTCAAACATAAGAAATCCCCCCAAGAGAGATGATACCCTAAGAAATCGATAATAAAATATTCATACATACAAGATAACTGGACCTCCAACTGGTATTGTCAAAATCAAGGGAAATGGATGTATCTCTACCTTAAATTATCATGTATAGATTAGGGTGGGTATAATGAAGGATCTCATTGCTTCTGAATTAAACAATACATAGACCCAAGTAAAAAATATTAGCTAATAGTACCTCACATGTCATCTGGATCACATAGTGCTAGCAACTATAATGAATGAATCTGACTAAGACCAAATCCATGTCCTCTTTGAACCCTAAGGGTGACCACCTCCATTAATTTTATCTACTCCTTGTCCATAGGTATGAGGGGAATCATAAGTTTATCCTCTAACTACCTCATACCCTCTCTATTGATCAAAATATGGGACACCATACTTCTATGACTACCTTTAAGGATACTTTTACAATTTCTGAGAATGAAGAAGGTATCCAGATACCCACCGAGTTCTAATTAAGATCAGTCACTGTCACTTTTAATGGAAAAAACAACAACATGAAAAAAAAAACCATTCCCGGCCCACTGGATGGGGTCTGAGAACTACCCACTCTAGGGAAATGATACGAAGAAGGCTTGAACCGACTCACTATGGTCATAAAATTATTCTAAACAGGAGAATGATAACTTTTGTACATAGATCTTCTATATATATAATCATAATTAATCCCATCTAAATTTGATTTAGTCCTAGATAGAATCCTTTCAACGACATCAACCCTCACCAGCATCTAAACAAGTGACTTTAGCATAAATGGGGTGACCTGAAGTTATAACTTTACAGAAAAATCCTATTAGATATTCCTCACCCTAGGCCCCCATATAGAAAAAGGTAAAAATCATATAATAACATGTTCTTATATCTAATACTGAATTCATGCACACTGGAACCCCCTATTAATGGGTAAGAATAACCTGGAAACAATCCTCCTTCATGGTTGAAGAAATAAACCCAACCTAAAACTAATCTCATAACTTCCCCAAAAATATAGAAAACACTTTTAAATCCCCAAGGAATATAAGCCTCTATTTCCAAGGTTTATCACATGGAATATTCATATAAAAACATATCCTAATTCTCCTTTTTAGAATGAATTGAACTAAAGGAAATATTCACCTCCTCTAACCAATCATCATTCACCTAATATGAAACAGATCCCTCATACATCTATAGACTCTAGAACTAAAACTCTCAAAA
Organism: Viscum album; assembly: GCA_963277665.1. Classification (NCBI taxonomy): domain Eukaryota; kingdom Viridiplantae; phylum Streptophyta; class Magnoliopsida; order Santalales; family Viscaceae; genus Viscum; species Viscum album. The sequence goes on from OY728135.1 coordinate 1,156,824,836, forward strand.
TATCCTTTTATAAGTGTCTCCATCACTTCCCTCCACTTTTTAGTGATATTTTAGATCATATTATTAAACATATTTATCAAAAACCTAATGAGTACATCAACCTAGAACAATTCCTGAAAAATAACAAACATTAAGGATTCCCCAAATCCAGAATATTTAATATTTAAGGTTAATTAATTAATTAATTTTAACCTACTTCCCATTATCTACAAAATTTAAACATAGGTGAAAAAAATCATGACACATGATATTTACCTAGGTATCTCCCCACCAAGACGCATCACTTCACATAACACATTAAGTAAACTTGAATTCCCTTATATCAGATAATAGGGGATATAAAATCTCATTTCCTTATCACTCTACCTTATTTACATCCCATATGAAGTTTATCTCTCATGATTTCCCTACCAACCCATACATCCTCACTAATTCTTATCTCCAAATTCCATCATGTCACTCAACCATAATCTATGATACCAATATGTCACAACTCCCCTCCACCAATACTCTTCCTAGACTGGTAGTAAATAAATAGACAATGACCCTTAAACCCTGCCTCAAATAGGACACAAGATGGTGACTATCACTGAGGGTATATAATATATACAATGGGAAAAATTTCCCTTAATATTTTGTTTATGGAACATGATTCACTAGGAGATCAACCAATCAAAACCATGAATATATAAAAACATTCCAAATATATAAATGTAATGTTATATAACTGAAAAATTAAAAATAAATTCCAAAAAAAGTCTAGGTAGTTACTATGAACTCCATCAACTCTTAAATAACTTCATGAGTAAAAAATACTCAACTAGATCACTAAATAACTCCTTAGTACCTGAAAAATAGGTTATATAAACATAGGGTTGTCATACAAATACACTCAATAGGATCCTTTCTTGAACCTCTCATTAATATTATGAAAGAAAATTTTTAAATCCCAATAAATAAGAAAATAAAATAAAATCATCACCTAAATAGGAATAACGATTTCTAATCCTCATCATGGATTACTCACCATGCAGAACATGGTAGTAAACATATTCTTATAAAATCATATATATATATATATATGAAGATACCCTGATTCCACTTCCCCACTAGTGTGTCTCTCTCTCACCTCAATGGATCAATTCTTATGTGCATCCCTATCATAATTCATCATTCCCTAAATTGGGTAATAATATCATAGACATTCTTCATCCATTATATCTTCATAAAACCTTATCATCATCGACTCATTTATAACCAAGTGTGAGTTTAGAATCCACTATACCCCATTTATCATGAATTAAACCTCAAGCCATCACAAAACATTCATTTACTCCAATGTGAATTCATAGGAACCATAACCTGATAAAGGTATTTATTATATTCTCAAGTCATTATTTTCCACACATAAATGTATAGTAAATCAAAATCCATCACATCCATCTTGAGACCATAATATATACCATAATCCATCACACCCTAGATATTCCCAAGTAATATACCATATCTAAAGTTATAATAAGGGAGAGGTATAAGTTATCCATCCAATCCCTGTCAATTCTAGATAATTGAGAAACCCCCCCCCCAAGATTTGGGTATAGGTTTATCTATTTAATTGGGTGTGAAGTGTATGAAATTAGAAAATATAAGATATCTCACATAACAACTCTAAGGGAGACAACATAGCCTTAGACTCATCTTCCACTATTTTCTCTTGATACACCCAGATGGCACTGCTAAGGTCTAGGTATCAAACATACAAACAATGATAAAGATTAATTATTAATAATATTCACTTATAAATTTATCAAATTATTATTCATTCATTTAACCCATAATTAATTTAAATTTAACTATTTCCTTTAATGAGCCCCAATTTAAAAAAAAATTAATAAAACCATTCCATTTACAATCCAATTAGATTCCATAATTATATTACAAATCTAAATTCATTTCCCATTCTCATAGAGTGTTCATTATGATAATTTTTTGTTCTCATTAATATATAATTCATTTATCATCATAGTGATCAACCACACCAAATCTTTTGGGTTTATTTATTAATCCAGTTATCATTCAATAATTTCATAGTACACTAAAACTTATCATATACTACCACATGAAATAAATCACTTTCCATGTATAGAACCAATTGCAGTAAGTAGTTGAGAACAATAAAAATAAATCATTAGGATATCAATCAATAAAAAGAAGTATCAATCATATAATAAATGATAAATTCTTTCTCTCAACTCATTCAAGCCAACATGGTTTCATCCCTAAAACAATTGAACACATCTTTTCTCATATAACCCTCACTAACATCAAATAATACTAGATGATTTAGAAAACTATCCCATTTTTCATAAATTTTACCAACCATTCCTAGTAATCAATCGAAACACATCAATTCATTATCATCCTGGAGAAATTATAACAAGAAAAAAAATTATTTTCAGCATAGAACACTCATTGTGAAACTAATTCCATAGACCCAAGGAATTTTGGTCTTTTATAAACAAATGTAGGATTGTTAAACCCTAATTAATTATATTCAACAACCAACCGATTTTTTACCATCTAGAATTAATTAATATATTATGAACCAAACTTCAATAATAATAACATCATAATGACAATGGCTAAAACGTGGCTAAATAAATTCTAAGAACATGTATCAAACTATATTTCTATATCTCATAATTTCCAAGAAGGATATTTTTCTAACTTTATATCATTTATAAAATTATAAGGGAATATGATAATATAAAAAATTACAGAAGAACATAGAATAATGATATATACAAACTATGCCAAAAAATATCATCATGAAATAAGAATTACAACATCATGTGATCATTCTACCAATTTATTCTATTTATTTCCATATCTTAAAATAATATTTATCCACTCCATAAGATAATTTATAATTTATCTTCTGATAATCCCTAGATTATTGTTTTTTTATTTTTAATTCCATGCATCAACCAAGAGGAAACAAAATCATGATAAATTCACAGTAACACAAAATAAAAGATATGCAATGAATCCCCAACCTACTAAGAATAATCATGATTTTACTGAACCAAAAACAAAGATAAAAGATGATCGAACATGCATGGAAATGTAAGAAGGTGGCTCCGTAGAATTTCATAATTATTTCTAGATATGAATGATAAAATTTGGATCACCTAATTTCAAGAGAGAATAAGAAACTTTAATGAAGGTGAAAATATTATTTTTAAAATAACATATATTATTTTAAGAATATTTTAAAAAAACTCAACCAAAACATTCATTATTTAATTTTAATTAAATACATTTTGATTTAATATTCCTCTTATGAATATTTTAAAACTCCTAACATTAAGGAAGTTAAATATTACATTTGTGTTCTTTGTAATAAATCCTAAATTCACTATTTTCAATTAATATTTCATTTTATTTTGTTAAAACTCATTATAGAATGATTCTAGAAGAAATATGGAATTTATTTACATAAATTGTTACCATAACATGATATAGGTAATCTATGTAATTTTAGTCTAAATTACCTTTACATAGCTCATATAACCTTTATGTAGTGAGGGAAACAACAATACATAAGTTTAGTTTATCAGATTTACCTTTACATGATGAAGAGACTACTCTTATGTAAGGCTCTACATAACATTTGTAGAAGGTAAGGAAATAGATACATACCCTCACATATGGTTAGAAATATCTCTATACAACTCAAATCGTAAGCCATACCATTACACAATGAAGGAACTACATTTACACGACTCAAATTAGAATCATTTCCCATACGCAATGATGTAACAAACTTTATGAAGCTCATCAGAACTAAGTTATGTAAGGGTAAATTATTTTAACATTATATTAGCAGGGGATTATTTTTAAGGTAGGATAAAAAATTAAAAAATATATACCATTTAAACAAATGTAAAAATAATAAACTATTGGATTTTTTAATTTTTCCAAAATTCCAAATTCACTTTTAAAATAATTGAACCATATTAAAATTAGTTTTATAAATTTTAAAATTATTTTAAAATAAAACTCTACCAAGACATTGAACATCAAATAATTAAAAAGGGAATAGTTGAGGGAGATTTAGGCATTTATAAATCCCCTTATGTTCTACTCTAAATCTGTTAAAGTGTTAAATCTTTACTTAAGGATATTTGTTGTAATAAAACATTTGGGACTATTTATTATAACCAAAGGATATACAAAATGTTTGAGGATAATTGGAGAAGGTCTTTTAGAATATTATGGGGATAAAACTAAATTTATGTTTGTTTTGGAAGGGTAGAATAGAACCCCTTTTATAGATAAGATTCAATAGAATTTTCAAAAATATCCATTCATTAAGGGTTAAGAATTTATTTTTTAAGTTGATAGTGGACCATAAACAGAAAAAAATATTTTTTTGATCATATATAATCTTCATATTAATTATAATAATATTATTTTTTTTTATTAATTTTTAAATTATTTTTAACATAAAACCCCATTTAAATATATTTTCACTAAGGACCTTGTAATTTTAGTTTTAAAATATCTATAAAGTTATAAAATTAAATTTTTTATTATTTAAATCATTTGTTACCTATATTTTTTATCTTTCAAAATTATGGGATACTCTAATTCTTTTAAACCTTGTCACGTTATATGTTTTCAAGCCTCTATTTCAGACATTTATTTTTTTCCAGAGGTATTATGTTGACACTACTTATACGCTTATGATAATTATCACATTATTTAATTTAATAAATATATTATTATAAATATAATTTATTATAAATATTTTTTATTATCTAAACCTATTCATAAAATTATGTATTCCCATTCATTTCAAGAAAACATATTTAAGATCATAATTTTGACTTTTCTTACATTGCACAAGCACTAGGTAAGAATATAGATAAAAAACAAGTTATATATTTTTAAAACTCATAAATATATATAATAATAATTAATTAATAATATTATTAATCATTTAATGTATATAATATACATATCCATTTGTAATCGTATCTTTAAGTCAACAATGTTTACTTTTTATTATGTTATTCGACCACTACGTTAACATTTAATAATTATTTTTATATTTATCTTGATATAAAAATTAATTTATATTAGTATTATTTTATATATATATATTATAGTTTAATTCTATTATCATGTAAGAAATTTGGTTTAGGATTCCATAATATTCTTTACTGTTTTATATAAAAATATATTAATCAGAAGTAAAATTCCATTTGAAGCCAAACACTTACTTTAAAAAGGAGTTCAAATTTTTAACTCAATCTCTAATGAATTAAAATGACCCTTTTGGCATTGAAATTTACTTTCATATGTATCATAAGTATTTTTATATTTTATATATGGCTATAAAAATTTTCATATTATTCAACATAAAGATATAATAATAAGTAGAATTCCATAGGAACTAAAATTATTATTTTCAAAGGAATTTAATTGTGTTACTAAAAATCCAACCAATATTAATTTTAATATTTTCCATGATTTTTATTAATGTATATATAATATTCAAACATATTCCATGCCTTTATTAGGTGTTCCATAACATTCTACCCCCACATTTAACAACGGAATATAAATCATAATTTAAACATGAACTCTTGTTTTTTTAAAAGGAATTCAATTTTATTACTCAACCCCCATACAAATAGAACTTGAATATTGAAAATTTAAATAATAATTATTTAAATATATCATATTATATCATATTATATATTTTTTATAATTTTTATAAAATATTCTATATATTAATAAATTAATAAGTAATAGACTTAAATTTTAATTTGAACTCTTATTTTTTAAATTGAATTCAAATTCAAATATATCAGTCAAATAATCACATTAAATTGGAATATTAACTTTAAAAATAAATATATTAAATATTTAAAATCATAAATTAAAATAAAAACCGATTTAAAAGATTTTACTATGATTTGTTTATCATAAATTGTGATTATACATCACATTTACTAATTACTATCATATCTTATTTTTTTTAAAACAAAAAAAAATTATCTATTTAGGAAGTGAAGATTACAGATATGATATTAATATTACCAAAATCGATATATAATTATTAAATATTAACTTTTAAAAGAAAACTCATAATATATTAAAAATAATATATGTTTTTAGAAGAATAGTTATTTCTTGTTTAATGAAAAACATCATTGTTGTCTTATATCATGAAATATGATTGTTATAATAATAAATATCAATATATATCCATATGATTAACATAAATACCCATTTACAACATATATGAAAATAAAATAACTCTATAAATATATCAAAATGAGAAATCACCTTATGAAATTACATTTAATAGTTAAATAAAAAAAATTATCTCATAAAACAAACATGATAATTTTAAATGTACAATGAGTATATAACTAATCAATTATCATTTATTTTGATATGAAATTATCATAAATACATTTTATAACATATATATATATATTAAATAAATATAAATTCATAACATGAAAATTAATAAAACATAATATTTATGTATTATTAAAAATATTTTGGTTGTCACATCAAGACATTGAATCCCATACCATATATCAAATATGGATCTACGACTCTCTACTAACAAAGTATGAAACCTTCCCTTCCCTTATATCATGGACAATCATGTATACATTCCCACTGAAGTTCAAATATAAGAGGTCAGTATAAAATTAGTGGGGGTTTTCCAGTGACTATAATAAAATAATTTTATGAAAAAATAGAATAAATTTAATGATAATCAACAATGATAAGTCAAAAAAATAATAAAAACATTGTTATATCAAAAACCATTCAAAAACTATGATATTATATCCATGCATATACATTTGTTTTTTAAAAAATATTTTTTAAAAAATTAAATAATATCTAACCGTGATTATATTTAAAATTTTAAAACCAAATTTTATCTTCAAAATCAATTTTTTTGAAAACTCTGAGTTTTCTAATATTCCATTAGAAAATCCATGTTTCCTAAAATTTGATGGGAGTATACATTTTTCCTTAAGTTCATCTAGAAACTCTTTATTTTCTAAAAATTAACCCATTTTAAAGAAATATATAATATAATCCATTCAAGACATTTTAGTTTTATCTTTCTATTATATTGACACGATTCATCACTATCTCATATGGAATAAAATCATCATTCTCTAAGTGATTGTGTGCAAACCAAGTCATCAACCATTCATACATTAATATAAAACCCATTGTTTTACTATAATAAAGAGTGAGGAGTTTTATTTGATCTTGGATCATACCAACCATTTATAACACCTAATATTTCATTTTTATGTATGATATTAATTATTTTTTAATTTTTACTATATTTTTTTTGTGTTGATATTTAATGAAAATTTAGAGAAAGTGGGAGGATGGTGCATGTCACATGATTAGCGCATGAGTGGTAACCGTTTGACCCAACTATGTGAAAGAGTGAATCACTTTATAGATGGGTTTTCATGGTTAGTTTATGTTTCTTAAAACTATATGTCCATACCATACAACTTTTACTAGGTGTCCCATATTTTTTCATGGGGTTGGGAAATAGTTTCCCAAACTATAAAGGCAAAATGTGTGAGATTCACTAAAAATAAAATTTATAAAATTATTAGTTTACTACTACTAACAAATTAACACATTTAGACCCCCCCCTAATTTTCTCTATTTGACTCTTAGGTAACCATACATTATCCTTTTTATCCTACTCTCCTTTTTCTTCAATTTCATGTGATTTTGTCACCCAAACTACTAGATTTCTTCTTATATGAACATCATATCCCTCCCCTAACTCCTCTTAATTGTTATTTATTTAATTTTATCCTATACCATGGCCATTATGTAGTGGTTTCAAGATTATATTGAATCTATTTAGGGGTTTACTTGATTTAGGGTTCATAATTTTTGTTTAAGGATCTTTTTTGCATCCTTGGTGGAATAAAAACTAGATTCATTGAGTTTATTGAATTTATGTAGGTTTTTTAATTCATTTACCATTAAACAAAAATAATTTTTATATTTATTATTTTCAATACATGTTTGGAATAATTTAAAAATTATATTAAGTAAATATATTGATTATTTTCCAAAGGAATTTAGTTTATCTCTTGAAATTTATTTTTTATAAATGAAATTTTATTTATATCAATGTTCTAAAACTATTTTCTTTAAAACAATGCATGTAAGGTGTTTTATATAATTTTATATAATTTCATCCTTTATTTCCCATATTTTAATCGCAGTTTCATTTAGGAAACACTTTATTATTATTTTTAATGAGTTAATGCCTTGTATTTAATATGGTTTTCAAAAGGATAATTCCATGTTTGGAAACTTATGTGATTTCCATTATTATTAAAAATTGAGATTTCCTTTTTGTATGTTATTGTTAAGGAAATATTTTAGTTGGTTTTTAAATATGAAATTTGGAGTGTATTTTATATGTTTTAAAATATTAAACATTATTTGATACTTTTTTAAAAAGTTTTTTATTTTAGTTATTTTATTATCCTTGAAGACAATCACCCTTGATGTTTCTTATGTTAATGGTTGAATGTTATTATCCTCCAATGGCCCTAAGGCCTTCATTTTTTATTGATTTTTGATAATCCACCTTTCAAGGGGTGAGGTGGAATCCTTACATGGCCAGTAGGTATAAGTATTACATGGCCCATAGGCCTTAGAGTAATTCATTGACCGTAGGCTTCAAACATTACATACAACCCAGACTAACTACTTGGAACTTCTCCTCCCCAGCATCTTCATCGTGAAATCATCTCTCCACCTTTGCATGGCTGTTTAGCTAGGCATTTCCATGCATGCACTGGCTTGTCCCGATGGCAGGTGTCATACCCTCTCATTCTTGAAAACCGTTTAGCTTCTGCTGTGGTGAAAGCTCCTTTCTCATCCTCCTTGTAGAGCTTGTTCTTTGTAGGTTGTATGGTTTTCATCTGCACTAAAGGTGTCCCAAAGGCCTTGAGGTGGCCCAAAGGCCTTACTGACCCGAAGGCCTGGGTGGACCGAAGGCCTTAAAGGACCCAGGGACCAAATCGGTGGCCCGAAGGACCAAATGGGGGAATATTCTCAGCTGCTACAGTACCAAACAATAACTGCTACAGTTCCTGCTACAATACTTCTACAGTACCCTAGAAATTCTGCCTCCGCCTGGATTTGATCCTTGGTCACTTGGATGCACTTATGGAGTCCTTACCAACCAGGCTAAGTCTCATGTGCAGTTGAATGTTATTATCATATTGAATGATTATATACCATTGATATTATAATTTCCTTTTTGTTATTATTTAAATGGAGTTTCTTCTATAAAGTGTGATTGGAGGTGAGGATGTGTTATGATTGATGTTCATTTTGTATACTTCTATATGTCACATTTTTATTTCTCACCTTTATTTCATTCCATGGGAATCCTTGGGTAGTTAGGTGATAAATGTTGGTGAAATTAATACATTAGTTCATGATTCCACTTTATCTAGTGGATTAGAGTTAGGATCATGTTATTCTTATGGGTTTTTAGCTCTCAATCAATCCATGTTGGGTAAAACTCATTGTTTGGGATGTTGGGTCACATCAGGAATTCCAATTATATGGATTCAATTATTGTGTTGTACTATATTGTCTCTAGGTCTCATAGGTTTTCCCATGGTTGTTTACTTATATTTATTTTGTTATGGTTTATTATCATTATCATTATACTTCTTATGTTTGTACTTAATATCACTTTATAATAATGTTACTATTGAGTTTTCATTTTGGTATGATATTCATAAGAACATAAGAAGTTTCTTTATTTCCTTTTAAAAAAATGGTTAGTTTTTAAATGTGAATGATTGTTTGGAAATAATATTTTTCTTTCCATGATTAATTTTCATCCACATAATGTGTTTTCATGAAATTAAAAAATACATATCATTTATGTTTTCTTTTTTAAATTTGAATTCTTTATTATTAATTATGTTATTATCCTTATTCTTCTATCATGAGTATTTCTAATGTAAGGTTTAAAAAGGTTTTTTGAACATCAAGAGGAATATTTTCTTGAAAAGTAGTGAAGTAGGTTTTATGTTAATCAATATTCCTTGGAAAGAATATATTTTAAGTGATGGACTCTCATTACATGTTTACATAAAATGGAATGATTTTTTGATATTTTTATTTAAAACTATAATAAAATGGATTTAATTTTAAATTTTTTTCATGGTGAGTGAGGGGGATAATTATTTGTAATTATATTATTACACCCAACACACACGCTTAGTGTGTGTATTTATTCTTAATGATCGGTGATGGTGGTTCAGTATAGGTTCCATTTTGATGTAGTAGGTGGTATTTTTTCAAACTAGTATAAAATTATTAAAATAATGTGTATATAAATTCAGTTATTTATAGCCAATGTTATAAAGTATTTATTTCATCATTTATGTAATTCCCTGGCCTAGGGACACTAATCAGTGCCCAGGCCAGAGTCGCCAGAAGACCTCAGGAACTCCTCCCAATATATGAGAGGCTTTCGAATAATGGTGATGGACTAATAATTTCATTGGGGGATACTATGACCTTGATATGAAAAAAATAAAAAAAACAATAAATAACCAAACAACATCAATATTATAGTACTCAAAATTAATAAACATCAAATCACATATATGATATTGTCATACAAAGAATACACACAATAATCTCCCACCGGTTTGATCAAAAACACAAAATAAACTAAAATATAATAAAATAAAAAGAGGCTCTACTTAAAATCCAAATCCTCATCCCAATCTCTAATACCATTCAAGAAACTATTGTTTGATCCACTATACATCATGGGCTCTAAACTAAAAATTATACATAATTTCTGTACATGCACCCAAATACCCATACAGGGTGTGAGCATATAACTCAATAAGTTCTCACAAGGAAACCCTAATGTCATATGTAATATGAATATTTTTTTATGAGTAAAAAACGCAATAATAAACATTACTACTGAATTTTCATGTGCTAACCAGGCTACCACAACACCCAATGAGATACACATGCATGTTAGGACATCAGGTGTTGACTAGGACACCCTAATGCCTGAACATGCTTTCTTTTTTGGAATTCTATAAAGAAATCATCACCTCATTTCACTATAAATGATGCTCAACCCATACCTAAATATTCAAGGTAGGGAGGTCTCCAAACCTCAACCCACAACCCATAAAAACTGGGTATGGTAATACATCCATATCTTGACCCACTTCTTAGTCACTCCAGGAACAGTCCATTGGTAATGTGCCACACCATACCATGACATAGCCCTCAGGGATGTCCTTGAACCATGCCTTCTCAAGGAAATATCCAATTCAGACACACTGACCCATCCCAATAGACTCTACATAGGTCGCATCCCACCAACTAATCTATATTGGATTTGGGGTGGTCACATTAACACCACTCATTCCCATGGTCTTTGGGGATGTTTAATCACACTAACCTATATCCACCAAATATGTGGTGGTCACAAGTTCACTAAACCATCCTCGTAGACAATCAAGGGGTCCAATCACATCGATCCATCCCAATACTATTTGGGGAGGTCTGATCACACCAACCTATCCCCACATATTCTAAGGAGGTTACAAGCAAACTGACCCATACCTCCTGACTTTGGAGAGGACATGAGTACGCCAACCCAAGACTTTAAAAGAAATGTCCAATAAGAAAATAAAAATAAAATGGGTCCACATCCCAATAAATATTTCATCAGATGATCCTAGGGAACTAGTAATTCATACCAATCCCCTCATCATGACATGTCTCATCTTGCCCGTCAGGGATCCCACTAGGTCGTCCATACCTTCCATTATCTTTTATCATTGATACCATCAAGTGTCTCTCACTCAAAAATGGCATTACATACCAAAGGATCCTCCAATATATATCTCAAGGTCTATTCTATCTATTCCAATTCACTCATCACTCCTGGTCCCGCTAACCAGAGACATTCCTAAGTCATCACACTCTAAAATTCTTAGTATCTTGATGAAAAGTCTCAAATAATTCCCATATACCTAACTAGGGTATCAACTCTAAAATCCTAAGTGATATCCTTTAACACATCACTCAAAAAAACCCTCTCTTTCAACCTATTCCAAGTCTTTAAGGAATCCTCTCATTTCAAGAACATTTCAAGACTCACCTCCAAACTCAGTACGGAGTTCCTAGATGCTCACAATACATAAGCATGTCTCACCCATCATCACTGAAACTCAAGAATCTCATGCCTACACACTAGACCTAATAACCAATCTACGGCTATTCTCGTAACTCGTCCAGTATCCTGACACCCATCATTGGATCCTCTTTAACTCACTCATCAACCTCCCCCCTTGAAAACATTATCATCACGTGATTACCACTTACCCAACTGCTTCTAAACACATATTTCATGCCTAGGAGAACAAATTCACCCGGTGTTTATCCTAGAGCTCACTCAGTATCTATCCCCTTACCCCAACCCATGTAGTATGAAAACACACATTCACACCCATGAATAAACATGTATATGGGTTTTTTAATAAAGGGACTACCAGTATGGAACATTGAGTTAACCCCTCCCCATGCTTTTTTAATCCTTTTCTAGGCCAACCTATCCCCGTCCAGGATTTTGGGAACCTATCGCACACCAGGAATCACCCAAAATTAATTCTAAAAATATATAATTAATTATTTGATTTAATTTAAATAGATATAAATGTCTAAAAATTCATTGGGTGTCATACCCTCACCAGAACTTCGAGAAATGGGGTGTGTCCAACTCCTAGCATGCACCCGATCCTAATCCATGAAAAAAAACAAAATAAATTCCCATTCTAGTGATTGATTTTTCACAAGATTGATAAAAACCCAAAAAATGTATTCCAGCAACATACCTTCATTAAAAAAACTTGAGATTGTGTGCATATAGCATATTGGTTCCTTCTCTATACAAGCCTAGAAAAAGGCCAATAAATAATGGTCGATTCCACCATGATCTAGTAGAATTAACACCAAAAACCTAACAAAATTGGTCTGAAATTATAGGGAGAAAATAAAAACCAAAACAAAGTATTATGGAGGAGATACTAACTCAGAATCACTGAAAAATGCCACCAAACATCATCCACACTCGTGGAGGGATCAAAGGGATGGGAGATTTGGTTGTTCGCCTCCATCAAGAATAGGGCCAGACCCCCCCCCCCCCTGTTTAAAAAGGGCCCATACACCTTTCACTATGTGAACCCATGGTTCACACCATAAAACACCTAGGTAAGTGGGTTTTCCACTTCCCCCAAGCATTCACATAATGAATCCCTACTTTATATTATGAATGGTTTGCAGCTGCTACCTTGCAGTAGCTCAACATCCCCTTCATCCTCTGATGCTCACCTGAACACCCCAGGCATCCACTGACCCTCAAACCCCATCCAAAAATAACATTTATGGATTTTTAAACTCTCATTATTAAATTAAAACTCTCAACTCACACCACAAATGACACACCAAATGAAATACTCAAATTTCTCCATGAAATAATGACATAAAAATCTACATGACATTACAAACTCCCTCCCATAACACTTTTCATCCCCGAGAAGTCGAGGTAAGGCTTAATCCCCATCTCCTAATCTTTCACAATTGTCAGCTCTCCATTAAATGGATGTGTTCTACTTTATTACACAAAATGTGATTCCTATACATAATTCCAAACACTAGTACACACTATGGGAAAAGTAGAAATTGCGACAGGAACATATCTCTCATCACAACAACTTTAGCGTGAATGCGCGCTATGAAGTAGGAAGAGTATTTGTGATGGGAGATATATTCCCGTAGAAAAATAGCATTCCCCTCAAAATAGAATTTTCGATAGATTCATTTGAAAATGATTTCTCACAAATGGTTTTATAATATCTCCACTATTCACGATGGATTTTGTTGCAATAAATATGTCGGCAGACAAACATTTTCGATGGTTCCTATCAAAAATACTTTTATTTCCCTTCCAGTGGGTGATATTTGTGATGGGGCCCATCGTAAATAGTAGAATTTAAAACATAGATTCTGTTGCAAAGAGCCCATTGTAAATAATCTAACCTATATATATGGCTCTCTATGAAATTTTACACCATTCTCTCCACTTCTCACCTTGATTTCTTTCTGTTTTCTGTCACTAGAATTTTTTATTTTTCAAGATATTTGATGATGCGGGAAACACAGCAGTATTTCAATTTCATTAAAGCGGTATTTATTTGGTAATTGTTATAATATTTTTAATTGTTAATTATTTTATTTTATTTTATATTAGAAATTATTAGCAATAATTATTTGTAATTAGCAACAGTTAAATGTAATTAGTTGTAATTGATATTAAATATATATAATTGATAAAAAAATATGCAATGATTACAGAAAATGGTAAATAAATATTGATAATTAGTAAATAATTATTGATAATTATTAAATATTTACAATAATTGGTGGTAATTAGTAATAATTAGGGATAATTGATAATAAATAGATGTAATTAGAAATGATTAGATGAAATTTTAAAATATTAGCGGTAATTAGTAATAAATAGCGGTGATTAGAAAAAATTAGTGCTAATTAGAAAAAAACAATCTTTAATTAAAAAAAATTATTGGTTATTAGAAAACAAATTAGTGGTAATTACAAAAAAAATAGAATTAATTAGAATAAATTAGTAGTAATTAGAAAAAAAATAGCTGTAATTAGAAAAAAAAGCATAATTAGTAATAATTCACAATAATTTTCTATAACTAGAAAAATTTAATAACAATTAATAAAAATTACCTACAATTAGAGGTTCTTAGTAATAATTAGTAAAACATATAGCTAATTAGAGGTAATTAGCAAACATTAATAGCAATTAGTGATAATTAGTAAGACATAGTAAAAAATAAAAAATAAAGTTAATTAATAGTAATTAGTAATAATTAGTAAAAATGGAATTAAACTAGTAAAAATAAGTGCTAATTGTTAAAAATTAATCAAAATTAGCGTAATTAGAACAAAATAGCCTAAATTAGCGCTAATTAGTAAAAATTGGTGAAAATTAATAAAAAATATGGTTAATTAATGCTAATTAGTAAAAATTAGTGGCAATTGGTAGTAATTAGTAAAAAATAATGGTAATTTATGTTAATTAGTATAAATTTGTGGTAATTAGTGCTAATTAGTAAAAATTAGAAATAATTAGTCAAAATAATAACAATTAGTAGTATTTAATAGAAATTGGTAATAATTACTGATAATTAGTAATAATTAGTCATAATTATTAATAATTAGTGGGGATTATTAATAATTAGCCATAATTAGTAATAATTAATTTTTATTGGTAATAATTAGTTATAATTACTAATAATTAAGAATAATTGGTAATAATTAGGAAGAATTTGGAATAATTATGAATAATTAGTAGTAATTGTGAATAATTAGAAGTAATTAGGAATAATTAGAGATAATTGGGGATAATTATTAGTAATTATGAATATTTAGTAATAATTAACAATAATTAGTTTTTAATAACAATAATTATTAATAATTAGAAACCATGTAAAAATTAGAGTCAATTAGCTCTAATTAGAAATAATTAGTAAAAATTGGTGCTAATTAGTAAAAAAATTCTGTAATTAGTAAAAATTAGTGGAAATTAATGATAATTAGAGATAATTAGTATAAATTATTAGTAATTAGAAACAATTAATAGTAATTTGTAAAAATTAGCGGTAACTAGTAACAATTATCAGTAATTAGTAATAATAAGAAGTAATAAGTGATAATTAATAGTAATTTGTAATAATAATTAGCATTAATTAGGTATAATTAGAATCAATTAGGAATTATTAGCAGAAAATATGAATAATTAGAGGTACTTAATAATAATTAGCAATAACTAAAAATAATTTACAATAATTAACAATAATTAGTAGTAGTTAACAATAATTAGCAGGAATTAAAAATAATTAGCGGTAATTAGAAATAATTTGTGGTAATTTGAAATAATTTGTGTTAAATAGAAATAATTAGCATTAATTAGTAATAATTAGTGGGAATTAGCATTAATTGGTTGTAATTATAATTAATTAGTGTTAATTAGAAACAACTAGAATTATTTATCAATAATTATCAATAATTTAAAATTATTACCCAAAATAGTAATAATAACACAAAATTATACAAAATTACCCATAATTATACAGAATTAACCGACCAAGAGGTGTGAGAAAAGTAGGGAATAGTGGGGAGGTGTGTTAAGTATTGAGCCCAACAGTGCGGCAGATATTTGAAATAGATAACTGACCAAGGGGTGAGAGAGAATCATAGTGTGTAGGGGTGAATGCTATAATGAAGTGAAATAATTCTAGTCCCCCCGGAATTTCGAATTTTTAGAGGAGTGTAAATCTGGGGTAAACTTGTGAGTGATGGATGATAGAGTAAATGTGAGAGATAAAAAAAATAGGTTTAGTTAGTTTTTCCCCTTTTTGGTTCAATCTCTCATTGTGAGAAAATAATGTTCTACCAATAAAGATAATGTCAATGCACGATTATTGGTAAAACATTATTTTCTCATAATGATAGATTAAACCAAAAAATGGAAAACCCCACTAAGTGTGTCGTTCTAAAAGTGGGTAATTGAGGTAAAAAGAGGCACGAAAAGGGAAGTCCAGATTGGTTCCCATTAAATAGTTGATTTATTTCATTCTTACACCCATATTGCGTCATGAAATTATGTCTTAGAACTTAGCATCACTGATTTCATGGCACAAATACAATATTTTAACTGGTAAAAGCTTAAATTATCACTATAAAAAATTTAGGTTATAGCCACGGTTTGAAACTCTAGCTATAAGCCCAAAAAACCGTGGTTATAGGTTATATCCACAGTTCATTGAACCGTGGCTGTTATTTTAATGGCTATATCCCTTCCCATTTCATAAAAAAACACCCCCCCTCCCCCCGGACAGACCACCCTACCCCTCCGCCCTGTAGACCCCCTCCCCCCTACAGACCCCCCATGTACCTCTAGATAGACCCCCTTGCTCCCTAGAGAGACCCCCCTGCACCGCTAGAAAAAACCCCCGTGCACCCCTGGACAACCCCCCCCCACCCCCCCCCCCCCCCCACCCCCCCCGCAACCCTGGACCGACCCACATTTCACCCTTGGATATACCCCCATTCCACCCATACAGACCCCCCTTGCACCCCTGGACAGACCCCCCTTGCAACCCTTGATAGACCCCCTTTCACCCCTCTAGACCCCCCTTGCACCCCTGGACAAACCCCCATTGCACCCCTGCAGACCCCCCTCCCCCCCTCCCTGGATAGACCCCCCGTGCTCCTCCCCCTACACCCGGGATAGACCCCCCCCCCCCCCCATGCACCCCTGGACAGACCCCCTTGCACCCTAAACAGACCCCCCCCTTCAACCCTGTATCCCCCCTTTCACCCCTGGACAGACCCCCTTGCATCCCCCCCCCCCCTACACACTAGACATACCCCCCTTGCACACCTAGACATACCCCGTGCACCCCCCCCCCCCACACACACACACACCTGGACAGACCCCCCTCCCCACTGCCCTACAGACCCTCCCCCCCCCCTTCACCCCTAGATAGACCCCCCTTCACCCCCCCCCCCCCCTCGCACCCCTAGACAGACCCCCCCCCAACTTTGCACCCTTGGACAAACCCCCCTCCCCACTGCCCTGCAGACCCCCCCCCCCACTTCCCCCATACCCACTACCCTGAAGACCCCCCCCCCTCCCCCCTCCCCACCACCTTGAATACCCCCCACCCATGCCAGTTTTCCCTCCCCCCACTGCCTCATTGCACCCCCTTCCCTACAAACCCCCCTACAAACCACTATCCTCTCCCCCCTTGCATCCCACCTGCACCCTCCCCCCTGCCCTGCAGACCTCCCCACTCTCCCCTGACCCCTCCACCCACCCCCTCCCCCTCCACCTTCCCTCTGGCCTACAGACCTCCCCCATGCCACCTGCCCCATCCACCCACCCCCTCCCCCTCCCCTGCAGACCTCTCCCCTGCCCCTCTACCTTGCAGACCTTCCCCCTCCCCCCTACCCCCTACCCCCCTCCACCCTCCCCCTGCCCCATACCCCCTTCCCCCTACAACTAGTTCCAAAAACTATCCCCTAAAGGAACCCATTTTATTATTCTCAAAAAAAATGTTACAAGTAAAAAACTAGCAGTATAAATAATAATAAAATGGAAATGATAAAAATATTCTATTTTCAATAATAATAAAAAAGAAGCAGAGTGATTACAATCCAAATAGGCTACCTCTCAAATAGTTATAATCCCTTCATAATGTAGAAACACCTCTCTGTATGATGGTTCATTGTTCTTTGGGACCTTCTGGATCAAACAGACAACCAAACTTATTCTTTGTGAAGGTATACCATCAATACTCCATAATTAATAGTGTAATAGGAGTAGAAAAGGAAGAAGAAAGGCTGGTAATGATCTCACGGGAAGTAGATATCAGTATGGTGAGCTATGTTTTCACCAAAAAAGAGTTAAAACCCATAAATGAGGAGTGATCCATATAAAATGAATCTC
This sequence comes from Viscum album, assembly GCA_963277665.1. Lineage (NCBI taxonomy): Eukaryota > Viridiplantae > Streptophyta > Magnoliopsida > Santalales > Viscaceae > Viscum > Viscum album. The sequence continues at coordinate 1,156,843,530 of OY728135.1, forward strand.
TTGGGGAGGACATAGTTGTAGGGTTTCATTAATTAATAGTCGTGAATGAAGGTAAAAAAATAGGAACCTTCATCTTGATATGTGGTTCTCAAAGTTTGTCATAAATCAAAATGGATATAAATATGACCCTCCTGAACACCCCCTGCCACCCCCCCTACCATCCCCCCTACAGACCCTCTTGGACACCCCCCCTGCCAGTCCCCCCCCCCACCTGCCAGCCCCCCCCCCACCACCACCACCCCCTACCAGCCCCCCTATAGACCCTGCTGGACCCCCCCCCCCTCCCCCTGCCAGTCCCCCCCCACCTGCTAGTCCCCCCTTCCATCACCCCCTACATACCCTCTTAGACACTCCCCCCCCACCCCTGCCATCCTCCCCACACCACCCCCCCCCCCACCCCCACCTCCCACACACACACACACCACCCCCTGCCACCCCCCTGTAGACCCTCCTAGACACCCCCACCCCCTGTCAATCCCCACCACCTTCCAGTCCCCCCTGCCACCCCCCCCCCACCTACAGACCCTCCTGGACACCCCCTGCCCCCTTCATCACCCTCCACCCCACCCCACCCCTACCCCCTACAGACCCTCCTAGACACCCCCTCCCCACCTTCCAGTCCCCCTACCTACCCCCCCCCCCCCACACCACCACCACCACCACTACCCCTTTCTATCCCCCCGGAAGACCCTCCTAGACACCCCCCCCCCTGCCAGTCCCCCCTCCAGGACACCCCCCCCCCATGTAGGGTCTTTTCTATTGGTTGTTTAAATTTGGAACCATGAATTCTAGATCATCCCTAGCCATTTCTTGGTGGGTATGATTTCCTTCTACTCATAGTGGTTGACCATTGTATTGATAACCCTCCACTGCATGATCTCTATAAGGGAAAGCGGGTGAGGTCAATATAAGTCATTTCATCAGAATGGGGGGTATGAAATTTCCATGTTTTGATGATCATGGGTTTTAGTAGAATCATGGTAACTTATTATACCCCTACACCTATTAGCAATGGTTGGAGAACGTCACCTATCAAATCTATTTTTGGAATTTCATAAGATAATATGAATCAAAATTTGATTATTTTTTATGATTATAATGACTAATATGCCATATGTTACTCATTATATCATTTTTAAGGATACAGAATTCTTAACTGGTTCACCAATCCCTAAAGTTGATTCACAATGATACTCATCCTCTATATGTTAAAGGAGAATGAATTCATCTCAGTTTCATCATTTTTTTTGGAACTTTACTTCAAGACCATTGTGTCACAACAAGAAAAATGCCATTTAGCGGCGGTTATTTTTGCGTGTATCGGCAGTTTAAACTACCGCTACACAGTTTGGCGGCGGTTTCTAGAAACAACCTCTAAATTGGGTGTCATCAATCTATTAGTGGTGGTTATTTCCATTTAGTGACGGTTTAAGGAAAGTGTCATAGCTGCCTCATTTCACGGTGGTTTTATTGATTTTAGCAGTGGTTTTTACGAAGCCTGGATTTTATTTTATGAATGGCAGTTATAACCGCTACTGATAAAATAAAATACAACGGCCATAAAACAACTACTAAATTCATGAGAACTGTCGCGAAATGCACATGGGTGATGCGACTCTTTAGAGACGGTTTTAACCACTGCTAAATGTAAAAAATACTTATGTTTAGTGGTGGTTTTAACCACCCCTACTATCTTACATGTATACTTGTCATGGTGCTTAAAACCGCTACGAAAAGATGACCAGAAAAAAAAATTGCTTCCACAGCACCACTTCCCTGAAAAACAAATCAAACCAGAAATACCAATAGCCTAACAAATTAATGCACACAAAATTTAAAAAATAATGGAGACAACTAGTAAAAAATGTATGGTCGTGATGCTTGGAAAATATAGTGGAACGTCATAAATGGATATGTGTAGTGAGGAGGAGTAAAAAACATGACCTCAATTGATAGAGAATGGGTACAACACCACACAACACATTCTAAGTTTGATTTAAAATTAGTTTAGTTTAGTGATTCATGGACATGGAATACTCATTTAAGGTTATAAAATTAGGACCATGTGGTGATCATGCAACTCAACCATGCTTGAGGTGGACTTCCTCCCAACCCGTAAGCCCTACTGATCCATTATTGATTCAAGAATCAAGGATATTTATATAGTTATAATTGACTATAGGGGTGAACCCAATGAGGGGAAGAAGTGACCTGAAAAATATCACGATGAAAATTACAACTTTTGAGAACTGGGAAGTGAAATGGGAGTAATAGACAAAAATAGAATTATTATTGACCATGTTTGAAACATAGGATACCTGAGCTGGTTGAGGATAGGATGAAAAATATCATGATCTATTATTTATGGAGATCAAAGCATGAGATCCACTTTTTATCAGTAAATGTACTTCATTGAATGAGTCTAAGATGGTATATAAGACACTATGTCCATAAATCATTTCATTAGAGATCCTTTTCAGATTGGTAGGGTGAGGATTATCCAAATAGTAGTATGTGTGAACCACACAAGTGTATGTGGGGATGTACCATATAGAATATTAGGTTCCATGGGAGATATTTTCTCATGTGCTCAAATGTTCTATTGAAACATGTGGGTTGACAAGATTCAAGCCTGGTCCAGAGGGAAACATCCCCATGATGAGTTACTGGTAAGGATGAGACTGAGATGAAATATATATGCATAAATATGTGTATCCTCCTAATAGGCATCAAGACAAACATAGTTTTGATGCGTGACATGGTAAGAGACTATTTTCAGTGGAGTGATTTCATCTCTGGCATGGATATCATATCATCTCATATTCGGATAAATACAAGTCTTATATGGGTAATGTGTGGTTCATTTCATACTTATCATATGAAGAATCTCAGTTTTATATGTGGTAATTATTTTTATAATCATCCCACACTTATCAGATGAGGCATCCTTATTTCATTTAATAGGTTATGGTTGTTAATTAACATTGTTTGCTGAGGACATTGGTCTTTGATGTTTAAAATCATACAACATGGACTATGACTACAACTAGTTTAAATTCCTAGAGCTCCAAATATAGGAATAAGTTTGAGTTAAAGGTCTCTAATCTTTGACCAAAGTAGATAGGAAAGGTATAAACCTATAATGAGTTGGTGATAGGGTTGTTGCCTGGATTAAATATTTATATGTAACTACTTATATCATGATTATTGGTTTCAATCCACAAGTTTTTATGATTCACGGTGTCATAGGATACCAACTCCAGAAGGGTTTACCTTCTTGGATGATGATATTGAATAATTACATATTATAATATTAGGCATCGAGAATTTATAAGAGGTGAAATTATCTCTCTTTAAGAGACATATCAATTTTTTATGGGGTTAAATTATCTATCATTAATTGGTATATATATTTTACATGGGGTAATGATATAGCATAAATCCATCTTATTAGGATTTTAGAAGGTCTTTTGCATCTATATACCCATTATTTACTTCCTCGTATTAGGAAATGAGAGCATCTTGGCCCACTGATGTGTCAACATAAATGAAAGGAGATTATTGCTAAAAAAGAGGCTCATGTGAGTGTTTTGGGGAAATTACACCTTATATAATGGATTATTATATGGTGAATCATCATCTAGGATTAATGATAGAAGATATATGCATCAATACGTATCCCATGGAAATGGGAATCAATCCACCCATAGTTCTAGAATGTTGTGGAAATAGATGTTTGATGAAACTCTAGGGATAAATAAACCCATGTGAGGGATGTGTGAGAATATTTTATTGTCATAATGCTTGGACTAGGGATCTCTTGATATAAACTATTATAGTATAAATTTTTGAGGTGGGGGAATCAAGAATGTTTTTGTGGTGAATAAAACATGGGGTTATAGGATAAAATAGGCCCTTCAATCGATGAAGAAATCATTAATATGATTGCACACAGTGTAAGATCATACAACCAAGACCATGATGAAAAATTTAATGTCATGTCTTGAAGAAAATGATTTTTTTCATCTCACATAATGTGATGCTTCCATGTTCTATATGAGGTAATGTTTCTAAACATATCATAATTATTGTAAGAGGAATCCAAATTTTATATAGTGTAAGACTTTTAGATCATCCAATACACATCGCATAATGAATCTCGGTTTTATACGGTTTAATACCATCTCCCATTAAGAGGAACCTAGGTTTTATATGGGGAATGACCACATTTTATCATCATGAACAGAATATGATAACCATTAACAACGCATGAAGATTCACTATCTATACATTCTGCCTCACCAAAGTGTCCACAACACTATCCCCTTGATCACTATGAAATGACCCAATTTGTTTAACACATCAACAATGGGTTTAACTCAAAGTCATCCAAAATCTCGACTACCAATTCAAACACAGGACTAAATGGAATGATGTATACCACACTCTAGAAATCAAGACATAAAAGGAAAAATCAGAAATCTATAAAATGCATAAAAGGAAACATGAGAAATCAAGTAAATGTTAGGACAATAAAATGTTTGGTGGTAACTATGTGACACACATGTTACATTACAAACCAATTATTCCCATATTTGTTCAATACATCAACAATACAACTACTCACAGTCCGATGATGCATCGTCACCCTCGCCACCTCCATCTCCACTTTCTGTTGTCACCTGTAATAACATTATAATGAAAATTAAATATTGTTTCATATTGATATTAAAACTTAAAACCAATGAAAGTTTGAAAACTAAATGATTTTGATTTTTTGTGATTTACCTTCATACCACCAGTTGATGCACTACCACCAGGGGCATATCTTCTCACTTGCTGATGTATATCAATCATCGCTTTCTGCAAAGTGGGTATCTGAACCCCCTGGTCTTGAATTGTGGTTCGTAGAGAAGAAATATCCCTCTAAGAATATTTGGGTATGGAATGACTTTAACTAGGAGTAGATGTAGCTGGAATCCCTGGTGGCATGCCAAAGACCTTAGATGGTATGGGTCTGAAACCCATCTCGCGCACTCTACCAGGATGCTCCTTCCCAAGGACTTTAGAAACTGGGTTATCCTGGGAGACTGAGTAGGACTACCCAGGATTGGCATCCCATAGTTCATAAATTATTACCTATAAATCAAATACCAATATATATTAACACATTAAAAACTGATAATAAGTTATTATAATAAAAAATTGACTTCATACCCCAACTTCTTTGGCAGGCGCATTAACAAAACTTCCATCTGATTTTTTGTGAACATCCAACCATAGTTCAGTTCGGGATGCTTCGTGCCCTAAACTATGTGACTTCATTAAGTAAAGATAAATCAAAAATTCAATATATTAAACAGATTATATTGTCTTATAAATATTTAAACTAATTAAAATATTACCAATGACGTTTGGCTTCTAGAAAAGCTTTTTGATCCCGCAGTGTGAGGGATGACTTGCTTAGCCCAGTTTGATGCATTATGTCTTGAGAGATCCTGAAATAAATAAAATAAAATTTAATATTAATGTATTCAATGTCATCTCTTATTCATATAAATGTATAAATGTAAAATGAGGGTAATATAATAATATATATTTCAATACCACCCGCTTCTCATCACGATGTCTATCAACATAAACTTTCCACTGTGCTTTCGGTACCCCACTGGGTAGCTTCTCATACATTTGTTGCACGGTCAAAAAAGTATCATTGACATCACACCACAATATCCATTTTAAATCTTTCCATTTCTTACCATGATTTTTCAACGCCCACTTTCGTGTTATCACATCAGCAACTGTAAACTGGAAGAACATCTGTATAAAAAAAATTAATTTTGAACATATTAGTAACATGACATTCAATTAAACCATAATTTAATAAAATTATCTTTATTTGGGAATAAAAAACTTCATTTTTTAATCTTGGAGGAATATATCTCCAATAATTATAAGAAATAGGAAGGGAAATGGGCTCTACTGCCAGTTGGCCTAGAATCTGGCCAAGTAACCCTGCGGCGTCATCTGTGGTAGTTTAATTCAATAATATCATGCAGATTTCCATAATATCTCACTTTAGAAAATCTAAATATACCACTATTCTATGTTTTCAAACCCACTTCTCGATCGACTGTATGAAATCTAAATCCATTCACATTATAAGCATCGAACTTTCTAACTTGTTTTATAGGACCTCTAGCAAGAAAATTCAAATCTTATGACAAGTTTGCTCGAGTATCAGTATTCATGATCTGAAAAAAGAAATATAATTTAATATATTTACAAAATTTATGTGTCAAACTAATATTCATATTTATTGCAATATTTATGAACTTACACATCGTACAAACCATTCTACAAGCTCTTTATTCATAGCTTTCATTATATCTTTATCATTTTGTGTTCGACCTCTCATTCGGCTCTTTGTTTGTATCCTCAACTCTTCAATAAATGGATCTGAAATTTCACTATTCATAAGCACATATCTATGTGCCTGTAATAATTCCAATTCTATCAGTGTCACATTTGAGGTCCTCCCAACTGATCGGCCAATAGCAGGAAATATTTTTAATTTCTGATGCATTTGAGATTGAGTTGATGTACTGTCAACACATCCCACTTGATTAAATATTGTCTTAATATCATCCAAATATCTGGAACAAATGGTAAGACACTCCTCTTCCAAATAGCCTTCAGCAATATATTATTCTGGTTGAGCTTTATTTCTCACGTATGCTTTCAAATGCCCAAGATATCTGTGAAATAAAATAATAATATTATGCATTTATTTAAATTCCAAAAATTGTTTACTTAACTGAAAAACATATAAATAAAATACCACTCAATTGGATACATCCATCGATAATGAACGGGGCCACCTAATTTAGCTTCCTCAACCAAATACATAGTTAAATGCATCATGATAGTAAAAAATTATAGAGGAAAGATCATCTCCATTGCACAAAGGGTCAATAAAAACCTCTCCTGGAGGTTGTCAAGCTGAAATGGATATAGAGATTTCTCACATAATTGCTTGAAAAATGTGCATAAGTGGATTACAATAGCAATAACATTTTTATGTAATAATGCACACAATGCCAATGGTAGTAACTGTTGTAACAAAATATTTGAATTGTGACTTTTCAATCCATGTAACTTATGAGTATTCAAGTAAACACAACTTGAGATGTTACTCGAATACCCATCATATACCTTCACATTCTTTAAAATTTGAATGAATGTATCTTTATCCCTATTTTTCATTGCAAAAATGGCTGGAGCATACTTTTCATTCTCATCTGGCCAGCGATCAAATTTTATGTTCATTACTTGTAAGTCTTTGCGAGGATTGAGATGATCCTTTGACTTTCCATCCTCATTAAGTAATGTGAAAATTAGATTATCACAGGAATTCTTCTCAATATGAATCACATAAATATTGTTCCGCAACAAATTAAATTTCCAATATAGAAGTTTGAAGAAAATACTTTTTTTCTTCCATTGTTGCATTCTGATTTCACTTAACGATGCACTTCGAACCCGTTTTCCGCTATCATTCAAATGATGAACCTTCCCAAAGTCTGTTTCAACATTTTCAAGTTGTTTCAATAATTCAGAACTAGTTAACAAATTTTGAGGTGGTCTACAATCAATGGAACCATTAAATTTTGATTTGTTCATCTGAAATCTATGAGATGCATTGAGAAATATTCGATGGCACAAAAAGCACCATTTTCTACTGTGAGGTAGTCGTTTGGGATCAAAATCAAAGTTACAAACGGGACAATCCAAACCCGTGTAAGTGTTCCAACCAGATAAATTCTCAAGACTAGGGAAGTAACTAATGGTCCACATTAAAGAAGCATGAATTTTGAACATTTTTTAGAAGAATCATCAAATATCTCAACACCGTTGCTCCATAACTCCTGTAATTCGTCAATCAAAGGCTGTAAGTATACAAAAATATCATTTCCAAGCATTTGTTTTATAGGAAAAATCATCAAAATTATCAAATATGTTTTTTTCATACACATCCATAGAGGCAGATTATAAGGGATCAAAACAACTGGCCAAATGCTATAACTGGTACTCAAAGTCCCAAATGGGTTGAATCCATCAGCAGCCAATCCCAATCGAACATTCCTAGGATCATCTAAAAAATCTAGATGTAATGAATCAAATGTCTTCCACGATTGGGAATCTCATGGATGTCTCATTAACCCATAATTATTATTATCTACAGAATGTCACTTCATGTGTTCGGTGGTTTTTGATGACATGAATAATCTTTGCAATCGAGGCTTCAAAGGGAATTAACGCAAAACATTTGCAGGTGTGTTTTTTTCTTCTTCTCCATGAAATTATGTTCATTCAGACTTCCAACATCACCCTTTGACTGCTATCTAGAAGAAGAAAATTTCTTACAATTCTATCTACTTGAATCCTTTCCCCAATAAAGCATACAATCATTGGGACACACATGTATTTTTGTATAATTCAGACCAAGCTTGTTAACAACTTTTTTCATATCATAAAAATATTCTAGGATTTTTGCTTCAGGAAATGCATCGCGAATAAATTACAATATCATAGACATTGCCTTATTTGTAATTCTACATAGACATTTGATATGGTACAACTTTAGCAGAAATGAAAGCTTTGAATATTTCAAACACCAACTATAAAACTCTTGATTTCCATCGTCAACTAAATCATGAAATGCATTTTCCTCAGTGAAGTTTTCTCTTACATATGGCTCCATAGAATCAAGAGGATCCAATGATATGTTACAATCTTAATCTGCTTGTGTTACAGTCTAAAAAACATCACTTGTCACGTTGCAATTTACAGCACCCTCTTCTGGTTGTTCTGATATGTTTTGATGCTGATAGTGGTGTCTTGTAGTGTTAAATGCATCATTTATGAGGTTTTTCATTTCATTTTCCATTTTTGACGAACTTGGGACCTCATTCTGTGGATTAACATCAGTGCTCAATCTTTCTGTAACGTTCAATTCTCCATGCCAAATCCAACACAAATATTGATCAGTAAATTTATTTAGTATTAAATGTTCATAAACTTCATCTCTCTTTAACCATGTTCTAAATTTACATTTAGGACATGGACATCTTATTCTCCCTTCAATGGATCGATTAGAAATTGAAAAATCTAAAAACTCATTCAAACCCTTAACATACTGAGGTGTGTTCCTTGGTAATGTGATCTAGCTTTTATCCATATATATCACAATGTTCCTACACAATAATAAAAAAATTAAAACACATAGTTTCTACTAAATAGAGAAAGAGATTCATATATACAATATTGTAAGATTACAGAAACATTATATAATAAATATGATCCCATGAGTTAGATATGAACCCTCTAGTGTTTGGGATAGGGGAAGTTTTTTTAGTAAATATAAACAGTGTGCTAACAACGTGGTAGCTACTTTACCATGAAAACCAAAGCACATTGTTAATTTGGAATAACTATGTGGATATAAAAATCATTCATAAGGTATGAGAAAACATCTATAATATAGTCCATTCATCCAAATGGTTTTCATGGAAATTAATGGTTAAGAAATGTATATTGAAATAATAAAAATCTTCAATAGAACCAACAATTATGGATGGTAGTCTTGAGGCATGATAAGTGGTGGTGTTCATGGAAATGCATGATGAAATAACTTGGTATATTAGGTTTTTAGGTTCTACGAACCTTGTGTGGATTTAATTCATACACCTCTCTTTGGTGTATTCACATAGAAAAGAGTGGTGGTGTGAATTGAGGGTGATTTGGATCATATATGTGCCAGTGCTCATGATTGGAGAATTATGGTTAAATGGGACGATCAAGGATCTGGCCATGGAGTTGAACTAAGAGTCAAATTCAGACTTTGGTGTGGGCATTGAACATTTTTATTATTCCTTGAGTTTTAAGGCATCGTGGTCAGGATATGATAGCATATTGGTGGGTGGGATTGAGCGCCTTTGGTATAATTCATCTATAGAAGGTCTTACTAGTGTTGTTGCATAAAAATTGATGTGGTAAGGTGGAGACTACGACATAAATGTCGTTCAAGATGTGGCTGATGTGGTTTGGGGATCAAATAAGGTTATTTGAAGAATAGTTTATGTGTTTGGGCTTGGGCTTTGGAGTTTCATAGTAGAATCATGTTTGGAATTTGGAGATGAAATGTGGGGTGTTGGTACTATCCTCTATGACAACCTAATAATATAATCAGAATCACATAGGTGGAAATAGATCCCAGAAGGAATTCTCTCTAAACATTATATTTGGGAACTTTCAATAATTATATTCATCAAAACCACTATAATAAGTGTAAGGACCCGACCCCAGTTGCCCGGAGCTGGTGCCTTATTTGATTACATTGGCATACATACAAGGAATACAAATCCCGAAGGACCATGAAGTTTAGTAGCTTTTTGAAACAAGATACATAAATAAGTTCAACTTTACATTATGAAGGGAAATATAGCACTAATTTATTCCATTATAAACATTCATGCCTCCTAGATTATTCTTGAAAGTCATTCATAATTTACTTCTTCATATCCTGGGAAAAATGAAACACAAGAAAGGGGTGAGCTCAAACTCTCAGTAAGAGTAAGAAATACAGTGGAAGATAATATAAACTTTAGACATGGTGAATAATTGAAAACACATTCCTTTAATAATAAACTTGAACACATTATGGCAGGAATATGAGCTGAGTAAATAATTCAATAATAAAACATAATCATGGGTATTCAACTAGTTGAATAACCACATGAAATTTCAATTACTAGCTTCATAATAAGGGAAGTTCATATGTCGGACATTCTTAAACATTTTATCATGGCCTTTTCCAAGACGTCTAATGATTAAGGCCTCATCCAAAATCCATATCACATTGGGAAAGGCCTCGGCCAATTCCACGTCTAGTTGTCTCATGAGACCTACCGATGCATCGAGGGGCTATAGTGGGCCCCACCTATCACATAATAAGTCGAATTCATTCCTTATATGAGCGGGGATTAACATAAACAACATATACATTCATATTGAAACTATCATATGAAATGTAACTATCTTTCCCCAATCATTAAACATAAAACACTAACCATTCCGAATAATATGGTGAATGGTTTTAGGATAGATCATCCACAATAGAGTTAGTAATAAACCATTAAATAAAATATGGTAGATGACTTCATAAAGGATTAAACAAAATAATACCATAGAATCAACAAGAGTGTTGAATTAGACAAAAACACTCTTATAAAATCATTAAGCAGTTCTTGAGATAAATACTCTTTTATTTTGAAAACAAGAGTTCTTTTGGAAAAATATTTGTATAAAACCATAAGTGAGGTAAGATAGTATTTTCATAATAAAATTATTTATTTTATAAATATAAAGGTTTCTAAAAACATATTAAATAGTTCCCTAGAAAATAGGTAAGAATTTGAGAAATTCCCTTGAATCGGGCTTGTATTTTGGAAACAATTTTGAAAGTTCCTTTTAAAACGTGTAACTATCCATAAAATAAGGAAGGGTTCTGGTTTTTAAACATATATATAATACTCACACATAATATATGAGGAGTAAATAACAATACATAATAATTTCATTGAGGTAATCAGAAAATGAAAGTATCCCGAATGAAAATGGAAGTTCGGGTGGAAAAACCCTTACCTTTACTCCAAACGTGTTCCGCTCTTGAACTTAAGCTCCTGGAATATGAAATTATACTTATTAATAACTTATTTAAGAACCTATTAGACGTGTATTTATTTTATCATAATTATTTTTAGTTCATTTATACCCTTATTTCTAAGTTATTATATTGAATTTCGTTGTTATGGGGTGTTCGTTTTCCTTATTTTCATAATTGGTTCACTTGTTTTTAAGTAATGGAGTTCATGTGGAAAGGTTATAAATCTCCATGATTGGAATTATATATTATTTATGAACATAAATAATTGTTAATGGTAATTTCTATCATTTGGTAACATGAAATGATGATGAATCATTAGTTGACAACCACTTCGATTATTTGGCGGTATTTGGATTATTATGAACTAGTTTTGTCATATAACTTAATTATATGTTCATATTATGGTTCCTGAATATTAATTATGTTATAATAAATATTTTATACTCTGGTTCAACCATAAATATGGCTTCATGACCATTAATGAAGAAGAAATTGAATAACGCAACTTTGTCGTCGACGAAGGCTATAAATTGGAACTTCATGGACGTTAATTTCGTTTATAAAAAAATAAAAGGGAGGGAGTAAGAATATTTATTATTGTTCTTCCATTCACATGATATAATTCAAGTATATATATAATAATGGATTTATCATGATCATTTGGATAGAGGAGGTGAGGTGAGGATATAAAAATAAGATAAATTGAAATGAAACCAAATGAAAAAGAAGGGTGCTTTACCTCTTGAAATAACCTCCTTGAGAATCTACTTAAGGGAAGGGTTTTTGGTCTTTTTTCAAGACCAAAAGATTATTGGACGTGGGGAGAGACTAGGTAAGTGTAATTGGTCAGAACTTTTAGGAGCTTCAAGGATTATAGGAGTGAAGAGAAGAGGGAGTGGTGAGGGGTTTTATAGTGAAGGAGAGGGGTAAATTTTGAATATTTAATTCATTATTTTATTTTTTCTCTCAAGACAACCAATAGTGTTGTTTCATGTGACCCCTAATAGTAATAAGTGCATGTGAGTTTGAACCAAATGTCCTTGAATCACTTGTGATGTCATGAATAGTGTATTTAATAGATAATTTGCATATACAGTATTTTATCATATTTCACTATTCATCAAAAATTCTAGAATTTTTGAAAAAACCCAAAAATTTACCCCTACCATTTTTCGACGTGTAGAATTCAAAAGTGAACTCTATTTTTTCAAAAAATAATTTTATAAATATTATTAATTTAATTTTTAAATAATTTCATAGTTAATTCGAAAGATAATAATCTTAGAGGTATAATTAGTTTTATGTGACATTGAAAAATGAATTAAGATCCCATGATCATATTACCTTATAAAATAAAATAATATAATTATTTACTATTCATAATGTTCATATTACTATTCAAATTACTATTCATAAAGGTGTGTTACTATTCACCAAAAATCAAGTTTGTTCTATCAGACTCCAAATGACTTACTGAACACAACTCTAGATGACCATTATTCGAAATTCCAATCATAGAAGAGGAAAGGTTGTGTTTAATGGATAGATTATAAAATTGCATTCTATATTTATTTTCAAAACCTTAGGGTATTACATTCTCCCATCCTTAAAAAATTTTGTCCTCAAAATTCACAAAATATTACCTAAAAATATTCGGGTATGTCTTAATATAAGCTCCTCAGGCTCCCATGTTGCTTCCTCCATCTTATGGTTCCTCCATATAACCTTTACTAGATGAGTTGTCCGGTTTCTGAATACTTGTTCTCTAGTATCAAGAATCTTGATAGACTCTTCACAATAAGATAGATTGAGCTCAAGTTCTACTTCTTCATAAGTGGGTACATGTGTTGGGTCTGACATGTACTTTCTTAACATTGACATGTGGAACACTTTGTGAACCTTGGAGAGACTTGGCGGCATTGCCAAACGGTAAGCTACGACTCCAATTCAGCCCATAATTTCAAAAGTTCTGATGTGCCTAGGGCTTAATTTTCCCTTCTTACTGAATCATATAATACCCTTCCATGGAGATACCTTTAAGAAAACGTGATCACCTTCTTGAAACTCCAAATCCTTCCTACGATTATCAACATAGCACTTTTGCCTACTTTGAGCTGTTTTGATATGGTTCTGGATAATATTCACCTTCTCCGTTTTTTCTTCTACAAGTTCTAGGCCCATGAGATTTCTTTCACCAATATCATCCCTGCAAGTTGGTGTACGGCATCTCCTCCCATATAATGCTTCATAGGGTTCCATATGAATACTTGAATGGAATCTATTGTTGTAGGAAAATTCTACGAGAGGTAAATACTGATCCCACATGCCTTGAAAATAATGTGAACAAGACCTGAACATGTATTCCAATGTTTGAATAGTCCATTCTAATTTTCCATCAGTTTGTGGGTGGTAGGAAGTGCTCAAACAAAGATTGGTATCTAGGAACTTCTGAAGACTCTTCCAGAATCATGATGTAAAACGGGGATCACAATCAGAAACAATTGATGAGGGTACACCATGAATTCTCACAACTTCATTAATATATATTCTTGCTAAATGTTCAAGTGGTAAATTTTCCCTTATAGTAAGAAAATGTGCAGATTTTGTAAGACAGTCAACAATGACCCATATCGTATCATTCTTTCTTAGAGTCTTTGGTAGCCCCATGACAAAGTCCATCCTAATATCATCACATTTCCACATAGGTATAGGAAGGGGTTGCATGACTCCACCAGGATGTTGTCTTCTTGCCTTCACCTGTTGACAAACTAAACATATCGACATGTAATCAGAAATCTCCCTCTTCATGTTTTCCTACCAAAAATTTTCTTTCAGATCTCTATACATCTTGGTGCTACCCGGGTGTATAGAGAAATTTGAGCTATGAGAATCATCTAATAGTTCCCTTTTTAGCTCAGGTACTGATGGAACGCATAACCTCTTCCAAAACATTAGAACTCCTTCTTCATACATGAAGCCATCCAGTCTCCCATCCTTAAATGCATTAATTTTCTTGTGCAGATTCTCATCATCAGATTGAGAAATTTTTATCTTATCTAGTAAAGATGGTTTTTCAATCATTTGAAAGAGGAGTGATGTTTCTCGTTCCTTAACAAATCCCATATCCATCTTCAGTAGATCCATGAACATAGGATCTCTTTCAATCCTCATTTAATTTAGAAGGCCATGATCTTTCCTGCTTGATGCATCTGCCACCTTATTCGCCTTTCCTGGGTCGTAGTGTATTGAACAATCGTAATCTTTGAGTAACTAGAGCCATCTTCTTTTCCTCATGTTGAGTTATTTTTGTGTGAAAATATATTTCAAACTATTGTGGTCTATATAAATCTCACATCTCTCTCTGTAAAGATAATGCCTCCATATTTTCAGAGCAAAGATTACAGCTGCTAACTCAAGATCATGAGTTGGATAATTTTTCTCATGAGTCTTCAACTATCTTGATGCATAAGAAATAACTGTATCATTTTTCATAAGGACGCAACCCAATCCAATCTTTGATGCATCGTTGTATATTACAAATCCATCACTTCTAGATGGAAGAGTCAAAATAGGAGCATTGACCAATATTCTTTTCAATTCATCGAAGCATTTTTCACATTCTTTGGTCCACACAAACTTAACTCCTTTACGTGTGATCTTGGTTTTCTGGTTAGCCAGTCGGGCGAAATTCTGAATGAAATGCCAATAATAACCTAATAAGCCAATAAAACTGCATACCTCATTTATATTTGTTGGCGTGGGACAATCTTGAATTTCCTTTGTCTTCACAGGATCAACTAGGATTCCATCCTTAGAGACAATATGGCCTAGAAAAGAAACTGATTGAAGCCAGAACCCACACTTGCTAAACTTCCCATATTATTTATTTCTTCTAAGAGTTCTCAAAATAACCCACAAGTGATTCTTGTGATTTTCATAGATTTTTGAGTATACAAGAATATCATCGATGAATACCACAACAAAGTTATCAAGATATTCCTTGAAAACTCTATTCATTAAATCTATGAAAATAGAGGGTGCGTTTGTCAATCCAAAAGGCATCACTATAAACTCTTAATGCCCATACCTGGTCCGAAATATTGTCTTAGGAATATCTTCCTTTATCACATGCAACTGATGATATCTAGATCAAAGTTCAATATTTGAAAAGTATTGAGCTCTATGATGTTGGTCAAATAAATCATCAATTCGGGGCAGAGGATACTTATTCTTTATTGTAATAGCATTGATTTCCCTGTAATCAATTAAAATCCTCATGGATCCATCCTTCTTCTTGAAAAAAGATGACAGGGGCTCCCCATGGAGAAACACTAGGTCTAATAAATCCTTTTTCACTCAAATCCTCTAGTTTTTTATTTAGCTCTGCTAATTCCACAGTGTCCATTCTATAAGGAGTCTTTGATATAGGTCTTGCATCAGGAATTAAATCAATAGACAACTCAACTTCCCAATCTAGAGGATGTCCAGGTAAATCCTCTGGAAATACATCAATGTACTCTTTCACTATGTGCACATCTTCAATTTGAAGATTTCTTTCCTCGCCCATAGATATTGGTTTATCTTCCTCTCCAAGTATTGTATTCAGTAGAGCCACTGGGGGTGGTTCTAGATAAGAATCAGGTGGTGAAGTTTCCGCCCTAAAGACAAGGGATTCTACACCATTTTCAAAAATTGTAACTTCCTTCTTCTTATAATAAATCTTCGCATCATAATTTGACAGCCAATCCATACTGATAATTATATCAAATTTAGTCATTGGTATGATGATAAGGTTAGCAAATAGAGAACATTTTGGTGTCTGGAGGGGGACTAGTCAACATGCCTTTGTTGCAATGATACATCCACTATGAGTTTTGACTGATAACTCCTTTATTAAATTAAATTGGACATATTGATTTTTCTTGGAAAACTAGGAAGATATAAATGAATGCGATGATCCAGAATCAAATAAAGTATTGGATAAATTTGAGGAAATGATTAAAGTACCTGCCACCACGTCATTATGAACTTCAACCTTTGTAGTTGTGATTGCATAAGCTTGTCCCTGATCCCTGGGCCTTTTCTGTTGAATATTTCCTTGATGCTTTGGACAATCATTAGCATAGTGTCCCATCTCCCGACAATTATAGAATGGAACATCATTTTCTTCCTTCTTCCCTTTACAATCACCAGAAATATGTCCTTTCTAACCACATTTTTAGCATAATCCTTTTCCTTTTAAGCATGCACTAGGGTGTTTCCTTCCACAATTGTCACATGGTGGAAATTCAACTCTTCCCTTCTTCCTCGTTTCTTTATTTCCTTTCCCAGGGTTTTTAGTAGCCCTATTCTTTTCTTTCTTTCCCTTAAAGTCATAATACTTAGAGAATTCTTTTTCTATCTTTATTGCACATGATATTATATCCTCATATGATTAAAAACTATGGGATACCAGTGCCCGCTAGAGGAATGGCTTTAGGCCATCAAAGAATCAATCAATTTTTCTCCTTGGATTTCGTATATAGTCCACAGCATGTATTGCTAACCTTGTGAAGTTGGCTTCATACTTGGCAACATTTTCATCCTCCTTCTACCTCAGATTCAAAAATTGTCTCTCCATATCTTCTCGCTGCTAACGAGGGAAATATTTTTCTAAGAATATTTCCTTAAAATCCCTCCATTCTATATCTTATATCTCTTCCTCCTCCTTTTTGTTTTGGATTAATAACCACCACTGATCCGCATCTCCCGATAGACGATATACTTCCATGAAAACCTTCTCTCTTTCATTACATCCCAAAGAAAGAAATGTCTTTTTGAGGTAACTTATCCACTGCTCAGCTGTAAATGGGTTTGTAGTCCCATTGAATGATGGAGGCTGTTGTCGCATAAAGCGATCTAGTATATCTCCTCCACGTGGTGGATCCGGATTCTCCATACGGGTAAGGTTATTATTCATAACCTAAGTAAGTTGTCCCAGTAGAGTTATGAGTTGCTCAGCACCAGTCAAAATACCATATCCAATATCATTATCTTGCATCGGAGGAAAATCCCTACAATGGACACATGTGTTCATCCGGTTTCTATTCCTTCCACTTGGCGCTATCTCTAGATAATTCCATACACTGGATTAGGTTATGAATCATAATGTATAATCTTAACATAACAAAATACTTAGAAAAAATCGAGATCCTATGAATGGCTAATCCCATATTCAAAAATATGGTTTCTTTGAGGAATATTTTACATTTCAATACTTCATAATGGATTCTAAAGAAAATGTGAATTATCCTAAGCATATCCCCCGGGAGTGTCATAACCAAGAGTGCATAAAGGCTCGTTGTCGTGCACCAGTTCCCATTTGAGTCTAGCTCAAAGCAGTGTTTTTGGGTTTTACCCCTAGATACATCTGTGCCAGAGCGGCCTCTACCTACTCGTATCCAGACAGGGATGTATTTCTTGAAAGATCCATATAATATTTTCCTTACCAAAATACCAGGACGTTATTGTATGTATATCCTCAAAGACTAACTTAGGGACTCTTCCCTAATTCTACATTTTCTAAATCTAGTTTCTAAGTATTCTACTAAACTTCCTATGATACCAAATGTAAGGACCCGGCCTCATTTGCCCAGAGTCGGTGCCTTATTTGATTACATTGGCATACATATAAGGAATACAAATCATGAAGGACCAAGTATTTTAGTATATTTTGGAAACAATATACATAAATAAGTTCAACTTTACATTATGAAGGGAAATACAGCACTAATTTATTCCATTAGAAACATCCATGCCTCCTAGATTATGCTTGCAAGTCATTCATAATTTACTTCTTCATATCCTGGGAAAAATGAAACATAAGAAAGGGGTGAGCTCAAATGCTCAATAAGAGTAAGCAATACAGTGGAAGATAATATCAACTTTAGACATGGTGAATAATTGAAAACACATTCCTTTAATAATAAACTTAAACACATTATGGTAGGAATATGAGCTGAGTAAATAATGCCATAATAAAACATAATCATGGGTATTATACTAGTCTAATAACCACATGAACTTTCAATTACTAGATTCATAATGAGGTAAGTGAATATTTCGGACATTTAGAAACATTTTATCATGGCCTCGGCCAATATGTCTAATGATTAAGGCCTCAGCCAAAATCCATATCACATTGGGAAAGGCCTCAGCCAATTCCACGTCTAGTTGTCTCATGAGACCTACCGATGCATTGAGGGCCTATAGTGGGCCCCACCTGTCACATAATAAGTCCAATTAATTGCTCATATTATAGGGGATTAACATAAACAACATATACACTCATATTGAAACTATCATATGAAATGTAACTATCTTTCCCCAATCATTAAACATAAAACACTAACCTTTCCAAGTAATACGGTGAATGGTTTTAAGATAGATCATCCACAATAGAGTTAGTCATAAACCATTAAATAAAATATGGTAGATGACTTCATAAATTATTAAACCCAATAATACCATGGAATCAAAAAGAGTGTTTAATTAGAAAAAAACACTCTTATAAAATCATTAAGCAGTTCTTGAGATAAATACTCTTTTATTTTAAAAACAAGAGTTCTTTTAGAAAAATATTTGTATAAAACCATAAGTGAGGTAAGATAGTATTTTCATAATAAAATTATTTATTTTATTAATATAAAGGTTTCCAAAAACATATTAAAGAGTTCCCTATAAAATAGGAAACAATTTGAGAAATTCCCTTGAATCGAGCTTGTATTTTGGAAACAATTTTGAAAGTTTCTTTTAAAACATGTAACTATCCATAAAATAAGGAAGGGTTATGGTTTTTAAACATATATATAATAATCACACAGAATATATGAGGAGTACATAACAATACATAAGAATTACATTGAGGTAATCAGACAATGAAAGTATCCCGAATGAAAATGGAAGTTCGGGCGGAAAAACCCTTACCTTAACTCCAAACGTGTTCTGCTCTTGAACTTAAGCTCCTGGAATATGAAATTATACTTATTAATAACTTCTTTAAGAACCTATTAGACATGTATTTATTTTATCATAATTCTTTTTAGTTCATTTATACCCTTATTTCTAAGTTATTATATTGAATTTCGTTGTTCTGAGGTGTTCATTTTCCTTATTTTCATAATCAATTCACTTGTTTTTAAGTAATGGTGTTCATGTGGAAAGGATATAAATCTCCAGGATTGGAATTATATATTATTTATGAACATAAATAATTTTTAATGGTAATTTATATCATTTTGTTACATGGAATGAGGATGAATCATTAGTTGACAACCACTTCGATTATTCGGCGGTATTTGGATTATTATGAACTAGTTTTGTCATAAAACATAATTATATGTTCATATTTCGGTTCCTGAATATTAATTATGTTATAATGAATATTTTATAGTCTATTTCAACCATAAATATGGTTTCATGACCATTAATGAAGAAGAAATTGAATAATAAAACTTCATCGTCCGCGAAGGCTATAAATTGGAACCTCGTGGACATTGATTTCAATTATAAAAAAATAAAAGGGAGGGAGTAAGAATATTTATGATTTTTCTTCCATTAACATGATATAATTCTAGTATATAGATGATAATGGAGTTATCATGATAATTTGGATAGAGGATTTGAGGTGAGGATAGAAATAGAAGACAAATTGAAATGAAACCAAATGAAAAAGAAGGGTGCTTTACCTCTTGAAATAACCTCCTTGAGAATCTCCTTAAGGGAAGGGTTTTTTGTATTTTGGAAAGAACAAAAGCTTCTTGGACGTGGGGAGATACTAGGGATGGGTAATTGGGTATAACTTTGAGGATATTAAAGGCTTAGAGGAGTGAAGAGAAGAGGGAGTGGTGAGGGGTTTTTATAGTGGAGGAGAGGGGTAAATTATAAATATTTAATTCATTATTTTATTATTTCCCTCAAGACAACCAATAGTGTTGTTTCATGTGACCCCTAATAGTAATAAGTGCATGTGAGTTCGAACCAAATGGCCTTGAATCACTTGTGATTTCATGAATATTGTATTTAACAGATAATTTGCATATACGGTATTTTATCGTATTTCACTATTCATCAAAAATTCTAGAATTTTGGAAAAATCCCAAAAATTTACCCCTACCATTTTTTGATGTGTAGAATTCAAAAGTGAACTCCATTTTTCAAAAATAATTTTATAAATATTATTAATTTAATTTTTAATTAATCTCATAGTTAATTCGAAAAATAACAATCTTAGAGGTATAATTAGTTTTATGTGACATTGAAAAATTAATTAAGAACACATTATCATATTACCTTATAAAATAAAATAATATAATTATTTATTATTCATAAGGTTCATATTACTATTCAAATTACTATTCATAAAGGTGTGTTACTATTCACCAAAAATCAATTTTGTTCTATCAGACTCCAAATGACTTACTGAACACAAATCTAGATGACCATTATTCAAAATTCCAAACACGGAAGAGGCAAAGTTGTGTTTAATGGATAGATTATAAAATTTCATTCTATATTTTTTTTCAAAACCTTGGGGTGTTACAATAAGTTATAATGAATTCAATACCATTCACTTCAACACACAAAAGAAATTTATGCAATGTAAAGTAAATGACAGTACGGAAGAATACTTCGGTTTAATGTTGTTTGGATTGAAATTCTGGCTTCTAAGGGAGAAACACTACAATGTTTCATTTTACCGAAAAGAAAAGATTACAAATTCTGAGTAAAAATATGCAAATTCTAGCCTCATAATTCACTGTATTAGGGACACTTTTTAGTAGAATATATGTTGGGATGTTACATTAGGAATACATTAATATTTCATCAATATATAATTTGTAAAAAAATTCATGTCCCTAAGGTGTTATGTATAGTAGCTTTATATATCCATCCTGGTTTACCATCTAACCATTCTCCCAACTCATCCTTCCACATAGATTCAAGGATATTCCCAACAACCATAAGAAGGTTACTAGTACCTAGGAATCATAGAACATACATTGGTAATGATTTTTACCTCATGAAATGATATTTATAACAAAAAAACAAACCTTACTATAAGATATAAAAATAAATAAACATCTGATAAAAAAATATACAATAGTTATATACATGATTCTATATATAAATAGAAAAATATAAAATATATGCATAAAACACAACAGGTCATGTGACCAATATGAATCCCAAAGTTAAAGAAAATCTCTACTGTTATCGAGAATCATTAAATGACCCAATGTCACGATCTAAAGTCCACATAACCCATCAAAGATCAAAATGAATTAATTAGACTCAAATGAACATAGACCTATAAAATATGCCTGAGCTAAACGACCTAGTTGGTTGTCACTTTTGGAATCTATGCATGTCAAATTCAATTCAATTCCACAAAATTATATATTTAAATACAATAAATAAATACTCATTTTACATAATCCTTTATAGAAATTATCAATAAAAATATCAATAGTTTTAAAACATGCATTATTAATTGTCATTAAATGAAAAAAGTCAACTGTAAATCACTTTTCCAAGGCTGAAGTGCCTTTTTACCAAAAAACCATTTCATAGAATCACATAAAAACCTTCTACAAAAGAAATCCTCTAAAATTAATTATTTTAAAATAACAAAGATGTTTCAAATTTTGAAACGGTTTTCAAAACATTTTTTTAAAATAGATTTACTTGTAAAACAAGGAGAAATGGCCTAAGAAACATTTCTAAACCCCATTAACACTGGGGTTCCAAAATCTAACAGTTTCAAATTTCTTATAAAAAAACTCAAATAATCATTATAATATAATTTTTAACATTTCAATAGAACTACTTTCAAAATTATTTTAGAGAATATTGAAGGCACATTTATATCAAACCATTACCACTATGAGAAAAATATTTTAACAGTCCTTTTTCAAATACTAAATAAATATAAATGAAATGGGTAAGGTACACATGCTGTAACTACTAAATTAAGGTCATAAAGAAAAGAAACAGACCAAAAATACATTGGTGACATAAATTAATTTGTAAAGAAAATGACATAGTTTAAAAAAATGGGAATCCCAAAAAAATGATCCTAAAAAGAATCCTAAGGTCATGGGTATTCACCTATGGATCAAGTAATAATGACTTGAGCTGGTGACAATGAACATTTCCTAAAACTACTAAACCTATTATTTTCCTTGGTAGTCCTGTTAAACTATCCAAAAATAAATGACCTTATCACTCCATCACTATCGCATGAAAAAAACAATACCTCTAACTTAAAGGCATATTTTCCCTTTTGGTATATCCATCATTGTTTATCCATACAATACTACCTATTCAACCCACTACATATAATAGATTTTTCCAATACACAATCTATCTTAAATAATCTGAGGAATCCTATGAAATGTAAAATGGTGGTGTGAAAAAATGAACCATTGCATGAATTAAATATAAAACATTTTAAAAAACTCACGACTCTCCTCCTTATAAACTCACAAGATCAATCTCAAATACATCAAAGAATAGAAAATATATAAAGATGAATAAATATAAGAAATACTCTCAAGGTATTACATTCCAGATAAGAACAACAATAATAACATGGGGATAAATTGGGTCTCACAACTTTCCAATGAAACTTATTTTTTCATAAAGTGATAAACATGTATTATTTTCCAAAATAGAATTGAAACATCCCTTAAACAATCCTTTGAAATCATGTATGGATATAAAATGATTTCAAAATTCATAAACAAGTCTTAACATAGAATTCAAACCTTAGGGTTCGTATAGGTCGTCGGGGTCGCAGGGGGGGGAGCAGGGTCGTCGGGATCGCGGGGTCTCCGGGGTCGCGGGGTCGCTAGGGTTGTGGGGGGACAGGGTCGTGGGGTCACTGGGGTCACAGGGTCGCTAGGGTCCCGGGGTCGCCGGGGTCACGGGGGGGCCGGGGTCACGGGGGAAGTGGGGGGGGAGGGGGAAGTGGGGTCGTGGGGTGAGAAGGGTCGGGGTGAGGGGGAAGGGTCGGCAATGTTAAAAAAAATGTTTCACGGTGGTTTATTATAAATTGCCGCGAAACCATTTTAAAAAAGGTTTTAGCGGAGGCTCCCAAAACCTCTGCTAAAGGAAATTTCCATTATAGTGTGTTAGAATACACTAAGATGGTCATGATCCTTGTCTCACATGCCTAATTTTTTAAGGCAATCAGCATGTCACCACAAGAGTGATTATGATGGAACCTTTCATTGAAATGGTAGGATGGTAGTTTAAAACATATCTTTATGGTTTTCATTTCCCAGTCCATATTTCTCTTATATAATTAACACATGCCCATGAATCTTGTTCTTAATTCCATATCCATGTGGACATCAGTTAATAATGTAACTTTCTTCTTTATCAATGTGATAACCTAATGATCAAAGTTGACTAGAATTTCAATTACATTGTATATTTAGAAAATCCCATAAATATCTTTCTCATTTCTGGAAGTGAGGGAATCTTATGCTTTCCACATATAAGTAAAGGATAAATCTTCAGTTATGATCTGGGTAGGAAGGATATTATATCTTCTTCTATCAATCCATATAGACATCTTAGGCTCATAATCTAAGGAATACTATTCTCAACACCTATATAATACCAGCTTCAACACCAATGTCATCATAGGCTAATCACCTGTGGTATTTTAGGCTCATCACCTAATAAACTCTAGGCTCATCACCTAAGGACTTCCATGCTCATCACATGAGGAAGGATGGGATTATGATGCATTAGTAAAGTTGAATCATCCTATTTTTATCACATAATAAATCTTATACTTTTCATATATGGAAATTTAGGGTCCTCTTATGCTCATCACAGAATTTTAGTCATGATTTTAGGTCTAGTGGGGACTTGTTCCCTTATGCTCATCGCATAATTCTAATCATGATTTAAATTCCAATGGAGAATAATCCTATTATACTCCTAAAATAATACAAGTAATGGTTTAATGACTAGTGGTGACTACTATGAGGTTTATAGTACTCTTGGAAGATGGTCAGGAATCAGATATATTACCTCAAAAGTGGTTGATGTGATGGTGATGATATTAGGATGTTGTGAATGAACCTTAAAGAGTTATACTATGTATCCTGTTTGAATAGGAATCAAAATCCCCATAGTCTGATTTCTATAATTTATGTTCATATGATAGGATCATCGATATTTTTTAACATAATGCGGTAAATATGCTTTTGTTGTGAAATAAGTGATAATATGTGATGTATTAGGGCTACGCATTAGTGTTTCCAAGTCTGGTTCAACGTGGTATGTGGATCAGGTGTAGGAATATTGTGGGGTTTACACCTAGTATGAATCCCACTTGGAGGTATGGATCATCAATTGGATAAGGTATATAACACTCAATGAGTAAATGATTTCTTATTACACCAAAAAGGATACCAAGAACATTCATGGAAACTGTAAGGATACATGTGGGGCATATACGTTGAGTTGTCTTTCCATTATTTAATACAAAGGAATCAAATGTGGGATACAATAATTCTGATCAAGCGTATAGAGTTTTCATGGGTAGTCTAAAATTAGGTAGATATGGGTCCCATGTTCCATAAACCCTCGTTAAAATTGGTCTCGTAGAGGATTCAATTCCCTAAATCTATAATATATGAAATAACCTTGTAATCTATGGAGTATTCATCGATATTCATTCTGTTTAGGACCTCTTCATATGGGAATAAATTAAACTATGAATATATCCCTATATCCTTGATCATTTGTACTTATTTCTTTGGAAGATGTTGAATCCCAGAAAAATAAATTAAATATACAATATAAGCCTACATCAAGGAATCATAAAATTGTTTTTGGAATTTTTATATATTAAAATTCATGGATACCCATCCCCATAACACCTATAATAGCTCGAAGATATGGAAGTAGAATTTTTCTTGTATATGTGCTTTGGAAACCAATATATCTTGGGATGTATTAACACCCTTAGATGGTTTTTAACTCCTCTAGTAATGTCACCATCACAAATGTTGTTGACCTCACATCAATATATGATTCATGAATGGGTATTATATATATTATTTCCAACATGAAAAATAATATTACAAGGTGGAATTAAGGATCTGCATCATGGATGAAACACCAACCCCATCTACCATACTAATCATAATCTAATTGGGGATTGGAAGTTATTGGGGCCCCCTTATGGTAGGATGATCTCACTAGTTTTAATGAAGATGGAAGTTGATTTGAATGAGGAAGAGGCAGTGAGATTCTATAAGAGTAACACCCTATCTGCAATTCTTTTAAAGACCACTGGGTACTTCTAGGATACCAACTCAAATTCCTTGAAGCTAGTTAGTTAGGATGGAGTGGCTCAAAATTGAATTATGTATCCTTACAGATTCATTCCTTGTAGTGTGATATGTTCACACCATTCCTTATGAAATATTTCAAGAGAAATGTTATGGGTGAGTTCCATGATACCAGAGAATATGTAAGGAAGCTTGTTATTGGAACTAATAGATCCTTAAATTAAGTAGTGGTCTTTTATGATCAATTTAATGGGAAGTTGAATGAGATTATGAATATCTCTAAGGATGATCAATGTATGGTTTCTAGATCTCTTGATCTAGTATCTAGAAACTACTAGCATTTGTTAACCTCTTGGAACAAGGTCTATAAATAAGTTCAAGGGCTATATTCATATTCTTCCTTGAAAAAGATCATTTTTTAAAACAATAAAGCAATTATGGAAATAGGTTTATAAAAAAATTAGGAAATTATAGAATTTAAATTAAAGGTTTAGGCAGAGGGAACCTACCTCGACCTCAAGACGTGTTGCTTTGGTTGACGACAACTCGAATTTTGTTTTTTATGCTTGTACGCATATGCAACATCACATATATATAGGAACACCTAGACCCTATGTACATATTTGCATGGCCAAATACGCACAAGGGGGTCCTTAGATATATGTTTATACATGCATATACCCCTTTACACTTACACATGTATACATTTTTCATATATATATATAAGCACACCTAGCCCCAATATATGTATATTCATACTTCCATGAGTGAATATATATAAATGGGGAACTTATATATGTATATGCCTACCTATGAATACACATGTAAGCCTTTGTCAATGGAGACTCAAATCCACCTCAATGAAATCCAAAAGTCACTACAAAAATATAAGAAACCCAAAAATCAAAAAATCCCTAATTAAAATTGGGCCAAAGAATAAAACGGAATAAACCTTACCCAAATCTGATGTTGAACTCACTGTCTTCGATGGTGGTGGATAGACAAGCATAATTAAGAAGGCATCTAAATGCAATTTAAAACATTATTGAATTAAAGAGGCTTAGAGAGGGGACCTACCTAAAAGGAACCAAGCTACACTCAGTGCTCGACACTTTTATAAGTGACAAATCTAAGTTGCTTCATCCATCCTCCGCCATATTCACCTTTACATATACAAAAGGATGCCCTAACCCCTATGTATGTGTCTGCGTGGCCTTGATCACATGCAAGAGGATCCTTATATATATGATCACATGTATAAGCCCATTATCACCCACACACGTATGCATTTTCCATATATATACATAATCACACCTATCCCCTTATATGTAATCACGCTTCCATGGGAGGATAAACATATAACTGGAGAACTTATTATGCATATAATTACCTATGCATATGCGGTGAGTCTCCTTTGACTCCAGTTGTCGCAACACACATAAACGAGTCCTGTGAGACTTCAAAAAAATTCCAGTGATCTAATTAATCATCATTAATGGAACCTAAAAATAAAAGTGGGAGGAACATGATTAGTGAGAAAGTCAATAATAGGACAGGTGATGATGATAGCAGCATCAACATGCAGCATCATTAGAAAATGGAAGAAATGTTACCTAAATTCGATGTTGAACTCACTGCCTTCGATGGAAGTGGATAGAACCAACCTCATCAAAAGAAACCACCTATAAGTAAATAATGTGAAAATAAGTGAGATATAATGACTTCTTATATACATGGGATCAGTGTGTTAATTGTACATGATAACTGATGCATGAATCCATAACCAAGAATGAACAAAGAATATTAAGATTGATATGTAAGTGTAATAGAATATTTTTGTGAGAAGTTAATAATGCATTCATTATTCTATATCTTAAATTACAGATGTTGTTATAATAATATAAAATTTTTATATTAACAGCATAAAGTTGATCCAATAACAAAGATAACATAACAGTGACATAAAATCTTATATTTGAAAATAAAAAATCATTATATATTTGTCATTTTAGGACTATGGATGTTATGTTAACATTATTCTTATAGTCCTCATCAGTTAATTATTTTAATATCATCACAAAGAAATCATCAAGTAGCATTGTATACATGATGGATTAAGAAAATAATGTTAAAGAAAAGTATGTATGAAAATAAACTATGTAAATTATATAAATAACCCATTAAAAATATTTAATAGATTCAATAAATTCATTATCAAAATAAAGAAAACTCATGGAGTAACGTGTTAGTCTAAAATTGATATATTGAATGATTATCAGAAGTACTAGGTTGTAAGGTATTATTTATTAGAAATGGGTTCGTCAAAAGTCCTTCATAAATGTTAATCTAGACTAATATATTTTAAATCACCTCTTGATTAATTTAAGACTTCACTTTTTAAGGAAGAACATATCTCCTATAGAACACATAAGTAAATTATTTTTTAATTTATAAGTGTTCATGACCTAAAAGAATGTTTGGAAACCAACTTCCTTAAAAACTATTTTAATAGTGTTACAAATCATATTTTATAAATCATTGGTTTAGAAGATAAAAAATAAAAGATAAAAAGGGAAAATGGGTGAGTTCATTAACAAACACGTTTTGATAAAACATCTAAAGGAAGAAATGAGTTTAACCAAGAAAATTTTTTCAAAAGAATTCATTAAAAAATGTAGTTCTTAATTAAAATTTCACTCACTTTAAACATTATAAAAAACATTTTAATTATCACAAACAAATACATAAGGTTAAAACCAAAACCATTAGGTTTTTTATGTCAATTAAAATCCTCACTTAATCTATCCAACCACTACATTGCCACTAAATCACTCAACTCTCACTACGAAACCTAGGATCCCATGACTATAAGTAATGTTGGAGGTGAGTAAACAATGTATATATTACATCAAGGAAAATGAATATTGGAACTTACCTAAGTTTATCTTATTCAATTGGGATCGTGATCAATTTCAATCTAGAGATATATAAATATTGTAAGACATCTTGTCTTGGTTAGGGGTAGGGAAATCTTATTGACCATCCCACCTAAGTGCACTTCTGGAGTCAGGTCCTAAGCCCATCCCATGGAATGGGGAAGGATTGTACAAATTGGAGGCCTCATACCATCCCATGGAATAATTAAAGGGGTATACTCATTTATAACTCAAAAACATATCCCATGTAATTTACATGTACATAAATGGAAGAAAACATTCTTAAAAATATTTAATAAAAAGGAAAAATATAAACATACCCTTTATAGCATGATAATAATCATATACAAGGGTCTTTTATGAATATGGTTGATATAAAAAGGTAACAATTGGATAAGTAAGGTTCTTTACATAGTGAAAATCCTAACTTTTGGAATTTATGACTAAAATATCCAACTTCTGAATTCTGTAAATTTCAGAAATACAAAGTCTATTACATAAAACACTTAAAAACATATTAATAATTCTATAATAGTAAATAGAAACATAAAAATTCTTGAATAGTAAATAAATGAAAAAATAGTAAAAATATTAAACCATGAATACTAGAATACCATATTAATTATGAGAATTAGAGTGAAATACAAACCATGAAATACCAGTGAATAATAGTTGACAGAATACTATTCAACACATAAGAGCCAAAAAACAGTTGAAAATAAACACAAAACCCTCCTTGAACTCCTCCTGCAAACTGAAAACTACCGAAACAGAATGAATACTAAAAAAAATATTCAAAGAAGCCACAAAATAAAAGCCACAAAATAGAAAACTCACTAAAACACAAACAGAATTAATACTACAAACTAGGATCCACAAAACACAAACTCCTACAAATTCAAACAGAATAAATACTGCAAACTCCTCCTGAAAACATAAGGGAGCCAAAAAATGGTTTTACAAAACTACAAACAGCATCCACATAACAGAATTAAGTAAATCAGAAGAAAACTCAAATAGTATGTCAATTAAAAAAACATTTGTGCAGATCTAAATAAATAAGAAACACTAGTGTAAAAAAGGTAGTAGACTATGTAGAAGTGATCAAGACAACACCTCATACAATAGACGGTCCCTCTCCACCATTTTTGGGGTCTGGTAAACTGCATAAACTCATTCCACCTCATCTGCACAAACTTATCCCTAATATGCATAACTTGCCTGATTCATCATCATATGAGGGGACTGAACCTACTGGCGAGGCCCCTAGCTTGTCCCATGGCTCAATACCTGCATCTTAATCTAACCCCCATGAGGTTTATTTCATTATGTCTTTGATCAGAAATGTTATAGATTCCCCATCTTGCTACATTGATGACACTTGATCTGAGGTTTTGAGTATGAACTATAATAATTCCCCCACTTTCCATAGTTGAAATGCTTAGGGCCTACTTCCCCCACTGAAGGTGATAAAGGGATTTTTCTCATCTTTGGATGCCTAACAATTCTCAAACACAAATCTTCTACATTCCTCTTTCTACCAATGTGGGTATCACTAGTTTTTCTATTGAAATATAAAATACGACCAGTATATATATCCTCACCTAGACCCTTTTTGATCACTAAGGACTTATGAAGAACCTGATTATAACTCATCAGGTAGAAGTTACTAACCTGGAATCTCAACTTTGGAAAAAAAATCATCTCAAACTTCCTGGATTTCTATGATTCATCCCCAACAGAGAGAGTAGTGAAGCATAACAATTATTTGAAACATACTGAATAAGCATACATTATTATCATCCCATTATGAAGCTCCGTGAAATCCTATGCTTGGTCCTACTTTAGTTTACCTGGGAAGAACTCCTTGATAAAAAAATTATTTGAATGTCACCCACATGAGACCCTCACATCTTACATTCTAAAGTATAACATCCAACTAGTGTCCAACAATTCTCTAATGAAAAAAGGTTTCAAGATTAATCTTCTAATCCTCTGAGGTCTCTACCATGTCAAATATTATCTCGATGATCCATATCTAGTCCTTTACATTCATAGGTACTCTAGTTCCTTGAAAATATAGATGATAATGGAGTTGTATGTCTCATTCATTGTTGACCATAATCTTTGTGACTCCCTTACCTGGGGAAGTCACTAAGAAGAAAACTACTAGTTATAGTGGTCCTTCCACCTGAACCACTAGGGTGGGTGTGGAAGCATTCTGTTGTGCAACTGGTGGTGGGACCTAAACCTCCTCCCTCATGAGATTGTTCTGGTCTACTCAACCATACGATCCAGTTAAGCATCTACAAGGCTAATTTTTTGATAAGCGAAGAAATTTTTTTGCAAAACCTAGTCTTTAGGATAAATCCTAATCAGTATATGGAATCACAAAAATGTTCACCTAGGAGGATACCCATACCCCAAGGTACATCCCTATTAATACTAACCATGGTCCTCCATCCTACACATTAATCACAGTCACATATATATACAAAATATAATATCATACTCAAGTTCAAATAACTAATTCCAACATAGATATATCACAAAAAATATGGAAACAAACATATCACATAACAGAGAACTGGTTCCAATCCAACATGATAAGGGTACTTGAGTATATAAGAGAAGAAGAAAAATTCAAGGTTATAATAAAAAATTACCCAATTTTCAATTAACATCGATAGTAATCTTTAAGTTTGGTTGAAGGAAAAAAGGAACCATCTCTCTTGGATGGCGATAAGAGGAGAAGTCACCAATATAATGCCACTGACCCTCAAGAAGGTTATTGATGAACCAAAACGGGTACTACCTCGCTAGAAAAAACAAGGATTCATCATCTAATCCATAAAAAAATTAGTTGGGCCAATGCACCGTATGGAGGAGGAAGGCCCGAAGAAGGGTATGGAGGGAGGAACCCTTCGTCCAATGCATCGAATGGAGGAGGAATGCCCAAAGAAGGGTATAGAGAAGGGGAGTAATGCGTGAGGGATGGAGCAACCCCGAATGGAGATGCCGAGCCACGATTGGAGAATCAGATCCCTAAATGAAGGAACCATGATGAGGGATGGAGGAACTGAAGATGGTGAGGATAAATGAGAGAGGATAGCAGTGAGGGCGAGAGTGGAAATCTGTGAGGGAAGAGAGGAGGGTGTGGTGAGAGAGGTCGTTGGGGAGGAGGAGAGATCGTTAGGGGAGGAGGGTGTCGCGGTGAGAGGGTCACGTATAGGGGATGGAAAAGGAGCCCGATGGGAATCGAAAAAGAAATGGGATGAAAATGTGTAGCCGCGGATCAAAATTGAACTGTGGCTACAAACAAGCTATAACTACAGACCTATAAAACAGTGGCTATAGGTCTGTGGCTATAGATTAAATTTCTAGTATTGTATCTTTGTAGTGGTGATTTATAGAATCATTTTAATAAGTTTCACCCATATTTTTATTCATAATCCCATAACATGTGATTAGGTCATTCTACTGATGGTTTCTTACCATTTTGTTCTTATGGTAGCCAATAATCTTGTTATATGATCTTTATAACTTTGTACAACTTACCTCCTTAGATGTTTATGAATAAACCAAATATATTTTTGACATTTTTTATTATAGTACATCAAAAAACGAATATTGATGGTTATTTTAAACCATTAATTAACAAGTTAAATTTATTGTGGAGTAATGGATTAATTATATATGATGTTTTTACAAAACATAATTTCCTAATTAAAGATACATTAATGTGGAAAATTAGTGATTTTCCAGTGTATGGGATGTTATTTGGTTGGAGTGCACATGGTCCAAAATCATTTCCATGTTGTATGAGTGATAAGAAAGAATTTATGCTTGTTAATGGGAGGAAAAAAATTTACTTCCATCTCATATTTCTTCCTACTGACCATCCTTTCCAAAGGAATAGAAATAATTTCATAAAATAGACAATTGAAAGAGATGGACCTCCAGTAATGATCTTAGGTATTGATCTAAAATATATTGTCTCTTAATTACCTCCCATTATCTTTGGACCAACTATAAACACACACAAAAATAGATGGATTTGGGAAAGATCACAATTGGATAAAACAGAGTATTTTTTTAGGATCTTCCATATTGTTCCAATTTTTTGGTCTGTCACATGTTGGATGTCATGCATTTTGAGAAGAACTATTTTGATAGTATATTTTAATCAATTTTGGACACACCTGGTAAGACTAAATTTAGTATAAAGACATGATTAGAACATGTGAAAATTTACAGGAAACTAGAACTTGAGTTTTTTGAAAATGACATATCATATAAGTTAATAAATCCAAAATTGGATTATAAAGCTTCCAAAGAAAATCGTTTATTATTTTAACAGTGTATTGAAGATTTGAGGCTATTGGATGGTTATGATTCCAATTTGGATGGATGTGTTAGAAAGTCATATTACCATATTAAAAATTCATAATTATCATGTTGCAATGGAAAGACGTTACCGATTTTATTTAGTGGTTTGTTGAATACTTTGATTTGAAATGCGCTAACAGAAATATAATATTTTTTCTGATACATTTGTGTGGTGCCATAAGACTACAATACACTGAGTAGATTGTAAGAAGATGTCATTTTAATTTTATGTAAATTGAAAAAAAAATCATCTACTTTATTTCATTTAATGGAACATTTCATATTACATCTTTCATATGATGTAAAATGTAAAGGTCTGGTACAATTCCAATGGATGTACCCATACACGATATGCATCCATAAATTGAAGAAAAATGAACTTAACAATGCATTAGTAGAAGGGTCAATCATTGAAGCATATTTGTAGGAAGAAATTTCTTTTTTCTGCTCCCATTATTCCAAACCTAAATATCCTTAAAAACATAACAGAATGGTTCATAATAATTTAAATTTTGAGGATGCAATGAAAATTCAATTATCAATTTTTAATCATTTTAAACTTTTATTTGGTGGAGTTCATGAACAATGGCTTTCAAATGATGAGCATCATAAGACTCATACACATATTCTATTCAACTATGTAGAAATGAAACAATTTGTACTGTCAGTACTACTTTCACCAATTAATTATATATTTTAAAAATGTAAATTATTATTTTATTTATAGATTATATGATAATCATATCAAGAAACAGTTTCCATGAATTACACTAACTACTCTTGAAGAACATTGAAAATATAATTTTTTGTACTGGTTTCAAAGATTGGTATAGTAAATTGTTTATGGTTTAATATATAAAACCAATTTATTATTTGTTATATTGCTAATTTTTTATTAATTTTTCAGGTATCGCAACATGGGGATAAAATTGATAATCAATTGTGTGTATTTAGTAACTCACCATCCAAAATTGTTAAATCTTATAATTCATATGTGGTGAATGGATTCTGATTTCATAAGCATGCATATGGTGAATCAAAAAAAATGAATAGTGGTGTTTTATTGAGATGATCTCATCATAGAGAAAGTAAATTTGACTTTTATATGATGTTGGATAAAATATTTGAGATGTATTATCTGTGAAAAAATTATATAATGATGTATAAATTCTATTGGTTTGATACTGATAGAATGGTGTGTCTTCATCTACACCATGGATTTGTTGAAATTAAATATAAAATCATTCTTGCAGTAAACGAATCGTGTATGCTGGCTCAACAAGAACATCAAATTAATTATACAAATTATTATGCTGCTTCAATAGAGTTAATTGACTAGTGGAACAATATCAAAATAAAATCTCATGAAGATTATTTATAGAAAGTGAATATTGTTTTGTTAAAGTGAAATGAATTAAAAAAATTTAAGAGACGTCTCTAAATAAATCTTTTCCATAAGGAGACTCAAATATCGATGATGAAACCTCATAGTTACATATCAATGGTTATGATGATGTCAATGATGTAACAAATGAATTTTAAATATCATGATATAATGAATTTAGAGCTCCTATGGAAATTGATGATACTGATGAGGAAGATGAAAATATTGACATCATCGAATATGAAGACGATGATGAAGATGAAGATGGAGAATGATGCAATTACATGCTGGTTATAATCATAATTATTATATAATACTCAATTTCAATTATTTTCATATAACATTCTTTTCATGTTTCAAATTGATGGAGACGATTTCGATGAGATGTATTATAGCCTCTAGGATGTTTTGTCTTCCTAGTGATTAGATTGATGAGTCATCATCCAACCCGTAGGTCGATGCCAGTTCATCTTCAACTCTGAGGGGTTATGGCCTAGCGAGATTGATGATTACTAACCTTGTTCCTAAGAAACATCCACATCTTGATTTTTATCCATGCATGTGGGGGTATGTTCTCTTGTGTATTTTAGTTAGTTTTGAATAATTTTTATTAATTTTCATTAATTTATTTATGTACTAATTGTTTTATTATTAATTCATTTTATTCAAAGTTTTTTGCATAGAGTTGTTGGATATGAGAATGCAATTCTATAGAATTGTTTTTCTGGAACCTAGGTGATGTGGTATCATATTACCATTGATATTCATCATTAGATGTTTTAGCATTGGATGATGTATAAATAAATATTAATTATTTTCAATGTTATTTAATTATTAACATTCTATTATTAATTATTTGTAGTGTTTATGGTATCTCATCGAAGATAGAATGAGAACCTCTGTCTGGGAGACCTAGGAGATGTGTATGTGTGAACGTTGTTGTCGGTTTTTTCACAATTTGTGGAAGATATCCATGGAGAACGATGAAGCCATAGTTTTTTATTAGTCTTGATACACCCATCAACCTGATTACATATCATCTACCGGTTAGGATGGATTGTGTTCTTACCAGATGGTTGATTGTTTTCAGAGGGGGTCATCATCAGTCTAGTGGAACCGAGGGATGCATGAGGTCACACATAGAGATGGCAGTCATACATTTAGTAATCATTGAAGATATATGGTAAGGAATTTTATTTAATAATTTATATATACTTTAAATGTGAAATTTTTATTTTATATTCATATAGGAAGTTAAGCATCTTGATGTTAGGATTTTGGTGATTTTAAGAGGATGTGCACTAATCCTACAAATGGAGAGATTGTTAGTGGCCAACAATAATGGGTTTTGGTCCGTATGATTTTCTTATTTTTAAAATTAACTTAAAAGAATATTTTAACTATTTTAATTTCAAATTTCTTTTGAAGGAGGCATATGAGGTCATGACTTCTCACACACATAATGAAATCTAGGCTGAGACTGAGGGTCAAGAGACTATTGTGAGAGAATTTGATGACACATAATGGTTGTAGGAGACTAGGTATGCTATCGAAAAAGGTCGAGTGGTCGTTATCGGTTCTCGATTGATGCCTAGTGGTAATTATGTTATTATTGTATGGTCATCGTCCAACTCGAGGTGAGCTCATAGAGAGACTTCAACATTATCTGTAGAGTATAAAGAGAAGATGTGAACTCATAATGAGGTTATAGAGACCCTGCATAGGGAGCAGGAAGAGCTTATTTAACTATGGAAACAACAACTGGAGGAGAAGCATTGATGGTAGGAGTAGTAGCGTGAGTAGATGATGAATTACATGTGATGACTAGCACATGTTATAGGGATGAAGTTCCCCCAACCACCTCCTCCAAGTGACCAACCACCTCCACAATGATTGATGTATTTTTTTAACAAACTTATTATCATAAACTTTGAATGAACATATTATGTGTAATATTGTTATTAATTTATATTTCTATAGTTTTATAAAAAAAATTAAAATTATTTTTTTTGATATTTTTGATATTTTTTTTATTTTTTTTTTATTTTTGATTGGATTTCTTCTCATTGAAATATTTTATTTGAAATGGAATATTATTACCATCACAAATATTATATTTTTATTGGAGAAAAACATGTCACAAATGCTTATGAAAATATACTAGGTGAAAACTACTTGCGACAGAAGCATCCCTCGCCGTAAAAAAATTCTTTTTCATTTACTTTTTCTGCTATGGGCTATTTGTGATGGGTTCCTATCACCATTGACTATTTTCGATGAGATTCCATTACAAATTATTAATTTTCCTATAGTGACACACTAACAACCAAAATCCAAGCCACCTTCTTTCTACCAAAAACAACATCAAAAAATCACAAACTTCACCCTCTTTCTTCTGACACACCAATGTATCTTCAATTCATTCATCCTAGAACTTATGGTTCTCCCCACCATAATCCTATGCTCACAATGGCCAATTCCAAGTCATGGTTCTCCCCACCATGGGAATCACCCACTAAAAAGGAGCTACCAGCGGTCAATCGAACAACCAACCATGTTCCAAACAATGCTCCTAATGAGGCTCTAGTCTCAACATGATCAAAATTGTACAAAACACCAATCAGACCTCCTCTGAATAACATTTTATAAAGTGGCCAGGCTCACCTACTGAAACATCCTCAAAGGAAACACCTACTTCTAACACATAATTTTCACTAACAACTCCTACATGTAAGTTACCACTCATACCTTGAGCCATAGAACTAGACTTCTTTGCTTCCTTAATCATTTTCATCCCAACAGACACCTTCACTATGTTTAGTCACATGATTTTTCCCTTGTATCACGTGATGAAAATAGTTCACACCATGAACCATGTCATGAATTGATGGTTCACCCCTTGAACCACACAAAAAATCATGAACCGCATCATGAATCTCCCTCGGTCTACACCATAACCACTCCAAGCCTGATGCCAGTGTGCCAAATCCAACCAAAACCCAATCCAAATTTCAAAATTGGTGTTAATTGAGGAACTATATATAAATAGATCTTATCACAAAAAAGTAACTATGTGTCCCCATTGAATGTATAGTGATCAGTTTCAACACCTCCATGCCCCTTCTAACATGAGGGTCATACAACCACGAGTGACACAATTCTACCCACCATAGAAGAATCGGTATCATCGCTTCATCGAATGAAAACCCAAACTCTATATCCCAAAATCCATCCATTACTAAAATCAATAACTAAACAGGGTGATTTCATTTATCCTCGAGTGAAAAAATGAGCACCAACCGCCCATTTTTAGCCAACAAAGAATGATATCTTTCAATAGTAAATGGTGTGCTCCCCACAATGGGGATTCCCTTATACTGTTTCTTGGTCATTGAACTCAATGAGTCTCATCAATACACCACACTCATAGATTATTCCAAGGCACACACTCATATAAACCATACCATGGTACCCCAATCTATTATCGATGTCACCTCCCATAACTGAGGGACGTATCCCATCCTTGTTCGACACCCCAAACCACCATTCATGTGAGCATCTCACCAAAGATCTGCTGCTACAACAATGCTCAATTTTATCCATAACCTGAAAAATCCTTAACGGACCCACACACATCATGTTAATCAATTTAAAACTAAAACAGGCATTGTTCATAAGCAACGCACACCTACCCTTGCACACTAAGACTTTTTTCAAAAAGCCTCAACAAAAATATTAGGCCTGAATAATTCATAGGAAAAACTATTTTGAACTTGAGAAGCCTGATTCAAAATAGGTGAACAATAAATGCAATTACATCAGCAAAGTACATAAAAATATATAACATATACGCTATGCAGGGGCTTCCACTTCACCTATCGTCCCCATAAATGAAAATCATTTGTAGAGCGATATGGTTGTTTGTTACCACCCACAAATGAAAATAGTTTTTGGGGAAAGGCGGTAATAACCCCCCCCCCCCCCCCACACACACACACGCACACACAAATGAAAGTCATTTGCAGCATGAGGCATCTTCAATTTTCCACTGCATAGAATCAGGTACGCTAAGCGGTTGAAAATTTCAAAAATATAGTAATTCCCATGCCACCTATAAATACTCTAATATCCTCCCTAAAATATAAGGATAGGGACACACAAGGAGATATAAAAATGATGGAGGAAAAAATCTAGAGATAGGAGAAGGATGAGTGAGGAACTTCATGTTCAAAATATCTTCCATTTACCATGTACCATAAAGGAGAAAGGGGACCCACAAAGGAATCCTCAATGAAGAGGATTTTCCCAAAAAGGGAACACCATTCATGAAGGAAACCTCTCTTGAAGAAGACTCATTTGAAAAATAACCCCTTTGAGATGTCCCATCCTGTATTGAAAGAATAGTACATTCAATGGGGTATCCTTATGGTATTTACCATTTTTCTCACACTTCACTCCATTCATGTAGTTTCCGGCTTCATCGTATCCCCTCCACAAACTATCAAATTGGTTCCCTCCTATCCATACCAAAAAACTGATAATTTTATCATTGACACCTCCTTGTGGCTAACATATACATTTGTCTAGGTTATGGGACGCATTATCATGTCCCTCTCACAATTATACATTCTCATGGTAAAATATTTCCCCTACTTAATCTCCCAAGTAGCTAGCTTCCTTATATTCTTCACAATCATGCATTCTCATGGTAATGAGGATCCCAACCTTATGGTGATAGTGGGAGGGTCCTCGATTCAGGTAGTAGTGCTCAATTCTTACATGCTGACTGAAATGTGAAATGAATCGGGCCATATCCATGCATTTTGTTCTTCAATTAATAGATACATAATTCCCAGTATGGGGTTTAGAAATAGTCAAGAAGATGACAATGAGTAATCCCCATACTAATTCCTGACTACTCTATTGTAGCCTCACCCTTGTCTACTATTGGATAAGCAGAAAATATATACATTGGTATTCCAATTCAAGTATAAGCCCCTTCCCAGACATGATCTTATGAAATAAAGATCTCTAACAATCTATTATTTCTCACACCATGCATGAATCACGTGGGCATAGAGATCAGTGGTGATGATATCATTAGTACATCCAAAATATCCTAGTTGGGCCTCCCCTATAGGTGTAACCCCCATCTCTTACGAACTATGTGGGATTTGATTCTCATATCAATAGGAAACATGGAAAGCATCTCCAAGGTTCAAACCCAACACCTCTAATCCATCACCATCCTTATTGGGCTATATTTCCAGTAAGATCATACCCCACATGGTGGGATACATTCCTTCTAGGTCCTATCATCTCATCCTCATTAGATTATATTCCTAGTAAGAGATATCTTCTCGGAGCTACATTCCTTATAATGTTAACCTGATCTGGTCATGTCATATTCCATGTGGATCAACCACAAAGGGCCACTCACTATGTAATTTCCACAAAAATATTTTCTAGGAACCTTTCGCCTAGATGTCCTTACTGCATGATGTCAAAATGCATGGTATGGCCCTTGTCACATGACCATAAAAGGTATCACGTGTCCCATTATGTGGTATCTAAATATGTGTGTTCTGATTCCTTTAATGAGGATATGTAGGAATCCCCTCTCATGGGCCTGATCCCAACATCAAGAAAACACCTATCTCCTTGAATGATAATAAATTCCAGAGTGTCCCACTATGTGGATTAAAACTTGCATCACAAAATAATAAACAAAACAATATAGAGAACCTCTTATACATAAAAATGTTACCATAGATGGAGAACATATGATACATACATATGGTGTCACTGATGGAGAACCTATGATACATACTAATGGTTTCACATTAACACATGTCAATAATTGATTGCTAACTTAAGGGTAACCAACCCCATAGTTGGGATTTGGAAAGGATTCATGAACATGTATAAAATATATAGGAGAGTCTTAAAGTAGGAAATAAGTACCCCCAAAAGGGTGTGATGAGACCAAAATCTTATCCTCTCGACCATTGTGAGTTCTTAATCATCATTTGAAAAGTAACCAATGATCACATATCTCTGAAATGTAGGTTTGTAACCCATCATTATTGTGAGAACCTTTGAGTTTTTTTGGTTCCACAAATAAACCCCTTTGGAAACCACCATAAATGAAAAGTGGCGTGAAAAAAAAATGGTGAACCCAACATGAAACATTCATTTACAAAAATAAATGTGTTTCCCATATGCCAAGCCCTTTCATTACGCTCATGTGAAAAAAAACAAGTCAAACATGGATCAATTTTAAGTAATCAATTGTGCATGTGTTTTTATATTTGTGATGCTACTTTTATGTGTTTCCTTGTCTATGTTCATTATTTATTTATAGGAACATATTTCAAAGCTCCCTTCAATCCAAAATGATGTATTACTATGAACAAAAAATATATGCATCAATTGTTGTACAAGCCAGATCCTCATCTAATCAGATGATACCGTCACTCACCCGATATCTCTAATGTCGTGCGTCAAATGCGCTAATCCTGGGGTACCATATCAGTGGTACTGTCCTAAACAAGGAGGATACACACAAATCACTCTAGGACATGCAGCCTAATCGACCGACTACCCAGTAATGAGCGGTTGTGAAGAAGTAATTGATACATGTTTCCATTTTGAATCGTTTTGGGAGACTTCCCCCAGAATGAAATAGTGAGTTCCTCTCTTATCTTGGGGAGGAGGATCAGGAGGTTGACATTGGACTCACATTAAAAATGTTGGATTCACCCTGAAGGGAACCTTCCAGCACCCACCATCAACAATGTCGAATGGCATCAAACCCTTAGCCTCTTAAGGGTGTCATACTGTGAACCCCGAATCAGGTCAACCAGACCCGAGTTCAAAGGATATCCCCCCAAGGGTGGAAAATAACCATCAATTAGGGGTGGTCCCATATCCCTACTTTCACTAAAGAGTTCCACCAACATCTTAAAATAGTAATTAGGGAGAAAAAAATATCATTTCTATGTTCATCAAGCCTAATAGAAAAGTATGGAAGGACCCCATGAAACTTGTCAGCAGATCCCGACAATAAATAAAGGCAGACCCAAATCTCCCCCCCCCACACACATGATGTATATTGTTACATACCAAAAATATTTGGAATAAATTAGTAGGCATATATCACTTCCCTAACTATAGAATGGGCATATATTCCCATTCGAGTCGTGAAAGTCACCCAGTACATCCTAATGGAAATGAAAGAGCAGGCATATGTCCCTACCCACATCCTACAAAGATATAAAGATATAATGAATGAAGTGGAAGTAGTGATGGGATAGGAACACAACCTCATCCCCATAATTAGAGTGACTCATTAGAAAAATATGAAGGCTACTCAGGAGAAGGCACATATCCTTGCTCCCATCTAGGAGGGTATCTGGAAAACTCCAGCAATAAATGGACAACAAGATCGAGCATGTATCCTCGTTCCAACTGTAGATCATTGGTCTATTTTGTTGGACACTTCAGGGTAAGCATATATCCCTTTCAAAACACCAGAAACTTGTCATCATATTTTTTCAATGACTCAAGCGTCTTGTATGTAGACTCTCATGCATGAAAATCGTTGTCCACAGCATGTGACAACAATTTTCCAAAGATAAGCACCTAAGAATAATTCTCACCAAAGGTAATTCAAAATTCAATAAAGGTTCTATGATCCTAATCTTCTCAATGATAGTGTTATTAAGTCCATAAAACATCTATCAATGGTATCCTAAGACCTATGTCATAGAAGTAGTAGTCTCAGATGTGAAGGTCCTCCCCACAACATTGCTACCAATTGATCCAGAGGTCCTCCCGGTAATACTTACCGTAAGGGATTACCTCATGGATATACCAATATCAATAATGAGAACTAATCTCTTGATGAGTGTTAAAGAATCCCTACTCATGGTCAGAAGATCAAATAGTAATAAGGCCCTCCCCTTACCATTGACTGACCTGAAAGTCCTCCCACAACATATATATTATAAAATTTATATTTATGGTTGGACATTGATCCATGAAGTTAGTCCTCCACATGATGGTGTTCACTGTGAAGGTCCTCCCTGTGGTGGCATCTCATTATAAAAAATAGTCATCCCCTTGTTTAAATAATTACGAGGAAGCCCTCATATCATGAGTTTCTTGGGAAGATAAATCCAACCGTGCTCGATGACTTATCAATAACAAGTAATATTATTTCTCAATAGGAATATGGTCCAAGGTATCGGTCACTCCTTCAACCACCTTTGGATTTCTTAGCATCCAGCAAAAGAGATGAGATTCCCATTGATCCCACATCCTACAGTAAGGTATCTCATAAATGTATGGTTTGATTGGACCGGATGAAGGAGTCACTGGAATAAGATGAAGAGAATATATTACTTATAAGAAAAAAACTTGATAAAGATAATATATGAGTTATTTTTTGACCCTTATCCAATACTCAATATAGAATTATGGGGGTGTTGTTAGAATAATGTGTGCATGAAATTCACCTAAATTTATAGTAGATTGTTCGCCAATTAAAAATGAAATTCATGCATTAAGAAGGATATACAAACCATGACAAGGTAATAGAAGGAAATCATCATCAAATTGACTTGGCATCTATTTTAGCAGCATGACACCTAGAATTGGGAAAACAAAAAGATGGTCTTCAATGCGCATGTCATAATGATTTGTGAAAACTATGTTAGTTGATCGTCAACACCCCATCTGGTGTCTATAATATGGGACGGGGTGAACACATAGCATTGCATTTCACATATCCCTTTTTAGTAAATCCCGCTAAATGTGACATCATGCAATGTCATTACATTGATCCATCTCATAGGAATGAGAATTTCACATAATAGATGGTATTCTTACCAAGAATCGGTTATGACCGCATCTCAAAAGTGTCAGTATCGACAAGATTGAGCCATCGAGAGATTCTTTCATCAATCATCTTAAAATATTTAGCAATCTTCCCAATTAAGGAATGAAAATCATCAAGAAACAATGATGTATTCAGAAGAAAGTAGCTCATGTGAATACCATTCAATGTACCCAACTCATATTCAAACAAATATTTTCAAGGTCAAGAAGATGTTTGTGATAGCTATAATTGTAGAAATGAAGGAGCAGCCCCAACCCATAGGGCTAGGGGCGTTTTTAACACAACCAACTCCTTCGAGGCCACCAAATTCATCTCAAAATATTGCATTAATAGAGTAGGGAAAGCCACAACTTATAGGGATGTGTACATTTTTACCTCAACCTCATTCTCTATGGAAGTCCATATTCTCCCATTTAGGATGTGTGTCACAACATGATTCTTTGCAGGATTCCTCATCTCATGGCCTATCCTTCTCCTTGGTAATGCATATAACGAAGTTTTTTGGGTAATCACTCTAGATTTCCCTTCACAAAGTTTCCCAAGGATAAACCTTTAAGGAAAAGATAAGGCTTGTAAAGGTCACAAGTTAAGGTGACCCATTGAAAGGAAT
The DNA here is from genome assembly GCA_963277665.1 of Viscum album. NCBI lineage: Eukaryota > Viridiplantae > Streptophyta > Magnoliopsida > Santalales > Viscaceae > Viscum > Viscum album. The sequence goes on from OY728135.1 coordinate 1,156,887,833, forward strand.
AGTTCTCCTAAATGTCATGGTCTTTATCAAGGATGACTTATGGGTGACCAATCGTCTTACCTTCCTAATGATGATGAGATTATTGTAATGCATTATGCATTAGTAAAAAGCATCATTATTTACCCTAAAGAAACTTTATAACATGAGTCTAGTGTAAGTGAACATGAAGTGGATGTTTCCATTCGAAATATGATCCACACTAAAGTGACTGGAGTTGCTTTGCACACCAAGAATGAAACGTTAGCTAAGAATTTGGGGACTCCCTTGAATATTCCATTGTCACCTCCTCAATAGGTGACTATCAATGAAAATGGTAAACATGTGGCTACATCCCACCCACAACCCAAGGAGATTAAACCTCTCATAATTGAGGAAATATTTGCTCGGTATGAGGAAGAGATAAAGGATTTGAAGAAGATCAACATAAAATTACTCAAAAGAAATCTCCTTGCTAGATATGTTCCTTAAACAGAGCCACATCCTACCCTCCTAGTGGACCTCACTCAACAAAAAGAACTTCGCATGTTAGAAAAAATGGATCCAGTACATCCTCTTAATCCAGGATCTTGACAACTAATTTATGTAGACCTGATGGAAGCAGGATGTTAAGACTTCCCTCCAGTAGTTAAGTAACTACAATTGTTTCAAGAAAGTTATAATAGGACAGCCTATGAAAGTTCTCAGCCGCAAATACATGTAGAACCACAACATCTTGTTCAACCCATTACCCCTTGTTCAAATTCCTACTTAGTTTGTCGCCCCCCAAAGCTCATTGACACAATTTAGTCATTGAAATATTGATTGGAAGTTATGGAAGGATGACATGAAATAATGAAGCTAGAGATGGATAATTAACCTGAGTGGGTAGGTGTGATTCTTCCCTCACCAAACTATGTAAATCCTACATTTCCATCATTCAATGGACCGAAGGATCCATAATAGCATCTGGTGCATTTTGTGTCCTGGTGAGGTCTCATGATGGGGATCCATGAGTAGAAAGAATTAACCAAACTTAGGTTTTTCATGTAGAGCTTGGAAGGACCATCCTTCATCTAGTACACCATTTTACTAGGCAGGTCAATCAAGGGATATAAAGATATTTGTTGGTAGTTATTTTACCAATTCTGGTCTATACATCAGAAAATAACAATCGTTGATCCCTCAAATTGCAAATAGCAAGAAAACAAAAGGGACTTATACTTCATTTCTAAGTGGAAGGGTTTTACTTACTCACTAAACCTATAGGCTACTCAAGAAGACTTATTAGGTATCCTTATAGAGAAATCCCCTGATGAGCTGCAAACACTACTCATCTCATTGAAGTATCTGGGAGTGTTCCAAGAACCTTTCAAAATTACACAAAGGTTGGATGTTTCCATTTAGTGAAAAAAAAATAGGTCTCGACCAACATAAATAGTACAAGGTAAGAGAATCGATGAAGTGTAAGTTGTAATTGTCATACTAAATCCATCTCCCACACTAGGTCCAACTCTGAAGCATGCGCTTTATCATGATGAACTCCCTCCTAAATAGAAACAAAAATAGAAATATCTCCATCATGATGAGAGAATGGAGCAGAAATATCTCCAATTTGAGGATTCTCGACTACTTTATAGTAGCTATGGAAAACAATTTTCTAATGTTTTTAGTGCCTGGAAGACCTAATCATGTTGGCCTCAATGAATACCAGAATTATTTCCCCTTTTACTGAGCATTGGAACGCATCATCTAGGGGTTATTTTTTAAAATATATTCTACAGAAGATGGTTGATTCCAAATAGGTAAATCTGGGTAAACCACAAGTACAAGTGGCATGTGTTTCTACTACTATCCCAGAGGGAGAAGGTTAATGGAAAAAGGTTACCAGAAAGGGTGCATAAAAGTTTAATGATTGGATAACTAGAAAGAATATTAGTCAGACTCATGTTATCCTTAGAGAATAGTTAATCCAACCTATTGTGCCCCCTAGTTTCCACTACCATGGTGCGACCAACTCTGTCGGTACCACAATCCTTGAAGATCTGATCTTCCAAGAAATGGAATAACTGGAGAAACAAAAATCAATTATAGTAAGATGATCCCATACATATGATAAAGAAAATCATGACCCTCTTGGTCTACATGCCTCTATTCTCAAGAGGACGGGAACCATCCCACCAACTGGTACTGCGGGCATTCCCCTACCAAGTGGAATCCTCATTAGATGAAGAATTACTATTTGGTTCCATTAACGTAATTTATCTAATATACCCCTTCTTGAATAATGAGTATTTTTAGGAATTCAAGTTCCCCATACCAGCTCGGGGAGCCATAGGTAGAGGCCGAAGGAGTCGAGGAATCAAGGGAAAACGTAATCGTGGTCAAGCCCAACACCCAGGTCACATCTCTATCAAAGAAATATACATAGTTAAAACCCGCTAACAGGTGCTTCAGAAAGCCTAGTTAAAGTAGGTAGACACCCCAACATCTCTTTAGAGTCAACCAAATCCAATTTTTTTAAGACTAATTGACGACTGTAAAATAGTCCAATCAGTCCAAGCATGTGGGTAGGCTAAGTTGGCCTAATCCGTCCACAAAAGGAGCACCTCTAATGTCTGTTCAATCACCTAACCTATCTAACTCAAGAACTTCAACCCCTAAATGATTTTCTAAGGATAATCCTCCATTTGGGAAATATAGACCTTTGGCTTAGAAATATAACATCTTGAAACAGTTGATAGTAATTCTGGACAAACTCTCAATCTTTTATGCTCTTAGTTTGTCGAAGGATCTCCAAGAAACACATGTAGAGGCCTTACTGATCCCTCAATAGTTCTAAACTGAGGTCACTGCTGCTGGAATATATCTTGCATAGATTGATCTAATGGAGTGTCATGCGATTTTCTCTTTCACAGAACAGGAAACATATACAATTATCTAGGGGCACATCAGAAGCTTGTATGTATTTGGTAGGCTAAATGATATTGACATTCAGGGGTCCTTCATTGATAATGGATCGAGGATCAATCTCATTACATTCAATATGATCCATTGATTGGGCTATAGTGAATCTTACTTTTCCAATTTTTCTCTAACACTTTAGGGTTATGAAAAAATTGAGTAAAACCCCCTTGGTAGAATCATGATCAGGGCCTGATTTGGGGACCTTGTGTCCGATTTTGAATTATTGGTTTTTCGATAGGATACTTATTTCAATGTATTTCTAGGAAGGCCTTGGTTACACTAACTTACGACAACCCCATTATCATACAATCAATGTTTCAAATACTATATTAATGAAAAAATTGGGACATTTCACGGTGGTAAAGCTCCATTTGAGTCTTGTGGGTCTCAATACATCGATGAAGAATTTTACTGCATAGAGGGAAACAACCCATGAATGGTGATGTTTGTCATGTTACCACCCAAAATGTTTTAGAAATGACTAAAACCAACCCATTAAAAGATCTTTATGATGAATACGCACTACCCATCAATCAGATCAAAAGCATAAGTTCATATTTGGTTATGTACTCATCAACCCTCATGATATCAATCATGAAGGTTGAACCTGATAGTGCTGAAGAGATATTTGATGCTCACAAAAGTAGAAACACATCATGTGAAAATTCCCTCACTTCACCCCCCCAAACCTTCAGCAGACCCCAACGTCATCATCGGAATCAAAAGGAACTCTCATATCACTGATGGAGAGTAGAAATAACCCTAATTCACATTTTGGATGTAAAAATATTAACTTTTATTCTAACTTTGATGATTCCCCATCATCACCCATCCCTCTTGAGGTTGGTATAGAGAAAATGGAAGAAAAAGAAGAGGACCTCAAGGATTTCTCTCCATTATTCAATGAAGGTGTCTCTACCGCCTGAATGGCCCGAAGGTCTTCATTTTTATTGATTTTTTATAACCCCCCTTTCAAGGGATGAGGGGGAACCCTTACAAGGCCCGTAGGCTTAGAGATTACATAGACCATAGGCTTAAGAGACATTACATGACCCGAAGGTCTTATGAAATTCAACCAAACTATAACTACAAGTAATTTCCCCTCCCCAGCATCTACATCATGATGGTAGCTCTCCACCTTCGCATGGTCGTCTGGCTAGGATTCCTGTGCAAGCATAGGCTGGTCCTGATGGCATGGCCATACCCTCTCATTATTTCAAATCCATTGGTTCTGCTCTGGTGAGTGCACCTGCTCTGAATCCTCCTCTAGGGCTGCTCCTTTTACCTAGAGTCTATCTGGGGAAACTGCACTGATCATGTGACCCGAAGTCCTTGAGGTGGCCCGAAGGCCTTGAGGTGGCCTGAAGGCCTTAAAGGTGGCCTGAAAGCCTTACTGGCCTAAAGTCCTGGGTGGACCGAAGGCCTTAAGGACTCCAAGGCCAAACTGGTGGTCCAAGGTGAATAGTTCTAGCTGTTACGATACCGAATAGTACCTACTACATTGCCTACTTTAGTACCCATACAGTACTGCTACAGTACTGGTACAATACTGGTACAATAACCCGGAATTATACCTCCTCCTGGTTTTGAACCTGGGTCTCTTGGATGCACTTAGAGAGACCTCACCAACTGGGATAGGGCTCATGTGCAGGAAGGTGTCTCTACCACTATTAACACTCCAATAGATAAATCTAGGCACTGAGGTAGATCCAAGGCCTATGTTTATTAGTGCAGACATTTCCCTCGATAAACAAGAAGCCTATACCAACTTTCTAAAGATGCATCAAAATGTGCACTCCTGGAATTGCACCAAAATTCCATACCTTCCTCCCGATGTGACCACCAAAAACTTGGGTATTCCAGAAGATCGCCATAGTTACAAGAATGCGGGTACAAGAACACATCCAACTCACATTTCCAATGTTGAATCCAAAGTTGATAATCTCATCAAATCCAACTTCATTTGGGAGGTCTGGTACCTAAAGTGTCTCACCAATATTGTCCAGATCAAAAATAAGAATGGGATGATCAATGTTTTCATTAATTTCAAGGATCACAAAAGCCATTGTCCAAAAGATGAATTATTGATTCCTATTTCAGAACTTCTAATTGACATAATAACTAGTCATCAAACCCTTTCATTTATGGATGGCTACTCAGAATACAACCAAATCTGGATGGCTCCTGACGATGAAGAGGCCACTACTTTTAGGGCACCCCAAGGGGTATACTACTATTGGGTAATTCCTTTTGGTTTGAAGAATATTGTCACTACATATCAATGTTCCCTACACCATATTTTCAAGACCTTCTTAGGAAATTTAGTTGAATGATATGTTAACGATCTAGTAGTGAAATCATGGCAGTTCATTAAGCATCTTTTTTATCTTGAGATCGATTTTGACAAGCTATGACTGCATATCTTGAAAATAAATCCCTTGAAATGCGATTTTTTTCATTAGCTCAAAAAAATGGCTTCATGGTGCATCATCATGGTATCGAAGTTAACCCTAAGAATACTAAGGTTATCCTTGATCTTTTTTCACCTCCTCGGAAACTCAAAGAATTCAGAGGACTATAACTATTCCTTTCCAACATTCTACGCTTCATAGAAAATCTTCAAATAAATGCCTACCCTTCACTAGACTAATGGAAAAGGGATTTACTTATCAATGGACTAACGATTTCCAAGAATCATTTGAAAGCCTCAAAAAATATCTCTAGAGTCTCCCAGTGTTAATGCTCCCTATCGAAGGAAAACCACTCATCCTATATGTGACATCCCTAGAGAGATCACAAGGAACATTCCTCATGCAAAAGAATGGCACTGGGAATGAGAATTGTCTTTATTATCTCAATCAAAACATGATTTATACTGAGACTCAATATTTAGATATCGGGATGAGTTTCCTTGTATTGATCTTTGATATTTAGAAATTGAGACACTACCTACAACACCATGACGTTCACATGGTCTCTCATGGTGATCCACTCGAATATATCCTCAATTATCCTATGTTGATTATATTTTTGGCATAGTGGACAATCATTCTGTAGTAGTTTTACATTTGGTTCATGCTGCAAAAGGACATAAAAGGGAAGGTGTTAGAATATTTCCTTTCAAAACACACCTCGGTAGAAAAAATTCCATTGAACGTTGAATTACCAAATGAAGATATATTTTTTGTTCGATATTTCCCCAAGACATGGGATTCTTATTTTGATTGTGTGCCTAAAATCCCAATAAGAAAGATACGGGAAGACCCCATACTCAACATAGTTAGTTTGGGATCCATTCTAATTTCTCCAGAAAATGCAGTTATACTATATTATGTCCTATTATTAGAAGTTATAACCAATAATGTGGAAGAATACCAAGCACTCATTATATTTCTCGAACTAACACTACAAATAACAGTGGACCACTTGAAGGTAAAAGGTGATTTAGAGTTAGTAATCAAGTATATAAATTGTGATTATGTTATCAGAAAGGAAGAGTTGATTCCCCCTAATTGACTATGTGTGAGTTTTGATGGCTAAATTACCTTCAGATCCAATGTTAACTCATGTTCTGCACTCACAAAATGCCAACGTAGATTCATTATCCAATGCGGTTATAGCCTTGGAAAATCCAAACCAAGATAAGAAAATTATTAGAATTGTGCACCGTAGAATGTTGTCTTCGTTCATTGGTAGAAACATGGAAGAGATCAATGAGGTCAATTATATCTCTAAACTAGATAATAATGTAAATGGATGGATGAATCCCATATTAGACTACCTCTAAAACAAAATTCTTCCATAAGCCAGATCAAGAAAAGAGAGAATTCAATGATGCGAAGTCAACTTCACTCTTTATGATAGTTCAAATCATCAAAAGGTCATCTATTAATGAGACTTTGATGGAATCCTCCTTAGATGAATTGATGGAGAGGAGATTGTTGTTGTTATGTAAGAAGTCTACACTAGCACTGATGAAACCTCTCAGTCATGAATTAATCTATCTCACCAAATCATAAGGCTTGGATATTTATGGCATTCAATGACACGAGATTGTACAAAACTCACTAAAAGGTGCCATTACTAATAAATACATGCCAACTTTATCCATTAACCCCTAGAGTTGTCGCAGACTTCCCAATACTCTTGGCCATTTTTCATATAGGGAATGGATTTTATAGGGCCATATCCTCTAAGTACAACTGAGCGGTTTAATTACATCCTTATTGTTACCGAATTCTTCTCCAAATGGGATGAGGAAATACCCCTCAAGGAAGTTGGGACATAGAACATCATCAATTTTGTAAAGTCTAATTTTATCACCATATTTAGTTTCCCTTGCACAATATTGATAGACAAAAAATCCAATTTCTATTTTCTAAAATTTAAAAGGTTGTACCGAAAGTATAACATTGAGAAAAACCATTTGTCCCGCTATCACATAGTAGAGAATGTATAAATAGAGGCTTTCAATAAAATTATATCAAGCATACTTTAGAAAATGGTGGATAAGAACAATTAATCTTGATCTGACAAGCTTATGGATACTTTGTGGGATTATCATACTACCACACAGGTGACCCCATATTCACTTGTGTACAGGGAAGAATTAGTTTTTTCCATTGAGGTCAAGTTTCCTTCACTCCTCATTTCCATTTGTGATTATCTATTTGCAAAAAAGTAGCATCATATGTGATTATATTAATTGGAAAAAATTGATGAGAAAAGATTATGCACCTTGAATCATTTGGATGTTCACTATAACCGAATAGCATAAGATTTCAACAATAATGTTCACCTTCATTCATTCCTCTACGGGAAAAAGTTTTTGGATCTCAGGAACCCAATGATACCTAGTATGAAACCTCTGAATATTGATGCAAAATGGGAAGGACCTTTTTTCATCTATAAGGTTTACTCCATTGTGTATATTCATTGATTACCATAGACAGTGAGCATATCATGCCCCTACCAATGCAAGATTTCTAAAGAATTATTTTATGTGATCAAAGCATCGGTCCTTTTCGTAAGACGTTAAAATGCATGACCATTCATCCTGGTCGCATTACATTAAACTACAGGACAACATCCATGTCATAAAACAATAAATTGTACAACACCCCCATCCTAACTATATGATGTTAAATTGTGTGTCCAACATACTTACCATAAGGCGTTAAAATGCATGGTCTATTTCCCTATCACACGATGTAAAACTACATGATACTTTCTCCCTCACTTAAGAGGACCCATATTCTTGGTGTTAGTTTCTTACCACACCACTTTTTTTCGAAAACTACATGTGTCCTGATTCATACTTCTACAGGTTATGTAGTGATGCTTAGATCCCACATCCTAACACATCCACCATATCATACAAATTCCCTCTCCCCACATAAGAACTTGATTAGTATGGGAAACTTCATTCTCAGATTTATGTGTATCTTTATTCTCATCCCAATGAGATACGTAGTGATTCCTAGATCTATTATTATAAGCCTAGTCATGAATTAAAAAAATGCTCCTCTCTTAGTATATGAGTTAGATCTGTGTAGGGACTCTCTATTATCTTAGAACTATGTGTGGCTTGATTCACATTTCAATGAGATGTGTAGTGGAATCCGTATTTTCTACCCTGGACCCATCCATGAAAAAAACACCAATACCCTTACTCTCCTATATATGAGATCAATCTATGTAGGGAATTTTCCACCCATCCATGTCCAATTCCAGTATAAATGCTTCCATAATACTTCCTAGATAATATTTTAAATAAATCACACTCAATGCCTTGGGAAGCTTGGATCCCCACAAACCTTCCTTCATTATCAGTGACAAAATAATCTAACTCTTAAGGAAACCTTCGTGTTGACTATGCATATTATTCCCAATATGTCTATGTATAACATGTGACTCCAATGTGTCTTGTTAACCAAAGACATCTTCATCCTTAGGAGAAATTAATTTTATCTTTGTATGCCTTGACCACATCGTAACAAAAGTCACCTTTTGAACATGGTATGCGGTAACACCTTATGTACCTATCTCATGTCATTTATTTATATTTGAGAACCCTAAATTAATGGTATAAAAATATTCCCCTCCCATCCAAAAGATGATAGAGCATTCATGGAAGGACAACATCCCCCCCCCATGTGAGAATAGATCATGTGATGTGTGTCAGATGCAACCATTCAATGGGGTTTCAATAAAATTTGGATAGCCCTCTAATTTCCTCTTGTTTCTAACATCGAGAATGAATCACATGAGCTTAGAGAATTTGGAAAACTATTCCAATTTGTATAATCAAACCACACCATGGCCAGGGTTACAAAATATTTGATCCATCCAGTATGACCTCGAACTTCTTAGAGCAGCCCTCTTTGTGTGGCTTGTTCTTCCATACACATGAGCCATACCTATGTAAGGAATTTTATTAGAACTACATGTGCCATGATTCTCACTCTAGCAAGATCTGTAGTGACATATGGATCCCACATCATAACCCATCCATGACACAACCTAAATTCCACTTTTCCCTTGCATATGAGCTAGATCTTTACAAGAAAATTCTTATCATCCATGCAAAATTAGGTCTCAGCATTTCAATGGGATCATAGATCCCCAATCATGGAAAACTCAAGACTAAACTCTTCCATCATTATTTTAGAACTTCATGTTTTCATAAACCACACATCATTTTTTTAGAAACTCAAATCCTCATAAACCTTACTTGGCTATTAGTGTCAAAAGCATCCAAATCTAAAGAAAACCTTTGTATTGACTATGCATATTACACCCAATATGGCTATGCATAATAAGTTCCCCTAATACGACTTATCAATCAGAGGCATATTCATCCTCTGGAGAAACTCCTTTTATCTTTGTAGACCCAAACATCATCGTAACAGAAACCACCTTTAGAACATCGTCTGTGACTATTCATCATGTACCAATCCCATATCATTATCCTTGGTCTGAGGGCCCCAAGATCATTATTTACAATTTTCCTCCCCCACCCCCTTGAAATTTGGAGGATGTTGAGCATTCGTTCCAGGTTTTTTAGGCCCTTTTTTCCATGCAGATTGCCTCACTTTACATTCAAAAATTTTTGACCTTAAACATCAACCTCAATGGTCCAATTGGAATGACCTTAAATTTCCCAAAGAAAGATACATAGAGCTTGTTAGGTCAAAAACTCATAAAGGGAAGCCTAAGAAAATTCCAAGCCACTTCCCATTAGGTTTTCCCTACATGAAGCCTAGGAAAAAGTGATGGAATTTTTTTTAAAAAAATGAAATACTTGTGGGGTAAACCCTATGGAACCAGTGATAGTCAAGCTATGCTCGCCAGGTCCATTGACCTAAAATAAATTTAGAGCAATACATATATCTATTCATGAAATTTCATTATGGATATTCAAAAAAACTTGCAAACATGTTATAAAAGTTTGTTCAGACAAGAAGGCTAACTCTCAAGTTATGATGATGGAAATCATATCTATACTCACCCTTAATCCACACCAAGAGAGAAAGAGGAATAGATCATTTCGGCTTAAGCATTCAGAATTATGACCGGTATTGATAATCGATGGTCAAATAATCTGAAATATCTTGATATTACCTTACATGTGAGTTGTTATGACGCAACGAAATGAAATTGAAATAAGAGATAGCTAATTGAGCACAGATACGTTTTCATTTATTTGTCAAAGAAACCTAAATGGAAGAACATCCACAATATAGAACCTCTCCTTAACATTGTAAAAAATGGATACAATAGGTATTGGTCAACACTATCTAACAAATCGGCCAAAGGATGATGAGAGATACTAAGGGACTGCTGAATATTTGTTGTTTGGTCAGCCTCTACTTTCACCAATAGATGTGTTTGTTTGACATAACCATTTAGATCTTAATTTTTCATTTGAAGGCTTCCAACCGAGTTTTTTCTAATGATAGTTTCACTTTCACTCTCACCACATGAGCCTCATACTCTCATGGTTTTTTAGTCTGCACAGTTATCCAACTATGAAATTGTGCCACCTCAGAAACCACATGATGCAACTCTAAGGTTTCAATTTCTAGAGCTTCTGCATGCAGGTTCTCAAGATCAAATTGGGTGAGGTTTCATTCTCGAGCCTTCAGATCCCCTCGAGAGATGAGAACATGATGAATAAGGGTATGTAAGTGTCAGTAGTCAAACCCAATTGCGCCCAAGCCAAGGAAAAGTTGATGAAGACTTTTGAGCTTGTAAACAATCCTCTTCAAAGGAGTCTTCATGATAATAGTGAAAACATGGATCCAAGACCATTTTCACATAGCCTAACTTCCGAGACATTGTTGGGATCCAAAATATATTTTCTCACTCTCACTGATACATGGTCCAGAATCAGGTTTGTTGTGGATAGCTTTGGCATGACTAGTACTATGGTCACAAAAAGACCTTTTGTCATTATCCCCCAGTTGAACTCATGGGTTAGGATGGTGGGAGCAACGCATATTGATAGAGTGTTCACCACCATCACATAAAGGTCAATGTCAACTGTAGTTGACAATTCCAAGACGTTACCACTTCTAATGCAAAGGGGACTTGAAAAAAAATTCTCTATGATGCTTTGAATGTTTAGACATACATTTTTCCATTTCAGGAATTGGTTATAGAGGAATAGAAAATGAGGGGGTCAGGGAAATTGATGTATTACTTACCCATCGAAATATCCTCCCTAACATGCCATCTAGATAATACTCTTCCCACGCTTTGGCATACTCCCATGATAAGTTTGTCGAAGCACTAATAAATGGGAGTATGATTTTCATGTCATCATCCTCATGCATCAGCATCAACCACAGTTGATAGGTGATGGTCGGATGTGACTCCACCTTAATCCCAGTGTCAAGTAAATATGTAGTTTATTGTAGGAATCCAAACTACCGTACAAACATATAAGGGGTGTAATGTTCACAAATGATCATTCCATCTATCTAAGAGGTCGGAATCCCATCTCAAAATGAGATGAAGTAAGAATGTTCATTGAAGGTTCCCCCACTGTTATCCATTATTGTCCCACAATGGGAAAATTAAGGAATGGAAGTAAAGTTAATGGGATCCCTCATTAGCTCAATAATTTCATCGAAATCTAAGGATATCATACAACTAGCTGCAATACTAAGAAATTTTGGGTGAAAAATAGAAGAAGGAATTGTTGCAGTGCATTGTTATTCATAACACTGAAAGTGTTGCACTAACAAACCATATAAAAACAGAATAGTCCACTAAGGAGATGCAGATAACTTCATTCATATACGTGGACCAAAATCTTATAAATCTGTGCAATGGTGGGTAAAGCCGAGTTGATGGGTTGTCCTTGTGCCAATGTGTCTACAATCATCAAGGTGATGACCCTAACACCTGAGTAAGCATCAACGGTAAAAAAAAGTCATCCACTCATGAACATGGAATGGAATCCCCTTAGTTGAATATTTGAAGATATGTTCATCCAGTTCTTGTAACCCAACACAATGTATTGACCCACTTCAAGGGTAGCCCAATATGAGCCCGGGACACATTGAGACTGTTGGGTGGGGTGAGTCTGGGTAAGCTTGACCTTTGGCTTTGGCCCACTAGGTTGCATGAAATTTTTTACTCAATCAAGGAATGTGATTATTATGTGATTACGAAGGGGTGGATCGATGACTTCTCCATCGCAGTTAATAAGTCTCTTGCTAGGGGAGAAATTTGTTTAGCATATGCCCAAGTATTAACCATAAGGAGGAGCTCATCATACATTCATTTATGAATCGAGATTCCTCCCAGTTGATAGATATCATATAAACTAATCCCTACTTCACTGTGTCATAGGTGAAATGTGTTGGTCTCTGAACACCAATGGCTGATCAATTATGGTAAGAACCCAGTCAGCGAATACATTGAAAAATTGGGAAACCCACACAGCTTGGTATAACTTCATGGTCTCTAACCATTCAGCATATTCAATACAGTTCTGATGCACCCAATAATCCTAGGCCCATTTGTCATAGAATCACCCTTCAGACCGCATGTCCCGGTTATACTCCATCCCCCATTTAAACTATCCAACAAAAGGTTAAAAATGGATGGATAGTATAGAGAAAAATTTTGTAGAGATATATCATGGTTATCATAATTACATTGAGTCCATGAAGATCTATTCAAAACGAAGACATACCCTGGACTTGACTCTAGGATTATGTGACCTATGGTCAAGATGTTTACTTGAACACAGTTCGATGGAACTTTGAAACCGAAAAATAGGAAATTTTGACTAAAAACAGGATGAGGGTATCGTCTTGCAACCCAAAATTGTAAAGTGGAAATTTCATAGACAATTTGTGATTCTGAAACTTAGATGAAAGAAGATCCTTCAAGATCCAATCTTGAGAAATAATATGGTATTGAGGGTTGGCCCCAACATTTAAAGTAAAAATCATTCTCCTCTCAATGGAATTCATTAAACTAGATAGGTGCCATGGATCATGAGACGTCTCTATAAGAAAAAAATAAAGATGTCAAAATCCATCGGAACTGAGAGACAGAAAATTGACAAAGTCAAAGCAAATCGCATGGCGTAATATGTGGACCGCATATTATCCAAATTATAATGACATTGGCATACGGTAATGACTATTGCAAAGCATGATCTTCAGTTCATGGGAATAACAGTTCATGGACTACGGTGCTTCAATACATGTAAGGGTTCCACCATAAGGGGAGGTTTCTTTGTGGACAAGGTCATGGGTCAAAAGATCAGAGCTAGGCACAAACCATCGATCCTCGCTACATGACAAATGAGTTTTCATGACACCTTTAAATATGCACGGGCCCTCCCAATGGTTCATATGTCCCCCCATGAAGCATTGAAGTGGGTGTGTTCTTCCTCAAAATGGACTCCTCTTCATGTCAATCATACTATATTCTGACAGGGGGATTTGATGGGCCATAAGAATTGAAAAGGAAAACTATTGTGAGTTTGAGAGGCCATATTCAAACTAGTTGAACAAATAATTAAACAAAATCAGTAAAGTACATAAAATCACATAACACATATGTTATGTGGGGGTCGGCACTTCTCTTGGCATCCTAGAAAATGAAAATCGTTTTCAAAGAGAGGTAGTCGTTTCTCACCCTTTAAAAATGAATATCATTTGTGGGGCGAGGTGGTAATATCACCCCCACATGAAAATGAAAATAATTTACAAAGAAAGACGATAATACCCCCCCATAAATGAAAATAGTTTGTGGGGAGAGGCGATGATATCCCATCCCCATTCACGAAAATCGTTTGCAGGGTGAGTCAGTACTACCCCCCCCCCCCCCATACTCAACATAGTAAGTTTGGAATCCATTCTAATCTCTCCAGAAAATGCAGTTATACTATATTATGTCCTATTATTAGAAGGTCTCACCAATAATGTGGCATAATACCAAGCTCTCATTATATGTCTCGAACTAACACTACAAATAACACTGGACCACTTAAAGGTAAAAGGTGATTTAGAGCTACTAATCAAGTATATCAACTATGATTATGTTATCAGAATGGAAGAGTTGATCCCCCCTAATTGACAATATGTGAGTTTTGATGGATGAATTCCCTTCAGATCCAATGTTAACTCATGTTATGCACTCACAAAATGCCCAGGTAGATTCATTATCCAATGCGGCTATAGCCTTGGAAAATCCAAACCAAGATGAGACAATTATTTGAATTGTGCACCGCATAATGGTGTCTTCGTTCATTGGTAGCAACATGGAAGAGATCAATGAGGTCAATTATATCTCTAAACTAGATAATAATGTAAATGGATGGATGAATCCCATATTAGACTACCTATAAAACAAACTTCTTCCATCAGACAGATCAAGAAAAGAGAGAATTCAATTATGCGAAGTCATGTTTACTCTTTAAGATAGTTCAAATCATCAGAAGGTCATCTATAAATGAGACTTTGATGGAATCCTCCTTAGATGAATTGATGGAGAGGAGATTGTTGTTCTTATGTAAGAAGTCAACACTAGCATTGATGAAACCTCTTAGTCAGGAATTAATCTATCTCACCAAATCATAAGGCTTGGGTATTTATGGCATTCAATGACACGAGATTGTACAAAATTCACTAAAAGGTGCCATTGCTAACAAATACATGCAAACTTTATCCATTAACCCCTAGAGCTATCACAGGCTTCCAAATACTCTTGGCCATTTTTCATATAAGGAATGGATTTTATAGGGCTATATCCTCCAGGTACAGCTGAGCAGTTTAATTACATCCTTATTGTTACCGACTTCTTCTCTAAATGGGATGAGGAAATACCCCTCAAGGAATTCGGGACATAGAACATCATCAATTTTGTAAAGTCTAATTTTATAGCCATATTTAGTTTCCCTTACACAATATTGGTGGAAAGAAAATCTAATTTCTATTTTCCCAAATTTAAAAGGTTCTACGGGAAGTATAAAATTGAGCACAACCATTTGTCCCGCTATCACATAGTAGCGAACGTAGAAATAGAGGCTTTCAATAAAATTATATCAAGCATACTTTAGAAAATGGGGGATAAGAATAATTAATCTTGATCTGACAAGCTTATGTATACTTTGTGGGATTATCTTACTACAACCTATACCGCCACACAGGCGACCCCGTATTCACTTGTGTAAAGGGAAGAATCAATTTTTTCCATTGAGGTCAAGTTTCCTTCACTCCTCATTTCCATTTGTGATTATCTATTTGCAAAAAAGTAGCCGCATAGGTGATTAGATGAATTGGGACAACTTGATGAGAAAATATTGTGCACCTTGAATCATTTGGATGTTCACTATAACCGAATAGCACAAGTTTTCAACAATAATGTTCACCTTCATTCATTACTCTATGGGAAAAAGTTTTTGGCTCTCAGGACCCCAATGATACCTAGTAAGAAACCTATGAATATTGATGCAAAATGGGAAGGACCTTTTTTCATCTATAAGGTCTACTCCATTGTTTATATTCATTGATTACCATAAATGGTGGGCATATCATGCCACTACCAATGCAAGATTTCTCAAGAATCATTTTATGTGATCAAAGCATCGGTCCTTTTCGTAAGATGTTAAAATGCATGACCATTCATCCTGGTCACAGTAAATTAAACTACAGGACAACATCCATGTCATAAAACAATAAATTGTATGACACCCCCATCCTAATTGTATGATGTTAAATTGTGTGTCCAACATACTTACCATAAGGCGTTAAAATGCATGGTCAATTTCCCTATCACACAATGTAAAACTAAAAGATACTTTGGCCCTCACTTAAGAGAACCCATATTCTTGGTGTTAGTTTCTTACCACACCACTTTTTTTTCAAAAACTACATGTGTCTTGATTCCTACTTCTACAGGATATGTAGTGATGCTTAGATCCCACATCCTAACACTTCAACCATATCATACAAATGCCCTC
The DNA here is from genome assembly GCA_963277665.1 of Viscum album. Classification (NCBI taxonomy): domain Eukaryota; kingdom Viridiplantae; phylum Streptophyta; class Magnoliopsida; order Santalales; family Viscaceae; genus Viscum; species Viscum album. The sequence continues at coordinate 1,156,904,265 of OY728135.1, forward strand.
TCCCCACATAAGAACTTGATTAATATGGGAAACATCATTATCAGATTTATGTGTAGCTTGATTCTCATCCCAATGAGATACGTAGTGATTCCTAGATCTATTATTATAAGCCTAGTCATGAATTAAAAAAAATGCTCCTCTCCCTGTATATGCGTTAGATCTGTGTAGGGACTCTCTCTTCTCTTAGAACTATGTGTGGCTTGATTCACATTTCAATGAGATGTGCAGTGGCATCCGGATTTTCTACCTTGGACCCATCCATGAAAAAAAACACCAATACCCCTACTCTCCTACATATGAGATCAATCTATGTAGGGAATTTTCCACCTGTCCCTGTCCAATTCCAGTAAAAATGCTTCCATAATACTTCCTAGATGCTCTTTTAAATAAATCACACTCAATGCCTTAGGAAGCTTGGATCCCCACAAACCTTCCTTCATTAGCAGTGACAAAATAATCTGACTCTAAAGGAAACCTTCGTGTTGACTATGCATACTATTCCAAATATGTCTATGTATAACATGTGACTCCAAGGTGTCTTGTTAACCAAAGGCATCTTCATCCTTAGGAGAAAGTACTTTTATCTTTGTATGCCTTGACCACATCGTAACAAAATCTGCCTTTTGAACGTGGTATGCGGTAACACCTTACATACCTATCTCAGGTCATTTATTTATATTTGAGAACCCTTAATTAATGGTATAAAAATATTCCCCTCACATCCAAAAGATGATAGAGCATTCATGGAAGGACAACACCCCCCCCCCCATGTGAGAATAGATCATGTGATGTGTGTCAGATGCAACCATTCAATGGAGTTTCAATAAAATTTGGATAGCCCTGTAATTTCCTCTTGTTTCTAACATTGAGAATGAATCACATGAGCTTAGAGATTTTGGACAACTATTCCAATTTTTATAATCAAACCACACCATGGCCAGAGTTACAAAATATTTGATCCATCCAGAATGACCTTGAACTTCTTAGAGCAGCCCCCTTTGTGTGGCTCGTTCTTCCATACACAAGATCTATACCTATGTAAGGAATTTTCTTAGAACTACATGTGGCAAGATTCTCACTCTAGCAAGATCTGTAGTGACATCTGGATCCCACATCCTAACCCATCCATGACACAACCTAAATTCCACTTTTCCCTTGCATATGAGCTAGATCTATACAAGAAAATTCTTATCAGCCATGGAAAATTGGGTCTCAGCATTTTGATGGGATCATAAATTCCCAATCATGGAAAACTCACGACTAAATTCTTCCATCATGATTTTAGAACTTCATGTTTTCATAAACCACACATCATTTTTTTAGAAACTCAAATCCTCATAAACCTTCCTTGGCTATTAGTGTCAAAAGCATCCAAATCTAAAGGAAACCTTTGTATTGACTATGCATATTACACCCAATATGGCTATGCATAATAAGTTCCCTTGATACGACTTATCAATCAGAGGCATATTCATCCTCTGGAGAAACTCCTTTTATCTTTGCAGACCCGAAAATCATCGTAACAGAAACCACATTTAGAACATGGTCTGTGACTATTCATGATGTACCAATCCCATATCATTATCATTGGTCTGAGGGCCCCAAGATCATTATTTACAATTTTCCTCCCCCACCCCCTTGAAATTTGGAGGATGTTGAGCATTCGTTCCAGGTTTTTTATGCCCTTTTTTCCATGCAGATTGTCTCACTTTACATTCAAATTTTTTTGACCTTAAACATCAGCCTCAATGGTCCAATTGGAATGACCTTAAATTTCCCAAAGAAAGACACATAGAGCTCGTTATGTCAAAAACTCATAAAGGGAAGCCTAAGAACATTCCAAGCCCCTTCCCATTAGGTTTTCCCTATATGAAGCCTAGGAAAAAGTGATGGAATTTTTTTTTAAAAAAAAATGAAATACTCGTGGGGTACACCCTAAGGAACCAGTGATAGTCAAGCTATGCTCACCAGGTCCATTGACCTAAAATAAAGTTAGAGAAGTACATATATCTATTCCTGAAATTTCATTATGGATATTCAAAAAAACTTGCAAACGTGTTATAAAAGTTTGTTCATACAAGAAGGCCAACTCTCATGTTATGATGATGGAAATCATATTTATACTCACCCTTGATCCACACCAAGAGAGAAAGAGGAATGGATCATTTCGACTTAAGTATTCAGAATTATGACCAGTATTGATAATCGATGGTCAACTAATCTGAAATATCTTGATATTACCTTACATGTGAGTTGTTATGATGCAACGAAATGAAATTGAAATAAGAGATAGATAATTGAGCACAACTGATTTTTCATTTATTTGTCAAAGAAGCCTAAATGGAAGAACATCCACAATATAGAACCTCTCCTTAACATTGTAAAAAAATGGATACAATAGGTATTGGTCAACACTATCTAACAAATCGGCCAAAGGATGATGAGAGATACTAAGGGACTGCTGAATATTTGTTATTTGGTCAGCCTCTACTTTCACCAATAGATGTGTTTGTTCGACATAACCATTTAGGTCTTAATTTTTCATTTGAAGGCTTCCAACCTAGTTTTTTCTAATGATAGTTTTACTTTCACTCTCACCACATGAGCCTCATACTCTCATGGTTTTTTAGTCTGCACAGTTATCCAACTATGAAGTTGTGCCTCCTAAGAAACCAGATGATGCAACTCTAAGGTTTCAATTTCTGGAGCTTCTGCATGCAGATTCTCAAGATCAAATTGGCGAGGTTTCATTCTCGAGCTGTCAGATCCCCTCGAGAGATGAGAACATGATGAATAAGGGTATGTATGTGTTAGTAGTCGAACCCAATTGCGCCCAAGCCATAGAAGAGTTGATGAAGACTTTTGAGCTTGTAAACAATCTTCTTCAAAGGAGTCTTCGTGATAATAGTGAAAGCATGCATCCAAGACCATTTTCGCATAGCCTAACTTCCGAGACATTGTTGGGATCCAAAATATATTTTCTCATTGTCACAGATACATGGTCCAGAATCAGGTTTGTTGTGGATAGCTTTGGCGCGACTAGTACTATGGTCACAAAAAGACATTTTGTCGTTATCTCCCAATTGAACTCATGGGTTAGGTTGGTGGGAGCAACGCATATTGATAAAGTGTTCACCACCATCATATAAAGGTCAATGTCAACTTTAGTTGACAATGCCAAGATGTTACCACTTCTAATGCAAGGGGGACTTGATGAAGAAAATTCTCTATGATGCTTCGAATGTTTAGACATACATTCTTCCATTTCAGGAATTGGTTACAGAGGAATAGAAAATGAGGGGATCAAGGAAATCAATGTATTACTTACCCATCGAACTAGCCTCCCTAACATGCCATCTAGATAATACTCCGCCCACGCTTTGGAATACTCCCATGATAAGTTTGTCGAAGCACTAATAGATGGGAGTATGATTTTCATGTCATCATCCTCATGCATCAGCATCAACCACAGTTGACAAGGGATGGTCGGATGTGACTCCCCCTTAATCCCAGTGTCAATTAAATATGTAGCTTCTTGTAGGCATCCAAACTACCATACAAACATATAAGGGGTGTAATGTTCACAAATGATCATTTCGTCTATCTAAGAGGTCGTAATCCCATCTCAAAATGAGATGAAGTAAGAATGTTCATTGAAGGTCCCCCCGCTGTTATCCATTATTGTCCCACAATGGGAAAATTAAGGAATGGAAGTAAAGTTAATGGGATCCCTCAGTAGCTCAATAATTTCATCAACATCTAAGGATATCGTACAGCTAGCTGCAATACTGAGAAATTTTGGGTGAAAATAGAAGAAGGAATTATTGCAGTGCATTGTTATTCATAACACTGAAAGTGTTCCACTATCGAACCATATAAAAAATAGAATAGTCCACTAAGGAGATGCAGATAACTTCATTCATATACGTGGACCAAAATCTTATAAATCTGTGCAACGGTGGGTAAATCCAAGTTGATGGGTTGTCCTTGTGCCAATGTGTCTACAATCATCAAGGTGATGACCCTAACACCTGAGTAAGCATCAAAGGTAAAAAAAGTCATCCACTCATGAACATGGAATGGAATCCCTCCAATTGAATATTTGAAGATATGTTCATCCAGTTCTTGTAACCCAACACAGTGTATTGACCCACTTCAAGGGTAGCCCAATATGAGCCCGGGACACATTGAGACTGTTGGGTGGGGTGAGTCTGGGTAAGCTTGACCTTTGGCTTTGGCCCACTAGGTTGCATGAAATTTTTTACTCAATCAAGGAATGTGATTATTATGTGATTATGAAGGGGGTGAACCGATGACTTCTCCATCGCAGTTAAAAAGTCTCTTGCTAGGGGAGAAATCTGTTTAGCATCTTCCCAAGTATTAACCACAAGAGGGATCTCATCATACATTCATTTATGAATCGAGATTCCTCCCAGTTGATAGATATCGTATAAACTAATCCCTACTTCACTGTGTCATAGGTGAAATGTGTTGGTCTCTGAACACTAATGGCTGATCAATTATGGTAAGAACTCGGTCAGCGAATACATTGAAAAATTGGGAAACCCACATAGCTTGGTATAACTTGATGGTCTCTAACCATTCAGTAGATTCAATACAGTTCTGATGCACCCAGTAACCCTAGGCCCATTTGTCATAGAAGCGCCCTTCAGACCGCATGTCCCGGTTAGACTCCATCCCCCATTTAAACTATCAAACAAAAGGTTAAAAATGGATGGATAGTATAGAGAAGAATGTTGTAGAGATATATCATGGTTATCATAATTACATTGAGTCCATGAAGAGCTATTCAAAATAAAGACATACCCTTGACTTGACTCTAGGATTATGTGACCTATGGTCGAGATGTTTACTTGAACACAGTTCGATGGAACTTTGAAACCGAAAAATAGGAAATTTTGACTAAAAAACAGGATGAGGGTATCGTCTTGCAACACAAAATTGTAAAGTGGAAATTTCATAGACAATTGGTGATTCTGAAACTTAGATGAAAGAAGATCCTTCAAGATCCAATCTTGAGAATTAATATGGTATTGAGGGTTGGCCCGAACATTTAAAGTAATAATCATTCTCCTCTCAATGCAAGTCATCAAACTAGATAGGTGCCATGGATCATGAGATGTCTCTATAAGAAAAAAATAAAGATGTCAGAATCCATCGGAACTGAGAGACATAAAATTGACAAAGTCAAAGCAAATCGCATAGCGTAATATGTGGACCACATATCATCCAAATTATAATGACATTGGCATACAGTAATGACTTTACTACAAAGCATGATCTTCAGTTCATGGGAATAACAGTTCATGGACTACGGTGCTTCAATACATGTAAGGGTTCCACCATAAGGGGAGGTTTCTTTGTGGAGAAGGTCATGGGTCAAAAAATCAGAGCTAGGCACAAACCATCGATCCTCGCTACGTGACAAATGAGTTTGCCTAACACCTTTAAATATGCATGGGCCCTCCCAAGGGTTCACATGTCCCCCCATGAAGCATTGAAGTGGGTGTGTTCACTCCTCTTCATGTCAATCAAACTATATTCTGACGGGGGAATTTGATGGGCCAGAAGAATTGAAAAGGAAAACTATTGTGAGTTTGAGAGGCCAGATTCAAACTAGTTGAACAAATAATTAAATAAAATCAGTAAAGTACATAAAATTGCATAGCACATATGCTATGTGGGGGGCGGTGCTTCTCTTGGCATCCCTAAAAATGAAAATCATTTTCAAAGAGAGGTGGTCGTTTCTCACCCTTCACAAATGAATATCGTTTGTGGGGCGAGGTGGTAATATCACCCCCTCATGAAAATGAAAATAATTTACAGAGAAAAGCGATAATACCCCCCCCCCCTCATAAACAAAAATCGTTTGTAGGGTGAGTCAGTACTACCCCCCCCCCCTGCAAAGGGAAGTCGTTTGTGGCGCGAGGCATATTCTATTATCCACCACATAGAGTCAGGTACACTATACGGATGACCCTTTTGAGAATGTGTTTATTCCCACACCGTGAATAAATACATAGATATCCCCCCAAAAAAAAACAGGAGGAGAGGGACACACAAGGAGGCACAAAAAGGACAGAGGCAAAAGAAAGCTAAACACATGAGAAGACTGAGCAAGTGACATTAAGTTCGTAAGGTAATCCATTTACAACACACTGTAAAAGAGAAAGACTGAGCAAGTGGCTTTAAGTTCAGGAGGTAATCCATTTACCGCATACAGTAAAGGAGAAAGGGGGCATGAAAAGGAATCCTTGATGAAGAGGCTTTACCCACAAAGGGGGAACCCTTCATGATGGAAACCTCTCACAAAGAAGACAACTTTGCGGAAGAATCCCTTTGTGATGACTCGTCCCACATAATAAGAACAGCACACAGAATGGGGTGTCCTTAAGGTATATACATTTTTCTCTCATAGCCCTCCTTTTTCATTGTGTTCAGCTTCATCTTATCCCCTCTATGAACTGTCGAATCTGTTCGCTTCAATCCATACCAGAAACTAAGAATGTTATCATTGAGACCTCCCCTGCATCCACCAGATCTATCTGGCCAAGGTATGGGACACATCGACCTATCCCTCTCACAATCATTCATTCTTGTGGTAAAATATGTCCCCTACATAATCTCTCAAGTATCTAGTGTCCTCATAATGTTCACAATATTGCATTCCCATTATAATGAGGATCCCATCCTTGAGGGTGATAGCGGGAGGGTCCTCAGTTCAGGCAGAAGTATTCACTTCCTGCATAATGCCTGAAAAGTGAAGTGAATTGGGTTATATCCATGCATTATATTATGTAATTAATGGACACATAAGTTCCAACCAGAGGTTTAAAAATAGTCAGGAAGAAGAGAATGAGTAAACCCCATATTTCTTCCTGTCTATCTCACCGTAGCCTCACCCTCATCCACCAGCGAACGAGGATAAAATATATACAGTGGGATTCCAATACAGGTATAAATCTCTTCCCTGACATGACCATGCGACATGATAATCTCTGATTGTCTCTTGTTTCTCACAATAAGCATGACTCACGTGGGCTTAGATATCAGTGGTGATCATATCATTAGTATGGTCAAAATATCCTAGTTGGGCATCCCCTGTAGGTGTAAACCCTAGCTCTTACATACTACATGGGCTTTGATTCCCTTCCCAACAGGATACATATGTATCCTCCCCAAGGTTCAAACCCAACTCCTCTAATCCACAACCATCCTTATTGGGTCATATTGTTGGTAAGATCATACCCCACTTGGAAGGGTACATTCCTTCTGGGTCCTATCATCTCGTCCTCATATACCCATATTCCTAGTGAGAGATATCTTTACAGGGCCATATTCCCTATAAGATTAACCCAATCTCATCAATCCATATTCCCTATGGATCAACCAAAAAGGGTTGCTCATTACGTAAGTTCCACACTAATTTTCTAGGCACCTTCCACCTAAACTTCCTTACCGTAAAATGTTAAACTGCATGGTTGGATCCTTGTCACCTAACCTTGAAATGTATGATTTATCTCATTAATTGAAATTGAACTGCATGGGTTATAATTCTTTTCATGATGATACATAGGAATCCCTTCTCACGGTTATGATCCATGCATCAAAACAACACTTGTCTCCATGGATGATGATAAATTCCAGAGTGCTCGACTATGCAACTTAAAACCAACATCAAAAAATAATAAATGAAGCAAGATGGAGAACCTCTTATACATACAGATGGTACTATTAATGGATAACCTTTATACATAAAAATAGTGCCATTAATGTATAGCCTCTGATATATACATATGGTTTCACACAACCACGTATAAATAATTGATTATTAACCTAAGCGCAACCAACCTCATACTTGGGATTTGAGAAGGATTCACAAACATGTCTTAAATCTATAAGAGAATTATAGAGTACGCAATATTCCCCCCCCCCCCCGAGCTTGATGAGCCCGAACTCTCATCCTCTCAATCAATGTGAGCTCCTAATAATCATTGGAAAAATATCCAATGATCACCTATCTTTATAAAGCAGGTTTGTGACCCATTGTCGATGTGAGAACCTTTGGGTGTTTCGGGTTCCATTAGTAAACACCATTAGAAACCATCTCGAATGAAAAGGGGTGGGAAAATCCCATCTCTCCTCCTCAAGTTATAGTGATCCACCAAGAACCTACACACATGCTCTTTCCCACATTCCACCTCATTCTCAACTGAACTCAATGGATGCATGCTCCCAGACAACCCGATCGAACAATTGGACTCACGCTCACATGAGTCACATCCCATCTAACATAAGATCATGAGCCTAAACCACAACCATCCACCACTACATATTAGGTTCACCCAACAACCCAATTCATACCCCTTATGCCAAGGATATCCGTGTGAACACCCATCACATGGGCATCATTGATCCGAAATGATGGTCATCACGAGCTTCAAAATATAATTTATAAACCTACATTAGAATAGCAGTAAAGCATCGAACCCAAAAGGAGGGCGAGTGACTCAAAGGGTTTATTCAATATCATAAACTACCAAAATCATGGAATGAAAATCATAATCAAATGGGTGTGCATTGTGTGAAGTGGGGAGTGCAAAATGCAGCATTAGTAGTGTTAAAACCAACAACATACATGCAATTAAAATTTCCAAGGGCAAATTCACTGAAACAATTCAAATTGACATGTTGTTCAAGAAAATAGATTACTCTCAACAAGAATATATACTGATTAGGAATGTTCAATCTCCCTCAAGAATTAAAATCACCTCAATTAAGTGTCACATTCTTCCTCAAGAAACATGATCAAAAAAGGAAAGATTTCAATTGAGAGAGAAAATATTAAGAACGTGAAAGATGATTCAATTTACATCAATTAATTTCCCCTCATTGAATTAAACAAGCACTACGTTTGAAAATGTAAATGAAACATGAAAAAATATAACTATGAAACAAAGGAAGAAAAAATAGAGAAAAATAGTATCTTCACTCCCATTGAAGTCTCTCTCTCCCATTTTAATCCTCTTCATCCACCCTATTGAAGTGTATGCTCGTATTAACTATGACAACCTCTTTCTTCCCCTCTACTCCAGAGCTTCCCAGTCCATTAGAAGAGATCGTAAGTCAAAGAAGTTAAGTCTCTCCTCATCAGAGTGAATTCTCTATCCCAAAGTGTGTCTGAATGTCCTGATTTAATGAGATGATTTTGTTGACATAATTCCCACATTTTTTCTCCTCACCAACCATGTGTAAAACACTGATTCATCATCAATTAACCACCCAAATAACTTCACATGCTCCTAAAAAATTTCTAAAACTAATTGTAACAGTCATGTGCAGTTCTTTCAAAATGTGATGAATCCTTTATCACTATTTTCTAATTGTCAAATATCTACATACAACTCGACCATGTCTTATCCTCGAGCATCTATCATGCAATAATCTTGGACATGAATTTCTTCTCATCTCGATTGACATTAGCAACACTTTACTCAACTAAAACGCTTCTCCAAGCTGACCATTATATCTGCAAATATGCATTTTTACCAGCAGGTGGTGTGCACCATTCCCCATCTTCAGCGCTGCATCATAGGGAAACTCAGATACCCACCATCCTTCTTGCTCACACCTGTAAGAACATTGTAAAAAACAGCAATCGAAAATCCAAAAAACCTCAACAATGATCTTCTAAAGTGACAAAAACGTCATCAAATTTGACCAAACATGATTCTGTATCAATTTATCAAACTGGAGTAGCCCAACTTGCAAGTTCAAAATCAACCTCCTCAAAGAAACTTGGAAAATCCCTAATCATCCAGATTAAGAATTCTATGTTTGGACTTACTTCTTGAAATCGGCACTCCAATTCTTCAGCCCTATTTTAGTCGGGCTTCCAGACCTTGGGCCTGGCTTCATCGGTGAAGCAGATGAAGCCCTATCATCATCTTCGACACGCACAGGTGCAGCTGACTTGAATCATCATTGGCTTCAGTTGGCTTTAGTGACTCTTGATTTCAGTATTTAAAGGATCGGAATTATGGATCTCAGTATCCATTATTTTATCCTCTTTATCGATGACCAAGAGCAGCTTCATGTCTTCAATCCACAGCCTCGGTACCAAGCTTGCGTGCCAACTTCTTCAGCCAACATGGAATCGATAAATCTCAATGCGGTTCGTAACATCTCATTTTGAGATCTAGCTCGGAGGCCTCGAGTTGATCTGGTTTTGGATCGAGCTCCATCACTCATTTTGGGATCCCAAGTCTTCGAAATCCAGGGCTCGGTTGAAGGTAAGTGGCCCGAAAGCAAAATTTGATTTGCACGATGTCAAGATGGAACCATGGGTGAATTCGTCGCATGGTAGCGGGAGAAATGGCGGCAGTGGTAAGGATACCTCGTGGTAGCAATAATGGATCGACGATAGCAAAATCAAAGGTCGTGGTAGAATGCAGAATTATAAATTCACTCCCAAAAACAATTTTCAACAACTAAAATTAATTTCAAAAAATTCATATCTTTAATATCTGACTCCGAAAATCTAATTTTTTACACAAATGAAATTTCATTGTTCATCACTTGGCAATCCTCTACTAACAACAATTTCTAAAATGTAAGACAAATGAATGTGTTTTTCAATCAATATTTATTTGATCGAATCACTAAATCACAACAACAATTAATACTCAAAGCACATCACCAAAATAGTTTCACAATATCCCCAAATTAAAACTTGAAAACCCAATTCTAGTATTCCTTGAATTTATTATAAAATATATAATAGCATGGAATAAGGGAAGAATAAAATTCTAACACCCTAAAAATATCATTTTATATTTTATTCCACCAAATAAAAAAATGGGTTTTTTGAAAAATAAATGTAGTTAAACACAAGATCATTTGGGCAGAAAAACACTAAAAACTCACAACTTCATAAAAGTATTTAATGAATTGCATATTCAACTACAGTTTACAGAATATTCAATATTATTCCAGTTGAAGTAAATTTAAATAGAAAAAACCTCGTTAATTTTCCAAAAATAGATACGGAAAAATATACTCAAATAAGAGCCTCATCCGTCTTTCCCAAAGCCACCAGTGTATACCCATGCTCCCATCACGCTATATGAAACTACATCCAAAACCTGATGGGATAGGCACCGAACCGGTAATACCCTTGAAACCATGCTTGATACTAAAAATGATCAAAGCACTTTGTAACTAAAAATCCCAAGGCATTTGCCATGCATTTCTCCGCAACCCCTCAGAGTTTTAGCAAAACCACTCAGTTCGACTAACTAGAGTGCCACGAATAAGCTATATGGGAAAACACCATAGGTTGTTACTAACACTTTAAATAACTGAACCTATCCCAATAACCCATACGAGTCCATCATTCTTAGGGAAACTTGTGCCCATCCTGAAATCACCTATCAGGCATACCATGCCTTTGTCGGACCCATCTGGGTTTCATCTGACGCATTCAATGCCTACACCGACCCACTAAGGGTCCATATACATCCCCTAATGAAGATATTGTGTTTCTATCACTGGAGAAACTCATGTATGAAGATCCACATGATCTTTCATCAGAGAAAATACTATGGTTTAGCTAAGAAGAATTTCACCTATAAGTATTATGGGAAAACGCTGAATAAGTTGTTATTGACACTTTAAACATTAAAACCTTGTCGTCATAAAACCAATCACACACTAGTAGGAATATGTCATATGTGTCCTATGTGCCAAATATGATGCATGCAGATAGGACTCTTGCCAACCGTCCAGGTGCCAAAACCATAAATAAAGTCTCAAGTAAACCTAACATATTCATTAAACATCATATCGATAACAGTACAAAGAAAGAACAATAATTTTACACCCTTGTTAATCAGGACTTCGCACCCAAAGGGTGTTCATGACTCACCTGTTTGGGGTGCATCACAAGCTCTGAAACATTCCTAGAACACCTGTCTACCATATCCCCAATTCATAAAAAAAATCAAGGCTCTAATACCACTTTCTGATGCCCCTACCCTAGATCACTCATCAATTCCCATGTCAGGGTTGCCACATGACCTCAAGCAAGCCTCCCTCTATGTCAAAGGCTGCCAACTAGTGGTGAGGGCCTAAAACATGTATTTGGAATTATATTCCCTTGATATCACAGTAATCAATAACAATAAATAACCAAACAACATCCATGTAAGAGTGTGTAGAATAAATAAACATCCAATCACATATATGATGTTGTCATACAGAACAAACATATACTGAATGCCCAGTGGGCCAATCCAAAATACAAAATAAACCAAAAAAATACAAGAGGGTCTATTGCCAACCCAAATACTCATCCCAATCTCTAATACTTTTTGAGCTACTCATGTTTGATCTACTACACATCATTCTCTCTAAAATGAAAAATAGACATGAGGTCTGCACACACATCAAGATGCTTGTGTGGGGTGTGTGTCTATAACTCAGCAAGGTCTCACCAAGAATACCTAATATACACCATCATATGAATGTGTATGAATGAGGAAAATAAATCAAATAAAAAAAATTCTTTCCGAGTCTTTGTGCATTAATCAGGCCACCGAGACACCTAATGAGATAAAAACACATGTCAAGCCATTGAGTGCTAACCAAGGCACCCTAATGCCTGACTATACCTGCTTCAGTGCTTTAATTGAATCCACTCATCACCTCATGTCACCATAACTAATGATCGACCCATACCCAGAGACTTAGGGTTGGGAGGTGTCCAAAACTTTACCCACTACCCTCTAACACTGGGAACAATCATATGTCCATATCCCAACCCAATGTCTAATCACTCTAGGAAAGGTCCATTGGTCATGTGGCACATCTTACCATGACCCAACACTCGGGGTATTCCATGCCCCAAGCCTATAAAAGGAAAGGTCCAATACACGCACATCGACCTATCCATGCAGAATCTAGGGAGGTCACATCCCACCAAACAATCCCCACAACCTTTGAGGATGACCCGTCTACACCGACCCACCCCCATAGACTCTAGGGGGTCCAATGACACTGACCGTTCCTTTTAGACTCTAGGGAGGTCATAAGTACACTAAATCATTCCCATAGACTCCAAGTATTTAATGAATTGCATATTCAAATACAGTTTACAGAATATTCAATATTATTCCAGTTGAAGAAAATTTAAATAGAAAAAACCTCGTTAATTTTCCAAAAATAGATACGGAAAAATATACTCAAATAAGAGCCCCATCCGTCTTTCCCAAAGCCACCAGTGTATACCCATGCTCCCATCACGCTATATGAAACTACATCCAAAACCTGATGGGATAGGCACCGAACCGGTAATACCCTTGAAACCATGCTTGATACTAAAAATGATCAAAGCACTTTGTAACTCAAAATCCCAAGGCATTTGCCATGCATTTCTCCGCAACCCCTCGGAGTTTCAGCAAAACCACTCAGTTCGACTAACTAGAGTGCCACGAATAAGCTATATGGGAAAACACCATAGGTTGTTACTAACACTTTAAATAACTGAACCTATCCCAATAACCCATATGAGTCCATCATTCTTAGGGAAACTTGTGCCCATCCTGGAATCACCTATCAGACATACCATGCCTTTGTTGGACCCGTCTGGGTTTCATCTGACGCATTCAATTCCTACACCGACCCACCAAGGGTCCCTATACATCCCCTAATGAAGATATTGTGTTTCTATCACTGGAGAAACTCGTGTATGAAGATCCACATTATCTTTCATCAGAGAAATACTATGGTTTAGCTAAGAAGAATTTCACCAATAAGTAATATGGGAAAACGCTGAATAAGTTGTCATTGACACTTTAAACATTAAAACCTTGTCGTCATAAAACCAATCACACACTAGTAGGAATATGTCATATGTGTCCTATGTGCCAAATATGATGCATGTAGATAGGACTCTTGCCAACCGTCCAGGTTCCAAAACCATAAATAAAGTCTCAAGTAAACCTAACATATTCATTAAACATCTTATCGATAACAGTACAAAGAAAGAAAAATAATTTTACACCCTTGTTATATAGCATCCCACCTTTTTATCACATAAAATTTCATTACATTTTACAAAACCGAGGATCTTTAAGGTTTAGTGTCTTGGAAACCAGGAACATAAAACATTAAAACATAAAACATTCTTCTTAAACACTTGAAAGGCTTCTCCTCATGTTCATCCTAGTTTCATTACTGCATCTCATAACCTAGGGACATACATCAAATGAAAGGGTGAGAAGAAGGCCCAGTAAGGGAAACAAGGGAAGCATTTAACATGTGAACTTGAGATACATCAACTATGTCATGAAAAAGAACTTTAAGGCATGAGAAAGAAATCATGTGGAATATCATAATAAAAATAACATTTTTCATAACTTTAAGATATGGCTACATCATTTAACATAGACAATCATGAACATATCACCAAGGTCCATCCCCAAGGTGTCATTTGAAAAATTACCAAGGTTATTCACCAAGATATCGTGAAAATTGTAATCTCTAGTAGTTACATCATTACCCAATGCATTGGAGCGCTATCAGGGCGCACCCTTAAATTTGTCTTTATCATCATGTGAGCCACATATATCATCATATAACATTTCATAAATAACCCATATAGCATAAAATAAATGGGTTTCATTTCATAATCATAACGTTTTAAAAACTTCTTTAAAGACATGATCTTTACGTCACTTTAAACCCACAGAAGGGGAGAGAGGGTTTCATGTATGTAAATCCCAGAATTTAAAATAGAACATTTTGATATATATGTGAATACACTTGTATAAATAAGAGATTTGAGTATTCAATTAATAATATAAAATAATTTTGAGATAAAGAGAGAGGCATTTTGAGACAAAAATTCTGCAGTATAACGGCTATGTTACAAGGTTTTAGAAAACATTTAAAAGAGAGGGGACATGGGTCACTCACTCATAAATGATCCATAAAACAGTAGGGGGACAGAATATATGGGATTTAAGAACATGGTAATGAAATTTGAAAATACACCATATGAAATGAAGAACATGAAAGGAACACAAAAATAAGATTTCTCTTATGAAAATTCGGCAGCCTAACGGCGTTACATAAACTTCAACCAAAAATGAATTGATGAGATCAAATAGGGTCTCTCATCATATGAACATAAAAGATCAGTATGATAGATATAAAGATCATAACCCAACATAATAAAAAGGAACTTTCAAGACTTGACATGAAATTAGAACTTTGAAAAGGGAGAAAGGTACAAGGACCACTTAAAAATTCAGCAGCCTAACGACGCCACTTAATCTTCAAAATACTGAATTGAAGAGATCAGATGGGTTCTCTCATCATATGGTCATAAAAGATCAGTATTATAGATATAGAGATAATATCCCAACATAAAAAAAAGGAACTTGAAAGAATTGACATGAAAGTAGAACTTCAAAACGAGAAGGGTGAAGAACCACTTAAAAATTCGGTAGCCTAACGACGCCACTTAAAACTTCAAAATACTGAATTGAAGAGATCAAATGGGGTCTCTCATCATATGGTAATAAAAGATCAGTATTATAGATATAGAGATCATACCCCAACATAACAAAAAGGAACTTGAAAGAATTGACATGAAAGTAGAACTTCAAAACGAGAAGGGTGAAGAACCACTTAAAAATTCGGCAGCCTAACGGCGCCACTTAAAACTTCAAAATAATGAATTGAAGAGATCAAATGGGGTCTCTCATCATATGATCATAAAAGATCAGTATGATAAATTTAGATATCATACCCCAACATAATAAAAAGGAACTTGAAATACTTTACATGAAAATAGATCTTGAAAAATGAGATGGGAGAAAGAATCCGTTACAAAAATTTCGGCAGCCTAACGGCGCCACTTAAAACTTCATAAAACGAAATAATGAGAGTAAGAGGGGATCTCTCATTATGTGAACATGAAAAGGGAAGTAAAAGGAGTATAAAAGAACACCCTTTAACATAAGAACATGGAGCATAAAAGAAATTACATAAAAGAGATTTCTTGAAAAGAAAGAGAGAGATCAAATCCCTTACCTTAAAACGTAACTCTTAAAACTCAAAGGTTGGGACCTTGAGGGCTTGGGGGAACCTTGGGAGGACTCCTTGGGAGGTAATGAGACCAGAACTTCGTTGGGGGAGAGTGGGGAGTCGAATGGATGAGAGGATGGCTTGGTATTTATAGGGAAAGTGAGGGGACAAGGCATTAATGGCCAAGGGACACCTCATTAGTGGTTTTGGCAAAACCATGGGTTTGCCCATGGTATTTGCCCATGGTATTGGCCACTTGGGACACCTCATACCTTATATTACTATTCATAAGTCGAACATATTTATTACAAGCTTAATACATCATTTAATGATGTCATTAAACACCCGTAACTTAAAAACCGTATTTTCACTATTCATCGAAAATTCAACTTTCTCAGAATAATCCCAAAATTTCACCTTAACCCAATATCAATGCTCTGATTTCAAAAATGAACTCCATTTTATAAAAATAATTTTCTAAATATTTTTAATTTATTTTTTTAAATAAATACACTATTCACCGAAAATTCATTTTTTCAGAAAAAACCCCAAAAATTACCATAACATAATATCGGTGTTATGAGTTCAAAAATGAAATCCATTTTATAAAAATAATTTTTTTAAATATTTTTAATTTAATTTTTAATTAAAAAACACTATTCACTCGAAAAAACTAATACTTGAATAATAATTTATGAAACCGTTATTTAACCATTTTATTGAATCACATTACTTAATCAAGGTGCCTAGATTATATTAATACTTTCTTTAAGTGAGATTACTAATCCATTTGGACACATTACTAATCCTAATCATAAAATCACTATTCATAATTTACTATTCATCAAAAATCAAGTTGATCTTATTAGACTCTAAATTTTGTACTGAACATAATTGTAGAAGACCATTTTTTGAAAATCATTACACATTTTTAATTATTTAAGGTTTACATAAACATTTTTAAAATATCTTTTTTCTAAAATTCATCAAAAATATGCATACTATATTTATCCGGTCATTTAAAAATTCATAAACTTCATCATAAGAAGAAATCCCTATTTTTATTTAAAACAAAGGATTACACAAGGCAGTTACGGTCTCCTTACATAGCCCCTTATCACACCAGCATAGGACCTAAGTGTAAGGTGTGCTAAGGTGATAGAATCTGAGGGAGGCTCGACTAACATCGCACGAGTAGTAATTTCTATCAGTTTGAACTTCTCGCAAAGGCGATTCTGTTCTAGCTTCACACGATGAAGTTCGTCTTGGGTTTGGTCCAGAGCAAAGCCCAGTGGTGCTACCTCCTTCCCAAGTTCTATTAGATGGGCTCTGATCGGTCCAAGACTACTGGGTGAGGCCATCGAATCTTCTTTCTATAATAATTAACCAAGATTACTTGTATTTAGAGACAATAATCAAAATGTTTAGTTCCCAGCGGTCATATTGACCAATGGTCATATAACCGTCTAAACCCAACGATCTCATTTTAATTATACCCATGTTATCAAATGAAACATTTTTGTTGAGTATAAAAATAAAATAAAATAACACATAAATTTAGGAAACAAGATTTATTCAAAATTTCAGGTCGTTACATTCTTCCCCCCTTAAGAAATTGCGTCCTCTCAATTTTTAAAATTGGGTTTTAAAATTTCATTAAAAGTCCCACATCGGAAAAGGAGTCAGTAAAACTATTACTTTAAAAGAAATAAAGGGAATTACAAAGGTCACCCGAGTTAACCTACACTAGGATTCCATGTAGGAAAACATGGACATGGAGGAGAAAACAAAGGGTCAAGTTCTGAGGGAGAGTGATAGAAAACATGATTAGGAGAAAGTTAACCATAAGAAAATCCTAAACTTATGATGTGGGTAAACGGTCTTTGATTACCTAGTAGGAAACGTAAACCAACAAGGTTTTTGTTTTACTTTTCTTTTCATAATTTTGAGGAATTCATTTACTACATAGAACAAAAATATAAGTAAATATACCTACCTTCATGTAGAGTTTCATCCTTTAATAAGTTTATACCAAAACTAATCATTTCTCCAAATGATGAGCATTCAAAACTACTTGGTCTCATCAAAACACAAGAATAATTTTCTAGAGAATCACGTATTCCATAAAAGAAAAACTATCTATCTTTAAACATTTATCCCAATAACAGAAAGGGTAAGATAAAACAACTCTTCAAAAAGAAAGATTCCCATAGGAAGGGAAACTACTTTTAAATCTTCAAAGTTCCACGGTACTACCCAAAGTTCATCATAGACCATTCCATAAGTAACTGTCCTTAAAATTCCTCAAAATAACCCAAACTAAGATTGAAACCCAAATACAAGAAGGACTTGATA
This sequence comes from Viscum album, assembly GCA_963277665.1. Lineage (NCBI taxonomy): Eukaryota > Viridiplantae > Streptophyta > Magnoliopsida > Santalales > Viscaceae > Viscum > Viscum album. The sequence continues at coordinate 1,156,922,733 of OY728135.1, forward strand.
ACATAGTCTTCCAAGATAAACTTTATCATTCATCTCCAAACAACATCAACCACTCCTAACATCTTATAACCAAAGTAACTAACCTAAACATATTTTACCCAGATAGGTCAATAATTTCCATAAGTAACCTATAATACCATAAGTTCACCTTAAATTCGTTGATTCTTCAAAATATAATTCAACCTTTACTCCTCAAAGAAAATACCGTAGTAATATATTTACCTCGATCAAATAGGGTTCCCAAAGTAGTGAACGTCTTCCAAAATAATAATCATCTTTTAATCCCCTAATCATCTCTGTCATATTAATACGACAATCATCGCATTTCCTATCACATTGGTTGTTGGGACATGTTCTTCCATTTCCCACCATTAACTAAGAATATAAAGTATAATTAGGGGCTTAAATACTTAGCTAATAATCATGAAACAAAACTTAAAGCATATAAGGATAACTTGTAGAAGAAAAGTATACCCTAACTTGTGATCCCCTAGGTTCCCATCTAGGTTATCCATGATCATATATTCTTATGTGAATCTTTATTTTATTTTATCTTTGTTCCTTTAACAAAGGTTCATACTAAGCTTATGAATTTACCAAAGCATATCCCCCGGGAGTGTCGTAACCAAGAGTGCAGCAAGGCCCATTGTCGTGTACTAGTTCCCGTTCGAGTCTAGATCAAAGAGGTGTTTTCGGGTTTTAACCCTATGTACATCTGTGCCAGAGCCACCTCTACCTGCTCGTATCCAGACAGGGATGTATTTGCTTGGCAACCCCTAACTCAATACTCACCAAAATACCAGCAAGATTTCCTATTTTTTTAACTTTTCTATAGGCTTCTTCCTAAAGTTTTCATATCCTAATTTCCACAAATTACTAAACCATCCTTTGATACCAACTATAGCATCCCACCTTTTTATCACATAAACTTTCATTACATTTTACAAAACCGAGGATCTTTAAGGTTTAGTGTCTTGGAAACCAGGAACATAAAACATGAAAACATAAAACATTCTTCTTAAATACTTGAAAGGCTTCTCCTCATGTTCATCCTAGTTTCATTACTGCATCTCATAACCTGGGGACATACATCAAATGAAAGGGTGAGCAGAAGGCCCAGTAAGGGAAACAAGGGAAGCATTTAACATGTGAACTTGAGATACATCAACTATGTCATGAAAAAGAACTTTAAGGCATGAGAAAGAAATCATGTGGAATATCATAATAAAAATAACATTTTTCATAAATTTAATATGTGGCTACATCATTTAACATAGAAAATCATGAACATATCACCAAGTTCCATCCCCAAGGTGTCATTTGAAAAATTACCAAGGTTATTCACCAAGATATCGTGAAAATTGTAATCTCTAGTGGTTACATCATTACCCAATGCATTGGAGCGCTATCAGGGCGCACCCTTAAATTTGTCTTTATCATCATGTGATCCACATATATCATCATATAAAATTTCATAAATAACCCATATAGCATAAAATAAATGGGTTTCATTTCATAATCATAACGTTTTAAAAACTGCTTTAAAGACATGATCTTTACGTCACTTTAAACCCACGGAAGGGAGAGAGGGTTTCATGTATGTAAATGCCAGAATTTAAAATAGAACATTTTGATATATATGTGAATACCATTGTATAAATAAGAGCTTTGAGTATTCACTTAATAATATAAAATAATTTTGAGATAAAGAGAGAGGCATTTTGAGACGAAAATTCTGCAGCATAACGGCTATGTTACAAGGTTTTAGAAAACATTTAAAAGAGAGGGGACATGGGTCAACCACTCATAAATGATCCATAAAACAGTAGGGGGACAGAATATATGGGATTTAATAACATGGTAATGAAATTTGAAAATATACCATATGAAATGAAGAACATTAAAGGAAGACAAAAATAAGATTTCTCTTATGAAAATTCGGCAGCCTAACAGCGTTACATAAACTTCAACCAAAAATGAATTGATGAGATCAAATAGGGTCTCTCATCATATGAACATAAAAGATCAGTATGATAGATATAGATATCATACCCCAACATAATAAAAAGGAACTTTCAAGACTTGATATGGAATTAGAACTTTGAAAAGGGAGAAAGGTACAAGGACCACTTAAAAATTCAGCATCCTAACGACGCCACTTAATCTTCAAAATACTGAATTGAAGAGATCATATGGGGTATCTCATCATATGGTCATAAAAGATCAGTATGATATATATATATATATATATATATATATATATCATACCCCAACATAACAAAAAGGAACTTGAAATAATTGACCTGAAAGTAGAACTTCAAAACGAGAAGGGTGAAGAACCACTTAAAAATTCGGCAGCCTAACGACGCCACTTAAAACTTCAAAATACTGAATTGAAGAGATCAAATGGGGTATCTCATCATATGGTCATAAGAGATCATTATTATAGATATAGAGATCATACCCTAACATAACAAAAAGTAACTTGAAAGAATTGACATGAAAGTAGAACTTCAAAACGAGAAGGGTGAAGAACCACTTAAAAATTCGGCAGCCTAACGACGCCACTTAAAACTTAAAAATACTGAATTGAAGAGATCAAATGGGGTCTATCATCATATGATCATAAAAGATCAGTATGATAAATTTAGATATCATACCCCAACATAATAAAAAGGAACTTGAAATACTTTACATGAAAATAGATCTTGAAAAATGAGATGGGAGAAAGAATCCGTTACAAAAATTTCGGCAGCCTAACGGTGCCACTTAAAACTTCATAAAACGAAATAATGAGAGTAAGAGGGGATCTATAATTATGTGAACATGAAAAGTGAAGTAAGAGGAGTATAAAAGAACAACCTTTAACATAAGAACATGGAGCATAAAAGAAATTACATAAAAGAGATTTCTTGAAAAGAAAGAGAGAGATCGGACCCCTTACCTTAAAACGTAACTCTTAAAACTCAAAGGATGGGACCTTGAGGGTTTGGGGGCACCTTGGGAGGACTCCTTGGGAGGTAATGAGGCCAGAAATTCGTTGGGGGAGAGTGGGGAGTCGAATGGATGAGAGGATGGCTTGGTATTTATAGGGAAAGTGAGGGGACAAGGCATTAATGGCCAAGGGACACGTCATTAGTGGTTTTGGAAAAACCATGGGCTTGCCCATGGTATTTTCCCATGGTATTGGCCACTTGGGACACCTCATACCTTAGCTTACTATTCATAAGTCTAACATATTGATTACAAGCTTAATACATCATTTAATGATGTCATTAAACACCTGTAACTTAAAAACTGTATTTTCACTATTCATCGAAAATTCAACTTTCTCAGAATAATCCCAAAATTTCACCTTAACCAAATATCAATGCTTTGTTTTCAAAAATGAACACCATTTTATAAAAATAATTTTCTAAATATTTTTAATTTATTTTTTTAAATAAATACACTATTCACCGAAAATTCATTTTTTCAGAAAACCCCCCAAAAATTACCATAACATAATATCGGTGCTCTAAGTTCAAAAATGAAATCCATTTTATAAAAATAATTTTTTTAAATATTTTTAATTTAATTTTTAATTAAAAAACACTATTCACTCGAAAAAACTAATACTTGAATAATAATTTATGAAACCGTTATTTAACCATTTTATTGAATCACATTACTTAATCAAGGTGCCTAGATTGTATTAATACTTTCTTTAAGTGAGATTACTAATCCATTTGGACACATTACTAATCCTAATCATAAAATCACTATTCATAATTTACCATTCATTAAAAATCAAGTTGATCTTATTAGACTCTAAATTTCCTACTGAACATAATTGTAGAAGACCATTTTTTGAAAATCATTACACATTTTTAATTATTTAAGTTTTACATAAACATTTTTAAAATATCCTTTTTCTAAAATTCATAAAAAATATACATACTATATTTATCCGGTCATTTAAAAATTCATAAACTTCATCATAAGAAGAAATCCCAATTTTTATTTAAAACAAAGGATTACACAAGGCAGTTACGGTCTCCTTACATAGCCCCTTATCACACCAGCATAGGACCTAAGTGTAAGGTGTGCTAAGGTGAGAGAATCTGAGGGAGGCTCGGCTAACATCGCACGAGTAGTAATTTCTATCAGTTTGAACTTCTCGCAAAGGTGATTCCGTTCTAGCTTCACACGATGAAGTTCGGCTTGGGTTTGGTCCAGAGCAAAGCCCAGTGGTGCTACCTCCTTCCCAAGTTCTGTTAGATGGGCTTCGATCGGTCCAATACTACTGGGTGAGGCCATCAAATCTTCTTTCTATAATAATTAACCATGATTACTTATATTTAGAGACAATAATCAAAACGTTTAGTTCCCAGCGGTCATATTGACCAATGGTCATATAACCGTCTAAACCCAACGGTCTCATTTTAATTATACCCATGTTATCAAATGAAACATTTTTGTTGATTATAAAAATAAAATAAAATAACACATAAATTTAGGAAACAAGATTTATTCAAAATTTCGGGTCGTTACATGTTAATCAAGACTTCTCACCCAAAGGGTGTTCATGACTCACCTGTTTGGGGTGCATCACAAGCTCTGAAACATTCCTAGAACACATGTCTACCATATCCCCAATTCATAAAATAAATCAAGTCTCTAATACCACTTTCTGATTCCCCTACCCTAGATCACTCATCAATTCCCATGTCAGGGTCGCCACATGACCTCAAGCAAGCCTCCCTATATGCCAAAGGCTGCCAACTAGTGGTGAGGGCCTAAAACATGTATTTGAAATTATATTCCCTTGATATCACAATAATCAATAACAATAAATAACCAAACAACATCCATGTAAGAGTGTGTAGAATAAATAAACATCCAATCACATATATGATGTTGTCATACAGAACAAACATATACCGAATGCCCAGTGGGCCAATCCAAAATACAAAATAAACCAAAAAAATACAAGAGGGTCTATTGCCAACCCAAATACTCATCCCAATCTCTAATAATTGTTGAGATACTCATGTTTGATCTACTACACATCATTCTCTCTAAACTGAAAAATAGACATGAGGTCTGCACACACATCAAGATGCTTGTGCGGGGTGTGTGTCTATAACTCAGAAAGGTCTCACCAAGAATACCTAATATACACCATCATATGAATGTGTATGAATGAGGAAAATAAATCAAATAAAAAAATTCTTTCCGAGTCTTTGTGCATTAATCAGGCCACCGAGACACCTGATGAGATAAAAACATATGTCAAGCCATTGAGTGCTAACCAAGGCACCCTAATGCCTGACCATACCTGCTTCAGTGCTATAATAGAATCCACTCATCACCTCATGTCACCATAACTAATGATCGACCCATACCCAGAGACTTAGGGTTGGGAGGTGTCCAAAACTTTACCCACTACCCTCTAACACTGGGAACGATCATATGTCCATATCCCAACCCAATGTCTAATCACTCTAGGAAAGGTCCATTGGTCATGTGGCACATCTTACCATGACCCAACACTCGGGGTATTCCATGCCCCAAGCCTATAAAAGGAAAGGTCCAATACACACACGTCGACCTATCCATGCAGACTCTAGGGAGGTCGCATCCCACCAAACAATCCCCACAACCTCTAAGGATGACCCATCTACACCAACCCACCCCCATAGACTCTAGGGGGTCCAATGACACAGAACATTCCTTTTAGACTCTAGGGAGGTCACAAGTACACTAAATCATTCCCATAGACTCCAGGGAGGTAAAATCACACCAACCCATCTTCGCAAACTATAGAGAGGTCCAATCACACTGACCCATCCCCACAAATTCTGGGGATGTCACATGCACATTGATTCAATCCTCTAAAGGTAAGGTAAAATAAGAAAATAAAAATCATATAGGGTCACAACCCATCACACAACTCATTGGATGATCCCAAGCCTCTAGTCACTTATGTCCATCCCCCTTTCATAACATGTCTCATCTTGGCTATTAGGGTGATCATTGGGTCCTCCAAACCTACCACGGTCTCTGATCTCCAATACCATCACACATTTTTCAACCGATTATGACATCACAACCCGAAGGTTCCTATAACCTAAACCTCAAGGTCCAATCTATCCTCACCAAGTCCCTCATCATTCTTGGTCCAACTACTGAAGTATTATCCCAAGTCATCACACTCTAAACTACTTTTCATCTTGATACCAATTCCCAAACAATTAACATAACCCGCACCCGGGTCTCATCCCACATCTCCAAAGTGAGATCCTTCAACTTTTCATAAAGAGGAAACTCCTCTCCACAAACCTACACTATATCCCATAATAATCCTCTTATTCTAATCACACATCAAGACTCACCTCCAACCTCATGAGGGAGTTCCTAGCCACTCATGATACATACGCATGTCTCACACATCATCAATTAGACCCAAGCCTCTCATGCATGCTCACTGACCCTAGTAACCAAACCTAGGTCATTCTTGTAACCCAAACCAAAGCCCATGACCCATCCTAACCCCCTTGTAAAATCACTCATCAATATCTCTCCTTGGAGAATAGTCTTCAGGAAACTCCCACTAACCCAAGTTCATCCAAGAACTTATTCAATGGATGGGGGATCACAACCACCCATCATCTAACCTAAATATCTCTTAGTCCCTAGCCCCTTACCCCAACCCATGTAGTATGCACACACATTCACATCCATGAATAATCACAAATGTGGTTTTTATTAAAGGGTCCACATACCTATAATATAGAGTTAACACCTCACTGAATTCCATCGAGCCTCATCTAAGCCAACCATGTCTGTTCACACTCCTGAACACATGTCTCACACTAAGAATCGCCCAAAATTAATTATAACAACTTATAATTAGTTATTCAATTTAATTTCAATAGGTATAAATTCCTAAAAACTTATATGGTGTCATATGCTCCCTGAAACCTCAAGCAACGGGATGTGGCCTGCTCCCAACATGCACCTAAACCTTAAGTCAAGAAAAATAACCAAATTAGATGCATATTCCAATTGTCGATTTTACCCAAAATAACTAAAAATAATAAATAAATAATTTGGTTGATGTACCTTCACAGAAACGACTCATAACAGTGTTTAAATACCATCTCGGGTCCTTCTCTATGAAATCTGAGTAAAAGGCCCATCAATCATGGTCGATTCCACCATGATTTGGTGGAATCAATACCGATACCCTACCAAAATTAGACTAAAATTAGGAAAACAACAAAGGAATATGGAGAGGGAGAATTACCCAAAATCATCACCAAAGGCCACCAAAAACCAATCTCATCAAGGGTAGATCCTAGGGAGGGGACAACCAACCATTCTTCCCTCCCACATGCGAGCCTATATTAAGGAAAAAGGGGTACATACCCCCCCTTTAAAAAGTTCCTAAACACCTTTCATGGTGTAAACCCTTATTTCACTCCATGAACCACCAAGGCGGGGTGGTTTTTCCCCATCACCAAACTTTCATGCTATGAATCCATACATCATGGCATGAATAGATTGCAATTTGTGACTTACAACAGCCTAACCACCCATCTATCCTTCGATGCTCACCCAAACAACCTAGGAATCCATTGAACCTCAAACCCATTCCAAAAATATCATTTATAGATGTTTAAACTCTTGGTATCCAATTTTGAGTCCCAGCTCTCAAAAAGAACCATCTAAAATATGAAAAATTCAAATTTCCCCCCTAACGTAACTACCCAGAAATCCATGGGGCATTATAGGTTATTTTATAATTGATATAAAAATCCATTTTACATGGTTTTTAACATTAGTTATAATATAAAATATGTTTAAAACATGTTTTTGGTGCTGATTATTAATATAATTGATGTTGATGTAATTACCCACCCTAGTTTCCTGAATCTAGTGCATTATTTTATTACATTTCCATGATTATAAGAAATTCTTATCTAGAAGGACCGGCTTGTTTAGTAGTTTTTGAAAACTAGATATATACATAAGTTCAACATTACAACTTGAAATGAAATAAAATATACCATATCCATTAGTAACTCCCATTACTCCTAGATTATCCCTAAAAGTCATTCATAATACATTTATTCTTATCCTGAGGGAAATATAAAACCTAATAAAGGGGTGATATCAGATGCTTAGTAAGGGTAAATAATACAGTACAAGTAATCATAAACATAAACACTATGCATGATGAATAACTAAAAACACATGCCTATAAAAATAAACTTGAGCATAATACGGACAAAAGAAAAACCAATTAAATAATCCCAACTACAACAAAGTAGGGCAAGGGAAGTACTGCCCGTTATCAGCGCTAAGTAGAAAGAACTACTAAAGGGGTGTGCCTTTATCAGCACTAGCTAAAACCGTTGATAAATGTACACTTTATCAGCGTTAAAATAAGCACGGATAAATTTTTTTATTATTAATTTATATAAAATTATTATATTTATATTTAACATTCTTAAAAAGGACTGATAAAATAAGTATTTATTAGCGCTATAATTTTAGTGCTGATAAATATGTGATTTATCAGCATTGATAAAACATACCTTTATCAGCACTTTTAACTAGTGCTGATAAAGGTTCCAACGATTTTTATAAAATAACCCTAACAGGACCCTCCTCCATCGCACCCGTTCAAGCCTTCATGGAAGATGAACCCTGCGTTGCAACCCCTCCTCCTCCTCCTCCTCCTCCTCCTCTATTGTCGCTGCCTTTTCCTCCTCCTCCGCCGAGACCATCTTCCTCCTCCTCTGCCTCCACTGCCTCCTCCTCCTCCTCCTCCTCTAGCCACCGCCTCATTCTCCTCTACCACAACTGCCTCCTCATGTGTTTCTAAAATGGATGATGGATCTTGATCGAGCCTGGATGAGCTTAGGATATGGTGGCTGAGCATTATTAAGAGGTCAACTCCACTTTGAGGTTGGTGGTTTCAAACCATTACCAATGTTTTATGTATTATTTCATGCATTGTGTGATCTGTAGTCTTTCCACCCTTGTGTAGTTGGTATTAAATCAACTCAAATTGTTTTCCTTGACCATATGTATTGGGAAAAACATCTAGGGATGTTGTGGACCCTCTAAGTATTATTCCTTAATTCCACGACCATCAAGGGTTGTTGTAATAAATTAAAATACGTTGAACATTACATTCAAAATCCCTTGGGGGATTCCCTTGTGTTATACTATGATTCCTATGACCTTGGTTAAGTGTCTTTTTTCCACCATATATATGGGATAAGTGTATAATTGAGAGATTCCATTTTGAGTTTTTTACTAGGATGTTTTTAATTCACCACCTAAGAGTAGGTAAGTTCTTTTTGGGATATGTTCTATCCTTACATGTGATGTAGAGTGATTCAATAAACAATATGTTCCATGTTTGAAAATTAAATTAATGGTAATTATGTTCTATATAACAAATAGGTATTTTTCTTTGGTATAAAATAACATAGAGGAAACAAAATAGGTTCCCTTAGCCTCCCTTGAATAAGAGATGTGTGGATTATGTGAGGCCAATGTGAGCCTTGACCCAAATAGAACTTAGTGTTTCCTCGTAGAATTTTTGACTCATTTGACTAACTTATGGGGTGAGTGTTCCTCCCCCTTCTGACCTGTAATATCCGAGTGGATTATAGCCTAGTTTTGGATTTGGATATGGGTTCAGCATGTTTGGATCAACTAATATTAAACTTTGAGTTGAGTCATATGTTAGGAAAACCTGGTTATGGTTTATTTAGTATTTTATAAGAAGTTTATTATGACATTTTATGTTGTTTATATACTATATGACACTATTACCATTGGTAATTATATTTTTATGTGGTGGAAGTTCTACCCCTTGATTAATATCTTTGTTTGGGTGTGGGATGACCTGCCTAATCACCCTAACATGGCCTATGGACTGGGATGATATGAAAATTTATGTTGAAGATTCCTAAAAAATGGGATGATATAATTGATGTGATACTATGATGTGTTGTATGAGTTTCATTTCCCACTTCCCATATAATATTGTGATCTGAGATGATATACCAATTATGAAATATTCAAATGGTTTGAAATGAACTTCCCGATAATATTGATATCTTAAAGGAATGCATTTAAGGGATGATATACCCATTATATGGTGAGACCATGACTAGGGAAATTATACCTTAGTGTTGGGAAATTATGCCCACTCCTTCTTCTACACCACCGCTTCCTTTTCCTCCTCCTCTTCCGCAACCATCCTCCTCCTCCGCCGTCGCCGCTGCCTTCTCCTCCTCCGCTGTGATCCCTCCTCCGCCACGACCCTGCTTCTCCTCCTCCTCTGCCACCGCTGCCTCCTCCTCCTCCTCCGACTGCCGACTCATCCTCCTCCATTTTGGCCACCTTCTCCACCTCCTCCTCATCCGCCTCCTTCTCATACTCTTCATTGCATGGTCCCCTTGTCCACATGACCTGCTCCGACGCACCCTCCTCATCCAACGACCATCCCGGAAGCTTCCTCTATAGCGCAAAGATTCCCCTTGTCCGTGTAACCTCCTCCTCCTCCTCCTCCTCCTCCTCCTCCTCATGATCCACTTCTAGTATATATTATTATCCATGAAGAATACCTTGTATTAGTGGTTTAGATTGTGTTAGTGGTTAGATTGGTTATTACTCTTTTGGTCCTCCTTTATGTATGTGAGTTTATCCATGGGACCCACCTTATGTTAATGGTTTGGATCATGTGGGAGGTTGGCTATGTTATTCCCTCCATAATTTTTTTGGGGGGTGGATGTTATTCCATGAGGTATATACTCTCATCACAATTCATGATCAAGATTTAATGGTTATTCCTAGGGTATGAGTGTTGCAGTGTATACCTTATGGTAATTCAACAATGTGACATCATAGGGTGCACTATGCAATAGACCCTTAGGCTACACCATAATGTACCCTATTCTTGAATTGAAAATAGATTTTTTAGTCTTCTTAATGAGGTTCCTCTATTCCTTATTAGTTATGAGACCCCATCACCCAAACTCCTCTTCCCCATAATCCCCCCCCCTCATAATTCACTCTTTAGGATCCCTAATGGTCCTTTAATAGTGGAAAACCCACCCCCTCCCTGGAAAACCCACACCCCCTCCCCCACACCCCTGCATCCCTCCCCACCTGGACAACCCACATCTCCCCTCCCCCACACCCCTGCAGCCCCCCTACCACCCTGGACAACCCAACCCCTCCCCCTTTGAACCTTTTATGTTTTACTGTATATTCCCCTTTTCTCGTCTAGAACCCCTCCGCGCTATGCAAACCTTTCCCTCCTCTCCTCTTAGGTGGTTCTCCCTCACCCGGTGTATGTTTCATATTTTATCACTTGTATTGGAGATCCTAGGATAATTTTTACCTCTCTTATTCCTTTTATATATTAGTGTCTACCCCCCCCCCAATCCTATATTTAAATGGACATGGGTCAATTACAATTGGAAATGTAATGATACAACCCAGGATGGTATCATAACCAACAACTGAACTAACTTTCCACTAAGCTAAGAGGCATTCATGATCCCTATGGGATAACAACAACCCCCTAGGAAAAAAATAAAATTAATGTGTAATATTTTACCCCTAAATTAGAGTAAATTAAAAACAATATTTCCCCTGAAAAGAAGACATGTACCATTCATAAGTTGAACATTTAGGAAAATAGTAGATACACAAAAAATAAATAAATAGGAAGAATATATCATAGATGTAAAATAAAATCCCACTATTGACCAATAAAATTGTTTAACATGTGAGTTCTCATTTTATGTTTTCTTTTTAGTTGGAAATATCCTCTGTCGCACGCCTCTCCTCTACCAAGAATGCACCTCTGTCGTACGTTGAATGAAACCTTCATGGTGAGTTTTATCCTCTTAATCATTGGTTTCCTCTTGTTCAAAGGTTATTACTATTTGATATTGATGGTTATGTTGTGAAATGTACAGGCTAATCGCCCCACTAAAAATCATGGCCATTGGTGGTCCTTGTTTGCACACTAAATGAATTGCATGTTGGTTGGTTCCTGTTGAACATTTAAATATAAAAATTGGTAATTTACGTATACTGAATAATTAATTAATGCCCCAGGATGATAAAACTTTTTTGATAACCCCTGAATTAACAAAAAAAATTGAATAAGGGATGCTCTGTAAAATCTGTAATTTTGATTGTTTGGTTTGTATTTTGTTGCAATTGTGAGAACAATTGTGTGTTTGTATGGTGTTGAGGTTGTTGGCATGATTGGTATTCCATTTATTTTCCATGTTGTAGTTCTCCCACCATTTAATATCAATCCAAACTTTACCCATTTCAATGGCACCACTACTTTTTTACAAGTGCAATTCCACTGAATCTTAGAAAACCACTTCACCAGAGGACTCTATGAGACACTTTATGGACACCCTAGTCAAATAACCATCACAAAACATGTAATGAATCCTTCCATCCACAAGCACTCTATTGAAAATCATACCATCTATTAGTTTAGTACCATAGTTCTTGACTAAAGAAATTATGTTTCTAGAGAAATGCTAAAAACTCAGTTTACAACAATGCATATAGATAACATGTGGGATACTAAAACATTCTAGTGAAATGGATTCTCATAGATAGTTCCATTGATTAGGTGGTTGGGAAGATGTGTGTGATCTAGTTTTGTCCTGAGTAATGCATGGAGAGCTAAGGGTATTGTTTACCATAGCTAGTTCTATTGATTATAGTTGGATGATGACCCTAGTCGAACATTTTTTGTGTAATTATTTTGTTAAATATTAATATTACTGTATCAAATAGGATTAATATGAATAAAGAATAGATGAATGCCAATCAGTTGACAAACGTGTATGAAGATGGTGTGAAATATTTTATCATGTTTGCAAAAGATCATGCATACGACCCTTCTCAAAACCTTTGTCCGTGTTTACGCTGTTGTTATTCAAGACAAATTAGTCCAGAGGAGTTGGAAGAATAACTGGTCTGTCATGGAATAGATCAAAGTTATACATGTTGGAATAAACATGAGAAAAAAATGAATGCAAGTAGTGGATGGGATAACACTGCATTTTATAGATCATATGATATGATTACAAGCGTGAATAGTGAAGACGATCATATAGAGGATGTGATTATAAATGTGAATGATGATGAAGATCATATTGAGTAAATGAAAAGGACAGTTGAAGATGAACTTCATGAGTGCCCAAAATTGTTTGAGAAGTTAAAGAGTTGTTCAAAGATGCCATTGTATACTGGTTTCACTAAATATACAGCATTGTTAGTTATACTGAGCTGTATAATTTGAAAGTAGGCAATGGGTGGAGTGATTCTAGATTTATGGAACTAATTTCTCTCCTGAATGACATAATCCCAGAAGATAATGATCTCCCGATCCGAACATACGATGCCAAAAGAATGCTACGCTCGATGGGTACAATATCTGAAAGAATACACGCCTTCTAGAATGATTGTATATTGTTTAGAAAGGACCAAAAATCACTTAAAGAATGCCCAAAGTGTGGTGATTCTCAATACAATAAAGATGAATCTAGTCCTACAAAAGTTGTATGGTACTTTCCAATCATTCCATGGTTTAGGCACCTATATGGAAGTGAGGAGGCTGCAAGACAATTGTCATGACATGCAAATACAAGAATTAAATATGGGAAACTATGTCACCCGTCAAACTCTACTCAGTGGAAGAGAATTGATCATGAGTATCCTGAATTTAGAAATGAGCCGAAAAACCTTCGTCTTGTGTTATCTACAGATGTAGTGAATCCTTTTGGTTTTCAAAGCAGTAGTCACAGTACATGACCGATTATGTTGGTAAATTATAACTTAACACCGTAGTTATGCATGAAATGAAAATATATCATGTTATCTATTCTTATATCAGGACCAAAACAACTAGGTAATGATATTGATGTTTATTTGGATCCATTGATCAAAGATTTGAAATTATTGTGGGATTCAGGTGTTACATTGTATGATGCTTAAAAAAATGAAGATTTCACTTTGAGGACCATGTTGTACAGGACGATAAATAAATATCCTTCTTATGGAAATTTTTTAGGATATAGCATTAAAGGAACTCAAGGGTGTCCTGTTTACGAATAAGGTACACAATCAATTAGGTTGAAAAATTCATCGAAAACCATGTTTCTAGGACATCACAGATTTCTACTCCAACGACATAAGTACCGATCTTGGATGACATCATTCAATGGAAGTTCGTAAGAAAATACAACACCATCTCCACTAACAGGTGACCAATTGTTTGAGAAAGTAAAAGATGTGGAAAACAATTTTGGTAAATTGTTTTCGAAAAACCTTACGAAAACCGGTTGGAAAAAGAGATCATTTTTTTGAATTACCGTCCTAGAATTGTCTATATGTCATACATTTTCTTGATGTTATGCATGTTGAAAAAAATTTATGTGATAGTGTCATTGGAATATTGCTAAATGCACCCATCCAAACAAAGGATGGAATTAAGGCTAGATTGGACATGGTTGATATGAGAATATGAGAAGATTTGGCACCAATGAATGGTGAAAAACAAACATTTCTTCCTCCTACTACTTAGAATCCTTCCAGGTAGGAGAAATATCAGTTTTGAAACTTCTTGAATGACATAAAAGTTCCATATGGGTATTCATAAAATATCAAGAACATCGCGTCAATGAGCGATTTAATGTTAAAGGGTCTAAAATCACATGACTTCCATGTTTTGATGCATGATATAATTCCTATATCTTTACATTGAATTTTTTCCAAGAATTTCCACCATAAATTAACAAAGCTTTGTTTCTTCTTCAAATCTATATGCAACAAAGTTATAGACATGGTGAAATTTCCAACTATAGAAAGAGGAATTGACGTCATATTATGTGAATTGGAAATATTCTTCCCGCCGAAATTCTTGGATATGATGGTTCATTTGATGGTTCATTTGGTGAGAGATATTCGATGATGTGATCTTATACATTATAGATGGATGTACCCCATTAAATGGTATATGAAGATTTTGAAAGGGTATGTCAAAAATCGAAGTTGGCCAGAGGGTTGTATTGTGGAGAAATATATTGTTGAGGAAGCTATTGAATTTGGCACTGAATAACTGTCTAGTGTGGAAATAATTGTCCTACCTATGTCTCATCACACTGGGTGGCTTGCGGGTAAAGGAATTTCAGGAAGAGAGGTTGTCACAATCAATATTATAGATCAGGAACAAGCCCACTTTTACGTTTTTCATAACAGTTTCGATGTTGAACCATATGTTCAAATACAAAAAGAAATTCTTAGGCATTTAAATCCATATATGGCTGAAAAATGGATATCAGATACACATAATAATCAGTTTATAGGATGGTTTCGGGACCATATTTTTATGAAGTTAGATGAAAATTGGGTCTCAATTTCAGAACGACTTCGATGGCTAGCCAGCGGAGCAAGTGTGTATGTATTATCTTACAATTATTATGTAGTTAATGGTTATACATTCTATACTAATGAACATGATGAATAAAGTACCATGAATAATAGTGGGGTTACATGTGTGGATGAAGCGATTCATGTTTCTGGTGCTAAAGACACAAATCCAATTTATGAGAATATGTCATACTTTGACATCATCAAATAAATATGGGATTTGTATTATAAGAAATTCCAAGTGCCGATTTTTCAATGAAAGTGGGTTGATAATAGGGGTGCTATTAAAATAGATGAATTGGGATTCAAGAAATTTGATTTCAGTAATGAAGGGAAGAAATACGAACCATTTATAATGGACTCACAGGCATTATAAGTATTTTATGTTCCGGATCCCACAAACCGAAACTGGTAAATTGATCTGTTATCGACCAAAACAACTTAAGGGTCAAATGAAAGTTCAACAAAGGATGAAACTTCATTGGGAATTTTCATTCATTTCACAGTGGTACCAATGTAGACAGTGTTTTGTATGTCAGAAGATACCACAATAAAGGGATTTATATAGTTGATAGAGGGGTCAAATCTCTTCATCCTTAAAAAAAGAGTTCTATAATCAGGTTATTTGTTTATTATAATATACATTGTGTTATGTTATGTTATTATATATTCGATGCTGATTTTATGTAATCTAAATTAAATGTTAAACCACTTCTGCAGATAAGGACTTTTGCACCTGCTGATGCACCCAATCCCGAGGCACAATAGGTCTCTCAACCTACTGCTGTTGGTCCTAGTGCAGAGAAACAACAGGTTTCTCAACCTATTTCTGCTGGTCATAGTGCTGAGGTACAACAGGTTTCTCAACCTATTGTTGTGGGTCCCAGTGTTGATGTTGGTTCTCTAGAGGAATATAATGATAATGCTTCCGAGGAAATGGTAGGAAATGAAACCCTGATGGCGCAAAAAAAATAAGAGTGCCGTAGTTTGATAGTGTTATCCAAAATCCTTAAGGAAAAAGCAAAAGACATCAAATTAGAGTTGGGATGGAATAAGCAAGGCCAACATGTTAACCCCCAAAAATCCATCTTTAGTAGATACATTGGAATAATCACTCAGAAACGCGTGCCAATTGATGTACAGTCGTGGAACCATGCTGTCACCGGGCTTAAGACCCTAATGTGGGAAGAGATTACGGTAACATTATGATATAATTTCTTTAATTTATTAAAATAAAATAAAATACTAAAAAATTTAATTACTCTTCATCATCCATTTAAGAGTGCATTTATAGTATATTCCTATCACAAGGAATATGTATTAAGAGTTCCAAGAAGGATTCAAAGAGGCTTCCGCACAATTTTAACAAAATATCATCTTAAAGATGTTGAAGGGAAAATCAAGCCGCACCCACCTCTTCTTTATGAACACTTGATATCCCAAGGATCATGGGATGCGTTTAACAACCGTCGTGGGGAGCAGACTTTTCAGGTACATTGTGTCTGGTGATACGTTGTTTGACGTTTCTTGTATTCATCACTTTGATTGACAGTTTTTTATTTATGAAACAACAACTAAGTGATGAAAATAAAGAACGGGAAACAAAACCAACATACCCATACCTTAAAGCAAGGATGATGTACACTTCACTTGAGAGAAAAATGGCATGTATTTTAAATCTACCATAATACTTTTATGTTACATAAAACAACACCATAACCATGTTCCTCTATTTATATATAGATTGATGAATCAAAATTAAAATCCACTTCCATCTCATACCATGTGTTATGTAAGTAGGCTCGTGTAAATAAATAGGGTATACTAATAGATGAAAACACAAAAAAAGTGTGGGAAACATGTGTAAGTATGACATAATATAAATTTTATTTTCTTTAAATCACTATTACATAAGAATGACTACTTATTTTACTATATTTTCTATCTGACATAGTCACAAAAATCAACAACACCCGCACTAGATGTAGACATACTTTTAACAGCCTTGAAGCATCCAGAACAGTATGGACGCGTCAGAGGTGTGGGTTTTGGGGTGACACCTTGAACATATTTTTAGAAAGAAAAAAAAGTAGAGGATCAAACTGAGGAAATGAAAAAGATTAGAGAAGCAATAGATATGTTTCAATAATAATTACAATACTAGAGAGAGATGATGGAAGGTTTGATGGGGGGAGAGAGAGAGAGAAGAAACAACTCAACAACAACCTGTGCATGAAGATCCCACCCCACCCCCACCATATTTGAGGCGAGCCATTCCCCACATAAACCTGACTTAGCTAAGGTAATCAATGTTATAATAATTTTTTATGTGAAATGTGAATCACATAGACGCTGATACCTTTCCTGTACTAATATTCTATAGGGTGAAAATGACTGTGATTTATATCTATCAACTCCCACCTATTGCCTTGTAGCGAGGGATATGGTGTTCAATATGAAGAATGACATGATACACAACAAAAAACTTCCAACATATCATGTCAGAGTGTCTATTAACATATCTAATGAGACAAGTACTGAGATGCCTATTCCAAATAATGATGATGACATTCATACAGTCGAAAAAGCTGTTGGAACATTCATCGTATGACCGTCAATTCTTGTAAAACACATGTCAATAAGGAGGTATCCATTTCCAATTTATTTTTCAAGATGAACCTTTAACTTTTAATTAAAAAAGGTCTGAAATGATGAATGTTATTACATAACAAAAAAGAGAAGGGGGTGAAATTAAATATCACCTCAAAACTATCTCAAAGATCAAACAACTGATTGAAACAATCTATTGAGAGAACATTCACCCCAACCATTCTATATCCACATTTAATATCATTACAGGCTCATGTGGATACAAAGTTGACAGACAGAAATTCTCAGACAATGGATTTTGAAAAAAATATGTACATAGAGGAAAAATCATATTTCATTAGTGATGAAAATGTAAATGAAATCCTCAAGTATGAATGGCTGGGTGCCTCAATTGTAACTGTATACATGAGGTATGTTTTCATGATTTTATTTTACAAAAGCTGATATACTATGATAATTATTACAAAATACATTTCATATTTTTTGCAGGCATATATATGAAAAACAATTGAAGGTATTTCCCCATGAAAAAATTTGGACTCATTAGTCCTCACATCATCTCTTCAAAAGAAGAACTAGATTTTGATAAAGAGGTTGAAATAATGTCATCCCTACTCAAATCATTTGAATTTTTTTTATGGATGACATACACTTTTTCATACCAACGATGCAGGGGTAAAAATCAACAATTTAATCATATTAACTATATTTTTATTTCTTTCATTACTTATTCCTTTTTGAATTTTTAGGTAGCATTGGATGCTGATTGCAGTCAATTTGGATGCTCCAAATATTTATTTCTTGGATTCAATGCATGGATATGAAACAAACTGACCACACATGATGGAATTTGTCAATTTTTAATACACTAGATCCAACATTTTAGAACTAAAAACTAGTTATATAATTTATATTATCTTTTAATGAGGATTCCGTTATGATAGGGCGGTGCATAAATATCTTCTACTTCATGGAATAAATCCATGGATTAAGGACAAGAATGCCTACAAGATTTACAAATGGACAAATATCCTTGTATATATAATAATATTTCACTATCAAAACACATATAAAAAAATTACTTATTTTTCTCGACGTTTCTACAGTGTCCAAAACAAACAAACAGAAAGTACTGTGGTCATTATGTTTGTAAATTTATGAAAGATATCATATTTCATTAATAAACTAGCATCCCTAAAGGGGTATTTTCGAAAATAATTACGAGTTTATTTAAAATATTTGTTAATAATTTGTGTATTTATATTTTTTTAGTACTACCATGACTGCCGTAAAAACTCATATTCACAAGATGATACAGATGTGTTTAGAAACGAATGGGAAGCATACTTGATGGAAGATTGTACACAAATAAGATGAAGGTGAATTCCTACTAATTATTTTATCCTTATATTATCATTGATATCTCCCTTGTTTACACTTATTGAGCATATATGATCACCCTTTATTATGTTTTATATCCTTAGGTTATGAAGAATGGTTTTAGAAATGATTTGTCTTTCTAGTAAATCATAACATAATGAGAGACTCTTATGAACTAGTTCTTTATGTTTCCACATTTCCAAAAGCACTAGAACTAAACTATTATGGCATGGATCATTTATATTCTATATTTTGGTCATTTATGCAGCTTTTTATACTGATGTAGTGTGTTGGAAGAATATTGGTTGTGCACCACTCGCAAATTTAATAACAAAACTAAGGATTCTTTACTACTGTTGGTTAACTACCGCTTAACATAAAATTTGATCTGAACTTCTGATCCGGTGTACCCGTGATGCTTTCATCCGACACCATCTCTATTATATCATCATTCATCCTTCACTTTTCCTTATCTTCTTTCACCCATTTACTAGGTAAATGGGTTTCGTAAGAGAAGGAAAAGTGAATGATGAATGATGATATCATAGAGATGGTGTCAGATGAGAGCATCACGGGGATGTCGGATTGGAAGTTCAGATCATATTCTATGCTAAGTGGTAGTTAACCAATAGTAGTAAAGTGTACACAAAATCATTAGTTTTGTTATTAGCTTATATTTTAACCAAAGAAACCATTTGGAAAGATGTAAAGGTTGTGTTATGATACAATATGTCTATTTTAACGAAAATTTTTATAATTAAATGTTGATTTGATTTTCATTATTCCTTGAAAGGTTCGTTTATTTTAGAATATTTTTTTTCATGTGACATGCCTTTGAAGGAAGAGAAACGATGCTATGTATTCTCAATCATAGAGGTAATCTTGATGTTTGCATAGTAAAATCATTGTCCATAGATCTTTCATCTCAACAATTTCTCAAATAAACCCAAATCATATATACATATGCATGCCCAGCAAAATCTGGGTTCCTACGCACCTCATATAGAACCTGAATCACATCAATTCCCAGATGCATACACACCTCACATACAAATTCAGAAGAAGAAAAAGGACTTTTTTATAAGAAGGTGAATACATGACTGATTCCCTTGGGCTTCTATTTTTCTTTTAGTATTCTACGGTACTCTTGGTATTCCATGAAATTTCATATATATAGGAGAGTAATGGGAAATCTATTTTACTAATGAATCAATATTTCATAGATCTACGAGAACTCTTAGGTTTTTTCTCTACTTCACATAATCCTTTTTATGTGATCATGTCACATAAGCTCGTTTTTATGAATGCTTCATGTGAACTGATCGTGTGATATCATCACATGATCAAATCACATAAACAAATCACATAATCAAAGTAATTCACTTGAACCATCATTCATGTATTATTGTCTTATTTACATGATTACATAAAGCTTCAAGGGTCGTGTAATCGTATAAATCTCCCAGGTTCATTTGATCACATGATCTTATTATGGTCATGTGATCACATGACTTTGAACAAGTCATGCACTTAATATGATATTTCTAATTAGTCATGTACCCTTTTCATACTCAAGTCCATTTTTAACCCAAAATCCACCATTTTCATAATTAATCTAAATTTTCTCTTTCTTATGATATAAATTAATTCAAGAATTAAATCTAAGAAGGCTATAGTTCATTGGACTACAATGGTTGATAGTGTGGAAGTCGACCATTGCATAGTCATTCAGTCCACTCAGGAGCATCTTAACAGCTTGATGGGAACCAATATCTTGGATTTTAAATTTTCTAATTAGTTTTCCTTATATGGGGTTTTTATTTGAAATGATAGTATGATCTCTCTAACTAATGAATGGATTATATGTCCCTCCTACGTCCTTAAGACTAATAATATGTTCAGGGAGAACATCTCATATGTGGGTAATTTCATCTCCAAAGAAGACATCTTTAATGGTTAATTTTAAAGCCTATGTGGAATGATTTTAAATGGCTCTAACATGATTTGGAGCTTAAAACCCATATTTACAGATCAAAAATGTATAATTCTATATCAAATTAGAAGTTTGGGTGGTTATTTGGTAGGTTTATTCGATATGGTGGAAGCTTTAGGATGAACTGGGGTTGTCCCTTCTTGGTTCAGTGTATTGCCACAGAGTTTGTGGTTGAGCTAAAAAAGATATGATTTTATGAATCTATTTAGGCTTACCAAACCCTTACTTATTGCAAAAAAATTCTGATGGTAGACTTGTTCAGTTTATAGAGTCAATACATGAACACATTTAATTTTATGTATGGTGAGTTCAACATCAGTATATGGGACATTAAGATGATCTATGGTGCGATGATTTTAGGAGGCAAGTAGGATGAGTAAATTTATCCCCCATATACTTGGGATTAAATGGAATAAAATCCTCCCATTATGAAGGATCTCATCAATCTAGCCAGAACATCTCTTTGGAAGGACCCATATCCAGGGGTTGACATCCCCTTCAAGAAGTGGGATGATTTGTTCATCAAGAAGACTCGGCATGAGTGTCTAAATAAGAATCCCAAGGCTTGTCCATCATGAGAATACTATGGGGAATATGGTTATCACATTAAAATAGTTTAAGAGTGTCAATTCAATTATTAGGGATGGTTAGTCACCTCACTACTACAAATATTCCCTTTATCAGTGCTAAAAATGGCCTTTAACAGCGCTAGAAAAGCGCTGTTAAAGCCAGTGAAGATATAGGGGGGGTCCCCTTTATCAACACTAAAAAAAGCGCTGATAAAAGTACCCCTTTATCAGCGCTTTTTTTAGCGCTGATAAAGGGGTCCTATATCAGCGCTTCCTTTATCAGCGCTTTGGTTTTAGCATTGATAAAGGACCCTTTTATCAGCGCTTTTAAAAAATCACTGATAAAAGTTAACAGAAATAAAAAATAATTAAAAAAAATTTAAAAAAATTTAAAAAATTTTAAAAAAAATTAAAAAAATCCAGCCAATGAGGAGGGGCTTTTATAGCGCTTGATCCCCCTTTTAACAGTGCTTGATCCCCCTTTTAACAGCCAATGAGAAGGGGGTTCCCCACACGCACCCCCTCCACCCTTTATCAACGCTAGCCCACATCCACCCCCATGCACGCACCTCTGCCTCCACCAGATTTTGAACTCGAGACCTCCCCCTCTGCGTGCCTAAGCCCTTACCACTACTCTGTTTTGTTTTGTTTTCTATTTCATGATATATCTCTCTCTATATATATAGTTATATTTATTCTTATAGTAATATATATTTATATTAATATATATATAGTTATATTAATATATATAGTTATATTAATATATATAGTTATAATAATATATATATAGTTATATTAATATATATATATAGTTATATTAATATATATAGTTATATTAATATATATAGTTATATTAGTATATTTACTTATATTAATGTATATATAGTTATATTAATATATATATATATATAGTTATATATACATATATAGTTATATTAATATATATATAGTTATATTAATATATATAGCTATATTAATATATATATCTATTTATATATATATATATATAGTTATATTTATTCGTATAGTAATATATATTTATATTAATATATATATATATAGTTATATTAATATATCTATATATAGTTATATTAATATATATCTCTATTTATATATATATATATATTTAGTTATATTTATTCGTATAGTAATATATATTTACATTAATATATATATATAGTTATATGGATATATATATTTATAGTGATATTAATATATATATTTATTGTGATATTAATATATATATATATACAGCTAGATTAATATATATATATATATATATGTATATATATAGTTATATTGATATATAGTAGTTATATAAATATTCATATATTGGTATTTTAAATAAAATGGATATTAGTTATTATTTAGATAAACTAATATATTTTATATGTAAATATGTTTAATTATTTATTTTAAAAATTTAAAATTTAGGTGTGAATATATAAAAAATATGTACATATAGTTATATATTTGATTATAAATAGCATTGCATTATAAAAAACGATAAAATTTCAAAGACATAATATCAATATGAATGTAATACCTTGGAATAAATTCAATCCTCACAAAAAAAGCCAATAATACCCCCTTAAACGGGGCTGAAAATCCACAAAATGTTAAAAAATCAGGGTACCCTGACTAAAAACTCAGTTTTAGAGGCCTTCTGGCCCTCTTTTGGCCTCGAAAATCCCTTAACCTGGGTTCCCTCAAGTCATAACGACGTATAGATCGTCACAGACTTCGATTTGATATGTGGTAGAGCTCAAACGGACACCCGGATCAAAAGTTATGGCCGTTTGAAGTTTGAGTTGCGTTTTCAACATATTTTGGATCTTTTTTTTTAATTTTTTTAGTCTTCAAATTTTTATTAAATGACTATTACTCCATAATAATTAGCAAATTATTAATTAAATATTTTTTTTTTAATTTTTTAAGAATCCATTTTCACTAAATATCTTATATATTAAGTATATTAAGTGTAAATGTACATTTATACTTATGTAAAATATATTTAAAAATTATATATTATATTTATATCAATATAAATATATTAATATATTAATATATTAATATATATTTTTTTTTAATTTTTTTTTGAATTTGACCCTTTATCAGTGCTTTAAAAAAACGCTGATAAAGGCCCCCCTTTATTAGTGCTACTAAACAAGCGCTGATAAAGGGGGTGCCTTTATCAGCGCTAAAAAAAGCACTGATAAAGGGGGGGCGCTGGGAAAAACTGTTTTTGTGGTAGTGCCTCCCAGGACCATCACCTTCTTCATCTAGTAAGATTCTTAAGCAATGTACATAAGAAGGTACTTATTCACAAAGTAGAAAAAAGGTGGAGTTATGGTCTCCACCTTAATGATGGTAGAGGTGATTAAATGTGGTATAATTATCATCTTGTTTGTTCCCATGTTGGCTAAGTTATATTTCCAACTTCACCACATGTATAGGGGTATGCCCCGTTTAGAATATTCAGCCCCTTCCAACTGCAACGGGGTTGAATGGGGGAAAACATTGGTGGATATGAGTTTCTTAATACTCAAAACATTCCAAGTTACCAATTCAATAAATTTATATAAAGTATCAGTGGGGTATGGCTAATAACACTAAAGAACTATGAGATCAAGAGAAAAGTGAACTGATATGATCAGTTTTTTATACTATATGGAGCACCAACCTGTGAAATTGCCGATAATGTAAAGGGTGATCCTGTAGCCTAAGCCTATCTTTTGGATATATTTGAGTGTGTTTTATCTACTTGGATTAACTGAATGATATTCTATGAGTGGTATGCATCCTTCCACTTTGGGAGATAGTTCAGTGCATTCAGATGAAATTCCCCACTCCTCCCCACATCTGTTCAGAAATGCATCCCATGGTGGCTCACAAATTATGGATAATTTTCACCTAATAGTAAACTTAGGTTCAGGATACCTTCCCTCTAGATAGTGTGGGTTTTGGATTCTCCAAGGATTATGTCGATACCTTGGTCCGATCATACCCGAATGGTCAATTGGCTCCATTAGTGATAAAGCACATAGATCTTATAATAGTGAATGAGGAGGAGGACACAGGGGCTCTGACATCATCAAAAAGTTAGATTCTATACAAAAAACATCTTCTAGAAGACCCACAAATCTCTATATTTCTTAGAAAAAAATGAGACACTTAGATCCAACACCATCAGCAAGGAGGGTGCCAACATATTTAGAAATAATGTATGGGGTTCCCGTGAAAGAATTTCCAGTCAGTGGGGGACCTGCTCTAATTATGGTGGTGTTTCCCATCACATTATAATACTGGGACAACTAGAGGAAGAATACATTGACCATTGAGGTTTGGAGAGTGTTGTGTCAAGTAGAAATAGAGCTAGAGGTATTTGGGAGTGTGATCTCTCCCGAAGAAATCTTTTATGAACAACATCCTATTGAAGACAAATCAATTCTCCAAGAACTTAGTGTGGTGATTCATTCTGTCAAAGGCCAAGTCCATTACACACCCCTAGCTTAGAGAATGATAATTCCTAGCACAATGGTAACTGCTAAAGATGAGGGAGACTAAGATGGCTCTAATGAATAGGTAAGATAAGTTTTATCATCACTTTCATATATTCTTTGATATTGTTAGGAATGTGGTGAACTTTATTTTCTCTTGGATATTTCAAGATGCTGGTAAAATTGTCTCACCTCCCACCCCTCTAGTTTACTTTCCCAAGGACCCAGTGGCCAAAGTTGGTTCAAAAAGTGACTGAGAGGATGATGATCAAGGTTTTCCAATCCAAATGGAGCTCATGGATGTGGTTGTTTTTGATCTAAAGGAAACACTATTTGTGCCTCCATCAGCACCACCTTTGGCACCTCAATTTATCTTTTGAAGTTCCTTCCTCTAAGAGGAGTAATAAAAGAAAGTGGGAAAGTCCATACACTAAGAAACCTCTCAAAATCATTAATTTTTTTACTTTGTGGACTTTTTTCCTTTTCATTACTCTAGTAGATTATCATGGCCTCTTACCTACCCATATCAAGGTCAGATATCAAGTATCATCTAGTCTTATGGCCCCCTACCTACCCAAATGTATCTTTTTTATTAAAATTTTAAATTTTATTAAGGTATTATTTCATATTAATGTTTAATTTATTTAATTATTGTATTACTAACATAATATTTCTTTTCTTATATAGGTGTAATTTTTTTCCTGAGTTCGGATGCTTTGTTTGGAAACTAATACCATGGACGAAAATTTTTGAGAGGGGATCACAAATGCAAAAAGGATGAAACATTAATGTTTTTAACTATTTTTTGGATAATTATAATTGTAACCATATAAAATATTATTTTAAATTTATATATAAGTCTTTTTTTTTGTATTCATGATTTCAAGTAAATGTATATAGCATTGTTTGTGAAACTCTTGTGCATGCTATTTTTTTATTCTATGATTTGTTTGTGTGTAGGTGTTAGTTTTGTGTAGATGTTTTGTGTGTAGGTGCTGTTTTGTGTTGTGTGTGAAGGTGTTGTATCAGGTGTGCAGGTGCTATGCAGGTGTTGGGTTTTCTTAGGAAACTTGTCCTTTATCAGTGCTAATTAAGCACTAATAAATTGAAACTTTATCAATGCTCAAAATAGCTTTGATAAAGGGGGACTTTATTAGCACTCAAAATAGCGCTAATAAAGGTGGCCCTTTATCTGCGCTAAAAAAGTGATGATAAAGGGGGACCTTTATCAACATTTTTTTAGTGTGGATAAATGGAACCCTTTATCAGCTCTTTTTTAGCGTTGTTAAAGGGGACCCCCTTTATCTTCACCACAATTAACATCACTTTTCTAGCGCTATTAAAGGAAGTTTTTAGCGCTTTTAAAAGACCTATTTGTAGTAGTGTCCATAAAACACAACCATGGATATTCTACTAGTCTAATAATCACATGGACTATCAATCTCTAGTTTCATAATGAGGGAATGTATAATTTCGGACATCATAATCATTCTGTCAATGCCTCATCCTAAGACCATACAAAAATGGTTAAAAACCCAAACTAGTTTGTCTCATGAGACCTACCAAAATATCAAGGGGATATAGAGGGCCCCACCCATCACTTAATAAGTCCAATACATTACTCGTATGAAAATGGTGAAACATAAACAACATAAACATTTGTATTGAAAAACTAGTATACAAAATGTGAATACTTAAACTATAACCCATGAATGGTATCAAATTATCACATCCACAGTCAAAC
Organism: Viscum album; assembly: GCA_963277665.1. Taxonomy (NCBI): domain Eukaryota; kingdom Viridiplantae; phylum Streptophyta; class Magnoliopsida; order Santalales; family Viscaceae; genus Viscum; species Viscum album. Next base: position 1,156,950,009 of record OY728135.1, read on the forward strand.
TAATCATCAAAACTTCAAAAAAATATGGTAGATTATATCATAAGAGATAGACCTAAATAAATTACAAGATTCAACAAAGGATGTTGACATATATGAAGATACATTTAAATGAGACCATTGAAAATTTCATGTGGAAATATTCTTTAAACATTCCAAAGTGTCCCATACCACTTTGAAACATTCAAATAATAATCCCTTGTAATATTAGGATAATAAGGATACTATTGATATGATATATAAAAGGGAATTACATACACCACATGCAAGGAATAAGTGGTGAACAAAGCATAGATCTCTTAAAAGTTAACGTGAGATGAGAAAAATCCTTTTTTACTTTGGAAAGAAGAGTTCTTTTGGAAAATCATTTGTATTTGTCATAAAATCAGATTGTAAACATGTATATCCCAAAAAATAAGTGGGAAAGAAATTTAAATTATATTTTAGGAATAAATTATGTCTCACTGAAGTGAAATCCTGTAAAAATAGTTTTTAAGAAAATTTAGAAATAAAACATTTTAGTGCGATTTAAGGAAAATATTAAATATATTTTAAAGCGAAAAGGCATGTTTGATTTCATAAAAGTAGAAATGAAAAAATATATTTTTCATGATAAAATGACTGATTTTAGAAATAAAATTGTGGCTTGAAATAGAGTATATAGTGTAATTGAAAATATGTAAGAATTTGAGAAGTTCTCTTGAATTGGGATTGTTTATCGGGAATAATTGAGATTAGAACCATTTTAAAACATAAAATTACCATAAAAGAAAGATGAAAGGATCTAAAGATATGATTTTGGAAAATTTAACTAGAATATATAATAAGTACATAAAAATAAATAAACATTACATTAGGGTAAGTACAATGAAATAATAACCCGATAGAAAAATGGAGGTTCGGGTGGAATCCCTTACTAGTTTGTAATCAGTCAAAACATATGCCTCAAAATTAATAATTATAAAACCATACATTTAATACCATGAAAATAAATATATTCATGATAAGTTACATAAATGGTCAGTATACATACACCATAAATAAGAAATAGTGATGAATGAGGAATATCTCACAGAAATGGAAGTGAGATGAGAAAACCCTTACTACTTTGTAATCAATTGAATCGTATGTCCAAAAGTTAACAATAATCCAACGAATCACTTAATACCATTAATATAAATAGATTAATGATATTATATATCAAATGTTAGTATACATACACCATATATAAGAAATAAGTGATGAATAATGGAAATCTCACAGAAATAAAAGTGAGATGAGAAACCCCTTACCTTATGTTCGAATGTGTTCTGCACATGACCTTAATATCCTGGATAAAAAAATTAAATAAATTAAATGTTATATAAATATATATGATTTAGTACAATTTCATTAAGTTAATTTATGTCCTTTTGTACGAGTTATAAGATTCAAATTTATCACTTGAGAGCGTTTGTTTCCTTGGTTTTCACGATGAATATTCTTGTATATGAGTATAGAAGTTCACGTGGAATGGATATAAATTTCCAGAATTGAATTTATATATTATTAATGAAAATAAAAAAGTTTAATGGTAATATATATCATTTATTTACATGGTATGAGGATGAATCATTAGATAATTCATTTAGTGATAATCGTTTAGATTATTAAAACGTTTATTGATCATAACAACCTCATTTTGTTTTATTATTTAGTATTATGTAAATATATTACTTAAAGAACATAAAAAGGGTTATATTATAAATTTGAAAATCTATCTCAATAATTAAAATGGTTTCATGAATAGTTTTTAAGAATAATTTGATGAACGAAACTTCATCGTCCACGAAGGTTGTAAATTGACACTTCCCGGACGATGATTTCATCTATAGAATAAAAGAGGGTGAGTAAAGAGATTGATAATGGTTATTACATTAGCATTATATAATTGAAGTATATATATTATACTATAGTTATCATTATCAATTTGAAAGAGGAGGTTAGGAGAGAATAAGAAAAGAAAATAAATTTAAATGAAATTAAATAAAAAAGGAAGGGGATTTACCTATTGAAATAACCTCCATGAGAACCTCCTTAAGAGAAAGGGTTTTAGTATTTTGCAAAGACCAAGAGCTCTTTTATGTGGGGAGGGACTAGGTAAGAGTATTTGGGTAGAACGTTGGGAAGTTTTATGGCTTATAGGAGTGGAAAGAAGAGGAAGTGAGGGGTGGTTTTTTATAGTGGAGGAGGGGAGGGTTTTTCCATTATTTTAATCATTATTTTATTATTTTGGATCAAGACTATGAGTAGTATTTATTATTATGACTTAAAAAATTTAATAAGTGAATTTTAGTTTGAATCAATGACCATTTACATCAGCCATGACTTAAGCATGATGCATAAATTCATTTATTTAGCATATTTCATAAATTATCGAATTTCACAATTCACAAAAATTCACGTATTTTAGAAAAATCCAAAAAAATCACCCTAACCATTTTCAACATGTAGAATTAAAAAATTGACTCCATTTTATCAAAATAACTTTCTAAATATGTGAAATTTAATTTTTAAATAAAATCATTATTTACTTGAAAAATACTGATTTTAAATTTAAAACAGATTTTATAATATATTCAAAAATTAATCGAGGTCTCATAAAATTATCCTAAAATCATAGAAAAAAATATTTATTTAGGAATATATTTTATAAAAACTAATTTTATTTTAAATAAATTTATTAATTTAAAATAGTAATTAAAAATGTATTACTCACAAAAACACCAATACTTAATTATTAATTTTAGAACAATCACTCTCATTTATAAGGTACCTAAATTTTATTTATACTTTCATAGGTGATGTTACTATTCATAAGGATAAAGTTACTATTCATAAGGGTAACATTACTATTCATAAGGGTGCATTACTATTCATAAGTATCATGTTACTATTCATCAAAAAATTAAGTTGATCCTATTAGACTCTAAAAAACTTATTGATTGCAATGGTGTATGTATGTTTTTCAAAATTAAAATCACAGAAGTGGAAAAATTATATTTCATGGATAGGTTATAACTATCTCGTGTAGATAATTATAATAACAAAGTGTTTTTTTCACAGAGATTCATTAGCGTGTGCATTATAGGCTATATTTATTTTTAAATTATTGGGGTGTTAAATTCTCCCCTCCTTGAATAAATTGTGTCCTCATAATATGAAATTGAACTATGAAAGTTAATAGTTGATACTTGAAAATTACCCTTTTTGGAAACCCACATCAAAAATAGGGTTAATAAAATGTTCTCTTAATAAGAGGGGGAAGAAAATGCATAGGTTACTAGAAAACTACTCATTCAAATAGGGTAATATTAGTGTGAAGTGAAAATATGTACATGGAAGAATAATCTAACCATCATTTTCTAATGGAGAGTGATATAAAACATGGCCATTAGAATTTTAATCATCACAAAACTGTAAATATTATGATTGGTTAAAAGAAAATTGATTTCTCAGAATAAAAACTACATGGATAACGTTTTTTAACAAAATTGTTTTCCTTGAATTGATGGATTCCGTTACTATCTAGATAATCACTTATGAAATCAAACTAACACGATTACTTTCCATGTCATAAGAATAATTTCATCCTTTGGTTGTGCTTCGATCTATTTTTACTTCATTTCCTATAACTGGTAATGAACGATCAAGATGATTTTTTCATGCCTGAAGAATTCGAATTAAGTTATACAGATCATAGATCCCACAAATGTATAATTATCTATTACTCTTTTATTTATACATCAACCGAATCCAAAATCATTAGGATAAAATAAGATAATTCCCAAAAAATAATAAACCATTATATGATGAAAAGAAACTTTAATCTCCAAAATTCAAATGTAAATCTCAAGGTTCAACATAGATCATTTTGAAAATTACTACCATTCTTCAAAAGAGAATTCTAGACTATGACCCCAAAACCATAAGGTTTTGTTCATATAGTCTTCCAAATTACATCAATAACTTTTAATCCCTTATAGCAAAGATTTTATTTCCAATATCACATTATCTCCAAGATATTCTATCCATTTCCATAAATAAAATGAATCACCATATGTCCAAAATAAAATAATATCTGACTCCAAAATATAATTTAACATTTATTCCTCAAAATATTCTATTTTAAAAAGTCTTATAAGATTCCCAAAATTGTGAATGTATTACAAAATAACATTAATCACTTAATCACAAAATCATTTCCAAATCCCAAAGTTATCTATTTGTTAAAAAAAGTCCCTAAAATCACAATAACATTTATCCATTATATTTTTTAACTAAAAAAATAGTAATGATAACCAGGACTTTACATAGGCTAGTGGTAGGTGTTTGACCCTTATCACCCTTCGGTTGTGGGTTCAAACACCATGGCCTTACCGAAAGTAGTGGGTTGTCACCCAACATGCATGATGTTCATTTTCTGAAACCATCTATCTTCTGAAATAAATACAATAAACGTCCATGAAATAAGGTCAATTACTAAACATTACTTTAACTAGGATTTTCCAAACAACCTTAATAAAGTAGAACATAATACATTTATTTCCACATATGGCCTTCCTTGGTTTAGAGGTTGTCCTATAGGATAGGGAATTGACTCGGGTAATGCCCAAGTCTCTTAATTTTAATCCAAAAAACTACAAATTAATTCTTAGGATTTATTTTATTTCCTTACATTGTACTCTTCATTTTTCCTTGGAAATTATTTACTTTATGTACTTACTTAACAAATATAAATCATTTGTCTATTCCTTTTGAGACAGACACTTCCCTAGGTGTCTCCTTTCAAATTTCTTGTATGATGGAAGTCAAGCCTTCTTTTCTCCATGGTCTCCACTATGAGATCTCTTAATAAACTCATTATTCTCTTCTTTGGTGGGTTCGATTGATGTTTATGGTATATGTCGTTAATAATATTTCAATAAATAAAATTAGGCATGAACATGATATCTTTCAATCCCATAAACATCCCATTTGGTTGACCATCACCACCACCTTGTCCAACATTTTCAATTTTAACATGAAACTTTTGGATTCCATCCATTGACTAAAACTAGAAAGTATAGTGTGAGTAACAATAGTAATAGTGTAAAAAATGTATAATCATTTATAGAATATCATGAAAACTTATTTTCAACCTAAAAAACCTTAGGCTTAACCTAGTTTATTCATTTTAATTATATATTAAAATATATAATAATGGTTTGTAAATAAAATGTGAATTATCCTAAGCATATCCCCTTGGAGTGTGAAACTAGGTGCACAATAAGTCCCGTTGTCATGTACCAGGTTACCCCAAGCCAATATCGGAACACCTTGTTAGAGTTATTACTCCTAGGTAAATTTATGTTAGAACCACATCCACTTTTAGTATCCAGACATGGATGTATTTTTTAGGAAAATACACATAATTTATACTCTTCCAAAATTTAAGGATGTTATTGTATGCTTATCCTCAAAGTCTATCTTAGGGTTTTGTTCACTAGTCTAGGTTTTCCAAATATAGTTTTCTAAGGATTATACTAAAATTCCTCTGTAATTCCTAGACCCTAGTTGCCTAAATTTGGTGAATTATTTTATTACATTGGCATGATTATAAGAAATTTGTATCCCAATGGATCAGGTAGTTTGGTAGTTTTGAAAAACCAGATACATACATAAGTTCAACATTACAAATTGAAATTAAATACAATATAAAAGATCCATTAGTAACTCCCATAACTATTATATTATCCATGAAAGTCATTCATAATACACTTCTTTACAACCTATGGAAATATAAGACACAATAAAGGGGTGAGCTTAGATGCTTGGTAATGTTAAATAATACAATGTAAATAATCATAAACATAAACACTAGGCATAATGAATAACTAAATAAACATTCCTTTAATAATAAACTTGAGAATAATATAGAAGGATTAAAATATGATTAAATAATTTCATAAAACATAACCATGAATATTCTTTTAGTATAATAATCATATGAAATATCATTCTCTAGTTTTATAATGAGGGAATTCATAATTCTAGACATCATAATCATTATGTCAAGGCCTCGTTCCAAGACCATACATAAATGGGTAAAAATCCAAACTAGTTTGTCTCATGAGACCTACTGATGCATCAAGATACTATAGAAGGCCCCAAACATCAATTAATAAGTCTAATACATTCCTCATATGAAAAGGGTGAAACATAAACAATATAAACCTTCGTATTGAAAAACTAGCATACGAAATGTGAATACTTTGACTATAACCCATGAATGGTATCAAATTAGCACATCCATAGTAAAACTAATCATCAAAACTACAACAATATATGGTAGATGATATCATAAGATATATAACTCAATGAAGTACAAGATTCAATAAAGTATGTTTTACATGGATGAAGATACTTTTAAATGATACCATTGAAAAGTTTATGAGGAAATATTCTTTAAACATTCCAAAGTTTCCCATACCACTTTTAAACATTCAAATAATAATACCTTAGAATATTACGAGAATTGTGATACTCTTTATATGATATATTAAAGGTCAATACATATACCAAATGCAAGGAATAAGTGATTAACAAGACATATCTCTCATAAAAGTTAAAGTGAGATGGGAAAAATCCTTTTTACTTCGAATAGAAGAGTTCTTTTAGAAAATCATTTGTATTTGTCATAAAATATGACTGTAAACATGTATATATAAAAAAATAAATGTTAATGAAATTAAAATTATATTTTAGGAATAAATTATTTCCCACTGAAGTGAAATCATGTAAAAAGACTTTTTAATAAACTTTAGAAATAAAACACGTTAGTACGGAGTAAGGGAAATATTAAAGAGATTTTAATGCGGAAAGGCATGTTTTATTTCATAAAACCATAATTAAAAATATATATATTTTTTAATAATAAAATGATTGATTTTAGAAATATAACTATGGCTTAAAATAGATTATATAGTGCACTTAAAAATAGGTAAAAATTCGAGAAGTTCCCTTGAATCAGGCTTGTTTATCTAGAAGAATTGAGAAGGAACCCATTTTAAAACATAAAATTCCCCTAAAATAAAGAATAAATGATCTGAATATATGATTTTGGAACATATAAATATAATATAGAATAAGTAAACAAAAATAAATAAACATTACATTGGGATAAGTATAGTTAAATAATAACCTGATGGAAAAATGAAGGTTCGAGTGGAATCCCTTACTAGTTTGTAACTAATCGAAACATATGAACCAAAATTAATAAACATAAAATAATATATATAATACCATGAAAATAATTATATTCATGATATTTTACATAAATTGTCAGTATACATACACCATACACAAGAAATAGTGGTGAATAAGGAATATCTCACAAAAATGGAAGTGAGAGGATAAAACCCTTACTACTTTATAATCAATTGAATCATATTCCCAAAAATTAACAATCATCAAATGAATCATTTAATACCATGAAGATAAATAGATACATGATATTATATATCAAATTTTAGTATACATACACTATATACAATAAATAAGTGGCGAATAATGGAAATATCACATAAATAAAAGTGACATGAGAAACCCCTTAACTTATGTACAAATGTGTTCTACACTTGACCTTAACATCCTGGATAATAAAATTAAATACATTAGATAATTAATTAATAACCTCCTATACATGTATTTTATTTAGTATAATTTTATAAAGTTCATTTATGCCTTTTGGATGAGTTGTAAGATACAAATTTATCACTCGGGAGCATTTTTTCCTTAGTTTTCACTATCGACATACTTGTATATGAGTATAGAAGTTCACGTGGAATGGATATAATTCTCCAGAATTTAATTTATATATTATTAATTAAAATAAATAAGTATAAATGGTTATATATATAATTTAGTTACATGGTATGAGGATGAATAATTAGATAAGTCATTTAATGATAATCGTTTAGATTATTACAGTGGTTATTGATCATAACAAACTCATTTAGTTGTATCGTTTAGTATTATGTAAATATGTTAATTACATAACATATAAAGGGTTATATTATAAATTTTAAAATATATCTAAACCATTCAAATTATTTCATGAAAACATTTGAAGAATAATTTGAAGAATGAAACTTCATCATCCATGAAGGTTGTAAATTGGCATCTCCCGGACAATGATTCCGTTTATAAAATAAAAGAGGGAGAGTAAGAAGATTGTTAATGGTTATTAAATTAACATGATACTATTAAATTATATAGATGATACTGGAGTTATCATGATCAATTGTACATATAAGGTTAGGAGATAATAAAAAAAGAAGATAAATTGAAATGAAATTAAATGAAAAAGGAAGAGGATTTACCTCTTGAAATAAGCTCCTTAAGAGCCTCCTTAGGGGAAAGTTTTTTAGTCTTTTGGAAAGACCAATGGCTCTTGGACATGGGGAGGTACTAGGGAAGAGTATTTGGGTAGAACATTGAGAAGATTAAAGGCTTATAGGAGTGAAGATAAGAGGAAGTGAGGGGTGCTTTTTATAGTGGAGGAGAGGAGGATTTTCCATTATTTTAATCATTATTTTATTATTTTGGCTAAAGACTATGAATAGTATTGGTTATTGTGTCTAAAAACTATAATAAGTGCATTTTATTTCTAACCAATGTCTATTTACATCATCCATGACTCAAGCATGATGCAGAAATTTATTTATTTAGCATATTTTGTAAATTATCAAATTTCACTATTCACAAAAAATTCTAGTATTTCAGAAAAATCCCAAAAAAATCACCCTAAACATTTTTTAAAATTTAGAATTAAAAAATGGACTCAATTTTATCAAATAATTTTTTAAATATGTGAAATTTAATTTTTAAATAAAATCCTTATTTATTTGAAAAATACAGTTTTTAAATTTAAAACTGATTTTATAATACTTTCAAAAATTAACCGAGGTCTCATAAAATTATCCTAAAATAATAGGACAAAAAAATATTTATTTAGGAATAAATTTTATGATAATAAATTTTAATTTAAATAAATATATTAATTTAAAAGTGTAATTAAATATTTATTACTCATAAAATACCAAAACTTAATTATTAATTTTTCAAAACATTCTCTCTCATTTGTAAGGTGCCTAAATTTTATTTATAATTTCATGGGTGAGGTTTGTATTTATAAGGGTAAATTTACTATTTATAAGTGTAACAGTACCATTAATAAGGGTACATTACTATTCAAAAGGTTTAAGTTACTATTTACCAAAAAATTAAGTTGATCTTATTAGACTCTAAAAAACTTACTGATCACAACGGTGTATGTCTATTTTTCAAAATTCAATTCACAAAAGTGGAAAAATTATGTTTCATGGATAGTTTATAACTATCTTGTGTAAATAATTATAATAATAAAGTGTGTTTTTTCATAGAGACTCAATGTTGTGTGCATTACAGGCTATGTTTATTTTTAAATTTTTTGGGGTGTTACAATTGAAAACCTTAAAATTTTAAAATGATCATGCATGAAATTTTTGATATATTTATTATATTGATCTAGAATATGATCTCATCATGTTCTCCGAATTAAACTGTAACTCTCTCATTCATCGACCCACCCCACCATTGATCCACTTCCTCAACCTTTATCAATGGACCTTAATTGTCCTCTACCACCCTCGTTCTCTGTGCACCACCTCCGAGTTTCTTTTTTCATTGTTAACATCCCTCCATCAGTGTTTTCTTTTATCTATAAATCATAAGATCCACTTGAAATAAATATTTTTAATTTTCTATAAATTTATAGGACAATTATTATATTTCATTATTCAAATTTTATAGTGGTTGGATTATTGAATATTTTCATTTTTTCAAAATATCGTGAATGTTTTGATAAATACATGTATAAATTTTAAGCATTTATACTATTTAATAAATAGAATTTTATTTTTAAAAAATTATTCTAATTCATCACTATATGTTTCCTATAATATTTTTTTTATTTTTTATTTATATTTTCATTATTACGATATTACATTTTTTCTAGGATTTTTTTTTTGAAAAATAGAATATAAATTATTTATTTTCAGAAAATTCGTTAATGTTTTTTTCTTTTTGTGGGAGAGAATATTTTTTAGATGTTTTTTAAATATAAGTATTTTTATTTATAATTAAGATATATTTTATCTTATAATTATTTATATATTAAATTGTGTTCATTGGTTGTACATCACGGAATTTAGATTTTAAAAATAAAATATTTCCTTATTAAATATAATCTTTTTAGTGAAATGAATATTTTTTATGACAAAACATATGTTTTATGTGTATTAGAAATTAATTTTTTTTGTACTAATAAATGTTAAATTTGTTTTTTTTTATAGTTTTACTAAATAAAAAAATTCATTTAATATACTTTTTATTTAATTTTTTTTAAAATACAACAGTACATTCTCTAATATTTTATTACAACAGTTTTTTTGGTTTCTATATTTATAAAACAATATAATTTTAATTTAACTTATTTTATTCATTTTAGAAAAAAATTCCTAGTTTTTAAAATGATTAATCACTATTTAATAAATTTTATAAAAAATTGTGAATACCTAGTTAATAATTTGAATTTGTTTTTATGTTTTTCAATTATTTAATTGAGGTGACCCTAACATTTATTAAATAAATAATACATATTATTAGATTAATATTCATTACATATCATTACGATCCATGAAATAACTATAGAGGTTTAGTGTTATTCAAAACATGGATACATAAACAACTGGTACATAAAATACCTACATCATCTCTCACTAGGTTCTTCACAACTAGCACCCTTCTTAATCATATCATACTTAAAACCTTCCTTTATATCCTAGGGAAAAGGAAAAAAATAAAGAGTGATCTCAGATGCTCAGTATAGGTAAACAAGGGATATATCAATGATAATTTAGTAATAACAAGAGAATAATTATATGATAACATGAGCTTAATTTTTGAAAACCCTACCAAATAATTCATAGATCATAATCACAAGTCGTGTCATAAATATTGGTAGTTAATAAGACATGAATCATAAAATAATAAAATAAAATGATCCATTATATAATAACATTAGCATAAGGCCATGTCATAAAATAATGGAACATGGTGTGGCATAATTAGAATCACTGAAATATTATGTCAAGGCTACACGTGAAGTCATTCATTACATGTTATTATTGGGCTAATCACATGTATACCTCTTTCAACCTTGATATAACCTCCCATAAACCTTCTTTCGGGCATGGGATGACCTCTAGTGTACCCTATTTCAGGCTTGGGATAACCACCAATGTACCCTTTGATCTCATAAAATATTAATCTTTTCCCAATGCATTTGAGTTATATAACATACCCCCAATCACATAATCATAATCCGTTCACAATTATTCCATGAGATCATGAAAAAATTTACCATTTCATTATAGATTAACCCACGGAAAAGAAAATTTATTTTATCAATATTTCATCATCACAATCATAATACACATTGAAAAACAATTAAGATTACATTATAGGATCATATCCCTAAAGAAACCATAAGCAACATCGAAGGATGTTATCATAGATGAAAATTTCCTTTAAAAGGTCACTAAAACATTTCTTAAAGAGAATAACCTTTTCATTTTGAAATAACTTATTTAATATATTAAATTTTCAAAAATAGTAATTAAAAAAATTTCATTTAAAAGGAAAATAGAAAATTGTAAATAAATCTTTTAATTAAAATAGTATTCATGATGGCCAGAAAATTCATTCGTTCTATAAATGTTAAATCAAAGATTCCATTCACATATTCGATAAAAATTATAAATTACCTCATTTGAAAAAGTACATGAATATTACTTTGAAACAATTTCATAGAAATTAAACCATGGTTATCAATGACTTTAAAATAACATGAGAATATTTTAAAAACATTCTTGAATTTTTTTAAAGAAAATATTGACATTTAAGAAAAATATTCTCACCTAAAGAAACAAAAAAAGTATATTTTTATTAAAAAATATTATTTTAGTATATTTTGTACTTAAAGAGAGAAAAATTAAAGAAAAAAATTTAATATCTAGAAATAAAAATAGGATAATAAAATAAATAATTTTTTGTATAGATATGTCATATAATTTTATCACCATAAATTTAAGCAAAAACAATCCTAGTAAAAAGTGAGACTATAATGTAAAAATTCTTACCTCAAGTTTGACTTGATTTATAAGAACTCTAACATATTGTATAATAAATTTAAATATATTATAATTCTATAAAGGAACTATATTAATAATTATAATACCATACATGTTTTTTTAACATCTTATCACTTATTCATTATCAATTCTTTATTAAAATCCATGTTCCGGGTGATAACTATTTCATTTTTCATGTCTGTTTTGATTCAAATGTTATGGTCCATGCACTTTGATCATGGTTAGATAATATCCATAATTTATATCATGATATAGATATTATATATATTCAGTATATACATATTTGGGAAACTCAAAAAATGTTATAGATAGATAAATAAACTATACGATTCTTGGAGATAGTAGTCGGTACGTACGTATAAATATTGTTTTCATATTATATTTAATAAAAAGAAATAAAGAAAGAAAAATAACATTTTATCATTAAAGAATAATAATTAAATAATAAATATCATATATATTTAGTAAATCCATTATGATAACAATACATGATAGGTGGTGAAGAAAAATGAATCTTATTGTTGCATGGAGGTAGTAGTTCACATATACGCACGAGTAATAATTTTATATTCCATTTCATGGAAAATATGTGTAAAATGTTTTTTATATCATCATAATAAAATATTATTATATATATGTAACTATATTCATCATGTTATAATTTATAGTACAAGTTTATAGATGGAGAAGAAGTGATAAAATTGAAAGTTCCTGGTTAAGAGTTATACCTCTTCTTTGAGAAACCTCTTCTAGATTACACATTAATCCTTGAAAGTATGGTATTATGATTAAAAAAAGAACCTCTAGTATAAAAAACCTACTCTTTATTACAAATTAATACTTGATTTATTAAATAATATTACACTTAATAAAACCCAAAAGATTGATAAGTCTAGTGTATATGGGAATTATGTACATCACATAACAACTTAAAACATGAAATACATTATATTTATTTAAAACATATTTAAAATGTTCATAAGGTTCCTTCATACTTAAAACTTCATGGGATATCATGGGTACAAAAATAAGAAAAGGGATGAGCTATAAATCCCAATAAGGGAATAAATAAGTCATAACTTGAAAAAGATAATACATACTAGACAATAGGAATATCAATGGGGCATAAAAAGAGTATGAATCATAAAAATGAAAAATGGGACATGATATAACATGATAATCATAACATGGTAAATTTGGAAACAACTTAAAACATTTAATCAGAAACTTAGGTCAAGGATAAATATGCCAAGACCTCATGGTGGAAAAAGTACCATAAAGGAATTAGGTACAACCCTGTCCTAACATGACATATTATGATACTAAAAATTACCCAATGCATTGGAGATATATCTAGGTACACCCATCATAATCATTTCATTCTCATGCATAAGTGTGCCACATAAATCATATAACATGGATTCATTCATCATCATAATTTATCCCATTATCATGGAGTGTGGAATATATATCCGTAAGTCCCTAATAAATAAGTATATGTTTCTAAATGTGGATACCCTTGATAAAAAAATGGGTATGATATTCACTAAACAATTTTTTTTGACATGGAAAATCATGGGGAAATTTTAGAAACATTACAGTGTTATATAAAAATTCCTAAAAATGGTAGATGAGATTGAAAAGGTTCTATCATCATTTGGACATCAAATGGGTAGTAAGAGGGATATATAAATACATGTACCTACATTAATAAATGTATGTATAATGCATAAGTTTATAAATATTCTTGAATAAAGAATATGAGAATAGGATCCCTCATGGAATTTTGACATAGTAATGACTTAGGTAAGGGTCCAAATGGGGGAGCATAAATGATACCACATTCAAATAATATCAAATGGATAGTAAGGGAATGATTATAAATGATTGATATTATAACCATTCAAAATTACAATAAATAACTTCAAATATGTTTCTTGAATTTGAAAGGAGGAGAGCAAAGTCCCATACAAAATTTCGGCATGGTAACAAGTGTACATAAATGTTCATTGTAGGGATAAATGATAGTGAATGGGGATATAATCATTTATGCATCAAATTGAAATTAAAGGGGGATATTGGAGAATATATCCAAATATAATAAAATGGAAATTATAATACATAAAATAAAATATGTGTTTGATAAAAGAGGAGAGTTTAAGATCCCTTAATTTAAAGTGTGACTTCAAAGGCTTGAGAGGGGCTTCTTGAGAGATTGGGGGTGCCTTAGAAGTACTATAGGGAGTGTAGGGGAGAGTAAGGACATAATCCAAGGACTTTTAGTGAATATAAATGGGATATTGGGTGGTTTTATATAGGAAAATTGGGGGATTTATTTATTACATCACTTTTGGGTCATTATGATGTCATGATATACAAAGTATATTTATATGGTATTTAATTTTTACCCGAAAATTTGAATTTCTCAGAAAATTTTGAAAAATTAACCATTGGATAATTTTTAAGTTCTAATTCCAATTTTTTTTTCATTTTATCTAAATAATTTTCTAAATATGTGAATTTTTACTTAAATAATAAATTTCTTTTATTAAAAATGATGAGTTTTTGGAAATAATAGTTTTTGAAACCAAATAAAAATTACATTTGACATAATAAAAATTATATAATTATTTATATTTGATAAAAATTATTTAATAATAATATTTTTTTAAAATATTATTTATTTCAATAAATAATTAATTCATTAATTGAATTTGAATATTAACCAAAAATACAATTTGTGATTAATTGTATCAAACTAAAATTCATTTACAAAGTAATAATAATAGGTTGAAGATATATTCATTACTCTATAAAAAATAAAGTACATACTCATATTACTAGTGTCTTAATACACATCCCTTTAATACACTACCATACGACCTAAGAGTAAGGTGCACGATGATGGAGATTTCATGGGATCGTTCAACAAACATGGTTTGGGTTGTGATGTCAATGAGCTTGAAATTCTCCCATAAATGGCTTTGATCATGCTTAAGGTTTTAGATATTAGCCTGGGCTTAGTCTAGGAAAAATCCTAGAAAATCCATCTCCCTCATAAGCTCCTATAAATGGTCTTCAAGGGTTCAATTCTACTTGTTGAGGTCATCCCATCTTTTGTCTATGACAATTGGATTGTTAAAACCCTATATTTATTCTAACCACGTGATCACTGTTCAATGGATATATTATCAATGGTAGATATACTTAACAATTTTTTAAATCCAATTAAATATAATAAAGAAAAATAAGTTCATGTGTTTTCTATAATCATAATACATTTAATTAAGTCAAAGGGGGAATTTTATTCATAATATTTTGGGTCATTACAATATCCCCCCTTTAGAAATTTCACCCTTGAAATTTTATTTTCCCACTCTAAAACAGATAAGGGTAACTTTGTTTCATCACCTCATCTGATTCCCATGTTTCTTCTTTACACTTGTGGTTTCTCCAAAACACTTTGACAAGGGGCATTGTCTTATTTTGTATATTTGTTTCTCTATGATATAAGATCTTCACCTGCTGCTCTTTATAGGAAATATCATTCTTTATTTGTACCACCTTTGGATTGAGTACATGTGAGGGGTCCAATAAATACTTTTTCATGAGGGATACATGGAATACATCATGTACTTGAGATAGATTCGGTGGGAGTTCTAGTTGATAGGCCACTGATTCTGTAACACCCCAGGTAAATAAAGATTATGACATTTTCATATTTATCCATATTTTTTAATAAAATATTAATATTACTTTAAAGGGAACGCTATGCTCGAGGGCGTACCCAATACACAACAACGAGTTTCTTAGAAATCTTACATTACACTCTACTAATAAAATAATATTATTTTAAAAGGTAGTTAACGCCTAGCCGTTATAATGGAGGGAATGAATGTAACTAACTAAAAAATGATTATATATGTTTGTCAAATATTTTTACTTTTATCCAATAAATGTCAGAGGCTTAAAATGCAAATGAATCCAATTTTAAGCATAAATATTCTAATATTCTTTAAAAGGTCGATTAATTGCCTTTTGATGGAGAACCCTTTTTAAATATACTTTTAACAATTTTATATGCTGTGTTTGAAAAAATAAAATTATTCTTTATAATCGAGACCTCAAAATTTACTTTGTGTAAATTTTTGGTATTTTTCCGATAAAGTTCATTTTTTAATGAATAGTGAAAAATGTTGTATTTTAATTCAAAATCTCTTTTTAATCCAATTTATTTATATGATTAGATTATATTTTGAATTGTTTTTAAAGTTAAATTAGAATATATTTTTACCATTTAATCCAATAGTGGTCATTGGAATTAATTTCACTTTGAAATTGGACTTAAACTAGTGTCAATATTATAATAGATATTGTTACTTAAAAACATGCTATTTGTTTTGACAGCGGGAATTAATTATTAAATTAATTAATTCAACTTATATGTTTTGAATTTTGTAAAATAGACATCATTTTTTAATTCGGAATATCAAATATATCTTAGGGTGAATTTTTGGTATTTTTCTAAAAAACTTCAATTTTTGATGAATAGTGAAACCACTAAGTGGTAGTTTAAAAACTGATTTTTCGTTTAAATGAAACTTCACCACTTTTGTGATTTGAATTTCAAAAATCTGACATACATGGTTGTCATTAGGATGTAAAATGTGGTTCAATGGGATTAAAATAATTTTTTGGTGAATAGTAACTTTTAAGTTTTTAATCGCGATTAGAGGTAATTAGTGTAATTTAAGGTAAAAATAATGTTTTAATAATATGAAATGACCTAGACACATGTACTACCCTCATTGGATGTGTCATGGCCGACCAAGAAAATCCATGGGTCAACTTGGGGACCCCATGGAGCCACTTTGGTTGGGAAATGACATAAATAACTTTTTATTTAAAGTTAAAATAAAAATGTCACAAGCATGAGTTGTTTTACTAAAACAATTTTTAAATGGGGTTATACAAGTCATCTTTTTGACTATAAATATTAATTATAAAGCTAAAAATATTTCCTACATCATGATATTTGTTTTATAATTTTTAGAAATTAAATAAATTAAATTATTTATGACATCATGATGATGCAACGATTACCTCATTAATAAAGGATTTAAATAAAATGAAAAGATAATGTTAAAACTATAACTTACACTTGTCAAAGACCTATTGGATGAGTATATTTAGAACCCTTACCACCTTATCCTCGAAATACATCAATGTGGGACCTTTAAAATCCGAAACTCATTTGAAAATAAAGTAACATTTTGTTACTCTCCAAGAGTGCCCCTCCTCTCCTCTTATAAAAGGCCCCCACCTCTACCATCTTACCCACACCTCTAAAGCATTTGGATCGGCCAACCCCTGATAATTTTGTCTCTCCAAATCCCTCTCTTACTCCTAGAATCCTCACTTTGGGCAAAATTCTTCCCAAGGAAGCATTTGAGCTCAAATCAAAGAGAGATACCTAATTTTAAGGTAATGTCTTCACTTGTGTTCTTTTGTTTTATTTTGCTTCTCCAACCGCCTAAAATCTTTGTATTCTTTTATTTTGTCACAAAACCAGTATATTAAATATACTAAGATTTTTTTATAATAAGTATTCGAACTACACTTACACACACCTTCATCTAATGGTTAAAGAGCATACTGTTTCTGTGGATGGCGAATTTCTGCCTCACGAAACGATGATTGTTCAATATTCTTCTAACACCTTCAAAGGTAGACATTAAGATGAAACTATATTTATATATGATATATAATATGTTTATGTTTTACTTAAGATTATGTATTTTTCATTTATGGAATACCTTTATGGTTTCCATTATGGGTAAATGCGATATCCTCATTTTAGGAAGTGCGGACTATCGCCCCCTCAAAGTGATTTGATTCGTTAACACCATATGTGGTACTTATAAAGGATAAATTTAATGATATTATATATGATACCATACTGGAATTATAATACTATTATGTATCATTATGTTTTAATTCCATTAAATAATAAATAGAAATGGAAGTAGCGTTCATGCGTACGTACAGCTTACCGTCTCCATGAACGGTGCATTTCATTTCTTACCTCTAAATGTTATGTAACATTATAAATGAATGTATATAATGGATATATATGATATATATAATATATAAATAATGAATATAATTCTGGATATAATATATATTTTACCACATGAACAACTTGTAATTATAAAGAGTTTATTTTTTGACTCAAGTAGCAATGATCTACAAAACGACCATTATTAACTTAAATAATTACATAGTGTTCATAGAATGATAGTAAGTGATATAAAAGGAATAATGAAATTGAAAAAGGATCTTAAGAAAGCAGAAATTAACTCAATTTTATTATTCAGGAGGTTAAAGAACGATCGAGTCAAGTCGGACCCGAGGTAAGGGATCCTACCCCTCTCTTTCTTTTAATTACACTCTTTTATGTCATTCCTTTTAAGCTCATCTTTCTTATGACTGGGATGTTATTTTATATTAATCCTACTGTACTTTTTATGTTCATATGATGAGATACACTATTTTCTCTCATAAATCCATTTTGGAAGTTTTGAGTGGCGTCGTTAGGCTGCCGAATTTTCGTAAGGGATCCAACCTCTCTCTTTCTTTTTAAGTACTATCTTTTATGTCATTTCTTTTAAGCTCATCTTTCTTATGTTTGGGGATGTTATTTTATATTCCTCATTCTGTAATTTTTATGTTCATATTATTAGAGACCCTATTTGATCTCATAAATCCATTTTTGGAAGTTTTAATTGGCACCGTTAGGCTGCCAAAATTTCATAAGGGGCTTTTTATCTCACTTTGTGTTTTCGTGAGATTCATGCTACATTTTCCAATATTTCCTTTTGAGCGGTGTATGTACTGTCCATTATTCTACTCTTTGTGTAACATACTTTAGTTTATGAGTATTTACATCAATGTTGTATAGTCCTTCTTTCATGGGGTGTATGTTTCGAAAGTTACCCAAATCGGTAAGGGAACCCTTCACCCTCCTCTTTTTAAAAGACTTCTTTTGTTATGTCTTTTAATTTTCATCTTATTATGTGGGGATATGTTCTTATATATCCTTATTGTTGTAAATTTTATGTCCAAGTGATGAGATACCCTTTATCTCTCTCATCAACTCTTTTTCTAAAATTTGATGTGATGTCGTTAGGCTGTCAAGGGAACTTCTTAACCCAATTTCGATTTCTTTGGGTTCAACATGTATTTATTGAATATGTCATCCTTTGAATATGTGTGAATGAGCTTTGATTATTTTACACTTAATATCCACTTATATTGGATGTATTTATATTTGTCGCACATAATTATGAGATTGATTTATCCTTAATTTAAGGATACCATCTTTATAATGGATTTTATCTCAATTTACATTTCCATTGAGACTTCATTGTTGTTATGCACCAATTAACTCTTATATGGCGTATATACTATCTTTTGGAATATTATATCATGAATCCCTTTATTCTCATGATATTATAATGTTTTGATTAAATGTTATTCCTCAATTATTGTATTCAAGTGTCTCTCATTTTGTTAAAAACCCTTTAACTAAAATATCATTTTAAATGTTTTAATGTTTTAATATTATAAATATTTCTCATTAATATCCATGTTTTAAAAATGGTTTTAAGGAATTATTTATATGGATATTAATGGTTTAAAATGTTAAAATATTCAATGTGGTATGGGACACTTTGATTTAAAAATCTATTTATTAAATGTTTTAAATGGTTTTGAAAATGGTTTTTAGAATGGATTCATTATTTCAATATCTTAAAATGTTATATTGTTATTGCAATGTGGGAATGTTATATTTCCTTTATGATTAAGTTATGTGCTATGATTATGTTATGGTTCTTGGGAATTGTTATGAATACGGGTGGTTCCTTGATAAACTAAGGGCGGGTGAGCCCGATATACCCTCCAATGCATTGGGTAACACGAAGGAGTTAAACGTTAAGGTTTCTCCGAAGAGATTTAGGGAATATAATGTGATGGGTATTCCAAACTTAACCAAGAGGGTTACTCCCTACGTAAGAATGTTATGAATTCCTCATGTTACCTTTATGTCTTATGATTTCTATGATTTATTCATGATTTTATGTGGTATGTTAAAGTGCTTATGTTTTATGGGTAAAGTATGATTTCATTCTTATGTATATATGTACTCATGTTTCCTTTCCATACTTTTTATAACCCTTACTGAGATTTTTATGCTCATCCCAAGTTTTTGAAATGTTTTCACAGGTCAAGGGATTGGTACATGATATGATGATAGTGTCAAGGAAGTGTCAAGAAATAATCCATGTTTTATTTTAAATATTTTTCCGTTGATGGGAAAACGAATACTATCTTTTATGTAACCACTTTGTTTAAATGTGGAATGTAATGAAAGTTTTATGATCTATTTCAATAAAAATCTAAACCTGAAAAGATCCTCAATGTGTAATCTTGTAATAACTCAAGATTAAGTAAGGTTTAAGGCTGGGGCCTTATAGTTGGTATCAGAGGTCAGTTTTGATAACTCTAGAATTTAGGGTATTATCTAAGCATAAGTGACATTACCATAATGGTTAGGATTTCAGAAAGATTCCTAGTTTTAGATAAAGTGAATGAGTAAGTATATCTTAGTGTTTATCTTCCTCATTAGTACATGATGGTTTTGTTGATATACTCACACTGACATTTCTGTTTTTAGTGAATGGATGGATCTAGCAGGCACCAAAGTTTCAATAGGTTTGAAGGAAACTGTGGTGGTTCTCTGATTAAGAGACTGGATGAAATGGGGGATTCAATGAGGAAACTCGTGGTTGTTCTAAACCAACTATCAAGGAGTCATGATCAACCAATTGAACCTTGGTATGTTCTGTAATGCATCATGTATGAGATGACCAATCGATGTGTAAGTTCAGGTAATAATTATAAAGGTAACCATTAGGGTTTATACGATCCTTACTTTTTAGGTAATTATGGGTTACTCTATGATATGATGGAAAATGAAAGGCATGAGATAAACTTGAGGTTAAAATATGTTATGATTATTTTTAAATATTTTATCTCGTTTTGGGGAATGTTTTAAGAATTATATAGTTTTGGAAAAAGGAAAACACACGGACCGTGTGACAACCCATCGTGTCGGACAAAGCTGCGGGAATCGAACCCACAACCAAAGTGCGACTGGTATTTATCGCCTACCACTGGACTACGTGAATTCCCTGGTTAGTTGGACAAATTATTTTTAGTTAGATGATTTTAGGAATCAAGAGTAAGTTTATTTTGGTTTATCTATGGAAATGATTAACCTATCATGGAGGATATGTGATTAGGTTAATTACTTTTCAATATGAGAATTTAAGAGCAACTGATGTTATTTGGAGATAAAAGTTAATTTGTACCTTGGAAGACTATGTGATTAAATACTTAAAAAATTTGGGTTTCAATCTTAGTTTGGTTTACTTTGAAGAATTTTATGGACAATTGTTTATCGAATGGTCTTAGTTGAGCTACGTGTTTTTTTGGACAAATTTTGGAGATTAAGAATTGATTTTCTTTTTATAAAGGATTATACTTTTTTGGAATATCTGATCTCATACTAACAATTTTGGTTTTGGTTTTTGTCTAAAGACATGGGAAATTTCTTTTGTGGATTAGGTGATTCTATAGAAGTTGATTATAACTCTCTTAATGTGAACAAGTCATCCCAAATACTCGTCTTTTGGAGAAAATATGAGTTCGTGTAAGAAATATAGTAAAAGTTGAAAGTCAACATGACAATTAAGTATGCTTTATTATGTTTTAGTTAAGCTCATTAATAAATTCCTCAATGAAAAGTAACATAAAACAAAAATGTTGTCTGTTAATTTTTCCTACTGGGGAATCAAATACCGTTTAACCCATCACAAGTTTGTGATTTTCTTGTTATTAACTTTCTCCTAGACATGTTTACTATCACTCTCCATCAGAATATGACCCTTTGTTTTCTCCTCCATATCCATATTTTCATACTTGGAATCCTAGTATGGGTTAACTCGGGTGACATTTTTACTTCTCTCCCATTCTTTTAAAGTGATAGTTTTACTGACTCTTGTTCCGATGTGGTATTTTCAATAAAGCTTCCAAGCCTAACTTTAAAATTGCGAGGACACAATTACCAAAAGGGGGGAAGGATGTAACACCCCAGGTAAATAAAGAATATGGAATTTTCATATTTATCCATATTTTTGAATAAAATATTAATATTAATTTAAAGGGAATTCTATGCTCGAGGGCGTACCCAATACGCAACAACGAGTTTCTTAGAAATCTTACGTTACACTCTAATAATAAAATAATATTATTTTAAAAGGTATTTAATGCCTAGACGTTATAATGGTGGGAATGAACGGAACTAACTACAAAATGATTATATATGTTTGTCAAATATTTTTACTTTTATCCAATAAATGTTAGAGGCTTAAAATGCAAATGAATCCAATTTTAAGCATAAATCTTCTAATATTCTTTAAAAGGTCGATTAACCGCCTTTTGATGGAGAACCCTCATTAAATATACTTTTAACAATTTTATATGTTGTGTTTGACAAAATAAAATTCTTCTTTAGAATCGGGACCTCAAAATTTACTTTGTGTAAATTTTTGGTATTTTTCCGATAAAGTTCATTTTTTAATGAATAGTGAAAAATGTTGTATTTTAATTCAAAACCTCTTTTTAATCCAATTTATTTATATGGTTAGATTATCTTTTTAATTTTTTTAAAGTTAAATTAGAATATATTTTTACCATTTAATCCAATAGTGGTCATTGGAATTAATTTCACTTTGAAATTGGACTTAAACTAGTGTCAATCTTTTAATATATATTGTTACTTAAAAACACGCTATTTGTTTTGACAGCAAGAATTAATTATTAAATTAATTAATGAAACTTATATGTTTTGAATTTTTTAAAATAGACATCATTTTTGAATTCGGAATATCAAATATATCTTAGGGTTAATTTTTGGTATTTTTCTAAAAAACTTCAATTTTGGATGAATAGTGAAACCACTAAGTGGTAGTTTAAAAACTGATTTTTCGTTTAAATGAAACTTCACCACTTCTATGATTTGAATTTCAAAAATCCGACATACATGGTTGTCATTAGGATGTAAAATGTGGTTCAATGGGATTAAAATACTTTTTTGATGAATAGCAACTTTTAAGTTTTTAATCGCGATTAGAGGTAATTAGTGTAATTTAAGGCAAAAATAATGTTTTAATAATAAGAAATGACCTAGACACATGTCCTACCCTCATTGGATGTGTCATGTCCGACCAAGACAATCCATGGGTCAACTTGGGGACCCCATGGAGCCACTTTGGTCGGGAAATGACATAAATAACTTTTTATTTAAAGTTAAAATAAAAATGTCACAAGCATGAGTTGTTTTACTAAAACAATTTTTAAATGGGGTTATACAAGTCATATTTTTGACTATAAATATTAATTAGAAAGATAAAAAGATTTCCTAAATCATTATATTTGTTTTACAATTTTTAGACATTAAATAAATTAAATTATTTATGACATCATGATGATGCAGCGATTACCTCATTAATAAAGTATTTAAATAAAATGAAAAGATAATGTTAAAACTATAACTTACACTTTTAAAAGACATATTGGATGAGTATATTTCGAACCCTTACCACCTTATACTCTAAATAAAACAATGTGGGACCTTTAAAATCCTAAAATCATTTGAAAATAAAGTAACATTTTGTAAATTCCAAGAGTGCCCCTCCTCTCCTCTTATAAAAGGCCCCCACCTCTACCACCTTACCCACACCTCTCAAGCCTTTGTCTCAGACAACCCCTGCTCATTTTGTCTCTCCACATCCCTCTATTACTCCTAGAATCCTCACTTTGTGCAGAATTCTTCCCAAGGAATCCTTTGAGCTCAAATCAAAGAGAGATACCCGATTTTAAGGTAATGTCTTCACTTGTGTTCTTTTGTTTTATTTTGCTTCTCAAACCCACTAAACTCTTTTTATTCTTTTATTTTGTAACAAAACCAGTATATTCAATATACTAGGATTTTATTATAATAATTATTATAACTAAACTTACAAACACCTTCATCTAATGGTTAAAGAGCATACTGTTTCTATGGATGACGAATTTATGCCTCACGAAATGATGATTGTTCAATATTCTTCTAACACCTTCAAAGGTGGCCATTAAAATGAAACTATATTTATATATGATATATTATATGTTTATGTTTTACTTAAGCTTCTGTATTTTTCATTTATGTCATACCTTTATGGTTTCCATTATGGGTAAATGCGATATCTTCATTTTAGGAAGTGCGGACTACCGCCCCCTCAAAGTGATTTGATTCGTTAACACCATATGTGGTACGTATAAAGGATAAATTTAATGATATTATATATGATAACATACTGGAATTATAATACTATTATTTATCATTATGTTTTAATTCCATTAAATAATAAATATAAATGGAAGTAGTATTCATGCGTACGTACAGCTTACCGTCTCCATGAACGGTGCATTTCATTTCTTACCTCTAAATGTTATGTAACATTATAAATGAATTTATATAATGGATATATATGATATATATGATATATAAATAATTAATATAATTCTGGATATAATATATATTTTATCACATGAACAACTTGTAATTATAAAGAGTTTATTTTTTGACTCAAGTAGCAATGATCTACAAAACGACCATTATTAACTTAAATAATTACATAGTGTTCATAGCATGATATTAAGTGATATAAAAGGAATAATTAACTTGAAAAAGGATCTTAAGCAAGTAGAAATTAACTCAAGTTTATTATTCATGAGTTTAAAGAACGATCGAGTCAAGTCGGACCCGAGGTAAGGGATCATACCCCTCTCTTTCTTTTAAGTACACTCTTTTATGTCATTCCTTTTAAGCTCATATTTATTATGATTGGGATGTTATTTTATATTACTAATACTTTAATATTTATGTTCATATGATTAGAGACCCTATTTTCTCTCATCAATCCATTTTGGAGGTTTTGAGTGGCGCCGTTAGGCTGCCGAATTTTCGTAAGGGATCCAACCTCTCTCTTTCTTTTTAAGTACTCTCTTTTATGTCATTTATTTTAAGATCATCTTTCTTGTGTTTGGGGATGTTATTTTATATTCCTAATTCTGTAATTTTTATGTTCATATTATGAGAGACCCTATTTGATCTCATAAATCTATTTTTGGAAGTTTTAATTGGCACCATTAGGCTGCTGAAATTTCATAAGGGGCTTTTTATCTCACTTTGTGTTTTCGTGAGAATCATGCTACATTTTCCAATATTTCTTTTTGAGTGGTGTATATAATGTCCATTATTCTACTCTTTGTGTAGCATAATTTCGTTTATGAGTATTTACATCAATGTTTTATAGTCCTTCTTTCATGGGGTGTACGTTTCGAAAGTTACCCAAATCGGTAAGGGAACCTTTCACCCTCCTCTTTTTAAAAGACTTCTTGTGTTATGTCTTTTAATTTTCATATTATTATGTGGGGATATGTTCTTATATATCCTTATTGCCATAAATTTTATGTCCAAGTAATGAGATACCCTTTATCTCTCTCATCAACTCTTTTTCTAAAATTTGATGTGATGCCGTTAGGCTGTCAAGGGAACTTCTTAACCCAATTTCGATTTCTTTGGGTTCAACATGTAGTTATTTAATATGTCATCCTTTGAATATGTGTGAATGACCTTTGATTATTTTACACTTAATATCCACTTATATTGGGTGTATTTATATTCATCGCACATAATTATGAGATTGATTTATCCTTAATTTAAGGATACCATCTTTATAATGGATTTCATCTCAATTTACATTTCCATTGAGACTTCATTATTGTTATGCACCAATTCACTCTTATATGGTGTATATACTATCATTTGGAATATTATATCATGAATCCCTTTATTCTCATGATATTATAATGTTTTGATTAAATGTTATTCTTCAATTATTGTATTCAAGTGTCTCTCATTTTGTTAAAAACCCTTTAACTAAAATATAGTTTTAAATATTTTAATGATTTAATCTTATAAATATTTCCCATTAATATCCATGTTTTCAAAATGGTTTTAAGGGATTATTTATATGGATATTAATGGTTTAAAATGTTAAAATCTTCAATGTGGTATGGGACACTTTGATTTAAAAATATATTTATTAAATGTTTTAAATGGTTTTGAAAATGGTTTTTAGAATGGATTCATTATTTCAATATCTTAAAATGTTATATTGTTATTGCAATGTGGGAATGTTATCTTTACTTTATGCTTAAGTTATGTTCTATGATTATGTTATGGTTCTTGGGCATTGTTATGAAGACGGGTGGTTCCGTGATAAACTAAGGGCGGGTGGGCCCGATATAGCTCTCCAATGCATTGGGTAATGCGAAGGAGTTAAATGTTAAGGTTTCTCCGAAGAGATTTAGGGAATATACTGTGATGGGTATTACAAACGTAACCAAGAGGGTTACTCCCTATGTAAGAATGTTATGAATGCCTCAAGTTACCTTTATGTCTTATGATTTCTATGATTTATTCATGATTTTATGAGGTATGTTAAAGTGATTATGTTTTATGGGTAAAGTATGATTTAATTCTTATGCATATATGTACTCATGTTTCCTTTCCATAATTTTTATAACCCTTACTGAGCTTTTTATGCTCATCCAAAGTTTTTGAAATGTTTTCATAGGTCAAGAGATTGGTACATGATATGATGATAGTGTCAAGGAAGTGTCAAGAAAGAATCTATGTTTTATTTTAAATATGTTTCTGTTGATGGGAAAATGAATACTATCTTTTATGTAACCACTTTGTTTAAATGTGGAATGTAATGAAAGTTTTATGATCTAATTCTCTAAAAATCTAAACCTGAAAAGATCCTCAATGTGTAATCTTGTAATAACTCAAGATTAAGTAAGGTTTAAGGCTGGGGCCTTATAGATTCGATGTGATCAAGGATCTCAAAAGTGATGATGTAACTTGGAATAAAATTTAATTTCTTCCCAAATCTCATCACTTTCTTACTTTAAGATATATGGAGGAATACAATGTCTCCAACATCAACCTCTAAGTATCATCGACTATAGTTATCATAGATCTTATGTCGACTCTAAGAAGCCTTGATGTGCTTATGAATGGTATTAACCTTCTCCACCATTTCCTAAACCATTTTAGGACCTAGAAGTCTTCATTCCCAAACTTCATCCCAACATGCTAGTGTTCTGAACCTCTTCCTATAAAGGGCTTGATAGGGAGCCATTGGGATGCTCCAGTGGAAATTGTTGTAAGAGAACTCAACCAAAGTACGATGTTGGTCCCATAATCCCTTTAAGTCTATAGAATATACTCACAACATGTCTTAATGTTTGAATAGTATTCTAATATTGTCCATCAGTTTGAGGATGATAGGACATACTGAAATTCAACTCAGTGTTTAGAGCATGATGGAGAATTTTCAAGAACTTGGAGGTGAATCTTGGATCTTGATCAGATACAATCTATAGTGCTACTCCATAAATCCTTTCCAATTATCTAATGTATATATGTGTCAGTTAATCTAGTGATAAATCCTCTTAGATCACAATGAAGTGTGCAGTATTTGTTAGATGATCCACAATAACTCCTATAAAATTGATTCCATTGGATATCATTGGAAGTCTGGTGACAAATTCCATACTGATTTCTTCCCATTTCCATGTTGGTTTGGGTAATGGTTTCATCATCCCCATATACTTATGTCTTTTAGCCTTCACTTGCTGATATACCAGACACTTCAATGTATATTTAGTGATCTCCTTCTTCATGATTACCCACCAAAAAGGATAACAGAGATCTTGATACATCAGTGTGCTTCCTGGGTGAATAGAGAAAGTTGAACTATGTGAATCATCCAACATTTCCTTATTTAACTGAGAATTTGATTGAACATATAGTCTTGACTCAAATCTCACAGTGCATTTTTCATTAACGTTGAACTCTGAGGGATTAACTTTCCATATATTTTCCACTTTATTCTAAATTCACACATCATTTATTTGATAATCCTTTAACCTTTCCAAAAGAGATGGTTGATCAATAATTTTTGAAAGGATTGATAATGTTCTCTTTTTTATGATTCCAATGTCCATCCTCTTCAAATCCAAGAACATTAAATACTTTTAAATTCTTATCAATGATAGAATTGTTGGGTCCTTTCTACCTAGAGCATCTTCCACCTTATTTTATTTACCAGTATGGTAATGGATTGAGTATTTGTAATCCTTGATGTCCTCTAAACACCATCTATGGTGCATATTAAGGTCTTTCTATGTGAATATATATTTGATGCTCTTGTGACCGTTATATGTCTCACACTTCTCCTCATAGAGATAATTACTCTGGATTTTCAATGTAAATATCACAACTTCTAACTATATATCATCTATGGGATAGTTTTTCTCATGAATTTTCAATTTCCTTGAAGCATAGAATACGAATTTGTCATTCTGTATTAAAAAACAACTAAATACTTTCTACGATTCATCTCTGAATTCCATAAAAGGTTCCCCACTTGTGGGTACTTTGAGAACAGGGGTAGTGATAAGCCTTATTTTCAACTCCATGAATCTTTATTCACATTCATCATTATAATAAAACTTGAATTCCTTCCAAGTTATCTTGATAATAGGGTTTCAAAATCACTAGAAATTTATCAAAAATTGGCGATAATATATAGCTATTCCAAGGAAACTATGGATATATATCACAAATGTTGGACTTGGACACCCTTCAATTACTTCCGTCTTTCGAGGGTCCATATAAATACTATTGGTTGTGATGATATGCCCCAATAAAGATACTTCCTTCAAATAGAACTCACATTTAATGTACTTGGAATAAATATTCTCCTTTTATAACGTCTTTAACATAGTTCTTAGATGCTCCACATCCGCCAACTTGGTTTTGGAGTAAATTGGAATATCATCTATAAAGACTACCAAAATTTTATCAATGTAATCTCTAAAGACTATATTTATAAAGTCCATGAAGATTTATGGAGAATTAGTGTTCCCAAAAGGCATAACTATGAACTAATAGTGCCCATACCTTGTATAAAAATTAGTCTTGGGGATATCCTCCTTCTTCACCCTAACCTGATAATATCCTGACCACAGATCCACTTTGGATAAGTATTTTTCTACACATATATGATCAAAAAATTCATCAATCCATAGAAGATGATACCTTTTATTTATCATGATATTTTTGAGTTCATGATAATCAATGCAAAGGCGCATTA
The DNA here is from genome assembly GCA_963277665.1 of Viscum album. Lineage (NCBI taxonomy): Eukaryota > Viridiplantae > Streptophyta > Magnoliopsida > Santalales > Viscaceae > Viscum > Viscum album. Next base: position 1,156,979,680 of record OY728135.1, read on the forward strand.
ACACATCCTTCTTCTTGATGAAGGGGATTGGTTCACCCCATGGTGAAGAACTTGGGAATATGAACCCTCTATTTATAATATTATATAGTTATTTATTTTTTCTCATAACTTTCCACAACATCCATCCTATATAGAGTCTTGGATATTAGAAATTCCTCAGTTATAAGCTCAATTGAAAATTCAATAACACTTTTAGGAGGAAGACCAGAAAATTCCTCTGGAAAATCATCAATGTATTGTCTCATAATAGGAATGTATTTGAGGATGATACATTACTTAGAATCAATCATTTGAGCTAGATATGATTTCTCATAGGGAAATAATTTCTATGATTGAGATTATGGTGTTAAAGAAGATTCATCCTCTTCATTGAACTTGTACAGAATTAAAGGTCGATTCTCCATACAGAGGGTGATTTCCTTCTCATGGAAATTTAAGTTGGATCTATAGAGGTAAATCTAATCTATTCCCATAATTGCATGAAATTACACAAAAGGAAGTATGAAAATGTTCACTAGGAATTTCAGACCATAAATTGTGATATGGGAGGAGTTATATACATGGGATTCAATATTTTCCCAATTTTTCATTTTCATTGATATTTCTACATCCATGATTTGTAGAATTGTTTGAATAGTTCTACTAAACATTATTGATATGAAGGAATTAATAGAATAAAAATCAAAAATTACATTCGGTATTCTTGAATGAATAAATGGAGTACCTGTCTCTAATTAATTTTCAGGATTCACTTCAATGGTAGTGATGGAAAAAGATTGCCCTGTCCACCTTCTAGGTTGTTGGTTACCTCCAAAAACCCTTGGCTTAGGGAATTTGTTTGAAAAGTGCCCTGGTTCCTTATAGTTGAAGTAATGGAAAATGAACTAAGTGTTGACTAGATCATTCCTTTCCTCTGTCACATTCATGGGTTTCTCCTATCAGCAATTTCTAGCTATGTGTCCTTCTTTCCCACACCTAAAACACTTCCTTGACCCCGTTAGAAAATTTTTAGGGTGCTTCTTTCCACACCCTTGACAAGTGGGATATTAAAATTTCTTGGAACCATTAAATTTATCTATCAGACCACTAGAATTAAAATTCACTTTATGATTCTTATCCCCATAATACCCTTGAGATTCTCTGATCTCCATCTCGAATTTGAGGAAAATCAGAAAATATCCTCATATCTATCAAAGTCATGGATATCCAAGGATTTTCGTAGACTAGGCTTTAGCTCACCAAAGAAGTGGTCAAACTTGCATTTGGGGGTATCAACAAAACCAAAGGTATATCATACAAGTCTTGAGAAATTTTCCTCACACCACCCTATAGATTATTCGTCTTTTTTATTTAGTAAAATGAAATCCATTTCCATTTTAATAGATAGAGTATGAGGAAAATATTTATTGAAAAACATTTTCAAGAATTCATTCCACTCCTTCACTTTGATTTCTCCCTCAGGCTTTGTATTTTTGATCAATGCCCACCACTGATCAGCTTATCCATCGATTTCATAAGAATCTAGAAGAACTTTATCTGGTTCGAAACATTAAAGGATATATAAGATATTCTAAATGGATTTGATCCATTGTTCTGTGATTAAGGGATTAGACTATCTATTGAAAGTAGGAGGATTTTGTCCTATAAATCTCTTGATTATGGATTGTTCTCTTTCAGGGGGGTTTGGGTACTCCTCTTGATCTAGATTTCTATTTATAACTTGAGTTAACTGAGAGATTATCATGAGAATGTTTTTGATTCCCGCTCCCATCGGGTTGGGAATCTCGTTGGGGTAGTCATCACATTGCCCCTTCACATTGGACGTTAGCCTAATTATTCCCATTACTGACTATTGGATAGAATAAAAGGAAAATCAGGGTTGATTATTTTAAACTAATAAAAACATAAAGGGGAATACAATAACAATAATAGGATAACTTATAAATTATATTTATTTCCTTAACTTTTGAATTTATAGGATTCAATCAATGTTATCCATGATATATTTCCTAACATATATTATTATGGGAATTTTTTATTCCGTTAATAATGGTTTGTAATGAGACTATGAATTTACCAAAGAATATCCCCTAGGAGTGTCAAACCAGGTGTGCAGTAAGGCCCATTGTCATGTACCATATTACCTCGAGTCAGGCCCCAAACATCTGGTCAGAGTTGTTACCCCTAAGTACATCTGTGCCAGAACAATGTCCACTTGTAGTATCCAGATAGAGATATATTTTCTTAATAAACCACTTACTCTATAATTACCAAAATATAGGGATTTTTCTTATAATTAGTCTTATAAATAAGGCTTTAATTAGAGTTATCTAATCCTAAGGCTTTCACTAGAGTTTTTTAATCCAAATCCCAAAAATAATTAAACCTCTCTCTGATACCAACTATAACAACCTTGCTATTTATTACACATTAATACTTTATTTATTATATAAGATTAAAATTAATACAACCTAAAAGATCAATAAGTATAGTGTATTTTTGAATTAGGCACATTATATAACAACTTAAAACATTAAATACATCATCTTTATTTTAAACCTCCTTAACATGTTTATAATGTTCCTTCATACTTAAAACTGAATGGGATATCTAGGGAAAAAACATAAGAAAATGGGTGAGATATAAAGAACAGTAAATGAATAAAATTGGAATAACATGAATAAGATAATACATGTTAGAAAATAGTCATATAAATGGGATATACAAAGAGTAAGAATCATAAACATGAAAAATGAGACATGATATAACATGATAATCATAATATGGGAAATTTGACAACAACTTAAAACACAAAATCATAAACTTAGGTCAATGTTAAATCCACCATGACTTCATGGTGGAAAAATTACCATAATGAAATTAGGTTCACCCATATCCTAACATGATGTATCATGGTACTAAACATTACACAATGCATTGGAGCGCTATCTAAGTGCACCCATCATAATCATTTCATTCTCATGCTTAAGTGTGCCACATAGATCATAAAACATAGAGTCATTCATCATTACAATTTATCCCATGATCAAGGATTATGAAATTAATATATTTATCTCCCAAATAAATAAGTATATGTGCATAAAGGTGAATACCATTGATAGAAAAATGGGTATGGTATTCACTACAAAAATGTTTTGGCATGGAAAATCGTGGTGAAAGTTTGACAGCATAACAACAATATATAAAAAATCATAAAAATGGTAGTGAGAGTTAAAGGGGTATATAATCATTTTAAAATCAAATGTATTTTAATAGGGACATGGAAAGACAATTACCAACATTATGAAATATAAATATAATTCATAAGTTCATAAATAATCTTGAATAAAGAAGAGAAGGTGAGGACCCCTCACATAATTTCGGCATAGTAACAACTTAGGTAAGGGTCCAAATGGGGTATTATAAATGATACCACATTCATATAACATAAAATGGATATTAAGGTATTTATTATAAATTAATTACATTATAACTATTTGAAATTACAAGAACTAATTTCAAATAAGTTGCTTGAATTTGAAAGGAAACGAGGAAAGTCCCTTACAAAACTTCAGCATGGTAATAGGTGTACATAAATGTTTATAGAAGGGATAAATGAGATTTAAAGGGGATATCACAATTTATACATCAAATGTAAATTAAGGGGGATATGGGAGAACATATCCCAATATAAAAATATGGAAATTAAATGACATAGAATAAAATGTGTGCTTGATAAAAGAAGAGAGTGGAAGATCCGTCACTTGAATGTGTGACTCTAAAGGCTTGGGAGGGGATTATTGAGAGATTGGGGGAACCTTTTGAGGACTATAGGGAGTGGAGGTAAGAGTATGGATGTGCTCTAAGGATTTTGAGTGAAGATAAATGGGAGCTTTGGTGGGTTTATATAGGAAAATAGGGGATTTCATTATTATTTTTGGTTTTGGACTCTACATAATAAAATATTCAAAACCAAGAAACATCCCATGGTTTATAAAAAAAGGGATTTTTATAAATTATTTTATGTGGTGAAGGTCCAAAATTAATAAAATAATACCCTTTCTTATTTAGAGGTGATTCATACTCTTAATGAAATGATTTTAAAATATTAAAACATATTATAAGCCTTGGAGGATTCATAATGGCTTTAAAAAATAAATAAAATAGAATTAAAATCACATTATTTTAAAGGGAAAACATATATTTGGTCTTTTATCCCATTATTACATAACTTTTGGGTCATTATGATGACATAATATATAATGTATATTTATATGGTATTTAAATTTACCTAAAAATTTTACTATCTCAGAAAATTATGAAAAATTTACTATTGGATAATTTTGATGTTATGATTCCAAAAATAATATTCATTTTATCTAAATAATTTTATAAATATGTGAATTTTCAGTTTTAAAATAATAACCAACTATTATTGAAAATGAAAGGTTTTGACAATAATAGTTTTTAAACCCTAATAAAATTACATTTAACATCATAAAAATTATATTATCATTTATATTTGATAAATTTTTTTTATAATAATTTTTTTTAAAATATTATTTATTTCAAAATCCATTAATTCATAAATTCATTAATGGAATTTGAATATTAACCAAAAATACAATTTGTGCTTTATGGTATCAAATTAAAAATCATTTACAAATAACAATAATAAGATGAAAATATATTAATTACTCTCTAAAAAATAATTTATATACTCATATTTCTAGGGTCTTGATAAATATCTCACTAATACACTAGAATACACCCTAAGAGTAAGGTGCACGATGGTGGGGCTTTCATGGGGTTATTTGGTAAACATAGTTTTGGTCGGGATCTCAATGTGACTGAAATTATAACATAAAAGGTTTCCCTCATGCTTAAGTTGTTGGATCATAGACATGGTTTGGTCTAGGGAAAATAATAGAAATGCTATCTCCCTTGGAAGCTCTGATAAATGGGCTTTATAGGGTACAATCCTACTGGTTGAGACAATCCCTTCCTTTGTTTGGGGAAATTGTATTGTTAAAACCCTATATTTATACTAACCATGTGATAAATATTCAATGTATATATTATCAATAGCAAATATACTTAATAATATTTTAAATCCAATTGGATATAATAAAGAGAAATAAGTTCATGTGTTTTCTATAATCATAAGACATTTAATTAAATCAATAAGGGGAATTTTATTCACAACAGTTTAGTTCGTTACATCTAGGACATGGGGAAGGATTTTAGGAAATTATTTTGGTAGGTATTTTATGATATAATAGGATCTTTAAGTGTGAATAAGAGTGGGTGTGTTGTGTTCTTTTATAATGTAGAGAGAGGGAACACTTGGAATTTTTCAAAATATTTAAATATATTAATCTATTACTCAAGAAAAATGATTCCATCTGTACAAGTATTATAAGGTAGGATAATATAAGGTCCAAATATACCCATCCAATAATAATTATAATCATTTAGTGGTAATATTACCCTTATCTCTTGGTTTAACCCCCAGTAAACTCATTTTAACCTCAACCTTGGTAACCAATTTTTACTATTTTTATATTTTTTTATGATGAAAAATGAAAGTAGTTTCATAATTTTTTCTGGAAATTAAGATTTTAGACATGGAATAAATTTTATAAATATTTATTTATAGAAGTTTTGGAAATTAATTTTAAATTAAGTGCACAAAACTCAATAAAAACTCATTTTTAGAAAAATGAATTTTTAAGCACAAAACTGAATTTACTTTCATTCCTTGCCTATAAAAATCTATCAAGTGAATGTTAAAATATTTTACTGAATATATAATCTACAAATTTTATTAAAATAATTATTCAATAATTATTTATTTAATTTATTATAATAAAAACACATTGCACATTTAAAAAAAATCTGAAAATAGATCTTTTTACCTTTAAATGATTTTATCTTAAATCCCAACTATTAGATAACTAATGTATGAGTGAATATTAATTTATTCATATATATTTTCAATATAATTTATTGAAACATTTTTTTCAATAATAGTCAATATACTTTTTAAAGATGAAAATACATAACATGTAGAAAAATAAATTTCTTAGAAAAAATAAGGTTTTTAATCATAAAATGATTTTATTAAAAATTTAATGATTATTTTTTAGTAATTAATCAACACATTTAAATTTATTAAAAAATTTATATATATCTTACTTAATGTGGTTAAACTTGTAAAGACCCGTAAATTCCAAGGAAATTTTTCTCTTAATTTTCTTTGGAATTTTACAAGAACGCAGTTTCTGACGGCGCCTGATTCCGAGGCCCGGTGTGCCTGGAATCAATTTCTGAAGTTTGGCTCGGGTACGTTCAGTGAACAGACGAGCGGGTTTTTCTAACTTTTGAACCAGTGCTCGGAATCGAATTCTGAGGGCACCGATGGAATCGCAGCGCCGGTAACTGCTTAGAAACGCCTCTTCCGGAGTTGCGTTTGCTCGGGTGTGGTTTTTAATTTTTGGGCTTAAAGTTAAGAAATAAAATAAATTGTGCGACAAAATTTATTTTATTTCACTTAAGCTACTTGGAAGCCACTTGAAGCCACTTAAAGCAGCTTAAGCTGAGTTGTTGCGGATAGGGTGCTATCCAAAAATATCCTACCCTCTTGGTAGGATATTTGTGAGGTGAGACCCGCACGAGCCCCACCATTTCTTTTCCGCTAAGTAACGCACCCGTGAAAACTCGTCATTATGAAAGTCAACTGACGCTTTTTCTTATTTTCTTAACGCACCAATTAATTGGGCGGTTTTCATCGTTGAATTAATTGGTCGGTTTATTTCGTTGAATTAATTCTACGAATTAATGGGTCGTTACTTATCTCTTTATTCGTTTCTTAACCGGTTTGAAATTCGTTGGGGTAATAATAAAATAAGGCCAACACACCCTCTTTTTTTTGTAATGTTGTGTTAAACCTTGAAGAACCTCTGAGAATTCTTCATCCTCCTATGCGAAGAATGCGAAGAACGCGAAGAACGCCGACGTTTCCTCTTCTGCGACGTTCCTTCCTTCGCAACGAAACCTTCAATCATCTGTTAGAGGTAAGAGATTTCAGGTTCCTTTTAGAACTCCCTTGTGGTTTTTATCAACGCACGGATTTAATTTTTATTAATTAAATATTTTTATTCTTGGACCTCGGAGTTCGACGAACAAGGTCAGAAGTGGAATCAGGTAGCAAGCGACGACGGCTTCGCCTTCCCTCGAGTCGGACGAACGCCGACGTCCCCCTTCGACGTCGTCATCCTCGCGACGCCATACCGCGACGAACCTCGAACGACGACGCCTCCTTCCGATCGGCTTATACCCAAGGTAGGGGTTCTATTTTAATTTTCTATACTCCGTAAATGTTTCCGTTCAAGGTGAAGAACCCAGATAATAAGAACAATTTTAATTCATTAAAATTGTTTTTGGTTATGTATTCATGTGTTGAATAAACTTCTCCCGTTGTTATAATCTAACGCGGAGGGTGCGGGCCAAATGAACGCAACCCGACAACCCTCCGCAGATTGTTTATTGATGTGTGGATTGATGGGCGACGACGAAGCAGGCCGTTTGGGCGTTTGAATCCCTTCGCAGTGAAGATGGGGTCCCGGGGGGACCATAGGCGAAGACGACAGGAAGAACGGACCACCGGAGCGCGTCCGGTGGTCCGCGGAAGGCGGCGGCGGCGGCGCACCGCCAGAAAAAGGGGCGGCCAGCGAACCGCTGGCCTTAATCAGCGGCGAAGGGCGGGGGATCCGCGCGCCCCGCCCGCGTGTCGGCTCGGCCACGCTGGCCGAGCCGCGGCCGGCCGGTCGGGCCGAACCGAACCCGACCGCGCCGGGTCGGACCCGGGTCGGGTCGACCCGGTTCGGGCCGACCCAGGGGGGTCGGGCCGGGTCGGCCCGGGCCCAGACCCCCGTTTTCGGGCCACTTTCGGTCAAATGCCCGTAACTTGAGCTACCGGCTTCCAAACTACTTGCCGTCAGCGGCAACGCGATCCTTGGATCGAGACGGTCGTTTTGGTATATCTCACTCAAGGTTTCGAATTACTTTGGGTTCGGCCGGGTTGGTTCGGATACGAAACCAACCGGGCCCTCGGAGCGGAAACGCTCGTAACTCGAGTTCTGGACGTCCGAATGACGTGCCGACGACTTTGTTGTTTTCCTCTAAGTGAGACGGATCTTTTGGATTACTCCGATCGAGGTTTGGATGCCGTCGGAGTGCGGTCGTGTTGGTTCGCTCACGAAACCAACCGGGCCCCTAGGACGAAAAATCCAATAACTCACAGACCGGGCGTCCGATTGACGCACCGTCTGTCTCGTTGTTTTCCCCTTGTTGAGGCGGAACTTTTGGTATCCTCCACCCGAGTTTTGGATGCAGTTGGATAGTGTCCGGGTTGGATCGCACTGAAATCCAACCGGGCCCCTGGAACGGAAAAGCTGATACCTTTTTGACAGAACGTCCGTTTGACGAACCGTCAGCGGCGTTGGTGATCTCATTGAGAAAAGGTCCCTATGAGTATACCATATGAGTGTTCGGGGTATAGTTGAGTTACGGACGGATTGGTTCGCACACGAAACCAACCGGGACCCTCGGACGAAAAGGCTAATAACTCACAGACCGGGCGTCCGATTGACGCACCGTCTGTTGCGTTGAGACCCCTATGACGAGGTGGTCCTTTGAGATACTTCTTTGCGGGACTTTGTGATACTTGGAGTATCGACCAGTAGCTCGTGGAGTGGAACCTCCTGGAGACGAGCGTGCGGAGTACGGAGACCGTGTAGCCGGCTAAGACCTGACGACTGCTTGACCGACTCGACTTGGAGTGAGTCGACTAGCCCAGTGGACGGAGCGCCCGGTATTTGGCGACAGAACCACGACGGACGGAGCGCCCGGTAGTTGGCCGCAGACTCGCGGTACTCGACAGGAGGAGTACCTCTGTAGGCTATTGGGGGGAGCGCCCGGTATTTGGCGACAGACCCACAGCGGACGGAGCGCCCGGTAGTTGGCCGCAGACCCGTGTTACTCGACAGGAGGAGCACCTCAGCAGTCTTAGGTTAGTGAGCAGTACCTCAGAGTCGTGACAAGACCACTGTACACTCCAGAGACGGAGCTCTTCAGCAGTTACAGTTTCGATAATGAAAATCCTAGTTTGAGTTGAGACTTTTTGACCTTTGTGTTTACCTCATGATTGAGATGGGTCACTTGATAACTTAGATATATGTATGGGCATATACCTGGGTAGTGGTTATCCGCTGATTTCACAATCCTTGTGTTTCCTCATTATTGAGATGGGTTACTTGATAACTTAGGTATATGTATGGGCATATATCTAAGTAGAGGTTATCTGTTGAGATCTTCTTGTGGTTATCCTTGTTGGTTTAGTGAGACCTTGAGGGTCTCGGGGTCCCTACTGAGTATCGTTATACTCACCCCTCCATGGGCTATGCCCGCACCTCGTTGTGTTGGTTGCAGACGACGGGCAGTGCTGACAGAGGCCGAGTGTTCGAGGACTGGACGGTACCCGGAAGTGGACTACACGACGAGTCAGTACCCAGAGGTGGACTACAAGACGTGACGACTCACAGAGGAGGTTGACGGACGAGAGCGTGGAGGAGGCTATCTATACCTACCCTTCAGGTAGGATTCGTGGTGGTCGACCAGGAGCTGCGCTATCTGTACCTACCCTTCAGGTAGGATCCGAGGAGGACAGCCCAGGAGCTGCTTCCTACTTCCAGCTGTTGTCTTTTTGCTATTGTACCTTGTTCAGTTGTAGTCGTACTTTCTTTTGGGTTTGTATTCTGGCCCATTAACTTTTCAGCTTTTCTTTTTTACTTAGTGTTTTGCTTCCGCTTGTACTCTGTGGTGCTTGTTTTCTTTTATAAAGGCAATGACTTCCCAGTTATTGGGATTTTACGCCTTTGGTGCTAGTCTCCATCCCCTGGCCTATGGAAGGCGGGTTTGGGGTAGTCACGGCACGGGCCCGAGGACGGGTCGTGACAAATTGGTATCAGAGGAGTTCGGTTCTACCGCAGAACTTATAACTCTGATGTTTCCTTCTGTGAAGAAATAGTGTTAAGAGTACCGGGTGTGGTTTTCAGTTCAGGGAGTCCAGTGTTGGTGTGGGCGGCCGACGTATCCATACACCAGGACCCTGACAACTGATTTCCGACTTTGTACACGAAAACACTGATTGCGTTTGTGTTTTCCAGAAGTTTTATTTAAATGTCAGCTCAAACTAGGTCAGCTCACCAGGTATAATCTTTTGACCGTGTCACGTTGTTTCTTTTAGGATGCCTCCCTGTGGACGACCATCTAGATCCCCGAGAGTGGTACGTACTGACAGCCTGCCGAGCGACGAGGCCTCAGTACATGGCCCTATCCCAGTTGAGGCACTAGCGGAGGCACTAGTGGTACTACTACCCGTTGGGCCACCGATTCCACCAGCCCCAGCAGCAGAGGATGCACGCCGCTTGAGCGCACTGCATGAGTTCCAGCGCCAGAGGCCACCCAGGTTTCAGGGAGGGACGGACCTGCAAGCGGCTGAGGATTGGCTGGAGGCTGTGGTGGGAGTCTTCAGGCTAGTGGGGACGCCGGTAGATTTTATGGTGATCCTTGCTGCCGGCATTCTTCAGGAAGCAGCAGGCAGATGGTGGAGCCTAATGCTTCAGATGCATGACGAGGCGACACTTCTATGGGCAGACTTCGAGAGCCTGTTCTGGGTAGAGTTTGTACCAGCCACCCTTCGAGTGGTGCGTATACAGGAGCTACTTCAGCTGTGGCAGGGCAACATGTCAGTGGCGCAGTAATCAACGAGATTCACAGACCTCTCGCACTACTCCAAAGATATGGTACGGGACCCGTTCTTCAGGGCCCGAACCTTCGAGCAGGGGCTCAGGCGAGAGATTAGAGCTTCTATTGTTTCTCACAACTTTCCGACGCAGACAGGGGTGTTAGAGAGAGCCCTCTTAGTGGAGAGTTTCCTTGCTGAGCAGTCTCTAGCAGCAGGACCCACCACTAGCCGGCTTGCGGCAGAGTCTTCTGCAGCAGGTAGTAGACAGATGACGTAGAGGTCCAAGAGGACCAGACCTACCGGTGGCCGACTGCACGACTCAGGATCAGTTGTGCGGGGAAACCGGGGTGGAGTCAGAGCCAGACATGCCGAGAGTGGACAGTTTTACTCCTGCGGCAGAATTGGTCACATGGCACGTGACTGTCCGACCCGCCATGCAGATGACCAGCAGTTAAATGAAGAACCTCTGAGGCAAAGGCAGAGGTTCGATCAGGGCGGACCGCAAGGAGCAGGAGGCCATGGCAGAGTAGCTGGCCATGCAGCTGGAGGTGGACGACGCTTCGGGATGTTTCCACCACCACCAGGAGGCCCACCCCGACCGCAGGGGACATGAGGACATGGGAGAGCTCAGCTTCAGGCAGCTGAGGCCTATGGTCATGGAGCTCCGAGAGCAGGTGGACAGGAGAAGAACTAGTGGATACGTCCTTTGTACTTCTAGTTCCATGTTGCCTTTGTATTTGTGTCTTTGTACTATGAGCTGCAATGATAAAAAGACACTTATCTTTGTTTGCTTTCCTGTCCTTTTGTTTGGTTGATACTGAGTGGTCCCGGTTAAACTGTTGACTTGACCATCACTTTTGATATTTCTACTGGAGGAGACCCAGTGACCTCACACTGATGCCGACAGTGTGACTCGACCCTTGGAGGCGAGAGTGACAGTTGGATCTCTTGGTAGTTACGTCAAGGCCTTACGACGTCATCCATGGCATGAATGCATCATTCATGTCAGGATTGACTGTATTAGGCAATGAATGTGGTTCATCTAGGGGATGAGACCAGATTTCTCTTATCGGCAAAGAAGAAATCATAGCAGCTCCTGTGAGACTAAAGAAGGTCCAGGTCATCCAAGAGCGGATGAAGACTGCACAGTGCAGTAAGAAACAGGAAACCGGTGCCAGTCTTAGAGACTCGGGCCTGTTAAATGTTTCAAGAAGTGTAAGATTTAAGGATAGAAGAGTCTGCGAAGCAGCAGACGTGCAGGCAGAGCTAGGAGAGCAGTATGAGGTGGTGTACATCTTAACATGCTACAACCACCCGCCTTAGTTATCCCCGCCAGGCTCAGGGAGCTGGAGGGCGGTGGAAGAGTGTGGCTGCTTGCGGTCAAGGAGTGTGACCCAATGGCTCTAGGAATGATTCAAGGGGCAGTCTGTGTCCACTACTAGCTACTGTAGTAGCAGACGTCGATATGAATCATTCCTTGCTTTCACAAATCTTGTTCCAGACCTTGAGTTTCTGGTAAGCCGTGGACTTGATCCTCATGTCTGGAGATACCTTGGGAGGAGACTCGATAATCACACTTACGCCGACGGTGTGGTCAGATCCTCGAGGCGAGAGTTTCAGTTGGAATCTCTTGGTGGCAGCATCGAGGCCTTACGACGTTGGTTTGAGTATGGACTGGGCAATCATAGTTCATACAAAAATTGACGGTATTAGGAAAAAAGGTTATAGTTTAACTACAACGTCGGGATGGGTTTTCCTTGGTCGGCGAAAAAGAAAACCCCAGGCAGCGCAGGGTAACTCTTGCATAGGAGGGTGCGACCGATCACTCTTGAGTCGTTCAACCTTACCCTCGTAGCAGCAGTCATTTTGAGTTTCAGTTCTAACAGAAAATTGAGACCTCTGGAGTTTGAGGATGACGACCACGTCTTCTTACGGGTCTCACCTCGACGAGGTTTACAGAGATGTGGCCAGGGAGGCAAGTTATCTCCGAGGTTCAATGGACCTTTCTAGTTCCTCAGCTGGGTAGGCGAGGTGGTTTACCTCTTGACCCATCCACTTCAGTTGCACTAGGTGCACGACGTTTTCCACGTATCTCAACATAGGAGATACGTGCTCGACCCTCCGCATATCATCGACCTTGATGAGCTGGACGATAACGATGAGGTGACTTCTACGGAGGTTCCTGTGGGGATCGAGGATCGACAGGAGCGGATCCTAGGAGGACGGTCGATTCCTCTTGTGCACTTTCTTTGGCAGCACGGGAACCTCCAGGTGAGCACATGGGAGCGGAAGACTCAGATGCGTGCTCAGTACCGCCTTTGTTTCCCTAAGTTTGTGGTGAAGCTTTACGGGGACGTAAAGCCCTGTGGTGGGAGTAATGTAAAGACCCGTAAATTCCAAGGATATTTTTTTCTTAATTTTCTTTGGAATTTTACAAGAATTCAGTTTCTGACGGCGCCTGATTCTGAGGCCCGGTGTGCCCGGAATCAATTTCCGAAGTTTGGCTCGGGTACGTTCAGTGAACGGACAAGCGGGTTTTTCTAACTTTTGAACCGATGCTCGGAATCAAATTCTGAGGGCACCGATGGAATCGCAGTGCCGATAATTTCTTAGAAACTCCTCTTCCAGAGTTGCGTTTGCTCGGGTGTGTTTTTTCATTTTTGGGCTTAAAGTTAAGAAATAAAATAAATTGTGCGACAAAGTTTATTTTATTTCACTTAAGCTGTTTGGAAGCCACTTGAAGCCACTTAAAGCAGCTTAAGCTGAGTTGTTGCGGATAGGGTGCTATCCAAAAATATCCTACCCTCTTGGTAGGATATTTGTGAGGTGGGACCTGCACGAGCCCCACCGTTTCTTTTCCGCTAAGTAACGCACCCGCGAAAACCCGTCATTATGAAAGTCAACTGACGCGTTTTCTTATTTTCTTAACACACCAATTAATTGGGCGGTTTTCTTCGTTGAATTAATTGGGCGGTTTATTTCGTTGAATTAATTCTACAAATTAATGGGTCGTTACTTATCTCTTTATTCGTTTCTTAACCGGTTTGAAATCCGTTGGCGTAATAATAAAATAAGGCCAACACACCCTCTTTTTTTTTGTAATGTTGTGTTAAACCTTGAAGAACCTCTGAGAATTCTTCATCCTCCTACGCAAAGAACGCGAAGAACGCGAAGAACGCCGACGTTTCCTCTTCGGCGACGTTCCTTCCTCCGCAACGAAACCTTCAATCATCTTTTGGAGGTAAGAGATTTCGAGTTCCTTTTAGAACTCCCTTGTGGTTTTTATCAACGCACAGATTTAATTTTTTTTAATTAAATCTTTGTATTCTTGGACCTTGGAGTTCGACGAACAAGCTCGGAAGCGGAATCAGGTATCAAGCGATGAAGGCTTCGCATTCCATCGAGTCGGACGAACGTCGACGCCCCCCTTCGACGTCGTCATCCTCACGACGCCATACCGCGACAAACCTCGAACGACGACGCCTCCTTCCAATCGGCTTATACCCAAGGTAGGGGTTCTATTTGAATGTTATATACTCTGTAAATGTTTCCGTTCAAGGTGAGGAACCCGGATAATAAGAACAATTTTAATTCATTAAAATTGTTTTTGGTTATGTATTCATGTGTTGAATAAACTTCTCCCGTTGTTATAATCTAACGCGGAGGGTGCGGGCCAAACGAACACAGCCTGACAACCCTCCGTAGATTGTTTATTGATGTGTGCATTGACGGGCGACGAATAAGCAGGCCGTTTGAATCCCTTCGCAGTGAAGATGGGGTCCCAGGGGGACCATAGGCGAAGACGGTAGGAAGAACGGACCACCGGAGCGCGTCCGGTGGTCCACGGAAGGCGGCGGCGGTGCGCCGCTGGAAAAAGGGGCGGCCGGCGAACCGCCGGCCTCAATCAGCGGTGAAGGGCAGGGGATCCACGTGCCCCGCCCGCGTGTTGGCTCGGCCACACTGGCCGAGCTGTGGCCGGCCGGTCGGGCTGGACCGGGCCGGGCCCAGCCGGGTCGGACCCGGGTCGGGTCGACCCGGGCCTAGACCCCCGTTTTCGGGCCACTTTCGGTCAAATGCCCGTAACTTGATCTATGAGCCTCCAAACGACTTGACGTTAGCGGCAACGCGATCCTTGGATCGAGACGGTCGTTTCGGTATATCGCACTTAAGGTTTCGAATTACTTTGGGTTTGGCCGGGTTGGTTCGGATACGAAACCAACCGGGCCCTCAGAGCGGAAACGCTCGTAACTCGAGTTCCGGACGTCCGAATGACGTGCCGGAGACTTTGTTGTTTTCTTCTAAGTGAGACGGATCTTTTGGCTTACTCCGCTCGAGGTTTGGATGCCGTCGGAGTGCGGTCGGGCTGGTTCGCTCACGAAACCAACCGGGCCCCTGGGACGAAAAAGCCAATAACTCACAGACCGGGCGTCCGATTGACGCACCATCTGTCTCATTGTTTTCCTCTTGTTGTGACGGAACTTTTGGTATCCTCCGCCTGAGTTTTGGATGCAGTTGGATAGTGGCCGGGTTGGATCGCACCGAAATCCAACCGGGCCCCTAGAACGGAAAAGCTGATACCTTTCTGACAGAACGTCCGTTTGACGAACCGTCAGTGGCGTTGGTGATCTCGTTGAGAAACGGTCCCTATGAGTACACCCTATGAGTGTTCGGGGTATAGTTGAGTTACGGCAGGATTGGTTCGCACACGAAACCAACCGGGCCCCTGGGACGAAAAGGCTAATAACTCACAGACCGGACGTCCGATTGACGAACCGTCTGTTGCGTTGAGACCCCTATGACGAGGTGGTCCTTTGAAATACTTCTTTGTGGGACTTTGTGATACTTGGAGTATCGACCAGTAGCTCGTGGAGTGGACCCTCCTGGAGACGAGCGTGCGGAGTACGGAGACCGTGTAGCCAGCTGAGACCTGACGACTGCTTGACCAACTCGACTTGGAGTGAGTCGACTAGCCCAGTGGACGGAGCGCCCGGTATCTGGTGACAGACCCACGGCGGACGGAGCGCCCGGTAGTTGGCCACAGACCCGCGGTACTCGACAGGAGGAGTACCTCTGTAGGCTATTGTGGGGAGCTCCCGTTATTTGGCGACAGACCCACAGCGGATGGAGCGCCCGGTAGTTGGCCGAAGACCCGCGATACTCGACAGGAGGAGAACCTCAGCAGTCTTAGGTTAGTTAGAAGTACCTCGAAGTCGTGACAGGACCACTGTACACTCCAGAGACGGAGCTCTTCAGCAGTTACAGTTTCGATAATGAAAATCTTGGTTTGAGTTGAGACTTTTTGACCTTTGTGTTTACCTTATGATTGAGATGGGTCACTTGATAACTTAGGTGTATGTTTGGGCATATACCTGGGTAGTGGTTATCCGTTGATTTCACAATCCTTGTGTTTCCTCATGATTGAGATGGGTTATTTGATAACTTAGGTATATGCATGGGCATATATCTAAGTAGAGGTTATCTGTTGAGATCTTCTTGTGGTTATCCTTGTTGGTTTAGTGAGACCTTGAGGGTCTCGGGGTCCCTACTGAGTATCGTTATACTCACCCCTGCACGGGCTATGCCCGCACCTCGTTGTGTTGGTTGTATACGACGGGCAGTGCTGACGGAGGCCGAGTGTTCGAGGACTGGATGGTACCCAGAGGTGGACTACACGACGAGTCAGTACCCGGAGGTGGACTACACGATGTGACGACTCACATAGGAGGTTGAAGGACGAGAGCGTGGAGGGGGCTATCTGTACCTACCCTTCAGGTAGGATCCGTGGTGGACAACCAGGAGCTGCGCTATCTGTACCTACCCTTCAGGTAGGATCCGAGGAGGACGACCCAGGAGCTGCTTCCTACTTCCAGCTGTTGTCTTTTTGCTGTTGTACCTTGTTCAGTTGTAGTCATACTTTCTTTTGGATTTGTATTCTGGCCCATTTACTTTTCAGCTTTTCTTTTGTACTTAGTGTTTTTCTTCCGCTTGTACTCTGTGGTGCTTGTTTTCTTTTATAAAGGAAATGCCTTCCTAGTTATCGGGATTTTACGCCTTTGGTGCTAGTCGCCAGCCCCTCGCCTATGGAAGGCGGGCTTGGGGTAGTCACGGCACGGGCCCCGAGGACGGGTCGTGACAAAACCTATTCATACCCTCCATTCCAGTGGCTAGGTTATTATGTTATACTATATCTCGAGTTCATTTAGACTTGGTGTTTCATGTAAAGAATGAAATAAAATAATTCAACATTATTTACAAGGATATATATATAAAATAAAGTGGTGTTATATTATAACCCAATTAAAATAAATTATTCCATTAAAATTATATCACTCAGATAGAAAAAAATGTGTATATCTCTGCTTCATCACATCCTCAGGTTCTCATATAGCTTCCTCAAATTTCTAATTTCTCAAGATAACTTTAACTGGGTTAGTATCCTTTTTCTATATAATTTTATATCTATGATCCAAGATTGGTTTTCTTAATAGGATATATCATGATCCAATGGTATTAATTTTGAGTTCAGTAAATGTAAAGGATATGGTATGTACTGACTCTAGAGAGATACAAGGAACACATCGTGAACTTGAGAGTGGTTCGGTGGAAGTGAAAATGGATAAACTAAAGTCCCTACTCAATAATGAATATATAAGGGACCAATATACCTAAGTCTTGGATTTCCCTTATTTATGATTATCATAACCTTATTCCATAAAGAAATTATCCAGAATAAATTCTCACTAACTTCAATTTTTAGATCTTTCTAACACTTTTCAAAATAAACTTTCTGTTGACTCTGAGCCGCCCTTATGTGCTACTGAATAGCTTTGAATTTCTATACCATTTCCTTAGCTAGATCATGTCCCATTAACTTACTTTCACCAACTTCATCCCAACACATCGGTGTTCTACACTTATTTTCATAGAGGTATTTATATGGATCCATCTAAATGATCGAGTGAAAGATATTATTATAAGATAATTCAATAACAGGAAGGTGTTGATCCCAACCAAATTTGAAATCAGGATAACAGGATCTCAATATATCCTTTATGTTTTGAATGGTCCTCTAAAATATCACTGAAATATTTTTTGAGGAAAATAACTTTTTCATTTTTAACTAACTTATTTAAAATATAAAAAACTCCAAAATATTAAGGGAATCATTTTACTTGAAAATAAAATTGGAATATTTTAAATGAATCATCAAATCAAATATTATTCATTATGGTGGGAAAATTGGGTAATGTGGTAAATGTTAAAAAATATATTCCTTTCACATTTTCAGTAAGAAGTCAAAAGTGCCTAATTTTGAAAAATACATGATGATTTATTTTAAAAAATTTAATATAAATTAAAACATGGGAAAATAAAAATTTAAAAAAAATTATAATGGTAAAAAATTATTGAAAACATTTTAAATAAAATATGTGAACAAAATAAAAATATTCTCTATCGAACAAAGAAATAAAGTTGGTTTTTCATAAACACATTCTTTCAATTTCATGATCACTTAAACAGAGGAAAATGAAACGAAAAAATGTAATATAAAAAAATAAACAATTTATTATAAAATAAATATGATTTTTTAGAGATATATTATATAATTTAATCATTATAAATTTAATCATAAACAATCACATTAAAAATAGTTATTTTAACATAAAAACTCTTACCTCAAGATTGCCTTTCTTCGTAAGCACTCTATAATCATGTATAATAAATTTAAATTTATTATAATTATATAAAATAGTCATATTAATACTTATAATACCATAAATGGTTTATTTTTAGCATCTTATCTCTCACTCATTAAAAATTATTTATTAAAATCATTGTTCCGGGTGATAATTATTTCTTTTTTCAGGTATGTTTTGATTTATATGTTATAGTAAATGTACTATGATAATGTTTATATCATATAATTTTTTTAATAATTATATTAATATCATATATATTCAATATATACATATTTATTACCATCTATAAAAGGTAGAGATATAAAAATGAATTTTATCATTCATGGATATGGAAGTCTGTATGTATGCAAGAAAGTTGTTTTTCTTTTCTAAAGAAAATAAATAAAGAAATAAAATGCATATTTTATCATTTAAATATCATAAATTTGTAATTAATATAACATATATTTATTCAATATATCATTATAAACAACTATATGAGGTGGTGATGCAAAATGGATCATATCACTATATGGAGGTGATAGTCCACACCTATGCACGCATGATAATTTCATTTCCAATTTGATGGAAAAGAAGTGAAAAATGGTTGTTAAATCATAATAATAAAATATTAGTGTATTTATGATATTTTATTTTTCATTTTATGATGTATATAATATTTTTAGATAAGGTGTAATAAGAGATAAAATTGAAAGTACTTAGTTAGGAGTTATACCACTTCGATGAGAAACCTCCTTTGGCTTACACCTCAAGCTTTAAAAGTATGGTATTATGATAAAAATAGGAACTCTAGTACATGGTTGGGTATTTTAGTAAAGTATTTTGGTTGTTAATGTCTGATATATAAGTATCTTTAGGTGTTTGAAATAGAGGATATGTTGTGTCTTTTTATATGGGAGGGGGAGGACACCCTTGGAATTATTTTAAAGATTAAAATATATTAATTCCTTTCTTAATAAAAATTCTCCAAAATGTCAAATTATTATAATTTATGATAATATATGGGTTAAATATCTCTATAAAATAAAAATTTTACATGTTTAAGTGTCAATATTAATCTTATCTCTTAGTTTCCCCTGATAAACCCACTTTAACCTTAACCATAGAAAAACAAATTACTGTTTTTTTCTATTCATTATGACTAAAGATGAAATTTTAATCATTATTTTTTTGGAAAATATAATTTAAAATATATAATATATTTTATCAAATTTAATTTATATAATTGGCATGAATTATTTTTTGAAATAAGTGATCAAAACGCAACTGAAACTCGTTTAAAAAAAATGCATTTTTAATCATGAAACTGAATTTGATTTCATTAATTTCATAGTAAAAGCAATAAAATTAATGTTAAAATATTTGAGTGAGTATATAATACATTAATTTCATTAAAACCATTAATAAATAATTATTTATTTAATTTATTATAAAAAACACTTTTCCTATATAAATCAATTTTCGAAAAGATAACTCTTTTTTATATTAAATGATTCCACCATCATTCCTAACCACTATATAACTAATGTATAAATTATTATTAATTTATTCATATAAATTATCAATATATTTCATTGAAATAATTTTTAAATAGTGATCAATATACATTGCTTAGAAAAAAAATACATAACATGAAAAAAATATGTTTCTTCAAAAACATGCCTCTAATCATTGAATGGTTTATTTAAAAATTTAATTATTATTTCATAGATATTAATAAATATATTTAAATTTAGGAAAAAATTTCTATATATATTTCATAATGTGCTAAATCATATTCATACCCACCAATCTAATGGATAGGTTATAAAGCTATTTTATATCACAAGTTCATTTAGACTCGGGGTTATGTGTAAAGAAAGATATCAAATAATTAATGTTTATTTCAAAGGAAATGAATATAAAATCTTAGGATATTACTTGAATTTTCATAACCAACAATCATAATAAAAAAATATAATTTCTATGAATAATATGTGTAATAGATTACCACAAAGCATATTTATTGGTAGAATATTTTTTTGGGATCAAAATAAAACATATATTTCTACTTTGGAGCATTTATATTTACATAAAATATGTTATGGATAAAGCATAGTTTGAAAAATAATAACTAATTATTGTTTTATTTTCAAAATATATAATATATTAAACATTAATATTAGATTTGATATTTTTTATCATAATAATTATTATTTTTATAAAAGTAAATTTAAATTTACAATCTTAAAATACAGTAACTTATATTCCACACTTAATTGTTTCTAAAGTTGATATTGAATTATATTTGGATTACTATATTAATAACACATAATAAATTTGAGTAAGGGATTTATTATATTTATAATTTTCCAAAGGGGATATCATGAATAATAACATGTTTTAATATCCATAAATTAATAGTTTAAATATGAGAATTTTATAAAATAGAGAAATCAAAGTTTATTTAATTTTAAATTCTTTTAATATGAGTTAAAATACATATATATTATATAGTGAAATGTTGTAGAATTAATTATCTAATGATGATGGATATTTTTAAGACAATAAATATGCTCAAATTAATGAAATGATTTGCAACATTGAAGCGGAATACATTGAAAAAACATTGATGCTTGGGATTTTATACAGGGATGAAAATAAATCCATTGTATCCAAGTTGTACCAAATTTATAGTTAAATCAATTTTTTTTATTGATTATTTAAATTTAAATTTAGGAATTCATGGATTGATAAGATTTTTAAATAAATTTTTGAGGTATTTAAAGTTATATTTCAAGTATAAAATGGTCTACTAGATTAAAATTATAATGAAAAAATATTATGTATGACATGATTAGGGTACAAGAAGATACATATATGCTTCAATGACTATTTTTATATATAAAAGAATAAAAAATTCTATCAGAGTTTCTTAAATGTGGGACATCATGGTATAAGATGAAAGAAAGATAACAGGTTTATTTATCCATTACGCCCAGTACCAAAACTCTTATTAGGGAAATTTGGTATCTTCTAATAATTACTCATTTGAAACATTTATTTTCAAATTCAAATGATGAAAAAAGTTAAAATGGACTTCATATGAATAAATATTTTATTAAATGTTAAATCATCCAGTTTATTCCCACAATAGAAGAAAATTGATAAATAATTTTCTATTGTTAGAAATGAATTTTAAAATCTTAGATGTTTCATGTGAGTAAATGGAATGAATTAATATAAAATAATTTTAAGAAAAATTAGTCTATGGATTATCTTTTCAGTAATTTAAAACTTTTCTCTATAATTATATATAAATAAGAAATATATCATGTTGAGTTTAATGTTTTCTAGGCCAAAATATTATAGAAATAATATTCATGTTCACTTATCATCATTAATCAATGATTTGAAACTCTTAAGGGAGGATGGTTTCAAAGTGTTAAATTATTATAGAAAGTAATATTTTAAATTTCATGAAATGTTAATTTTCACTATAAATCATTTCCAGACATGTATAAAATTTTCTAGATATAGTGTTAATGGGCATAAATATTGTATAATTTACAAAGTTGGGACTTCATGTTATAAACTACAACATGGGATAAAAATAATGTACATGGGACATTAAAGGTTTATTTCTATGGATCAATATTAATAATGATTAAAAAATCATTTAAATGATCGTAAGAATTTGATATTTCTCAAAATTCTTTTGTTAACTAATAAGTATTTTGATATTGAGAAAAACATTGATGTCATAACTAAAAAGATACAAAAATATGGTAATGATAGAAATATATAAAAGCAATAGTCAATATTTATTGAGCTTACATATTCGAGATTTCACAAGGTTAAACATCAATTGATTATAAAGTTTTTAGACATTAAATATATGTCCAAGGATGGTTTAAATGAAATATAATACTTACTATCAATGGTAATACATTTGAAACTAGGTCCTACTCTTAAAATAAATATCACATACCCGACTCCATCTCATCATACACTATCCAAGAGTTTGAAAATCAATTTTTTTTTTCAGTTCCTAAATGGTAACATGGTTCCTTAGGGTTATTCTTAAAATGTTAAAAAATACCATTAAATGATTATAATGTGATGGACCTGAAATCTCATAATTTTCATGTTATGATACACCAATTACTATGGGTTTAATTACATGGAATATTACCCATCCACATCAAAGTGAATATAATCATGTTTTCTTAGATATATTTTTTAATTTCATTAATATAAAAGTGATTTATTATAATTAACTAAAAAAATTAGAGAACAAAGAAACCAATAAACATTTTCAAATAATATTTTACTTCGCACAATATAATTTCAATATCATGATATATTTAATGGTTTATTTGGTAAGGGGAAGGTTAAGAATCCACAATGACCAGAATCATCCATTGGGTAAAAGTATGTTTTCGATGAGGTGAGAGTGTTCTGTACAGATTACTTTTCTAAAGTTGAGCACATTAGTTTTACTATATCTTACTCTGAGCGAGTTGGTTTATGGGGAAATGTGATCCTTGTCTTAAAAAAAATTCGTTGACATGTTAGTAGATACTGTAAGATCATTTAATTTTTTTGAATAATATAGATGAGATTCAACCTTATATAAGATCAAAAATTAGTTCCTGAAAACAAATTTATGAAAAAAAGACTGATACCTGGGTGCTAAATGAGAAAAAAAAAACAAATGTTCCATGGTTTAATGAGACTATGAATCTTGAATCAAATGCATCAAAAATAGTTATATGGTTAAAAGGAATCCCTAATTTAAATTAGATATCATGGTTATAGTATAACTTTAATGGATATACATTTTATATCAAATTAAAAGATAATATATGTGTAATTTGGAATAGTAGTGTATTGTTCTCCACAGATGTAACACATTTTGGAAGCTCAAAAGAAAAAAACCAATATCTATGTTTAAGTCATATTAGATAGTTATTGAAGATATACAGGACATTGATTAAATGAAATTTTGAGTTCTTCTATTCAATTTTAAATGAATTATTGGTAATTTTTGTGTAAAAAAATATGAATTGATAATGAAACTGGTAGATATGAATAGATTGGGTTTCATAGATATGGTTGTTACCATGATAATACATGATAAACTAATTTTTTATTTATACATCAAGTGATCAATGGTTTATCATTTTAGAAGGTAAAAAATTGTATTTTGGTGATAAAAAAATTTATGTTGATGATGACTCATGTGAGTCACCTACAACAATTATAAGAGTATCGAAGGATATTGATGATTGTGATGTAGATATTATTCATGTTATAGAAAAGAGGGAATGTGGGAAAAAAATACTTTAGTAATACTCTAATATTACAGGTACTATATATTTATTTCCTATTTATCTTTTAAAATATCACAAAATGAGAATATATTTTAATTACATTTTTTTAATTTAATTATTTTAACAAATATGATAAATTATTTTAAAACTCAAAAATATATTAAAAAATATAAATTAATTTTATTTTTATATTTTCATCATTTATAATGTTTCTGATGTTTTTTATTCAATCTATATTATTTCACATCTCATAAATGTCATGAAAATTTATCTCATTATTTAAGTTAACTAATTTGAAAAATAATCTAAAAGTATTTTTTTTAGTTTTGTGTGTGCCATTTTCTAATTGATATTCACTTTTTTTTGAAAGACTGAGATCCTGCCCAGAAAAGCAAGATCCCTTTATTGATCAGAAACAAAGCACTTACTGAGGATCCTCTTTATCAAACTACTAAGTCACATCAATAATATGTGAATAAACCTCTGCATTCTACTTTTGAGGATCCTTCCCATTATATTACTGAGGAGCCTCTTTATTTATATGCACATGAGCCTATATCTTCTATAGTGTTAGATTCTGTATTTTTTTAGGTACGTTTTTTCTTTTAGTTTTGGTATAATCTCTTTTATTTTGGGTTATACTTATTCTTTAAACCATGGTGGTCAAGTATTATTTGGGGATGAAGAGATTTTGTTGGGGAAAATGACATAAAGTTTGGGGATGTATGTTTTTTGAATTAATGTAGTCTGGGTATAAACATGTCAAGGGTTTATGAGAGTTGTTTTTAGTTTAGAAGGTTTCATAGGTGGTTCAGGTTATTTATAATGAATTTGGGGTGAGTGTTGTCTATGGTACACTTTCATGTCATGAAAATATTATATGATATAAAACTATTTCCAAGAAGATGTTTTGAACTAGTTTAGTGCGTGAAATGGTTACATTTTGTGAAACTGGTTTATGTTTTAAAATAGCCGATCATGGTTATTTTAACTTGAGGTGACATGTATTTTGGTGTATCTCATGAATCAATAAATTCATGTCATGATAGGGTTTCAAAACATGAAAATATCACAACCAACAATTTTAAACTATGAAACCTATATGATTTTATTTCATTTGTGGTGCATCTCCCTATCTTGAACCCTAGGGTGACTCTAGGTGATTTTAGAGGCATTACTTCCCTTCTAGATGTCTTATTTCCAACATTTCATATCTAGTGAGCTATTTTGATTTTGTTTCCCCCTCTCTTCATCTTGTTCTCCATTATCATGGTGTAATTTATTGATGGCTGTTTGAACTAGGTTTTGATCTTGTATGATCTGGGTTTTTTTCTATGATATCCATCTCATTCCTTCCTCATTAGAATCCATGGTTGAGAGAATTACTTTAATAACTAGTTAAAGGTATGTGGTCAAGAATAATGCCCTATAGTATGTTTCTATTTTTTCATGTATGCGTAATATTATGTGATTGCACTGAAACCATGTGTATAATAACAAAAAAAATAATGGTTGATGATAATCATGTGTTTAGACTACTCTTTGGACCCCTTTGGATCTAATGGTGTTGAGACCTGGCTTACAACTATCGATAGGGAAAGCCTACCCTTTATTAATTAAGAACTAGCTAATATCTTAAAATATGATTTAGCATGGCATGAGACCTTAGGTGATTGATTGTGATCAATTCACCTTTGGAGATGGATTATTTGATTATTTAATGAATGTATAATTGAAAGACAAATGGTAATTGGCTAAATAAACCATTTTTCCTTATGATGTTTTTTGTGGTATTCTTTTAATTGCGACTTGCATTGTGATTGATACAAAAATGATTATATAAAGGTCTTTTCCTAATGATACTGAAATACTAATATAAATGGATTTTCATGGTGATGTTGAAATGCTTATATAAAGGTATTTTCTCAGTTATACAGAAATGATTATATAAAAGGTTTTTACCAATGATGCTAAAATGATTATATAAATGGATATTCCTGGTTATTCTGAAAAGGTTATATAATGGTCTTTTACTGGTGATTTTTTAATGTTTATGGGGATTGAAACAATTATGGGATTATACCATATACCTGTGTTTATGGTTGGAATGGTTTTGGTACATTCTTAGATAAATTCTGACATGGTTTCGAAGAAGGTTGATTATTGTATTGTATTAATTAATTAATAGTCATTTTTATCAATTTATTTCATGCACTTATTATCATAATGGTTTTTTAGACATGGTGGTATCGAACTAATTTGTTTTACTCACACATTATTCTGGCCACCATTTGCTACCCGAGAAGATTACATAGATATAGGTTTATATAAGGGAAAATGACCTTATTGTTGATTGTTTCTCACTTGATGGGTTAAAGCATGGAGATGATACCGAAATGGGGTTCGAGACTAGGATATTTGAGTTTATTTGTGTCAGCATTTTCTTTTTATGTATAAATTTTAGTTTTATAATTATTTACATTCCATCCTATCATTATATTATCATTTATTTGTTATTAGATTATTCAATTAACTTTTATTTTTTGTCTTTTCCACTGGGATGTAATATATTTTCCATTACTTAGATATTAGTTTATTTCCATTGTATCAAAAGATTTCACCAGGGGGTATAATCTTCCCACTTTGTCTTTTACACCCCCACTAGTAGTCAGTAGCCTCTAACATATGGGGATGTTCACATGAGGTCTAGTAACAAACCTGATTTGTCCATGTGAGAGAGTGCTAGATCAAGGGACATTACATACAGGGTAGGAGAATACTTATAGTGTTAGTAAACATGGTATTAAAGGTTTACCTAAATTGTAACTTTCTCAAAGAATGGAATTGAGGATAAATATTGAGTTTGATGTTAATAATAACCCTATTAGTCCAAATTTGAACCAAAGTAGAAGTTGTTTATCTATATAAGCTTGAGAAAAAATTATAATTTTTATTTTTGATTGGATAAGTGATGATTAGTTGATAATGCATCAGCTACGGGAGACCATTTTGGTTAACTTTGTCATACTTATTTTATTTATCTCAACATGTTTTTAGTAATTTATATATTAATTGTTTCCCTCTTACTTTCAGATAACATATGCTATATCTGATACCAAAGAAGTTATGAGGTGATATTTATCTTTTTTTTTTATAAATATATGGAGGGATCCTAAGTCAATATTAACTTATGATTTCATTTTTTGGTAAAGAAAAACTGAAAATCCATGCCAATTGACTGTTTTTTAACGAATATATATAGAATAAGTCTGTTAAAAGAAAACAACAAGAATCATTTTTGGTAGGTGAAATATCTCCTATGTAAATTTTTTTGTGTGTAATTACTAAAAAATCATTATTGATTTTTCTATTATTAAATTATAGGAACTAAGGAGATATTATTAAGAGATCTAGGTAATGAAATTGTACCCTCATACATTATATTGTAGAGGGTATATGTTAGTCTAAGAACAAATCATAGGTGAGAAGTTTGAAAAAAATAATAGTTGAGTCATCAAGCTCTATAGATATTTCCCCACCTTCACCCCTACCCTCCATGAAAAATAAAACATGTCTCATATAATGAAATTGGAAATAAATTTCTGATGAGTCAAAGTCTATAACTAATAATATTATAAGATGCAATTTATGTTATTCCTCAAATTTATACATTTCAAAATAGTAATAAAATTTTGAAAAATTCTTTATTGGATACCCTTTAGGATCATAGAAAAAAGGGGACCTTTGTATCTAAGGGTAAGAAAGAAAATTTTTCCACTACATTAGGAAAATAAGAACACATGAATCATGTATGAGGATATGAAGAAGATGTAACTATTATAAAAGTATTCAGTCACCCTATTATTTATGTGAGGGAGCAAAAATACAATAAAAAGATAGAATATTTAGAAGCATGATTTCATTATTTGGGAAAGATGATGAATGAAAGGATTGAATCATTGTTGTGGTCTGAAATATAGGGACAATTTGAGTCTACATATCCCATAACTCTATCTCCTCCTGCATCGTTTAAAATCTACTATGAGTTATATATAGAGAATTCACAACATAATATTGTAGGATATCATATCATAAATTATATTAGGGATACCTTGCGTTATGTGAAAATAGAGATAGATCACCTAAGGGTAATAATATAATATATTATAGATTCATTAGCTAGATTTTCATTCCATTATAATGAGGTGGGAATAATTGGATAGAGTATAAGACATTTATTACTTGGTCTATCTATACTTGTACATCAACTATCCATTTAGGAATTAATAGGTTATATCTTTTATTTATTTTTTTAAATTTAATTAAATATTTATATATATGTGTATTTTTTTAGAAAAAACTAAAATGTAAGGACATTTTTTATAGAAAACAACAATAAGATTTTATAAATTTGAAAACTAATTATCATATATTCAAAGTAATTTCTGAATTATTAATTTATGTGTTTTAATCAATAGAAAAATATTGGTTAATTTTGAGTTTTTCGGTTTGTGGGTATAATTATTTGCTAATATATATAAAAACTTATTCCTTATAACTCATAACTATGGATATGTTAGGTGTCATAGTGATTAAAGGCTTCTCTATGTAAGTCAATTTTTAAATTTCTTCCAAGTTTATCAATTTATTATTATTGAAAATATTTTCTTATTTTTATTAGTTTCCTTCACACATTATGCATTAAATACGAAATTTCGTCGGTGTATAGATTCATGGAACCACAATTATATTTTTCATTAGGGTTGACTTTTATTGATGATTAAATAATTGAATATGTTACTAGAAGATTCTATAATGAATAATTTAATTATTGGATGATTCCTTATCATGATAGGTATGGAAAAAGTTTAATTCAATTATATATAATCTATAAAATTTACTTAGTCTTTTTTATATCAGTTATCATTGGATGTTGTGTGTTTTCTATGCATAAGGAAGGGATGGTTACTAGTAATACTCTATACATAGTGATGTGTTGGAAATATTGAAAATTTATTGGAGCACAAAGTATAATTATATTTGAATCTTTCTATTTTTTATAAATATTTATTTAATTTATATTTGTTTATCAATTTCAAATTGGTCCTGGAATAACTACCACAAGATATCATGTATAATGATGATAAAAATAAAAATATGTTGATGAAAAATTGTATTTAATTATTAAACATTAGTTATTACCTAGAATTATATTTTCAATTAAATATTTATGGTGATCCAGTGTCATATTCAACAAGTACGTATTGAATATGGTTATTAGATGCTAAGATTTATGTATGAAATAATTACAACAGAAACAATTATAAATTTTTACATGTGAGCTAAATCATTTACATGCACTATTGGATGACTAATTCAAATGTTTAATTACATATTAGTTCAATTTTAAATGTTTTTTTCTATATTTATTCTCTTATTTACGATATTTTAATGTTAGTGTAGTTATAACGATGTTTTATTATAAAAAATAGATAATATTTATATTTTTATTTCCTTTTGATATGTATTTTTTTTGCTGTTGGACTATTTTTTGGAGTAGTTTTTTGTCCCATGGGTTTTAGTATTTCTTAATTTAAAAAAAAATTATTTTTTATATATGTTATTTAAATAACCGATAAATATCATATTTTAACTGAATATTTCACATCTGTTATTATAAACCCAATGCGAAAGACATTTTTTCAAGTTATTTATTTTAAATAATTATTATTAAAAACTATTTTCCACATCGGTTATATAGAAATTGGCATGGAAAGATTTCATATTAGTTATTTTAGGTTGGTTTCCAATGTCATTTAAAGTAATATATGATTTTAAAAATTATTTATAATGAATAATATAATAATCGACAAAAAATATATATTTAAAATATCATAATCAATTATGGAACATTATAAATAATGTTAAAATTAAAAAAAAATGAAGTGAAAAAAACTTTTATTCACTAGTGTCTGTTCAGATATTTTAGAGGTGGTAAGTTAAGAACATTTACTTTATAAATGGTCATGGTTGATTATGGATTTTATTTTTTTAATTTTCTTGTTATAAATTTTTAGCTCTTCTTATATATCATGTCGCTTAAACTTATCATTATTTTATCTTTCATTATTTATCTTTCTAGTACTATGTTGGTTCTTGTATAAAAGTTTAACTATCGTGATGCTGGGATATTTTGGATGTGTTTATTGGTTTCACTTATGGTTTGATGAATTTTGTTTGTACTATTTCACCTTTTCTGGTTTTCATTTATTATGGAGACTTCTTATTTTATATATGTATCTCTATAACTTATGGGGAGGACATTACAAACATATATATATTGATGTTCTTTTATTATTATTATTTTATCAAGATAAATCATTACCAACGATGTCCATCTTGATGATCAATACTAGTTGGAAGCCCTCAGTGGTCAAAAATGTCATGAACCAAACTGATATACCCCTAATCAGGGCACTTGATCCAGCTCATGGAATGGGTTGAAGGGAATTATCATTCCCAATATGATGGAAACTATTTATTTGGAATCAAATGTACACCTGTGGGAACAATATATCCCAATAAAAGATACATAATAAAGAAAATAAACTTGTAAGACTATCATGGACACTTAATACATCATATGATCACACATAAAAAAATAACATGTTTTAATAAAATATCAAAACCAAAAAAGAAATGAACATACAACATATCATACTGACTATAAAAAAACCCAACTAACATAAAAAAATCATCCCAATCGAACATGAATCCAATTTAACATAGAAGTTAACATTAACTAAAAAAGAATATAATAATAATTTTGACATGGGACAATACATGAAATAAATAAAACATTTAAAAATAATAAATACCATGATCACCCATCTATACATTTCAAGAAAAAATACTTCATTACTTAGTACCACCGCCATACCCAGACTGAGAACCCAAGACCAACTTCCACATCAAAGAATGACCTAAAAATAACCTAAAATATATTTTTATATATATAACCATGAGAAAAAATCCTAGTAGGTAATATTCCCATGCCTCATGAATATAATTTAAAATTAAATTAAATTCATTCAAGTTTTAAAATACAACTATAAGGGTAAACTTTTCATTTTATTTAAAAACACATGACATTTCACCATCACTTAAATTAATTTTTACCAAGGTAAAAAATTCACCCAGTTAAAATAAATATAGATTTATACCTTCTAAGAGTAGGTGATAATTAAAATAAAAGAAACATTTTCAAAACTATACTTTTGCAACACACTCATTTTAAATGTATAAGAAAATAACCCACTTTTTAACATGCCTTCTAAAAATCAACTGAGGAACCCATCGGGAAGAAAAAACCAAACCTTTTAATAAAAAAGAAAATATTAAAAGATGATGAACATAGACATTGTAATCATAGATAAAATTGCATCAAAATATACATAAATAGAAGTAAATCACTACATGATAATAGGTTTATGCATAAATAGTATCCCCTCAATGAAAATAATAGAAATAAACTAATATAAATAGAAAAAGAAGCACTCATTTTAAGTAATAAAAAATTAACAAGACAACCAAAAATCCTAACTAAGTTAAAAATAAAATAATCCATATCAAAATTTCTAAATAAAGAAGTGTGTGATAAGAAACAACCCTTGTAAATTAGATACAACATATACACCATATGATCTAACCTATAGTTCTAAGGTAACTATGACTCTCTCAAGGAAATATATTTTTCATGCATGAAATATAATAATTCTAGGATCTCTAAAGGTCTCATTGGGGATAAAATCCATCCCATTAACTCACTCGGTCTAACTAGGCCACAATCCCAAGCCAACGTACAATCTATACTATGGCATCACCCATCCAAGTTTCCAACACCTACTAAAGGTCTCCCATGTGCAACTAATAACCATTCATATAAGCTTCCCCATTCTCATAAAAAATAAAATAAATTAAAAACATCATCTATCTAGAATGATTCTACAAATTCACATAATACTAATATCATAATAACTTTTAATCAAGTAAATAATAGGGGGATCACTTCATTAAAATATTAACCACAAGGAAACTATTTTTAATAAAGTGTCATTCAGTCCTTTAGAAACATATTTTGGAAAACCAATATATGAATTCATATCTTAAAAATCAAATCATAAAAAATAATTTATAAATCCAAAAAAATCATGAAATTATTTCATTAATGTCACCCAACCACATTCAAGTTCAAATATCAAGAATATATCAACAAAACATCTCAAAAATTTATTGAAATAAAAAACAACTTTAAAAAATCTAATCTCATCTTCTGTTTATAAATAATTTTCTAAACACATGGGTTTCTTCCCTTGAAAATAATAATGAATAAAACAACCTTTATATTACTAATTTTATTTGTAAAAATCCTTAATTATTTTCATCAAACTATAATTAGTGTATATTATACCATTTTTCTTTAATAATATTAAAGAATGGATTAAAATTTTTCAATAAATAAAGTCTTCAAATTTAAAGAGTTATGAAAAGATACACCTACCTTAACTACTAATATATAATTTATACGAATCTCTTGAAGACCTCATTCTGGTCCTCGAGCACCTAAATCAACTTTAAACACCACTAAATTAATAAACCTCACATACAACCAAAATACAACAAAGGAATAATAGATTCCAAAATCACTGTACAGTATAAAAAAGTTGAACCATGAGAAAAGGGGGTGCAATACACTCCCAAAATACAATATTACCTAATACATATGAAAGTTATAGTTAATAATCCTGAAAAATGACTAATTAAACCAAAATTAACCAAAAATACTAAAAAACTAATGAAACAACATACCTCAGGACAAACAATGAACAAAGACACGAACATCTCCTTTTGGGACCTCCTCTATAAGACACCCACTAAAGTCCCATCAAGCATAATGACTTCACCATACCTTAGTGTAATTAGCTCTATGAAACCAAATTAGTGAACCGAAATTTATAAGGAAATTAAGTGGGGAGAATAAATATAAAAACAAGAGAAAATATACCTAAAATACACATGATAATACCTCATGAACCACCTGAATTTAAGGGGAGGAAAGGGGAAGAATGGTAATACAAAAGAGGGACCTCCCTCTTCTCTTAAGCGATTAGGAATGAGGAACCCCAAGGAGTTCCCAAATAGATCCCCTGGTAAAATTATAAAAAGGTACTTTACAACATAGTTTCACAACTTTCATATTGTGACCCTTGATGGTCACGACACAATGACCCCTTGAATAGATAGATGATATCATGGACCCTATGGGTTGTGGAATGATCTCCCCTGGGTAGAGGGTATAACATTGGACAAACCTCATCATGTTAAGAACTATATTGGATATTTAATGACTGAACCTAGGTATAGGGCCTACACTCTGTCAAGGACCATTATAACGCGACCTCTGCCTACTACAAATCATAGTTACCAACACTCTAAAACTCTCTCTAGGAGTTCTTTCACCAGACCACTACTACTAAGACATACCAAAGATCATATAAAACAAAAACCAAAGTCCTATTCCTCAGTTTGAATCCAAAAATTAAAATTCCTCGGAAAATTCACCAACCCATAACTACATGGTTTATTACAACTTCTCCACCATAAAAACCCCTATCCATAAAAATACATTAGGAATTAATTTGGAAGATATCACTTACATGAAAAGGTAAAATTAACACACTAAAAAGCTTCACATAAAAACATTATAAAACCAATGATCAAAGAATTACACACAAACAGGGTTCTCCCCACCATAAAAAAATTAACTCATAAAAATTATAACCAAACCCTTGAAAACTTATCAATAAGAAGAATCCAATTATAAAGGAATAAATCAAAACTAACAAATCCTCTTAAAGCTAAAACATTATAAAATTAGTATACCATTGAAAATATAAACTATATTAAACACAAATAATATTCCCAAAAAAAATGAAAACCAAAATACTATAAAATAGAAATCATATCCTTTAAAAAAAGGATTTTACTCAATTTAAAACCAAATATGTCACAACCCCCAAAACACCACACAAATCCATAATATTAATTATTTATCTTACAATAAAAAAATAAATATCAATAATAATATAAACCAAAAATATTTTTTAGAGCACATGATTTATTTCTTTTAGGAATGTAAACCAAAGGGAAACATTTATATTCACATAATCATTAAATTCCAACTTATCCCAAACCATTTTTTGAAAGAAAATAAATTTTGAAAAATTAGAGTCTATAATTAAATAGATTAAAGTTATAAAAAATAAGATTCCATGATTTAAAAGAATATGGACCATTAAAATGAACTGGTATCTCCTTTCCAATTTGGTTTTTACTTAAATAGATCATTTTTTAAAAACTATACTACTTATTTAGTAAATATTAAATTCATGTTAGTCCCGCTCCTTTTTATGAATACCTAAAAAAATAGAAAATCTAAATTTCACAAACTAACACTAAAATAGTTTCATATTAAATAATAACGATTATTATTAAAATCGATTTACCAAAGAAAACACATTAATTTAATTTTTTTTACAAATTTGAGAAAATTCATTAAACCACTTTAAAATTGTTCAAAATTCAAAACACCACCACCATACCAATTTAAATTTCAAACATTCTCATGTTTTAAAATACCCATTAAAACATGTTTTACATTATACAAAAATTAAGGTAAGGGAAACCATTAATTTTAAAACCAATCTATAACATAAAATAAAATTATTTTTTTCATTCCTCAAAATTATTTATAATTTTGAAAAGATTCATATTTAAAAATAAAACACAAAAGTTCATAACATAAAATTCATACCTCTCATAAATAAAAGAACCTTACCAAGATTCATGTCCTTTGTGTACAATTTTTTCCCATTTGTAATACCCTAATATTTTAAATTATATATCTTTTAAAACTTAATGTGTTCAATAGATTTCTTCATAAGCAACATCGAATCAAAACTAACCATGGAACATTATATAACAGTAGTAAAGTAGTTTTTTAATTGGATGATATGAATAGAGGTATGCATGTTTTTAAATATTTATAAAAAGAAAAATAAAGGTTACTTTTAATACTAATGAATTGATGAAATTCAATTTTCATAACAAAAAACCTAACAAGATCGTTTTATTCATAAAATGTATCTTTTTCAAAAATTATCTTTTTTTGTGGTTTATTTTGAGAGACTTAATATATTATGTATAAAATATATTTTTATATAAATAATACATTAACACCAACTAAATTAGTAATTTATAGGAAATATGAGCAAGAAAAATATTTTAAAAATTTATTTTTCTATGAACATAGTATTCATTATATTATTATGTTTTTATTTAGAAAATAAATTATCAAATTTTAGAATTTAAATTTGACCATATTAAATTTTTATTGGTTTTTTAATTAAAATATCTTCTTAATATATTTTTTTTTTGATTTTCCTAAAGTAATTGATTTTTAGGTTAATAATCAAAAATAAAGTTTTTACTAAAAATGAAACGTTTATGACCATATCAAGAAGTAAGTATAACTAAAAAAATATAAAAAAAATTCATATCCATAAATGTATTTATAGATTAAAATTATTCATTTAAAAATACTATTTTGGAATTTGAAAACCCATGTTTAAAATTTTGAAAATTAACATTATTTTTATAATGAAAACTATTTTTGTTCTTTTCTTTTAATTAGGTTTCACAAGGTGAAATTGGGTTTTGGATTTATTTAATATTCACATAACTCTCCATTAGTTAATAATAATAAAAATTAATGTTATTAAAATCAATAACATTAATATTTTTTTAAACACGATGTCTTTTCACAAGGAAGGTGTTGTCATGAACTCCTTTATGAGAGATTATCACATCAACGATCATGACATTTTTAAGGTTTTTTCTTAATTTTACTTATTTTCTTGAGTCATAATGATTAATTTTTTATTATGAATTTTCAAGATGGTTTTATTATATTTTATAATGATGCTAGAATTCATTCTCTCTCTAGGTAATGTGACAATTTTTATTCAAATATTTTACTATGATTAATTTATTTATGAAAAACAATAATATTATTAAGAATGATTATCATCCTCTTTAACAATAGTTTCTCTTTCATGTTTATATTTTATATTCCCAACTATGTTATAATTTTTGGCAACCTAATTGTGTGTTATCTATTTTTTAATTCATATTTATCTTTACTCTTTTCAAAATAATATTTTAATATCATTTTTATGATATGGATTTTAGAAAAAAATATTTTCAAAATATTAGAAAAAGGTTTTTCCTTTCACATTTGTATTTTTATCATCCAACCCATATTTCCTATGAAAAAAATATTTCATTTTCAAGTATTTATTATTTGGATTAATTTTAAATTAGTTTATCAAAAATTGTTTTCATGCTACCTCTTCTAAAATGACTTTTCAAAGGGACTTATAACTTTATTTTTTTATGATTTTGTTAAAATGTTTTATAAAATTTATTTAATGATTTATCTTCCATTTTCCTATTTAGCAGACTCTACCTCTTTAGGAGTTATTTTTCATGGTTTACCATTAAAATAAACTTATACTATTTTCTTTTGGTGTATTAAACTCAAAGTATCAAACAATATAATTTTTTTATCTGTAATGACCCCGACTCTAGTAGCCCTAATCCAATTCCTAATTTATTACATTGGAATAAATACAAAGGGTCAAATCTCAAAGGACCGATCAAAATATTATTTTTCAAGAACTAGATACATATATTATACTCATTTAACATTTATAATAGAAAATAAAACATAACAAAATCAATTTCTTAGAATGATTGAAACTCATTCAAAGGATTCGTCTTTATAACCAGTGAAAAGGAAACAAAATAAGGCTGAGGTCAAATGCTCAGTAATGGTTAAATACAATAGAATATATCATGAATAAACATATAATAATCAATATGGTAAGGTAAATAACTCAAAACACATTCCATTTGATCAATAACTTGACTAAAATAATTGGATAAGGCATAATCAATATGTAATTGTAAATAACTGAATGCACATGTCATTTAGTTAAATAAATCTAGAATGAAATGCATTCAGAGAAAATATCATTGAAAAAAATCTCATGGATAATAATAATAAATAAAGTCTCAATGAATTAAATTCTAAATTTTTGTATTTATTGATCTCAACCATCATGAAAACCTATACTTTCAAGACCTTTCTCAAGAAACTTTAAAACTACTGGGTAAAAAACCATATGATTTGGCTAACTGATTTATCTCATGAGACCCGTCAATGCATCGAGGGGATATCTATAATCAGAACCCACCCATAAATTCATGTATGAATCATTCCTAATATATTTAATAATTTATTTAATTCATGAAAAAATATTTCTTATCTTCAAATATCTATATTGATTAAGGAATACAAATTTATCAATATTTCCCTAGTTTATCAAATAAAATTCAAAGTAAATAATGTATGTAAAAATTTTATAAAGTTTAGTAAATAAGAATATATATGATACAAATAATATGGATATTTAATATAAATGTAATTTACAATGAAAATTTATCACAATAAAGTGATTATTTCAAGATAAAGTTAACAATCACAAAACAAAGTGGGAATGAAAAATAAATTTCACCGCTTTGATAACTTTTAAATTTTACCCCCTTGAAGAATAAACTTTAAATGAAACCTTAATCATCATAAATAAAGATATATTCATGCTAAATTTATTAAAGTGGAATTATATACACCACATAAAAGTGAATAAGTGTATATTAACAAATTTGTCTTAATGAAATGAAAATTGAGACAAAATCCCTTACCTCTTGGTTACATTCAAGTAAAATCCCCTTGGATGAAATAATTCAAATTAATAATTAAAATACCATAAATTATGAAGGATACATGATATTATATGTAAAAGTGTTAGTATTTATAACATATAAAATAAATTAGATGCATAATAATAAAATATGCCTAAATGAAGAGAAATCAAGAAGAAGTCCCTTACCTCACACAATCTGTTAGTTGAAAATGATTTAACCTCCATTATAATGGGTTTTAGAATGTTATTAATTTATACCATAAACATAATCATATTTATAATATCATAAATCATTCTCTTATAATCATTTTACAACTTGTTTGTTAATAATATTTCATTATTTTTATTCTTTCTGGTGTTAATTGCCTTGTCTTGTCATGCTTTTTTTGTCATGACATTTTCAATTTATATATATATGATATAAATAAATTATATATAAAAATATAATAGTGTTTAAATATAATTTTTAATCTTTAGATACATTATTATAATCATTTTTTAATGATGAGCAAGGAAAATGAGTCACATTGCTTTGTGAAGACGGTAGGTTGTACGTACACACGAGTGACAATATCATTCTCGTAACATGGAAAAGGATACATGAGATTATG
The DNA here is from genome assembly GCA_963277665.1 of Viscum album. Taxonomy (NCBI): domain Eukaryota; kingdom Viridiplantae; phylum Streptophyta; class Magnoliopsida; order Santalales; family Viscaceae; genus Viscum; species Viscum album. The sequence goes on from OY728135.1 coordinate 1,157,018,002, forward strand.
ATGTATTAATTTTAAATAATTTATATCATGTCATATATTTCACATATATTATTTAAATTTATTATTATTACCTTCCATGTAAATCGTAAGTGAAAAACACATCACATCGCTTCGTGAGGCGGTAGTCCTCCATACACACGAGCGAAATTATTGTATTTGAAACAGAATATAAAGTAAGAAGGTATATGTGATATAATAATTATAGAAGTATAATTAAATCATAAATATTATATATAATTATTAAATCCATCATTATATCCAACTATGAGATGTTTTTATGGAAAAAGAGTTACATCGGTTTGTGAGGCGATAGTCTTCAAACACACGATCAATGATTTCGTTTCCCATTTGATGGAAGTGGAGATATATATAGGTTATTTAATTAACATAATAACATCTCAATATATGGTATATAATTTTTTATTATATTTTCATGATTTAATAATACTTTTATGATATGTAATAAGAAATAAAATGAAAATGCTCATTTAAGAACGTTACCTCTTCTCTGGGAAATTTTTTTAGGCTCACACCAAAAGCCATCCTAGGATAGATTTTGATCAAAAAATGGATATAGGATATTTTTAGAGGAGTAATTAAGTTATTTGGGAAGGTATTGGTCAAACTAAATGGATTTAGAAGTGTGAAGAGAGGAGGATAGAGGGTGACCTTTTGTAAGTGGAGTAAAGAAACATTTAGTATTTTTGACAATAATCAATAACACCCATGTTTTTATCATTAAATAAGACTAAAAACGGTTAATTATATACCATTAGGGATTATAGGGTAGAAAAATGGCAATTAAATGGCGTTTAGACAATTTTTAGGCCATTTTGACCATTATTTGCTCAGTTTAGCCCCCAATAAATTAGTTTTTACTTTAACCGCGGTAATTCATTTTTACTTATTTTACTGTTAATAATGGTCAAAATGTATGTTAAACTTGTTATATAATATAGATCATTATGATTAAAAATATGTAATATATTTCTAAAAATTAAATTCATAGAGTGGTAGAATCAAATTTGAAATTATACCCACATACACGATGAAAAAGTGGGTTTCAGAAGAGAAAATTCTTATAAGTATAAGTGGTATTACTTTAAAATTTTAATATAAAATTGATTCAACTAACCTAAATTATATTAAATATAATATAAATAAACGAATTTTAATTTAAAATAAATTAAAAATATAATTTAACTTTTTAAGTAATTTAAATGAAAAGGTAGTTTTCAATAAAAATCTATATCTTCACTAATTATTGAAAAACTAAATCTTTTTAGAAAATTAAAAAATTCAACATAAGATGATTTTTATATTATTATTTAAAAAATTAATTTTATTTTATAAAATATTTTCTCTAAAATTTTCAAAAATTAATTTTATCAGAAGTGCACAAGAAGCGATGAAACCATTCTCTTTGAAAAAATATACAGTTTTAAAAAAACATTTCTTTTAATTTAAAATGATTCTTATTTTTATTTAAAATCAATAGGTAACCAATGAACATGTGTAAACTATACATTTTCAGAAAAAAAACCTATTCAAACTCACCAATTTAATGACTTATTTATAATGGTCATGTTTAAATAATATTTTAATTGAGTATCGTGTTTCATTTAAGTAAGGTTTTTCATTCATCAAAATCTATTGAAGAGATTGAATTTATTTAAAAGTAAATGAATCATGAAGTCTTGGGGTGTTAAATTATTCTATCCTTCAAAAATTTCATCCTTGGAATTTCATGGATATTACCTTATAAACAAATGAGGGTAGTTCTTCTTCATAACATTGTGTAGTTCCCATGTTTCTTCCTCTATTTTATGATTTATGAAAAGTGCCTTAACCAAATGAGTCATATAATTCCTCAATAATTTCTATATAGTGTCAATAATATAGATGGATTATTCATAGTAAGATATTTCATGATCTAATTCTATTTCATCATAGTTGAGTACATGCATTGGGTCTGACATGTACTTCCTTAAAAATGATATATGGAACACATCATGTAATTTTGAGATACATGATGTCATTTCCAAATGATAAGAATGAAATACAATTATTTCATGGAGTTTAATGGTTTTGATGTACCTGGGGATCAGTTTCTATTTTTATAATAAACCTTATAACACCCCTCCATGGAGACACTTTTAATAAAATATGATCTTCTACTTGGAAATCCAAATACTTCCTATAATTTTTTGAATAACACTTTTGCCTACATTGAGATTCATTAATATAAGACTGAACAATATTTACCTTTTTTGTTATCTCTGTAAAAATTTATGGCTATATAAGTTTCCGTTCACCAACATCATCCCAACAAGTTGGAGTATGACATCTCTTTTCATATAATTATTTATCTGATGTCATTTGAATACTTGAATGGAAAACATTGTTATAGTAAAACTCTACAAAATGAATATATTGATCCCACATACCTTGAATGTCAAGTGATCATGAACTCAACATGTCTTCAATTGTTTTCATAGTCTTTTTTAATTTTTTATCAGTTTGAGGATAGTAGGCAGTGCTCAAATAAAGCTCAGTATCAATAGACTTTTGAAGACTCTTCCAAAAACATTGATGTAAAATGGGGATCATGATAACACACAATTGAAATAGGTGTGCAATGAAATCTTAAAACATTATTAATATAGATCCTTATGGGGAACTGAAGAAGTAAATATTTTCTTATAGTGAGGAAATGTTCATAGTTTCTTAGGCGATCAATGATAACCCATATTGAATCATTACTCCTAGGAGTCTTTAGTATTTTGATGAAAAAGTCCATAATAATTTCATTACACATCCACACAGAAAGTGGAAGAAGATTTATGAACCCTATATAATGTTGTCTCACAACTTTTACCTATTGAAAAACTAAACATCTAGGAACATAATCAACAATTTCTCGCTTCATATAATCCCACCAAAAATATTCCCTCAAATTCATATACATATTTGTGATACCATGGTGTATATATAAATTCAAGATATTGGTGTCATAAAAAAATTCCATTTCTAGCTCAGGTATATATGAAACACATAATCTATTTCCAAATTTTATAACATCATATTAAAAGAGGAATACTGTTTATTTCCAATCATTTACAACTTTAATTTTTTTTGAAAGTTCTCATCATCAGATTGAGAAAATTTTATATTTTTATAATAAATATATTTTTTTCATCATTTGAAAAATTATTTATGTCTCTCATTCCTTAATAATCCCCACATTTATCTTTACTATATCTATTAACATAAGGTCCATTTTGATCTTCATTTGGGTCAAAACTCCGTGATCTTTAATAATTAATGAATCCACCACCTTATTTTTTTCCTAGGTGGTAATGTATCGAGAAATAACAATCCTTGAGTAGCTCAAGCCATCGCCTTTTTCTCATTTTGATTTATTTTTGTAAAAAAATGTATTTTAGGATTTTATGATCTATGGATATCTCATATATTTCACTATAGATATAACGTATCCATATCATCAAAGTAAGTATTATAGCTTACAACTCAATATGATGGGTTGGATATTTATATTAATGAGTCTTTAATTTCCTTGATACATATTTTATAACTTCATCATTTTTCATTAGGATACAACCAAATACCTTCTTTGATGCATCACTATATATCAAAAGACTGTAATTTCCAGATGGTATAGTCAAAATTAGATCATTGAACAATCTACTCATCACCTCATTAAAATATTTTTCTCAGTCCATTGTCCAAATGAACTTAACCCCTTTACGTGTAAGCTTGGATATTAGGTTATCTAATCAGGAAAAATTATGAATGTATCTCTGATAGTAACCTGCCAAACCAATGAAACTTCATACCCTAGTTATGTTCATTGGTGTAGGCTATTATTTTACTACCTTGGTCTTCATAGGATCAGATGATATTTCATCTTTAGAGACAATATGTCCAAGAAAAGAAACTTCTTGAAGCTATAAATCACAATTAATAAATTTCCCATATAACACTTTCCTTTTAAGAGTCTTAATAATAATTCTAAAGTGATATCATGGTCCTCATAGATTTTATAATACAGTAATATATCATCAATAAATACCATAAAAATCATCATGATATTCCTTGAATAATATATTCATTGTATACATAAAAACAAAGGGTGAATTAGATAATTCAAATGGAATTACTGCAAACTTTCAATGTCCATACCTCATTCAGAAAACTATGTTAAGAATTTATTCATTCTTTACTCGCAATTTATGATACCTAGAATGAATTTCAATCTTTGAAAAATACCGGGCTCTATGAAGTTGATCAAATAAGTCATAAAAGAGAAGTAAATGATACTTGTTCTTTAGTATAATAAAATATATTTACCTACAATCAATGCATACTCTCATAGATCCATCTTTCTTCTTAATGAATAGAATAAGGACTCCCCATGGTGAAACACCAGGGTGATTAAATCCCATATCACACAACTCCTATAGTTTTTTCTTAAACTCTTCTAATTCCTTATTGTCCATTATATAGGGAGTATTTTATATTGGTCTTACATCAAGGGCTAAATCAACGAAAAACTAAAATTCACACTCTAGAGGACATCCGGGTAATTCCTCTAGAAATATATCAATGTATTCCTATACAATAGGTATATACTAAATTTAAATATTACCTTCTCCATACCTTGATTTTGTTTATTCTTATTCCCTAAGAATCTCATTCACTATATCTAATGGGTGTGAATCTAGACATGTATTCAATAAAGATGTCTCTACTCTAAATATAAGGAATTCTATATCTTCATCATGAATCATAATTTTCTTATTACAATAAATTTTTATCATATTTTGAAATAAAATTCATAGCAAGGATTATATCGAATTCAGTTCTAGGTATGATAACAAGATTATAAAAATAAATCACATTTATGTGTCATAATGGGGTATATCTGACACATCCTTTTTGAAGTGAGAATTTAACTAGAAGTTTTGACAGACAAATAACTTCTTAAAGTGCTAAGGAAATATATAATTTTCTTGGAAAACTAAGAATATATAAAATAGTGTGAGGATATATAATCAAATAAATAATTAGATAAATATGAATATGTGATTAAAGTACCTACCACAACATCATTAGGTACATCCACCTTAGCTATAGAGATCACATAATCTTGGACTTTTACCTTTGGCCTCTTTTATGGTAGATTCCCTTGATTATTGGTGCATTTTTTTATGTAGTTCCCCATCTACCTATAACCAAAACACTAAATAACAGTATTTTATTTCTTTACATTACATTATTTAGCCTGATGAACTTTATCTCTACATGTATAACAAACTACCAAACCATTTAAGAATTTTCTATAAACATTCTTTCAACAGTTTTGAAAATATGAAAATTTCTTCACTCAATTATTCTTATTTGAAACATTCCATTTTCATGGTTATCATGTTAGAATGTCATTGATGAAAATTAAGACTAGTGGTGGGTGAATAGTCATTTTAAAATTTAATGACAAAAACAATTAGATACTATAAAATATTAAATTGTAGTGAGTGTAGTGTTCTTGAGTTGAGTTACAGTGGAAATAAAAAAGAAAGAACATAGGATTTATAGTGGTTTAGATAAAAAATATCTCATTCCACTCCTCAATATCCTCTACTCTTATAGAATAAGGGTACCCACTAAGAACCCCACTTTTAACGGTGTGAGAACCTTGTTACAGAACCTGAATTTTAAAAAATCTAGAGGCACAACCTATTCTGGATATAGGAGACAAACCTAGTTGGCTTACCGGAATTTTGACTAGGAGTCACAACCCTAAATTTATTTTAGGAGGTGGAATAACCAGATAAAGGTAATAATTTCTTTTGATAAGAAAAGAATAAACCTGACACAGAGAAATTAAAAATAGAAAGAAATAGATAACAAGAATAAAACAAATATAGGGAAAATAAGATATGACTAGAAATGTCCAATGTCACACCCATGACTTATTTTAAAGGTAAATTTCATTTAATTTCCATTCATACTTTGTTTTGGGGGGGGGGTTCCCAATCTTTTATGGAGGAATGAGAGAGTTTTCATGAATTGGGCCAAACTGTGAGCCCAATTCCAGATTTAAAAACCAATTTTGTTTCTTTTATAAATTTTTCATTTTTTAATATTTTTCACCCATTCAACTTCCCAAATAACCTCCCCTGACCTATTAACACCACAATTGAAATTTGTTGTTTTTAGAAATCCATAACCAGGGTTTATTTGGATTTTTATCTAAGGGGTTGGGCTAGACCGAAAGCCCAATTCCTGTTTTAAAAATAAATTGTGATTATGTTAGTACTTATTCAATTTTTGGGTTTTTTCGGTGATTTCAAGTCTCATCTAAGACCAATTAACCCAGAAGCGCGTCGGAGCTCTCTCCCCCCTCTTTAGAGCTCTGGTTAATTGCGATTTGATTCCAAGATTCATAGGCTTCCTCAAATCTCCCAGATTTGAAGAGGTAAAGTATTTCCTTCATAACTCTATCAATTTTTACTATTTCCCCCCATTAAAATTCCTAAATGATCTCCTTATCCTTGTTAGAACCTCCCTTGAAGGTTTGGGTATTTTTTAAATTAGCTACTGGTATTTTTGGGGGTGATTTATACAAGATATTTTAAGTAAGTTGTTCTCATTCTTTCTTCTTTCAATTTATTTAGGGTTACATCCAATGTACTTAGGGTTTCTTCCCTTATAATTGAGGTTCCTAATTTCCAGGAAGTAGGGTTTAAATATTAGGGTTTTATCTTGTGTTTCATGGTCTGAAATTCTGGTTTTAGGTCTGGTTTACCTTCCTTGAGGTACGACGGTGGTGCGTTTGAGTTTTCGCACAAAGGATTCAAGGGTTTCCTTGGTTTTGGTAGGTGATTCCATTGTTTATGAAATCTTTGTGAATTGGATACTGTTATTATGGTATTTTCATGCTTATTTAATTTTATTATTTCTGAAAAAAATAGTTTTAGTGGTGTTTATATTTAAAATGAACCCTAAATGCCAATTTCATGTAAAATTGGGTGTTTCTTCCTGGAAATGTTTTATTAGTTTAATTGGGGCTACCCTATAAGTAATTAGTTTATTTTATTGAACTATAATAGGGTTAAAAATACTGTTTTTAATTATTATACCTTGTGTTTGTTGCTGCAAAATCTAGTTTTAATGGTGTTTGTGAACCACATGAAATTCTAAGAGTTGTGTTGTGTAAAAATGGAGATTTTGCAATGATGTCATTTCTTGAACCATATGGGGCTGCCCTAAAAATCATTTTGTGTTTTCACTAAAATTTATTAGTCTGAACTTTCTATTTTGGAAACTTAAAAATGTGCACATAGTATGCAAGTGAGGTTTATAAGGAGTTTTGTGTCCGAAACCCTACGGGATTATGAGGAATTGTTTTATGAAAAAGCTAAGTGTTTTGTTGCGTGTTTTAAGTGGTATAAAATGTGAGAGATAATGTATTGGTTGTGTTTGACCAGTAATGATGTTTTATATGAAACTTTATTTATGTTTCATGCTGAAATTGGTTGAGCACAAAAGGGGAAGCCCGGGTACCTAGGTGGGGCGAATTTGTACTAGTACGGCTAGTGGACTGGATGGGTTTTGTCCCCGTTTCACTTAGAATTTGGATAACAACAACTCTAAATAAACTATGTGGATGATTATTGGGGACCACTAGGTTATGGGTATGTTCCCTACTAGTGGATCGTGCACGAGAACAGATTTTTCTTTGGTTACTTTACATCGAGGTACGAGGTACATGGGGCCCAAGACAACCTAGTGCCTAGGGGTGTTCCCAATGTTGTTGCTCATTGGATTTGTAGTGTTTACCCATGTCTTAGGGTGTGTTTGGAAGTAAATTATAGTATCTAACATTTTTATTTTAATGTGTTAATATTCTGAAAATTTTGGATTTAAAACTATTTTCAATTGGAGGTTTCATTTCTTGAAATTTTAACTCTACTTTTCCTTGCGTTTGAAAACTGCTTGCTTTTTTCACATTGAATTTCTTACTCCTCGGAATCATTGGGTGGTATCCTATTGGGATTAGTCTCATACCCTACTTAAACACCTTGGGTGTAATTATACTTGGTTATGTTTGATTCAATTAAAGGAAAGACTAAGGGTGATGGCGGTTTAGGGTGTTAGTTCCCATCCTTAGTGCGGAGTTGTAGAGATAGCTTGGGGGTAATGACCCCTAGTCATGTGGAGTACTTGGGGCTGCCTTGATGCTATAATTATTTTTATTTGGACCACTTTTATTATCTTTAATCCAATTTACTCAGTTCTGGTTTTTACTTAAGTCTTGTTTGGCTCAAAAATTTCAGATTTATATTATGGATTGTTTTTAATGTTTTATGCTTTCATACTCGGGTAAACCATTCCCAAACATAAATTAATGATACCCGGAAACTTGTGCCAGCCCGTGGGGATAGGGAACGCCCTTTGGGTCATGTCATGAGCTGGGTTTGGTGTCGGTTTTGGCGGCGACCAGATTCGGTTCGTTTCAAAATGGTGTCAGAGGAGGTTCACTCCTTAGGTCATGTTATTTGGGGAAGAGTCAGGATAGTCTGGAGCTAGGATTGTTGGGACTTGAAATTTCAGTCATGGGTAGTGTGGCTGGCCAGTACACCTCATGACAGGATTCAAGTCACCATGGGAATTATGGATTTATCTGAGTCCTTTGGTTTTCTTGGTTTAATGATGACTATGGGAAATGAAAAAAGAGTTGGGAGAATAATCTCAGTGAGCTCGCAGGGCCTGGAAAGCCATGTGGAGCCGTGGATATTTCCCTAGAATACTCTCTGTAACGGTGAAGTTATTGGAATATGGCTGCCAACCATATTTCCATGTCACCCACCGAAACTAGTTTCCTCTCACATTGTCTTGTGTCTCTTTCTTTTGGAATCTTGGAAACTTGGTTTTTTTAAGAAAAAAAATGACTTCACTTTAAGGAGTGTGAATTTTTGTGATGTTATTTTCTATTAAAGTGAAAATGGGTTTTTTGAAAGTCTATAAATGAAATTTCAGAATTATTTCAAAAGGTTAAATTATGTGTTTACACCTCTTTTGAAAGTATGAACTATGTTAATTGGGGTTTTGAAAATATGTTTCTAGTGGAATTTTTTTTAACCGTGGAAAAGTGTTTTAGATTGAATTATGTGTTCTAGAATTTTTGAGTGGGAGTTGAAGATGGATTTTGGGTTTGGTGACTACTGAACAAAAAAAATTATGAACTTTTAGAACCTTGTCTTGAAATGAGAAGAGTTGAGTTCTTAATTAAATGGAGATTTATGAAATGGTTTTTCATGAAATTAGAAGTGTTTTAAAATGGGTTGAAATGTTTTGAAATGATTGTGAAAGTCATGAATATGTGCTTGTATTGAATTATGCATTCTTTTCTATATTGGTTTGTGAGATGAAAAATTGGGTTTTGATATTATGGTTAGTGTTTTTGAGAAAGGAAAATTGTGGTTAAAAGTTTGATTTTAAAAAGAGGAAAGGTTTGATTTTTGGTATTTGGTATTCTCAAGGATGAACACATGCATAGGTTTATTTGGGAATATGGATGTATATGAGGTGGGTTCCCAGTGTGGCATGTAAACATGCATGTGTGAGGCTTATGAGATACCATCGGTAAATGCGCAAATGACCAACACTGTTTTTTTAAATAATTTTTTTGATGGAAAGTGTTGTGTTTTTATAATGTATGGTTGGGAGGTATGGATTATGTGTTTTCGGGATTATTATTGTGGGATGTTTCGAGTTAAATAACCCTTCTTGTTTGAACGATGTTTTGGATTTGTGTTTCATTGATAAGTTGGAATGAAGTGTTGATCAGTGGTCTCTTTTGAGGAAAAGTTTGGGAGGCCAATGTGGTGGCTCCCCTCATGTGTTCAGTTCAGGTTTGTGGTATGTTGTGACCAAATTACCAGATCGGTTGGGTCCTTGGATTTTCTTGTAGGCTAGGGTATGCCCCCATAAAGTGTTAATGTATGATTCATGTTTGGCCTATGGTGATTCACAGTTGGATGATCCTCCTGTTGATCAACATAAAGACTTTATTCTTGAGGTTTGGAGATTGAGTTTACCCCTATTCTTTTTCAATTATGTGGAACCCCCTATAGTGGGAGAGTGTTGATGAGAGGTTTAAATAGACCTTAGTTTCTTATGTTTCTTAAGTTGTCGAAGGTCAATGAAGTTCAGGGTTTTCAATGTAGAATGATGTCTTAAAGGGCCTCTTGGTATTTTGTTAGTCTCATTGAAGAAATAGTTCATGTTAGGCCACCAGTGTGCAAGATATGACCAAGAGTGGCTATTATGGACACTTGCTGGAATCATGTTCTATTTGAGACTCAGCACAAGGTCCGTCTCCTTGTGTTTTCTTTTATCCACAATGTTCATGTTTGGTGATTCCTTGCGATGTCATGTGTTCACTTGACTATAAGGGTGAAGATTGTGCAATCTTATGAGAGTCACTATTTTGTTGGATGTGTGTCTCCCTATAAGAAATTCTAAATCCTATGTTCTAGAGGAATGTGTTTCTATATGTCCTTTCATTCCGCTGTTTAGCATCCAAAGAAAAAAAAGGGGCGATGTGTGTGCATCCTCTAAGTTCTTGTTTTGGTAAAATGATGGGTTGGGGAAAAGCGGGTTTGAAGTTTGTCATGTCTCAATGAGACCATCTGAGATTACAATATAATTGTTTTTGGCACTGTAAGAAGATGTTTATTTTAAGGGTTTCCAAATCCTAACTACGAGGCCGAAGATGCTTTAATCCATTGAGCTCCATCCATAGGCCCCGGAGAGAAGCTGGCGCGTAGTTAGGGAAAATCCTAGAGTCGTTCAAACTTTTGGTCAAGGTCATATCCTCAATATAAAAAATAGGAATAGTTTAAACCTCTGGTGTCATCGTCTTGTTCCAATTTCTCACATTTGGTGGAAAGAGGTGTGAGTACGTTGTTCTCATGTCGTACCCTAAGTTTATTTTTTCCCCTTTGGGTTCCCTTGTGTTTTTGGGGAAAAGTTTAAAATTTGGGTTAGGCAGGTTGAAGTGCATTGTTTGTGCACAATAAGTAGTAACCGTGTGCCAACCCAAGGGACCGTGTGATAAGAGATAGTAGCTACCACATGGTCTCCGCACGTCTATAATCCTTGGCCAAGGAAACAGTGTGAAGTTTCCTCTTTGGATAGAATGATCTGCACAGTTAACTCACGGTTTCCCAAACCCTGTGAACCAACCGTGCGACCATGCCAGCTCCTTAAAATTCTGTTGTTTTTGTTGTTGTTGTTATCCCATACTATTTAGTTAAGATGGATGGGTTTTGTTTGGGGTATACCCACAATGGGACTCATGTAAGTTTCATTAGAATAATTATGATATTAATCTACCCCTAATGCTGGGAAGTCTGTTCAAGGCCCCCTGTTAGTGTCTTGATTTTTTCTTAAGGAAAGTTGTGTTTGTTATTATGGTGGGGAGACCCATCATGGGTATCATGTGTGTTCTCTCAGAAAAGGAATAATTTTAGTTTACCCCTTATGATGGGGTTACCATTCATTCCTTCCCCAATTGTTATCCTTATTCTATCTTAGAAATTGAGTTGTCCCTGGTGGTGGGATGTCTGGATTGGGTCACCCCGTACTAGTGACTCAGTTTTCTCCTTAGTGTATTCTAGATAGGAGGTAGTATCTTTCAAGTCTATCTATCCAAAAATTTGTTACTTGGGTAAATTTGGGGTTGGAGAACACCCAATGGGTTTTTTTACGTAATTTTGTGGTAGCGTTATTTGAGTTCGTTGTTTGTTTCAAGTGGATTGGTTGAGCGTCGTCTTGTAGTGTTTGAGGTGTTTTGTTTTGGGATGTGTTTTGAATGTGTTTAATAATTTTAAGTAAGTGGGGTTATTTTTGGTTGGTGAGAGTATTATCTTCCTTTGTTTGATCAACTGGAGATGTTCGTCCTTTTTGAAGCGGGTGAAAACGTGGCAAGGAAGTCTGTCTTGGTCTATCGTTTGGGATTTGCTTTTGCATCTGGTGTTGTTGTGGCATTCCGGGGGCGGAATGATTTATGGTGGGTAGAATTTTTACAACCATGACTTATTTTAAAGGTAAATTTCATTTAATCTCCATTCATACTTTGTTTTGGGGGGGTTCCCAATCTTTTATGGAGGAATGAGAGAGTTTTCATGAATTGGGCCAAACCGTGAGCCTAATTCCAGATTTAAAAACCAATTTTGTTTCTTTTATAACTTTTTCTTTTTTTAATATTTTGCACCCATTCAACTTCCCAAATAACATCCTCTGACCTATTAACACCACCATTTCAATTTGGTGCTTTTAGAAATCCATAACCAGGGTTTATTTGGGTTTTTATCTAAGGGGTTGGGCCAGACGGAAAGCCCAATTCCTGTTTTAAAAATAAATTTTTATTATGTTATAACTTATTCAATTTTTGGGATTTTTCGGTGATTTCAAGTCTCACCCAAGACCAATTAAACCACCCGCGCGTCGGAGCTCTCTCCCCCTTCTTTAGAGCTTTGGTTAATCGCGATTTGGTGCCAAACTTTATAGGCTTCCTCAAATCTCCCAGATTTGAAGAGGTAAAGTATTTCCTTCATAAATCTCTCAATTTTTACTCTTTCTCCCCCATTAAAATTCTTAAATGATCTCCTTATCCTTGTTCAAACCTCCCTTGAAGGTTTGGGTATTTTTGAAATTAAATAATGGTATTTTTGGGGGTGATTTCTACAAGATATTTTAAGTAAGTTGTTCTCCTTCTTTCTTCTTTCAATTTTTTTAGGGTTACATCCAATGTACTTAGGGTTTATTACCTTATCATTGAGGTTACTAATGTCCAGAAAGTAGGGTTTAAAAATTAGGGTTTTATCTTGTGTTTTATGGTCTGAAATTCTGGTTTTAGGTCTGGTTTACCTTCCTTGAGGTGCGGCAGTGGTGCGTTTGAGTTTTCGCACAAAGGATCCAAGGGTTTCCTTGGTTTTGGTAGGTGATTCCATTGTGTATGAAATCTTTGTGAATTGGATACTATTTTTATGGTATTTTAATTCTTATTTAATTTTATTATTTATGAAAAAAATAGTTTTAGTGGTGTTTGTATTTAAAATGAATCCTAAATGCCAATTTCATGTGAAATTGGGGGTTTCTTCATGGAAATGTTTTATTAGTTTAATTGGGGATACCCTATAAGTAATTAGTTTTTTTTATTGAACTATAATAGGGATAAAAATACTTTTTTTAATGATTATCCCTTGTGTTTTTTGCTGCCAAATCTGGTTTTAATGGTGTTTGTGAATCACATGAAATTCTAAGAGTTGTGTTGTGTAAAAATGGAGATTTTGCAATGATGTCATTTCTTGAAACATATGGGGCTGCCCTAAAAATGATTTTGTGTTTTCACTAAAATGTATTAGGATGACCTTTATATTTTGGAAACTTAAAAATGTGCACATAGTATGCAAGTGAGGTTTATAAAGAGTTTTGTGTCCGAAACCCTATGAGATTTTGAGGAATTGTTTTATGAAAAAGCTAAGTGTTTTGTTGTGTTTTTTAAGTGGTATAAAATGTGGTAGATACTGTATTGGTTGTGTTTGACCATTAATGGTGTTTTATATGAAAATTTATTTATGATTCATGCTGAAATTGATTGAGCAGAAAAGGGGAAGCCCAGGTACCTAGGTGGGGCGGATTTGTACTAGTACGACTAGTGGAGCGGATGAGTTTTGTTCCTATTTCACTTAGAATTTGGATAAAGAAAACTCTAACTAAACTTTGTGGATGATTATTGGGGACCACTAGGTTATGGGTATGTTCCCTACTAGTGGCTCGTGCATGAGAACAAATTTTTCTATGGTTACTTTACATCGAGGTACGAGGTACATAGGGCCCAAGACAACCTAGTGCCTAGGGGTGTTCCCAATGTTGTTGCTCATTGGATTTGTAGTATTTACCCATGTCTTAGGGTGTGTTTGGAAGTAAATTACAGTATCTAACATTTCTATTTTAATGTGTTAATATTCTGAAAATTTTGGATTGAAAACTATTTTCAATTGGAGGTTTCATTTCTTGAAATTTTAACACTACTTTTCCTTGCATTTGAAAACTGCTTACTTTTTCACATTGAATTTCTCACTCCTTGGAATAATTGGGTGGTATCCTATTGGGATTATTCTCACACCCTACTTACACCCCTTGGGTGTAAGTAGACTTGGTTATGTTTGATTCAGGTAAAGGAAAGACTAAGGGTGATGGAGGTTCAGGGTGTTAGTTCCCATCCTTGGTGCAGAGTTGTGGAGATAGCTTGGGGGCGATGACCCCTAGTCGTGTGGAGTCCTTGGGGATGTCTTGATGCGATAATTATTTTTATTTGGACCACTTGTATTATCTTTAAACCAATGTACTCAGTTCTGGTTTTTACTTAAGTCTTGTTTCGCTCAAAAATTTCAGATTTATATTATGGATTGTTTTTAATGTTTTATGCTTTCATACTCGGGTAAATCATTCCCAAACCTAAATTAATGATACCCGGGCACTTGTGCCAGCCCGTGGGGATAGGGAACACCCTTCGGGTCATGTCACGAGTTGGGTTTGGTGCCGGTTTTAGCGGCGACCAGATTCGGTTCGTGACATCCAAGATGTTGAAGATCTATGATAGTTAATCACATAGAAGGAACAAATGTCAAAGTTGAAGTCCTTCAATGATCACAACTAAAGTTCAGAATTTACAGAAGTTCATGAAAAATTGAGATAAAAAAGAATGTGAAAGATGCATCATAAGTTATCTCAATGAATTATATGAATATGTATATGTTTTTATTTCTTGAAGAGATATCTCAAATCATTAAAACATAAATCCTATGGGAGAATGTCCGTGTCTAATATCTACACGACACTTATTAGAGAATAAAAATGAAAAATATATGACCATTACCTTTATTTATTAAAGCCACACTTAAATAACATAGAACAAATAATATTTCTATTTATTCATTTAATATTAATATAAAAAATTAATATGTTATGTAAATAAATTGTAATAAATTAAAAATTATAAATAAATTGAAATAAAAATATAATTTTTTAGATTATACAAATTAAAAAAACTGAAATAAAACAGCGCATGGAATGAACTTCAATCTACATGAATAAATGTTCATAATATAATGTTATAGTTATTTTTATACACTCTAAAAATATACTTAAACATAAAATAATAAAATA
The DNA here is from genome assembly GCA_963277665.1 of Viscum album. NCBI lineage: Eukaryota > Viridiplantae > Streptophyta > Magnoliopsida > Santalales > Viscaceae > Viscum > Viscum album. Next base: position 1,157,033,266 of record OY728135.1, read on the forward strand.
TTTGACAAAATAATTTATTTTAATAAAATAAATTAAGATAATAAATATTAAAAAAAAACTAAAAATGGCTTAAAAATGCGGGCGGTAACTCATGAACCACCACTGAAAATAGAGAGTGGTGAATCATGACTCCACACTAAAAATAGAGATCACTATCTCATTCTATACTATGAGAAACAAGAAAATTAAAAGAAAAACTTCAAATAGTAATAAAATATCCATAGAAGTCGATCTAAGATTGAAGAGCTCTTATGTGAGCTTGATGAATATTTTTTCAGCATAAAGGATAAAAACCTTAAAAAATAAATACAAACCACTTAAATAAATTGAAAAATGAAATAATTTCCCGAGGAAGCATTATAAATATTCTTCCATCTTTTTACAGTAGAAAATAAAACACAACCAATGATCAAAGTTGACCCACCATTGATGTCCAATAGTGTGTAAAATGACTCATCGTTGTAAACTGGTGGTATCTCACCAACTCACCATTGGATAAGTCCAGCAGTGACTCACTGACTAACCGTTGGGTTCCAATGGTGACTCATGAATCATTATCAACGAGAATGATCAGTGAATCATAAAAAAAATTCCATCAAGAAAATGTGAGCAGGGCGACATAGATGAAGTTGGAAGAAGAAAGAATAAAAATAGATTATAGTATAAACTTCAAAGAATATAATATAAGAAGAAGAGACTACTATTATAAAATGAATGAATATGAACAAATAAAAACTGAAACCCAATAATACATAACTATAGGCATGAAGAAACTTAGTTTAAAAAGTTTAGTGATACTTTGATGATTTCCAGTGAACATGAATTCGATGGTCGGACCACCGAGGAAGAAGAGTGAAATTAATACAATGAGGTTTAGGATTCTAAAATCAATATGGGACTTTAAAATATATTGAATAGGTGATATTAAAAACAATTCAAGGATGAGATTATATCTGAGTTTTTAACCCAAATAAACATTAATGAAAAACAAAATCCTATATCAAATTGAATAAGTGGTGAGTGAACGGTATAATAATCAAGGTGCGCTGATCCTCAGTTTTTTTCTAGCTTTTTAGTATCATCACATCTTAACACATACACACAAACATGGTCTTACAGGCCCAACAAGCAACCTATTCCCAACCCATATTCAAGAGGGTGTGCTATTTGGGCCTTATACATGGGCTCACATGCCTTTGTCATGCACTATAAAAACTGGTGTCTAGCCTCTTTATGAGGTGACTCTAGTGAGCCTTCCCATGTTGCTGACCCTAAGGGACCCCATGAGGTTGAGGGCTATCCAAGCACCACATTAAATATGACCCAAATTTTTTATTTCTCTTAACAAAAAATATTAAACTTAAGTAATTTTTTTAATAACATGAAGTATCAAATTAAAAACTTTAATTGAACAAAATTATTAAAACAATTACATGTGTATTTTTAGAACTATAATAAAAAATCATTAATTAATTAAAACACATGATAATTTAATATGATTTATAATTTAATTAAACGTTAATGGAGAGTGATTTATCAAAATAAATAATTTTGATAAAGTATTAAATCACTTTCAAATGCTAACAAACTCCCCTATTGTAAATAAAAAAACTATTTTTTAAATTTTGAACAAAAATATCACCCCTTTTGAAATTTAACATAAATTACATTAATATATAAAATATATTCCTTAAAAAACATAAACAACTATAAAATAAATAGAGTAGTTTATTATCATTAGGGTAGATATATGATACAATATTCAAAAAAAGTAGAATTAAGACATTATTAAAGTTTAACAAGGCATTTTTAAATAGTATGAACTAATCACCATTTTTTCAGAGAAAAGAAATCAATTGAAGAACATATATAAAAATATATTTAATAATAATTATTATACTAAAAAATAGTTTAATCTTCTAACATACCTAATTCAAATATCATCTTTTCAAATTTAATATAATATAAGGGTTCTGTGAAAATTTCAGCTAACCATTTCTCAGTAGATAACAATTCTGAGAATATATCACCTTTATTACATGATCCTATATAAAATTAAATTATACATCTATGTTTTTATTTCTATAGTTTTGAAAAGGGTTTTTAGAAATTGAAATAACAATTTAGTTATCATAGTAAATAATAATTTTATCAAAACTAATATTGAAATCATACGGTGTTTGTTTAATCCATATGTTCTATGAAAAAAACCCAGTAGCATCAATATATTCATCCTCAATTGTTGATAGTACTACTGAATGTTGTATCTTAGAGATCCATGAAATTAAATTTTTTCCTAAAAAGTGACACATACCTGTAGTGAATTTTCAGTCAAGTCTGTAACCACCGAAGTCAGGATCAGAGTAAGACAATAAATCAAAACAATTATCATTATAATAGAATATTCTAGTACTTATATTAACCTTAATATATCTAATTACACTTTTAATATCTTTATGGAGGCTTTATTTTGGTTTTGACGGAAACCTAGAAAATACAAAAACTAAGAACATGATGTATGGTGTAGATGTAGTGATATAGAGTAGAATACCTATCACGCCTCTATACATTTTAATATAAGCTAAATTAATAGATTCACATAAGTCCAATTTTTAATTTTTACTCATAGGTATTTTGATTGTTTTACTAGAATCAAGTCCAAACCACTTTAAAAGTACTTGGGAATACTTATCTTGATTTAAGAAAATAGCATATTTTTTTGATTAAATTTAAATCCAAGAAAATAACTTAGTTATCCCATTAAGATAATTTTAAATCCACTTTTTATTAGATTATAAAAATAATTTCATAAGGAATCATTTTTTTAGCCAATATTATATCATCAACTTATATCTATATAAATAGTTTATCATTTGAAACTCTTTTTATAATTTTTTTTGGATCAAACTTATCTTTTAAAAAATCATTTTGAATAAAAATTGTATAGGTTATTTATACCAAGATCTTGGAGCTTCTTTATGACCATATAAGGTTTTATTAAGCTTAAAAAATGATTTCTAAAATTATTATTTTCAAATCCAACAGGTTTTCTAACATAGAATTCCTATGAAATGATTCCATTTTAAAAGGAATTTTTTTATATCCATTTGAAATACGTTGACGTTTAAAAAACTAGAAAAGGATAATAGAATTATAATTAATTCAATCCTAACAATTAGAGAAAAAGAATACCCAAATCCAATTCCATCTTCTTGGGAATAACCTCGAGCTACTAGTCTTTCTTTATTTTTAAATATGTTTTTATCTTCATCAAGTTTATTACAAAAAATCCATTTAGTCTTAATAATAGGTTTAAATTTTGGAAAAGAAACTAAATCACACACTTTATTCCTTTCAAATTGAATTAATTCATCATGCATAGGAATAATTCAATTTTAATCAATTAAAGAATTTTCAATATTGACTGGAAGAAATTCAACAATAAAAGAAGAATTGTCATAGTAAATAAAATTAGATTTTTTGGTTTAAATTCCATATTCTACATTACAATTAATTTTTGAATAGGGTTATCTTTTAGAGTTTTCCATTCCTTTGGATTAGTTTGAGAAGTGATATTATACCCCTTAATTAATTCATTATCATTATATCGGTCTCTTTCTTCACCAAAATTGAGTTCTCTAAACTCATAATTTTCTTTGAAATATTTATAATCCTTTTTGTTAGAATTGTTTTCATTAAACCTAACATGCACATATTATTTAAAAACTAAGGATTTATAGTTTAAAACTCTTTAATATTTACTAGAATTATAATATCCTAAAAATATCCATTCATCCGATTTAGATTCAAAATTTACTAAATTATCATTTTTATTTAAGATGAAAACTTTATCACCAAATATCTTGAAATAACCAACTTTAGGTTTAAATCCTTTTAAGGGTTCATAACAGGTATTATTAATAAAGTTATAATTGAAACTCAAATTAAAAAATAGAAAGATATATTTACATATTTTACCCAAAATTACTTAGGAATTCTAAAGTCCATTAACATAGATCTAACAATTTCTTAAATTAATATATTCTTTCTTTCTAACATACCATTTTGTTACGGTGTCATAGGGGATGCGAAAAAAAGTTTATAACCATTTGATTCAAAAAATATATGAAATTATAAATTTAAAATCCACCACCTCTATCACTTATGATATAGTTGAATTAATAATTTTTAAAATTTTGAATAAGTTTACATAAAGCACAAAATTTGGATATTGTTTCATTTTTATGGGATAAGAAATAAATCCATAAGAATATGCTATAATTATCTAAAATTCCAAAAAAAAAAATTTTACCACCTAAACTAGAAGGTTTAAAATTTTCAAACAATTCAATATGCAGTAATTATAAACATATATCAGTTCTAACATCATTAATTGATTTAAATATTTCTTTGTGTTTACCCTTTAAACATGAATCACACATAAAGTACTTACTTGTATGTAACTTGGGTAGTTACAGTACCTATTCATTCTTTTACTGTTTATGCAACAATCTATGGTTTTAAGCCCAAACCTCCTATATCAAAAAATTTAATATGCTTCTAACACATTCATAAACTTATCGTTTTTTGTTTAGATCATAAACACCAATAGTATATACATTTTATTTTTAATTTATAGAGAAAAAATATTTTTTAGAATAGTACACTTATCATTTTCAAATATAAATTTTAATCCATCATCACATATCTATGATAAACTTATAAGATTATGTTTTAAACCATGTACATATTATAATTCTGAAATAATATCTATTTTTGAAAAACCAATATCACATATTATTTTAATAAAACCTTTAGAGTTGTCTTCAAAAGTGACAAGGCCACCATCACATGAGTTAAATGATTGAAACATTGAAATATCACCTGTCATGTTCCTAGAGCATCCACTATCTATGTACCATGTTTCATTTAGAATTCTAATGTATATTTCTTGAAATTAAACAATCAAGAAGATTATTTTGGTACCCATGCCAACTTGGGTCCATATGGATTAGTAAAAAAAACTTAGGCACCCAAATATATTTAAAGCATTTAATATTGTCTAATTAAAAAGTAAACCATTAGTAAAAATATTTTTAGTATGCCCAAAATATTGTGTAAGTCTTAGTGAACACTCATTGGCATAATTCCCTTTCATTCTGCATTTAGAACAAGATACACTTGAAATTATTCCTTTTGATCTTTTAAAAAAGTAAGTTTAATTTAAAATTAGAGTTATACCATTGTATCCAAAATCAATATTATTAGAGTTTAGTTTCATTAAATACATAACCTTAAAATATTGATGTTTTCCTTAAAAGAAGTTGATAAAACCTCTTTAAGATCAAAAATTTCAGTTTTCAAATCCATATTCTACTTTCGTATTGTTTTTAAATCAGTAAATACCTTTTCAATGGATCCAAAAACTTTGTTTCTTAATTTTTTATTTTCTAGATTTAAATTTTTACATTAATTTTATAATTTAGTTAGATTATATAAAAATAATTTAAATCTACTATCTTGATATTTATCATTTATAGCAAAATATTTTTTAATCCTTTTATTTTCATCTTTTAGTTTTAGAAATTCAGAATTATAATCCTCTTTAGTTTAATAATTCTGGGAAAAATAGTTATAAAATTATTACATTACATTTTAAATTTGTCATTTTCTTTAATAAATCTATTATTATCAAATTTCAAGTCACTATATGTTTTCAATTATTTTAATTCATTATTTTCTTTAAGCAATTTCTTAACTTTGTAATATTTAGAATTAGAATCAAAACATTATTTAGAAACAATTTCAGTTTTATTTCCAGATAAATAATTATGATTAAAATTTTCTAGATTTATTATCTAAGTGAATATATAATCATTTACCACACATTTAATACCTATTAGGGCAATATTCCCTATCTCCTATTCACTTCTAGAATCTCCCCTTGAGTCAGAATTGTCTAAATAATCCCAACCTACAAACAAATATTGTTTTTAATTTATTATTTATTCTTTTTTTTCTTTGGATATTTGAGTTTTGGGAAATTATTCCTTACGTGACCTTTCTTCCTAAAATTATAATAGGTTAATTCTGAAACATCATCATTGTAAGTATCATTACCTTTATTATATTCCTTTATGGAGTTCCTCTTGAACTTCATCTTTCCAACTTTTTTTTTCATGAACTTGAAAAAATTCTTATTGAAGTGATCCATATCCTTGTCACTTTCCTACCACTCATATTCAGAGGCATTATAGGTATCAATAACATTTGACTTAAAATCAATACCTTTTCTTTTATTATACTTCTCATTAGTAATATTTTTTATATCTATCTCATACTAAAACAAAGATCCTATTAGTTCATCTAAAGTATATTCCTTACAATTATTACTCACATCGATGGACACCATATTTTCATTCCATATCCTTGGAAGATATCTCAATTCTCTTTACATGTCAGTTGTGTTGTCCAAGACTTCTCTAAGAGCAGTCATACCATTAGTTATACTTGTAAACTGATGGAACATCTTGTTTATAGTTTCTTCATCTCCCATCTTAAAGATTTGTTATTCTACTTAGAGCATTACTATCTTGGTTATCTCAAGCTTATAAGTACCATAATGTGTTACTTATAGTATCATTTATATGTCATGGGTTGTCTTACATGATGAACCATGGATATAAACACTTCTACTCATAGAACAATACAAAATATTTTTTAACTTTGTAATTCAAAACATATTTTACGATGTAATTACCTACCAGAGTCTCTAGATCAACCTTGGTTAGCTCATATGGATTATCCATGATGGTTCAGTGATCTACACTCAGTTTTTTTAGGTATGATTCCATTATGTCTTTCCAGTATCCATAGTCACTCTCATTAGAGAAGGTGGGTTTTTTTAGAATCCATCCGTCATTGGAATTGACACTTACCATATTAAAATAAAACATTTATTTTTTTCCTTGGGCTATTAATTGTAGAATATCTGGTTAAAACATAGTTAAAAAATAAGAAATAAAAAGAACAACTTATCAGATATAAGGTTATGATATAAATTGTTTGATATCTGAACCATAGATCTATTAACCTAATTCCAATACCAATTATTTGGTATTAGAGTAGGGAAAACAAAAATTATAACCTATTATAGACCAGGATCTGATACCAATTTTTTATCTTTATTGATGAAAATTATGACTAGAGGGGGGGGGGGGGTGGGGGTGGGGGTGGGGGTGGTGGTGAATAGTTGTTTTAAAAAAATAATGAAAAAAAATCAGAGATTATGAAATATTAAACTATAGTGGGTGTAGTGTTCTTGAGTTTTATTATAATAAAAATAAAAAATATAGAACACAAGATTTAAAGTGGTTCAGATCACAAAGATACCAGTCCACTGCTAAATCTTCTATAATCCTTGAGGAGACTGATACCCATAATGAGCCTCACTTTTAAAGGTGTGAGAACCTATAGACCCTACCTTTTAAATAATCTAATGGAACAACCCAGTCTTGATACAAGAGACCAACATGGACTTATTACCTGAATTTTGATTTGGAGACACAAACCTGACATCCTTTCAGGAGGTGGAATAACTAGAGAAAGTAAAGACTTTCTTTTGATGGGAAAAATTAAAAAAGACGTAAATAAATTACAAACAGAAAGAAAAAGATAACACAAATAAAAAATATAGGGAAAACAACAGATGACCAGAAATGTCGAATATGTTGAATCTCAATGGTCATTGATCACTCATAAGAACCAAATTTCAAATTTTAATTCCTTTGGTGATCAAATCTGAAGTAAACAATTCACAAAAATTTGTGATCAATTAAGAGAAGAAAGAATTTTAAATATGTATCACAAGTTATCTCAAAGAATGATATACACAGGTTTATGTTTTTATTTCATGAATAGATCCCCCAAATCATTTAAACATAGACCCTCTAAGAGTGTGTTCGTTCCCAATATTTTCACAACACTTTTTAGAGAATAAAAATGAAAAATATATGATAGTTACCTTTACTTGTTAAATATGTACTTGAATAATAAAGAAAAAACAACATTTATATTTATTAGTTGAATATTAATTTAAAATAATTAATATTTTAAGTAAATCAATTTTAAAGAATTCAAAATTATAAAACCATTGAAATAAAAATATAATTTTACAGATCACACAGACATAAAAAACTATAGTCAAATAGTGAATGACATGAACTTCAATCTTTATAAATAAATGTTCATAAAATAATGTTACAATTATTTTTACACACTCTATAATATATTTCAATATAAAATAGTAAAATATTTAAAAATTAATTTATTTTAATTACATAAATTGAAATAAGAAAAACAATTAGAATTTTGTTTAACTAAAGGTGGCTTAAAAATACCGGTGGTGACTCATGACCCACCACCGAAAGCAGAAAATAGTTACTCATGACACTCCTTTATAAAAGGAGAGTGGTGGATCAAGTACTACCACTGTAAATAGAGTAGTGGCTCATGACCTACTGCTGGAATAGATGATACCATTTCAATTTCAATAAATAATAAAAATAACTAACCAAATTAAAAATTATTCCATGATATCGTGCAATCAAAGTCTTTAGAAGAATAAATAATTTTTTTTCTACCATTGGATGGACAATGAAGACTCATAAATCACCATTGGATATGTCTATTGGTAACTCATGACCTACCGTTGGAGGTTTCCAATGGTGGATTATTGAAAACACTTCTAAAAACAAAATGATTAACAAAATAATAACATATGAGTAATATTTTTGATAAAAATTGGAAATAAAATTTTAAAAAACATCAAAGAGTAAGAAAACATCTATAACATATGATAAAAGAATGAAGATCTCTTATGGGGGCTTGATGAATCTTTTTCCAGTATAAGGAATAACAACCTTAAATAGAAATAATAAAAACTAATAATACTGACTGAATAAGGAAAATAGGTCTTGAGTAAGATTGATGAATCTTTTTTTAGATTTGTATAACAGAAAATAAAACACAACCAGTGGGAAAATATAAACCACTGTTGATTTCCAATGAGGAGTAAAATGACACAATTTTGTAAACTAGTAGTATCTCCCTGACTCAACTTTGGATAATTCTAGTGGTGACTCATTAAATCACTATTTGGTTCTAATGGTGACTCATGACTCACCATTGGAGAAACCCAGTATTGATACATAAAAAAATTTCAAATAAGAATAGGTTAGCATAATGATATCTATGAAGTTCTAAGGAAGTAAGAATATGGATAGTTTATAGTATAAACTATAAATAAGATAAGAAAACATGAATAATAATAAATTATTGTTAGAAAATGAAATAATATGCACAAAGAAAATCCAAAATAAAATGAGAAAAGACTATAGGCTTAAAGAAACTTAGTTTAAAATCATTAGTGATACTTTGATATCCCTTAGTGAACTAGAAGTTAAAGGTAGAACCATCAAAGAAGAAAATTAAAATTCAAACATTGAGGTGTGGGATTTAAAAAGTAGTTTGGGAGTTTAAAACAGACCGAATGGGATAAATTAAAAAGCCAACTGCTGAGATTATATATGAGTTTTTAACTCGGATGAACAGTAATAAAAAACAGCATTCCACATCGAATTTGAGAAGTGGAGATAGAAAAAATATAATAATAAAGGCATAATGATCCTCAGTTCTAACTAGCTACTAGGGATCAACACCGATTAACACACACACACACACATGAACCTACAGGCTTAGAAGGCGACCTATGCCCAATCCATGATCCTACAATCATGCTCTGTGGGTCTTATACATGGGATTGCATGACTTTGGTGTTCACTATACAAACTGATGTCCATCCTCCTTATGAGGTGACTTTAGTAGACCTTCCCATGGGGATGAACCTAAGGGTCCCCTATATAGTTGAGGGATAGCTAGGTTCCTCATTTAGGATGGACCCAAAGAATTATTTCTCTTAAAAAAAAGTAAACTCAAGTAAATAAAATTTTAATTACATGAATTATCAAATTAAAATATTTAATTCAACTACATAATTAAAACAATTACATGACTATTTTTAGGACTATAAAAAAATATTATTTAATTAAAAAACTCGAGAATTTAATAAACTTGATAATTTAATAAAAAGGTAATGGAGAGTGATTTTTCAAAACAAATAATAGTGATAAAGTATTAAATCAATTTAAAATACTAACAACTAATTCAACCTCTTATGTTCTTGATTCCCCTTGAACATATAGGATCTATAGAATTTGTTATCCAATTTGATGTCCCATAAAACTATTTTATCATATGATGAAAATGATTGAGAGACCAGGGGCCTTTAGATACATGGATTAATCTCTTTATTAAATGGTCAATATTTCACTCCTTATTGCGTATATAATCTATAAAATACCTGGATAACCTTGTAAAGGTAGCCTCATACTCTACAACATATTCTTCATCCTTTTTATTTAATATGAGGAACTTTCTTTTCATTTTAGTTTGTTTCTCAAGGGGGAAATATTTGTTGAAGAATGTATCTTAAAAATATTTCCATTCCATGAGTTATATTTCCTCTTCCTCCCAAGTATTCCAAATCAATGACCACCATTGATCAATATTTCCTTTGAGAGAATACACTACAAGTGTAACCTTTTCTTTTTCATTACATCCCAAGGCCATAAATATCTTCTCAAAAGACTTTTTCCACTTCTCATCTACCAAGGTAATAGTATTCCCACTAAATTATGGGGGATTTTGTTGCATAAATTGATCGAATATAGGATAATCATGCAATGGAACAACACGTTTCTCCATATGAGAAAGGTTATTGTAAATAACCAGATTAAGAAACTCTAATATAGCCATGATCATGTCATTTGAAATACCAATAGTATTGGATTTCTAAACATGGAAATATCTACATTGGCCATGAGTATTGAGACCCTTATTCATTTCAATAACCATTTCTAAAAAATGGAATATACTATATTATCTTATAAAATTATAAATTTTAAATAATAATGTATAATTATAATCATATATTTAAAACATTATGCATTATTAATATCAGAATCACAAACTTGGTTTATTTGGTGATATCTTTATTTTCAAACTGTTCATAATGGTTTGAAATGAAAATGTTATTATCTTAATCATATCCCATAGTAGTGTAAAACATGGTTCACATAGGTGATGATCGAGTTAAGTCCAATGCACCCATTTTGAAGTTATTACCCTCGGGTACATCTATTCCATAACCACATCCACTTTTATTATCCATACATGGATGTATTTATAGGTAAACCCACATGATATATTCCCGACCAAAAAATTTAAGATGTTCATATATGCTTATCCTCAAAGTCTATCATTGGGTTATAATCCCTAATATATGCTTTCCTTAATAATTTTCAAATGTTTCTACTAAATTTCCTTTAATACCAACTGAAATGACCCCAAATCCTATAACCCATAATTAGTGAAAAATTTATTACATTGACATAGATACAAAGTGTCAAATCCCAAAGGATCAACAAGCTTAGTAGTTTTAGAGAACTAGATACAAACATGATACCCATTTTACATTGGGAATATAAAATAAAACATATCAAAATAAAATTCTTAGCTTCCCTAGAACCCTTTAAAAGGATTCATCTTTATAACTTAGGAAAAAAATAAGAGTTAGCTCAACTACTCAGAAATGGTCTCACACATCAGAATCTATCATGAATCAATATGGAATAAAAATTATGGAAAGGTAATTAACTAAACACACTTTAAATTTAATCAATAATTTGATAAACATAATTTGATAAGGATTAATCAATATGGAAAGGTAAATAACTGATCACCCATTCCATTTAATCAAATAAATTGAGAATGAAATGTGTCCATAGATAATATCATTGAAAAAATATAAAGAATATTAATAATAAATTAATTATAAATTAAGGAAATTCATATTTATTGTACATCATGATCTCAATATTTTTGAATATCACTACTCTCAATACCTTTCTCAAGAAAGTTTAAAACTATTGGGTAAGAACCCTTCTGATTTGGGAAAATGAATTGTCTCATGAGAATATATGATGCATCAAGGGGCTATTTATAACCAAGTACCACCCATAAAAACTTGTCAAAATAATTCATCATATATAGAATAATTTAATCAATTAATCAATTAATATTTCTTATCTACAAATTTTTATATTGAGTAAAGAATATGGATTTATCAATATTTCCCCAGTTAATCAAATAACTTCCAAAGTAAAAACTTTATGTAAAAATTGTATCTGGTTTAATAAATAATAATATCCATGATAAAAAAAATTTTAATAGAAATGTAATTTCCAATAAAAAATGATAATAATAAAGTAATTGTTTCAATAGATAGTAAGCAATCACAAAAGAAAGTGAGAATATACCACAATTTTTAACTCTTTGGTAACTTTTAAATTTGATCCCCTTGAAGAATAAACTTGAAAAAAATTAATAATCTTGAATAAATATATATTCATGTTACATTAATCAAAGTGTAATTATATACACCATATAAATATGAATAGGTGCATATTAACAAATTTGTCTCAATGAAATGGAAATTGAGACAAAATCCATTACCACTTGGTAACGTTAAAGTAAAATATATTTGGATAAAATAATTAAAATTTAGACTTAAAATAACTTTAATTATGAAGGATTCAAGATATTTCATTTAAAAGTGGAAGTATGTACACCATATAAAATAAATTAGGTGCACTATAATAAAATATACCTCAATAAAGGGGAATTGAGATGAAGTGCCTCACCTCACATTTTCGTTTAGTTAAACATGATTTAAAATTCATATATAATGGTTTTAATAATGTTATTAATTTATTAAATAACCATAATAATATTAATAATATCATATATTATCCTATTATAATCATTTTACCACCTGTTTTTTAAAAATATTTTATTATTTTTATTGTTTTGGGTGCTAATTGCCTTATTTTCTCATGAATTTTTTGTCATGAAAGATCTGGTTATTGTATAGAGGATATAAATAAATCATATCAAGAATTATAATAATTGTATAATATCATATTTACTCATTATATAAATTATTATAACCATTCATGAATGTTGATCATGGAAAATGAGTCACATTATTTCATGGAGACGGTAGGTCGTACATATGCACGATCAATGATATCATTCCCTTAACGGGTGGAAGGGTAAAAGAGAGTATGATTTATTAATTTTAAATAATTTATATAATTTAATATATATAACATATATTCTTTAAGTTTATTCTTATCGCCTTTTATAAAAAGCATACATGAAAAACCAATCACATCACTTCGCGAAGTGGTAGTTCGCTGTACACACGAGGGACATTTTCATACTTTAAACAGAATGAATAGTAAGAAGGTATATGTGATATAATAATTAAATAATTATAATTACTTCATAATTATTATATATAAACATTAAATACCTCATTATATCTTACTGTGAGAGGTTTTTATGGAAAACGAGTTACATATGTATGTGAGGCTGTAGTCTCTTATACACATGATCAATGATTTAGTTTCTTATCTGATGGAAGTGAAGATGGATACAGGTTATGATATTAACATAATAAAATCTCATTATATGTTATATAATCATGTTATTATAATAATATCAATGAATAATATATTAAAGAGGTGGAAGAAGATATAAAATGAAAATGATCATTTAAGAACATTACTTCTTATTCAGAGAGATTCTTCAGGTTTGCACCAAAAACCTTTATATGATGGATTTATTATCAAAATAAAGGGATATAGAATATTGGTAGGGGAGTAATTAAGTTATTTTAATAGTTATTGTTAGAACCAAATGTATTAGGAAATGTGAATATGGGAGGATATGAGTGGCCTTTTATAAGTGGGGGAGAGGACACACTTGAAATTTTTGAAAAGAATCAATTACACACACATTATTATCATGTAAAAAGCCTAAAAAATGATTAATTATAGAAAAATAGAGATGATAAGGTATAAATATTTCCATAAAATGGGTTTTGGTAAAGTTTTAGGTCATTTTTACCCTTATCTTCTTAGTTTAACCCCTGGTAAATAAGTTTTTACCTTAACAATGGTAATTAATTTTTAGTGGTTTTACTATCATAATGGTAAAAAAATAAGTTAAACTAAATTAAATAATATAAATTATTTTTATTCCAAATATTAAATATATTTTTTCAAATTCAATTCACAGAAGTAGAAGAATCCAATAAAATATTATACTAACAGACGCGATGAAAAAACAGGTTTCCAAAGATAAACTTTTCAAAAGTATTATTTCAAAATTTAATATAAAATTGATTCTAATGAACTAAATTGTATTTAATATAATATAATTGAACTAATTTTACTTAAAAATAATTTTAGAATATAATTTTACTTCAAAAATAATTTAAATGAAAATGTATTTTTCAATAAAAATTAGTATTTTCACTATTCATTGAAAAAATAAAACTTTTCAAAATAATCCCAAAATTTTTATCTAATATAATTTTGATATGATGATTTCAAAAAATAATTTTATTTTATAAAATAAATTTTATAAAATTTTTAAAATTAATTTTTTCAGAAGTGCGCAATAAGCAACAAAATTGTTCTCTTTGAAAAAAATACAGTTTTTCAGAAAAAATTTCGTTTACTTTAAAATGATTCTTATTTTTATTTAAAATAAATATATATCTAGTAAAAGTTTTAAAAAAATATATTTTTCACAATTTTTTTTGTATTTTTCACACCCTCCAATTTATTTTCTAGTTTATAATGGTCTTGTTTAAATAATATTTTAATTGATTATCTTGTTTCATTTAAACCTAATATTGCATGCATCGCAAGATATCAAAGAGTTTTGATTTATTTAAAAGGAAATAAATCTTAACGTCTCAGGGTGTTACGATATCCCTTATATTATTATACCATTTGAATTGTTTTTCTTAGTAAGGTGTTTCTATCTATGTCAACATCCTTCAATGTTGTTATGTTTCATGTAGGATATTATATATTAATACCATTTTAAAATTTTCACAGTTAAGATTAGGATAATTAATTCTATTTTTTATCTAGGGATATTATTGACACAAATATATATCCACTACTCTATACAGTTTTAGTTTTTGGGATTCTTACATAAAGAACTATTCCATTAATTGATTAGATAGATATTAATAATTTGAATAATTTTATCTTCAATATGGTTGTTTATATTTTAATAAGGCATGTTGGTTATGTATTGTTCAGTTTATTAATTCCTTCATATAATGAATGTATTGGACTTAATTAGTGATGTGAGGGGCCTTAAATAGCACTTCGATGCATCGGTAGGTCTCATGAGATAAACTCTCCTGAGTATATTGTGTATTCATTGCAATTTATTTAGATGTCTTATTTTCAGTTGTAAAAATAATTTTATGACTTGGAATAAGGCATTGAAAATATGTATTATATTATCATAAGGACTTTAAAAGTGTGAAATTATGAATTCTATCACTAAGAAACTAATTATTTTAATCCATGGTATTTTCTACATTTTTATGTCATCCATGGATTTATTTAACGCTCATATGATTAATTATATGAAATTATTTGATTGCGATTTAATTTTGGTTATATTATTCATAAATTTTTTATTCTAGGATAGATTCTAGTTTATTATTTCCCTTACTGATCATTTACGCTCACCCTTATTATATTTTCATTTCCCTAGGTTATGAAGAAAACTTTTACACATGATATGTCTTAAAGAATAACATGTGTGGATAATTTAGGAAATATGTTGAAGACTTATTATAGATCAAGTAGTCCTTAATGTAGTAGAAAAAATGCATACTTTTTAGAAACACTTTAGCTATATTATTTAATGATGTGACTTAATTCTCTAAAAATCTATAATTAAATGGTTTTGGGAATGTATGTAATGAAACATTTTCCATAAATCATGTAATAATGGGATAATTATGTCTAGGGAATTACAGTTGGTATCATAAAAGGGTTTAAATATATTTAGATATTAGGATGTCATTAATTGTGGATATTTTAAGAGTTATAAATTTCATTGAGGGGTGATAAGTTATGGTTGATCAAGATTTCAAAGTTATAGATAACCCTTTAGTTTGGTTGAGGTAATATTGAATATTTTATATTTGTTTGGGTATATGATGAGATAAATTTAAAGAAAAACCTAGGGATAGGTCTAATTATAGTAAAACATCCAAAATTATTGAAAATTATGGTGTATGTGGTCTCCTAGAAATTAAATCATTGTATTGATAATGGAAAGTGGATATAGAAATGACATTGATGAATTTATGAGTAATCAAGCTAAAAAAGGCTGGTTGAGTATTAACTCAATCTTCACTTGGTTCATGATGAATGTGACTAAGAATATGAACCTAGATAGACACTATTGTGGGATTTAATTTAGATAATCTATATTCTCTTCACAAACCATTAAGAATTATTTTAATCCAATGATGGGTAAGAAGTCATAATAGTAAATATACCATAGAAAGCCTAGATTGATACCTATAAATTCATAAGATATGGAATATATATCATTTATGAATTCTTTATTTTAAGATAATAGTTTTACCTCAGTAAATTTATTAATTTATTTATTGTCGTTCTTGGTTTTTTTCAAAGTAATGGATGGAGGAAAGAGCGACCATGGTAACAATGGATATAATTTATAATGCAGTGATTTTCCAACTAAGAAACCGAATTGGATAGGATCCCGAGTAAGAGATAAAGTGATTATACCTAACAAGATATTCTAAATTATGTTTAATAACTTGAACCTTGTTGAACAACCAAACATACCAAAGAAGAGAGGTATTTAGTCTCATGGGTGTTGAAGAGAGAAATATGATTAAGGAAATAATATTCAGCTTCCTACATGTCATGAATGCGGTAAGAATCACCCAGAAGAATCTGTTAAAGGAATGGTAAAATATTTCAAGTGTGGGAAAGTTTTCCATCGAGAAGGTGATTTTCAAAAAGGTATAAAGATGTTGGTTATTGAAAAATATGAGAAGAATGTTAAATTCTTAAAATTTAAATTTTTTTATCCATTATTCAAATTAATCCCCAAACTAAAGGGCTAACAAGGATAAAATATCTATTCATCCAAATAGAAAATGAGAAAAAGGTGGATCCAATGAAATGACTATTGTTGAAGTGGATCATGATAACTAAATAATAATTAACCCACAATCCAAAGTTGTGGGCGTTATGTTATATTTTTATTCTAAGATCCCTAGTATATTTATGACATTTTATAAAATCATTAAATCATGATCCCAAAGATTTTATTATTTAAGAGAGATTATATTTGTAAAATTATTTTATCCCATGTTGGATTTTGTGGGGATATAATTCTTATTATTCCTCCTCTAGATGAATTTGATGTTATTTTGGGAATGTATTATCTCTCTTTTCAAAGGTATCCAATCAAATTTTTTATTTTGAAATTTGACTACATGCCATAACTCAACCCAAGATCATTTATCGATGTTTACAATGAACTTAATTTGGAAATTAGTTTCATTATAAAGATCTTTATACCCAATCAAGAGTCTCTTAGTATCTAATATAATAATGTTGATATCTCATTGGAAATTAAATCTTGGATCATTTATATCGTGTGGACACAGTCAATTTTTTTTTAAAAGAGATATAGAATTAAAATTTTAAGGTTGTAATTTATTTAAGGTGGAAGAATATAACAACCAAAAATTTTAAATTATATTTCCTTTAAACCCTAACATGTTCAATGGATTTTTTTACATGCAACATTGGACCAAAATGAACCAAAAAATGTTATATTACTATCATAAAGCATCACTTTAATTGGTGTGCATGACTAGAGGTAACCAAATTATAAAATATATGTAGAAAGTTAAATAAAGGTTACTTTTAATACAATTCCACTAATGAAACTGAATTAGCATAGCTAAAAATCTAATAAGATCATTTTATCCTATTTTTTTTTTTAAATTGGATTTTTATGTACTCTACTTTTAGAAATTATATATATTCTAGATAAAATTTATTGTTGATATTAATAATATATAAAAACCAATATAATTATTAATTGAAATAAAATAAGAATGAGAGTAGTTAAAATTTTAAAATGTTATTTCACTATGATTTTTTTTGTAATATATTTTTTATTTGAAATATTAGTTGTCAAATATTATAATTTTAATCTAACTAAATAAACTTCATTTATCTATTTATAATAACAATATCAAATTAAGATGTTTTTTTTTGATTTTTTGGAAATAATTTATGTTAAAGTGAACATTGAGAAATACAGTTTTTACTAAATCCACAACATTTATGACTATATCAAGAACTAAGATTAACTTATAAACTTTTTAAAAAAATTAAAGGTAAAATAATTATTTATGGATTGAATGGATGCATTTAAAAATAATATTTCTGATTTAGAAAACCCATGATTAACATTTTAAAAATTAAGTTATATTTTTATTATAGAAACTCTTATTAGTTATTTTCTTTTAATTAAGTTTCACATGGTGAAATTAGGTTTTGAATTTATTTAAAAGTTACATAGTTTAATTTTATTAACAATAAACCAATTAATTTCATTAAAATCAAAAAAATTTATAATTTTTTTACAAACTTAATTTTTTGACTTAAAATAAAATTTCTAATTTTGTTTTACACCTGACATGCACTAATATTAAAATTAATTTTTTTAACAATTAGACAGGATATGAAATCATCATTCTTGTTTACGGTGAACTACAACATCTTGAACGAATTTTATTGATACTCTATCAAAACCACTAAAGTGTGGATACAATGATGGATTTGATATTTTTATATTATATTTATGAAATTATTATATCTCTATAATTGTAACACCACATAACCAATATTACCATCAAACTCATTGGAAAATAATAACGTATCTCATGTCTATGGAGGCCTACCTCATTAAGAACCGATGTGATTTTTTTAATTTATTTTATTTTATGGATGGTAATAAAAATTGATTAAATATATATATATATGATATTGGTAAAATATTTTTAATTATTTAATTATTATATAAAATAGACCTCTTTCATCTCCATTCCCTGGGAATAGATAACATCACTTCTGTATATGGCGGACTACCGCCTTGTGAAGCGATGTGATTTGTTCATACTCAATATGGTAGGTAAAAAGGATGGGTTTAATGAAAAAATGTGATATATATATGAATTAATTTTTTTTTAAAAGTTGTAATATATTATTTACATTTATTTTATTCAATCCTTTGTTAAATAGTAAACAACATTCTTGCGTTCATACAGTCTCCCATCTCATAAAATAGAGTATTTTATTTTATATAATTAACATATTTGAAAAAATATAAATAAATATTTAATGAATATAAATGAATAATATATCCCATTTTACATTATAGTTATTATGGATCCATTATCATGTAAAATAGATATAAAAAAATAAATCAAAAAATATATAAAAACCAAAAATAATTATTCGAATCAAGATTTTAACAAGGAAAATTTGACAAAGGGGTAATAAAAGATCAAATTTGAAATATATATTGTATCATAAATATTATTACTATTAATTAATATATTTACAATATATATATATATATATATATATATATATATATATATATATTTTAATTTGGATCTAATGTGTGATGAGGACATTGAGACTTAAGTTAAGGGATTTTAATCTTACTTTTATTTCCATGAGATACATGTCAAATTCATTGCATATATATTTTATTTGGAGTATATACTACCCATGAATTTATTTTATTTTTATTCCATATAATATTATTGATATTTATATATCCATTGTAAGATCTCACTTTCATGGGTGTAAAGTTCAAATGATACTACAACGGTAAAGTATTTTCATCTCAACTTTCCTTATTTGTGACATATGTTGTACTGGGAGCCTATTATAATTTATGAGGTTTATATATTGACACATTGACATGTTATATCATTAATCTAATTCTGTTCAACATATAGACTATTTTTCATTTAAATTTATTCTATTATGGGGATTCAAATTCAATGATACTGAAGTTTTAGTGGTTTCTGATATAATCTCGTCATTTATCAAATTTTTTTATGTTTATGCTTTCAATAATGAAATATCATAATCCATATATCATGAAACATAGGAATCCTCTTCACCGTTGTTTATTTCATGAGAATAAATTTTCACCCTTCATTTTACACACTTCACAAACTTAACAATTCAATGGATTGTTTTTATGAATAAATTCCCTTTATTTCATTCATTTGTTATAATTGCGTTTTTCTTACTAATCCATGATTTATGAAAACATATTTGAAATTTTTTTTACCATTATTTAAAATATTTATTAAATAAATTTTTACCAATGATTTAATTTCTCACAATTTACTAACAGTGGCCATTTGTATTTTACTAAAAGTGTAAATGAAATATTTATTTCAATGTGTATATAATAATAGGTATTTCTTTCCATCATGAATAATAAATCTTTAAAATAACCATTTATATGTTTCTATAGTTATTTATAGAGAAAATTATTTTAAAATATGATTTCTTTTATAAAAAAATCAATATTTAATGGATAATTTCCTCATTAAATGTTTTTAATTATTTTTAATTGTTTATTTATATGTTTTGAATTATATTTTCAAGGAAAAAAATTTCCAATTTTTTTAATGAATTCTTGTATGAAAAATCTATTTTAATGAAATGTTATTTTCCTCAAGAAATGCGACAAGTATTCAATCAAGAACAAGGTGTTTACACTAGCTAAGGTATAACATTTATATGCATAGGATATTTGTATGTCTCTCTTAAAAAAAATGACCATTTTCTTATTTTAATTAAAATTTTAATACATTATTTAAATATTAAATAATTAATATCTATCAAACAGTTCTTTTCATGGGATATATGAAACCATGTTGGCTCTGTAAAGGGGAAATTACCCTATTAGGGGTATAACCATTATGTATAATAGGCATTTGATATCTTTTGTTTTGTTTTAAATAATTGAATTAAATATTTTAATAAAAAAATAAAAATTAACCCACATATCATCTTTCCCTTGTAGATTCTACCATAAACGCCCCATGGGAGATTTCAAAGCAAAAAATATTACTGTTTCAACCACATTAAAAATTATAAATTCCTAAAAGAGGATTATTAAACAAGTTTGTGCTGTATTGTTTGGATTTAAATGGTTTAATGTTGGTGGTTTAATTTTTAACCATTTCGGTAGAACCATAAACAAGTCTGGATGCCTATAAAAACCAGACACACCTCATTAAAATATGAAAAATTAGTTTGAGGCACTTGGTGAAGCAGTAAAACCATTGGTATTGTTTTTTTCTTCAGAGACCATCATTCATAGGAAGGGCTACAGTTCAAGGTTTGGCCCACATGCAAGTTCTCCCTCCTTTTTTTATTTTGTTGTCATTATTTTTTATATAGAATCTTCTAAATATAATATTTTTTGTGATATTGATCATAATTACGCAACATCAGTGTCATTGTATTCATATCTATAAAAGAACCAAATCCTTATTTTTGTTTTGAAGGCAGTACTATATTGTTCAATCTGTTTTTGATTACATTTTAAAAATAACATGAAAAAAATATTAATGTGTTTTCATTAAAAAATTATTCTCAAGGATAAACATATAAATTTTATCAAATGATAATATTTATTATTATAAAATGATAATTTCATTAAATTATCAATGATAATTCCACCATATTATTAAACGATAATTTTACAAAAATTATCACATGGTAATATCATTGTAATTATTATAGGATAAATATGTAAATTATTAAATTATAATTTATGGAATAATAATTATCAACAAATTATCATGTAGAAAATTCCAGGATTAATTTATTTAAAATGTCATCAAATGATAATTAATAAATTATAAAATGATATTTGAGTGAGCACATGGTTTTACCTAATCAATAATTTGAAAATTATTCATGATAGATAAAATATTATGACAAATAATATTTTGAAAATGATAGTTTGAGAATTATCCATGAAAGATAAAATATTATCACATGTAATATTTTTTTCAATAATTTGAAAAATTATCCTTGAATGTCAAAATATAATCACATTTAGGTTTTTTTAAATGATAATTCCGATATTACCATTGAGTTAGAAAGTTTTATCACATGTGTTATTTTCATTAATTTTTAAATAAAATAGATATAATTTTTCTATGGTACCCTAGAATTACATGGAGCTTTGAGGTTTTGACTTTTACGATAATAAGGTAGCAAATAGATGTATCGGATCACACATAGTGGTTTATCCTTGCCGCTGATGTTAATTAATTTTAGGTAGGATTTTCCTTATATTTTTCTAGTTCTTGTTTACACATGTTTCTATTATTAATTTATGATTTGAAAAACTTGATATCATTCTTTTCTGGTGATCACATGTGGGTATGTGTTTATCCATAGTATTCTAATATTTGTTTCCATAAGATTGATGTAATAGTTTAATTCTAGGAAATTTTTTGATTTACATGTTGATGTATATGATGATGTTATGTTTCTCACAATGTGTGATCTGGTTTTTATCATTCTATGACTTTCCATGATTTCTTATGGAGTATTGGTATGTGTATACAATACAAGTTGCTATCGTGGTATGATTATTCCTTTTGTGGTGTGCACATGATGTGCGATAATGACGGTGGAGCAACATGATAACTCTTGAACCTGGAATCTACATGATATATTTTGGATTTTTTTTAGATTACCAGCACTTTATGTCTTGTGGAATCCGAGTGTTACTTGATTCCTTGTGTATTCCGGGTAGTTTATAGATACCTGATGCCTTATGGATTACGAGTAATACCTGATGCTGTGTTGATTATGGGTATGTTGTTCCCACTCGATGCCTTGTGGATTCCAAGTGATCCACCAACAGCCTCGTGGCTTGTTTTAGATATTTATTGACATAGAGTATAATACTGGGATGGATCTGAAGCACGTACAATCAGGGGTTTGTGGTAGATTAGATAGTACAAAGATGCTCGTTTTTGGACTATGTGTTACTATTCTTGTAGCATATTTTTAATTATTTTGGATTACACTTGTATACATGATCACATTTGGTTTGGGATGAATTTGTGGTGTCGAATTGGGTATTTTACCCACACCATACTCGGGAATTTTGATGCACATATAGATTGTATGAGGGATTTAGAAAAGGTAAATGAACCTATGGTGGATAGCCATACAGAGGAGCATGAAAGTATTCTCAGACCTAGATGGAGTCTATAGAATCCACAATTTATTTATTTACACTATCTACTTTATTTATTTTGGATATGTTTACCATTTAAGGGATCTTCATTATATGTATTACATGTATGTCATATTTTTAACTTTCCACATGTTACTCTGATTATTTTTATATTGTTTGTTGTTCATTATAGATCCTATGGACTAAAATTGATTGTATAATCTCCCCATTGATGGATTGAAACCCTCTCTGCTAGTCGGTAACCACTTTTATATGAGGAGATGTGCATGAGGTCACTTAATATTCATGTTCATACCTAGTGGTTCAGGTCGAGATGTTATAAAATGGTATAAGTGGTTTAGGATACATTGGATTGTTTTTTCTCGTATGTTGGGTTGGGATAGGTTAGAGAGGATAAAGGAAGTTGGGACTCGAGCATGTGAGCTATAATAGTACCCAGCCAACACTAAATTAAATACCTCTAAGATTCATTAAATCAGGTATTTTTTCTATTGTTACTACTGATTCACCTTAAGGAACACACATGATGTTATATGTGGTTTATTATATTATTCGTATTTTCATACATCATAAATATGCATGTAGGTTTTTATGTCATATATATACCTATTGTTATGCTGAATTATTGTTCATTAATTAAATTCCATGATTTATGATATTCTTTTGGGATAGTTTGTTTTGTGTGATATATTTTTTTTCCATGTTGTGTGATATATCTGTATTTGGATTAATTATTTTAACTGAGCATGTTGATGTTAGGAATTTATCTCTAGTAATCTAACATTATTATTCAATGTTTCTGTTTAATTTGGTGGAATTTGATGATTGGTTTGGGAGGTTGTTTGGACTGGGTTGAGTTTTTTTTGCAGTAGTGTTTGTTTTTTGGTGATATCTTGGTGACTTGCAACCAGTACTTTACATGGGTCAGCTTCATATGGGGTTTAGAGGATTAATTATTCACCAGTGCATTCTATTTGGATTTGGTAGTTTGAGAGGGTATGGAATTTACATCAGTTTTTTGCCCTTGAAATCATGCACGTGATAGCTTGTTGAGAGCTTGTGCAATGGTAAAGGCCTGTCATTAAAGTGTAGTTGCTGGGGAGGGGCTCACCCTGTAGTTTTTTTCAGGGTTATTTGCTGTGTGGTTTTTAACTGGTTGTATGGTTGTTTCTATGGTTTCTCTATTTTACAATAAAATGGTTTTGATAATAAAATAATTTAATTTTCATTCAAGTCAAAAATAAAATTTCTTCAATATGGGGTTTACCTATGTTATTTTCCATGAAGGTTGATTATAGTCAGTGACTATGCATTGATTATTAGAAACATGAACCAGGAGACTGTAAAGAACCAATATCCATTACATGTGCTTGATGAAATTTTCAATTATCTATGAAGATCCAATGGTTCTAAAATAGTGAAAATTCATCGAATTATAACCAGTTTCAAGTTAGAGAACTGGATATCCTAAATAAAGCATCTCAAAGAATATATGGATTTTATGAGTACTTGATGATGTTTTTTGGGCAATCAAATGAATAGGTGGTTTTCATGGACCTCATGAACAATATCAATAATCCATAAATAGACTATTTTTCATAATTTTCATCAATTATATATTTATCTACTCACAGACCCCTCATAAACTTCATAGACACCGATAGATTATCCAAACTATGCTTCAAGCACACAGGGATTATGAAGCGCTTTTGCTAAGTGAGTACTTGATTAAATATGTGATGTTCTTAGGGCATGTGGTTCTGATACTGGTATATCAACCCAAATAAATTTGATTCAGTAATGTCATGGATACATCCTAGAAACATGTTTTAGATAAGGATCTACCTGGGATTGGAACAATATTACCAAATATTTTTCGTAGA
Source organism: Viscum album (assembly GCA_963277665.1). Classification (NCBI taxonomy): domain Eukaryota; kingdom Viridiplantae; phylum Streptophyta; class Magnoliopsida; order Santalales; family Viscaceae; genus Viscum; species Viscum album. The sequence goes on from OY728135.1 coordinate 1,157,058,525, forward strand.
CTTTTCACAACTATCATCACCCATGGTAAAATTTAAAAAGAAGGGAGTGGTGATCCAGTGGTCAGACCAATGTGAAGAGGCCTTCCTTGAACAAATGATAAGGTTGATGGAAGCTATTGTAATAACAATCCCCAAGCCTTGGATCAGTTATACAGTGTCTTGTGATGCATCTATCACTGTTCTGGGAGTGGTGTTGATTCATAGAGATTAAGTAGTTTCTTATGGGCCCCATCATCTAGGACCCCATAAAAAGAAAAACCATACACGTGACTTGGATATGAAAGTAGTGGTCTATGGTTTGAAAATTTGGACAAATTATCTCTTTTGTGAGAGATATTTTTACTATGATCAAAAAAAGACTACACTATATCATCACACAGAGGGACCTAAATCTAAGGTACATTTCGTAGGCTGAGTATCTATATATGTTTGATTTTTTTGAGATTTAATTAGAATGATAAAGTTAATCATTCTTGGTATAGATTAGTACTATGATGGGTGACCGCATTGGAAGATATCGTGTTGATCCCATGGGTTCAATCACACAATAATTAAACTCACTATATCCCATTTTAACTCTACTAAATTTATATCCTAGTTCTTTACCTATTAGAGGGTGAAGGATATGCACCATCATCTAGGTGGTTTGTTGCAACCACTCCCTATACCTATGTGGAAGTGGTAGTATGTCATGATAGGATTTCTTATGGCAAAATATTGGGCTCTGAGATGTTGTGACATGGTTTGGGTGATTTTTGATTGGTTAAATAATGCATGCCTACATTATTCCAATCAAAGAGATTCACTAATTGTAAGACTAAAAAAACTATATGTCTAAGAGAACATGACTATAAATGAAGTCCATTTGAGAATGTTTTCATATAGTAATGCATTTTTTACATGGCTCTTTTTGAAGGGCTTGTAAAAATCCTTAAGGAGCTAGCTATGATTGAGCATGATGTTCAATTATTATACTGATGGATAGTCTCAGTGAAACATATGAATATTGGAAGATATGTTTCGATATTGCGTGCTAGACCTTGGAGGATAATGGGAAGATCACCTTGACTTGATTGAGTTTTCATAAAATAAAGGTTATCAAGATTTGATTAAGATGGTACCTTATGAGGCCATTTATTTGAGGATATGTCGCTCACCGATTTGTGGGCATAAGGAGGGTGAGGAAGAATTTTTTGGACCCTCTATGGTATAGAAGACCTCCGAGAGAGTGCAACTGATATGAAAGAGATTGATCACCACTCATAGTAGAAACAGATCATATGCCAACCCACAGAGGAGACCCTTCTAGTGGTGGTGAGAGATCAGGTTTTATAAATAATAACTCCAATAATGGGATACACACTTATGGGGATGAAGAGTAAGATATCACCATATTTTTGGGACCATTTTAGATCACCGAGTTGTAGGGGTAGTGGCATATTGTCTAGAACTCCCTTATCATTATCAAGATTATCATGGAATGTTCATTGTTTTAAATCTTAATAGGTACATACCTAACCCTATGCATGTCCTTGATTGTGAGGATGTTGAGATATAGATTGAAATGTATTACAGGGAGCAGTAGGATCAGATCATTGATCGAATAAATAAATCATTACAAGAGAAGCTGATACCACTAGTTCAGATTTGGTGGTAGTGGAAGATCAAGGATAAGTCATGTGGGATTGAGTCTGATGTCAGATCTTAGTAACCAGAGTTGTTTGAGAAAGATTGCTAGAGATATTTTTAAATGAAAAGATGTTGATAGTAGAGGAGAATTATAATATCCCGATTTTTATAATGAAAATAAAATTCATATTCTGGTATGTTATAAATTTCATATGTGATAAAATGATTTATCAATGAAAAATAATTTAAAATGTGTTAAAAATATTTTAGTAGGATAAAATCCTTGTTATCACTCTAGAATATTAAATAGTATATTCTCTGAGTAAGAAGATATGTTGGGGAGAGATTCTGAGGCTCGTAAAGCCTCAATGAAGCTGAAATAAATATATTAAATATTTCATATTAAAAATGAGTTGTTTAAAAATAATAATTTAGTTTTTCCTAAATAGTGCATCTTATAGGAAATCTGAGACCACTAATAGTTCGGGGACATGGTTTATTCCCTAATATGTGTATAATATTCAATGGTGTTAGACGTTTGGATGTCTCTCTCGTGAGATAATGTTCTTAAATAATTCTTAATATATTATCTTTTAAAAATTAATTTAATTTCTATGAAATGGTGAATTGTATAGAAAATATGAGATAATCATTAGGCCTGAAACGTTGTTTTCACCCTCATAAGGGTTCACCATTTGTATGTGTCATATTTTTGGACGTCTCACTCATAAAAATAACTGTATTTTATTTTTTTTATTATTTATTTAGTTTTTTGAATATTAAATAATTAACATCTATCCAAAGGTTCACCATATGGGAAATCTGAGACCATCGTAGGGTCCATAATGGGGTGTTTACAAGAGGTGTCGTATAACATGTATGCTTAATAGTCATTTTATATTTTATATTTTTTTATGTAAAATAATTTAATTTAATAATTTAATTAAAAAAATAAAAATATACCCAATGATCATATTATGCATGCTAATACCACCACTAAATCCCCTTGAGATATTTCCAAGCACCAAATATGACAATTTCAACTAAATTAAAAATTAAAAACACCATAAAGATGATAATTAAAAAACATTGTGGTGTATCGTTTGGTATTAAATGGTTTAAACTCATTAGTTTAATTTATTCCAATTTTGGTAGAACCCTGAAAACATTTGGATGCCTCTAAAAAACGGAAACTACTCCTTAAAATTTCACAAATTAATTTGAGGAACCTGGTGAAAAAGTTAGTCCATGTGGGTTTTTTTCATCAGAGACAAGAATACGAGGTATGTGATGCAGTTTCTAGCGAGGCACACAAGAAAGTTCTACATTTTTTTTATTTTACTATTTTTTATTCAAACATCTAAATTAAATATATTTTGTGCTATTGATTGGAATTATGTGTCCTCTGTGTCATTGGATTTGTATCGATGAGTAGAAACTAAATCTATTTTTTTATTTAAAAGGAGTGATGTATTGTTCAAGTTATTTTTTCATTTTAAATGGTTCCTTTAAAATAAAAATTTCAAAGGGTTTTATTTATAAAATTATTATTGAGGATAAAAATATATATTTTATAAATTGATTATAATTATAATTATTATATAATAATTTAATTTAATTATTAATTATAATTCCATAAGATTATAAATGGTTATTTAATGAAATTATCACATAAAAATATCATTTGAATTACCATAGGATAATTATGTAAATTATCAAATGATAATTTATCAAATAAAAATTATCAATGGGTAATTTATGTAATAAAAATTATTAATGGATAATCAAATGGAATAACTTAGGAATAATTTATTAAAAATTTATCAAATTATAATGATTAAATTAGCAAAAGATAATTTAGTGAGAACATGCTTTGACATCACCGATAATTTTAAAATTATATAAGAATGATAAAATATTATCAGATATAATATTTTTAACATGAAAAGTTAAAAATTATCGAAAAAGCTAAAATATTATTGCATGCAATATTTTTTTCGATAATTAAAAAATTATATAAGAAATATAAAATATAATTCCTGGTAATATTTTTTAAATGATCATATAGAAATTATTTAGTAGATATAATAATTCTCAGAGTTGATATGTTATTTCTTTTTCATATAACATAGATGTTTCGGTTATAAGGAAGCCTTGAAGGAACTCGATCATTGACACGTCGATGTTTACAATACTAAATCTATAAAGAGATGTATCGAATCACATAAGATGGTTTATCCTTACTACTAATGACAATGACTTTGAGGTAGGAATTTTCTTAACTCTTTGGGATATTTATTATAGATGTTTCTATATATAATTATTGTGTTGACATACATGATACCATTCTTATCTTTTGATCACATGTGGGTATGTGTGTTTTTATATTATAGTATGTTTTGTTTCCCAAAGAATGAAGTAATAGCTTAATTCCATGATGATGTTTGACTCACATGTTGATGTATATGATGATGTTATTTTTCTAATGATATCTGCTATGGTTGTTATTAGGCTATGACTTTTCATGTTTTCCTTTAGAGGATTGGTATGTTTATACTTGATAGTTGGAGACGTGGTATGATTTCTCCTTGTGAAGTGAAAAAGTAAAGTGTGACAAAGATAACAACGTACCATGATAAACTTGTAATCTGGCTTCTACATGATGCCTTATAGATTCTGAGTATATGAATAACACTTTAGGACTTGTGGATTTGGAGAGTTACCTGATGCCTTGTGGATTCTGGGATGGTTACAAATACACAAGGACTTGTGGATTATGAGTATTACCCAGGGCCTTGTCAATTCTTGGTAGTTTTTTTAACTTGATCCCATTGAGATTTAGAGTAACACTCCAAAATCCTCATGGATGGTTTTGGATACTTATTGATATATAGTATACTTCTTACATGGATCCAAAGTAGTTATATTCGGGGATTTGTGGAGGCTTAGTTAGCACCCAACTGCTCAGTTTTTGACTGAGTGTTACTATGATTTTTTCCATTTATTTTTATTGTGGAATATACTTGTATAATTGAGAACATCGGGTTGAGGACCAATTTTTGGCATCCTACTGATTCTTGTACTCACACCTTACTTGAGAATTTCAATGAATATAGATATTTCATGAGAGTTATAGCGAAGGGAAATGACCATGTTGTGGATATATGTGTAGTTGAGAATGGTTCTATTAGCAGACCTAGACGAACTTTGGAGGATCCACTATTTATTTATTTACTTTATCGTATTTATTTACATTGTATATGATTACCACTTAGAGGAAATTACTTATTTCTATTACATGTATGTCATTTATTTTACAGTACACATGTTACTCTGTTTATTTATAGTATTGTTTATTATTTATTATGAGTCATATAACCTGATATTGAGGATATATTCTCCCTACTACTAGGATGAGACCCCACTTCTATTTGGAAGACTCTTGAGTATGGTGAGACGTACATGAGGTCACATAATATTTTATCTCGTACCTAGATATTTGGGTTAGGATCTAACCGAAAGTATAGGAATTATGAATATCAATGTACTAAATTGAAATATCATGAGGATAATTAGCATAGTTTTATAAGTAATAGTTATATATCTAATTATAAAGATACTACCATATACATTTCAAGAAAATGAATTGTTATCAAAAAAGATGATGAAATCTGGTTAATAGTGTTTAATAAAAGTGGAATGATTACTTTTTTTTATATTGGGTTTACAGTAATTAAATTTCTATTAGTGATATTTTTGTTATTACAATCATGAAATATCAATTGATAGTTCTATAGTTATTTTTATTAAGTGGGTTTAATAATGTGTTAAATGGTATTGATGTAATAGAAAAGGGATTTACTGGAGTAGTAGTATTTTTTTTAACCGAATGTAACCATTAGTATTTTGTTGATTATTGAAAACTGTTTTTTAGTTAGGATAATGATATTATTGATATAGATAATAAATATTAGATATTATTGATTACATTTGAACGGATCAATGTTTTCATGAAAACTTATTTTATTATATCATATATAGAGACAAAAACTCTTTTATATTTAAGGAATATATTCAATAATAAGCGATTTTAGTTAGGGTGATATGAAAGTGTAAATGTTTTTTACATAATTATTATTTTTTTATTTTTTTAAGTTAATTTAATATATTTCCATGTTTATGGGGAATATATGATCAATTTATTCACATTTTTGGATTGTGATATTAAGTGGAACATTAGGTTATAAGGATATTGATGATAAGATGATATCGTAAATTTCATAACCCTCATTCAATATTTTTTAATTTCAATTTTAGAATAACATAGAGGAAACTTATGGCTTACAATTGATCGAATGGATTATGTTTAAATTTGTTTGTTGATTGATAACATGTGATAATGATTCATCCATTTAATAACAAGAAAAATATGGAGTGACATCACTTTCTAGTATGGATCATATAGTCTACTAAGGCTTTGGGCATAAAAAGTAATCTTCTTTTAATTGAGTATGAGATAAAGTTGAAATTTATCAATGAATAACCAAATAATGATACTTTTCTTATGAAAAATAATGATAAAAGTTAGTATATCTTCTTGTGATACTCCCTAACTTTAATAAACATATCTCAAACTAAATTTTGTTCTATTATAGCAATATTTAGTTATATCAATAACATTTTTTAAAATTATTTTATTTATGGTTTTGGGGTTCCTAAATTTCACATGATCATTTTTTTCTTGCGATCAATGATATTTTTCACTCTGCATCAATATTTGGCCATTAAAATTTTCTCTCATGAATAAATATTCACTTTCTAGCAAAGTTTTCCTATTTGAAAACCAATTATGTTTTTTTCAAGATTACCATATCACATACCATTATCTCTTTTCAAAAGGATGTTTTATTATCCCTATCTACAATTTGGGTATCCAATAATGGTAATTTAAAATGTTGATCTTTTTTTTAATGAGAAAAGTTTTAAATTTATGGGATTTAATTTATTTAGGTTGTAGAATGTAAGTCAATAATAGTTTTTGAAATATTTATACACAATTAAATTTAATGATTTCCAAATTTTTAGATATAAATAACCCATAATTTTATCTTATGTTACACCCAACAAATTTTTTTGATGCATTACATGGCATATAGAGTTTTGCATGAATTGCACACAATATCGAGTTTAATTAAAAAAAATTCATGATTATAAAATATTATTATTTAATTTTAATTTTATCACATATCTATCGTAACAGAGGGTATGAATAATATTAACTAAATTATGAAAATATATTCTTTCCACATGTATATAAAATTAATAAATTGGTGAAAAATCAAATAAAAAATCAAATAAAAAACATTTCAAATTATATGAAATATTTTTCAGAAATACTATTTTAATAATAAAATTAAGATATAATATTTTAGTGTATTATATTTATGATATATATATATAATATTTATTAAAAATTTAAACATTAATAATACAAGTCACCTTTCAATTTGTTAAAATAAATTTACATTTTTATTCAAAACTATATTTTTAAAAAAAATGTGAATTGTCTCTTTTTTTGCACATATATTAAAATTTATTTTCCCACTTTTAAAATAAAAATTTGAAAAAGATAAATTCATTTTCTAAATATTAATTTTAAAAAATTAATGTGATTTTTGTAAAATTTTCATGAAGTTAAATGTAATGATGAATAAAAAATAATAAAGGTACTTATTAATATTTTTCCTTTATTTTAAATATTTAAAATAGTAATTTTTTTAATACTGTTTTAAAATTAATATTAGTACAATTATATATATATATATCCAATTTATTTCACTAGATTATTTTTTGGGTATAAAAACTATTTAAACTATTAAACATTTTCTTTTTGAAAAATTGTTTTCTCATCATGCCTTTGGGTTTAATTATAAATTAAATATTTCCACTTAAATGAATGAAATTAAGAAAAATTATTTATTTATTTTTTATAATAATTATTAATACAATCTATAAATATAAACATACTTTTCTTCGATAATTAATCGTAAAATAATAAAAAATATTAACCTCGATTAAGGTAAAAATGGGATAACAAGTTAATATAAAGAGATGATGTTTTATTTAAAAAATAAAATGTTCCAAAACATTTTATTTGGAAATATTTAGAAGATAAATAATATCGTTTTTATAATGGATAATTTTTTGTAGTTTTTATATGTGCAAAAATGGGCAAACTATTTTTTTTTCAAAATTTACAAGTGTTTCACTATCCTCAAATATAAAAGACCACCCCCTCTTCTCCCCACTTCAAAGATAAAAAACCAATTGTATCAAGAAAGTATAGAAAAAATAAATTCTTTAAATCCATTATGTAGTCTTATAATCCTTATAATGGTAATAAAGTCAACATATAAATCCTTTTGATGAAAACCAAATGAAGTTGTCTATAGAAGATGAAACACCCCTTACTGAATGTTTTTTTAATTTCTAACTCTACCAACCTAAATTATTATTGAAAAATGGAGACATTATATTCTCAGGATACTCCATATTTGGATAAGTTTTTTTGTTAATATAATAACGTGAATCTATATCCTCTTACATTAAATGGTATATGATATCATGATTCATGTCTATGTTTGACTACCACCTCATGAACCGATATTATTTAGTTTCCATCGCATACTATCACATATAGATATCATGAAGGATTTAATTTTTATATATGATATTAATGATATTATTATATCTATATAATTTTAATTCCATGACAATTTTATTACCTCAAATCATTTTTGAAACAATAAAACCGCTCATGTGTATGAAAGTCTACCTACTCACAAACTGAAATGATGTGTTTTTCATTTCAATATTACAAGGATGGTGAGAATGGTATACTAAATAATTATATATGATATTTATATTATATATTAACTTCATCGACAAGTATATCACATAATCCTCATTACATTATATTCCATGGGAATACGATAACACCGTTTTTTTGTACGGTGGACTACAACCTCATGAAGTGATGTCATTCGTTCACGCATTTCATAGAAGTTAATGAGGATGTTTGTAAATAAAAATATGAGATATATATATATATATGAAATAAAATAGATTATTTATTGGTAATATTTTATTTACCTTTATATCTTTCATTTGATCGAGAAAATGTAAACATGTTTCATAGGTATGTACGACCTACTATCTCCATGAATGGTCTATTTCATTATATGTCTCTAAATTTCATAAGATACCATAAATAAATATATAATTAATACATATAATATTTACACCATGGATAAAATTATAGTTTTTATTGAAACATGATCCATCTATGTGGTGAAAAATACATCAAAATAAACATGAAAAACTATTCAATTGGTAGACCAAACCTGAATTGAAAAAGTAATTATTAATAAATAAAAGTAAAATGACATAATTAAACCATATATGTTATTATAAAAATGAATATTTTTATTTAATAAATTTATAATAAATACATATTAATTATAAGGGAGGTTCAAATGAGTACAAAAGAAGTCGATATTTAATGTAAGGGAATTGTGTATAGCTTTTATATCCATGAGATACATGGAACATTCACAGCCTATTTATTTTATATGTTTTATATGAATTAAATGAATATATTTTATGATTATTATATATAAAATATCATAGTGTTAGATATATGTTTTAGTATATCCCTTTCATTTTGTTTGCAATCCAAAAGTTACCGATGTGCTAAAGGATATTCATTTCAATATTTATTCTTTAGAAATGTGTCTTACTATTCAACTATATTATATTATAAGGTATATATACATCCCATTTGATATTTTATATCTTGATACTCTTTTTATTCATTATATATATTATGTCCCATTTAATTTAATTATTTCATGAGGCTTTTAGTAAAAGTTTACCAAATTTATAATGGTTTTACGATACGTAGTCATCATTTAATTGGATTTTTTATGTTTACTCCAAGAATAATGAAATAGTATGATATATATATATATATTAATAAATTGATTAATTTTATTATCCTCTATTTATTTCATTAGAATAAATATTTTGTTTTCATTTTTCTATGTATACGTACCCAAGAATTCAAAGGAATGTTTTTATAAAAAAAGTATCATCATTTCAGTCTTGTGTCAAATTTTTTTTCTATTATAAAAATATGTCATGTAAAAAGTGGTTGATTTTTAAATATTATAATTTTTTTTTGTTAATTAATATTTTACAAATTATTGAATTTTTACTAAAAAATCTTCAATGAATATTTATTTGATTTTCCAAACACTGTTAGTTAGGATTTTATTGATAATTTGAAAGGAAACATTATTTTAATGTCTAAAACATGGATGTTATTATACATTTCCATGAACACTCATTGTATTAAATAACCATTTATATGTTTTTATAGTTATTTTAAAATAAATAACATGATTTTAATAATGTTTTATATTTATAATAATTTTTTCCATGCGGAAAGGATAACGTCATTAAGAAATGATTAAACTTATTTTTGAAGATTCATTTATAATATTAAGAGTATATTTTCAAAGAAAATGATTTCCAAAATAATTTTGGAATTTTCATTTTTAAAAATTATTTTTCAAAGATAACATATCTTCAACATGAAATTTATAAAAATAATTTTTCTAAATCATTTTCCCTCTAATATGTAATTGTTTTATTATAATTTTTCAATATTATAAATATGATCAAACAATACAATTCTTATTATTTCTCAAAATGGATTATTTTTTTGATGATAATTTTTTATGAAATCTATTTCATTTCCATGGGTAATATCTTGGTAAAATTCATATGAAAGAAGATTCTTTTTCCATGGGAATTCTATGGTAAAATATTGATATGTATATAAAACCATTTTCATTTCCATTGGTTATGTTGGGATGAAATTCTTAAGAAATCCATTTATTTTTATAGGTTATAATATGATGAATGTTTTATGATCTTGTGGAACACATATTTATGGATTTCATAATTTGATAGGTGGGGCCTACATTTACCTCTAATACAATGGTTAATTAATGAAATCTCATGAGATATAATGGAGTGATCCCAATTTAGTAAGAGACTTTTCCACTACAAAATTTATTATATGTGATCCTTGACTATTGATATTGTTTTTGGAATGAGCCCATTAAAATATTATTGACATGAATATAATCCTTAAATACTATTTAAAGGTTGTTTTATTGATATAATTATTCCAGAAATCAATTTCATATTCCAACGTTATTTTATCATGGTTCATTAAATTCAATTTCTTATTATTCATCTATTATGAACTTCTGATATTCATTTCGTGGAATAATATTATGATAACCGATATTCCTGGTATGGGTTTCGAATGTTATCCTCATGTTATCATACCCTTATGGACATGTTATTATTATGTAAATCCCTTGACTATTATTATTAAACATATAATCTAATGCTTTCATATTTTTCCTTTCCATGAATTATGAGGAATGATTTTATATATTTTATTTCAATGAAAAGTACTATAATGGAATCTCATTATGTGATATAGTGAATATCTTTCATGATATAAAAATATTGTGTTTCTCATATCCAAATTCATTATACCATTACGATCCTCAGGCGTTTCATTCAATAATGTGATTAATATTTAGCAAAAAAAGATGTAATATGTCCGAATAAGTAGTTTGAGTCTTTACACCCTAATAGCGATTAATTTGTTTTATTGTAATAAAAGAAATGTTCATGCATAAAATCAATTTTTATCATAATTTTTTTTTTCATTAAAATTAATTATATTTTTATTTATAATCTATTCATAAGAAATTAATTTGTTGTTTTCATTTTTAAATGGTATACATTATAACATCCCGTCCTAGGTGCTACACAACGGTTCCCCAAACTAGTTCGTCACATGACCTCAACCGCACCTCCAATTATATCTGAGGCTGGAGACTAATAGGGAGGGTCTCTTATCGATAATGGGTAGACTATACCCTTTTTTTATTGGAGTAATCCACCATTAGAAATAAATAAAAAATAACTGAAACATATGACCATAAAGAATACAAATATCTCCTAATATTAAAACCAAGAATTAAAATGTCAAAATTGAGAAATTAATATGTCATGTTAATATATATTCCAGTTTTCAAATTCTACTCAAATGTATAGAAAATAGTTTCTATAAAGAGGGTATTAAACCACATATTTTTCCTTCATTCATGCTTCATCTCAAAAAACCTTCTCACAGGAGGCCTTTTTCCTTAACCCGTTCTGCAATCATGTAATCTATTCAAGTACTAATCATGCAGCAGATGTAGGGTCTGACTATAACCTAGTAAGGCACCACCAAGAGAGTCTAAAAAAAATCCAGATAATAATATTGTATTGAATTGTATAAATAGATATTTACAATGCATAAATAAATAGTTTACAACATTATTAAGTATTTACTATTTAACCACATAAACTCTCGGGTTCCTAAGGACCCCCAGACCTTAATACCTTCTTTGGCCCATCCCAGATTCCAATATATCCCCTAGGAATTTATAATTTGAATTTTAGTGCTTCCATTCCTGATAATTTTCCAATTTTCAATGATACCATTCACCATTTAATAACACATAATTGAATCATCAATATACCATTTTTAATACATGGCTGAATGTAAGTGTAAAAATTCCCCATTTAACAGTACATAATTGAATAAGAATGCCACCATTTATAAATTTACACATTATAATGATAATCTTACGATTATTTATTTATCAATAGAATTTCCATGTTACCATTCATAAATTCAAAATCTAATGTCCCTTAAACCATCTATAAACACATAATTAATTAAATAATAAATTATCTACAAAAATATCATTACTATTACCACAATTAGTTAAATGAAAAAATTAAGTTAGTTAAATCAATAATTAACTAATCACATCAAAAACATTAATTATATTGATAATTAATTAATCACATTGATTTTTCTAGTTAATTCAACAATTATCAAATCACATCAATTCCTGTTATTAATTCGAAAATAATCTAAAAAATAAATAAGTAAACTTAATTAAACAATTAACTAATCTCGTGAATTAAAATACTTAAGTCAAAAATTAACTAATCAAATAAATAATATTAATTAATTTTAAAATCAAAGAGTCAAAACTAATTCATTAATTAATTCAAAAAATTAATTAACCACAACAATAATATTATTCAACACAACTGTAAAATCACCAGAATAATAATATTAATTAGTTTTATACTTAATTAATCATATAAAATACATTAATTAGTTAATAAATAAATTAATTATATTAGTTTATTCAATTAATCCACCAATTAATTGTTAATGAAAATCCCATTAATTAAATTAAAAATTAATTAATCACCCCCACAAGTCCCATTATTTAATTAAACTACTAAATAATCACATTAGTTCCCTTTATTATTTCCTCAATTAAATAATATCACATATGAAACTATTAAATTCAATAATAAAGTAAACAAATTACTTCAATTAATTAATTCATCAATTAATTAGTCAATATCCACAAACTCTTTATCCCATAATTATTTCACAAATTTATTATTAAAATCCATATTCTTAATATCTCAAAATAAATTCTACAAATAATTTTATCAAATCATATATCCTAATATATCATAATTAATTCAATAATTAATTATCTCAAAACATTTATCTCTATATCCCATTATTAATTCTATAATTAATTATCTCAAATCATATGTCTTTTTTTATCATAATTTATTTTAAAATTAATTATCTCAAATCATATATCTTAATATATCATTATTAAGTCATCATTTAATTCTCTGAAACCAATAATATCAATATATCATAATTAATTCTATAATTATTCATCTAAAATCATATATCATGAAATCTCATAATTAATTTTATAATTAATTATATCAAAAAAATTATCTCAGTACCTCATAATTAATTCTACACTTAATTTTCACAATTAATATATACTAATTTATCATTATTAATTAATCAATTAATTATCTCAAATCAATTATGAAAATATCTCATAATAATTTCTATAATAAATTATCTCAAATAATATATCTTGATATCTCATAATTAATTCATCAATTAATTATCTCTAACCAATTATCATAATATCTCATAATTAATTCTAAAATTATCTATATCAAATCTTATATCTCAATATATCATAATAAAGTAAAAAAATAATTATATAAAATAATATATATTGATATCTAATAATTAATTCATCAAGTAATTATCTAAAACCAATTATCTCAATATTTCAAAATTAATTCTACAATTTATTTTTTGAAATCATATAGCTTGATACTTTATAATATTTTATTAATTAATTTACTAAAACCAATTTTCTAAATATCTCATAATTAAATATATAATTAATTTTCTGAAATCAAGTATCCCAATATCTCATAATTATTTCTCCAATTTATTATCCCCAATTAAAAACATAAATATCACAAAATTAATTCTACAATTAATTGTCCCTAATTTATGATGTCAATAACCTAAAAATAATTATACAATTAATTGTTCTTGACTCCAAAAAGTTCACAATTCCATCATTAAATAATTCACCCATGTTAATTAATTTGTCGAGAACATCATGAACAAAAAATTTATAAATAATGCCTGAAATATTATTTTTAATACACTTAATAAAAATAAAATCTATGTGAATTTAATATTAGACCACCTACCACAATTTTTTGAATAATTATCTCCCAACATAAATCCCAAAAAACATTGTGTTTCACAATGACCAATATCTTGATCCAAATCTCAAATACCTAAATCACGATTAATGAAAATGAATATATTGGAATATTTTATCTTGACCACTAATCATACATCTAGATCTCACTAAATATATATAGATTTATCCATAACTGTGGATAAAACTACTAAAAGAAATAGAATGAATAGGGGATGAACAAGGGAATAATCAGGAGTTGATTCACTAACCAGGAGAGGATCAGACAATAGATTCAGGATTCGAGTCACAAATAACTGTGTCCAGGAGGGAATTTAATTTATCTAGAATGCTCTAAATTTCTAATATACATTCTAGGGTTGAATTAGGGTCAAAATTTGAGAGTGCGGGGACTTGTGGAATTTAAAATTTAAAATTGGGTGAAATTTAATAACTGCACACACTTTTTTAGGTAGGGAAGCACAATTTTCTCTAACCGTGCACCCTAAATGTGTTCCAGTTATTATAGGGAAACATGGTTACTCCTTTGAGGAATAAAGGGTTGGGTATACAATGTTCTTGTAATGGCCCGAGTTTTTGGGGTCTATTACTTTGTGAAAATATCAAATTGGGTTTTCTAGTCTGGGAATCTTGGTAAAGTTTCGCCTAATGGTAGGCCTACCAGTAGCCTTAGCCTACCGATAGTAGGTCTACCGGTATCTCGGTCTACCGGTAGCTGCAACATACCAGTAGCAGGCCTACCGGTAGCTCGGTCTACTGGTAGCTGCAGATACCGGTAGCTCTGTCTACCGGTAGCTCGGTCTACCGGTAGCTACAACTTAACGGTAGCTCGGCTAATGGTCGCTGTCAGCCACCGGAAGATCTCGGATACCGGTAGCTGTCGGCCACCGGTAGCTCTCGGCTACCGGTGGCTCTCGCCTACCCCCACATGGTCTTTTTTCCAATAGTGCTCCCTTTTTGCGCAAATTGGGTTTTAAACCCTATTTTGACCCCTTTAAGCTTTTTTTAAAACCCGGTAATTCCCATAAATGTTTTAATTAAATATTTAATGAATTAACCTAGTGTGCGCATCGGTTTAAACCGCCCGACCCTTTAATAACGTGTGGGGTCACGTGGTCAACCCACGACTCCCGCTCCTTACGCGGTTCCACATTGTTATCTCAACCATCCCCGGACCTTATAAACTAAAGGGTTCGCCATGGGTTTATTCTTTTCTCGATCACCTAGTACTAGTAGTACCCTTCATTCAGACGAACCGCTTTTCATTCAGGCGAGCCGCATCGCTATCCGTGGAATCCCGCGCCCAGGCTCAGCGTCGATCGTTGATCAACAAATAGGGAATTTCTCCTTCGTCTCTCCCTTTTATGTATCATGCGGGGTGGGAATGCTTTTGATTATATAGAATTGGATGAACCAAACCTAAATAAAGATAATGAACGAATTCTATAAAGAACGAAGGGGGGGCTGTGATTGATGACGCTGCTATGTTTTATGATATTCTTTTCTGAATTTTGCGAGCTTACGCCTACTGAAAATCATGGCAGTTGGTGGCCTTTCTCTGTGCACTAATGAACCCCTGGTGATGTTTTAAATGGCTTGTTTTGTAGTTGTGAACTCCTGCTGTGAAAAGGAAATTGGTTAATCACGTATATCCGGCTAAATAAATTGAGGCACCAGGATCAATCCTTCCATGATAACCCCGGTTAAAGCATACGGAAATTGAAATCATGGAGTGTGTTAAATCTTATAAATCTGAAAATATCAACATGGGCCTGCTTAGTGGTGGTGATTTGGTTGTTTTTCCTTCATGGGCCGTTTGCTGGATGATGTGGGTGGGGGTGGGATCCCCTATTGATATGGATTCAGTGGTTGTGAATTTTAATACCAGGTGGTTACCTTGTTTATATCACGAATTAGGGTGGAATCCTCTATTGTTGAGAAACCTTTTGGCTCCTGGATATTGGACATGGGGCTGTAACTTGGGGTTTTCTTTGGTTGTTGTGGATTTTATAAGAGAACCGGGTGTGCATGTTGTAGTTAATGCTTGATTGTTTTCTTTCATGGACTTGTGCTTATGCTTACTAGTTGCCCAAGTAGGTGCATAACTTAATTAAAAATCACTAATGAACATGAAAATGAATGAGACAAATGGGTTTTGTTAGCGAGAGTTGTGACTCGGACTTGAGTGCTGTTTGTGTTCCTTAGGCTGGATGAAAAACCTAAACTTGGGAGAGTTCTTGTTACCTATGTATATACTGGTAGTTTTGTGTTTCTTATTCGCGCCCCACCCAAGTTGAGCACTTAGTGCCGAACACCCCCATTTCATGGGGGGGGGGGTGTTTTTCCCAACACTATTATTAGTGTCCAGTTATTAGCTCTTTTTCTGCTCCCTTTGCCAGATATCCCAAGTATCTTTGGGCATGCTGTGATGGCCTGAGGTCCATTATTATCCCAAGAACCTTCAGGCGGGGTAGTGTGGTGGTTATGGCCCAGGTGTGTGCGGGTAGGTAGTTTCCCAAGTATCTTCAGGATGAGGCCTAGGTGTCTTCGGGCGTGGCAGTGGATCTTCTAGCCCAGGTGTCTTTGGGCGTGGCGGTGGTTGTTCTGGCCTAGGTGTTTGTATGGATTGTTACGTGTGACAGTGGTGGCCCAGGTGTGTGCGGGCAGGGTGTGGCAGTGCGACTGCGTGAGGTTGTGGCCTAGGTGTGTGCGGGCGCGGTGTCGCAGTGGGACTGCAGTGATAATGGCAGGATTGGTTCGATGCGTAGGATGTCTTCAATAACCAGTGGGAAAGTGGCACGGGGTACCCAAACATCGATGTGCTCTTATATATATTACTTGACTTGTGTTATTTGGGGAGTGTGCGTTGGTGAGCCTTGGGTGGATAGTTTACCTTGTTAGGTGTTTTGGTTACTCTTTTTCTCACGGGACTTTAGTACGTTCCCCCACTTGTGTAGGAGAGTCTTTGGTTTTCCCTACTGAGTATACTTGTATGCTCACCCTACGTATATAAAACTGCTTTCAGGTTTCCAGGAGGACTTCGGGGATCATGCGAGACCATACTAGCTCAGACCTTTGGGGCAATTGCAATTTCTGTTTTTCTTTCTTGGGTACTTTACCCTTGTAGTCACTTTGTACTTTGTGGTTTTTACTTTTGTAACATGCATTGGAAATGGTTCTTTGCTTTACTTTTACTTTCTGCTTTTGGTGTTGTTGGGATTTACCATCTTATCTCCCGATCCTATTAAAAGAAAGAGGGTAATGCCTTCCATTTAGTGTGTGATTCTATACCCTTGGTGCTAGTCGCCACTCCGGGACCTATTGAGGGCGGGTTTCGGGGGTCATTATCTCTCCTTTAACTTAAAGAAGGAAGGGCCTGAAAATCTGCTGACCCTTCCCTCCTTATGGTGAAGGCAGGTCATGGCAGAATGGTATCAGAGGGAGGTTGAGAGATAGGGTGGAGTCTGGAGTTAGGAACAGAGAGGATTGCATGGGATGGTAGGGCAACCGTGTTGGGTGACCTTGGTGCGTGAATTAGGCCAGGGAAGACCGGATAGGACACGAGATTTTAGGGCCCCCCATGATCCGATGCAAGGACTTTGGACCTATCGAACGACCAAATGAAGCCACACTGATTGTAGGGTAGAGACCCTAGGAAAGGTATATGCATCATAATGACTTGTGTTCTCGTGTTTCTGGGGTGTCTTGGGAATTAAGAATAAATAAATATTTTAATAAGTTTTAAGAACAATATTCTTCACTACTTGGGCTTAGGCATTCCTTGTTTACCTTGCAGCTATGGCACCTGGAAGGAGACCACGTTTGGTGCGGACGATCAAGGCCCCAGAGACTACCTTGGCCGATCGGCAGAGAGCTGATCGAGAGGAGGAGGATGACCAGTGGCAGAAGACACTTCAGGCCTTCCAGCGACAGACCCTCGAGAAGTATGAGGGCAACACCTCTGATATGAAGAGGGAGGGCTGGCTAGAGGAGCTAGTGATAGCCTTTGTCTTGATCCGGGCTCCGACTGAGTACTGGGTTACTATGGACATCAACCAGATGCGGGGAGCGACACGTCAGTGGTGGGCACTTTACCTGGGGGAGAGGAGAGAAGCTGAGGTGGCATGGGCTGATTTCAAGAGGGAGTTCCGGGCGGAATTCCTCTCTTCAACGATGAAGGCGGAAAAGAGACAGGAGCTACTCTCCCTCCAACAGGGGAGTATGTCAGTGAGGGGGCTAGAAATCAAGTTCAAGGACTTTCTACATTTTTCTCCGGACCTCTTTCCCGATGAGGAGTCTCGGGAAAGACGTTTAGAGGAAGCGCTCCGACCCTCCCTCCAGTATTCTGTTACCCCCTTCACCCTACGGACGTACTTAGAGGTCTAGAAGAAGGCCGAAGTGGTGGAGAGGATGCATGCTCTAGGAGGTGTGTCACGAGAGGGGATCCAGCTAGGACCATCGAAGGGGAAGGCCGTCAGCACCAGGCCTCTAGCGTCAGGACCCTCCAGGTTCCGAGCAGCAGGGAGTAGGCCGCAGCAGTTCCAGTTCCGGTCCCCTGGTCCTCGCCCTTTTCCTTCAGGCCCGGGACCGCGATGCTTCGTCTGTGGGAGACATGGACATCTCCGGAGTCAGTTCCCGGACCGGGTATAGTACGGCGGTGGCGGATAGCCCCAGCACCCACCCCAACAGCAGCTTCCAGCCAGGCCTTTCCAGTAGCAGCAGTAGGGACATCGAGCTCCCTCTCCTCCGAGGGCAGATGTAGGAGGAGGAGACCGACCCCAGGGCGCTCCTCAGGGACCTCAACCGGGGCGTGTTTGGGGAGGTGGATGAAAGCCTAGGGGAATAAGATCTGGGTGTGGATAGTTACACACCACGGAGGCAGCAGTTCCAGTAGGGCCGGAGGTTGTTCGAGGTATGATCAGTTTGCTCAGTACCCTTGCTTATGCCCTGTTCGATACCGGAGCTTCTCACTCCTTTGTTGCACCCAGTCTAGCACATGCCTTGGGTCTATATGACAAGATACTTCCAGTGCCCCTGGTGCTGAGACACCAGTCGGAAGTCAGACCGACCTGTTATTTGTTTGTCGAGGATGCAGACTGATGATAGGGCCACATCAGTCGGTTAGGGATCTTCTTCTATTACAGATATAGCCTTACGATGTCATCTTAGGCATCGACTGGCTATTCTATGTGTGTGCCGTCATAGACTGCTTCTGAGGAAGGGTTGTGTTCTCAGACATGGGAAGCCGACGTGTTACCTTCACCAGCGAGCGGAGCAGTTAGAAGGGTAGCAGGCGAGAGGAACTCCTCCTCTCCTTGTTAGCTGACCTGTCAGTAGAGTCAGTAGATGATGAAATGCTGGAGGTGCCAAAGATCATCCGTGAGTTTATGGACGTCTTTCCTGAGGAGGTGACGACTCAACCCCCTTGATGAGATATCGAGTTTGGGATAGACTTGCAGCCTGGTGCTCGTCCGATCTCGATGGCTCCTTACTGGATGGCACCTTCGGAGCTACAGGAGTTACGGATTCAGATTGATGATCTGACAAAGAGAGCTTATGTTCGACCAAGTGCATCACCGTGGGGTGATCCAGTCTTGTTCTCAAGGAAGGCAGATGGTGGTCTTAGGTTGTGCATAGACTACAGGAGGCTGAATCAGGTGATGATTAAGAATCACTACCCTCTTCCGAGAGTAGATGATCTTTTCGACCACCTGAAAGGGGTAGAATGGTTCTCGAAGATTGACCTGCGGTCTGGGTACTACCAGCTGAGAGTGAAGGAGGGAGACATCTTGAAGATGGACTTCAGGTGCAGATATGGGCACTTTGAGTTCGTAGTCATGCCTTTAGGTGTTACAAACGCCCCAGCTGTGTTCATGGGGCTTATGAACTCCATCTTTCAGGAGTACTTGGACCGGTTCGTGGTTGTGTTCATCGACGACATCCTGATCTATTCGAGATCAGAGGAGGACCATGCGGGGCACCTGATGACGGTTTTGGAGGTCCTCTGACAGCATCAGATCTATGGGAAGTTGTCGAAATGAAAATTCTGGACACGATAAGTGCACTTCCTCGGGCACGTGGTGTCCGAGCAGGGGGTAGTGGTGGACCCATCAAAGGTTGAGGCGGTTGTTTCTTGGGCAGCACCCAAGAATGTGGCATAGGTCCGTAGTTTCCTCAGGCTGGCGGGTTACTATCGGAGGTTCATACCCAACTTCTCCCAAGTTGCAGCCCCTTTGATAGCCCTGACCAAGAAAGACCAGGTTTTCATGTGGAGTGAGCAGTTTGAGTCAGCCTTCAGATATCTGAAGGAGAAGTTGGTTAGTGCCCTAGTGTTGAGATTACCAGAATAAAGGGCGGCGTATGAGGTGTTCTGTGATGCTTTAGGACAAGGCTTAGGATGTGTGTTGATGTAGAGACAAGGGGTGATCTCTTATGAGTCTAGGAAGCTACGCCCTCATGAGTGTAATTATGCCACCCACGACCTGGAGCTTTCAGAGGTTGTTTTTGCACTGAAGTTATGGTTGCACTACCACATCGGAGAACACTTTGTGGTCTTCACAGATCACAAAATCTTGAGGTATATCTTCTCCCAATGGGACCTAAACTTGCGGCAGCGGAGGTGGATGGAGTTCCTCCAGGATTAAGACTTCGAGATCTCCTACAATTCAGGGAAGTGGAATGTAGTGGTTGATGCCTTGAGCAGGAGATCATGGAAGGATGCGGTCCGAGAGTCGGCAGACACCTGGAAGGCAATAGAGGATTTGGCTGCCTTACACCTGGATGCAAGGATGGATAACGGTAGAGGTTTCATGTATCATATGGAAGTACATTCTTCTCTATTTCAGAAAGTGTAGGAATCTTAGTGGGGATACCCAAAGTGCGAAGTGATGCGCGGACGAGTTGACCAGGGAAATGCTCCGGAGGGATGGACGAAGGATGGCCAAAATCGGATGCTTTTCCAGGGAAAGCTGTTTGTTCCATAGGCGATGCATGACAAGGTTCTCAGTGAGTTCCACAACTCACCCCTATAAGTACACCCTGGAGTGTCCAAGATATACCAGGGACTGAAGAGACAGTTTTGGTGGCCCGGAGTGAAGCGAGCAGTGGCAGAGTTTGTGGCCAAGTGCTTAGTGTGTCAGCAAGTGAAGGATGAACACCGAGTTCCATGAGGCCTACTGCAGTCTCTAGATGTCCCTAAGTGGAAGTGGGATGTCATCTCGATGTATTTTGTCATGGGACTACCCAAGGTCCAAGGGGAATATAATGCCATCTAGGTGGTAGTGGACCGGTTGACGAAATCAGCTCACTTTCTGGCGATCAAGGAGTCAAGTGTAGTGGATGCTTTGGCACGAAAGTACGTGGATGAGGTGGTGCGGTTTCATGGAGTTCCGAGGTCTATATTCTCAGATAGGGATGCATGGTTTACCTCGCGAGCTTGGAGAGGATTGCAGCATGCTTTTGGCACCCAACTGTGCCTTATCACTGCTTTCCATCCCCAAATAGATTGACAGACAGAGCGCACCATCCAGCCCTTGGAGGATATGCTACGGGCATGTGTTATAGACTCAGGAGGATCATGGGTGTGATACTTGACTCTGGTAGAGTATGCCTACAATAATAGCTATCACTCTACCATTGGTATGGCCCCGTTTGAAGCCTTGTGTGAGAGGCCATGCCGTTCACCTATGTGTTGGACCGATGTAGGAGAGGCAGGAATCCTTGGCTCGGAGGTGGTGCAGAGCACGAAAGAGAAGGTTTAGCTCATATGAGAAAAGATAAAGGCGGACCAGGACCGAAAGAAGTCGTTTGCTGATACCAGGAGGAGGTCGTTGGAGTTTGAGGTTGGAGACCACGTGTTCTTGAATGTCTCCCCTCGGCGTGGACAACAGAGGTTCGACAAAGGGAGTAAGCTTTCTCTGAGGTTCATCGGACCCTTCGAAGTGTTGCGGCGGGTCGGTGAAGTGGATTATCAGCTAGCGCTACCACCACCGCTACTGAGGATACATGATTTATTCCATGTGTCCCAGCTTTGTCATTACCTGCATGACGATTCACACGTCCTTGATTGGGGATATCTAGACATCGAGGATGACGTGACTTTTGTGGAAAGACTAGTGATGATCGAAGATCGTGAGGAGAAGGTGCTCCATGGGCGAACCATCTCCTTGGTTCGTGTGTTATGGAGACATGGTGGGCTTGAGGAGAGTATATAGGAAAGGGAAGCACATATGCATGCCCAATACCCAGAGTTGTTTTGAGTTTTTTACTATTCAGTTTATAGCTGTTGTGGTAGAACATTTTACCTTGTTGACTATGAAATAATGGTTTTCTGTCCTCTGAATGTGTGTCAAAAGTCTTGGATATGGGGAGGGGAGGACCCGACCCCTAATCAAGAAACATTAAGGTGGATGCAATTAAACCCGTGCGAGCGAGTCAGTACCGCCCAAAGCAGATAGTATCTTGACATGGGGAAGGAGACTCCCCAAACCACATGGCTGGGCAGTTTGACATGGTATGTTGCTTGGTTCTTGACAGAAAGGCGTTCTTAGTTAACAATGAGGTTCACTCCTGAGAGGTATCTTTTGAGGCGGTTGTTAGGACTATCTCTTTCCTTCTGGGTTGTTTTGATTCTCAAGGACGAGAATCATTTAAGAGGTATCTAATGTAATGGCCCAGGTTTTTGGGGTCCATTACGTTGTGAAAATCTCAAATTGGGTTTTTTGGTCTGGGAATCTCGGTGAAGTTTGGCCTAACGGTAGGCCTACCAGTAGCCTTAGACTACCAGTAGCAGGCCCACCGGTAGCTCGGTCTACCGGTAGCCACAGCCTACCGGTAGCAGGCCTACTAGTAGCTCAGTCTACCGGTAGATGCAGCTACCGGTATCTCTATCTACCGGTAGCTCGACTACCGGTTTTTGTCAGCCACCGGTAGCTCTCGGCTACCGGTCGCTATCAGCCACTGGTAGCTCTCAGCTACCAGTGGCTCTTGTCTACCCCCATTGGGTTTTTTTCCAGTAGCTCTCCCTTTTTGCGCAAATTGGGTTTTAAACCCTATTTTGACCCCTTTAAGCTTATTTGAAAACCCATTAACGCCCATATATGTTTTAATTAAATATTTAATGAATTAGCCTGGTGTGCGTGTCAGTTTAAACCGCCCGACCCTTTAATAATGTGTGGGGCTGCGTGGTCAACCCACGACCCCCGCTCCTTACGTGGTTCCACGTTGTTATCTCAATCGTCCCTGGCCCTTATAAACTAAAGGTTTCGCCATTGGTTTCTTCTTTTCTCGATCACCCTGTGCTAGTAGTACCCTTCGTTCAGACGAATGGATTTTCGTTCAGGTGAGCCGCATCGCTATCTGTGGAATCCCACCCCAGGCTCAGCATCGATCATTAATCAACAGGTAGGGAATTTCTCCTTCGTCTCTCCCTTTTGTGTATCATGTGGAGTGGGAATGCTTTTGACTCTATAGAATTGGATGAACCAAACCTAAATAAAGATAATGAATGGATTCTTTAAAGAACGAAGGGGGGGGGGGCTATGATTGATGACGCTGCTCTATTTTATGATCTTATTTTCTGAATTTTTCGGGCTTACACCTACTGAAAATCATGGCCGTTGGTGGTCTTTCTCTGTGCACTAATAAACCCATAGTGATGTTTTAAATGGCTTGTTTTGTAGTTGTGAACTGCTGCTGTGAAAAGGAAATTGGTTAATCACGTATATCCGGCTAAATAAATTGAGGCACCAGGATCAATCCTTCCGTGATAACCCCGGTTAAAGCACACGGAAATTGAAATCATGGAGTGTGTTAAATCTTATAAAACTGAAAATACCAGCATGGGCCTGCTTAGTGGTGGTGGTTTGGTTGTTTTTACTTCATGGGAAGTTTTCTGGGTGATGTGGGTAGGGATGGGATCCCCTGTTGTTATGGATTCAGTGGTTGTGAATTTTAAGACAGGGTGGTTACCTTGTTTGTATCACGAATTGGGGTGGAATCCTCTATTGTTGAGAAAACTTTTGGCTCTTGGATATTTGACATGGGGTTTTCTTTGGTTGTTGTGGATTTTATGAGAGAACCAGGTGTGGATGTTGTAGTTAATGCTTGAATGTTTGCTTTCTTGGACTTGTGCCTATGATTACTAGTTGCCCAAGTAGGTGCCGAACTTAATTAAACATCACTACTGAACATGAAAACGAATGAGACAAATGGGTTTTGTTAGAGAGAGTTGTGACTCGGACTTGAGTGCTGTTTGTGTTCCTTAGGATGGATGAAAAACCTAAACTTGGGAGAGTGCTTGTTACATATATATATACTTGTAGTTTTGTGTTTCTTATTCATGCCACACCCAAGTTGAGCACTTAGTGCCGAACACCCCCATTTCATGGGGGAGCGTGTTTTTCCCAAAACTATTATTAGTGGCTGGTTATTAGCTCATTTTCTGCTCCCTTTCCCAGATAGCCCAAGTATCTTCAGGCAGGCTGTGATTGCCTGAGGTCCATTATTAGCCCAAGAACCTTCGGGCGGGGTAGTGTGGTGGTTATGGCCCAGGTGTGTGTGGGCAGGTAGTTTCTCAAGTATCTTCTGGATGAGGCCTAGGTGTCTTCGGGTGTGGTAGTGGATCTTCTAGCCCAGGTGTCTTCGGGTGTGGAGGTGGTTGTTCTGGCCTAGGTGTTTGCAATCATGGTTACGTGTGACAGTGGTGGCCTAGGTGTGTACGGGCGGGGTGTGGCAGTGGGACTTTAGTGGGAATGGCAGGATTGGTTCAATGCGTAGGATTTCTTCAATAACCAGTGGGAAAGTGGCGCGAGGTACCCAAACATTGATGTGCTCTTATATATATTACTTGACTTGCGTTATTTTGGGAGTGTTCCTTGGTGAGGCTTGGGTGGCTAGTTTACCTTGTTAGGTGTTTGGTTTACTCTTTTTCTCCTGGTACTTTAGTATGTTCCCCCACTTGTGCACGAGAGTCTTTGGTTTTCCCTACTGATTATACTTGTATGCTCACGTTACGTATATAAAACTGTTTTTAGGTTTCCAGGAGGACTTCAGGGATCGCGCGGGACCATACTAGCTCAGACCTTTGGGGTAGTTGCAGTTGCTGTTTTTCTTTCTTGGGTACTTTAACCTTGTAGTCACTTTGTACTTTGTGGTTTTTACTTTTGTAACATGCATTGGAAATGGTTCCTGGATTTACTTTTACTTTCCTCTTTTGGTGTTGTTGGGATTTACCATCTTATCTCTCGATCCTATTAAAAGAAAGTGGTTAATGCTTTCCATTTAGTGTGTTGTTCTATACCCTTGGTGCTAGTCGCCACTCCAGGACCTATTGAGGGCGGGTTTCGAGGGTCATTATCTCTCCTTTAAGTTAAATAAGGAAGGGCATAACAATTTGCTGACCCTTCACTCCTTTTGGTGAAGGTGGGTCATGAAAGTTCTAACTTTTCACAACCCCTTATCCGATTTTTATCCAAAATTCCCCAAAAAACATTTTAAAGTAGAACCCAATTGAAATATACTTAATACAAGTAAAAATAATACTTGTAATCATGATTGATTATTCTACAGAAAAGGTTAGTTTATTACATACCATTTAAAATTAGTTATTATCATTCATAGTATCCAATATAACGACTTTGTTATTATCATCATTTATATATAAAATTTTTCACAGGTCATTTAAAAGCAGTGTTGTGTTTCATATATACTATTAAACACAATGTTCTACTTTAAAATTATCATACTGTAAAATATTTCTTTCTAAAGAAATTGAAATTTCATCCTTAGATAATATTTCCATTCTTAATCTAAAGATGAAATTAATTTTATATAAATATTCTAATATGTATTCATTTATATTTTTAAATGATAATACAATTTATAAATAAAAAATCTTTTATTCATAAAATTCAGCCATATTTCTGCATGTGTTATATAAAAGATTATATATGAAGATATAATTACTTAATGTTAATGTATATCAAATATGTTTTATTATCTATAAATTTTATTATTAGTATCCATCTATTTTTTCAATTATAGTTTTAGTACATGTGTTTCCCTCGAAATCCGGGGATGACCACCTTGATGGGAGGTTCAAACATTCCGATCGGTTTCTAACGGGTTTCTTCGTAGAACCAGAAACATCCAATGATTCCACATCTATTCAGACCTACTTTCCAAAGGTAGGTTCTCATTAGTTTGTGGACTGATGAGGCTTAGGAATTTTCATTGGTCGAGAGGATGGGAGGTCGGACTCATCACACCTTTTTGAGGGGAATTATTGTCTACTCCGGGACTCTCTTTGTAGATTTAAGTTATGTTCGTGAATCCTTATTAAATTACCAAGTATAAAATGAGCTTTCCTTCATATCTGAAAATCAATGATTAAATATGTTTGAAATTTAGAGAATATTTTGTATGTATTCGAGGTTCTTCATCGATAGAGAATCATCTGTATTTATTAGATATTCTTGGTCAATGGTACCCTTCAACACATTTATACAGAAGTTTCTTGGTCATTATGATGACCATGCTGGTTTTAAAGCCACTCAGTGGGGCACTTGAAGTTTATTGTCATTCAGAAGGACATGGATTATTTTAGAGTTGGGATCGAACCCGTAGACGGGCTACCTACGTATCCTTTGTTTGGAAAAGGAATCAGAACCCACGTAGTTCGAGTAAGGGAGTATGATGTTTATGATTGATGGCTCAAAGAAGGATGTCACAATTACTTTTACACTCTAAGCTTACGTGAGTCATGATCGGTGTAAGAAACAAGAGGTATTGGTAAAAATTAGACAATTGTGCCATGAAAGATGCAATCATAAGAAATAATGTGGGGATTATGTATGTATGACTGTCCAGATAAATGAAGGTTTAGGATTTACTTTAGTGAAGAAATCCAAGAATAGGGTCCATAAAGGTCTATCTGCTTCATAGAGATTTTGAATACTCTAACTTGGGGCTTACTCCTGAAAAAGAGGCCCAAATTAGGAGAAAATTTATGATTGGGTTTTACTCCTGAAAAGGAATCCCAGATCAAAGGTAAATTAGGACTAGTTAAGAGGATTATGACTGGGGCTTATTCCTGAAAAGGAGGCCCAGGTTTGAGACTGGGGCTTACTCTTAAAAAGGAGGCCCAGGTTTGAGAATGGGGCTTACTCCTGAAAAGGAGGCCCAGGTTAAGGATTAAGG
The DNA here is from genome assembly GCA_963277665.1 of Viscum album. NCBI lineage: Eukaryota > Viridiplantae > Streptophyta > Magnoliopsida > Santalales > Viscaceae > Viscum > Viscum album. The sequence continues at coordinate 1,157,086,136 of OY728135.1, forward strand.
TTTGGGGCTTACTCCTAAGGAGGATGCCAAAGTTAAGGGAATTATGGTTTGGGGCTTACTCCTGAGGAGGATGCCCAAATTAGGGGACTGGGGCTTACTCCTGAAGAGGATGCCCAAAAAATTGAGAGACTTGGGGCTTACTCCTAAAGAGGATGCCCAGATTTGGGAACTTTAAGAATTGGGGCTTACTCTTAAGGAAGATGCCCATATTTGAGATTGGGGCTTACTCCTGAAAAGGAAGCCCAGGTTAGGGGATCTAGGGCTTACTCCTAAGAGGATGCCAAAAAATTAAGGGACTTGGGGCTTACTCCTAAAGAGGATGTCCATATTTGAGGACTTATGAATGGGGATTATTCCTAAAAAGGAGACCCATGTTAAGGATTCTCTCATCTTAAAGGATGAGGTTGAATGAATGAAATCTCTATCTTTAGTGACATAAAGATGTGTAAATCACTAGGTTTTGAGAAATATTCCACAAAATTCCTTTCAGATAAGAAAGTCAAATCAAGAAATCATGCCATAAAATGGCTTTGAAGAGTGTCTTGAAGACCGAATCTTGAATAGGAAAGGTGTAATGGCTTAAGAGGGGTGAAATGGGCAAGAAAATCACCAAAAAAGGAAGGGGCGCACAAGTCCTGGTAGGCACGCAGGTACTGCGTGGGTGCGCAAGTCCTGGTCACGCAGGTCCTGGTCACGCAGGTATTCCTGCGTAACACATGGTGTACTTGCGCGACAGTTAACCGGAAGGGTAATACTTGAACGACTCTTCATTAAAGCCTTTAGAATCCTCTTGAGGTTTTTTTCAGAAGAAGGGTGTGCAAGATCTAATGAAGGAGTAAGGCGGCGCGCAAGGGTGGCCCTTTTCCCTTAAGGTCTGGCCACTCAGGCACACAAGTGTTGATGAGTTTCAACACTTAAGCCTTCCTCCCCCTCTTTAGATCTTCCGTTCTAGGTAAGAAATTACCTTAGAAGTGTTCCAGAAGATTTGAGAAGAGACTAGGGAACCGGGAGCTCAAATATGGGTTTCTGGAAAAAAATCCTCTCGAATGGGGGGCCCATAGGGTCTATTTATAGGCAGGAGAAGACCCCAGGCGGTTATCACTTAGGTCGCGCAAGTGGACTTGCGCAACAGTGATAGAACTTGCGCGGCATATGTGCTTTTGATCCCTTGTTCATGCCTTTGTCGATTTTTTTGGTATTTTTCTTCAAAGGTTGAATCACTTTTAGCTCAGATATTCCCCTTTTCCGATCTTTAGATTCTGTGATGAAAGGAGCGTCAACAAATATAGGATCCCTGGCCGTGCATAGCATTTGCTTCCGAATTCTCGATCTCTCGCCGCGCAAGTTATCTTCGCCACGCAAGTCTCTTCTTTCCGCTGTTTCCTTGCCGCCGCGCTGCCGTCTAGGCATCTGTACTTGCGCGGTTTAGACTTGCGCGGTAAAAACTAGCGCGACATAGGAACACTTGCGCGCCAAGTTTTAAACTTGCGCACCTTAGTTCCTTAGCCATTTTTTCGGATTTCTTCACAAAGTTTATGAAAAATCAATCCATTTAAGAATTTAATTTATTTAATTTTTGTTCATAATCAATGGATCTTAGACCCGGAATAGTTGATGAACTGACTAGCAAGCGGATAGATGATATGATGGACATCATTCACCATGATTATTATACTGTAAAAAATAGAACTCTTCCGGATTTGGCTAAGTATCTGAAGAAATATCATCATGACTTCCCATAGAGTACTTATCAGCCTTTGTATGGCTATGGTCATCTACAAGAAGTCACCATTCCAGAAGCAAAGAACTATCTTCCATTTTCGTGGTTCCAGAATTACACCAACTTTGCTTCAGCAAATATCTCAGGTGGAGGAGTATTTATATGTGCTGGAACAGTGGAGAAGGCCTACGTGATGCATCATAGCCCTTGCACACCAGATCTGAAAAATCATACACCTGAGCTGCAACCACATTGTTATCCTTCAATCTTCCAAAATGATCAGATGGATCAATCCAAAGGCTGGAAGAAAAGTTGGGACTTCCGTCTTGGGGGAGGCGTGATGCCAACTTGGATGTGGGCAAACTGGGTGCGACAAACCTGTGTGGAGTTTGTCGAGGATTTGAAGATAGCTGCAATATATGAAGCTGTCTCGGTTGGGCCAACATATGTTTATAGACATGATAACTTCGTGCCAGAGATACTCAGCCACTGGAGCCCAAAAACTAATTCTTTCCATCGGACTCATAGAGAAGTAGGTATTAGTTTGTGGGATGTCCACAAGATTTTAGGGGCTGCAATTTTGGGCGATATGTATGATGAATTCATTCCTCCCAAGGTGACTTGGAATGATTCAGAGAAGACTCCTGCTTTAGCTCGGGAATTATTTAAGATCTTCCACAGGCTCAAGAGTTCAGAGACTTCATTAACTCATTCTAAAAAGGATATTCATCCGGAGGAATGGATGAATGTATTTCTTATTGAGAAGAAAGAGAGGGAGCCAAAGGAGAAGGAGCCAAAAGAAAAAGGATATAAGAAAAATAAATCCAAGGATAAGAGTCCCAAATGTCCTACCACCTACCCAAAACCTTAGATGAGGGGTGCTCCTGTCATATTCTGGCCAACTCTGGAAGCAGGAGAGTTCGAGAAGTGGGGATATGAAGTGAATCAAAGAATCCCAAAGAAGACTCGTCTGGCGGGATTCTTGGAAATGTGGCTCATTGTTTATCTCTTTCCAGTCAGGGATTCGACGGGAGGCGTCAGGCCAGGGACCTTCGTCATTGCGGAAAAGATGGCTGAGGGAAAAATGGTTGGGTTGGCTACCCCCATTTTAGAAAATATTAACAGGAGTTTACTTCATGTCTTCATGGGTAAATCTCCTTTAATAATAGTGTGACCATTCCAAGTTTTATGGGGATGGATCTCCACTCACTTCCGGACTTATAATATACAGAATGGATTACAAATTCCTGGAAGTTCTTTCAGGCCATCAGTGCAAGCATTCTCTGGAGTTGCTCCATTATATGTTAATGCCTATGACATGAAAATGAGGCTGGGCATGTTTAAGGAATTAAACTTCTTTCCATATGGAAGTCCGCCAACCGGGCGGTTTGTTGATGATGGAACAACCCATTTAGATTTGAGGGCATACATGCTAGATTACAGGGATGGTGTGCTAGTTGCCAGGATTGACAGAGAAATCATATGCGAGGCCTATGCTCCATATAGATTTTCACGTCAATTTAGATGTTTGCAACAGATTGCTGTATCTCCTCCAGTACATGTCAGGTTAGAGCAACATCTGATGGTTGCTCGGCAACTATGGCTGCTGACGTCAAGGGAGAAGACTAGGGCAGTATTTGATCTACTAGTTGAAAAAGCGGCACATAATTTGACTACATATTATGATGAACACTGGATAACATCATACCCCAAAGGGATATTGAATCACCAAGTTTATCAGGTGGGGAAAAGGAAGAGGACTGTAGAGAAAGAAACCCTTCCTCATGAAGGTGATGATTCCCCACCTAAAGTTGATTCGACAGACTCCTCCTCTAGAACTGATTCACCAGATTCCCATGATGGGGATGATGAGGCACAACCAGCGGCAAAGCGGTTTCGTGCCCGATATAATCCTCCGGTTAGAATTAAAAGAACCACTCCATCAACTCCTGATGAGTTTCTTCATTGTAGTAATTTAATCACTGCTACTTTATAAAGCAATAAGTCTTACTTTCTTATTCTTTATCTGTAGTTGTAGGAGCTGGGAAGAAATTGAAGTCAAAAATTATAGGACCTTCCTCGAAGCCTTCATATCTAAGACCGGAGGCTGTCCAGCTATGGAAGAGTTTATACTGTGGTACTGAGACCACCTGGCTGGATTTGTGTGAGGGCCTACAACTTCCTGGAATAGGGAATCTTGTGGTTTCTACAAATCTTCAATACGGGGATAACCCCATTGAAGTGCAGGCTTACATCAGAGAGATGGAAATGATCATATATGCCACTGATGAGTCTATTCCTGTCACCAGGAAGGTGAAAGAAATGATTGATCGTGGCGCCACTGTGGGGGATGGTGGTTCTGGAGATGAGGAGTGGCATGAGTATGTGGCTCCTGAAGATGTAAATTTTCTTTCCTTATTTTATTTGAAACTTGATCTCAGTCGAAGATTTTTTACTTAAGGAAGTTATTTTCTTCATCTTGTAGCTTGCAAAGAAAGGAACTGTGGTTCCTTCGCCACAGTATAGCCTTGGTGGTACTGCCATCGGGGCTGTTGCTGATTCTCCTTGCGAACCAGGTGAGATATCTCTAGGCCAGCAGGCCATGAATGAGGCACTGGACATACCCTTCCATTCGCCAATCCAAGTGCCAATAAGGGAGACTACCGATACTCCCAAAAAACCAAAGAAGCAAAGGCAACAATAGAGGAAGTCCATAGCTAAACACTTCATTAGCAGTGGTAAGTCCTTCGAGTAATCATGAGTTTATACCCATGACCATATGGTTACTCATATTTCTGGGGATTGCAGGGGATTCTTCAATTTCCCCCCTAAGGGAAAGTACTGATCCTCCTACAAAGACCACAGAGGGTGTTGTGGAACAATAATAGATCCAAGATAACTTGGATGCTTCTGGAGAAGATCTAGCATCTATTCCCAATATCCCTCCTGCTGCTGTTGCAATAAGAGAAGAACTTGTTTCAGGTAAGTCAACAATGATTCATAAAAAATATTGAATGAAACACCAACTGATTTCCATTCTGTGATACTTCAGGTTCAACTCCTTCATTAGAGATTCTGGAAACTGTTGCAACTAATGCAGTGATTTTACCCGAAGATACTATCCAGAGTTAGGGGCTGTAGGACGTAAGTAGTCAAGAAGGCACATCAAACACTCATGCTGGTGAGACTAACCAGGATTCTGAAATATCATTTGATGAAATGATGAATCATGGCATGTATTTCGAAGAATGTTTTGATCATGATAAGTTGTCCTGTGATTTAGAAGACTTTGGGCGTGAGTGTTATCCTTCACCCAGTAAATTTTCTTATAATTTACACTTCTAATCATGACTGAAAATAATATGCAGTTCCATCCATAGAAACTGCTGAACTGCCAATACCTGAAGAGATTGTGGACATTGATGTTAACCCTACCATTGCAGAAACATTATCTCAAGTAGAGATAAACCCAGTAAACCCTCCTGAGACCCATCTTGAAGATCCTGTTGAGACTAGGAAGGATGGGGAGGAGTCTTCTCAGGTTTCTGACCCACCGTCGGGTAAGGGATAACAATATTTGTGATTTTACTTCAATACAATCGATTCTTTTGTTATCCTTTGAAGATAACCAAAGCTTTCAATTAATTATGCAGGGCTGTCAACTGCAGTGGCTAAATCTGGAGGTGAAGCCTCAGCCTTTGTCCCCATGGGAATTGAAAGCGAAGAAGCACAAGTCAGGGGGGAAAGAACAGAACAGGGCACTTCCTTAAGTGCATTAATCCCAGATTACCTGCCCCCCCCTGTGATGATGATGTTGAATCAGACCCAAAGATGCTTAAAGCGTTCAGCTTTTCACAACGCAAGGAATAGAACAACATATGGAACATCATATATGAGGTGTCTTTAGAAGAGTTATCATCAAAAATTCCTTGATTGTCCTCCCAATTTGTCATATTAAGACTTGTCGGTTTTGGATATGAAAAGATCCATACCACAGTGAAACATATCATCTTCAGGAGGGAGCAGGAGAAAAAGTGCGGCAAAGATCTGACCAGAGTGAAATTGTCAGTTAACATCAGCGAATTTGAGGCTACGGTATCCCAAGCTGAAGCTGATTATGCTGCCAAGATGAAGGACCTGAAGCATAAAATTAGAGAAAAAGTCATCCAGCAGATGCACCTTCAACAACAGTTGGATGCTGTTACTGGGGAACTTGACCAACTTAATAATTCACTGGAGGGAGTTGAAATGAATGGTATGAAGACCATTGAGGATTCCAAGAAAGCACTCCATCAGGCTGAAAAGAGTGAAGTTGGTTGAGTGCATGAGCTTCAAGTAGCTGCTGATGAAGCTCAGGATGCCGTAAATCAAATGAAGAGTTATGTTGAAAGCCTCTTGTAATTCTTGAAAAAGAGAAGAGAATCCAGTCTGTGGATGTCCTTATAACTCTTGTGAATCAATGAAAAACACTTTCACCTTCACTCATTTGTACCTACATTCTCTTTTGCTACATGCTTTAGATTTTACATAAGCCAATGGGCCTAGTAAGCATAGTTTGATTTTTACTAGGATTAATGTAAATAACCCTACAATCTTCGAACCTTTTAATTGCTCAATGTTACCTAAATCATACAAAAAATGTATGTTTAGTGAGCTGGGAACTTGAATTTTATTCAGAGTTCCCCTGTCTTTTGTGGGTAGTTTAAAGTCATGCACGTCAGACATACAAAGGCTAATGTTTAAGGTCGAAATAGCTTTGACCGAAATGGATTATAATTGACTCAATTCCTTGAAAATTCATCTGAAAACATATTACCATACTCAAGTATGAGGGAAAATATGTAAGCTATGACTTAAGAATATTTGAATCTGAGGAATGATATGAAAAAAGAGCTAAAATGAATTAGAAGAAGTAGTTTCCAAGAATGAAGTTACCATTATTTAACAATCTCGTTAGGGGGTTGAATTATGCAGGGCCACCTAAGGGCATTGGATTCATAGTTAAATAAAATAGTATCTTTTGGCTAACAATTCTGTTATGTAGACTGTTTATGCAAGGCCACCTATGGGCACATACTGCATAGTTAGGTAAAAGAACTCTCATAAATTTACTTTCCTAGTGCTAAAAGTCAGTGAAAGTTTATGGAGATTCAAATCTTCCAAAGTATAGAGTTTTCTGTATGGAAAGAGGTACTTGAATATGGAAAAGATATTTCCAAACAAGATTATCGAAGAACTGGATGAATATTACTCCTACGAAGGTCTGACCCAAACGTAGGGAAGGAGAATATAAGCCATAGACTTGAATACTTTCAGATCATGAAAAAGGATATGGGACAAGTATGTTAAGGATGACTATTTTTGTGGATCCCTACACACTATCATTTAAGAAAAATAAGGACAAAAGATGAATTCTTCCTAAGAATGAAGTTACCACTATCCAACAAACCCGTTAGGGGGTTGAATTATGCAGGACCACCTAAGGGCATTATCTTCATTGTCAAATAATAGTATCTTTTGTCTAACAAGTATATTATGTAGACTGTTTATGCAAGGACGTCTATGGGCACGTACTGCATAGTCAGGCAAAATAATTCTCAGAAATTTGACATTTTTGTGACTAGAAGTCATGAAAAGGGGTATGAGGATCTGAAAATATTTAAGGCTTGGATTATGACACATAAATATGGGTATTGTTCAATGTATATAGAGATACACATATCAATGCTAACCATAATCATGTTATGGATGGGTCCTGAATTGAAATGTTGGACTTCACTACGTATCCCATAAGGATGAGAATCAAGTCATACGTAGTTCTTAAACTACAGTTTTACGTCGTGTGGGACAAAAGGATTAGAGATCTTAGTTTAGGGTCATAGAGCTTGGACCATTGTAAGAAATACACAGTATGTGTTTTCATGGGGACCTTTCAGCCAAGGGACTGAAAGTGGAATTTTGGGTTAGGCCCAAAGACTTGGAGCTGGATTCGAGGGACACTCGAATGTTCCTATGTATCCCATAAGGATGGGATTCAAGCCCACGTAGTTCTAGAAATACCATTTGTACAAATTTGGTTCGTACATATGAAGGGTGAAAGGGGACTTTAGTACAATGATGGTTTAACCCAAGATAAAAGGTTTGGGTGTTTCCATGTATGCATGTAGTCTTTGAGATGAAACATGAATGAAAATCAATGTAAATAATGGTTCCCTCTCAGGTGAGGGTATCAAATAATATTGTAGTTTATTGTCATACTGGACAAAAGTGTTGTATAGTTTAACGTCATATAACAAGGACGAATGTGAACCAATGTAAAGATATTGATTCTAGGGGTGGTTTCACGAATCAACATCGTATGAGATGGAGGTGAACCAATGTGAAGAGATTAGTTTTGGGATTAAACCTTGGGAGGTTGCCTACATACCCAGCCTAGAAGGCAAGGATCAAAGTCCGTGTAGTTCAATTAAAGAATGAATTAATGATCAAGTTGTTCTTGGGGACAACAACCTAAAAAAAATGTTGTTGGGACTTACACATGGTTAACGGCCCATAGAGAGTGTTATGGTTGAGGTTTTATCTAATCTCACGTGATTCATACTCGGTGTGAGAAACAAGAGGTAGCAATAACCTTAACGATACACAGTTTAATGTCATATAGGACGTATGAAGGGATTATGAAGTTTAAAGTCTTTCTGTGAGGACTATTGGTGCTGCACAATTTAGTGTCATGTAGCAGGGACAAAGTATAGTTTAATGTCATGTAGGATGTATCATGAACTTTCTGTACAGTTTAGCATCATGTAGTTAGGACGATGGGGACAATAGAGTTTAACGTCATGTTGGACGAAAGGGGGGGGACTGTGCTGTTTAATGTCATGCAGTAAGGACAAAAGAGTGCACCATTTTAATGTCATGTTGGACGCATTGGGGATTTTTTCCACAGTTTAATGTCATGTTGGACGAAAAAGGGATAATACAGTTTAGCGTCATGTTGGATGAAAGTGAGAATAGTTTAAGGTCATATGCATAGACTGTGGATGGTGCAGTTTAAGGTCATACAAGAACTTTGATGCTTATGTAGTTTAACGTCTTTCCGGACGTAAGGGACTTTTATACAGTTTAGCGTCATGTAGTTAGGACGTCACAATTTAACGTCTTGCTGGACGTAAGGGACTTGCAAACAGTTTAGGGTCATATGCATGGACCGTTGAAGATGCAGTTTAAGGTCATACAGGACCTAGTTGCAGTTTAAGGTCATACTGGACCATTTAGGGAACTTTTTTTCACAGTTTAACATCGTGTGGGACGAGGTTGTAGTTTATTGTCATACTGGACCATTGCTGTATAGTTTGACGTCATATAGCAAGGACGAACTGGTGCCGCACAGTTTAGTGTCATGTTGCAGGGACAAAGTGGTGAATAGTTTAAGGTCATACTGGACCAAGGAGGAGTTTGAGGTCATACTGGACCATTTCTGTATAGTTTAATGTCATATAGCAAGGACGAACTGGTGCCACACAGTTTAGTGTCATGTTGCATGGACAAAGTGGTGAATAGTTTAAGGTCATACTAGACCAAGGAGGAGTTTAAGGTCATACTGGACCATTGATGTATAGTTTAATGTCATATAGCAAGGACGAACTGGTGCCACATAGTTTAGTGTCATGTTGCAGGGACAAAGTGGTTAATTTGCAGTTTATAAAAAATACTTCTTCAAAAATCTGGCATTGGTTGGATTAGTGATGAGTTCTCCATCCATTGAGATTAATGAATAAGCTCCATTGGAGTAGACCCTATGTATTGAATAAGGTCCTTCCCATTTTGGCTCAATATTGGGAGGTTTCATTCCTGGTATCATTGGAGTTCTGAGAACTAATAAAAATTCTCCCTGAGTGAATGAACGAAGACGAGCTTTTTTGTTAAAAGCTCGTGCTATTCGATTCTGATAGACTTCCAAGTGGTGCAAAGTGAACAATATTTTCTCATCTAACTATTCCAATTCATTCAATCGCTTTTGAGATTGTTCATCTGTAGATGATTGATCACAAATGGCAACTCTGAGCGAGGGTAGTTGAACTTCAATGGGAAAGAAGGCTTCCGTTCCATATACCAATGAATACGGAGTTGACCGAGTTGCAGTGCGGGTGGTAGTCTGATAAGCCCATAAAGCATGAAAGAGTTTATCAGGCCAAGAAATCTTATCTTTATCCACCATCTTTTGCAGTATATTTGAAAGAGTCTTGTTAAAGGCTTCTATCTGGCCGTTGGCTACTGCATGATATCGAGATGAATGGTTGGATTTGATGTTTTATTCTTGATACAACTTCTTCATCTCAGATGAACAGAAATTGGTGCCATTGTCCGTCAAGATGGTATGAGGGACACCAAATATGGTAATTATGGTAGACTTCATGAAGCTAAAAATTCATTTAGAACTGACTTCCTTGAGAGGTATTGCCTCTGCCCATTTGTAAAAGAAGTCAGTAGTAGTAAGAATATACTTAAACTGCTTAGCCGTAGCCGAAGGGTAAGGTCCCACAACATCCATTCCCTATGTGGTAAATGACCATGAGTATTTAGCTGTATGAAGCAACTCTGGAGGCTGATGAATGAATTTGGAATGTATTTGGCATGAATGACACTTTTTTGTGAAATCGACACAATCTCGTATCATTGAAGGCCAAAAGTATCCAAGCCTTCGAACCTGATCAAATAGTCTATGTCCAGACTGGTGGGCACCACAGACTCCTGCGTGCACTTATTTCATGACAGCCATTGTCTCTTCACCATCAATGCATCTGAAGAGAACACCATCAAAACAATGTTTTTAGAGAATTTTCTCTAGGTGATCAGGGCTACCATAAAAAGTAAAATTGACCACACATCACCAAATTTGTTTCTTCTCGGCTCTATTAGGTGGAAGTGTTCCATTTTGAAGGTATTCCCTGATAGGTGACCTCCATCCTGTAGTATGACCATACGGTTCAGGAATGGGACTAATTTCATTAATTTCCTCTATTCTAATTCAAACATAAGGTGAAATTGCACGACGGTGGGAAATACTGATGGTTGTCTCGTCCCGATTTGGATCTGCCAGAGCTGTGGATATATTAGCCAGTGCATCAGCTTGAGCATTTTTTGATCTTGGGACATAAGAAAATGTCGGTTCTGAAGGGAATTCCTCCATTAACTCTATGACGTAATCATACAAAGGGATTAATTCTTCTTTTATGATGGCATAATCCTCATTGACTTGTTTGATTACCAGGTCTGAATCACCTTTCACCTTTAAGTGATTCACTTGTGCTTGAAGTGCTAATTCCAAACCTATGATGAGAGCTTGGTATTCTACTTCATTATTGGTACCAACATCCCACAATAAGAAGGAATAATGTAATAATTCCTTTTCTGGAGAAATGAGTACAATTCCTAAGCCAACTTTGTTGAATTTATGATTTTCCATTTTCTTCCCAGTTGGACTTCTGGAAGCACCATCAAAATACATTTCCCATTCTTGAGGACTTTCTTGAGTAGAGAATACTTCCTCATCAGGGAGTTCAATATTTGAAGATGTGCCTTCCACTAAAGGGTGTTCAGCCAGGAAATCAGCCAGAGCTTGGCCCTTTATCGCCTTTTGAGACACATACTGAATGTCGAATTGCTGTAAAATAACTGCCCACCTTCCTAGACGTCCTGTAAGCATTGGACGACTAAGGATGAATTTGAGTGGGTTATTACGAGATACCAATTGGACCTCGTGATGTTGCAGGTAATGTATCAACTTCTGAACTGCAAAGATTAATGCCAGGAAGCACTTCTTAATACTTGAATACCGGGTTTCTGCTTCAAACATAGTTCGACTGAGATAGTAGAGGCTGTTTTCATTCCCAGCATCATTCTTTTGAGCAAGAAAGGCACCCAATGATCGCTCTAGAGCTGTCACGTAGAGGATAAGTGGTCTTCCTTCAACAGGTGGAATGAGTACCAATGGACTCAAGAGGTATTTCTTGAGAATATCAAATGCTTCTTGACATTCTTCAGTCCACTGGTAGGTGACTCCCTTCTTCATCAATTTGGTAAAGGGTAAACTTTTGCCTGCCAAATTGGCGATGAAACGCCGAATATAAGATAAGTGTCCTTGAAGTCCTCTTAATTATTTCAAATTTTTAGGAGGTGACATACCAAGGATTGACTTGGTCTTCTCAGGATCGACTTCAAAAACACGATGGCGTACAACAAAGCCGAGAAATTTTCCCGAGGTTACCCCAAAAACACATTTTAAGGGGTTCATCTTCAAATTATGTTGTTGAAGCTTGCAGAATATGACTTCCAACTCAGCCAAGTGATAAGAATGTTGTTTGGATTTAACCAAAAAATCTTCTACATATAATTCAACAAATTTCCCTAAGAAGGGTTTGAAGATACGATGCATGGCGCACTGATATGTTGCACCTGCATTCTTTAAGCCAAAGGGCATTACCCGATAACAAAACACACCCTGAGGGGCTCTGAAGGCTGTTAATTCCTCATCTTCTAGGGCCATTCGGATCTGATTATATCCAGAATATCCATCCATGAAGGAAAGGGCTTCATATCCAGCTGTTGCATCAATTAAAAGTTCTGTAATCGGAACTCAGAAATCATCCTTTGGACAATGACGATTAAGATCTCTGAAATCGATGCAAACTCTAATTTGTCTATTCTTCTTCTTTACAGGGACAATATTAGCCAACCAATTGGGATACTGAACTTCTCTGAAGAAGTTATCTTTGATAAGATTATCCACTTCAGCTTCAATTTTAGAAGCATAAGTTGGGTGTGTTCTTCTCGCAGCTTGCTTAAATCCTCAATGTTCTTCTGGTAAACCCAAATGATGAGTAGCAACATTAGGATCAAAACTGGGAATTTCTGTATAGTTCCAAGCAAAAATATCTCTATTTCTCTTTAGAAAAGAAATATACATCTCTTGCTCTTCAAGGGTCATGACTGCACTGATTAAAGTGGGGCGTGGATCTTCCTTTGTACCTAGATTTATTTCTCTGAGTTCATCCACAGTGGTAGAGACACCCTCTTCAAATGCTGGAGGAGCATCTCTGAGATCTTCCTCTTCTTCTTCATCATGTGTTATTTCTTCCATTTCTACTTTCATAGTAAATGACAAAGCATAATTTTCATGATCATAAGAGATGTAAAAATTTGCACATTTTGAAGAAGAAGCTTCCATTTCCAACCCGGTTGATGATGAAGGGTCTTCTTTGGGTAATAAAGAGGAAATGATGGATTGAGAATCGACATCATTGTTCACCTTTGATGTTTCTATAACATCTTTTGGCCTAATTGGCAAAGAATAGACTTGTTGTATTTCAGCAGATAAAATGAAGATGTCACCATTTGTGCTTTCATCATTGCTTGGTAGATTACCAATTTTTCCCATGTTGTCTGGCTCGATTGCCGTAGTTGGAATTATGGATCTTTCCATAAGAGTATTTTGATTTGGGTCTATCTTGTCAATTTGACTGATAGGCAACACATAATCTGTACTCACATGTGTAAATGGATTTACTGGAATTTTTTCCAAACCAGATGGAGCATTAACTTTGATAATCTCCTTTGTTATGGATTTCTCCCTTTACTTCATGTGATAGAATTATTCCTCAATGTATTGAGACTCACATGTCTTGAATGAGGCCTTATCACCATAAAACGTCCCAAATTGACCATCGAAACAATAATTGAGACATTGATGGTATGAAGAAGGGATATCCGCATGTTGATGTAACCAGGGTCTTCCAAGAAAAATGTTGAAGGCTGAGTCTTGATCAACAACCATGAAATCTGAATTGGATACAAGATCTCCAAACTGAGTTCTGAGTGTAACTTCACCCAGTGGTTCTTGTTCATTTTTATCATATCCCTGTAGCATCATGGTGGAGGGAGATAAATCAGATTCCATGAGGCCCAATCGATGAAGTGTACGAATGGGCATGAGGTTGACTCCTGAACCATTGTCAATGAAAACTCTTCGAACATCCACGCCATTGACTTTCCCAGACAAGTACAATGGTATAATATGTCCATGAACATCATCATATTCATCAGTAAAGGATATTATTGCATGGAATTCTGTAGGATTATTCTCTATGTGATAGAGTTCAGCTGCAACAGTTTCAGTTTCAAACTCTTGAGGACTTGACAAAGCCTCGATGAGTGCTTCCCGAAGATCTTTTGACAGATTCAAAGCATCCAGAATTGATAACTTGGCTGGTACTTGGGACAAGTGTTTCAAATATCATAATTTTGATCCAGAGGTCTAGATTTCCCAATAGGAATATGTGGTTTAGCAGGTACCTTGGAAGCAGATGCTTTGGAAGTTGATGCATCTTGTATAGGAGTTATCAATATTTTTGGTTTTGGAATATTAGACCGATTAGATCCATTTACCTGCTGAGAGGAAGAAGATGGAACCTTCAACCGATCTTCCAAAATAACTGTGCCAGGACTGAATTTTCAATTGGTAGAAGAACTTGCTTGTTCTTGCTGAGCTCGCTGAAGGGCTCTACCACGAGTTTCGGCTGCGTACACAGTACTAGCAGGGGTAGAATTGGAATAGTGGCTTCTGAAAGATCCACATCTTCCCCTATATCCTGGGCCCTTTTAACTTCCTCTGATTCCTCTATTTGATACAGGGAATTCAGTCTCATTGAAATTGAAACTGCTACTGGAATATGGATCTGTTAATTGAATCATATTAACAGAACCAAAGATTAACTCTTCGTCTGATGAAGACTCTGCCTAATTAGCCTGTTTAGGCTATGCCGTTTGGTGGGGCGGTGCCCGTGGCTTTGAAGTAGATGGCATGAAGTCCGCCATAGTCAGAGACAATTTAGGCTTTGACACATACTCATCTTCTTCTGATTCTTTTTCTTTCTTTGAATCATGCCGTTTCTTTGAGGACTTTCCCTCTGACGAAGATGGTTTTGCCGCAACATTCATGGCAGAAGACACAATTGGTTTCCTTAACTGTGTTTGAAAAATATAATGAGTTCGATTGATTGTCTTTTTGACCATCCAATCATCATACTTTTGTGCATTTTTGCTTTTGACTTCCTTCCATTCATCTTCCTCCTCTGGAACTGTAGTAGTGACACATGCTACCTGGGCTGAGGAGCCTTTCAATGTGACCTGTCCCGAGTCAAACATCTTTTGCAGGAGGTCTTTGAAGACAAAACACTCCTGGATGGGATGCCTCAACATTTGATGAAAAGGGAAATAATTAGGACGATCTTCATCTCATTTCTTTTTTAGCCTCTTGGGTATTGGAAATTGAACCAAATTGTTTTCCAGAGCTGGAATGAAATAACCAGGAACTTGTTCATTTCGGAAAGAGTATGTTTTTCTCTTCAAATCCTCAAATTATTTTCATCTTTGATCTTTTTGATCATCTGGATGAAAAGGCCTTTGTTGTTGGCGCTCAGAAGGTGGAGACCTTCGAGAAGATGAAGGTTTTGAGGTAGAAATAGGTACAGGTGCTTGTTTAAGCATAACTGTAATAGTTTCTGATTTACCCATTCTCCTTCCTGGAGCTGATGGAATTACATGAGATTTATCCTTAGCCTGTATAAGGGAATCTTCAATCTACTGAGCGATTGAAGTAAGGTCTTGAAACCCTCCTGTGTATTTCACAGGGATTAATGGCGTGCATAATTCGTCACGCAGATTTGCCACACATATTGGCAAAAATTATTCTTGAGGGAGTGCTAAACTCAAGGAATATTTTAATCCCTTCCATCAAGCAATGAAATCAGAGACCCTTTCATTCTCCCTTTGCTTACAGTTTGTAAGATTGAAAACTGTTGTCTTTGGAAAAGTTGAGCTAAACTGAAGGAGGAATTTTTTTCAAAGATCCTCCCATCCGGTAATTGAACGGGATTGCAAGCTTGTATACCAAACAAAAGTTGGTCCTTGCAAGGTTTGTACAAAGCATCTGAGTTTCACTGCTTCTTGCAGCTCCGGAGTTCCCATCATAGGATCGCAACAAGACACGTAATGCGTCAAATGCTGTTCAAGATCACCTGATCCATTGAAAATAGGGAATACAGGGTTCCCAAAACAGGATGGAGGAGAAATTGAATCTACCCATTCAGGGTAAGATTTCTTTTCTAGTTGAACTTGCGCACGCTTCCCTTCCATAGTTTCTAACCGAGCTGTTAATGACTCAATAGTAGTTATTAACTTTTGAGAAACATCCGGTTGAACTTGGACTTGGGTAGGTGAAATGACTGGAGCTTGGACAGATGTGGCGATTGGAACTGCAACTGATGGTAGTACTGCCAACTATTGTTGCACTTGACCCGTAGGATTAGACCTGTGAGAGTGTACTGATAGAGGAGGATATTCTTGATCTATCTCAGTAGCTGCAACAAATTGCTTTGGCTGACTGACTCTAGCATGCTTAAGAAGAAGACTACTCTGAAGTAGTTTTGCATTTGACTTTCTTAATTCCTTCATTTCTTCCTCCTGTTATGCAAACCTCTGCTCTAGTGAGAGAGATTGACCTTCTCCAGAGGAAGGATATGTAACCTGGTTCTTTCCCTTCCCTTTATTGGATCCTTTTCAGAGAGGGGGAAGTGGGTTACTCGAAGGATTACTTAAGTTCTGAGTAATCCTTTGACTTCATGTACGCACACCTTCTTCATTTGTGTCGGTACGTACATCTTCTTGAGCAGGAACCTCTTCATCTGAGTCCCCTGAGTGAGCCTCATCTAGTGGATCAGCAACAACGACATTGATGACATTAATCGATGCATAACTCATTGCATCCCTTCTATCAGCATTTTTGTGATATTGTCTTCTCCCATGTCTTTGATGAGACATTTCCTTTTGTTGATTCAATCCCTCAGGAACTTCTTGATGAACCTTAATTTGTTGGGAACCTCCTGATAATTTGGCTCTTCATTCCTCTTGAGGTTTCTTCCGCAATCGAGAAAAGACCGACTTTATCTGAGGAGGGGATTGATGATTTGAAAAAGTCCCCAGTCCAGTGGACTGGGGCTGTTCCTGCTATTCTTGCTGAACTCCTTGGAACCTATTTGTTGATTCTGAGGGTTGGTTTAAAAGAGTCCCTAGTCTGGCAAGCTGGGGTGGTTCTTGACATGCTATGTCTGAGACTTTCTTGAAAGTCCTCATAATCTTGCAAACCTTAGTCCTGAAATTAGCTGGATGCATTAATCTGTATCCGCTTTTATCACCCGATTCAAAAGACCGTTGGATGATTTCAGATACTTCTGTCATTTGGTGATGTGCTTGCTCCAAACGAGAGTCCTGTTAAATATTCTCGTTTTCTTGATGCAAGAGTAATTCAATAACTTGTTCTCTTTATTCTTGATTTTGAGAAGAACTAGTTGAAGCCTATCCTATGGCAAGCTTTTGATTACAAAAAAATCCCATTGACTGTGGATGACCATAGGCAATAACATTGCATGAGACCATTTTTGGCGGGCTTTGCTGACTGGAGAGCACCGTGAAATGCAGTGCTCCATGAACACCCCATCCTCTGACACGAATACCATATGGGGCATTGGAAATTAACTGACGCAATCTTCTTAGTGTGCCAAAGCATGAACGTTAAAGGGCTCTCTATTGCTTTTCATCCTTAGGATATCGAGAGACTGATAGAGACGCCAAATCAATTTGACGTTGTAACCCTTCTATTATCTTAAGATGATTTTCATATTCATCATAAGATAATAATTTCTTTTTTAATTGACAAAGAGTTTTCCATATGTTGAGACGAATATCATGAATTTCATCTTCCGTCAACATTTCTGGAATATTATACTGAGAGTCAGACAGAGGCCAAAACATAACTGGAACCTCACCTTTCTCCAGTTGTTTTCTCATGTTTAGTATTTCCTATTTATCATTTGATGAAGATTCTTCTACCTGATTTGACCAGAGTTGGTGTTTCCTTGTTGCTTCATTGGATTCAATAGGATTGGTAGAGAAATCATTGATCAAACTAGAGGATGCATGACTTAGGGGTGGTTCGGAGAATGACCTACACCCTGGGCTATCTTCTGATTGAGAAAGTATTTCACCTGCTAGTGATGAAGCTTCAGACATGACTGGTTTCGCATTTTCAAGTGCCTCAAGATAAGAGGGATTTCTCGGCACTACATTTTCCACTAGAGCATTTTCTGGGCAATATGCATCACTACTGCGGAAAGGACTTTCGTAGCGAAATTCATCATCATGGGGAGGACCACCATAATGGGTTTCAGAAAAAGATGATATCTCTTGCTCCTTGGTCTTCTGACCACACAGAGGGTTCCTGTGGCTCTTATCTGAAGATAAAACTTCGAGATCGATCGAATTGTCATGAAGCAAGCCTTCATGAGGAAGTTTCTGTTGAAGACCTTTAGAATTAATGTTCCTACTATTGGGAATTGAGGGAGTAGAATATTGAATTCCAACAGATAATTGTCTGAGGGCTTCAAGAACTCCAGCATCGAGCTAGGCCTTGTTATAGATTGGCACTTGATCTCCTGACTGTACTGGGCAGGTCTTTTTCTTAGATGCCTTCTTACTCGCCTTGAAAACCACTTGTTGACCAAAGTGGCTACTCTGAGCAGGTGTATGTGCCTGATCAGGAAAGATGGCTAGGTTAGGCTGATGATCTCCTCTCAAATCAGGTGTATGTTCCTGACTTGGTCATCCATATGATATGGGGGAGTATTCCCCATAACCCTCTTGGACTGGAACAGATGTGTCTATCTGTTCTGGAGTGAATTGTTGATGTATCACTCCACTGGTAGGGATAGATTTATGTGTCTTTCCCTGAGATGCCACTGAAGTTGTTATAATATCCTGGCAGACATCCAGAATATGAGCAGGGATTTGATTCTGCTCTTGCACCATTGATAGAATATGCTTGGTGACTTCAACTGCCGGAACGAGAATATATGTCCATTCCGAGCTTGGAGCAGGTGTATGTGCCTGCTCGTGTCCTCCTTTTCCTGTCAGTGAATCCTGACAATACTCAATTGTGGGGGCAAAGAGTTGGGTCTGCCTCCTATTTGTTATCGGGGCTTTCCGACTAACTTCTCCAAATGCTACCAAGCGAGACTGTTGGTAGGCTTGATTAAAACTAGCAGGTGTATGTGCCTGCTTATTGCACTTCGCCAAATGTGGTTGATGAGATCCATCATATGTAGTCAGACAAGCCTACTGACTAGCTGATGATGTATAAATAGGTTTATGTTCCTGCCTATAGTACTCCACCAGAATTTCCTGGCGTGATTGGCATGATGGTACCAGACGAGTCTGCTGGACAGCAGAATTAAAACGGGCAGGTGTATGTTCCTGCTCGTTTCTTGCCACCAAGTTAGGTTGGTGGACTTCTCCGGAGATGGCAGAGATGAGAAACTGCTCACTGTTGAACGGATTCCGCCTCTAGTGGTTCGTCTTGCTTGCTCGGGTTCGAGGAACCTGAGCCGAATGCCTGGAGTTGGTACCCTCATCATGTTGAGGGCGCACTGCCGCACGAGTCTGGCAGCGATTATTGGTGGGAGCCCTCAAGAAGGACTCCTGTCTGTTTGAATTAAGGTCCTGAGGGACCTGCTCATTCACCTCCCCAGAATAAGGGAGCGAATGGTGATTGCGTTCCGGGGATAATGACCCGAAATGGTTGGAGATGGTAGTCAGCACCGCCTGTTTCTTGATCACTGGTCTTCATTGTCTGGACGACCGATGTGAGTTATTTACTTGGAGGGCTTATCGGGCAGCCTCCAGAGTTGGGATGGTACCGTGTTGATGGTACTCCTTAACCAGTGCGTTTGATACCTAGCGTTGAAGATGCTGAGTAGGTGATATTTTCCTAAGAGCGGACGACGATCCAGCATGAGTAGCAGCAGTGGCATTTGCAGCAGTAGTATTCACAGGTGTGAATTTGAGGGCGACCATTATGGAAATGCAAAAGATCTTGGAAAAGAGTGCCTGTTTGATATGACAGACGTAATCAAGAAAAATTCAGCTACTACATCTTTTGGATGAGAAAATATGTTATTGACTGTCTTGTTGGCCCTCTCATTGAGTTTAAATAGGGGCCTAACAAATAGGTAAAACATCATTTTTAATTTGGTTAAGGATTCATGTCAGGTTCACCATTTTTTTCCCTCAGAATTCGGGGATGACCGCCTTGATGGGAGGTTCAAACTTTCCGATCGGTTTCTAACGGGTTTCTTCGTAGAACCGGAAACATCCAATGATTCCACATCCATTCAGACCTTCTTTCCAAAGGTAGGTACTCATTATTTTGTGGACTGATGAGGCTTAGGAATTTTCATTGGTCGAGAGGATGGGAGGTCAGAATCATCACACCTTTTTGAGGGGAATTATTGTCTACTCTGGGACTCTCTTTGTAGATTTAAGTTATGTTCGTGAATCCTTATTACATTACCAAGTATAAAATGAGCTTTCCTTCAGATATGACAATCAATGATTAAATATATAGTAAATTTAGAGAATCTTTTGTATGTATTCGAGGTTCTTCATCGATAAAGAATCATCTGTATTTATTAGAGATTCTTGGTCAATGGTACCCTTCGACACATTTATACAGAAGTTTCTTGGTCATTATGATGACCATGATGGTTTTAAAGCCACTCAGTGGGGCACATGAAGTTTATTGTCATTTAGAAGGACATGGATTATTTTAGAGTTGGGATCGAACCCGTAGACGGGCTACCTACGTATCCTTTGTTTGGAAAAGGAATTAGAACCCATGTAGTTCGAGTAAGGGAGTATGATGTTTATGATTGATGGCTCAAAGAAGGATGTCACAATTACTTTTACACTCTAAGCTTACGCGATTCATGCTCAGTGTAAGAAACAAGTGGTATTGGTAAAAATTAGACAATTGTGCCATGAAAGATGCAATCATAAGAAATAATGTGGGGCTTATGTATGTATGATTGCCCAGATAAATGAAGGTTTAGGATTTACTTTAGAGGAGAAATCCAGGAATAGGGTCCATAATGGTATATGTGCTTCATGGAGATTTTGAATACTTTAACTTGGGGCTTACTCCTGAAAAGGAGGACCAAATTAGGAGATGACTTATGATTGGGTTTTACTCCTGAAAAGGAATCCCAGATCAAAGTTAAATTAGGACTAGTTAAGGGGATTATGACTGGGGATTATTCCTGAAAAGGAGGCCCAGGTTTGAGACTGGGGCTTACTCCTGAAAAGGAGGCCTAGGTTTGAGACTGGGGCTTACTCCTGAAAAGGAGCCCCTGGTTAAGGATTAAGGTTTAGGGCTTACTCCTAAGGAGGATTCCCAAGTTAAGGGAATTATGGTTTGGGGCTTACTCTTGAAGAGGATTTCCAAATTAGGGGACTGGGGCTTACTCCTGAAGAGGATGCCCAAAAAATTGGGAGACTTGGGGCTTACTCCTAAAGAGGATGCCCAGATTTGGGAACTTTAATAATTGGGGCTTACTCTTAAGGAAGATGCCCATATTTGAGACTGGGGCGTACTACTGAAAAGGAAGCCCAGGTTAGGGGATCTGGGGCTTACTCCTAAGAGGATGCCCAAAAATTAAGGGACTTGGGGCTTACTCCTAAAGAGGATGCCCATATTTGAGGACTTATGACTGGAGATTATTCCTAAAAAGGAGACCCAGGTTAAGGATTATCTCATATTAAAGGATGAGGTTGAATGAATGAAATCTCAATCTTTAGTGACATAAAGATGTGTAAATCACTAGGTTTTGAGAGATATCCCACAAAATTCCTTTCAGATAAGGAAGTAAAATCAAGAAATCATGCCATAAAATGGCTTTAAAGAGTGTCTTGAAGACTGAATCTTGAATAAGAAATGTGTAATGGCTTAAGAGGGGTGAAATGGGCAAGAAAAGCACCAAAAAGGCAGGGGCGTGCAAGTCCTGGTAGGCGGGCATGTACTGCGTGGGCGTGCAAGTCCTGGTCGCACAGGTCCTGGTCGCGCAGGTATGCCTGCGTGACCCATGGTGTAATTGCGCGATGATTAACCAGTAGAGTAATACTTGAGCGACTCTTCATTAAATCCTTTATAATCCTCTTGAGGTTTTTTCAGAAGAAGGGCGAGAAAGATCTAATGAAGGAGTAAGGCGGCACACAAGGGTGGCCCTTTTCCCTTAAGGGATGGCCACTCAGGTGCACAAGTGTTAATGAGTTTCAACACTTAAGCCTTCCTCCCCCTCTTTAGATCTTCCGTTCTAGGTAAGAAATTACCTTATAAGTGTTCTAGAAGTTTTGAGAAGATACTAGGGCACCGGGAGCTCAAATATGGGTTTATGGAAAAAAATACTCTCGAATGGGGGGCCCAAAGGGTCTATTTATAGGCAGGAGAAGACCCCGGGCGGTTACCGGGCAGTTATCACTTAGGTCGCACAAGTCACTTGTGCGACCATAATGCGTCGCGCAAGTGGACTTGCGCGATAGTGATAGAACTTGCGCGACATATGTGCTTTTGATCCCTTGTTCATGCCTTTGTCGATTTTTTTGATATTTTTTTCAAAGGTTGAATCACTTTTAGCTCCGATATTCCCCTTTTCCGATCTTTAGATTCTGTGATGAAAGGAGCGTCAACAACATGTCATTTTTGGAATGAGACTATTTATTATAATATTTCATCAGGGAAAATATTTCAAAATAATGGGGTGTTGTATCCCCTTTACAAGATTATTTATGTGTCATCTGATGAAGATAAGAAGTGACACATGAATCTATCAACAATTATTCTTTATGATAAAAACTTGAAATTTTTTAATAACATACTCAATGGTAATAATTACACATTGTAATCCAAGTAAAATTACTAAAAACTCACAATCAACCACTATATCATAAATATAAAATAAAGAAAATCCAATTATACATGTCATGTAATTTATGTAGATGTGTCTAAACATAAATAGTATCAAAGAGAAATACTGAGGTATAAATATTATAGTTTAACCAACCATATTTCATTTAATTTCTAGTTATGTATCAGAAAAACTGATGGAATTATATAAAAATGGTTTATATATAGACAGTGTTATCATAACATGTACACACTATATGACCATGCTCGTAATCAATCATGATAATATCAAAGGAGAATACTAATTATCCAATGAAAATTGAAAAATAAAAAAGAACATAAAATAATTAGCTACACAATATAGTCATCAACAAAGATTACTCATAATATATTATTTCAAAATAAGTGAAATTATATAAATCTAATCTATATTGAGAAATATATTGTGAACATACTACTAATCAAAAATAAAAATCTATATTTTTTAGAATAAATTTCATATCTAGGACATAGTATCTAAAAAAATGAAGTATATCAAATGTATTATCTAATCCTATAACATATGACCTCAATACACAAAATACATTATTTTTTCCAATCGAAAAAAATTTATAAACACTAGGAATTTCCACAAACTAAGCCATCACCACTAACTAATATGACACCAATAAGAATATTATCTATATTATTACACCTCCCTAGGAATCACCCAAAATAAATCATCATAAATTGTTAGGGCCACTGCATAAAACATCATTATAAGAATCACCAATTACTGATCCATCATCATAATGACTAATGATAGAGTGAGGGAAACACCATGAATAAAAACTATTTTTTTGGAATTGTCTTGAAATGGATATCTCTAATGTGGTGAGTATGGTAATAAAATGAATATGTAATTATAATAGTATCCCAAAATATCTATACTGAGATTCCACATATAAAAAAATACAATAAAAAACAATACTAGAAAATAACCTAATCACCTACACAACCAAATACTATGACCAATAAAGACAATATAACTTACAAAAAAATTCAAACACAACCCAGAACATCATTATTTATTTATATATTGAACATGTGATTATTTGTTATAATTATTAAAACCATGACTAGATTATAACCAGTGAATTCCATAATTAATTAAAATCCTTATACAAGAATATACCAAATATAATTTTATCCATTTCGAATTTAATTACATTCCATTTATTAGAAATTAATTCATTTTTCAACCATGACATATTGTTTTTCAGTACAAACATATTTAATTCATTCCACTACCATTGTCTTTTCATAATTTCTAATTACATCACAATTTTTATAATAAATAGGAAAACATTTTATAAAATTAAAACCAAATTATTTAACAATGAAAATACAAATCCTTATACAAAATCCACAAAATATCATTACAATATCATATAAAAAGTACTCAACTACACACCAAAAGACATTCTCAATATACTCGTATACAATAAAATTGTATCCCAATATATATAGCATATTCCCCATTTATTCTGGTAACCACAATAATTATAAAAAACAACATGATCCACTCAAAATTAATTCAAATTACAAAAATTACATTCTCACACTTAACAGATTAATTTTTCTCCCATATTTACCATAATTCAGTTTGAATAGGGAATTCCCAATATCACATCATTCTCATGAAATATTATTCTCATTGAAAATTATTATTTTAAGAACACTAAATAAATCCCATATGTATTTTCTTAAAATTATTTGAATGGTAAAATTTTATCATCCATCACAATAAGGGATTACTATTTCAGATCCTAGGAAATCATATATCACATCAATGAAAATTTAATAATCCTATAGAATCATTTAGTTATAATTAGTTACTAAGGTGAAACAAAATCATGTGCTGGTTTATAGAAATGAATTCAGACATCCCCATAATCATAAATAAATCAGATTCAGTTATCTATTTAAGTAAATCATTATAATAAACCAAAAAAAATTCTTTATCCCAATATGTATATAAAACCATATATAGTGATCTAATCCCTTAAATTAATCAAGGACTATTTAATTTTTCCATCAAACCAAAAAGAATAATAGATATCCACCAATAAAGTCATATAAAATTAATAATGGAATCCATGAATATAATATACATTGTCAATTAAAATCTATAGTCCCATATAATCAATCCATATGTTCAAACCACAACCTGCTATAGGTGATTAATGAATACAAAAAAATGCATTGAGATTCAATTAAAATATAATATATCAAACTATGTATCTTAATAAATAAGATGAAAAGAAATTTTAGTGGTTTAGAAGAAAGAAAAATTCAATACATGATCACACAATAGTCTTTAATGGAAATAAATTGTGATTATTTTTTATGTGTACTGTAAATTTATACACGTGATGGAAGAATAATCATTCACACCATAGTATGCACATTCACATTGTGAATATTTTGAGTCATATTGCCTATCAGATTCAACTTTCTCAATCTTTAAAAGACAAATATAAATTATGTGGCTATTAATAGGTACAATTTTTAACCCTAAAAAAGTTATAATTAATAAAAAATAATGTACAAGTATTTATATAGTGTAAAATGAGAATCTATATTAGAAAAAATTCTAATATGTCCTCATAAAATTCATCACAAAATGAAATAAAAAACATCCCATTTTGAGTGTTTCAATGTTATTCAAAAATTGACTCATTTTTCATTACATTAAACACCTCCCTATATATAAATATTTATATAACTTCATTATTCCCTTCCTCAATTTTCCTCCCCACACCACTAATACACCAAACCATATAAAATAACACAAAATATTATTTAGATTATTATTATTTTGAAAATATTCTATTACATGAAATATAGAGTTAAAAATTTAAAGATATATTTTATTACGACACATGATGATCATTATTTTGTTTTGAGAACACATAGTGAAATAATCTTATAAAAATTACATGATGGCTAAAACTTAATGAAAATAAATAAAAAAATTTATTTGAAATGAATTATTATTTATAATAATTCCTCCAAAATGGTAAATAAGTTTTTTAATTAATGATATTATGTGTCCCATTACTAATTAATTAATTAATATTTAACGGATTTAGTTTATTTTATTAATGTGGCTTGACTAATATTAATTAATACTAAATAGTTAAATATTTAATAGAATTCGTTTTTTAAGTGTTGGGAATTTTTATATAAAATAATATTTATTTTTTATATGACTATTCAAATAATATGAATAAATCATTAAACAAAATACTTAGTAACATTAAATTGTTAATTAATAGGAAAAATTATTGACAACATATGTTTGTTATATAGAATTTTTC
The DNA here is from genome assembly GCA_963277665.1 of Viscum album. Lineage (NCBI taxonomy): Eukaryota > Viridiplantae > Streptophyta > Magnoliopsida > Santalales > Viscaceae > Viscum > Viscum album. The sequence continues at coordinate 1,157,112,066 of OY728135.1, forward strand.
CTATGAACCTGTTTTAATTATATTTAATTTATTTTGAACAATATGTTATCGTAAATATTGAATGATATTTTAATAAAATAATTTTAATTTATATAATATGCATGAAATGAATAATAGTGTTTAATGATATTATATGGTTCGAAAAAATTTAATTTTTAAGTGAATGGTGAAAATAATATTTTTACAAAAGAAACAAATTTTATAATATCCGTATTAAAGATACCATACTTAAAAATTTATTAAAATAGTTTAATGAAAAATTATGCAATAATATATTTATATAATTCAATAAAATTAATTTTATTTTATTTTGAAATGGTTTTTTACATTTTATAACAAATTTTTTATTTCTTTATATTATAAAATGTTTGTTCTATTTAGTTAATTATATACTCAAATGATACAATTTGATTTTAGATTTCATAGGAAATCAAATAAACCAAATTTATATAATAAAAATATAATAAATATAAATTTTTTTAATAATATAAATAATCATTACAAAAAACATTAAATTGTATACTTTAAATTAATAATTTTATAGAATAATTTCAAGGATAGGTATTTTATATTAATGTTAGTTATAAAATATTACAACCGAAGTCATTAAATATCCTTTAAATATTTTGAATTTTAATTTCAATGTTTTTTAATAAGGGAAATATAATTTTCGTTGTAAAAAATTTCCAAGGTAAAAATTACTCACCCTGGAAAAATATTAGATGAGAATAACAGTTTAAATCAAGATAAGATATCTCAATATATCAGAATATAACATCTATAAATATGTGGGGTTATATTTATCATTGTTTTTGAATTATTTCATTCCAACTAATAATAATTGGATCCACATTCACAGACTCTAACATTACAATTAATGTAATGAAATTAAAATTTATAGAAATTTCATTCATCTCACCTATAAAATGATACCTTAACCAACACATTTATCTCCCCATGTAAATATACTATGTATAACTCACTATCCCAAGTCGTTAGGTCCAAACTAATGTTTCAAATAAACTCATTTGTGCCACCCCATATGAAATAGGGAGTATAAAATGGTGAGGTTATAATTTAATATTGTTATATAATACCTCTGATAATCAAATCCCTTATTATTTAGTAATAACATTAATATAAAACCATTATATAAACATAGTGAAAAATAAAATTAATAAATTTGTTAAATGGTGAAATTTCTTGTCTGAAAAAGGTTAATAAAATGGACCACCAATGTAGTATGTAAATGAATATAATGGTTAAAAAATATGTAATAATGTTAATAAATGTGATGTTTCATCCATCTTAGTCTCTCTCGATATAGTTTCTGGTTCCAAACACCATGTTTGTCAAAAATATATCCAAAGGTGCATGTTATTCCCATGATCCCTGATCACGAAGTCTACAGGAAGACTAAGATTACAGTTCAGAATGTGACTATAATCCTAGAAGGAATCCACCAATGAAAAAAAATAATTTTTTCGTTGTTATAAGAGACATATGACCATATAATATTAAAATTAATAATCAAACACTGACTAATATTTTTCTGAGAAATCAAGGGCCATCTAATCTACCACAAACCCTAGGTGTAACATCTTTAGATCCATACTGTAATAGAGAACATAATAGAAATTGGGATCATGGGTCAACCTCATAGATAACTCATATTTCTATGAAAATCCAAAATTATAACCTATCATAGGTCATCCACATTTCCATAAAGCCATGTCAGAGTCCTAGGCATGGAAACAAGGTCATCATATCCAGGAATAACCTCAGGCCAGGCCCCATGGCCATCATATCCCTATAATATGACTTAGGTATGTCCCTTAGGCCATAATACTAATTCCACAATTCATATTACATCATCAACACCATTACATGTTATAATTTATCCACCTATTTGGGATATCAATGAAATATATCTACACCATTCATTCCATGTACAAATAAAATCCTTCCATTCCTATATGTCGATACACAAAAGGGATTAACACAAATAATTGAAAATTTTTGTATCAATAATGTGTATTGGAAGCTTCCACATATACATAGACACATGTGTCAAAAACTCATGGGTCTAAAACACTACACACACCCACATGTGTTCAAAATCATACATGGTTCTCACATGATATACATACAAACACATATGATCTAATTCTTGAATATTATTAATGAATAAATTTATATAAAATTATAGTTTTCCAATTTCATATACAAGTCATAATAAATGATAAATAACTTCTTATATTAAAAATTTTGATGGAAAGTTCTATAATCAATTAGTGAATGACACCCAGATCACACACACACCCCAACATTCCCTAGAAAATTCAAAATCCATAATTATAGAGAATATAGATTTCTAATTCATTGAATAGGTAATACAATGAAATAATATCAACAACAAAATAACAAGAAGGGACCCCCATCAACGATAGATCTATGATCATATAATAAGGTCCACTGAATCACATTATCCCACAGTAACCTGTCAATAATCGATGAATTATCCATTATAATTACATGTATATCATTATATATAGAAAATATGGCTGAGATCTATGACTAATTACAAATAATGAGGTCCAATACTGAATTTCATTGATGCATTAGACATCAATTTATTCAACAGATTGACCAAGACAATATGTATTTTTGCAGAGAGGAAGAGGCCATGTATTGCCTAATGTTAGAGCTCTGTAGGTGGTTGAGTTAATAGAAGTGTAATATTTTGTTGATTTTTATTTTAAGATTTTTATAAGAGGAGTACTACGAAAATAATATTATGTACTAATGAATTTTGGAACCAATAGAGGTTCGGTGACCCCAATGGTTGTTGTTGACTAGACACTTGCAGGAATATGTGACTATGTAGATTACATGATTTCTTATTTGGCCCCTAGTAAGCATGTGGAATATAAAAATATTTACATCCATATTTCAAAATAATTGTTATGTAAATGTAAATGATTAAAAAGTTGGTAGCCTTGTATTAGAAACCAAGATTCCAAAAAAGTACATATACCTCTATAACTCAATTATTAGGCCATTTAATACATATTATGTATGACCATGGAAATATTGAAAAAATATGATGTAAAAAATATAAAATAGACAATTAATTTCTATTAAATTATAATTCTCCCCCAACAATGACATCTCATCCTTTATATGTTCTTATAGCTTTCATGTTTAATAAAATGGAGTCACTATACTTGATCATTAGCCTTGCACTCCCAAATCCCTTCAAAATAATACTTATACTAATAACAGACTCTAATATGTGAATCTATAGTCCATTTTAACAATTAATGGAATTGATAAATGGTCGGAACTTTTCACTTCACAAAGAATGTGTCATGAACTAACTCCATTTCCTTACATTGAGAAAAATTTATAGGATTAAGTGTATACCTTTGACTCTGAGAGACATGAATAGATCAAGCGTAACAAAATACCATGTATGAAGATAAAAATGTTCTGAAATTATCATCTTATTCTCTCTAATATTGAATAGACTAATGAGTCTTTGAACTAGCTTCCTTTTAGGTAACCTTCAATTCCGTTGAAGACGAATTACAATATGATATTCTACTAACCCATTGACAACTAAAAGGGTTATGTACTCATATCTATATATGATCTCTTCATTATATTAGTAGTCATTATCCTGATTTGGATCAAATAAAGATTCTAGGTGGTCTATTTAATCGTACTTGTCACCACCATATCTGCATAACTAGCATCATGCATACATATTGGTTAGAAAATCGAGTGACAAAAAAGAGGACTAAAAATTTCCAAATGAATTAAATATAGGAATATGTTTTTTATACAATCTACACAAATTCCATGTGATCTGATGATTCTCCATATAAGTGTTGGAATAATTTTTATATCATATCTTCTAAAATTTTGATCATCCTCTATGTATTTCAATTAGGATGTGGATGGTATGATGTACTTAGTTTTAGCTGGGACCTGAAATCCTTATATATGATAGACAAGGTATCATCATGAATCACAAAAATATATCATGTAAGACTCTTTAACGATCCCCATGAGGAAAAGCCTTATATTGTATGTAAATATTTTTAACTAATCTATATACAGAGTCTCTTAAAGCGAATGAAATGGGTGAATTATTTTAGTCTGTATACTATCACCCATAAAACATCATAACTCTTTGGGGTCCTAGTAACCCTATTCCAAATTTAGTTTTCACATTATCACATTTTCTTAGAGGAAACATATTTTTATTATGTAAATACACCATGACTTTGATTTTTTCTTTTTATAATCTGGTAGGAAAATCATTTTGAAATACACATGGTGGTTTCTTTTTTCATATTATTCCCCTAAAACATTCATCTTATTTAATAATACATTTTAATAAACCATATATGTGTATACCATTTTGTAAACTAAGTATCGATAATCAACTGAATCCCCATGGTAGTCAGATAAACTACCCTCCCACAAAAATAAATCATGGTATCATCATCCAACAACCACCCAAGCATAGAATTATCGGCTACCATGTTCAGCTGTATCAATATGAACATACGATTCAACACCTAGATATAATGTATCTAGTATACTATAGAAGGTGTGGTAAAAATAGGGGAATATGTAGTTACTGTATGATTATTAGATACATACACAAGGCACACAACCATCAAACCCACTAGAATTCATTCCTCATAAGATAGATTTTCTCCAAAATCTTATGTCTATGGAAATTTCATAATATGATAATCTACAATGAAATTACCTTTTATAATAGAATAGAAAATCCAATTTTGGAATGTTTCTTTTTACCCCAACCAATTATCTACCAAAAAATAAGATCCTACTTTTTGAATATGTATCATAATATCTTATAGTCCTTTTAAATGAAAAAATAATCACCAAAGATACAACTCCACCAAAATAGCATGGGATATACCAATTTTTCTAACTATATGTCTTGTATTTATTAGATTTTCTCATGGAATAATAGCTGATGTTTACCATAAGTGAAAACACGATCCCCTTACATCAACACATATCTAATCCCAACAACGAAATCATGACAATACATAACAGATCCAACCATTGGCCCTCAAAGAATTGAAATTGTGTATGTTGTCAATAACCTCTTCATCTCACTGCAAACCACCTCTCACTAATAAAAGAACAAAAAATTGATCCCCTTGTATTAAATATCTATAATCATTCATTGTAAATTTTATATATCCTGGATGAATAATTTATAATTCCACACAAGAACATTAAATCTCCTAGTCTCAAATACATTCCATGGATGTATCCTGTTTATCCAAGCATCTACCTGTTTATCCAAGCATCTACCTGTTCTAAGTCTACTTTAATACCCTTCTAAAAAACATGTATCTTTAAATTAAATGGTTATTACATGTGTAGATACCAGACACTTTCTCATAATGGTGATGAAGATTGATTCTACTCCATATAATATCATGGTTCTTAGAATGCATATCTGATTCCATGGAATATATCAGGTTATCAACCATGAATATAATAATAAATTCTGAGTATATTGAAGGAAATCAAGGTTAATAAAGGAAATTAAAACTATTATGAATTTTGAAACCCCAATATTTTTTCCATGAAACCCATAAAACCTATACCTACTATTAAATGTTATTTTTGAGATATCCTCTTATTTGTTGCATGACTGATGGTATCCTGAATGAAGATCAATCCTGGAAATCCATCAAGCTCTACATAACTAATCAAATAGATCACCAAACATGAATAATGGTTATATTTTAATCTTAGTTACATAATTCAACATCATTTAGTATGAACATACACATTGAATATGTTCTTCTTTTAATGTTTTGGAATTTTATAAATTGAATAAAACATATATTTATGTACTATAGTTTAAATCACATACATCGCATTGAAAAACCAACATAACATTATTCAGATAAATGAGTAATGACACATTAGTCATAAGTTAAACTAAAAATAAATCAAATTATTACAATTTCATAAATAATATAAATTTTAAATGTAATAAGTTAAAATTTTGATACACTCAATCCACTATAATGACTAAACCGATTCACAATGCACTATAAAAACATCATAATTTTAATTTTTTTTATATTTTAATTTTTATTATAGAGATATTTATAACCGTTTGATATTGATTAAGTGAATGAATAATGAATTGATTAACAAAAATTTATAGGGATTATAAATCACATATTACTATTAGGAATATCATGATTGTAATAGTAACATTAACATTAGAATAAAAATATGAACATTAAGATTTGTAATCTGACAGTTAGGTTTATAAACTCCCTAATGGAGGTGATAAAAAATGGTTCAGTATCTTATAAAATGATGACATGATATTTTGAACCCATGGTGGAAGTAAATAAATGTTTTATTAATGATAAATAATGTGTTTTAATTTTTCTAAATAAATAATAATTTAATCAATATTTTATAATAAATATAATGATTGAAATGAGTGTTTATTTAGAGTAATCTTATTTTTAAAATAGTATAATGTATTCATTATAATGATAATATAATTTCTTGAGGATATAAATAATTTCACAATGTTTCATAAAATTGATTATAATATTAAAATTAGTACATTTTGAATAAATGATTATTTTTTTATAAATTATGTATTCCATATTTATAAAAATATAACAAAATGGATTCATTTTATTAAATCAAAAAGTTGAAACATGGATAGGGTAAAGATCTGATATTTTTCCAATATATTTTAATTTTTTATGAAGTGTGAGATCTGGTATTTTTTGGTATTTATGAATATAATAAAAATACAAGAATTTTTAAGTCATATATTATATAATAACCCATTACTAGATATATGATGATCCAATATCTGTATATAGTAATAATAATAAATACAATTGGTATTTTTGATCTGTAATAATAGAGTAAAAATTTACTATTCAAAAATCCCCTCTTCCCATTGTATGTACCACACTTTATCCTCACAAATTATAAGAATTGAATCACCCAAATCTATGAAAACCATCTACTTGACAATATTTTCCTTGGTATGGGGATTCAAGTATATAAAAGGTAAAATTCCCACTTCTATATGGTTTCCATTAATGATGAAACATATAAAAGATAAGAGTCTCAAACAACCACTTTTAAATTTAATTATTCTCCTACATCCTATTGTAATATTATGTTCCCTATAACCCACTTAAACTATACATTTCATTACCATATTTTTCAGGCAGTTAGATATACAAGACATTCACATATTATTTTATTTTTGTTATTTTTTTGTCCTCTATTTAATTTTAATTTCCATGGAATAATTTTCACATCAAAAGCTTATAGTAGGGAACATGTAATAATGTGAACCCCAAGATACTATGAAATTAATCCTAAATAATATGAGTATAATATAGATACATCATAATGACTGGGCGTGGATGATGTCTTACTATCAGGTGTTGGAGGCTCATATGAATTTATATTTCCTCTCATGAATTTCACACTTGATGATATCTATTAGTGACATCATGTATACTGCCACACCAATAGGACCACCTCATGTTTCATGTGTCATTCTTTATTACAATTTATGGACACATTCATTGGTCTCCTAACACGACATAATTTTCAATGGATACCATTTTATTGAATTCATTGATGTATGGAAAACCATGATATTGAAATTGTGGAATTTTATATTGTGTTGGGTGCATCATCGGTGCTATGGCATTGGTATAATGATCAATATTTTATTTTTCACTTGCAGGTTGAGGATGTAATATATAGGTAAAGGTTGATTGAGATAGTAATACCTTTATAAGACCATGTCAATTACATCTAAGGGTCATCATGTCCAGTTAGATGACCACATAATAATTAATTAAAGGAAAATGGCACATGTGTTTGTCATTATTTATGAGATATTTATAGACAATGAGATTATATTACAATATATGTTTTAATAGTTTTGTTGTTATTGATTTGATCACTCCTTATCTCTTTATGTTAAATGATGGGTTTCTTGATCCTACTTATGGTCTATGAATCCTATTCAATGATATCAATATAAGGGCCTAGAGGGTCACACCTAATACCATATTCAATAATATTACCTATTCAGTTGAATTTCTATATAAGACATTGTGGGCCACACCACCGTGGTTTGGGTTTTTCCAAGGATGTACCATTAGTAAAGGAATAAATAATATCATATTATTAATGTTAGGAATAATTGGGAATAAATTTATTTATTAAATGTATTTTCATATTTTAATGTAAATACATAGAAAAAATTATATGAATGAATATTAGTTTAAAATATTCCTGGTTCATTTAGTAATTGTGGGTACGAATAGTCAAGTGAATGGATCAGGTATTATCAAATAATATATTAATTAAATTACTAGTAAGGGACAATTATATAAATTTTATATAGAAATAGACACATTAATCAGAAAATATCTTTTATATTTTGTGTTAAATATTCGAGGTTTGCAGAGCCTTTACATGGTAATTTCATAATGCACTATAAATAGGACGAGAGGCTCTCACCAATAGAACTATTATAAATTATCTCATGAAAGATCCTATCTCCTATCCTTCTTTCTATAGGCAGAATATCTAGTTCATGGTGATCAAATAAGTACATCCCTCAAGGATCATAATAACGGTGATGTACTGAACATCATATAATCAATGATGTCATTGGATATCTATGCTAAAACATGGAATTCTATAATCAGTGATCTTGTATATTTGTGATGATCATGCGGAAGATCTATTAGAATTTTACATCAGATTATTCATGCAATGATATTTGGTAAGAAGCTGATATTGATCAGGGATTCAAATCGAACCCGGTTTGTATGGTTTTATTTTTCTTCTTAATTTTCCTCACGTGTGATCCTCTATACTAAATCAAGGTAGTGATTCACCGAAGATGACGAGGTTATGTTGATCATTTTTGAAGAATTTTACATACCCATACCACTGATTTCCACTTCCATCCACAGTACCTTCATTTTATATTAGAGATATTTAAATATTGTACTAAAAATAAGTGATAATATTTAATTCAAAAAACTTCCCTAATAAAAAAACAATTCAATACATGTTTAATTATTTTAGGCATTAAATTTTAAAATCAACGCCTAATTTATATCAAGTTTTCAGGATCCATAGACTAACCAACATTTGTCAAGATAATTTTTATTTATATAATTATTTCAATTCATTATTTGTAATAATTTTGTATATGGAAATCTATGATTCGTCTCTATCATTATATAAATAAGGGCTTGCTTCTATAATTTCTTAGTTATACTTTTTACTCTTGAGACCACCTCAATTTCATGTCATTATTGTTTTGAAATTATTAAGATGATTACTGATGTATTTCAGCCTGATGTATAGTGACGTACTAGACATGAGTTTGACACATTTGATGGGAAAGCACCACAACTCATGTTGCAAGAGATGTGAATCAAAGAGTTACCCCTAGGGTCTAGGATAATACATTATTCCAAAAATGGATAAACCATTACCATCAACTTATTAAAATATAATCATTTTTTTCTACATGGTTTATTATTTTTTATAGGTGTAGGTTACACGGGATCATACAGAATAATAAATAAGCATGAAAAGATAAAACGAACAAATAGAGTGGTTTATATTTTCGAAATTATTTCCTAGTGAGTTATAATTGTGATCGCATAACACATTTTTATCAAATATAAAATAATTTCATTTCTTTATTTATAAATATAAATCCCCCAAAGAGATATTTATCCATAACCACCTTTCGTCAGTCAAATTTAAAAAAATAGGTGTTATGGTAGCTCGTCAATTGATGTTGAGAGTGACTTTTACTACTATGGAGTTCTCATGAGAGTTGTGGGAAAATATAATTGATATTGGTAGCAATGACATATCTAAATCTATAATTATACATCATTATATCAAATATTTCAGTAAACCAATTTTATGATTTTAGAAGTTGGTACATCTCTCAATAGATCAAGGAAAAATTATTTAATGTTATTGGTTTGTAAAATAACTTCCATGAACCCTATAAGTAGTGGAATTGCCAATGTGTTTTGACTAAAAGGGGAGGTTCAAGGAACTATTCCATTAGAATAATCAGGTGACAATGTATTCTGATTATATTATATATGGTTACTAGAATGAGTTAAAATAGTGGGAGTCATTTAACAATTAATTAATCATTAATGTATGAATTGGTAATCAATATTAAAGTACTAATCTAATAGAATGTATATTTATAGAAAAAGTAAATTAATATAACAATAAATACTATGATATCTATTTGAAAAATAAAATTTCTAAATTATCATGAATTTCCATTTTTAGTACCGGTTCTTTTCACAATACCATGGAACTAGAAATTCATTGTGTTGGTGTCACTGTATCTGTAAAGAAACCATAGAAAGAGGGGGTGTCAAATTAATTACAAGAGTCATTGGTATAATGAATATTATGGTTATTTCATTATGTTATCATCAACATCTGATGTTATTTGTTGTAACTACATTAGGACTTGGGTGATATAACATGTACTATCATATCTAAGATGTTTGCAAGGATAATTTTAGAAAATATATAAATAATGTTATTTTTACACAATATATTTGTAAACTGAAATATGGATCACAATATTTAAATTGTTCCCTTTGATATATCATATTCACACATTTCATACTGTCTCATTTTAATTTACAAACGAATGGTATTGATTAAACTCTTCATTGAAATTTTATGTAATTTTTTCCAAGAAAATAAGATTATTAAAGTCATATTAATATATTTTTCTTATGGGGAATAACGTAAAATGAAATGTGATAGATCCAAAGGAAGGAGTAACTACAATGTTACACATGAAACACCCATTAATTCAATGAGGTTATATACTTATTAGGTGGTTATTTTATATTCATATCATAAAATAATTTTTTGGTGTTTAATTTTAATAAACTAAATTTAATAATAAATGACTCTATTATTATTTAGTGACCATTAATTATTGTAAATATTTTTTCACTTATAATTCATCATTACTACATTAAATATGATTATCATATATGTATATAAAAATACATTAACAGAGTACATGTATAAGCACTCGACCTTAAAACATTACATAATATTGAATTAAATGAATAACTAACATTTAGGATCTTTTCAGGTTTAGAGTTTTATAGAATTAGGACATAACTATTACATCTCAAAAGATTACAAAGTAGATACTTATACTCAGTTTCCATTTTTTGTAAAATAAAAACTCTTTTAAAAAATCATCATGTCTAGTTCCATGTTCTAGACAACATGCCTTTCCCTTGATCCCATCCTTGACCATATTCATTAAGTCCTATGAAAAACCATTTTAAATAAAACATAGGACGAGCATAAAAAACTCAGTAAGGGTTATAAAAAAATGGAAACATTAGTGAATCATTACATACAGAACATAAAATCTTAAATGTACCTCATGAAAACATAAGATTTATGAATAACATATAGTAACCAAAAATCATAAAAGTAACATGTGGCTTTCATATCATACTTATATCATAGCTATCACAGCTATATAGGGAGTTACATTTGGAATACCCATCATAGTATATTCACTAAATCTATTAGGAGAAAAATTCACGTTTACCTCTATCACATTACTCAATGCATTGGAGAGCTATCTCGGGCTCACCCACCCTAGGTTTATCACGGAACCACCCATATATGTAAATAATTCCCAAGAACCATAACTTAATTATAACACATAACATAAGCATAAAGGAAAGATAACATTACCACATTGTAATAACAATATAACATTTCAATATATTGACATAAAAAATCAATTATCAAAACCATATTGAATACCAAAATACATAAAATAGTATATGGTATTTATTTTCCTTTTAAAAACATTTTGGCTTGTTAAGGAAGCCAAATATCAAATAATACTCATGGCGGCGGAAAGGTCGTTGTCATCGTGTACATTAAAAAAACAGTCATTTATGTCATTTAGTAAAATGATTAATATAATAAGATCCCCTTTGAATGTAATGAAAATTCAAATGTGTTTATACACTGTATAAAAGAAAGTCGTGTATAAAACAAAATATTTCTCGATGAATTGAGATTGAGATGAAGTCCCATACCTCATGTTCGACTTGACCTGTTCGTTATTTAAACTCCGGAATAATAAACTAAAGTTAATTTATACTTTCTTAAGAACATTTTTAATGTTTTTTATTCCTTTTATATCACTTATTACCATTGAATAAACATGGGGTAATCATTTAAGTTAATAATGATCATTTTGTCGATATTTGGTACTTGAGTAAAAAATGAACACCTTATTATTACAAGTTGTTCATGTGGTCAAATATCCACTATCTTCATAATAATATTAATGATGTAGATATCATATATATCATATATATCTAGTATATGTATATATTTATTATAGTACATAACATTTGGAGATAAGAAATGAAATTCACCGTTCATGGAGACGGTAAGCCTTACTTATGCATTAACGCTACTTCCATTTATATTTCTTATTTTAATGGAATTATAACATAATAATACATAGTTATATTATAATTACAGTATAATATCATATATAATATCATTAACACCATCCTTTATACATCCCATATAAGGCATTAACGAGTCATATCAGTTTGAGCGAGTGGTAGTCCGTACTTCCTAAAATGAAATAATCACGTTTACCCATTATGTAAAACCATAAAGGTATGCTATAAATGAAAAATACAGAAAAATAAAGAAAAAAATAAACATACTATATATCATATAAAAATACAGTTCCATCATAATGGCCACCATGAGAGGTGGTATAAGATAATTGAATAATCATCATTTCTTGAGGCGTTAGTTTTCCATCTGCAGAAACATTATATTATTTATCCATTAGATAGAGGTGTGTGTAAGTGTAGTTCTAATACCTATAATAAAAACATACTAGTATTTTGAGGATACTAGTTCTGTTATAAAATAAAGGAATAAAAATACTTTAGGGGGTTGTATAAGTAAAATAAAATAAAAGAACTTAAGAGAAGACATTACCTTTAAATTAGGTAACTCTCTTTGGTTGGACCAAAAGGGTTTCTTGAAGTGCTTTATGCCTAAGGTAAGGATTCTAAGATGAAGAGAGGGATTTTGGGGGCTTATTGGAGTATATTTTGGATGAGCCAAGGGCTTGATAATTGTGAGAAATGGGTAGGAAGTGAGTGTTTTTTACAAGGGAGAGGAGGGGCTCTTTTAGAATGTTTGAAAATATTATTTTATTATTTAATGATTTTTGGTTTCTAAAGGTCCAAAAAACATTAAAGTCAAATATAAGGTGATCCATGTTCAAATTAAAATCATCCAATAATAATTTGTGAAGTTTGGGATATTGTGTTAATATTTATCTTCTTATTTATTTAAATCATTCATTAATGATGTAAACACATCATCATCATTGGGTCATAAAAATTTTTATTCATTTGATGTCTAAACATTATTAAAAAAATTAGCATGATGTAGTAAATATTTTTAGATTTTAAATAAATATTTATAGTCAAATATATTAATTATATAACCCACATTAAATTTTTTTAGTTAAACAATACACGTTTATGACATTTTTATTTTTACTTTAACTAAAAAGTTATTTATGTAATTTTCTTACCCAAGTTGCTTCATATGGTCCCAAAATTGACCCACGTATTTTCTTGGTCAGACATGACTCATCCAATATGGTTAGAAAAAGTTTCAAGGTAATTTTATATTATTACTATATTATTTTTAACTTAATTACCCTAATTACCTTTAATCACGGTTAATAATAGTCAAAAATTTCTATTCAAAAAAATTATTTTCATCCCATTAAACCACATTTTACAAAATAATGACCACTATGTATGTCAGATTTTTGAAATTCAATTCACAGAAATGGAAAAATTTTATTTAAATGAAAAATTCAGATTTTTAACTATTACTTAGTGGTTTCACTATTAATAAAAAATTTATGGTTCTCAGAAAAATTCCATCAATTCACCCTATGATAAATTTGATATTCCGAATTAAAAAATGATGTATATTTTACATAATTAAAAACATAGAAGGAGCATTAATTAATTTAAAATTAATTATCATTATCAAAACAAATAGCATGTTTTTAAGAAACAATATCTATTAAAAATTTAACACTTGTTTATGTCCAATTTCTAGGTGAAATTAGTTCCAGTGACCACCATTGGATTAAACGGTAAAAATATTATCTAATTACAATTTAAAAAAAATTAAAAATATTATCAAACCATATAAAAAATTAGATTAAAAAAATATTTGAATTAAAATTCAATATTTTCACTATTCATAAAAATTGAATTTTATCAGAAAATTACAAAAAAATTTCACAAAAAAAATTTAACGTCCCAATTCTAAAAAAATATTTTTTTGTCAAATATAAAATATAAGAGTGGAAAAACAAGATTTAAAAAGGGTTCTCCATAAAAGGTGGTAAATCCACCTTTTAAAAAATATTAGAGTATTTATTCTTCAAATAGAATTATTTTATTATTTTAGGCCTCTAGATTTTATTGGATAAATGTAAAACATTTAGAAACAATTTATAATCATATTTGAGTTAGTTCTATCCATTCCCGCCAATACAATGGCTAGGCGTTAACTACCATTTAAAAAAATAATATTATATTGTTAGTGTGCAACGTAATATTTCAAAGAAACTCGTTGTTGCATATCGGGTACTCTACCGAATATAGAAACCCCATTAAAGTAAATCTAATATTTAATCCACTAATATTAATAAATATGAAAAATGAATTATTCTTTATTTACAAGGTATGTTACATCCTTACCCCTATTGGAAATTGTGTCCTCATAATTTTTATTCACTTATTAAATAAGTGGGCGTATTAATACCACATAGCGTTTTCAGATTCCCACATTGCCTCTTAAACCATATGGTGTTCCACAAAACGTTCACCTGATGAATTACCTTATTCCACAAAACTTGCTCTCTATGGTCACGAATATGGGCTGGTTGCTCTTCATAAGAGATATTCTCTTCCAACTGAACTACCTCTAGACTTAAAACATAAGATGGATATGGCATATACTTTCTCAACATTGAAACATGAAAATCATTGTGTACCTAGGACAAACATGGAGGTAAAGCCACTCTCAATGCAACTGGTCCAACTTTCTCCCGGATTTCATAAGGTCAAATGAACCTCAGACTCAACATTCCCTTATTACCCAAACTCATCACACTTTGCCATTGATAAACTTTGAGAAAAACATGATCACCTACCTCAAAAGAAATATCCTTCCTCCGATTATCTTCATAACTTTTCTGTCGACTCTAAGATGCTCTCATGATCTTTTGAATAAACTGAACTTTCATTGCCATATCTTCAACCAATTCTGATCCCATCAGTTTCCTTTCACCTAATTCATCCCAAAAACATGGATTTCGACATCACTTCCCATATGATGCCTCAAACAGAGCCATCTGTATACTTGAATGAAAATTGTTATTATAAGAAAACTCGACCAAGGAAAGATGTTGTTCCCAACTTACCTGATAATCCATCGAGCAAGCACATAACATATCTTCCAAGGTTTGAATTGTTCATTCTGACTGCCCATCTGATTGAGGATAAAAAACTGTACTAAAATTTAATTCAGTACACAATGATTTCTGAAGTCCTTTCCAAATGTTATAAGTAAACCTGTGATCATGATCAGATACAATGAAGAGGGGAACTCCATGCAATCTGACTATCTTTTTAAAATACTACTGAACAAGTTGATCTAGAGACAAAGTATCTCAAATAGGAAGGAAATGAGAAGATTTAGTCAATCAATCAATTATAACCCAGATTGCATTATTACCTCAAGATGTCTTCAGTAATCCCACAATGAAGTCCATGGATATATTCTTCCATTTCAACTATGGAACAGGTAACAACTGAAGCATCCCTTTCAGTAACTTCCGCTCTACTTTAAACTTTTGAAAAGTCAAACAATTCATAGTAAAGTCAACATTATCTCTTTTCATTCCATCCCACTAGTAATACTCCCGAAGATCTATGAATGTCTTAGTACTGCCGGGATGAAATAAAAAAGAAGAACTATGAGCTTCACATAACAACTCATTCTTCCAATATGAATCACAAAGCATGCATAATATCTTCCCAAACCTCAAAACATAATCAATATCAATGTTAAAATCAGGAAACAAACCATTTTGAACCAACTCAACCTTTTTCTGCAACTCACTGTCCTCCTTCTACACCTTCTTAATTCTTTCTGATAGAGATGATATCACTAACACATGAAACAAAACAGAATAACTTCTTTCACCTTTAATTTCTATACCAAATTTCATCAAATCCAAAACCAAAGGATATTGTTCCAAACAAAGCATGGTTAATGAATCATTACTTTTTCGACTCAAAGCATCATCCACTTTATTTGATTTTCCCAGAAGGTAAAGGATCATACAATCATAATACTTGATTAATTCCATCCATATCCTCTATCTCATGTTCAATTCTTTCAAAGTGAATATATACTACAAACTTTTGTGGTTAGTATATATTTCACATTTTACTCCATAGAGATGATGCCTCAAAATTTTTAAAACAAAAACAACATCAACTAATTCCAAATCCTGTGTAGGGTAATTTAACTGAAGAGGTTTCAACAGAAATGAAGCATAAGAAATTACCTGATCATTATTCATAAGGGCACAACCATGACCTTTCAATGAATTATCACTATAAATAAAAAATTCACCATCTCTGGAAGGCAGTTCCAAAACTGGAGCATTCACCAATATTCTTTTCAATTCCTGAAAACAATCCTCACATTCTTTGGTCCAAATGATCATAACAAATTTTCAAGTTAATTTATTCATTGGACTAGATAACCATGAAAAATGCTCAACAAAGCTCCAGTAATAACCCGCCAAACTAAGAAAACTATGGATCTTAGTTATATTTGTGGGTCTTGGACATTCTTCCACAAATTTTGTTTTAAAAGAATCAACAGTTATGACATTTCTTGAAATAGTGTGACAATGGAATGAAATTTACTGTAACCAAAACTCAGACTTGTTTAATTTTCCATAAAATTTATTTTCTTTTAATGTTCATAAGACAATACATAAATGAATTTCATGTTCCTATTTACTTTTGGAAGAAACCAAAATATCATAAATGAAAAGAACCAAAAACATATCAAAGAACTCATGTAAAATTCTATTCATAAGATATATAATTACAGCAAGGGTATTGGTTAACCCAAAAGGCATAACTAAAAATTCATAATGGACATATCTAGTACAAACCGCAATCTTTGTAATGTATTATTCCTTTACTTTCAACTGGTTTTACCCAATCCTCAAGTCAATCTTCGAAAAATACTGAGCTCCCTGGAACTGATCAAACAAAACATCGGTATGAGGAAAAGGATACTTGTTCTTAATAGTGATGTTATTCAATGATATATAATCAATGAAAAGTCTTATTTAACCATATTTCTTTTTAACAATCAATACAGGAGCACCCCATGTTGATGTGCTAGGTTGAATGAAACCTTTATCTAATAACTCTTGCAATTGGGTCTTTAACTCTAAAAGTTCAATTTGAGACATTTGATAAGGGGGTTTTGAAATTTTCTTAGCATCAGGAACTAAGTCAACATTAAATTCTACTTCCCAATTAGGTATAATACCAGGTCACTCATTAGGAAAAACATCATGGTACTCATTTACCACTGGAACATCATTAATCTGAATAGTTTATTTGTTTTCAACAATATGTGCAAGGTAACATTCATTTCCTTCATTTACCATCTTCGAATCTTCCTAATATGTTATCAAATGAAAGGGTTCATTCTTGTACACAAACTGAAAATATTTATGAAAATAAACATTTTTAGCTCTCCATTCAATCATAGAATGATAAATAGAAAGCCAATCCATACCCAGAATAATATCAAACTATACAAGAGGAAAAACAATAAGGTTTGTAGGTACATTCCTTCAACAAACAATGACATTAAGCTTCTTTTAATTTCTTTTTGTCTCAACATTTCCTCCAGTTTTTTTTTACCATATGTTCATGATTCATATATTGAGATGGAATTACCAATCTACTAGAAAATTAATGAGAAATGAAAGAGTGCATAGACCCTGAATCAAATAACACATTGGAATAATATGAAAAAACAAACAGCATACCTGATACTGCATCATTTGATGGCCCAACATCTACTGAAGTAGTTGCAAAGGATTTTACCACCCCTTTCTTCTTGTGGTCACTCTACATTCCCTCAGTTTAGTTCTTCATCGGACACTCATTTCCATAATGACCCATTTCATTGTAGTTAAAACATCTTAATGATTGTAAATCATATTTTTTATTACCATTACCCTGATCTTTTTCAGTGCGATTATGAACCTTATGTCCCATTTTACCGCATCAGAAGCAGATACCATAATTCAAAAGACATTCACCATCTTTATTTTTACCACACTTTTCACAAACTATAAACATAAGTTTCTCACCATCATACATTTTTTAAGAGTTCTTCCCATTCGCATACCACCTTGACATCTTATTCTATTGTTTTTCAAAGAACACCTAATAATCAGAAAACTCCATTTCCTCCTTCTCTAGACATTAAAAAAGTTTTTTATAACTTTTGAAATCAAGAGAAGCTGAATCCCTTCAATATATTGGATTTAATTTTGAGTAAAAACGGTTGATTTTACTATCAATATTTCGTATGATATTTAGATCACACCTTCCCAGTCGAGTGAATTTTTCTTCATAAGAAGCCATTGAGTCATCCTCCACCCTCAATTTATGAAATTGTTTTTCCATTCTAAGTCAACCCACCTTAGGAAAATATTTATTAAGGAACATACCTTTGAATTCATCCCAATCAAGTGCATCAATCTCCTCACTATCCCTGATATGTTTCACCATCGACCATGAATGATCAGCTTCACCTTCAAAATGGTAAATATAGAGACTAACATTTTGATGTTATGAATGCCCCATAACATCAAAAATCTTCTACAGTTCTTTAATCGACCCTTCTTCTAGAACATGGTCAGATGACCCTCTGAATGATGAGGGATGCTTCCTTATGAAATGATCCACTACTGACATGTTCTCTTGGGGTTGTTCTTGTGGATCTTGTGCATGGATACCACCACCATTTATAGCTTGGGTCAACTATGCCATTACTGCAACAGACTATTCAATTCTGATTCCGACCATCTCAGGTTGCTGATTTGGAAGGATGTCTTCCTCCGGATGTCATCCTAACATTGCTTCCCTTTTACCTATGCGGAAAAACATTCTGAAAAAAAAAATTTAGCCGAAGAAAAATGGTAATATTTAATGCTATATCATTTCAATATTAACAGAAATTAATTTATGGCTATTAATTTAACTATACCCTAACTCCTAAAGTTGTCTAAACCGACCTATAATACCTACTATAAGGACCCAACCATAAAATATTACATAATATTGAATTAAATTAATAATTCACATTGAAAATATTTTTAGGTTTAGAGTTTTAGAGAATTCGAACGTAAATATTACATCTCAAAATATTACAAAGTAAACACTTCTACTCAGTTTCCATTTTTTTCATAAAATAAAAACTCTCGAAAAAAAGAGTCATGTCTATATCCATGTTCTAGATAGCATGACTGTTTCTTGATCCCATCCTTGACCCTATTCTTTATGTCGAGTTAATTTTTTTTTAAAAAAACATAGGATGAGCATAAAAAATCAGTATGCATTATAAAAATAATAATGAAAACATTAGTTCATCATTACATACATAACATAAGCTCTTAAAAATACCTCATGAAAACATAATATTTATGAGTAACATATAGTAATGAAAAATTATAAAGGTACTTGTGGCATCTATATCATACTTACATTGTAGCTATCACTACTATGTAGTGAGTTACATTTGAAATACCATCGCAGTATATTCCTTAAATATATTTGGAGAAACATTCACATTTACCTCCATCATTTTACCCAAGGAATTAAAGAGCTATCTCGGGCTCACCCGCTCTAGTTTTATCCGGGAACCACCCATATACATGAATAATGCCATAGAACTGTAAATTAATCATAACACATAACATAAGCATAATGAAAATATAACATTACTACATTTAAATAACAATATAACATTTCAATATATTGACATAATAAATCCATTATCAAAACCATATTCAATACCAAAATCCATAAAAGAGTATATGGTATTTATTTTTCTTTTAAAAACATTTTGGATTTTTATGGAAGCCAAAGATCAAATAATAATCGCAGCGGCAGAAAGGTCGTTGTCATCACATATGTTAAAAAAATATTCCTTTTTTTCATTTAGTGAAATTATTCCTAGAAAAGGATTCTATTTTAATGTAATGATATTTCAACGGTGTTTATACACCATATAAAATAAAGTTGTGTATAAAACAAAATATACCTCAATGAATGGAGATTGAGATGAAGTCCCTTACCTCGTGTCCAACTTGACTCATTCGTTCTTTAATCTCTTGAATAATAAACTAACATTAATTTCTACTTTCTCAATAACCTTTTTCATGTTTATTATTCCCTTCATATAACTTATTACCATGTTATAAACATTATGTAATAATTTAAGTTAATAATGGTCATTTTGTCGATATTTGGTACTTGAGTCAAAAATGAACACCTTATAATTAAATGTTGTTCATGTGGTCAAATATCTATTATATTAATAATTATATTAATGATTTAGATATCATATATATCATATATATCCAGTATATGTATGTATTTTTAATAGTACATAACATTTGGAGATAAGAAATGAAACACACTGTTCATGGAGATGGTAAGTCGTATGTACGCATGAACGCTACTTCCATTTCTATTTCTTAGTTTAATGAAATAAAAACATAATGACACAAAGGTATATTATAACTAAAGTATAATATCATATATAATATCATTAAATCCATCCTTTATACATCCCACATAAGGCATTAACGAGTCATATAACTTTTAGGGGCGGTAGTCCGGACTACCAAAAATGAAATTATCGCGTTTACCCATTATGGAAACCGTAAAGGTATACTATAAATGAAAAATAAAGAAGAATAAAGAAAAAATAAACATAATATATATCACATATAAATATAGTTCAATATTAACGGCCACCATGAGAGGCGTAAGGAGATAATTGAATAATCACCGTTTCGTGAGGTGTTAGTTTGCTATCCCCAGAAACATTATGTTCATTACCCATTAGATGGAGGTGTGTGTAAGTTTAGTTCAAATACTTCTCATAAAAACATCCTAGTATACTGAGGATATTTTTTTTGTTATGAAAGAATGGTATAAAAAGAGTTTATGGGGTTGCATAAGTAAAATAAAACAAAATAACTTAAGAGAAGACGTTACCTTTAAATCGGGTAACTCCCTTTGGTTTGAACCAAAATGGTTTCTTGAAGTGCTTTCTGCCTAATGTAAGGTTTCTAGGATAAAGATAGGGATCTTGGGAGATTATTATAGTAGAGGTTGGATGAGACAAAGGCTTGAGATGTGTGAGAAATGGGTAGGAAGTGAAAACTTTTAATAAGGGAGAGGAGGGGCTCATTGAAAAGTTTGAAAATATTATTTTATTATATAATTATTTTAGGTTTCTAGAGGTCCAAAAAAAATAAAAGTCATTGATAAAGTGGCCCATGTTTGAAAGAAAACCATCCAGTAACAATTGGACAAGTTTTGGACATTTTTTTTTAATTTTTATCTTCTTATTTATTTAAATCATTCATTAATGACGTAAACACTCAATCATCATTGTGTCATAAATAATTTTATTTATATGACGTCTAAAAATTATAAACAAATTACCAAGATGTAGTAAATATTTTTATATTTCTAATTAATATTTATAGTTAAATATATCAATTATAAAACCCCACATTAAAATTGTTTTAGTAAAATAGTACATGTTTATGACATTTTTATTTTTACATAAATTAAAAAGTTATTTTTTTCATTATCTTTCCCAAGTGGCACCATGGGAACCCAAAATAGACCCATGGAATGTCTTGGTCAGACACGACTCAACCAATAAGGTGAGGAAAAGTGTCAATGTAATTTTATATTATTATTACATTATTTTTATCTTAATTACAATAATTACCTTTAATCGTAGTTAATAAAAGTAAAAAATTACGATTCACCAAAAATTATTTTCATCCCATTGAACCAAATTTTACTTACTAATGACAACCATGTATGTTGGATTTTTGAAATTCAATTCACAGAAGTGGTATAATTTCATTTAAATGAAAAAGCCAGTTTTTGAACAACTTAGTGGTCTCACTATTCATAAAAAATTGAAGGTTTTCAGAAATATTCCAAAAATTCACCATAAGATAAATTTGATATTCCAAATTTAAAATTGATGTATATTTTACAAAATTAAAATCATAGAAGTTGAATTAATTAATTTAATATTAATTCCCATTCTCAAAACAAATAATGTGTTTTAAGAAACAATATCTATTAAAAGTTTGAAACTTGTTTATGTCCAATTTAAAAGTGAAATTAAATCCAATGACCAACATTGGATTAAATGGTAAAAACCTAATATAATTACATTTTAAAACCAATTAAAAATATAATCTATGAATATAAATAAATTATATTAAAAATTCAGTTTGAATTAAAATACAATATTTTTTACTATTCATTAAAAAAATGAATTTTATCAGTAAATTACCAAAAAATTAAACTAAGTAAATTTTTATGTCCCGATTCTAAGGAAAGATTTTATTTTTTCAAATAGAACATATAAGAGTGACAAAACTAGATTTAAAATGGTTCTCCATCAAAAGGCGGAAATCAGCCTTTTCAAGGATATTTCGGTATTTATGCTTAAAATAGAATTATTTTCTTATTTTAAGCCTCTAAATTTTATTGGATAAATTTAAAACATTTATCAAATATGTATAATTATATTTTAGTTAGTTTTGTCCATTTCTGCCAATACAATAGCTAAGCGTTAACTACCATTTAAAATAATAATATTATATTGTTAGTGTGCAATGTAAGATTTCAAAGAAACCCGTTGTTGCCTATCATGTACACTATCGAATATCAAAACCCCTTTAAAGTAAAGTTAATATTTAATTAACCAATATTAATAAATATAAACAATGTCTTATTCTTTATTTACCTGGGATGTTACAACATGTTTTAACATTATGAGAAGAAAAGTGTTCTCTCAAAGCATCCAATAAAGCGTGGTTCATAAGTCATTAGTGTGAAGTATGTTTCATCTATTTTCAAAGAGAATGATTATAGTATAATATTTGTTTGGTATTTCCAAAACAATTATCTCACATGTCATTTAGATAGAAGGATAAATTGTTATGCATTTAGGAATGAATGTTGTTTGTGTTGTCTTATAATCAACCTTTTGTTAAATGATACATGAATAGTATTGAATAAATGATGAATATGAAAAATGTTTGAATTATATACCATGTTTTGGAAATATATTCCTTTGTCCTGAAATACTAATTTCTTCATCCATAATATAACTTGTATGGTTTTTAGTCTCTGTAGAGTTAAACACATTAGGTATTATCGATATGAATACTAATTTATTTTTGGACGATGAAAAATTTATAAATAATGGTATACCATTAACATTTCATAGAACTTTTGGATAGTGATCCTTATGTATTCCAATGGTAATATAAAGTCTAGTATACATCTTAAGATTCATATAATTTTTTATGTTATATAAATGTGAACTATCATAAATGACTAGTCATAATATATGAGTTTCTTCAGGCTTGCATGCCAAAGAATATCTTGACCAATAATTTATAGATCAATATAATTTAGGGTAGAGTAATTCCCAAATACACATTACCTTATCTAAATCACAAAATTTATGTTAATAAGTATGATCGATGAAGACTCGTACATGTTTCCATTGATCCTGAAAAATGTCAAGTGGAATAGT
The DNA here is from genome assembly GCA_963277665.1 of Viscum album. Classification (NCBI taxonomy): domain Eukaryota; kingdom Viridiplantae; phylum Streptophyta; class Magnoliopsida; order Santalales; family Viscaceae; genus Viscum; species Viscum album. The sequence goes on from OY728135.1 coordinate 1,157,136,240, forward strand.
TCCTAGAAAGAACATTTCCTTATACACATCTGGTTCATGATGTATGTAATGTGCTTATCAATGTTAAAACAGAAATTTATTTCAAAATAATCCATTATATTTCAATATTACCTTCAAAAATGGTAGAATTATCCCATAACTATATATGAAAAATATTGAAAAATACTTATAATATGAGTTACAATATGATGAAAATTCATTATGTCATTGGAAAATCTGTAACGATTCCAAGAGTTTGATAGGATATAAATAATCATGTATCACATAAAACAAAATTTTCATCTAATGAAATAATAAAATAATGTTTCATAGGATATTATATAAATCCATATGATATAAAAGATTTACTAATGTGATAGAATATATTTCTATAATATTGTTCATAACATTATTAAAGATAGTGGGAGCCTGATAGGGATGGATTTACTAAATGATAGAGATAAAGATGTATTTGGAATAGGAATATGTTCCATAAGTTCATGTGGAATAAGAATGTTAAATAGACACATATTTCATAATAAGGTTACAAACATAGTGATATTTTTTTATTCACCGCGACCAGTGATTCATTTTTCATTGAGATTAAAAATTTCAACAATTTGGAAATATATGGAAATCATCTATAAATAAAAATTCCACTTAAAATTCAATAATGGATCCTATGTATTAAATTGAAAGGTGATTATTATTTTGAATACTACAGTGTTTTTTCAAATGAAACTATACATGGGTGGTACTAATGTGGAACCAGTATGTCATGATTGGTTATATGAAGTCAATATGTCTCAATCCATTCAAATTTTACATTTAATATCAAAGTTCAATGATAATTAGTTAGAGAATTATATTTGAATAAAAAATTTCAAGGAATGATTTTATATGACACAACTATATAGGGGTGATTACATCATATAATGCCAATAAGGGTAGCAAGTTACTGATATCCAATTATAGATTAAAATAAAAAACGAGGTCAGAAAATATTAATTTGGAATGAATCAATTCTATGAGTGTTTTAGTGGATAGTTAGAGAGAGAATTTTTTCCTATTTTAATATGTTCACTGATATGTTTAAAACATTTATTGGTCTTATAGTCAGTTTATATGAGAATAAAATTATCTATATAGAGATTAACATAAAGTAGAAACCAATGTATAGGGAATGAGATCTACTAAGGTACATCCAATGGTTTCATAGACCTAGTCAATCGATCATATATTGGCACAGTATTTAAAAATACAATATTGCAAAATTCCAGAGGTAATTGTTACCAGTGTCACATGGCATATATATATCTAGGATGGCATGTTCTAGACATATAATGATATTAACGTGGTGCTTTAAAATCCATATGTTGTAGTGATTGACCAATACTATATATCATGATATGTACATGAATTTATATTTCCAATAAATAATTTATAATAACAAAATATAAATTTTATCTAGGAGAAAAACTAGGGGAGATGTTAGAACAATCCATTTTTTACTGGATGATGTATAAATTATATGTACCTCGTACATGGATAAGAAATTATAAAAGATTTCATGAGACACAAACTAGTCTTCCTTAGATCCATGCGATATAATATATTAGTTAGGATATGATAATGTTGGATACAATCATTTATAATATATTGGTATCCATACCTTCAAATATCAAGCATGATTCAGCTTCGAAGACAACTAGGATGTATTTAAACACAGTGATTTCATCCAGTACATGGAATCTCACCCCGTAAAAAACAATTATCATAATTATAATTATTTTATTCTTAATATCCATGATTAATTTTTAATAAATATGAAAAAAAGGATATTATTGAGGATACCATCTCTTGAGAAGTTTTACTCATGTAGATGAGGCCTCATATAGAAGACAATCCACATGGTGGAAATTTGGTAGACCAATAAAATAATGATGTGACTTAGTTGAAACATGGGATTTATCATGTGATTAGTAACAAGGGAGTTTAGAATGTTTCTTCTAGTGTGATAGGGAGTGTTGTAATAATGGATTCCCCAGAACCAACATGAAAATTATATTTGATTACTATATATTTTTTATAGTTATATATACATGATTCTAACTTATCATTATACTATAGAAATTTATCCACCCACTACATAATGGTAATTTAAATAGAATAATTTTTTTGTATAAAAGGTAATAGTATATCCTAGGATATAATGAGAACCTTGTGATACTATGAAATTAATATTCAAATAGTTCATATAGTATAAATACATCATAACTACTTCACATTGTTGATGTCTTAATGTACTTTACTAGGGACAAAAAATCATTAAGACATATTCTCATTATGTTCACACATGGTGATTTCTTGTAGTGTGATCATGAGTACTGACCCTCCATCAGGAACACCACATGATTAATGTGTCATTGGTTATTCTTATTTATGAACATTTTTTTGGGCCTCTTAAATTGAGTCATAATTATTTTTATCTATTTTATTGTATACGTTGATGCAAGGTAAAAACCATGATAATGAAATCATGGGAAAGTAGATTTTTTTGGGTTCATTATTTTAGGTATATCATAGGTTGAATGAACCATATATAATTTTACACTAAAATGTTGAGATCAAGTTCATCAAGATGATAATACATTTAGGATACCATGACCATGGAAATTGATGGTAAATTTATCTAGTAATATCAAAAAATAATAAATCCAGAAAGGGAGATGATACATGTTTTCATCATTCGTTATAATATATTTAATAGTGAAGAGATTATATTGCATAGTACATGTTAGTAGGTTAGTTATTGTTGTAATGGATGCTGCTTAGATCTTTAGTCCATGATGGGATGCTAGATCCCACTATTGGTCTATGAATAGTATTCACTATCATTTACATAAAGGCTTATAGGGTCATAAAGAATAAAATATTCTATAATTTGTCTTACTGAGTTGAATAAGTATATAGTACATGGTGGGTCCTAACAATGTTGCCCAGTATTTGTCCATGAATTTACATTCATAAAAGGAATAAATAAAATCGTATTATTCATATTTAGAATAATTAGAATTGAATTTATTTATTAAATAGGTTTACATGATTTAAAATAAATACCTGAAAAATATGTTATTAACGCACATGAATTTAAAATATTCATGGTTCATTTAATATTTTTGGGATTAATATTCAACTTAGTTGCTCAGGTTTTATCACATAAGATGTTTATAAAATTGCCAAAAAATGAAAATAATATAAATGATATTTATTACTCAACATAGTAGTCATAATAAATCATTTATATAGTGTGTTAAATGTTCATGGGCCAGGGATCCTTTTTAGGTAATTTCTAAATAAAATTTTAATAGGAGGAGAGGCTCTCACCAACAAAACTATTCATGGTGTTCTTTTGAGAGATTATATCTCCTCTTTTTCCTTATAGATAGATAAGTTCTAGATCTAGGTGATTTAACAAATATCACCCACATTCATAAAAATAATAGAGATGTGGTGATTTCCAAAGCATCGAGGTTGTCATCAGAACTCGACACCAGTACACAGAATTGGAAAATTGACACTAAAAAATATTTTTGAAGTGCATGTGGATGATCTAGATGAATTTGACATCAGATTCTTCAAGAAGTGATCACCAGGCGAAATAATATGCCGACTGTGGATTCTAATTGAACCATGTATTTATGGTTTAATTATTTTTCTTAATTTTATTCATGACTGATCCTCAAGATTAATTTGGGGCATTTCTTCACCAGTGATGACTTTGTTACATCGAACGTTAGTGAAAAATTGGAGATCACCATCCCACTGCCTTTCGCTTTACGCCTTAGTACCTTCACCTCCTCCTCACATCCCTCTTGAATAATTTAATAATAACTCTATTATTCTATATATATATATGAATTATAGTGTTAATGGAATATATAGCTCCAGCCTTTTAATGTCTCCACTGATTCAAAGATATGAAATTGTTGTCTATGTTATGTATGTTCAACGCCTCCAAAGATAATGGGTTTCACTTTTCTATTATATATTTCAATGGTGGTCAAAACAATTATATTTTGTTTAAATCATATGATAATAATAAAAATAATATTATAATATGTATCATTTTTTATAATAAATATATAGAGAAACAACTATATAAAGATAAACTAGTTTGTTATTGTTAGAAAACCCAAAAAAAGAACTAACCATGAAATGATTGAATTTTTAACAAGATACCCATACATATATCATAACACATGTTGGTATTATATAATATCTAAATTTTTGGATGGTCAAGTTTACTATTTCATTTTTCATTTGGAGTTTTAGTCCCATTTGAAATGAGGCACAATAAATATTCCCATGTGATCCTACATTGGAACCGTGAATCAAATTATCCCAGAACAATGAAGACGAATATTACAACTCATCAAAATGGAAATAAATAAACATAATAAAATTATAATAAATAATATATATTTTCTTGGATCTAATTTCATTAATTAATGAGACTAATTTGGTAATTCTTTAAATTATCATCATGTGTAGAATGATTTTAGAACATAAGTTAACAGAACATTTTTAACCACCATAGTTCTCTTAGGGTAATTATGTCACTATATTTTTACAATTTATCACTATAGTTACCATAATAACACATCCTATATTAATTAAATGTCTACCAAAAATTTATATCTTGATTAATTCATCATTATTTTAGGGGGGAAAATGAATCTTAAAAAAAATCCACCATCCAAATTTCTCTTGATAATAAAACTATATTAAAGAGAACTTATTTGTTCTTTAAACCTTCTAAATTACAGTCCATAAAATGTTATAATAAAAAGATACATTCTAATTTCACAAATTTTATCCTGAAATGAGGGTCCAGTTCATTTATTATTTCTTTTTTGATGTTATTTGAATGCAATCTTTGTTATGCGTCATGATGTGGTCCTATGATTGTTATACCTGGGATGGAATAAGAATATCAGGTGTGGAATCCCTGATAATGTGGGAGCATTTTATGATTTTATGGAGAGACGAATTGCTATATTAATGTTAGTGTCAGTAATTAAAACAAAGATGACGGAATGCGATGAATATGGTATTACCTGTTGATATTATAATGAAGGATTCATCATTAAAATGATTATACTTATTGGATAATGACTGAGTGGTTTAGTTTAATTTCTACTTGTTCCACACAGACTGTGGAAGTTTCGTATCCATGGAATCATGATTATTGAAAGTGGTATCTTATTATGGTTTCTCCAAGGTACATAGAATTATGAAATTAATAAAATAACATCTAATATAAGAATTACCCTTTGGGTTGGTTAATGATGGAATTCAAATTAGATGTTATAGAAGAACCGTGAAATTATATTGGATTATACATGGGGGCACGAACATTACATTGATTATTAATATAATATTATTTTAAATTAGGAGAATGATTATTTGTTGGACAGGTATTTAATTAACCTATTGAAATTATAAAAAGGAAGGAGATAATATTATATATCGTTAAAAAGAGTTTGTGTCTGTAGGAGACATCCAGTCCCTATCATTGGATGGTGGGAGTCCGTGTGACATTATATTTAGTTGTGTCTAAGACTACGTTATTCAAATTATATTTTGATGATCATGGTTATATCATGAATAATTTTTTATTTCATGTTCTTTCCCACCCATGTCGGTTAGGGAGAATTACAGTTAGTGGAATCAAGGAGGATGATTTTCCGCAACATTCCAATTAGAGTATAGATGGACGACATCCCCCTCTTACCCTGATCTCTTCACATGGTATTTATATATGATAATATTCATGGAATATAGTTTACCTATTTATTTATGTAGATGTATGTTATTTAATTTAATTATTTCCATCAAATATATACCTAGATATATTTTCCATAGAATTATTATTTTTATTGTTTTCATAGGCTATTTTGAAATGACTTACCTTACATAGTGTATGGGTCGTGATGACTTGAGTTATAAAACCTAATGTATGATAGCCATCATTCTAGATTTTATGTCTCCTTAAATTATTTTGTAACTATATAAATAATTTATTTGAGTTGATGTGATACATGTGATGCATGTTTTGATTCATATCCTAGGTGTTTGCAGGTTGGCCCACATTGGTTGAGAGGTGGCTCGAACATGTGACATTGGGGAAGAGTGGTACACCAGTGGGGATGTAGAAGAAAGGTAAATTGACGATTCATGATGTTATTATATTCTCTATTTAATTTCAGATATTTTAATTTTTATCTATGTTTTTTTATAATATAGTATATTAGTTTAGTTAATGAGTTTGTTTCAAATTTTTCAAAAATGATTTAGAGTAATTTATTTTACTTTTGTACTAGAGGATATTTGTAGGATCCTTCTGAGTATAAATTTATACTCACCCCACCTACATATAATTTATTTTAGGTCAATAATATTATTTTGGAGATCATTATATATATTAATAGTTTGTGTTTTTGTAAGAGAGCATTTTAATTTGGGCTCAATTTCCTATTTATTTTTTTGATACATATATTTATAATAAATTTTTAGTAATCTTTTAAATTTCATGTAATCACTTGAGATTTGTATTATATATATTTATAATAAGGTGTTTATCAGAGTATTATATCTTATCTCTCTCTATTATAAATGTTATTTTATACGGCAATGCCTCCATTTTATGTTGATGATGCACTTGATGTTAGTCACCATCCCAGGTCATAATGGAGGATATAATCGAGTAGTTAGCATATCCTTTATATTATGAAAAAATGAAGAGGGATAACTTTTGGCCTATAGGGTGTTATGATATAGTGGTATAAATGGTTTAAGTAGTGTGATGAGATGGATTTTTGTGTTAGGTCTGAGAAATCATGAAATCAATGGTATTGAAAATGATTAATTTGTGTTTAGTAACCAATAAAAACATTGGAGTTCATCTAATACATGGGAATTTAGGCCCTCTATGATCTTATACAAGGAATATTTTGTCTATTAAATTTTCTAAAGTAACATATAATGATTTATTGGTAGATATGTTCTAATAGATCATGAATCATTATTCAGTGTTAATTCATTTTAAATGTGTAGAACATAGGATAGTTTAAAACCATAAATAGTATAAAAAATAAATAAATAAATTAATGATAAATATTCCATATTCTAGGTAATAGAATTTATAAATTTTTTATATTTAAATAAATAGATCTTGGTCCACATCCCGATATTTCTCATGTGGATAGTGTTCACCAGGATGATCTAGAAGATCTAAACAAAGTTGAAGATGATGATAGTGATACATGGAGGAGGTCACATTGAGAGTTTCAATGATATAATATATTTAAGTATGATGTATAATTATATTTTTTGGCCACATAATTATATTTGTAGGATGTTGATATGGAATCAAATTAAATCTATGATCTTATAGAGTATTTGGTTATATTTTTTTATGATGCTGCTTCTTAGGGAAGAAAGGAAATGGTGGTTCTTATTCTTAGGTGATATTGAGGAGTTATTGGTATCATTAGTGAAGTTCAAGGAAAGGTTATTAGAAGTTTTTATTTCTTCTACTATGAAGGTATCTGATCACATAGAGATTATTACCCTTCGATATGGGTGTTCTATCATGTGGGGGATTTAGATCTAATTTAGGACCCTTTTACCTTACTTTTCAGACATATTGTTAGATGAGGAATCCATTATGAGTCATTTCAAAGAGATGTTTCATGTAGAGATCTTGTTCTTATTCAAAATGTTAATAATAAAGATGTATATAAAGGTTATGGAGAGAGAATAGGTTATTGAGAGGATACTATCCTAAAAATATCCTTCACGGGTGGGGAATCATTAGTATTCCTCGGGATTTAGACTTATGTTCTTCATATCCCATTGTCATAGATAGAAGATTTTTTGATCTACCAATGATATTCCATTTCTCTCATCATATTTTCCCTGATATTAGTTTATCATAGACCAATGATAATGGATCAAATAGATATTTTTATTCTAATGGATGGGGAAATTATCTATGAGAGTGATCCATATCTACAATTAGTAAGAATTTTCTAGTAGTTCCTCTTTGGGTTCCTCCATGGAGGTAGTTTCACAAAAGGAATTAGTAGTAGAGTGTTCCTATTTGGATAAGAATATATGTGACATGGTAGGCAGAAGAAAACCCAAATATAACCATATTCCTCAAGATGAAAATGACACCCATATATTTGGTCTATAGAATTGTTAGATATGTCATTGTATAAACTGCAATCAACTTCATTCTTTGTTATTTCCAGAACGAAGAGAGCCATACAAAAATCGAGGTACAAATTTTTATTTTTTCAACATTGTAGTATTATGTGCTTGATTCATTATTATTAAACATTGTTATATAAAATTAAAATTTTCATTCTATATGACATGAGGTGTAGAGGCTTCCAGAACCCAAGGTGTTGACTAAAATTGTTGTAGGTCAAGATGAATCCTATAAATTATTTAGTGACAATGAGATAGTGATTGTGTAAGATAACCCTTCATTATAATTTTTTCAATTTTGATACAAACATACTACATAATACTCATACCATATTTTTCATATTTTGTTCAAGTTATCATGGACATCTTTAAGGGTCATGTTGTGATCATTGATGTTGATGGGGAGAAATTAGTGTTCATTGGTTAGTGAGACCCTCATATGGGTGATAAGAATGTTTTCTCCTTACCTTATTGGTTGAGAATATTATAATATTTTAATATGTTCATTAGTTAACATTTAATAGGGATGTTTATGAGTACCCTAATTTCATTCCCAATGAGGTTGTGGTGTTACCCTATCAATAAGAGATCATGTTTAGGATTGATCTACATCTAGGATTTTCATCTTTATAGATATATATTCAGTGGATGGTACCTTGTGAGTTGTGGGAGATAAATGAAATATGAATGATATGTTTAAATGAAATTTTGTTCAACTAATATATTCATCATGGATTGCAAAGTTTTTTTCATACAAAAGGATGATGGTAGTTTGTGTCATGTATCAATTATTTTTGAATGAATCAAGTGACATTGAATATCTAATACCCTCTTATATGGATTGATTTTTAATCAATAATTGAGTAGGATCATGTTGGTTTAAAAAGGATAATTTACATATAGGAAATCATCATATGACGGTGAAAGATGAGGATATTCTGAAGAACATTTTTTGTTGTCATCATATGAAATATGAGTTCTTTCTAATGCCTCTATAAGTGATGAATTTTTTATCTGGTTTTATGTGGTTAATGATACCATTTATAATAGAGAACCTGTATATGTGTTTTTTGGTTTTAATCAATGAAATCCTTGTATAAAATAAAAAACCAGAGGAGTATGTAGAGAACTAGTGTTTGATATTGTGAGTTTGTTTTCATGAAAAGTTATTGTATATTTCTTCGATGATTTTGTTTTGGGTTTCTAAAGATCATCTAAAGGGGTATGTTGGGTCCCAAATTGGGGTATTTTGGGAATAAATTATCGTATAGGATTCTTTTCCTTGGGCATTAACCATGGAAATCAGAGAGTTGAGAAGATGGATTGAGCTAGTTAGCAATTATAGGTGGTTCATAGCTGACTTATGTTGGGTTTTGACTACTATATGACTGTAGACTAGTAAGTACACAAAAATAATATAGAATGGCCATTCATAGATAGATTTTTAGTACCTCATGGATATATTGAAAATTTCTCAAGTCCTTTATGTTGAATCATAGGTAGTTTTGATTAAGTTATTCTATGATAATTTGTTTTTTGGGATGTAATGTGTTATGATACATTAGAATTTTTTTTTCTTATGGGTCTTCATAGTTACAAACCCATAACCATATCTATTCAACCCATGATTTCATATTCTTATTAGTTGTGTTTTACTTAATGTTGTGGAAAAAATTCCTCCTCAATGAGAATTGTTTTGTTTTTACTTACTATATGATATTGAAAAATTCATTCTTTTAGTGTGAAATGAAAATAAGACAATGTTAGTAGATGTAATAAACCATGTATTTGGAATTTTCATTTTAATATATTAAAGGAATTGGAAATGTTATAGATAATTTGTTGTTAAGTATGTCATTTAGTGATTCCTTGCATTAATTTGGTGATTACTAGTGAGTGCCAGAAGAGCTTTCAAGGATACATCCACATATCAGATAATTTTGAGACATAGGTTGTCTTTTCAAAATGATATAATAGTCATAATTGGTGAAATATGGGTTGGTTTCCCATTGGGGGTGTCTTAGATGATTTTTTGTAAAGATAGATTTGTTTTCTATGAAATTCCATGAAGGTTAGACAAAGGATTAACAATAATATTTGTTTTTCTCAAGGATTATTTTCATTCATTAATGAAATCATTATATGGTTCTCTAGGGGTTCCATAGATCACATATGAAATTATATCATAGTATGATAAAATCTTCCAAAATATGAGTGGTTAGTTTTGTTATTATGGTTTGATCTGTACCATTGCAGAGTTTTTTTTTCAAATTTTTATCTCACAGAAGGTGATGGTATGGAACTGGGTTCAATATGGGTTTCTATAGTTGTTTTATGTTCTCTAGTGTGTGTGGGGGGAAATTACATTGGCTATTATTATCTGTTTAACTCATTTTTTGAGAGTCTATTATGATGTATAAGTTTTATTGGATTTTTTTGATGAAATAATACAACTTCATTGAAATTAGGGAGATAATATGAGTAGAGGTTTTGATGAGTGGAAATATAATGTAAGTGGAGAGACCCAAAAGATTTTCGATGATGATCATATTTGATTGATATTATTTTTTACCACCACTGTGTGGGGGGAATATATAATCTTTTTTGGAATCAGTTGTACCTTAAAAATAAAAATCAATAGTTTATGGATGGTTAGACATAGTTTACCATCATTAATATTAATGACATGATGCACTCTTGTGTACTAAATTATGGAGGATCATGTATGAGAATCCTACCTATAAAGTTCATTTCCTAGAAAATAGTTTCCACTATACCATTATTATGGAAGATTGGAAAGATTTATATGGTACCCCATTCCATTTTACATTATGCTGGTCTGGGGTAGGTGTTGTAGAAATCCACAGGATAGATCTAGTGTAGAATAAGATAGATATGGTTTATGAAATTAGGTAAAGGATTAATGAAATTTAAGATCATCATAGTTTCTAATATGATCATAGAAGGTGAATTTTAGTGTTCTATTATAGAGATCATATATTTCTAAAGGATACCCATCATTGTGGTATGTGAAGGTTTATTCATGGGAGTAAGCTTTATCTCTAGTTTAATTTTCCTTTCGAGGAATTTTCTTGTATTGGAGTTATGTCTTATCAAATAAAACTAACTTAAAATAGGATCTTTATAAATTATGTTTTTCACAAATATGATATTTTGAAATAAATTTAGGACTATATTCATGTCATCTATTTTGAAGAAATTTACATTGATGATTATATGAAATTAAAGGAGTGGCATGAGGTGATCATGAAATTATAGAGAAGTTATTGTGTACATATGAAATTCACATTGTCCATGTATGAATACCTTCGAGTTGAATAAAGTATAGTTCCTAGGAATTTTATTCACATATAAGCAATTAGTAACCCATATGTTCGATGTTGATCACATTTATTATAATGTTTCTAATTTTTTAGATCATGACCATTTATTTATATGTGGTGGTTTACACTTTTTTATTTTAGGTATTTACTCTCATATGAGAGGTATATCTAATTAGTTAGCGCCCAAGAGATGTTTGTTTCTATTATGTGGTTTTTTGATTGTTCCTATAATGATGTGAATTAGACAATATTTTGGTGAGAACCTTTAGAACTATCTCATATGTTAGATGATCATATGACCACACATGATTTTACACAATTTTTTGTTGTTTATTTTTGAGAATAATACTTTTTAGAGGTTTTTAATGTAAGGTCCTCGATCAATGTAGTTTATACATTTTCATTGATCTAAATCTTTTGAGGAATGAATCAGTTTTTTTGGGGTCATGAGATGTTTTCATTATAAAAGACTGATATAGGTAGAACGTACTGTATATTTATCGGTTTACGGTGTAAGAGGTGTTTATGAAATATTTTTATGGTGGATAGTGTTACACAGCCAATGGAAATTACATTATAAATTAATTAATTAATATGTATATCCATTGTAGATAAAAATGTTTGAGGTAAATCATTATTTTGTAAAAACATAAAATTAGACATATTTACAGCATAAAAAGGATGTTTTATTCAATAAATATCACATAAGATGTATAATATATAACCTACAAATTCATTATATCTTTGAAACAATATGTATATTTTTTCCAAAACATGAGGAGGTAATCATCATATTCACTTGGAGGTTGGTATACCTTTTAATGGGTAAAATTCACGACCCCTTATTCAATCCAAAATAATCCACTCTATATTCTTACATTTTTTCCTCATTATTCTTTGATCTAGATCCTAATTATTGATCTTTCCATGAAATGGAGATTTGTCTCCTTTATTAATAGATTTTTCTTGGATGTTTTCGTGTGAAGTTGTGGTGTTGTATCCTTGGAGGGATAATGAAATTGTTGGAGGGGGTTTCATAATCTGTGGAATTAGCCCATTCTCATTTACAAAACATGGAATACTTTATAGTAGGGGATTAATTGCTTATCCGATTTATTTATTTTATGTTTTAACCTTATCATGGTTTATCCCCTTATAGGTTAATATAATTTACCAAATAATTATGTAACATTATTAATGAATAAATTTATCAGTGACCACATATCAATATTGTTCATTTATATTGAGATAACTATTTTCATCATTTTTTTATAGAAAGTTTTCTATCTATACTATGATTTTTGGAATGTTTTTTATTCTATGGATTATCATGTTGTTATTCATGGAGAATTGGAACTAATGTAATGAAAAAAACAATTGATTAATTATATTAAGAGTATAATGGAGACACATGTTTGTAATTTGGAGTTTTCTATTATTTAATGATAATAAAAGTGATCAAATTTTAATTCCTAATTGACTTTATTCTTCTCTATGTTAACGGAATATAAAAAACAATATTCGTGTTAGTTATTATGGATGAAAATAATAAAAAAACACGATAATTGGAAATTTTTTGATCTTACTTTTTGATGAAACTAGTTTTATGATTGAAATCATAATGTGATAAATTGTTATAGATGATATCATAGGTTTCCCATTATATGAATTGTTATGTAATTAACATTTTAATTCATGTTTTATAAAAATTAGTTGGTTTATAAAGATAAATCCTTGGGCATGACTGTTACAATTTTTTATAAAGGCTTAATTCCTTTTTTCGAGAGATGTGAATGATCGTTTTTTGGTGTATGATTAAAAACTTATTTTAACATATTGGATTCCTTATTGACTATGTTTTTATCCTTATTTTATGATTCTCATGAGATGCGATCTTCACTATGTAATGAGAAATGGGTTTATTATTGTTGATCTTGGGATGGATGATGTGATACGGGGCGGCTGGCCTAGATGATGTAAAAGTTAATGATGCCTATGATGGAGACGTGCATTGGGATACACATGTGGTAGTTGAGGATGACACCAGATATGATGAACTGAGTTTAATATGAGCTTACTCATTAATTTTGTGAATCAATATGTTTTTTTTGACATGAATATACTTAATGTACATGAATTAATTTAATGTTTTATCTGCATTCCTTTCCCCATTGATTCAGGTAGTGGGATGTGCTTCATTACATATTTTATTTTGGTTGTATCTTAGTAATGTTAAAATATAGTAGTATAAATAATTTAATAATGTTAATAAATATAAAAAAATACAAAAAATGGATTGGTTGATGCTACAATTCATTTGATATGATCTTGTGAAATCAACGAATTAATATGGATTGTGCTTGGTGATCAGGAACAATACTCTAATACTAAATGTAATTTAATTTGGAATATTTAGAATTTCTAATTAATGGATACAGAATTAACTAGTTAAAGGAAATTATAATATTGAATGATGTAATTTTATTTTCCAATTTAAATTTCATATGTTCTTATAGAACATCTAGTCCATAACAGTGGGATCTAAGAGTCCTAGTGACATTATATTCAATTGATTCTAAGAAATTTTATACCCATATATTATTCATGAGATATATTATATCCATTATATTCTACAATTTCATATTCTAAACCATAATTGATGGATAGGGTGTCTAACTTCTGGTGGACATTACCATAGAGAATTTCAACATATCCTAGTGGGATAATGGATGACTGACTACCTCCTCTATCCCCGCTCTCTTCATATGGTAGATATATTTTCCAGTATACACAGAAGTAATTTTTACTATATATGTGTTCTATGTTATATGATTTATTGTGGTTATATGACACACATGTACCCTTGGTGATAGTATTTAAAGTATTTTCATCGTTATGGTGTGTATAAGATGTTATGGATTGAGTTATATTGAATGATGTACGAGCTATGATTGGTTGAGGTATAATTTTTCATGTTTGATAAATATAATATGGGCTATTATGGATCCCATAAGTGAAATTAATACTATATAGAGATATTATATGGGATCATGTGATGATGTGATGCACAAGATATATGTTTTGATTCATATCATAGGTTTTTGTGGGCTGGAATAAATTTGGAGGGAGACATATAATGATGTGCGATGTTAGGGATGATTGGAAAACCTTTTAGAAATAAGGAGTGGTGTTCTATCTAGGATTAACCAATTAATTAAATAAATAATTTTATAAAATTCTTTTTGACTATTTTCCCTGGTGAGGCTAGGAACATAATATATAAATTTTGGAAAAATTTTTGTTTCACTATTGTTCAATGTTGGTAAGTATATGTTTTTTCTCTTTTTAATGATAGGTTGTATGAAGGTTCTCATTGAGTATATTGTTATTATAACCTCACATTTATATAAATTTTTTCCATGTCATGATGATTAGTTTGGATTCCATGATAGATTTTACTAGTTTGTGGTTCTGTTTGAGAATCTTGGGATTCATTATTTATGGTAATTTTTTCTTTTTGGTGCATGAATTTCATTACAGTGTTTTACAAATATATGAAATTTCATTTATTCACTTGTTATTTCTTCAATATATATGTTTGATAATGTGTGTATTGGTTTATCTTTCTTATCTTCATCTTATACAGGTTCTCTTATATGGTAATTCCACTCATTGAATGTTATTTATAACCTTGGTTCAAGTATCCATCATGGGTCCTACTGGATGTGGGACATTGGATCTCACCATCTACCTTCTCTCATAGTCAGAATGAAAGGGACAACCTTTCTATGGGATGGGTCATGAAAATTATACTACCCTACCATAACCCAATCATGTCCATTTCATTCATAATAAGACTCATAAAGATCATTCATACAATTCCCTATGTAAACACCTATAAATCATGAACATTTTTTGAATCAATAATAATAAATATCAATGCATGTTTAACATGTTTTTTATGAAATATAATCAAAATTAATGATAAAAATTTCCCCATGCTAATAAAATGTTTATCATGACCATAACACATCTGTTGAAGACATTTGATGGTCAAATAACACATATTAAATACTCCAACAATATTTTGTCTCTTAATAACGTTATACAGAATTCCTATTCTCCCCCATCTTAAAAAAATGGATAAAAACACCATAAAAAATTTAAAGGATATAGATATATAGATAAAAAATAATTATTCATCTTTATTATAATATTATATATTGAAATAACAACATAAGGAATGTATATAATTTCTCCGACGTTAATAGAACAACATCCTATAAATGTTATAGTCATCCAATGAAAATTATGTAAAATGTAATATTTATAATATATTGAGAAATTAATATATAAATAAGTAGACATAAAAATTAAATTATTAAAATATATAAATATATAGATGGTTTATGTTTTTAATGGAACAAACTCCCATGTAATAATGGAATTGTTGACATATGTTTAAAGAGATAAAGAACAACCATGAAAAAGAATTCATGAATGGAACCCCCAGGATGCGCTCATGAATTTTTATTTCATAGAACCAAGATCTCATTTGAGAACATTATATCATATATATAATAGATGATAAATTCAATATTATAAATCTCATTACATAAAATAATTTTAGAAATTATATGTTAAATAAAAGGCAAAACACAAAAGATATTTTCAAATATATGTTTAACATTAACTTAAAATTCAAATTTACATATTACAATTTAAGTTGAATTTGAAAAATGCTATTTTAATGGGTTATTAAACATTTACTTATAACCATTATTCTCAAATAATATAGAATCTAAATGAAAAAATATTTTCCTTTAAAAAATTTGTATATGGAGACAATTCCTATGAAAGGGAATAGAAATAGTCCATTTTAATATTACTGGAAGTTTTTTTTAAAAACGTGGTTTTTATAAACTGTAATAAAATATTCATTTAATAAAATATAAGTTCCCCAATGTGGATTATAAAATATAATAAAACATTATTTTGGGTGGACCTAGTGACTAAAGAATAATATCAAAGATAAAAATATAACTCAATGAAATGTATTTGAGTTACCAAAATTCCACAAGACTATGATACAACTACATAAATAGGCATTTGAAATATGGAACATTATATAAAAATTAAATCCCATAAAATATAATGATTATGACCAAAACATATTCATTCTTAGTTAATACATGAATAATTGTGAAGATGATTCATAAAATGGGACTTGACTCGTAGAATTAGAATTGGGATGAAGAAAAATATTTATTCCTAATTAACACATTAATAAAAAATTGATAAAAAAATTAGTAAATGATAATAAATGTAATTAATAAATGATATTTAATGATATTATATCTCTCATTGGTTTTATATATCACAGATCATAAATTTAGTTCATCATATAAACTGTGTCTCAAAGAGAAGGATTTGAGATGAAAACTCGTACATTGTTTCATTTCTTAGTTGATCACATTATTAACTACCTCCAATAAAAAATCATTATAACATTTTTCATGAAATTAATCTTAAACATTATTCTTTTATAAAATAAATTATAATTTTTTTACAATGATTAAATTAATTAGTTATTTTGTATAATTATCATCGAATGTTAATAACATTAACGGATTCATTATCGTTTATTAAATTTTATATTAGTATAAATCATTTGATAGCTAGAAAATTATTTATACTAAATTTTTAATTATTAAATATAAAAATTATATATATTTATAATTTAATTATTTTATTATATATGTTTTTCAGTTATATATTGTGAAAAGTTGATTGATAACCACTTATTTTGTTTATTTTCTTGCTCAATACTGATTTACTAATAATAAATAATAAAACATATATAATTATTCCAAAAACATAAAATTTTCCTTATTTATATACTATCTAATTATTAAGAAATTATTTTTCCCTAATTGTCAACCATTAATAGATTTTAATTCATTATCCATGAATGTGGTTGAACCGATGAAAAAAGAAACATTGTACAACTTGATGGGTGAGTGTAGTTAATAATTTATTTCTTTTCACATCATATCATCATAACATAATCAAAACAATATTATATTTATTTTTATAACGGTTAAATATAATTTATGATTTTTGTATAAATAATGATAATTTATACAAAAAAAAATTATTCCTCTTTAATGAGGCAGTCCATGCAAAGACACGATTGACGTTACTTTTTTAATATAGGTGGATAGAAATGAATAACCATTTGTTGAACCAAAACTGTAACAATATCTATGAAAAATAATGATACTGAATCAATCATATCCATAATGTGATGAGATGTTTTTAGGATTTTTATTAAGAAAAAAACATTATAATAAGATAATATTAATGTCTATGACTTGATAATTTTTTTAAGTCTTCATATAATTGAAGGTATTAGGCTTACAATTAGTGACAAAGAGAATATTTCAATGGGATTGGGTTATAGTTACATTTAATATAATATTTTCAAAGAGTAAATATATGATGAATTTTTTCTTGTAATGGTGAAATGGATTGTTTTTATAAATTAATGACTGGGAACTATGGACACACCTTTAAATTATTCAATAATATAATGTAATTTTTAAATGATTGAAGTATTTAAAATTGAATAAATGTTAGGGAAAACTAAATTTATTTGATAAAATGAAAATATATTTAATATAAATAATTTTTTTTTAAAATAACAAGTCTTATACAGTAGGTTAAACTCAAATTATTGATTTTAAATTTACAAAAATAATTATATTTTAGCCATGTTAATGAAATTGAAAAAAATATTTGAAATTGACCTTATTATCCATTTTGAATCATTTGATTTAATTTTTGAAATAAATTTTATAAAAAAAGATACTAAATTTATGAAATGACAAAATTAAAATACAAACAGTTAATTAGGTTATATGATTTTCTTGAAAATGACAATTTTATTTTTAAAATATATATGTGTCTCTATGTGTGTGTGTTAAAATAATAATTTTTTAATATATTAAATATAATTATCATGAAATTCAAAAAAGGTATTAGGATTCAATTTCATGAAAAAAACAAAACTAACGGATGGATTTTTTTTATTTAAATAAAAGTCAAAAAAATATATTCTATATTAATGTAACATATTACATTAGATCTAAAAATGATGGAAAACGATTCATATGTAAAAAAATATATTACAAAATGCATAATTTTATTCGAGATTTTGATATCTAATTACATTAATGATTATTAATTCTAATTGGTTATTCATACATTGTGATAAATTTGGGGAAAATATATATTTTATATCCCAAATCATTGAACTAAAAACTTTATTTTATAGAAAACACCCAAAATTCTATAATAAGTAATTTAATATGCTCTAAATTAAAAAATGAGGACTATTGTTTATATTTAAACTTATGAAATTATGAAATTTATCTTTTAAATGGAAATGTGATAAAAATAAAAATTTTGTTATTGAAAATACATGTTTTAAACATTAAAAAATATAATATGCTTATCTTATAAAGATATTGATTAATAATTTTTACGACATTAGGATAATAAAAAATATTATTATAATATTTTTGTCTTGTCTACATATGGTGTCCAATTAATGAAATGTTATTGACAATATTTAATTTAATAATTGTAATTTTATTTGTTGTGTGTTATAACCCCCTTAAATAGATTATTACCACGCAATTTGACTCATATGAACTAAATAATTTTTATAGGGTAGTAATTTATAATAACACACCACTATATTATCATGTTATTAATTAGGAGTTTAAATGATAAATTTCCATGTGAAAAAATATATTATAATCTCTTAATAAAGAGTGATAACTCATTACTAATTTAAAATTGAATTATGCTAAGTGATATTGATATACATATATATAAATTATCTTCTAACAAATAATAAAAATTATTTATATAGTTATCATACAACATTGGTTTTTATTTATATATTACTATCATGCAATTTGTCAAATCATACATGATATTAGGCTCTAGAAAATATGGAGTGAAAATCGCAGTGGAATTCATTTGATGTAGTTTCATATGATTTTCAATTATTAAGAGGTTTTTGGTGAATGTCTCTCTTATTAAATCATGGATTTAGACATTGAGTAAGATAAAGAATAATTCACATAATTTTTAAGAAACATATTTTGGTATATTTTTTCTCTACCTTAAAAATGTATTTCAATTGATTGTTCTCACATGATCCGTTATGAGACTACATATTTCACTTATCTATTTTGTATATTACATGACTATGTTAATAATTTTAACATTTTTTTCTGTCATCTAGGTTAGGATAATCATTGGACTTCTCACTCTATATCCCATTATGTTTGGTTATTAAATGGGATAGTCTATATATTAATCCTTTCATCCATGTTTATTTATATTTATATCTACTACTAAAATCAATGTGTGGACATGTGTGTCAAAAAATATCAATCCAGTGGAATTATCAAAATATATAAAAATAAAGTTATTCAACCAATAAAAACTATTCCCTTACCATCTTGTTATCCTATAAGTGATCTATTTTGAATAGAATACATTTTAGTTTATCCTATATCATTATTCATTCAACCTATGTTTCATAATACTGAGTTCCCTCATACTTTTTACCCAATCCAAAATAATTGAGAAAAAAAATTACAACGATCATTCGTAGACTATTAAATTCCATATAATAATTGAAAATTAGGATTTAAACATATATTTTATCCTTCATCAAAAAATATTTTCCATTCCTTAAGTAATATAACCAAGTATATATTTACCGTGATCATATAAACTCAATGACATACCATTACCAAAAAAATTAAATGTATAAGGCATTAAACCAAAAAGATACTATATATTTATCTAAAATCAACCCTATATTAAAACCTAAAATTATATAACCATCAATTTAATATGGTTACACAATGGTGAATTTAAATCATAATATTAAGGATGTAGTTTATTTATAAAAAATATTTTAAAAATACCCAAACCCCTTATGGTATCGATATTATAAATATACTAATCCAAAACCATTTACATCCTCCAAATATGTTTTATTCATTATTTATGTCATAAAATATATCCTTATAAAAATTATTGAATGTTATTGACAATTTTATATACGGTATTCTATACCATTGATGTAAAAATACTAAATAATTGTCATTATATTTTTCATATATTACATAACAATGCTATCAATATACATGAATACCATCAATACATATGTCTCACTAATGATGATGACTAAATGTATCAAATTTTAATTTCTATTATAATTTCATCATTAGTACCATTGTTAAAAAATAAATGACACATTTTCTATCAACACATTAATATACATAAATTATTGGCCATCAATGTTTTCCCCTATATTGATTTACAAAAAATAGTAGCTTTACTGATATATTCCTTTCTCAGGTTTATCATCATGATATTGTGTCATCAAAATAATGAAAATAATTTTAATTATAATCTGTAATATATATATATATATATCATTAATAATGAATCTTTTTTAGTATATGATACATTAAGATAAACATATATCTCTCAAAAAACTATTATTGGTGATCGATAAACATTTTTTTAGCTTCTATAACCAAATTAGTTAACATAATTATGAAAACCATTATAATTTTTTATAAATGAAATTTAATTAACTAATTATAACACTTTGTGTATACTTCTTGGTGAGTGGTATTAGAAATAGTAGTCATGCATCTGAGTAATGATTGGGTAAATTTTCAACCAATATCTTTCTAGATTATTACCTCTTGTTGTATCAGTTCAAAAACATTGACCACCTTATTATATCATGATAAGGATTAATTTCATTGAAAAACAACATAATATCTACATTAAGAAATAATAATATTAAATAGAAAAAACCATACTCTTTAGGTTTTCATTGATGTTTTCTAATCCAAATCCCCATATAAATGTTTATTATTCCATTGACATTAAATCATATTCTTATCCAAAATGGGTGTCAATTTTGATCATCCTTTAATTATAAACTAATTAATTTTCATTATAAATCACTCTAAACAACAATGTCATATAATCCAATCAATGTTTACCAATAGTGATGCACCAATCCCACACTCCAGAATCATAATCCATAAACAAATACATTATATACTATTTATTATTATATAAATAGAAGCCTATATATAACCATTCATGTTTAAAAATTCAATAGAAATTATAGAATTTAGTTCAACTCTAGATATTATCAGTTTTGTAGTTTTAGAGAATTAGGATAAAAAATAATATAATAAATACTAATTTTTTTTTATGAAAATGTAAATTTTCATATTATATGAAAAACTACCTAAATCATGATAATTATGTATAATATTCCATACATTCATTAAATATTTTTAAATACTAAACATATTATATTTACAACATTTTTTCATAACCTGGGGAAATAAAAACATAAGATGGTATTACCTCAAACCATCAATAAAGAAAGCATAAAACTGAACTTATCAGGGAATTAACATGAAATATTTATTATTTTAGTATTAGGTAAAAAATATAAAGACTTAATAAACATGAATCTTATAAAATGAAATATTCATGGAAAAATAAAAACATTAATATAAAAAATACTTTCATTTTGATAGAATTTAAAATGATGTAAAACAAAATCCAATTTTCGTAGACTTGTTAAAAGACATATTACTTTTGATTGGGACCAAAATGAAGATATATTTATTAATTAGGAATGCATGCAATATGTATAAATTTTTTCCTCATTAGACACTTTGATGCAACATATTTATATATACATTCGGGCCCCTACCCATAACCTAATTAATCCCATCGCCTTCACTATATGATTCATGAAGAACATTCATAATATTACCTAATATTACTCTTTTAAAACATTGATATCATTATAAAAAATAATATATATTTTAAATAAATTATCAACTTGTGTTGGAAGTATATAATATCTAGTAATGTTAATAATTTTACCAATTTTAGTAAAAGTGATAACATGATAATTAACCATCCTTGGGAATAAGATGGATGGTCACAAAAATATTTATCGATCATTCTAAAAACCATTAATATTTTAATAATAATATATTGAAATCCAATACATATACCCATAACAATTAAATGGATAATAATATCATATCTTGTTTGAATGAAGAATGTGAATGGTATAAAAATTAATATAAAACTTTCTAATAATCATTTATATTTCAATTAAAATATAGAGAATTAGAATGCACCCCCAATGTCAATAAAATATTTTTTATGCTACATAAACATAATTCAATCATAATTATGTAAAATGTAATGCTCACACCATATATAGTAATGAATAAACGACTATATCAATAAATTAATAACATAATCATAATCCATAAATAAGAATAATTTTTATATTTTTATAAAAAAATATACATTGTGTATGAATATAATCCTAGAAGGATGTTAAAATAGATAAAAATAAACCATGATAAATAATGGATGAATGTTACCACCCAATAAGACATATACAATTTATATTATTTAGAACCGTGATTTAAATTACCTTAAATGATATTTTATAAATCTATATTAATGTATATATCATGAATTATATAAATTATTATAGATAACACTTTTGAAAATTATAATGAAAATAGAAGAAAACACATAAAATAACACGTATGATAACAACCTCCATTGCTGTAAAATAAAATTTTACATGCATCAATCATTTTTAAAATTAAAATAGTTGACATGATTTTTTTTTAATGTTTATAAAGTAACTAAATTTTCCTTATCAATGGGGAGTTAAAAAAAATATTGTTTTTTTAAAAGAGAAATGTGTAGTCAAAGACATGTCCTGTGAATGTGAAAGGATTTTTTTATATTTTCAAAATATAATTTTTCTGAACTATATTTCTAAAAGGAGTAATGAAAAATTAATTGTATCAATATATCATTTTTGAAAAATTGATTATAAAATATTATAAAATTTTATGGTTGTACAAATAAAATTTATAAATAATTTCCATGATAAATCATTATAACTCAATGAAGGGGATTTGAGTTAAAAAATATCATTACTCATAAGGAAAAGTAGAATTAGTCTCTACATGGATAAGGGAACTTGAGTTGGATTTTGAATCCATTTTTAAAATATTATTATGGTAATAAATTATCCCATGGATTTTAATGTACCATAAATAGGAAACATGGTTCATTGTTTTTGACATGGCTCAAGGAATTTGAATCAAGGGTAAAAACAATATTTTATAATGAGTAATCCATTAATAAAAACCTCTGAAACTGAGGTATTGAAATTAGACATAAAATACAATGATTAAAATCCATTTAATCTTATGATATCTAATAATGGGATTATAAATAAAAAATGAAATTAGGTGAACAAAATCCAACTTGTATAAAAGAGAGATATTTGAAATGAAAACCCTTACATAGTTTTCTTGTAGAGTTGATCATAGTCTAATATCATTGTAGAAAAACATAATAAAAAAATTCCTCATTTCTTAAAATCACACATGAATATTACCCTTTTATAATTATAATTATACTTTTAAAAAACAAGAACAATAATTATTCATAATATATTATGTCCATCAGTTGTTAGTAACTTTTATTATATTGTTCTTGTTTGAAAATTCTTATATAATTATCCACCATTTGAAAATATTTTCAGTATTGACAAAAAATATTATATTTTGTTATATATATATATATTAATTAATTGAAAAATTATTATTTTATTTCATATGTGGGTAGGTTATGTTATTAGAAAAATGACATGATAACAACTTATTTGAGTGATTTTAGAGTGTCGAATTTGATTTATTAATAATCATTTTTATACATTTTGTAACATGTAAAAATAATAAAATGTGGACATTTTTTTAACATATAACAATATCATATTTTAATTTATCTTTTCTACAAATTTTAATTTTAAATCATTTTTTAGTTTGTTAATCTTATGTAAACATGAAAATGATTCATATTGATGGTTAAGTATGGTCAGAAATGAATTTAATTTGAAATAATATTATTATAATATAATCAAAATGAAAGTATTTATATAGTTATATGTTTTTAAATCAAAATCTAGATTTTTTGGATAATGGATGAATAATTACAAGATGA
Source organism: Viscum album (assembly GCA_963277665.1). Taxonomy (NCBI): domain Eukaryota; kingdom Viridiplantae; phylum Streptophyta; class Magnoliopsida; order Santalales; family Viscaceae; genus Viscum; species Viscum album. Next base: position 1,157,161,019 of record OY728135.1, read on the forward strand.
TTGAGAAAAACATTTTTTCTTTCATGTGGTAGGTTGTTAACATGATTGATTTAACTTCCTTTTTTATAGTAGATAAAAATGAACAAATGTGGTTTATAACATTTATATAACAAAAATTGGTATAATAATGATTCAGAAATCATAATATCAATATTTTTATGATACATTTGGATGTGTATAATTTAGAAATAATCTTATTAAAAAATCTTTGATTACATTTGAGATGTGATCTTTAATCTGAAGTCTTATTGAAATTGATGGTCATTTTATTACTATTTGGGACTATAAAAATATGACTGGATTTTCTGGTTATAGATATTAAAAAATATAAGTGTTTCAATAATTTATTCTTAGGTGATGTTTAGTTTTAACTAGTGTGTGTGGAATGTTTTTTTATATTAAGGTTAGGTTACTCTTGGAAACACATTTTTGTTTTCTTAATAATGAAATTTCCATTTCACTGTACTAGTGATTAATAATGTAAAAACACATAGGGTCACATGTTTTGGTCCATTAATTTATCATTCCTTTGTTTTATGAATCGTTTTTCAATATATTAATGACATTTATAGCATGCTAAACTCAATTTACCACTTTTACATTTACAATAACCATTAATGTTTATCCAAATTAATTAATATTATTGGATAAAAATTAACATATACAATAAAAAATAATTGAATAATATTATTTTTATTTTTATAAAAACATTATCAAATAAAATTCCTACATCTAATAATGTTACATTTTAAAATCCAAATAGATAAACAGATAAAATTGTTTTTTAAAATTATTTTATTTTCATTTTAAATAAAAATTCCACAACCCCTCTCCCAAAAGTTTACCCATCCTAGTAAATAAATTATGTAATGGATATGGTAACTAACTAATTCCTACAACCATTAGGCCTTTGGATGGTGACTATAATTTAGGCTATAATAAAGAAAAAATTGGTGGCATTTCACTCCAAGTGAATATCCGTAAGGGAGAAATAAGAAACCTGCACGAAGGAAAAGTCAATTAGATTTTTTAATAGAAACCCAAGGGAATAAGAAATCATAAAACAAAAGAAAAAAGGAAAAAAACTACATGTATCAAAATGGTAAACTTATATTCAACCATGAAGACCAAACTAGTAATAAAAAACAAGAGATAGTCATATCTATCACAATATATAACATGCTCATGCAGACCTAGAACATTTTATATATATGTTCGGTGATAATAATAATATAATCATTAGGATCACCCTTTAATACATTGGTGAAAATTTTTAAAGAAGAATCCTAATTCACAGAGAACAATAATGATACCAGCTTGTCCCCAATATAGGCATATTAATATCCCAACCTCACAATTGAAAACTATGACCTATTATCATATGAAAGAGTTATTATAATATATTAATTAAACATTATTGGAACTACTATCATAATTCCCATGGTTTTCCACAATATCCCAATGTCATACAACCTGATCCATATATCTCCCAAAGTAAGCTAGTCTATATAAAAATGTGCTACATATCACATCAGTCACCTCATGCATCACATAATCACATCATCCAAAATCACATCTCCAAATTGTGAACAAGTAGTATCCAAGATCCTCCAAAACACCTATTATGTGTATCATACATTATTTGTTATAGCACAATACTTTACAACCCACACACAGAATACAAATCAACAAGACATTTCACCATATTAAAATCATACATATATAACTGTTCAAATATCATATCTATATGTACAAGTTCTTTAAATAACCACAATACATTACCAATTTCTACACTTTTTAATAAGAATAAAACATACAAGAATAAAAGTACATATAAAAACTAATATAAGAGGTTGGGGATAGAGGGTATAGTCTACCATACATCCTCCCATTAGGATGTTGAAGAAAACACCCTCTTACAGTCTATAGGGTGTGGTTCACCCTAACCATAATTTGTGGGGTAAAAATTGAAATCATAAACTTTATAGGATATAAAATAGATCATACCCAAATTTTTGGTATAACTTGCTCCTATTATCAACTATAGTTATTATCACATGGACACCTGGATAACATAGCTAGGGATAAGATATCCAATAATCACACAAATTTTTTTAGTGAAACATTAAACGAGTCCTTAATTTTTATCATTTCAATTAAATAATTAAATAATTATCAATTTATTAACCAATATTATTATACCATATTACATTAAATTATACATCAGAGTAAAATACATTCCCCATAAAATAATCTAATCTATTTTCTTAGTTTATCAATATTACATTCATTTTTTATTTGTCACGCACCATCCCCCAGGGCCCATGCCGTGACTATACCAAGCCCTCCTTCCATAGGCCAGGGGCTGGTGACAGGCATCGAAAGGAGTAATACCTAAAATGGGCTGGCATTGCCTTTATAACCTGTAAACTCTCAAAAACCAAGCACACAACAAGATATGAACACATGTAAACTGTATAGAAAAAATAGTTTGTACAATAAGAAAAAAGGGTCCATAATACAAGACCAACTGGAAAGTACAAGGAAAATTGGGAATATCAAGAATAACTGAGAATATATCCTATGATCACCTACTAAGGATCCTACCTGAAGGGTAGGTACAACTCTCGAACTGTCATATCTGCAGTATGCGTCGTCTAATTCCCACCTCATGCTTCCTCTATTCTCAATACTCTCATCCTCAGTCAGCATTGTCTATCATCTGCACCAAACATAATAAGGTGTAGGCATAGGCCATGTAGGGATTAGTATAATGATACTTAGTGGGGACCCTGAGACCCTAAAAGGTCTCATAAAATTAAAAAAGGATAAACCATAATGAATTAAAACAACTGACAACCCTACTTAGGTATATGACCATACAAATACCTATTTTTTCATGTAAAACCATATCAATATTTAGGAAACACAAGGACCAACTCAAAATCCCGAACCTTAGCTATCCTGTAAAGGAAAGAATACTACGATGGTAACAACATGAAGGTATGTACCACAAAGGTAACACCACACAAAAGAATACCAAAAGGCATCAACACAAAGATATACCCCATGAAAATATGCCATACAAATGATTAACACAAAGTTAAAGACTCAAATCACACCAGGTATAACATAGGTACGGTATCAATGATGATTAGATGTAACAAATGAATCATCTTACACTGTTGAGAGGCAGACCCACATAGGATCCTAAATCATCAGACCCATGTAGGATCCTAGAGTAGTCCCATGTGGATTTCCTAGAGTAGATCCAAGTGGGTATATCGAACATATAACCACATAGGATTCCAAATCACAGACCCATATAGGATCCCAAAGCACATTCCCACATAGGATCCCAAAGCACAGGCCTATGTAGGATCCCTTTCTCATGTTACATACAGCCACATGGTTCCCTAACTAAACTCGCTTGATTCCAAGAGGGTCCACTCCTCAAGACACAGTAACATATTCCAACTGCCACAGAATTTGAAGAAAATGTATCCCAAAGCACCACCATATGATAGGGGTCTCAATGCAACAGATGGTGCGTCAATCCGACGCTCGGTCTGTAAGTTATTGTCCTTTTAGTCCCGAGGGCCCGGTTGGATTCGTGTTCGATACAAACCAGAAATACCCTAACTTTATCCAAAACTCATGTGGGGTATATAAAAAAAGACAGTCTTGATCCAAGGTTTCTGGTTCCACAGACGGTTCGTCAAATGTATGCCCTTAGCTCAAGATAAAGCCGAAAGAGTGAAAAAGGGTCGAAACTGGTTCGGGTCCGGTCCAAACCATATTGGGCCGACCCAACCCGGTTCGGGTCCCCTGGATCGACCTAGGTCTAGCCCTGGGTATTTCCCAGCCAACTGGGTCCGGCGCGGTCGGCCTTGCTGGGTGGCCCGTGGTTGCGGCCCGCAGGCGGTCAGCTCCGCTCACGGCTGGCCGAACGGCCGACCCTCCTCCACACGGCCTGGTTACATGTCATGACATTACTAGAAACAAGAAGCAAGCTGGCCGCCCCTCCCTCGATGCCGAGGCCTTTCATCGCAATACCTGCATGCCAGGCTGCACAGATGCGCGCCACCTCCACCATCCCGTGGCTAGCCGTGCGCCGGCCACCGCCCTCGCTCCACCATGGCTGATTGGCCACAGACCTTCTTTGGTGGCACAATTGCACCAATGTCATCTCCGTGGCCAGATGGAGTGCTGGCCTCCACTCTCGAGTCCCACCGGTTCCAGATGCTGGTACGGGTTGCCTGCGATGTTCCTCGAGGCACCGGGCGTGCCCCGGTGGGCCGTTCTTTATTCCGTAGACTTCCACACTCGCATCGAGACATCACCATTCATTTAAAACCACCACGATCCACAATGGTTACAGAGATGTTGGGAAATGTTCATTTTACCCAAACTCTCCGTGTTAGAATTGTATCAAGCAGCTTATTTGTTCTTGAATCCTGAAGAACATCAAGAATGGGTAAGGGGGTATTCGAAATAACAAACCCTACCTCAATTTCTCATTGGAGGTGTTTCTAGAAGAAGTCTATGAAGGAGATGAGGGTTCCAACGATCATCACTTCCACAACACGCTTACGGAGTCAGGCACGTGTGTCATCCTTGTTCTTGATTCCAAAGTACGTTCTTCATTGGAGAGGGTGCTCTTCATTGGAGAAAGTGTTTCTCCAAAGTTCCCCCTAAGCCTCCCATTCACCAAAAATTTTCCCAAGGAAATGAAGAGCCAACAAATTAAAATAGGTTTATCAATTTAATTTATGTTGTCACAATTAAGTGGAACAATTAATTATATTTCATTGGAAAAATTGAATGGCATAATTAATTGTATTTTTTTGGCACAATTAAGTGTCACAATTTATTGTATTGCGTTGACACAATTAAATGGGAGGATTCCAAGAGACTTCCCTACATTAAAGAGGGGTTCAGGCGGTCCCCACCACGAGAACTCAAGATGGGGGTTTTCTAGTTCAGGTGGTCCCCACCCCCATAACTCTAAAGGAGTGGTTTCAAAAGAAAAATAAAATGTTAAATATTTTATTTTTCTTCTTCCACAAAAAACTGAAATACTATTCTCTACCCTCGACCTACTACGGTTGAGGTGAAAGTCTCCTTAAGCGAATATTGGTGCTGTGAGTTCAACGGTGTCCTCAGATTTCAATTCTGAGCACCGGTTCAAATGTTACAAAATACTACTATTGTGTTTACTGAACGTACTATAAAATATTGTTCATTAATTCATTTTGTGCACACTAGGCCTTAGAATCACACGCCGTCAATTTTTTGGACTCATAATATTCTCATATAATTAAAATAATTCATGTAAAATCTAGGTCTTTACATTCTCCCCACCTCAGGGATTTGCGTCCCCAAAAGCCACACCACAAAAACTAGGAAAACAAGTGGGTAACTGAGCACAAATATGAGCCTCCTGCTCTCGAGTTCTCTCATAGAGGTTCCTGTTCATCCAACATACACATACAAATGGTATCAATTTCCCATAAAGGACTCTCTTCTATTGATCCCCAATATCCACTAGAACCTCCGTAAATGTCTCCCCATCATCGATGTCCAGCTCTCCCCAATAAATGTTGTGTGAAGGGTCATGCATGTATCTCCTCAGCTGGGATAAATGGAAGATGTTGTGCACTCGGTGCATCGGAGGTGGAAGAGCTAATTGGTAATCAACCTTTCCAACTTTGCTGAGGACCTAGAAGGGTCCGATGACCCTCATAAATAACTTGTTTCCCTAACCAAATCTCCACAAACCTCATTGGGGTGAGACCCATAGAAAGACGTGGTCGCCATCCTCGAACTCCAGTTGTCTCCATCTCTTGTCAGCATAAGACTTATTCCTGCTCTGGGAAGCCTTTATCTGCTCCTATATGATCTGCACCTTCTCTGTGGTAGTCCTTACCATCTCTGGTCCCACGAGTGCTAACTCCCTTGGGTTAGTCCAACACAAAGGCGATCTTAAAGGTCGGCCGTACAGAGCCTAGAATGGTGCCATCCCAATCATGGAGTGATATCTGATGTTTTATACAAACTCCACCATGGGAAAGTGATCCTCCCAACTACGACTGAAGTAGGGGACACAAGCACACAACTTGTCCTCAAGGGTCTGAATGGTCCGCTCAGTATGGCCATCCGTCTGAGAATGGAAGACAGTGATCAAATGAAGCTACATCCTGAAAGCCTCCTACAACCCCTTCCATAGTCGGGAAGTGAACCGTGAATCAAAACCAGAGACAATTGTCAAGGGTACTCTATGTAGCATCACAATATCTTGCACATAGAGGAATCCCAATCTCTCTACTGAACCCTACTCTCTGATCGGTAAGAAGTGGGACAACAAGGTGAGTCGATCGAAGATAACCCAAATAGAATCATGACCCCTAGATGTACTTGGAAGTCCTGTCATGAAGTCCATGGATATTTTATCCCACTTCCACTCTGGGACCTTTAAAGGCTGCACTAAGCATGCTGGTACCTGATTTTCTTCCTTCACTTGCTGACAAGTGAGGCACCGAGAGACAAAATCTACTACTCCTTTCTTCATTCTCGGACACCAGTGTTGTCTTGGAAATTTGGGTACATCTTCACCACTCTTGGATGTACTTCTAGAGTGGATGTGTGGAACTCTTGAATTTGTTTTCCTTAAGCGACACTAGTACCATGGTATGTCCTCGGAAAAGGATGACATGCTCCCCACCCTCATAAAATTCATCAGGCACCTATTCTCTAGATTTCTGAGCATGTCAAGCCTCACAGTCAGTGTCCCCACACTGCGCCTCCCTGAATTACTTATGAAGTGGGGTAGGGACTGTAAGAGACTGAAAAAAAGTTTCTCCATCTCGTTCCACAAATGATATCTTTAAAGTGGCCAGCTGCTCTGTCGCCTCACCTAGAAGTTGTATACCAGATCTCCTACTGAGTAAATCTGCTACAACATTCCCCTTCACAGGAGTATATAATATCTCAAAGTCATAGTCCTGAAGAAACTCAAGCCAACGTTGTTGTCTCAGGTTCATTTCATTCTGAGAGAAGATATACCTAAGACTCTTCTGATCTAAGTAGACTGTAAAACGTTTTCCAATAAAGTAATGTCACCACATTTTCAAGGCGAAGACCACTACTACTAACTCCAGGTCATGGGTAGCGTAGTTCTACTCATGATGTATCTACTGTAGAGAACCATGTGCGATCACTACTCACTCATGCATCAGGACACATCCAAGATAGGTCCCTGATGTGTTGTAGTGGACTACGTACCCAACACCCTCATCTGGAACCCTCAAGATGGGGGCACTAGTCAGCCTCTGCCTCAGTTCCTGAAAACTTTGCTAGAATATCTCTGACCACATGAAGGGTTTCCCCTTCTAAGTCAATGCTGATAAAAGTGCTTCCACTCTGGAGAAATATGGAATAAACCTTCTGGTAGTATCTTTCCAAACCCAAGATACTCTGTACCTCCGTCACACTCCTGGGTGCCTCCCAAGAAAGTACCGCCTCAATCTTTTCTGGATCCACAACAACTACATCATTTGAGAAAACATGTCCTAGAAAGTAAACCACTCAGATCCAGAACTGGCACTTTGAGAGATTCCCATAAAGATAGTGCTATCGTTGTGTGTCCAAAACTATCTGCAAATGATAAGCATGCTCTTCCTCGGTATCTGTGTAAATCAGAATTTTGTTAATGAAGAATACTACAAAGCAATCAAGGTATGGCTGCAAGATCCTATTCATGAGTCCCTTAAACATAGCTTGAGCATTAGTCATGCCGAATGGCATAACCAAAAACTCGAAGTGGCCATACTGACATCTGAAAGCCATCTTCTGCACATCCTCATCTCGTACTCTGAGCTGGTGATAGCCTAATCTAAGGTCTATCTTCAAGAACCACCATGCTCACTTCAACTGATCAAGGAGGTCTTCAATCATTGGGAGTGGGAACTTGTTCTTCTTGGTCACCTGTTTTAGGTGCCGATAGTCAACACAGAGTCTCAAGCTCCCATCCCCCTTCTTGGCGAACATGATCGGGGCTACCCAAGGAGAAACACTAGGCTGGATGAACCCGTTTTCTTTTAAGTCCTCCAGCTGTACCCGTAGCTCACAAAGCTCAATAGAAGCCATCTAATAAGCTGGTGTAGATATAGGTGTCATTCCAGGGTACAATTCAATGTAAAAGTACACCTCTCTAGGAGGTGGTAGACCAAGAAAATCATCTGGGAAGAGATCCGCATACTTATTCACCACTACAGGATAGCTCGTACTCTCTACAACAACCACTCTAAGGGTAAGGCTACCCAACTGATGAGTGATTAGCTGCACTTTCTTCCAGGTAAGTCCGTCATGTGCTGCAAAGGCTCCCTTCTCGCTGGTGAAGGTAAATTTAGTCCCATCTGTGCAGACACACAGTAATTTGTGCCTTATACAGTCAATCTTAGCATAGACTATAGATAACCTATCCAACCATAAAACAACAAATTTTAATCCCATATTCATCGAATTATATTATATCTGAATCCATCCCTATCACCCACAGGCATATTTGTGTCCATCTCTACATCATAGGTATCAAAAATTTCTACAACCTCTGGCTCCCCACCCATATCTCATTATCAATTATAGGCTCATATCACTTCATATGTAAAACCACATCTCAATAGAAAATCCTAAGGCCTCAATAAAACAGTCATAATCAATATAGAAACTCAGATGTTGACCAATGAATTCTTCCATCACATGAAAACTATTTCTCAAAGATCTTAACATAATGAATTAAATCATTTTATGAAAATATGAACTATTGGATGAAATATGAATCATTATAAAAAAATCAATTCTTATTACATCATGATTTATCTGGTTCAATATTCAAATGTTCCAAATAAAAATATCATATTTCATCAACTATAAAAAGATATAAAAATTATATCATTCTTTTATCATCAATTTCTTTTTCTAAATATTAGAAATTTGTTATTATCATTTAATATGAATTTTCATTCTTTTCATCAAATAGAATGATAATTATCCACATAATTTATAAATTCCATTATTACATAGAAGAAAAAATTAAATTAAACATTCATATTATATCAATTTGATTAACATAATAAAGTACAAAAAAATATATTAAAAAATTCCTATATGTTAAACTCTTAATCTAATTAATCAATTCAATATTATATTAGATTTTTTTTTCATTTTAAGGAAAAAATTTTTATACAAGCATTAAAACATTAAATGTGAGAATTTAATATTTAAAAAACAATCAAGACAATTAAAAATGAAATTCATTATCGTGGTTAGAAGAAATATAATGTGATAGATAAAATAATTTCCATTTTTAATATGGTTTAGAATTTATTTGATTAATTCATCCTCCACAAAAGGGCTAAACCTTGATAACTTTATGGTTGTAGGTAAATAAGTCAAAGTTCCTTAACCCCAACCTCAATGGAATCAATAAACATCACATATGAATCATTTCACTCATGAACAAAGTCATAGAAATAAAACATTATGAAAATAATAAAATATTGATTTTGATGATACAATTATATATATTAATGAGAGAAAAGTGAAGTGAATGAATAATTAACTAAATAATATGTATTTATTTGGTGTATTGAACCTATATGATCATAATAAATATAACCATTAGAATTTTAATCTATCCATTCGAACAATAATATAACCGTTGGAATAGTAACCAGGTCATTGAAATGGTGATATGATAGTTTGGAATAGTAATATGACCATTACATAATTAATCTCTTCCATGGAAAAGTAATATTTTGGTACCTTATAAATTTAAATATGTAATATTTATATCATGGTAAATGTAAATAAATGTTTTTGAATTGAGAAATTATGTTTTGGTATTTTTGAAAAACATTAAAGTTTAATTTCAATTTTATAAGGAATATAATTATATAATTTATTTTATTTTTTGTAAAGTACATTTATAAATTAATTATATGTTTTATTCTAATTAGTTGTTAATTTTATGAGACTGCAAGGAATTTGTAAAAGGGTTTAAAATTTGATTTTAATCTTAATATCAGTATTTTTCAAATAAATGATTATTATTTGAAAAACAAAATTTCTCATACATATAAAATTATTTTGACGAAATTGTTTCTGTTTTTAAAATTTTCTTATCAAAAAATTGTTAGGGTAATTTTTTTTATTTTTCTAAATTAGTTAAAGTATTATTGAATAGTAAACTACTCTTATTTATTGTTTTTAATATTATATGAAAAATATAATATGTTTTTATTCATAGTTGATTTAATGACCCATAACATTGAAATCACATACACAAGATAATTTATAAAGTCATAAAAATTAGTCCAATTGATAGTATTGATCCAAAATAATAAACAAATGAATATAAAAAATGAAAAAACATCACTCATCCCCTTATAAATACCTACCCTCCCAACCCTTTACCCCCACACCTTCTAAATCATGAAACATTATAAATATTTGAAAACCCCTGAACTTCTTTATTCTTCCAAATTATAAGTTTTCTATCACTAAAATTCCAGTTTTACATTCCTTAAGGGGTCCTTCCAGTAGGAAATTTTCAATAGTTAACATTCTCAAACTACGTCATTTAATATTCATTATTATTGTAAATTTCCCTCTACTCCAAAATATTAAAACTCCAATATCATGTACATAATATAATTTTATATTTATATTTTATTATATTTTATTCACCCCTTCTCTCCCCTCTTCTTATTCAACGAAAAACAAAACAACTTTTCATATTATATTGGTTAACGGTCGTCATGGATAATGAAATTTCATTTTCCAATTATTCTTTAATTTATGTTTTAAATTAAAATATAATTTTAAAAAAAATTCTAACTGTTTATATTATATGTGTTTTCACATTATCGAAATATTATATGGGGATAAAATTAAATAAAATGAAACTAGTTGAAATGGTTGGAAAATTACCAAGAATAACTATAATTAGATTTTTATGAAATGAATTATCCTCATGTAAAAAATGATATGTGGTATTAATTAAAATTATATAATTTGATTAATACCATTTCAATTTAATTCATTATTTTTATTTCCATTTGATTATATCATCCATATTTATATATAGGGGAACTAATCATTTAACCATTAAACAGAAAATCCCAAAATTATGAAATTGAAATTTATTACTCAAAAAATGAACATTAATAATCATAATAAAATAATAGTAAATAAATTATATGTGTTATAGGATATTAATTATGTAATTAATGACTATAATTTTATTATCCTTGATGTTAAGTTCAAGTAAAGTATGCATTTATACATAAGGTATGGGATCTCATAAATCATCCATATTTCTTATAGGTTACATTTTATCACTCTTTTCCTTAATTTAAATTTCAATTAGACTTATATAATTATCCTATATTACATCTAAATTATCCAAACATATATATCTATCTCAATTCAACTTTATGTTTTTGAAATAATTGTTGAAAAATTTTCCCTATAAATTCCTCTCGATAAGAAGACCCGTGTAAAAGGAAATTCTGAATTTCGTATTCATTTTTAGTACACTCCATAAAATATTTTAAAACAACAATGTTTTCATAAATCACTCATATCTATCATGAAAAAAATCCATTTCCTTTATAGTCTTACAGAAATAATTATTCTTTTATCCTCTTTAAGGACACTTTATTCTTTTCACTTAAACCGCTCTAAAGTGGAATGTCATGACCCCCTCCCCACAAAGTGTACCCTTCCTGGGCCGGTAGTGTGAGAAGGGAGATAATGACCCCTGAGTCCCACCTCCAGTAGGCCCTGGGTAGGTGACTAACACCTAAGGTATAGTAACACACAAATGGAAGGCATTACCCTCTAAGAGAACAGATGCGGAAGAGAGAGATAAGATAGACACCAATCAACTACAACTCAGAACTGGAAATAAAAAAACCCAAGTGCACAAATGGAATGTCATGCAAAAGTACTAAAACAAAAAGGGGAAAAACTGCAAGTACCCAAAAGAAAGTAAAACAACTACAACCACAAGCCTGAACAGCTCCTCAAACCACAAGCTTGTAGTAACCAACCTGATCTCCAACTTGCTCTAAGTGACCTGAAAAATAGTTTGTATGTACGTAGGGTGAGTATAACAGTGTACTCAGTAGGATCCTCCCCGAAGACTCTCGTGAAAAAGTAAAGAAAGAATGCTAAAGCACAGCGAACAACAAGTGAAACTAACTTGTCACCTAAAAGGTATACTATGTCCCCAACCTCACCATGGCTACTCTCACCAAGTAATTCATGCAAGAATATAGGATATAATAATGAATATCAAGGGTACCCCGCTACTACTTCACCACTGGTTTTCCACTTTTCCCCAACGCCGCACATCCTAAGAATCTTTACCAAAAGGCTGGCCCACAGACACCTAGGAGAAGCACCACAATCTACACCTCATGAACCACAAGGCTTTCCCGCAGACACCTGGGTGAAGCACCCCACCATCCTCACAACCAAAAGTAACCAGGTAGTTTTCTGGAGCCACCATAGCTCGCATAATGTGTATCATACGTCGGGTATTATACCTCAATCCATTACATCCCATACACTGAGTAAGGATCCTCAAGCCATCATAGCCTATAGACATTACACCTATAGTAGTCCATAGGATACTATATCCTGAATATATGTGTGTGAATAACCACAATCCATTACGGACCTCTACACACATATAATGGAAAAAACCAACCGTTGTGCCTAATGGCATAGGTATCTACCAAGAGAAGAGAGCGGGGCCAAAGGGGGTAGTCATCCATTCATCCTCCCACCAGAATGTTGGGAAAAACTCCCCCCTAGGGCTCAGAATCACCGAGGTGTTAGTTTACCTTACTGATATGGTGGAGTAGCATATAGAAACACAAAAAGTGCAAAATATATATAACTCAAAACCACACTATGGGCATAAGCTATTATTAGACACAACTGCAACTAACGTCTCTCAGACTCTAGGCTTCCACTTCTAAGACTAGGTATCCTATAAGAACACAACAATTTATAGAGATTTATTAGATTAATTTATTCCCTTTTTATCAATTCCACTATACGTTAATTAATTATGTAAGCATTAATTAACCATGAATAAACCCACATTAAATTTTATTAGCATCACACCCAAATTCAATTGTCCCTTAAAAAATTACAACCTCATCATTATGCTTCAGCAAACACCAACCCCATGGGTTAACACCATTTATTCAAACATTCATTACAGAATTACTTTCCCATATTCTGAGGCATTATAGAAAATAATTATATGTTACTAAACACAAGGGGATCATCACGGTGAGTATATGTACTACCCTTAATCTTTTCCACCTATAGAAAGAGTATATACCCATCCTCCCTTGAGAAGCTAGACATGGAAAGCACGTGGAATAACCTGCGCGTCTTCGCCTCCTTTGGAAGAAGGGTAAGCAAGACCAGCTGCCTTGAGCAGTGGGGAAAAGTAAAGCAGATAAACAATCAAAGAACCCGCAAGCACCCAAAAATCACATCCAACCCATTCCATCATCCCTGGTGTCCTCTTCGATTCCCAAATGCATAAACCGATACATATTTCCACTCTAGGCTTCTTCCACTACCACAACCAAAAGGCCTCTATGCCCCCAAATATCACAAAAACCATCCAGGATCACGTCACAACACAAGCAGCAGGAAAGCAGACATCACACCAATTGGGCTTTTGGCCCTTTAACAATCAAGAGGGTAACTCAAAAGCCTTCCTAGAATTATCAAACAATAAAATCTTTAAACCATCTTGAATTAACAGATTTATAATCATTTGGTTCCAAAATCGAGAACCTAACCAGTTAGCTATCACAAATGATTATAAGTGATTACTACGCCAAGTTGATTAACATCAAATTACCACAAGAACTGGATTATTTTTCATGCATATTTGTCTTTAGCCAAACCATTATCAATTAATCCCGGTTTACGTTCTTTACTGATTTCCATCAAGAAAAATAGCTAAGAAAATCAAGTATAGATATCACACAATCTAGCAAAACAATAGGCAATAACATATGATCGATACAATTTCTTTATCTGATTCAAAGTATTTATTATGTCAATTCTATTGTCATCTAGTGGGATTAAACATGATAACAATACAGTTTCACGTAAAAGAAATAGAAGCAACGAATCCATTACCTCAAGGTTTTTGATGAAAACCACAATGGTTGAAGAATGCTCAAGAAATCCGGGTCGATTTTCCAAGACCCCGACTTAGATCGCTCCTCCTAGAAAGATCAATACCAAAGCTCATCATATTTTACACCCACACACTTAGATATACCCATAACGGGCATATATCTTAGAAACCGAGATAAGAGGAGGAGTAGATCTAAGTAGATCTAAGAAACCAAACAAGAACGATCACAAACATCAAGAAACTGGCTTCGATTCGCCAAAAGAAGCCTTCAGATCGCCTCCAAAACACTTGGGAGAGTTTCTCCTACCATCGAGGAAGGGTAATACCGAGTTATGGATGCTTTGGGGCTTAAAAAAGTAAGTTAGGGGAAAAATGGTTGATATCCACAATTGTATGATCTAGATTTAAGTGCCCGCATGGTTTTATCACACGGATAAACAAACCATGCGCTAACCGTGTAGTTGCTACTGCCTCTTCAACACTCCTCGCACGGTTAGGCAGCTTGTTTAGACAAACCGTGTGCAAACCGTGAGTTATCCACTGCCTCCAGGACCAACCTAGGACGGTTTGGCTGCATGGTTTAGAAAAACTATGTGCCTCCCATGCAAAAGCTATAGCCCTTTAGTTTCTCTTAAAAGTCCACCCAAACAAACCCCCAAGTCACCTTGACCATCCAGAACACCTATAACACTGCATTTTCACAAGATAATGGGATGGAGAGGTCCGGGCCATTACCTTAGATACCTCTCAAAACATTCTCGTCCTTGAGAATCCAAAACCCACATAAAGGGAAAATGAAATCGGGTCTGAACAACCACCCCTCGAGATACCTCTCAAAAGAGAGAAACACACAAAAGAAACAGATGGATCCATCCCATAAACATGAAAGTTTCATAACCACAAAAGTTACAACAATACATTAAGGGAGTAAAACATCAAACAACTCTGGGTATTGAGCATGTATCTGTGACTCACGTTCCCAGGTACTCTCCCCCAAGCCACCGTGCCAACATAAGACACGAACTAACAGAATAGAATGATTGTGAAACACCTTATCCTCATGGTCTTGGATCTCCATAGGTCTCTCATCAAAGGTTGCATCATTATCAACATTGATCTCTCCCCAATCGATGATGTTAGAGTCATCATGAAGATTATGACAGAGCTGTGATACATGGAAAACATCATGTATCCGACTCATCTGAGGGGGAAGTGCTACTCGATACGCCACAAATCCAACATGAGCTAACACCTCAAAAGTCCCAACGAACCGGGGAGAAAGATTAGTTCCATGACCAAACCTTCACTGCCCACGACGAGGAGTCACCTTTAGAAACACATGACCCCCAACATTAAACTATAAGGGTATCCTTCTGTGATCAGTATATGATTTCAAATGATCTTGCGCTATCTTCATCCTCTCACGAATCACCTGAACCATCTCTGTTGTATTCTGCACTAGTTCCGGTGCGAGAATTTCTGAATCTATGACCCTAGTCCAGCACAACAGAGAACGGCAAAGCCGACCATACAAGGCTTCAAACGGTTCCATACCATTGGTGGAGTGAAAACTATTATTGTAAGATAACTCCACCAAGGGTAAGTGCCTCATCCATGAACCTCCAAAATCCAGAACACAAGAGTATAACATGTCTTCAAGAGTTTAGATGGTTCACTATTTATGACCATCCGTTTGAGGATGAAAGGTAGTGCTAAGGTATATTTGAGAACCAAAATCATGTTGGAGACCACTCCACACCCTGGAGGTAAAACGAGGATCTCAATCAGAAATGATCATCCTAGGGACTCTATGAAGTCTCACTACCTCTTCTAGATACTGCCTCGACAAAACTTCCACTGAGATTGACTCCTTGATTGCTATAAAGTGGGCTGATTTTGTTAAATGATCCACCAACACCCAAATAGAATCATGTCCTCCCAGAGCTCGAGGTAAACTAGTAACGAAGTCCATTAAGCTGTCCCCCACTTCCACTGAGGAATCTCTAATGGCTGAAGAAGACTACCTGGAACACAATGTTTGGACTTCACTTTCTGGTAGACTAAACATCAAGTCACAAACTCTACAACTGCATGCTTCAGCCCATGCCACCAAAACTGACTCCTCAAGGATCAGTACATCTTTTTCGCGACAGGATGTACATCTAAGGGTGAACTATGGAACTCTCTGAGGACCGTATCTCACATCATCAAAGGGACAAAAATCCTTCCATGATACAACACTCGGTGTTGTTCACCTTCAGTCCAACCATCAGAGGCCTCACCACAAAAAAATCAGTCTCTCCAGACCTCCACCTCAAGATCCCCCAAATGGGACTCTTCCACCTTCTGCATTAGGGATGACTGTATGGTCATCTGAAAAAGAAAACCTCTACACCCAACTTCTTCCATATCAAGATGTAATGATGACAGTTCTTCCATTACTCTCTATGAATCACCATATTCTCGCACAACATCACTACGTGACTTTTGGATCAGCGCATTAGCTACAAAATTTATTTTTCTAGGTGTATATGATATTTCAAAGTCATATTCCTGCAATAAATCCATCCACCGACGATTTCATAAGTTCAAGTAATGCTAGGAGAAAACGTACCTCAAACACTTATGATCAGTGAAAACCACAAAGTGCTCACCAACAAGGTAATGTCTCCAAAACTTCAGGGCAAACACCATGGATACCAACTCAAGATCATGGGTGAAATTGTTTCATTAATGGGGATGTAACTATCGAGACCCATAAGAAACAACTGACCTCTGTTGCATGAGAACACAACCTAACCCTAGATGTGAAGCATTACAGAAGACATCAAACTGAACTCCCTCAGCTAGAAGAAAAAGTACTGGAACACTTACTAACTTATCCTCCATACACTTGAAAGCTTCCTCACACTGATTAGCCCATATGAATGCCTGATATTTCCTAGTCAAAGCTGTTAGAGGAGTTGCAACTCTTGAGAAATTGGCTACGAACATCCTGTAGTAGCCTACGAGACCAAGGAAACTTTGCACCTATGAAACTGTCTTGGGGGCAGTCCATGACACAACTGCTTCAATCTTTGATGGATCCACAACAACTCCCTATTGGGACACAACATTCCCTATGAAATGGACTTATCGAGCCCAAAAATCACACTTCGACAACTTCCCAAACAACTGATGTCGACGAAGAACTCCCAAAATGGCTTGTAGATGTTGTGCATGATCCCCCTCAGATGTGGAGTACAAAAGTATGTTGTCGATGAAAACTACCATGAACTTGTCTAGGAACTCATGAAACACAGGATTCATCAATACCATGAATACAACTGGAGCATTCGTCGTACCAAACGACATTACACCAAAACCATAATTCCCATGATGACAACAGAATGCAGTCTTTGGAATATCCTCATCTTTCACATGCATCTGATGATATCATGACCGCAGGTCGATCGTTGAGAACCAACTTTCACCCTTTAGTTGATCGAATAAATCATCAATCCGTAAAAGAGGATAGCAATTCTTTATTGTCACTTTGTTCAAGTGACGATAATCGAAACACAACCACAAACTACCATTGGACTTCTTCACGAACAAAACTGGTGCACCCCACGTTGACACACTTGGCCGAACAAAACCGCACTATAATAGACCATCAAGCTGCATACGTAGCTCTCACAAATTAGAAGGGGCCATCCTATATAGAGACATAGAAATAGGAGATGCTCCAGGTTTTATCTTGACCCCAAACTTGATATCTCGTCGAGGGGGTAAGGCTACAACATCTTCTGGAAAGACATCAGGGTACTCCTCTACGACCTGAGGAAACGCCAACTGCTGAACCTCTGGAGAAATCAGCATCATCTCAGCCATCATTGATGATAAGGATGGAACACGCCTATGACCTATCTAAGGATCTCACTCACCAAAAAACACCACTTGTTCTCCATCCGTACCAAGGAAAATGACCTTCTTCATGAAGCAATCCACAATAACCTGTACCGAATACAAAAAATCCATACCGAGGATGACATCATATGGTTGTATTCGTAAACATAGGAAATCTCCCCAAGAGCGGTGTTTCCCCCACACTATCTCACAGTCTCTACATATTTCAAAACAAGTCACCTCTACCTCCAACTAGCATAGTCAACACCAAGGCCACTAGAAGCCTCTCTACCTCAAGTCCCAAAGCATGGAAAAGGGTACGTGATATGAAGGAGTGTGTCGCCCCTGAATCAACCAAGGCACACACCAAGGTAGAAAACAAGAAAAGGGTACCTCAAATGACATCAGGTTTGTCTGGTGCTGGAAATGCTAGAGCCTGAAGCTGACCATGACCTCCTCGACGACCTCTCTGACCCTGATGATGACCACCACCACGGCCGCGCTATGCTCTCTGAGGACGGGGAGCATCATGGGGTTGTCCTCTGCCTGCCCCACCTACCCTCAGCTGATCTAAAGTTGGTGCAACTGGCTGCTACTGCCTCAGCTGGAACTACCTCAATGGAGGAACCTAGAGCGTAGTGCCCAATGCACGATGACCACTCTGAAAGGTCAGGCACTCCCGCTGCTGATGGCCACAACCACCATAAGAAAAACAAGCGTCTGAACTCTTGGCATAGGCCTGAGAGTCACTGCCTCTGGAGAAATGAGATGTGAAGGGCTGGGACCTACCCCCAGCTAAACGAAAACTCTTCTTCCCTAAAAACAGGGAACCCCGTACCACAACCTTGCTTCATGAGGAATCATTATGATCCCCCTCTTGTGATGATACTGTCATGGACAAAGTCCTCTCGACAACCTCTGCCCTCGCCAGCACCTCAAGAAATGTCTTCAGCATAAATGGGGTGACCTAGTGCTGGATATCTTGATGAAAATCCTCCTTGAAATGCCTCAGCCTGGCCTCCTCATCTAGTAACAGGTCTGAAGCATATCGTAAAAGGTTCTTGAAATGGATTCCAAACTCTCGAACAGTAGAGCTCCCCTATCGAAGGGTAATAATTTCCTAGCGACTGGACGCCTTCGCGGTCGAAGAAAGGAACTCGACCCTAAAATTGTCTCGAAACTCCTCCCATGAGATCGCTAATTCCTCATGATACTCGAGGAGCAAGAACCACCACTACCTTACTGCTCCACGCAACATCGTCACAACTAACGAAACCCAATGCTCCTTCCGAGCATGGATCAAACTGAATCCTATCTCGACCTCCTCCAACCAATCATCCGTGACTGCATCCGAAACGGAACCCTCATACTTCTGTATATTCTGGTGCTGAAAATCTCGTAGTGTATTCCTCCAAGTTTCTTCATCATCATCCTCTACCCTACGATGACCTGTTGGAATAGCCTGCTGGACGTTTTCTGAGAAAACCTGATGAGGACGTCGACCTGGAGCCATACCTGTAAAATAAAAACTGTCAGATCTCCTAATCCTGGGATATGGAAGACTCAAAATTAATTAATTAATTGTTTTCTTTTATTCCTTTTAGGTTAACCTATACCAAGGTCTACACATTCAAACACAGGCAAAAAGATGAATGATGCATGATCCTTTCCTAGGTCTCTACCCTGCAACTAGTATCATCTTTTTTAGTTGCCATGTAAACTTAAAGGTCCGTACATCAGATCCTAGGGAACCCAAAACACCTATGTCTCAGCCGGTCTCCAGTGTTTACCTCACCATATAAATAAGAATTACATTGTTTCCCTACCAACCCATGCAACCTCACCTGTGCCTAACTCCAAGCTCTATCCTATCCCTCAACTAGACCTGTAATACCACTCTGTCAAAACCCCTCCCCACAAAGTGTACCCCTCCTGGGCCGGTAGTGTGAGAAGGGAGATAATGACCCCCGAGTCCCGCCTCCAGTAGGCCCCGGGTTGGCGACTAGCACTGAGGGTATAGTAACACTCAAATGGGAAGCATTACCCTCCAAGAGAACACATGCAGAAGAGAGAGATATGATAGACCCCAATAAACTCCATCTCAGAACTGGAAATAAAAAAACCCAAGTGCACAAATGGAATGTCATGAAAAAGTACTACAACAAAAGGGGGAAAAACTGCAAGTACCCAAATGAAAGTAAAAAAGCTGCAACCACAAGCCCAAACAGCTCCTCCAACCACAAGCTAGTAGTAACCAGCCTAATCTCCAACCTACTCCAAGTGACCCAAAAAACAGTTTTTATATATGTTGGGTGAGTATAACAGTATACTCAGTAGGATCCTCCCTGAAGCCTCTCGTGCAAATGTAAAGCAAGCATGCTAAAGCATAGTGAACAACAAGTGAAACTAACTCATCACCTAATAGGTATACTAAGTCACCAACCTCACCATGGATAATCTCTCCAAGTAACGCATACAAGAATATAGCATATAATAAAGAATATCAAGGGTACCCCGCTACTACTTCCCCACTGGTTTTCCGCTTTTCCCCAACGTCACACTATTTCCAAAAGGCTTGCCCACAGACACCTAGGCGAAGCACCACAATCTGCACCTCGTACACAACAAAGGCTTTCCTGCAGACACCTGAGCGAAGCACCACACCATCCTCACAACCCAATGTAACCAGGTAGTTTACGGAAGCCACCACAGCTCGCATAACGTGTATCATATTTCAGGTATTATACCTCAATCCATTACAGCCCATACACCGAGTATGGATCCTCAAGACATCACAGACTATACACATTACATTTATAGTAGTCCATTAAATACTATATCCAGAATATATTTTTGTGAATAACCACAAGCCATTACAGCCCTCTAAACAAATATAAGGGGAAAGACTAACCACTGTGCCTAATGGCACAAGTATCTACCAAAAGAAGAGAGCAAGGACAAAGGGGGTAGTCAGCCATTCATCCTCCCACCAGAATGTTGGGGAAAACACCCCCCAGGGCTCAGAATCACCGGGGTGTCATTTTTCCTTACAAACAGGGTGGAGTAGCGTATAGAAACACAAAAATTACAGAATATATATATAACTCAAAACCACACTATGGGAATAACCTTTTCTTAGACACAACTGCAGCTAACATCTCTCAGACTCCCGGCTACCACTTCTAAGACTTGGTATAATATAAGCACACAACAATTTAAATAGATTTATTAGATTACTTTATTCCCTTTTTATCAATTCCAATGTATGTTAATTAATTCTTTAAAAATTAATTAACTATGAACAAAACCAAATTAAATTTTATTAGCATCACACCCAAAGTCAATTGTTCCTTCAAAAATTACAACCTCATCATTATGTTTTAGTGAACACCAACCCCATGGGTTAACACCATTTATTCAAAAATTCATTAAAAAATTACTTTCCCATATTCCCAAGAATTATATAAAAGCATTATATGCTACTAAACACAAGGGGCTCAACACGGTGAGTAGATGTACTACCCGTCGAGTCTTTTACACCTATAGAAAGAGCATAGACCCATCCTACCTTGAGAATCTAGACACAGAAAGCACATGGTATACCCCACGCATCTTCACCTCCTTCGAAAGAAGGGTAAGAAAGACTAGATGCCTTGAGTAGTGGAGAAAAGTAAAGCAGATAAACAATCAAAGAACCCGCAAGCATCCAACAATCACATCCAACCCATTAAATCATCCCTGGTGTCCTCCCCGACACCCACATGAATAAACCGATGCATCTCGCCACTCTAGGTGTCATCCACTAACACAACCAAAAGGCCTCTATGCCCCCACATATCGCAAAAAACATCCAGGATCACATCACTACACAAGCAGTAGGAAAGAAAACATCACACCAATTGGTATCTTAGCCATTTAACAATCAATAGGGTAACTCAGAACCCTTCCAGGAATTATCAAACAATCAAATCTATAAACCATCATGAATTAACATATTTATAATCCATTTGTTCCAAAATCGGGAACCTAACCTGTAAGCTATCACAAATGATTATACATGATTACTACGCCAATTTGATTAAGATCAAATTACCACAATAACTAGATTCATTTTCATTCCTCTTTATCATTAGCCAAAAAATTATCAATTAATCCCGTTTTTTGTTCTTTACCGATTTCCATCAAGAACAATAGCTAAGAAAAGAAGACATAGATATCACACTATCTAGAAAAACAAGAGTCAATAATATATGATCGATACAATTTATTTATTTGGTTCAAAGTATTTATTATGTCAATTCCATTTTCATCCGATGGTATTAAACATGATAACAATATAGTTGCACGTTAAAGAAAGAGAAGAAACAATCCCCTACCTCAAGGTTTTTGATGAAAACGACAACGGTCAAAGAACGCTTAAGAAACCCGGGTCGATTCTCCAAGACCCCACCTTAGATCTCTCCTCATAGAAATATCAAGACCAAAGATAATCATATTTGACTTCCACACACTTAGATATACCCATAACAGGCGTAGATATATGAAATTGAGAGAAGAGGAAGAGTAGATCTAAGAAAACAAAAAATAACGATCACATACCTCAAGAAACCAGCTTCGATTCGCCAAGAGAAGACATCAGATCGCCTACAAAACCATTGGGAGAGGTTATCCTACCATCTAGGAAGGGTGATATGAAGTTATGGATGCTTAGGGGATTAAACGAGCAAGTTAGATGAAAAATGGGTGAGATCCACAATTTTAGGATCTAGATTTAAGTGCCCACACAGTTTGCTCGCATGGTTAGACAAACTGTGCGGTCGCTACTACCTTGTAAACACTCCTCACATGGTTATGAAACACTATTAGACAAACCATGTGCTAACCATGCATTAGCCACAACCTCTAGGACCAACCTTGCACAATTTGGCTGCACGGTTTAGACAAACCGTGTGCCTCCTGTGTGAAAGCTATGGCCCTTTAGTTTCCCTTAAAAGTCCACCCAAACGCACCCCCAAGTCACCTTGACCTTCCAAAACACCTCTAACACCACATTTTCATATGGTAATGAACTGGAGACGTCCGGACCATTACATGGAACATTTAAATAATTAAAAAAACACTCATTTTAATATTTTGACATCATTTGGAAATCATTTTTCATGATCAATTATTGTTTTTTACTTTATTATAGACCAATAATTATTTAATCCCTTCATTCATGGATACCATTAGGACACATCATCTAGTAATTCCTTATGAAATTATTATGGAACTCAATTAATTCCATGGATAACTGTAACGTTTATTCCATATGTTGTATTTCACTATGCTGAATAGATATACTCTACATATTATTATGGTTCTTCCTAAATAGCTCTCTAATGATTTGGTTAATTTATGTTTCTCATGGTATTTTATTTTTTTGGATTAGGTAGTAAACCTTATATACTATAAGAGTTTTCCACAATGTGTTATCATCTTGGAAGTTAGACTTGGATCATGTTTATGTCATACTATGTTATTTTTTCATTTATTTATTTCCATGATCATATCATTCCATGACCTATTAGTTATATCTACATATGTTTAATAATGATATATTACTTTTATGTTATCATGTTATGGCTTCCATCCCATTCATTATCCTTTATTTTCATGTTTATTTTATTATAGGGCTTTCCATATCATGAAATTTTTTATCGTATTCCCTAGGTCGTCTTATGAAGTTATAGGACATTATAGGGAGTTCAAATATCATTATGGATATATACTAAAATATTTCTTATTCTAGTTTTATGTTTTATAATTAGGTAAATAGTATTGAAAATAATCTAGGGTTTAGGATCCTTGGTTAGTATTTAAAAAATATTTATGAATAAAAACATGTAATAATATGTGTTGATGGATTGGGTCTCTATAATGATTATATAAGGATCGTATAGATATGTTTGTGTATTAGAGTACAAAAAAATTAGTAAAAACCCTATAGATAATTCTACCACCATGGATAACCTAGATTGAATCCTAGGTAATCATAAAAGATGACATAAATTTTATAAATAAGTTTATACTTATATATTCATTAGATAGGTATTCAAGCCCCCTACATTTTTTTTCTTTTTTTACTTTTTTATTTGCTAGTATGAAATAAGAGAACTTATTCCAATACCCAATACAATAGGAAATACGACGATTCACCAAAAAAGTTTCTAAATTTTATGGGAAATGGATCTCATAGCTTCATGAAAGTAGTGGATAAACATGATCAACTTATAAATAATCACATGAATCATGTGGATCACCATCCCTCTCCAAATTATGATCATAATTCAGTATAATTATTTTATCCATAAAAGGCATCCTATGTTTAGTTGATATTTAGATGCTATCAACATGAATCAATGGATTAACTCGATTGATAATATAATCCGTATCATTCATTTCTCATAAAAATATAAATTTCTATTGGAGGTCCATAATTTTGATGGCGAAGCATATTATTGCTGGAATTTGATCAAAAACACAACGTATAATGATGAAATTGTTAACGGAAAGGGAAGGATTACTGAAAATATATTTAAATAAATATTTTTCCCTAATTCTAAAAATATTATGCATATAGAGTTCCATCAAATTAATTTAATAGAATATGATAGTATCTGTGAGTATGAGAAAAACTAGACAAAGTTGCATGATACACCCAGGGATTTTTATTGAACACTAAATTCATGGTTGAAAAATTCTTTAGTGTATTAATCAAATGTCTATTACAACCCATAGGTATTCATGATATTTATAGTTTCAAGGATAGTTTATGTTATTACCTTAATGTTGACTTGTATATTGGGCACTCTTAGTGGTCTCATGGGATCAAAAATGAAAATAAGATAATATAGTTTTATATTAAAGGATAAATAGATAAATACCATAGAAGAATGAAAACCCAACATACCATATGTTAAATGAGTGTGAGAAATAATCCTATGAACTATCCTAAGGGGACTAGGATATGTTTCAAATATTTAATAGATTTCAATAATGATAATAATTTCTGATAGTATATGAGGAATCCTAGAAATTTAGAATAATAAGGAATGTTTATTTAATTAGTGTGCCACCAGTATAGTTTTTAATATTTATGGACCATTATAATTATTATATCTTGTTCTCTACTCCATGGTTTATTGACGAGAATCAACAACAACAACCTCCAAAGAAGAAAAGAAGGTAATATACTCTCAATAAGTATGAGGTGGATCCCGAAAATGATGTGATGATAGGTTTGATAGGTTTGAATTAATGAATAATAAATGTACTTTTGGATTCAGTATATTATATTGTTTCAAACAAATTCATGTTTTGATGAACTATTCGAACACCACTTAGTAATATGGAGGTTGAGTTATCCATGAGAACTGAAAATTTGGTAATTATTTCATTTAAATTGTATAACGCACAGACATTTTTTTCTTGTGGATGAACCTACTAGAAAATATATTATTTCATAATATAGTGGATTTTTATATAAAATTTATTAACTATATTTATATGAATCCATTATCAACTATCAGGAAATGATGATCACTCTACACATGGAGAGAAATCCTCTAATTGAATACAAATGTAAGGAGAATGATAAATATCCCTTTGAATATTCAACTCAATATAATATACTATTTTCTTATGTGAAAACATATCTAGATAAAATGATTGATAAAATGGAAAGGATCTTGTTTGAAGACATTACCATTCTACAAGACTATACTGTTGTGTTCCAAAAATAACAATGTGGTATTCCACTTAACATAGAGGATCATTTGTAAAATGAAATTATACATGTATCTCTTCCCAAATCAAAGACTCCATATATGATTTCCACTATTTTTTTAGTAACACAAGAAGTAGTTATAAGTGAATCTTGATAACTATTTCATATGCCTATGTGTTTCACCATGTGGTACATTGGTTCTCTTCCTCAAGAAGAAGGATGGATCAATGTGCCATTAAATTGATTTTAGAAATTTTCAAAAATTCAAGATAAAGTAATAGTATCACATTCCATATATAAATGACATGTTAAATCAAATATATGGGACCAATTATTTATCTAAGGAGTACCTTCATTCAGGATATTAGTAATTAAATTTAAAGAAGGAATATATTCAAGAGACATCAATTCAAATAATCCATAAACTATATGAGTTCATATTGAGTTAATTCAAGCTCTATAGTTCTATATAAATATTCATGGACATGATGAATAGAGACATTAGAGATCATAAGAAAAATTTATGGTATTCTTTAGAGATTATATCACGATATACACTAAAAACAAGGAGAAACAAGTGGTAAATTTTATTTTTGTTCTCAAGACATTAAAATGTGAGAAACACTATGTTTTTTATAGTAAACGTGTGTTCTAGATTGAGTAATTATCATTAATGTGGCATAATATCACCAACAATGGGAAATTTATAGACCCTTATATGGTAAATTAAATTACGGATTTTCCAAGACTAGTATCTGTAATGAGGATTCGGGGTTTTCTTGATGTATAAGTTTATTAAAAATTATTTTTGATAAGATCATCATAATTTTTAAAACTACTAACCAATATGTGTCTGAAGAGATTAGTTTTTGGATGGATAAGTGAATGTTAACCAGGCTTTAATGGGTTAAAAGTGAATAATATCACTATACCAGTACATAATGTACAATAATGTGTGGACATAATCATGGTATAATTTAATTTATGAAATAAAAGTTTAGGTTATGTGCTGATGAAAAATAATAAAGTTATATCCAACACCACAAGGAATATGAAAGGCCATGAGAAAAATGATCACACACATGTCTGAGTTTGTAGCTATGATATTCACTTTACAAATCTAGAGGCATTATCAATATGGGAATATTTTTAGGACATATATTTATCAAAAGATCCTCAAATATATATTTTCTTCAATGTATATTAATATTCACTATTGGAGATATCTAATTCTCAATAAGGATTATGGCTACTCAATCCAATTCTATTTTCATAAGTTAAATAAATTAGAATATTATATATATATAAATGATCCTTCATCATTATCAACGATAAGAATTGTAAAAATACAAATATTTATAAACATAAAATGGAAGGTCATGAGAATTATAACGGAGGGAACAACATCATTAAATTATCAAATAATTTCTCAACTATCCCTTTTTGATTATATATTGGATTCATAAAGGGAGGATGCAGACATTCCCAAGATGGTTGAATATATAAGAATTTGAAAATCCAATGAGTTAAACATTAATGAAGAAGGAGTCATACGATATTTGTAGTAAGATTTTGTACTATCAAAACATGATATAAATAGGAATATTTTGAATTATTCAAATATCTCGACATTTCCCATCCACATATAGATAAAAAAAATATTTTCAGATCTTTGAGAGAACTATTGGTGGAACAATATGATGGATTATATTGTTGAATTGTAATAAAATTTGAGGGTATTTTATGAAGTTATGGAAAAAAGGTATTTTTTAGTGGGATGTTGCAACCATTACTCATACCTTAATGGAAATTGGAAATCATCACCATTTTATTTGTCACTAGACTTTTGAATACATCATGATGAAATAATAAAATATGGGTTTTTGTGGATCTCCTTAGAATGACTTCTCTCTTTGTTGAAAATAGATAGGACATATCACTCAATAAAATTTAATATATTTACATAAATTAGTTGTGAGGATTCATGGACTACCATTATTTATTTAATTTGATCAAGATAGAAGATTCAAATACGTGTTCTAGAAATTATTGCTACATGATCTCAATAATGATCTAAAAATCAGTGCTTATTATCAGCCCTAAATTGAATGTCATTCTAAGAATACTATTCAGACAATATATTATATTCTAAGATAATACTTGATTGACTTGATATGAGTATGGGATGAGCATCTTCCTCTGGTCATGTTCTATTACTAAACATGTTTCCACACATGCATCATAATAGTTCCATATGAATAACTTTATGGAAATATATTTAGATCACTTGTATGTTGAGATAAAGTTGATGAACCTAAGATTGTGGGACCTAAAATGGATAATATGTCTTTGAAATGGTTAATACCATTTAGTAAAACATCATGACATCCCGATGTTGAAAAAAGATAAATGTAGACAATCATTGATTGGAGATATAGTTTGAGTATGGTGGAAAGGTATTCCATCACATATCCCCATGTAATAGAGTCATGAGGCCTGGGTATAATGGAATGTTATGTCCCATGCACATTGAACCCTTTTATATTCCTGGTTGCAATAGATGTGTGGCTTATCAACTAGAAATTATAATAAGTATGTCTCAATTAAATCATGTACTCCATGTATCCATTTTGAATAATTTAAAAACATACCAGTTGGTTATGGTAAATTTTTAGGTTTTACAGATGGAAAATGATCTCTCTTATGTGGAATATCTGATGAAGATTGCGGACCATATAAATTATGTTATATGGAAGAATCTACCCAGCTGGTTAAAGTACCATGGAGAAACCATAAATACAAACATGTGACATGGGAAATGGAGGAAGTCATGAAGGATAAGTATCATCACCTGTTTTACCATATAATTTAGAAAACATTCTAGGGGATGATTTCATAGTGGTGGAAGAATGTAATAACCTTGAATTTTTTTAATGAAATTTATATTCATACAATTATTTTAAAAAGCACACACATCACATTGAGAAACCAAAAACATATTTTAAATGAAAAATAAATCATTGGCCAGAAAAAAACCAATATGCATGGAAAATCTTATAGCGGGATAATAAATATAAAATAATATAATATGAATGGGATAAATTGGATCTACTCAATGATCTAGTTTGATAACAATCTTTAAAAATATGTATAAGTAAATCATATATTTATTAAAAAAATATTGTTTATATTGTGAAACATATTTATATCCATGAGTGAAAAATATATAAATAATGATGGATAAATAGAATAAGTGATATTTATAGGAATTATTGAACCTGTATGACTATTATAAATATCACCATTGGAGTTTTAATCTGACCATTATAATAGTAACCTGGTCATTGGTTAGTAATCTGACAATTTGAATAGTAATATGACTTTTAGAAATATTAATATGGATGTTAGAATAGTAACCTCACAGATGTTAATGTATAATAATATTTATGAATATTATAATATTAAAATATGTGATATATATATATATATATCATTGTACAAGAAAATAAATTTTTTCAAATCAATAAATTTGGAGTTGGTATTATTATAAAGTGAAAATGTTTTATATGAAATATTATAGTTAATATAATTATTTAAAAGAAAATTGAATTTCATAAAATATATTATTAAATTGTTATACTATTTTATTATAATGAGAAAAAAAATTATAAGACCAAAATTAATATTTCAAGGAGCAATAAAATCGATAATAATATTAAAATAATTTTTTTTAAGGAATGATGATTTTATATCCAAATTAAATTTCTCATAGATAAAAATATATATTAATAAACACATGTGTATTTTTGAAATATACTCATCCAAAAATGGTTGTGGTGAATTTTTTGGATTTTTATCAAATAATTGAATATTTTTTGAAGAATGATATAAGGTAATTTCCACTATTTAACGTTATGTGTCAAATACTTGATTTTTTTAGTCAAAAATGATTCAATACACCATTTGACTATTTCACAAGGTATATTAATACTATAAATTAAAAATAATCAATATTTTTAATTTATGTAAGAAAATATTATGTACAAGTGATTATTATATCAAAAACACACCTCTCCCCTAAAAAATACCACCCCTCACCACCCCTTCACCTCAAACCCAGTAATCCATGTAACATGAAAACTATATACCTATCCCTCATACCTCAACATTACCAACATATTTGCACATATATTCTCAAGGAAATCCCAATCCCATCTTCATGAAGTGTTTCTTCAATGAGGATATATTCAAGAGGTAATATTCTAGAACTACCCCTTATAATTTCTGTTATTCTTCTATCTTCTCCTCAAAAAATTCATCCATCAATGAAAAATAACTACAATATCTTGAATATAATGGAATAAAATATTTATAGTTAAATATATTATATCCAACCCTTCTCTCATATCATCTTATTAAATGAATAATGAAATCATTGCCTTTATTATATCGGTCAAACACCATCCTGTACGATGAGTTTATGTTTTCAAATAATTATCTGATGGTATGGTTAAAATAAATTATAATTTTTCAAAACTAAACAATTATGTATATTATATGTTGTTTCAATATATATAAATGTTATATACCTATAACATTATATAAAATGAAACTAGTTCATTATGGTCGAAAAAAATTCCAAAATAATGTAATCATTTACCATTATAGTTTATTAAAACTAATAACCCTATTGGAAGAAAAACAACGATATTTGGGACCATTTAAAATTATTCATGTTCATTGATAACATATCATTTCACATTTTGAGTGCTATATAATTTTAAAAAACCTCCATAATTATACTCATGAAAACCAACCATAAAACCATTAAATAAATGATCTCGAAACATTGAAATTGATCATTATAAATACATGAAATGTCAAAAACTGTAATAAATAAATAAATAAATTATATGTGTAAGAGGTCATTAATTTAGTAATTTATGTATCAAATTTTTTTTATCTTTTACATTAAAAGAAATGTATAGAATACGTTCAGACATAACAAATGTGATCTCTCTAAACCTCTATATTTCCTATAAATTTTATTTCCTCTTGCTTTTCCTAAATTTGTCTATCCATTAATATAATATAATTATCATATATTATATATAAATGTTGAAAAAATTATATATATATATATATCAATTCACATTTATTTTATGGGTATATATATGTTATAAAAGGATCCCTTATTCACTCTACCTGACATGAGAACCTGGTAAAAGAGAACCTCTAAATTTCATATCCATTTTAGAGGTAACTACATAAAGTGTTTTAAGCCATCCATATTTTCTAAAATCATTCATTTTATCCTGAATAACAATTTTATTTCATTTCTAGTCTTATGAAAAATATTATTCATTTATCCTCTATATGTAATATATAATCGTTTCCCTTAAACCGCACTAATGTTGCATATTTCTATCATTTCCTAGAAACATACTTATAGGTTTTCACTAAAGTTAGACATCATTATTCTCGATATTTTTTTTTTAATTTTGGATTTTTTAATAAATATTTAATACCTTCTATCATGAATACCATTATGAAAAACCCATTGGTTATGCCTTATGAAAAGAATACAAAACCCATTTCTATCCATGGATGACCATGAATTTTACTCATTATTTATTATTTCATTATGTGTATAACATATTCATATACATGTTACGATGGGAGAACCTAGACAGTTCTCTAATTCATTGGTTAATTTTTTTCCTCATGATACTTTATGTGTGGGATTCAGGAGTAAACCTAAATATGTATGGGACTTTTTTTACCCTATAATAATATTTTGAATGTTTTAATTAAGTCATGTTTATGTCATGTTATGAGTTACTTACACCTTCCAATATTTATAAGATAAAATTATTCCATGTTCTTTAAGTTAGGTCTCTATATGTTTTTATATGATCACAAATGGAGTTAGGAATTCATTATAGATATAGATAAAATAATGTCTTCTTCTAGTTTCATGTTTTCTTATTATACACATTGTCTTCCAAATAAAATAGTTTTGTTTTTCATTAGATTGTATTTAAAATATATATATGCATAAAATTATTTAATAATATGTGATGAATACTTGAGCCTCTATAATCATTACATTAATGGAGCACAACCACCTCATCAGAGTAACACACACAAAACTACACAACAAAAACACTAGATCGAAAACACTATATTGTCAGAGATACCTCACAATTGAGTGAAGTGATATCAATAACATAGAAAACATAGAAAACCATCTCAAAACACAAAAATGGTACATCATCCATAACTGAAATTCCAAAAAAGAAGTGGAAAACAATTAATAACTTGTGGTACTGAGCATGCATATTAAAATCACAATTCCAATTACTCAATTACACTACAAATTTTCACCATATTACACAAACCAATGGAATTTCACACCCAAAAATAACATTATCTTCGTGTCCATGGATATCAAAATAATTTCCCTTTAATTTCACATCGTAATAAATATTAATGTCACCCTAAAAAATAACATGAGATCTACTATGAAAGAAACTATATGAGATATGAAATTTGGAAAACATAATATATTAGGCTCATCATTGGGGGTTGTGGTATCTTATATGCTATGTCTAAAATAAGTAACAAAATTTTGAAATATACACACAATAGGGAGAATGCTAAATCCCGTGACCAGTATTCCACTTCCCACATTGAGGAGTCCTCATCAAGAACACATGATAAAAAATATATAACTATAGAGGTCACCACCAAAGATAAGGATAGAATTTTTGACGATCCTTCCCAACTTTCATCAACTAACAAATTATCAGAACAATCTATGTTATAATTTTCACCAGTTTCATCCTAATAATATCTTGCTCTCTAACCCTAGTCTAGTATAATGGAGAATGGAATTGAAGAAAACACAAAGGTGAAATATTTCCCTACCAATGGTGGAATGAAAAAAAAATTTGTATAAAATCTCAACCAAATGTAGGTTCCTCGTCTATGAAACCCAAAAAAGGGGAATAATAATGATATATTTCCTCAAAATTCTTGATTTTACTATCTTAAAAACCATCAATCATTGAAAAAAAGTCACGAGGAATTAATAAGGGCCAAAATAATTTTGGATACATCAAAACAAACTTGAGGTAAAACAAGGATCACCATAAAAAATGATCTCCCTTATGACTCAACGGATTCTAACCACCTCCTCTAGATATATCCTCAACAAATCCTCTATTGATATGAACACAATAATATATCTAAAGTGGTCTTATTTTTATAAACAATCCTCTAATAAACATATAGCATAATAAAATACATAATATCAAGTAAAAATTATAACAAGATACATCGATATATAATCCCACTTCTACTACGGGACATATAATAGTTATATTAAGCCACTTGGAATGCAATTATCTTGCATAACCTTTTGGAAGAACAAAAATATAAATAAAAACTTTCTAACTGAAGAAGTCCACTCATACCACAAAAAAATTCCTCTTCTAGAATGGTACATATTCCACTCATAGGTATGTACCACCAAAGGTGAGCCATGGACATCATGGAAAATAAAATCAGGAAACTTTGAAAGGATGAAATTCTTCCTCATGGAGGGCAATCATTTTTTTATACTCATACAAAAAATTAGAGGAGTTGAGAAAAACAACCCAGTCTCTCCCAACCACCACCTCATAGTCCCCCTACATGGAATCCTCCATGTTCTGTACAAAAGATGAATACAATTTCATATTTAATATATAACCTCTACATCCAACCAATCTTTTATAAATGTTCCCTATAAATAGTTCTTCTATAATTGTCCTATAATCACTAGACTCACACATTGTACCACTATGTGACTTCCTGCACCACACATCAACCGTAAAATTTACCTTTACATTCATATAAATAAATGTTAATTATTTAATAAATAAATAATTACATCTACATGAGATTTTAAAATTTAATGTGACACCTAGAGAAGATATACCATAGGATCTTATGAATGGTAAAACCAGAAAACACTTGTCAATGAGGTAATGTTTCTACAAAATCAGGGAAAACAAACCTAACACTAGTATAAGTTCATTTATGGAATAGTAATGATCATAGTGACATATAATAAGACCCACTAGAAACATCCATTCATAGATACATTATAATAAAATAAAACACTAGATGGGAGGCTTTATAGAAAAACTCTTACTGGACTCCATCCACTTGAAAACAAAGAATACAGTGCTAAAAAACTTCTTTTATATGTACATATAAGTTATATCAAACTTAAAAAGCCACAATAATTCCTAATCCTTTCTAGTTATGGGTTTTATATAATTCAAACCCATTAAAACAATTTCTATAAACCTCTATTAAATGATCATATTCCAAGGATACTCTACTTATCTGCAACTATATTAGGGGCTTCTAAAGAAAAATCATCTCCATATTCAATTGATCTATAGCTGCCCCTTTATAGGGAATGGAATTACCATGTTAAATAACATCACAATCCTATAAATAATGCATTGATAACATCCCAAATAGTTACTCATGAGAAAGAACTCAAAAAATGTAATTAAGAATCTCTCTATGATCCTCCTAAAAAATGGAGTAAAGAAGTTTGTCATCGATGACAACTACAATTGAAATATATATAAACACTTAGAAAAATGAATTCATAAAACTCATGAAAACTACTAAATAATTAATTATAATGAATGGAAAAACAATGAACTCATATAACCCATGATGATAATAAAATGTGGTTTTAGAAATAACCTCATATTTCACATGAATATAATGATATCCTTAACAAAACACTATTATAATGAACCAATAAGTTTCATTTAACAAATAAAATAAATCATTAATCTAAAGAAGATGATAAATTTTCTGAACTATAAATTTTTTAAGAGTGAATAAATGATACCAATATGAAAGCATCCCTCAACATTATTCATGAACGAAATCTTGTATACCCCATGGTTACACAATCAACTGATCAAAAACCTCAAAATAATAAATAATTGAACTTTACATAGATATATAAAAATTAATAAGGAACCATCATATAAAGGGACATTGAAATTGGATTCATTCACCATTATATCTCGACCACAATCTTGATCCCCCATAAAGGGGTTATCACTACAACCTCCTCTGGAAAGACATAAGGGTACTCTTTCAAGACCCTATTAATGACCAATTGATAAAACTTCTATGATCCTATAATCATCTCCTCCATCATGTATTGTATTGATTTATCATGGATATGACCCTTTTGAGGGTATTTTTCACCAGTGATCACTAGTAAATCTTAATAATTATTAATGTCACATCGACCACAAATGGGTTAATTCAATGCCAATGGAATGGTATGCCTCTCCACATCATATCCCAATGAATGATAATGTATTGGGTATGGTAAGGAGTGTTTCATTCATGAATAAAAACATATACACATGTATACAAAAAATATGGGCACCTTGTATGTTTTCTAGATCACCAAGAAGTAGAAACACTAATTCAGAGAGTTTACCACATCCTCCCCCATAACCCCTCTATCCATGATAAAGACATCCTCAATGGAAATGCTCTTCCATATTAGCATGAGGACTATATAAGGTCAATCATATACCTACCATATCTCTACATTTCTAATCCCATTATCAAAAATCATACTGTTACTACCTCTGATGAAACCACATCAATAGAGGAACATAAAGAATAACACCTAATATACATTGACTACATGAAATGGTTGGGAACTCTTACTACATATTACCAAAAACTTCACAACAAAAACATTCATATGATCTATTAAAATATGTCTGAGATACGATTCCTTTTGTGCAATGAGTTGACAAGGAATGAGACCAACCACAGGCTATCTGAAATTCCTTTTTCCATAAAACTAGGAACCCTAAACTATTTTACTTCATTATGAGGAATCTAGAAGAATCCATTTTCTTAAAGATCCATTTATATAAATTATCAACTAAATATTGTATTCTCTAAGTAACACCCTAAAATGGGTCTTCAACATAAACTGGGTGACCATGAAATGGATCTCTAGAAGCAAAGACTCCTCCAAATTCCATGCACAAACCTTCTCATCCAGTAACAAGTCTAAATCTTGTCACTAATATGTTATGTAATGGTTCAAAAACTCATACACCCAAGAACTCCAATATTAAAGGGTAATAAAATCATGGATACAAGGTGCCTTCACATTCATGTAATTAAACTATACCTTGAGTGGGTCCATGAACATATCCCATGAGACCACAGAGTCCTCATGACCATCAAGGTATATGATCCACCACTTCCTCATTGTTCCACACAACAAATTCATATAATATAAAACCCAGTTATCCTTTTGAGAATTAATGGAACTGAAATATACCTCAACCTAATTTAGAAATATTAATTATTGTATCTGAAAGAAATTCCAATACTTATATAAACTCTAATAATGAAACAATCCTAGTTTATTCATCCATGTTTCATTATCCTTGACTAATACTATGAAATAGACTTCTTTCACATCCTAATGAAAATCATCAGCATAAACCTAATGGGGACATAAACATAGATTCATTACTATAATTGGAACAATTGGTTAATTCAAAATATATAAAATGGAATATGTGATGTTTATTAATTAACTCTTTTGTTTACTTATTTATGGTTTAACCTTTCCCAAGGTATACTCATTTTATAAATAAGTAGAAAGTATAATGAAGAACAATAAATTATATTGTTTCTAACTGACAACTAGTAGAAAATCCTTTATTTGGATCATTAGGCTTTATGGCCTATGTATTATATCACAGGGTGGTAAAAATTCATGGGTCTCAACTAGTTTCCCATGTTTATATCACTTACTAAACATAGTTTAAAATTTTCCCAATAAACCTATGTAATCTTACCTATTCCTAATTTGAAACTCCATTTTATCTATCAAAATAATCCTTTGATACCTATCTTTCCTCACCCCTCACCTTAATGAGTACCCACACTTGGTCTGAAATGATAGAAAGTATATGGTAATGGCCAGATTCTCAGCTCTTGTAAGCCCCAGTCTTTGAGTAGCACCGATGGTATAATTAGAAACATTTATATGAATTTACCACTACGAGATCTTATAAAAGGGAGAGATAATCCACATATAAGAATTAGAAATTTAATAGATAAATAAATGGAAATACTATAAAATATATTAAATGTCATCTAATACTAAAACAACTGAAATGAACTTGATTTTTAGACATGATAAACTTTGAGTTACCATGAATCCACCAAACCTCCAACAAAACAAAAAGCTATTAATACCCATCCTAATAAAAACCTACACCAATATCCTATAAATAGTATATATATTCATGGGGTGAGAAAAAAAGAACACTCAGTAAGATACTCTTCATTTCCTCTGGAGAAAAATACAAAGCATATATCCAAATAATAATGAAAAATTATGAAACTAGCTCATCATCTAAACATGTAAACAATTATCCCAACCTAACAATGGATAAGTATCACAAAATATTGAATACAATATTGAATAGAAAATTGTTTTGAAAAATATATTGAACTTATCTCTGACTTCACCACAAATTTTCCACTCTACTACAATGTCACATGACCTGATCCATGTCTCTCAAAATGTAATACAACAAAGAAAAACATGGGATTTGTATCACAATATTCACATCATGAATAAAATTATCATATCATCAGATATCACTCAGCAACATAGTAACCAAGCAATTCCCATGATTTACCACATCCCTTATGTGTTTTATTATACATAGGTAATTGCACCGTGGTCATTTATATTTCACACATTGATTTAGGTATCAAGCCACAATAACCTCTAAACTACATAACAAAAATAATAAATTAGAAGATATATATGGATATACATGAATGTAAAATAACCATAGTCTGTTACATCCCACTTCACACACATATGGAAAACTAATCACTTTTTATACCAGTATATAAAACTGACATGAGAATAGGGCAGAGCTATAGGGGTAATCAGCCATCCATCAAATTGTATGGATGTTGAAAAATATCCCTTATATAGCCTACTGGGTTCCAATCACCCAAACATACATAGGTGGGGTGGAAATTGAAATCATTAAAGACACTACATATAATATAGTACACAACAACACTAAGGGACAACCTAGTACAAATATAAACTAAATCTATCATCTATCAGACACTCATCTACCACTGATAGGGACTTCATATCCCATAAGCACATAAGAATATCCTAGAATAAATTAATTTCTTCTTTAATTATTATCATTTAATATCATTAATTATTTCATTAACCATTTATTAAACATTCGAATTATCACATATTAAATTACATTAAACATCAATGTGAATTATATTCCCCATTTGAATAATCCAAACTATGTCTATAGTTTCTTAATATCTTCTTCATTTCATCATTTTCATTCCATCACCAACAACTCCTTGAGTCAAGACATTATTAACATTATCAACCCTTCAATAATTACTTATAGCCTATAAAAAACATCTGAAGCTAACACCATGATGAAACATGGAACCAAACCCATCCAAATGCCTCGTGAAGTTGGAAAATGAATATCGGTAATATAAGGAACCCAAACATAATCCATTAAAAAATCCACCTAAAATAAAATTAAGAATTTTCACATCAATTTGTAATCCCAACTTCTTCCCAGTACAAAGACTACTATACCATTAATGTTACCCTCATCTATATCTTATTTCATACCACCATCATATCCATCAAATACTAGAAAAACCTCTAACTCCCAGCCCATATATTACTAGCAATCATGTGGGCATGTCAACTCTCAGATAATATTACACATCCATATGAAATATCAAATATCAATGGGAAAAAATAATAATCCAAATGATTCAATGGGCAAAAAAGGATTCATCCTTCGCATGAAAATGATCTATCATAACCGTCAACACAAGCCATTCAACCATTATAATTAAATGTTCACTATAATCCCTAAGGATATATAGTTATTATTCTAATGGTTCTTATAATATTTTTAATTAATAGATTAATTAATCATATATTATACTATTATAAAAATAAGGTATTATCTATAATATGCTATCAAAAGTTTAACCTAATATTAGCAATTATTCTGGTTTATCAATCCTAGGGAAGCATATTTTTCATTTACCATGAAATTTCATTTTTTTACAATCATTAACATGATCGTTAATATATATTAATTCCATTAACATAAGAAATAACACATTCAATTAAAATTTCACATTGCATCGATATTTTTACTATATAATAATAAGAAACAATAGATTTCAATATTATTCCTCATTAAATTCTGATGATAATTAATCCAAAAATATGGATTTACATTCATTAACATTTAGTTCATATTCTGTTAAACAATTAATAACAACATGGCACATGAGAGTAGAATAGGTTTTACACAATCTACCAAATCAAGAGGTAAACCAATATCACTCCAAGAAGCAATAATATGTGATCGCTCCAACCAATTCCATTATTAATTAGAGTTAATCATTATTTTATTAATTCCATTTCCATAAAATTGGATAAAACATGATAAAATTATGATTTCACATAAATAAAATAAATGAAATAAATTTCAAACCTCATTGGAATCAAATATTAAACACAATAATGGATTAACATTTATTATCAGGATCACCTATCCCAAATGAATACCTCAACTATCAATGGACATCACACCAAAACTGTGCCAAAAATAAAAAATAGATTTTTATATCAAGGATAAGATACCATCATTATATGGAAGTAAATGATGGAAAATCTAGATTGAGAAACACATGAGAAGAGTTGGAATATACCCTGGATCAAAGATGATCATTGATGGAAGGATGGGATCGATCCCATTATTATGTATCTGAAAATTCTGTTAAAACTAATCACAAGATGACTATAATGATTTAATGAAAGGGTAGATTTTGAGCAATACTGAACAAAATTGTGAATTATAAATACATTTTCTTGGGGACAATTATAATAAAAATAATTAATTTATGTTATAAATGTATTGAATTTTATGTTTCCCAACAGAAAAATCACCTAAAATGTTTAATCTCATAAATAATTTACACCATAAAGTTAAAATCTACCACCCATTATCAATGGTCCATATAAAAAAAATAAAAAACAAAATAATTATTTTGTTCATAGATTTTCTGTAATCCCATAATTACATCATAATTTATCCCTTAATCTATATTTTTTAAGTAAAACAACATTACACCTCTGTTATGCCTCATCCAAGAACCGTGGAATATAGAAACACATAATGGACTAGGCTACATAGAAGTGGGC
The DNA here is from genome assembly GCA_963277665.1 of Viscum album. Classification (NCBI taxonomy): domain Eukaryota; kingdom Viridiplantae; phylum Streptophyta; class Magnoliopsida; order Santalales; family Viscaceae; genus Viscum; species Viscum album. Next base: position 1,157,201,285 of record OY728135.1, read on the forward strand.
CCTTAATATATATATATATATATATATATTGTTTTCAGTAATTTTAATACCAAAAATTGACTTGTAATGATTTTAATAGTTGGTCTGAAGCTTATTTGAAATGATAATTGTGAACATCACCTTCAAAATACCTTATTAAATGTGTAGGTCCAAAAAATATATATTAATCTACCATTTTACTTTATCTCTACAAATTGTGTACATTTGTTTTATATGTAGAAGGAATATATAAAAATAAGTAATGTTATAAAATAATTTTAAAATTAGTTAAATTAATGTAATTTAAATAATTAAGGTTATGGTTATATAGTGATATAATCATGGAATTTTAATTTATGTAAATACTATAATTTTTTTGGCATAATATCAACCTTATTATAAAATCATCCATAATTCTATATAAATAAATTTTGATGTTTTTTATTAAAAAATAAGTTCTATCATAAGTAAGTGAAATAATTCTATTTATATATTTTGTTTTAATTTGGAAAAAAGATATATAAAGATAATAAATTTTAATGAAAATATATTTTATCATTATTAATTAATATTAAATATTTATCATCAGAGGGTAATGGTTTTTAATTGAGTAAAATATTTGGTTAATTAATAATGTTAATTTAATTTTTTTGGATGGATTCAATTAGTATTTTCTGATATAAGTGTAATTGAATATGTTTAATTATTTAGTGGTAATTAAAATTTAAGTATATAAGATCTATATGGGATGACAATTTTTTTTAATAATATAAAAAATCATTTATAATTATTTTGGGCAAAAAATTATTTTCTAATTTAACGAAAGGAATAATTTATAATTACTAATTATTTAAATAAATTTATTAATTATTACTAAATTAAATATTATTTTTCGTTAAATTAAATCCAAAATCAAAATTTACCTTGATAATATATAATACAATTAAAATTGAAAAAGATTTTATATTTAATTCAAAAATATTTCATACATCCTTGAAATATATTATATAAGTTCTCTAAAATAAAATTAGTTTTTAAAAACTCTTTTTTTTTAAATGTAAGACACGTATATAATCAAATAATTTGTTCATATCCCTTTTTATTGTTTTACAATTTTTTTTTAATAAATATAGAGTTCTGTATAATAATGGATTACTCAATATTCACCTAAAAGCATGTATTTCATAAAAATTTCAAATAATCATGTCATGATATTTTTTTATAGAGAACTTTAAATGAATATTTTTATTATTATAAATAAATTTTTATGTATTTAAAATTTAAATGGAAATTTATCATATTATGAATTGTATTTGGATTATAAAAATTATTTTTTAGATTTTTACAATTATTATTCTTATGTTATACTAATTTAATTTTCTCATATATATTTTTTAAATAATAAAATTATTTTCATAAAATAACATAACTAAGGATCTATATTATAAAAAAGATACTTTTAATCAACACATGATCCAATTATATATTTATAAACTATATTTTAATTTTATATATGCACTAATTATTACATATTACTTTATTTAAATTTTAAAAAATTAATTGTAAAACAGTTTTTTCCATTTATACTCACTAATCCATCAACTAATTTACAATGGATAAATTTATATTAAAAAAATATACCCCTTATTGTATATTTTATTCTACATTATATTCATCATTTCATTCAAAATTTGATTTATTTAATTAGAAATTAAAATGATAATATTGGTTTGTAACATTCTCCCAACTAGATAAATTACATCACAATTTTTTTAAATTATTGATAATTAATAAATTACTATTAGAAATCCATTAAAAACTAAAATATATCGTATAATATGATATCAATATAATAATCATAGAGAGTTGGGGAATCATCATTTCTTGTATAATTGGTATCTATGAATATTTTAATCTATAATAAAAATTTGAAAATAAATGTGCTTCCTTATATTCTAATGGGTTGTCATAGAAAAAATCTTTCACATTTTCATTTTCATGATCATATTTCCATCCAAATACTAAAACTAAAAATAATATTATAATATAAAATAAAATTAGAGTAATTGATAATATAAATATGAAAAATAAAATCCAATATTTTTCTATTATGGAAACTTTTTCTTATCTAGTTATAGAATTTTTTGAATCTATATTTTTTATGTAACATTACATAGTACTAATTAATATATTTCAAAAAATAACCATAAAAAATTGTTAGGAACATTCATAAAATGTTTCAAACCTAGAAATCATTGAAATATATTTTTTAAAATACATATAATTAAATTATCATTAAAATAGCATTGTAATTAATTTATACCATGACACCTAAAGATATCTGGTTTAATAAATGTAGTTATTTGTTTATCCTTATCAACCTATTTATTTTCATATGATTCATAATGGTTCAAAAATTGAATGTGGATTATTTAGTATATTATCTTCTTGGTGTTTAAAACTAGGTTCAATGTTAAGCAACATATTGGTTATTTGAGTGGTGGTATATTTAATAATAAAAATATATTTTTTCATGGTACCATCCCCCGATGAAACTTTTCCATAAAATTAACCTACCTATAGTATCATCAATAGTGTTTAATTTCCCTAAAAATACAAAAAATTAAGACTATATAATAATTCATGGATATTATTATATAGTAAGTTATATCCTTGAGGTTTTAACTAAATATTTATTATATTAATACAAAAAATATTAATCAGATTATACAAAATTATAATACTTTTCATTAATAAAAATGGTGTTTTCCATGGATATAGATTACCAGATTTTAATTAAATTACATAATATAGAAGATAAATTTTTATATAATCACATAATACTGAAACACAAAGGATTAGTTCCATTGAGTACTAGGTATATAAGAATCATAATTTAATAATATTTTATAATTTTCCCAAAATTAAACCTAACAAATCTCCCTCATATTATTATACAATGTTATTCGCATTTACATAAGAAACTTTATAGAAACATAAAAAGGGTTTTTCTCAAATGATTATCAATGGAACAAATCCTCAATATATCATTATGGGTATGATCACAAACATATGATAATACATTATGGGGACAATAATATGTTTTTAAAAATTAATTATATCATAGTTGAAGACATATATGTTATGATTAGGGGATATATAATCAAAAACGAACAAACATATTCTAAGGGATAGATACATGATATATTATACATCATCCATTGAGTATAGTCATATGTAAATGAAATTGATATGTTTCATATCATTTGTAGATAAAAAATTCTCTATTCCACAAATATAATAATATAGAAACATTTGTTTCTAGATACACTAACTCAAACCCATGATTATAGACATAATTTATCTTGTTCATTAATACATACCTCATTATTCATCACCATTAAGATAGACATACATTAACCCAAAAAATCCACGAAAAATAATTGAAATCATTTAAAGACATCTCATGATATCTAAAATTCTTACCAATGTACTGGAGGGAGAGATATGACACTAGTCATCATATTACATACATATTTCTTACACATGATATTAGTAAATTATCATATCCATACAACCCATCAAAGGTAAATGGTTTTCGTATCTATTCCATTTTATGTCACATAATAATTTTTTTTAAATATATCAGTTTTATAATAAAATAATTCAACCAAATGGATTATTTCATAATTGAATTTTAAATATATTTAATTAATATTACATTAAAAGAACATATTTATATTCTTTTAAAAGAGTTAAAATGATGAAAATTCATAATAATATAAAATATCTTATCATTTTTCCAAAAATTGATATAAATTCTTACTATATACAATATCACTTAATTTAAATCGATAAAATTAATTTTAAAATTAATAATATTGAAATAAATATTAATAATAAATCCTTGATAAGTACATAAATGATTGAAAAATGTAAATTGAAAACACAATGAAAATTTTACTTTTAAAAACACTCATTAATAACAAAACATTGATAATGAAAAAATGGTTTCAAAAAGTATTTGTCAACAATTTTTCAAACCATGTAATTTTAAAAATAATCAAAAAATTCATTCTATTAAAATAATTTCATTATTATCGAAAAGATAAATTGAAATAATAGGGAAATAATTTAAATTTGTATATAATATTTAAAACTATCCCTTTGAGAAAAATTTAAGGGCCTCAAAATATTTTACTAAAAACAATTGGTAAATATAAATACATAAAAATAATATTCATCAATTGGGATGTAAAAAAAATTGTTGTCCTGATAAAATATAAAATATAATATATGCAATACAAATGAGAAAGGAACACCTTTTAAATATTTTAAAATACCAATATTAAAAACCCAAATAAAAAAATGGATAATAAAGAAACACTCAGAAAAATTGAAATGGTAACTCTATATGAAAAATGAGACAACACATATTTATTTTGTCATTCTAAAGGGATAATATTTACTAGAAGATAAAATAATGTTATATAATAAAGGATATTTTTTTGAGGGGATGGTAATTATTCATAAAATCATCAAAATTAATTATGACAAAAATTCATCCACATAACAAAAAAATAAACGAATTATAATATCATTGTAGAATAATTGAATAAAAACATTTAAAATAATAATAAAAGTGGAAGCATTAAAAGTATAGAAAAAATGGTATGTAGCATCCCCAACAATAGTATCCCAAACTTAGTTCTTTAAAATAACTTTATTTCATGATACATGTGATAATCCAAAAAATGACCAATAATCATAGTGGTATATATATAATAGATAAATTAATTACTTCCATATTACAATGAAATTTAAAACATATCAGGAATATCATTATGTGTACCTTCATGAATGTTTAAGGATTCATTCATTTTATCATAGAGAACAAAAAAATAGAGGCATTTCATAAATGTTACAAAATGATTTCATAATGGGAAAGCTAACATGAATATATAAGGTATAATTAAAATAGAAGTACTGATAATCAAATCCCATTCCATTCAGTAGAAAAATATTATTTCAATGTTTAACAATGGATAATATAAAATTTTTGATGACTTGGAGAATGAAAAATTAATTCCCAATGAAGGAAATTTAAAAATATATAAAGTAGTCATTTTACCATCTTGTAAACATGAAATATATCATTAATATTACGATTAATAAATTGTTAATGTCAAATTATTTTAATGGGTAGGTATAACCCATTTATATAACTAAATTGACCATCTAGCATGTATAATGAGAGAAATTTATTCATTGATTGTGTAACTATAAAAAGTCCTAGAAATCACATCCAGGTGTTAGAAACTACTCAGATATATAATTTCATCCACATGAAATATTTATTAGGACGTGACTATTCATATTTATGTGGGAGTACTAAACTACGATATTTCACCAATAAATAAAATGATATTACTAACAATAATCCTTATAATAAATTTTTCTTATTAATATGGTATTTTTTATGACAATATTAATGTCGTAGAAATGATTCCTAATAAATCAATGATACTAAAAATATGGAAATGAATCTGTAAATTGATGTATATTGAATAGTTATGTTAGATAACAATATGATTACTGAAAATTGAATGATCACAAAATAATAACTTTCCATTAAATCAATAATGATTGAATCATTACATAAATTCAACAAAAAAATAATCCATTCTTGTAAAATGAATATATTTTGAGATAGAAAATAAAATAGATTCAGAATAATAAAAATAAAAACTCTTTACTTTTGTGTATGAACTAACTTATAATTGACATAAAAAATTATGTTAACTTCATCATGAAGATAATAACCTTTAGAGTAGATATATTTCTAAAAAAATCAATAAATATTTAATTTTTTTTTCAAATTATCAATGAATATTGTAATGGAAACAACATTAAATTTAATGATCTAGTGATGGAAAATTTTACCATTATCTAACTATTAAAACAAATATTCCTTTCATATAAGTGATAATAATTACCATGGAAATTTTCTTGGAAGAAATAAAAGAGTAATCCATTTAAAATATTGAAAATAATGTAAAATATTAATTAGAATATAATAAAATAACTATTTAATTAAATAATATAATATATTTTAAATAGTTATAATGAACAAGGATAATGGAATAAAAGTACTTTGACTAAAGAGGAAATTATTTTCTCTTTTTATAAAAATATTCCTTGTAATTGTTTCCATAAAATATAGAGGTGGTATGGTATAAAAAAGTAAAAAACCCTTAAATAACCAAATTTTATTTGAAAATAAATATTGTTTAAAATCAATATATTATAAATTTCATTCCATACAAATTATTCAAAAAATTCTCAATCAATAATGTGACAGAAATAAATTTATACTACATTCATAACATTTAAATCAGAGCCCATTAAAATGATATCCAACAATCATTTACATTGCATATCAAATTTAATAAGGAATTATTTATGTTTTATTTCAACTAGGGTGAATGTATGGAAAATAAATGAAATGATAATTATAATGTAAAATAATTCTAATTAAATAAAAAATAAAAAATAAAAAATATATACCATTTCTCGAGTCCAACATACATCGTACGCAATGTTAACTTATGGTATAATAAATTTTTATTTATTGTAATTCAAAAACTCAATCATATTAATAGTTATAACATTATATATGTATCACTAATTACATTATCTCACCCATCTACCAGAAATTATATATTATCATCATCAAACCATGCGATAATTGTTATCCATCTCATACATTATTTGGTTTAGAATTTCAAATCCATGAATCCTAGAAATTATTTCATCATCTGAAAATTACTTATTATTAAATTATTATCATAATAATGAATTATGTAAACATTTAGAATAATTCCTGAAATAAATACATAAAAATTAAATCTGATCAATCAATGAGTTTATAGTCCAAACATAAAAGAAATTTATACTATCGTGTTACCATAAAATGAAGGGTTAGCAGGTATTTAATATATTATATTTTACTAATCATAAATAATTTATAAATTTGAAATATATTTATTAAATCATACATAATAACATTTCTTGAATGGAAGTGTTGGAAAATGAAACACAACTCTTTGTTGATGTGGTAATCCACATGTATGTATACGTGATGTTTTTATTTTTCATATGATATAAATGGAGATGAATATATAATTTTATATCAAGATATTAATATTAATGTATATGAGAGATATTGATGTAATTTTATCATCATGGTTAGTATAACATTTGTTGACATAAGTGAAGATAAAAATAATTGAACATAATTACGAGTTATACCTATTATTTAAGAATCCCCTTTTGGATTACAACTTAAACATTATTAGGATTGTTTTTGGGACTGATAAGAGACTATTAGTAGAGGAGATGGAATATATGGGATTATTATTAGTATATTTCTTAAAACCAATGTGGATTATTGTTATTGAATAATAGGTGGGAATATGAACTATTCTATAACAGAGGTGCCTAGTGAACATTAAAATGATTTAAATAATAATATATATATGTTGATAACTACATTAAACTAACTAAAATGATATATATATTTCATTATATGGTGGAATAAAATTAAAAAATAAATTACTAAATGAATTAAACCTATTTTTCTGGAATTTTAAATATTATCTTCTAGTTTAACCCCTTTATTATTCACATTCAACTATAACATTTGTAAAATATTTTATAATTTATATCATTAATTAATACTATTTATAATATATAGGAGGAACATATATGAATATTTAATTATAGAATATAAATTTCACAATTTACATGAACAAAAATATTATTTTTATTATTTTTTAATGATTTAAAAGTATTTTTAAAAAAATTATTACAATTTCATGGCATTTTCAGACTATTAAATGATCAGAACATTAATAAGAAGAATTTAATTCTTATACATTTCTCTAAAAAAATAATTTCTAATTTTCTATGAAATTCTTGGATCACCATAATTCATTCAAACATTATACAAATAATTCGTAAAAATGGTTCACTTAATATTTTTAATTCATCCACATGCATTTTTTTGGCATTTCTCAAATATTTTTTTATTAATTATACCATCAATATAATAAAAATACAATTAAACATTTACTCATATTACTTATATCTATTTAAAACCATTCATATATTTTTTTATTCCAATGAAAATGTATTTGAGATATTATAATATAGAGGTAGATGTGGTAATTTTCCATAACTTAAAATAATATAAAGATCATAATAAATGGAATATGGAACCAAAAAACCATATTAAATAATTTAGGATGGTTATAATACAATTTCTATCATCCAATAAACTAATGTAAAGGATGGTCCTATAGGATAGATCATCCCATTGTTGTAAATTAGTTCAACATGATTTACCAATTACCATGGTGATAAACTGTTACCCTGTTACTATTTAGCATGACATAAAATAAATTTCCAAATTTAAAAATTTTATAACATTTGATTCAAAATATGAAGAGAAAGTTTAAGGATTTAATTCCAATAATTTTTATAAATTAACATTAATATAACAACACATTATGTATCCGATTTGTTTTTTTAAAATAAAATATTTAGACACATAATTATTTTACACCAAAGTTATATCTAATTTTTATTAAAATAGATATAATTGGATACTTTTTATCAATTTGGACTTATAATATTTCTATTAAAATATAAAAACTATTTAAATTTTTAAATAAATTAAAAAGTATGGGTTTCAACATATTTGATATTCTCACTATACACCAAACTTAAATCTTTGTAACAAAATTTCAAATTTCCAAATCTGATGATTTAAAAATGATGATTTAAATTTGATATTAATTTCATAATATATAATAAAAATATATCGAAAAAATAAATTATAATTATTCATATATAAAATTCTGAAAATCATTTTCACATAAAACTATTTTTTAACGCGTAAAATGTAGTTAATTTTATTCATTACATAGTAACAAAAAACTGATGAAAGATAAAATTACTAATTAAGTAGAATTATTTTATTAGGTAAATACATCATACATACGTTTTGTAATTATTTCATTCTTATTCATACTCGTGAACCCAACAATAATGTAAAAATAATAATAATAAATTCTTTATTGTTTTAGCATATCCGGGTTATCATGTAGTGTGAGTTAACAATTTATAGTTTACATTTAAATAAAAATATTAACTATCATATCACTATATTATATTAATAATTAGCTATATAAATTATATACTCATAATTTTGATTATTTTTCCTAAAAAAATAAAATCATACGTAGTAAAAAATGGGGCATAGATTTTATCACGATCGTTATTATTTAGGACATTACTAAGAAACATATTATACATGCACCTTAAAAAGATATTTACATGAAAATGATTTAGGAACAGAAACAATTGTAGTTGACTGTAACATTCCACAAATGACTTGGTATATTTAACATTAGTTCTATAATATTATTAAAAATCTATTACCATTAGGATATAAAATATAATAAATTTTCATTCATAATTTATTCCTATTATATAAGAATTAATTCATATTTAAAATTGAATCCTCATGGTCATGATGAATTTGGCATTCCATAAGAACTAAATTCGTCTTTTATTAAAAAAATATTAGGCACCAAATTTTTAAATGTTCTTCCTCTATTTAAAAGTAAAAAGGATGACACAAGGTAAAATAATAACATAAGATCATATTAAAAATATAGAAACATGATTGATTGGATTTGATCCTAAATATTTAAAATGATTGATCACTTACTCACCATTTTACCCCTAATAACCATTTCAAATATACATTTAAAACATCAATTGTTTATTTATTGTAATAAGATATCCCAAAAAAATCCCCAAATAAACTGAATCACCCTAATATAAAATAATATATAGTAAACATCATCACATAACACCATTAACAATCAAAAAATAACATTATTATTCATATTTTAAAAAAACTTAGAACTATCACAATATCATGAAGATCACTTTTTGAGCAGACTGATAACATTAAACCTATGTTTCAAGAATTTAGTTTATCTAAAATTTCTATATAACATTATATTATTTTAAAAATACATTTGTTTTTACTATTAATAAACATACCAAACACTTATTTACAAAATCTAAAACATCATAATCTTATATTATCCAATCAACCATAAGTAACAAGATTTAATATCAAAAAATGTTATATTCAACTAGACGGGGTATTATTTTATAAACATTTTTCTAATAAATTTAATCAAATATTCCATCACTAGAGATAGTATTTAAAAGAATAGAAACATCCTTAATTCGACATTAACAAATACTAAATTATAAATATAAATCATTTTCATCAATTATGATACTCATATTTTTAAAATATTTTGAAATATGATGGGTCCCATGTATACTTTGATTTTGGAAATGTTGAAATCTTATATATTTCTGAAATATCTATAAGAACCCGATTCTTATTTTAAGGTACGAGTTTCTTCTTTTCTCTTTTCCTTAAGTGTTTTTGAGAAAATAAGGAAAGTGCGAAAAAAAATCCTAAATTTTGGGACTACACGCCGTGTACTTTTCCACACGCAGTGTACTTTGGCCGTGTGGGATGAGTACACAGGGTGTGTAGCCATGTCGGTGAAAAAGGGTGTAAAAACCGACTACACGCTGTGTAGGGGGTATTTACACGCCGTGTAGTCAGTCGACATGTGAATAGTAAGGTGGTGAGAGTAGCTGCCAGCTGTGTGACAGTACACGCTGTGTAATCAAGAATACATGCCGTGTACTCATGTCGACGGATGAAGAGTGCGGTAGTGCCACCAAAGGAATAGTTAAATGTGGAAAGTACAAGCCTTAAAGTAAATAGTACACATCGTGTAGTTTGTTTTTTTCACTTAAAATAGGCAGTAGCCTCCCCTGTTCAAAGGGAAGGCTTAGATCCGGAGGAAGGAGTCGGGAGAGGAGGCCAGACCTTTGAGGATCTCCAGATCGAGCGTCGGGAATCTGTTTTCACCTCTAACGATCTTGTTAGAACCTCACGGGTAAGCCCTCCACTCTCCTTAATCCATTCTTGCCAATTATTCCTCTAAAGGAAGTTATTTAGGTTTGAACGAGGTTTTCTTTCACCTCAGATCTACGTCATTGTTGGACGATCGAGGATCGTCGTTCGCGTATACCGTTCAAGGGCGTTTAAGGTAAGTGGCTTGGTGTTTAATTTCCAACTGTTGTGTGTTTGTGTGAATTGTTGAGCTACAAACCCATGTTGTGGTGTTGTGTGGATGAGGCCTTGACTGTTTTAAACACCTAGAATTGTATAGTTAATTAAATGTGATAATAACATGCTGTTTGGGATCGCTGCTTTGATCCAGGACCACCCCAGGGGTGCGTTCCTCTGTTTAGCCATTTGGACAGGATACCCGAGGGTATTCCATTTTAATAATGTTTGTTAAATTGCATTGAGAGGAATTGAATGAGAATTTCTTATTACATGTTGGGCATGGCCCGATTACTTGCACCTGAGGGTAGTGTTATTTTTAGCCTGAGGGTATTGTTTGTTTAGCCCGAGGGAAAGGTACTGCTTAGCCTGAGGGAAACTTCCTACTTCACCTAAGGGAAAATTTTCGTATGCCTAAGGGCAGTGACTTCTGTGCCTGAGGGCGACACTTCATACGCCTGAGGGAAATATCTGTTACGCCTGTGGGAAATTACCTATGGGTTGGATTCTGATTACATATGTGTAAGGGTTTGCATGTCTGAGGACACTGAATGTTTCATAGAAATTCACTGTGGTTATTTCCTTATAAATAATGATTAAATGAATAATAAAATGGCAATATAACTGGCAAATTTAGATACTTTTGAGTACTGCTCAGTTTATTTCATTTTACTACTGCACACGGTTGTTGCATATTTCACACAGTTGGACATGGGCCTTTTGTGGGTGCCTACTGGGATTTATTTCTCACACCCTGTTTGGGTCATGTCTTCGGCCCAAACAGATTACATTTCTACAGGTGTAGATAAGGGAAAGGGTCCCTATACAGGTACTTGATTGCTACTGAGGAGTAGGGGAGCATGGGATCGGGCTTAAGCTCGCGATGCTACCAGCTATTTTTTTTAGTTTTATTGTACTCTGTATTGTATTGTACTATATTTTTGTGTAACATGTTCTGGCTGTTTTCTTAGAAATTGAGACATGTTGCATCATCATATCAATATAACTGGTTGGTTATCTTTTCTGCAGTTGTTTATAGTAAATATGTATGGTTTATTTCTTCCTCTATTGTTGTATGTTTTATCTTGTATTCTGCTGTGCTACACTTTGACAAATGAGGGCATAGTTTCCCCACTATCATACCTGGACCCTCGCTGCTAGTCGGTAGCCTCTGGCGTTTGGGGAAATGCGCTTTAGGTCAGGTGGTGAACTGGGTTCAGGGCACTCATTGAGTGGCACCCGGTCTCGTGAAATTACAAAGTGGTATTAGAGGAGTTCTTTTCTTTAACATACTATTTGGAGCCTTATTTAGGGATAGTATGGAAATGGTAGTTGGTAATAAGTTGTGCCCGGGATTAGCTAACCCGTGTATAGGGAAAAGCTATTCTACCACTGTTACTGTAATTTTTTTCTGATTTTTCAAATTTTACAGTTGATTTGGTTTCACCATTGGGTAACACACTTGTTATTGTACTGTTTATAATTTATTCATGGGTTCTATTTAGTTGCAACCAAATGAGATGAGGGTATTCCATCTCATGCAACATTTAGGCACATGCTAGAAATCAATGCCATGCATAGTTCCATGCCAAGTAGGTGCATTAGAAATTTCATGTTTTTGTGGTAGTTTTTGTGCTAGAAAATCAGGATTTTGTGATAGTTTCTTTGATAAATACCTGCAATGTGATAGGGTATTTTTGGTGTGAGCTGATTTAGAGAATGAATGCCAAACTTTGGTTTTTGGGGAGTATGGGACCTCGTTGACCAAAGGTTGGTGGATCGTTAACTATTATTTTGTTATAACACATATAAGGTGTCAAAAATTGATTTGCAGGGATTATGGGCCCTCAAAAATCGAAATTTGACACTTCGGTGATGTTTTTTAGTATTTTCTGAGTTTCAGAGTAGTTTCAGAGGATTACTGTTCGAAAAACCCAGGATACATGCCGTGTAGTTCCTCGGAAACATTCCATGTGTTATTCTATTCGGGAAGAAAATAAAACATTTTAAGTATATGCCGTGTAACCTCAGTACATGCCCTGTAGTCTCTTCCTGTGTCATGGACCATGTGGCCGGGACACAGGGAAGGGACATGCTTGGGGAACACACATCGTGTACTGAATGTACACACCGTGTAGTGTTGACCCGGAGTCCGGCCGTGTAACTAACAACATGGGTCGGTGGAATCCTTTTTGTACATGTCGTGTCAACAATGAACATGACATGTCGTCTAACTTGGGGAACCGACAGTGTAACAAACAAACACGGGTTGGTGTTACCTCTTCTTGAACACGCCATGTACCTGAGGGACACATCATGTAGTCTTGTATGAGGACAGACCATGTGGTTTAGCCATGTGGTAGGGGAAATGGGGTAGTGTACACATCATGTGTAGGTTTAACACATCGTGTAGTATCAAGCCAAGTAGTCGGCCGTGTCACAAACGACATAGACAGTTGAAAAATTACACCATACATGCTGTGTAGATTATATACTTGCCGCATAGTTTTGTTCAATCGGAGCCGTGTGGCTTAGCCATGTAGAAGGACCCAGGAAGGGAATAGAATTCAAGTACACACAGTGTAGTGAGTATACACACCGTGTAGTCTTGTTTTTCAAATCTTGAATGTCTTCTTCATCCGGTTTCCTTTTGGTCTCTTCATTTTCAGTCGAGATAATCTGGATCTAAGGTGTGGGTCTGACCTTGTAGAGTCATGCCACCAAGACGACGACGTGTTGTTTTCCAAGAGAGGGGCAACGATTATAATCCAGAGATAGTGGTCCATGAGTTACCAATGGATCCTTCAGTAGGGCCAGATGCTATGCCAGCCATTATACTGGACACAGGAACAGATGCGCAGTTCTGTGAAGGCGTTATGCGGTTCATGCAAACCTTTGAGAGAGCACCGCCGACTGCCAAATCTATGGATGTGCTGACTCGTATCTTCTAGCTACAGCATCCGCCTATGGTTTTAGGGGATGATGGACCATAGGCTATGGATTCTTGACTAAGGTCTATGCAGACTATCTTCGAGCATATAGAGACACCTCAAGGGTGGAGGGTCAAGCTCACGACGTATATGATGCGTGATTCTGCCAAGATGTGGTGGGATGTTACCATTCAGTCAGAGAATCACAAAGACATGGTGTGGGAAGATTTGCAGGAAGTCTTTTGTGACTTATTCTTTCCTGAGATGCTAAGGGCAGATAGAGCATGAGAGTTGAAGAACCTATAGCAGGGTGCTATGTCGGTGATGGATTATTCTGCTCATTTCACCGAGCTTCAGTGTTTTGCACCCGTTCTGGTGGGTGATGAGACGTTGAGAGACAAAAAATTTGAGGATGGTATTCTGTATGACATCTGAGCATTGGTGAATGTTTTCAAGTTTCCTATTGTATATGATATTGTGAAATAGGCACTGATTATAGAGAGGAACCTTCGGAAGGCTAGTGGTGCAGGCCAGGGCGGTTCAGAACCAGTTTCTGGTACTATTTCTGCCGGTAAGAGAAAGCGACATATGAGTTTCTCTCACAGTGGCAGTACTAGTGAGACGATTTCTTTAGGTGTCCTGGTTATTTGAAACTAGTGTGGTAAGGAGGGGTGCAAGAGACCTCAGTTTCCACGAGACCCAGTGGAGTGCCGAGCTTGCGGCGAGATGGTTCATCTGCAGCGCTTTTTCATGGCATTTCCACCAGTGGGTAGTGAGAGGGGTTCTGAGTAGACTCCGCGTGCGGGAGTAGGACCAGTAGCTTCTTTCCAGTTGGGAAACTGGAATATGTCAGCGTGTGTAGACAAAGATGGTGGTTGTGGCTGTGGTATCCAGACACCAGGATCTCAGAGGCAGTAGGGCGGGATAGCTCAAGGTAGCTAGGCTGTGTCGTAGGGCCATGACACTGGGATGACATATGTAGTGCAATAGACCCAGCAAGATTTGGATCCCGGACATTCTATAGTCAAAGGTACTATTCTAGTAGCTTCGGTCTTATCTTCAGTACTTTTCGATACGGGTTCTACACATAGTTTTATATCTGTAACCATTGTGGAGATCATTGGGCTCTCTATTTATTATTCTTCTATTATTATGACGCTAGACACTCCATTGGGAATTAGAATAGCTGGTGTGCGTCAGTGCAAGGAGTTCCCCATGGAGGTTGGTGGGTTTCACTTTCTAAGGGACCTCTATGTCTTAGAGATGATGAGCTATGATTTTATTCTCGGGATGGACTGGTTGGTTCCCTTTTGAGACTTTGTAGACTGCTATCGTCGCAGGGTGCATTTCACATCACCAGATGGCAGAGAGTTTCTATACAAGGGTGATTAGGATGTTCAGGCGAGTCGAGTTGGACCAGAGCATCATGGGCATGGTGGAGTTACAGCCCAAATTTCAAGTTTATATCTAGATGATCAGGGGAATTGTCAGACGGATTTCCCTTCAGTGGTTGATTGTTTCAGGGATGTCTCCCGGATGAATTTTTAGGTCAAACTCCAGAGCGTGAGGTGGATTTCTATATTGAGCATAGGCTAGGAGTAGAAAGAGTGTTCATTCCTCCTTATAGGATGACTACACTAGATTTGCAGAAGCTCAAGAGGTAGTTAGAGGAGTTACAGAAAGAGGGTTTCATTTGGCCCAGTACTTCTCCTTGGGGTTTTCCGGTCCTTTTTGCAAAGAAGGCGTACAGTACCCTCAGAATCTATGTGTATTATCGGAAGTTGAACCAGTTGACGGTCAAGAACCGATATCCCTTACCTAGGATTGATGATCTTTTTGATCAACTTCATGGATCACAAGTGTTCTCTAAGATTGACTTGAGACCAGGATATCATCAGCTGCGCGTGAGACCATCGGATATCCCACTTACAGCCTTTTGGAGTAGATATTGTCTATATGAGTACTTGGTTATTCCGTTCAGACTAACAAACGGTCCATCAGTTTTTATGGCTTTGATGAATCGTGTGTTCCATCCGTATCTGGATTCTTTTGCGGTAGTATTCGTGGTCGATATCTTGGTGTACTCTCACACTCGACACGACCATTCCACCCATCTTGAGATCGTATTGAGTACACTGAGAGATCATCAGATATATTCTAAGCTATCAAAGTTCCACTTTTGGATAGACTAGATTTACTTCCTGGGTCATATCATCTTAGAGGTAGGAATTGCAGTAGACCCAGAGAAGGTGAGAGAACTAGTTTCCTGGGAGCATCCTAAGAACGTGTTTGATATACAGAGTTTCTTGGGGCTGGCTGGTTAATACAGATGCTTCATACAGGTCTTCTCCCACTTAGCATTGCCGTTGATGGGTTTGAATAAGAAGGGTGTGAAGTTTTTTTGGTCGGAAGCTTGTGAGACAGCCTTTCAGGTGTTGAAGGGAAGGTTGACATCAGCACCGATCCTGATACTCCCAGAGTAGGGAAAGAGCTATACAGTTTACTGTGATGAATCAGGTATTGGGATAGGAGCAGTGTTGATGTAGGTCGATTGAGTTGTTGCGCATGGTTCTTATCATTTGAGGCCGCATTAGAGGAATTACCCGATGCATGACCTCGAGTTGGCTGCAGTTGTTCATGTGTTACACTGTTGGAGTAATTATCTATTGGGATCGCATTTTGTGGTTTTCAATACCACAAAAGTCTCAAGTATATCTTTAATCAGTGTGACTTGAATCTGAGGAATTGAAGGTGGGTTGAATACCTACAGTCCTTCTATTTTGAGCTTGCCTATACACCTTATAATGGTAATGAAGTAGCTGATGCACTGAGCATGAGGACTCAGATACAGGCAGTGTAGGAGGCTAGTGGTGAGCAGAATCTCATGGCTTTGTTCTCTAAGATGCCTTTGGAGGTTCATGATAGGCAGGGGAAAACCTATCTTTCATTTTAGCTATGACCTCTACCCTATTGGATAAAGATAGTATTAGAAAACTATCTGATTCAGAAAGCCTAGTCCTATGGGAGTCGGTGTAAAGTGAGGACCCTCATCCTGGGTGGACGATAGGTGATGATAAGGTACTGCGTTCTCATGGAAGAGTATGGGTTCCAATATATATACGCGAGGAGATGATGCAGTAGTTTCATACTTCAGCTTGGTTAGTTCATCCCGGAGTTAACAAGATGAACCGTGACTTAAGATGTCAGTACTGGTGGCCGGGTATGAAAAGGGATGTAGCTGGTTTTGTTATGAGATGTTCCACCTGTCAGCAGGTGAAGGCAGAGCATCAGAGGCCAGCCGGGCTGTTATAGTAGTTACCCATTCCGGAGTAGAAATGGGATGATGTCATGATGGGATTTGTGACTTGGTTGTCGAGGTCACGTCAAGGCGATGATGTCGTGTGGGTTTTTTTGGACAGACTCACGAAGGTAGCTCACTTTTTTCCGATCAAGAAGACCTATGGTGTTGACGAACTTGGGAAGTTGTATATCCAAGAGGTCATACGTCTTTATGGGGTTCCTCATTCTATCATTTCAGATAGGGATGCCCATTTTACATCTCGTTTCTGGCAGAGTTTTTAGAGGGCACTGGGTACACAGGTGCTTCTAAGCACAACTTACCACCCTCAGACCGATGGCCAGTTAGAGCGTACGATAGAGGTGCTAAAGGACATGCTACATTCATGAATCCTAGACTTTATGGGCTCTTGGGAGAGGCATATACCCTTATTTGAGTTTGACTATAATATTAGTTTTTAGGAAACTATTGAGATGTCACCTTACGAGGCTTTATATGGTAGGCCATGCCGATCACCTTTGTGCTAGTTAAAGGTAGGTGAGGCAGCTTTACTGGGACCACAGCTAGTGCAGGAGACTTCTGAGCAGGTCCAGTTGATTCAGAAGCAGATGGCTACCACACAGTCTTGTCAGAAATCTTATGCTGATCGCCGCAGACGACCTATGGAGTTCGTATTCAGGGATCATGTTTTCTTGTGTGTTTCACCGAGGTTAGGACATAGGTGAATCATGAGATAGGGTAAACTTTTTCCAAGGTATGTGGGGCCATTTGAGATTTTGGAGAGAGTTGGGATGGTTGCCTATCGATTGCAGTTACCATAGAGGTACTGAACCATGCATGACGTCTTTCATGTATCTCAATTGCATCACTATCATTCAGACCCGTTTCACATCTTTCAGCCCGAGGAGGTTGAGCTTGAGGTAGATGTGTCCTTTGAGGATCATCCTATTTATATCGTTAATAGGAGAACGAAGGTTCTCCAAGGCCGGTCAGTTCCTCTTGTACGGGTGCTATGACAGCATGGCCGAGTGAAGGATGAAACCTGGGAGTGGGAGACCGACATACGTGATCAGTAGCCAGAGTTATTTTGAGCATTATCTTTACCACCCTTTGAAGGGAAATTCAGGGAAGAATTACTTTAATAGGGGACGTTTTTAAGAACCCGGTTCTTATTTTGAGGTACGAGTTTCTTCTTTTCTCTTTTCCTTATGTGTATTTGAGAAAATAAGGAATGTGGGGAAAAAAGTCCTAAATTTTGGGACTACACGGCGTGTAATTTTCCACAGGCTGTGTACTTTGGCCGCGTGGTATGAGTATATAGAGTGTATAGCCATGTCAGCGATGAAGGGTGTAAAAACCGACTACATGCCATGTAGTGGGTATTTAGACGCCATGTAGTCTATCGACAGGTGAATAGTAAGGCGGTGAGAGTAGCCGCCAGGTGCGTGACAGTACACGCCGTGTAATCAAGAATACACACCGTGTACTCATCTCGACGGATGAACAGTGCGGAGGTGCCACTATAGGAATAGTTAAATGAGGAAAGTACACACCGTGTAGTCAATTGTACACACCGAGTAGTTTGTTTCTTCGCTTAAAATGGGAAGTATACTCCCCTGTTCATAGGGAAGGCATATAACTGGAGGAAGGAGTTGAGAGAGGAGGCCAGACCTTCTAGGATCTCCAGATCGAGCATCGGGAATCCGTTTTCGCCTTTGACGATCTCATTTGAACCGCACAGGTAAGCCCTCCACTCTCCTTAATCTGTTCTTGCCAATTTTTCCTCTAATGGAAGTTATTTATGTTTGAACAAGGTTTTGTTTCACCTTAGATCTACGCCATTCTTGGACGATTCGAGGATCGTCATTCGCGTATACCGTTCAGCGGCGTTTAAGGTAGGGGGCTTGGTGTTAAATTTTCAACTGTTATGCGTTTGTTTGAATTATTGATCTACGAACCCATGTTGGGGTGTCGTGTGGCTAAGGACATGGCTATTTTAAACACCTAGAATTGTATAAGTAATTAAATGTGATAATAACCTACTATTTGGGATCACTGCTTGGATCCAGGACCACCCCGGGGGTGCGTTCCTCTATTTAGCCATTTGGCCAGGATACCCAATGGTATTCCATTGTAATAATGTTTGTTATATATCCTTGAGAGGAATTGAATGTGAATTCCTTATTACATGTTGGGAATGACCCAGTTACTTGCGCCTGAGGGCAGTGTTCTTTTTAGCCTGAGGGCATTGTTTGTTTAGCCTATGGGAAAGGTATTGCTTAGCTTGAGGGCAACGTCCTACTTCGCATGAGGGAAAATTTTCGTATGCCTAAGGGTAGTGACTTCTATTCCTGAGGGAGACACTTCATACACCTGAGGGAAATATTTTTTATGCCTGAGGGCAATTACTTGTGGGTTGGTTCTTGATTACCTGAGCATAAGGGTTTGCGTGTCTGAGGACACTGACTGTTTACATAGAAATTCACTGTGGTGGTTTCTTTATAAAGAAATATTAAATAAATAATAAAATGGAAATATAACTAGAAAAGTTAGATACTTTTTTGTACTGAATAGTTTATTGCATTTTACTACTACACACTTCCGTTGCATATATTCACAAAGTTGGACACATGCCTTTAGTGGGTGCCTACTGGGACTTATTTCTCACACCTTGTTTGGGTCATGTCTTCAGCCCAAATAGATTACATTTCTATAGGTGTGGATAAGGGAAAGGGTCCCTATACAAGCACTTGATTGCTCCTGAGGAGTAGGGGAGCATGGGATCAGGCTTAGGCTTGCAATGATACCAGCTGTTTTGTTTAGTTTTGTTGTAATCTGTATTGTACTGTACTGTATTTTTGTGTAACATGTTCTAGATTTTTTCTTAGAACATGATACATGTTGCATCATCATATATATATAACTGGTTGGTTATCTTTTATGCATTTGTTTATATTAAATATTTATGGTTTATTGCTTCCATTATTGTTTTATGTTTTATCTTGTATTCTGCTATGCTACACTTTGAGAAATAAGGGCATAGTTTCCACACTATGAAACCTGGGCCCTCGCTGCTAGTCGACAACCTCTGGCATTTGGGGAAATGCGCTTGAGGGCACATGGAAAACCGGGTTTGGGGCACCCGTTGAGTGGCACCCGGGCTCGAGATGTTAGAATATCATTGTAGTAATATAATGAGAATATTGAGATTTGGGGAAAATAAAAATGTTATCAAAATAAGTGAGTGGTTATTACAAACAATTTGGTGACCATGTGATATGTATATATGGTTTTTAGAGGGATTTTTTTTGTTTTCTGAATGGTTTTTCTACAACTATTGGTGTCCATCAAAACTATTCAGATAATTTTTATTTTTTCCAATATTGGTCAA
The DNA here is from genome assembly GCA_963277665.1 of Viscum album. Taxonomy (NCBI): domain Eukaryota; kingdom Viridiplantae; phylum Streptophyta; class Magnoliopsida; order Santalales; family Viscaceae; genus Viscum; species Viscum album. The sequence goes on from OY728135.1 coordinate 1,157,222,119, forward strand.
ACATATATAAAATGGTTATAAAAAATATATAGATCATCCCAATACACTGTATGAAATGGGTTTTATTGGATAGTTTTCCACCACATGTTTTGAATACAATTTCTCAAAATGTGAATCCTAACTATGTTCATATATGGAAGAAAATTAAATTAAAATGTACCCAAATTATATTATATCTTTTAGGCACTAATACAATAATAATTTTCTAGTAGACAAAACTACCTTCACATGGACATTATAGTGGGTTATTTGTTTAGCCTCAATATGTAACATATTTTCACCTTCTTTCGGGTTTTTTATGAACTTAGTTTTTATATACTATATGTTAGGTTTTGTATTGGAGTTATTTATTAGATTTATTTTTAAAAAATGTAATTCTATGGGGTTGTGCACGATTGGTTCATGGTTTGGTAAACTAGTGTGGAATGGACTATAAAATAAATTTCCCTATTTTATGCTACAAAAAGGGGTGAACGGGTTTTCAAAACCAAGTAGAGTGCCCCTAAAAAATGTTCCAAATCAAACACTGACAGTTTTCATAGTTGGACTATGGTTTTATGAAATGTGATCTATCTTAGTAGAAACTATGCACCCTTCAATTATGGGCACACAATTTTTCTAACAATATTTCCCTGCCCAGTAAACATTGTGTGTGAGTTTTAATTCCTTGATGAATTTTATTAAAATATAAAAACTCTCCAGTTTAATCCATATTCAACCTATTTTGACCCAAACTTCAGTCCTTGTTCATTGAAGAATTTTTAAATAAGATGTTGACTCCTCTAACCCATTTCTTTGTAGATTAAAGCATCATTGATCTCTTTTGATCTCTGTCAGGTATATGGATATCCTCTTTTGTGATTTTATACTATCTATATTTCTATATTCTATAATGAGTGATGGATCATTGCGTTATTGGTGGATCTGAACTATGTTTTGTTGAAATTTATTCTAGGATACTTTTCTTGATCAATTTCACCTCATTCATTGTCAGTGATCCTATTATAGGATTTCTATTGATCATGTGGAAACCTTTTGGTGGTTTAATAATGATTTTACCTATGGTTGAAAATGTATAATTATTATTTGAATTGTAATGTTTTTATGGTATTTAAAAACCTAGGTTTATAAGGATTTAATGTCTGATATGAAATTTAATGGATATTTTTGAAATAAGCCCCCAATATTAAATGTATTTGAATACTACGAAACAATTTTCAAATTTTTTGGATATATTTTGAAATTGAATTGACATTGAATTTTGGTAAAAATTTATTATACTGAAATATGATTTTAAATGGCCCGGATTACTGATATCCACTATTTTGGAATTAAAATCATATAGTAATTTTGAAAACTAAAAATTGGTTAATTGTAATTAGAATTTATTTTAAATTATATAATTTACCATTTTTGATTGATTTCCTATAGGAATCACATTTTATCATATGTAGTTATAGGTAACATGAAAAATCAAACTAGCACCTTGACTCCCTAGAAATGGATTGAGAATAAAACTATTACTGAGATATTTTCTAATGAACTCTAGAAGGGGGTTACCCTTTAGGTGTGTAGATGACCCTTGAGGGTTCCTTTATTTAGATGCATACTATTTTGAGGGTGACCAATTTTCCAATGCAAATACCAATATGAGGTGTTTGGGGATCCTATCATGTAAACTCACATACCATGATTTTTTTAACTAGGTGATATGGCGTGATTAATTGATAGTACATTCAAAGGATTTCTAAACTATTTTTCTCATGCCAAAATTTTATATATGTGTTTTTTAATAATATTAAATTGGAGTTTATGAAACATAATTATAGATGAATTTTTGATTCAATTGGAATGTTTATCTATCTCTTCCGGTATTATTTTTCCTCTTTTTTCTATTACTATATCCTTTTGGCATTATTGATAATGCTTATATATATTCTTTATCTTCTAATGTTATCTATAAAACTAAAAACTTCTTGTTTCTTGAATAATAACATGAGATATTTTCCAAACCATGGGGATGAAGAATTTTCTTTATTCCATGTAGGAGAGAACTCTATAAATACTTTTTCTTATGTGATATATATTATTATACCCCTCAGAATAAAGAGATAGAAGGGTTGCTATTTTCCCACTTTCGTTTTAAATATATTTAAAATTGAGCATACCTAAATGTTACTTGTTATACACAATAATCCATTGGATTGCGTCCTCAAATGGATTTTTTGATTTAAAAAACGTCCCAAGTTTACTTTCATCTTTGATGGGTCTTCATTAATTCACTAGATGGGGTGTTTTATTCCATTCATATTGTATAGGACCTGAGGTCGAGTAGAGACGAAAAATATTTTCTTGATATGAAAAGGTTTATATTTTTTTTTCTTTTCACATGGAGTAAGAATCATTTAATTATGATCACCCTCCAGTCATCTTCGTGTTTACTGGTGAGGTTACTTCTAATTTCATTGGACTTCCACCGATAAGAGAGGTTGCTCTATCAATTTTATACATAGTACTCAACCAATATGTTTTTAATTTTTACCATATTAAACTAGTACAATTGAAAGAGTTATAAAAATGTTGGATGATCTATCAAAGAATGTATTTACAAGCATGAGTGACTCATCATTGATGAAACACGTTCCCTTTGTGAAGAATGCTGAAAGAACACATCCCTTTTGAATTGATTACCGAAAAATAAATCGATTTGGGAAAAAATAAATAGTATCAGTTACAAACAATTAACGATCTAGTTGACTTGTTTAAAGAAGAAATTTGGTTGTCAATGATTGATCGTTGATCAAGTTATCACCAGTTTTGAATAAAAAAAATATAATTTTTTGAAAATTTTATTCATGATTACATATGGTCAATTAAAGTATCTTCTTATTCCAATTTATATGATCAATTTTTATTTTGTCTGAATGTATTAGAGGAACAAGATATTCTATTAGTACCTCAATTCACTCATGATGTTTTTTAATGATATTTTGGTTTACCACAAAAATTATGAGGATCACACGCATTATATGAGAGTCTTCTTAAAAATCAAGGTAAATAAAAAATATCAAATGAAGCTTTAAATTTTTAATTTATACATTTGGGATGTGAAATTATTGGGTAACTTGATTAGATAACATGGTATCATGGTTTTCCAAAATATGGTAAAATCTGTTCTCACATGTGATAAAATCTATAATGTATTAATGATAATATTTCTCATGGGCATGGTGTGATATTATTGTAGGTTTGGAATGATTTAATTATTTTTTATTCTCTTATTACTTCTCTCACTAAGAGTGGTGTGATGTTCTTGTTGAATGAAACCTTCCAGTGTTATTTTTTATATGAAATTTATGTTGAAAATTTCACTAGTATTGAATATCTAAATGTCTAGGAAAGGCTATGTGGTCATATGAAACATATTAGTTCTAGGTTTAGGATGTTTTCTTCAATAATGTGGTCATGTGATATCATATGCCTCCAAAAATCATCGAACACCCAATAAAAATTATATAACCCATGATATCTACATCACACTTGTTATGAGAGCTATTAAGATATGATAGAATTATCATTTAGTAAAATGGTTTATCATTTAAACTTACAAAAAGTACATGAATTATATCTTCTCTAAAAAATATTTTTATATTCATAGAATAAATTGGTTTGAGTACTTGTAGTATTTTTAATTTTACATTTCCATCATCCCAATGAAGGTAAATTTTGTTACTGATGATTTAAGTGAGAACAATCTAACCCAAACCACAAAATAGTTATAAGTAGAGTGGAACAAGATGGAACTTATTTCTCATCTTCACTTATGAGTCCAAGAAGAAGGGGAAATAGTTATATTGATAATTTTTTAGTTGAAAACTAATATTCCGGAAATTATTCCTTAGAAGTAGCATTTTGATGATTAGATCAACAGAATTAGGGACTCTCTCTTTGATGGGGAGACTATTTACAAGTGAACTCTATCATCTAGGAGTATGCTATGTTTTTTTAATAATTTTTTTATTATATTTTCCTTATGGAATTATATAATGGGGGGGGGGGGGTTGTCATATTTCCTAGTGGCTAATACGCTTTGGAAACATAATGATGTTTTTATTAGCGGTGATGATTCTGGTGGCTAGGTATGAGATGAGACAAAATTTTTATTATTTTACAATGTCATACCATTTAATATGTAAATGATGAGATCCAATGAAATTCATGATTACATCATACACATTTATTTCTAACATAGATGTGGTATGAGATATATATAGACTTCTTTGTTAGGATTCCATGTACTCCATAGTGAATGAATTTTAGGTGGATTTTGTAAGAGTTGGTGTATTGGAACCAAGTGGTTTATCTTTGATTACATGGAAATTTAATGTAAAATTATATATAGTTTATTTTTCTACATGACTATGATGTAAAAATGTCCTAGAGTATTTATTGCATTGATAAAGTCATGGAAGTTCCCTGCTATGATGAGAACCATGAAATTCTATAACAATATTCTTAAATATAGTTCTGCTGTTGGAAGAAATGCTATGATGGGACACATAACATGTAGACCATCAAGTGCGAGTACATGTAAGAAGATGAGACATACTCTTATGAAGTTTTCACTTGGTAATCTCCATGATAAGAGATTATGAGAATAGACCCGCTAGTAGGAATTCGACATGTTTTGGTGTCATCAGAAATTTATATCTGCGAGCATGTGTAATGATTCTTACACTTTATGATTATCATTAATACGTGTCACAACATATGCACTTTGATTTACTAACGGAAACCATCACGTAGACAGTTGGTGGGATGTAGGGTACATTGACTGCGTCACAAGTTGCATGTTATTATTGGATAAGTCAAGAAAGGATTTGTCCCTTCCATTTATGGATGTTGATATCTCGTCCATTTGATTGAAGTAGAACCGTCCTGCGAAATTCCCTGGCCATGGTTTAACGACGAGTTTATTTCAGGTATTCAAAGAACAACATATCAAGCATAAAAGTTGATGACACAATCATAAAACAAGCATGATGAGATATTGCAACAAATGGATTATATTACACATTGAGCATTCGTATGATGATGTCGTTGTTGCAACTTTATATTCTTTCTCTTTAGTGCTTTGACCCAGTGCTAGACAGTACTCTTGGACATTATGCAAGCCCACCAAATGAAAATGAGAAAGGATCCTAGAGGGTCACACACTAAGTGTTTTTTGTGGTCTCATCTAAATTCTATTTTAATTTATTTAATGGAATAAATATTATTCTCAAGACCGTGGAATTATTTTATTCAAGTTAAAATGACTGCATTAAATAAATAAAATATATTTATTTATTTTATTGAACATTTAATAAATATTTATTTACGAGTTTTTAAATAAAATATTTATTTAATAAAATAAATTATTTAATTATTTATTTGGTTTTTCAATAAATGAAAGTGTAGTTCGAGTGGACCTAGGTCGGTCCAGTAGTAAAATAATTATTTTCAAGATGATAAATAATTATTTAACTTGTTGGTAGAAATTAAAATAACGATGCTATGATTTTGTGACACAAAATTTTATTTATAATTCCGTTTTGCACAAGTTTACACACTATAAATAATGACGCGGTATTATTATAAAATGAATTGGTTTTATCTAAGTTCATGATTTTATTTAATTGTTTCCATGTAATTAAATATTTTCACTGAAATTCCTTGTTTATAAATAGTAAAATACACCTATTGTGCCATACACCACACCACAGGCCTGGTGAATTGACAATTGTGGTGCCAAACAATTTCTCTCTTGCATCCTCTTCTCTCCACTCTCAATAACGAGAGACGTTCTTCAAGGCCGAAGAACAAGCGATGAAGAACGACTGACACAAGAAACTTGCTTGGCCACGCTAGCACCCGGAGAATGAGCGATGTCGATTAGAGGCCATTGAATCACGAGTGGATCACCGCTAGAGGGATTATAGTTTGGATCCTTACAAGTGAAACGAGATAATCCAGAAAGGCCATTCTTAATGATCAACATGATCAATGAAAAAAATACCAAAGATACATGTATTATTTTTCTTTATGAAATTAATTAAAATAATTTTAAATATGATGAAAAAGATCCTCTCTAAGGCTTCATGCATCTTTATTGTTTATCTAAATATTTGATTATATTCCCTGAAGATCGGAATTCTTCATCGTATTGATCCCGTAACAATCATTCATCATGGTTAAAAATCAAATATGGTTACCGCGCCAATCACGCTTCCACTGTGCCTAGAACCTTCAAGTGTTATCAGAGTGGTTACATCATAGTTTATAATTATTTAAATATTTTATCGATTAATTATGCATTTAATAATTTAATTGTTTCAATTCAAGTTAATCATTCTGCAAATCTGAATCTTCAGATCTATTCCTCATATTTCATTTATCTTTCACCATATAGAAATGATCTTTTCTTTTAATTTTGATTAACATAAAATAGAGGATATCATCCAGAGGTGCCAAAGCATCCTGGTCGTACAACACCAGAACACACAGTGTGTTTTTGGCAGTAAAAGTCATGTAGTCAAGATTCAATGCATTGGACTGGTCTTCCAAACCAAGCTGTGTGTTGAAGTTTTTCTAAGTCTTAAATGACTCCTTGTGTTGACTAGGAATAGGTGGCACATGGATTCTGGATTACACACTATTTTTTCTAATGGACACGGTGTGTAGTCCCTTCGGGTTAGGGTTAGACCGTGTATCCCGTACATGGCTTGCCCAGCTGGAGACCGTGTAATGAGAAACTATACAGCGTGTGGCCCACTGGACACGCTTTTACTCCAAATATTTCTAAAGTACACTCATATGTTGTTTCCCCAGGTGTGTTCTTCGGATAGACGGTGAAAAATAGTATACTCCATGTATTTGAAACTACATGTCCTGTACTCATTCAAATTTCCTAGATTTATTGAAATTTAGTATTATATTATACAAACCCTTGATACGTGTACCATTGTGCGGGCATAAAGTTGAGGCACAACATGTGATAGGTGTTTTAAATATATGTGATTAATTTAACATCTGTGTAATATTCAGTTCTACTCATTGGGTAGCTATGAATAAGAATTCATCGGGTTGCCTCTAAGGTACAAGTTACGTAAAAAGATATTTTTAAATTAATTTATTTGTTTAAAATTATGATGGATGGGAATCTCAATGAAAATAAGAAAAGGATTTAAGATAAAAGGATCGATTAATTAAAGTTGATAATTAATAGATTTGAGCATGATTTATCATAAATTAGAACAATTATAGAATTGAATGATAGTTTTATTTATACATAAACAATGTTGCATGTATGGATGATCATGAGCTAGACCAAGAACTTTGTATGTGGATGGTTTCTTTTAATAAATTTATTTCAATGAAATTTGTTGTCCTGTGAGCCTTCTACTCATTAATATATAGAGCATGCATGCCCAAATTTTCTTTTATGTAAAACCCCTTTTTACCCCCACCTATATGTGAGATAAAAAAGTCATATGTAATGGATGGAACTCTCAATATAGTGGAGGTGGTTCAAGCTGGAGCCAAGATGAAACCAATCCCATGAGATATAGAGGTTGACAGGTGGAAGCTATAAACATGAACCCAAAAGGTTCAAGGTGGTTCTCCCCTAGGATAGGGTTAGTTTATCAACCTCTAGATAAACTAACCTTTATAAAATCTCATGATCTGTCCATTTACTTTATTTTATTTCTATCAGTTTCATGGTTTATCATTATGGATGTGTTGTCACGATCACATAATTAATGAATTAAATAAGCTTGCAATAGGGTACTAAAATAACCAGACATATGCATAAATATTATCAAGATATGGTTAATAACTTAAGTAAGTTCCACATAATATTAACAAGTGTGTGATAATGATAATAATAAATTCACTCATAAGAGATAAAAATCCCTCAAATAAAATATTAAGTCAGAATAAGCCTTCCATTACCTGATTAAGGGAAAAACTCAATAAACCTATGTGTTTGAACAACCCTTGTTGGGACACATACTTTTATACTGGAAGACCTTATTGAAGGTTTTAGGTTGACTTATCCATATTACATCAATAGGAGTAGTGCTTGATAGACTTGGTGTAATATTGGATGCGATAGTTGGGGAAATCCAAATTCATGATTTCCAGATTGGAGAGTCAACTCAACAGATCAAGGAACTGCAAGCCCAATGTTGGCAAAGGCCTGCCTACCTAAATACCATCTAATAGCTTGACCAACCCTTGTTGGGGTAATGTGAAGGGGAATATGGTTCCCCTCTAGTATAATTTTATGGTAACTAGACATTCCAAGTTCAATAGTGAGGGCTATTGGGACTTGATAAAATTGTGGGAGACTTAATAAAATTTATTATTTTTTATAAAATGTTATAAATAATGTACTAATGATATTCTGTTTTTATTGTAGAATAAAAATTACAAACTCATCAACCATAATATCCCTAAGATCAATTTTTTGACAAAGACAACATCCTTACTGATAGTAACTTCCAGGAATGGTTTAGATGCCTTCGGGTTATCCTACGCTATGAACGAAAGTCTTACGTGTTTGAGTCAACATTATCTGATCCGCCTTCCAAAGAGGTGAGTGATGAGTATTTCTTGGTCTATGAGAAACATATGAATGACGCGGTCAAAGTTCAATGATTGATTCTATCATCAATGTTTAGTGAGCTCATGAAGTTTCATGAAAATAGGGATTATTATAGCACGATCTAGAACCTCCGTGGTCTTTACCAGGAGAGAGTAAGATATGAATGGTTTAAAATATCTAAGGCACCCTTTCCGAGTATTCTTGGAGAATGTGCCCCAGGTGGGCCCCATATAGTCAATCTCATTGGCTACATTGAGCGTCTGTTGGTTCTAGGGTTTAAAATCCTCGAATAATTGGGAACTGATCTCATTCTAACATCACTCTCTCAGAGATTCTCTAACTTTGTTGTCAATTTCAATATTTATAACATTGAGAAGTCTCTATCTGATCTTGTTATCATCATTCGCTAAGTGGACAGAGATATAAAGCAAGAAAATACTTCTGTCCTTATGGTGAATATGAGGAAAGGGAAGGCGATGAGATTTAAGGCCAATGATTTTTCATGGACTTCCAAGAAAATAAAGATCAAAGGGGAGGCAAGGGAAGATGAGGAAGTTTGTTTTGCATGTGGAAAGAAGGGACACTAGAAGAAGAACTGTACCTAGCCTAATAAGCAAGGGGAATCTTTAGGTGCATTTGTTAACGAATAAAATCTATCTGTTTCTACAAATTGTGTATTAGATTCAGCTTGTGGAGCTCACATATGTATCCAAACACATGAACCAAGTATATTTAGGAAGATTGATTGAGGGTAGATAGATCTAAGATCATCCAACATAGCCAGAATTGTTGCATTAGCTTCCAGGGACTACCACCTCACGTTGCCAACTGGGATGATCTTGGTGTTAATGGGTTGTTATTATGTGCCATATGTTACTAAAAAAATTATTTCTGTATCTAGATTAGATATAGATGGATTTGTATTCATGTTTGGAAATTAATGTTTCTTATTTTAAAATGATTTCATTTGTTATGGTAGGGAACATTTATACAACGGACTTTACGTTTTGGATTACACAAATCAAGTAATGGAAATCGGCAACAAAGATACTTCACATGACTCATACCACACCCAAATTTGGAATCACCAACAAGGCCATGTAAATGAGAAATTCTTGACAAAGTTACATCAAGATGGATATTTAGATTATTTCGAACTAAAACCACTGGGTGTATATCATGCATGTTTACAAGGAAAAACAACCAAATCCCTATTTAGTGGGAAAGGTGAAAGGGCTAAAGAACTTCTTGAATTGGTTCATACTGATGTGTGTGGACAATTTCCAGTTGAGGCAAGGGGAGGGTACTCATACTTCATTACTTTTAATGCGGATTTTTGTTGATATGGATATATCTACTTAATGAGGTATAAGTATTATTCTTTTAATAAGTTCAATGAATACAAGAATGAAGTTGAGAACCATCTTGGTAAGAAGACTAAGAAACTCCACGTAGACCAAGGTGGAGAATATTTTAATCAAGTCTTAATTGATTATTTACGGTATTTTGGGATCCTATCCCAAATCACTCTACCAAACATGACCCAATGAAATGGTGTGAGCAAAAGGAGGAACCAAACCATGTTGGACATGGTGAGATCAATGATGAGTCATGTAAGTCTTCCATTATCTTTTTGGGGATATACTGCACAAAAAACAACACACATACTAAACCAAGTACCAACTAAATCGATAACTGGTCTTCTATATGAGTTCTGGAGTGGAATAAAATCCATGTTATCGAATTTACATGTGTGGGGTAGAGAAGAATTTGTTAAGGCCTCTTTAGGTAACAAACTCGCACCCCTAGTCAAAAAGTTTACCTTTATAGGATACTCCAAGGAAACAGAGGGATATTACCTATAAAACCACTTAGAAAAAAAATTTATAGTGGAAAGACATGCCATATTCCTTAAGAGGGAGAACATCTCCAAAATAGATAGTGGGAGTGAGATAGACTTTGATTAAGTCGAGGATCAAGGTATACAAGAGTTGGTACAGGAACAGATTCCATAAAGCCCCATGGAAGAAGAATCTATTCCAGAGACACATGTACTTCATAGGAGTACAAGAGAGGTTAGAGAACTGGAATGGTACAGTTTTCTAGTTACCGAGGATGGCGACTCCTTATTAGTTGATAATAATGATCCTCTAACCAACAAGGAAGCAGTAAGTGACACAGATGTTTCCAAGTGGAAAGAAGACATGAATTATAAAATGGATTCCATGTACCAAAACCATGTCTGGATTTTGGTATATCCTCCAGTTTATGTAAAGCCTATTAGTTGCACATGGGTATTCCAGAAGAAATTGTACATGGAAGGACAAGTCAGTACCTATAAGGCATGACTGGTTGCAAAAGGTTTTAAACAACGTCATGGAATTGACTACGATGAAACCTTCTCACCAGTTGCAATGGTGAAATCCATCAGAATTATATTTGTTATTGTGGCTTACCATGACTATGAGATATGGAAAATGGATGTCAATATAGAATTCATTAACAGTAACCTTCACGATGATTTCAACATGACACACCCTAAAGGGCTTCTGAGTCCAAAGGATACTAATAAGGTATTCAAGTTGAAGAAATACATTAATGGATTAAATCAAGCATTGTGGTCATGGAAAATTCATTTTGATTAATCCATATAATAATTTGGTTTTATCAAAAATGAATGTGATCCTTGTGTCTACAAACAATTTAGTGGGAGTGCAATCGTTTTCCTAATAGTATATGCTAATGACATATTACTCATTGGAAACGAGATACCAGTCTTGCAGTCTATTAAGGCATGGCTGAATCAATGCTTCTCTATGAAATACTTGGGTGAGGTAGCATATATTCTTGGGATCAAGATAAAACGTGATAGATCCAAGAGATTGTTGGGCCTATGTCAAAGTACATACATTGATAAGATGCTAAATAGATTCAGTATAGAACAATCCAAGAAAGGATTGTTACTAGGATCATATGACATTCATTTTTCTAAGAAAATGTTTCCTCAAACACATGAGGAAAGAAAGATAATGGCAAGGACTCCATATGAATCAGTGATTGGGCCAGTTATGTATGCCATGTTATGTACTAGTCTGGATGTCGCCTACGCATTGAGTGTGGTAGGCAGATATCAAGCTGTCCCAGGTAACCGCCATTGGAAGGCAGTCAAGACTATCCTAAAGTATTAGAGGCATACTAAGGATTTGTTCCTGGTTTATGGAGGATATGAGGAACTAGTAATCAGAGGATATGCAGATGAGAGTTTCCAGACTGGTCAAGATGACATGAAGTCACAAACGGGATACATCATCACTTTGAATGGAGGTGCAGTGAGTCGAAAGAGCTTAAAGCAGAGTGTCATCATAGATTCTACAACAGATTCCTAGTATATCACATCTTCTGAGGTATCTAAAGAAGCAGTTTGGATGAGATGATTCTTCCATGAGCTATATGTGATACTAATCCATAAATATCCAATCACACTATACTGTGATAATACTATAGCGGTGGCTCTCGCAAAAGAGCCAAGGTCACATCAGCAGACAAAACACATACTTCGGAAGTATCATCTCTTGATGGATTTTTCTCAGAGAGGTGAAGTTGTGGTGAGAAGTATTTCCACAGAAGACAATGTAGTGGACCCCATGACTAAAGCCTTGACTCTGCAGAAACATGATCATCATGTGAGGTCTAGCGGACTGAATGTCGTAGCCAGTTATCTCTAGTTCATTTGAGAGTTTTTAAGATTTGGTGTCCTAGAACCAACTAGTTTTACTTTGATTACATGGATATTTAATGTATTATTACATATTTTTTATTGTTATGCATGACTATGATGTAATAATGTCCTAGAGTATTTGGTGCTTTGATAATGTCATGTAAGTCCCCTTCAATGATGAGAACCTTGAAATGCTACAATAGTATTCATAAATATAGTTCTTCGGTTAGATGACATTCTATGATGGGAAACATAGCATGAAGATCATTATGTGTGAGTACTCGTAAGTAGATGAGACTTCCTCTTAGGAATTTCGCACTTAGTAATCTCCAAGATAAAAGATTATGAGAACAGACCTGGTAGTAGGAATTCTGCATGTTTTCGTGTCATCAAGTATTTCTATCTGTGAGCATGTGTAATGATTCTTAGACATTAAATTATCATTAATACGTGTCACAACTTATGAACTTTGATTTACTAATGTACATCATCACGTAGACAGTTGGCGGGAAGTAGGGTGCGTTGGGTGCATCATGAGTGGCATGTTATTAATTGATAAGTCAATGAAGGATTTGTCCCTTCCATTTATGGAAGTTGATATCTCTGCCCTTTGATTGAAATAGAGCTGTTTCATGAAATCTCATATCCATGGTGTAACGACAAGTTTATTTCAGGTAGTCAATGAATGATGTATCAAGCATAAAATTTGATGACAGAATCATGAAACCTGCTTGATGAGATATTGCGACAAATGGATTATATTACAAAGTGAGTGTTCATATGTCAATGTCGTTGTTGAGACTTTATGTTCTTTCTCTTGAGTGCCTTGACTCGTTGCTAGACAATACTCTTGGACTTTAGGCAAACCCGCCTAATTCCAACGAGAAAAAATCCTAGAGGGTCACACACTAAGTTTTCTTTATGGGATTGATTAAATTTTATTTTAATTTAATTAATGAAATAAATATTATTCTCATGACCGTGGAATAATTTTATTCAAGTTAAAATTATCACATAAATTAAATAAAATTTATTTATTTATTTTATTGATCATTTAATAGATATTTAGTTAATGTTTTGTAAATAAAAAATTTATTTAAAGAAATATATATATATTTATTTATTTGGTTGTTAAATAAATGTATTTGGAGTTCGATCAGACTAAGGTCAGCCCAGTAGTATAATAATTATTTTGAAGACGATAAATAATTATTTAACTAGTTGGCACAAATTAAAATAAGGCTGCTATTATATTATGACGCGGAATATTATTTATAAGTCCGGTTTGCGCAAGATGGAACACTACAAATAATGTCGTGGTATTATTATTAAATGAATGGGTTTTCCTTAATTTGATGAATGTATATAATTTTTTCTATGCAATTAAATATTGTAACTGAAATTCCATGTATATAAATAGGCAAGTACCCCTATTGTTCCATACACCACACCATACACCTGGTGAATTTAGAATTTTTGATCCAAAAATTTTCACTCTCGAATCCTATTCTATCCCCTCTCAAGAACTAGAGACACTCTTAAAGGCTTAAGAACAAGTGATCAAGAAAAATAGACACAAGACACTCGCTACGCTGCGCTAGCACCCGGAGAATGAGCAGTGTCGATCAGAGGCCATCATATCACGTGTGGATCACTTCTAGAGGGATTCTAGTTTGGATCCTTACAAGCGCAATGAGATAATACGTAAGGGTCATTCAGAATGATCAACATCATCAATGAAGAAAAATACCAAAGATACATGTATTATTTTTCATTATGAAATTAATTATATTAATTATAAACGTGATGTGCAAGGTCCTCTCTAAGGTTTCGGGCCCTTTATTATTTATCTAAATCATTGATTATATTCTATGGAGACTGGAATTCATAATCATATTGATCCTAGAATAATCATTGATCATGGTAAAAATTAAATTTGGGCACTGCGCCAACCACGCCTCCGCTGCGCCCGGAACCTTCCGATTTTGATTCACATACTGACAAAAATAGATCACATATTACCCAGTCATGATATAAACACTCTTGAGGATGTGGAAGAATTATATTTTCTATACATCTTTAGATTTGAAGGATTAATATATTCTATATTATACTATAGTGATCATCACTTTACATATATGTTACCAAGAGTCCTCCATGAGGAACTATGATCTTAATTACTTTTGATCCTGACAAATCATCTGTAAACATATTGCATGAAATAACAAGGAAAGACAATTCTTTTGAGAATATTTCTTCCTAGAATATAAATTTCTATGGATCAGGGGATTTCCATTTTGGACTGGTTGAGTTTTCATACAATAATATTTACAATTCTACAATTCAGATGCGTTCTTTTGACATCATGTCTGTTAAATTTTATAAATCTTATTTCTGTTTATCAATGATTGGTGAATGTTATTTGGTTGGGGAAATTTTGTTCCATGAAACAATTGTTAATATTTATATGATTTATTAAAAAATGGTTATATTATATAGATGATAAGAATATTTTTTTGAACATTATATATTTCTGTTGTATTTTTTTCATTTAATGATCATGGGTTTTTGAGATATTCACCTCATTTAGGTAATCGACTTCTAGGTCAGTGGGGGAATCGTGAACTATTTTTTGTGGGACAATTTCATATTGTTGAGTGGGTTAGAAAAGTGGCATACTATATTGATCATCCAACATAGTTGGTGTCTATACACATTGTGTTATATGTATCATATATTTGGGAGTATTTTTCTGAACCATCTCAAGTCTTGATCAAGGCGGATCTTTATTTTTATCCATACTTATCCGTGACTGGGCATCCAGTTAGGATTGTTGATTCTGAGGCTGTGGTTCTTCATGGTAGGAAAATAACATTTTTTGGTTCTATGGAAAAAATGTTTTGATTCCCATGATACTTTGGAGCATTATAAATTTATGAGATACTAGTAGCCTCATATCATTGATACTGAATCTTCTTGATAGAAATTATGTTGATATAATTTTTCTATGGAGGGGATTTAATAACATCTTGTTACCTTCTATCAGTTATTACATGACACCATTTTTATATCCTTTAACTAAATTTTAACTCATTCTAGGATAATATATAAAATAATTTAATAATAAGGGGTGGTGTGTGGTTTCACAAGGTTAGAAAAAACATTTTTTTTTATCCCAACAAATGGTGTATCATTTTGTAAGCCACAATAAGGGGGCACATGGATTGTCAAAAACATGAATCATGACCCTACAATCAATGAAACCTGAAAATAGTTTGGTTTTTCATTGTTGTAACTTTGTTTGAAAAATTACACACTATCCTAGGAAAAAATATCCACTATACAAGAAGGGATTAATGGTTAGGGGGAATAGTTTGTCTAACAGTGCGACCCTACCAATAGAATTATATTTTTCTACTTTAATTTACCCAAAACTCTTATAAAAATCATAAATCCATCACATTAAACCCTAATAAGCCTATGTCTACCAAAACAAGAATCCTGGTATTTAAAGGCTCTAAATAGTTGATTTTCACTCCTCCAAACCACTTTATTATTGTATTAAAGAATTGTTGGTATCATTTGATATTATTCGGGTAAGGTGACATATTATCGTGTGCTATCTCGTAACATCTCTTTCCATACACATTTTATAATTATAGATCAGAATTTTATTGATGTATCTGAAATCTATAATGATGGATCTTGATTCGATGTTATGTTTATTGATTTGTTTTTCTTTTTTATTAATTAATGATCTCATTGACCGTGTAGTATTTGAACATGTGATGAAAGGTAGGCGATTCCATGATAATTTTCCTTTTCATTGGAAAATCATAAATATTTTTTTCTTTTAAATGATTATTTATTTCATTTTAAATAATTGATATTAAAGGGTTTTATTCTTCATATGAAAGTTTATAAAAACATTGAAGGAAAACCCCAATTCTAAATGGTATTCGAATTCTTGGATGATATTGGTAAAATGATGCATTTATTATGAAATTGATTTGACAATATGTTTTGAGAATATTTATTAACGTGAAATTTTATTTCAAATTGCATGAATTGGTGAAAACATTGATTTTTTTGTGTCAATGAGAATGGAATTTTGAAATCTGGAAAATTGGAAACATCAATCTGAATTTACATTAAATTGTAAACAGAAAATGCGTGATTGAATGTTCTTTTCAGGTGATTCTTATCTTGGGTAGATAGTGGTAATATGGAAAAGATTTTTCGGATATTGACTACCTATAAATGGATGGATGATGTAACTGATACAATATAATCATAAAATAAATATCCAAGGGGTTTCCCCTTTGTGGAGTAGATTCCCCTTGAGGGTTCCCCACATGGGGGTGTATATTTATTTGATAATTCACTGATATACTAAGATGACATCATTATGAGATATTGGATGATCCAGTTACCTAAAAAAATACTGTATGGATTTTTTACATGGTGATATGATTTTTTGACATTATTATACATTCCAATGATTATTGAACAATTTAATTACTGAAAAATCATTTATAAAATCATTTTATAAAAAATATTCTCTTATGAATTTTTTTTATGTATCCTCAAAATATTTTTGTTTTAAATCTCTTTTTCGATAAAATATTTGAATAAAATACCAATCCTTTTAGAATTTCTTTTAAATAAAAGAATAATTTTTTAGTCATTGTGTAATTAATTTTATAAAAATTGGTTAGAATATTTTTGGATTTATAGCTCAAACCATAATTTTTCCTTAGTAATTATTTTGGTTTTATTAATAAATACCTTTGTAAAAGGAAGTTTCCACTTTGAATCAGTTAATATTCTGGATCCTTGGGACCAGTGAGTGATGATGGTGACCAATGGAACTATTGTCCCCATGACACACTAGAGTTTTCAAAACATTTGGCTGGTTGAAGTTATAATTTCCATTGATTTGTTTATATATATTTTCATGTAGTGTTTTATTTGGTTCATTTGGGTATTGACTCAATAAGGTAGATGTGACCATATAGACATTAATATTTTCATATTTTTATTTTTATGCCATATTCATTCCCTCTCAGTACTTTTATGATTCCAGGTTTTAGTCGCCAGCTCATGAGGATTTGTAATTACCTACTATAAACGTGAGAGTCATATTTAGTATTAGGGTACTAGGATATTCATGATGGTTCAGAAAAAATTGGAAATATTCATCTATCTATATAGATCTCTTGGTTGTATTTGTTTGTTTTTTGGGTTTTTTCACAATTTTCTAGAACTACATCTGAACTCTTATCTTATTTTTGTCATCATTACCATTATGGATTAGGATGACCATATATATAGTTTATAATGTGAATTTAATGTTTTTCTATTCTATAATATCCATTGAGGATAATGTCACTAGTTTCCAAAATAATTATCGATTGCTAATATTTTTCCTCCATTAGAGAGCTAAGTGTCTATTTAAAATGGTTTCATCATAGTAATTACACAATTTTATTTTAAATTCATTTGTATTGATTTATAAAATTGATTGAATCTATATAAAAATTTATTTCATTATCAAATAAACCCTTGATTTCATAATAATGTGGATTTTAAAGGGGGTTTTATTTATAAATTGTTAATTATATTTAAATGATCGATAAAATTTCTCATATATTGTAAGAACCCGGATATTAGTTTTAGGTATGTTTTTCCTTTCTAGTCGTTTTAGAGATAAAATTAGTTTTCTGGAAATTTATGAAGTACACGCCGTGTACTCCTTTTCCGCTCGAAGCCGTGTGCTGACTGTATCCGAGCCACACACAAGGTGTGTAGGGGTGATGTGGAGGCTGCTTAAAGCAGAGTACAGAAAAACAGAGTACACGCCGTGTACCCTTGAAGTACATACTATGTAGTTTCTTTTTTTTTTCGCTAAACACGCCGGGGTCGCGCCTAATCTCCAGAACAACCTTCTTCTAGGTTTCGTTCGGCCGAGAGCTCTCGTACGGTCCTAATCCTTCTCTAAGACCCCGAGCTTCCGTCAGATCTCTGTTTCTACCGTGGTCGATTGCATTGGGATCGACTCGATCTTTGACGTTTTAAGGAGAATCAATCATCGTGGTTCACTTATATTTATCTCCTAGCATCTAGTTAGGTGGTTTGTTTCCCCACATTGAATGTCTTTGAGTTTTGGTTGAAAAAGTGTCGGATACACATGTATCGGATATCCCAGGTTTTGGATTTTGATACTATTGTTTAATTTCCTTAGATTTATTGTTATCTTATGATTAATGGATACTAATGTATGCTTGGTTTCATGTTTGAGGATCACGCCATGGGTGTTTTCCCCTGTTTGGCTGTTTATCGCCATTTGGCACCGTTTTCCTATGAGGCAAACCCTATTGCAATTGCTAGTTTACTTGTTATAACCGATTTCTTATGTTTCCTGCTATTTAAATGCTTTTTATGCCTTGTAGATATTATCCAAGTAGTTGTTGAACTTACTTAGGGCTGCGGACAGTCGATTATGCTCGACTGGACTGCTCAGGGATGTGGGAACCTGGTGCAGGAGATCAAAGAGGGAATAAATGATTAAGTTCTTCCCTAGAGGGTCTGTTGGATTTAGTTTCATACACAGGACCTACGGGAATAGAACTTTGTGCTTCCCAAGAGTGTTATTAGTTTACACACGTATCGAGACCACAAGAGGAATTAGACGTAAGTGCTTCCTCAGAGTGTTTGTAGCTATCGTTGCAAGACCATATGGGAATTGACGTGAGAGCTTCCCAGAGTGTCTGTGCCTTGTTTGATTAATGAACTATAGGGGTTTTCTAGTTTGAGCCACCGAGAGAGTCAGTGTAAATTTTGTTTGGTTGGTTGTGATGAGTCCACCATGCCAAAGAACAAGCCCGGGTTTGTACTTCTTGTGGTTTAGGTAGTCTTTTGAGTTACCTACTGTGTTACTTTTTTTAAAGTCCGAAACCCCATTTATTAATTAAAGAAACAAAAGTTTACATGAGATGAAAGGATGGGATTTTATTACAATCTCTTTCAAAGAGGTGAAGAAAATCAGCTGGCAGCACATCCAGCCAAGTCATGTTCTAGTGGACACCTTTGTTGGCAAGGGAATTAACAACAACATTTGCTTCACGGAAGACATGTGTAGCAATGTAGTCGATCTCCTGAAGCAAATTCAAGAAGTTCATCCAATGCGTAGTTAGCGTCCAGGCGAGATGAATAACTCCATTCCAAATGGCTTGAACAATGGTGGTAGAATAACTTTCAATCCACAGTTTATGCCAACCTCTTTGTAGCGCAAAATCAACAGCATGTATGACTCCAAGCATCTCCGCTTCAATGGAAGAGGAAATCCCACACCCACCGTAAAAGAAACCATGTAAATGGTCATCAGAATCTCTGAAAATGGCCCCACAACTGGAAGGTCCAGGATTTCCTTTTGAGGCGCCGTCGACATTCACTTTAATCCAACCCCGCATCGGAGGTTTCCAGAAAACTTCAAAGGGTTTCTTGATATTCGGGAAAATACCCGGGACACAGATACGTCTGAGGATCTCAAAGTCTCCAATATGATTGTTGCAACAATCTTTTTGAATTGATGCAGATTTATGTATCGCAATGAGAATTTGAGCTTTTCCTGCATTGAGACTAAAAGAGTGATTATTATGGATAAGATCGTTTCTTACATACCAGATTTCATGTAGGATTTCAGCCACTGCCGCAAGAAAAATGTTTTTGACTTTCTGAGAGGCTTCGTATTTAGTACATTTCTTCAAAAGTAAACAAATCGGGTCAGATAAGGACCATGAACAATTAAAAAGCTCAAAAATGTAGTTCCATAAAGCCGTGGCCGTAGCACAAGAAAAGAAAAGATGATCAGAATCCTCTCTGTGATGATTACATAAATGACATTTTGAGAAAAGTTGAATGCCAAAGGCTTGAAGTCGATTTTCAGTGGGCAATCTATTGTGAGAAATATGCCAAATAAGGGTGAACCAGGAGGGTTTGATCCATGTCTTATTGAAGGTACTCACCCATTTATAATTAGGTTCATTGTTAGAGAAGTTTTGCATGTAGACGTTTTTTGAGTCAAGTATGCAATTGGGAGCAGGTTCCCAAACAAGGAAGTCCCTAGAAATGGAGAAGGTATAATTTTCAATGATTTGAGCAATGTCGTTAGGGAGATCATGCCTATAAAGTTTCATAACTTCTTTAATTGTGTGGGTGGTGTTTATAGGAGTGTTATTAGGAGGCAGCATAGAAATTAAAGGATTACCTATCCAGTTGTCACACCAGAATTTAATGTTGGAGTCAGCGCTGACCATCCATCTAGAGTTAGCCATAATATTCTGATAAGAGTTTCTAATAAAGGTCAGATTGTGGAGTTGATGAAATTAAGATTTCCTTTTAAAAGTTTATTTAAGAATCTATGTTTTAAAAATTCAGAGGCTTTAGAGTTACTATTAATAAGACGCCAAGTGAATCTCGCTTGCAGGGAATCATTGAAAAAATTTAAATTTTTGATTCCAATGCCTTTATTATCAAGAGGTTTACAACAGGTCTTCCATGGGATGGTGACAAGTTTCCTTTCAAAGATATTTCCCATCCAGATGAAATTTTTTATAAAGGTATTGATTTTATTGAAAGTTCCTATGGGCCATTTATAAATCATGAGCGAGTAGACAAACTTAGAGACAATGGTGGATTTGACATGAAAAATTCTACCAGCCATGGAAAGGGATTTCCCCTTCCAAGTAGAGAGTTGATTAATGATTTGATCAGTGATATTATAGAAATAAGATGATTTAGGACGTCCCCAGAAAATCGGGACGCCCAAGTACATGAAGGGAAAAAAACCTTCTTGAATTCTAAGGTTACTGGTGATAATGGATTTCCTTCTAACATGGAAATTTTTTCCAAAGAAAATATGAGATTTGTTCCAAGAAATAGTTTGTCCAGAAATGTTCTCGTAATGAGAGATAGTTTGTTTAAGACATTGAATATTTCTTTGATCTCCCTTTAGAAACAAAATAATATCATCAGCATAGAGGAGGCGAGTGGGGACAATAAGTTTTCTAGCGGCATGAATGGGTTTAAGTTTATTTTGATCAACCAGATTATGAATGAGTCTACTAAAGTAGTCTTCCTCAATAACAAATAGAATGGCCGAAAGAGGATCGCCCTGTCTAACACCTTTAGAACATTTGAAAAAACCATGAGGGGTTCCATTTATTAATATGGAAATGATAGCAGATTGAAATAAGGTCTTGATTCTCTTGATAAAAGTCTCATGAAAACAAAAATTTTTCAAGACTCAAAATATAAAGCCCCAATCAATGGAATAAAAGGATTTTTTTAATATCAAGCTTGATGGACACACAAACCCCTCTATTATTTTTATTTAGGATGTTGGTACATTCTGAGGCAAGACAAATGCAGTCTTGGATGGATCTGTTTTTGATGAATCCAAACTGATTCCATGAAACAATTTTGTTGCAAATTGGAGCCAATCTGTTGGCAATGATTTTAGTAATGATCTTGTATAGGGTATTGATAAGAGAAGTTGGTCTAAAATGATGAATTTTAGAAGCATTTTCAACCTTGGGAATTAAGGTGAGGAATTGAGCATTGATACCCTGAGGGAGGGATCCGTGAGTGAAAAAAGACCTAATCAGCTTACAAACATCTGAACAAAGAGTGTCCCAGTGATTTTGATAGAAACCATTATTAAATCCATCCGGTCCAGGAGCAATATCTGGTTTTAAACTAAAGACAATGTATTTAATTTCATGCTCCAAATGAATAGCTAAGAGAGAGTCATTGTCTTTCTCATCCACCATTAAGGGAATAATAATGGGATCGAGATCAATGTTTCTCTCAGGGCCATTGAAAATGTCATTAAAGTAAGAGACAACATGATCCGAGATGGCCTCTTCAGAGTTAATGATCAAATCATTGTGAATCAGTTTAGTGAGTGGACGATTGGATTTTCTGGTTCTTTGAAGAGAGTTATAGAACATAGTATTTCTATCTCCATCAGCCAACCATTTGGTCTTAAACATTTGTTTCCAGATTTTATCTTTAAAGGTGAGTAAGGTGTTAAGCTTAAGAGCTGCATTGACCTCCAGTTGAGGGTCGAGGGTAAAATCAGAGTTGGAACTACGAGTTTGGATTTGATTGAGTTCTTCTTCAAGAGAGGTGATGTCAGAATCCAATTGTAAGCTCTTGGTTTTACACCAACCTTTGAAAGCTTGTTTTAAAATTTTCAATTTGAATATACAAGCAAAAGAGTCATGAATATGGCTCATAGAATTCCAAGTGTTATTAATCAAGTTGACACAGTCAAGGTCTAGAGACCAAGCATTATTGAATTTAAAAGGAAGGGGAGTTCTACGTTCATTAGAAAGGGAGATGAGTAATATGGGATGATTGTCAGAGTTAGGTCTGGGAAGCATTATACAAGAGACATTATCCCAGATGTCCAGGGCCTTCATGTTAACAAAGGCCCTTTCAAGATTACTGGCAACCGTTTTGTTATAATTCCTTCTATACCAAGTGTATTTCACCCCAGTAAGGTTAACTTCAGAGAGATTAAAGTCATCAATAGAAGATCTAAATTCTCTTGTGGATATAGAGAGATGAGAGGGTCCAATTTTTTCAGTGGGACTAAGAATAGCATTGAAGTCACCACTAATCACCCACAGATCTTGAATTGTGTTAGCCATGTCAAGAAGGTCTTGCCAAATATTTCTTCTTTGTTGATACCTATTATTTGCATAGACCATCGTGCAATAGATGTGTTGATCATTCCAGATAAAATCACAAGTGAAATGTTGATCAGCAGTTTTGAAAACATTGATGTTTTGAAGGGAGGAGTGATAGAAGATCCACATAGAGTCCGTCAAAGGACCATTTTTGCAGGATCCTAAAAAGTTGTAATGTAGAGAGCCAAGTCTCATAAAATTAGAATTGAAGTTGACCTTGGGTTCAGAGATGGAAAATAACTGAGGTTTATGAGTGTTTAAAAGCCTCCTAAGTGTCATGGAGGTGTCATTGTTGGCAATGCATTGGCAGTTCCAAAATAAGAGATTCATTGTTACCTATGTTTTGGGTTAGAGCCCCTTTTTTTGGGCTTCTCAGAATTCTTCTTCCTCTTAGATCTTCTAATAAGAGGGGGGGAAGTAGATTCTGATTTTTTCTCAGTTGATTTGATATCGGAAATTGAGGAGTTAATCTTAGAAGGCTCAGTCAAATGAACCGAAACAGTAGAAGAAGAATTTACAGGTTGAGAAGAACAAATCTGAGAGTGTTCTAGATCTGATTTTCCAGCCGGATCAGCATGAGGTTTTAGAGCTCCAGTAGAGTCTAGAGCAGATTTTTGTTTGGGGGAGAGCTTAGATTTATCAGAAGAGAGGGAGTCAGAAGTATGCAAATCAGAGATTAATACAATAGAATCAGAGTTGACATTTGTCCCAATATGCATGCTTGAAACATGATTTACAGCCTTTTCAATCATAGTAGATTTTCCAGGGACAGTGGTAAGAGTTTTAGTAGTAGAATCATTAACATCAGTGAGAGTTTCAGTAGGGGCATTATTGTTGTTCTCATTGATGTGCATGTCAGCAACCGAGTTTGTGATTATGGAAGACATATTAGAATTCGCACAGTTAGTAATAATACTATTATCATCATAATCAGGAGCATGAAAATCAGAGTTTAAAACCATAGAAGCAGTGTTGATATTTGTCCCAATCTGCATGCTTGAAATAGGATTTACAACCAGATCAATCATACTATATTTTTCAGGGACAGTGATAAGAGTTTCAGCAGTAGAGTCATTAACATCAATGAGAGTTTCAATAAGTACATTTTTGTTGTTCTCCTTGATGTGTATGTCAGAAATAGAGTTTGTGATCTTAACAGTCATATTAGAGTTCACACAGTCAGTAATATTACTATTATCAGCAACATCATGCGGAAATTTAACTGAGTTACCTCGTTGTGGTGATTTTTGCATGTTACCAGGAGAACCAAGGGGGTCATCACTAGAGGAGGGATCCTCATGCCGACTTCCTGGAACATTCAGATTATTGAGATCTGTCCCAGTCCCATCCAGGATAGATGCAGATCTAGAGATCTCAATGTTCCTGCAAGAGGTCATCTTCGAAACAGGGGCAATATGTGCAGGGTCATTAGAGATCAAAGTGGGGGAAGTGGAGGGCTTATTGCTGTCAAGAGTAGTTCCATTTACCTGCAAGGTGTTAGATGATCCAGGCACCATATTTTCTTCTTCTTCCACTAATTTTCCCAATTATTTCCCCTCAAGGGAGGAAAAGTTATTAGATTTCATTACCCATACATCATGTTTCTTATTAGGTGGGTCAGTTTTCTCCAACATAGCTTTACCTTTCTTATTCTGTTTGATTTCTTTCCAATCATTTGCAATAGGGGGATCAACTTGCATTCTAACCACTCTACAGATAGCAACATTGTGCCCTATCAATTTGAAAACCTCACAAAAAGGAGGCTTCCTTTCATATTCGATCCTGATATCAGTTCTATAATTTGGAGCATTGAAGTTTAGGACCAAAGGCAGTTCAGAATCTAGATTCACATCAACCATGATTCTAGAAAAGAGTCCAAGGTCTCCATTCAACGTTCTATGGTCAATTTTAATGGGAGAACCTATACAAGAAGCTATGTCATTTAAGATCCTAGGGTGCCAAAAGAACCAGTTAAGACCATGAATTCGAATCCAGACTTGTTCCAAAGAGTTCCTGTGTGTGTGAGGGTTAAAAGAGACATCCCAATCTTAAATTCTAAGGAGACCTGGTTTAAGATGAATATTACCTAGTCTCCAAACCTGTTCGAGTTGCTCCTGAGAGTTGAGAAGAATGTGATAATACCCTTTACCGATGGGGATCATCTTCCAGTTGGGTGAATTCCAGTAATGTGCAATTCTGCCTTGGAGATCTGTTAGAGACCAGGGACGGTCACTTGTTCTGTAAACAACACGTCCATGAACTGAGAATTTGCACAAAGATTCCCTTTGCTTCAGTGCTTCGTGATCTGCCTCAACAGAGAATCCACCATCCTCTAGTTTTTTGATGAGTGGAGGTCTATGTTCCTTCACGCTTCTGAGATCCGAGCCTTGAAGAGAATCATGGAAGGAAACAGGTAATGTTCAAAGTGGAACCTCTAGATTTTCCACTTCGATTTTGGAAGATTCAGCATCTGAGGTCACCGGAGTGGCCGAAATAGGGGATTCCCATTGCGGATCGAAGCCAGCCATCGATGAAGATTAGGTCAAAGCCAGGTTTAGGTTTTTTCGCCGCACCTACTGTGTTACTTGATTGAACTTAGAATAGAGAGACTTTCTAGTTCCCCTAATTATTTAATTAAATGAATTTGAATGGTAATTGTTAGGTTTTTTACTGGTGTACTCCTAGTTCATTACTGTATTTATTTCCTTTACTTTTTCTATATTGCTCACTGACAGTAGGGAACAAATCTTGTGGTTGTTGCCTACTAGGATTAGTCTCACATCCTATTTGGGTCCTGTTTTTCAGCCCAAACAGATTATATGGTTGCAGGTGTGGATAGGGATTGTGCCCCTTACACCTCAGGTACTTGATTGCTGGTTGGAGCTAGAGAGCATGGGACCGAGCTTTGGCTCACGATGCTGCTGGAGTTTCTATTTACTTTTAGTATTTTGTTTTGATTGAATTTCAGTACATTGATTTGTTTAATTATTTATATAGACACATGAACCATATTGCATCATTATTATATCAGATATTGCTTCTACTTTTAGTTTCAGTTGTTGTATGTTGTTACTGCTTCCGCTATTATGAACGTTTGTTCTTCCACTATATACTTTACCAAATCAAGTCAGAGTTTCCCCACCGACTCACCAAGGCCCTCCCTGCTCGTCGGCAGCCTTTGGCGTTTGGGGAAACACACTTGAGGTCATGTGGCGAACCGGGTACGGGGCACTAGTTATGAGGCTCCAGATTCGGGTCGTTACAAAGTTCTGTCAGAGTAGGTTTTATTTCTCTTCTATTGCCTTACTATTTTGCGATAATAGACATAGATAGGAAGGAATGGGTAGTTAGTACTTTACTGTGCCCGGAAGCAATTAACCCATGTACAGGGAAAAGTTGTATTACCTCGTAATTGAATTTTTTTTTCAAGTGTTACAGTTTATTACATTTCACCATTGGGTGATGCACATGTTTTGTGCTGTTACAGTCCATATTATTATGGTTCTATTTTTGTTGCAACTCGATGAGATGAGTGTATGCCTTCTCATTCATCATATAGGCACTGGTTAAGAAATCCCATGTCATGCCTTTTTCCATGTCATCTAGGTGAATTAGATATTGCATTCTGTTGTGATAGATGTCGTGATAGATTATGCATGATGTTGGGATAGTTACTGTGATAGAAATACTGCTATGTTGATAGGGTGTGGTTTATTTTTGCAGTTAATTTATCATGGATGCCAAAATTTGGTCTTAAGGGTCTTATGGGCCCTCGAGGATCAGAATTTGGTGTATCATTGTATTGTTATGCTTTTTACTTATTGTATGAATTTTTATGATGCCAATCTTTGATTCACGGGGAGTATGGGACCCCACGAATCGGAATTTGGCATATAGATGTTTGTTTTTCAGTGTTTCTGGTGTTCGGTGCAGTTTCTGAGCTACTGCTCGGAAAAACCAAGAATACACGGCGTGTACATTATTAATACATGCTGTCTAGTTTTTAAACAGTGTTATTGAATATGTGAACAGAGACACGGGGTTGTAGAAAGTCTTCTGGGACACACCATGTACGATAAGTACACGCAGTGTAGTAGTCACCCGTGTACCCGACCGTGTCACTAACAACACGGGTCGGGGAAGCTCATGTAGTACACGCCGTGTTTTGTAAGAACACGCCTTGTATCCTTGTTCTAGGTACCCGGCCGTGTCACGAACAACATGGGTCGGTGTTATCTTCTACCATACACGTCGTGTTTGTTCGGAACACGCTGTTTAAGGGTCATCCATGTAGCCGGCCGTGTAACCCACTACATGGGCCACCGAACCTGTCTAGTACACAACATGTCCTTAGTGAACACGCCGTGTAGTTTAGGATTAAGAGGACCATGTAGATTAGCCGTGTAAAGAGACTCGGGCAGGGGAGTGGAGTTCAAGTACATGTCGCGTGTTGGGACAACACGTTGTGTAGTCTGGGGTGTTACACGACCAGTAGTGGCAGAAGTACACGCCCATGTGAATGGATTTAACAAACATGTAGTGTAGTTTAAATACATGCCGTGTAGACGTGTTTTGAAAACTTAAGTGTTTCTTTATCCTGTTCCTGTTTTGTACCCTTGTGTTTTATGTCCTTGTTAATCCTAAATCTGAGGTGTGCTTTTGACCTTTCAGGGCTATGGCACCAAGACGTCCTCCCGTTGCACATCAGGAACCGGGAAGTGACCGTACTTCTGATACTGAAGACCAGGGACTACCAGTAGTTTCACCAATCGTTCCAGACATGTTACCTGGAGTGATTCCAGACACTGGTGCCGACACTCAGTTCAGATAGGGTTTCATAAGATTCATGCAGACCTTCCAGGGAGCTTAGCATCCTACCCCGTCTATGGCAGAGTTGACGCAGGTTTTTCAGTAGCATCATCCTCCCAATTTTACAGGGGATTGAGGACCTCAGGATGGAGAGTCATGGCTAGAAACCATGCTTTCAATCTTTGAGAATCCGGAGACACCCCCAGATAGAAGGGTGAAGCTCACGACTTACATGCTGCGAGATTCTTCCAAGAGATGGTGGGATGTAGTTTCGCAGGGAGGGTGCCAACGGACTATGGCTTGGGATGAGTTCTAGGGTACGTTCTACGACTACTTCTATCCAGAAACATTGAGGGCCAATAGAGCTAGAGAGTTCATGAACCTGTAGTAGGGTAATCTTTCGGTTAGGGAGTATTCCTCCCATTTCACCGAGTTACAGCGCTTCACTCCCGTTCTGGGAAATGACGAGCTGTTTTTGGCAAGGAAGTTTTAGGAAGGCCTTATGCCAGAGATTAGATCGCAGGTGAATGTCTTCCAGTTGACTTCTATTACTCTAATAGTCAACTAGGCGCTAATCACCGAACGAAATATGAAGGAGACTGGAGCTTTTGACCAGGGCAGTTCAGCATCCAAGGCTGATTCATTTCATACTGACAGCAGGAAGCGCCACCGAGAGTCAAATCTAGGTGACTCGAGGAAGCGAGGTATTTCTTCTGGTAGACGGGATATCCCTTTTGGAAACTAGGTGGTGTGATATCAGTGTGGAAAGAGCAGGCATAAGAATCATCAGTGCCCGAGAGACCTAGTAGAGTGCCGATCTTGCTACAAGACGGGTCAAATTTAGTGTTTTTGCAGGGTTTTTCTTCCAGCGGCTAGTGAAGGAGGATATGTTTTTACTCCTCGTGTGGGAGCAAGATTACCAGTTCCGCAGCAGACTGGGGGCTGGAGTTCTTCAGGTCGTTTAGGCCAGGGTAGAGGTCATGGACGCAGTGGTCAGGCTCAGGGAGGATCAAATCAGGGTTTTCAGGCTGCTACACAGGGCCGCGGTACCGGCCAGACATTTGCGGTAGAGCAGATTCATCAAGGGCGAGATCTAGGACCTTCCACTATTCGAGGCATGATCTTTGTAGCGTTAGTTTTATCTTCTACACTTTTCGATACCGGAGCTTCTCATAGCTTTGTTTCTTTGCAAACTATATAGATCCTTAAACTTACTGTCTTTACTTCTGAGGATATGCTGACACTAGACACTCCCTTGGGACTTAGAACTACTTGTGTGCGTCAGTGCAAGGAGTGACCCCTTGAGGTTAGTGGGTGTCACTTTTTGTGGGATCTTTATGTCCTTGAGATGACGGGTTATGATGTAATTCTCAGGATGGACTGGTTAGTTTCCATCCAGGCCTTTGTCGACTTCTATCGCCGAAGGGTGAGTTTCACATCACTGGAGGGAGGATCATTTCTTCACAAGGGTGAATGGGATGTCCAGGTGAGTAGATCTAGACTAGAGCATCATGGGTTGGGTACTGTTATAGCCCAGATTGCTAGTTTATATCTGGATGACCAGGGGACTTCTCAGATAGATTTTCATCTGATAGTTGATCTTTTTCCGGATGTCTTTCTAGAAGACTTTTCATGGTTTCCTCCAGAGAGAGAGGTAGACTTATCTATTTATCTTGTTCCAGGAGCAGCACCAGTATCCATACCTCCTTATAGGATGGCGATGCCTGAGTTGCAAGAGCTCAAGAAACAGTTGGAGGAGTTGCAGGAAAAGGGTTTTATCCAACCTAGTACTTCCCCTTGGGGTTCTCCAGTGTTGTTTACGAAGAAGGAGGATGGTACCTTATGACTGTGTGTGGACTATCGGAAGCTGAACCAATTGATGGTCAAGAACTGATATCCATTGCTGAGGATTGATGATCTTTTTGATCAGCTTGAGGGAGACAGGGTGTTTGTAACACCCCAAGATTTCATAGTGTGTTATTTCTTCAAAATAATTCAATAACTTTCACTACATGCAACACCATGTTCAAGCACACCATGACTTACCAAACAAGCCGTTCAAAAGAGGTTATGAATAGTATTAGATAAATTTTAATGTTTATATAATCCTTATAATTTTAGAATCCATATTATGAGTTTCTTAGATATAATGCAAGAACAAATTCATTTTCAGTATTGCACTTTTATCAACTTTAATAGTGAACCCTTTTTAAATACTATATTTTAAACTTTTTGACTAAATGGGGACATCAAAAATTTAAAATGAAACATCCCAAGCTTCCACGGTACGCTTTCTTTGAATAAAACAGTAGCGTGTGTTGTACGCAACCTTGAGTTTTAACACACACCACAACCAATCAAACTAGCCGTTATGAATAGTAATACCTAATTTTTGAAATTATATATATTTTATATTTAAAAATGGACTTCATTTTTGGATTCGGAATATCGAAATTATCCTAGGGTGAAATTTTGGTACTTTTCGGATAACTTTTATATTTTGATGAATAGTGAAAATTACTAAATTTTAATTAAAAACAACTTTTTTAATCAAAATAATTAATAGTGATAAATTATGAATTTGAGTGGTTTTAAAGTATATTTAGAATATATTTTTACCATTTAATATAATTTTGGTCATTGGACATAATTTTACAATTAAACCGAACATAAACGAGTGTCAATCTTTTGATAGTTATTATCTCTTAAAAACACGCTTTTTGTTTTGACAGCGGGATTTAATTTTAAATTAATTTCTGCCACTTCTGTGTTTTGAATTTAGGAAAATGGATTCCATATTTGGAATCAGGATGTTAAAATTGTGTAAATAGGTAACTTTTATTTTTAGACATTTTGAATAATTACTGCGGTAAATATTTTATTTACCATGGTTAAGGGTAAATCCGGTAAATAAGGGTTAAAAAAAATAATATTATAATAATACTAAATTACCCTAAAACGTGTCTTAACCCTATTGGTTGATACATGGTCGACCATGGGAATCTTTGGGTCTATTTTGGGACCCCATGGATCCACTTGTAAGTGATAATGACACTTTATTTTAATTTAGTTAAAATGAATACAAAAATGACACAAGCATATATCTTTTAGAACAACAATTGTTACATAGGGTTATATATGTTGGATTTTAGATTATAAATATTCATTAGAAAGCTAAAAAGATTTTCTACATAATGATATTTTATTTATAATTTTTAGACATTAAATAATTTATTTTATTTATGACACAATGATGATGCAGTAATTACTATAATAGTGAA
The DNA here is from genome assembly GCA_963277665.1 of Viscum album. Taxonomy (NCBI): domain Eukaryota; kingdom Viridiplantae; phylum Streptophyta; class Magnoliopsida; order Santalales; family Viscaceae; genus Viscum; species Viscum album. The sequence continues at coordinate 1,157,253,334 of OY728135.1, forward strand.
AAATTAAAATAATTGATATTATAAACACCCAAATAAATATAATATGAAACTTTTAATGAATTAAACTAATTTTCTAGGATAATATGATATATTAGGATTGATTTAATTGACTTTGTTCGAAGTAATCAATCTGTTATGAGTTTCACAAAAATCAACTATTGAATAGTGTCAAAATTGACATAAAAGAGTTCTTAAAACAAATATTATATTATTAATTGATATTAAATTCCTAAAAATCTAAGGTTCGGCAAAGAGACTTATATTATGATAGGTTAATCATTAATGGACCACTTGGGGGTCGCTTGGATGTATATAGTAAGTTTATTAACCATATTATATAAAAATACAAAGAGACATTGTAAAAGTGAAACTAATTAACTTAGAGATAATACTTAAAGATAAGGTTAATATAAGTACCCAAACCTGTCTAAATTCTATTGGATGAGTTGTTTTCGACCTATCCCCACCTCATCCTTTGAATAGTCAACTTTGGAGCCTTTGGAAACCGAATATGAATTTATTATAAATTAATATTTCTAGCTTTTCCAAAGGTGCCCCTCACCCCTCTTATAAAAGGGCACTCCTCCTTCTCATTTCCTCACACCTCTCAAGCCACTTGGCTCGTCCAAACTCTGCCCAACTAAGCTCCCCACATCCCTCTCCTCCTCCTTGAAGCTTCCCCTTAGGCATAAAGCATTTCAAGAAGTCCTTTGGTTCCAACCAAAGTGAGTTACCTAAATTAAAGGTAACAATTTCTCTTAAAGTATTTTCATTTATTTTGCTTCTCCAACCCCCAAAATCTTTTTCCTTTATTTTATAACAACACCAGTATCCTCAATATACTAGGATGTTGTTATAAGAAGGATTCAAACTACACATTCACACAACTCCATCTAATGGATGATGAACATAATGTTTCTGTGGATGGCAAACTAACGCCTCACGAAACGATGATTGTTCAAATACATCTTACCGCCTCTCATGGTGGCCATTAGGATGGCACTGTAATTAAATATGATATTAATGATATATATTCTATATATAAGCTCCTGTAATTCCATTTTATTTCATACCATTATTCGTTTCATGTTGTATATACATACGATAATTTCATTTGAGGAAGTGCGGACTACCGCCCCCTTAAAATGATATGACTCGTTCATACCACACATGGAACGTATAAAGGATGGTGTAAATGAACTTAAGTAACATATATAAAATATTATATTATACTGGAATAGTAATATACCTATGTATAATTTGTATTCGATTCTTTTAAAATAAAAATTAAATGGAAGTAGCGTTCGTGCGTACGTACGGACTACCGTCTCCACGAACGCGATGAGATTCATTCCCCATCGTATAATTTGATGATTTAAAAATGATGTTTAAGAACTTGATACCATTCTGGATATGAATAATATACATCCCATTAATAACAAATATGTCTCACATAACAAAGAATATAAAGTAAAATGAACCCGTTAACACCCGAAATGACGATAATTCTAAAATATTATTAACAAATCAATGATAAAAGATCATATATGATGTCATATTAAAGTAAATGATTCTTTTATTATTCAATAACAATTATTTCACCATTATACAGGAGGTAAACCTACCATCGACCAAGGAAAAAGTACAATGTAAGGGTTTTCTTATCTCACTTTTAATTCCGTGAGAATTCCATTGATCACCACTTAATTATTGCATGTGGTGTATGTGTACTGCCCATGATCGTATTCATTGTGTAATATACTTTAATTTATGGGTATTTACATCATCATGGTATGATACTTCTTTCATGGGTGTATGTTTCGTAAGTTACCTAATCGATAAGGGAATTTGAGATTTTAATTTCCACTCATTTGGCTTTACACATATTTCATTGATTATATTACCCCAAGATTATGTGTGGAATCACTATTCATTTGATTATGTCATAATTTCCACTCCCCTTCCTGTGGATAGAAGTTTGATACACATAATCACTCCATTGGTAATTCTCAAGTCATTGATATGAATTTGATAAGAGTAATTCTCCATTTGTTGAGTTAAACATCCAATTCGTTGGTATTGTTTTTTTTACAAGAATATGTGTGAATGTCCTTTGATTGTTTTACACTGAATATCCAATCATATTTAGTGTATTTATATTTGTCACACATAATTATGTCATTGATTTATCCTTAACCTAAGGATACAACCTTTTTGAGAAATTTCATCTCAATTTACATTCCATTGAGACTTCTTTGATGATATACACCAAATCACTTCTATGTAGTGTATATAATGTACTTTGACATAGTATATCATGAATTCCTTTATTATCATGATATTACAATGTTTTGATTACCTCAATTATTTGTATTCAAGTGTCTCTCTTTTGGTTAGAAACTCTAACCAAAATACCATTTTAATATGTTTTAAAGAATTATTCTTCTAAATCATGCTCATTAATGTCCATATTTTAAAAATGGTTTTAAGGATTTATTTATATGGACATTAAAGTTTTAAAATTAAAACTCCTTTTAAAAGTTTCAAAGTGGTATGGGACACTTTGATTCAAAAATATACTTTTAAATGGCTTCTTGACAAATAGTGTGACTTTTAAATGTTTTCAAGAAAAGGGGAATATTTCTCTCAAATAGTTTTGATGATTATTTTCATCTATGTAAACATCCTTCATTATTATTGATTGAGGTTAATGTGATACAATACAATCTTCCATATTGTATCGAATGAATTATGTTTGACTGTGGATGTGCTATTTTTATACCATTCATGGTTTGTGGTGAAAGTATTGACATTTTGTATGCTAGTTTAATACGAATGTTTACGTTATGTTTAAACCTTTTCATATGGGAATGCATTGGACTTAATAAGTGACGGGTGGAGCCCGCTATAGCTCCTCGATGCATCGGTAGGTCTCATGAGACAAACTAGTGTCTTGGCACAAGGCCTTGGCAAAATCTTATTTGTAGTCTTGGCACGAGGCCTTGGCTATGTGGTTATGATAGTCTGGCATTATGCATTCCATCATTATGAAAGTGGTTATTGATATTGCATGTGATCATTCGACTAGTAGAATATCCATGTGAGTAAGTAAATGGCATTATTTCATTTTACCTTTTCCATTTTATGCTGAAGTTCAAGTTTAAAAGGCTTTTGTTTTAGTTATAAATTGCCTTAAGTGTTTATGCTCATTTATGAAAGCTTCTGCTATAATGTTATCCTTACTGAGCATCCGAGCTCACCCCTTTCAATGTTTTATTTTTTTTTCCCAGGATTATGAAGAAGTAATTTATGAATGACCTGCAGGGATAGTATGAGGGGATATGAAGACAAGATGTTTTTTTATGATGTAATGTAAAAATTTATGGATGTATCTAGTTATTCCAAGGCTACTAAACTAATCGGTCTTTCGAGACTTGATCTTTCTCGTGATCATGCCAATGTTATGTAATTAATGCACCGACTCTGGGTAGCTGGGGTCGGGGCGTTACAGTTGGTATCAGAGGAAGTTTAGTACAAACCTTGGTAGCTAGATTTAGATAAACTCTGATTAGAGCACGTAGACCTAAGATGAACTTTGAGGATTAGTATAAAAAAAAACTTCCTAGAATTTTGGTATTGTAAAGATTTTGTGAGTTTTCCGAGCAATACATCCCTGTCTGGATACGAGCAGGTAGAGGCGGCTCTGGCACAGATGTACCTAGGGATAAAACCCGAAAACACCGCTTTGAGCTAGACTCGAACGGGAACTGGTGCACGACAACGGGCCTTGCTGCACTCTTGGTTACGACACTCCCGGGGGATATGCTTAGGATAATTTACATTTTCTTTACAAACCGATTTAAGTAATATATACATAAGATGAGAGAAAATGACCTTGGTTAATCCTAATATGTTTCAAATTGAGAATATGGTGACATTTTAATCTCTAAATGATTTTACGACTACTATTACTCACACAATGCCTTCTGGTTTTAGTCAATGGCTGGATTCCAAGGAAGTCATAGTGACTTTGAGAATGATGTACAAGTTGGGAACAGTGGTGGCAATGAGCAACAAAATGGAATGTTGATAGGCGTGAAAGATATCGTCTTTATGCCAAATCAGTTTTCCAAAAATATGATCAACAACATATATATTAACCAACTCCCAGACTCAACAAGGAAGAGAAAGGTGATAAATGATAAGATCTCCAGCAATGGAGACCATGGAGAAAAGAAACCTCAATTTTCATCATGCAGGAATTGTGGAAAGAGACACCCAGGAAAGTGTCTCAATGGGACAACGAAATGTTTTACGTGCGGGGAGGAAGGACATAAAGTGAAGAATTGCCGAAGAAAAATGAAGAGTAATATGGAAGAAGATAAAAATGGTCCCAAGAGTCCATTTACAGTCATTTGTCGTAAATGTAGGGGACCTGGCCATTACCCGAGTGAATGTCCTATTTTATAGGATATTTTCTTGGTCAAAGAAGAAGCTATGTGGAAATAAATGGCTGGAGAAAAATTTAAAAAGTATTAGCACTCCTTGTTGATGGGTTTGCTTTGGAATAATTTTCTCTTGTATTTGTAACCCCGCAGTTTGCCATGTGAGAATGATATTTGAGGAAGAATTGTCTCTTCTCTTGTGGATATAGGTATAAATAACCATTTGGTTTTATATGATCATTGGGGTTTGAGAAAATGATAAGTTATTATAATTTGGGATGAAAATGCAAAGTATGATATAACATTTGTGGTTAAATTATGTTATTTTGAGGAATTTATCTCATTTTGGTAATATTATAAAATATAGTTTTTGAAAAAGGACAACACGTAGACCGTGTGACAACCCATCGCGTCGGACAAAGCCGTGGGAATCGAACCCACAACCAAAGTGCGATTGGGATTTATCGCCTACCACTGGACTACGTGAAGTCCCTGGTTAGTGTGACTTTTTTTTTAAATGATTTTATTGATCAATAATAAGATGATTTGGGTTCTTATGTCTTATCAAATTAATACCCTTGGTATAGGAAAATGATTTGGTGATTAAGTGATAAATGTTATTTTGGAAGATGTTCGTTTTGTTAGGAACACTATATGCCCAAGGAAAATAGAATACAATGAGGTTTCATTTGTAGAGTAATGGTGGATTTTTATCTACATTTTTATTGTTGATTTATAGTGATTTGGGTTATTTATGGAAATGAATAACCTATAACAGAGAATATGTGATGATTACTTTTAAGTATGTGACTTTAAGAGTATTTGATGTAATTTGGAGATACAATGTAACATGGGAGACTACATAATCAAATTCTTCTATGTTTTGGGTTTCAATATCAGTTTGGATTATATTAAAGGATTTTAAGGACAATTGGTTATTGAATGGTATCTATTTAACTTTGGGGTATTGTTGGTTTAATTTTAGAAATTAAGATTAGTGCATATTTATCTCAATGAATATCCTTTTGGGGGATCATTAGATCATTCAATAACCATTTTGGTTTCGATTAATATATGGTTTATCCTGCATGGATCATGTGATTCTATAGAAGTTTATTCTAGCTCTTCCAATGTGACCAAGTCTTCTTGAATACTCATCGTTTAAAAAAAATTGAGTTAGTGGTGGAAATTTATTAAAGAATGAAAATCTACTTAAAATTTAAGTATATCTCATAATGTTATTAGCCAATCTCATAAATAAAATCCCCAACATTAATAAAAGAAACATAGAACAAAAATGTTGTCCTAGATGGTACCTTAAATCATCACAAATTTATGGCTTTGGGATTTTTGGCCTTTTCATAGCCATGTTCTCTACCACTCTCCATCAGATAATTGATGGTTAGATTTCTCCTCCATATCCATATTTTCCTTCATGGAACCCTAGTATGTGTTATTTTCGGTAATCTTCATACTTTCGACTCTTTATTTTAAATAGAGGCCTCATTAATTCATTTTTCGATGTGGGATTTCAACTAAGATATTTTGAAACGTCAAAAATGTGTTATCCTAATACCCTATGTTTTGTTGAACCGATGGTATTTCAAATCATCATAGATTGATGATTATAAGGACCTCAATTTTACACTTGTTTGTGATTGATGACCTCAATCACCACCTATAAATATTTACGTTTTTCCTCCAATTATATGTCTCTAGTTTCCACCAATGTTCTCCTAATCGAGATCATAATTTGGTGGTGACCCTTTGATTTCTCTTTTTCTCATATTAAGACTAAATTTTAGTAACCCAAATTCCGATGTGGGTTTTCCCACAAATATATTATCTATTTTCAACCTTTTTTTTTCGAAGAACAATTTCAAATTGCGAGGACGCAATTTATTGAAGGAGGGGAGAATGTAACACCCCAAGATTTCATAGTGTGTTATTTCTTCAAAATAATTCAATAACTTTCACTACATGCAACACCATGTTCAAGCACACCATGACTTACCAAACAAGCCGTTCAAAAGAGGTTATGAATAGTATTAGATAAATTTTAATGTTTATATAATCCTTATAATTTTAGAATCCATATTATGAGTTTCTTAGATATAATGCAAGAACAAATTCATTTTCAGTATTGCACTTTTATCAACTTTAATAGTGAACCCTTTTTAAATACTATATTTTAAACTTTTTGACTAAATGGGGACATCAAAAATTTAAAATGAAACATCCCAAGCTTCCACGGTACGCTTTCTTTGAATAAAACAGTAGCGTGTGTTGTACGCAACCTTGAGTTTTAACACACACCACAACCAATCAAACTAGCCGTTATGAATAGTAATACCTAATTTTTGAAATTATATATATTTTATATTTAAAAATGGACTTCATTTTTGGATTCGGAATATCGAAATTATCCTAGGGTGAAATTTTGGTACTTTTCGGATAACTTTTATATTTTGATGAATAGTGAAAATTACTAAATTTTAATTAAAAACAACTTTTTTAATCAAAATAATTAATAGTGATAAATTATGAATTTGAGTGGTTTTAAAGTATATTTAGAATATATTTTTACCATTTAATATAATGTTGGTCATTGGACATAATTTTACAATTAAACCGAACATAAACGAGTGTCAATCTTTTGATAGTTATTATCTCTTAAAAACACGCTTTTTGTTTTGACAGCGGGATTTAATTTTAAATTAATTTCTGCCACTTCTGTGTTTTGAATTTAGGAAAATGGATTCCATATTTGGAATCAGGATGTTAAAATTGTGTAAATAGGTAACTTTTATTTTTAGACATTTTGAATAATTACTGCGGTAAATATTTTATTTACCATGGTTAAGGGTAAATCCGGTAAATTAGGGTTAAAAAAAATAATATTATAATAATACTAAATTACCCTAAAACGTGTCTTAACCCTATTGGTTGATACATGGTCGACCATGGGAATCTTTGGGTCTATTTTGGGACCCCATGGATCCACTTGTAAGTGATAATGACACTTTATTTTAATTTAGTTAAAATGAATACAAAAATGACACAAGCATATATCTTTTAGAACAACAATTGTTACATAGGGTTATATATGTTGGATTTTAGATTATAAATATTCATTAGAAAGCTAAAAAGATTTTCTACATAATGATATTTTATTTATAATTTTTACACATTAAATAATTTATTTTATTTATGACACAATGATGATGTAGTAATTACTATAATAGTGAAAAATTAAAATAATTGATATTATAAACACCCAAATAAATATAATATGAAACTTTTAATGAATTAAACTAATTTTCTAGGATAATATGATATATTAGGATTGATTTAATTGACTTTGTTCGAAGTAATCAATCTGTTATGAGTTTCACAAAAATCAACTATTGAATAGTGTCAAAATTGACATAAAAGAGTTCTTAAAACAAATATTATATTATTAATTGATATTAAATTCCTAAAAATCTAAGGTTCGGCCAAGAGACTTATATTATGATAGGTTAATCATTAATGTACCACTTGGGGGTCGCTTGGATGTATATAGTATGTTTATTAACCATATTATATAAAAATACAAAGAGGCATTGTAAAAGTGAAACTAATTAACTTAGAGTTAATACTTAAAGATAAGGTTAATATAAGTACCCAAACCTGTCTAAATTCTATTGGATGAGTTGTTTTCGACCTATCCCCACCTCATCCTTTGAATAGTCAACTTTGGAGCCTTTGGAAACCGAATATGAATTTATTATAAATTAATATTTCTAGCTTTTCCAAAGGTGCCCCTCACCCCTCTTATAAAAGGGCACTCCTCCTTCTCATTTCCTCACACCTCTCAAGCCACTTGGCTCGCCCAAACTATGCCCAACTAAGCTCCCCACATCCCTCTCCTCCTCCTTGAAGCTTCCCCTTAGGCATAAAGCATTTCAAGAAGTCCTTTGGTTCCAACCAAAGTGAGTTACCTAAATTAAAGGTAACAATTTCTCTTAAAGTATTTTCATTTATTTTGCTTCTCCAACCCCAAAAATCTTTTTCCTTTATTTTATAACAACACCAGTATCCTCAATATACTAGGATGTTGTTATAATAAGGATTCAAACTACACATTCACACAACTCCATCTAATGGATGATGAACATAATGTTTCTGTGGATGGCAAACTAACGCCTCACGAAACGATGATTGTTCAAATACATCTTACCGCCTCTCATGGTGGCCATTAGGATGTCACTGTAATTAAATATGATATTAATGATATATATTCTATATATAAGCTCCTGTAATTCCATTTTATTTCATACCATTATTCGTTTCATGTTGTATATACATACGATAATTTCATTTGAGGAAGTGCGGACTACCGCCCCCTTAAAATGATATGACTCGTTCATACCACACATGGAACGTATAAAGGATGGTGTAAATGAACTTTAGTAACATATATAAAATATTATATTATACTGGAATAGTAATATACCTATGTATAATTTGGATTCGATTCTTTTAAAATAAAAATTAAATGGAAGTAGCGTTGGTGCGTACGTACGGACTACCGTCTCGACGAACGCGATGAGATTCATTCCCCATCGTATAATTTGATGATTTAAAAATGATGTTTAAGAACTTGATACCATTCTGGATATGAATAATATACATCCCATTAATAACAAATATGTCTCACATAACAAAGAATATAAAGTAAAATGAACCCGTTAACACCCGAAATGACGATAATTCTAAAATATTATTAACAAATCAATGATAAAAGATCATATATGATGTAATATTAAAGTAAATGATTCTTTTATTATTCAATAACAATTATTTCACCATTATAAAGGAGGTAAACCTACCATCGACCAAGGAAAAAGTACAATGTAAGGGTTTTCTTATCTCACTTTTAATTCCGTGAGAATTCCATTGATCACCACTTAATTATTGCATGTGGTGTATGTGTACTGCCCATGATCGTATTCATTGTGTAATATACTTTAATTTATGGGTATTTACATCATCATGGTATGATACTTCTTTCATGGGTGTATGTTTCGTAAGTTACCTAATCGATAAGGGAATTTGAGATTTCAATTTCCACTCATTTGGCTTTACACATATTTCATTGATTATATTACCCCAAGATTATGTGTGGAATCACTATTCATTTGATTATGTCATAATTTCCACTCCCCTTCCTGTGGATAGAAGTTTGATACACATAATCACTCCATTGGTAATTCTCAAGTCATTGATATGAATTTGATAAGAGTAATTCTCCATTTGTTGAGTTAAACATCCAATTCGTTGGTATTGTTTTTTTTACAAGAATATGTGTGAATGTCCTTTGATTGTTTTACACTGAATATCCAATCATATTTAGTGTATTTATATTTGTCACACATAATTATGTCATTTATTTATCCTTAACCTAAGGATACAACCTTTTTGAGAAATTTCATCTCAATTTACATTCCATTGAGACTTCTTTGATGATATACACCAAATCACTTCTATGTAGTGTATATAATGTACTTTGACATAGTATATCATGAATTCCTTTATTCTCATGATATTACAATGTTTTGATTACCTCAATTATTTTTATTCTAGTGTCTCTCTTTTGGTTAGAAACTCTAACCAAAATACCATTTTAAAATGTTTTAAAGAATTATTCTTCTAAATCATGCTCATTAATGTCTATATTTTAAAAATGGTTTTAAGGATTTATTTATATGGACATTAAAGTTTTAAAATTAAAACTCCTTTTAAAAGTTTCAAAGTGGTATGGGACACTTTGATTCAAAAATATACTTTTAAATGGCTTCTTGACAAATAGTGTGACTTTTAAATGTTTTCAAGAAAAGGGGGATATTTCTCTCAAATAGTTTTGATGATTATTTTCATCTATGTCAACATCCTTCATTATTATTGATTGAGGTTAATGTGATACAATACAATCTTCCATATTGTATCGAATGAATTATGTTTGACTGTGGATGTGCTATTTTTATACCATTCATGGTTTGTGGTGAAAGTATTGACATTTTGTATGCTAGTTTAATACGAATGTTTACGTTATGTTTAAACCTTTTCATATGGGAATGCATTGGACTTAATAAGTGACGGGTGGAGCCCGCTATAGCTCCTCGATGCATCGGTAGGTCTCATGAGACAAACTAGTGTCTTGGCACAAGGCCTTGGCAAAATCTTATTTGTAGTCTTGGCACGAGGCCTTGGCTATGTGGTTATGATAGTCTGGCATTATGCATTCCATCATTATGAAAGTGGTTATTGATATTGCATGTGATCATTCGACTAGTAGAATATCCATGTGAGTAAGTAAATGGCATTATTTCATTTTACCTTTGCCATTTTATGCTGAAGTTCAAGTTTAAAAGGCTTTTGTTTTAGTTATAAATTGCCTTAAGTGTTTATGCTCATTTATGAAAGCTTCTGCTATAATGTTATCCTTACTGAGCATCCGAGCTCACCCCTTTCAATGTTTTATTTTTTTTCCCAGGATTATGAAGAAGTAATTTATGAATGACCTGCAGGGATAGTATGAGGGGATATGAAGACAAGATGTTTTTTTTATGATGTAATGTAAAAATTTATGGATGTATCTAGTTATTCCAAGGCTACTAAACTAATCGGTCTTTCGAGACTTGATCTTTCTCGTGATCATGCCAATGTTATGTAATTAATGCACCGACTCTGGGTAGCTGGGGTCGGGGCGTTACAGTGTTCTCGAAGATCAACTTGAGATCCAGATATCATCAGTTGCACGTCAGACCATCGGATATACCTCTTACAGCTTTCAGGGGCAGATATGGTCTGTACGAGTACTTGGTTATGTCGTTCGGTCTCACGAATGCGCCAACAGTTTTCATGGCAATGATGAACAAAGTTTTCCATCATTACATGGATTACTTTGTGGTGGTTTACGTGGACAATATCTTGGTGTAATATCACACTCGACACAACCATGTTACCCATCTTTAGATCGTATTGAGTACACTGAGAGAGCATCAGTTATATGATAAGCTCTCAAAGTGCCACTTCTGGATGGATGAGATTCACTTCCTGGGTCATGTCATCTCAGAGACAGGAGTACTAGTAGACCTAGAAAATGTGAGAGCAGTAGTTACATGGAAGCAGCCGAAGAATGTCTTCGAGGTACGGAGTTTCTTGGCACTGTCTGGTTACCATAGGCAGTTTATACAAGACTTTTCACGCCTAGTAGCACCACTGATAGGTCTGACCAAGAAGGGGGAGAAGTATTTATGGTCATATTCTTATGAGTCAGTTTTTCAGGAGCTGAAGGGGAGGTTGACGTTAGCACCAATACTGGTCTTGCCAGAGCCGGGCAAGAGATATACTGTTTGATATGATGCTTCAGGTATCGGGCTAGGAGCTATGCTTATGTAGGGATATAGGGTTGTTGCTTACGGGTCTTGGTAGTTGAGGCCACACGAGAGGAACTATCCTACACACGACCTGGAGTTGGATGCTGTTGTTTATGATTTGTGTTGTTGGAGAAACTATCTGTTGGGAGAGAATTTTGTGGTATATACTGACTACAAGAGCCTCAAGTATATCTTCACGCAACATGACTTAAATCTGAGACAGTGGAGGTGGGTCGAGTACCTACAGTCTTTTGACTTTGAGCTTGCTCATACGCCTAGGAAAGGCAATGCTGTGGAAGACGCACTGAGCAGGAGGACTCAGTTACAGGAAGATCAGGAGGTCAGCAGTGAGTGGCATCTTATGGCTCTATTCTCCAAGATGCACTTGGAGGTGCACAAAAGACAGGGACAGACCTTTCTCTCTTTTGTGGTTGTTACCTCTACTTTTCTTGATCTGGTGCGGATGAGTCAGCTATCAGGTTCAGAGGGCTTAGTCCTACGAGAGAGTGTGTCAGGAGAGGACCCAATTCCTGGATGGACAGTGGGCGAGGATGAGATCTTAAATTTCTAGGGATGCGTATGGGTGCCAACAGACATACGCGAGGAGCTGATGTGGGATTTTCATTCCTCAGTTTGGGAAGTTCATCCGGGTGTCACCAAGATGTATCATGATCTACATCACTAGCACTTGTGTCTAGGTATGAAAAGAGATATTGCTGGTTTTGTCATGAGATGTTCAACTTGTGAGCAGTTGAAAGCAGAGCATCAGTGACTAGCAGGTCTTTTACAGCACTTACCCATTCCAGAGTGGAATTAGAACGATGTCGCGATAGACTTCGTGACTGGATTGCCGAGGTCACCTCGAGGGAATGATGATTTTTGGGTTTTCATCGATAGACTTATGAGAGTTTATCACTTATTGTCGATCAAGGTGACCTTTAGTGTTTATGATCTGGGATGACATTACATATGAGATATTGTACGTCTACATGGAGTTACACTCTCCATTGTTTCAGACAGGGATGCATGCTTTACTTCTTGGTTCTGACAGGGGCTTCAGTGGACTTTGGGTACACAGGTAATTTTGAGTACAACATACCATCCCCAGAATGATGGCCAGTCCGAGCATATGATCCAGGTTCTTGAGGATATGCTCCGAGATTTAATTTTGGACTTTGGAGGTTCTTGGGAGAAGCATATCCTTCTTGTGGAGTTCGCCTACAACAACAGTTTTTAGGTGACTATTCAGATGGCACCTTATGAGGCCTTATACGGTAGGATATGCCATTTACTTTTATGCTGGCTAGAGACAGGAGAGAAAGCTTTGCTGGGACCTCATCTTGTTTAGGAGGCCTAAGAGCATATAGAGTTGATTCAGAAGAGTATGGATATAGCACAGTCTCGGTAAAAGTCTTATGCTGATAAGAAGAGATGAACTCTGGAGTTCGAGGTCGGGGATCAGGTTTTCCTACATGTCACACCAAGGTTAGGACACAAGAGGATCTGGAGATAGGGTAAGCTTTCACCGCGGTACATCGGGCCATTTGAGGTGTTGGAGAGAGTTGGGCCGGTTTCCTATCGGTTGCAGTTACCTCAGAGGTACTGGGTGATGCACGACGTCTTCCACGTTTACTAGCTCCGAGGTTACTTTTTAGACCCGTATAATGTCTTTCAACCTGAGGAGGTTGACCTTGAAGTGGATGCGTCGTTTCAGGAGCACCCCATCCAGATTTTTGATCGCAGTACGGAAGTTCTCTGTGGCTGGTCTGTTCCTCTAGTATGGGTGCTATGGCAGCACGGGCGAGTGCAGGATGAGACTTGGGAGTGGGAGGCTGATGTACAATCGCAGCGGCCAGATCAATTCGAGGTTTCTTCTTCTACGCCTCGCTAGGGAAATTCGGGGATGAATTTTTTAAGGGGGGGGGGAGTTTGTAAGAAACCGGATCTTCGTTTTAGGTATGTTTTTCCTTTCTGGTCATTTTTGAAAAAAAGGAGTTTTCTGGAAATTTTTGAAGTACACGCCGTGTACTTTAAGGGTACACGCCATGTACTTTTGGAGTACATGCCGTGTACTCCTTTTCTACTCGAAGCCATGTGCCAAACATGTACGGGCCACACACACGGTGAGTAGGGGTGATGTGGAGGCCGCTTAAAGCGGAGTACAGAAAAATAGAGTACACGTCGTGTACCCCAGAAGTATACACTAGGTAGTTTTTTTTTCAATAAATGCACCGGGGTCGCGCCTAATCTCCAGAACGACCTTCTTCTATGTTTCATTCGGCCGAGAGCTCCCGTACGGCCGCGATCCTTCTATGAGCCCCCAAGATGTTGTTCAATATTTGTTTCAGCCACCGTCTATTGTGTTGGGATCGCCTCGATCTTTAACATTCTAAGGAGAATCAATCGTCGTGGTTCACTTATATCGATCTCATAACATTGAGGTAGATGGTTTGTTTCCCTGCATTGAATGTCTTTGAGTTTTGGTTGCAAAAGTGCCGGATACCCATGTATCAGATATCCTAGGTTTTGGATTTTGTTAATATTGTTTAATTTCCATAGATTGCTTGTTAGATTATGATTAATGGATACTAATGTATGCTTGGTTGCATGTTTGAGGATCACTCCATGAGTGTTTTTTCCTGTTTGGCTGTTTATCACCGTTTGGAACCGTTTGCCTGAGTCAAACCCTATTGCAATTGCTAGTTTACTTGTTATAACCGATTGCATGTGTTTCTTGCTGTTTAAATGCTTTTGATGCCTTGTAGATATTATCCAAGTAGTTGTTGAACATACTTAGGGCTGATGATAGTTGATTATGATCGACTAGACTGCTCAGAGCTGTGGGAACCTGGTGAAGGAGATCAAAGAGGGAATAAACGATTAAGTGCTTCCCTAGAGGGTCTGTTGGTTTTAGTTTCGTTCACAGGACCTAATGGAATAAGACTTTGCACTTCCCAAGAGTGTTCATAGTTTACACATGTATCGAGACCACAGGAGGAATTAGACATAAGTTCTTCCTCAGAGAGTCTATAGCTATCGTTGCAAGACCATAGGGGAATTGACGTGAGATCTTCCCAGATTGTCTGTGCCTTGTTTGATTACTGTACTATAGGGTTATACTAGTTTGATCCACCCAGAGAGTCAATGTAAATTTTTTTTGGTTGGTTTTGAAGAGTCCACCAAGACAAAGAACAAGCCTGGGTTTGTACTGCTTGTGGTTTAGGTAGTCTTTTGGGTTACCTGCTGTGTTACTTGCTTTACCTTGGAATTGAGAGCTTTTCTAGTTCCCCTGGTTGTTTTATTTCCTTTACTTTTTCTATATTGCTCACTGACTATAGGGCACAAATCTTGTGGTGGTTGCCTACTGGGATTAGTCTCACACCCTGTTTGGGTCCTGTTTTTTGGCACAAACAGATTATATGGCTGCAGGTGTGGATAAGGATTGTAGCCCTTCCATCTCTGGTACTTGATTGTTGGTTGGAGATGGAAATCATGAGATTGGGATTTTGGCTCGCGATGCTGCTGGAGTTTTTGTTTACTTTTAGTATTTGGTTTCAGTTGTATTTCAGCACGTTGATTTGTTTACTACTTTCCATAGACACATGTACCATACTACATCATTATTATATCAAAAATTGACTCTACTTTTAGTTTTAGTTGTTGTATGTTGTTATTGCTTCCGCTATTTTGCAAGTTTGTTCTTCCGGTGTATACTTTACCCAACGATGGAATAGTTTCCCCACCGACTCACCACGGCCCTCGCTGATCGTCGGTAGCCTCTGACATTTGGGGAAACGTTCTTGAGGTCATGTGGTGAACTGGGTATGGGGCACTAGTTTTGAGGCTCCAGATTTGGGTCGTTACACATATGATTATGAATAAAAAATAGATTTACATGCATTGGATCAACTATTCTTTTTGATAATTTTTTTTATAAAACTATGATCACAGTTTTTCAAATACATATAGAAATAACAAAATATTTTTATTCTTGGAAGTATGAGGCTATAAAAATTTACAATACATAGTTAATGTATCAGAGGAATGGGTTATAAATGTGATATTGATAAATAATGTCATTATTCAATATTTATAAGATTCATGGTATGCCTGGATTAGTGTATGTTCGCTTGTTTGAGAATATATTACCACATCCTAGAGACCACTTATGATTGGTTTTATATATGATGGCAATGAATATTTTTTTATTTATCATTAGTTGATCAAATTGTATTTCCTGTTATATTTATTTATGGATATAAACATGGATTACTGTTCATGTCATAGTAATTTTACGATTGAATAATCAATTTGTAAAAGGAGACCATTTGGGTTGCATAAAAAGAGGTTATATTTTGATATTTATATATAAAATAGTTTTAATTTAGTTAAAATGTGTGAATGGTGATAGAAATTACATAGATTCATGGTGATATCCAAAATCTATTCAGGGATAAAACCATACTTTTACATTGGAAAACAATGGGAATGGTCTATCTGGATATAGGTAAAGGAGGGTGCATCCATTGGAATTAAAATAATCAAGTTTAATATAACTATCATTGTGTATTGGGATGTTGGTGACATATATTAAAATAGTGTATTTGTCTATCTTTGGGATATTGGTTGTTTCTAAGACTTAGACTTTTTGTTGGTTTTTATGCATCATTGTCATATATCTTCTCTTATTTTTTGTACTCATTTTTGTAACAAATCATACTTTTATAAATCAAATTTTCATTATAATAAAAAATTTATATAGTATCATACACATACATAACATGTAGAACCTAATGAAAACATTATTAATAATTAAATAAGTGGTATTAGGGAACCAATATCAATGGAATAGTAATATGACTTATTAAATTGTAATGTGACCATTTTGAATAATAAAACATCCAATAGAATATTAATTCCAACTATCAAATAAAAAAAATTTAGGAATCCTCTGAATGAAAATATAATATATTAATATCAAGGGATTAATAAATAACTATTTTAAAAATGATAAATTAAATAATTATATTTCGGTGAAACCAAAATGTTTAGGTACAATTTTATAATTAGTACACTGATTTAAAATAAAATTTATTTTCATAAAATAGATTATTAAATAATTATTTTGTTTTCTTGTGATTTAAATATATATTTACAAGAGATTATTTAATTTCTAAATGTATCTTAATATATGTAATAATTTCAATATTGATATTTAATGAAAAAATTATTTTTTATTTAAAAAGTAAATTTCAAAAATTTTAAAAAATAATTTAATTAAATTTATTCTATTTCTAAAAACTACATGTCTAAAAATATTTATGGTGATGTTTTTTGTATTTTTCTAAAATAGTCTACCTTTTTAAGAATAGTAAAATACAATAATTTCTTTTATTTCAAATTGTAGGTAAATAAATCAATAATGGAGTCTTGGTTGAGTCATTTATGATGTATGTGGCCATTATTTTGAACTCATGTGAACTATTTACTATACATATTCATAAGAGAAAAAACTATTGTTAGTATTGAGAAAAAATAATAAACCAATTGATAAAATAATCAATAAAAAAACTCACCTTCCAATATAAAAAAACCCCTGAACAACCTATTATACACACACCATATAAGACAAATAACATTTTATATTATTTTGAGTTCCTCTCAAAAAACATTTCCCCATGTTCTGTTCTATCTAGTGTCACCAAAAGACCATTTCCAAGTTGACTAAGGAGGTTCTCAAGGAGATGACACTTGAGAGGTAATTCCCTCCCTCTTTCTGTTTTAATTTATGTTCTTATTTTGTCGTTACTTAACCTAACCTAGAAAAAGAAACATTTTAACTATAGATTTATATTTATAATATAGTTTTTTTAATTCAATAGCCATCATGGATTCTATTATTTACTCCTTTTGTTCTAAAAATGAAAATATCATCTATCTGGTGTTGATTCACCACCTTCAGGGATGATGAATTTTAGTTTTTCATTACTACCTTCATGGATGGGCGTATAAACATTAATGTGGTTAAAAAGATTTTAATATTTTTAATAAAACTTATTTAATGTTCTATAGCCATTTTTAATTCATATTTTAAAAAAAGTTTACTAATTTGTGGGGGTCGTAAAAACCACCAAAAAAAACTTATCATTTTTTTCATCAACGTTTTATCAAATGTATCCTCCTCATGCCAAACAATTAATTGATATATGGGAAAAATTTTATATATATATAAATAAATTAATACAATATCATTTTATTTTTTTGTTTTTATTCAATTTGAAAAAAACATTCATAATTATACACAAGCGCATTGTCCATGAATAATTATATCAACACTACCAAAACGAAAAAATTAAACATTATATGTTAAAGAAACGTCGATAAATGAACCTAATAATATTATGAGAAAATAAATAAATTTATAAAATTTTATTAATTAAATAGTATTGTTATTGAATTTTATTATCGAGGATATTAAGTATATGTGGATAATACTTTTGGACATAAGGTATGAGATTCTCTCTGAACGTCTATTTTTTCATTCTGATTATTCTTTCTCTCACTTCCAACATCTAATTATTAATTTTAATAATAAAACCCTTCTTAATTATTTGTTTATTCTTAAAATATATATACCTTTATAAATTATTCTCTCATTAATGGGGAAATATATGTTTTATAATCTTTACTTTTCAATTCCTCCAGATATGGAAGCCCGATCAATGGAAAATTCACAATTTAATACCCATTTTCATATACACTCCATAAATTGTTATAATCCACCCAAATTTTATAAAAATTACACATTTTATCATCAATCCCTAAATTACTTCATTTCTTAATTTAGACAAAAAAATAATTCCATTTTTATCCTTAAAGTTTCTTTAATATTTACCCTTAAACTTCACTAAAGTGGATCATTTATAAAGTTTCATAAATAGTTTCTTAATGATTTCATTTCAGTTGAAAATAATTTATCAAGATTTGTGCCTATTTCCCCTTATGATTGTCCACGTATTAATAAAATCCATTTTTTCATGGGAACCATTATGATATTCCTAATGGTTATGCCTTATGACAGAATTATGATACCCATTTTATTACATGGGAAACCATTATGCTCATCCCTTACATTTGTTTCTTCATGTTGCACACATATGCATAAAAATCTTATGATGGGTGCACCCAAATCAAAAACTAATGCATTGGGAAATTTTTAGTCCCATGATATGTCATGTTCAGATATGAAGTAAACCCCATTCCTTTATGGAAATTCGGCCACCATGTGATATATTTTTAGCTGTTATCCTAGAATCATATTTATGTAAATATATATATTGCTTAAACATTTCTATGTTTCCATGATTACATTATCCTGTGTTCTATATTTTATGACTTGATATGTTTATTCATGTTTCATCCCAGTTAATTTCAACATATTAGTCTCTCTAACCCATTTTTTATGCTTTTTTTCTATGTTTATTCCCATATTGTGATTTTTAACACAACCCTTTTGTCTATGTATTCCCTAGGTTATCCAATATATATGTAAGAGATCAAATTATTTTGGATGTTTTTATGGATTATTAATATAATTATGCTTAATTATATATCAATATTTTAATTTTATTTACCATATCATTAAAATCAAATAAGCCTCACGATCCTTGCTTACTATTTGATGGTTAGTTATGATTAAAATCATGTAATAATATATTTTGAAGGATAGGATCATTATAGTTTTTATCAGATCCCAGTCTAGTTATTTTTAGAGAATAAGACTAAAAATCATCTGCAATAACCCTTTGGATGATTCTATCACCATAGATGTCTTAGATTGAATCTTAGATAATCATATGATAGGATATGAAATTCATTTTAAATTTTATCTATTGAGGTTCAATGTTTCCTAATTTATATTCTTATTATATTTTTATTGAATCCCCTATAAATGTATAATTTTTTAGTTAATGGCATAAAATTAGAGAACATATGCCAACATTCAAATTGATAAGAAATATGGTTATTTCCTTAAACAAATTCCATATCTTCCTAAAAATAGGATCTCCAATCGTGATAACATTACACTCCCAATGGGATTTTTTTACGAATAATAACTCCAATATTGTGGAACCCCTTATTATCCTAAGAATGAGAATGTTCCTATTGAATCATTTATTAAAAAGAGCTCCCATAATTGGTTGATATTTTAATCACATCATCATGGAACAAAGGATTAACTCCATTGAGAATATACTCACCATCCATAAATTATCATAAGAATCGAAATTCATAAATTTGTTATATCATTTTGATGGGGGAGCACATCCATGGTGGAAACTAATAAGAAACGAAATTTCTATGAATTTAATATATTCAATTGAATGGGATAATTTGAAGAAAATATTTTTTAATAAATATTTTCACTGGAACCCCCATATTATGATGGATACAGAGTTTCTCAGACTAAATTAAAAGAAAGACAGTTCTATTGGGGAATATAGAAAACACATTACAAGACATGAATAATACAGCTCTGGATTTTTCATGAACATAAAATTAATTTTGGATCTCTCATTAATTATAATAAATATGATTATATGAAATATGTTGGTGATTCAAGTATTCGATAACCATGAAAGGTTTTTTATTTTATTCCCTTAAGGATTAAATCGAGATTATAGACTCTCATTTGTCTCATATTCCCGAAGATAAAAATAAAAAAATTGGATTTTAATATATGAGGATCATTAGATAAAACCCATGATGAATGGAATTCCCATCATCCCCCATGTCAAAAGTGTGCGAAAAGAATCCTGGGAACTGCCCAAGGGGAATGAAAATATGCATCAAATGTGGAAAAGAGTAAAATTTGGAAAATAACCTCTAAAGTGATATGATTAATCCTGATAATGTGGAATAAGAATGGAACGTCCGGATCAACACACAACCTATAGAATAGTATTTCAACCGTATGAAACATGGGAATTATGTAACATAATTAACAAAGAAAAGGGTTGTCAGAAATAATTAACAAAAATATATAAGGTAATAAGGATGATCATCTTCCATCACTACTATAGAATTGGATATATAAAGTGATGTGGTTATAGGTACGTTGGACATTCATTCAAGAATTGTGAATGTACTATTCCACTCTGGTTATATGCATTCTTTCATATCTTGCAACATTATAGTAAATATTCAAACACCAAATCAGAATCATCTCTTTGAGTTTTATATGAGAATATAAAATGCAGAAATTATTGCATCTAGTTTATATAACTCCTCCATAGTTAATGTTTGAGGACTGGACCTCCCGTCAAATCATGTCATACTTTTTTTTGTCAGAGTCTAATTCAATGTTGTGAATGGATTGTCTATCTCTATATAATTTCAACATCAACTGTTGATAAAGGGGTATGAATCTTCATATCTTGAGGCATCCTCCAATTATGTACAAGTTTAAGGAGAAAGACGAATCATGTTGATATCATTTTTTCAATTTTTGATTTTTTGTCTTTTCAGAAATAATATCTAGCTCATATTATTGAGACCATGGATAGAATCAGGCTCAAATAACTTCCTATTATGAGAGACTACAATGATGTCTTACCTGAAGAATATACTAGTGTTTATCCAGACCCATAGGTTGAATTCTCAATTGATCATCTTCCTAGTTATTTATCAATATCATACATTCATATATAATAGCCAAAATTGAGTTTATTGAATAGAATAATATGTTAAAAAAAATCTAGAAAAGGTTTTTATACAACAAAGTTTTTCACCATGGGGTGGAGCTGTCTTGTTCATCAAGAAGATCGATGGATAAATGAACCTCTACCATGATTCTTGTGAGATCAAAAAAATCACAATAAATAAAATTTATTTCAATCCATTTACATATTATTTTATCAATCAACTATGTAGGTCCATGTTTTTCTCTAAGAATGACCTTTTCTTAGGATATCACCAATTAATGGTGTAGAAGAAAGATATTCCCAAGACTTCTTTTCAAACAAGGTATTGAAACTATGAGTTCATAATGATTCCATTTAGACTCAATAATGCTCTATATGTTTTCATGGAATTAATGTATATAGACTATATAGATTACCTTGAGAACTTTATAGTAGTATTGATTGATGATATTTTGATGTACTCCATAATAGAGGAGTAACATGTGGAGAATTTTAAGGCTGTTATAAATTATTTTCTAATTGATTAACACTATTCAATTTATAGTAAATGTGATTTATAGGTGGAGTAATTATCATTATTATGGCATGTTATCACTAGAAAATTAATATTTCTACACCATTTCAAGAAAAAGTCAATTGAAGAGTGGCCCACACCAATATATATAATAGATATTTGTAGTTTCATTGTTAGATCAGTGAATTAATGATGATTTGTGAAGAAAATATCATGATTTTAAAACCTAATAACCCAAAAAACTCATAATGGTGTAAATGGTTCCTAGACTATTGAATATGAGGACTAATTAGAATGTTTGAAAAATATGATTGTCACTACTCCATTACTCACTGATCCAACTAGTTGGGAACTATTTGTGGGATGAATAAATACATAATAGAATATATCAGGCTAATGAATAATTATAGAGTGATATAATACACCTCATTGAAACTGAAAGTTCATGGGGAAAACAATGAATTGCAATATATGAAGTTCTCATATGTAATCATCACAGATAAAATCTAGAACAATTATCTCTATGGGAAAAAGTGTGACATATATAGTGATGATAATAGCTTTAAATATATATTCTTAAATGGAGCTTAATATTAACCTACAATTATGGTTAAATCTCATCAAGTATTATGACTACTCAATACCCAACCATCATAGTAATTAATATAATGTGGCAGATTGTCTCTATTGAAATTATCCTATAACATTATCAATGATGAGAATTTATAAGGATCCAATATTATTTAACCTGAAAAATATGGGCATGGGGGTAAAATAAGAAGAAACATCATCAATATTTTCTAAAATTATTTTTCAACAATCCCATATGGTGAAAAAAAGGATGCTCAACGAAATGATGAAGACACATAAAAAAGGTGGAAACTATCATAAATGGGAAACACTCAAAGTTCAAAATTGATGAGGAGATAGTCAAAATATTTGTGTCATGAATATGTGTACCATCCAATCCATAAATAAAGAAAGATCTTCTGAATGACACACATAGCTTACATTTCTCTATTCACCTAGGAACCACAATGATGTATCTATATCTCAAAGATAACTATTGGTAGGACAATATGAAGAATAATATCATTGAATGTAAATCAAGGATCCTAGTATGTCAGCAAGTGATAGATTATAGTAAAAATCATAATGGAATGACACTATAATTACTCATATCAAAAAGAGATTCTTAAAACATCACTATGGACATTATCATTGGATTTCAAAATACATACATATAAAATAATTCTATATTGGTCATTTTGGAACATCTTATAATGAATTTAAAAATTATTGGAATTCAGGAGGAATTATCACTCAACCAACTTGAACATATATTCATCAGAGAAGTGTTGAGGGTGGATCAAGTACCATTGTCGATTGTATCAAGTCGAGATCTATGATTTACCTCTATGATTGTAAAAGTCTCTAACATTCTCAAAAAAGTGAGTTAATGTTTAGTACAACTTATCATCCTTATACTAATGTACAATTTTTGTGGTCTATTATAACAATTAAATATATTTTAAGATCATATTATATGGATATCAAGGGAGGATGTCACCAATATCTACATCTAGTAATGTTCTATTATAATAATAGTTTTCACATAATCATCTAAATGGATCCATTTGAATCCCTTTATCGAAAAATACGTTGAATTATCGATTTTTTGGGATGAAGATTGGGAATGGATGCTTCTGGGAGTTGAATTAGTCAAATAAAAGGTGTAAAAAGTGAAAACCTTTCAGTAGTATATCTAGGTTTCTAAAATTCAACAAAATATCTATGAATAAAATTTTCAATGGGACTAGGAGTTTATGGTTGGACACATCATATTACTTTGTATATCTACATGGAAAATTATTGTGAAATTTTGGAAAAAACAGAAGTTGAGTCCCAGGTACATCATCCCCTTTGATATTCATGATCATGTAGGGGTTTTGGCCAATCTACTAGCACTCAAAACTATCATTTTGAAATTACATTATGTATTCCACCTATCCATATTGAGGGATTACATACCATATCCCCTACATTTACTGAATCTGAAGGTGGTACAACAAATAGAATAACCTCTCATGGGAATAGGTGTCGATGAATATCTTGGATCATAGTGATAATGTAATACATATAAAGACTACACAACTGGTAAACATATTGTGGTGGAACCAAAAGTATGAAAAGACAACATGGGTAATTAAGGATTAAATTAAGGATAAGTATCCCCACATATTCGCAACATATAATGTAAAACCAAATTTAAAGGGATAATTTTTTAACGGGGAAGAATTTAATGAACCATGATTTATTAAATTAAATTTTCCTACTTATAATTTTTGTATATTTTATAAAACACATAAATAACTTATAAAACAAAATAAACAAATTATTAATACTGATTTAATTGGTATTAAAGAAAAAAAATCAAAGGGAATGGTAACTTGACTGATGGAATAGTAATGTTATTATTAAATATAATAAACTAGCTAATATAACAGTATAATCACCATTTAATGTGTTATTAATTAAATATGTGTCTTATTAATGAATATATAATATATTATTTTAATGGAATTTTACATTATATTTTCAATGATAATTTAAGTATTATTATACTTGTAAAATGTAAATATTTTTTTATAATTTTTTAATTAATATAACTGTTTAAAATAAAATTGAATTTGTTAAATAGAGTCAAAAATTAATATTTTTTCATATTATTATAAGAAAATTTTATGATACCTTAATTAATTTTTCAACTTGTCAAAAAAGTAGTTATAATTTTGTAATCGATATTTTTAGAATAAATATTTATTTTAATTAAAAATATATAAATTTACCATAATTAGAAATCTAATTTAATAAAATGGATTATATTATTAAACTATACATGTTGAAAAAAATTATTGTTACTTTTTTGGATTTTTCTAAAACAGAGTATTTTTTTGTGATTAGTAAAAAATGGAAATTTGCAGAATTTAAAATTATAATTAAAAAAATGAATATTTCATTTATTGATGAGTTATGGATGATGTATGTGGAAATTAGATTGAACACACATAACCAAGTTATTGTACATAGTCACAAAAATCAACATTATTTTTTGTCTTGAGATAAAATAAGAAACAAATGTTTAAAATAATGAAAAATACCCCTTCTCCCCCCACTATAAAAACCACCTATAACCACCTGTTCTCCTCAAACTGTATAAGAGAAATAAAAATAATATATTATATAAAATTACAGTCCCAATAATCTTCCCCAAATTTATTTATTTATTATCTCACCAAAATACAGTTTCCATGTTCTTTAAGGAGGTTTTCAAGGAGACGACCCACAAGATGTAAAACCCTTACTCTTTCTCTTTCAATTTATTTTCATTTCTTAATCCTACCTCACCCCCTTTTAAAGTAACAAGATGACCCAAATATCATGTATATATAATATAATTGTATTTTATATTGTAATATACATCATAATATCTCTTCCCCTCTCATTTTTAATAAAATGAATATATTGCCCATGAGGTGTCGATTCACCGCCTTTGTGGATGACGAGTTTTTGTTTTTCTTTACCACCTTCAAAGGAAATCCTAAAAGTATTTTAATAGTTAAATCACTTTATAATATATCTATTAGAACTTATTTAAGTATTCTTATACATTATAATACATATTATTTAATAAAATGATACTTATTTGTGGTGGCTATAAAAACCTCCAAGAAAAACTTGTCAGTTTTTTCATCAATTTTTTATCTAATGAATTATCATCATGTCAATCATAAAATTATAAATGTATGTATTTAAATTTATTGAAATAAATTAATTCCATATCATTCTATTTATAGAGTTTTTCATCCATTTTATAATAACTTTCATAATTATACACTAGCAAATAAACCATGAACAATTAATCAATCACTCTCAAAATGATAAAATGAAACACTACAATTAAAATAAATGGCCGTAAATGAACCTAAAAGATTTAAGATAAATTAAGTAAATTCATAATAGGTTATTAATTATTTAATTGATTTAATTTCATTATCATGACCGCAATTTACAAGTGAAGAAGACTTTCAGACATATGTTAAGGGATTTTATAAGTACCTCTAATTTTTCCATTAGGATACACTTTCTCTCTCTACTACAATTTAATTGTTAATTAATATTATGTACTCCTCCAAAATTATGTGTGTATGATCCAAAAATATGTACTTATCTCAATTATTCTTTTTTTTATGTGGAAATACATGATTTATAAGGTTCTATTTTCAATTCCTCCGAATAATTAGGCCTAGATAAAGGGAACATCCCAATTTCTTACCCATATTCATGTACACTCAAAAAATTATTATAATACAATAATATTATCTTAAAGTATCTCATTTTATCATTGAAAACAAACTTATTTATTATATATTTTTATATAAAAATTGTATGTTTTATTCAATGAAGTCTCTTTTATATTTACCCTTAAATTGCAGAAAAGTGGCACATTTCTAATGTTTCTTAAATTCATTATTAATCATTTCACATCATTTGGGAATAATTTATCATATTATAATAATATTTTTCCCTATTAATATCCAAGTATTAATTTAATGCATTCTCTCTTGGACACCATTGTGATATTCCCATTTGTTATTCCATATGACAATATTATGATAGCCATTTCATTCCATGGGTAACCGTTATGTTTGTCCCTTATATCTGATTATTCAATGTCGAGAACATATTCATGAATATTTTATGATGGGTGAACCTATATATATATATAACAAATACATTGGGTAATGTTTAGTCTCATGATATGTCATGTTGTGATAGGGAGTAAACATGAATCCTTAATAGGACTCCACCGACCATGAGATATAGTCTTGACAGTTAGCAATGAAACATGTTTATTTCATGTTATATGTTTCTTCTATATTCCTATATTTCCATGATTACATGATCTTATGTTCCTTACTTTTTTATTATATATGTTTATTCTCATTCAATTCCTTTTTATGTCATCATGTGATGCCTTATAACTCATGTGATGTGATTTATTTCTATGTTTATTCACATTGGGGGATTTTTTCTCATCATAGTATTCGATGTTTTCCAAAAGTCATGGTCTATAGATGTACTGGGTAAATGGAATTTAAAATATCATTACTAATTTATAATATAATGACGTTCTATTTCCGTGATTTTTGTTTTATGTAACTAATCTTCCCAAGACACTAGCCTTTACGATCCCTGGATTATGTTAGATGGTAAACTATGCTAAAAATAATGTAATAATATAAGTAAAAGGATAGAGTAATTATATTTTTTTTATTATTCTATACATGTGGAAACTTGTGCATTAATTACTTCATGAAATTATTCCCCTAGTTTCATATGTTGATAATAATTCTATTATCACCAACTCATGGTGATCAAGAATGTGTTATAAGCAATGTGATGAGGCACTAATAGTGATATGTTTGGGGTACTCTTGTTGGTTATTTAGAAAATTCTAATAGATTCATAACCATCAATAGGTTATATGAAACTGTATAAGATTGGAAGAGGGTTAGTATTCAACATCTAAGTGTTTTCATGGCTCATATAGTGCATTGAGAGTGGGTTATTGATAAAAAAATTGAGTCATCACCTGAGTTTCCATTTAATGTTGTGATTTAATATTATTTTTTAATTTATATTCAAATCTAGTTTGAAATGATTATAGAATATACTTATTGGCATATGTTTGTTTCCAATGGAGTTGTTTTAGATTTGGGGTGTAAAAGGAAATAAGAATCAATTTGTGAGGTGGAAATGGATGTCTTTGAAAACTATGTACTAATTCATAATATTATTTTCGAAAATTATGGTGTTTATGGATTTAATGGTACAACATTTTCAAAAATGTCCCTAGATTAAGAATGAATCCAGTTCCCCTTTCTTTTGTTGTACAAGATATATTATTCATTGGTCAATTTATTACCACTATTTAGTGGCAATCGAATCTTGGAGGTTCATTAAATATGATGATATCGTGAATAACCTTGATAGAAAAAAATTCTGATAAGCTATTTTATATACATGTTTATTATAACCACATTGTTTGTAAAAAATAGAATTTAGAGAAATTAATTTTTTTCATTAAAAATTAAACAATTAATTTTTCATTCTAATATTATTATTTTTTTTCTATATATTTTTTTAGAAATGGTTATATAATCATTAATATATGTAAAATTGTCGTCTGTTAAATTTGTTATGTAATTATGTGTATTATTGATATTACCATTATGAATGAAATTCGTAATGATTAAATGTTATGAAATTAATGATTTTTTATAATTATTTCATCTTAGGGGGTTTCTATTTTAACAAAAATATCACTTAATGTATCCAATGGGTAAAGTATAAAATAAATGGTTTCGAAATTTTAATGAAAAAATCAATGAACATTATTATATTTATGTAAAATAGTGTTTATAACATGATTTTATAATTCTCATTAACAAAATTATAATAGATAAAATGTAACTAATGATGAAAAATTTAGGTTTATTTATTTAGCTTCAAATATATGAATATTCGTATATTAGTTGGGGTGTTTTATAATTTTTATATTTCAAATTATCTTCTTATTTAATGCATGATTTTTTTGTTTAAAACTTTTTTTGAATAAATTCTTTATATATGGTGTTTGGTGGTTTTGAAAATAATTTTTTTGAAATAGTGTTATACTTTTCAACTATACTAGTATTGATAACACTCATATGGTAAGGATTTCTATCCTAATTTCAATTCGTCGAACATCTCTTTATTGTGTGTAGTAAATAAGATATATTCATAAAAGTAAATGTGAAGATATAATTTTTATCTCATGTAGGTTTCTTATTTCCTCCAAATAAGTCAAGAGTCTAAATGAGATTCTTTCTTTGCGAATGCTAATTTATCCATATATTAGTTTTTTATAGACTATAAATGGATTTTATAGAGTTAACATCATTATCGATGTTATTATACAGTTCATATAATGAATTGTATAAGTTAATGTGGTAGTCATGTTAGTAAGATCTAATTTTTTTTCTTTAACTTGTTTGGAATATTTTTTTCATCTAATGATCGACATTTTTCTATGAACATGGTTTATTTAAATCATTTCATATTGGTTTTAGTATTTATATATCTATTTTTAGGTATGATAATTGATATTATCTATAGGCTTTTCTATTAATTTGAATAAATATATCATGTTCCTTCAGGGATAATTATTTCAATTTTATTTTTAAACGATAATTCTAGTGTGATCATTATGTATAAATATATTTTAGGAGTTTTTGTGTCTCATTATCTACATGGTGACCCCAAGTTGTTTTAATAGGTAATAAGGTTTATTTTGGTAACCTGATGGGATAAGGAATCAATAAATTTTTCTTATGTTATCGAAAACATAGTGTTAGTCACTCAAATTAATACTCTAATATGGAGTTACAATGAATGATATATTGTCACCCAGTATTATTGAAATTAAATTTCTTGTGAAGGGACATATATTTTTTGATCTATTTATGATTTATGAGATACGTGATGGTTCTGGTGATTCGAATTATACATTCCTAATAAAATTGGGGTGGTTCAACACAATGATATATTAAATGTTTATTGGGAGTGGTTCATTTTCATACACATGATAATTTTACCCATTTCATGGATTCATCATGTGTCATCCTTTTATTTTTAATTTTATAAGAAATGAGATCATGGGTATTCCATTTTAATGGGATGTGAATCCAATGTTTTCTTTTTTTTATTATCTCTTTCTTGAAATCTGTTTGATGACTTTAAAAAATTTGAATAGAAATAGTGAAGAGAACCATATAATGTCTATGTTTTCTATAAATCAATAATATTTATAATATAGAAACTATGAATCCTTTTAAAAGATATGTGTGTTTAACTATATATCTAATGTTTACATAAGCTAACCCTTGATTTTCCATGGTTCTTATTCATTAAATCCTCAATCATCATGTTGGGATAATTTTTTATATTGGGATATAGGTTATGTAATATGGAATTCACTAATTATTTTACAAAATAATGAAACATTCTCACTTTTAACATAGGTTATTAATATTAAAATATTTTTTATTAATACTATGAAACAATTTCACATTGATTTATGTTTGTTATAGATTAATATCATAGATACAGAATGAGTACATTTACCTTGAGGAAGTTTTACCTTAGATAATGATTTTTGGGTATGTGATTTTATATATTTTATCTCAATATTTTTGAAACTCTCACTCTAATATGTGGAGTCACTGACAACTCGGTAAGGGTTTTACCAAGATGGACTATGATGAATCCTATGAGGTGGTTTCATTGATGAAACATTATTTAGGAATTCA
Source organism: Viscum album (assembly GCA_963277665.1). Classification (NCBI taxonomy): domain Eukaryota; kingdom Viridiplantae; phylum Streptophyta; class Magnoliopsida; order Santalales; family Viscaceae; genus Viscum; species Viscum album. The sequence continues at coordinate 1,157,283,835 of OY728135.1, forward strand.
ATAAGTAATATTTGGGATTATAATCTTATAGTATACTAAACTTATCATAAATAATCTTCTTCCATGTGGGATACTATTATGATCTAACAAGTTGAATAGTAATGTTTTTAGTTTTTTATGAATTATTTTTATGATGTGTAGACCTAAGGATTCATGTTCCATATCCTAATGTATCTTCATCCCATCAAAGGTATTTTATTTATCTTGTTAATCAATGTTAGTAGTTTATAGATCTTTACCCTTGCTCTAGTTTGTCCCAAAAATTTAGGTTCATTAATATATATAATTATATTATTTTCCAATTATAGTGGACAAAACTATACCAATCAATTATTGAAATTATATCACAATTCCAAATCTATCGAAACAGTGAATTGAGACACCATAAACCTAAGAATTTTTGTTTCCATATAAATTAAATTATAGAGGATAGATGAATGTCCCATTGACCATATAATTAAACCACCAAGAATTGTATTAATGAAAAATATATGAATTTTGGTTATTATTAATTGATTCATATGATTGGATCATATTATTAGTACCTAGTATGTTTTTATACAGAATTTATTGGGTGTTTTTATAATCACGGGGTTTATAATCTAGATGAGTTACATATTGTTTTTTATCTATGAATTCTATATGTGTAATTAATTACATTTCATTAATTGATTTCTTAAAAATACATGATCAAGTTTTATTTCATTTACAACGTTCAATCATCTAATTGATTTTCAGATTATTCAAATCATATGATTGTTTAGGATCATATTAATCTCTATGTGTTTGTTTTTTATGGATTTTTGGTCTAAAATAAACCCCATTAATCAATTAATGAGTCAATCATTGAATTATATTATGGGTTTATTTCATCTCCATGATATTGGGAAATGGATGGTAAATCATCTTATATAAGACTTAGTTTTTTCTAAAGGAAATGATTCCATTTTGGATATCTGAAAAGGGTATTTCATTATTTTTAAGACATAAGGGATGTTATTTAAACCATTGGAATTTTAAATTAGAGTTTTAGTTAGGTTACGTGGTTCCTCTCACACAATCAAATTTCAGTGGGACAAATTTGTTTGGATATTCATGGTATATTGAAATTGAGGATTGTTGGACCTTTTGATATCATAGAATGGAATGGAATATAAGCATAATGGATGTACATATCAGATCACTTAAAAATTAATCACTAAATTTTATGTCTCCCAACTAATATTTTGTCAACTACACTCTTTCCATGTGATGGAAGTGGTGGAAATTGTTCATGGTCCTAACACCATTATGTTTTTCAGACCATTTTTTTGGATTCATGTTATTAGTAGTTTTATTAAAAATATTCCTCTCATTTATGTTTAGTATAAATTAGTATTTGATAACCACTATATGTTGGAGGTATAATTTTTCATTGTATAGATGTTTTTTTGTGAGTCTAGAATCTTGAGAACTTTTTAGGGATGAAAATTTCAATATTTCGGAAAATTTGGATTTCTTTTCGGGTCAAAATTATTTATTAATTGGATATTGGATTATTTATTCTGAGTTTTTATATGATTTATTTTTTAAAAGAATGAAACATGGGTGTCTTGGATAGAATAATTCACATTAATAGTTTAGGAACATTATTAGTAAAATTGAATGTGTGATATAGATCTATAGTTTTTGGAGATGTATATCAAAATTTGAGTATATTTTTTTCTAACTATAAGACTATTTTGAAAAAACTTGTAGATTATTTGATTTGATAAATAGGAAAACACATGCCTTTTAACATTTTTTCAAACTATTTTCATCATCTCAAAAAACCAGGTGAGTCTGTTTGAAAATGAAAATGGTAACTACATTGTTAGTTAACAAATTATAATTTTTTTCCCTAATTGTTTGCCTATATCCTAATATCTTCAATAGAAATTTACTATGATTCACTTTTTCCTTATAATCTCTATACTTGTAGTAATTTCATTGTCACCTAGCTTATAATAACTTTGATCAATTTGAAAGATCTCACCCTAGTTCTATATTGTATTGTTGTTTATATTTATATATATTATCACGATTTGGGTGTTTTATCAATAAATTTAATTTACTATTACTTCATCTACCTAAGAACATGCATATTCACCCCAATGGGATATATATATATATATATATATATATATATATATATATACTGTCATGGCTCTATAAATGGTTTAAATATGTAATTGATTATGTTTCTCTTGGATCGAGGCCAATGAAGATATGTTCTCTTCATTTCCTATATATTTTTTAATATATGAATATTTTCCCCTCTATAGGAATATATGTGTCATTATATAATGGTTATATGAAATTAATTATATAATTTCCATGTAAATTATATTAGAATGTTTTATCAAATTTATTGATCTGATAAAAAAGAATAGTTTTATTTTGAAAATCATCTTTATTTTTAGGAAAAATCTATAATTAAAGTTGTTTTTCATTTTAAGAAGTTTATAAACATTATGAGTTTCATGAAATACCTCAAATATTATTTTTAAACAATAATTTATTTTTATTCCTTATAGAGACGATTATTTAGTATGCAAATATTTTATATATTTGTGAAGAAATATTTTTCAATTTATTTTGGAAAACATAGCCCATTTATGGCCATGTGTTTGTTGATATATGGACATATTCAATACATAGTGTGTATTGAGCCACAAGGGGTAACAATTTTTAAATCAATATATTGTAGAATGAATATATATATATATATATGTGTGTGTGTGTGTGTGTGTTTTAATAACTGTTTTCATAGATTATTGATCCTTCTAGCGTTCATGTATATTTTACTATTATCTAGATCTTATATATTAATTATTTTATACATTATTTTATTTTATTTTTCATGTTTCATTACTCGGATTTTTTTCATATGGTATTTTATATAATAATTTTTTTCCTTTAACAAGCCTCTATATAATTTTCATATCCTTGTTTATGTGAATATTTAATTCTCAATTGTAATCCTAATGTTATTTTAACAAATTTTTTTAATTTTAAATTTCATAATAAACATGTTTTGTTTTAATGATAGAAATAAAGTTAGTATGATGATATTAATTTCACAAATTCCTAGTGGTATGTTATTTATATTATGTGATCATAACCTAATTTATTCAGTTAACATAGATTTCCATTTATTTTAGGATAATTGTGATGGGAGAGGTGTCATTTAGAATGGACTATAGACCTAGATGACATATACTTTATTGTGGATTTGGATTGTGGTGATAGATAATCACATGGTGACAATTTTTGTCATTGATTTTTTATTTTTATTCGACCTCTCTATTGGATTCCTTTTTGTGTCTCATGTTCATTTTTGTTTTGATGGAAGAGAGATGATCTGGGAAACCATTGAGGAGGAATGTTCGGTTGGACATGAAGGTTGATAGAAGGGGGTTTCACCTCTTGAATAATCATTATCATCCAACCTTTTTTATACTTAAAGGAAACACCAAAGAGTTCCCTCACCCATAACTGAGTACGAACCTACATTCTAATGGAAGGTAGTCAGCTGGGGTTTTAGACAAAAAATTGTTTGGGACTCACATTGGTTGATAGTGTGGGTGGTTGGGCTCATCACATGCTTTTGGGGTAGGGAATTTTTTCCCTCTCTAGGAATCTCTTATAGATTTTTGATGTGTTCTTTATTTTCTCCCAAATCCCAACACATGAGAGGTTAAACTAAAAATGATAATAGTTTAATTCTCTTTATATATGAAAGGAATGGAATTTCATTGATGAAATAAAGAAAAGAGATATCATCATTGAATCCATTTCTATGTACCCGAGGTTCATTATATATTTTAGAGTAATGGGTAGTATTCTTATTAGATAAAAAATATAACTAGATGCATCTAAATATGCTTCCATGCATGGATGTGGTAAATATTTTGAGGAGTGGATTTATCCATTATGAGGCATCCTTTGTATCCTTTTTTGTTATAGGAATAAAAATGAACGTAGTTCATTAAACCTATTTATTTTAACATCATTTGGGGAGGAAATATATTTGGGCACAAAGATGTCAAATATTTTATTTGGAATCTCGCGGAGATGTCCTAAATATCCTGGTTATAGTAGTAATCATAGTTATCATAGTTTTATGACCCCTCAGGACTAGACCCAAGGTATATTCTATTATGTGAGGCATGTTCATATCATGAAATTCATTGGGGGTTCTATGTTGACATTCCACAGGATGATAGGGATTAATGATACCAATAAAGAGTTCATCACGGTTCCCTATGCTCAAATGAGCTCTTATCTATGTTAGAAATATGAGATGACATATGATAAACCTAATAGAATACGAGTGTGGATGTCTATCTGTTGGGACTTCCTCTTAGATGTTTAATATATAGCTCCAGGCTTAGTGAGACATCCTACAAATCCTGATTATGGAATGAATCAAAGTTTTTGTAGTTCAGCAAATTTCTCAGTCTACCGAGGGACGTGGTAGAGAGATAATCCAATGTGAATGGCCACATATTAATGGTCGAATTGTTAGGGAAATTGGTTTTACATAGAAATAGTTGTTTAATTGATCTAGGGACTTAATATGGCATCCTACATGTCCTTGTTATAGCAAGAATCATAGTTATCATTGTTCAATTGAATAGGGAATACACACTAAAGGTTCCCTATTCGTTTTAGGGGAATATTTCATCACGCCACTGGACAAGAAGTACACAATGAGGTTTCCATTATATTCTTTGTGGTTTATGGTGTAGAAGATATAATCATGGAAAATCCCTAAGAACATGTAATATATTATCGTTATGATAAACAAGTGGTGGAAAATAGTGAATATCATTACTTATGCATCTAGGGATTCTATTTAGTAACTACCATTTAGATGGTTGGTATATAGCTCGGGACATGGATAGGCATTATACATATCCTGGTAATTTAAAAAACCAGATTTACTATTTTGCATTGTATTGGGTCTAACACTTAGTGGTTTCCCTTATATTTAGTTCTTACATAACACGGATGGAAAAGGATATCATACCCTGGTATTCCCTATTTACCTAACCTAAATTCCTATTTTAATGTGTTGATTTCCATCCCTTCATTATTTAAATGTCTACCTGATATATTGGAGAATGTATTACTGATATTCTAGAATAAAACCATGTGATGAATTTAACTTGTTTTTAGGATTTCGTGTATCTGAGATAGCATGCCAAGGGTTGCAACGTGATCATGGTTGGGTTGTCTGGAAGACATCATACGGCCTATTTAGATTTTCATGGAAGCCGCTACATGAACATGATGACATGTATTGGAATCCATCATGTGTCCAGGAAGAATTGTTGAGAGGGTGTCTCATGATCCCAATGACTTTACCATCTATGATCACAAGATATGGATGATACAAATAGAGGGCCTCTTGAGAGTCAATGCAAAACATATTGGAGGGTGTTGTATGTTTGGGATGAAATGTCTATTGGAAATCATAAGATATGACTAGCATGACAGCATGGAATCACGAGATTCGATTGAGATGGACATGTGCTACCACGATACTCAACTAACATGAACTGGTTCCATTATATGAGTCAGGATATGCGACTTAAGGATATAACAAGTGTTGGATGGAAAACCTAGAAGAATTCACAAGACTAGGATAACATGCCCATGTGGGTTTTGTTCGACATGCTTTGACATGTCCGGACGACCATTCTTGATCCAAATAGTAATCTGGAGAGGTGTCATGAGACCTAGGTGGCATACCCTGGTGCTATTGCACATCATGGGTTGTTTGCACAAAGCCCATGAGGATTTTTGTTTACATATTTTTTTATGTATCCCCTTTATTAGTATTAAATCTAACTATTATATTATGAATAACTTAGACTTATTCAATGTTAGCATGTTTTATGATTTTTTTGATCTAGAAGTTGTGAATGATGTCCTTCTCATGTACTTACAGCATCCCTTTACTTGATATATGATGATCACACCATGTGTTTCTACATGTTGCATTATTAACCTAGTAGTTCATTGTATATTTACATGAAAAGGAACTTTTCCGTCATGAGATCCACTAATCTGAGAAAAAATTTCTTACACCAGTGTGTTGTTTCATCTATCTGCGTAGAGACTAAGGGTCTTCCCATGATCATGATATGTAGTTTCACATGTTTTCAAACTGGGGTGGATTATTGAAAGTCATCTCCTCCCCGATTTTTCATTTTTTTGTGTGGCATATCTTGTTTGAATAAATGATAGAGTATATGAATGTATATGTTGCAACAAGTCTTTGAATGTATTTTCTAGGGATTTTTTTAAGGGCATCACCTGATTTGTAGTGATTTTGAGTCCCTCTGATCATCATATCCTTTATTGGATTATTGCAAATTAATAGATAATTGACTTATCTTTCAGATATTCTAACTGACCTTCTTTTTTGTCATGTCAACACATCCAAGGACCTTTGTTAGATCATGTTAGTTGTTGAATGAACATCACATGATCTATGGTGACTTTTCTAGGACATTTTTAGAGACAATAATGGTTTTTCAAGGTTCCTTCATAGGATCAGGGTGAATTTTATGTGATTCATTTGATATTGTTTTTTGGACTTCCTTGGTGTGTCGCAATCCTTTTATGGTAATGAGTAGCTCTATATTCCCCCTCCTTTTATTCTTTTTTTTATAGTTTACAATGGTTCCAAAATTATATATTTTTCATTAGTATTGTTAAGGAAAATTACTATAATTTTTTATGATGTGTCTCTTGACCAATAAATGTTCTATAGAGGTGTGCAATAATTTCAGGGACAACTCCATCTGTTTGTACTCGGGGAGCCAAAGGGGGGGCACAAGGTTGTCTGGACATAACTGTAGCCTTCCATGTGACATGGATAAAAAGACCATGAGATTTTATGCGACAAGGATGATATATATCTAGGGTCTCATGGTGTCTTGTGTGTTTCCAAGTGCTCATCTCATAATATTTATGATCATGAGTAGTAACAACCTTGTCTCTTTTGTATCCTTTGTTTTCATATAAAAAGGATTTGGTATACTGTGTATTTCCTTGGTTTTTGTCAATGAAAATTATCCTTCACATCAGTGGTGTGTCACATTATCTTTAAAACAAAAAGTGTTTTGTGAATTTAGGAAATTATCCACCTATTTGAAAAATATTTTTTGAAGTTTTTTTTCATGTGCTTGATAATGAAAAACTGTGTGGCATGAGGGAGCTTATCTGGTTTTTATTATGCATCCAATGGTTGTTTATAAAACATATGAAATAGAAGTAAGGATTAATGAAATTGGTTCTACATTATCTTTTATTGGTTATTTTTTGTGTGTGGAGCCTTTTCCTGACCATATGATGTCAAATGATCATGAATCCCTTGGAGGCATGTGTGATCTACGGGTGTCAGCTACATTCTCCTACAAATTATTTTACATGTAAAATAATACCAACATTAGTGTATTTCAAACATTATGAATTTTTTGATGCTCATTTGGAAGGCATAAAAAAATTCCCCACCTCATGAGCAACGTCTGTGGGGAAAATCATTTTGTTACGAGGACATTAGATGACCCCCCATAGTTGTTTTTAGTGTAGAAACCCATTTTTTGGATGTTGTTTGGTCTATCGGAAGATTATTGGTAATACGTGAGATGCTCAATTTATTGGGGGGTTTTATAAAAATTAATTTCACTAGATAACACTTCTCTAGTGTTCTCAATATTTTCCTCTATTGTGTACCTTTGTTGCAAGACCATTCCACATGTCTAGACTATGAGAACCAATTCCCGATCTTTCACTAGAAACCTATTTCATGAGAATTGTTTCTCAATACTACTTTGGATCAGGCACATGTTCATCAAACTATGAAACATAATTTGGTAAATTTTTCAACTACTTCTATTATTACTATTATTATCTTGATGGTTTCATGGGATTTTGTGGCTCGATAATATGATCGATTTATTATCATGGGATTCATGTGACCATGTATAGGTCATTTTATAATGACTATACAAAGGTTTCATGTAATTGTGTGATACCCTATGGGGTTATGTGACCTGTGAGACCTTTTATGGGTGAGGTGATTCACGAACTCTTTATGCAATTCGTGAATCCCTTTCTGATTCATGTGATGTGTATAATATTGCTGGTTCGAGTCATTTTATTTTTGAATGATTTTATTTTATCTGTTTGAAATATGCCACATACTATTAGTCATAAGGCTTCTGCCCCTCCCTAAGGATTCTCATACATATTAAATCAAAGGTGTAAAATTGAAATAAATAACACTATCGATCCATATTATCATCTATATACCGATAACATTATTTGAAGGGGTTCCTCTCATCTGATCTTAAGAATTATCCCTTATCTCACCAACATCTTATGTATGGGATTGGTTCACTAGAATATTCTACAATTCATCCTATGGACTCTAATCTACCATTTTTTGGGTGTCATATTCTCTTTACTATGTTTAAATGACAATTGACATGGAATGCTAAATGATCATAGCATAGTCCCCACGGTTATCCAATACATTAAAAAATTATACCTTAGGTCTGGATGGTTGTGAATTTTCTCATAATCTAATTCCTTAGATAATTTCAAAAATATTTTCAACCTCTTTGAACAACAGATGTGATAGTTCTAGATCGAAATGGGATCTTCAACAATGTGGTTATTTCTTTGTTGAGTTTGCAAGATCGTTATGGGATAGGAAAATATGTTTGGAGTTTTCATATCATTTTTATATTGATCATATTTATGAATAAATTTAGATCTCCCAATTTATATTTTCTTTCCATCCCAATATCCTCTGAGAGATGATCAGATGTTAGTGTCCCAACACTAAAAAATTCTATTTTCCCCATGTGGAAGTGTGTATCAGCCTATGGTACATCAATCAACTGGATTGGAATCCCCCACCTAGATAGTTTAATGATTAATTCCTCTATGATATGGATGTTGGAGACATTCTCTCATAGAATTATATATTTGTGAAGGATATTAATACCATCATGAATGTTAAACTAAATAAATATATGGGAATGTGCCTTCAAATTTCATTCAATGATTGGATCAATATTTTTCTCTGCTGATGCGAGGTTAGGTCACCTTAAAACGACTTCTTCGGTGTCCTCCTTAGCAGGTTTGCGATAGTGTTGGTTTGTATTAGACTATAATGGAAGATGGGGACTATATCGCATGAGTTAATTTGTGAACTTGAACATTCTATGGAACCTTAGGCTACCAGGTTTCATGGATGTGTTTTTATTGTATTTATTTTCCCTATTGGGGATGCATTCTTATGGATCCGTGTTAGCACACCAGTGATGACCTCATGGTTAAAAAAAGGACAGTGTCACTATTTTTATTTAATATTGCTTTCATGCCTTTATCAAGACCTGGTAAATATTCAATAATGTATAACCACATTTAGAATCAGTTGTCCAATCTAGATTTTGTTTGGAAGAATATGGGAACATTTGCAATGTTATCAATACTGTAATCAATCTTGGATCTCAACTGCTATATCCCATCCTAGATTATTGAACATATTTTGGGTTAGGCTATGTATTTAATCCCTACTAAGGTCAAAGATGACCTTATATTGCATGATACCTTTGATTTTATCCCCTATCATGCATCAACTAGGATTATTGTTGATTAAAATCATGGATATAATAATTAAAGGTCTTATGTAATCAACCATCGAGATGAGATCCTCACAATTAGGTTGAACAATAAAATCATCTATTAGCCTTATAACCCCTATCAATCCACTCTTCAGTTTGGATGCATCCAATGGGTCTCCCATCAATCCTTAGTTGGTGTATGAGGTGAACGACATCCTTGGGTCATCCAATATTTTTTGATTATGTTGGCACGTGGTGATTCTAAGGTGGATATGACACATCTTCCAGCTGATAATCCTACCATCCTTACCCAATGTTATGAATATGACTAGATAATAGATTATCTAAATGGTGTGTTAGGTCATCTAGTTCATCATGTAGACATGAAGTTTTCCTCGCGATGCCATATGTATATGGTGGCGATAGAATTTATTGAAGGAGTGGGAAATAAATTAATGAAGAAACCTTATTCTAGTATTGATTACCATAATTGTGGATCAGAATCCATTGATAAGTTTAGTCTTCCAGTATAGGCTACATATGATATGTCTGAGGAGAGAAAAGAATATGAAGCTTCCTTTCTCCTATTCCTGATAACTCAAATGGGTATTCCCCCATCTACAATTGTTGTTTCATCAGTCATAGACACTCAAATGAAACATAGACTAATCTGGAAATATATTCATGCTTTGATTCCTGATACTCCCATGGAAACATATCCTGGCTAATGGAAACACCTTAATATGATGTTTTTATTACAAGGGGCTTGCGTGTTGGATTACAAACCATTGTGGGATTTCATGATGCAAATAATATTGAATCGGAAAGGTCTTGCAACAAATGAAATAGATTTACATGAATTTTTTAGGAGGCTCCCCTTCTTTGGAAGATGATAGAAATATCAGAGGAATTGGAGTAGGGTTGTTAGTTGATATCTGAACTGCATGATCAAATAGACACATTGACTGTTTAGATATTGAGAGGTGAGGAGATTATTTACCATATGAGTTCTAGTATTTTTACATCATTATAATCATTATATATTGTTCATAATAAGGTTCAAGAGTTTACTACATTAGTCGAGACACTTCATCCCAGAGAAGAGGAATAATAGGCGGGGTGGGTGACACTCCATCATTCCATTGATTCTTCATGACATTATCCTTCCTACCATTCAAGTGAATTCAATCAAATTTTATTATAATTATACCATTGTGGTGCATCCCATTTTAATAAGACTTTAGAGAGACTCTAAAATGTTGATATTCCTCCCCCTTTTAAAAACATTTAATGAATGAATTTTCCATACTATTCAAATTACTGTCTTGTCTCTTTTTATCCATGATATGCAAGAAGTTTCATTATCCCGATATTATTTTAATAACCAATGATACCCATCTGTTGAATAATATTAATAAAACTTTAATTTCAAGATCTAAGAAGACATTTCTCTATAAGAAATCATGAATTCCCACTAACATGAAATTCCATAATGATAAATTGTCTCTAGTTATCTTGTGATCACCTAATTTTTATAAGGATTGTTGTGTAGAATATAAGTTAATTAAGGATATTTATCAATTATTGTTTGAATCCAATAGGCTTTGTGAGAACCACTTGACAGTGTTAATCCCATATTCATTAGCCTTACCTGTTCTTGCAGACTAAATCATTGTTGTTATATATCTTTAGGGTCTAATATCTAAGACCTGATACTTCTTTTAGCTAAGTTTCTGTTATCTCAGATACTATATTTATTTATTTTATTGTGTTTTAGCTCATACCTTGTAACACTTTATATTAATGTATTTTCGCTCAAATCTTGTATCACATTAGATTAAGGACTTTTACAATGAACCTTATTTCACATTAAATTAAGGGCTGTTTTTCTTGAACCTTTATGTATTTTATTTTTTTATATATTCTCACATAGACCATTGTTGTGATGTTTTTTCGGGTATTTCATCTTAGAAAATTGTTATTTTTTAGTTGAAAATATTCTAGCTCGGACCTAATTGATGACCATCGGATGTGGTGCATACATACTATGAATGACCCAAAATAGGATAAGGTGTTGGGTTCAGTCATGATATTATAGGTGATCACAATGAATAGAAAAGCCTTTTTAAGAGAGAAACATTTGGTTAATAGTCGTAGGCACATATGCAGTAGCCATGGTCATGTATTCATAGTCAAGAAAATGATCCTTTATGTTTAGTATCTTTCGTAGGGGCTATATAAGATCAATTGAGGGAATATAGATGAGGGGAAATAATAGGGAAGATTATTCCACCTGGATAGTAAGAAAATGGGTGATTTATAGAATAACCCAATAGTTTGATTATGTTAAAATATGATGGGTAAGAATTGTCGGGTATGTGTTGTGACATTTTGAGATGTCAAGTTGCTCTGCGGTGTTTCCAAGGCTTACACGAACTGAATCTCTTTCAAAAAAGGAGGATATTCCATTAGTTTGTGGGTTAGGTTCCGTATACAATGGTAGCATGGACCAAAAAATATGATCTTGACTTATTTATGAGGGATATAAAATATTCTTGAAGACTCGAATTTCTTGACGATGAGGTTAGGAATGAGAGGATATATATCCTGGTAGGGTTCCAGAACAATATGGATGTTCATCTCTTGATTATGATGATCTAGCCTTATTCCATGTCATTTAAAATCACGAGGTGTGGTCCATAAATGGTTTTTAGAGAGAAGTGTCACGTTCCTAATTTAATAAATGTTACAAAATATGGTGATGTAATGTCAAGGATGTCGAATCCATTGGATAGTTTTCCATTGAGATTATAAATTATGATCCAAAGTATACAAGATAGGTGAATGATATTGGGTAATCAATTCATGAGTAGTTTATATCAAACTATGGTGTTGTGATACGTTATGATTGTTTCATGGATTAGAAGGATGAAAATCCATTTTATAGAGTAACAAATTTGGTTGATGGCCAGTGGCTTATATGTGTGATCCCTAGACATGAATGCATAGTCACGAAAAGGGACCTTGAGGATGAATATCCTTTCCAATGGACTTATTTTTGCAGTGATTTGAGGAACAAATATAATGAAGTGTTATTTGTTGAATGAGTGATATACAAGAAGGGTTTGATCACCCAAAAAGTGTTTCACTTCCAATAAAACATATTCTCACAATGAGGAGATGTGAGAAATAATTGATATAACATTTTCCTAGATTATGTGGTCCAATAATCACAGAATGGATTTTAGTATGGCCACCTCATAGTCTGTATGTTCTTCACACCTTGTTTATTTCCCACTTTATTTTTTCCTAATCTTTGGTGATGAATTGTCTATAGTGAAATGATCTGAATTTTTCTCAAGAATCTCATTGCAGGTTTTAAACATATAAAGTTTTTGTGTCTCTCTTGATTGTAGTTTATAGTCTTGCGATTGGACCATGATAGGATAGAATTTAAGGGTGTACATCTTTAAACAAAGTGATAATAGTCTAATGACATGAAACACATGAACAAAATATGATAGATGTTACAAAAGAGACTAATTAGGATACCTTGTGTCAAGATACCTCTAACGTCCTTATGATTAGGATATAAAAATCTTTTAAATCCCATATCTAGGTTCCCCTGTCATGAGTAATGATATAGAAAATCATACTGGAAAGAACCAATATAGACTGAGTTGTAGGGTTCTTTTATGGTGATGGAATACTCACAAGGATTATAAATACCTTTATATTGGGCCAAGATATCATTGGTGGGTAGGTCTTGATCCATTTTTCATTTATGGAACAGTCCAAGAATGATATCAATTTTCTTTCAGAAGGACTATGACTGTATTCAAGAAACATAATGAACTGAATACAATATGCATTGAAGACGGATTGACGTGACATTAAATGATAGTGAAAGCACCACACATTCTGGATGGGCAGAATATGGATCTTGTGATCCCTTGATAGGGGATAGAAATTAGTGATGGTATTCATAGTTTATTATCATATTGTGGGGATGTTTTTTAGTTTATATCATGCAGTAAGTACATTTTTATTGTAGTTTAACATCATGTAGTAAATAAATATTTTTTGTCCAGTTTAATTGTCATGAAACCAAGAAGATTTCAATTATATATATTGTCATGCGGTATAGACGTACTCCCATGTAATTTAAAGTCATGTGGTATGAATGTGGGTCCCTTGAAGAGAAAGGATTGATGTGTTATGGCTAGGCCCAATGGTGGAAGTACGAGAATCATTATATATATCTTGAAAATTATAATCAAGAAACACTTAGTTATGAATGAGAAACACTCTCATTGTATATATGACTTGTACAGAAATGTGGTCATTATTTCCATAGAATGTTCTAACATTGCTTAGGATTGAAGATCCATGAATCACTATGTATCCATTAATTATATGAATCAAACATCATGTAATTCTTAAGGAACCATGTAGTTTAATGTCATATGTGAAGGATGAAATTAGACCGACCAGGAAAATGGATATGTTTCGGGTAGACACAATAGTGTAAATATTGGTGTTTCAAAATAACTCATGGAAATTATAATCAAGCCACACACAGTACATAAGAGTGTCCCTCCTATACATGTGTGTCCTATATTCTAATATGGGTAATTTTTATATTTTTCATGATAGGACCTGAGAATGAATAGTTGGGCCTTGCTATGAATTATGTGATTTCAGTAATCAAGTCACACATAGTTTACATGGGTGGATGTGTGGTACTTTACCCAAATCAACCCTAGTGGTCCTCTATGGATAGGTCCTCAAGAGTGTGTAGTTTTACGTCGTGAATGGGATATTAGTAGGGTAGTTTAACATCATCCAGATTGGACTCATGGTGTACATATTAAGGTCTTTGATTTTGGACCAAGATGAGCTTTCCGAAAGCTGTTACACATTGTTCTTGTAGGGAATCCCTTTCAAGAACTCCTAAGACCACATGAGCTATGCTAGTTATGGGAAATAATGAATGATAAGGGTCCCTCTCACAATGTAGAGGAATGTTATAGCTGAATATGTGAATTTTGTACCATTTAGTGGTCATACCAAGATATAGGATCATGGTGTACCTATATAACTCATTGGAAATGTGAAAAAATAAAGACATAGTTCGAGGGAACCTGTGCAGTTTAATTTCTTGTTAAAGGGACATATTCCATGATTTTTAACAACGTGTGGTAAAGACATGGATCACTTGACAAGAAAAAATAGGACTACTATGGATATGTGTGGTTTTATATCATATGGTAAGGACGTGAGTCACTTGACATTAATTATCATTATAGATGTTCCAAAATATATTGATTATGGCTTATATACATTTCATGTCATGGAATGAATCAATCTGTATGTAGTTATTGAGGAACCGTGTGGTTTAACATCATGTGGAAATGACGTTCTCCCGTACAGTTTAACATCATGTGGTTAGGATGATATGGTTCATTTTATTGTCAGATAAATAGTAAAACTTGCATGAATTACATTGATTTTAAGATAATTTTATGATAACTTATGAAAAATATTTCTTTATAAACCACACATTTGTGGGTGGTGTGACACACTCCCCTTCTATTGTGGCTAATGAGTAAACCCTGTTGGGATAGACCTTGTGTATGATGTTAGGTCACTTACATTTGAGTTCTAGCTTGGGGGGATTTATTCCTGGTATCATTGGGGTTATGAGGACATACACTAGTTCCCCTTGGAGTAATAAGTGGAGGTGAACCATTTTTTTGAAGGATCTTGCAATCTAATTCTGATAGACTTTAAGGTTGTGCAGTGTGTCCAACATTTTCTCATCCAACTGTTGCAATTCGACATATTACTTTTGTGATTTATCATCATCTGGGAGATGTCTAAAAATGGATATTTGGAGTGAGGGAAGCTGAACATCCAAGGGTAACAATCCCTTAATACCATACATTATAGAGTATGAAATTGCTTGAGTAGCAATACATATGAAGGTAGGGTAGTCTATATAGCATGGAGGAGTTTTTCTAGCCAATATTTTTTATCCTTGTTAACCATCATTTGGAGAATATTTGAGAGAGTCTTATTGATGCCCCCTATTTTCTATTTTATTCTTTATGGTTATGAGATGAGTGATTAAACTAGATGTATTAAACTTGGTGCAGTGTCTTCAACTCTTTAGAATAGTATATGGTGTCTTTGTTCATCCATATTGTGTGATGGACCCTGAACATCATGGTAGACATTATTAATTTTTTTTCTTCATCTTCCTGACATCATTGAGGGGTATTGACTCATCCCAATTAGAAAAAAATAGTGGTAGTATGGATGTACATGAACTTCTTAGCTATGGATGGGGGATTTGTCCCCATGACATCCATCACCCAAATGATGAATGGAATAAAATATTTTGTCTTATGTATAAATTATGTATGTTTATGGATAATGTTTTATAGAATTCATAAGGCATTACATTTCATGGAGTATTCCACACTGTCATGTACCGTGGATCCAATAGTAACACAAAATCCTGATTTTTTTGGGAGATTCTTGTCCTATATTGATGGGAACTGAAATACCCCCATTGGCTGATTCCATGATAGTGGAAATATCTACTTATTCTATGAATATGAGGAGGATTCCATCAAATCCTCTCATATTGAGGGTTTTCGTAACATTTGAACCACTTCATTGGGGAAATTCATTGCACATTGCTAAATTGGATCTTTTCCAACTCAATATGTTTTGAGAATCCCATTTTGGAGATAGTTGATTATAGGCTCCATCCATCCAGGGGTGGTTATTGTCTAATCATACTATGTGGAGGTGTTGACCTATTTTATTTCTTCCATATCACATATGAAGATTGACAATACCATTTATTGATGCATTATATAGAATATTTATTCTTTCTCCTTAGGGTCAGCTGAGATGGTGGATGACTTGGTCAATTTATTGGAATGAGAATTATGTTCTTAGTGAATGAGAATCAATGTGGGATAAAAAGGAGAGTTTTCCATCAATCCACTGACAAAACCAGTGAGAGGGTCCAATTCTACATTTTTTATGGAATATTCAACATTGACCATCATGATCCCTAACTCTGAGTCCCCTTTAATATTTACATATGTATTTTGAATTTTAGCTCTAGTTCCATGGTAGTAATTAGGTATTGGTATTCCACCTCATTAGTCACGTATCCTTCAGAATGTGGGAAAGAGTAGGCAAAACCTATTTTTTAGGAGAGAAACATACGACCCCAATACAAAACCAGTTGAGAATTAAATTTTACTTCCATTTTCTAATAGAACATATGGAGGTTCTATCAAAATACATCTCCCATGTTCAAGGAGTGTTAGTTTAATATAATACCTCCGCAGATGGAAGTTCAATGTCCACAGGTGTATTTTTTGGGGGCATGATGTGCTGCAATGAAATCATTCCAGTCTTTTAATTTAACAAATTTTTTGAAATGAATGGATTATCATATTTCTATAGAGTTATCTCTACTTTGTCCTTGTTCTTTATAAATATAGGATGGTGAAGGATTTACTTAAGTAGATTGATATGTTCCACCAGATGTAATTCGTGGTACTACAAGTAATGCCTCTTATTTTTCAATACGAAGATGAGTGGAAGGAACTTCTTCTCAAAATCAGTGTATTCGATACTAGTACTTATCAATGCTCGATTGATGTAATAGATTATATTCTATCCCTCGGTAACATTCATCTATGCAAGGAGGGTGTCTAGTGAATGTTTCATGTCATCCACATGTAATATGAGTGGCCTTTCTTGAAATAGACGCATCAGGAACTGTTTATGAAACCAGTACTATTAAAGACAATATAATGTTTTTAGAAATTATTGTCACATTGATAATAGATTCCCTTCATCATGATCTTAGTAAAGGGAGATCCGTATGGTCCGGGTTATCTAGGAATCTCCAATTGTAGGAAATCTTCCCTTAGATCCCCCTTTGTTCATTGAGATTTTTGGGGGTGAAATTTTCTTGATGGAAATATTCTTTTTGGTTTGACATCAATGAGACGATAGAATACCAAAAATCCTAGGATCTTCCCTTATGTTACCCTAAATGTTCATTTCATTGTATTCATCTTCAGAATGTATTGACACAGCTTGTCAAAGATTGTTTGGAGATTTATGAAGTGATCACAACTCCACCATGTTTGACAATTAAGTCATTTAAGTAAAATTTATCTATCATTCCCATTAATACATTGTTGACATTATTCAGAAAAAATTGGTATGTTGATCCACCATTATTCAAGAAATAGGGAATGAAATGGTAGAAAATGATACCTTGAGGTTCTCTAAATGTGGAAACTTCTTCATCTTTGGGAGACATGTTTCGTTAACCATACCCTGAGTACCCATCAATTAAGGAAATTTCATGGAATCTAGTAGATGAATCGGTCAACATTTCTGGGATCAGTAACGGGAATTCATTTTTTTGGAAGTTCCAATTAAGGTCATTAAAATTAATGTATACCGTAATACAACTATTTTTCATGATGGTGATAATGTTGTCAAGGAGTTTGGGGTATTGTGCTTATCAGACAAAGTTTTAATTGATCAATTTTTTAAAATATGCCTCTATATTGGTTTCATGAAAGTTTTGAATCATTTGGGGTGACACCATGATGCATCAATGCTCATTGGGTAGTCCGAGATGGTGTATAGGAATATCTAGATTCAGTTTGAGACTTTCTATATAGTTCTCATAAAACACATATAGTTGATGCACTAGAAATGTGGTGTATATCTCTTTCTTTGGGAGGATAATTGAGGAACTAATTAGATTATGTCACAGGTCCTCTTATATCCCCCTATTTATTTTCTGGATATCCTCAATGATAGTAGATATGACTTCCATGAATGTTAGAGGTGTGTTGAGGAGGTCATCCTAATCTTCTTCCATGTCCATGTTTATGGAGACAACTTCAAAATAGATTAAAAATCTATGGTAATCTCCATTACTATCATGGTGGGATAGGCCATAGAACGATACATTATTATCACCAATTGTGTGACCCATTACAATGATATTTAAGAGAATATTGACTTTTCTACTATCATTGTGTATAGATGGATATCATACCTATAGGGTCAAGTCTATCAAGTCGACTTGATTATTGGTAGTATATAGTTTTTGTCGAGCTTACTCCATAAATTCATAGGGGTTATCCAAAATCCTTTGGTAGCTACAACCTTTATATCATTATCCTCCCGTGGTTTCATGCCTCCCATCTTGTGGGAATCTGCATCAGCACATATGTAACCTCATGTAATGAAGGGGGATTTGTCACCATGCATTATATTAAAATTTTAATTGAGCATATAATTCATACACTGATGGAATGTTTAAGTACCACCAATTGGATATGGAGCGTGGGCCTTATTATAAAAAAAATGTACATAGTGTCTTGCTATATTACCATAAATTCAGTTTTAGACGTGAGATCTCTAAAATTATATTTAATTTTGACCTACCCACTATGTCTTTTCTCACACATATCATACCCTTGAATGTTCATCCTTGTGGGCGATAAATCGACATCACTATATTCCAACTGTTTTAGGGTTTGAATAAGGATTAATTTTATCTAGGAACCATTATTAGTCAATTCCATCTTGAATCTGGAATTATTAATCCTGACTGAAATAAATAAGGGCATGATTTTCCCTTGAATTTTCTCTCCCCGATCCTAATGGTTTAACGAGATAGTGACATATCATTATAGGGACATGGTCTCAACTCGATATACCTCTACTGTAGTGACTTACATTTATAATTCTTATGGGCCTCAAATGGATTAAACAAATGACTCCCTGATTTATATATAAGGATAGAGAAAATATATGATTGTGATATTGGATGGGAGCGTGTAAAACAATTTAGGATGTCTTATGTTTGTGCCAAATGTTATAGCATCCTGATATAGGGTTTCTTCTAGATATGGTGATCAGGAGCTAAGGTATTTGAGGTGGATGGGCCTAGTGTGCAAAGCTTGCGTGAGTATCCTGATATAGGGGTTCTTCTAGATGGTTTTGGGATTCCTCCAAGCCTCTTATTACCTCATAGAGATTTTTCCCATGTGTCTTAGCTATATATATATATTCTCAATTAGGAAATTTCTAAATTATTGGGTCCAACCATGTTTTCATTGTCCCATGAATCCTAGTTTCTCATGCATGCAACCACATGTTCCCTAGTTATATGAAGGGAACTCATATTCTTTGTAGTATTTATCATCAAAGAAGGGAAATTACAAGTGTATCACATTTAAAGAACCAAATATGAGCTCTTCATCCAATGAGGATTCCATTTGGAGGGTTAGTTCCAAGAGTATAAATGTTACCTGGATGAAGTATGCATGATTTAGAACTTCCATTGTAACCAAATATGATTCCAGTTATTCTCTTTCTTACTTCTTTAGGTGTTCACAACCAACATTGGGAGTCATATTTAATGTTTCTTAAATGGGTGGTGGGTCTATTGTGGGTCTGTGCATATATTATATCAAGGTGGAATGGACTCAATCAACACTCTTTTGATTCATTTAGTTTTTGAACATTCATGAACTCTTGGACATAACTTTTTTCCAACCATCATATTCTTATGATAAGAAAATGGTTATGTAGGCCACCTGCTCTACGTAGTTCTCTAATACAGCCTATCTAGAATCAACAATGGCTTGAATGAAATATTTTAAGATGAAGCAGTCCTGTAAAATATAACCCAACCATCTAGGTAATGGGAAGAATTTATGAATTTTTGTGAGGATGAACTCATCAGGCTTCCTAGTCCATTGGAGTTGAGAATGTTATTGTCAGTTTCGACTAAGAAAGAGTTGGGTGTTTATTAATTCAAGATGGAATATGCCTTTTTCATCGATTCCTCATATCTCGGTGACCATATATTTTCTGTGCTTCTCAAAAAGTGGATTTGGTGGTGGTCACAATTCGAAAGGAGGCATTGGGTGGTTCTTGACCTACAACGGTTCATTGATAGGTACCACTACAAGCTTGAGAGTGACAATCACAACATCTATATTTCATATCCTCTTCCCATGTGTAGAGGGATTGATTTTGGTTGGGATAAGGTTCATTTAATGGTGTCCTCAAGATGTTTCACCATTTCTATGAACATATAGAACCCTTCTGGAAACGTGATTGGGATCATATGTTTCGAGAACTTGTCCAAGATATTCTCTACATAGAGTTCTAATAGTCTCTATTGAGATCGATGGATACTGAGTGAATAGGATGAACCCTTACACCTTGTTATGAAATCATAAACCTTATCAATTTCACATTTGATGTAGTTATTCAAGTCAGAAAATTTCATTTTCATTAGTGTGTAACCGAATTCAAAATTGAAATAATGAATATGGTCCCCCAATCCTATAATGTATCCTTACAGAAGACTATTTTACCATGAAAAGGCTCACTATATCAGATTTTGTATGAAAAACCACAACTTTTTCCCTTCCGTTGATCTCGTTGGACCATCATCAGACCACATAATGATATGAAGTGGGTGAGATGTTATTTAAGGTATCCTACAGAATAAAAATAAATATAGTATGTATTGTAGATGTTGGGTGGGGGAATAGTGTCATCCACCCATTTGGGATATAGATTCATATCAAGATTCATTGGGGAACATCGCCCCTCTGTGGATTCTATTAGAGTAGTCAGGGACACGATGATTCTATGAAACTATAATAGAACTACTGTATGAGCCATATAACATCCATAGGGCGGTGTCTAATCATCATCCACTAAATATTATCCAGTATATTTTATGTTATATAATGCATGGAATCCATTTCTAGATTATCTATTATCTCAAATTCATAATTAGAAATGGGCCAGAACATGATGGGGAGGTTATTTTCAGTCAAATATCTAGATTGGATAATGTCAACCTCTTCATCATCAATTTTACATGACTCCATTTGTTAATAATATATAATATTATTCAAATGGACTCCTACTAATAGGATTTATGTACATCTAAACATTGATTTGGAAGATTATACCATTGACCCCGATGTTTCTAGAACTTCTATATAAAAAGGTTTTGGAGTTTGGGAAACCTCTATATACATAGGTGTCTTGGGAGGGGGGATTTCATCATTGATGGGAGATATCACAGTGGGGAGGTTTTCCATGTTGGATGTTAGGAGTAGATACCTTATGATCCATCACCACTTTACAATGAGTAGAACTATCGAAGTAGTGAAATTATTGTGTTCTTCTTTGAGGGACAGTTAGACATACACTTTATTTATTGAGAATGTGTCTCATAAAACATTAAAGAAACTACAGTAGATAAAATTTATAAAATGGGTCTTGATATACATCATGGTCGGAATATTCCTCATTACCTTTTGAAATTGTGTAGGGATACAAGCACGCTGTATAACAGTTGTAGGAACATGTTTATAACTATTTGGTGATGTGGGAACATGTAATCTCTTCTAAGATGTTCTTAAAATATGAAAATAACATGTCCCATTGTTGACATGAATATGATCCTAAAATGAGGCATGTTCTTGTCTAATATGGCGAGCCTCATTCAAGATGGGAGAATGATCCCAATGCTGGGCCTTTGAAATATTCCATCAGTCATTCGTGGAGAGAGTCTGAGCCTTCCCTAATGTGTGTGTTGCTCTTACTTGTGATCCCATGTTGGATTCAGAATATTATACTTTTTCAAATATTCATTCCTCCCTATAAAATTTCAATGAACAACTGAAATGGGAGAATTGGTATGGACCTCCTCTTATAATTCATAGTAATGAGGATGGTGAGATCATTCGTCAGTGGAAGTAAGAATGTGCACATTACTTCTCTAATCAGCCAAAATATTCCCAGAAGATTCTTTGACATGAATATGAGCATGTCCAAAGGCTTGTTCCATTCACACATGGTTATATGTATCCCTAACATGGATAAATGCCTAATCATGTGCCTTTAGTGAATGTCGATGGACTTATTCGATATGAATATGATCATTTCCCAAAGCTTGTTTCAATCTCACTTGGTGATCCTTGAACATAATGTGGATATGATACTGATACAAGGAATTTAGAATATATCACCATATATCATCGATATGTATGTTCCCTTGTCCCAATGCATGTACCTCTATCACATGGTGAGCCCCAGATTGAACGGGAATTTGACTATGGTCAAATACCACACCCTTTTTCATAATTTTCTGATAATCCCCCTAGATGAGAGAAAGAATGATCATTTTCTATTGTATAATCAAATTTTAATAATCATTATAGTTTTTTGTTTCCACATATGTTGGTATGGAAGTATTCTCCTTTCCCAATATTTGTAATAGTGATCGAATATGTCGGAAGAGTTCTTCAACTATTGTAAAAATGTTCTGGCTTTTTATTAATGTGTGCATAGGGATGTACACCTACACAGTTTCCATCTCCATTATACACTAGATTAAAACTACTATGATTTTTTTTATATTCCCAAATTTTTTTCCTCAATGTTCTATTAGAATATCCAACAGAATTTAGGCATAGGGGGAGGGATATGTGCCTCCACCATGCCTATTGTGGGATTATTCCCACGAACATTTTCTAAGCGAGTAGGGATATGAACATTCATACTAGTTCCTGATAGAATATTCTGGAAGTCATCATCATCATGATTGGGTATATTAGAACTATCTTGTATATCATATTCCTTCCTCTTATGATAATCTTTCCTTATTGTTCATGATTTTGTGTTAGAGACGACATTGTTTTGGGCAGTGCCCTTAGTAGAAAACTGGTGGTTACTTGAAGGATGATGTTGATGATGGTGGTTGGTATGAGGCCTCCTAGATATAACGTGAATTGAAAGGGATCCATATTAGTCTTACTAATCCACCTTTATCATAGAATGAAGGTGTCATTTGTCGCACTCTGGGGATAAGCTCCCAATGTGGTTGTTTGTAGAGACATGGGAAACTGGATTAGCAGCAATATTCCCTGGTCAATGATGATTCAGAGGTCTCTATTATTAAAGATCTTTAAATTAAAATTCCAAGTTGTCATTGTACCATTTCAGTGATATTTTAAAAAAATAATGTCTCCACCTGATGTAGGATATGTCAAGAAAGTGGGATGATTTAGCAACCCCCATTAGTTGCTGATATATGTTCTTTACCTTAGTGATATCTAGAAGATTATGGAATTGTCTCGAATCAGGATTAAAAGATAAATATCTATAATTTTTCCGAAGAAAATGAACAATGTTTGTTATTAGTGTAATATCATAGTCAGAATATTTTCAATCATATGTGTGTTGTTAACATAAATGTCCTTCTATTTCATTTTTTTCTATTACACTCTCTTGGACATGTCAAAGTGAGGATGGATTTATTTCTTGTGAACCATGTTTATTGAGGATTATCTTTATTATAATTTTTTTATTATATATTTGTTTTATAATTTATGAAAAACAAGGTGGAATAACGTATAATTCACTGATAAATCTGTTACTTGTAAGATTCATGTCAGTCTTTCCATTTCTGTTTTGGTATTGAGGAAAATAAAATAAAGAGGAAAATTATAACCAATTGTTTTTTATATCAGAGATTCACATCAGGTTCACCATTTTTGTTTAAATGTGGGTAAAATGAAATGGCCAGATTGATAATAACCAATCATTTTTTATTTCATTGATTCATATCTAATTTACTATTTCTGTTTCTGTATGGTGAAAATGAAATGGTACGATAGATTAGAAACTTTCATTTATTATTTTAGTTATTAATGGTGGGTTCTCAATTTTTTCATACATATGAGGGAAAATTAAATGTATGGATGAATCATAACCAATTTTTAGTCATTTTAGAGATTCATTTTGGGTTTAAAAAATATGTTACAACGGAAAAGAGATGACCGAGGAAACACTCACTGAGGAGGGTTTAATCATATTTGATGGTTGATTGCAGGGTCATTGAGATCTCATAAAATCATTATGATTGTGTTGTTCTAATCCTTAATGGATTTTCTAAATAGTTCTCTAATCCATTACTGAGTACATCCTACTTTCCAAAGGTATGTGGTTAGTAGATTTTTCAGACCCACTGACTCATTGGGACTTGCATTAGTCGAGAGAATGGGAGGTCAAGATCATATCACCCTTTGGGTGAGGGTATTTTTAATACTATAGGACTCTATTGTAGATTAAAGTTATTTTCGAAAATCGATCTCCAGTCCTGATATGGTATCAGTTACCCTAACAAAACAAATATTGATTAATTCTCTTTGAATATGAATTGAAGGAAATCACATCGATGAACAAAGGAAAGGGGATCTCACTAGTGAATCCATCTATATGTATTTAAGGTTTTTCATCTATTTTCATGTAATGGGTAGCCATTTTATAGGATAAATACATATAATATGATTCTTTTGAATATTCTTCCATGTAGTGATGTGCTAAATATTTTAAGGAGGGGATTGAGCCATTATAAGTCATCTTATGTATTCTTGTTTTTAGGGAATAAAAACCTTCCTATTTTATTAAAACAATGTAGTAGAACATTAATTATAGAGGACTTATATAAGGGTAATGAGACTCCAAATATTTGATCTTGGGTCTCTAGGAGATGTTTAATGTATCTTCCTTATAGAACAAATCATATTTGTCATAGTTTGATGATCCCCTTAGGTCGGGACAGATGGTTGATACCCTTATATGAGGAATGTTCATATCATGAAACTCATAAGGGCTTACTAGATGATATTTTCATGGATGATGAGGATTCGTGATCCCAAGGAGGTGTTCATCGAGGCTCATAAGATCACATGATTAATTCTCAGTGTGAAAAACAAAAAATTGAATGTGATCTACCACATGGATTATGATTATGGTGGTTTATGTACTTGGAATGCCTCTGAGATGTTTCATATGGATATGAATCTTCAGGGAGATGTCCTATGTGTCCTAGTTGTAGAAGGAATAAGAGGTTTTAGAGTTTATTTTATTTATCACTCTGTTGGGTAATGATATAGAGTGATCAACTCCTGGGAATTATCAGGTCTCTATGGTCAAAATGGAATTGAAATAGGGATTAAATATAAATGTATATTTATTTACTCTTAGGCCTTAATAATTCTTCCTATGTATCCTAATTATTTCACGAATCAGAGTTCTTATATTTATATTTATTGGGGAATCCACACTATGATTTCCCTATTAATTGAAGGTCCATATTTCATCATTGCACTAGCTGGGGTTTTAAAACAATGTTTTTTCATGCATTAATAGTGGTTTATGGTAAGGATGATATTATCTTTCCAACTCCATAATCCCACATAATATATGCTTGTTTTGTGAAAAAGGTGTGTGAAATAGTCTATATCAATTCTTGTAGGTGATGAGGTTATCTTCAGGGACTTCCCCTTAGATGGTTGATATGGAGCTCGCACCTCAGAGAGGTGTCATACGTATCTTGGTTATTTTAGGAATCATAGTAATCATAGTTCATTAAATTTGGGATTACACTTTGGGGTTTCCTTAATATTTAGGACATACACAATGAGGATGGACCATGTTATCAAATCCTAGGATTCCCTTTTGACCTAAGCTTCATGCCTTCTTGTCAAGCATTGATTTCCCACCCATCGTGCCTTTATTGTCTTCCATATATGTCATATAATGTATTCCAGACATGGTGAAAAAAAATAATGTCATCCAGTTGACTTTTCCATGTAGCTTCATGTATCCTAAATGGAATTTTTAGGGTTTCCACATGATCATTCTTGTCTTGTCTGAAGCACATCACATGACCTATCTGGATTATCTTGGAAGCCATTGCATGACCTAGAAGACTTTTATTGGAAGACATCACAGGACCAAGAAGAATTTTCGAGAGATTTTCACATGATCCATATGTCATTCCATGGTTTCATTTTATTATTTTGATGAAAAATGTAGAGTATGTCAAGAGAGTCAATGAAAAATGTCTCAGAGGGTGTTACATGTCCAGGATGAAATGATTATAGGGAATTAAAAGAGATATAAAGTGTGTTTGGAGGTCATTAGAGGAGCTCGTTGACATGTGCGGGTGCTAACACAACACTCAATATGACATTAATGTGTACCATTATATGAGTGTGGAAACACATATGAAGGCCATCACAAGTCATGGATGAAAAAACCTTATGACTTCATGAGACCAGGATGACATGCATGGGGGTGCCATATAACTTTCTTTTAAGTGTCCAGAGGACATAGATTTACCAAAATAATACTCCCAAGGGGTTTCATGAGACCTTGTTGGCATACCCTAGTGTTGTCACACATCCTAGGTGGTTTTTGTGAAGTGCATGTCGATCAATGTTTACATCTTTATCTTAGGTATCTTGTTTATTAGTACTAGTTCCATCCTTTATATTGAAAATTCCATAGAATAACCAATGATAGTTTGTTTTATGTCTCAGATGATCTATAAGGTGTTCAGGAAGTCCTTTAAATATACTTCCAATAGTCCTTTTCATGATCTATAATGATCTTGCGAAGTATTTTTGTATTCATCAGGAATACACAAGTGATTATCCAAATATTTACATGGAAAGGAACATGTTGGTCATAAGATCCCCTAATATGGTAAATACAATCTAGTTCCAGGGTGAGGTTTCTGGGGTTCATTTGTCAGAGTAGATCCGAAGGGTTTCTTATTGGTCATAACATCTAGTGGTGCATTTTTTTAGATGGTATGTGGGACTTATAGGACTCTCCACCCCATTGGGGCACCATTTTCATGGAGAATATTTTAAAAATCTAGGCTGGATGGGTTGAAGGTATCTAGTGTCCTATGTCCTGGTAAGTCATTATCTTGGATCATTCCAATTTTGTCACATTATTTTTAGCAACCATGAGTCCCTCCCTTCCTTTCCTCGAATATCAGGTTATTTAAAATTAATGGGGACTTATTTGATATTTTGGTCATTCCAAGGGAAATCCTTGTTGAAATATCAACACATACATGGACCACTAAGATATCAGGGTGCATCTTAAAAGGACTTCACATGATCTATGGTGAGTTATTTGGGTCATTCTGTGAGACATGTATGGATTTCAAGGGGCCTTCGCGATATTAAGATTACTCATCTAGGAGTATCGTGACACCATGTTGTTGACTTCCTTAGTTCATAAAAAACATCTTATTACTATGATTAGCTTTTGTCTCCTCTCTCTTTTTATTTCATTTTTTTAAAAAAAAATTGAGGAGATTGAAAATTTGTACAATTATTTACAAGTTCTATTAATCAATTTTTGGTTGATAGGTCATGTGAATAATAAAGGTTATATGGAGATACATGAGAATTTCATGTATAACTACATATATTTGTAATTGGGGAGCTATAGGGGGGACACATTGTTTCATGGACATAATCGAATCCTTTCATGTGATGAGGCTAACAAGATAATGTGCTATTGTAAGAGAAATACAACATGTCTCCCGGGTCACATAGTGCCTTGTGGCTTTCCAAGGGTGCATCACATAATATTTACGACTGTGAGAAACATCTACCTCATACCCAATTATTGGATTTTTTTATTTTAAAAGGTTCATGGGTCCTCCATGTTTTCTAAAATGTTGTCAATGAAAATTATCCTTCCCATCAGTGGTGTGTCACGTGATCATTACGATAATAAAAGGCCTATACCGTTTCTAAATTTTCCTCCTATTTTCAATAGTTTTTAGATGGTTTTCCAAGTGTTTTCCAATGAAAAATTGCATGGTCTAAGAGATCTTATCTGCTTTCCACTAGTTTTTGGGGAAGCCTTTATTAGAGAAAAAGATCTTTTCAAAAGGGGTTTGACGTGATCTACTGTGGGTTACGTCTGGTTCATGGATTCCCCATGTGAAATTATGATGGTCACATGATCACGTGTCCCTTAAAAGGTCACATGATACTTTGGTCATGACAACCTTTTCCTTATTAATGTTTTATGGGGAAATAATACAAATATTCTATTATATCTCCCATTGGTAATTTTCTGATGCTCATTTTTTTGGAATCAACAATGACTCTTTTCAATCATGTATTACATAGTCATTTTTTCATTTTTTGTCACACATTAAATATATTGTTATTTTTATATGGAGAAATCATTCCCATATTTTTTATTTCCAACCATTTTTCTTTTCATTATCCCTTAGATATTTGAAGCATGATTTGGTCCATGTTATGACCATTTTATGGTGGCATGTCTGATTTAAATAGGTTGGTTATTTAGAAGTTATCATTATAGTTCATATATTATTTTAGAATATTATGAGAAAATGACATTAAAATGTTATCATGGTAAAGAATGAATATTGGATAAATTATTTTCATAATGAATAATCTCTACAATGAACTAAAAATTAATAGATTATTTTTTATAATTATGATAACTATGGAATCACTTTAGACATGTGATATAAATTCCCATTACAATTAATCATTAACTAAATAACTTCCTGACACATACATAACATGTAGGATATTAAATCATTTTCCATCCATGGACATTATCAACTAAATATATATATAATTACTTTTTTCTATTATATAATGAATAATGAATATTGAATTTCATTTAGATTCTTATTTTTAATCATAAGTCATCATATATATACATAAATATTTTTATAATCTTTCACATAAAAATATTTTTTTTGGTATCTCCATATAGTCATGGTTATAAATATTAATGGTATTTTCAATCTTTCCCTATTACGTGGGACGTATTGGAGATAGATGTGTGTGGATGAGGATCAAAGTGGTTTTGATTGTGATTGGAGATGAAAATTTATTGTAGAAGGTTTTCCATAATGAAAATTGGTATTCATTACATAGATGGATGTTCATAGAGTGTTGGTTAGTAAGTCAAAACATGATTCATTATATTGGATTTTCTTTAATAAATTACTGATGATGTGAGAAGATTGTTCAAACCATGAACATGGGACTTGAAAATCATTTGATTTTATTCATGTTTGGATTTTATTAGATTGTTTACTGAATTTGATTCATTTCTATAATTAAAGGGCCTAAAAGAAACTAAAGACATGAATACATGTTTCACCTCATGAACTTTTTGATGACTATGGATACAATTGGTAGGATGGACTCTCACGCTACACCTCAGGATTATGCACCCCACACACCACCTTCTTTTCAAATTCTACCGACTGTAAGCACAGTTCCAGGTTACATGGAAATGACATCTATGGCACTGACCACCAATGATCCTGGATTATATAGTGGGTTTACCACTAGATCGCGACTACTTATGGATCCAAGATCATCTCGTGATCCTGATATCCAAGAACCCTCCTATAGATACACCCTTTTCCCTCCATCCCATGAAATCCCTCAACCCTACTTTCCAGCAGGGTCCCTCCCTCCACCGGTGTTTTCCTACGAAGGTTCATCTATGATTTTGGAAGTCACTCTTTCATCCATTGTACAGGTGGCGACGTATCTCTATTGGGAATTGGTGGCATATTTTGGGGTAGTGAAACCTTTGTTCTTTGTTTTCCAGTGCATTGTTAGTTTGTTGGGACTATCCTCCCTGCTGATGATCGTACTAAACCCCTAGAATTCCTTCCTCATTGTTCTTGGTTGGGAGGAAGATTTGGTCATCGTGTGGTGCCAGGACCCTAGATCAATGGGTATGTGGTGTTTCAGTCTTCCAAGATGGTCAATATATATTCAAAAGGGAAAATAAATCCCCTATGCAGCAGTTTGGATCAGCCACCCAGAGATCTCGCTTCCCCTTCATAACAACAGCTTCCACAAGGTTATAGGTGAATTTCTAGGGGGTTCTCCTACTCTGATAATTGCACGTGGAGCTATTCAGATACATTAGGGGTTATGATCTGTGTCAAAATGAACATTTCATACCCTCCCCCAGACCGCATCTCCCTGCGAGTGAAGGACTACTTCACATGGTGTTAGCCTATTCTCTACCCGGTTTACCCGACGTTATGCTCTTCATTTTGAATTCAAGGGAACTGGATTCAATTTTGAATGAAAAGTCATAAGGGTTTCCAACACCGCACACAATTATCATCCACTAACTATGCTACCCAATCCCCTACTCCTATGGTCCTATAGGTCTCCAGGAAAGTACTATAGAGGATTCCCCTATCTCTCCTCCTAGTATGCCCCCTCAGTTCTTCTATATTGTTGACTCATTGATGTCCCCCCACTTCTCACCTTCTGAGGAAGAAGGGGACCTTGGTTCCCTTTACTTAGAACAGTTTAGGTGATTATTTTGTTCCCTATCAGTCCCTCCTTCTTCCATTCCCAGAGTTACTGAAAATCTTTCGTAGCCCTCCCTTCCAAGCCCCTTCCCTTCCCCCTAGTGCTTCTGCACCTTCCCAACCTAATTTCCATGCTGAAATGGATAACATGCAGGGTTCTATTTGACCTACTGATATCCTTTCTCCTTTTCCCCTTCCATTTTTATACTCCGACCCGATCCTATCTTATGCCCCCTTCCTCCTCCTCATATTGGTTCCCTTCTCATCCCTCTCACGGTCTCCTCTACTGCCCCTCCCCCTCCTCTAGAGGATCCATCCCCCATATGAGCTTCTATAATTCATCCATCTCCTATGTACTCATGAAATTGATAGAGAATGGTGTCCCCTAGCTCTATAAAGGTTCCCATACCCTTTTTTATGTTGCCTCCCAACAACCCAGCAAGGTACACATGAGCTAAGGCTAAACAATTGAGGTATATATCACCCACATGTTCCTAGAAGGGTAGGAGTCCTTGGGATATAACTGGGAAAATCACTATTTAATTTATCCCATGGTTATATAGAACACTAGAGGCATTGCTTGCAGGGTGAAAATAGACATTCTTGCCGTAGAGGCTTGCATGCGAAACTTCAGTCTTATCACTGTTATTGTGCATAAACAGAACATATCCAAAATTTCATACCACTCTAAAAGGTTATCCATACACTAATTCATCCACACTGATCCTGTCAACAAAATCATATGGTTATTATGGAATTGAAATGTCCCTGTTGATCTTGTTCGGTTAGGTGATCAATACAACACATCCATGATCTATCAGGATCAAGAAGACCATATTGTTTCCTTCATCTATAAAGGTTTTGACTACCATAAATGTGATACCCTTTTCTAAGACCTCAACTGCTTTTGACCAGGGTAACCATTCCTGAATTTTGGGAGTACATTGGAATGTTATTGCGGACCTTGAATTAATGAAGCGAAGGGTTCTGTTCCCCAGGAAATAAATCCTGACATTTTTCAATTTCATGGCTGCCATTGGCTTCTCAGACCACAATTACACTAGGGACTTATTGATGTCGTGCAATAATCAATGTGGATCTCAATACTCCAAGAGTCATTGGAATCTCTACAAGGGAAACATATAGGCCATTTCAATGTATCCCAACATCAAATTCATCCACCTGGTGCGTGGTCACTTCGACCACTCCCCGATCCTCATCTCTATCTTAGAAAGGTAAATTATTTTTGATGTTATGAGATTTTATCACCATTAGATTAACCTTATTTGTTATCCTTCCATGGTTATAGAATCTTGGAGTGTTCCCATTAAAGGTAGAATTTGGATCACCTTTCAAAATAATATTACAAGACATAGGAGTCGGCTTCTGGACTAGGTCAAAGCTCCCCCCTGAGTGATGGGTACATTGAGGAAGAAATATAGGATATTGATTGTCTCTATGTTATCCTTGATAGAAACTAAGTGGAAGTGATGTTCGAATATTTATATAGGAAGAATGGAATCTTTTAAAATATGCTACTCCACTAGGAATGACTGGAGAGAAAATTATAGAGGGTTAGATGGAATGATGAGGGAGACATGAATACCTACATTTCCCATGCATGCATTAAAAAGGGAAGTGCTTTTTCCAACCTAACATTCTGATCAAGGATGGGACGTACGCAATCAATAGGGAGGTTGTGGGAAGCCTCACCCACTCTTTCATGAGTGACCTCCTCATAGGAGCTAATCATCACATGCCAAAAATGTATCTACGGGGAAGCATATTTCAATGCATACAATAATAACCAGGTGTCACATGAGGATGATGAACTGATGGAGTCCCTAAAGGCGGATGGATACATCTATGCGGGGATAATGAAACTCAATCTGGAAAGTGCTTTAGGGCCAGATTGACTCCGAGGATCATTCTATAAATATTCATGGGAGTTTGTTAAAGGTGATCTTACTAAGATTATTTAGGACTTTTTTAGGGGTTGGTCTCTACCACCAGTGGCATCTTCCATGGCTCTGGTTCTCATCCTCAAAATCAAGAACCCACCTGAATAATTCATTATCACCTGATTAGTATGTGAAATTTCCCATGAAATATCCTTGAAACTATCATTAATTCATGACTTTCGGACCATCTCCCTCAGTGGATCTCATTGGAACAACTAGAATTTGTGAATGGACATTATATTCAAGAGGTGATAGTGGTGGCCTAGGAGCTGTTCAAATATATCAACATGAAGATCCATTGATCAAATCCTATCATCAAAATTGACATAAACAGAGTGTATGACTAAGTATAATGGGGTTTTATAAATAAGTTCCTCTCAGGTATGGGCTTCTATCCATGGTTGAAATAAATTATCTTTTGGTGTAATATTTCTTCCTAGATGGATGTTTAATTCACGGGTAAATCACAAGGCTTTTACAAGGACGTTTGGGGTCCAAGGCAGGGAGAACCACTCTCCCCAATCATCTTTATCATCTTGTAGGAAATCCTCAACTGCCTTATCCCCAAAATATAAACAAGGGTAGGATCATTCTCTACATAAGAAGAAATAATCCCACTATCACCCACCACATGTTTACTAATGATATAATGATTTTACAAAATGAGAATATATGGTCAATTCATGGAATCATGAAGGTTATTGAGGATTATTTCCACTGGAGAAGAAAATTAATCCACATGCTCAAGATAAACGTGTACATCTCCAGTAAATGTGCCCCATTTTGGGCTGACTCCATATGAAAACCTTTTGGAATTGAAACTAGATGATGGCCAAATAACTACCTGGGGCCCCATCTCCTCAAGAAGCCTTCGTGTCAGGTATTTGGATCACATTGATAGAAACATCTTAGATAAAATCCTCATTTTTAAAAATAGATACATAACATCTGGGGGGAGTCTTGAACTAGTGAATAGTGTTCTTACTGCCACACTGGTCCATGCACTCTTATCCCCCATATTTCCCAAAAGTTCTTTCAAGAATATTAATGAGATCATGGCTTGTTTCATTAAGGATGAAAGGGATAAAAGAAAACTATACATGGTTTCTTGGGGAAGTTGGTGAGACCTATTTAAGAGGGCGGTATTAGTGTTCTTGGTTTTTCAAATACTATCCATTGAATGCATGATAAAAATTCTTGGTGGAATCACAAATGACAAACATTAGGTGGTAAAACCATGGAAGTCTTTTTTCAGGTGGTTCGCTGATGGAAAAAGGGAACTATTCTCCTTCATTGTAGATGTTACTTCTTTTTTTCATGTTATTATTCCACACATTCATTTAATCATTTGTGAAGGGAATGTGCCATTTTTCATGTCAATTTTGTGGGAAATGTTCTTGGTTTTCCAAGGTATCCTACTTACAATATTATATACGAGGAGGCTAGTAGATACCCATCCTTTATAAATAAAGTGTTATAAAATTATAAAATAGAGTATTTTCATCTTATTGATGTTAATACTGAAGCAAACAGGTGCGTCTTCACCCCCTCTTGCTCAGGTACCTTCTCTCTTTATGTTGTTCGTAGCATACTGGTCCCCTAATCCAAGTCTAATCAATTGAAAAATCTCCTCTCTGTCAAGAGCATCCTAAAAAATATCATTTCCTTATGTAGACGGTTTTGAATGGTTCCACGCCCACTGATGATAACATCCTAAAATGTGATATTTCGATTTCATCCAGCTGCTCCTGCTGTAAAGACCATTAAAAGAAAAGTTTTAAGAAAATTTTATTTGAGGGAGTATGGGCCTAAGAGGTTTTTCATGCCTTCAGTTCCTTCGATTATATTCCCAAACATTTTGAAAATGTTAAATCATTCATCTCCTGCTAGTTTCAGGGTTCAGGTGATAATGTAGTGGAAAAAATGACCTTGTATATAATCTTTCATTTAGGTACATGGTGTATTTGGATCGCTGGGAACATATCTAGATATTTGGGGATTAACTAATAAGGGAGGCCATAATTTTAGGCACTCATAGCCTCCTCCGTGATATGATAATATTTTTCAAGGGCTGGAGAGAAGCTCCATCACTTCAGTATCTGCAACCGTTTGTTCACAATCTCCCTGATTCAGCCTCTCATGCTAATTGGGTCCTGTGGAATATGACTCCCTACAGATTTAATCTCAACATGGATGGATACGTCCTCGATTTGAACATGAAGGGAGGAGGTGTGGTTCATGATTCTAGGGGATCCTTTTTGTTCACATTCTTTATTTTCTTGGGTAAGGATACCGTTAAACAAGAGGAGGCCATTTCCTTCCTTTCGGTCTTTACCCTCTGTCACTAAGGGGAATCGACATCACTAAAGCTGAAAATGTCTCCTAGATTATTCTGAACTCGTTGCATCGCACTTTCCCAACCCCTAGTCAATCTAATATTGTATAAGGAAAAGTTGTAGCTTCCTATCTAATATCTAGTTGAAGAATATGTGTTGTGAATGGAATAAGGTGGAATTTCATATGGCATCAATTGCAGTTCAAGGTTGTGTACCTATTGTTTCTACAATTTGAATTAACATAAACCAGAAGGGGTACAACTTTGTGAGAGGGGTGCCCTTGTCTTAAATTTCATTCAACCCCCTAGTAACTCATCGCATATACTCTTTTCCTTGTGATCCTCCCTTGCATTATAAATAAATGTTATGGCATAATAGATGGGTATTGATGATTATCAAGTATTTTATTATAAATTATTTACAAATTTATTTTATTCCACTACCACTTCTATCAAATTAGACATGATCCCTTGGAATTTTTGTGGATCATTAAGTCCCTTTAATTTTATTTGATCCTTGGATTCAAGAAGTGATATAATTTTCAGTCTAATAAGAGTAAATTCAATTTACTTCCCCTATTTTATCAGTTGTACTTTTGGAATTATCAGTGGTGGTGTATTTATACTTTATGAACTCTTTAGATTTTTAGGATCGTTTTGTATTATTTTGGTAGACTCATATTTCCCTTCTCTGGTTGTGGTCTTCTAGTTGTTTCTCTATGTCATAATTGTGTGTGGTGATTCAGAAACATCCTACAGGGAAGGTAATAATTCAACTCTCCCTATTTATGGGAATTTTTTTTATTTCTAAATTTATGTTCTATTGGGAATATATTATATTTCATATTAACCAAGATAATGATTTGTATTAAATAAAATTGATTGGAATATTGGGAAATAATTTTTTCTACTTTTTTTTAGGTTATTTTCAATAACGTTTTAGATGTTTTTTAACATATTAATAAATAAATATTTTTGGGATCTATTCTTATGTTGTTGTTAAAATTTTTTTGGGACCCATGCTGTGTCATGACATGATAACCATGAATGAAATTTATAACAACAATTATATGGATAATGATTGGGATTCCTAAAGAAAATCTATTTTTTTGTGAGAATAAATATTCTATAAAATGAAATAAAGTAACTAATTCTCTTGATGAATCTATAATTATGGAATTGAGGTTGTGGTATTTTATTATGTTTTTTGGATCCTTGTGTGAGGTGGGGTGTTTTGCAGTTATTTTAGTAACCAGATGGTCTCTAGATATTGGGTGTTAGTGAATAGGTGGTTTATTATCATAATATTCAGGTTTGGAATTTGTACGATACTAATGATTTATGGTGGACGTTATAAGTATTGGTGGTGATGTGTGGCTTTAATTTTGGGTCATGGTTGTGATGTGTAATGGTTGATAAATTTCATTTTTGCGGTGAGATGGAGGGGAATATATGGGTTTGTTGTGATTTTTGATGTGAGATATATGGTTTATTTTTTATTGTTCTTGATTTAGTTTCCCAAATAGCTATGGAATATATTATAATATTGAAAATTAAAAAATATGGGATGGAAATTTTATAACAATGGGTTGGAATTGACCTATGAGAAGGGAGATAAATGAATTTATTTATTAAATAATTGGCATTGTAAATTTCAATGAATGGATTGATAAATGGTAGATAATGAAAACTTATTGAAAGATATAAATTATTGTAACAATTAATTATAGGTGAAATTGTATGGATGTATGTTGTGGTTTTTTTGCTTAAGTAATATAGAGGTTGTGGATGTTCTAATGAATGTCATGTTGTTAAATGGTGGTGTTGTGGTGTACAAATCAATAGTTTATGTGAAATAAATTATTGAGTATTGTGTGATATCTAACTATAATTTATTTTATGTTATTTCTAAAAAATAGATGTTTAGTTTTAAAAGATAACCAATGCCTCAATTTTTTGGGTTCTCTTAATTTTCCCCAACATCCCTATTTGTGGTGATATAAGTGGATAACTACCCAATCATCTTGGATCATCTATTAGATGTAGTAATGATATGAGTTAGTATTGTTGACTACACTGTAAAGTTATGGGATGTCTTTAGAAATTATCTATTAATGATACCAGTTGGTGTTGGAGATTACCCAGCGGTTGTGAGGATTTGATATGTTGTGTGGGTAATGGGTGGTGTGACAATGTCACAATGATGATGTCGGTCAAGTATATCATATCATACATCAATGGTTATATGGTGTGGTAGTTATGTGATTATATGTGAATGTGAATTGATGACGACTGATGCTAGTACCATATGATAGACCTTTAAAGAGTTTGTTTTATAGGGATACATCCCAACCCATATCAGAGGTGATTATATATGTTATATGATATGTACAGAATGAATGAGATCACATGACCATTGATGTTTGGTTGTGAGAGAAGAAAATAAATTTGGAATAAGTTGTGATGAAACATTTGGAATTTCCATGAGAATAAGCTATTATATTGGATTTGTGATTTTTTGAGTGTGACACTATGTGGTTGTGATCTATTAGTTGACATATTTTGGTGAATATTGGTTATTTATTTGTTAACATGGACATCATTATGACATTTTCATATGTATACTTGATATCATCGATAAGATCCTATTGAGTATACATATTATTCTCAGCATACTTATATATGGAGTTTTATATTATTCCATACGGATTTTTGGGATGAAGATGAACATTACTAGCTCATTTTTGGAATAATTTTTATTTTATTCCATAGGAAATTATTTTGTTATGAAAATAGTCATTTATTTCTATTTTTTGACTTAATT
Organism: Viscum album; assembly: GCA_963277665.1. NCBI lineage: Eukaryota > Viridiplantae > Streptophyta > Magnoliopsida > Santalales > Viscaceae > Viscum > Viscum album. Next base: position 1,157,321,936 of record OY728135.1, read on the forward strand.
CATTAACTCTGGGATGATTTTTTATTATATTGGTATTATGTTCTAGAATATATCGATGTGTAATTTTCCTACCTCTCGATCAAATATTATTTATAGAATAATGCCTGATATATTTATGATTTTATACCGTTAGTTTTAGTTTCCCAATAAGGGACACCTATAGGTGGTACTCAGGGGGTAATTTTATATCATCATCCATTACTAGAACAAGAAATCTACCTCTAAAGGGATCAAATCAATATAGAATGGTATCTGATGTTTTATTTGTGATATATTACTAATCATTAAATTATGAACTGGTAATATTTCATGTTTATAGAAGGTAAATTGTGTTAGATGATCTTGGTTTATAACAACGACCTATAAGAACGACTAGAAAACACGATTTTATGTCCCCATTGATCTAAAATAATGTATCTAAGCTCATAAAATGGCCATTTTAGGAAGATTTTTTTTTTAATTTAGAGTCTTATGGGAGATACATGAATCATGTATTATGGAATTTATATCATTTTTGGGTGATTTAGGGAAATTAAAATTAAATTATTTAAATATAAAGTGATAAATATACAATCTATTTAGCTCATTATTTTTCATTTATTTTTATTAATGGATCTTCATCATTATTAATGAGTAGATAATGTAGTATATTATTAGTAAGATGATCTAGTTCATAAAATTAGGATCTTCATGAAAGAGGAGGAACAATCATCGAAGAGTTCCTTTCACAACGTTAAGGTAATTATTTGGGAATGTGTGATGGGAGAGTCTCTTATTTTGAGATAAAGAACCATTTGTAGAACCTTGAAATTACAATCAGTTTTATTTGATTTCATTCTATGTATTTGGGGGAAAATGGGATTTAGTAAAATATATGGATCCTTTTGTATGTGGTGGACTCTATAACTATTTTAAATATGAGATAATGATGTATTTTGGCTTGAATGCTAGTAAAAGTCTTGTGTGGAATTAATATCATTTAAAATTAAGGGACAAAATAGATCAAAAAATTTATCTATTAAGTTGGGGATCAATAGTTTTTGGGATCATGTTATTATATTCATGGATCATATACAAATTTCTTAGTTTTTTTTTCAAGATGCGAATTCAAGAGCCTGATATATGGAGGTGTCACATTTCCCAGAGTTTAGGTATGTATTATCACCATTTATGTTTCCTACTTAACAGGTGGCATAAAATATGGATTTAGTTATCTAGAAAATGAATTTATTAAAATTTTAGACTTGATAGAGTGGAGAAAATATAATATATGGGATCATTGATTCCCAAATTGGGTCCCAATAATATAGGAAGTTATATTTCCCACCAATGAGGAATCGACCATAAAATATCCATTCATGTTCAAATTGGATAGGTGCATTACCATCAAATTCTAGGGGATTCTTGTTTTAATTATTTATATTTTTTGTTCATGTATATCTATAGAATCTATGTGAAATCAACTTGATAGGAAATTTCTATATGAATGATCAAAGATGAGTTTGATAGTAGCATGAGTTTCCTCTTAGGATGTTTCATTAGTATGGGATGGAAAAAGATGTTCAGAAGCCTTGGAATTATTGATTTGGTAGAGGTAGTAGACTTGATAGATCCTATGAACAGTTAATTAAAATAGTGTGGGTTTTATTATAAATATTTGATGTATAAGATAATTTCATGGTCATATTATTTTGACATAGGTAGTACTTCCAATAGAATCCAAGGTTCATTGAGGTATGACCAATTTAATGTCGACCATTTTTGTGACCAATTTGATTTAAAATCCTCTCACTAAATATTTTATCATACAATTTTTCATACCATGGACTGGATATAGATATGCTTTGAGTTACCCAGATGTTATCCATGTCATTTGGAATAAATGTACAATGTTTTATGTCTACCAGGGATGTATGATGGATATGGAGAATCACCAGTTGATGATATAATTCATTTTTAATGATCATAAAATAATATGATATTATCCTTGTAATTTATTTTTCCTATTCCATTAATTTTGTAATAATCACCATCCCAATTATAGTTTTATTTTATGATTAAGAGGGATATGTTGTAGAGTTCACTGGTGAGTAGAGTTATCAAATGGTTGGAAATAAGGTGGATCTTCCTATGTTTAAATTGATGGGGATTCCAATATAATACCATAAAGATAATGATTACCTCTCATGGAAGAGTCACTTGATGATTTTATGGATGAAATAATGACATTTCCCTAGTTGAAATAATTTTTATTCTATAATAGATATTCAATTGGGTGAATCTATAAATTTAATATCTTTGAATCTAATGTGGAATACAGATCTGTGAGAGTTGAGGATTTAGGATGATGATATCTTATAGAGAGGATTCACCATACTTTGTGTATCACTATTTTATTCTCTTGTATAACTCAAATGAAGGGGAATATACTATGAGGTAGTTCATAGGATACCATAGGTAAAATCATGTGATAATAATGATCTAATTCATCATCCTAATAATTGATGACATGTTCAACTACTTGAAAGATTATCGTCTGAATTTTTTGATAGATTTATTTTTAGGATAACACTATATGAGATTAAATATGAGTGTAATATGAATTGTAAATTCATGTCAATTTATAGTCATGTTGAGTATGTGCACATCCATTTTTTTTAAATAGTTGGTTTATTCCTAGTTCTCATGAACCCATTATTATGTGTGGTTCTATAAGAGTCTGGATTTTGAGCCTCAATGATATCATGACCTAAATTAATTATAAGGGAGAGATTGATGAATATCACATTGTTTTTTTGGAGGTCCTTCAAAACTAACAAATCCAAATAATAGCTTCCATGTTAATGTTATATACATGGGATTTTTGCTTCAATTGGATTTTTGTTCCATAATAGTATATCTCCATGGACCAATAAATGGTCTAGGTAATTTTTTCTTCATAAAACCTAATGATTGTGGTATATGATTTATGATTCCATAGACATTTGGGCCATTAATTGTTGCGTGTTTATAATATGAAATTATGTTTTTCTCACTAGTATCATTCACTTGAATGGAATATTATATTTTGGGACTGATCACTTCCAGGCCGCATTTGGGTATAAATAAAAGATGTTCAACTATGCTCTAGTCTTTGGTTTCTTGAGGAGGGTATGCTATTCTAGAATATACATTACACATCCTTCAAAGTATTTGGATGTGTATGGATATTGTTGATGGTGGTGATATCTTAATTATCTGGGAAGTTACGTCCCTATGAGAATAACTATAACCTTTAGGACCATGAGTTATCATCTGTTTTATTTTTGCTGAAGTTGTGTCTAAATTATCACATCAGAGAGAAAATTGAGATTTTAAAAAGGCGTCATGATTCTAGAATTGTTTTCCATGAAATAGATCTAAATCTATTCCAGTGGAGATGGATAATGTTTCTCTTAGGGTATGATTTTTATATATAATACTCCCAATGAAATGTTAATGTATTTTCCAATGAGATTAGTTGGATTTCATGGGGAGATATGGTTTAGGAATATGAAGATGATTTAAAAGTGGTGTAATTGATATCATAATTGAATAGTTATATTTATGAAAGAAATGAAATAATATTTATTTATAATGATGATTATGGAGTCTTCTATAAGTAGGAGTTTTTGGATTTCTATTTATAGATGATGTGCATCCATGTTAGTCATAGTGACTCCTCATAGGATTGGTAATAGATTGGATATAGTATGATTCTATTACTATATATTCTATTTGATCCATCGAAGATGGATGAGAGATATCTATGAGAGTTTAAGATCTCGTCCTTATTAGTTAATATCAGTTTTTATTATATTTTTTGGGTTAATAAGGTATGTATGTTTCCATGGATGAAATGGTTGCTAGAATAGTATGTGGTTATTATAACATCCCAAGTAAGTAATGAGTAATAGATATTTTTATCTATGTCTATTAATGAATTAGATAGTGTTTTAGAGGCTTAAAATGAAAATAAATCCAATCTTAAGCATGGAATACACTAATATTTTTAAAATATTGTTTTACTGCCTTTTGATGGAAAACCATTTTTAAATATATCTTTTGAAAATTTTATAAGCTATTTTTGTCAAAATAAACTTATTCTTTATGATTGGGACATCAAAATTTACTTTTTTTGAATTTTCGGTATTTTTCAGAGAATGTTCATTTTTTAATGAATAGTGAAAAATACTGCATTTTACATCAAAACTGCTTTTTAATCTAATTTATTTATATGATTAGATTATCTTTTGAATTGGTTTTGAAGTTTAATTATAATATATTTTTAACATTTAATCCAATGGTGGTCAATGTAATCAATTTCACTTTGAAATTGGATTTAAACTGGTGTCAATCTTTTGATACTTATTGTTTAATAAAAACACGCTATTTGTCATGACAGCGGGAATTAATCATTAAATTAATTAATGCGACTTATATGTTTTTAATTTTTTAAAATAGACTTCATTTTTGAATTCGGAATATCAAATATAGATTAGGGTGAATTTTTGGTAATTTTCTGAAAAACTTCAATTTTTGATGAATAGTGAAACCACTAAGTGGTACTTATAAAAACTGATTTTTTCCGTTTAAATGAAATTTTTCCATCATTGTGTTTTGAATTTAAAAAATCCGACATACATGGTTGTCATTAAGAAGTAAAATGTGGTTCAATGGGATTAAAATAATTTTTTGGTGAATAGTAACTTATTATGTTCTTAATCGCGATTAGTGGTAACTAGTGTAGTTTAAGGTAAAAATAATGTTTTAATAATATGAAATGAGCTTGACACATGTCCTACCCTTATTGGATGTTTCATGGCCAACCAAGACAAGCCATGGGTCAACTTGGGGACCACATGGATCCATTTGGTTGGGAAATGACATAAATAACTTTTTATTAAATGTTAAAGTAAAAATGACACACACATAAGGTGTTTTACTAAAAAAAATTTTTACATGGGGTTATACAAGTCAGATTTTTGACTATAAATATTCATTAGAAATCTAAAAATATTTCCCACATCATAGTAGTTTTTTTATAATTTTTAGACATTAAATAAATTAAATTATTTATGACATCATGATGATGCAGCAATGACCTCATTATTTAACGATTTAAATAAAATGGAAAGATAATGTAAAATCTAAAACCTACACATGGCCAAAACCAATTGGATGAGTGGATTTCGAAACATTATCACCTTATCCTAGAATTATATCAATGTGGGACCTTTAAAATCCGAAAACCATTTAAAAATAAAGTAACATTTCTTTACTTTCAAAGAGTGCCCCTCCTCTCCTCTTATAAAAGGCCTCCACCTCTACCTCCTTACCCACACTCCCAAAGCCTTTGGCTTGGCCAACCCCTGCCCATTATGTCTCTCCACTTCCCTCTATTACTCCTTGAAGCCTCAATTTGGGTAGAAGTTGTCACACCCGTTTTTTTAGTCTTTTTATTTATTTTATTTCTCTTGGCGTCGGGTGTTTTTGCGTAAGTGCGAGTGAGTCCCGGTTTAAAATTTTTAATGTTGGGATGTGTTTATGGTTTGGGTTGGTGCGCGGACACCGTAAGTTTATGACGCGCAATCCACTTGGGCATGCGTAGCCCACTTGCAGTCCACTTGGGTACCGTACGGTGCGCGAATACCGTACGGTCATCCAGTTTTAGCGTTATGTTTTTATGTGGTAGCGTTGTATACATATATATGCATGTGTAAATGTGTTCATATGTGAATATATATATATACATATATGTTTATAAATAAATATGTTTTAACGTTGTATGATTGTGTGTATATATGTTTATATATATATATATGTGTGTTTATATATGTTATATATATATGTTTGTATACACACACACACACAGTTATATATATATATATGTATATATATTTATCAATGTTTGTATAAGTTGGTTTATATATGTTTATATATATATATATTTATACATAAATATATGTTCATTATTATAATTATTGGTTTTATTAATGTTTATTAAGTTATTATTATTATTATTATTATTATTCTTGTCATTTAGTCGTGTGGGCGGTTTCGCGCCGGTGCGCGATCACCGCATTGCTAGCGGTGACCGTGCGTTTGCCCTACGTTTTTAAAAATTAATGTTTTTATGTTGAAATTTTATTATTATTAAAGTTGTGGTTATTATTATTTTTTATTAAAGAGGTTGATGATTTTAATGACATTAGTATGAGTTATTAGTGTTTTATTACTATCTTAATTATTGTATTAAATTCTGGTATATTATTATTATTATTATTATTATTATTATTATTATTATTATTATGTTTTATCTTATATATATATATGTGTGTAAAACCCTAGGTTTTCCCCCTCCCCCCTTTTTTTTTCTTCCCACGGGCAGTCCCCATCCCGTCTCACCCCGCGTCCCTCGCTTCCCCCTTCGTCGCGCCGCGCGACCGACCACCGCCGCCCCCTGCTTCCCGCCGCCGGCGCCCCCTCGCCCAGCCTCTCTTCCACCTTGTCCCGTGCCGCACCCCCCCTGCTGTCCGACTCCCCTACCTCCGGCCTGCAACCTCGCCGCGCCGGCTTCCTCCGCCAGCCGACCGCCGGCTCCCTCCGGCACCCCCACCTGCAACCCGCACCCAGCCTCCCTCCGTCTTCGGCGCACCCTGCTGCTCCACCGGTCCGGCGCTCCGCCTCACCGCTGCCCGCACCCGACTCGCCCCGATCCGGCGTGCTCCCCCTCCAGCGGCGCCCCCCCTATCCGACATCTCCCCTGTTCCCCCTCGCCCAGGCGGCGTTGCCCGCGCGACCCCCCTGACCTCCGGCCTCTCCTGCGCTCTCTTCCAGCGCCGACCTCCGGCAACTGCGGTCTCCCGCTCCGGTGCCCTCCGCCGTGCCGTCCCGGCTTCCCGATCCGCTGCCTTCCACGCTGTAAGTTTTTATTTATTTATTTTATTTTATTTTATTATTCTTATGTTAATCTTATTTCTATAAAATGTTTATTATTGTCATATTCATAATGTTATTATTATTCTATTATTTTTATGTCATTATTATTTTTATGATTTATATTATTATTATCATTATTGTTATTATTGATATATTATTATTATGCGAATTATATTATTATTGTTATTATTAATATTAATATTATTATTAATATTATTATTACTATTATTATTATATTTATTATCATATTATTATTATTATCATTATTATAATTATTATTATGTTATTATTATTAATACTATATTATTATTATTATTATTATTATTATTATGAATATACTTATTATTGTTTTAATTATTATTATATTATGTTGTTATTTTTATTATTATATTATGTTATTACTATTATCTTATCATTTTTATTATTATTATATTATTATATTATAATTATGCTAAATTATCATTATTATTATATCATTAATATTATTATTAGTGTTGAACCTGTTCAACGGTCTTTTGTTTTAGGACCTGTTTGACGGCGCAGTTCGATGTGCCATTTTTCGCAACGGGAGTCTTGGGCCGTGTCATTCGTCATTCCGATTCGAGGTAGGTCTCCCTATGCACTTGCCTCTAAATTAAGAATTTATTTATTCCATGTCCTTTTATTGAATTTCAGTAAATTTAAGAAAAATAATATTAAGTAGTTTTTATAGTGTGGTGATTTGCTGATAAGGCAAACTGTTTAATTCTAGCATTTCATTAAAAGTGTTTTCTTGGTTTCAATTGTGGGATTTCATAGTAATGTCGCTAAATGGTTCTTCCTGAGTAACGAAAGACATGTTGAATTGGGTTTTGAAATGTTTTTGGCATGTGTAAATTAGTAAATGTACTGTTTATGGAAAATGGTGTTTTCTTGTAACCTTGATTAGTGAAAACGTCGTGTTACCCTTTGAAATTGTTTTTGGAAACTTTATGTGTGGTTCTTGGTTGACGAAATATGTTTTCCCTTGTTGTGTTATTAAAAATAATGTTTTCTAGGTTGTGAAAGTTGGTTAGGTTCTTGTTTGAGTGTTTCAAAGAAAGGGGTTTTTGCGAAATGATTGGGTAATGACATTTATATTTCTAGAAAGGTATTTTTGGCGTGCGTGAGTTTTGAAATATTGTTTGGGTGTGGAAATGGTGACTTTTGTGTGAAATATCTTGTTTGGCCTGCGATATGAGGAAGAAACATACTATGTGAATGTGAAACATGTTTGAGCACACGGGGAGACCCTGGGTATCTAGGTGGGCGGACTAGAACTAGTGCGCTAGTGAGCCGGATGGGTGTCGTCCCTGTTTCACTTAGCTGGATTGACGATTGCAACACTAACTAAACATATGATATCTGAGGGTCGTGGCCTTATAAGCCACGTGTTCTGAGGGTCGTGGCCTTCTAATCCACGTTTTCTGAGGGTCGTGGCCTTCTAAGCCACGTTTCACCGAGACACGAGGTTCTAGGGTCCCACGCGAGCTAGATGAACCTTAGGGGATTTACCCATAGTGCTCTACCATCTCTGGCGTGGTGCCTTCCGTCGGCATACGGGGGACCACTTGGGTGTGCGTGTGTGAGTGTGTGCGTGTGTGTGTGAGTGTGTGAGTGTGTGTGTGTGCCCATGGTTATTGCTGATAACTCCTAGTTTTTTTTTACTTGCACTTGGTTTTTTCCTTGCCCGTTTACTTCTACTTGCACTTGTTTTCTTTCCTGCTTGTTTTCTTTCAGTTCTTCTTTACCGCTTGTACTGGTTGCTTTGAGAAAATGGTTCTCAAATAAAAATGCGTTTTTCTCTTGTGTAGTTAAACTGAAAATGTAACACTTCTTTATCATTCAGAACGAAATTAGAATCAAGGAAAAAAAAATTCAACTTTTGAAAAAGGATAAGGGTAATGGCTCATGTTTAGTTTTTCAAGTGAAACATTATAAAAGCATACTTTTATACATTGTAGTTCAAACCTGAAATAGGTAGATTCTTTATTTACTGGCAGTGCATTGGGATTTGTTGTGGGGCTCACCTACTGAGTACTTTTGTGCTCACGCCTATCTTTTACCTTTTCAGTTGCAGGTTCCTTGTGTTCAGGTTTTCCTGGCTTGAGTCGCTCAGTGTGGGAGCGACGTTGGTTGTAGTTGGGTGGTGACCGCGAGGTCACGTGGAGGTATGTCGTGGCATAGTTTGTTTATGTCTTTAGTGTTTGTTTGTTGGTTTAAGTTGTATTCGTTCTTTCGATCCTGTTTTTAGTTTGGGCTGAAATCGTTCCCAACGATTAATGTTTCAATGCCCGGCACTTGTTGCCATCCCGGGGGGATCGGGAACGCCCCTCGGGACTTTCCGCGGACCGGCTTGGGTGACCGGTTCAGGGTCGACCTGGGCTGGTTCGTGACAAAATGGTATCATAGGTGGTTCTTGTTATTTGGGTTGTCCGGTAGAAGGAGATTAGGACTGTCGGAACTCGAGGGGTGAGTATGGGAAGAGCGTCGCAAACTCTTGCTCGCACTGATCTTCGAGTTACCAGGGGTAGTTCGGGAATTGTGTCCTTGTTTTTCCTGGTTTGTCTTGGATTGAGAGATGATAATGGAGGCAAGCCGACGTTACATCGCGATTTCACATGGAGTAGTGACCCATGTGGAGTCCGAGTACGTGGTTTGAATTCCTCCTAGTGGTCGACGCTGACTTGGGACATGGCCCACTACCATGTCGCCAGGTTGAGCGTGACTACTAGTCCCTCATTTCAGTGATTGATGCAATCTTGGTTACTGCTTTGTTTTGGTCTGTGTAAGTACGTTGTTTGAAATGAAAAAGGGTTTTTTGAAAATTGGACTGGTTTCTTTTAAAGGACTTTAAATATATGAAATGGGTTCTAAAACTGAAATCTCTTGATTTGGAAATCTGTTGTTTTCCCGGAACTGGGTAAGAATGATTTGGGTTGAAACCTTGGTTCCTCTTTATGAACGTCTGCACATGTGTGAGAATGCATGGAAAGTGTGTGTTGATGCACCTATGAATGGAATGTGGATAAAGACATGTGCAACGGGTCATGGGAGTACCTGGGTGTGTTTGAAATTTAACGCTTGACTTTGTTTTCTAAATTGGTTTTAAATGGGAAACAGTTTTGGAAAGTTTTGGTTTGAAAGTGGATTGGTTTTTAGAAAGTGATCTTGAGAAAGGGTGGTTTTGAAATCTAAAATGGAAAGGGAATTTTAAAGAGGAGATTTTGTTTTGGGTGGTGTTGTATTTGTTTGACCCTTGTGCTACTTGTTTTGATGAAGGCGCTTTTATTGATGTTGCTTCGATTTGATGTTGGTTTTGGCCTTGTGTTTTATATGTCGCTCAGGAAATGCCGACCAGAAAGGTCTCTAAGGATTCGGATAAGTCATGCCCTGTTTTTGGTCCTCCTCAGACTTTGCCTATTCTCCATGGTGATCAGGGTCCGTTAGAGGCAGTGGAATGGCTTGAGGAAGTGGAGCGTGTCTTTAGAATGTTGGGAACTCCCGATAGTGTTAAGGTCCGTGCAATTATGGAGTTGTTTGAGGGTCCAGCTCTGGACCAATGGAAGAGGGTTACCCCATCATCAACACAAGGTCAAATGACGTGGGTTGTCTTTAAAACTGTTTTCATCCAATGGTTTGTACCTGAGGAAGTGAACCTGGAGAAAAGAGGGAGCTTGTGCATATTCAACAAGGTCGACGGACGGTGAAGGCATATGCTGACCATCTCAAGGAACTAATTTCCTTTTATCCAGATGTAGTGTCGCATGAGCTCATGAAGGTCTCTCTTTTCACTGGGGGTCTGCGTCCAGAGATCAAGGAGCGAGTCCTCCCTTCTAAAGACCCTTGTTTCGAGAAGCTCGTAGAGGAAGCATTCTTGGCTGAGTTAGTTTCTGGTGTGCGGGTGGTTAATACTTCAGCGTCCCTTGTTGTGGTTCGTAAGAGTTCCCCCTCTGGTGAGGAAGAGGCACCAGAGATACCTGTTCCTAATGAGTTATCCCCTTTGGTCCCAGCTTCCAGTTCATTAGATCATTCGATGGTATGCTTTCAGTGTGGTCGTTTTGGGCATTTAAAGCCGTCTTGTTGCAACCCTCTGAAGACGTGTCATCGATGCGGTTGTCTGCGTCATCTGGAGAAGTTTTGCAGGAAGCGCCGCTTAAAGAGGACGCCGTGATGGGAGAACGTCAGTACCTGACTGTGAGGCAGAAGATGCTTCAGCCACCAGAGCCCCAACCATAGGTCTTGGGGTGAAGCTCGTGCACAGTCAGGAGCCCCCAGGGGTGTGAAGCCTTGGTCCAGGTTTTGCGTCCCGTGTTAGCAGTGGAACAGTCAAGATCTTTTGGTACTTGTTTTTCTGCTGTTAAGTTTTGACGTTGTTGTATGTTCATTGTTTTACCATTGGGTTATGATGGACTTGTTCTATTATAATCCAAGTAGTATGGATTATGTAAATGTGTTGTTTTTCTCTAAAGTGACGATGGACTTGTTCGATGATAAACCTAAGCGGACTTGTCGTGGGAATGTAATATTCTAAATCAGGTGTCCTTCCTAAAAGTGTGTTCGACTCTCGTGTGGGTTGACCTCGTTTTAGTAATGTTGTCGATGTGGTTATGTTTTGTGGAATTCGGTGGATCATGTCTCCAGTTTGATGTTGGTTAAATGTTTTTCTATGGTTTTTCCCTGGTATTGAAGGTTGTTGACTCTGGTCGAGGATTTAATGTCTAGACGGAGGTGTGGTTTTAATTGTTCTATAAGAGTTGGTTTGAATTGGTTGGGAGTTCCCGCGTCGACCCCCCCTTTCCTAGGGTTTTCTATTTAGATGGTCAACTTTTCTGCACTAGTTAAGTTCTTGTGGTGGGGAGAACCCCTTCGTGTTCTCCCCTCAATCTCGGACCCCAGTTTTCTCTTGAATCGGTCGGGTGTGACCTGTGCTAAGTAGGGTCATCCCCGAGATTCTCAGTTCTCTCGGGTTCCTTTAGTTCCGTTGGGGCATGGACTTAAATCTTGATCGACTTTTGGCCTGGTGACTTTCTGGGGGCAGAAAGTGTCTGTGGTGGGGAGAATTGTCACACCCGTTTTTTTAGTCTTTTTATTTATTTTATTTCTCTTGGCGTCGGGTGTTTTTGCGTAAGTGCGAGTGAGTCCCGGTTTAAAATTTTTAATGTTGGGATGTGTTTATGGTTTGGGTTGGTGCGCGGACACCGTAAGTTTACGACGCGCAATCCACTTGGGAATGCGTAGCCCACTTGCAGTCCACTTGGGTACCGTACGGTGCGCGAATACCGTACGGTCATCCAGTTTTAGCGTTATGTTTTTATGTGGTAGCGTTGTATACATATATAAGCATGTGTAAATGTGTTCATATGTGAATATATATATATACATATATGTTTATAAATAAATATGTTTTAACGTTGTATGATTATGTGTATATATATATATATATGTGTTTATATATGTTATATATATCTGTTTGTATACACACACACACACACACAGTTATATATATATATATATGTATATATATTTATCAATGTTTGTATAAGTTGGTTTATATATGTTTATATATATATATTTTTATACATAAATATATGTTCATTATTATAATTATTGGTTTTATTAATGTTTAGTAAGTTGTTATTATTATTATTATTATTATTCTTGTCATTTAGTCGTGTGGGCGGTTTCGCGCCGGTGCGCGATCACCGCATTGCTAGCGGTGACCGTGCGTTTGCCCTACGTTTTTAAAAATTAATGTTTTTATGTTGAAATTTTATTATTATTAATGTTGTGGTTATTATTATTTTTTATTAAAGTGGTTGATGATTTTAATGACATTAGTATGAGTTATTAGTGTTTTATTACTATCATAATTATTGTATTAAATTATGGTATATTATTATTATTATTATTATTATTATTATTATGTTTTATCTTATATATATATATATGTGTAAAACCCTAGGTTTTCCCCCTCCCCCCTTTTTTTTTCTTCCCACGGGCAGTCCCCATCCCGTCTCACCCCGCGTCCCTCGCTTCCCCCTTCGTCGCGCCGCGCGACCGACCACCGCCGCCCCCTGCTTCCCGCCGCCGGCGCCCCCTCGCCCAGCCTCTCTTCCACCTTGTCCCGTGCCGCACCCCCCTGCTGTCCGACTCCCCTACCTCCGGCCTGCAACCTCGCCGCGCCGGCTTCCTCCGCCAGCCGACCGCCGGCTCCCTCCGGCACCCCCACCTGCAACCCGCACCCAGCCTCCCTCCGTCTTCGGCGCACCCTGCTGCTCCACCGGTCCGGCGCTCCGCCTCACCGCTGCCCGCACCCGACTCGCCCCGATCCGGCGTGGTCCCCCTCCAGCGGTGACCCCCCCTATCCGACATCTCCCATGTTCCCCCTCGCCCAGGCGGCGTTGCCCGCGCGACCCCCCTGACCTCCGGACTCTCCTGCGCTCTCTTCCAGCGCCGACCTCCGGCAACTGCGGTCTCCCGCTCCGGTGCCCTCCGCCGTGCCGTCCCGGCTTCCCGATCCGCCGCCCTCCACGCTGTAAGTTTTTATTTATTTATTTTATTTTATTTTATTATTCTTATGTTAATCTTATTTCTATAAAATGTTTATTATTATCATATTCATAATGTTATTATTATTCTATTATTTTTATGTCATTATTATTTTTATGATTTATATTATTATTATCATTATTTTTATTATTGATATATTATTATTATGTGAATTATATTATTATTGTTATTATTAATATTAATATTATTATTAATATTATTATTACTATTATTATTATATTTATTATCATATTATTATTATTATCATTATTATAATTATTATTATGTTATTATTATTAATACTATATTATTATTATTATTATTATTATTATGAATATACTTATTATTGTTTTAATTATTATTATATTATGTTGTTATTTTTATTATTATATTATGTTATTACTATTATCTTATCATTTTTATTATTATTATATTATTATATTATAATTATGCTAAATTGTCATTATTATTATATCATTAATATTATTATTAGTGTTGAACCTGTTCAACGGTCTTTTGTTTTAGGACCTGTTTGACGGCGCAGTTCGATGCGCCATTTTTCGCAACGGGAGTCTTGGGCCGTGTCATTCGTCATTCCGATTCGAGGTAGGTCTCCCTATGCACTTGCCTCTAAATTAAGAATTTATTTATTCCATGTCCTTTTATTGAATTTCAGTAAATTTAAGAAAAATAATATTAAGTAGTTTTTATAGTGTGGTGATTTGCTGATAAGGCAAACTGTTTAATTCTAGCATATCATTAAAAGTGTTTTCTTGGTTTCAATTGTGGGATTTCATAGTAATGTCGCTAAATGGTTCTTCCTGAGTAACGAAAGACATGTTGAATTGGGTTTTGAAATGTTTTTGGCATGTGTAAATTAGTAAATGTACTGTTTATGGAAAATGGTGTTTTCTTGTAACCTTGATTAGTGAAAACGTCGTGTTACCCTTTGAAATTGTTTTTGGAAACTTTACGTGTGGTTCTTGGTTGACGAAATATGTTTTCCCTTGTTGTGTTATTAAAAATAATGTTTTCTAGGTTGTGAAAGTTGGTTATGTTCTTGTTTGAGTGTTTCAAAGAAAGGGGTTTTTGCGAAATGATTGGGTAATGACATTTATATTTCTAGAAAGGTATTTTTGGCGTGCGTGAGTTTTGAAATATTGTTTGGGTGTGGAAATGGTGAATTTTGTGTGCAATATCTTGTTTGGCCTGCGATATGAGGAAGAAACATACTATGTGAATGTGAAACATGTTTGAGCACACGGGGAGACCCTGGGTATCTAGGTGGGCGGACTAGAACTAGTGCGCTAGTGAGCCGGATGGGTGTCGTCCCTGTTTCACTTAGCTGGATTGACGATTGAAACACTAACTAAACATATGATATCTGAGGGTCGTGGCCTTCTAAGCCACGTGTTCTGAGGGTCGTGGCCTTCTAAGCCACGTTTTCTGAGGGTCGTGGCCTTCTAGGCCACGTTTCACCGAGACACGAGGTTCTAGGGTCCCACGCGAGCTAGATGAACCTTAGGGGATTTACCCATAGTGCTCTACCATCTCTGGCGTGGTGCCTTCCGTCGGCATACGGGGGACCACTTGGGTGTGCGTGTGTGAGTGTGTGCGTGTGTGTGTGAGTGTGTGAGTGTGTGAGTGTGTGTGTGTGCCCATGGTTATTGCTGATAACTCCTGGTTTATTTTTATTTTATTTTTTTACTTGCACTTGGTTTTTTCCTTGCCCGTTTACTTCTACTTGCACTTGTTTTCTTTCCTGCTTGTTTACTTTCAGTTCTTCTTTACCGCTTGTACTGGTTGCTTTGCGAAAATGGTTCTCAAATAAAAATGCGTTTTTCTCTTGTGTAGTTAAACTGAAAATGTAACACTTCTTTATCGTTCAGAACGAAATTAGAATCAATGAAAAAAAAATTCAACTTTTGAAAAAGGATAAGGGTAATGGCTCATGTTTAGTTTTTCAAGTGAAACATTATAAAAGCATACTTTTATACATTGTAGTTCAAACCTGAAATAGGTAGATTCTTTATTTACTGGCAGTGCATTGGGATTTGTTGTGGGGCTCACCTACTGAGTACTTTTGTGCTCACGCCTATCTTTTACCTTTTCAGTTGCAGGTTCCTTGTGTTCAGGTTTTCCTGGCTTGAGTCGCTCAGTGTGGGAGCGACGTTGGTTGTAGTTGGGTGGTGACCGCGAGGTCACGTGGAGGTATGTCGTGGCATAGTTTGTTTATGTCTTTAGTGTTTGTTTGTTGGTTTAAGTTGTATTCGTTCTTTCGATCCTGTTTTTAGTTTGGGCTGAAATCGTTCCCAACGATTAATGTTTCAATGCCCGGCACTTGTTGCCATCCCGGGGGGATCGGGAACGCCCCTCGGGACTTGCCGCAGACCGGCTTGGGTGACCGGTTCAGGGTCGACCCGGGCTGGTTCGTGACAGAAGTCTTCCCAAGGAATCCTTTGAGCTCAAACCAAAGGGAGTTACCTGATTTTAAGGTAATGTCTTCTTTTAAGTCATTTTGTTTTATTTTTCTTCACCAACCCCCTAAACTCTTTTTATTCTTTTCTTTTGTAACAAATCCAGTATCCTAAATATAATAGGATGTTGTTATAATATGGATTCGAGCTACACTTACACACACCTACATCTAACGGTTAACGAACATACTGTTTCCGTGGATGGTGAATTCATGCCTCCCGAAACGATGATTGTTCAACATTCTTTTAACACCTTCAAAGGTGGCCATTAAGATGTCACTATATTTATATATGATATACAATATGTTTATGTTTCCCTTAATCTTCTGTTTTTTTTCTTTTTGGTCATACCTTTATGGTTTCCAATATGGGTAAACGCGATATCTTCATTTAAGGAAGTGCGGACTACCACCCCCTCAAAGTGATTTGATTCATTAAATACCATATGTGGGACGTATAAAGCACGAAACTATGATATTATATATGATATTATATTGTAATTATAATATACCTTTATATAATTATGATTCCATTCTATAAAATATGAAATAGAAATGAAAGTAGCGTTCATGCGTACGTACGACTTACCGTCTCCATGAACGGTGCATTTCATTTCTTACCTCTAAAAGATTATGTAATATTATAAATGCATGAATGTACTGGATATATATGACATATATGATATCTACATCATGAATACCATTCTGTATATAATGGGTACATGTACAACTTGTAATTATAAAGGGCTTATTTTTGACTCAAGTACCAATGATCGTTAAAACGACCGTTATTAACATAAATAATTACATAGTGTTAATGACCTGGCAATAAGTGATATAAAAGTAATAATGAACTTGAAAAAGGTTATTAAACAAGTAGAAATTAACTCAAGTTTATTATTCAGGAGATTAAAGAACGACCGAGTCAAGTCGGACCCGAGGTATGGGACTTCGTCTCAATCTCCTTTCATTGAGGCATATTTTGTTTTATACACAACTTTATTTTATACGGTGTATAAACCCATTTTACATTTACGTTTATTCAAAAGGAATCTTTTTTATACGAAGTGTTTTACTAAATGAAAAAGGGGAATGTTTTTGTCGTATGTATGCGGTGACAACGACTTCTCCGCCGCCGTGACCGTTATTTGAGTTTCAGCTTCCTCTACAAGCCATACCTTCTTTTTAAAAGAAAAATAAATACCATGTTTTAATTTTCTTTTATTTTGGTATTGAAAATTGTTTTCATAATGTTTTTATATCAATGTGTTGTATCGATATCTTGTGATTGAAAGGTGGAAATGTTATGTTTCTTTTATGCATGTTTTATGTGATACGATTATGTTGAGGTTCTTGGGAATTATTATGAAGACGGGTGGTTCTGTGATAAACTAAGTGCGGGTGAGCCCGATATAGCTCTCTAATGCATTGGGTAATGCGAAGGAGTGAAACGTTAATGTTTCTCCGAAGATATTTAGGGAATATACTGTGATGGGTATTCCAAACGTAACCAAGAGGGTTACTCCCTACGTAAGGATGTTATGAATGACTCAAGTTACCTTTATGTCTTATGATTTCTATGATTTATTCATGATTTGATGAGGTATGTTAAAGTGCATATGTTTTATGGGTAAAGTATGATTTCATTCTTATGTATATATGTACCCATGTTTCCTTTCCATATTTTTATATCCCTTGCTGAGCTTTTTATGCTCATCCCAAGTTTTTTTGAAATGTTTTTCACAGGTCAAGGGAAAGATACATGATATGATGATAGTGTCAAGGAAGTGTCAAGAAATAATCCACGTTTTATTTTAAATATGTTTCCATTGATTGGAAAGAAGAATACTATCTTTATGTAACCACTTTGTTTACATGTGGAATGTAATGTATGTTTTATGATCTAATTCTCTGAAACTCTAAACCCGAAAAGATCCTCAATGTGTAATCTTGTAATAACTCAAGATTAAGTAAGGTTTAAGGCTGGGGCCTTATAGTTGGTATCAAAGGTCGGTTTAGATAACTTTAGGAGTTAGGATTCTATTAAATGATTATCCAAAAATATTTTTTTTGAAATGATATAGTATTTGAAGATTACCATGTTGCTTCATCTAAGACATATTTGTTCAGAATGGTTTTCCGCAGAGGAAACAGGGAAGTAGTGCTAGGAAGGCATACAGAAAGAAATAACCTTTCAAATCAGCATCCTGAGATGGTCATAATTGGAACTGAACAGTTTGTTGCAGTAATGGCGCAGTTGACTCAAGCGATAAATGGCGGTGGTATCCATACACGAGATCATCCATATCAACCGTAGAGGAACATGTTAGTGGTGGAACATTTCATGAGGCAACATACCCCATCATTCAGAGGATCATCTGACCCTGTGCTAGCTGAAGGGTGGATTAAAGCACTGGAGAAGATTTTTGATGTAATGGGGTGTTCAGACAATCAAAAGGTTATTCTTGCTATTTTCCGTTTGGAGGGTGAGGCAGATCAGTGGTGGTCTATGGTTAAAAATATCAGGGACGCCGATGAGATTGATGCTCTTGACTGGGATGAATTCAAAGGTATGTTTCTTGAGAAGTAATTTCCTAAGGATGTTCGACTTAGGATGGAAAAACAATTCTTGGAATTGAGGCAAGAGGAAGACTCAGTGGCTACCTACGAAGAAAGGTTCAATTGATTGGCAAGGTATGCTCCAAATTTTATCTGAGACCTTTATTGTAAAATCAATCATTTTTACTCAGGATTAAAGACAAAATATCGAAGGGCATTAGCTTCTCGTGAGTTTAAAAGTTATGAAAATCTTGTTCGATGTGCTGAGAAGGTGGAAATGGAGTCTTCCGATGATCATGTGTTCCATAACAACCAACAGAAGAAGATACCGAGGTGGCAGGAGAAAGGTAAGAATTCTTCAAAAAAGTCTGATGGTAAGAAAACTAAGTTTCTAGTCTGTGATAAATGTGGCAAAAGGCATGCTGGGGAATGTCTTCTGAATTCTATAAAGTTCTACCGATGTGGTAAGATGGGACATAAGGCTCGTGATTGCACTGAAAAGGATCAAGGTGAAGGTAAGAACAAATTTGATTTACAGTTAGTGAAATGTTATAAGGGCAATGATATGGGTCACTATGCAAACGAGTGTCTGACAAAGAGCTTGAGTGATGGGAAGCAGTTAGACTACAAGCAGAAAGGGGTGGTGAAATCCTTTGCAACTACTTCAGCAGATGTCGGGCCATCAAATGAAGTTGTATCAGGTACTTTGTCTATTTTTTCAGATTATACCAGTGTGTTGTTTGATTCGGGGTCTACACATTATTTCATCTCTGAAAATTTTTCTAGTAAAATGGGAATACCATCTCAAGAAATGACTCCTAAACTTGTGGTAAAGACACCTGGGGGAAATGTTGAGGCAAAAAGAATTTATAAGAATCTTCCTATCCTTATCTGTGGAAATAACCTACTTTCAAACCTTATTGTTCTACCTCTAGTAGAGTTTGATATTATCCTTGGTATGGATTGGCTCTCTATTTACCATGCTAAGATTGACTATAGAGCTAAAGAAGTTTCTTTTCAGAAAGTCTTTCAGTTTGTGTACAAGAATGAACCCTTACTGTTGATAACTTATCAAGAGGCCAAGAAACTTGTAAAAGATGGAAATGAATGTTACCTTGAACACATCGTTGAAAATAAAGGAACTATTCAGATTAATGATGTGCCAGTGGTAAATGAGTATCCTTATGTTTTTCCTGATGAGTTGCCTGGAATAATACCAGATTGGGAAATTGAATTTACTGTTGACTTAGTTCCTGATGCTAAGACAATTTCAAAACCCCCTTATCGAATGGCTCAAATTGAACTTTTAGAGTTGAAGGAGAAATTGCAAGATTTATTAGAGAAAGGTTTCATTTGACCTAGTACAACACCATGGGGTGATCCTGTCTTGTTTGTTAAAAAGAAAGATGGATCAATGAGACTTTTCATTGATTATAGAGCCTTGAATAATATCACTGTTAAGAACAAATATCCTTTGCCTCATATCGATGATTTGTTTGATCAGATCCAGAGAGATCAGTATTTTTAAAAGATTGACTTGATATCGGGGTACCATCAGCTGAAGGTAAAGGAAGCAGACGTTCCGAAGACCGTATTCCGTACAAGATATGGCCATTATGAATTTGTAGTAATTCCTTTTGGGATAACCAATGCACCTGCTGTATTCATGGACTTAATGAATAGAATTTTCCATGAGTTCTTGGAAAAGTTTGTGGTGATTTTTATTGATGATATTTTGGTGTTTTCTAAAAGTAAATAAGAGCATGAAATACATTTAAGGGTTATCTTTCAAACCTTAAAAGAAAAGAAATTGTATGGGAAATTCAGCAAGTGTGAGTTTTGGTTGCAACAAATTTCTTTCTTTGGTCACATTGTTTCTAAAGATGGGATAACTGTTGATCCTACAAAAACAAAAGTTGTGGAAGACTGGACAACACCCACAAATGTAACTGAGATTTGTAGCTTCCTTGGTTTGGAAGGCTATTACAGAAGGTTTGTTAGAAATTTTTCACGGTTATCAGGTCCAATGACTAAGCTAACTCGGAAGGGTGTTAAGTTTATCTGGACAAAAGAACGTGATGATTGTTTTCAGGAATTGAAAATAAGATTGGTGAATGCTCCAGTTTTGGCACTACCTTCCAGGAATGGTGAGTTTGTTATATACAGTGATGCTTCATTGAAAGGACTTGGTTGCATCCTAATGCAGAATGATCAGGTAATTGATTATGCTTCACGACAGTTGAAAACTCATGAGGTAAATTACTATAACGACCCATACTTTACATACATTGTTAATACTTCAAAATTGAAGCACACTTATTACAACATATGACAAAACCACAAAGGACCGTATAGGTATAGTGTCTTTAGAAACTGGGAAACAAAAACAACTGGTTCATAAATCTTCTACAGTGTCTCCCATTTATTTCATCATGTCTAGGGTCCCTTTTAGCATATTCTACTTAATATCCATCTTCCTGACCTGGGGAAAAGAAAACATAAAAGGTTGAGCTCAAATGCTCAGCAAGGGCAAATAAAGGAAATAAAAATCATATCATATCTTTTTGAAAATCACAACCTGCAAAAGAGATCATAATATCTTAACATGGAATAAATCATAGAAGTGAAAATGAGATCCCCATAATCATAACATGAAACTTTAAACTTTGTGGCATGCACACATAATCATGGAAAATCATTTCTTGTTAGTCATGACTCATTGCCAAGACTATCTTAGTGGACAAAGTCCCTTTCTGAACCGAGTCACCCTCGTTCCAGTCCTGTTTCACTGAACCGGTATAACCTACCATTCCAGCCATGTCTATCTCATGAGATATAAAATCTTTACCCAATGTATTGGAGGGAGATATAGGTCCCACCCATCTTATTATGAATCCTTTCTTATGTGTGCAACATAATCATAAACCATACATCATAGCGTAACCCATGTAATAAAAATGGGATTCTTAAACAACATGACATTATAAAACAATTCATATAAGATAAAGGAATTCATAAAAATGTTTCCATCACAACATAATCAAATCCATGTAATAATAGGGATAAAAACAGAACTCTTTTATTATCTTAGATGGAAAATAATTTTGATAAAATACTTGAACTCCATTCTTGAGGAAAATATCCTTTCTACTTTAAAAACATTTTTCCTTTCATAACATGTCATACGACTTTAAAATAAAAGAAGTTGATTAAAAATAAACTTGAAAACTTGTAAAGGAAGCTTCTTGGAAATAATGTTTTAAAAATCCATTCATGCCGTATAAGTTAAAAAAAACACTCTTCGTACTTTTGTCGGAAAAGTCAAAAAGTACCTCGTACGACAAAAGATTCCTTTCATACATATTACTAAAAACTCACCGAAGGGTGAAAATGGATTTAAACAATTGTAGGTGGATGGAAATAATATTACATTTTGATGAAACATGGATGTGGATGAAAAAATACACCCCAGTAAATACTTACGAATAAACAATCTCGGATAAAAATGAGATTGTGATATTTCCCTTACCTTAGGTCCAATTTGCTTTGTACGTGTCCGAAGCTCCTGTATAATGGTTTAAATAATGTTATTGACTTATTCCAGAATCATACATATTGATATGATATCATATATGGTCATATTATTAGCTTCTTGATAGTAATATTTCATTGTTACTTGTTACTCGGGTCTTTATTGCCTTTTGTTCTTATGCGTGTTTTGCCGAATACATTCTTATTCTTCTTTTAAGGTTATAGATAACTTATATCCAGAATGGTATTAGTGTAACATATATCATATTTATTCATTCAATTCATTTATATAATTACTATGTAATGATGATCATGTAGAACGAGTCGCATCACATCGTGGAGACGGTATTCCGTACGTACGCACGAGTGATGATATCGTTCCTATGATCGTGGAACTGTATTGGAGTATATATATATTATTTCAGTATCAATATTACTTTATAATAATCATAAATAGTTACTCATTACACCATTATACCCATCCTTGTAAAGTGATGGTGGAAAATAGATTACACCACGGCGTGGAGACGGTATTCCGTACGTACGCACGCGCGGTGATTTCATTTTTCCGTAGGATGGATAGAAGGTGAATTAGGGTTGTTTCATATTTATAATAACATATCAGTATGTAAGTAATACTAATGTTATTACTTTATCATGAAACAACTAAAGAAGAAGAAGTTGAAGAAGAAAGAAATTGAAAAGATCGGTAATGGATATTACCTCTTCTTTGGAACGCCTCTTTGAATTCTCCACTTAGGGAACTAATATTGGTCTTTGAAGAAGACCAGGACCTCTAGGATTATTCTAGGGAAGTGGAGAGGAGAAAATGGCAGGGGTTTACCGAGCTTCAGTGCTCAAATTTGTGTGAGGAGGAGGGGGAGGAGGTGCCCTTTTATAAGGGAGGAGAGGGGCACCTTAGGAATATCTCAAAATATTATATTATATTAAAGTAAAAATCGGTTTATAATGGTTCCAAAGGGTCTTATTTCGAAGATAAAGTGGGGATGGGTCGAAATCCTATCAACCAATAGGATTTATACAAGTTTATGGTATTATTTTAACCTTATCAATTAGATTTAACGTTAAGTAAAATAATTTAACTTTTACCATGTATTTTTGTTTTCTTTCACTATATGGTTAATACACTTACTATAACATGCCAAAAGAACCCCAAATTGTTTATTATTAATATATATATCCTTATCTAAGTCATTTGGCCGAACCTTATATTTTTAGGGATAAAATAACAATTAATAATATAATATTTGATTTAAAAACTATTTGGTGTCAATTTTGACACTATTTGATATATGATTTTTGTGAAAGTCATAACAGAATTATATGTTCGAACCAAGTTGATTAAATCAACAATAATATATCATAGTAACCTAGAAAATTAGTGTAATTCATAAAAAGTCTCAAATTACATTTATTTTGGTGTTTATAACATCAATTATGTCAATATTTCATTAATAAGATAATTACTGCATCATCATTGTGTCATAAATAAATTAAATTATATAATGTCTGAAAATTACAAATAAAATACCATTATGTAGGAAATATTTTTATCTTTATAATTAATATTTATAGTCGAATTTATCTTATGTATAACCCCATATTAAAAATGATTTACTTATTAAACTTTGAATTTAACTATTTTAACTCTTCTTTAAATAAATTAATAATAAATGTCCTAATCTAATCCAAGTGGGCCTAAATGGTCATATTTTATTCCTAAGTCTGTTTTTGGTCGAATTACACTTGTCCAATAGAATTAGGACATGTGTTAGGGTAATATTAATATCATATTTACCCTTAGTTGCCCTATTTACTATTAACCGCGATAAAAAAAGTAAAAAGTTACTATTCATCAAAAAATTATTTTTATCTCATTGAACCACATTATACTTACTGATATCAACTGTGTCTGTCGGATTTTCGAAATTCCATTCACAGAAGCGGTAAAATTATGTTTTATGCAAAATTCAGTTTTTAACTTACCACTTAGTGGTTTCACTATTCATCAAAAATTGAAAGTTTTCAGAAAAATACCAAAATTTTACCCTAGGCTAATTTCGATATTCTGAGTCCAAAAATGAAGTCCATTTTGAAAAATAAAATTTATAAAATTTCAAAAAGTGGTTATTACTATTCATAACGGCTAGTTTTAATAGCATATTGTTGTTTAGTGAAACTCGGTATTGCGTACGACGCAAGCTATCGAGGAAGGTTGTGATTGCGTGTAAAGAAAGCCAAGAAAGTGTTGTGTAGAAAAAGATTCTTTTGATGATTCATATAACATAAATGTCTCGGGTGTTACATTCTACCCCCCTTAAAAAGAATTTCGCCCTCGAAATTCGTCACTTTGTAACAAACAGATGAGGATACTTCTCCCTCATCATATCCTCAAGCTCCCATGTAGCTTCTTCAAGTTGGTGGTTCCTCCATAAAACTTTCACCAATCGAGTGGTCTTGTTTCGTAGGAATTTTTCACTACAATCCAGAATCTCTATCGGCTGTTCTTCATAAGAAAGATCTTGCTCCAGCGGTACAACTTCTGAGCTGAGTACATGTGAAGGATCAGGTATGTACTTTCTCAGGAGAGATACATGGAACACATCGTGAACTTGAGAGAGATTTGGTGGAAGCGCCAATCGGTAAGCTACCTTCCCAACACGATCCAGTATTTCGAAAGGACCGATATATCTAGGGCTCAACTTCCCCTTCTTTCCAAATCTCATAACCCTCTTCCAGGGAGATATTCGTAAGAACACTTTATCACCCACTTCAAACTCTAGGTCTTTTCTTCGGTTGTCGGCATAGCTTTTCTGTCGACTCTAAGCTGCTCTTATGTGTTGTTGAATAGATCTGACCTTTTCTGCCATTTCATCAACCAGATCAGGTCCTAATAGCTTTCTTTCCCCAACTTCATCCCAGCAAGTTGGAGTCCTGCATTTCTTTCCATAGAGAGCTTCATAAGGATCCATCTGAATACTGGAGTGAAAGATATTATTATAAGAAAATTACACCAAAGGTAGTTGTTGATCCCAACCTCCTTTGAAATCCATAGAGCAAGCTCTCAACATATCTTCTAGGGTTTGAATTGTTCTCTCAGACTGACCGTCTGTCTGGGGATGATAAGCAGTGCTGAAACTCAACTCTGTATCCAGAGTATGATGAAGACTTCGCCAGAACTTCGAGGTAAATCTCGGATCTCGATCAGATATAATAGAAAGTAGTACTCCATGCAATCTTACCACTTCCTTTACATATATCCTGGCAAGCTGATCTAGAGAGAAATCCTCTCTAATAGCAATGAAGTGTGCAGACTTTGTAAGACGATCAACTATAACCCAGATAGCATTATTGCCTTTGGATGTTTTAGGAAGTCCTATGACAAAGTCCATAGTGATGTTTTCCCATTTCCATTCGGGTATGGGTAATGGTTGTAACATCCCCTTAGACTTTTGTCTCTCAGCTTTAACTTGTTGACAAACCAAGCATCGAGAGACATATTCAGCAACATCTCTTTTCATGCCATCCCACCAGAAGTACTCTTTCAGGTCCCTATACATCTTCGTGCTTCCAGGATGAATAGAGAATGATGAACTATGAGCCTCATCCAGCAGCTCCTTCTTTAATTCGGGGATGGGAGGAACACAAACCCGATTCCTGAACTTTATTATCCAATCACAATCAAGGTTGAATTCAGGAACATTTCTCACCTTCTTTTGTAACTCTACATCTTCTTTCTGTGCCTCTTTAATCTTCAGATGTATAGATGGTTGAACATTCATTTGAGAAAGATAATATTTTTACCCTTCCATTATAATTCCAAGATCCATCCTTTGTAAATCCATAAATATTGGATCTTTTGTGATCCTCATAATGGATAAACTAGCATGGTCTTGTCGACTTAATGAATCTGCCACCTTGTTTGCTTTCCCAAGGTGGTAATGGATTGAGCAGTCACAATCCTTAATCAGCTCCAACCATCTTCTTTGACGCATATTCAGCTCCTTTTGTGTGAAAATATACTTTAAACTTTTATGATCAGTATAAATATCACACCTTTCACCATAAAGGTAATGCCTCCAAATCTTTAATGCAAAGATTATCACCGCCAACTCCAAATCATGTGTTGGGTAAATTTGCTCATGGATTTTCAACTGTCGTGAGGCATAAGCTATCACCATATCATTTTTCATAAGAACACACCCCAATCCCTTCTTGGATGCGTCACTGTAGATCACAAACCTTTCTCCACTACAAGGCAGTGTGAGCACAGGTGCACCGGATAACCTTCTTTTCAACTCCTTGAAATTCTCTTCACATTCCCCTGTCCAGAAAAACTTAACTCCTTTCCGAGTCAACTTGGTGAGTGGATTAGATAATCGTGAAAAATCTTTTACAAAACGTCGATAATATCCAGCCAAACCAAGAAAACTTCGAATCTCAGTTACTGTTGTTGGTCTCGACCATCTTTCGATAACCTCTGTTTTTTCTGGATCCATAGATATCCCCTCTTTTGAGATTATGTGACCCAAAAATGTAACTTTTTGAAGCCAAAATTCAGACTTGGTAAATTTGGCATAAAGCTTCTCCTTTCTCAGGGTCTTCAATATAATTCTCAAATGATCTTCATGCTCTTCCTTGCTCTTTGAATAGACAAGAATATCGTCTATAAAGACTACCACAAATTGATCAAGATAGTCTCTAAAGACTCTATTCATTAGATCCATGAAGATAGCAGGGGCATTAGTAAGACCAAATGGCATCACTATAAATTCATAGTGTCCATACCTTGTACGGAAAGCCGTCTTTGGTATATCCTCCCTTTTGACCCTTAATTGATGATACCCTGAACGAAGATCAATCTTGGAAAAGTATTGAGCTCCACGTAGTTGGTCAAATAAGTCATCAATGCGTGGGAGAGGATATTTTTTCTTGATAGTGATCTTGTTACGTTCTCGATAATCAATGCAGAGTCTCATTGATCCATCTTTATTCTTAACAAATAGAACAGGTGCTCCCCAAGGTGACGCACTAGGGCGTATGAATCCCTTATCAAGATTCTCTTGGAGTTGCTTCTTCAATTCCTGCAACTCAGTTGGGACCATTCTATATGGTGTCTTTGAAATAGGCAAAGCACCCGGTACGAGTTCTATTGAAAACTCAACTTCACGATTTGGTGGAAGACCCGGTAATTCCTCCGGAAAGACATCATCAAACTCCCGTAAAATGGGCATATTCTTAATTGTGAGTTTCTCACCAACCATTTGAGATAAATAACCTTCATTTAGTGGAATCAATACCCATAAGATGGAAGAAATTTCCACTGGAAGGTTATGTTCATCCTTGCATTGATATACGATCGTAGATTGATCTCGAATATGAAATGTGACTTCCCTTCTTTGGCAATTTATATGAGCTCCATGTAGAGAAAGACAATCCATGCCAAGAATCACATCAAATTCCACTAAAGGAAGGATCACAAGATTTGCAGGAAGCACTTTCCCACAAACTTCGATCGGAGAAGAATTATAAACTTTTGATGCGACTGTTGTGCCATTAGGTGTTGTCACAGCTAACTCAACATCTAATTGTTGAGGTAGTACGATGATACCCTTAGAAAATTCTTTAGAAATAAAAGAGTGGGTGGATCCAGAATCAAATAAAACATTTGCTACTTTAGAGTGGATGGTAAGTGTACCTTTCACCACTTTGTTATCGTACTCCACATCGCTGATAGAAATTGCATGTGACTTTCCTTTGTCTTTAGCCTTAAGATTTTGTTGACGTCGACCATCATCATCAACCCTTGGATTTGGGCATTGATTGGCATAATGCCCCATCTCCTTGCACTTGAAACATTGAAGTGTAGTAGGTTCATTCTGTGTATCCCTTCCTTTGTTTGCGTCATTAGACATCTTCTTCCCATTATCAAGACATTCAAATGCCTGATGACCTTCCTTTCCACATTTAAAACATTTACTTGTCCCTTTAAGACAACTCCCTCCATGTTTCTTTCCACACTTTGAGCATAAGGAAAAGCTCATATTCTTTTCCGTGTGCTCTTTAGATTTTTCTTTGAATTTCATCTTCCTCTTCTTATCAAACCCATGTGACTGATGGGTTATTCCAATCTCCATCTCGACTTTGAGAGCACATCGAACGATTTCCTCGTAGATATTGAAGTCCCTTATGGCTAACGCCCTTCGAAGTCTTGGTTTTAAGCCACTAAAGAATCGATCGATCTTACTCTCAGGTTGGATAATAATACCAGAAGCGTACCTTGCAAGTCTTGTAAAATTTGCTTCATAGGTACCAACAGATTCATCATCCCTTTGCTTCAGTTCAAGAAACTCTTTCTCCATCTTTGTTCGGAGAATACGAGGGAAGTACTTATTGAAAAATAAGTTCTTGAACTCGTCCCATTCCATAGACTCAATTTCATCCCTTTGCCTCGTATTCTTAATAAGATTCCACCATTGATCAGCATCTCCTTCCAAACGATACACTGCTAGGATGACTTTATCATGTTTAGAATATTGAAGAACTGAAAATATCTTTTCAGTAGTACTAATCCATTGTTCAGCAACTAATGGATCAGTAGACCCACTGAAAGAAGGTGGACGCTGCCTCATGAAGGATTCAACAGAATGTTGCTCCTTCCTTTGCTCGTTTGGAAGTCCTGCATGATTCATAGCTTGAGAAAGTTGTGTGAGCATGGCTACAAGATTTTTCATTCCAGCTCCCATATCGTTTGGTTGCTCAGGGGGACAATCATTGCATTGCCTATCGCATTCCGCATTTACACGGTTCCTTCGGGTTCCAGCCATTGACTAAAACCAAGAAGAATAGTGTGAGCAACACTAATTATAATAGGAAAACCACATAATCAAGGATAAAATTTCACACTTAAGGTTTTATCCTAGGGTATTCATGGCCATTTCTAAAACACTAAGATTGTGTTCTATGCTTAGACTTATCCTTAGGGTTCTTACTAAGGCTTTTACATCCTAGTTTCCAAAGGTTGACTATACCTTTCCTCTGATACCAACTATAACGACCCATACTTTACATACATTGTTAATACCTCAAAATTGAAGCACACTTATTACAACATATGACAAAACCACAAAGGACCGTATAGGTATAGTGTCTTTAGAAACTGGGAAACATAAACAACTGGTTCATAAATCTTCTACAGTGTCTCCCATTTATTTCATCATGTCTAGGGTCCCTTTTAGCATATTCTACTTAATATCCATCTTCCTGACCTGGGGAAAAGAAAACATAAAAGGGTGAGCTCAAATGCTCAGCAAGGGCAAATAAAGGAAATAAAAATCATATCATATCTTTTTGAAAATCACAACCTGCAAAAGAGATCATAATATCTTAACATGGAATAAATCATATAAGTGAAAATGAGATCCCCATAATCATAACATGAAACTTTAAACTTTGTGGCATGCACACATAATCATATAAAATCATTTCTTTTTAGTCATGACTCATTGCCAAGACTATCTTAGTGGACAAAGTCCCTTTCTGAACCGAGTCACCCTCGTTCCAGTCCTGTTTCACTGAACCGGTATAACCTACCGTTCCAGCCATGTCTATCTCATGAGATATAAAATCATTACCCAATGCATTGGAGGGAGATATAGGTCCCACCCATCTTATAATGAATCCTTTCTTATGTGTGCCACATAATCATAAACCGTACATCATAGCGTAACCCATGTAATAAAAATGGGATTCTTAAACAACATGACATCATAAAACAATTCATATAAGATAAAGGAATTCATAAAAATGTTTCCGTCACAACATAATCAAATCCATGTAATAATAGGGATAAAAACAGAACCCTTTTATTATCTTAGATGGAAAATAATTTTGATAAAATACTTGAACTCCATTCTTGAGGAAAATATCCTTTCTACTTTAAAAACATTTTTCCTTTCATAACATGTCATACAACTTTAAAATAAAAGTAGTTGATTAAAAATAAACTTGAAAACTTGTAAAGGAAGCTTCTTGGAAATAATGTTTTAAAAATCCATTCATGCCGTATAAGTTAAAAAAAACATTCTTCGTACTTTTGTCGGAAAAGTCAAAAAGTACCTCGTACGACAAAATATTCCTTTCATACATATTACTAAAAACTCACCGAAGGGTGAAAATGGATTTAAAAAATTGTAGTTGGATGGAAATAATATTACATTTTGATGAAACATGGATGTGGATGATAAAATACACCCCAGTAAATACTTACGAATAAACAATCTCGGATAAAAATGAGATTGTGATATTTCCCTTACCTTAGGTCCAATTTGCTTTTTACGTGTCCGAAGCTCATGTATAATGGTTTAAATAATGTTATTGACTTATTCCAGAATCATACATATTGATATGATATCATATATGGTCATATTCTTAGCTTCTTGATAGTAATATTTCATTGTTACTTGTTACTCGGGTCTTTATTGCCTTTTGTTCTTATGCGTGTTTTGCCGAATACATTATTATTCTTCTTTTAAGGTTATAGATACCTTATATCCAGAATGGTATTAGTGTAACATATATCATATTTATTCATTCATTTCATTTATATAATTACTATGTAATTATGATCATGTAGAACGAGTCGCATCACATCGTGGAGACGGTATTCCGTACGTACACACGAGTGATGATATCGTTCCTATGATCGTGGAACTGTATTGGAGTATATATATATATATATTATTTCAGTATCAATATTACTTTATAATAATCATAAATAGTTACTCATTACACCATTATACCCATCCTTGTAAATTGATGGTGGAAAATAGATTACACCACGGCGTGGAGACGGTATTCCGTACGTACGCACGCGCGGTGATTTCATTTTTCCG
The DNA here is from genome assembly GCA_963277665.1 of Viscum album. Classification (NCBI taxonomy): domain Eukaryota; kingdom Viridiplantae; phylum Streptophyta; class Magnoliopsida; order Santalales; family Viscaceae; genus Viscum; species Viscum album. The sequence goes on from OY728135.1 coordinate 1,157,352,947, forward strand.
TAGGATGGATAGAAGGTGAATTAGGGTTGTTCCATATTTATAATAACATATCAGTATGTAAGTAATACTGATGTTATTACTTTATCATGAAAAAACTAAATTAGAATAAGTTGAAGAAGAAAGAAATTGAAAAGACCGGTAATGGATATTACATCTTCTTTGGAACGCCTCTTTGAATTCTCCACTTAGGGAACTAAGATTGGTCTTTGAAGAAGACCAGGACCTCTAGCATTATTCTAGGGAAGTGGAGAGGAGAAAATGGCAGGGGTTGGCCGAGCTTGAGTGCTCAAATTGGTGTGAGGAGGAGGGGGAGGAGGTGCCCTTTTATAAGGGAGGAGAGGGGCACCTTAGGAATATCTCAAAATATTATTTTATATTAAAGTAAAAATCGGTTTATAATGGTTCCAAAGGGTCTTATTTCGAAGCTAAAGTGGGGATGGGTCGAAATCCTATCAACCAATATGATTTAGACAAGTTTATGGTATTATATTAACCTTATCAATTAGATTTAACTCTAAGTTAAATAATTTAACTTTTACCATGTCTTTTTGTTTTCTTTCACTATATGGTTAATACACTTACTATAACATGCCAAAAGAACCCCAAATTGTTTATTATTAATATATATATCCTTATCTAAGTCATTTGGCCGAACCTTATATTTTTAGGGATAAAATAACAATTAATAATATAATATTTTATTTAAAAACTATTTTGTGTCAATTTTGACACTATTTGATATATGATTTTTGTGAAAGTCATAACATAATTATATGTTCGAAAAAAGTTTATTAAATCAACAATAATATATCATAGTAACCTAGAAAATTAGTGTAATTCATAAAAAGTCTCAAATTACATTTATTTTGGTGTTTATAACATCAATTATGTCAATATTTCATTAATGAGATAATTACTGCATCATCATTGTGTCATAAATAAATTAAATTATATAATGTCTAAAAATTACAAATAAAATACCATTATGTAGGAAATCTTTTTAGATTTCTAATGAATATTTATAGTCGAATTTATCTTATGTATAACCCCATATTAAAAACGATTTACTTATTAAACTTTGATTTTAACTATTTTAACTCTTCTTTAAATAAATTAATAATAAATGTCCTAATCTAATCCAAGTGGGCCTAAATGGTCATATTTTATTCCTAAGTTTGTTTTTGGTCGAATTAAAATTATCCAATAGAATTAGGACATGTGTTAGGGTAATATTAATATCATATTTACCCTTAGTTACCCTATTTACTATTAACCGCGGTAAAAAAAGTAAAAAGTTACTATTCACCAAAAAATTATTTTTATCTCATTGAACCACATTTTACTTACTGATATCAACCGTGTCTGTCGGATTTTCGAAATTCCATTCACAGAAGCGGTAAAATTATGTTTTATGCAAAATTCAGTTTTTAACCTACCACTTAGTGGTTTCACTATTCATCAAAAATTGAATGTTTTCAGAAAAATACCAAAATTTTACCCTAGGCTAATTTCGATATTCTGAGTCCAAAAATGAAGTCCATTTTGAAAAATAAAATTTATAAAATTTCAAAAAGTGGTTATTACTATTCATAACGGCTAGTTTTAATAGCATATTGTTGTTTAGTGAAACTCGGTATTGCGTACGACGCAAGCTATCGAGGAAGGTCGCGATTGCATGTAAAGCAAGCCAAGCAAGTGTTGTGTAGAAAAAGATTCTTTTGATGATTCATATAACATAAAAGTCTCGGGTGTTACAATTACCCTACACATGATTTGGAATTAGCTGCTGTTGTTTTCGCTTTAAAAATTTGGAGGCATCATTTGTATGGTGTAAAGTGTGAAATATATACTGATCAAAAAAGTTTAAAGTATATATTCACTCAGAAAGAGTTGAACATGAGACAAAGGAGATGGCTAGAATTAATCAAGGATTATGATTGTACAATTCATTACCATCTGGGAAAAGAAAATAAAGTGGCTGATGCTTTGAGTCGAAAAAGTAATGCTTCATTAGCAATGTTGCGTTTGGAACGTAATCCTTTGGTTAAGGATTTGATGAACTTTGGAATAGAAGTTTTTGGTGCAGGAAGTTCATCTGTTTTGTTTCAGGTATCAGTGAGATCATCTCTATCAGATATAATCAAGCAAGCACTGAAGCAAGACAATGAGTTGCAGAAAAAGGTAGAGCTGGTTCAGAAAGGTAAGTTGCCTGAATTCAACATTGATAATGATTTCGTTTTGAGATTTGGGAAGAGATTGTGTGTGCCTTGTGATTCACAGTTGAAGAGAGAGTTGTTATGTGAAGCTCATAGTTCTCCATTTTCAGTTCATCCTAGCATTACTAAGATGTATAGAGATCTGCGGGAGTATTACTGGTGGGATGGAATGAAAAGAGATATTGCTGATTTTACTGTGAAGTGTTTGACTTGTCAGCAGGTTAAAGTAGAGCTGCAGTTACCGAAAGGGATGCTTCAGCCTTTACCAGTGACAGAGTGGAAATGAGAGAATATATCCATGGACTTTGTTGTGGGATTACCGAAGACATCTCGAGATAATAATGCAATCTGGGTTATTGTTGATCGCTTGACTAAATCTGCTCATTTCCTTGCTATACGAGATACTTTTTCCCTAGATCAACTTTCCCGTTTGTATCTTAAAGAGATAGTTAGGTTACATGGAGTTCCTCTCTCCATTGTATCTGATCATGATCCCAGGTTCACTTCTAACTTTTTTAAAGGCTTTCAGAAGTCGTTGGGTACTGAATTAAATTTTAGTACAACTTTTCATCCTCAATCAGATGGGCAGTCAGAACGAACAATTCAGACATTGGAGGATATGCTATGTTCTTGCTCTATGGATTATCAGGGAAGTTGGGACCAACATCTTTCTTTGGTTGAATTTTCACATAATAACAATTTTCATTCCAGTATACAAATGGCACCATTTCAGGCATTATATGGGAAGCGGTGTCGAACTACAGCTTTCTGGGATGAAGTGGGTGAAAGGAAGTTGATGGGACCAGAATTGGTAGAAGAGATGGCAGAAAAAGTTCAGCTGATTCAGAAACACATGAGAACAGCTCACAGCAGGCAGAAGAGTTATGCGGACAACAGGAGGAAGGATATCTCTTTTGTGGTAGGCGACCATGTTTTTCTCAAAGTATCACCATGGAAAAGTGTGATGCGATTTGGTAAGAAAGGAAAGATGAGTCCAAGGTTCATTGGACCATATGAAATTCTGGAGAGAGTTGGATCAGTTGCATACAGAGTGGCTTTACCTCCGAGTTTATCTCAGGTACACAATGTTTTTCATGTTTTGATGTTGAGGAAGTATATGCCAGATCCATCTCATGTTTTGAGTCCAAATGTAGTTCAGCTGGAAGAGAACCTATCTTATGAGGAACAACCGGTCCAGATTCTTGACCACAGGGAGCAAGTGTTATGGAATAAGGTGATTAAGCACGTAAAGGTTTTTTGGAAAAACCACATGATAGAAGAGGCAACATGGGAATATGAAAATGCAATGAGGGATAAGTACCCCCATTTATTTGATAAGTAAATAAATTGCGAGGACGCAATTTTCTAAAGGGGGAAGGATATAACATCCCATGTAAGTAATGAGTAATATATATTTTTATCTATGTCTATTAATGAATTATATAGTGTTTTAGAGACTTAAAATGAAAATAAATCTAATCTTAAGCATGGAATACACTAATATTTTTAAAAGATTGTTTTATTGCCTTTTGATGGAAAACCATTTTTAAATCTATCTTTTGACAATTTTATAAGCTATGTTTGTCAAAATAAACTTATTATTTATGATTGGGACATCAAAATTTACTTTGTGTGAATTTTTGGTATTTTCCAGACAATGTTCATTTTTTAATGAATAGTGAAAAATACTGCATTTTACAACAAAACTGCTTTTTAATCTAATTTATTTATACGATTATATTATCTTTTGAATTTGTTTTGAAGTGTAATTATAATATATTTTTACCATTTAATACAATGGTGGTCATTGGAATCAATTTCACTTTGAAATTGGACTTAAACTGGTGTCAATCTTTTGATACTTATTGTTTAATAAAATCATGCTATTTGTCATGACAGCGGGAATTAATTATTAAATTAATTAATGTGACTTATATGTTATGAATATTGTAAAATGGACTTCATTTTTTAATTTGGAATATCAAATATAGCTTAGGGTGAATTTTTGGTAATTTTCTGAAAAACTTCTATTTTTGATGAATAGTGAAACCACTAAGTGGTACTTATAAAAACTGATTTTTTCTATTTAAATGAAAATTTTCCATCATTGTGTTTTTAATTTCAAAAATCCGACATACATGGTTGTCATTAAGAAGTAAAATGTGGTTCAATGGGGTTAAAATAATTTTTTGGTGAATAGTAACTTATTAAGTTCTTAATCGCGATTAGTGGTAATTAGTGTAGTTTAAGGTAAAAATAATGTTTTAATAATATGAGATGAGCTTGAAACATGTCCTACCCTTATTGGATGTGTCATGGCCGACCAATACAAGCCATGGGTCAACTTGGGGACCCCATGGAGCCATTTTGGTTGGGAAATGACATAAATAACTTTTTATTAAATGTTAAAGTAAAAATGACACACACATAAGGTGTTTTACTAAAAAACTTTTTACATGGGGTTATACAAGTCAGATTTTTGACTATAAATATTAATTAGAAAGATAAAAAGGTTTCCTACATCATAGTATTTTTTTTATAATTTTTATACATTAAATAAATTAAATTATTTATGACATCATGATGATGCAGCAATGACCTCATTATTTAACGATTTAAATAAAATGGAAAGATAATGTAAACTCTAAAACCTACACATGGACAAAACCAATTGGATGAGTGGATTTCGAACCCTTATCACCTTATCCTTGAATTATATCAATGTGGGACCTTTAAAATCCGAAAAACATTTTAAAATAAAGTAACATTTCTTTACATTCCAAGAGTGCCCCTCCTCTCCTCTTATAAAAGGCCCCCAACTCTACCTCCTTACCCACACTCCCAATGCCTTTGGCTCGGCCAAACCCTGCCCATTTTTTCTCTCCACTTCCCTCTATTACTTCTTGAAGCCTCACTTTCGGCAGAAGTCTTCCCATGGAAGCCTTTGATCTCCAACCAAAGGGAGTTACCCGATTTTAAGGTAATGTCTTCTTTTAAGTCCTTTTGTTTTATTTTGTTTCTCCAACCCCCTAAAATCTTTTTATTATTTTCTTTTGTAACAAATACAGTATCCTCAATATACTTGGATGTTGTTATAATATGGATTCGAGCTACACTTACACACACCTACATCTAATGGTTAACGAACATACTGTTTCCGTGGATGGTGAATTTATGCCTCCCGAAACGATGATTGTTCAACATTATTTTAACAAATTCAAAGGTGGACATTAACATGTCACTATATTTATATATGATATATAACATGTTTATGTTTTCCTTATTCTTCTATTTTTTTTTATTTTTGGTCATACGTTTATGGTTTCCATTATGGGTAAACGCGATATCTTCATTTAAGGAAGTGCGGACTACCGCCCCCCTCAAAGTGATTTGATTCATTAAATACCATATGTGGGACATATAAAGGATGGAACTATGATATTATATATGATATTATACTGGAATTATAATATACCTTTATATAATTATGATTCCATTCTATAAAATATGAAATAGAAATGAAAGTAGCGTTCATGCGTACGTACGGCTTACCGTCTCCATGAACGTTGAATTTCATTGATCACCTCTAAATAATTATGTAATATTATAAATGCATGCATGTAATGGATATATATGAAATATATGATATCTACATCATGAATACCATTCTGGATATAATGGGTACATGAACAACTTGTAATTATAAAGGGCTAATTTTCGACTCAAGTACCAATGATCGTTAAAACGACCGTTATTAACTTAAATAATTACATAGTGTTAATGACATGGAAATAAGTGATATAAAAGGAATAATGAACTTGAAAAAGGTTCTTAAACAAGTACAAATTAACTCAAGTTTATTATTCAGGAGATTAAATAACGACCGAGTCAAGTCGGACCCGAGGTATGGGACTTCTTCTCAATCTCCTTTCATTGAGGCATATTTTATTTTATACACAACCTTATTTTATACGGTGTATAAACCCCTTTTACTTTTATGTTTATCCAAAAAGAATATTTTTTATACTAAGCGTTTTACTAAATGACAAAAGGAAATGTTTTTGTCGTACGTATGCGGTGACAACGACTTCTCCGCCGCCGTGACCGTTATTTGAGTTTTGGATTCCTCTACAAGCCATACCTTCTTTTTAAAAGAAAAATAAATACCATGTTTTAATTTTCTTTTGTTTTGGTATTTAAAATTGTTTTCATAATGTTTTTATATCAATGTGTTGTATTGATATCTTGTGATTGAAATATGGAAATGTTATGTTTCCTTTATGCATGTTTTATGTGATACGATTATGTTGAGGTTCTTGGGCATTATTATGAAGACGAGTGGTTCCGTGATAAACTAAGGGCGGGTGAGCCCGATATAGATCTCCAATGCATTGGGTAACGTGAAGGAGTGAAACGTTAAGGTTTATCCGAAGAGATTTAGGGAATATACTGTGATGGGTATTCCAAACGTAACCAAGAGGGTTACTCCCTACATAAGGATGTTATGAATGCCTCAAGTTACCTTTATGTCTTATGATTTCTATGATTTATTCATGATTTGATGAGGTATGTTAAAGTGCATATGTTTTATGGGTAAAGTATGATTTCATTCTTATGTATATATGTACCCATGTTTCCTTTCCATATTTTTATATCCCTTGCTGAGCTTTTTATGCTCATCCCAAGTTTTTTTGAAATGTTTTTCACAGGTCAAGGTAAAGGTACATGATATGATAATAGTGTCAAGGAAGTGTCAAGAAAGAATCCATGTTTTATTTTAAATATGTTTCCATTGATGGGAAAGAAGAATACTATCTTTATGTAACCACTTTGTTTACATGTGGAATGTAATGCAAGTTTTATGATCTAATTCTCTAAAACTCTAAACCTGAAAAGATCCTCAATGTGTAAACTTGTAATAACTCAAGATTAAGTAAGGTTTAAGGCTGGGGCCTTATAGTTATTGTCAGGTTTTTAAGTATGTGAATGTTTAAAACCATTTCTAGGGATAATTATTGTAGCCCTAGGATGTATCTGATTAGAAAAGAGAGGATATATTAATGGATTTTATCACCAGGTGACACCTTTAATAGTAATGATGTGATTTAGTTTGGGTTATTTTTCATTGAATAATGTATTTGACTAAATTACAGGTGATTTGTGTATCAAGTGCCATTGATGTTTTGGGTAGGAAATATACGGATGATGTGGTCATGCTATAAATGGTTCTAGTGGTCCTCATCATTGATTGAGATAATTTTTTAACCTAATTTATCTATAGGTGGTTACATCCATAATTTGTCTCCTACATTCTTCATAGCAAAAAATTTACCCACGGTTAGATGGGAATACAAAGTAGTCCATAAAGAGGCTAAACTATATGATATTAACGTACAACATAGTCTTTTAGGGATCATGTGGAATGAAACAGTATTTTTTTGAGTTATCCTATAATAATATATACCACTCATCCACGGGTAATTCCACATTTTATGAGCTATAATGGATTATATTTATGTCTCCATTACGATTGCTAAAGATTGGAGAGTCATCAATTATTTATCCAGATATTCTTTTTGGCATTTCTTAGAAGTTCACGATGGTCAAAGGGAATACGTTAGTGCAGTAGGACTATAAGAGGGCCTATAATGATCGTATATGGAGGTTCGATGATTCTTATATTAGATTCCATGAGTTTTTAGGGTTTATTATCAATGAGGAAGTGATAGTTTTGATAGGGTTGTCATATTTCTCACTAAATGAGTACCTTAAAATTTTTTGTATGATCATCATGATTTATATTTTAGGGATTCAGGAAAAAAGTATATTTCATTGCCTGAAAAAAGGGAATAATTTCTTTTTTTGAAAATAATTTTCAAATCACGAATTTATTGAAGCCTATCTTTGTAAAAAATATTTTGGATCACCGAATTTAAATTATGAATCTCTCATTTTCAAAAATCCTTGGTAAACACCAGTTGATTTCAGATGACCAATCATTCCCTTTAATTAATCTATGATCTTTAGATTCTAAGTGATTATCATTATAAATACGTTGTGGATAAATTACCTTTTCATGATAATTTTTATTGATTTATAATTTTTAATTCTTATGTGTGGTAATGAATAGGATTGGGAGGTTTCTGTATATATTTCTTATGATCCCTTAGAATGGTAAAATTGATTCAAGGATTCCATGTGTGATTACATTCTACTTGTTTTTTCTACATCTCTTTATTGTGCATGGTGATTTGGAAGGCTCCCTTAATAACATGGATCCTTGTTCTCTCATAATTTAGCTACATGATTCAAGATATAATTCTTTTTCATAATATTAGTTAGATAGTAGGGTTTAATATAACGAAAATAAGGAAGATTCATATATAAATTGGTTAGAATGGGGAAACACCTTCCTTTTACTTATTTTATGTTTTATTCGATGAGATTGTATAGGCTTGTTTTTGTTACTAAATGTCACTGATGTGGATAAGATTTCCTAGTCTATAATAGATATAGTAATGAGACCCTTGTTGTGTTGTTTCTTAATGTCACCATGAATAACATGGATAATCACTTATATATGGACAACAAATTGTTTTTCCATTGGAATTATGGAAATTGATTTAGAATAACTATTATATGAATTAATGTGATGTAAATAATTTCCTTATTGAATATATAATTTTATAATATGTATTGTGTTTGTCTTTTGGTTGTGAATACTGTGTTGGCTTATCTAATATGAGAAAATGTGTGACAATGGTAGTGACCATACTTGGTGTGGAATGTGTGGGGTAATGATGTATTGGTTAGTTGGAATGCGATACAGCTTAGGATGTTGTATGATGGTGGTGATGTACAATCATTATTATGTGAATTAGATGTGATGTATAGTGGTTGTGTCATGTGGTGGTTATAATTTTAAGTGCTTTAGACACATGTTTTTATGGTGAGATTTCATTATGTATGTGGTGTTCTATCAATGGTAGATGTGAGTAGGATGGGTTTTTGTGTCATGGTTGTGTTTGGGTCCCACATATAGAAAGAATAAATTGTAATCATTAGAATAAAACAAAATTAGTTTTTAAAATAACAATATTGTAAAGGAATTTATTGTGATAATTAGATTAAATTTTTGCAGTGATTATGTAATTTGTTGGTTAATTATGAATGAATGTATTAGTCATTGGAAATTAGATTAATATTTTTATAATCTAATAAATTGTGGAACCTATAATCAGATTTTATTTTTTTATATGTTTTTGGTTTTATTGTATAATTAATTTAGTGGTAGAAAATATTGTGGTGGATTTTGTATAGTGAAATGGGGGTGTTTTTTAGTATGAAAGTGCAGTTTATGTTAACTAAAAGTTTCTGTATTGTGTGATGTGTTTCTATAATGTAAGATAATATATTTCAACATGTAAACCACACGAGTTGGATAAAAATACTAATGCACTAGTATTTTGGGTTCATGGTGTATTATCCAACATCAATGTTGGTGGTGATATAGATGTCAGGATACACCCTCATACCCACTCTACCATTGGATGTGTAGACAAAAAATGTCTGTGTTTGATATTACTAATTGATGATACATGTGGGTGTTTGGGAATACCTAGTCTTGATATGAGTTAGTATTAGATATTTCCGATTACTGATGATTTTGTGATTTTTCATGGGTTTCATAGATGAAGGTAGGATGACACAAGGATGATGTTATTCATCTTTGTGATACAATACCCAAGGTTATGTGATGTTTTTGTTATATGGTGTGAAGATGATGTGATGTGATTATGAGTAATTATAATAATGGATAATAATACATTTAGGTTTGGGGTATGTGGGGATGTGTCTGGGCCCGAATCAATGGTAACTACATTTTTTATATCACATGTATAAAAAGGATGGTATCATATGAAATTTCACTATGTGGAATGAGTGTAGACAATCAATGGGGAATTATATATGGAGTTACTTATTTATATTCATTATATTATGTTACAATTTTGGATGTGTGGCTTGGTGAGAATTACATGTTGAGTCTTAAACTAGTTAATTGACATGTTTTTATGCATGTTACTTCTTTTATTTTCTTCACTGGTACATTAGTATCATCATTTTGATATGTGCACTAGATAACATTGGTATTATCATACTATGTATACATGTTATTCTCACCCTATTTATATAAACTATTTTCAGTATTAGTAGTTGAATTTTGGGACTGAGATGACACTAGTATCTTGATTTGTATATCTATTGATGTGACTCTACCAAAGGGATATCAGTTCATTTTCACATGGAGACAATTATTTTATTTTTATGAAAATTTCCATTCATTGTATGACTTTGTTTGAAGTTAATTACTATTTTATATTGTGGAGTTATTCATTGGTTGAATATCCTATCTATTTATCCAATATTATTCATATTCTAATGCATCCCACATGTTGTATTATATTCCCTCAGTGATATTCCCAAAACTATGGACTAAATGTGGTTGAAATTTGAGGTCATTATCTCTCTTCCTTCGTTGTTGACCTTGTTGGGGTACCTCTCAAGGGAGGGGGATGTGAGATAATTCATAATCTTGTTATTCATCCCAAATATATTCATTATATGTTATACACAATTATCCCTTGTACTAGAATGATCGGTGTGGTAATACCTACATAGAATATGGGTGCTGATTCCATTCCTCTAAGAGCGATATCAAAACATCGATATTGATAAAGTCATCACAAGATAATCAATGATTTGGAACTAATGAAATAAATTCAATATGAGTGTAATTGTTCTCCAATTTTATAAGGTCTTATCCCAACTGACATGTTAGCTATGTTAATATAAAATATTTATCCCATGTTTCCTATTAAACCTTCTCTAAAACAATCTATAGCCACCCAAAATCCATTAACTTAGAGATAATTCAAACATATATCATTGAAACAAGATAAAAGGGCTGCATAACCCATTATTAATCATTATTTTCTATTTGGGATATTATATTCATAGATTAATTACATATTACATTAGAATATGAAAAAGTGATAAGACACACCACCCCTATAGATAATTAAATATTTCTTCTTTTTATCTTCTGTAATCAATATTTTAATAACAGTTGAGATCATATTATAATTAATGGATATATAAAATTAATTCTAACATGTGTAAAAATGAATAATTAATAAGGAAATGTAGAAATTATAACCTTATTTCCTTCAATAAATTACATGAGTGAAACATAAATCTAGGGCTAATAGCAATATATAAACAACCTATATTGTGAAAACTAAATTATAGAAAAGTGAAAGGATCAAATATTGAAAATCATGATCATATTATAAAGGTTTCACTAATGAAATAATAAATCATACCATGAATGCCTTGTCTAAGATATATCCATCGAATATGGAGATATACACCTATTATCCAACAAATATAGTCACCTATTTTGTCTCCTGATATCTTCTAATACATGGTGGGATAATTATAATGGGGTAATAACACTCAAATTCATGTCCAATGAATTCAGTATATATTTATTTACAAATTAAATTAATAGAAAAAATTACATTTAAATCAACAATAGTCCATATTTAATCGATAATATAGAATGAAAATATTTCCATACTAAATCAAATAACATTGTTAATAATATTGCTTCCACTAAATCTATACATTGAAATAGAATACGAAAATGAAAATATAAAAATAGTAAAATCTATTATAAATACATACATGATACTAAATGGATTGACATTAATAAAAAATAATTTCTAACAAATAATTCATTTTGATATAGAATACAATCATAATAATGAGAGTAAATAAAAATAATTTTTATTCTTTACGTCATTAAATTATGAATGAATCCAATCAATTAAAATAAAATGAATTTATTTTAATAAGTAACATGATTTCATAAATTGCAAAAAATATATTAGAAAAATATTTAAAATAATATCCTTGTATCAATGTGTATAATGAAGTTATAATTCCATTACAAAAATAATTTCTTCACTTCTATTTTTGAAACATTTTGGATAAAAAATATTAGAATATTGAGAAAAATATTTCCTTAAAATTCAAAATGGAAACATTTAATTGAATTATCAATTAAATGATTGATAATGATGTCTGGAAAATTAGTCCTTTTGATGAAAGTTTTATTAATGACTCTATTCAGACTATTCGTACAGATTCCAATATTAAAAAGTTGAAAAATAACAATTGGATTACAAATTAAATATTTTTGTGAATTTAAAATATAGATTAAATTGACATAAAATAATCCTTTATAATAGAAATTAATATTAATTAATTTTTTTTGAAGAATATGTTGAGGGAAGGAAATTCTTGTCGACCAATGTTGAAATATGGTCAAAGTTTATAAAAAATAATTTCCAGAATGTTTTGTGAAATAAGGTGATAATAAAGTTCAAGGAAAACATGAATATACCATAAATAACTTCATATATATTAATATTGATTTTTTAATGATTTTAATAATAATACCATTTCAATGACAATTTAACCAATAGAAATCACGATTAAAGTGAGTCTATTAAATAAACATGTACAACTACGTTAATTTTTTTATTTAAACCTCATAAAATAAAAAAATGAATAAAAAATGAATAAAATAAAAAAATTTGAATTCATGATTTAAATGTTCATTGGTGGAGTATATACACCATATTAATAAAATTACAAGAATAATTTAAAATATTTTACATTGAAGAAGAATTGATATGAAATTACCATTGCCTCATGACCAAAATGAATATAATATTATCATAAACTCTTGTATAATAAATTTAATTTTATTATAAATCTATATTAGAAGAGTATTTGTCATTATAAATCAATATTGACTTCACTTATAAAATTAAAACCCCAATTTATTAAAAATTATTTATTACCCACAACATATCTAGAGTTAAATCTTTACTTTTTCCTACATATTTAAGTTTGGTAGTTCTTGTAATTTCACATTTTTCATGAGCATATAAAATATATATTTTTAATTAGTTCCTAATGGTAATTTTTATATTTTAAATTATGATTTAGAATCATTTTTTAAAGGAAAACATGAAAAACAAATAACATTTCTTTGTGGAGGTGGTAATCCACACATATTTCTAGACTACGATTCTATTTTCTGAAATATAGAAATGTAAGAAGGTAATTAATATATTATATTTTAAAAATCCTAATAAAATAAATATTTTCAAATTTATTATTTAATTATATTATAATAACAAAAATTTTAGGGTTGATTTGTAAAATTAAACTCTGAACTATGTGATGTTGTTAGTCCACACATAAACATGTATAATGATTAAAATCCCCAAAGTATATAAAATGAAAAAAATATGGGTTGTTCAATAAAAAAAATTAGTACTTGGGAAAAATAAATTTATATTATATATTGATATTTATTTTTGAAGTTGGGTAGGTAAATATGAGATAAAATGAATGATCTTGGTTAATATATATATATATATAGGTCATATTGGAGATCAACCATTAGACCACACAATATGACTTCTTAGGATAATTTAAGGGAAATTGCATAAATTTTAGTAAGTGTGTAAGGATAATTTGAATCTATATTTTCATGTAATACAGCATATTACTGGCACCTGATTGATGAATAATACTGTATTTTATGATCACTATTATAAATTAGGTTGGTCTAAATCTCAAACATAATTGAAATATTGAACTATATTATATATCTAACTAAGGTAAAATGAATCCGAAGATGTGTATCATTGTTGATAAGTGATATAAGGTATAAATATTATCATCGAATATAAGTTTTAAATGGATTTGAGGAATTTTAATGGTTATCATTTGGTTTAAAACCATCATTAACCCCATTTATCCTCCACCATCATAATACATTTTTCAATATTAAATAATAATTAACTCAATATAAAAAATTTACATGTCTCATAAGTTGATAATTCATGATAAATTCTTCATTTTCTTATATATTTTACTAATTATTTTTTACCCTGTTATAATTATTTTTGAAAAACAATTATTCATGAAATATCATTTAATGATTTCTCATTATTATTCACAATTTTTTTCTTCAATGCATCCGAAAAATATAATTTGAATATAAATACATTCAATAAAAATGTGTATTTAAAATTATCGATCGATTGTTTTAAAAATGTTCTTAGTCTAAAATTTATTACAATAAATTTATTTAAATCATTTACATGGGGGGAATCTATGGAAGATCAAGGGTAATTGGGTAGAATCCCTAGGTCTTATAATCTATGAGTTTGTGGGATGATGATTCTACTGCCAATAACAAACCAAGAAGATTTTTTGAAATCTTTTAATGAGAATTTCAACCATAAAGAGTTGTTATCTCTTGAAAATAAAAACTAATGTGTTACCAGAACCATTCCTCTTGATGTCGTTTCCTTGGAGGAGAACTTCACATAAGTTGTTAAGGCTACTTCTAGTCTATCATTTTTTGATTTTCATAGACATCCACCTAAGTGGGTGATAAAGAAGGAAAAAACTAAAAACGTGTCACAATATCAAGAATTAGTTGAATAACGAGTCAAAATAAGGAATATATTGATCATTGCAATTATCTTCATTCCCATAAGAGATAAAATATTGTAATTCAATGATCTAACTAATTTTTATTTGGCTATTTTAGGATTTTATTATTAGATTATGACTGTGAAGGGAAGGTGGTACTATCATGTGGCCTTTTATTTGGATTAATGTAAGAGATGGTCGTGGAGTAAGGGTATTATTTCCCTAAATTATCGTTTTTTGAACATATACGAATAATATTTTAATATATACCCTCTTAATGTACAGAACAAACATGCTCATATATAGATCTGAATTTTCAATTAGAATCACCTTTATTGGCACTAGAGGATCTGATAGGGTATTTCATTATAAATAGGAAATCCTATTTGAAAGGAATAGAAGACTAAGAATCTGAGGTTTGGGAATTATACTTGAATACTGGTGGAAGTGGACATTTTAATAACACTATTTTAAGTGGTGGTCGTCCAAATAGGGGATGAAGGCATGATTTTTGAAATATTATTTTATAGGAAACTAAATTTTTTCCTAGGTTGCATGTTTTCTGGGCATTTGATTACTCAATGTAAAAATGGCAAGGAGTGTAGTTTTATAAAGGTTATAGGTCATGATGATGTCACATTTATAAAGAATAAGGGTAAATATAAGGTACTTATTTATCCCCAGAGAAGTTACAAGGTTGAAAAAGTGAAGCATCGTGATGTAAAAGCCTTCATTGGAAATGAACACAAACCTAAGGAAGGACCTTTTTCTACACATCCCTTTAATGTCATAGTTTTTTTTAAATCACTATGATGTAAAAAAATCATATAAGTAAGATAGTAATTTGAATAAATCATCTATTCCTAATCATATATCAAATGAAGTGTAGACCACTAATTAGTTAGAAGAGACCTATTTGGAAGCTGACCCACTATAGAACCTACTATATCCCTACTTAGGTAGGTATAGTGTCTCAGTGCGACTGTCAATTGAAACACAAAGGGTGAAAGGATCTGGACCCCATGTTCATCCCACTGACAGCCATATATTTGGAGATAATGAAATTACATAGGTTTGATCACATGACATACCTCATAACTTATAATCCAGAAATACAATCACACCTATGGGATTCAACTTATGGTTTGGTGATACTGAGTATACCTAGAATATAGATATGGTTACCCCAACTAAAATGATTAAAAGATGTACTTACTCTGATGGATCAATTGGGAATGGCCATGAATGAACCATAGATACTTTGGGAGTGTACACTACTGGGGAGGGGTATAATAAAGGTTTAAGAAGTAATAGAAAATCCAATATAGATGATACATAGAATAAATGGACCCTGAAAATGATCCAAGCCCTTTAATAATCACTATTCATTAATGGAAATTTCAAGGGCTTGAGAACTCCCTAATAGCCAAAGCCCTTAATAAATAAATCATGTATAATAAAAGAATTTTAATGTTTATTAAAGAGACGAATATGCTCATTTAAAATTGGATTTCATTTAAATGGGACTCTCCTGGTTAGAATTTTGTATCTCAAAATCAATGTGATATCAATATGGACAATCGTTTGGTGCATAAGAATGATAGAATTCATATTTTCTCAGTTATCAAAAAGTCATAGTGGATCATAGTCTCCTATAAAAAGAAAAGATTTAACAATAATTATTTTTATGATTTCAAATACTGATTCACGCTCAAATTTACCCAAGAGAAGAAGGTAGAACAGTCCTTGTAGTCTATATTGGGTTGTCGAATCCTCAGAGACCTAAGAAGTAACCTACAGACACGTAAATTCTATGGACTATTTTTGGCTATTGAGTGGCCAACTTTGGGTTGATTTTATATGGGTTTAAGTGAACACTAAAAGTATCAGTGAATTGAAATTATGAGAAGGGTTGATCCTAGGTTATTACAAGGGGTGGATTGGATGCATTCTTTTTCTTGTAAAAATATTTCAATTTATTATATTTGAGATGGGTTTATTTAAGGAGATCAAACAAAATCATCAGTTACTAGTTTAATTCCTAGACAACATAATACTAATCACTTATACAATTTAAGGATCAATGTTTTGAGAACTCCAAGGTAAAGGTTCTTATTAGCACTTGAAATGTGTGACCTTAAATTCAATAAGGATGAAGAAGTTATAAAGATCATCAAATAAAAGTCTCAATTAAAGGAAGTGATTAGAAATTAATAGATTGATAAATAACATCTAATATATCCCCTTTCTAGTCACTTAGATCAAACCATAATTGGATTAGCCCCCCATTGATTCTATGGTTTCAATGGAAGCGGGAAGTAGACTCGTGAGAGAGTAATTGAAGAAGTATAGAAAATAATAAAAAAATGATCACTCCACCATTGTGTGAATAATTTAACAAGGTTTGGCATGAATAAATTCACACCTTGAGGCAAAGATATCAAAGTGAGATGTAGACAAATAGAATAAGAGTAGAAGAACTTTTATTAATAAACTAGGATGAATTAAAACAACTTACATGTGTAGGAAGAACGTTACAAAGAAAAATTGGAAGAATAACATTAAGATGAAAACAAAGCTCAAAGAAGAAAAATGTTTCCACCACCACAGCCTTAAATAGGCATTTTGGGTGCCTTGGGTCGATCATATAACAGTAGAAAAGCATCCCACTTGATTATGGTAGGCCTAGGGTGGTAGAAAGCTTGTGGAACTTGGACTTTTCCACACTTGACCTGAGGTGTCAGACAACTTTCATCCACCGAAGAGACACACTTGGAAGACCATATAGATTGCCGAATCAAAGTGGGCCATATAAGACTCAAATGGATCCCCGGATCTCTCCTAACCGTGTGTAAAATTTGGGCCCATTTGGAGTTGTGGATGCTGATATATGATCATATTGGTAGGATTTTGTGTTGGGCCGCAGAATCTGGCCTAGAATTTTATCTTCAAATTGGACCACCTTAATGACCACCATGGAGGCTGCATTATCACTAGCTCATAAAGAGTTATTTTTTCCTATTCATGTCTTATAGTATCCCACAAAATTTGGGTTTCATTAGGATGGTATGTTGGGACCCACATTCTCATCAGTGGGCTGCTGTCCAATCTGACTTCTCAAGAATTGTTTCCATTCATCACAAAAGATCCCCATATTCTTCCATGAATTCTCCATTGATCCCTTAATCCAACATGTTCATATTGAAGTGTAGATAAATTACCCAAAATATTATATTAAAATATGTATAATTATATTCCTTAAAATCAGATGAATCATTTTTTTAATTTAAATGATGTTCACAAATGTACCACATAATAGTGCATTTTAAGAAGGAATTACAATCATAATGTGAAATGATGTTAAAAGTGTAAAATTCACTAAAATGATGTTTATGATTAATAAAGAACATGAATATTATATATATATTACCAATGAATATTAGACTCATTTAGCGGCTAATCACAGCCCCAACTTGAGTTTTTCTAGTCCCAAGAAAAATATATCTCAACAATATGAAATTCGAATTCCCTTTTCCAAAAACAATTTAGTACACAATGATCACCAAATACCCTTATACAAAAAAAAACTCTGAAACCGATAAAAATATTTTAATAAAAGATAGTTTCATAAGAAAATCCCAATCTCAAGCCCATTCCTTTGTTCAAATTCATTGCTATATTTCATCCAATATCAAATAAGTATGAGGATGTGTTGTGTATCACAATAGACATGGGGGGTTCATCTTTATTCAAGGGGAAATTACGGAAGCGCTAGGTGGAATCACATTTCAATATTAAGATGAGTATTCAATTTTTTTATATTTTATTTTATTTTATTTTTTTTGAAAATTTTCCATGTTAATTGAAATTACACTCAAAAGAGTAAACCCTTGTAGCGAGACATTACCAATGACTCCCAGGCTCAAAGACCTTAGGGATCCAAGTGAAGCCCACATACTCGGGAATCATCTCGAGTTAACTCAGTCAAAAATTTTAAATTACCATGAATAGGGATAAAATTACTAACTCTAGGCCAGAAAACTATGGAGTCACGATCCCCAAGTGCCAAAGCCATGTATTAGGTCATTTCATTGCTCTACGCGGAAATTTATTGTTTTTTTAATATTAATTTCTTGAATAATCATATTAAAACTGAAATGATCACCAAACCTATGCTATTTATTTGGGGGACCCCAAGAACTCAAACTAATACCCCCACTATCCAAAGGACGTGCGTTGTGATTTTCTATTATTTGGATGAAAATATAAACCATGAAATATCACATTAGACAGCCACACTTTCCAAAATCTATGCTCATGAAATTATACATGGATTAAAATCAAAATTACGGCATGATAAATTATATGATATTCAGTTTCAAGGTGTGCAATGTGTATTACCATATTCAATGTTAAAGAAATTTTTCCTTCCATTTACACACATTTTTTTTTCAAATCATTCATTTTTTTACACAAAATAATTTTTTCCATTTTTTAATTTTATCGCCCCCAACGTAAAATAACATTGTCCCTAGTGTTTTAAGAAATTAAAATTTAGAAGGGGTAGAGGTAGGTATGTTAATTTAAAAAAAGAAATTGAAATATGAGGATCATGGAATGAAGTCACTTGGTGGTTGAAGATGAAGTTCTTGTTGCTCAAATTTAGTCCTTTGATATCCATGTCACTTGCAGAGTTCCCTAGTAGAAAAAAGCAAAAAGAAAGAAAAAACAATATATATATATATATAATAATGAAAGTAAAATATTAGTATATATATAAAAATTATAGTATAAGGAATCACAAAAAGGCGCAGGTCTATGGTAAGCGCGCGCCCCTGTCTCCCTTCGGTCCCGGGTTTGAATCCCCGTGGCTTCGCCGGTTGTGACAGGGTTTTCCCCACAACCTACAGTGTGGCCTTTTTTTATTATTATATTTTTTTGTATTTTTATTTTATCCTACAAACAAATAAAAATAAAACAAAATAAACTGATGATACATTGTATTCTTTTTAAATTTCAGGGTAAGGTATTACTCAAGGATCACACCATGTGACACAGATGAATATGACACTCCCCTATCTTACCCATCCATAACCATAATAGAAGAACATGTCAATAATATATTTTACTATTAAATATCAAAATGAATAATTAATCCTATTTAAAATATAAATTTGATTAAAACAACAAAATGATAGGAAACTTGAATACCATCAGTTGCCTCCCATGTAACACTGTCTTTAACATCATTAGCTCAAATTGGACCCCTAATTGATTAATTATTTTAGTCATGTAAGGTGGGTTCACACAATTCTTCATCAAATTCATGTTTTTGGAATGGTTCAAGGAATGGTTTGACTCTATGACCATTAACATTAAAGGTTTGACCATTGTTGGGATCTTGAATTTCAACAGCCCGATGGGGGTACACCTTACGCACTATGTATGGACCTGACCATCTAGAACTCAACTTTCCCAGGTAGGATTGTACTTTATCTTTATTGATCCTTAAACTTTCATAAGCCTCCATCCTAAGTTCCTCAAGTTCATTAGGATCTAATTTCTTTTTTGTTTCATCCAATGAGAGGTCATAATTCAATTTATTAATTTACTAAAAGGATTTATGTTCAATATCCACTGGAAAATGGCATGCTTTACCATAAACCATCCTATATGGGGACATTCCAAAAATAGTTTTATATGCGGTTCGATAGGGCCAAAGAGCATATAAGAGTTTTCTTGACCAATATTTCCTTGATGGTTAAATAGTTTTATCAAGAATTTGTTTGATTTATTAATTGGATAACTCAGCTTGACCATTGGTCTATGGATGATACGTAGTGGACACTTAGTGATAAATTCTATACTTTTCCATGAGTGATGATAATGGACCATTGCAAAAATTAGTTCCACGATCACTAATGATAGCCCCATGAATTCTAAATCTAGAGAAGATGTTTTCTTTTAAGAATCTAATCATAGTTTGATGATCATTGGATTTTGTGGGAATGACCTTAACCCATTTTGATACATAATAAATAGCTAAGATAATGTAAAGATATACCCTAGAGTTTGAGAATGGACCCATGAAATCAATTCCCCTATAGTCAATGATTTCAACCACTATGATGAGAGTGAGTGTAATTTGATTCATTTCTGTGATGGACCCTACTTGTTGACACCTTGGAAAACTTTGAAAAAATGAGCAGGAGTCCCTTGAGAGTGTGGGCCAGAAGATACCACTCTGAAGAACCTTAACAGAAGTTTTCTAAAGGAAAAGTGACCTCCACATGCCTCACTATGATAGAATTTAAGGATAGACTCTTGTTCAGATTCTGGGACACACCTCCTAATGAATTGGTCAGGGAAGAACTTATAGAGTTATAGACTATAAAACACATAGTGTCTAACATAAGAAAGGAATTTCCTTTGATCTTGAGTCCCTAAGAATTTTGGGATGACTTCTATAACTAAGAAATTGGCTATGTCGGCATACCAAGGGCAGCCACTCAAAGAGTATAGGTGTTCATCAGGGAATGAATCCGACACAGAAAGGTCATTTGAGTTGTCTTTTAATTCCATCATAGATAGGTGATCAACTACAACATTTTTGATGACCTTTTTATCCATGATTGTGAGGTTAAATTATTGTAAGTGAAGGACCCACCTAATCACTCTATCCTTAGTATCTTGTTTTTGGAAGAGGTATTTTAGTGTAGAATGGTTAGTGAACACAGTGATGGGGGATCCTAAGAGGTAGGACCTAAACTTCTCTAATGCAAACACAATAGAAAGTAACTTCTTTTCAGTGGTGGTGTATTTTATTTGGGAATCATTTAAGTATTTTATTTCATAAGAAATGACATAAGGAGTTTTATCACAACGTTTTCCTAACACAGATCCAACAGCAAAGTCACTGGAATCACACATAAGTTCGAAAGGAAGGTTCCAATTTAGAGATTTCATAATGGGAGGAGAGGTGAGAGAGGATTTGAGGGTTGAGAATGAACCCCTACAACTTTCTGTCCAAAAAATGGAGCATCCTTTACTAGGAGAGCACAAAGGGGACGAGTGATTGATCTAAAGTCCTTGATGAATCTTCTATAGAAACCAGCATGTCATAAGAATAACCTCACATCCTTGACAGTTTTGGGTGATGGAAGGTAACGAATCATGTCAACCTTGGACTTATCAACTCCAATCCCCCTACCCAAGACTAGATGTCCTAGAACTAGTCCCTCTGTAACCAGGAAATGACATTTTTTATAGTTTGGGACAAGATTATTTTGAAAAAATCTTGACAAGAATCTCTCTACATTCCTCAGACATATCTAAAATTTATCCCCAAACACAGAGAAGTCATCCATTAAGTCCTCTAGAAAATCCCCTACCATGTCTGAGAATATTCCCATCATGAACCGCTAAAAGGTTCCAGGGGCATTGCATAACCTGAAGGGCATGTGTTTGAAATCAAAGGTTCCAAATGGACATGTGAATGTAGTATCCCTTGATCCTATAGGGAGACCGCAATTTGATTATACCCCGAGTACTCATCTATGAAATAGTAGAAGGCATGACCTTCCACTCTCTCAAGGACTTTGTCAATGAATGGTAAGGGGAAATGGTCCTTCTTGGTGAATGAGTTTAGCTTCCTATAGTCAATGCTGACCCTCCATCCACTACCCACCCTAGTTGGAAGAATCTCTCCATCCTTATTGATTATCACTGTGATTCTTGCCTTCTTGGGAACCACTTGGATTGGGCTGACCCACTCACTCTTAGCTATGGGATATATGATACCGGATTTTAACAATTTCAAAAGTTCCTTCCTTACTACCTCCATGAGACTAGGATTGAGTCACCGTTGTGGCTGATGACATGGCTTTGAATCAGATTATAGAACAATCCTATGAGTCCCAATAAGTGGGCTAATCCTAGGAATATCAGACAGGGTCCAACCAATGGATTTATTATGTTTCTTAGGGACATCTAGAAGCATCCTCTCATGATTGGCTTCAAGATAAGAAGAAATGACAATAGGATGTGCTTGATTGTCCCTTAGGAAGGCATACTTGAGTCCAACGGGAAGTTCCTTCAATTCAAAATCAGGTTGGTTCAGAATTTTAGCAGAATATTGGGACATTGGATCAATATCAATTTTGTTTCCTAGAGTTTTAGATAGGATTTATTCCCCACATGTTGAATATTCCACTACTAGATTAGCTTGATAAAATTTATGGAAGGATGTTTGATTGGTCTCCATGAAATTGGTTTCTTGAAAGGTTTCCCTGATTGTTGTACCTAAAACTTCATCATAAGAGTAATTTTATATGATTCAATCCAAGGAGATATACATCATTCATTTGAAAAAAGGAAATCAATCTCATCCTGACTTAAACATCCATCAAATATTCCTTAATGTTTTATGGATTCATTTTCAATGCTTCCTGTCATGTTTACTTCATGAATTTCCTCGTCATCCCCTATTTGTGAGCTTGTATTATAGATTTTCAATTCTCGAATCATGTTACCAAAGGTGAAGGTCATGTTCCCATTTCGAAATCGGATAATAGAGTTGATTGTTGCAAGGATGGGACGACCAAGGATAATTGGTTTTTTTTATTTCCTAAGTTTGGATGGTTGTCAAGGACAATGAAGTCAACAGGGTAGGTGAAGTTTTCAACCTTTACCAGAACGTCTTTTAAAATACCCTTTGGAACCTTAATTCTACGATCAGCAAGTTTAAGTGTGAAAGATGTGGGTTGGAGTTCTTCTAGGCCTTACTGGTAGTATAGAGTATAGTGAATGAGATTGACACTAGCACCTAGGTAACACAAGGCCATGACAACTTTGCTCTCTCCTAGTTCTATATTGATGTAAGGGAAACCCGAGCCTTTTAACTTAGGATGAATGGTCCCTTGAATGGTGGTACTCACATTAACATCCAAAAGGACTTGGTTTTTATGTGAAAATTTTCTTTTAAAAGTGCACAAGTCCTTAAGCTACTTTGAGTAGGTAGGTATGGTTTGGAGTGCATCGAGAAGGGGAATGTTCAACTTGACTTGTGAGAAGATTTCTCTCAATGTTTCACTCAATTCAGGCTTTGTTTTCCCCCTAATGAGTTGATGAAATGGTGGAGGTTATGGGGTTTTTTTTGAAGAGTTTTTCCTTTGACAATGTTATCATGATTTTCAGTTTGATCATTTGGTTCATTTGAATTTTCAACCATGTTTGAATCTTCAGGTGGGTTCTGAATTAGTTTTTCAGGTTTCTCAAATGATTTCCCACTTCTTAAAATAGTCACATCCTTTAGTTGTTCATGAGTTGTTTGAGTGCAACTTGACTCTCCCTTTTAAGTTGAGGATGGTACTGCCTGAGTAGGCATGGGTACATTTCCAGTTTTGGTGGTTTGAAGTTCTTGTTTTAGGGAAGATACTTATGATTTCATCCTCTCCATCTGTCTGCAATGTTGTTCTAGTTGGATTTGTGGAACATTTTGGGTTGGTTCTTGAGAAGATTGGTTTATCCCAAGGGGATATTTTGGAGGTGTGATGGTTTGTTGAAAATGGACCGGTGGATGTTGGTATTGTATAGGTTTGATTTGGAATTGGTTATGGGTTTGGTAGTTCTGATGGGGGTAAGGATATTTTCCCTGTGGTTGGCTAGATTGTTGGTTATATTTCTAGTGGAATTCTGGGTGGTCATTATTCCTTGGGTTGAAGGTGTTTTGGTATTGAGGCTTTTGAAAGTTAAAAGCATTTAATTCTACTGGGGGTCCTCCTAAAAGAACATACTTGATCGATGAAACGGTTGGGCAATTGTCTGTCTTATGGTCATGTTTGTCACAAATTGTGCAAATAGGTTCAACAGTTTGGATTTCATGGACTTTCCTAAGGTCTATCTCTTTAACCTTCCTAGAGAGTGCTGTGAGTTTAGCCCTAAGGCCTTCCACTTCTCTAAGTGTATGAATTCTTGTAGTTCATTGTGTGTTTTCAGAATAAGGTGAAGTTCCCCATGTTTGCTTTTGTTCAGAAAGGCTTTCTAGATACTCTTAAGCATTATTTGGGCCTTTGTTTATAAAGGTACCATTACACATCATGTCAATGAATTGTTTGTTCCCTGGAACCAATACTTCATAGAAAATTCTCACTTGTTTTGTAATAGAAGAACCATGTTGTGGAACTATGTTTAGGGTGTCTTTGATCCTCTCCCATGTTTTATAGAATGACACTCCCTCTTTTTCAAAAAAGTTTAGGATGCTCTTTTTAAGTGCAATAGTTTTGTTGTGGGGAAAGTATTTTTTGTATATTTCTCTTTGTAGTTGGTCCCAAGAGTTGATGGATGATGGTATCAAATTTTTTAGACAATTTTTAGATCAAACGTTTAAAGAAAAATGTAATAGCCTCATCTTAGCTGATTCTAGTTGATGTGGGGGACACATGGTTTCTACAATGTCATTAAACTCCTTAATGTGAAGGTAGGGCATCTCGGACTCCATTCCATGGAATATGGGAAGGTGGTTTAGGACATTGGGTTTAATGATGTAGTTGGAATATCCTAGGGAATTGTGTCTAATTCATGTGAGGGCATTGGTATTGAAAGGTGTGAGGTAGTCATTCATGGTTTGATCAATTGCATTCCCCAAGTTTGGGGCCGCCTCATTTGGGTTTCCATTTTGGTTCCCACCCAGGTTTATGAGTTAGTTTCTTTGAAGACCTTCCATTAAAATAGGCTCAATTTTTGACTCTGGAGTATTAGGAAGATTAGGATCTAATGTAAAGAGTTCCATTGGTGTACTTGAATCCCCATACCCAGGACTATCCACCGTAACTAGAAGGTTTGATTGATCGCGGGTGTATGCGGACTTATGCCAAAAGAAAAAAAATGAGAAAGGGACAATATAAGAGAATTTGGATGAAAAAAGATGAAATGGGGGAGTATATAATGGGTGTTTAGATGACTTAGTTGGGTCCTTGGAAATGGCTCCAAAATTTGATTCACGCTCAAATTTAACCAAGAGAAGAAGGTAGAACGGTCCTTGTAGTCTAGCTTGGGTAGTCGAATCCTCAGAGACCTAAGAAGTTACCTACAAACACGCACATTCTATGGACTGTTTTTGGCTATTGAGTGGCCAACTTTGGGTTGATTTTATATGGGTTTAAGTGGAAACTAAAAGTCTTAAGTGAATTCAAATTATTATAAGGGTTTATCCAAGGTTATTACAAGGGGTGGATTGTATGCATTCTTTTTCTTGTAAAAATATTTCAATTTCTTAAATTTGATATAGGTTCATTTAAGGAGATAAAACAAAATCATCACTTACTAGTTTAATTCCTACACACCCTAATACTAATCAACTATTCACTTGAAAGATCAAAGTTTTGAGAACTCCCAGGTAAAGGTTCTTATTAGCACCTGAAATGTGTGACCTTAAATTCAATAAGGATGAAGAAGTTTTAAAGGTCATCAACTAAAAATATCAATTAATAGAAGTGATTAGAAATTAATAGATTGATAAATAACGTCAAATCCATCCCCTTGTTAATCCCTTGGATCAACCCATAAGTGGATTATCCCTCCATTTATTCTATGGTTTCAATGGAAGCGGGAAGTAGAATCATGAGATAGGAATTGAACAAGTAAAGAAAAGAATAAAAAGAAAATGATCACTTCATCATTGTGTGAATCATTTCCAAAGGTATGGTGTGAATAAATTCACACCTTAAGGCAACAATATCAAAATGAGATGGAGACCAACAGAATAAGGGTAGAAGAAGAAATTTTATTAAGATACAAGGATGAACTAAAATAACTTACATGTGAAGGAAGAACGTTACAAAGACCAATTGGCAGCATAACATTAACATGAAAACAAAGCCCAAAGATGAAAAACAACTCCACCACCACTACCTTAAATAGGAATTTTGGGAGCTTTTGGTCGATCCTCCAATAGTAAAAAAGCATCCCGCTTGATTATGGTAGGCCTAGGGTTATGGAAAGCTTGTGGAACTTCAACATTCCACACTTGACCCGAGGTGGTAGCCAGCTTTCATCCATTGAATAGACGAGCTTTTAAGGCCTTCTAGATGGCAGAATAAGAGTGGGCCATAGAGGATGAAAATGGATTCCCGGATGTCTCCAAAATTCTTGTATAATGTTGTCCCAGTTGGAGATATGGATTTCTAGATATGATCATATTGGTAGGATTTGTTTTTGGGTCATAGAATAAGGCCCATAATTTTATCTCCAAATTGGGCCGCCTTAATGACCACCATGGATTCCAAATTAGCATTGGATCCTTAAGAGTTATTTGTTCATATAAATTTCATCTAGCATTACAAGAAATTTTGGATTTATTGGGACTTTATGTTGGGCCCGACATTCTCATCAGTGGGCTAATGTCCAATCTTACTTCTCCAGAATTGTTTCCCTTCGTAACAAAATATCCCCTTTTTCATCCATGAATTCTCCATTGATCCTTGAATCAAACATGTTCATATTGAAGTGTATATAAATTTCCCAAAATATAAAATTAAAATATGGATAATTATATTCCTTAAAATTAGATGATTCATTGGGCACTTTAAATGACGTTAAAAAATGTTCCACATAATTGTGCATTTTAAGAATGAATTACAATCATAATGTGAAATGATGTTTGAAGTGTAAAATGCATTAAAATGGTGTTTATAAATAATAAATCACAGGAATATTATGTATATTAACAATTAATATTATCCACATTTTGTGGATAA
Organism: Viscum album; assembly: GCA_963277665.1. Lineage (NCBI taxonomy): Eukaryota > Viridiplantae > Streptophyta > Magnoliopsida > Santalales > Viscaceae > Viscum > Viscum album. The sequence continues at coordinate 1,157,380,500 of OY728135.1, forward strand.
TCACATACTAATTTAGAATAAGGGATCTTTGGGTGGATATTTAGGTATTATCTAGTAATGCACCTATGAAGTGGATGATTATGGGAGATTTTTACATTAATTTGAAACATGTCTAAAAAAAAGATTGAACATTAATAGAGAATATTTAGTGGACATATCCTCTTTTGTTGACTGAAGTCACCTTTCCAAAGTGCCAATTGCAGTTACAGAATTCACTTAGAGTAGGTATACATTTAATGGATGGAAATTAAGTAAACCTAAGCCATTATTATTTTTCATATGGATTATTAGGAGGATGATACAAGATTATATGGTCACAACTACACCAATCACCACTCAAATCATAATACTATAATGATAGAGTTTTCCAATTACATTGTTTGTTATACTCTCATCCTTTTTATGTTTAACAACGGGTGGATTGTTACTCATGTGTGTTCATAGGTGATTGTGGATGCATAGAGGATCGATCAATATGCTATCCCATTAGAAATACTTGCGAGAAAATTAAAAAATTTCCAAAGGATCCATAGATATTAGAGAAAGCACTCGTTTTCCAATCATGATCATGAAATTTAGATTGAAGAAGAAAATATTTCCACCTATGAACTTAGAAATAAGTTTAAAAAACATACCCTATGAGAAGAAGTAAAATATCGTTGAATTATGGATGATATATTCAATGTTATGGAATAGTTGGACTTCAATATCATATGAGTGAAGTGGATTAAGGATGGTGAAACAAACTTCAAATTTTTTCAAGGTATAGATAAGTAAAATAGGATAAGGGAAGGCAGGAATTTCATCAGTTTGAATGGTTATCTTCATATTTATGAAATTGAAATATCTAATGTAGTGGAGGAAAACATCACGAGGATTAAATTTGATTATGATATTGAAAACACTCATAATTTTACTGTCAATAGATCTCCTTGTATAGAGTCCCATAAATACTTCCCCTTTACAATAGATCCCTCCAAGTAGGAAATCACGATTTCCCTTTTCTCCTTAAATATGGAACGTGCACTTGGTCAAGATGGATTTACCAATATATTCATTTTAATTAATTAAGAAAAACATTGGGATAATATGGTTAAATTAGAAGGTGATTTATTTTATCAATCTCATATTCATTACGGGGTCAATTCCACTGTAATTCCATCGATTCCCAAGAACTAGAATATTGTTGACATTAAGGAATATAAGTATGTAGTGATTCAAAACATTTTCTATAATTTTATAAGTAAAATTATGATGCCCCGATTGGGGAGAATAATTATGGAGCATATTTCCCCAAAAAGAATAGATTTTTAAATGGTAATAGAATTAGTAATTGTCTTTTTTAAATCATCAAAAATAATTAATCTGATAAAGAGTAAGTTCAAGTATGGTAACATTTCCCTAGAAATTGACATATATAAGGAATTTGACACATTAAAGTTGATATTTATTATTTATTTACTCTAAAGATGTGGTATTTGTAATGTATTTATCATAATAATCAGTATTATTATCAGAACTGAAAGGGTTTATATTTAAATTATAACATCCCATATTGTTATTTCCTATGATCTAGAGGTGTGATACAAGGTGACCCCCTCTCTGTAATACTGTTTTACACTACTAAAGATTACATGAGCTGATGCTTTAATGACCCCACTCTGATTGAATATTATAAATACATCCATGATGTTACATAAAATATACACACATAAATCTTAATATATGCTGATGAAATTATAATTTTTGTTCAACCCTCATGGAAAAATTTCTATTCTTTTAAAGCCTTGTTCTCTCACTTTGAGGTAGTTTCTATTCAAATAATAACATTTAAAAATTGTTTTTTTGTGAGGGGATTTATCTTCGTATGAAATATTAGGTCATCAAGACTCATGGAACGAAGAAGTGCCTCATCAATTTTATATATCTTTTAGTTCCCATGTTTTAAGGGATGGTTTGTAATAAGTAAATTGAATATATTTTTTCTAGTATCAATATTATGTGTGTTATATATAAAGGGAGATACATTTTCTAGTAGATACAGGGTGCGTCCTTAATTATGTTATTTAATAAAAGTGTTTGTATTCACTATCTCTCTATAGATGGAAACGAAGACTACATAGTGAACTCAAATTCATGATGAGAAACTTCATCTGGAATTGGATTATGGATGAAATAATTTTTATCTCTGTTTTATGGAAGGTGTGCATTAAACACATTAAGATGGGAGGCCATAAAATCAAAGATCATGTGATTTTTAATGATGGCCTTGTTAATAAATTTACATAGAATATAATATCCTTAGATCATTACCCGATGGATTTTTTATTATGAAGGATCAATAAGAGGCCTTTGAATGGGTATTCCCACTACCATATCTTATTTGTTTGGCCTTCTATAAGGAACTATTTTACTATAAATTTAGAAAAATCAAAATGGTCACTCAGTTGACATTCTGCCACAAATTCTTGGATACACCCATGTTGGACAGTCCCATTAATGTCCCATATAATCCTCCCAACATTCTTGGTAAGTCTTTTGTTGAGTTATAGACTTCCAATGAAACACTTGATAACATTTTCACTCCACAAGATAGCATATAAATTAAAAAATATCCCTTAATTGATCATTATACAATGATTTAAAAGCCAAATATAATTTACATTTTCAATACCAGTGACTACTAACTCTTACAGTGTGAAGGATCTACCCAAACACCATGTTGGATTTAAAATTTTAAAACAAATTTTATTCAACCATTAATCTTTTTTATATTGTGAAAAATGTAGATAAATCTCATTCATATGAATGAATAGTTATTGAGAGCCACACATTGTATTGTATCATCATACCATATTTTTCTGAGGAGTAAAGAAAACGTCCAGGATATATTTTTTTAGATTTTCATATAAACAAAAATTATTATGTTATATTGGTGACCTATTTGAAATTGTTTTTGTGTACGCACAATAAAATTGATCATTTAGTGATTCATATCAGTAATTTTTTTAGAACTTAACTGATTCAGATCCTCCTGACGGCTTCTATTCAAATTGTATTTACTTCCATCTAGGTATTCTGTATTACATGAGTGTATTATAATACCCCCCTCTTTTCATGTACATATACTAGCTATACATCAAGACATATATACTTCTTCAGTTATGCAAGTTGGTGGGATGGATAACTACTTCATGGACCACACTACTCTTCGGTTGATGGGAATCAAAGGAAGGCCAAGTAAACCTCGCATGATTAATAAAATTACAAGGATTCACTCTATGTCAACATGTATTATAGGTAATTTTGATGTACCTACCCTTATATTTTCAGGGCTCTTGGGGTGTGGAGGTGTTTTATGCACTCATCATGGCTTTGTCAAATGTTGTCTCCATCACTTTATTGTACTGGTGATTACATATGAAGAACAACTATGGTAAATTATTTATTCCATTATGTATGTTGTATGTCGTGGTTTTAATCTGATATAGATTGAATAATACACTGAATTTATAGTCAATGATCTTAAATCAAGAACCAGGAATATGCCTTGGTGAATAATCCGACACTAAATTTGCTGGGTTACCAATAAATGAATCTCAATATACCATTAAAAAAATCATAATGGGATGTAAATCATGTTTGAATGCATTGTCAAAGTGGGAAGTCATTGAAATGAGTACTATGTGTTATTTTAGTATTCCATGGTATTGTGCACTATTGGTGGATGCATATATGTAGGTTTTCTTTTCATTTTATCTATTTTAGACCTCTTGTAATGATTGACATGTTACTTTATTTTATAATAAAAAGTTTTTTGGGATGGTGTGTCTAGACCCTATACTTTCTTGATATAATCATTTACTTTATTTTTCTACTGCATGAACAATAGATGTGTCGTCATTTTGTAGGTGTTCTAGGTAATTTTAGTGTTACATATATTTAAAAAATAATTATTATAACAAAAATAATGAACTGATATTAAATATAAGAGGTTGTAATTATTTATATATTTTTTATCCTAGAAAATCGTATTGTTTAAATTAAACTAAAAAGTCTAGAATTTATTAATTTTTATTTACCATAATTAATATAAAGGGAATAATCATTAGAAGGTTTATAAACAACTAAATATTTTCATATTTATTATTTGTCTGGTTGTATGAATTTTTTTCCAATAAAATAATCTGATGGGATGAATTCGATACTTTAACACATAGTTTTGACTCTAATTAACCATTTTCACACATTAATATTCTCATAAAAATTTACCATGGATCTTATTTAATATTATTAAAAATGAAATATATGTATTTTAAAATTTTCAATATCATGACTTTAAATTTGATGCTAATTTTTTTTAATCCAGACATATACTTCAATGAAATTAGTTTTGATAAATTATGAAAAATGTATCAAATATTGTTTTTTGTAAAATAAAAATTTTAACATAAAAAATATTTTACATTAAAATTAGGTCTAATGCCCATTCCATTGAAATAAATAATATAATGATTAATAATTAGTATGATGCGACTTATAAAATTGTATAATATAAAATTTAAAATTTTAAATCAAGAGGCAATGAGTGATAATTTACTCCACATTCAACATTTTCAGTATTCACATTAAAAAATTATATTTATAAAAATGGAAAAAAATAAAGAAAAAATATGTTATAAATTATTTTTTCATAAATGATATTTATTTTTAAAATCCATTTTCTACGATTACCTAGAACTATTTCTACTTACCTAGGATGAAATTTCAAAAAATAAATATTCTATGAAATTTAGTTTTAAAAAATAAAAAAAATTAATTCTTATTCATTTCATTGTAAACAATATATAATCATGAACCCAAAATTCAAGATTTAGTACTAAAATATTCTGGTTGATTGTTTCATTAATATTTATTTATAAATAATAAAATATAATTTATACACCTTATGACCTTTTTCTCCATAGAATCTGAAGAATTAGACAAACCATTAAAATTTATCAGTGTTTTACAAAAAATTAATCAATTAAAAAATTATCATCATGAGTGATAACACCTTATACAAATTAAGAACCTTTGTAATTTATTCGGAAACTTTGAAAAATATTTCTGTACATGAGTTAAAAATACACTTTCCCAAAAAGAATGTTTTTAAGAAAAATATAATTAAAAATACATTTCTTTGAAATACTATAATTTTTTTTGAAAATATTTTACCAAATAAACATTAGATATTATAAATATCTTTCCTACATTATTTTCAATACATAGAAATTATTTTCTCAAAATCCATTAAAGTTAACTATGATTTTGAAATCCAATTAATTTCCAAAATAAATCAATTTTTAAATAATACTTCGATTTATCCTTTCATGATTTTGGAATGTAAAAATAATTAACAGAATAAATATTAAAAATTTAAGAACATTATATGAACTTGGGAACATTAGAAGTATCATTTTTGGTACAACATCCCCAATGAGGTTATGGGTTCACTCGCAATGACATATCATATTTGATACCCTTGTGCCGAATTTTATGAAAATAGTTTTATTAGTTCTTCCATTATCATTTAAACCCCATTAAAGAATTGATAAGTATTTTTTAAATAATTTTCATTATATAAAATAATTCAATATCTTCATAGCATGAAATTTTTTTCAGTATTCATAAAACTCTATAGACATACCATAAATACACATTTCCATAATAAATCAGTATTTTTAAAATAAATAAAAAATAATTCTATAAAAATATGTAATTATTTCTTATAAAAAAGTCTAGGAAATTTCAAGAACATTTAACCTCATTTTTTGTTTTGTTTGTTTCCCCAATGTTAGTATATTAAACAATAAAGATCAATTTGAGTTCAATTCTTCACCTCTCTCAATTTTATTCTTTTTCCTCACCTATAAAGGGCATTCGATTTCGGAATGGAGGGTTTTGGTAATGGTATATTAGGAGGATGATATATGATGTTGTGTTCTAGGATGAAAATAAACTATTAATTTTATATAGCGTGACTCTGTCATATTGGTCATCTTCTTTATTTTTAGTTCTTCTTAAATGAATAATAATTCTTTGTTTGATCTTGGAGTTTCTTGTTTTATATATTTTTTATTGTAATTTTTATGGTTTAATGATTTGTATCATCATTTTTTATAAATTTTTTTTCCTCTCTTCCCCAGGAACTAGATGAATTAAAATTATTTGGTGTGTGGGTTGATTTAACATGTGTTTTTTAATGTTAATTCCCACTTTCAATTCATGTAGACTTGGAATTTTTGATATCATCTTAAAATGTTTATATTCTATGAAGTTTCCTCATTTAATTATGAACATTGGGTTCTCATTCTTTAGTAAAATTTTTATCAATAAAGGATAAATATCTTATATGTGGTTAACAAATAGGTTGTGTGTGAACCAAGTTGATGTATTTAGGAACCATGAAATAGATAGTGAAATGTTGTGATTATAATTTATAAAGAATTTTAAAGAAATTCTAGATACTAAAATCTATTGTTAAGATTGTTAGTTCCAATTTTATATTTATAATGAGGTAGTTTAATCATTTTGGAAGTTGTACAGTGATGGAATTGGTTGGTTCATTTGTTTTATATTTTATGGGACTATGACTTCGGTAATTTTGAATGGGTTAAATTATAGGTTTTTTTTGGTCGGTTGATGGGTATTTGTGAATGACTGTTGGTTTTCATTGACAACTAGTATAGGGTATGTGGTGATGTTGTTGTGTTGTTGATGGTATGATATAATTTAGAAGGTTTTTTATAGTCTAGGTTGCTATGGGATGAGGATTTTAATGTTGTAATAATTCAGTAATGGGTGTACATTATGGGATTATGTGATTACAATGTGATGTGAGTTAACTAGTTATTGAATTCAATGTTTATAAATTGATGTGCAATACATTGGTTATAGATATAGTTATTTTTTTAAATACAAGATTATGTATCTTATAAAAAAATTAGTTGATAATTTTTTATGTATAGAAATTTGATATATTTGGGGATAATGGATGATATTTTTATCCATTTTAGTGTATTTTTGTGGGTCACATATAATTATAGATTCAATTTATGATGAACATAAATACTTAATATGGTAGTGACATTGGAAATACTAGTTTCTTGTGTTTTGAACCCTTAGGATTGTATTTTGTGTTATCTAATATCAATATACTTTATATTATTATTCAATGCACTCCACTCACATGAACAACAATGTAATGATAGAAAGAAATATTTGGGTGTCATTTTTCAGAACATCTTTGTTGTTAGAGAAAATTTATTGATGATATCTCCCACTTAGGTTGTATTCCTTCAACAGTAGTGTATACAAGTGATACACATTTGGTGGATATCACCAACAGATGATGGAACAATTTGGTGTGATTCATTGGAATGATTGGATGTTATTTTAATTTGGAAGAACATATGGTTTTAATAGGTCCTATAAATGGTATCATTGATGATGAAATTACATTACTACAATATATATAATATTGTGGATGGAAATGATATGGAATGGATGAATATATTGATGAGAAATTTCTTTGGTTGATATTAACTAATTTGTAATTGGATATTAGGAACTATAAGAGGATTTTTTGTTAGGTTTTTGATCTAGTCTATATTTTATATTCTTGGATATATGGTTCGAATTCTTGAGTTTGGTAATTAAAGTTTAAATTCACCATTGGGATGTGAGTAAGTGAAATGAACAAGGTAGTTGATGAAACTTCTCTTCATAATAATATTATTAATTTTAAATTTATACCTTTAATGTTTGATTTGATAAGAAATAAATTGTGAAGTTTTAATTATGAGTGGATTTCTTTTGGTTCACATAGGTTACTACTCTATATACTGGTACATTAGAATTCTAATTTCACTTTTTTTGGGGAAAATAGTGGTGTAATATTATTGAATATTCTTGTTATTTTCACTCAATATGTTGGAAAAATCATATTCTAATTTACAGAAGGGACTAGAAAAATTGATGTTCCTTTCCTAGAGTTTGAGGTATCTATGGAATTTATGCATTATAAAATTCTACTAGTACTACATTACTCATAGAGTAATCATTTATATTATCTTCCAATAATAATGTGGTGTCATTTATTTTATGTTATATATAAATGTTTAATATTGGTTGATTAAAATTTCAATCAATCATTTCAATATTTTATAGGCAATCACACTAATTTTTCGTTTTTATACCATCAGTTTTAGCCAGAAACTATATGGATAAATGAGGCGAGACTTAGAGGATCACTCTACACTTTTCATCAATTCCCTGAGGGTTATTCATGGATCCATGTTCATGATATAGTGGAATAATATATTTTTATTAGGATGTAGAATGTATCATGTGATAAATATCATCTGTGGATTGTTGGGTGAGTAGGGAAACATTGTCGGGTAGTTATATCTCATGAAATGAGAAATGGTTACTAAATATGAAGTCATATTTTAGGGATCCCAAAGATTTGATGAAATGATTTTAATATTTCAGATATCTAAATGTGACTTGATTCTATTTTTGGGGTAGAGAGGTAGGAGAGGTGAAGTCATAATTTCAATTGGACTATTTATTGAATAGGAGGATGTTAATAAATATAAATAATCATAAATAAATGAATCTAGAAAGTTTATTTACAATAAATAATTGTGTTTATATTTTTTTTATTTTCTCAAGTTCATCTAGGACATTACACATATATATATTAATGGTGATATAATTAGTAGATTTATTTATTAAATCATTAAAGGGTAAATCTAACATGGAAGGTTGAGATCTAATAGAGTTAATTGTGTGGTTTTTAGTGGTCAATCAAATAATTGGGGAATTGAATTTATTCATTACACATTAACTTAGATAATGGAATGTTGTATTTATTTTCAGTATTGTATGCCAGTGTTTGATTATTTTTATTTCTTTTCCTTTATGGTTATGGTGATAATTTTTCTTGTGGTAATGTCTATTTACGAGTGGACTTTGAGTAGTTGAATCTCAAGAAATGATTCACTAATTTTTTGGTCTATTGATATCTTTTTAGGTTTTCTAATATTGAGAATTCATCACAAACAGGTAATCCACCCCAGTAGTAATTATGTATTAAACCCATTCCTATTCCACATATACTTGGTGGTGTGGAAGAATTTTTTCTGATCAATCAGAGACACCCATATGGATTAATATCTCAAAAAGGATTTAATCAAAACATATCATATGAAGTAGAATTACATCGTGACTACATATGTAATGGAAGTTTTTCTTTCAACTAACATAGATCTATCCTTTAATTTATGTGACACACCATTCTGGGTTATGTTGTTCTTTAATACATTATAGGGTTTCATTATTGACTGTCACACATAATAGGGACACATAAAAAAAATATTTAAAATGTAATGAATGGTTAACGAGGTTAGTTTTACATGGGTAAATATTCCCCTTTTAAAGGGATGTAGTAATATATTCAACAACTATTATATCAGCCACATGGGATACCACAAAAAATTTATTTCAAATGATAGAAAAATTATACCCTACCGATATTCGATGTAGGTGTATGATTCCTTCCCAATGATATCCATTTCCCTTAGGAACCAATATCATACATTGGTGGTGGTGGAATTTTGGAGAGTTGTAGATGATATTTCTATGAATAAATCCTTTTTCTAGATGCCAGAATAGAAGTGGGCATAGAGGAAAATAGTGATGATATTACTGTACCAATTAGCCTTCAATCATCCTTGTTTAATTATAGAGCACCACAATCCTTTGGTGAACCTTCCACGATGTGTGACCTAATACTTTTGGTGGAAAGGATTCAACTGCCTTTATTTTTATCCATACCAATTAAAAGTAAGGATATTCCAATTGATGTGTGTTAGAGTTGTTTAATGATTATTTATGATTATCTGATGATGAGATATTTCTTATTTTTAAAAAAAATCATATGATGTTCTCCATGGAATTGAATTGATGTACTCTCTACACATATTTGGTGATTTCTATTATATGAGAGAATAAATTTTCACCATGGAGGGTTTGAAAGTAGAGCTCATTGAGATGAAAAATACCATATGGTTTACAGGCATGTAATGACCATTATCTCAATGATGGATGATTTTTCAATAGAACCACATATAGTACAGGTTCCTATGGTATTATTGGATCTTTTGGATATATTCTCTAGTGAGGTTGTGACACTATAATATTCTCATGATGTTAACTTCAAGATTGATTTATAATATAGATATTATCAATTATTAGTGTATCCTATCATATATAATCAATATATTTTATTATGATTAATATTTATATGAATTATTTATAGTAAATTGTTTGATCTCACTCAGTTTCTATCAATAACATTTCATTGTATTCTTCGAAGAGAGTATGTAAAACTGGAATATTTATTTAATACAGGAGGTTAAATTATATGAAGGATATGAACTCTTTTCACATTATAGGATAGATAACCCATTAAAATATTTGAATTAGTATAGTTTTAATAGAGTTCTACATGAAGTTTGAATATCCCCAAATTATGTTTAATGAAAATAATATCATTTCAAACTACCTTTGGGTGATTGTATTGACACTTCAAGTTCACATTTATATAACATAGTGTTGCATACAAACCAGTTATGTCAATAGGTATATTAAATATATGTTACATGAGTCTATATTTCGTTTCATAGTCATGTTCATTAATGTAATATTTATATATCCAATGTATGAGGATAATTTGAACTCATGAACCCACACTCTCATATTTGTTTTAATAAATTCATACTCTATAAAGTATCTTCATTAAAAAGCATATATTAAGTGAAATAAATATCAAATTATAAGAGGAAACAGTTTATTATAAATGATTTCATTCCCTTTTAGGTTGATATAATAGAATATTTTTAAATAATATGATACTAATGACTCCCTCAAGTTTCCCATCTAATAAAAAAATTAACGACATGAAAATACTTAATATAAAACAATTATTAACATTTTTAGTTAATTATAAATAAAATAAATCAAATTGGACATATCAAGTGGAATAAAATCCATCATAATCATAGAAAAGGGAAATATAAAATGTATTTTTCTCAAATTCCCATTAGTGAATATCATTAATGTGAGGAAACCAAAGCCTAAACATTGAATAAGTATTAATATATTAATATGTAATCATTATAATTAAATAATTAACTGATACATGGAACATAATATATATATTGGCTGAAATAAAATTACATATATCACATATATAAAAATAATATAAATCATAGAAACTTAATTTGCAACGTCATACATCTGGATATTACTATCAAGCTCTCATACATGACATCATTGTTGTCATCAATACTATTGCAGTGGCATCATTATTTTTTTCAAAACTGAAATCAAATATGTTTGTTTAATTTTTTAATCACATACAAAATTTACTTACATTTTTCTCTCAAAAGAAAAACTGACACATCAAGGAAGTTTGTGATTTTGTCCATCTCCCATCACTTGATTAGATCTAATGAAATCATTATATTAAATAATGTGTATAAAATACATAATCATATCTTACAGTAAATAAATATATCAAAATATAAATATTTTAAAATTAAATATTTTTCCCTATTTCAAAAAAATATAAGAATGATTGAAATAATATAAATATGATGTATGGTTAAAAGATACATAAAAAACTATCCTAACTAATTAATAATAAAATCTATTAGAATGAAATATATACATATCATTAATGGTTCCCCTATAAATAAATTGAATAACATACATTGTGTATATATCAAACACTATAAATGGTTGTGTTAACTATGTACCCTAATATAAAAATATCTATAATAAATCAACTTTTCAAATATTGGTGAACTACTAATAATAAATTGAATTTTTAATAAATTCTTTATAATGAGAATTCTGAAGTGCCTAGATCAGTTTGAATAACCAGAGGGGAGGGGGTGAATCAGTGATCCCTTTTAAATCTTTTTACAAATTGATTATTTTCCATTAAAACTATATGGATGGATAAAGCCTTGATCCACTCTTCTTGTGTCTCTCAGCCTTTCCTATAATGATGTTGTAAATGTTAAGGCGTATAACACAAGAAATCACAAGGACCAGTTCAAATACATTCTCATTTTTGTGTTCGTTATTCTCCCCAACAAGGATTCTCTACTATAATCAGATTAGTAATTACAATGGTCAATATAGAGTCCCAATTTATCTCTCCTAAGTCCCACATGAGGTTCATTATATTTTATCCCACAGTGTTACTAGAGTCCCACTGGCCTGCTTCAGAGTCCAACTAAAAACTTCTTCAGATTGGCCCACCATACATGTTAGTTATTTAAACATGTGAAAGGTCACATAATCATTGAAAACTCTAGAATAAAAACCCCACAACAACCTCCCACAAAAAGGACTAATGAATCGTGGATCAAACTATTAGTCGGTTGATTTGAATTCTTCATATTAATCAAGAATGGGGAAGAGGAAAACATTTAAAATGCATAAGAAAATAAACCCCTACCCTGAATACGTTGGGTTCTCTTGTGGATGGAGATGAAATTCCCTGTGTGATGTCATTCTTCAGCGTTCGTCGAATCTCCGTTCTCCATTGGATGAAAATGTAGCAACCAGTTCCCCAAGATTCCTCCTGTGGGTTCCCAAATCCCACACCAATGATTTGATTAATTAAAACAAAATGACCTCCCACATTGGTTCATTATTATGATTCATTAATGAATCATAATAAATGAACCTAATAAACCACAAGAGTTGCGATTACACAATAAGAGGTTCAATTAATTAAATGACTCATGTTTATTACGCGACATTACATTATATTCCCACCATTCTCCACTCAACAGTTTCAAAAAAAAGAATAAAATAACTTTTTTAGTTATTTTATTATTATTTTTCCGAAAGTCTAAAAAATTAACCTTTTCATCTAACTTTTACCAAAAAATTTTGAAATTCCATTAAGTGAATCCTGACGCTGTGAGTCGAATGATGTCCCATATTATTAATTCAATCACAGTTTCAAAATATAATAATTTTTTCCCACACGTTTACATAATATATGTTAAAAGAATTTCAAATTTTCATTTAGGGCTCTCCAGGCCTTGGAATAATGTGCCGTCAATTTTCACAGAATCGTATAAGTTCCATTTAATTAAAAAAATTCATGGAACTTCCATGTCATTAAATACATGTTCATGTGTTCATACATGGTTGCATGAATGTGTCTTTTTCTTTTGAACATGGACTCTCTTCTATTATTTTATCAATATGAAAACACAATATTAATTCTTTATTAACTTGTTCTTGTGCATGGATGCATTCCCACACTCTTCCTTTTTTCATCCTTCTGTGAACTCCTCTATGGACAAAACACATTGATAACACAAACAATCTATTCACTTTCTCATTTTATCTTCCTATTATTATTTTGGGTCTTAGAAGACACACTTGTTCTTTTAATTTGCCTTCAATGTGTGTCAGGTATGTACATGTACATATGATTTTGTGTAGCATGAATATCCTTCTATTTTATTTGAACTCAGTGTTTTGTAAGAGTTTTAATACATATATCCCAGAATGAATCACATAGGTGAATAATTTTATTCCTCTTTGCGCACAACCCAAATGGGAAGAAACTGTTCTTGGGTTTTTCTTCTTCCTTCACACAAAAGAGAAATGGGTATTTTTTTGTGCACTGGATTTCTTCATCTCAATAGTTAGTTGTTTATGAATATATGTTATTCTTTAAATTTCAATTTTTGGTGAAACCTTATCATGAACACTATTCATATTTGTTTTCTCCTTTTCATACACACACACACACACACTTGTGATTTTTCATCTTCGTACAATCCAGAGGACACATTGGGTCATCTTATTAATGAAAGGAGTTCGCATAGTTCGTCAACGTAGACTCACAAAAGGCTTGTGGATCTTGGTTTTGTCTTTATAGAGTACAACAAGGGTATATGACCAGTTGTGTACTCACGGTGTATATGAAGCACGACAAGGGTTCCAAGGAACCTATCACGTGTTCGAGAGTTTATTCGCATAGTGGGTGAATCCTATTTTTCTTAAGGGACACACAACAATAATTTCACTAACCAAGGGGTTCACGGTTTTCCTTCATGCAAGGGATTCACAGAGCTTCTTTGCATAGCTAGGATACACAGAACTTCTTGACAATGATTTGTTTTTTGAAAACAAGACCATTCTGTTAATGTTTCAAACACCTGAGCCTTGGTCGAGGTCTCTCTCTTTATAGGTGTGGAACAAAGATTCCCCTCCTTAAAATTCCATGAGATATGCTGAGCAGATTGATGCTCTGAATGTAAAAGATCTTCTTCATTGAATATTTAAAACGTGGAAGAGATATCCCACATATCTCTCCATTAATTTTTTTTTCATCAATGCACACTCCCTCTTTCACGTGAAAACATCACGTGAATGCATTTAAGAACTCATGAAAGGGTTCTCATTGAGTGCTCCGGTGACGTTCCATGGACTCACACCTTCAGTTGCTTCGCACACATAGAATCACCGGTTTCATACATGTATGCAAATTGAATTTCATGCATGGACTTCGTTAGGCTCAGAAGACTAAGACATGCTCTACAGTGGCTCAAACTATGGCCGGAATAGTGTGCTGGGTGTTATGGTTCGAGCTGTGGTTCACAGGAGAAGCTAGGGTGTCAGATCATGAAGACAACATCCATGGAGGATATCAGTTGGTTGCGATGTGCTAGATCAAGTGCGCATTGATCGGATGGTAGATCCTGTGTCGCTGTGGGATCAATGGATGAGATCATATTGCAATCAGATCAGACAACTCAGATGGATTCTGTGTTTCTAAAATCGTTTCCCACAAAACAAATGCTCTGAGATTTTCACCTTATTTAAATAACAACTCACAAAATCCAACTCTTGAAATTCTCCTCCCCCCTCAGGGTACCACCTCGTACCATGTTCACCCTATGGGCACACTCCTCACCAACTCTTATCCTCAGTCGCGCTCCTAGAACCCACTATGGACCCTCCCGCACTGGTTTATCATTGTATGTGCTCCTATGGGCTTATATGTGGCCCTCTATCCTACCTCATGCAGGTCTGGCCTTATTGGGTTCCCTCAGGTGCTGTTGAACCTCGTGTCCTGCATGTTCTTGAGGATGAGGACCTCAGCTAGCCACTATGGTTGGCCCAATTTTTTTGTATAACGGAATATAAAAAATAACTACTTAGGATAAAACTATGTATTCAGAAACATAAAATCTCCAACCACCATTCCACTTTTCTTATTATATACTCTTAGGTATTATAATTCCAAATATCTACTCCAAAACATCATCTTTCTTTTCGTCATAGAACATGAATCCAAAATTTCTTCAATATGTTGTTTTGATCCAATCATGGATGATGCATGTATCATCTCCTCATTCCTCATGAATTAAGGCATAATTCATGGCTTCTCCTTGTTATTAGGGATGTGTTCTCCATTAACAAATATATTGGACATTGAGGACTAGCTCAAAAAATCATCTAATATGATTCACAACCTTCATCCAATTAAAATTCATTGGATGGATCTTCACTTCCTTCCTCATGCAATTGAGTATTGCATTGACTTCTTCATGTGTTGTTAAAATGTATCACCTTGATACAAGTCTTGGATATTAGGACATGTTCAACAATCATCAGATTTGTTTCTTCAAAATTAACACATTATTAAAGTGGGATCTTAAATTTATTAATAACCTCTCCTCTTAAATCACTGTCACAACTTCCATCATAACCTTTGAATGCATATATTGATAACTGATTGACAATTGACTCCTTATTGACCTCTTATTTACAAAAAATGCAACATCATGCTCTACCATCTACCCCTTTGTATATTTTTGTCAATATCAAATAATAACACTTTGAATGGGTCAATATGTGTTTCAAGATTTTCTCCCCCTTATTGGAAACCAAATGTAGAGGTGTTAGTGGGGTCTCTTCGAAAACATGTCCTCCTCACATTGAATATCTTTTGGAATATTTATGAGATGGATGATGACACATGGTTCACATAGAACATAACCTTTATTTAATAAACCATAAGTCTTCTTAGGATACCCTGGTGTAGAAAAAAAGATAGATATGACCAAGGTTTTCAATTTTGTCCATAAATAGACATCCATGTGAAATCATGCTCAGAATGGTTCAATTCTAGACCAAGGGATTGTAGATAATAAAATTTTACAATGAAATGCTAAATCCGACACATAATTTTCCAAACATATAAAAAATTTAATGTGAAATAATATAACACTACCATTCATCTTAGATTTTCATCAATATAGACCTCCCCATAACTTGACATGATAAATACAATTAATAACAAGTAATGACTGTGTGATTGGAATTGTAACATCCCACGTAAAAAAAGAAAAGAAAATTTACAAATTTTTTAATTTTTTTGAATTAAATATTAATTTTACTTTAAAGGGGATTCTATATTCGATTCCATACCTGATACGCAATAACGGGTTGCTTTGAAATCTTACGTTTCACATCACATTAAGTTGTAATGAAAAATAATATATTATTATTATTATTATTTTAAATGGTAGTTAACACATAGTCATTGTATTTTAGAGAATGAATAAAACTATCTAAAATATGATTATATATGTTTTTTAAATGTTTTTACATTTATCCAATAAATTTTATAGGATTAAAATGTCAATGATTCAAATTTTAAGCATAAATACTCAAATATTTTTAAATGGTCTATTTATTGCCTTTTGAGGGAGAAGCCTTTTTAAATCTAGTTTTAGTCACTTTTATATATTCTGTTTGAAAAAAATAAAATTCTACTTTAGAATTGAGACATCAAAATTTACTTGGTGATTTTTTTGTATCTTTCGGATAAATTTCATTTTTAATGAATAGTGAAAATATAGTATTTTATTTCAAAATTTCCTTTTAATATAATTTAGTTATATGGTTAGATTATCTTTTAAAATGTTTATATAGTTTAATTAGATTATATTTTTACCATTTAATCTAATGTTGGTCATCATATGTAATTTCACTTTGAAATTGGGTATAAACAAGTGTCAATTTTTTTATAGTTATTATTTCTTAGAAAAACTCTTTCTGTTTTGACAACGAGAATTAATTTTAAATTAATTAATGAAACATCTAGGGTTTTAATTTGGTAAAATATACATCATTTTTAAATTCAGAATATCAAATATATATTAGGCTAAATTTTTGAATTTTTTTTGAAAACCTTCAGTTTTGGATAAATAGTGAAAACACTGAGTGGTATTTAAAAAAACTGACTTTTTCATTAATTTGAAATTTTACCACTTTTGTTAATTGAATTTTAAAAATCCGACATACATGATTGTTATTATTAAGTAAAATTTTGTTCAATAAGATGAAAATATTTTATTTTGTGAATAGTAACTTTTGACTCTAATTTATGGTGGTTAAAGGTAAATACGGTAATTCATGGTAGAAATAATATTATAATGATATTAAATTACCCTAACATGTGTATTAATCTAATTGGTTGATACATTTCCAACCATGGACATCCTTGGGTCTATTTTGGGACCCCATGGAGCAACTTAAGAGTTATAATGAAACTTTATATTAATTAATTTAAAGTAAAGACAAAAATGACATAAACATATATCTTTAAGTAAATCAATTTTTACATGGTGTTATATAAGTTATCTTTAAAATATAAATATTCATTTGAAATCTAAAAATATTTCCTACATCCTTGTATTTTTTATAATTTTTAGACATGAAATAAATAAAATTATTTGTGACACAATAATGATGTAGTGTTTACCTCATTAATGAATGATCTAAATAAATAAAATTATAAAAATAAAACAATATAAAAAACCGGTCCAATTCCTATTGGATGATTTTATTTCTAACAAAAGTCATCTTATCTTTGACTTTAATATGTTTTGGACCTTTATAATCCGACAATAATTATATAATAAAATAATATTTTCAAACATTCCTAAGGGGCCCCTCCTCCCCCTCATAAAAACCCCTCACCTCTAACCCATTACTCACACCTCTCAAGCACCTTGTCTCATCCAAAAATAACCCAAATAATCTCCCAAGATCCCTCTATTCCACCTAGAAACCTTAAATTAGGCATAAGGCACTTAAAGAAATCCTTTTGGTTCAAATAAAATAGAGTTACCCGATTTAAAGGTAACATCATTTCTTATGTTATTTTCTTTTATTTCATGTATCCAACCCACTAAATTTTTTGTATTCCTTTCTTTTATAAAAAAAAATTATCATCAATATACTAGGATTTTTTTATGAGAAGTATTCTTACTAATACTACAAAAAGTTTCTTATAATGGGTAAAGAAAATATTGTTTATGTGAAAGACGATCTACTGCCTCACAAAATGATGATTGTTCAATCAACTCCTACCACCTCTCATTGTGGCCATTATGATGGAAATGTATTTATATATGATATATATTATGTTTATGTTTTCTCTATGATTCTATATGTTTTATTTTCAAAGATATATTTATGCTTTCCAATATGTGTAAACAAGATAATTTCATTTGAGGAAGTGCGGACTACCGCCCCCTCAAAGTTATATGATTCATTCATGACATACCTAGAATGTATAAAATATGGAATTAATGAAATAATGTAACATATATATCATATGATATTATACTGGAATTATAATATACCTATTTATCATTATGTTTTCATACCATTAAATATGAAATAGAAATGAAAGTAGCGTTCATGCGTACATACGACTTGCCATCTCCATGAACGATGCATTTCATTTCTTATCTTCAAATTTCATGTAATGTTATAAATATGTATATATACTGAATATATATTATATTTATGATATTTTAATCATTAATATTATTCAATAGATAATATACTTTTGACTATATGGACAATTTTTAATTATAACAAGTTCAGTTTTGACTCAAGTACCTAATATAAATATTACCATTATTAACATAAATGATTTCATAATGTTTTTAACATTGTAATAAAAGATATAAAAGGAATAATAAACTTGAAAAATTTTATTAATAAATTTGAA
Source organism: Viscum album (assembly GCA_963277665.1). Lineage (NCBI taxonomy): Eukaryota > Viridiplantae > Streptophyta > Magnoliopsida > Santalales > Viscaceae > Viscum > Viscum album. The sequence continues at coordinate 1,157,399,680 of OY728135.1, forward strand.
ATTACCTTTAGTTTATTATTTAGGAGATTAAATAATGAACGGGTCAAGTCGGACACGAGGTAAGGGGTTTCTTATCTCACTTTTAATTCTATGATATTTCCATTGTTCACCTCTTATTTATTTCATGTGGTGTATTATGTACTACCATTTCATATATGTTTTCATGAGTACATTTATTTTCATATTATTTTGTGAATCATTTGTTGGTTATTATCTTTTGGTCATACGACTCGATTTATTACAATGTGGTAAGGGGTTTTCATCTCACTTTTTATTCCTGTGAGATTCATCATATATTTGCGACTATTTCCTTTTGTGTGGTGTATGTACACTGCATGATTTTATTCTTTTTTTAATATAATGTAAAGTTTTTATATTAATATCTTCATTGTATGATCCTTCTTTCATGGGGTGTATGTTGTGTATGTTACCAAATCGGTAAAGGAACCTTTCACCCTCCTCTTTTTTGAAAGACTTATTTTTTCTATGTCTTTTAATTTACATATTATTATGTTGTGATATATTATTATATATCATTATTTAGGTAAATTTTATGTCTAAGTGGTGAGATACCCTTTTTCCTATCATCACCACATTTTTTGAATTTTAATGTGACATCATTAGGATGTCAAATTTTTGTAAGGGAACATCTTAACAAAATTTACATTATTTGGGTTGATCATCTAGTTTTCATTATGTCATTCTATGATTATTTGAGAAATTAATTTTGATGTCATGTCTTGTATTTACACATTATTTTTATGTACTTATAGTGAATACACATAATCGATCTATTTTATTTGCAAAATTAACTTTTTAAGGGACTTCATCTCAATCTCTTTTCATTGAGGCTTATTTTGTTTTATACACAATTTTCTTTTATATGATGTATAAACACCTTTTACATTTAATTTAATTCAAAGGGAATATTTTTCTAAGAGGTGTTTTACAAAATGAAAAAAATTGTTTCTTTTTAACATAAGTGGTGACAACGACCATTCTACCGCCACAAGTATTATTTGATCGCTGGATTCCTTATCATGTCGTAATGTTTTTAAAATGAAAATAAATTCCACATAATCTTTTACTTATTTTGTTTTTGAAAATTATTTTGATAATGGATTTGTTAAGTTGATATATTTAGATGATATATTTTGATTGAAATGTGGAAATGTTATCTTTCCTTTATGTTTGTTTCATGTTTTATGATTATGTTATGGTTCTTGGGAATTTTTTACGCATATGGGTGGTTCTCTGATAAAACTAGGGTTGGTGAGCCCATGATAGATCTCTAATGAATTGGTTAACGTGATGGAGGTAAACATGAATGTTTCTCCTAAGGGATTTAGGGAATATACTATGATGGGTATTCCAAACAAAACTTCCTATGTTGTTGTGATAGATACAATTTATGTATGATATGAATGCCACAATTTACCTTTATGATTTATGATTTCAATGTGTTATTCATAAATCTTATAATTTCATGAGGTCTGTTATGATGGAAAACTATGGTTTCTTTGATTTGTATTTACTGATGGGTTAATGTTTCCTTTCCTTATTTTATAACCCTTATTAAGCTTTTTATACTCATCGCATGTTTTGAAATGTTTTCACAGGACTTAAAGATAAATAATGTCAAGGATGGGATCAAGGAAATGTCATGAAGTCTAAAACATGGAACCAAACTTGTTACTTTTTTAGAGTTTTTATTGATGAAAAAAATAGATACTGAGTAGAAGTGTATACTATTTAATTTTGGAAATGTAATGTAATAGTTGTGGATTAATTATCTAAAACTCTAAACCTGAAAAGATCCTCACTTTGAATTATTGACGTAATTAAATATTTGTTAATGATTAAGGATGGGTCCTTATAGTTTGTATCAAAGTTTGGTTATGATAACTTTTGAGGTTAGGGTGTTATTTAAGCATAAGTGACATACCCATAATGGTTAGCATATTGGAAAGAGTCATAGTTTTTTTAGATAAATCGAATGAGTTTAAGATAACATGAAAAAGTATTTTTTTTAGTTTTTACCCTCATCATAAAATATTATATAATGACTTTACTGATATACTCACACGAAATATTTTGGTTTTAGTCAATGGATGGATCTTGTAGGCAACAAATAAATAATGGATGTGAAGAAAACTATGATGGTTTTATGAATAAGAAGATGAATGAATTGGATGCTTCAATTATAACTATTGTGGTTATTCGCAACCAACTATCTGAAGTCATGATCGACCACCTTAACCATAGATAATTTTATAAGGTATATTATATTCTTAAAACAAATCACTAGGGAAGTTCAAGTAATAATAAAAAATCTAAGTATATTCAAAAACCTATGTGTCAAGGATGTGGAAAGAAACAATTAGAAAAATGATTCCAATGGATGGGGAGATTCTATATATGTGGTAATGAAGTTCATAAATCAAGAACATGCCATGGAAAAAAGGAAGCGTTCAGTTGACTCTCGAAAGGGAAAGAAGCCCTTTATGAAAAATAAATTGAATGTTTTAAATATAGTGCTCATAGTCATTATAAAAATAGATATCCTGAAAATAAGGTTTGGAAATTGGATCAGCAACACCGTACAAATATATGTTTACCAATTCCTAATTCCATTCTAATTGAAGATGAGGAAACTGATAATGACCAATGAATGGTACGAATTATTTCTTAGCAGATGTTTTGACATATTGAATCTTACAATATGGTTAATGATTTTTTTGTAGGAATGAAGTGTTATGGATTATATTGGAAAAGAATGGATAATTGATCATGAATAATGTTTAATAAGTAAAAAGTCTACATATAAGAGATTCAAGAGTTATGGTATATTTATGATGATCAAATGCCTAAAATTATTAAGGATCTATTGACGATTGGATTACATTGGAAGTCTTTTTCTAGTTTGTGTAACCACGAAGTTTGATATGTGAAAATGTAATTCAAGAAATAATTATCCATTATTTTGTGGATATAATGGATAAGATTAGGGGTTCATATGATCTTTTGTTTTTAAGAAATTATTGGTGATTATTTTATGGGATGAAAAATCGAGGAATGAGATAAAATATGGGGTTAAAATATGTTATGATTATTTTTAAGTGATTTATCTCACATTTGGGAATGTTATAAAATTATATAGTTTTTTAAAAAGGACAAAATGTATACCGTGTGTCAACCTGTTTCATCGGAAAAATCCATGGGAATCAAACCCACAACTAAAGTGCGATTGGGATTTATCACCTACCACTAGACTACGTGAAGTATCTGGTTAGTATGACTAATTATTTTTAGTTAAATGATTTTATTGATCAAGAATATTTTGATTTGGGATATTATGTTTTATCAAATAGATATCCTTAGTATAGGAAAATAATTTGGTGATTAAGTGATAAATGTTATTTTGGATGACGTTTTCTCTTTTGGAAACACCATATGATTAAGGGAAATAGTATACTATGAGATTTCATTTCTGGAGTAATTGTTGAAATATTATTTTGGAAGAATATATGTTTTTATTATGGACATAAAGTGATTTTGATTATTTTTTGAAATGATTAACCTATCATAGAGAATATGTGATTTGGTTAATTACACTTCAGTATGAGACTTTAAGAGTTTTCGATGTTTTTAGAGATAAATGTTAAGATTTAATGTGGAAGACATTGTGATTAAATCCTTATTATTTGTGGGTTTCAATATTATTTTGTTTCATTTTTAGAAATTTTATGGACAATTTTATGTTGAATGGTATTTCTTCAACAATGTGTTTTTTTTGAATTTTGGAGATTAAGATTAGTATTTCTTTTTATAAAAGATTATCCTTTTGGGGATTATCTAATCTTGTACTAAACAATTTTTGTTTTGGATGATATCTAAAGATAAGAGAAATATATTGTTCATCTTTTCTAGATTATGTGATACTATAGAAGTGGATTCTAGCACTTTAGGCGTGACCAAATCATCATGAATACTTACCATTTGGAGAATAGATAAGTTTGTGGTAGAATTTTATTAAAGGATAACAAACTACATGAAAAGTAAGTATATTTCAGTATAATATCAGTCTAGTTATTAATAAAATTATTCAACTCTATGAAAAGGATCTTGAAGCAAAAATGTAATAATCTATCATTTATCATCATACTTTTACCCAACCATAAATTTATGGAATTGTAGTGGTTGACATTCTATGATCAAGTTCTCTATCACTCTCTATTACTTTATGAGAGTTAGATTCTCTTCCATATCCATGTTTTCATGGAATACTAGTATATGTTGTGTTTGGTGACCTTTTTACTTCTCTTACATTATTTTAAAGTTATATTTTTATTGACTCTTTTTCCGATGGGGGACTTTCAATGAAGTTTCCAAGCCCAATTTTAAAATTTCAAGGACACAATTCCCAAAAGGGGACAAAGATGTAACATCCCATGTAAATAAAGATAATAAAATTTTCATATTTATTAATATTTTTGAATAAAATATTAATTTTAATTTAAAGGGGATTTTATGTTTTATGGCATACCTGATACACAACAACGGGTTTCTTTGAAATCTTAAGTTTCACACCCCGTTGAGTTATACTGAAAAATATTATATTATTATTATTATCATTATTATAAATGATAGTTAACAAATAGTCGTTGTATTGGTAGGAATGAATATAAATAACTAAAATATGATTTTATATTTTTTATAAATGTTTTTACATTTAATAAATAAAAGTTTTAGGCCTAAAATGTGAATGGATCTAATTTTAAGCATAAATACTCTAATATTATTTAAAAGGCCGATTTACCACCTTTTGATGGAGAAACCTCTTTAAATCTAGTTTTGGTCAAATTTTTATGTTCTATTTCACAAAATAAAAATCTTATTTAGAATCGAGACATCAAAATTTACATTCGGTTAAAAGTATGGTATTTTTCTGATAAAATTCATTTTTAATGAATAGTGAACAATACTGTATTTTAATTCAAAACTGTATTTTAATCTAATTTATTTATATGATTAGATTATCTTTTTAAAAGTTTTTAATGTGTTTTTATATTATATTATTACTATTTAATCCAATTTTGGTCATTGGAAGTAATTTCACTTTGAAATTGGGCATAAACAGGTGTCAATCTTTTGATAGTTATTATTTCATAAAAACATGCTTTTTGTTTTGACAATGAGAATTAATTTTAAATTAATTAATGAAAAATATAATTTTTTAATATGTTGAAATAAACATAATTCTTGAAATCAAAATATCAAATATATCTTAGGTGAAATTTTTGGTATTTTTCTAAAAACCTTCAATTTTTGATTAATAGTGAAAACGCTATGTGGTAGTTTAAAAACCGCATTTTTAATTTAAATGAAATTTTAACGCTTCTGTGAATTGAATTTTTAAAATCAGATATACATGTTTGTTATTATTATGTCAAATGTGGTTCAATATGATGAAAATATTTTTTGGTGAATAGTACCTTTTGACTTTTATTTAAGGCAGTTGAATGTAAATAGGGTAATTCAAGGTAAAGAGCCCCTCCTCCCCCTTATAAAAAGCCATTGTCTCTAACCCTTTACACACACCTCTCAAGACCCTTGGATTGTCCATCCTCTACCCAAATAATCTCTCAAGATTCCTATTTTCTACCTAAAATACTTACCTTAGCCATAAGGCACTTCAAGAAATCCTTTTGGTTCAAACCAAATAAAGTTACCCAATTTAAATTTAACGTCATCTTTTAAGTCCTATTCTTTTATTTTACTTCTCCAAACCAGTAAATAGTTTTTATTCCATTATTTTATATCAAAAATAGTATCCTCAATTTACTAGGATTTTGTTATGATAAGGATTCTAACTACACCTATACACACCTCAGTCTAATGGGTTAATAACATACTGTTTATGTGGATGTAGATCTAATACCTCACGAAACAATGATTTTTCAATCTTCTCCGACCACCTCTCATGGTGGCTATTATGTTGGTGATGTATTTATTTATGATATATATTATTTTTATGTTTTCTCCATGTTTCTTTAATATTTATTTACAAACATACCTTTATGCTTTCCGATATAAGTAAACACAATAATTTCATTTGAGGAAGTGGGGACTACCGCCCACTCAAGATGATATGATTCGTTCATGACATACAAGGAAAATATAAAGGATTGAGTTAATAAAATTATGTAACATATAGATCATATGATATTACACTATAATTATAATATACCTATGTATCATTAAGTTTTCATTCAATTAAATATAAAATAGAAATTAAAGTAGTGTTCATGCGTACGTACAACTTACCGTCTCCATGAATGGTGCATTTCATTTCTTATCTCCAAATGTCATGTAATATTATAAATATATATATACTGAATATATATGATATATATAATATTTAAATAATGAATATGATTCTGTAGATAATAGAATTTTGACCACAATGACAATTTGTAATTACAAAAAGTTCATTTTTGACTCAAGTAACAAATATTGAAAAAACGGCCATTATTAACATAAATGATTGCATAATGTTTATAACATGGTAATAACTGATATTAAAGTAATATTAAACTTGAAAAGGGTTCTAAGTAGAAATTAATATTAGTTTATTATTCAGGAGATTAAAGAACGAACGGGTCAAGTTGGACACAAGGTAAGGGGATTCTTATCTCACTTTTAATTCCATGATATTTCCATTGTTCACCACTTATTTATTTCATGTGTTGTATTATGTAAATATATTTCATTTATGATTTCATGATTCCATTTATATTTATGGTATTCTATTAATCATTTTGTGGTTATTATCTTTTGGTCATACGACTCGATTGATTATAATGTGGTAAGGGGTTTTCATCTCACTTTTTATTCCTGTGAGATTCATATATATTTGCCACTATTTCCTTTTTTGTGGTGTATATAATACCCATGATTTTATTAATTGTGTAATATAATGTAATTTATGGTCATTTACATCTTCATTGTATTATCCTTCTTTCATGGGGAGTATGTTTCGTATGTTACCAAATCAGTAAAGGAACCTTTCAGCCTCCTCTTTTTTAAAGGACCTCTTTTTGTTTTGTATTTTAATTTACAAATTCTTATGTTGGTATATGTTCTTATATATCATTATTTTAGTAAATTTTATCTCCCAATGATGAGATACCCATTTTTCTCTCATCAACACATTTTCTAGATTTTAATGTGAGGCTGGTAGCCTGTCGGATTTTTGTAAGGCAACTTCTTAACCTAATTTCCATTATTTGGGATGATTTGATACTTTTTGATTATTTCGTTCAATGATTATCTGAGAAATTGATTTTGAAGACCTATCTTGTATTTAAACAATATTTATATGTAGTTATAGTGAATACACAAAATCTATCTATTTTATTTTCAAAATTATCTTTGTAAGGTACTTCGACTGAATCTCCTTTCATTGAGGCATATATTGTTTTATACACACTACTGGAAAATGCGCCTATACCCACGGTTTTAAAAAACCATGGGTATAGGGATAATATGGGGACCTATACCCACAGTTTTCTAAAACCGTGGGTATAGGTCACCTATACCCACGGTTTTGCCCAAAACCATGGGTATAGATAATTTTTAAAGACCTATACCCACTATTTTGCAAAACCATCGGTATAAGTGTTTAATTTTTAAGTTTATACCCTCTGTTTTGGAAAAATCGTGGGTATAGAGTTTTTTTGGAAGACCTATACACACAGTTTTTTTAAAACCGTGGGTATTGGGGTATTTTTTTTGAAGACTTATACCCATGGTTTAGAAAACTGTGGGTATAGCTTTCTTTCCCTAAGGTGTGAAAAAAAATTACACGGGAAAACAAAACAAATTGGTGAGAACACGATTTTTGTTAATATAATTACAAATATACAAATATAAATGCAACTAGAATGCATAGGTTGGTTGGTTAGATCATTGGTCTTGTTTGAAACAGTATTCTGTTCAAATCTCGGCGGATTATATATATTTTTTTAAATGACTTTAAATAATATAAGTAAACAGATGTATGATAATGTAATCAAAATAATCCCAACTCAGTTGGTCAGTCGTCAGATCATCCTCGCAACGGTCGCGTGTTCGAATCCCTCTGTTTCAATTTTTCATTAAGCGTATATATTAATATATATATATATATATATATATATATATATATTGAATAACGTAGCGGCTCAGTTGGTTAGTTGGTGGTGAGTGTCAGTGAGGCCCATCGTGAGATGCGAGTTCAAAACCCCTTCCCCGCATTTTTGGATTTTAAGTACACCACGTGTATTAAATGAATATATATACATTGATGTATGATTATATAACAAAAATAATTTTCATCTTGGTTGGTCCCTTGGTGGTGCCCAGCCGTGAGGCGCGACTTGAGTGCAGGTTCGAATCCTGCCCACTGTGAGTTTTTTGAATTTAAATACCCCACGATTTTCAAATTGTGGGGTCTGTTGTGTGCCACGCTGGATCAACCGTGGTGAACACTATGACTCCCCTATACCCATGGTTATCGAAAACCGTAGGTATAGGTTGAGACCCCTATACCGACACCATTCCATCCCACGGTTCCCAATACCGTGTGTATAGACTATACCCATAGTTTTGAGGGTTATACCCACGGTTTTGAACTGTGGGTATAGGTCTCTTTTACAATAGTGATAAGACATTATTTTATACACTGTATAAACACCTTTCACATTTAATTTCATTCAAAGGGAGTCTTTTTCCATGAGGAGTTTTAGAAAATGAAAAAAATAATGATTCTTTTTAACGTAATCAGTGACAGCGACCTTTCCATGACCACGAGTATTATTTGATCTTTGGCTTCCATAAAAAGCTATAATGTTTTTAAATGGAAAATAAATACCATATACTCTTTTATGTATTTTGGTATTGAAAATTATTTTGATAATGGATGTGTTATGTCAATATATTTAAATGATATATTGTGATTTAAATGTTTAAATTTTATCTTTGGTTTATTTTTATTTTATGTGTTATGATTAGGTTATGGTTATTGGGAAATTTTTACGCTTACAGTTGGTTTCGTGATAAACCTAGGGCAGGTGGGCCCTAGATATCTCTCCAATACATTGGGTAACGTGACATAGGTAAACCTGAATGTTTCTCCAATGAGATTTTTGGAATATATTATGATGGGTATTCCAAATGTAACTCCATATGTTGTTGTTATATCAACAATGAAAGTATGATATGGATTCCACAAGTTACCATTATGATTTATGATTTATATATGTTATTCATAAATCTTATGATTTCATGTGGTATGTTATGATTGAAAAGTATGGTTTTATTTATTTTTATTTATTGATGGTTAATGTTTCCTTTCGTTGTTTTACAACACTTACTGATCTTTTTATGCTCAAACCAAGTTTTTAATGTTTTTCACAGGACTTAAAGATGAATAGGGTCATGGATGGGATCAGCGAAAAGTCATACTTTCTAAAACATAGAAGTAGACATGTTACTTTTTTAGAGTTGTTTTATGAAAAAAATGGATACTTAGTAAAAGTGTCTACTTTTTAATTTTTGAAATTTATTTTAATAGTTATGGCCTAATTATCTAATACTCTAAACCGGAAAAGTTCCTCAATGTGAATTATTGACGTAACTCAAGATTATGTAACGATTAAGGTTGGTACTTATAGGAATACATCATGTTTCATCTTTTTGAGATGATATGAATTTCATGGTTTATCATGACATAATCCTTGGTATCATATCCTTCATGTTTTCTCCCCATCAAGGGTTGTACTACCTTTTAATTACCTTGGTGGAAAATATCATAAATTAAGCTTGAAGATATTAAGGTTGATAATCTTCCACTATGGATCACTTCATGTAATTTTCAAATCATGAATAATGATTCCAACTTGTGGTTCTCCACTTTTCTCATCCAATTTTCATCTTGAGGATGAAATTCACCTTTAATTCTCTGAAATTTAAGCACATGAATCTAAAAAACAAGGGAATAAGATATAACTCTTGTGAGATTCTTAATAGAAGCACTGAGGATGAGAATTTTTTCTCAAACCAATAACTCATTTCATTACGGATCTAAATTGTATGGTAATCTTCAGGCTGATATATCCACTCCATTTGGCATTTTTATTTTTCATTTTTATCATGTATTTTTTACTTCCATTCTCCTTCAACTTGTGTTGATTGTTTATAATCACTTATTTAAATAGTGAAGTAGCTTTTACTAGTGCATGTTGTTCAATCTTCTCCATTTTGGATGATAAAATAGTTAAACATTTGTTTTCATGATTTTCAGCCTTCTTTCACCTCCCACACATTACTTGTGAGATACCTAGTCTATCAATTATTGAAAACCTATTATGAAATTTTAATTCTTCTTCATATTGAATGATCTATTTTCCTTTTTCCTTATCTTTATCTAGTAATTAATTTTCATCCTTTTGTAGTTCTCTATCAATTTTCAATTGATTAGGCTAAATTACTAAACAATTATTCTTGGGATTTTCTAGCATGGGGATTCCACATGGCTTCTTAAATGTTTTCAAGTAACCATTCTTAAGAAACATATCCAAGGTTTCTTGAGAAATGTCTTCAATCAATCCTATTGTCTTCTGGATTGATTCTCATTTAAATTTGATATTTCTTCCATTCCATTCCATGTATTTTTTGTACTAATCTAAGGGATGACCTTTCATTCCATAGTAGAATCATCTTTTCTTGGGTGAAATGAAATTATTGGAATATGTATTGATATTCTTCTTGAGAATAATTTCATTCAACATTTTCCTACCTTCATTGTACTCTATATTCCCAATGGAATATTTTTTCAACTCTTTTTGATTTATCCTTATTTTGTTTTGGCCTATGCTTATTATCAAATTTTTCATGATTCATGGTGGGAAAAAACTATCATTAATGACAATTGTTACCACTTCTATTGCAAACATCATAGAAGTATTCAAGATATTTAAATATGTTATTAGTATAAATATTTTTCTTCATCTATTAATTCTTCCATAACATTGCAGGTTTCTTCATTTCTTCACATATACTTTCCTCAAATGAAGGCCTTCAAAAATTTTCATATGCAAACATATTATGCCAGAAATCATTGGCATGATTCCCAAACATCCAAAAACACCCACAATATCCAAAACAATCTCTTTATTTTACTTGTAGTATCAATCTTTCTTGATATAGTGCGTTTTTGTTTTTGGAATTGTATTTCTTTATTTGGAGCATCATTTTTTGAGTTTCTCTTATTAATCATTCCAGTATCCACCTTTGAAGTTTTGATGGATGTATTGAAATTTGGAAAAATCCATATCTTCCAGGATTTTATCTTTGAAACTGTACTTGTAGATGAAACTTCATTAGTAGAAACATTAATAACTAGGTTATGAGATACCTTCTTATTAGATGATATTTCCATTTTATTAGAGAATTATTTGATGTTACTTTTAGAATAATATTCCTCAATGAAAACAAGATTGGAAGAATTTCATCTTTCAGTTGGTTGGGAAGTTCCATCTTGGAGTGTTTGTTGATTCTTCAATGTCACCTCCATATCAAAACACTTCATGTTTATAGAGTTCTTCTCATAGTCGACTGATTTCAGCTTTCATTCACAATTCTCCTTCAGATTTTTCATTTGTTCTTTATACACAATTCTTAATTATTACAATGATATATCAATATATTTTACCTTGTTGGATTTTTCTATTATAGAGTAGATTTGACAACTATAGATACTTTTTGCAACTTTCAAAATTCCTAGAAAGCTTTAACAAACACAATCTCAATGAATTACTTCTCACAAATACTTCCTTGAAAATATTCAGTAACTTTATCAATTATTTCATTACAAAGAGAAATTGTTTATTCATTTTCTATCAAACGTTTTGTGAGAGTGTTGGATATTCCAACCCTTTTAGCCAATGAAGCTTCCATGGCAACAATTTTATCTTTCAACTATAATTTTTCATCTTCAAGGGTACTAATTCAGGAAGCTATGTGTCTTTCCACATTTCTAGGGAATTTCTTCTAATGATAATTTAGTGTAGTCTGAAGGTCGCCAGTTGGTCAATCCTCATCATATACTGAGAAGGAATTATCTGAAGGTTCATAATAATAAAATGAATTATCACATGTTGTACCTTTCAAATTAACTTTAGTAGAATGTGTCTCTTCATTAGTAGTAAGATTATTCTTCATCTTACTTGATTGTTTCTTATTTCTATTCTTTTGAGTCTTGGAATATATTTCCATTTGATGTATTTCACACTTCTCCTCAAATATTCACTTCGTAAAGATTCCCTTGTACCTTATAGAGGTAGCCTCCCTCTAATACCCATTAAAGTGACCATATTAGTGTGAATCACTAAGAAAGGGACGGGATGAATTAGTGATACCTTTTAAATATTTTTACTAATTGATTCTTTTGAATTAAACCTATACGGATGGTTAAAGCCTTGATCTAATATTCTTGTGTCTCTCAGCATTAACATGAATGATGTTGTAACTGCAAAGGAAGAGAACACAAGGATTTACATGGTTGGGTTCAAATACCTACTCCGTATTGTGTTGGATATTCTAATCAACACATATCCTCCCCTATAATCAGATTAGTAATTACAATGGTCGGTAGAGAGCCCAAATTTATATCCCCTAAGTCCCACATGAGGTTCTTTATACTGCTTCCCATAGTGTTACCAGAGTCCCGCTGGACTACTTTAGAGTCCCACTAAAGACTTCTTCTCCTCCCTGAGTCTCATAGGGGTCATTAAGCTCGTGAGTTACATGAAAATCTTCCTTATTTGTTCTTTATTGATTCACTGTGGCTGGGTCTTCTGATCTTCCCCCATTATATTTCTGAATTACACATTCTCATGAATCTCTTCAAGAATATTCAACATCCTTTGATAAGGTCGGTTGGCCTTTCTCAATAACTCTGATCACATTCATTAATCAATTCTCAGTTTTAAAAAAGCGTAGGAAGTTATTACTTCTTTTTATGAAGACCTGACCTCACTAATGCATGTGTAAGTGGTAAAAAAACCACTTCAATAATTAAATTGCGATTCTTCACAATATTTGCTCAGTCTACCTTATTGATCTCTCAATTACTGAAAACTCAGATAGAAAAACATCTTTATTTTTGTCTGCCTCCAGTCTCAAAACACATATAAGTCATGAATGGATTTCATGGGATCCTATATCTCTTCTATCTAGATATCTCAATGATTTTCACATGTACATGTGTTCATTCATGATTTCACACATGTGTAACTTTCTTTTGAACATGCACTATCTTCATTTCTTTTCTCAATATGCACACACACTTTTGATTCATTCTTTATGTGTTCTTGGGAATTAATGCATGCATGCACTCTTCTTTTTCATCTTCCTTGAGTAAAAACCACTATGGGTTAAACAATTTTATCACAAACACAATCTCTTCTCTTTCGCTTCTTCTATAAGGTCTAACACCCAAGCACACACACACTTATTATTTTAATTTTGATGCTATGTGTGTCATGTATGTGAATGCAATTAGGATTTTGTGTATCCCAAATATCCTTCCTTCACTTATTTCTGGACCCATTTTTTATTTAGATTTTCTTATGCATAAATCCAATAATTTATCACATAGGTGAATCCTCTAATTCCCCTTGGCACTCAACCCGAATGGGTAAAAGGTGTTCTTGGGTTTTCTTCCTCTTTAACAAAAATCCCAAATGGGTATTTTTTCTTGTCCATTTGATTTCTTATTTTCAATAGGATATGGGATATGAGTGTGTTTTCTTATTTAAGGTTCAACATTTTTTTTAAATTTCACATGCACACTGTTCTTATTCTTTTTCTCTTTTCCATGAACACACAGACTTGGGATTCTTCTTCTTCACGCCAACCAGAGGGCATAAGAGGTCTTCTTCTTCATGAAAGGAGTTTTTGTAGTTCATCTTCACAGAACCAAAAAATGTTTGTGGATCTTGGTTCTTTCTTCGCAGAGTGCAGTATGGGTTCAAGACTGGTTCCATACTCGTGATGTCTAAGAATAAATATGAGGGTTCCAAGGAACCTATCTGGTGTTTGAGGGTTTCTTTTCATAGAGGATGTGGCCCATTTCTATCAAGGGATGCACGACACTTATTTTCAGAACCAAGGTGTTCACATTTTTCCTTTACACAAGGGATGCATGAAGCTCCTTTGCGTAGCTAGGCTGTGCGTAAAATATTTTCAGTGCTCTTTTTTTCGAAAATGATTGCCTTCTCTCAATGATTGCAACAACCAAGCCTTGGTTGAGGTCTCTCTCTTTATAGGTGAGGGAAAAAATTATCCCGCTTTCAAATCCAGTGATATATGACGCGGGGATTGATGCTTTGAACGTACAAGATCTTCAACATTGAATATTTCAAATGTGGATGAGATATCCCGCATATCTTTCCGTTGTTTTTTTCTTCAACGCGGACTCCTTCATTCACATGAAAACATCACGCGCATGCATTTAAGAATGCATGGAAGTCTTATCTTTGATATCTTGAGAGACATGATGTGGCATTGCACATTCGGTTGCTTCGACCACACAGGATCTTCGATTTCATGCATGCATGAAAATGGAATTTCATGCATGAACTTCATTATAATCAGGCAATCCAGGTAACATCTTTAGTGTCTCAAACGATGGTTGGGGTGGTGATTTGGGTGTTATAGTTTGATCCCTAGTTCATGGGAGAATATCAGGTGTCTGGAGGTTGAAGACAACCATGGTGGAAGATATTGGACCAGTGTGATGCACTGGATCGAGAGAGTGCTGATCGGAAAGTAGACTATGTGTTGCTGATGGTTCAACGGTCGAGATCATATCGTGATTAGATCGGATGACTCAAATGGATTCCACATTTTTATAATCATGTCCCTCATCGAAATGAGCTGAGCATTGTGCCTTCTTTAAATAATAACTCATGGTAACCTACCCTTATAACTCTCCTCCTCCCCTCACGATACTGCCCTGTAACATGTCCACCCTGCAGGCGTGCTCTGGTGCCCACTCTTCTCCTCGGGCATGCTCATAACGCCCACTATGGACACTGCCGCACATGTTGATCATCGTACATGCTCTTATGGGCTTATAAATGACCCACAATCCTACATCATGCAATACTGGCCTTGAGGTCATCCCTCAGGCACATTTGACCCTTGGGTCCTGCATGTGCTGGAGGATGAGGACCCCAGCTGGCCTCCATGGTTGGCCAAATTTTTTGGTATAATGGAATTTAAAAAATAACTACTTAGTGTAAAGCTAAGTATTTCCAAATATAAATTTCCAATCCACCATTCCACTTTCCATTTTCTTCTATTCTGTTTGGAATTATAATTCCAAAGATATTCTCTAAAACATCATCTTTCTTTTCTTCTTATATCATGAGTCCAATAGATCTTCAATATGTTGTTATGATCCAATCATGGATTATTCATGGATTATTATTTCATTCCTCATGCATTAAGTCATAATGCATGTATTCTCCTTAACTTTAGTGATGTGTTATCCAGTAACAAATATCTTGGACTTTGCGGACTATCTTAGAAAATCATCTGATATGATTCATAAGAATCATCCAATTAAAAGTATTGGACAGATCTTTATAAAGACCCGAAGCTTGACATACATAGATATTACATTAATTTTGCGGAAATACTTAATTCATAACAAAAACAGACACCCAAAGACTGTAATAGTTTAGTGTCTTTGGAAACACGGAATATAAACTTCTAATCATGTTGAAATATCTTCAACATCTCCCATATCGATCTTCCCCTTGTTGTTTCCTTACCTAAAACCTTTATTTATTTCTTGGGGAAAATAAAAAATAAAAAGGGTTATCTCGAATGCTCAGAAAGGTAAAACATAGAGAACATAAAACAATCCATAAACATTTGAAAAAAAAACTTGAACATGAAATCTACAAATTAAAACCTTGAGCAAAGACATAAATCTTGGAAGTACATCAGGCATATATCATAAAGGAACATCAATCACGATAAAATAGGATGGGAATAAAACATGTAATTGTGGCAACCATTCAGCACTTGTTATGATTTCCATAGTAGCGAAGGCATTGCTTCCAAGACAATCTTAATGGACAAAGTCCCTTTCTGAATCGAGTTCACTCCTCATTTCAGTCCTGTAACACTGAACATGATTAACTTACTATTCCAACTATGTCTATCTCATGAGATATAAATATTTACCCAATGCATTGGAGGGAGATCTAGGTCCCACCCATCTCATAATGAAATCATTCTTACTTGTGCCACAACATAAACATAAATCATTCATCATAACCCAAAGAATAAAAATGGGTTTCATAAACATCATCCCCTCATAAAATAATCCATATAAAAAAAGTGGATATCATTTCATCATAATAAAAGTGAAACCATGTAAATTATAGAAACATGATACTTGAAACATACACATGTGAAATAATTTCATCTTAGATGAAATTGGTTTTGATAAAACACTTGAAATGAATTCTTGAGGAAAATATCATTTTTTCTTCAAAATCATTTTCTTTTCACAAAATGTCATGTAATTTTAAAAGAAAAAGGATTTTGTTGAAAATATTCATGAAATATTTTGGATTAAACTTCATGAAAATAAGACTTTATAAAACCGTAAAAATCCTTTCATGCCGTATACGTTAAAAAAACATTCTTCTCGTACTTTTGTCAGAAAAGTCAAAAAGTACCTCGTACAGAAAAAAAAAGATTCCTTACATACCTTGTAGTAAAAGTCAAAAATGGGTAAAAACAACATTAAACATACTTTTAGAAAACATTTACATGGATGATAACAATAACCCTAGAAAATATTTACGTATAATCAATCTCGGATAAAAAAATGAGATTTGCAAAATTATCCCTTACCTAATGTCCGATATGCTTCGTATTTATCCGAACCTCCTGTATAATGATTTAAATAATGTCATTGACTTATTACAGAATCGTATTCATTGTTATGATATCATATATGGATCACTTATTACTTTATATTACCCGTTATTTTGTAAATTTCATGTTAAAGAGCGTTTTGGGTAAAATCATTTCATTTGTCGTTCGTGTTTTGACTTTTAATTATTCATATGATTAATTAGATCATGATTAATTAATTCCAGAATATAAAACATGATTTATATATATTCATAATATACATATATATAATATATCGATAAATGGAAAGAAATACACCGTTCATAGAGACAATAGGCCGTACGTACGCATGAACGCTGTTTTCATTTCCTTATTGAGTTGAATGGAATTAATTAGATGACATACATATATATATATACATAAATACAGTAGCTTTATAATTTCATGTATTTCATTATTTTTTCTTATATATACTTTATAATCATTCTTAAATGGTTAACATGGAGAATGAATCGCATCGTGTCGTGGAGACGGTAGTCCGTACGTACGCACGAGCGATGGTATCGTTCCCATAATTATTGAATTGAATTGGATATGATGATACAATATATCATAATCAGTATGATGTTATAATAACTATGTATAGTTATTATTTACACCATTATACCCATCTAAGTAAGGCGGTGTTGGAAAAATAGATTACACCACGGCGTGGAGACGGTATTCCGTACGTACGCACGCGCAGTGATTTCGTTTTCCATAGGATGGATAGATGGTGAAATAGGGTTGTTTCATAATTATAATAACATATCAGTATATTAGAGATACTGATGTTTTTAATTCATAATGAAACAACTAAAGAATAAGAAGTATAAGAAGAAATAAAGTTGAATGAATCGGTAACAGACATTACCTCTTCTTTGAAGCGCCTCTTTGAGACCTACTCTTAGAGCACTAAAATTGGTCTTTGAAGAATACCAGGACCTCTATGATGTTTCTAGGGAAGTGGATAAGAGAATTTGGTAGGGTTTGTCCGAGATTTAAGGCTCAAAGTGGTGTGAGGAAGAGAGGGAGGAGGTGGCCTTTTATAAGGGATGAGAGGGGCACCTTTGGAAATCTTAACAATATTAATTTATAATAAATCTAAACCCACTTAAAAACCTCCACAAATGACTTATATTAAAATATTATATGAGATAGGGTTATAATATCATCATCCAATCAAATTTATACATGTTTTGATTTTATTTTAAACCTTATCATTTTGATTTATCCTTATTTAATCTATTTAATTTTATTTGTGGTAATAAAATTGTAAATTTTAAATGGTTAAAAATAATCACTCATATGTTGTCAATTTTCCATAATTGGATACGTTATAATATTTCAGACTCTATAAATTTCAATTTATAATTTTTAAATATTTTTGTGATTTTTAAACAATTTAATAATAAGTTATTTTTATAAAATAACAATAGTGTCAATTTCGACACTATTAAATTATTTGAATTTAAATAAAATATATAAAGAAGATATTTTCGAACTAAAAGCTTTAATAGATTAATAAAAGGTCATATTTATCTATAAAATTAGTGGAGAACATTAAATAGTTCATATAATATTTAGTTTATTATTTTTAAAACCATTTATTTGGTTTATCTCTTAATAAAATAATTACTACATCATTTTCGTATAATTATTTAATATACATATTTTTGCATAAAAATTAAAACTAAAATAATCTGATGAAGATAAATCTATTAAATTTCACAATAATACTTTTACTCGAATTTATCATCTTAAAATCACAATATTTAAATTGTTATATTTATTAAATTTTGAAGGTGAGAACTTTGGCATCATTTAAAATAAAATAATATAAGTGTCATAATCACTTTTATAAGACTCCAAATGGTAAAATATTAGACAATTGGATGATTATGGTTTACATTTACATGAAGAATAAGTTTT
This sequence comes from Viscum album, assembly GCA_963277665.1. NCBI lineage: Eukaryota > Viridiplantae > Streptophyta > Magnoliopsida > Santalales > Viscaceae > Viscum > Viscum album. The sequence goes on from OY728135.1 coordinate 1,157,418,634, forward strand.
GGTCAGGGTTTTGTGCCTTTTATGCTCACTATTAGTTTAATAAAAACTATATTCTTGATTTTTCACTAGATAAACAGTTTTCTGCATCACTATTGTGTCACAATTAATGATAATTATTTAATCCATTAAAATTATAAATAAATTCATATGTTGTAGATAAATTAATTATATTTCATGAGACTATTCATTTTTGAAGTTTCATGAAGTTTATCACTAAATTAAAATTAATATACTTATAAGATTTAATAGAGTGACATGTTGTCACTTTCTTTGGTTTTAATAATAATTAAGTTATTTTCATGGACAAAAGTCCATTAAATGATTCTAATCCGACCCTTAGGTGATATTGGTCGACTTTTAGTCACACAATAGGATTTTTTCAGCTGTTAGGGTAATTTTATAATTTTATATTTACCCTTAATTACCCGATTTACCTTTAACTATGGTAAATAAAATTTACCGTAGTTACTATTCATAACGCCCAAAAATAAAAAGTAGCCTATTAACATAATTTGGACCCAATGATTCCAAATATGGAATAAATTTTTCAAAATTCAGAACACATAAGTTGCAGTAATTAATTTAAAATTAATCCCGTTGTCGAAAGAAAATGGGGTTTTGTTTAAAACATTGCAAAAGATTGAATTGATTTAACCTACGAATTCAAGGTGAAATCAATGCTAATGACATAAATTGTATTAAAAGGTAAACATATATTCTATTTATACTTTAAAACCATTAAATATTATAATTTACCCACATAAATTATTATGATGAAAAAAGTTGTTTTTAATTAAAATATAGCGTGTTTTTACTATTCGTTAAAATATAAAAGTTATCAGAAAAATATCAAAACTGTATCCAATGTTAAGTTTTATATCCTGATTAAAAATATGAAGTTTATTTTGTAAAATTTAACTTATAAACATTTCGAAAACTAGATTTAATGTGGGTGTGCCATCAAAAAGCGGCAAAACTGCATTTTCTAAAAAATACTTATTTTACCCGAAAAATAAATTTTGTTCTTATACCATGTTCTAGAAAATTTGTAAGATGAATAATAATGTTATAAAATTCAAAATTTAGTTAATACTATTCATAACGGCTAGTTCATAATAATATTATAATAATATACTATTGTTTAGTAAAACCTGGTATTGTGTACAACACACGCTATCGAGGAAGGTCGCGATTACGTGTAATGAAAGCCAAGTTAGGGTTGAGTGTTGGGAAAGACTCTTTTGTTGTTTCATATAACAGAATCCAACCATATTTCATTTATACATTGAATATATATATATATATATACACTCAATGTTGCGTAGAATGACTATTATCAAACGAACTTGAAATTGTGTGTAACACAATCTAAGAGTAGTGTTGCTTATACTGCAAGATAATAAGGTGTTTCTTATAGCAAAAGATAATCTTGTTGTAGCATAAAACACATGACATAAATTAAATTAAAAAGAATACTTATCATAAAATATCGAGTTGTTACATTCTGCCCCCCTTAAATTTAATTTCGCCCATGAAATTCGTCCGGGTTATGCATGGTTTTCTACTTGAAAGTTTCTTTAATTAAATCCCACATCGTAAAATGAAATACCAAAACTTAACTTTCGAAACTGAAGTATGAAATGTAACGGTTACCCAAATTAACTCATCACTGGGTTTCCACGTAGGAGAACATAGGTGAAAATATGGATATGGAAGAGAAATCTAACCATCATGTTCTGATGGAGAGTGGTAGAGAACATGGCTATGAAAAATCCAACAATCACAAAGCAATATATTTGTGATGATCTAAGGTACCATATGATTAATCGGATATAAGGGCACTAGGAGAACATTTTTGGTTTTCAAGATCATTTCCCAAAAGTTGAAGAATTTGAATTAGATGAAATACTTGCTTGATTTTGGTACAATCTCATTGTTGTTCGTTCTTTGAAAACTTTCCACTTCATATCTTAAAGAAATGAAGTTGAATTTGTTATTCGTGAAGTGTTCACAGATCATGTGATAGAATGATGGGTCATTCCATCTATTTCAAACAAAAGGTTAGCAAAAGTTATAAGTCCATCTTATGGTTAGATTAATCGTATATGGTTCCAAAAATGAACTTATACTTCATATATTATATCGGTTAATAAAATAAAACTATATTATACTAACTAGGGACTTCCGGTAGGCCAGTGGTAGGCGATAAAGGCATGTCGCACTTCGGTTGTGGGTTCGATTTCCACAGCCTTGTTCGACGCGATGGGTACTCGCCCGTCCTGCAGGTTGTCCTTTTTCTAAAACTACATTACTATAACATCCCATCAATAATATCGAAAAAATGTTCTATCCTTAAACAATACTAACTTATTTCCAACATAATCCATTCCAATATTTAGGTTTATCTAAAATACTTCGGTCCAAGATCACAGTATAAAGAAAATAATTACTATAAAGGTTATCTACCAAGAATGTGAATACAAGAATTTATCACACATATATCATAAGATATATCTTATTGGTTGCATTCCAAACACATGAATACCTTAGTCATATATTCTCTTGAAACATAAATTACCATAGAACCTTAGTAAAAACATGAATACTATCAAAAGGTAACTCTTTCCACATATCAAAATCCCAAAAATCGATATAAGCAAACCATAATATCACTTAGTCCTTATATCATTCATGAGAAAATGAATACAATCAAACATCTCATTATCTTCTTATCCCTTCATTATGCACATATCATCTACTTTCCAAAAATATCTGAATAACCTTTCATGCTTACTGGTACCATTCAACATATACTTCATATACATTAGGAAAAACAATAGTGTAACAATACTTAGATGATTCTTTATTCCATAGTACCATACATTATTATTTATAAACATACAATCATTCCACTAACTTATTAAACCACTAGCTGAGCTTCATCATTTATTTCATCTAATATTTCATTTGTAGTCTCTTCATCATCATCCACATAAATACTACCTGTATGACCATGCTGATTCTCTTCATGAGATTTTCCCTTAGGGCATTGGTTTGCATAATGCCCATACATTCCACATTTAAAACATCTAATCATTGTTGATGTCGTAGCAATACCATTATCCTTGTCCATGGTGTTAACCGAACCCTTTCCTTTGCACTTAATGGCTTTGTGTCCTTCTTTTCCACACCCAAATCATCTTCCAGTTTCTTTGAAACAATCTCCCTGATGCCTCTTCCCACATGATTTACATGAGGGAAATTGAACTTTCTTTCCTCTATGATCATCATGAAACTCCATATTTCTCTTATTATCTGAGTCAGGAAATATACCAAAGTTGAGATTATTGATCATATTATGAGATTGGTGATTAGGCATAATAATGATGTTTGGACTTCCAAATCCCATTTCATTTGGTTTCTCATGAAGAATATCATTCCATTGTCCGTCATATCCTCCATTATCATGAATCTTCCTGTTTCCATCCATTTTCTAAAACCCAAAAAGAATAGTGTGAGAGGAAAAAATCATGCTAGGGAAAACAACATAATAAAGGGGGAGTAACCTCAATATCTAACATCTTAGGTTAAATTCTATTATCGTTACCGTAGTTCTAGGACTATATCCTATATGTACACTTATCCTTAGGGATATCCCTAGACATACCTTAGAAATACCTCTAGGGATCTCACTAACGTTTTCACATCCTAGATTCCAAAGGTTGACTAATCCTTTCATCTGATACCAATTGTAAAGACCTGAAGCTTGACGTACATAGATATTACATTACTTTTGCGGAAATAATTAATACATAACAAAAACAGACACACAAGGACCGTAATAGTTTAGTGTCATTAGAAACTCAGAATATAAACTTTTAATCATGTTGAAATATCTTCAACATCTCCCATAACGATCTTCCCCTTTTTGTTTCCTTACCTAAAACCTTTCTTTATTTCCTGGGGAAATAAAACATAAAAGGGTGAGCTCGAATTCTCAGTAAGGGAAAACATAGAGAACATAAATCAATCCATAATCATTTGAAAACAAAAACATGAACATGAAATCTAAACATTAAAACCATGAGCAAAGACATAAATCTTGGAAGTACGTAAGGCATATATCATAAAGGAACATCAATCATGATAAAATAATATCGGAATAAAACATGTAATTGTTGGAACCATTCAACACTTGTTATGATTTCTATAGTAGCCAAGGCATTGCTTCCAGGACCATCTTATTGGACAAAGTCCCTTTCTGAATCGAGTTCACTCCTCATTTCAGTCCTGTAACACTGAACCAGATTAACTTACTGTTCCATCCAAGTCTATCTCATGAGATATAAATCTTTACCCAATACATTAGAGGGATATATAGTTCCCACACATCTCATAATGAAATCATTCTTACTTGTGCCACAACATAAACATAAATCATTTATCATAACCCAAAGAATAAAAATGGGTTTCATAAACATCATCCCATCATAATATAATAAATATAAAAAAGTGGTTATCATTTCATCATAAGAAAAGTGAAACCATGTAAATAATAGAGACATGATACTTTAAACATACACATGTGAAATAATTTCATCTTAGATGAAAATGGTTTTGATAAAACACTTGAAATGAATTCTTGAGGAAAATATCCTTTTTTCTTCAAAATCATTTTATTTTCACAAAATTTCATGAAATTTTAAAAGAAAAGGATTTTTTTGAAAGTAGTAATGAAATATTTTGGAGGAAACTTAATGAAAATAAGGCTTTATAAAACCGTAAAAATCCTTTCATGCCGTATACGTTAAAAAAACATTCTTCTCGTACTTTTGTCGAAAAATTCAAAAAGTACCTCATATGGAAAAAAACAAATATTCCTTACATACCTTGTAGTAAAAGTCAAAAGTGGGTAAAAAGGACATTAAACATACTTTTAGAAAACATGGACATGGATGATAATAATAACCCCAGTAAATACTTACGTATAAGTAATCTCGGATAAAAAAATGAGATTTGCAAAATTATCCCTTACCTTATGTCCGATATGCTTCGTATGTATCCAAACCTCTTGTATAATGATTTAAATAATTTCATTGAATTATTACAGAATCATATTCATTGTTATGATATCATATATGGTTCACTTATGACTTTATATTACCCGTTCTTTTGTAAATTCCATGTTAAAGAGCGTTTTGGGTAAAATCTTTTCATTTGTCGTTCGTGTTTTGACTTTTAATTATCCATATGATTAATTAGATCATGATTACTTAATTACAGAAAATAAAACATGATTTATATATATATTCAGAATATACATATATATAATAGATCGATAAATGGAAAGAAATACACCGTTCATGGAGAGGGTAGGCCGTACGTAAGCATGAACGCTGTTTTCGTTTCCTTATTGAGTTGAATGGAATTAAGTAGATGACATAAATATATTTATATACATAAATACAGTAGCTTTATAATGTCATATATTTAATTATTATTTCTTATATATACTTTATAATCATTCTTAAATGGTTAACATCGAGAATGAATCTCATCGCGTCGTGGAGACGGTAGTCCGTACGTACGCACAAGCGATGATATCGTTCCCATAATTATTGAATTGAATTGGATAGGATGATACAATATATCATAATCAGTATGATGTTATAATGACTATGTATAGTTTTTCTTTACACCATTATACCCATCCAAGTAAGGCGGTGTTGGAAAAACAGATTACACCACGGCGTGGAGACGATATTCTGTATGTACGCACGCGCGGTGATTTCATTTTCCGTAGGATGGATAGATGGTGAAATAGGTTTGTTTCATATTTGTAATAACATATCTGTATATTATTGATACTGATATTATTAATTAATAACGAAACAACTAAATAAGAAGAAGTAGAAGAAGAAATAAAGTTGAAAGAATCGGTAACAGACATTACCTCTTCTTTGAAGCGCCTCTTTGAGACCTCCTCTTAGGGAACTAAAATATGTCTTTGAAGAAGACCAGGACCTCTAGGATGTTTCTAGGGAAGTGGAGAAGAGAATTTTTCAGGGTTTGGCTGAGCTTGAAGGCTCAAAGTGGTGTGAGGAAGAGAGGGAGGAGGTGGCCTTTTATAAGGGAGGAGAGGGGCACCTTTTGGAAATCTTAAAAATATTAATTTATAATAAATCTAACCCCACTTAAAAACCTCAAAAAATGACTCATATTCAAATATTAGATGATATAGGGTTGTAATATCATCAACCAATTAAGTTTAGACATGTTTTGATTTTATTTTAAACTTTATCATTTTGATTTATCCTTATTTAATCTATTTAATTTTATTTGTGGTAATAAAATTCTAAATTTTAAATGGTGAAAAATAATCACTTATTTTTGTTAATTTTCCATAATTGGATAATTTATAATATTGTCGACTATATATATTTCAATTTATAATTTTTAAATATTTTTGTGATTTTTAAACAATTTAATAATATGTTATTTTTATAAAATAACAATAGTATCAATTTTGACACTATTCATTTATTTGAATTTAAATAAAATATATAGAGAAGATATGTTCAAACTAAAAGCTTTAATAGATTAATAAAAGGTTATATGTATCTATAAAATTAGTGGAGAACATTAAATAGTTCATATAATATTTAGTTTATTATTTTTAAAACCATTTATTTGATTTATCTCCTAATAAAATAATTACTACATCATTTTTTTATAATTATTTAATATACATATTTTTTGCATAAAAATTAAAACTAAAATCATATGATGAAGATAAATCTATTAACTTCAACAATTATACTTTTACTCGAATTTATCATCTTAAAATCATAATATTTAAATTGTTATATTTATTAAATTATGAAGGTGACAACTTTGGCATAATTTAAAATAAAATAATATAAGGGTCATAATCGCTTTTATAAGGCTCCAAATGGTCAAATATTTGACTATTCGATGATTATGGTTTACATTTATATGAAAAATAAGTTTTGGTCAGGGTTTTGTGCCTTTTATGGTCACTATTAGTTTAATAAAAACTATATTCTTGATTTTTCACTAGATAAACAATTTTCTGCATCACTATTGTGTCACAATTAATGATAATTATTTAATCACTAAAAATTATAAATAAATTCATATGATGTAAATAATTTCATTATATTTAAGGCGACTATTAATTTATGATGTTTCATGAAGTTTATTACTAAATTAAAATTAATATACTTATAAGATTTAAGAGAGTGACATGTTGTCACTTTCTTTGGTTTTAATAATAATTAAGTTATTTTCATGGAAAAAAGTCTATTAAATGATTATAATCCTACCCTTACGTGATATTGGTGAACTTTTAGTCATACAATAGGATTTTTACAGGTGTTAGGGTAATTTTATAATCTTATATTTACCCTTAATTACCCGATTTACCATTAACTATGGTAAATAAAATTTACCGTAGTTACTATTCATAATGCCCAAAAATAAAAATTAGACTATTAAAATAATTTGGACCCACTTATTCCAAATATGGAATCCATTTTTCAAAATTCAAAACACATAAGTTGCAGTAATTAATTTAAAATTAATCCCATTGTCGAAAGAAAACATGTTTTTGTTTAAAACATTGCAAAAGATTGAATTGATTTAACCTACGAATTCAAGGTAAATCAATGCTAATGACATACATTGTATTAAAAGGTAAAAATATATTCTATTTCTACTTTAAAACCATTCAATATTATAATTTAACCACATAAATTATTATGATGAAAAAAGTTGTTTTTAATTAAAATCTAGCGTGTTTTTAATATTCGTTAAAATATGAAAGTTATCAGAAAAATATCAAAACTTTGTCCAATGTAAAGTTTTATATCCTGATTAAAAAGAAGAATTTTATTTTGTAAAATTGAACTTATAAACATGTCAAAATCTAGATTTAACGTGGGTGCGCCATCAAAAAGCGGCAAAACTGCATTTTCTGAAAAATACTTATTTTACCCGAAACATTTATTTTGTTCTTATACCATGTTCTAGAAAATTTGTAAGATGAATAATAATGTTATAAAATTCAAAATTTAGTTAATACTATTCATAACGGCTAGTTCATAATAATATTATAATAATATATCGTTGTTTAGTAAAACCTGGTATTGCATACAACACACGCTATCGAGGAAGGTCGCGATTGCGTGTAATGAAAGCCAAGTTAGGGTTGAGTGTTGGGCAAGACTCTTTTGTTGTTTCATATAACATAATCCAACCATATTTCATTTATACATTAAATATATATATATATATATATATATACTCAATGTTGCGTAGATTGACTATTATCAAACGAACTTGAAATTGTGTGTAACACAATCTAAGAATAGTGTTGTGTATACTGCAAGCTAATAAGGCATTGCGTATAGCACAAGATAATATTGTTGTAGCTTAAAACACATGACATCAAATAAATTAAAAAGAATACTTATTATAAAATATCGGGTTGTTACAATCTTCACTTCTTTCATCATGTATTTTAGTATTACATGGACTTCTTCAAGTGTTGTAGCAATGTATCACCTTGATACAAGTCTTGGAACATTGTTCTAGTTCAACTATCATCATATTTATTTTCTTCAATCTTCATACTTTATTAATGTATGATCATTAATGAATTAATAACAACACAACTTAAATTATTGTCACAACTTCCATCATTACATTTCCATGCACATATTGATAACTGTTTGACAATTTACTCCATATTGACCTCTTATTGACAATGAATTCAACATCATCCTCTAAAAATATGTTGAAATACTGTTATATAAATTAATGTTTGATGGTTATAAAATTTGAAACATCTATTTCTTTCATATATTTTAATGTGTTTTAATGTATTGATTTTGTAATTTATTGAATAAAAATTCCATGTTTGGAATTAATTGAGATGTTTAATGTTTTTGTCTAGAAATGAAGAATTTGAGAAAATGGAAAGAAAGTTAGTGGAAAATTGATCTAAATGTTGCCTTGCACTGCTTCACTTCTCTCGTGGTAAAACTATGAATTGCTGAAGATAAAGAAGAGCCAAAATCTAAAGACAAGTGCACTACACATCATGTACCACAAGTACAAGTCATTACCATATCAACTGAAATATAACTACACCAGAAAAGTCATGACAAGCATACATGGTGAGAAATCCATGTACACATCATGTACTTTTAATACATGTCATGAAGGGAGTAAACTAGAAAAAGAAGTGTCTATGGATTTGAAGTGGAGGTAGAAAAAGCGTATATGAGGAATTCGTCATGTACCCCAAGTACATGTCTTGACGACATCAATGTCCAGAGAAAAATTAAGTGATGAGGGACGCAAGTTTTGGATGAGATCGCCGATAAAATGAGGAATCTAGAATCCCATAAAAGATACTATAGGATCGAAGAAGGTCAAGAAAACCTAGGGAAAACCACCAGACAATATGGAGCTTCTCTTCATTGACATTCCTCCTCGGGTACCAATGCTGCTTGCTTCCACCATGAGCGAGTAGTCCACATAGTTCCGGGTGATACGATTTGTAGGGGGGTGTGTGCTTAAGGATTATTCTATTTTATTATGCATGTTTTGGATTGTTGTGAATATGGTTTATCAATTATAATATCCTTATTATTGAAAATCACATGACCATTTCATGTGAATTAAAGAGTACTATTTTAGTTTCATCAATTAATCTATTTAGATTTCATGTGACAATTATGAAATGAAAGTCGGTATTGATTGAACATGGTTTTGGGTCACCTATCAATTTGATTGAATCTTTTAAATGGCCATTCCAACAGTCCAATCATTGGAGAAGGGCAGGATACCAAGACCGAGGATCCTCGCTGACCCGATTCCAAAACAAAAACTAAATAAACACACTCTCACATAAATCCCAGAGACATGCCTCTGAAAATTACATAACCTACATACCCCCATCTTGATATTCATACCCAATCATCGTTAGTATATTTTATTCCTTTCCAAACATTCAATCAATAAAAATTTCTAATTCATTAATTAATTTCGAACACATGGATCATCCTTGTGGGTTCGACACTTGGACTTTCAAAATAATACAGTTTTAGTTTTGATTGTCTGATTTTTATAAATTTTGTTTTTCATAGAACCATATGGAACTAATGAAACCTCAGGGGCCTATTAAAATTGGTGTCACTGCTGGGGATGGTTTACGCTATGTTTAAATTATTAAGGAATTTATATTGTTGTTTTTATTTTATTTTGTTATTTTATACATGATCATCTCATGTTGTAGTTTCAGGAAACAAACCATTTCACAAGTACACCACTCGAGGGATAGAAAATAATTAAAGGGATTTAATTTATCCCTGAGTTGGATATAATTCTATACTAATAATGAAAATAAAAGGAATAAGTTGAACAAGAACGAGTCAATATGTCAGGAAGGGAACAATTCAAAGGAGATAAGCATGAGATGAGCTAGAGAGCAGGGGCCCAAATTCAGGGAAGAAATCAGGGGGGGAAAATCACTGATAATTTAAAAGATATCCCCAAACATGGGAGACATACCAAGCATCATTATATCACTATTTTCTACACAGCACATCAAAATCATGACAAATTTCATTCTTATGATCACACACTCACTATAATATTTTGGGCTACCATATGAAGATCCCAATTCAAACATAATATGGTTTCTGGAGATATGTGACATGTTCTGATTCCCTATCGTCACAAAGGATGTTTTTGGATTAATGATTTTTATATTATCACTGATAGAAAAAAGAACGTGAGTGGATCTAAAGTCTACCCCCACATTCAATCACAACCTAGGAGGATCTGGTAAGAATGTTTTTAACATGTTTTTTACCACATTCAAAGTATATAGATTTATGGGTAAGTAATTTAAATTTTGAGAAATTAAATGAAGAATCATTATATTTATCATGGTAGATGTTAAAAGGTTTAATTAGATAGTGTCCTCATCATGGAATTAAAATGTTTCTAGTCATTCATACATTATAGAAAGTCTTGTTGTTGGGAAATTATTCTATTGTAGATGATGCTTCAGGAGGTTCGCTAATGGAAAAATCACCAGAAAAAAGTTACGAGATAATATATTAGTTGTCTAGTAACAGTTTTCAATGGAAGCCTGCATAAGGATGAATACAAAGAGTAATCATGTTGGAAAATAGATTGATGGATTCTCAAATTCATATGATGACAAGAAAGATAGATGTGATTATGTCCAGAAAAAATCCCCAAGGTATTTGTTGGGAAACTGAATATTATATAGATTATCATTATCATAATAATGTGATGGTATGGAGGCCAGAACCCCCCCACAATAAAATTAGAATCATGGTCAATGATTTCAGTAATTTCAGTAAGGTTTTCAACCTCAAAAACAATATCTAAAACTAACTAGTCATGTCTATTCCTTGGACGAGACCCCTGTATCATTTATGAACAACATAGGATATGAATGTAAGGAGCTGACTGTATACTCAAGAGATCATAGTACTGCAATCAGAGAACTGAGAAATGACTCACGAAACAAACAATAACCATTAATGAACATGGATGTACACGTCAGTCAGATCATCAAGACACTTGAAAAAGACCAAGATGAGATATTCAAGGATGCCCAGAACATCAACATAGTAAATATGTGAATACCATACTACATAGTAATATAATTTCAATATGGGGGAGTGGCATAAAATGTTGTGGACACAATGAACTACCACTAGATGAAGTAAGTTAGGAAAATCACAAAGAAACATAGGAATGTGATGAAGAAGAAGCACCACCACCATACAAACCGCCGCTACCATTTCCATATAGGGAAATAAGGGTAAGATTGATGAGAAAAAGAATATGTTTTTAACAATATCAAAGAAGATACACATTCACATAAAATTTGATGAGTCTATTAGAAGCTTGTATGTGTGTGCAAAGTTCATGAAGATGTTGGTAAATAATAAGAAGAAGATTGAATATTTAGCTACCATTCCACTAGATGGAGAATGTTCAGAAGTTGTTTCAAGCATTATACCGATGAAGGAATTTGGTCCAGGTAGATTTTACATTCCAATTACCATTATCACTAATGAGTTTTGTATATCCTTGTCTGATATTGGTGAGAGTGTAAACATAATTTCATATGAAACATTCAAAATATTGTGATTGAAGGAGATGCAAACAACTCAATTTATGCTTCAACAAGATGATAAAACAGTGATATGTTCATGAGGACTACATGAACATTTCATCATCAAAATAAATGAGATCTATTTTTGAATAGATTTTGTAGTGATATACACGGTTTAGGGGATGGTGCCAATAATTTTGGGTAGAACGTTAGTAGATATATTAAGGGAACTGAAAGTTGTTAATAATAGAGCGATGACTATGGGAGTAGTTGGATCAGATGTAAAATTCAATTTCACTAAGTGATGTAGAAGTAAGATTATCTATTTAATGATTTTTGAAATGAAAATTTTCTGAAAGAAGAAAATGTTCTTGTCCATTGAATAGGAGATAACTTAGATGCTATAGAGACTAAAGAAGGATGTTCGAACAAGATAATGACTGAAAATAATGTGTTGGAAGAAGGTGATGATCAAGAAGGTACAATCATTCAAGATGAATTAAAAAAGGTGATAATGATTAGGAAATTAGCGAAGTTCCATTTAACTATGAAGGAAGGGCCAAGAACTACTGGATCGGTCGTATGGATATAGAGAAAGTTTTCACTAATAGAAAAGTGAAGTTAGTTTCAAAAAAAGGTATAGGACTAATCTACACCGAGGAATAATATCTTGGAAATTTTTTAGATCTTGATCTGTTAAACTCTTTCCTATTTTCTCCCTCTCATGCTGAACAGGTATGGTCGAGAAAACGACTGTAAAAAAATCTCTTATGGGAGACAATAAGAGTTTGTAGTATTTCTCCTTATTTGTTTTTAGGATAAATAACTCATTCCAAAATATTATTTAATTTCATTGTTATAGAATGTTATTCTAGTGGTGTATTTTATTTTTACTTGACCATCAAGGCAGGCATGATAATGAATTAGGAGAAGAAGTTGTAACAGAGGTGTTACATATCGTGAAGGGACAATACATGTCGTGATAAGATTCAGGGAGAACATATACTACTCAATGATGAAGAATAAATTTCAAGTGGAGTAATAATTTTAATTAAGTAATTTTATATTTTTTTCACTACATTTTAGTGTTTTATAGGTTTAATTTAAAATTCCATGCCCCATAATAGATCCATTATTTACTGAAATGATCTATGAGACATTAATCTACCCAATACATTTTTCATTCCATGTATTTAGATTTCATTTTCTATAAATTTAAATTAAAAAAATTGTGAAAAGAATTAGTATACATAAGTATATGAATTAGTATTTGAAAAATCATGATTTATATGAGCATGTTAATCACTATAAATTCTATTTTCTTTGATTTGTCCATATTTTAAATTTTTGATGTTTTCATTAATTTATTTAACTATTTGTCTGCATTACCATTTGTAATTGAACCTACCATTTGTCTCAATCTCGAGACATCCACTATGCTTAATATATTGAATTATATCCATAGTATATCTCATAACAAACATTGGAATTTATTCTTCTAGATCATTCTATGCATTTTATCGAATATTTGACTATAGAGAATCACTTTGAAAATTATTGATGCATTATTTTTGTTAGCCCTTATCCTAAGGCCCACCATGCATTGATCCTTTTCAATCCCATAGAATCTGAGAACAACCTGGTTAGGAAATGATCTATTTTACAAGAATATTTTATACATTCCTAACTTCATATAATTTCATTATGATATTAGAAATGATATGTGTGGGGGTGAATTTAATTGGATGTACCGAAATGTAATTTATTATGGATATTTTTCTGGGGGAATTTTTCATTTTTATAAGAGGGGAGGTAATTAAATTATTCATTTTATTTAATTATTCCACTCCCATTCTATGAAAACATTTACAAAAAGAGAAAAAAATTGGTTAGTGTCTTGAGAGGAAAACAAATTACCATCTTACTGACCAATGAATTTTGGACGTATGTGGGTATGTGATGGATGTGAGATTGTTCATAAGTATACTTTTTGAAAAAGAGAAAAAAAGTATCCAAGAGATGATTATTCATTCGGTATTCTTATATGAATCAAAATCCCACATTGAGAATTTTGGAGGAAAGGGGTATATGAAATTTGTAAAGAGAGACAATAATTGAGCTTATATTTTATTATCATGCAACAAATTTTTCATTCAAACCTTCTTTTCATCCTTACTTTTAATATCATACACCTACCAAACCTAAAGCCTCAGAGTTATTTGATCCTTACTGGTGAAGCACTCATGATAAATTTTAGTTTTGTCATTATGTAGTGGAGATGTTATATGTCTTTCAATGTTTTTGAGGTATGTGTTGAATTCTATTTACATATGTACCCTGATGATGAGAAAGAAATTCATGTGTATTGGATTTCAAGTGGAATGCATATTAATAATGAATTCAACAATAATGATGGATGATTGAAATGAAATGGCTATTTTGAAGAGGAAAAGTAAAATACATGGTTGATTTTTTTCTTTGAAAAATGAGGCATTGATGAATTTTCCAATGAAATTCTCAAACATTAATTTTCCATTTAATAAATTTCATTTAATGATAATAAATTTATTGAATGGTAAGTTGAATGTTCCTTTTAGTATGTTGATATTGAATCTTTGAGGACAAGGATGAATTCATGTGTGGGGGGAATTTGTTAAATACATTTCATGCATATATTTTAATGTGTTGAATTTGAAATTTGTTGAATAAACTAACCATTTTGGAATGAATTTATTTTATTAATTATTTTTTGTTGGAAACAAAGATATTTTTAAAACATAATGAAATGTGGTGGAAAATTTACCATAACAACCCTTCGCGCCTCGAGCTTTTCTCGCGTTGTGACACCAGAATTATGGAGAGAATGAAGTGATGGAAGCTGAAGAAAAAAATCACTACACATCATGTACCAAAACTACACATTGTGACCGTATAAAATGAAATAGAACCACAACAGAAAAATCATAACGAGGAGACAAAGCATGAAATACAAGTACACATTATATACTATATGTACAAGTCATGATGAAAGTCAATCTAAAAAAGCATCGTCAGTAGATTCGACATGATGGAGAAAAAACATATCCGAGGTACACGTCGTGTACCCTAAGTACACTTCGTGATGACGTTTACATGTTGTGAAACAACTAGAGACACATGCCACATGTTTTGGATGAGATCGCCTATAAATAAAGCCATTCGTCCACACATTCAAGATACTCTAGGACCGATGAAGGCCAAGTTACACCAAGTTACAACCACCGGATGATCCAGATCTTCTATTCATCTCCATTCCTCCTCGGGTACCAATGTCGCTCACTCCCACCATGTGCGAGTAGTAAACATAGTGTTGGGTGATGTGATATGTAGGGGGATGTCTGCTTATGGGTTATTATATTTTATTACTCATGTTTTGGATTGTTGGGAACACTTTTGACCAATTATAATCTCCTTATTTTTTAAAATATCATGACCATTACTTGTGAATTAATGATTTTTATTTTAGTCGCATAAATTAATCACTTTATATTTCATATGACCATTATGAAATCTCAGTCGGTTATGTTTAAACATGGTTTTTCATCACCTATCTCTGTGATTGAATATATTATATGAAAATTCCAATGTTCCAATTATAGGAGTAGGGTGGGATACCAAGACCAAGGATCCCCACTGACCCAATTCCAACACCAAAACTGAATAAACACTCTCACATAAATCCCTAGAACATTCTGCTAAAAATCACTAAACCTAGCATGCCCCCACCATAATATTCAAAACCAATCCTTGTTTCTATAGATTCTTTCATTATAAACAACAAATAAATTTCAATTTCTAATTACATAATTAATTCAAATAAAAGGGATTGTCCTTGTGGGTTCGACACTCATATATGATAAATAATACACTTTTAGTTAGGATTGTCTGAGTTTTATAATTTTTATTTTACATATCACTATAGGGTACTGACGATGTCCCAGGGGATCTCAAAATATGATTTTATTAACGTATAATTTATTTTATTTAATTTAATATTACATAATCCATTTACATAGAAAATATCCATTGTTTCAAAAGAATATGAACCTATTTAGAAATGGAAACACTGAAGGATGTTGACATATATGAGATGTTTACTTGAAAAATATTGTTTCAAACGATATCACACAACAACAGATCAAGAATATAATTATTTGATAAAGTAATATCAATCCACTCTATTATTTATATTCATTTACAATAGATAATAAGTCTTTAAATATAATTAACATTTTTTTATATTCTATTTTATTTATAAAAAAAATTTAGTTGATAACATATAATATAATTTTTGAACATATTATTGACAATGACATAAAATAATAAAACATAAACAACATTCACATGTATATTTTTAAAAATTTTAATTAAGATTTAATTAAACAATTTATTTTAATAAAAATATTAAATAAGTCATCCTTTAATGTGACATAATGTTTTTTCATAGGATATGATGATACAAAGAGAAAACATTTTATTATTAATTTAATTATTTAAGTTATTTAAATTTAAATTTTTAAAGAACATTCAATTGAAAATGTGTAATTAAAAAATTATTTCATAAAAACATCTATTCCCAAATGTTGGTTATATGATGAAATATAATAAAATATTTTGTTGGAAGAACACAAGAATGGAATATAAATTATTTAGATAAAGATATATTAAATAAATAAATTATATTATAGATTTAAATGTATCTAATGGGTTGACTACACTATATATATAGAAATTTTTGACAATTTTTTATTAGAAAAAATATATACGTAATGGAAAAAATTAGATAAAAAATATAATCTAACTAATTTTATAATATAACCATATTATAATAAATATGATATATATATATATATATATATTCATTACATAATGAATGAACATTGAGTTACTTAAAATTACTTTTACTACATTAAAAACATAATCAATGTATGATCTCGTGTATGAATGGATTAAAATTTTAGGGAGGAATTTGATTTTTTTACACTAGATGGGTTGAATCTTGAATGTAGACAAAAAATAAGATTTGTATAGTTGTAATGCAAAAAAGTGATATTTTGAGATTATTAATGATGATCTAGAGGCAGACTGATTGATAGGCTTCCCATCAAAGGCTTCAGTTTATGTTTTGTGAGTTTTGGAGTCTTCTGGAAAGGGTGAAATGTTTTGTTTACATGGATTAAGGTTATACATGAGACAACATGATGAGCATGATGATTTTAGTTCAATTTTAACATGGAAGAATTCAGTTGTATGGTTATATCATAGATTGATGTAAATCGTGAATCCCAAATGAAGAAAATTTGAAAGACTAATGATGTTATGAGGCATGGTCTGTGGGATAGAAATGATTTCAGAAAACCTGTGTACCTTGTTGTAGTTGGGAGAAAATTATGAATACACTATTGGTAAATAGTTTTTAATACTACTAGGCAAATACATGCTGTGAATTGATGTTGGAATTAAATGGTTTTCATAGAAGAAACCTAGTTTGGATAACTGTGTGGCTAAACTGTGCGATGTGTGGTTTGGATAGATCCAACTGCATATTTTGTGCACAGTTTAGAAAATCATTAGTCCAAAAAATACAGGTACTTATAATTCCATCAAAATCATATTCTTACCATTTTCCCCACAATTATTTTTCTTACCATCCCCACTTTTCATCCCATCACACGCACAGACCAAAGGAGGGTTCTTTTTCCTCCCATATTTAACACTCTCCAAGGAGTTAATTTATTGGTTCTTAATTAGAAATCAGAGGTAAGACTAAACCTCAAGTGTATTGCCTTCTTCCACTACCTATTTTCATATAATTTTGGATTTCTCTAGAAATGTTTTCATTGGAGATTCCATAACTGAGTTTTGGATCAGTGATTTTGTATATCCTACTTATAGATTCTTTTATTTTTGAATGTTATATAATTGGACCAATGGTCGGTTGATTGTATTTGTTACATGGTAGTTCATGAATTCAATGAATTTTACTTATTATAACATATTTTGATTTCATTTTATTTATTATTTATACATACTCTGATATGTATGATATTTGGTAATTTTATTCCAGTTGTTCACTCATATATGAGGGTATATTATAATCACATATCTAATAAAAAGTTAGGTGCCTTGGCTTCTAGCTAGACCAACAATGAAATAGTATCCTCACAGTTCTATTTTAAACCCCTACAGTTATTTGGTAACCTATGGTGTATGATGAAGCATGGTTGATTTAATGTAGAAAACTGGATTATAGAATTGGTTCAATGGTACCTAGGTCAGGACTTTACGGAATTGGTTCAATGGTACCTAGGCATATGGGGTGGGCATGTATGATTAATTGTTCTTCTGAACATACATTTTATGAGACATTAATGTCTATAATTATTAATTTATTATGTGCTTGGGTTATAAAAAGGCATGTAAATGTTGTCTGTTGGTTTGATCGAGGAGAAATGATCATATGACAACACACTTTTTGGGTTTGTGAAACTAGAATTACAATGGATTATTCTAATGTTGTTGGATTGGATAAGGAAGCCATGAGTAGGAAGGGAACTGAAGTGAAAGTGGTGATACTGTTATGGGTAGGGTAGGATGTGTCCATTTTATGGGTTTATGTTTCCCTGAAGATAGAGGTGACATCATTTTATATTGGTGGTGGTGGTATACTTTCATGTCATCATAGCTGACTATTGGATAGTGTGGATTAGTTCCAATACCATGATATAATCCTGACTATTGTTGGAGGGAAATAGATATACTATTAAATGGGATAAAGTATTAATGTTGGGAATCAAAATTCATGGAGTTTTCACTAATGGAGCTACGTATGTGGGGTTATATGGCGGAATGATCCCCATCGACTATTTTCAAATGAAGTTATCGGGATATACCAGATGATTACGAATACCATGGAATCCATTCTCAGATGCCAGGGATGGATGATGGGGATGGTTCATTTGGACACATAAGTGTGGGAGATATGGTCATGTATTATTATTTGGTATTTACTGGTTTGAGAATGGGTCAAATTAATTTAGGCTGTAAGGGTGATTTTATGATGAAGATACTCCTATTGTGGGGAGTGATATAATGGTTTTTGTGATAAGACCCATGGGTTGGATGGGTTTATGGTATGTGGAACCGATCAGAGATCAATCATGGTGGAATAATTATTATAATATAGATCTTTATTGGAGCATTCAGTATTCCATGGGTAATTTTAATGGAATGTCATTGGTGACAGATTATCCAACTAAATATTTGATTTGTGCTCAAGGTGATGCAAGAATGTAGTTCGAGTTTGAAAGTAGTTTATATTATTGTTAAGTTATGTAATTCCCCTATGTGTGAGGTTATAGTAATAAAAATTAATGATTATGGGATAAAAATTATAAAATGGTGTTTTGGAAACAAGTTGGGTTCTAAATGGTAGCACAAGTCTATCTTCGGTTTGGTTTTCTTCTTGATAAGGGGTTATGTAAAAGAAGCTTGTGGTCAGAAGTTGTATTTGATGGTGAGAATAAGCATAGCTAAATGAATAATCATGTGATGTTATAATTTATTTAATTTAATGGTTTTGGCTAAGGTCCAACATGATTTTTCAGTTTTGTAAATGAGTTATAGCTCAGTTTTAAGCATGTTATGGGACTTGGGTTATTGATTGTAGCATGTTAGTGTATCAAGCTATCAGAAGTTATACAATGAGTTGGGAAGAAAATATGGTGGCCTCCATAGGCTTTGTGGGGTATATCATTACCACTGAGACTTCTATAGCATAATAAGTATTATGTTGGGTTGGCTTTATGATATTCTATCTAGATGGATCGAAATGTTCGAAAAGAATTTTAATTTTCTTTACCGGATTAGTAAAATCATAAATTAAGAGTCCAAATTTTATTATGAGATTTTAACTTACTAAATGTGATTTTTAGATGAGTAATGATGTTATTGTGGTATCATGGGTTATTAGATAATCTTTGGAGACTTTTGGTTATGTTTTTTTGTTTTTGAGTCTTCTAGAAAGGGTCTATAATTTAATGTGAACAGTTTATAAGAAACTATTAAACCCCATTATACACTATATTTTTTTAGTTAAATATGAAATAAAATGTATTTAGTAGCGTGATTATATAACTATTTGGGGTAAATTTATAAAGGACTTAGGAGAAACCGTCTGATGTTGAGGATATTTTGATGATAGGTGCATGGTTGTGCATGAATTTAGAAAAACTATGCACTTATTGTAGAGTGGAGATAGTGAAAACAGCATTGATGGTCATGGTATAACCAAACACGTGGCATAAAAATGTAGATTATATATATTGGATAATAAAGGAGTTGATTTTTGTAGCATGGTTTATCGAACTGTGTAGCCAAACCATGCAAGGGGTGGCTTTAGACAGACCTGACAACACGGTTGGCACATTCTTTTTCAAATTTTGTGGAGAAACCGTTTGACATCAAAAAATCAATTATATATGTATTTTTACCATTTTCACATATGGATTTTTTGTTCCCCCACCCATATTATTCCTATCTTGTTCATGGACCATAAGAGGGTTCTCCTCCCTTCACCCCATCTTTAATTCTCTATAAGGATGTGATTTATTGGTGATTATTCAGAAATTTAAGGTATGATTCAACCTCGAATGACATACTTTCTCTCTATTATCCTTTTATTCTAATTTCAAGATATAAAATTAGAGTTTCATTGAGTATTTTTATATATAATTGTGGAATCATCAATTTCTCATGGGGTTTTGTTTATCTTTGGTAGAAGTGGACCTGATAAATCATCCGACTTCATTGCATGATGTTTCATTTTTGTATTTGATTTCAATGGGTTTTCAAAGGATTGGATAAAATTTTAATTTAGTAATTTAGATTTTTCATATATCCTCTTATGATATTTCTTGTGAATGGTTTCTAGAATATTTCATTGACATCTTATAGCAGTTCTTTGGTCATTAGATAAAATTTGATCAGCCCAGTGACTTTTTTTCCTTCTTACATGTTGGGTTATGGTTAATTAATTAATTATATTTTTTTCATTTAATTTATTGTTATTTATTTGTGGTATAATAGATCTTGAGTGATCATTTCAATCTTAGTTGGGTGCTGAGAGTGTTGGATGTTTCTTGGGAGAGCCTTGGAATGTATATCATGCATTGAAATTATTATGGAGTTCATAGTTAGGTTGTAGGTGGTATAACAACATTACTAATAGTATTATACTTGTTTCATTTGTTCATTTTATTATATTAGTAGTATCCCATGTGTTTTATTCTTTATTCCTTCATTTAATAATTTTGTTTTTGATATAAATTGTTAACTTGAGCATTCTAAGGATCCCTTTGGATATATAGTTTTATGAAACCAGACCAACAACAACACATGAGGTATTCCAAACATTGTAAGTGGATTTTTTTATTTGTTATAATTTTATTAAATTTTTTATAAATCATGAAAATGTTTACAATGTTTGTTTTTGGTTTTGACCTAGTATAGGGATGTTAAGGGGAAATTCCTTGTTTTGAATGACTCATGTTTTTAAATGAGTTATTGACCTCAAGGATATTTTAATTTGATTAAATATGGATTCCAATAGTATATTTTAATTGTGTTTATGATGAATCATTAAATTTTTTCATGGAATTTGAAGGACTTGGGTGTTTTTTATGTTTAAAGTAAAAGATACATGTTTCAAAAATGTGACATTAGAAAGGTGAATTAATATGGTTAGTTTTTGTGTTGATGCAATTTGTACGGGCCCAAGTTCTATTTGATAATTGTGTTGATTATAAGTTCATTGAGACATTAATAAATGTTTTGAGTTTGATGGTAAATGGAAATGGGTATAAATGGTTTGTTTGATTGTAATTTTTTAATACAATTTGATGTATATGTGTTTGTGTAAAGGAATAAATGGTTTAAACTATAAATTTGGTTTAATGTGATAAATTTGATAGATTACATGAATGATGATTGAAATGGAAATAAATTAATAGTTGTGTTCAGACATGGTGTTCCACATCCCAGTTGGATTTATGGTACTATGATCCATGTTTGTCAACCTGTGAATATTGGTTATGGAATGTTGTACTGGTGCTCCACTCCATAGTTTTTTGATGACTTGAATGATTCTCCAGTATCCCAAATATATTATATTTATTTAGGGGATGTAGTGATGCTCTCGAAACCAAGGGTATGGACATGAAGTTCTATATAGTGGTTGTAATTTTCAGACATGTTGTTCAATGTCCCAGTAGGATTAATGGACTTATACTCCATGTTATTCAACATTTGAACTAAGGTTAGACATGGACAAACATTTTGTTTAGGGTACCAATTGGATTTAGGGACTGATCTTCAATGTTTGGTGACCAATGAGATAGTGGTTGAGATGGTCAGGTATGTCTTTATGGATCCATTTGGTTTCTAGGATTGAGTCTCCATTATTTCGGATTAGTGTCCTCTAAAATATTAATCTCAGTTCATCAGAGTTCCCTAATTTGATTTTATGGAAATGGATAAATTTGGGAATAATGAATAAAAATGAATAATTGAACATTGATAATGAATTAGACCAAGGTTATTTACCTTCTCATCTACTATCATACCCTTTTTCTAACTACACTACTACACTGATTATTATTTTCTCTAGACATGTTGGTGTCTACCTACTTAATTTTACCCACACCTTTCTCATGCCACCATTTCACATGGGCACTCGAGCATCTCTCACATTTTAATTATCGTTATTGTGTTGGTATGAGCATCTCATGATTATTGGATGATCGATATGGATTCTACGAGTTGTATATGGTGATTGTATGGGTTTTTCTTAGTGATTCTGTTGATCATACTTGTAACGACCCAAAATTTTATTAATTAAAATTCATCTTGATCTATTTAATTACCTTAATATGTAAAATGGTAATATTAAAATCCTTGGTTTTATGTTTTTGTATTTCTAAATAACATTGAGAATTGTGACCATTGCTAATTTAGTCATTGAACAATGATCACATGATTAGTATAAATATATGGATTTAATAAATCCAATTTACTCAGAAAAAGGAAGTGATGCCCTCATCTATTATAATTTAACCGAACAAATCCCATTTTTCAGAGCTCAGAAAGGAGGTGGCATCACTGGGATTCATTCTTGACCAATCCCAAACATACATTCTGCACATTAATCTCGAACAGAACCTTTTACAGGAGACGTGGAAGTTGATAGAGATTACCACCCGAGTGATGTTATCTGATCCACCCAAAGAGTATATCACCTTCGCACACCATAGTATTAAGCCTTATGAGGGTGTTACAAGGGTTTATGAAACAAGACCCTAGCACTATAATTATGTGCATTGTTTTTTTATAGATTAATGAATATACATTCATTTTATTATTGTTATTTTGTAAATAGTTTTAAAAGCACAAATAGTATTTTTTTAGTTAATATTCATTTAAGAAATCTTATATGATGAAGTAATGTATTTATGAATTAAATAATATTTTAGTTAAATATTATTAAAAAATTATTACTTATTAAAAATAAATGATCGAATAATTTTTCTGAATATAATTTTGATTTTTATTATGGTTTTAAAGACGTTTTTGTCAAAACCCATGAATTTTAGATAAATGTCAATTTTTATTTTATATGTCAATTTTCACATATTTAGAAAATTATATAGATAAAATGAATATTTTTTTGGAATATGGATGTTGAAATTATCCGACAGTTATTTTTCATAATTTTATGAGACAATCAATTTTTTTGGTAAAATTTAAATATCGTTTAAATATATAATGTGTTTTATGACTTCATAATGACCTAATAGTTGTTTAATAAATTACTATGAGTGATATTTTCGGCCAATATATGTCTTATATTTAAAATAATTTGATTTTATATTATTTTGGTTAATTTTATGGTGCCTTAGTGGACCCTCCTGGACTTATAAAATATTTTAACTTTTTAAATTCATTTCCTTGAGAGTGTGACTCACATACAAATAATGAAGCCTAATATTTTAATAATTTCGGACATTGGACTTATAAAATAATTTTTTCCACTCCCAATTTTAAAAAACCATGGGAAAAACCAGGGGATGGTTTGTGGTTTTTATTAGTTTAATGTGTAGTGTGCAAAACCCAAATAATAAATAATTCCCTCTCATTTCCTATATAAACCCACCCAAGCACCCACTTCTTTTAAATGAAACAATTTTTATATTCTCAAACCCCTGAAAACCTATCTTAATAATCCTCCCAAGCTTTCCCAAGCTCCCATGAACCAACTCTCAAGCCTCTCTCAATCCTTTGGGACCACACTTCCAAATAAGTGATTACTTCCTTTCTCATTTTTTCCAAAATTTCATTATGTTGTTATACAATTTTTTTTTCAATTAAAAATGTTGGGTTATGATTTCTAACCTCCCCCATAATTCCCTAATTATGTTTAAATGATTATATACCACTTTCTCTATTATTAATGCCTCCCATGAACACCCATTAAAATGCCGAAAATTCCACAAGGAATTTCTCTCTTATCATTTACATTCAAGATTTTTTTTGTATTGTGAATATAAATTCCAATAAATATGTTGGGATGTGTATCTTTATGAACCACTTACTGTCCATTTCATTTAAATATTATGGGACACCCCTTTATTTAAAATCTAACATTTTTATGAATTGTTATATCACATCATTATGCTGCCGAAATTGCACTGCGATTTTCAAGGTGAAGCCATTATATACTGAATACCGTGAAAATTTCTCTATCAAGGGTATTGACATTTATAAAAATTTAATTATTGATTATAGAGTTTCATATATGAATTCCAAATTCCTTTATTGTGTAATAAATTATGATGTTTAATAAAAACATATTATATGATCCATGTGGAAAACATATGCATGAAATGAAATGATTAAGAATGGTGCTCCCAAATAGCGCTCCAATGAATTGGGTAAATATTAGTATCATGATAAATCAAGTTAAATGAGGGTTTACTCATTATAATTCAAGTTCAATGGGGGTTTACTCATTCTTAATGTTAAATGAGCCTTGGATCAAGCTAATATCATGTTAAATTTTGATGCCACATTTCCTTGTTATGAAAATCATGCTATATCATGCCTTTATGTCCATGTGTCTCTTATTCTCCATTAATATTCGTATTTCCTAAGATGTACTGTATTCATCATTTTATACCTTGTTTACTCCGTTAGAGGGAATTATATATCACCCATTTCTTATTCACGTCCTCATGTTATCCCATGCAATGCTAAGTACGAAGGAATGTGTGTAGTCATGTAAAAGAAGTATTCAATAAAGATGTGTATTTAATGTTTTCATTTGATATGTATTATTCATAAGACCCAATGATACTAGAACTCTAAAACTTCTATGGTGTAACAATTTTAAAATTTATATAATAAATAATGATTAAATATGTAATAAATAGTAGGGTTGTTATAGTTGTTATTAGATGATATGTTTAGTTATTTTAGGGATTTGGATTAGAAAACCCTAGTGAACACCATAGGGAAAAGAATAATTATAATAAAAACATCCCTAATTTTTTGTGAGTATTTATTAAGTGGTTTACAATGAAAATAAATACTTTTCTGGATATGAGTAGGTATAGGAGGCTCTGGAACAGTTGAATCTTGGGGTAAAACACGAAAACATGGCTTTTACCAAGAATTGAACGGGAACTGGTGCATGACAATGGGACCTGATGCACTCTTGGTTAGGACACTCCTAGGGAATATGATTGGGTAAATTTACAATCTTATTATGAACCATTATGAAAGGAATAAAAAAATGCCACTAAGAATATATGTTGGGTAGTAGATCACGGATAACATAGATTGAATCCTAGGAATTCATACTTTAAGGAATTAAAAGTAATTTATAAGTCATCCATTTTTGTATTTGGATTTCCCTTTATGTGTTACCACTAAATTTATTTTTTTTCTAGTCAATGGATGGTAATAGGAGGACTCGAGCTAACAACCAATGCGAAGATCAATGTGACGACTGTTATAATGAGATGCTCAATCCGATGGGAGCGGGAATCGCGAACATTGTCAAAATAATCTCTCAGTTAAATCAAGTTTGGAATAGAAACATGGGTCAAGAGGAACGTTCAAACCCTCCTAAGAAAAAACAAGTTTCAATTGAGGGCTTCATGAGACAAAGGCTACCAACATTTATGGATCATCTGATCCATCAATCTCTGAATAATGGATCAACTATATTGAAAAGATCTTCTTCGTACTTTAATTTTACAAACAAGAGAATGTACATCTAGATACTCATCGTATGGAGGCTGAAGATGATCAATGGTGTAAATTGATTAAAAAATACAAAGCTCAAGAAGGAGATCAAGGTGTTGGAATGGAAGGATTTATAGAAAATGTTTTTCGATAAATATTTTCCTTTTACCCACTGACTTAAGATAGAAACAGAATTCACTACATTTAAGAAAAAGGATGACTAATCCACCAGAGTGTATGAGGTAAATATCACAAGGATTTCACGACATGCCTCCAGCATTGTTGTTACCATTGAATTCAATGTTGAACACTTATTTGGTGGGATAAAACATAGCCTTCGAATTTCCATAGCGATCCGTGACTTCAATAGCTATGAGGAAATTGCCTTATGTTACCTAAAAGTCAAAATTGAGATCGGTGAATATCATGGGTATCATGGGGATAAGAAGAGTAAGGTAGACATTAATTATATAGGTCTTATGGATAAATCTAATAGTGCTATAAAAATCAAGCACCCAACATGACAAAGGTGAAGAAAGAAGCAACTTAGAAATTTCCTGAAAGGGACGCGGAAATGCTTCAGGTGTGGATAAGATGGGCACCTTGCCATTAGCTTCTGAGAAGAAAAAACTGCGGCTATGACAGAGGAGGTGAACTCTTCGTTCGACCATCAATGAGTTGTTCATTTTTTCAACTGCAAATAATTAAGGAAATTTTTAAACAAGTTCCCTAAGCTAAGGGGTTTCGTAGGCAACTAACTACCTCCAAGGCTGCAAGAGAGATATTTTTCCATCACTACCACCGAAGTTAACCCTAAAAATTAAGTGGTAGTAGGTAAGTTAGTTATTAATTCAATAATATTGATCGTACTTTTTGATTTTGGTTTTATGTATTCTTTTATATCCAGAATGTTTAGTAGGACAATCCCAACACCACCACAAATCATGGAATTAATGATATCGGTGAGAACGGAAATGGGAAAATCATTGAAACCCATGAATAAAAATCCTACCCTATCACAATTTGTGGATTTATCTTACATTTGAACCTCATCATACTCTCATTGGTGGAATTTCATGTAATTAATTTCATGGATTTTCTTTCCTTATATAGTGGGAAAATAAATTTCCATGAGGGGGAAATCACTCTCCATAAGGAGAATCAACCCCCGATTTTTTACAAGTGAAATAAAGAGGATGATGATTCTCTATAACCATCATATCAAGAGTGAATATTATTTCCCAACAAGAACATGTGTCCTACAAAGATGATTGAGTATAAGGAAAGAACCACCCTTGAATACTTTCTTATTGTGATGGAAATAGCTGAAGTTTTTCTAAAGGAATTGTTGGGTATTCTTCCTAGAAGTGATGCTGAATTCATAATTGATCCTACACATGGTGAATTTATAATATTCAAGACTCTTTATAGAATAGATGTTGTGGAGTTTGAATAGATGAAGAAACAACTATAACAAAATCTGGATAAAGTGTTTATACGCCCAAGTGATTCACAATGGGGTTCACTAGTCCCCTTTGTCAAGAAGAAGGACGAGTCAATGTGCCTTTGCATAGATTATCTTAATCTAAAAAAACATGATAAATAAGAAGTATCCTCTACCAACAGTTAGTGACTTGTTAGAAAATAAATGTAGAGAACAATACTTCTCTATAGTGGAATTGTGGTTGTGATATTATCATATAAGGGATAAGAAAGAGGATATCCCCAAGACTACTTTTCTTAAAAGGTACATGCACTATGAATTCATATTAATTCCATTCAGACTCACTAATTCTCTATCAATCTTCACAGAATTGATGAATAGAGTATTTAGATATTCTGTCAACAAATTTGGCGTAGTCTATGCAGAATATATTCTAATATAATCCAAAACCAAGGAAGAGCTTGAGGAACATCAAATCACTATACTAGATACCCTGAGAAAGGATAAGCTATATGAAAAGTACAGAAATGTGAGTTCTGGTTGAAGGAGGTCTCATTATTGGGTCATATCATCATAAGAAATGGGATATCTATAGATCCCTCTATGACAGATGCAAATGAGGGATGGACGAAACCAACATCAAAAATAGATATTAGTAGCTTCTTGGGGTTAGCAGGATATTATCACAGATTTTTATAAAATTTCTCACTATTTTAAAACCCTCTTACCAAAATATGTGATGGATGAGAAGAGATATTAAAGAAGTTGAAAAGGAGGCTTATCACAACGTTCGTTCTCAAATTACTCAGAGGTGGAGTTTTTTTGTGGTATTTAGTGATGCTTCAAAGAAGGGTCTGGGATATGTGTTGATGAGAAATGACAATGTCATTACCTAGGCTTCATGGAAATTGATAATTAATGAGGAAAACTATCCAACAAATGATCTTGAGTTGGCTGTAGTAATCTTGACTGTAAAATTTTTTCTATATTACCTCGTTGGGGAGAAGCGTGAAATATGAAAAGATAAAAAAAGCATCAAGTATATATTCACATAGAATGAGTTGAACATGTGCCAATGAAGATGGTTAGATCTAATAAAAAACTATGACAACTCAATCTATTACCACCCTAGGAAATTGAACAAGGTTGCAAATTCTCTATGTAGAAAAGACCCAGTGATTCTATCATTTATGAGAATTTAAAACCATCAAATATTCATAGATTTGATGAATATGAACATGAGAATTATAATGAAGGTAACATCAACAATCCATTCACAAATAATATTTCAATAATATCTTTTGGAAAGGTTAAAACATGCTCAAAAGGATAATGTGGAAATTCAGAAGAATGTGGAAACTATATGAAAAGAGAAATCCTCATAGTTCAATTTTAATGAAGAAGGAATGTTGAGATTTGGTTCAATACTATGTCTTCCATAAAATCTAGAGTTCAAGAAAAAACATTTAGATAATGAAAAGAGTTCGAATTTCCCCATTAACCCAAGAAACAAAAATATGTATCGAGATCTCTAAGAGAATTATTGGTAGGATAACATGAATAAGGAGATCGCAGAGTATAAATCAAAGTGCCTGGTATGTCAGCAATTGACGACTGAGAAAAATATTTCTAAGGGGGTGATGAAACCATTAACCATACCAACATGGAAATGGGAAGACAACACCATGGGATTTTTACCAGACATCCGAAGACATCTAAAGGAAACAATGTTATCTAGGTTGTTGTGGATTGTCTTATAAAGGCTGCACACTTCATTTCAATTCAATAGGATTTCTCATTGGATCAAATGGAACATAAATAAATCAGATAAGTAGTAAGGCTACATGGATTACCACTATCGATTGTATGTGATCAAGATACAATATTTACCACAATGTTATGTAAGAGTCTCTAACCCACTCGAAATATTCTTCTGAACATTAGTATGTCTTATCATCCTCAAATTGATGTCCAATTTGAGCATATTATCCAAACATTTGAGGACATGTTGAGAACATGATCAATAGACTTAAAAGGTGGATGAGATCAATATCTTCCTTTGGCTGTGTTCTCTTACAATAATAGTTTCTACTCAAGAATCCAAATGGCTTATTATGAAGCCCTTTAGGGGAAGAGGTGCCGAACACCGACATGTTGGGATGAAGTTGGGGAGTCAAAACTTCTAGGTCTAGAAATGGTCGAAGAAATAGTGGAGAAGGATAAGACCATCCTGAAACACATTAAAGTTGTTCAGAGTTGAAAAAAGAGATATGCTAATAATCATCGACGAGACCTTGAGTTTGATGTTAGGGACATGGTATTCCTCTACATATCACCGGGGAAGAGGGTTATGATATCATGGAAGAAGGGAAAACTTAGTCAAATGTACATTGACACTTTTGAGATCTTTTGATTGCATTGGGGTAGTGGCCAATCGACAAGAACTCTCACCGAACCTATCTCAAGTACATGATGCTTTCCATGTATCACTATTGATGAAGTATATACATGACCCATAAAATGTACTCAGTCCATAGGTTGTACCATTGGATAATTACCTCTCCTATGAATAGAATCTGGTGAGGATCTTAGATTGTAGGAAAAAGATCTACACAATAAGACAATGCCCCCCGTGAAAGTGTTTTGGAGAAACCACACGTTTGAAGAAGAAATGTGGGAATCAAAGGAAGCGATGAAGCTGATCTACCCATATTTGTTTTAGTGCTGGAAAATGAAATTTCAAGGGAAAAATTTCTTAAGGGTGGAATATTGTAACGCCCCATCTTTGATTAATTAAAATTTATCTTGACCTAATTACTTGTATTATTATGTAAAATGGTTATATCTATGTACTTTGTTTTATGTTTTTGGAATTCAAAATATAGATAAGAATTGTCACCATTTTTAATATAGATGTTGAAAAATGATTCCATGGTTAGTATAAATATAGGGATTTTAACAAATCCAATTTACTCAGACAAAGGAAGCCGTTGACTCATCCAGTATAATTGCACCATACGAATCCCATTTCTTGGAGTTCGGAAACGAGGTGGCGTCACTAGTCTTCTCTCTTGACCAATATGAAGATGATATTCAACATGTTAAGATCGAAAGGAACCACCTACTGGAGAAGTGTAAGTTTATAGAGATTACGACCCGAGCGATGTTATCCAAGCCACCCTAATATTTTTTCACAATCGCACACCTTAACCATCGGTCATATGCGAGTTTTATAAGGGGTTATGTAACAATACCCCAAAACTATGATTATGTGCATTATTTTTGTATAGAATAAATAATATACATTCATTTAATTATTTTTAATTTTAAATAGTTTTTAAAGCACAAATAATATTTTTTAGTTAATATTCAATTTAGAAATCTATTTTGATGAATTAATGGATTTTTAATCAAATAATATTTTAATAAAATACTATTAATAATTTTCTTTTTATTAAATATAAATGATTGAATAATTGTTATGAATTGAACTGTTATTTTTATTAAGGTTAAAAAGTGATTTTTTTCAAAACCTCTTTATTTTCGATAAATATATGAATTTATCTTAAAAGAAAAAATTAATGGATTTAGAAAATTAATAATATAAAATGAATATTATTTTTTGAATTAGGATGTCGAAATTATCCTATAGTGAATGTTTCATAATTTTCTGTGACTGTCAAAATTTTGTGTAAAAATTAAATGTTGTTTATATATATAATGTGTTTTATGAAATTATAATGACCCAATAGAGATGTAAAAAAATACTTAAAATTATTTATTCATCCAATTAATGTTTTATCGTTAAAATAATGTGGTTTTAGATTTGTTTGGTTAATTTTATGGAGCCTTTGTGGCACCTCCTAGACTTATAAAAGATTTTATCTTTTTAAATTGATTTTCTTGAGAGTGTGACTCACCTCCACATAAACAAGCCTAATATTTTAATAAATTAATCCATTTTAACTATAAATTAATTTTTATACTTCCCTTTTCCATAAACCACGGTAAAATAATAGGGGGTGGTTTGTGGTATTGATTAGATTAATGTGCAGTGTCCTAATCTAAAATAATAAATATTTCCCTCTCTTCTCTTATATACACCCACCCAGACTCTCACTTATCTTAACTCACACCATTTAGAGCTTTAAAAAACCCTAAATTCATCTCTCTATAATCCTCCCAAGGCTCCCTAATCTCCTAAGAAGCTTTTCTCAATCCTTTCCCAAGCCTTTGAGTTCACACGTCCACGTAAGGAATTTCTTCCTTTCTCATTTTGTCCAAATTTCATTATGCTATTATACCATGTTTTCAATTAAAAATGTTGGTGTATGATTTATAACCTCCCCCATACATCCCTACTTATTTTTGAATTATGATATACCTCTTTCTCTCTCATTAATGCCTCCCATGTACATCTTTTACCATGCCGAAATTCTGTAAGGAATTTCTCACTTCTCATTTACATTAAACCAATTCTTTTGTATTATGAACAAAAATTCCATTAAATATTTTCAGATGTGTATCAATATGAACCTCATATTTTAAATTTCATGTACATAATATTATACACCCCTTTCACTCTCATCAACCATTTTTACGAATTTTTATGTCACACTGTTATGCTGCCGAAATTGCACTGTGATTTTCCAAGCCAAAGTCATTTTGTAGTGAATACCATAACCATTTCTCTATCAAGGGTATTCACCTTTATGATCATTTAAAGATTGAATATAGAGTTTCATGTATAAATTAAAAATTATTTTATCAGGGAATATATGATGTTGTTTAATTATTCCATGTTATATGATCCACGTGGCACACTAATGCATGAAATGAAATGATTAAGAAGTGATCCTCTTGGTAGCGCTCCAATGCATTGGGTAAAAATTAGTATCATGATCGGTCAAGTGCTATGAGGCTTTACTCAGTATAATTCAAGTGCAATGAGGCTTTAATCATGATCCAGGTTAAATGATCCTAGACTCATTCTAATATCATGTTAAATGTTGACACCACATTTCCTTGTTATGAAAATCATGTGACATCATGCCTTTATGTTCATGTTTCTCTTATGATCCATTGATATGCATATTTCCAAACATGTATTTTATTCTTCATATTATACATTATTTACTCCCTTAATGGGATTAATTGATCACTCTTTTCTTATGCATGTCCTCAGGTTATCCCATGCAATGCTATGTATGAAGGAATTTGTGTGGTCATGTGATAGGAGATTAGAATAAAGATATGCATTTAATGATTTGAGTTGTCGTATAATGTTCCTATGACCCAAACACACTATAAAACTCGATATTCTATGTTGTAACAAGTGAATATTTTATGTAATAAATCATGATTAAATATGTAATAAAGAGTAGGGTTGTTATACTACTTGTAATTTCTTTTATTTTGGTATGTTATATAATGAGACATGTGCTTGTTCAATTGTATATATGATATGGTCATTTTTTCCTTCAAAAAATTTCATTCTCTTATAACATATTTTATTTTCAGTTTATTTAATATTTCTATATACTATGATGTTTATGATATTTCATTCTTTTTTCATTGGTTTTCACTCTGATATGGGGGTATAATCACCTCACAGTTTGATTTTAGACCACTTATGATAGTTGAAAGCCATTGGAACATGAAGAGGTTCAATTGAGGTCATATGGATAACTGTTTCAGGGCACTGGTTCAGTGTAACCTGTGATGGGATGTTAAAATCAATAACCATTTGATGGATATATTTAGGTTAAGAAAAGTGTATTGCATTAAATTGAAACATATAACATAAATATAGATCAATGGGAAGTAAATATAGAACATATAGAAAACATTATCCATAAAATGTATTCGGTATCCATGAATCAATATTGGGACCAATAACACCCTTTTCAAATTTGAATCGTTCGAATGAAAAACCATTAATGGAAATTATTTCAAAAGAAACACTAAATAAAATGGAAAATAATATGATCCAGAAAAAATTGAATTCAGTACACCATTACTAAAAAAATATTTTTTATAATCATAAGTATATCTCACTGAATGGATAATTGTTAAAAATCCATTAACATTAATCCTATCCTCCATGAATACAATATTCCATAAAAAACATGATATCATAGTAACCTATTTTAGATCCTTAAACAAATATTATTCCATTTATGCACTTCATTTTTTATAAATCCCTATAACATTTCTAGAAAATTTATATTAATTTTCAGTATTTGTTGTATGTAATATTGAATGAATTGAATTTATTTTAAAAAAATGGAGTTACAATAAAATATTGCATACAATTTCATAATTCAATGATCTTTAATGTTATAGTATAATATTATCAAAGATAATAAGAAATCAACATTTTATTCTATCATAGTATTTGTTACAATTCATTAAGATCAAATCTGTGGTCATCATGTATCCATGGTTCCTAATGAAGTCTAGGTATTTTTCTAACTAAAAAGTTTTATAATAATGATAATATTATTGAAAAAATAATTTTATACTTATTATTACAATATATTTCTATAAATTATATTCCCATATTTATTAATGATATATTTTATTTATCATTATTCAATTAAGTGGACAAACCTACTAAAAAATGAAAAAAAAAATTATTTATATTTATGAAGTTATTTAGTTATAAAATCCTATTACTGGAAGAATAAAAAAAATATTTATTATCAATTATTGTGATATATCAATATTTTAAATCATTATGTGATTAATATATCATATACAATGGAACATAATTGTATTAATAAATTATTTATTTTATTCTTATTTGAACTCTTTTTTTGTTGAATTTACTAATGTTGTTCATTTATGTTATTATAAATATGTTATCCAATTTGTATTTATAGAACCAAAAATGTTTAAAAGTGATTATATTTATCAATTAAAACAATTCTAATGAGGATACATGTTTGGAACATATGAAAAGAAACATTGATAAAAATCAATCCATGAAGGTTGAAGTCCACACATATTTGTGGAAGATGATGTAGTTTTCAATAGAATATGGAAAGTATAAATTTGTATTATAATTTAAATGTACAAAATATATCATACATTTTTTATTATATATTAATTACACATTGAATATCATCCTTGTTCAATGATTATATAAAAAACATGCTTTATCATATAAGTGGTAGTTCATAAAACTCTTGAATGATAGTTTAATTTTATGTAATAGAATCATGAATTATTTTTAATCATTGTAATGTAATTCTAATAATTTTTTTTTAAAAATAATGTTTTTCATTATATCATTTTAATTTATTTAATATTATTTTATGTACAAAATGTTCATACAATGAAATTATAATGAGAACGTGGAGTATTTAAATTTCCATCTAACTTGTTGTATTATGTTGTAGGAAAAAGGGTTTAAGCCTTTTACAAATATCCACTTGAGAGGTCCAAAAAATACTGATGGGTTTAGTAATATTAAGGAAATAATAAGGAATATTATGTTTTTTACTATGTGGGAAGTAGTGTTAGGTGATTTGAAGAGAGAGGTTCCACTTTTCTAATTGAAATTGGATAATAATTTTAAAATATGAAAAATATTTGAATAATTGAATGTAATCATAAATGAATTTGCCTCCAAAAATTGAAAAATAATGTAATAGGGATGAAAAAAGGTGTATCAAGGACTCAACTACACAATAGAAAGAAATTGTTAATCACATATTTGGTCTTTCTCATTTGGATAAACACTTTTTTACCAATTTTGATTTTTGGTTATATACTTTGGATTTAAAGAATTAAATAATCCTGAATTATTGAAAATAAATTGATCAATATTACATAATTTGTACATAATTATTCCAAAATACTAAATATATAGCGTAGTTAAAATGATTTTTCAAAATATGTAACTTATTCTAAAAAATATAGAATTTTGGTTTCTAAATGAAAAAAGAGAATTTAAATACTATTAATTCACTTATCAAATATATTTCTTAATCTAAATTTCTCTAAAAAATTTAAACATCATTCTTATATACAAATAATTTTATAAAATTAATATTATTTTTAGAAACATTATTCCTCACAAATCACATCAAAATCATTCTTTTATGAAATATCCAAAAAATTAACAAAAGAAAACCTTGTTATAATAAATTTTGAAATAATTCTAATATATTCACATTCAATGTTTTAATTTTTAAAATTTTCTAGAAAATAAACAAATTTATTATAAAAAAATTATTAGATAATTTAATATCAATAATATTTTCGATTATAATTAAAAATTCTCTGAATTTACTATTTAAATTATATTAAACTAATTATTCATATAAAATAGATTATATAATTATTAATAAAATGTCTTATGAAATAAAAATTAATATTTCATAAGAAATAAATATTTAAAAATATACATTTTATTATAAAAAAAATCATTATTTATTTCAGTCATACGAATTGAATTTCATTCTTATTGATAGTGTAATTTTCATTAATTTTATTTATAAATTATTTCACACATATTCATTATCTATAATTGAACAACATGTTTTTATTGGTATAAACATATAAGAGTACAAATTTTATTTAGTATTGTGTGTGGATAAGGATATTTATCCACTTTGACATAAGAATAGTATAACAGATATTTATGTTTAATATATATTCATTCTCCATTACCCAAAGTAAATTTCATCAAAACTATTCAAATTATTAGTATTTTAATAATGTAGTGTTATATCAATAAGTTCCCTTATGAATTTTCCATTCCTTTATGTTTTGAAAATCACAAGCACATTTTCAAAATGAAAAATATCTTTCTCTATGAATTATTTTCTAAAGGAAAATTTTCATTCTCCAGGGAAATCGATTTTCTTAATATTGGAATATGATTTAATATGTTATGCCTAATAAACATTATCCAATTATTAGCTATGTTTTTATTGAAGCCCTAATTTTAATAAGATTAATCGGATTCTTATCTAAAGTATCAGAATCGTATAGTTTATTAGATACTGATCCATACTATTTTTAGACTCGGAATTCTCTGAAATTCAGACTCCGAAGTCTATGAAATTTAGACTATGAATTTTCTGAAATTCAGACTCCGAATTATCTGAAAATTAGACTCTGAATTCCTTAAAATTTAGATTCTGAATTCATTAGAATTCAAACTTTGATTTCATAAAAATTCCAACTCATAATTCATCAGAATTATGAATCCAAATTCATCAGGCATTGACTCTGAATTCCTTAGAATTCGGACTCTGAATTCTACAGAATTAATAATCCAAATATCCATTTTTATAAAATCATATTGTACATATTTTTAGAATCTTATTATCAAATTTTTCATGATTCTGATTATTCATATTTATTAAAGTAACATTACTTTCTAAACATATTGATTCAGGTTTATCAGATCCTTGTTTCCCAAACAAGATATTTTTTCCTTAAATATTAATCTTTCTTAAGTAACTTTTTATTCTTCCACTTGGCATAGTTTCTCATATTTCCTTATAAAAAACAATGTCGTGTAATATATTTTAAACTAACTCTTTTCTATTTGACACCTATATAGGTCCCTTTGAGATTTATGAAATAATATGACCAATGGAGGAGGAGTATACCCTTGAATTTCTTTCTGATAAATAGGAGATCATTTTAAGAATCTCAATATACATTCATGAAAAATGCATTGTGATTTTGTAAAGTTAGTTCTAGAAAGAGAAAGACTCTCATGCTTTGTGTGAGCTGTGAAAAACATGTTCAACAGTGAACACTTGTTCAGCATGACTTGTGTGAATCTAATTGTTTTTTTATTAAAATCAAGGGCTTCCATGGATAGGAAGACAAAGGATCTGACTACCTTAAATTTCAAGATCTTCCGAGGATAGGAAGACAGAGGTTCCTAATACCTTAATAGTTGAGGGTTTAGGTGATAAAAAATAAAGCTTTTGATATTATTATTGATGTCTTAACCTAGTGTGGTTAAAAAAAAATTCATTAATGTATAAATCAAGGGACCTTTATCCAAGGTTGTTGGATACCCTTCTCTTTGGGTTAAAATATTTACAACTTATTTAATTTTTGTTGTTACATGTTTTATTTCTGCATCAATTTTTTTAAATAAATAAATAATAACATTCTTATAATATATTTTATTTTTATACTCTAATAAATAATATTATATAAGCTTTATGGAAGAATAATTCACTATGTAAACAATTCTAAAGTTTCTTTTCCATATCCATATTTCTAAATCATAATCATGATTTGTTTTAAGTAAATAAATAAAGAGGGATTGTGAATATTTCTTGTTAAACTTTGTGAAACATAAAATTTTATTTATTCTTAAACAAGAGAATTTTTTAAACTTATAATTAAAACACTCTTGTAATATAGAATCTATGTATATATTTTATCCTACAATTGGTATCAAATTAGGTCTCTAAAATACTTTTACTGTTATAATGGGTTTTCTTTCTCTATTTTTTTCTCATCTTTACATGAACATGTTTTCCCTTAATGATTTTTTCCTTATAATATTTTTCTACTAACATTTTTTTTGTAAAAGATATTTTCTTATTAAATGGAAAGAATGAATGTTGGTTCTATAGATATTCTAAATCCTAACAAGCCACTAGTTTTCTATGGTAATTATTTTGATTACTGGATAGATAGGATGAATACATTTTTTACTAACACTAGAGTGGTTAATTTTGTTATTCTTACCATCGAATACAAGATTCCTGACAAAATAAATCAGAACATTCAAAAATCAGAAAAAAAATATCAACTAAACTATAATATACACAACACTATTTTATTTTCCATAACTAGGAACATCTACAGTCAAAAATATTTTTCTGATACTTCCAATAGTATCTAGAACGAAGTCAATGTTACTTGCTTTGTGACTTCAAAAAATATAGAAACTAGAAGAGCTATCCTTGGAGATGAATATCATAGATTTATGTTTTCTTATGGATAACCAGTTTGTAAAGTGAAAAATTGATTACCGAATATCATAAATTGTCATTAATCTATGGGAGAAAAGGGACGTTATGATGAAGTTCTTGTGGTAATAAAAATTGATATCATTCACGATGAGTGGGAATCTAAAATGAAATATATTGATGAGAATATAAAATTATCTAAAATCAATCTTGATGAGTTATTTGGAACAATTCTTCATCATGAAACAAGAATAATGATAGATGATGATTTTAATAATAAGAAGAATGGTAATCGAAGTGTTTCTTTTACTACTACATCGAAATAAAAGACTCAAAAAAGGTTAAATATATCTAAATATGGGAAATATGTTTTTATATTTGATTCATGTGATAGAGATCAGTCAGAGAATGATCTTTCCAATATTTCTTAAAGGATGAACAAGATTGTGGTAAAGACTGATTTTCAATAAAAATATAAGAAGAAATATAGAAAGGACAATAAATATTTAGAGGTAACATATTGTGAATGAAAAAGGGGTGGACATATTATACATGATTGTCCTATTCAAAAGAGAAAAGATAGAAAATATAAGCATTCTGAAAGGAAGATAAATAAGTAATACATGTCAAAGGCTAAGAAAGTTCTCAAAGAAAATGGCACCAAGAGTTCTAGTGGTTTTGACACATCATAAGAATCTTTTGAGTATCAATATTCTTGTTAGAAGAATAATGGTCTAATAGATATATTACCTATTGAAAATCACTGTCTTGTGGCAAAGGTACATAATGCTGAATCATTTTCCAATATTTTGTAAATTCTAATGAAGAATATTATGAGTCTTCAGATGAAGAATCTTCCACATTAGATAATAATACCTTACATTTGTTTGAAATTTTTTATTAGATTTTCTAAATTACTATAGAATGATAACTATAAGATAAAAAATATGTCATAGAAAATAAATTCTAGAATTTTTGTCTTCATAATAGAATCAGCGGATCATTCTAAAGATCATGATTATAAAACTCAAGATTATAAAAATGTTTCTAAAAACCTTAATAATTTCAATTCTAATAAAGATAAACATTTCAACAATCTTGAAAATTTTATTTCTTAGAAAAAACGTTTTAGAGAATAACTCAAACACTAAGACTAATGACTATGAGGATAAGAAACCAATCATTATTCTAAAATTAGAAATATTATAGTTAATGAAATTTTTATCAAATATCACATTTGGGAGGAAAGAGTTTGATAAAATGTATTCACAACTTCTCCCAATTAAGGATAGTTCTGTAATTAGTTATACCCATTCAAAATAGTTTTTTAGTCATAATTAATCTGTTCCCCAAAGTGATCCTTTTTTTACTAAGTGTCAATGTTATGGAAATTGGGAGATAAATTATTCATGGAATAAAACTCAATGCTTATGTTTTCAAAAATCTTACTTTTCTATGAAAATGAGGATACCTAAGATTTTAATATCTACAATTTCCAGATACAAGAAAGTTTCGATTAAAAAAAGTCAAAATATAATATTTTTAGAAAAATAAAAAAGATTCCATTCATCAATTTATTAGAATGAAATATCAACTTGCTCACATTTTTACCAAATCCTTACCCTCTGAAAGATTTTAATACCTTAAAAAAATATAGGAATGATAAATGTAAGGTAATCTTCCATAAATTAATTTTTTTCTAAAACATATCTCATAACATTATGAAAATCATTTTCATAGGGGGAGTGAATTTTTTATTCATTAGAAATTTCATTGAATTTTTTTTTCAGAACCTAACGTTTTTTTCTCTAATTTTATTTTTTAGAACATAATATTTTTATTTTCAGAACATATGATTTATAATAAGAACCTTATTAATAATTAAAATTCTCTCTAAGAAATATGAAATTTATATTTTCTAACGTAAATCTTCTTAAATATTTTTTACTTGGGGTATTTTTTTATTTTTTTTAAGAAAAACATCATCAGATTCAATTTCATTAAATCCAATTTTTCATTAAAACCACAAAAAATCAGAACCTTCAAATCCTTCTTTGGAATTTATATCAACCATCAGATCATTTCAAGAATATATCAATCATTGGTTAGTTTTAGGAATTCAAATTGTCCTCGTGAAGCTTATATAAAGGCCCCCCATATTCGTATCCTACGTCGATTTTTCAACAATATTTTCACTGTAGCTCCACTGCTCATCAAATCATTCGTACAGATTCCACATTTTCCTTACATACTATATATAACATGAAATTTCTCAACAAAGTCTAATTTCATCCAACAAGGACCTCAAGGTTTGGAAAAATTTATTGAAAATTGTTTGTCGAAACAAATTTTTTTGAAGTATGATTCCATGATTTCTAAAGTTATAAAGGAGAATAGTTTAAAAAGACTTTGTATAGCCATGCCAAAGAATAATGATGTTTTTTATCCTGATCTACTAATTGAATACAAAAATTCAGTCAGTTTTTATGAACTAGGAGGAGTAGATTTATTTTCATTACAAATATATGGGAAGGCTAACTCCATATCTATCAACAATGTAGCTAATATATTAGATATAACATACGATGGAGATGCTATATTTTTCTCTCACAATTTCCAGGATAGTAATGATGTTTTTAGAAGGTGAAATCAATCAAGTTCCTATTATTCAAAGGTTTTAAGACACCCAAAATCAATAATATTTCAACAGAAAACAGATTTTTATCTTTGCGGATGCAAGGATTTCTCATTCATAGAATCAGAGATAGAGATTCCCTGAAAACGTGTGATATTTTCATGATTATAAATAGATATAGGGACTCCCTGAAAAAGTGTGATAATTTCATGATAGATGTAACACCCCAAGATTTCATAGTACGTTATTTTTTCAAAGCAATGCAATAACTTTCACAACACGTAACATCGAGTCCAAGCGCACCACGACTTACCAAACTAGCCATTCAAAAGCGGTTATGAATAATATTAACTGAATTTTAAACTATATACAATACTTATAATTTTAGAATCCATATTATGAGTTTCTTAGACATAATGTAAGAACTAATTCATTTTTTAGATAAAAGAAGTATTTTCCTAAAAATTAACTTTTATAGGCTTTTAATGGTGAAACCTTTTTAAATCGATTATTAGAATCTTTTATATATTCAATTTTTCAAAATAAACTTCTTCTTTAGAATCAGGACCTAATAATTTAGTTTCAATAAATTTTTGGTGTTATTCTGATAACTTTAATATTTGTGTAAATAGTGAAAAATAATATATTTTAACCAAAATAAAACATGTTTAATCAAAATAATTTATAGTGTTAAATTGTAATATTTAATGGTTTGTAAGTATAAATAGATTATATTTTTACCATTTAATCCAATTCTGGTCATTGTAAGTAATTTCTTTTTGAAATTGAACATAAATAAGTGTCAATATTTTGATAGTTATTATTTATTAAAAATACGCCTTTAGGTTTTGACACTGATAATTAATTTTAAATTAATAAATTAAACTTATATGTTTTTAATTTGGTAAAATATACTTCATTATTTAATTCGGAATATCAAAATTAGCTTAGAGTGAATTTTTGGTATTTTTCTCAAAACATTCAATTTTTGATGAATAGTGAAAACACAGAGTTATTATTTGAAACGAATTTTTTTAAATAATTATTTATTTTATTTAAATATATTTTAGGTCAAAATAGATACATAATACCTATATAAGTTTAATTTAATTCATTTGAGTCATTTTACAATAAGATTAGATATATAAAAATATTATCGAACTTTTTACCGTCTTTTACCAAACTACTAGGAGCATTTAAAAATTTACATAAAATATAATTTTACAGCTTCTGTGAGTTTAATTTTGAAAATATAAGAGACACGGTTAATATGAAGAGGTAAAATATGGTTCAATAAGTTAAAAATGACTTTTGGCGAATAGTAACTTTATACTTTTATTTACCACGGTTAAAAGTAAATAGGGTAATTAAGGGTAAAAAAGATATTATTATTACCCTAACACATATCCTAATTCTATTGGATAAGATTAGTTCGACCAAAAAAAACCTTAGGAATAAAATATGACCCTTTATGTCCACTTGGATTAGATTTAGATATTTATTATTATTTTAGTTAAAGAAGAGTTAAAAGAGTTAAAAGCAATGTTTAATAAATAAAACATTGTTAATATAGGGATAAAAATAAGATAAATTTGACTATAAATATTCATTAAAAAGATAAAAATATTTCCTACATTATGTTATTTTATTTATAATGTTTAGATATTATATAATGAAATTTATTAATGACATAATGATGATACTCTAATTACCTTATTAATGAATGAATCAAATAAATGGTATTATAAATATTAAAATAAATATAATTTAAAAGTTTTTATGAAATCCGAGAACTTTATAGGTGAAAATGGCATGTTAATATTGATTAAATTTATTTTTTTGAAGTAATCATGCTGTTATTATTTTAACAAAAAATAAATACCAAATTGTGTCAAAATTGATATAAAATAGTTTTTAAAACAAATATTATATTATTAATTGACATAATGGTCTTAAAAAAATGATTCTGCCAAATGTCTTGTATAATAATTTATATGACATTAATTAACCAATGGGGGTTCTATTGGCAGTATGTTGTATGTTTATTAACCATAAAGTGTAAGAATACAAGAAGGCACTGTAAAAGCTAAAATATTTTACTTAGAGTTAAATCTAAATGATAAGGTTAAACTGGTAACCTAAACTTGTCTAAAACCTATTA
The DNA here is from genome assembly GCA_963277665.1 of Viscum album. Lineage (NCBI taxonomy): Eukaryota > Viridiplantae > Streptophyta > Magnoliopsida > Santalales > Viscaceae > Viscum > Viscum album. The sequence continues at coordinate 1,157,462,359 of OY728135.1, forward strand.
GTTGAAAGGATTGGAACCCATACACACCCTAGCAACGAAATAAGTGACTTTTTTCCATTATAAACCGAATATTAATTTTTTATAAAATAACATTTTCTGTTTTTTCAAAGGTGCCCCTCACCCCTCTTATAAAAGGGCACTTCACATTCTCCAAAATTCACACCTCGAAAGCCAATTATCTAGGCCACACCCTACCCAAATATCCTCCCAACTATCCTAAAATCATCCTATAGTCCTTACTTTGTTCATAAAGCCAACCTATGGATCCCTTTATATCAAATCAAATGGAAGAACCCGAAGAAGAGGTAATGATTTCACCACCCTCTTCCAAGTTCTCTTATTCTTACACTTACTGTTTCTTTGTTGTTTCCATTTTAAAATAATAACTATGGTATCTTATATATAATTTTATGTTATTATAAATATGGAATAACTATTTTCATTATTCTATCCATCGTGTGAATGATAATGTCACCATGCGTGCGTACGTACGGCTTACCGTCTCCAAATCGTGGTGTAATTTGTTATTCAACACTATGTTATTTGGATGGATATAATGATGAGTAATATGTATATAAATAATAAAAATATCATTCTAATGTCTCTGTAAAATTAATATACCATCGAAATCTCAACTTTTAAAGAAATGATATTGCCGCTCGTGTGTACGTATGGATTACCGTCTCCACGACGCGTTGAGATTCATTTCCACGTTCACCATTCATCGATGATTATAAACATATATATTAATAATAAGTATGTAATATATGAAATAATAATTCTACTCAAGATATATATATATATATATGTACTTACATATATCTTATTCACTTAATTTTGTTCAATACGAAAGGAAAATGGAAATAACGTTTATGTGTACGTACGGACTACCATCTCCATAAACGGTGTTTTTCATTTCATATATATGTCTATTATACATATTTATATTCTAAATATATACGATATATAAATCATGTTTTATATTCTGGAAGTATTTAAATCTTGATGTATTTGATACAATCAAGAGTAACAAGTTAAAACACGTACGATAAAAAAGAGATTACTAACTGAAATGTTAATTTAACATAGAAATTATAATTAAATTGGTAGTATAAAGTCATAAATGAATAATGTATGATATAATAAATATTAATATGGTTATGTTATAATTTAATAATATACTACGATCTTCATACTGGAGGTTAAACGTACCCTCGACTAAAGAAATGTTCAAGGTAAGGGTTAATTCCTCAATCTCATTATTCTCCGAGATTGTTTATGTGTAAATATTTACTGGGAAATTTTTATCATCCATATCCATTTTTCCTAAAAATGATTTCAAAATGAATATTTTAAGGATTTTTGAAAGGGAATATTTATAAATATCATAATTTTTAATGTTTTAAATATTCGTCTTTCTAAATCTTTTTAATTAATTTCCATGTTTTCAAAATTATTTTATGGATTTATTTATATGGACATGAATGTTTTGAAATGATAATTATTTTCAAAATTATCAAAGTGGTATTGAAAACATTGATTAAAAAAACTATTTTAAATTACTTCCTTTATAAATGTGTTACTTTTAAATGATTTTATAAAAAGTATATTTCTCTGAAAAAGATCTACTCATCATTTTAAACTATGTTAGCATCCTTTAATGGATATTATTTTTGACTAAGGTCGATTTATTAGGAAACAAATATTCTTTATTATATTGAAGGTTTTGTGATATGTTTGACTATGAATGTTTTATTTTTATACAATTCATTGTTTATGGGTAAATTATTGACATTTTGTATGCCAGTTTTAGTACGAAAGTTTATGTTATGTTTAAACCTTTTCATATGAGGAATGAAATCGACTTAGTAAGTGACGAGTGGAGCCCGCTATAGCTGCTCGATGCATCAGTAGGTCTCATGAGACAAACTAGTTTCTTGGCACAAGGCCTTGACAAAATCTTATTTTTATTCTTGGCACAAGGCCTTGACTATGTGGTTATTATAGTCTGGCATTATGAATTCCATCATTATGAAAGTGGTTCTTGATATTGCATGTGATTATTCGACTCGTAGAATATCCATGAGAATAAGTAAATGGTATTATTACATTTTATTTTTTCTATATTATGCGGAATATCATGTTTTGAAGGCTTTTGTTTTAGTTATACATTTCCTTAAATATTTATGATTATTTATGAATGTTTCCGCTATATTGTTATCCTTACTGAGCATCTGAACTCACTCATTTCTATGTTTTAATTTTCCTAGGATTCCATGAAGTGTATTATAATTGATAAGCATGGTTAAGATAGAAAATTAATGGCATTCTCAAAAGATCATTTATGTTGTGTTTTATTTTCTAAAGTGTAATGTAACGTCCATGTATGTAATATATTTTCCATGACTTCTAAACTGATTGGTCTTTCGGGGCTTGATTACTTGTAATCATGCAAATGTATTAAAATAATGCACCGACTCTGTGTAGCTGTGGTGGGGGGTTAGAATTTATTTCTTGTTGAATATATGAATGGTAAACCTTATAAAGTATATTCTCTTATCAACCAGCTATATCATGAAAGGAACACTCATGTATCAAATAATTATGTATCCTAAAATCTTGTCAATGATCATTGTTATTTGTCTAGAATAAATAAAAATTACTTGCAGTTCAAAACCCATAATCTTTTAGATTATATTATTGAGTGATGATATTATTAATAGGATGAAAATTGGTTTCATTCTTAAGTCGGGAGTGTTATATGATCTTTCTGAATGTGAAATTCAGGCTTTGAGAAAGAAAGGGGATGTATGTGAAACATCCAAGAAAACTATGATAATGAGAAAAGAGAAAGAACATGACTCAAACGAAATGGCACAAATTCTGGGAACTGAATTAGTTCCACCCAAAACGATGAAGAAAAAGACCTCTTTTGATTAAATGATAGATAATAGGAGAGAGTAGAAGAAGAAGAATAAGGAAGGAGATGCTAGTTTTAGTTTAGACCCTACTGTGGCTAAGGCCTTGAAGATTCAGGTAGCAGAAGAGCTTGAGAAGTAAGATAAAGAGAAAAAGGCGAAGAAAAAGATGTTAGAATCCAAAATTGTTTAAGCCTTACCTGAAGATATAAAGAAAGATTCTGATCATATCTAGGTATCATAATAACCTTTACATGAATATGTTCCTTTAGATACTCTTGGAATGAATGTTTCAATTTCCGAACCCATTTATGACGAAGAAGTACAACCTGAAGAATAATAACAATAATAATAATAAGAGAAAAAAGTGAAGATATATTCAAAATGGTGGAGGAATACAATGAGAAGGAAAGTCCTTCAGACAATTTGTTGATCATAACTACCCATGTTGAATAAAAAATTAATCTCACAAGGGAAAGATAATGATTTTCAGGATGAGGTTAATAAACCATTTAATGATAAAAGAAGAAATCTTGATTTATTCATCATAAATATTTCAAGGTTAGTTCTCATAATGATTAATTTCACGATGATATGATTATTCAAGTCTTTGATATCAAGCATGAGACTCTGAGAGTCAAGAAGGAAATATATAGATATGAAAAAAGAAAAACATGTTTTTGTTGATTCACCAATAAAAGTTTGGGTTGTGAAATCAAAAAAATATTTTTTTGGAGAATCAAAGAGGTAATTGAAATATAAATTTAATGTTTCCTCACTAACAAAAGAATCTAATTTTGAATATTCATCTTCCATGGGACAAGATTTTTTATTTCATTCATTGAAATATCTATTAAACACCATTACCTTATTTCCTACTATTGATTCGAGATGTCAATTGATTAATTATACTATCAATCAGAAGTCATATTTGAGAAGTATGCTCATGGATTATTATATCACACTTGAGGTGGAATTCAAATCTTTCAACATTGGTTTTGATGTTCACAGAAGATCAATTAAAGGAAATAACCAAATTGTCTAAGTCAATGATTGATGATATGAAAATCATGGATGATTTTAAATATTCAGTTAAGGAATATTTTTATAGGTTAGATGACACCATCTAGAACCATACACCATGTTTTTTTTATAAAGGATGGATCAGAATAAAGAAGCTTGTATTCATGAAGATAGAGACCTGAATGTATCGATGAATTCAATTACTCTAAATTTGAAAAGGGAATGTAAACTCTGGGAAGAGTTTAAAAGAAAATTAAAAAATATGTAAGAGATAAAAAAGTATCAAGTTGAATTTTATAAGTCCCAAGAAGAAATAATTAATGTTCTTAAGAAGATAAATCAGGATCAATATCATCTAAGGAAGAATTTTGAGGGTGATCACAATGTGTTGAAGAAGTTAAAGGCTACCCTAGGATGGCTGATTCTAATGGAGAATAAGGAATAATTATTTCCTAAAATATGATATTTTTTTGTATTCTCCATTAATTTTTGTCCAATAATAATGAAATTTTTCTTCCATTATATTTTATTTTATATTTATAATCTTTCAGGTACAATTTTTTCCTTCCATTCCTTTTTTAAAAATCACAAAGGGGGAGAAAAGAATGTTCAAAAGAATATGAAGTTAAAAGAGTAGAATTCCCTATGGAAGGGGGATAATTACTAATGAAGATATTCTAAATAAAGAAGAAGTAACTTTTGTATCCAAATCAAGAATATGATACTTTTGGGATTTCAAAACCTAAGGGGAAGTTAGTCGTCTTCCTCATGGATCATAAGTAAGGGGGAGATTTTTAATTCATTTATAGTTCAAAAAATGAAAACCTTATTCATTATATTATTTTTTGAATTTTTTTTGTGCTTTCAAAAAATGGGGATATTGTTAAGTCAATAAGTTCCGTTATGACTTTCCCATTCCTTCATATTTTGAAAATCAAAAACACGTTTTCTTAAGGAGAATTATCTTCCTATAATTTTTTTTTTCTTAACGAAAATTTTCATTCCCTAAGGAAATATATTTTCTTAAATCTGAAATATTTTTCTTTATGTTATGCCTAATAATCATCATCCAAGTATTAACCATATTTTTCATAAAGGATGTATGTTCATTTGATTAATCAAATTCTTATCTAAAATATCAAAATCATATAGTTTCTTAGATATAGAGTCTTTCTATTTTTAGAGTTCGAATTCTATGAAATGAAGCCTCCAAGTTATTTGAAATTCAGGCTCTTAATTCACTTAAATTCAGACTCTAAATTCCATGAAATTCATATTCTCAATTCATTAGAATTATGATGCCGAATTCATCAGAATTAGGAATATTAATTCCTTAGAATTCAGACCTAAATTCTTTCGAATTCAGACTCTGAATTCATTTGAATTCCGACTCTGAATTCCTCAGAATCCAGACTCTGAATTCTTTAGAATTCTAAAACCAACTTCCTCAAAGATCAGACTCGAAATTCCTCTACATTTAGACTATAATTCCCTAGAATTCAAACTCAGATTATCCTTTTTTTAGAATCTGATCGTATATATTTTTATAGTCCTATATCTAATTTTTCTAGATTCTGATTATTCATATTTGTTAATGTAAATTTACTTTCATAACATATTGTTTCATGTTAATCAGATCCTAGTTTCCTAAATATGATATTTATTTCCTTACATATTCATTTTTCATAAGGAAATTTTTGTTTCTCACGCTTGAAATATTTTCTCATATTTCCTTATACAAAATTATGTCATGTAATTTATAATAAATTAACCATTGGTTGAGTGACATGTGTACAGGTCCCTATGAGAATTAATGAAAAATATGATGGTTGAATGAGGAGTCAACCATTTATTTTTTCCCTATATATAGGATCCCATTTGAATGATCTCAATATACATTCATGAACATAATTGTCATGGTGTTGTGAAGTGATTTCTAGAGAGGTAAATACCCTCGTGCTTTTTGAGAAATATGAAGAGCTTATTTAACCGTGAAAAACTTGTTCATCCACCATTGTGCGAATATGATTGTTTATTTTTACAATAGAGGTTTCATGGATTGGAAGATAGGGGTTCCAACTACCATAATGTTCGAGGACTCCCTGTGATAAGAAGATGGATGTGCCTACTACCATAATGTTTTTTAGCTTGTGGGGAAAACAAGATAGATTCCGATATTCTTATTGAGTGCTTAACTTGTTCTGGGTAAGGTAGACTTCATTGAAATTATATATCACGGTTTTTTTATCTATGGTTGTTACAAAAAAATATCTTATGATATCTTTGTATCATTTTTCTGGCGAGTTTGTTTGTTTACATAGAGGGCCTCCACATTGTGTTTGTTTACAAAGCTGACCGCGATGTTTATTTTGTTGCAAAATGGGGTTTATATGGTGAGTTGTTGAGTTCTAGAGATATCGTTGACATGCAATGATGACCAAGAACAATAAAAAGGGAATATATGATTTCGAGGTGGTACAAAAATAATATATCTAAGGTGGCTCCATTTTCCAGTGTATGCCAATTTTTTGGGCTTCAAAATTAGAAAATGTGGAAACCTGTTTTTGGAAAATGATGTTGCGCGCATGATCTAAGGTGGTTTGTAAAATTGTGCACATGGAATGTTTTGGGATTAGAATATCAAAAAAAAATGAAAAAGTAATGAAGTGCGCAAAATATTTGTAAATGTGAGTGATGGATGAGGTTGCATGAAAGAAACTTTCACCCTCAATTCGACGTCAATTTGAGGTTTGCACGCTCAAAGAGAAACTAGCACAAAAAAGTCAAATATTATGCATAGGGTTCATCAATGCTTATAAAAATGATATGACCCCCCTCATTCGTAGTAGCTCTACACATAAAGAAAATTTGAGCTATTGGTCGTGTAAGAATTTCATGCTAAGGGAGGGGCATGAAAGATTTTGAGTTGTGCGCAAGCTAAGATAGTGGAACATAATATTTGTGTTGGGAGAAATATTGATGTTGCATGCAAGGGGTATTTCCCACCATAAGTAGAATCTTTTGTGCAAGGAAATAAATTTGTGCACAAGACACAGTAAGGGTTGCGAGATAGATTAGAGGTTGCCCAGTTATACTGTGGTAAATTTTTCATTCATTAGTGGATGAAAGTGGAACGTCATAAAAGAATCTATCAATAGTTAAAAATGAATATTTTATCAGAGGGAATGAAGAGACCTATAAGTATATAAACTATGAGTAGATCTTCTGATGATTCAGTAATAACACCTCAGTTGAGAGAGGAGTGAGTATTCATATTAACATTGGTTGTAAACCATAAGGGATAGTGAGCCCGCTCTGAACTTGTAAAAATTAGTGTTCTTAAAGTGGATTTGGTACATTGGAACATCACTGGTGTTTGATCCTTGGAGGTAGCCCATTGAGGGTGAACCATGTAAAATTATTGTGTCCTTTTCGTGTTTTAATTCTTGTTCATACTCTGCCTCTAGAAGGAGAGAGGACAATGTTTTTTCCAACGACGAAACAAGATCAAAGTGGCAGTTGTTTTAATCTGACATACCATCATTCACCCCCACTCTCAGGGTATCATGCCTACTGAACCTAAAAATTGGTATTAGAGAGAAATGTTCATATTAGTGTTTCTCTCTCAAATGGAGTTCTCCAATTGCAAAGGGATTCTGATATTTGATTGGAAACATTTTCAGCAATGCAAGAACCATATGCAACACTACATTAAATCCTTGGGAATGGATTTCTTCATAGAATAAATTCATGGCATAACTTCCCATATTAAAAGTGGTGCATTATTGGAAGTTGACCGAGGATAATTAGATGCTAACGCCAAGGGAATCAATGCTTTAGTGGGATCCCTATCCAATGATATCAATACAAAAGTGATGTCATGCAAAACATAAAATGCTATGCGGGAAAATCTATCGAACATATATGAAGGAGATTAAATGGTCAAAGAGGAAAAGATGAAAGTGTTGTGGAACATGTATGATGATATGAGAATGAACCTGAATGACTCTATTGATGTATTCTTTGATAAGGTAAATGTGGCATTGAAAGACATGCGAGGTCATGGAGATGTTATTGAATACATAAATATTGTGATGTGCATCTTGAGGAAACTACCACCTCGGTTCAATCCGAATGTTTCAATTTGGAAAGATAAAGACCTAAAACAAATGGAATTGGATAACCTGCACAACACTCTTGTAGTATATTCCATGGGAAATGATGATAATGATGTTGTGGAAAATAGGAAATCTAATGTGGTGGCATTCAAGGCCATTAAGAAACTCACAATTTAAGATTATCAGAAATAATAAGAGACAGATGAGACGATGTAATTCCTTTCTCAAATATTCAAAGAGGAAGAGGAAAGTTCAAAGGGAAACTTCCGCTTTCCTGCTTTAGATGTTGAAAAGTTTGTCACCTTGCCAAAAGGTGCCCCAAGAATATTCTAGAAGATAAGGAGGATGAAATCAAAATTCCCAAGAAGAAGAATTTATCCTATGTGAAAGGAATGAAATAATTCAAGATAAATTTATTTATGAAGAATAATCTTCATTCAAACGAATTTGGTAGTTCATATGAGTCTGAGGTTGAAGAGGTTGAAGAGATAAAAAACTGCTCAGAGTAGGGAGTGAATGCTATGATGGTAGTTGTTGGTAGCTCTCAGAAAAAGGATGAATCCTATGATGATTAATAATATGAATAAATTAAAGGAAGAGTCGACAAGAGAGCATAATTATAAGAATCTATTGAAGAGAAAGATGTTTGGAGAGAAAAAACAAAGAAATAAAACAAGGTGCTACATGATGCCAAACTCTACATGCAATAGTAGGAAGAATATAAGTCTAAGTTGATAAAATAAATTGAAAACCTTATGTCTTCTAGGGAAGAGATATCAGAAAAGGTTAATGAATACAAACTCATGGTTAAATAATAGAAAACTAAGATCGATGGATTGAACAACACAAGGAAAGACCAAATCAAGCACATTGAAGAACTTGAAGGAGAAGTTGTCAATTTTTGAAAAAAGGTTATGTATTGAGAAAAACTCAAGACTCATGTTGGGACAATAGGAAAGTATATCCCTCAGAGAACCGAGAAGATAAAAGTGGATAATAGTGGTTCATCAGAAAGGAAACATCAATTATGTTCAGATGCTAAGGATGATGGGGGGCTTGATTGAAAACAAAAAGATATGAAAATTGAAGTTAGCTCGCTAGCACCCATTCTAAGATTGAAGGTTGATTTGGGAACAAAGAAGAATCATAATATTCTTAGATCCCAAGGGGAAAAGAGTAGTGTAGAAGTGAAATGATGAAATATACCTTATATCAGGTGTTATTGTTGTGTAAATATGGGACATTCACAGTATATGTGTCCCATTGCCAAGAGATATCGAAGGGCGTAAGAACAGAGGTGGCAGAAAAATAGAGAACTGTTCTCTAGATCATATTTCTAAGGAAACTGTTTTTGGTGAGGATGATTTTGAAACCTGTAAAGATACTGTACATCAACCATATAGAGAAATGTGCCAAATAAGAATCAAAATATTCTCAACTAGAATATCAATGAACCAACGGGTGAGTTAGAAATGCGAAATAGATTTACAGCATTACAAGATGAAGTTGGTCCAACATACTCTGAGAATAATCAGAAGTCTCAATCTATACCAAGTGGGAAGGCAAAATATGGACCAAGAAGAAAAAGGATAAAAATTCAATAGTGGTAGAAATTTCCCTTAAAGCATCAGACCGTTCTGGTGTGTGGATCCTTGACAGAGATTTCACATCTCACATGATAGGTAATAAGGAACTTGTTATAGGCATAAAATATGACCAACAAGAAGTTTTCAAGTTTGTAAACGATGAAGTCCAGAAGAATATTTTTTCATAAAAGGCCATGTTTTGGGAAAAGAGATAATACGTAATGATGTCTTAGTAGTTGAAGGCCTTAGTCACAATTTTCTCACCATCAATCAACTATATAACTGAGGGCATTCTATAAGGTTTACAAAGAAGATGTGTATCATCAAAAAAAAGATACGGGGTAGTGGTTCTATAGGGAAAAATTACATAGGAAAACATCTACCAGGTAAGTCGAGTAGAAGATAAGTGATTTCAGTCCAAAGGGGAAGAAAACAATCTTTGGCATAAACGACTTGGTCATCTAGTCCAAACATCCTTGGATGTTATGGTAAAGTGTGATGCAGCAAGCGACATCCCTAAGCTATCATGTGATCATACTAAAACATGAGATGCATGCCAATAAGGTAATCTCATCAGAAATAAGTATAAGGCTAAGGAAAAGAAGTCAACAAGAGTGCTCCAATTGGTGCATGCTAATGTTTCTAGGCCTATCACACCGAGAGAAATTGACAAAATGAGGTACTAAATTCTTTTCATTGATGTCTATAGCATAATGGCATGGGTCATTGTTATTTCCCAAATTTCTAATGTGTTCAGCTTCTTAAAATAGTACTGGAGGGAGTGAGAAAGGGTGTTTGGAAGAAAAATTCCAATGTTTTTCAATGACAATGATATGGAATTCACAAATAGTCAGGTGGAAGACTATCTCGAGAAACACAGGATAAGACATCACATTTCTTCAGTAAGAACTCCCCACAATAATTGTGTTGTTGAAAAGAGAAATTAGATTATTAACAACATAGTCAGAAGGATTCTTATTGAAAAAACACCTACTAGAGAAATTTGGGAAGGAATCTTTATTGACGTCGGTTTACATTTTTAATAGGGCTCTATTGTGTCTGAAGGAAGGAAAGACTATGTATGAGATGTGGTAGGGGAAAATGACAACCGTGAAGTACATTTGAATATTTGGAATTAAGTTCTTTAAAAACAACAATGAAAAAAAGGAAATTTGATTTTCACAGATATGAGGGAATATTACTTGGCTACATAGGAAAAATAAAATCATATAAATGATTTAATAAAAGGCTGGGAAAGGTAGTTGAGAGCAATGATGTAACTATTTTGGAAAATGAAGAGAATATTCCACAGCACACTAAACAATTTATTGATGAAAGTGATGTGGAGGAATAAAACACAAGGGGTGAAGAAGTGACCAAGGATGATTTCAAAAAAGATACCACTGATGAGAATGAGGAAGTAAAATTTGTATCTGCATAGAATCCAAGAAGTCGAGCTCAAATTGATAGGTAGAATATCATTTGCGATCAGTCATCGGTAGTTCAGAAAACAAGAATAACATATCAGTATTAAACATCTTTCCTATCTCAGGTAGAGCCTAAATGTTTTGTTGATGCAGATAAAGATTAAAATTGAGTTCAAACTATGAATGAAGATCTAGATCATAATGAGAAGAATCAAACTTGAGAGAGATTTTTTCATGTCCAAAAGATCAAAATGCCATTGGGACTAAATGGGTCTATCGAAACAGGATGAATGATGATGTCATAGTGATTCGAAACAAAGCACAACCAATGTGAAAAGGATAATCCCAAGTAGAGGGAATATATGTTGATGAGACATTTTCATTAGTCGCAAGGCTAGAGTAAATCAGATTATTCCAAGCCATAGAAGTGCAACATAAATTTAAGGTTTTCAAAATTGATGCAAAATCTGAATTCATGAATGGGGTTCTAGAGGAAGAACTTTATAGCGAGAAGCCATATGGTTTTATCATTCATGATGATGAGAACACGGTTTTTCGTCTAAATAAGGAATTATAGGGGCTGAAACAAGATCCAAGGGCATGGTATTCAAGGCATGATTAGTATTTGAGGAGTTTGGTTTCCTGCATGGCGGAGTTGATTACAATCTCTATTTGATCAATGATAGTAATAAAATTATGATGGTGCTAGTTTATGTCGATGACCTAATATTTGGCAGATCAGATTAATATTAGTGCAGACAGTTTTCCAAATTCATGAAAAGTGAGTTGGAAATATAAATGATTGGAGAGATTGCATTTTTCAAGGTTTACAGGTATTGCAAGGATGGAATGTCACTTTCATTTCTCAATCCAAAAATTCCAAGAATGTTCTAATAAGATTTGGTATGGAAAATTAAAAGGAAATGAAGACTCTGGTTGTTACCAAGATGAAATAATTGAATGATGGTAAAGTAAATGTAGTTAACATCATAAAATACATGCATATTATTGGTAGTTCACTGAACCTGACAGTGATGAGACCTGATATTTCTTTTTCCACATGCCAATCCGTGCGATATTAAAGCAATCCCAAGGAAACCCACTTGATTTTAGTCAATAGAATAATTCAGTATTTCAAAGGAACATTGGATATTGATTTAGTGTATAATGAAAAATATCAGAAAGAGATGTTTGGATATTCATATGTAGATTGGGACGGCTCAGCGGATGGTTGGAAATAAACGGCATGAGGTGATTTATATCTTGGTGTATTGTGTAGTTTATGTCTTAGAAAGAAGAAAGATTTCATTTCATTGAGCACCACCAGAGTTGAGTATATTGTGACCACTCAAGCATGCACACAATTATTATGGATGATGCAGTAGCTCAATGATATGGGCGTTGAAGTGATTTCTATGCTCGAAATATAGTGCGATAACTCAGGTTATATACATCTTACAAAAAATCATGTCCATCACTCAATGAAAAAGTAAATTGAGATAATGTATCATTTTAGCATGGAGAAGGTTGAGTAGGGAATCACGAAGTTGGAGTATGTTCCTACAGAACTATAGGTTACAGAAAATATGAGAAAGGACTTACCCAAGGATACTTTTGAGAGGCATCGACTGGCTCTGGGAGTTTAGTCAACTCCCCGTACATGAAAAGGTGTGGTTGTGGAACCCCCCCTACCCGAGGTATGGTGTGTTTTTCAATACTATGCTAATATTTGTTCTTTCCAATGCCTCAGACCATAGAAGAGTGAACTTTGGGTTTTTTTGACAAAGTAGGAGAAATAGTTACTCCTTATGGGGGAGAAATTGTGGCTAAGGAAGGGAGAAGATTTATTAGTCAAAGACACGGTGAAAAGCTGACAGGTGGAGAAGCAATTTAGGGGGGGAGAAATGAAATAGGGGGAGATTATAAAATATGACGATGCTCGAAGTGATCAATCAAAGACTATATATCCCGACATCTGAGGATCCTAATAAAAACAAATGAGTGACATTGGAAGGGTTTGAGAAGGCTTCCAACAATCAGAAATTGGTATATGTATGTTATAAACAATTAGTATCGAAAATTAAGTGATTCATTGATGAAATTTTCATTTACTCTTGTTTCTAACACCGAGCATTGCTCATATGGGGTTAGAGTATGTATTTAGTGAATCATTGATAACTATCTGAAACACAAGAGGCGAATGGTGGCTGAAGCACTAACACAGTATCATTTTATGAAATAGTTTTCAACAAACCCAAAGGGGAATATTTTTGAAAAAAAAATACATTAACATATGTTTAAATAATTTATGAGGTTATTGTGTTTGTTGACAAAGAAGACATCCATGTTGTGTTATTGAAAAATCATACCACAATTTTCATTTTATTGATAAAGGGGGTTTCCATGGAGAGTTGTCAGGTTTTAGATATATTGTTGACATGAAATGTTCACAAAGAACTATGACAAGGGAACAGATGACCTGGAGGAGATAAAAAAAGAATATATCTAAGGTGGCACAATTTTCCAATGTTTGCCAATTTTTTGGGCATTAAAATCAGAAAATGGGGAACATGTTTTTGAAAAAATAAGTTGCATGAAAGATCTAAGGTGGTTTGGAAGCATGCGCGCAAGGCATGTTTCCAGATCATAATTTTGTATAATGATAAAGTAATGATGTACATGAAAGATTTGAGAAATGTGCATGAAATATGTGGTTTCAAAAAAGAAACTTGTGCACTCAATGCATTGTCAATTGGATTTTTGCGCACTCGAAGAGAAATTTGAGTGACAAAAGTCCAATCTTCCATGTAGGGGTCAGCGATGCATATAAATAAAAAGTGACCCCCTCATTCACAATAGCTCTTCACTTAGAGAAAATCTGATATCTTGATTGAATATAAATTTCATGAAACCGGAGGTGAGTGAAAGATTTTGAGTTACATTCAAGCTATGATAATTGAGCATAAGATTTGAGTTGTACGAAAGACTGAAGTTGCATGCAAGGGGTTTTTCATGCAAAAAGTGGAATCTTGCGCACAAGGCAATAAATTTTCATGCAAGACGTAGTAAGGGTTGTGTGAAAGATTTGAGGTTGCCTAGTAATACTGTTTTAAAGTTTCATTCATCAGTGGATGAAAGTGGAAAGTCAATATAGCATCTTTCAATAGTTAAAGATGCATATTTCATTAGAGATAATGAAGAGACCTACAGATTTATAAACTATGAGTTGATATTCTGAAGAAGAAATGAGTACACGTTAGTAGAGAGAGCAGTGAGATTTCATATTGAGATTCGTTCAAAAACAAAAGGGATAGTGAGTCCACTCTGAACTTATAAACACCAGGGCGCTTATAGTGGATTTTTTACATCGGAACATCATCGATGTATACTCCTTGGACATAGCCCAGTGATGGTGAACCATGTATAATTGACATGTCTTGTGATGGCTTTAATTTTTTTTCATACTCTGTATCGGGAAGGAGAGTGAAGAGAGTTTTTTTCAACGATGAAACATGATCAAAGGGATAGTTTGTAACGCCCCGACCCTAGTTTCCTAGAGTCGGTGCATTATTACATAACATTGGCATGATCACAAGAAAGATCAAATCTCGAAAGACCGATTGGTTTAGTAGCCTTGGAAACACTAGATATATTCATAAGTTTTACATTACATCATAAAATCAAAAACTACTACAACAACATAATGTTTCCACAGTCCACACTACAATCCCCTCATAATATCCCTGCAGGTCATTCATAACTTACATCTTCACTTCCTGGGAAAAATAAAACATAGAAAAGGGGTGAGCTCAAATGCCCAGTAAGGATAACAATATAGCGGAAACTTTCATCAATAAGAATAAACATTTAAGGCAATGTATAACTAAAACAAAAGCCTTTTAAACATGAACTTTCAACATGGTATGGCATAAATAAAATGATATAATGCCATTTACTTATTCACATGGATATTCCACTAATCGAATAATCACATGCAAAAATAAATAACCACTTTCATAATGTTGGAATGCATAATGACAGACTATCATAACCACATAGCCAAGGCCTCGTGCCAAGACTACAAATAAGATTTTGTCAAGGCCTTGTGCCAAGACACTAGTTTGTCTCATGAGACCTACCGATGCATCGAGGAGCTATAGCGGGCTCCACCCGTCACTTATTAAGTCCAATGCATTCCCATATGAAAAGGTTTAAACATAACATAAACATTCGTATTAAAACTAGCATACGAAATGTCAATACTTTCACAATAAACAATGAATGGTATAAAAATAGCACATCCACAGTCAAACATATCACAAAACCTTCAATACAATATAGAAGTTTTGTATCATAATAAATCAACTTCAAATAATCTTAAAATCCATCAAAGGATGTTGACATAGATGAAATCAAAATTCTTTTTAAAGAAATATCTCCTTTTATTTTGAAATCATTTAAGATCCATATAAAATAAAACATTTTATTTGAAAATATTCTTATAAGCTTGTAAGGAAAGCTTTGAAGATTTTATAACGGCGTAAAATAACCGCACCCGTCGTATAAGTTAAAAAAAACATTCTTACCTCAATTCTGCCGAAAAGGTTAAAAAGGACCTTGTTTTGAAAACGACGGAATGATTCCTTTATAAACCTCTTATAAAAAGTCAAAAAAAGGTATAAATGACTTTAACCCATATTCTTGTAAATAGTAAAAATGTTTTGAAATACATTTTTAAGAAACATGGATGTGGATGATAAAGAGATCCCAGTAGATTATTACATATAAACAACCTCGGATAATGAAGAGATTGTGAAATAACCCTTACCTTGTACTTTTCCTTGGTTGGGGTAGGTTAACCTCCTGTATAATGGTGAAATAGTTGTTATTAAATTATACAAGAATCATATATATTAATATGATATCATATATGATCTTTTAACATTGATTTGTTAATAATATCTTAGAATTATCGTCATTTCGGGAGTTAACTTACTCATTTTCTTTTATATGTTTTGTTACATAAGCCATGGTTGTTGTATCTTATACATATCCAGAATGATATAAAGTCCTTAAACATCATTTTTAAATCATCAAATGATAATTATACTTGAATGGATACGATGGAGAATGAATCTCATCGCGTTCGTGGAGACGGTAGTCCGTACGTACGCACGAGCGACAATATCATTCTTTTGATATTAAAATAATATATAAATGAATGGTATATCATATATACAGAATCATTAACATGTTATATTTATTATTTACATGAGTTACACATCATTATTATACCCATCCAAATAATATTATATTGAATAACAATTACACCACGACGTGGAGACGGTAAGCCGTACGTACGCACGTATGGTGACATGTTATTCAAAGGGTGGATAGAATACTGAATATAGTTGTACCATACTTATAATAACATAACAGTATATGTGAGATACTGGAGTTATTATTTTAGAATGGTAAGAACAAAGGAAGAAGAAGTGGAAGAAGAAATGAACTTAGAAAAGGGTGGTGAAATCATTACCTCTTCTTCGGGTTCTTCCATTTGATTTGATCAAAAGGGCTCCTTAGGTTGGCTTTCTGATCAAACTAAGGCCTCTAGGTTGTAGTGAGGGATGTTGGGAGAGTATTTGGGCAGAGTTTGGCCGAACCAAAAGGCTTTAGAGGTGTGAAGAAATGAGAAGGAGGAGTGCCCTTTTATAAGAGGGGTGAGGGGCACCTTTGGAAAAGCTAGAAATATTAATTTATAATAAATTCATATTCGGTTTCTAATGGCTCTAAAGTTGACTATTCAAAGGTTAAGGTGGGGATAGGTCGAAAACCACTCAACCAATAGAATTTAGACAGGTTTGGGTACTTATATTAACCTTATCTTTAAGTATTAACTCTAAGTTAATTTGTTTCACTTTTACAATGTCTCTTTGTAGTTTTATATAATATGGTTAATAAACTTACTATATACATCCAAGGGACCCCCAAGTGGTCCATTAATGATTAACCTATCATATTATAAGTCTCTTGGCCGAACCTTAGATTTTTAGGAATTTAATATCAATTAATAATATAATATTTGTTTTAAGAACTCTTTTATGTCAATTTTGACACTATTCAATAGTTGATTTTTGTGAAACTCATAACAGATTTATTACTTCGAACAAAGTCAATTAAATCAATTATAATATATCATATTATCATATAAAATTATTTTAATTCATTAAAAGTTTCATATTATAATTATTTGGGTATTTATAAGATCAATTATTTTAATTTTTCACTATTTTAGTAATTACTGCATCATCATTGTGTCATAAATAAAATAAATTATTTAATGTCTAAAAATTATAAATAAACTATCATTATGTAGGAAATCTTTTTATCTTTCTAATGAATATTTATAATCTAAAATCCAACATATATAACCCTATGTAAAAATTGTTGTTCTAAAAGATATATGCTTGTGTCATTTTTGTATTCATTTTAACTAAATTAAAATAAAGTGTCATTATCACTTACAAGTGGATCCATGGGGTCCCAAAATAGTCCCAAAGATGCCCATGGTCGACCATCTATCAACCAATAGGGTTAAGACACGTTTTTAGGGTAATTTAGTATTATTATAATATTATTTTTTTAACCCTTATTTACCGGATTTACCCTTAACCATGGTAAATAAAATATTTACCGCAGTAATTATTCAAAATGTCTAAAAATAAAAGTTACCTATTTACACAATTTGAACATCCTGATTCCAAATATGGAATCCATTTTCCTAAATTCAAAACACAGAAGTGGAAGAAATTAATTTAAAATTAATTCCCGCTGTCTAAACAAAAAGCGTGTTTTTAAGAGATAATAACTATCAAAAGATTGACACTTGTTTATGTTCGGTTTAATTGTAAAATTATGTCCAATGACCAACATTATATTAAATGGTAAAAATATATTCTAAATATACTTTAAAACTACTCAAATTCATAATTTATCACTATTAATTATTTTGATTAAAAAAGTTGTTTTTAATTAAAATTTAGAAATTTTCACTATTCATCAAAATATGAAAGTTATCCGAAATGTACCAAAAGTTCACCCTAGGCTAAGTTTGATATTCCGAATCCAAAAATGAAGTCCATTTTGAAATATAGAATATATATGATTTCAAAAAGTAGGTATTACTATTCACAACGGCTAGTTTAATTAGTTGTGGTGTGTGTTAGAACTCGAGGTTGCGTACAACACACGCTATCGCATTATTCGAAGGGAAACGTACCGTAGAAGCTTGGGGTGTTACATTCTCCCCTCCTTCAAATAATTGCGTCCTCGCAATTTCTAGGGTATTACTGCATAAAAAGACTCGGGTGGTTCTTCATCATAAGTTCCTCGGGTTCCCACGTTGCCTCTTCCATTTTATGATTTCTCCACAAAACTTTTACCAGACGCGTCGTCCGGTTTCTCAGTACTTGTTCTCTTGTATCAAGAATCCTGACGAGCTCTTCGCAATAAGACAGATCGGGTTCCAGTTCTAATTCCTCATAGGTGAGTACATGCGTTGGGTCAGGCATGTATTTTCTCAACAGAGATACGTGGAACACATCGTGAACTTTGGAGAGACTTGGCGGCATTGCCAATCGGTAAGCTACAGCCCCAATTTGTTCTAGAATTTCGAAAGGTCCAATGTACCTGGGACTCAATTTACCTTTCTTACCAAAACGTATGACTCCCTTCCATGGAGATACCTTCAGGAAAACATGATCACCGACTTGAAATTCCAAATCCTTCCTTCGATTATCAACATAGCTCTTCTGCCTACTTTGAGCTGCTTTAATGTGATTTTGGATTACCTTCACCTTTTCCACCGTTTCCTCCACCAGTTCTGGGCCTACAAGTTTTCTTTCACCAACGTCATCCCAACAGGTTGGTGTACGACATCTCTTTCCGTATAACGCTTCATATGGTGCCATCTGAATACTCGAATGGAAGCTATTGTTATAGGAAAATTCTACCAGAGGTAAATATTGATCCCACATACCCTGAAAGTCAAGTGAGCAAGATCTCAACATGTCTTCTAAGGTTTGAATAGTCCGTTCTGATTGTCCGTCTGTCTGAGGGTGGTAAGCAGTGCTCAAATGAAGTTCAGTATCCAGGGATTTCTGAAGACTTTTCCAAAATCTTGAAGTAAAACGGGGATCACGATCAGAAACAATCGATAGGGGTACTCCATGAAGTCTCACAACTTCATTAATGTATAGTCTTGCTAGACGTTCCAGGGGTAGATCTTCTCTTATAGCAAGAAAATGTGCTGACTTGGTAAGACGATCAACAATAACCCATATTGCATCGTTCCTTCTAGGAGTCTTTGGTAGCCCCATGACAAAGTCCATTGTAATATTGTCCCATTTCCACTCCGGTATGGGAAGAGGTTGCATGACTCCTCCAGGATGTTGCCTTCCAGCTTTTACTTGTTGACAAACCATACATCTTGACACAAAATCAGCAATCTCCCTCTTCATGTTGTCCCACCAAAAATGTTCCTTCAAATCTCTATACATTTTGGTGCTCCCAGGGTGTATAGAGAAATTGGAACTATGAGCATCATCCAACAATTCCCTTTTTAGATCAGGTATATTGGGAACACAAAGTCTCTTCCCGAATTTCAAAATTCCATCTTCATACACAAAGTCTCTCAATCTCCCATCATTCACAGCTTTAATCTTCTTTTGGAATTCGTCATCATCGGTCTGAGAACTCTTAATCCTTTCTAGTAAAGATGGTTTGGCAACCATTTGAAAAAGCATTGATGTTTCACCTTCCCTGGTTATTCCCATGTCCATCTTCACTAGATCCATGAAAATTGGATCCCTTTCAATTCTCATCATGTTCAAAACTCCATGGTCTTTTCTGCTCAAAGCATCTGCCACCTTGTTTGCCTTCCCCGGGTGGTAGTGTATCGTACAATCATAATCCTTGAGTAATTCAAGCCATCTCCTTTGCCTCATGTTGAGTTCTTTTTGTGAGAAAATATACTTCAAACTCTTGTGATCAGTATAAATCTCACATTTTTCACCATAGAGGTAGTGCCTCCATATCTTCAAAGCAAAGATCACAGCTGCTAACTCAAGATCATGAGTAGGATAGTTTTGTTCATGAATTTTCAACTGTCGTGATGCATAGGCAATAACTCTATCATTCTGCATAAGGACACAACCAAGTCCTTTCTTTGATGCATCACTATAAATAACGAACCCATCATTCCCCGATGGTAGAGTCAATATATGAGCATTGACTAATCTTCTCTTCAGTTCTTCGAAACATTCTTCACACTCTTTTGTCCAAACAAATTTAACCCCTTTACGTGTGAGCTTCGTTAATGGGTTAGCCAATCGGGAAAAATTCTGGACGAAACGTCGATAATAACCTTCCAAACCAATAAAACTACATACCTCAGTTATACTCGTAGGTGCTGGCCATTCTTGGATTGCCTTGGTCTTAGAAGGATCAACAGAGATTCCATCTTTAGAGACAATATGGCCAAGAAAAGAAATCTCCTGAAGCCAGAATTCACACTTGCTAAACTTTCCATATAATTCATGTCTCCTCAGAGTCTTCAAGATAATGCGCAAGTGATTTTCATGATCTTCGTAGGTTTTGGAGTATACCAAGATATCATCAATAAATACCACC
Organism: Viscum album; assembly: GCA_963277665.1. Taxonomy (NCBI): domain Eukaryota; kingdom Viridiplantae; phylum Streptophyta; class Magnoliopsida; order Santalales; family Viscaceae; genus Viscum; species Viscum album. Next base: position 1,157,483,124 of record OY728135.1, read on the forward strand.
ACAAATTCATCGAGATACTCCTTGAAAACTCTATTCATCAGATCCATGAATACAGAGGGTGCATTAGTCAATCCAAACGGCATTACAGTAAACTCGTAATGCCCGTACCTGGTTCGAAATGCTGTCTTCGGAATGTCTTCCTTCTTTACACACAACTGATGGTATCCAGATCGAAGGTCAATCTTTGAAAAGTATTGAGCTCCATGCAGTTGGTCAAATAAATCATCAATACGAGGTAGGGGATACTTGTTCTTTATCGTTATAGCATTGATCTCCCTGTAATCGATACATAACCTCATAGATCTATCTTTCTTTTTAACAAAAAGAATAGGGGCTCCCCATGGAGAAACACTAGGGCGAATAAATCCCTTATTACTCAATTCCTCTAGTTGTTTCTTTAGTTCGACTAGCTCTACAGTGGCCATTCTATAAGGGGTCTTCGATATAGGCCTTGATCCAGGAATCAAATCAATGGAAAACTCTACTTCTCGTTCTGGAGGATGTCCAGGTAAATCTTCCGGAAATACATCTACAAATTCTTTCACAACAGGTACATCCTCTATTTGAACATTCCTTTCCTCACCGACAGTTATTTCATTCTCTTCCTCCCCAATAATTGAATTAAGTTGAACTACTGGGGGTGGATCTAAATAAGAATTAGGTGGTGACGATTCTGCTCTAAAAATAAGGTGCTCCTTATCATTATCATCAAGAATCGTAACCTCTTTCTTCTTACAATAAATCTTCGCATCATAGTCCGAAAGCCAGTCCATACCGAGGATTATATCAAACTCAATCATAGGTATGACGATGAAATCAGCAGATAAAGAAAATTTATGTGCTCTAATGGGGACTGATTCACAAAACTTTGTTGCAACGATACTTCCCTTAGGAGTTTTAACTGACAACTCCCTTATTAAATCAAATTGGAAATATCTAATTTTCTTAGCAAACTGGGAAGATATGAAACAATGCGATGATCCAGAATCAAATAATGCATTTGCTAAACTTGAGGAAACCATTAAATTACCTGCCACCACGTCTTTCGGAGCTTCTACCTCAGCAGTAGTGATAGCATAAGCCTGGCCTTGATCCCTTGGCCTTTTCTGAGGTAAGTTCTCCTGACGCTTAGGACATGCATTTGCATAATGCCCCATCTCCCTGCAATTGTAGCACTGAACGTTGGTAGCTTCCTTCTTCCCCTTGCAATCATGAGCTTGGTGGCCTTTTTCACCACACTTGTAACAGACTCCCATTCCCTTCAAGCAAGTACCAGGATGTTTCTTCCCGCATTTACCACAAGATGGATATTCAAACTTTCCCTTCTTCCCCTTATTTCCATTCCCAGATTGATCAGAATGTCTCTTCTTCTCTTGCTTCGCTTTAAAGTCATAAGACTTAGAGAATTATTTTTCGGTCTTGATAGCACATGAGACAATGTCTTCGTACGACGAAAAGGATTGTGAGACTAATGCTCGACAGAGAAATGGTTTTAACCCATCAAAGAAACGATCAATATTACTTCTTGGGTTGCGAATATAATCACCAGTGTACCTCGCTAACCTTGTAAAGTTAGCCTCATACTTTGTGACATTCTCATCCTCCTTTTGTCTCAGACTCAGAAATTGCCTTTCCATATCTGCTCGATGGTCGCGAGGGAAGTATTTTTCTAAAAACAGATCTTTGAACTCCCTCCATTCCATATTTGATACTTCATCATCTTCCTTCATGTTCTGAATCAATGACCACCATTGATCAGCATCTCCAGTGAGGCGGTAAACTGCCATGATAACTTTTTCCCTTTCACTGCTCCCCAAAGCCTGAAATATTTTCTCTAGGGAAAATATCCATTGCTCAGCTACTAAGGGATTTGTACTTCCATTGAACGTTGGTGGTTGTTGTCTCATGAATCGATCTAACATTGATCCTCCACGCTGCGGATCAGGGTGCTCCATACGGGTAAGGTTATTATTCATAACCTGAGTAAGTTGTCCCAGTACGGTGATTAGCTGATCAGCACCAGTTGCATCACCAGCCCCACTATAATTATCTTGAGCAGGAGGGAAATCCCTACATGGAGTGCGTGCATTGATACGGTTTCCATTTCTTCCACTAGGCGCCATTTCTAAAAAATGGCATAAACTAGATCAGTTTATGCATCAAAATACATAATCCCATACTTATAAAACACTAAACATAAATTGAACTATCTATGGATATAATCCATAATCATAAATATGTTTTCTTTGAGGAAGTATATACTCATAAACCCTTCATAATGATTTGTAAAGAAATTTAGAGTTATCCTAAGCATATCCCCCGTGAGTGTCGTAACCAAGAGTGCAGCAAGGCCCGTTGTCGTGCACCAGTTCCCGTTCGAGTCTAGCTCAAAGCGGTGTTTTCGGGTTTTACCCCTAGGTACATCTGTGCCAGAGCCACCTCTACCTGCTCGTATCCAGACAGGGATGTATTGCTCGGAAAACTCACAAAGTCTCTACAATACCAAAATTCTAGGAAGTTCTTCTATACTAATCCTCAAAGTTCATCTTAGGTCTATGTGCTCTAATCAGAGTTTATCTAAATCTAGCTTCCAAGGTTTGTACTAAACTTCCTCTGATACCAACTGTAACGCCCCGACCCTAGTTTCCTAGAGTCGGTGCATTATTACATAACATTGGCATGATCACAAGAAAGATCAAATCTCGAAAGACCGATTGGTTTAGTAGCCTTGGAAACACTAGATATATTCATAAGTTTTACATTACATCATAAAATCAAAAACTACTACAACAACATAATGTTTCCACAGTCCACACTACAATCCCCTCATAATATCCCTGCAGGTCATTCATAACTTACATCTTCACTTCCTGGGAAAAATAAAACATAGAAAAGGGGTGAGCTCAAATGCCCAGTAAGGATAACAATATAGCGGAAACTTTCATCAATAAGAATAAACATTTAAGGCAATGTATAACTAAAACAAAAGCCTTTTAAACATGAACTTTCAACATGGTATGGCATAAATAAAATGAAATAATGCCATTTACTTATTCACATGGATATTCCACTAATCGAATAATCACATGCAAAAATAAATAACCACTTTCATAATGTTGGAATGCATAATGCCAGACTATCATAACCACATAGCCAAGGCATCGTGCCAAGAATACAAATAAGATTTTTTCAAGGCCTTGTGCCAAGACACTAGTTTGTCTCATGAGACCTACCGATGCATCGAGGAGCTATAGCGGGCTCCACCCGTCACTTATTAAGTCCAATGCATTCCCATATGAAAAGGTTTAAACATAACATAAACATTCGTATTAAAACTAGCATACAAAATGTCAATACTTTCACAATAAACTATGAATGGTATAAAAATATCACATCCACAGTCAAACATATCACAAAACCTTCAATACAATATAGAAGTTTTGTATCATAATAAATCAACTTCAAATAATCTTAAAATCCATCAAAGGATGTTGACATAGATGAAATCAAAATTCTTTTTAAAGAAATATCTCCTTTTATTTTGAAATCATTTAAGATCCATATAAAATAAAACATTTTCTTTGAAAATATTCTTATAAGCTTGTAGGGAAAGCTTTGAAGATTTTATAACGGCGTAAAATAACCGCACCCGCCGTATAAGTTAAAAAAAACATTCTTACCTCAATTCTGCCGAAAAGGTTAAAAAGGACCTTGTTTTGAAAACGACGGAAAGATTCCTTTATAAACCTCTTATAAAAAGTCAAAAAAAGGTATAAATGACTTTAACCCATATTCTTGTAAATAGTAAAAATGTTTTGAAATACATTTTTAAGAAACATGGATGTGGATGATAAAGAGATCCCAGTAGATTATTACATATAAACAACCTCGGATAATGAAGAGATTGTGAAATAACCCTTACCTTGTACTTTTCCTTGGTTGGGGTAGGTTAACCTCCTGTATAATGGTGAAATAGTTGTTATTAAATTATACAAGAATCATATATATTAATATGATATCATATATGATCTTTTAACATTGATTTGTTAATAATATCTTAGAATTATCGTCATTTCGGGAGTTAACTTACTCATTTTCTTTTATATGTTTTGTTACATAAGCCATGGTTGTTGTATCTTATACATATCCAGAATGATATACAGTCCTTAAACATCATTTTTAAATCATCAAATGATAATTATACTTGAATGGATATGATGGAGAATGAATCTCATCGCGTTCGTGGAGACGGTAGTCCGTACGTACGCACGAGCGACAATATCATTCTTTGGATATTAAAATAATATATAAATGAATGGTATATCATATATACAGAATCATTAACATGTTATATTTATTATTTACATGAGTTACACATCATTATTATACCCATCCAAATAATATTATATTGAATAACAATTACACCACGACGTGGAGACGGTAAGCCGTACGTACGCACGTATGGTGACATGTTATTCAAAGGGTGGATAGAATACTGAATATAGTTGTACCATACTTATAATAACATCACAGTATATGTGAGATACTGGAGTTATTATTTTAGAATGGTAAGAACAAAGGAAGAAGAAGTGGAAGAAGAAATGAACTTAGAAAAGGGTGGTGAAATCATTACCTCTTCTTCGGGTTCTTCCTTTTGATTTGATCAAAAGGGCTCCTTAGGTTGGCTTTCTGATCAAACTAAGGCCTCTAGGTTGTAGTGAGGGATGTTGGGAGAGTATTTGGGCAGAGTTTGGCCGAACCAAAAGGCTTTAGAGGTGTGAAGAAATGAGAAGGAGGAGTGCCCTTTTATAAGAGGGGTGAGGGGCACCTTTGGAAAAGCTAGAAATATTAATTTATAATAAATTCATATTCGGTTTCTAATGGCTCTAAAGTTGACTATTCAAAGGTTAAGGTGGGGATAGGTCGAAAACCACTCAACCAATAGAATTTAGACAGGTTTGGGTACTTATATTAACCTTATCTTTAAGTATTAACTCTAAGTTAATTTGTTTCACTTTTACAATGTCTCTTTGTATTTTTATATAATATGGTTAATAAACTTACTATATACATCCAAGCGACCCCCAAGTGGTCCATTAATGACTAACCTATCATAATATAAGTCTCTTGTCCGAACCATAGATTTTTAGGAATTTAGTATCAATTAATAATATAATATTTGTTTTAAGAACTCTTTTATGTCAATTTTGACACTATTCAATAGTTGATTTTTGTGAAACTCATAACAGATTGATTACTTCGAACAAAGTCAATTAAATCAATTATAATATATCATATTATCATATAAAATTAGTTTAATTCATTAAAAGTTTCATATTATAATTATTTGGGTATTTATAAGATCAATTATTTTAATTTTTCACTATTTTAGTAATTACTGCATCATCATTGTGTCATAAATAAAATAAATTATTTAATGTCTAAAAATTATAAATAAACTATCATTATGTAGGAAATCTTTTTATATTTCTAATGAATATTTATAATCTAAAATCCAACATATATAACCCTATGTAAAAATTGTTGTTCTAAAAGATATATGCTTGTGTCATTTTTGTATTCATTTTAACTAAATTAAAATAAAGTGTCATTATCACTTACAAGTGGATCCATGGGGTCCCAAAATAGACCCAAAGATGCCCATGGTCGACCATCTATCAACCAATAGGGTTAAGACACGTTTTTAGGGTAATTTAGTATTATTATAATATTATTTTTTAACCCTTATTTACCGGAATTACCCTTAACCATGGTAAATAAAATATTTACCGCAGTAATTATTCAAAATGTCTAAAAATAAAAGTTACCTATTTACACAATTTGAACATCCTGATTCCAAATATGGAATCCATTTTCCTAAATTCAAAACACAGAAGTGGAAGAAATTAATTTAAAATTAATTCCCGCTGTCTAAACAAAAAGCGTGTTTTTAAGAGATAATAACTATCAAAAGATTGACACTTGTTTATGTTCGGTTTAATTGTAAAATTATGTCCAATGACCAACATTATATTAAATGGTAAAAATATATTCTAAATATACTTTAAAACTACTCAAATTCATAATTTATCACTATTAATTATTTTGATTAAAAAAGTTGTTTTTAATTAAAATTTAGAAATTTTCACTATTCATCAAAATATGAAAGTTATCCGAAATGTACCAAAAGTTCACCCTAGGCTAATTTTGATATTCCGAATCCAAAAATGAAGTCCATTTTGAAATATAGAATATATATGATTTCAAAAAGTAGGTATTACTATTCACAACGGCTAGTTTAATTAGTTGTGGTGTGTGTTAGAACTCGAGGTTGCGTACAACACACGCTATCGCATTATTCGAAGGGAAACGTACCGTAGAAGCTTGGGGTGTAACATAGTTGTTCTAATCTGGCATGCCCTGATTCACCCCCCTCCCAAGGTATCTTACCTAGTGGACCTAACAAAGGCTATTGGATACCCTTCACATTAGGTTAAAAAAATTCATACTTGTTTAATTGTTTTTCTTACAAGTTTTATTTCTGCTATAATATTCATAACGAAATTAAATATAACTTTCATATACTTTCTTATATTTGTATACATTGAAAAATAAGATTTTATACTCTAGAAGGTAGAATATTTCACGAAGTAAACTTTTCAGATGTTTCTTTTCTGGATCCATATTTCCATATCGTATGAAAGTTAGGTTTTTTGTTATGAACTATAGAGGGTTTTTGAATCCTTATTTTCTATCTTTGTTAAAAATATAATTCCTTTTAGGAATAAAGGGAAATGTTTTTAAACCTACATTTCACCCCCTCTTGTAATTGTGCATGTACATATATATTTAGATCCTATTATTGATATCCGTGTAGGTCTTTGAAATAGTATCACTTATATAATGGTTTTTCTTTCTCAATATTTCATTCTCAACCACTTACACATGTTTTTAATTAATGATTTTTCATTATACACTTTTTTTACTAACATGCTTTGTGGAGAGGATATTTTCTTATATAATGGATGAAATGAATGTCGGTTCTATAAATAACCAAAATCCTATAAGAACACTAATTTTTTATGGTAATTATTATTAGTATATGAGAGATAGGATGAAGACTTCTATTATTAACAATAGAGTAGATAATATTGTTATGCTTACTGGTGAATACAATATTTCTAAAAAAATCAGAACATTCAAAAATCCTAAAAAAAGAATATCAACTAAACTATATGGTACGAAATACAAGTTTATTTTCTATGACTACGAATATATGTAGTCAAATATCTTCTTGTGAAGCCTCCTATAGTTTTTGGAAGAAACTCGAAGTTAAACACTTAAGAACATCAAAAGTAAAAGAAACTAGAAGGGCAATGCCTAGAGGTAAATATCATGGATTTATGTTTCCTTTAGGAGAACCAGTTGGAAAATAGAATCAATGATTTATGAATATCATCACCCATCACCAATATATGACATAAAAGGTACTTGATAATGATGTTCTCATTGAAAATATAGTTTATATCATTATAAATGAGTAAGAATCTAAAAGGAAAACTATTTATGAGAATAGAAATGTATCTAGCATCACTATTGATGAGTTATTTTGAATAATTATTCAGTATGAAACAAGAATGAAGATAAAAGATGATATTAATAAGGACAATAATTCTAATGGAAGTGTTTATTTTTCTACTACTTCAAAATACAAGACTCTCGAAAGGGTATCTAGATCTAAATCTAAGAAATTGTTGTTTTATCTAAGTCAAGTGATAGTGATCCATTAGAGAATGAACTTGAAATCTTTCTTGAAGGATCAAAAACATATGGGGAATATAGATTTTTAGTATTGATATATGAATAAAAATAGAATGGACATGAATGATTCCAAAGTAACTTGTTATTAATGCAAAACAGATGGACATATTTAACCTGATTTTCCTATGCTCAAGAGAAAAGACAAAAATGATAAGCATTCTGAAAGGAATAGAAATAAGTAATACAAGTCTATGTCTGAGAAATTTATCATTGATAATGACACTTGGAGTGAAAATGGTGGTGACTACATAGATGAATATTTAGAGTATAAATATTCTGGTCCGAAGAATATCAGTATTATCCCCAGATCACAAATTGAATATCATTGCCTTATTTCTAAGGTATAAAATGATAAATCATTAGATAATATTTCATTAAATACTAATGAAGAATCTTATAAGGATTCAGATAATGAATCTTCATCAATAGATGATAATAACTTACATTCATTTGAAGAGTTCTCTAGATTTTTAATTTATATTAGAATGATAACTGTAAGATTAAATAGAAGTTAGAGAAAGATAAATATAGAATTTTGGAATTAACATAATAAAGATATGATAATTCTAAAGATCATGATTAGAAAACAGTTGATAATGAACTTTTTTCTTACAACATTATGGATGTTATTTTCTAAGAAGGATAAACATTCTAAGGATCTTGAATTTTTTTTTTCTAAGAAAAATGTTTTAGAGAATAAATCTAACTCTACAAATAATGACTATGAGGAGATAAATTTAGTCATTATAATATAATCTGATATATTCCCATTAATAAAACATTTATTAGATTTAATATCTAGAAGTAAAAGGTTTGATAAAATGTATTCAAAACATTGTACTATTATAAATAGTTCTTGATTTGGTTATACTCATTCAAAACCAATTTTTATTCATAATTATTTTTTCCTAACATTGCTCCTTTCTTCACTAAGTGTTTTTGTGGTGGACAATGGGAGACAATTTTTTCTTTAAAAAAACTCAATCCTTAGGTTTTCATAAATATTACTTTTATATGAAAATATGGATTCATAAGATTTTAATTTCTATTATTTTCAAATCCAAATGATTTTGGATTCTGAAAGTCTATTTATTTTATTTTCAATAAATTAAAAGAGACATCATTCAATAATTTATCATAATAAAAGATCAACTTGATGAAATTTTAACAAAATCTTTAACCTCAAATAGATTTGAATACATTAAAAAAAGTTAGGATTGATAACTGTATGGTAATATTCCATAAATAAACTTTTTTTTAAAACCTATATCCTTACATTTAGAAACTCCTTTTCATTGAGGGAGCACGTTTTTTTATTTATTCAAATATTTCATTGAATTTTTTTTCGGAACATTACATTTTTTCCTGTCCCTAATTTTTTTTTCGGAACTCAAAATTTTCGTTTTTAGAACCTATGGATTATAATAAGAACCATATCATTACTGAAAATTCATTCTAAGAATTCTGGAAGGTATATTTATTTACTTACATATTCATAATTTTTTTATAATTGTTGGTATTTCTTACATGTTTTAAGAAAAACCTCATCAGACTAACTTTCCTTAAATATGATTTTCCTTAAAACCTTATATGATTGGAACAATAAAATCATTATTTTGAATTGACTTCATCCATATGATAAAATAAATCTTATATCAACTATTGGATTGATTTGGGAATTTGAACAGTTAGAGCGAAGCCTATATAAAAGCCCCCCATATTTGTGTCCCACCTTGGTTTTTCCACAGTCTTTGCACTAAATCTCTTCCACTCTTCAAATCAGCCATAAAATTTTCTTTATATTCTTTATATGATTGATGTCACTTGAAATTTAATCACAAAATAAGATGCCCGCCAACAAGGAACTCAAATATTTTAAAATTTAAAGAGAATGGTTTATCAAACCAAATTTCTTTTTGATATATGATTCCCTGATTTTAAAATTTAAAAATAAGAGTTTTTGGTAATGTATTTTTGTAGCCAATCCAACGAATTAATATTAGTTTATCTAGATATCCTTATTTAATTATACTATTAGTTTTGTTTTTATGAACATGGAAGAAGATATAGATTTTCATTCAAATATATGGGAAGACAAACTCATTATCCTTTGACAAATCGGCTAGTATATTAGATATAACTAATGATGGTGAGGATATATTTTTCTCTCAAAATAATCTAGACAGCGAAGGAAGTTTTGAGAAGGTTAAAAGAATTGAGTGACTATGGCTTAATAGAGTTAAGTCATCGACGATCAATTATCTAACAACCAACTACAGATTGTTAGCTTTATGGATGCAATGATTTCTCATTCTAATAAAGGGAGATAAGGATTCCCTCAAAATGTGTGATATTCTCAAAATTCATTTCATGGTAAATAAATGAAAGATAAACCCTATTAAGTATATTTTTTTAGCAATTAGAAATATCAATAATTAAACCCTCAAGTCTCAGATAAATATTTTTCCAGCAATCACAACCATGATCATTGTTCTTTGTTTTGAATAATTAAAAATTCCATCAAGATCACAACCCATAACATTTATGATTATTTTATTTAGTGATGATAATCTATGGAGGATGAAAATTGGTTTTAGTCTTAATTCAGGAGAGTTATATAGTCTTTCTAAAAGTGAAATTTATTCTTTGACAAATAAAATTGAAGTATACGTAACATCTACGAAAAATATGCATAAGAGAAAAGAGAAAGAACCAAAATCATTAGAACATGAACCCATTATGGAAACATAGTCAGCTCTGCTGAAAATGAAGAAGAAAAAGTCCTTTTATGATGAAGTGCTAGCTAAATGGAGAAATCCGAAGAATAATAATAAGAAGAAGAAAGGCGATTCATGTTTTAGTTTAGACAATGTTCAGGATAAGGCATTTAATATTCATGAAGCATAAGATCATGAGAAGAATTATAAATAGAAAAAGATGAATAAAAATATGTCAGAAGAAGAAATTGTCAAAGCCTTGCTTAAAATACAGAGAAAGACCAAGAACGAATCCAGGTACCATATAATGTGTTTCAAGAATCTGTTGTACTAGAAACTCTAGGAAAAAAAATTTAATTTTAGAACCCATTACTGATAAAGATGTATGACATGAAGAAGAATAGAAATAAATAAAAGAAGAAGAATAATAAGAGTAATGTGAATATTTAATCAAAATGGTGGAGTAATACTATGGGAATGAATTTCCTTTAGACAAGTTTTGGATCAAAACTTACCATGATGAATCAACCAAAATAATTTCAAAAGATAATGATGATGATGCTCAGGATGTGGATGATAAAAAATTTAATGAATAATGAAGCTATCTTGATTTTATTCATCTGGAAGATGTTATGGAAGGTTTTGATAAATATGGTGTTAATAATGATAATATAATTCATGTCCTTGATAGGGAGCATGAGACTCCCAGAGTCGAGAACTAAATCACTAGAGATAACGAAAGAAAACAAGTGGTTATTGATTCACCAAGAAAATCTACTATTGTGATTTAAAAGAAAGATGTTTTTGAAAAATCCAAGAGGAAAGATGAAGGGAAAGGTAATGTTTCCTCACCAGCAATGGATTCTACTTTTGAATCATCATCTTCACGGGAAAAGTTTTGTAGTTCAATCTTTTAAAAAGCTAGTGTGCCCCATTCCCTTATTTCCACGTATTGATTTTAGATAACATTTATTCAGCATAAAATCAATTAGAATACTGATTTGATAAAAATGATCATGTAAAAGTATATCAATCTTGAATTAGAATTCAAATATTTAACATCAGTTATGATGAACATAGGAGAGCATGCAATGAAATAACCTACTGGTCTAAGTTAATGATTGATGATCTGAAAATCACGAATGATTTACATGATTCAATAAAAGATTCTTTTGTTAAGTCAGATGACACCATCAATAACATTACAACATGTTTTTCAGAAAATATGAATCAAGGGAAGACACATGGATTTAAGAAGATGGAGACCTGAGTGGAATGATGAATTTAGTTTTTCTAAATTTGAAACGTGAAATAGAAATATGGGAAGGGTTGGAAGAAAAATTCAAATATAATGAAGATGTGATAAAGTCTCAAGATTAATTTCATAACTCCTAAGAAGAAAGAATTAATTTTATTTAGAAGAATAATTATGACCCGAATAATTTGATCAATAAATTTGAGGATGAACACAAGTAGTCGATGATGTTGAAGGTAACCTTGAGAAAGATGATGCTGAAGGAAAGGAAGGATGAATAATTCCTTAAAATATGTTATTTTGATGTATTCTTATTGTAATTTTTTCCAACCATAATAAAATGTTCCTTCTATTATCTTGTCTTATATATTTCTAAAATTTCAGGTATAATTTATTTCCCTCCATTCATTTTTTTAATATCATAATGCGGGAGAAAATAATTCACAAAACAGTCTCAAGTGAAAATAAGAGAATTCCCTATGTAATTGGGAGAATTCTTAAAGAATATATTCCTAAGCAATAGGAAGTAACTTTTATATGAAAATCACGAATAATATCCTTAGGGATTTCAAATCCTAAGGGGGAGTTCGTTGTATTCATCATAGATCATAAGTTAGGGGAGATAAGTATTTCTTTTAATGTTCAAAAAAGGAAATATGTATTCCATATATTCTTTTATGGAAAGATGATTCTGATTTGCAAGAGGGGGAGATTGTTATGTCCATAAGTATCCTTATTAATTTTCCATTCCTTTATGTTTTTAAAATCACAAAAAAAAATTATTAAGGAAAATTATCTTTCTCTAAAAATTATTTTCTTAATTAAAATTATCATTATCTAAAGAAATTGATTTAATTAATCCTAAAATATGATTTTATATGTTTTTCCAAATAATATTTATCCATGTATTTACCATATCTATGATAAAGACAAAATTTTCATTAGATTAATCAGACTCTTATCTAAAATATTGTAATATTTCAGTTTTCTAGATATTGTGTCTTACAGTTTTTAGACTTCAAATTCTCTAAAATTCTGACTCTGAATACTCTAAAATTTAGAATCCGAATTCTCTGAATTTCAGACTCTGAATTCTATAAAATTTCAATTCTGAATTCATCAGAATTTAGAATTCAGACTCAAAATATCCATTTTTTTAGAATCTTATTGTACATTTTTTAGATTCTAATTACAAATTTTCTGGGATTTTGATTATTCATATTTGTTAAATTTACTTGACATTCTTAAAATATTATTTCATGTTTCTTAGATCATAGTTTCTAAACATGATATAGTTTTCCATACATATTAATTTTTCTTAAGAAATTTTTTGTTTCCTATACTTGACATAGTTTCTCATATTTCCTTATGAAAAAAAATATCCTGTAATCTGTTTTACACAAACTGTTGGCTGAGTGACATGTCTTTAGGTCCATCTAAGATGTATGAAAAATATTACTATTAGAGGAGTCAACTCTTGATGTTTTTTCATATAAATATGAGAATTTTTTCACGATCTCAATATGCATTCACGAACACAAATGTTGTGTTGACTTGATGTGATTTATAGAGAGAGAAATACTCTCATGATTTGTGTGAACTATGAACAATTTGTTCAACTGTCAATAACATGTTCATCCTTCCTTGTGTGAATCTTATTGCTACTATGTAAAATAAAGGGATTCTGGGAATACAAAAATAGAGGTTATGAATACCTAAAAATTTGAGGACATCCGGGGATATCAAGACAGAGGTTGCGAGTAACTTAAAGTTCAAGGTCTTGCGGTGATTAAAGTAATGATTATGATATTTTTATCGAGGGATTACCCTGGTGTTGGTAAGATATATTTTTATGAAATTATAAATCATCATATGTTTATCCCTGTTTATTGGATACCATTATCTTTGAGTTAAAAGATATCCTACCAGATTACTTGTTGTTGTTACATGTTTTATTTCCACTATAATTTTTTTAACGAAATAAAGTATAACTTTTTTATATATACTTATATTTTTATAATCTAATAAATAATGTTCAATATGCTTTAAGGTAGAATACTTTTCTAAGTAAACTTTCTTATGTTTCTTTTTCAGTTCTATATTTCAGGATCCAAATCAAGTTAGGATTTTAGATAAGAACTAAATAGGGTTTTTGAATCCTTCTTTTTTATCTTTGTTAGAAATAAATTTATTTTAATCCTAAAAGGAAAAGTTTTTAATCCAAAAATTCACCCATATTAAAATTGGGCATCTATATATATATTTTGATCATTAAAATGGTATCAGAGTAGGTACCTGAAATACTTTTACTTTGATAAATGTTATTTTTCTAAATTTTTCTTCCACATCATTACTTTCAAAAGTTTTTCCTTATATATTTATTTTACTTATAAATACTTTCTACTAACAAGTTTTTTATAAATGATATTTTCTTATAGAAAGGAAGGAATGAATATTATTTCTATAGATAATCTTAATCCTACCAGACCACAAATATTTTATGGTAATGGTTATGACAAATTGAGAGATTTAATAAATACTTTAGTTATTAACACAAGAGTGGATAATTTTGTTATGGCTAATAGTGAATACAAGAATAAAAATAATAAAATTAGAGAATTCAAAAATCATGAAAAACTAGAATATCAACTAAACTACATGGTACACAAAACTATTCTATGTTCCATGACAATGAATATATACAGTCAAATATATTCACGTAAAGATGCCAATATTTTCTAGAAGAAACTCAATTTTACACTCCTTGGAACTTAAAAAGTGATAGAAACTAGAAGAGATATGCTTAGAGATTAATATCCTAGATTTATATTTCCTTATGTCGAACCAGTTTGTAAAGTGAAGAAATGATTTATAACTATCTTCAACAGTATTAAATCTTTGGGAGAAAAACGACGTGATGATGAAGTTTTTGTAGACATGATAATTGATATCATTCTCAAAGATTGGGAATATAAATGGATATGTATTGATGATAATAGGAAAATATCTAACATCAATATTGATGAGTTATTTTGATCTCTTATTCAACATGAAATAAGAATGAAGATTTATGTTGATTTTAATAAAATGAAGAATGGAAATGGAAGCATTGATTTTACTACTACATAAAAATTCAAGAATCAAAATGGGTAAATAGATATAAAGATATGAATGATGTTGTTATATCTAAATCATATGATAGTGATCAATCTGATAATGATCATTTTTATATTTCTCAAAGGATGAACAAGATTGTGGGACAGAAAGATTTTCAGTACATATATAAGTTGATATATTGAAAGGAAAAGAATGCTTCAAATTTAAATAGTTATGAATGAAAATGGGTTGTACATATTTGACCATATTGACTTATGCTCAAGAGAAAATAAATAAATAACAAGCATTCTAAAAGGAATATAAATAAGTATTACAAGTCTAAGGCTAAGAATGGTCTCAAAGCTAATGACACCTATAGTGCTAGTGGTGGTGACTCTTTAGATGAATCTTCTAAGTGTGAATCTTTTGGTCAGAATAATGTATGTCTTATAGCTAGATTAACTATTGAAAATCATTGTCCTATAGAAATGTTTCACAATTATGAATTATTAATAAATATTTCTTTAAAAGCTAATGAAGAATATTATGCATCTTCAGATAAAGATTCTTCCTCACCAGATGATAACACATGTCATTTTATTGAATAAGTTTCTATATTTTCTTAATTACTTTAGAATTATAACTATAAGATAAAAATTAATTTAGGGAAATAAAATTCAGGACCGTCTGTTTTATCAAAAAAAAAGTATAGAATATTTCAAAAGATCATGATCAGAAATGAAATTATTATGAAAATGTTTCTAAAAAACATAAGGAAGTTAATTCTGAGAAGGATATACATTCTAAGGATCATGAAATTTTTACTTATAAGGAAAATATTTTAGCAAATAACTCCAACTCTAAGACTAATGACAATGAGGATAAGAATTTTGTATTTAGACTAAAATAATAAAATTTGTCTTTAATGAAATATTTATCGAAATTCACATCTAGAATGAAAGAGTTTGATCAAATGTATTCACAAATTTGTCCTCTTAAGAATATTTCTAGATTGGGTTATAATAATTGAAAACCTATTTTCCGTCATACTTATTTTCTTCCACAGAGTGGTCCATTTTGCACTAAGTGTCAATGTGGTGGAAATTGGGAGAGACATTTTTCTTTAAATAAAACTAAATCCTTAGGATTTCATAATGATTACTTTTCTCATAAAATGTGGATACCTATGATTTTATATTCTACAATTTCTGAATCCAATAAAGTTTAGATTCTGAAATTCTAACTATTTTATTTTCAAGAAAAAAATGTACATATAATTCTTTAATTTATCAAAACACAAGATCCACATTCAGACATTTTTACAAAATATTTACCCTCCAATAGATTTGAATACATTAATAAAATTTTTGGAATGATAAACAAAAGGAAATATTCCCTAAATTAAATTTTTTTTAAAACCTATCTATTTACATGAAGAAACTCTTATTCATAGTGGGACTAAATTTGTTAATTATTTCAGAAATTTCATTGACAAAATTATTTAGAATGTAACATGTTTTCATTTCCCAATTTTGTTTTTCAAAACATAAAATTTTCGTTTTCAATACCTAAGGATTATAATAAGAACCTTATAAATATTGAAAATTCATTATAATAAATTTTGATGGTATATATCCTTACTTAGATCTTCATAATTTCATTACTTGTTGGTATTTTTATCTTCTGTTATGAAAAACCTCATCAGATTCCCATTACTTAAATCCAATTTTTCTTTCAAACCTCAAAATACCAGAACCTTCAAATCTTTCATGGGAATTCATATCAACCATCAGATCAGTTCAAACATATATAAACCATTAGATTGATTCAGGAAATCATATTGTCACTGAGAAGCCGATATAGAGGCCCCCCATATTCATGACCCAAATCAGTTTTTCCACAGTATTTGTGTCAAAGCTCTTCCACTCTTCCAATCATCCATACGGTTTCCTCCTTTTTCTTACATTCTGGATATCTCTTGAAATTTAATTACAAAATATGATGGCCTCCAACATGGAACTCAAATATGGGAAAATTTAAAGTGAATGACAGGTCAAACTGAATTTTATTCTGAAGTACGATTCCCTGATTTATAAAGTTATAAATAATAATAGTTCGACAAGTTTCTATGTAGACAACTAAAGAATCAAGATCCGACTTATCCTGATATCTTTATTAAACTCAACAATTCAAATAGTTTTTATGAACAAGGAGGAAGTAATTTCTTTTCATTTAAGTGCTATGGGAAGACATACTCCTTATATTACAACAAAGCAGCTAGTATATTGGATATACCTTATGATGGAGATGATATCATTTTCTATAATAAGTTTCTAGACAAGTAAGGAAGTTTTGAGAAGGTTAATGCAATTGAGTACCTAAGACTTAAAGGAGTTATGTCACTCTAGATCAATCATCATACAACCAACTACTGATTTTTATCATTGTGGATGCAAGGATTTCTCATTTTGAGAAAGGGAGATAATGATTCTGTCAAAATGTATGCTATTATTATAATGGATTTATTGGTGAATATAAGAATGTTAAAACTTATGATGTATATTTTATTGAAAATCATCATTATCATGAATGGAACTCTCAAATCTCAAATAATAATGTATCCTACAATCTTGTCAAATATTATGGTTCTTTTTCTAGACTCATACATAATTCATTGCTGTTAAAACCTTGGATTGTTATGATTATGTTATTGAGTGATGATACTGTATGGAGGATGAAAATCAGTTTTATTCCTAAGTTAGGAGAGTTCTGTGATCTTTTTTAAAGTGAAATTAAATTTTTGAGAAAGAAAGGGGAAGTATGTGAAACATACAAGAAAAATTTGAAGAATAGAAAAGAAAATGAAAAAGAATCAAAAGAAAAGGCACCCATTCTGGAATCTTAGTAATCTCAAGCCAAAAAAATAAAAAAAGCCCTTTTATGATGATGGTGTAGATAAATATAGTGAGTATTATAATAAAAATGATGTAGATGCATGTTTCGGTTTAAACCCTACTGAGGATATAGTGTTGAATATTCAGGGAGAAAAAGGGATTTAGATGCATGCTAAAGGAAAAAAGATGAAGAAAAAGATGTTAGAAGATGAAATTATTCAATCCTTTCTATAAGATACAGATAAAGATTCTGAAAAAATCTAGGTACTGTAAAAATTATTGTAAGAATCTACTCTAATTTAAACTCTAGGGAAGAATTTCAAAATTCCATAACCCATTGCTGAAGGACAAGTACAACACAAAGAATTTCATGTAGAATAATATGAAGAATAAATTAAATATTTAATCAAAATGGTAGAGGAATACCATGAGATAGAAATTCATTAAGACTTGTTTTCCATAAGAAGAACTCAATTTGAATCAAACAAAATAATCACACAAGGTAAAGATAATGATGCTTTGGATGGTGTTAATAAACCATCTAATGGTGAAACAAGAAATATTGATTTTATTCATCCTGTATATGTTAAGGAAGGTGCTAATAAAGATGATGTTGATGTTGATAAGATAATTCAATTCTCTAAAATAAATAACAAGATTCCGGGAGTTGAGAATAAAATATCTAGAGATGAAAATGGAAAACTAGTGGTTTTTTATTCTCCTAGGAAATAGGTTATTGTGAAACCAAAGAAAGATGATATTGGAACATCCAAGAGGAACATTGAAGAGCATGATAAAGTTTCCTCACCAAAAAAGGAATCTAGTTCTGAATCTTCATCTTCCATGGGACATGATTTTATTGTTCCATTATTGAAAAATCTAGTGAACACCATTCCATTAGTTCCTAGTATTTATCCAAGATGTTTTTTGCTTCAGAAAACTATCAATGAGAAGTCAGATTTAATTAGTATGCTCATGGAAAATTATTTCAATCATGAAGTTGAATTAGAATATTTTTACATTGGTTATGATTCTTATAGGAGATCATGTATGGAAATAACCAAATGATCTAAGTCAATGATTGATGATCTTAAAATCAAGGATTATTTTAAAAATTCAGTAAAGGATTCTTTTGAAATGATAGATGAAACCATCAAGAACCTTACAAAACGTTTTTCAAAAAAGGAAAATTAAGTAAATGATGTCTGGATTCATGACGATAGAGTCCTTAATGGAATTATGAATTCAGTTGCTCTAAATTTAAAAAGGTAAATGGAACTCAGGAAGTGTTGGAAGAAAATTTCAAACAGCACAAAGAGGTGATAAAGTCCCAAGATGAATTGACTAAGTCATAAGAATAAAAAATTAATGTCTTAAAATGTAGAATCAGGATCAGGATCTTCAGATAATTAAATATGAAGATGATCACAATGAGTTGAAGAAGATTAAGGAAACCTTGAGAAAGATGATGCCGAAGGGGACGAATGATGAATGATTCCTTAAAATCCAATATTTTTTTGTATCCTCCTTCTAATTTTTTTTCTAATGATAATGAAAATTTTGTTCCATTATCTTGTCTTTAATATTTCTAATCATTCAGGTAATATTTTTTTCCATCCATTCCTTTTATGAAAATCACAAAGGGTAGAAAATAATGATCAAAAGAATTTTAAGTGAAATGAAGATAATTTCCTATGTTAGTGGTGATTTTTTAAAGAAGATATTATTAAGTAATAAGATATAACTTTTATATGAAAAAAATAAATACAATACTTAAGGTTTTCAAAACATAAGGTGGATTTAGTCGTATTCGTCCTTAATAATAAGTAAAGTGGAGATAAGTATTTCTTTTAACATTCAGAAAATGAAAACCTTATTCCTTATATTCTTTTTCAAAAAGTTGTATGTGCATTCCAAAAAGGGGTAGATCGTTATGTAAATAAGTTCCCTTATGTATTTTCTATTACTTTTTGTTTTGAAATTAAAAAAATATATTTTCATAAGGAAAATTATATTCCACTATCAATTATTTTCTTAAGGAAAATTTTATTTATCTGTGTAAATCAATCTTCTTAATACAAAAATATGTTTTTAAATCTTGTGCCCAAAAATATTTATCCAGGTATTAACCATATTTTTATTAAATGTAGAATTTTAATAATATTAATCATATTCTTATCTAAAATCATGGAATCATATTGTTTCTTAGATAATGAATATTACTATTTTTTGACTCTGAATTCTATAAAAATTAGACTCTGAATTCACTGAAATTCAGACTCCAAATTCCTTGAAATTCATACTCTGAATGATTTAAAATTCAGATTATGAATTCATCAGAATCATGACTCCAAATTACCGAGAATTAATAATCCAAAATCATCAAAATGTAGACTCGGGATTAATAAAAAAATTAACTCTAAATTCATCAGAATTCAGACTCTGAATTCATCAGAATTCAGAATTCAAATTCATCAGAATTCAGACTCAAAATTCATCATAATTATGAATCTAAATTGATCAGAATTCATACTAAGAATTCATCAAAATCCTGGCTATGAAATCATTAGAATTTAAACTCTTAATTCCTTAAAATTCAGACTCATAATTACTTAGAATTGAGACTATGGATTTCTCAAAATTTAGACTCTGAAATCTTCTTAATTTTGACTCTGAATCCTTCATAATTTTTATTCCGAATTCCTCATAATTAACAATCCAAATTCCTAAGAATTATATATTTATATTACTCATAATTCAGACTCTAAATTCCGTATAATTCATACTCCAAATTTCTATGAATTCTGACTCCAAATTTCCCAGAATTCTGACTTTGAATATCCATTATTCTATAATCAGATTTTTAATATTTTCAGACTCTGATTTTTAATAATCCTAGATTATTATTTTTCATATTTCATAAAGTAACATTACGTTATTATCGCTTTTTCATGTTTTTCAGATCCTAGTTTCCTACACATGATATTTATTTCCTTACATATTAATGTTTCTTAATCAATTTTTTTTTCTTACACTTGAAATAGTTTCTCAGATTTATTTATGGAATATTATGTTGTTTAATCTGTTTTAAACTATCCATTGGCGGAGAAACATGTGTACAGTTTCCTCTGAGATTTAAAGTAAACATCTGAACATTGTAGGAGGATTCAACCATTGAATTTTTTTTATAAAGATGATCTCATTTGAATGAGCTCAATATATATTCACGAATAGAAATGTTGTAATGATGTGATATAATGTCTAGAGATAAAAAGACTTTAATGCTTTGTGCGAACTGTGAACAACATGTTCAACTGTGCATTACTTGTTCATCCTACCATATGAAAATCCAATTGTTGTTGAGTACGCTCGAGGGATTCCTGGGATATGAAGACATAGGTGCCTAATACCATAAATTTTTAGGACTTATGGTGATATTAATATAGCGGTGTTGACTACCTTAATATTTGAGTGCTTGCAGGGATAGAAATGCATATTTCGATATTCTTATCGAGGGATTACCTTGGTGTATGTAAGACTGAAATTCATAGAAGTATACATCAATGGAAATTTATCCATGGTTTTTGGATACACTTCTCTTTGGGTTAAAAAATTTCTTACTTGTTTACTTGTTGTTGTTACAAGTTTTATATATGCTGCAAATGTTTATCTTTCTAATACATTCATATATTTTTAAAATCTAATAAAAATGATTTTATATGCTTTATGGTTGAATCTTTGTCAACGTATAACTTTCTTACGTTTCTTTCCAGATCCATATTTCCAGATCCAAAGAATGTCAGGTTTTTATTTAAGAAATAAATAGGGTTTTTGAATCCATCTTTTTAAACTTTAATTAACATATATTTCCTTTTATGCTTAAAATTGAAGTGTTTTTAAACCTACAATTCACCCCCTCTTGTAATTTATCATCTACATATATATTTAGGTCTTACATGTCGGTGATGATGTTCACAAAAAAATTAATAATTCCTGGTAAAACCTCTAATATTATATGAACATTACTTAATTAGGCTATATCAATTTAACTATCATTATTCTAATGACATTATCTATTCATAAAAACGTATTCTCTTGTAAATATATTCCATAATTACATATTCTTCATAACATACCTTCCTCAAAACCATTTCAACTGTAAAGACATGAAACTGAACCAATATTATATGTTTTTCCAAAAATTTACTCTATATTTAACTTTCTAATGTATTATACACTAGTTCATAAAATCAAAAACTATTTAATATGTATCATAATACAAAAAATGATATTAAATCCACCAAAAATATCATAGATAACATTTTCATTTAAACATTGACTACTTCCACTACATCAAATTCAATCAGAACTATTATTCTCAAAATCATTGAATACGTTATTACATCAACATCAATTATATTTTAATCCTAAGGGTTATCCAATATATTAAAACATGTTTTATAAATTATATACAAAAAAATATAACTATGTAGAAAAAGAATAATTTCCTGGCTGTTGATACAATTTATTATATGTTTCAAGAAAATTAATGTAAAAATAATAATGGGAAATCATTAAATGGTTATAATAATCCTAATTTCATTTATAACATAGTAGAATATATTCAATAATTGAAACTCAATAATTTCAATTTCTATGCCTTTCATGAATTAATTTTAAATGTAATATTATTTTAAATTTCATATTTAATGTTAGGAAGCTCGTTGTTTCTATAACTATAGTAATGCAATAAATTATTCAACCATTTATGTATTCCATCATATTCAATTATAAGAAATAATGTTATATATAAAAATTTCTTATATACATCTTCCTATTCAATTTTAAAAAAAAATACCAAAATGATAATTATAATATCCAATATATAAATTTATAAATATCACCCATAATATGTCCTCCTATATGAGAAATTAAATTTTAACATATGATACATTAAGTTGAAATTATTACTCTATCTTTTCATTAATAGGTTATCCATGGTCATTTATCAATTTCATCAACCCAAATTAGTTAATATCATTATTAAATATTTCATAATGTTTCATAAATATAATTTCATTAACAAAATTATATCCCTCGGAGTGTTAAACATAGTTTGTAGTTATTCTAGTTTTATATGAACTTGGTGATAATCAGGTTTATATTAAATCTTCCATATTCAATATTTTTACCCCTAGTAACATTTATTTTAGTCCCTCCTTCCAGTTATAGTATCCTGAATGGGATGTAATTTCTAGGATAAACATGCATTCACAACTTTACTAAAACATTAATATATCATCAAATATTTTAATTCTTGGTTTGGGTTATCCCTTTGGTATTAACAAAATATCTCTTATTATATTTACAAGAAAATTCATATTATTTTATCTAAAGTAAATAGATGTATATTTATAAATATTAAATTTAGATAAATATTTATAAAATAGAATATAAATTGTCCACACGAAAAACCAAGCCTATACTGATCTATATACATGTCTTTTATACGAGCTGTAATACCCCAGTAATGTTCTCTAGGATATGGTGTCCTAAACATAGTGTTTAACATCATTCTTTGACTCCAATAGAATATTAAAGGACATAAATATCCCATAATTATACAATAGAAAAATATCATTCATTACATACATTTTGAATAATTTTTTATTTTAGTATTTTATAGAATTTTAAAAATCCCAAAATAATAATTTTCATTTCTTCCTAAACTAATTGAAATCTTTTACACTATAAGAAACTACTCGATAGGAATCAATTCCTTAATATATATCACATATTCACTGAAAATATAATTTTTTTTAAAATCTTGTTTAAAATCATTCTTCATAGCCTTAGGATACAGAAAAAATAGCGGGTGATATTTAATATTTAGTAAGGTAAAACAAGGAACTCATGGAATTTGGGAATAAACATTGAGAAAATGTTATTCTATAAATAAGTAATCATTATATTTATATAATATATGGATTCTAATTGGATAATATATCATTTTATTTCAATGAAAATAACTATATCACACGAATAACCAAAACATAATTTTGGTGATGAAATGGATAACGTTCTATATATTGATCTCAAAATATATAAAATAGAAAATAAATCCATCATTTCATCAATGATTTATTAAAAAAATAAGTTTAAATGTTCAATACATATTGAAACCATTCTACTAAAATTTTTAGACATAAAATGAATAAAAAATATGGTTTAATCATGATAAATTTTAATGCCTCACAGTTCAATATAATTTATGGCGCCACCCATAACTGGTTTATCTCCAATGCTTTCATCACATGAAATAATGAGTAAAAATATATTAAAAATATTTTTATACTCTTTCGTATTGGAATATCAAATAATGGAATACCAATAAATCTCCCCATATTAATAAAATGAATAACTTAATTAGAACACATGTAGATAATGAAGGTTTATTATTAATACAAATACAAATTATATATTCCGGGGTAATTAATAAACATTAATATCTTATTAAATAATATTATTATTTTAGAAGATATCACAAAATTATTCATCTAATATGATTCAATGTATCTATTCCTCAACACAAAGGCGTATAAGGTAACAATATTTGTTTATCTCTAAAATATCTCCAATAAATCAACTACTGGTGTCTAGTTGAACACTTATCTTCAATGATATTGAGAACATGGTATTCAAAAAGGAAATGCCTTGGAAGAAAATGTAAACCACTTGATAATGGATGGTAAGGAATGGTAAAATTAGTACTGGATTATATATAAAATTAAAAATAAATTATATAATATATGTAAGGAATAATGGTGGATCAATGAAATTGAATATATCCCCAATGTAACAAATGAAACTGAAAATGATATTGGAATATATGTGAAATATCATTTAATAAAATGTAATAAACACACTCAAAATAAAAGGGGTCGAGTACTTAATTACATGCAATAGAATGATTAATTACCTAAAATATAAATTTATATATTTATTAAAGAATAACTAATGTAACATAAATCCTAGTATTATAAATCATTTTGTATATTAATAAGAAAATGGAGCTGGAAACCTAAAAAGTGATTTTAGAAAACAATACTAACATTGTTGTATAATGAAAACATAGTTATCATAGTAAAAAATAAATTTTCAGATAGTGAAATCAATTATTATTATAAAAATAATTATTTAAGAAATATTATAATACTGGAGTATTGAAGAAAATACATTTTTTTTCTACATGAATTCTAGAGGTATAGAGAAATCATTTTATTACGATTGGAAGAAGTTAATACAATAAATTAAATTAATTGAATAAATATTCTCAAAAAATTAATATTGAAATTATTTAACTAAAATCTATATTGGAAAATATCAATATAAAATACCATAAAATTTAATATTATTATTAGAGAACCCATCCCTGTAAAATAATTCAATAATTTTTTTAATACTCAGTGGAATAAATTTTAAATAACTATATCTTATTCAAGATCCAAACACAACAAGAAAAGATATATATGTGAATTATTTCTGTGGTAGGATAGTAAATCCACATAAAAAGGATAAAATAGAAGAGAATAAAATAAATCTTAAAATGTACTCATCCTAAACGAAATTTTTACAAAATACACTCCTATCTCAATGAACACATATTTAGATAGAAAAAATCATTACATCTGGGGTAACAATTGAGTTAAAGTCTTTTTATAGATGGTAATATTGTATGTCATCATATATCCTGGGAAATAAATAATGGTATAATAAAAATAAATCAATGGGTATTGAAGAATCCCTGAAAAAAATTCATGGTGCGCAAATATTGTAATGCCTCAATAAATCATAATTGAGACCAATAAAAACTACCAATCATAAAAACATTTGAATAAAAACACAGTGATGGGTATAATTTTTAAAAAATAACATATATAATGTTGGTATAGTGATAATAATATTAAAGGTGAATTAAAAAAATACATTTTAAAAAAGTTTATATTATTTTTTAGGTCTCTAGGAACTACAAATCGGTAGAAAAAAGCTTTAACTTTTTCCCTAAATTTCATGAACTCACTCAAACATTATATATAAAAAATCTATATTAATAAAATATTTCATAACTCATTTAACATGTTTTTAAATTTATATTCACCATTTATATTCATTTTATTTATTATTTATAAATAGTTATTAAATATTATCAATATCTGGTGTAGGTAATCCTGAATGTTGATAACTAGTTTCATAAATTAAAATTTATATTCATTTATTTAAAATATATAATAATTTGATTTTAATTAATTTTAATATAATACTTGTTTCATGATAGTTATAAAATTAAAGTGTCATTACATTGATTTTTTATTTATGAACAATTAATATGAAAATTTTAATGATAATGTTTTAAGGAATATTATAAAAGAGAAGTTATTTTCCTATGTCAATGAGTTTAACCATAATGATATAATTATATACCTATATTAAACTTAGTTTGTTAGTTTTTTATATCATCTGTTACCTAAAATTAAATTCCCATTTTCATCTGTCATATTATATTATATCATTAATCAAGTAGGTGGATAATTTAATACAAATAAGAATGTAAAATAATTTATCAGTGATTATGAAGTGATTTAGTTTTATTATCCATATAAAAAGAGTAAAAAATTATTCAATATTTATTAATGTTATATATAAGAATTTTAAATAATAATAATATCTTTATAGCATATAATATGGCATTTTATAGCAATAAAAATGCATTTTTTCAAATATTGGATAACTATTATGGAATATAGAATTTATATTTTTTTATTGTTCATAATTTTAATATGATCCCAAAATTATCATTCCAAAACAAAAGAAATATCACATAAATAATTTTATTCAATTAAATATATTCACATAATAATCCATTTAAAGTGGTGATGAAATGAAATATGAAAGTCAACCATTCTATAGAGGCATAATTCCACTCATAGGCATGGATGATGATTTCATTTTCAATAAATGAGTTATATGTTTCATCATTTTTGAGTAAAAAATCGTTTATAAAAATAATTCATATATTTTAAAAGTCCAATTATAACTATCATTAGATTGAAATAATGAAATATTAAACATGTATCATCATCAAGGACATAGTCTACACAATGCATAAATGGTAGTTTTACTTTATGTAATATAAAAGGGAAATTCAGTTACTATTTTTAAAATCATAATTAAAACATATATGTATAATAATTTTTCTAATTTTCTAATTTTTGTATTATTTACATATATTTTAGGAATTATTATTGAAACTGTATAAATAGAAATGAGAAAGGATCTGTATGAAATTTATACCTCCCACTTTTTATTATCACCCTTTCAATTAGGGTTAACCCATTTTGGTATAGTGATTTGAATAAGGCCCCAGCCTTAAACCTTACTTAATCTTGAGTTATTACAAGATTACACATTGAGGATCTTTTCGGGTTTAGAGTTTTATAGAATTAGATCATAAAACTTGCATTACATTCCACATATAAACAAAGTGGTTACATAAAGATAGTATTATTCATTCCCATCAATGGAAACACATTTAAAATAAAACATTGATTATTTCTTGACACTTCCTTGACACTATCATCATATCATGTACCTTTCCCTTGACCTGTGAAAAACATTTCAAAAAAACTTGGGATGACCATAAAAAGCTCAGTATGGGTTATAAAAACATGGAAAGGAAACCTGGTTACATATATACATAAGAGTGAAATCATACTTTACCCATAAAACATAAGCACATTAACATACCTCATCAAATCATGAGTAAATCATTGAAATCATAAGACTTAAAGGTAACTTGAGGCATTCATAACATTCTTACGTAGAGAGTAACCCTCTTGGTTACATTTGGAATACCCATCACAGTATATTACCTAAATCTCTTCATAGAAACCTTAACGTTTCACTCCTTCGCGTTACCCAATGCATTGGAGAGATATATTGGGCTCACCTGCCCTTAGTTTATCACGGAACCACCCGTCTTCATAATAATTCCCAAGAACCATAACATAATCGTATCACATAAAACATGCAGAAAGGAAACATAACATTTCCACATTTCAATCACAAGATATCAATACAACACAAAAAACATTGTGAAAACCATTTTCAATACCAAAATAAAAGATAAGTAAAACATGGTATTTATTTTTCTTTTAAAAAGAAGGTATGGCTTGTAGAGGAAGCCGAAACTCAAATAACGGTCACGATGGCAGAGAAGTCGTTGTCGCCGCATACGTACGAAAAAAACATTCCCTTTTGTTGTTTAGTAAACGCTTCATATAAAAAAGATTTCTTTTGAATAAACGGAAAAGTCAAAGGGGTTTATACACCGTATAAAAAAAGTTGTGTATAAAATAAAATATGCCTCAATGAAAGGAGATTGAGACGAAGTCCCATACCTCGTATCCGACTTGACCCGACCGTTATCTAATCTCCTGAATAATAAACTTGAGTTAATCACTACTTGCTTATGAACCTTTTTCAATTTCATTATTCCTTTTATACCATGTTATGAACATCATGTAATCATTTAAGATAATAGTGTCCATTTTGTCGGTATTTGGTTCTTAAGTCAAAAATAGACTTCTTACACTTAAATGTTGTTAATTTGGTCAAAGGTTCGTTATATCCAGAATGATATTAATGATTTGGATAACATATATATCATATATATTCAGAATATACATGTATTTATAATATTACATCACATTTAGAGGTATGAAATGAAATGCACCGTTCATGGAGACGGTAAGCCGTACGTACGCATGAACGCTACTTCCATTTCTATTTGGTATTTTATGTAATGGAATCATAATGATATAAGAGTATAAAATAATTCCAGTATAATCACATATATAATATCATTAGCTTTATCTCTTACACATCCCACATATAGTATTAACGAATCAAATCACTTTCAGGGGGCGGTAGTCCGCACTTCCTAAAATGAAGATATCGTGTTTACCCATAATGGAAACCATAAAGGTATGCCCAAAATGAAAAACACATAAGCTTAAGGAAAACATAAACATATTATATATCATATATAAAAATAGTGACATCATAATGGCCACCTTTGAAGGTGTTAAATGAGTATTGAACAATCATCGTTTCGGGAGGCAGAATTTCACCATCCACGGAAACCGTATGTTCTTTAACCATTTTATGTAGTTTTTTGAGAGTTTAGCTCAAATAAATCTTATAACAATATCCTATTATATTTAAGATACTGGTGTTGTTACAAAAAAAGTAAATAAAAAGAGTTTAGGGAGGTGTAGAAGCAAAATAAAACAAATGAACATGAGAGAATGAATTACCTTTAAAAGTGTAACTCCTTTTGATTTGAGCCTAAAGGCTTACTTTGAAAGGATTCTGCCCAACAAGAATCCTCTAAGATGAGTAGAGGGATTTGGAGAGAGTAAATGGGCAGGGGTTGGCCGAGCCAAAGGCTTGAGGAGTGTGTGAAATGAGGTAGAGGTGGGGGCCTTTTATAAGAGGAGAGGAGGGGCACTTTTGGAATGTAAAGCAATATTACTTTATTTGAAAATGTTTTTCGGTTTTAAAAGGTCCCACATTGATATAAATCGTTGATAAGGTGATAAGGGTTCGAAATACACTCATCCAATTGGTTTTGGCCATGTGTAGGGTTTAGATTTTTCATTATCTTTCCATTTTACTTAAATCGTTAAATAATGAGGTCATCGCTGCATCATCATGATGTCATAAATAATTTATTTATATAAATTTAAAAATTATAAAACAAATACTATGATGTAGGAAATCTTTTTATCTTTCCAATGACTATTTATAATAAAAAATCTGATCTTTATAACCCCATGTAAAATTTTTTTTCGTAAAACATATTATGTTTGTGTCATTTTTACTTCTACATTAAATAAAAAGTTATTTATGTCATTTCCCAACCAAAGTGGATCCATGGGGTCCCCAAGTTGACTCATGGCTTGTCTTGGTCGGCCATGACACAACCAATGAGGGTAGGACATGTGTCAAGCTCATCTTATTTTATTAAAGCATTATTTTTACCTTAAACTACACTAATTACCACTAATCGCGATTAAAAACTTAATAAGTTACTATTCACCAAAAAATTATTTTAATCTCATTGAACCACATTTTACTTCTTAATTACAACCATGTATGTCGGATTTTTGAAATTCAAAACGCAATGATGGCAAAATTTCATTTAAACGGAAAAATCAGTTTTTATAAGTACCACTTAGTGGTTTCACTATTCATCAAAAATTGATGTTTTTCAGAAAATTACCAAAAATTCACCCTAAGATATATTTGATATTTCAAATTCAAAAACGAAGTCTATTTTACAAAATTAAAAAAAATTTAAGTCACATTAAATAATTTAACAATTAATTCCCGATGTCATAGCAAATAGCGTATTTTTATAAAACAATAAGTATCAAAAGATTGACACCAGTTGAAGTTTAATTTCAAAGTGAAATTGATTCCAATGGCCACCATTGTATTAAAAGGTAAAAATATATTCTAATTTCACTTAAAAAACAATTCAAAACATAATCTAATCATATAAATAAATTAGATTAAAAATTAGTTTTGATGTAAAATGCAGTATTTTTCACTATTCATTAAAAAATGAACATTGTCAGAAAAATACCAAAAATTCACACAAAGTAAATTTTGATATCCCAATCATAAAGAATAAGTTTATTTTGACAACCATATTTTATAAAATTGTCAAAAGATAGATTTAAAAATGTTTTTCCATCATAAGGTAGTAAAACAATCTTTTAAGAATATTAGTGTATTCCATGCTTAAGATTGGATTTATTTTCATTTTAAACCTCTAAAACACTATCTTAATCATCAATAGACATAGAAAAAAAAATCTATTATTCATTACTTACTTGGGATGTTACAATTTGAGAATAAAATATCCTCTTGAAGGTGGATAATAATCATTATTAGATGTTTGGAAAGTTACTTTTCTAATATTGTCGGGTCGTGGTGTGAGTGGATATGCAGAGTGGAGTTCCCCTATTGTATGTAGAAAGGTGTGAAATGTTTTTATAAATACCCAAATCCAATCAACAATGGGATGTAAATATCAATAAATTAACATCCAAACCTTCAAAATAATAATGAGTATTGTGGTTAAGTTACTTAATTTTATTAACCCATTCCAAAAAAATTTATTTTATTCCACTCTTGGATAATTTTTTTACCCATTTATATTTTTTTCATGGTAACTATATTTAACAAAGTAATTTAATTTTTAATCCTGAAATTTTATTACTCTATGTAACATAATTTTGACATAATTATTTCATATTTTAAATCTATATAATTATATTATATTTATAATATCAGTGTAAATTCTTTTTTAAATACTAAATTCATAATTTATAAAAAACAATTTTCCTGAAAACATAACATAATATCTAAAATAAAGAAAATGTTTTTGTAAAATTAATAACATATTTAAAATAATAAAATAACTTATAATATAAATATTTGTGCATAGTAAAAGGTTTCATTAATTTCTAATTTCTAATTATATACTAATAGTGTCATAAAAGTTAAATTTTTTTAAAGAATGTATACTTCCCTATTCTCAAAAAAATCTAAATTTTGAGAAAAATCCAAAAAATCATCTTAAGAAAATATAAATAAGATGATTTCAGAAATAATTTTCAATTTTTCAAATTGAAATTATACATTTTTTAAAAGAATTTAATAAATTTTATTAAATTATTAGATAAAATTAAAAACTATTTTCCTAAAAAAATTTCATTTTATCAATATTAAATATTCTCATTCATATATCTTATCATTTTCTATTTAATTATATGTGGAAAAATTATCCATATAAAATAAATTTTATCATAAATATTCATAGGATTCCTAAAAAATAAATTTAAATCTTATATATATAGATATATATATATATATATAATTCTTTAAAAATACATTTTAAACCAAAAATCAACATATATTTTAAATAATATAAACTGATTTTTTTATATAAAATTTTAATTAACCCTCATTATTTTCATGGAATTCTTTCTATAGTTGTTACTAATACTCATTTATTATAATTAAATGTCTATGTTTAAGTTGTCTAATCATTTTACAATATTTTTTTAGATCAATATTGATTATAGATAAATATATTTACTATTTTTAAAAAAATTAAGGGAAACCCTATATTGAAACATAAATTCATTGAAGATAAGATTAATAATAATTGTAATGACATCTTCAATGTTCATTTGAACTGTAAAATCATTGGGAATCTATCATAGATAATGGTTTTGAAATGGAATGTAAAAATCATTATACATGTGGTGCCTTCATAGGGTGTTTGTATAGAGAATAAATTTATCTAGGAAGTTTTTCCTTAAAAATAAAATATGAATGTGTTAAAGTTTTCTAAATTCACTAGTGTTGTAGTTTATTATTGATGATTGTTTCAAAAATCTAATAATTTACAAATTTATGAAAGAAATTTTTCCTGAAAATGATGGAAATCAATTGAACTATTTAATCTCATGTGATGTTTTATGACATTAAGGATAAGATGATCATGACCATTATGTTATAGCATTCATAATAGGGAGTAATGTTTTCTGTATTTTATTATAAATATATTTTTGAAATGATGTGATTCTTGATTAATTTTAGTGATGTGATCTCCATTGTGTTAAAAAATTTACAGGGAAAGAATTTATCTATGAAACAAATATTCTTGAGTTAGAAATATTGGTTTTTTCATGATGAAATTGTAAAATTACCTCATTAGCATAAGATATTTCGTCATTAGAGACAAAAATAATCAATGAAATGTCTCAAATAAGTGATATTTAAATCCATGACCCTGTATCTAGTTTTATATTATTCAATATTATTATTCACTGATATCATTTTCTTAAAATAGTGATTTTTTCCTTACAGACTGAAATGAATGTCACAATGTGACGCCATTCAATAATCGTAGGATTCTTAAAAGGTTATTGAGGAGTTTGAGGATATCCATTATAGAGTGGGGGATATGGATATGGATTATTTAATTTTAATATACTATAGTCCTACATTTTGATAACCAATTAAATTATCTATTGGGTGAACTTGTGGTGGAATGTTATTGCATCTTGCATTTTTATTTCATAACATTGCACTACATTTACAAAAAAAGGATCTTTAATGTTTAGTGTCTTGGAAATAAAGTACATAATACATTGAAAAATAAAACCTTATTATATTCTGCTGGAAATGATTCTTCACCTTTCATCATAATTACCCTAATTTCGTCTCATTACCTAGGTACATTAATCTATGGAAATGGTGAGTAGAATGCCTAGTAAGGGAAAACACGTGAAAGAGTTTACATGTGAACTTGAGAAGTATCAATAAGAACATGAGGAATATCGTAAAGGAGTGATAAAGAGGAATATCATAATAATATAGTGAATCATAACTTCATAATATGAATATAAAATTTATTTTTTACATTCCTAAGAATATCACCATTGTCTATCCCCAATGGTCTAAAAAAATTAGCTAGGTTATTCACCAAGGTATCGTGAGAATTTTAATATCTATTGTTTAATTTTATTAATTAATACATTGTATTTATATCAAGGCACACATTTAATATGTATTTATTTCATGTGATCCACATATATCATAATAATATAATTAATAAATAACCCATAGATAGTAAAAGAAATGAGTTTTATATCAAAATCATGGTGTTTTAAAAAGTTCTAAAAACATGATCATTATGTATTTTATAACCCAAAGAAAGGTAAAGAGGGTTTTATGTTTTTCAATTACATAAAAAAATCAATTATGTTTATGTATTTATGAGTACCCCAAGATATGAAATAGGTATGGGTATTCACATAATGATAATAAAATAATTCCATGAGAAAAAGATAGATATTTTGAGATGAAAGGATAACAACATAATGTATAAGAATCATGGTTTTATAACACACTACAAAAAGAGGGGACATGAGTAACCAATTCATAAAAGACTCATAATATTGTAAAGGGAAATAAAAAAATGTAAATAAGAACATGGTATGGAAATTTGGAAGACATACCACAGAAAAGGTTACTTAAAATGAAAAGAGAAGTGATGAATTTCATACCTTGAAGAGTGACTTATACAACTCTATGATGAAGACCTTGAGGGCTTGAGAACACCATATGAGAACTCCTACAGAGCTAGAACTAGTCGAAATTCGAGGAGGATGAAATTTTAATTTTTTGAATTGAATTAATGGATGGGTATTTATAGTAAAAGTGAGGGATTTTTCTAATTAATTTTGAAGGATACCTCATTAGACGTATTTGCAAAACCATGGAATATCCCAAGGTATTTTCCAATGGTATTGGACACATGGGTCACCTTATATAATATTTTTATCTTCACGATTCTACTCGAATATTATCTTACTCACTAAATCATTGTGACATAGTTATGATGTCATTAAACATACCCAAAACTCGAAAATGTATTTTTACTATTAATTGAAAATCCAACTATTTCAGAAATATACAAAAAAAGCACCATAACCATTTTTCAGCTTGTAGAATTAATAAATGAACACAGTTTTTTAAAAATAAATCATTATTTAAACTAAATTAAATAATTAAAATAAAAATACTTAATAAATAATTTCTAAAACATTTATTTACTTATACTAGGATATAACTATGTCACATTTCCATTTATGATGACTAAAATGTATTTATACTTCCATAGCTGGGGTTACTATTTCATTGGTCAAATTATCATTCATAAGGGTAACATAACTCTTCCAAAGGGTCATGTTACTATTCACTATAAAATTATGTTGATCCTATTAAACTCTAAATATCTTACTGATCGCAACCGTGTATGTCTGTTTTTGAAAATAATATCAAATAATCATTTATTTAATAATTCATTATAGAAATATTTTTTACTATCCATAAAAAATAATATTGTTCATCAAATACTTCTCATCCAAAAATACTCTTCATCATATACTATTCATAAAAAAACTATTACTCAATATTTTTAAAATTATTAGAAAACTACTAAAAATTCACCCTAGATTAATTTTTTCCTTTGAAATTAAAAATGAATTTATACTTTTCCATAATAATTCTCTGTGTATGAGAAATCCCTAAAAGGTACAATTTTTAACTTCTAAAATAATTTTTTTAGATT
The DNA here is from genome assembly GCA_963277665.1 of Viscum album. Taxonomy (NCBI): domain Eukaryota; kingdom Viridiplantae; phylum Streptophyta; class Magnoliopsida; order Santalales; family Viscaceae; genus Viscum; species Viscum album. The sequence goes on from OY728135.1 coordinate 1,157,518,182, forward strand.
TTTCTCAATTAAAAATATATTTTTCTAAGAAAATATATTATTAAAATGAATATTATATAAAACATTTTTTAAAATAAAATGATTATATTTTAGGTATTTGGTTCCTTGAAACATAAACCTTTAAAACACATACATACATCTTAAGGGGTAGGTGTGTGATGTTGATGAACTATTGGGGTGGCTTGGATAATATCACATGAGTCATAATCTCTACTAACATGAACTTCTCTTATATGTGATTTCGTTCAACATACACATGTTGAAGCTCAACGTGGGCTTGGTCCAGAGAAAAACCTAGTGACCCTACCTCATTCCCAATATCCAAAAAAATGGCTTCATACAGACTGAGTATACTAGATGAGGACATCAACTCCTATTTCTTCAATAATTATAATTTATCATTTCTATTTATAAACTATAATTATGACATTAAATTTTTATTGTTTCCAATGGTCATAGTAACTAATGGTCATATAAAAATCAAAACCCAATGAACAAATTTCATTCATACTTTATCAATTATAACATATTAATACATACATTTTCAGGAAACAACATGTTATTCAAAAGATAATGTCATTTCATTCTCCCCCTTTAAGAAATCATGTCCCCAAAATTTCTACTCAAACCCTCAATAGAGAAAATGTGTGGGTACTTTTGTCACATAGTCTCATCAAGTTCCCACTTAGATTATTCATATTTGTGGTTCCTCTTAAACACTTAACCATGGTTGGTAGTTCAATTTCACAGAACATAGCTTCTATGATACATGACGTCCAATGGCTTCTCCTCATAAGAGAGGTCATTTTCCAGTTGCACCATATATGGATTAAGACCATTTTAAGAGAGGGTATATCCTTTATCAGAAGGGTTATGTGGAATAAATCATGAACTTGATCTATATTTATAGGTAGTGAAATCTGATAGGCTACTTATCCTATATGATCAAATATTTCATAGAGTCCAATGTACTTGGGGACGATATTCCATTTCTTTCCAAACCACTTGAATCTCTTAAAGGGATATATTCAATGGATGAACATGTCACCAACATCAAACTCCAAGTATCATTGAATGTTTTCGGCATAGATCTTTCACTAACATAGAGCATCCTTAATGTGTTGTTGGATTCCAAGAACCTTTTATGTCATCACTTGAACATGAACTAGCATAATAATCTATCTTTAACTAGATTCATCCCAATAAGTAGAACTTCCATATCACATCCTATATAAATCTTAATTGGGTTTCATTTAAAGGTTTGAGTGGATTTATTTGTTATAAGAGAATTCAACTATTGGAATATGTTGAACCCATCCACCATTAAATTCCAATTATCATGTTCTCAGCATGTCCTCGAGTGTCTGGAAAATCCTTTTAGATGGGAAATTAGTTCTAGGGTGATAAGTCATATTGAAATTCCTTTTGGTACACCGACAATGTTTAAGACATCTTTAGAATTTTTATGTTTCCCCTTGGTCACTATATGATATGATAGAAATTGGAACTCCACATAACAGTACCACTTCCTTCACATAAATCCTTTAACGTTGATCAAGAGAGAAATCTTACCAAATAGAGATAAAATGGTTAGTCTTGGGGAGATTGTCCACTATAACCCACATGACATTATTTGATTTGGAAGTTCTCAGCTGACCAGTTACAGTGTTTATAGTGATATTATCCCACTTCCATTGTGGTATGAGACATATTTGTAATACCCATTTTGGAATTTTTCACTATGGCTTCACTGGATAACACACTAGGAACCTTATAGAGTAGTCAAAAATACCCCTTTTAATGTTATCCCATAAATAATGATCACTAAGGTCCCTATATATTTTAGTGCTTCTGGGATGTATAGATAATGTTGATCTATGGGCATCATCATTCATATCCTTCTTTATTTATGGACTATATGGAAGAAATAGTCTTATAAGAAATTTCTGTGCACCTTATTTTTCAATATTGAACTAAGGAAAATTCTCATCTTTCACAGCCTCAATATTATTCTATAACTATGTAACTTATTTTTGAGATTTCATGATCTTATCTAGTAATTATGGTTGAGAAATAATTCGGGATAGGTTTCATGATGACCCTTCCCATATGATTCACATTTAGTGTTTCACTAGGTCTTTGATCAAGGGATCTCTTTGAATCTCCATCATTTAAAAATCAATATCATCCTTCATAATTATTGCTCATCCACGGGTTTTCCTTTTCTGATTTGATATTGAATTCAAAATTCATATCCTTAAAGAAGATCCAACCATCACCACTATGACATGTTGAGTTACTTAAATGTGAAAATATACCTCCAATTCTGATGTTTTGTGTATATATCACATTTCTCTCTATAAAGACAGTTCTTCCAAATCTTTAGAGAAATAATTACTACATCTAGCTCACGAGGTTTCACCTTCTGAAATGAATAAGTAATGACCTTGTAATTATCCATGATAATGCACCCAATACCATTCAGATATGAATCTATAAAAACAACTTCTCCAATTTAGGGTAGAGTTAAAATGAGTGTATTAACGTATATCTTCTTCAGCTCTTGGGAGCTTTCTTCACACTCCTTTTTCTAGATGAACTCGACCCATTTTAGAGTTAACATAGTTAATGGATTAGAAATTCCTAAAATGTTTTTCACAAACCTCATATAATATTCTACTAAATCAAAGAAAATAAGAATCTCAATTTTTATTATATGATGATTCCAATACACTATAACATTTTTTATTACAGGGTAAACTGAGATTCCCTCACTGGTTACAATTTCCATCACAAAATAATCTTTTTGTAACCAGAACTCGCACTTTGTAAACATTCCAAATAACACCTCCTTCCTTGGAGTGTGTAGTATTACACTTATATGATCATCATGCTCCTCATGAATCTTAGAATATATCAGAATATCGTCACTAAAACCAACATCAATGTTATCATGGTTATCTTTAAAGATTACATTCATCAAATGCATAAAAATAGAAGGTGCAATAATTAATCTGAATGGCATAACAACAAACTGATAATTCTGATATATTGTTTAGAAGGAGGTTTATTAAATATATTAATTCTTTAACCTTAATTTATGATAAAAATATCAATTATAAATCTTGGAGAAGAACTGAGCCCCATGAAGTTGGGAAAATAAATCATCAATTCTTGGAGGAGGGTACTTATTCTTTATTGTGATCTCGTTATATTATCTAAAATCAATTCATAACTTCATTTATCTATCCTTTTTATTCAAAATGAGAATATTTTATCCCCAAGGAGACATTTGGCAAGATAAAACCCTTTTCTAAATGATCTTGGAGTCTCTTTTTTAATTCCTCAATCTCTACATTCTCCATTCTTTATGGGTTTTTTGAAATCATCTCGTTACTAGGAATGAATTGAATGGATAACTATACACCTCTATATGGGGGAGGTCCAGGTAGCTCCTCAGTAAATACATCAACTAATTCCTAAATGATGGGGACATTATCTATTTTTATACTCTAATTTCATTCTTCCTCTTTATCAATAAACTTCATAAATAAATATTTAGCAGGCCTTCTAGAAAAAAAATCAGGTCAATATATCTCTCCTTAGAAGATAATAGTATGTTTTCCATTCATAACTATTGATATTTCCTTGCTTATTCATTTGATATTATCATTATACATTGATATCTAGTCTATATGATGTATAATGTTGAATTCCAGCATGGGAATGACTACTAGATTTGTGATATGATTTTTCTCGCTAAAGAAAATTTTAGAGATTTTAAACACTGTCGATTCTTGGATAATCCATTCAAGATTCCATACAGGTAACTCTACTTTTATTAGTTTTGTAATTTACTCTATATTATTTGAAAACATTGGGAAAATAAATGAATTTTTAAATCTATAATCAAATCATGTATTTTCTAGCATTGAGAGAACAACAATATTACCTTCCACCACATCATTTGAAGGTTAAACTTCATCCATTATGATAGAAAGATCACAACCTTACTCCCTTGGAATATTCTATGGCTGATGGTGATTCCCCTCTACTTCCCTTAGATTCAGACAGTGATTGGAAAAGTACCCATGCTGTCCATACGTGAATCATTGACCTTTATATAGGGAATGCACCATCATCTATTTGTTATCAGTGTTGGGAAGTTGAGTCTCCACCTCACTATTACAATTCCGAGCGATATATCATTCTCTTCCACACTTATAACACTACTCTCTCCTAATAAATCTGTTCCTTGAATGCTTCTTCCCACATTTATTAAACGTGGGAAGTTTTACATTCTTTCCACGTCTTCCCAGAAAATGAATCTCGTTAATATTATCTCCAATTATCCCTATTTTTGGTTTTAGTTATGTGACCATTGTGTTTCACTAATCACTAGTTCTACATTCAAAGTACTTTTTATGATCTCCTCACAACATTCATAGTCTCGGTTGTCTAGATTCTTCTGTATGTGATGTCTTATTCCACCGAAGAATCTATCAACCTTACCAATATGATACATGACAAATATATAGGTGTACCATGAAATCATTATGGTGTTCATCTCGTATCATCCCACAGATTCATTCTCCTTTAGCTTCATCTCAAGAAATTCCTTCCCCATTTTCATTCTCATAGAAAAGGGAAATAATTATTAAATAAGATACCTTTGAACTCTTTGAGCACAATTGATTCTATATCCCATCTTTTCCTTATGTTTTTATTCATCACCCATCACTAATCGCCTTCCCCTATAAGTGGTAAACAAGAAAGGTGAATTTCTCTTGTTCATAACCACTATTTAAGTAAAATATATTTTATATAGATGTTATCCACTATTCATAAAATAATGATTCAATAGATCCATTAAACATTGGTTGTCATTGATGAATAAAGGACTCAATGGAATGTTGTTCCCTTCCTGGTGAATTTTTTCACTCATATTGATTCAAATTACTTTCCATAACATGAGTCATTTGATTCATCATTCTCATGAAAGCTTCCATTCCAACTTCCATTAGAGGGACGTCTGTGCATGGTCCATTACGATCACTATTTGAATATTTCCTCTTATTTCTCATCATTTTTAAAAAAACTGAAAACTCAGTGAAAATATTGTTTCATTTATGAATCCTGTAACTCTACATGTTTTTTATTTTTTAAAAACATTCATAAACACATTACTCATTATCAATAATTTCATTTTCTATTAATCATTCATAATAGTTCATATCAGAGATTTTTATAAACCAATCATATCTCCCCAGGAGTGTCAAATCAAGAGTGTAGAAATGCCCATTGATGTGCATCAATTCTCATTCGAGTCAAACTCAAAGATGATTTTATGGTTTTACTTGTAGATACATCTGTGCAAGATCAACATCCACTTGTTCATATCTAGACATGGATTTATTTGTTCGGAAATAACTTATATAAAATATCTCCAAAAAACGATGAATTTATCTTATACTTAAACAATTCTATAGGGATATTACTAATGTTCTCGTATTTTAATTTCTACAAATAACTAAACAATCCTTTGATACCAACTATGGGATCCCACCTTTTTATTATATAACATTGCATTACAATTAGAAAAAGATGATATTTGATGTTTAGTGTCTTGGAAATAAGGTACATAATAAATGAAAAATTAAAACAACAATCTATTAGACCTGAAAGGATTCTTCAAGGATCATACTTGTTAGAACCTCTATAATATAGTAGTTTTCATAATTTCAAATAATGAAAATATGCAGATTCCACTCCTTAATTCCATCTAGTATCCCTAAGTAAATCAATTAGGTCATACATAACAATGTAATCTAATTATTAAATAACCTATATTTTAAATAAATATGTTTACAAGTGTATTTATACATGTAAGTTTGGATATCACTTAGTCTTGTAATGTTTTGTGTAATATAGACACTTCTTAAAATTTTTGAGTCCTTGGTACCAATCGTTTGTTCTACACACTGGTGTTCGACACACCGATGTTCGACACACTAATGTTTGACACACCGATGTTCAAAACAATGATGTTCAACACATCGATGTTCCAAACACCAATGTTTGACACACCGAAGATGACAGACCAAATATGACACACCGAAGATGACAGACTGAAGATGACACACCGATGATGGCACATCGAAGATGACCCACTGGAGATGACAAACTAAATATGACACACCGAAGATGGTAGACTGATGTTAACACACCGAAGATGAAATACCTACACAAATGACTCACCGATAGTCATAATTAACTATTTCAAACTTATTAATACAAATTTTTTATATTGGTAATATTTAGGCAAATTAATGTTTTAGTCATTATTGAATGATGTCTATAGGACTATCTGTAGAGAGTACGTGGAAAATTCATGTGTGGAGATCTTCATGCATAGTGGACCTTGAAGTATAAAAGGACAACAACCTCAACATAAAAATTTCTCTCGAAGGACATGCTGAAATATAGACTGAGTGAATATGCAACATTGAAAATAGGGGAACTTGAAGCTTGAGGTCACAAGAAGTTTTACATGCTACAACCTGCTGAAACAAGATGAACATCCTCACAAAGAAGATCTGAACCTTTCCACACATGGAAGCAAGATTACAGAAAATGTGATACTTTTTTCTGAAGCCAACTTCTAGAAGAGGACTCAAATATCATTTTCTCAACATCCATTGAGTAAAGATCTTTACTACACAAAACATAGAGTTTTTTAAACCCTATTATTCTTTATTAAACACTATTGTGATCTTTTGATCACATTTCAAGTAGTGTGTGTATCTGTTTGTGTCACTCACACTGTCTCCTGAGCTCAACTAAAGGATATAAAAATATCCTCAACACTCAATCCCTTTTTAGTTATGTATCCCTTATAGAACTATAGAAGAGAACCAGTGTGATCTGTTTGATAGTTTTTCCCATGAATAATAGTGGTAGAGGTCAAGTGTAACCTGGATAGCCCTGTATGGTGTTGTGAACCCCGATCTAGGGTGAGGATAAAAATTTTATTAATATAAACTACATCATTTCAGTTGATCAATAAGTGTAGAGGATTAAATCTCATCTTGATAATGAACCTCTTGTTTTATCTGATGTGCGGGTGTTTTTCACATATTTTAATCTGATGATTATTTCTCACATTAAGATAAAGTAAATTTGATTTTGAATTTAACTAGTGTTTATATCTATTTTTAACCAGTAGATTAGATTCAAAAGTTTCACTGATAATAGATTGGTAAAACTGAGAACAAATCAATCTTCTGAGAAACTAATTGAACTTTGAAGACTTTTAAAAATTAACTACATACTAACTTTTTTTATTATTTTAATAGGATATTTAATATTAAAGAACTCATTTTAACTGAAATTTTGATAGATACTCAATTAACCCCCTCTTCAGTCATCTAATCCAACCAACATTTTGTATCAGAGTATTTAAAATTTATTGTCAGTTTTTTAAATCGTGTCAACTGTGATTATAGTTGTTTTTTAAAGAAATTAAAATTTCTGTTATTTTAAAATTTTCATCTCTTTGAAATTATTTTAAAATCCATATCATGGAATATAGATTAGAAGGGTCTACTAAAAATAGGTGACCTTTCTTTAATTTAAATAATTATGGTCAGTAGAACCTTAAAATAAAAATATATCTAGAAAGCATGTGATTTGAAATCTAGACTGCTGTAGAATGTAAATATGAAATTACTAAAACTACTCGAAACACTTGGGATGAACCTACCACGGCTTCCTATAACAATAACTGTAATGCAATAGATGCTATTAACTGTTCACTAGGAGATGAAGAGTTTAATCATATCTCTACATGTTAAACTGCACATGAAGTTTGGGACACTTTATCTATTTCTCATGAAGGAACATTTAATGTTAAATACATGTGATTAAATACTTATAATATTTAATATGAAAAAATTATAATGAAGCATGATGAGTCAATTTCTGATATGTATCTCAAGTTCAATGAAATTGTGAATACTGTGATTTATTTAGGAAGATAAGTAATAACCAAAGACGAGATTATGTGGATTCTGCAATGCATACCAGAAAGATGGCGTGGAATGTATATGTCTATTAGAGAATCATGTGATATTGATAAGATGAAAGTGAAGGAATTTATTGAAAAATTAATGGTGTATGAAGAATAACTGAAGGTAATTCAAGAAGAATATGAACCAAAATGAAAGTTTATAGCTTTCAAGAAAACTTCATTTAAATGTAAAGACTCGGAGAAAGTTCAAGCTACTACGGAAAGCTCAACTAGTGATGAATTAGCCTCAGACAATGATGAAGAAATGACCCAGTTGGCTATACGACTGAAGAAATTTTATAAGAAATAGATGTTTTTCAAAAATCCCAGTTACAAAGGCAAGTATGGTAATAAGGGAAATTGGAAAAAGTATTGGAAGAAAAATGAGAAATCATATGAAAAAATCTTCTACGAATGTAAAAGGGAAGGGAATGTTAAGGCTAACTGTCCAAAGATGAAATACAATAAAAAGTATGAAAATAAGGATAGAAGGTATAAGAAAGAAATTAAGGCCACCTGGAGTGCCTTCGAGGACAGCTCAAGTGAATATGGATATTCTTTGAATTAGAAATATGATATGGCTAATATGTGTTTTATGACAAACACAACTGAGGCAACCTTAGAATCTCCCATACATAAATATTATTATTCTGAAAATGAGTCTGAGAATATGAAAAATGTTGAATTTTTCGAATATTGCAACATGTTGGAAGAAACATGTAGTGTGTTGAGTGATAAGTATAAATCATTGAAGAAAGATCATACTCTTACTATGGCTGTTATTTATGAACTTTCAACTAAAAACAAGAAAAATTATAAACTGCTCGTGGAGAATAATCAGTTAAAAATGCCTAATGACCAATTTAAAAAAGACATAGAAATGTTTACTAATGGGAAAAATAATCTTACTCAAATGCATGGTAAACAAATAGCTCATAAGTATACTTTTGGGAGAGGATATCAACCAGGTGAAAGGAATTTATCCAAATCATGTTTTGTAACCAAATCTGGAAAATCTATTACTTTTTTTCAAAACCTAGAATTTTACACCAAGTTCCAGTTCCACAAATTATGTTATTATATCCAATTATTCAAAACCAATCAATGTTTACTTTTCAAACACATTATATAATGCATATATGAAATCCATAAGATAGTTGTGGGTTCCTAAAACTTATATCACTAATTTATGTGGACCGAGACAAATATGGGTACCAAAGTTGTTTCTTGGTTAAACTATTTTGTAGGTAAACTTCATAAAGAGATCCTGTAAAAAGATGTGGTACTTGGACAGTGGTTGTTCAAGACATGTGGTAGGATATTTTGCAATATTTAAAATTCTTTTCAATATCGATGGATGACATGTCACATTTGGTGAAAATGGTAAAGGATAAATTATCGGACTAGACCAGATTGGTAACCCTAACTCTATTTCAATTTCTAATGTACTGTATATTGATGGATTAATGTATAATCCACTCAACATATCTCAATTTTGTGAGGATGGATTTAATTTTAAATTTAATAATGAATCATGTCATGTTTTTTATGCCAATAATAATTTAATATTTACTAATTTTAGAAATGATAATGTATATGAAATAAATTCTAACACACTAGCCTCAAAAAATTTCCCTTGTCTAAATGCCTTTCACATAGATTCTTAGCTCTGGCATAGAAGACTACGAAAATTGGAATATTCACTCTCTTAGGAAGTTAAATAGAAATGGATTAGTTAGAGACTTACCCAAATTATTATTTCCAAACAACAAAGTATGTAATCCTTTTCAAAAAGTAAAGCAATATAAAATCTCTTTGAAAGCAAAGAAAGAAGTATCTACTTCTCCACCTCTTGAGTTGGTTCACATGGACTTGTTTAGACCATCTAGAATTTCAAGTCTCAATGGGAATCACTATTTTTATGTTCTTGTAGATGAATTCTCATGGTACACCGGGACCTTTTTCATAGATCACAAAAGTGAATCTAGTTCACACATTGCCAAGTATCCAGGGACTATAGAAAAACTCAATGGAATTAGGATTTTATCCTTAAGAAGTGATCATGAATGTGAGTTTTAGAATCAAGATTTTGAAGATTATTTCTCACAAAATGGAAATAATCTTAACTTCTCTGATCCTAGGAAACCTCAACAGAATGGTGTGGAAGAAAGGATAAATAGAACCTTGCATGAAATTTCTTGAACTATTATTAATGAATAAGATCTACCCATTTATTTCTGGGATGAAGCTGTTAATACAACTTGTTATGTAATAAACAAAGTCTTAATCAGAACCATCATTAAGAAAACTAATTATGAGCTGTGGAATAATAGGAAACCCAATTTATGTTATATTAAAGTGTTTGGATGTAAAGTTTATATTCTCAACTCTATAGAAAATTTAGATAAATTTTCCTCTAAAAGTTATGAAGGAATATTTCTTGGATACTGTAAATCAAGAAAATCCTATAGAGTCTATAATATGAAAACCAAATGTGTGGATGAATCTATACACATAATGTTTGATAAAGTAGATCCACATGAGCCCAAGACCTCATTAGAAAATATTTAAGAGGATATGTACAATCTAGACATTAAGGATAAAACCTTAAATCATCATGTGATGGATGCTGTGAAAACATATAGTTCTGGAAATTCTCAAGATCCTAACCAATGTGAACCACATCAACCTGACCAGCCTGAAATATCAAGTCGTACCATCTCAAGACCAACAAAGATCCTTAATAATCATCTCATAGATGTTGTTTTTCGTGATTTTGGTAGAAGAACACAAACGATAGCTTCATTGAGAAACCACGATAAACATCAAGATTTCTAATCACAACATGAACCTAAAAATATCAATGATGTAATCGTTGATGAATTTTGTGTAATGGCCATGAATGAATAACTAAATCAGTTTTGAAAGAAATAATGTTTTGAAACTTGTAAATAGAATGTAGGATTATTCAACCATAGAAACCATAAGGGTGTTTAGAAATAATATAGATGAAGCTTGAAATATAGTTAAAAATAAATCTAGACTAGTTACACAAGGATATAATCAAGAAGTGGGAATTGATTATGAAGAGGCCTTTGCATAAGTAGCTAGACTTGAAGTAATTAGGATCTTACTGTCCTAAGCATCACACGTGGATTTTAAACATTATCAAATGGATGTTAAAGGTGAATTAATAAATGTTTATATAATTGTGGTTTTTTTTGTTAAACAACCCCCAATTTTTACAAATCCATATTTTCCAAATCATGTGTTCAAATTATTGAAATTCATATATGGTTTAAAACGAGCTCTAAGAGCTTGGTATTAATGATTGAGTAATTTTCTTCTTTCTAAAGGCTTTACAAAAGCATTTGCAGATCCTACTTAATTTATAAAAATAATTTCAAAAGAATTTTTAATATCACAAATATATATAGATGATATTATCATTGGATCTTCTAAATTTTTTTTATGTAACTATTTTTCAAACATAATGCAATGCGAGTTTGAAATGAGTTTAATGGGCGAACTTAGATATTTTCATGGATTTCAAATGTTTCATAATAAAGAGGGTTTCATTAAAATAAATTTAGTACACAAAATATCTTTTGAAAATATATGGATTTGATAGAATTAAGAGTATTGAAACCCCTATGAGTTCTGCATGTAAGTTTGATCATCATGAAAATGGAAAATCAGTTGATCAAAATGCTTACAGACAAATGATATGGTGTTTGCTGTACTTAACAACTAGTAGTCCAGATATTATGTTTATTTTGTGTATGTGTGGGAGATTTCATGCAATCCCAATGGATTCACATATTAATGGTGTTTAAATAATTTTCAAATACCTCAAATATACAACTAACTTGTAATTGTTCTATCCTAAATGACAACCTTTTGATTTAGTTAGATATTCAGATGCCGATTTTAGTGGATGTAAATTACATAGAAAGAGTACCTATAGAACATGTCACTTTTTAGGAAATTCACTAATATATTTGTGTAGTAAAAATCAAAATTCAGTTGCATTATCAAGGGATGAAGTACAATACATTACTGCTGGTAGTTGTTGTGCAAATATTTTGTGGTTGAAACACACCTTATTATACTATGGATTTTAATTCAGACATATCCCCATAAACGGTGAAAACAAAAGTGCTAATAACATTTCTAGTAATCCAATTTCTCATTCAGGAACAAAGAATATTGATATAAGACATCACTTTTGGAGAGATCATTATAAAAAAGGTGATATAACTCTTTAATTTATCTGGACTAAACATCATCTTGCTGATATATTCACCAAACCATTATATTCTTAGAGAATGAATTACATCAGACATGAACTAGGTTTGATTAATCTGTAGGATATCATGGAACATATATCATGAAACTGATCCCTAAAACCAATCTCATGAAACCGCTCCATGAAACCAATCTCATGAAACAAATCCCTGAAACCGATCTCACGAAACTGATCCCTAAAACTGATATCATGAAACATGTCCTTGAAACCAATCTCATGAAACCCATCCCTAAAAGTGATACATGAAATTGATCTATTGAAACCGATATCGTGAAACCGATCCTTGGAAACCGATCCTTGAAATTGATCATGTAATATCGATTCAATAACACTGATGTAATTAAGAATTCTTTTGTAATTATGTCTATATTAAATAATACAAAACTATTTTCCCTTTTTTTCATGTCTATAATTTATGTGTTATGACTTAAAATCCATATATGATATATTTAGTTCAATCCATCCCGACCTTTCACCTTCCCACTATTTTAAAGCCTTATACACTTTTTCACTATATATCTCGACCCTCATTCAAAACTATTTTGGAATATGAAACCTTGACATGGAAATGACCATGTGCGCTATGGAAGAACCAAGGAAATATCTATCTAATAAGCATTAGAAAGGTGAGTCTCGTGGGACAGCAAAACTGAGCTTAGAAAGCTGAGTGGTTACGGCTGAAAACGAAGTGTCTGCTGAGTGTCTTCTGTCAAGCAAGTTGTTTTTATTAAATGTGTTGGAATCTTAAGGGTGGGTAAGCTGGTTTGCTAACAATTAAATACCTTACTATCCCACGCTAGTTCATGAGTTTTATCAAAATTTTAATATATCCTTGGAAGAAGATGAGGCAGCCAGAATGAAGTCAGTGTTAAAGGGAAGGAAAGTAGATTTTTCATCTAAAGAATGGAATGAGTGTTTGGAGATTCCTCATGAATGTGTCTATGATGATTATTGAGGTAATATTCCCCCATCCCCTGATTTTTTCTATTATGAAGATTCTATGATGGAGCTGTTTGGAGATAGAGAATCTAGAAGCACTATTTCAAGTGCGTTTTAAGGAGAAGTAAGATTTTCTTTTAAGTTTATTCCACATAAAATTTTACCAATGAAGGTATATTTGTCTACTGTGATGTATCATGATGTATTCCTAGTATATTTATTAAAATATAGGGTAAAAGTGAACCTATTTAGGTATATAATGGAGCATGTATCTGATTTGATAAATCCATCCAAGTGGGAAACATATTTAATCTATTTGAGGATGATCTCTGCCATGTTGAAGCAGTTAGGTTGTGTGAAAAAATAAGATGAATTGATATGTGCTTGTAGTGGTTTTTGTAATCAAAAAGACATTTGTAAAAGGATAAAAATCATCTAGAAGACATGGAAGAAATGTTGGGTAGGTGATGAGGAATGGTTGTATGTGGATTTTAATCAAGTTGATCATCCTACCAAGACAAGAGATCATGTTGATCCAGGGGCCTCAACCTGGAGAAGAAAATGCTTATTCTAATGAGGAAACTGAGCCTAAATAGACAAGGTAAGAATGATCTTTTTTTATGACAGGAGTGATCATTATATTGCTGAAAGTCCCAAAGACATGTCCTATGGACTTGCTAGTCCACATTTAGACTTACACTCAAGATAACCATTATTAGGTGATGAAAATGAGGAAGAGAATGAGGTTACTTGAGATGAAGGCTATGTGGGTAAATCATATAAGGAGTCTGATGATGATGATAATGATGATGATGAAGGAGGAAATGATGAGAATGTAAGTGATTCTTTAAAAGTGGGACAACAAGTGGTTGACAGATCTATTTAGGAATCTGTAAATGGAGATGGTGATGGTATTGAGCCTGTTGAGCAATAGGTTGTTAACCATAGAAATACTGATCATGAGGACAGATCACCCCATCATAATTCTGAACGTCAATAAATAATTCAGTAATTGAATGAACTTATGGATAGTGGCCATGTGGAACGGGCTGAGGATCATGTACCTGAAATTGTGGAACTTCTTGGAGAAGATGAGGAGGGTGGAGCTCAGGCAGAACCTGAAGATAAGTTTTTTCCTATACCTAGAAATGTTATAATGGCTAAAGGACATTATGAAGAAGTTGATTAAGGTGAAGTTGTTCTAGAGCCTCAGGGAAGAAGGATCAGGACTGATACCGCTGAGCCAAGATAATGGACTTGTACGAGAGAGTGGAATAATGATATAGGATACATTATTTTTGGTTTGGAATATGAATCCAATGAGGAGAGGATGCCTCATCCTACTTATCCACAAGTCCAAGATGAGGCAGAACCTGTTGGTCTTATTCCACATGTTTCACCTCCTATAGTAGGGCCAATAGAATAGACAGTTCCTAGGGAATATGTCACTAAGGCTGATTTGGGGAAATTGAAAAATTATATATGTGAGTTAGTGATAGAATCAATTGGATACATAAGTGAAGCCTCCATTTCATCAGTTATTTTAGATGTGGATGCAGCGAATATTTCAACAATAGTGATCTAGGAGATTCAACCAAATCTCATTACCATAGCATAAACCATCCTTAGTCACAATACCTTGTTGAGAGAAGAAGTAAGAAAGATGAGAAATGAGTTAAATTCTCTAACCTATGACTTCAATACGTCTTTTAGTGGTGTAATAGAATTTCATATGAACTTGGGGACTCATCTAATAAGTGTAGATCAGAAAAAGTTGAAAGAGGAGCATAAAAAAATGTTAACTAGGCCAACCAGTTCTAGGAGTGGGAAAGGGGCTATTACTGATCTGGAGTCTCTCAAGGTTGTGATGAGAGAGGAACTGCAACCTCTTCAGACTATTTCAGACAAATAAACTATTAAAAAGGTGTATCGAAATACAAATCTTGTGTACAACATTGTAAGGAAATGTACAAATAAAGCCTCTATTGCTTAGAAATATATTTTTCGAAAAGGTGGATAAGTACATTAAATGATCTTTACAAAGCATGATGTCATAAATAACATCATGTTTCTAGCCGAGAATCTTAGAATACCTCCCATTAAAGAAGAATTTAAGAATAAAGTTTCTCAATTGAAGGAGTTTACCCCTTTACTAAATAAATGTATGGAGAATAAGGATGAATTCGAGAAAGCCATGAAATATGGTGGCGAAATCATCATTGATTTCATTAACCTCCTTTAACCATATTTACATGTTCAAGATGAAGCAATTTTTGTTCCTACTACTGATTCCATTGGTACTACCTCTCATCCTCCCGCTCCATTGACTGTCTCTCAGGATATCTCCCATGTTCGACCGATCATAAAGTGAAAACTCCCAGACGTGTGTAGTCAGAAAGATGGCCTCGCATTAATGAAAATTTCCCTACAGGTGTTGTACTTCCTGGTGTTATCTTTAGACCACCTCTACCCTTTGCCACTCCCAAAACTTCTTCTCCTCCTTCAAATCCTTCATATAATGGAAAATTCCCTTAGTGATGGATTGTATATTTGAATGAGATTTGTTCTTTTATCTGGCTTGTTATCTTCTGAAATTTAATGGAAGTCTTTATGGTTTCATTGTTTTCTGATATTTCTCCACTTATTTTCTGCATTTATTTTGTTGCTAATCACAAAAGGGGGAGAAAATTCATATATTATTAATATAAGGGTGATATTTTATGGTATAGGACACATGGAATGTACTCACCGTAATCCATTTATTAAGGGGGAGAAAAACACAAAACAATATGCTATGACTAGTTATCTTTATTCCATCTGTTTGCATGTATGTCATAATTTATGATTATAAAAAAGTGGGTGATTGTTGGACCCTATATGATATAGTAGTTTTCATAATCACAAATAATGTCAATCTAAGTATTATACTCCCTCATTCTATTTAATAACTATAAGTATATCAACTAGGTCATATAGAAGAATGTACATTAATATGTCAATAACCTATATTTTTGAATAAATATTTTTACAAGTGTAGTTGTGCATGTATGTTTGAATTTCACTTAGTCATGTAATGTTTTCTGTAATACATACACTTCATAATATTTTTTAGTCCTTGGCACCGATAGTTTTTTCGACACCCCGATGTTTCTACACACCATGTTCGACACACCGATGTTCGACACACCAATGGTCAGCACACTGATGCTCGACTCAATGAAGTTGACAGACCAAAGATGAAACATCAAAGATGAAAGACCGAAGATGACACACCGAAGATAACACACCAAAGATGACCCACCGAAGATGACACACCAAAGATGACGCACCGAAGATGACATACCGAAGATGAAAAAATTATGATAACAAAACGAATATGACAGACCGATGCAAATGAATCACCGATAGTCATAAATAACGGTTTTGAATTTATTAATTCAAATTTATTTCTAACAGTCATATTTAGATAAATTAATGTTTCTGACATAATTTAATGATGTCTGTCGGACTATCTTGAGACAATACGATGTACATGCATGTGTGGAGATATTAATGCCTAGTGGACCTCGATGTATAAAATGTCTAAAACCTAAACTTAAAAAATTCACTTGAAGAAAATGATGAAAAATATAATGAGTGAATACGCACCATTGAAAATAGAGGAACTTGAAGCATGATCTCACAAGAAGTTTAACAAGAATCAACCGGTTGATGCATGATGAACATCCTCACAAAGAAGAGCTAAACCTTTCCACACCTGGAAGAAATATTACAGAAACTAAGATACTATATTCAAAATCCAACATCCAGAATAGGTCCCAAATATCATTTTCTCTACATCCATTGATTTTAGAGATTTACTGCACAACACACATAGTTTTCTAAACCCTATTATTCATTAATAAACTATGTTGTGATCCTGTGTTAACATTTTGAGCAGTGTGTGTATCTATTTGTGTCACTCACACTTTCTCCTGAGCTTAACTGGAGGATATCAAAATATCCTCAACACTCAATCCAATTTTTACCCCTGTATTCCTCATAGAACTGTGGAAGAGATCCTGTGTGATCTTTTTGATAGTTTTTCCATGAATAAATATGGTAGAGGTCAAGTGTGTCATGGAAAACCCTGTGTGGTGTTGTGAACCCCAATACATGGTGCAGATCAAAAGTTTATTTATATAAACTTCTTATTGGTAGGTGATCACAATGTTGAGAGGATTAAGTATCATCTTGAGACGGAACCTATTGTTATATCTATTGTGATGATGTTTGTCTTATATTTTAATCTAATAAGTGTTTCTCACATTAAGATATTCTAAACATTGATTGTTATTTTAGATAGTGTTTATATCTGTTTTGAATCAGTAGATTAGCTTCAGATGTTTTACTAATCGTATGTTGGTAAAATTGAGAACTAATCAATCTTCTAAGAAACTAATTTAACTCTCATAACTTTTATAAATTCACTACAAACTGACTTTGTTTATTATTTTAATATGGGGATGTTATATTAAGGAACCCATTTTAACAGAAATTTGTACAGATACTCAATTAACACCCTCTAAAGTCATATACTCTGACCAAAAATCCTAATTACACTTATTTCATCTCATAACCTTGGGAAATATATCAATGTAAAGGGTTAGCAGAAGGCTTAGTAAGTGAAAATAAGTGAAAAAATTTACCTGTGATCTTGAGAAATATAAATACGAACATAAGGAATATAGTAATTCCATATGATATAATCATATCATAATAATATCTTGAATCATAACATGAAAATCTGGCTACAAACTTTTATTTATACATTCATAATCATATAACCAAAGTCCATCACTAAGGTGTCATTAAAATTACCACGTTTATTCACTAAGGTATCGTAAAACTTGTTATATCTACATATTAATTTTTTTCATAATTCATTAAATTGATATTAGGGAGAAAAAATAATATGAATTTATTTATGGTGAGACACATATATCAAAATAAAACATTTCATAAATAAATCATAGAGAATAAAATAAATGATTTTCATATTAAAATCATGGTGTTTTAAAAAGTGCTTAAAAACATGAACACTGTGTCAATAATAAACCACATAAATGTAATGTGAGTTTTATGTATTTTAATTTAAATATAAAATATATCATTTTTATGTCTTCATGAATACCCCTATAAATGAAATAGGTTTGGGTATTCACATATTTAAAATAAAAGATATTCATTGGAAAAAGAGATAGATCGTGAGATGAAACTTCTGCAGCATAACGAGTATGAAACATTGTATTATAAAACATTAAAAAGATAGTTTAAATGGGTCATACATTCATAAAATACTAGAAATATAGTATAGAGACAGAATAAAATCTAAATATGAACATGGAATGGAATTCTGAAGGACATAAAACATAAAAGATAACTTAAATGAAGAATAGAATTTGGGAATTCCCTTACCATGAAGAGGGACTTCTAAAACTCTCAGATCATGACCTTAAGGGGATGACGACTCCTTTATAGGATTGATTAGGATATATAAGTAGCATTAATTAATTTAGTATTAACTTTTAAATGAATAGAAATGAATGGAGGGGTGGTTATTGATAGTTAAATTGAGGGAGTTTTTTATTAATTTCAAAGGACTCCTCATTATTAGAATTTGGAAAAAAACTCGGACTTAAGAATGTTATTTTCACATGGTGTTGGCCACTTGGGACGCCTCATATCATATGTTTATACATAAGAGTCTACCATCATCTTATTGTACATATTACATTATTATGACATAGTTATGAGGTCATTAAACATACAGAAAACTCAAAACTGTATTTTTACTATTCATAAAAAAATCAACTATTTTAGATTAATACCAAAAAATCTCCCTAATTGTTTTTTGACATGTAGAATTCCAAAATGAAATTAATTTTTTAAAACTTAATTTCTTTATAAATTAAATTAAATAAATAAAATACTATTACAAAAATAATAATTTCTAAAACATTTATTTACATATACTATGATATAATTATATCATATTACCATTTAATATTTCCAAAATATATTCATAACTATATAGTTGTGGTTACTATTGGGTTGGCCATATCACTATTTATAAGGGTAACATTACTATTCCAATGGTCAAGTTACTATTCACCAAAAAATTATGTTGATCCTATTAGACTCTAAATATCTTACAGATCACCACAATGCATGTCCATTTTTCAAAAATAAATTCACAGAATAAATTATTTAACAATTCATTAAAAAAATATTTTTCACAATTAATAAAAAATAATACTATTCATCAAATACTATTGATATGAAAATTCTATTCATAAAAAACTATTCAATGAAAAAACAATATTCATCAACAATTGAAACAACTTAGAAAAATACTAAAAATTTACCCTATATTAATTTTGAAATTTCAAATTAAAAAACGATATTTATTTTAACATAATTATTTATGTATGAGAAATCCGAAAAATGTACAATTTTTTAATTATAAAAATCAATTTATCAAATTTGTCCCAATTAGACATATATTTTACTAAGAAAAGATATTATTAATTCAAAAATGAAATAACAATTATGTTAAAATAAGGATTACATATTATGTATCGTTGGCCTTGAAGTATAGCCCATTAAAACAACTGCATATGACCTAAGGGTAAGGGGAGCGATGGTGATGGACTCCTAGGGAGGCTCTGATAACATCACCCTAGTGGTAATATCTACTAACATGAACTTCCTCCATATGAGATTTCATTCAAGATTAGTATGTTGAAGCTAGACTTGGGCTTGGTCCAGAGCGAAGTCTAGTGACGCTACATCCTATCGAAGCTCCAATAAATGGGCTTCGTATGGACCGAGTCTGATGGATGAGTCCATCAAATCTTCTTTCTTCGTTAATTATCCATTATCATTTATATATATAAATGATAATTATAACATTAAAAATTTATTATAGTTTCCAACATTCATATTAATAAACAATAATATAACGGCCAAAACCCTAGGGTAACATTTAATTTATAATTTTTATTTATTTTGACATTGTAAAACATATATTTGCGAGAAAATACATATTATTTAAATGTTATGTTTGTTACAAATGTATACAAGACTATTTTACATCATGTGATGATCCAATGGAGTAGATAGAGGAAATTCATCATTACCTATTTATTAATGGGTTGTTTTATGTTCTATTTTATTTAAACGACGAGGGTCATAGATTATCAATGATTTTTTTCTCGACGATTTGTCTTTATTGTCCTCTAATTAATAGATCAGTTGGGATGTTTGGGGAATGTAATTTTACATCAATGATAATGAAAATAGATAATCATGTTCATATTGAGTTATATTGGTCTATAGACGATCCTATATAAATGTAGGTGTACATTATGATGGTTGTTTTTATTATTTTACCATTGTATTTAAGAGGTTAATATATTGTTTGTGTGGTCAGGGACCGACAAATGATTTCAATGACTTTAATGGAAATTCAACACTTTATTATTGAGGATGTGATCTCAAAGAGACACACAGATGAATTACAGAGGATCCTCAGAGTAAAAATGTAAATCATCTATGTTCGTTTTATTTTAATCACCTCCTAATTTTGTGAATCTTTCATTATGATTTCAGATCCCATATAAAACGTATCTTTTCATCCCATCAATAGAAATAGGTTGATTGAGAGGAAAATTAATATGTCAATATATATGTTTTGGTCTTTTTGTTAGATTTTATTAGATTATGGATGAAGTATCAAAAAATGTATTATTTTTAATAAAATATTACTTTATACAAATCTAGTATTATTTCTAAATTTGAGTCATTGAATTGGTCCCTATGAAAATATCAATTATGATAGATGAGGGTTGAGAGTCATCAGTCAATGGAGAAGATGATCTATAATGTACAAAGGATAATACAAAAATTTTAGCGATGTGATGAGGGTGTTTCATGATTTCTAGAAGTCCTATAATCATAAAAGGTATTTGAACTTGGATTTTTTTAGGTCGGATACCATTTTTATAGTTTTTTCCTCTCAATGGTTGAAACAATGTTTTGGTTTTGTGACTAACCTCCCCCTATAGTTTATTACCCATTAAAGATGTTGAAATTCATTTTTAGTTTTTGTATTTTTTAGAAATTTAATCAGGACTATATAGAAGTCAGAATTAATTCTATGTCTCCAGACATATTAGTAATCATAAAAATGGTTTCCATGTCAATTAATGAAGGTTGTTGAATATAAATAATGTATCAATATTTATGGAGAAAACAGTTCAGATCATGGATCTTGAAATGAATGTTCTTCTTGGGTTTTTCATTCCCATGGTTTGTGCCCTATAAATGAATTTTTTCTTATATTATAGTACTTGAGAGAATGAAAAATATTTGTGAAGATAATGAATATTTTTATTGAGTCTGGTTTATTTTTTCATCGATATGGGGTTTTTTTTGTAAATTATGTAATGAATGAACAATATATAGTTTATGAAATCTAGTTATTCGAACTGTTCTATGTGTATGGATATGAATTTTTAGGGGATGTAACTAGATCCTAGGAGATATCATGGGATATGTGGATTTAATACTTCCATATTATCTATCTTTTTTGGGGTTGGTTATGATTTTCATAGACAAAAAATCATTATACATTAACAAATATATAGGTGCAGAACCTCCATGTACATTACAATGTGATATTATGGAGATTTATTATGTGGGAGGAGGATTGATGATATAAAATTGGAGTTAGATATTAGATATTATCCTATGGAGAATATTTCATATAGAACATAATAAATTTGAAATAATAGTGTATTTAATGTCATCGTTGAGTCCCTACATTTTAGGATCAAATGGATATTTGGTTATGGTAGTGATATCGATTCTAGTGTTGTTTTAGGAAAATGGAAGTTATATCATTCTGCGATTCTAAAGGTTCATTAAAATAGTTGGAGATTGTATTTTGGAATAAATCCCCCTGGGGATGGGTTTCCATTATTATTTAATCCTCAGAGGTGGTTGAGGCATATTTTTTTGATTAGGAATTTATGATATCTATATAATTTTGGTGGTAGATATAGAGTGTTGTACTATATACACCATATCAATAAACATGTAAAATACAATACATGATGAGAGTTTTACATTGATTTTTATGGCTATTAATTTTGTCGATGGTTATTGTTTAGATCCTCAATCAAATTCATGTTTTCTTGTAAAACGCTAGTTACTATTATTGTATGAGTTTAATAGGGAATGATCTTTTTATATTATATAATGGGTAAAAATTATTAAATCCCATAAAAATGATCACATTCCAAACTCATGATTGATCTATTGGGGCAACCTAGTGAATTTATTGTAGGTATATCATTGAAATTATTAGTTTCTTTAATCCCTGCCTTCAAGGGTTCTGTACATACTACTGCAAGTCTATTTCCCTCCCTTGCCTCTAAATTTATTCAACTCATTACTCACACCGAGTGGTTTGTGGCCATGATATTTGATGGTTTGGTGGATTGTTTTGTTATATACTGATCAGATATTTAGATTTCAAGGTTGATAATACCTTCTTGGTGTTACATGTAATGAAACTTCCTTTTTTTAAAAATAATTTTTCACACCTCATATATAGATAATCTCAAGTACATTCTATAGTTTGGAGTCCCTTGTTCTCCCTTTATTAAGTTGGATTTGGGAAGATTTAATTCTTTTTTCCTCTAATTGGATATTATGAATTTAAATTACTAGATTATGAACTCGAATAATTGAAATTGATGGTTTTGGTGGATGATTGTTTATGTATTTATGAATTTCTATATTATTTCCACATTAAATTTGATGATACATGATCTTTCATATATGTATTTATATATTTTCTATTCATTTTTTAACCATTGAATTGTGAAGCCCTATTGTGGTAAAGGTTTCAAATCACCATTAATATATTATAAATTCCTTATATATGGATAATGAGATAATAACTTCTGAATAAAAAAAATTATTTGATATTAACCTTGAGAGATATTGTAAAATGTTGTTAATTCACAATTTATAATGAATTAATAGATAATTTGGAAGCAATAATATGTGTTTATTTATGATATTGTGATTTTAATAATTAGTTTATGGTTGATTGATACATCTTGTTCTTGTATGGTGATGGTCATGGCTAGACTAGGTGAATAATATTTCGGCACATAGAAGATACATATTTTTGAAATGATATATGTTGGTGAAAAAGTCATTTTGGTTAGATTTTGGTTACTAGTGCATGATGGTTGGGTTGTTGTCAAAACATGTTCAATTGGTGGGTAGATGTTGTTATTATTATGTTTATTATATTTTATGTTTTTATATTTGTTATATATTCCTATTATATGGTGCATTTGATTGATATTATTGAAATAGTTATAGAATGGGTTGGAAAAAGATTACTAATTGCTGTTAATTCCATGTGTGGTAATTTATAGATAAATAGAATATAAATAAATTAATGTGAATAATTATGGGTGACATATAGAGTAATGTTTCATCAAATTTTGGATTGAATTTATAAATTGAAAATTCATAGTGGGAAATTTTGAATGTCTTGAGATCTTTCTAGTTCTCAATAAAGGAAGGAACTATGGGTGGTTTGTGGCTTTACATATTAGTGAGTTTATTTTTTGTGGTATTTGATGGTGGATAATTTCATGAGGAGAGTTGGTAGTGATTTTGGTAATGCAAGTTTCATTTCATGTTAGAATTTTTTTGGGTATTGTGTATGAACTATTATCTTAAATTTTATTCTATTTCTACATACACCCACATGTATCAAAAATCATGTACTAACATAAAATATTTCCATGGGTAGGCTTGATGAGTGGTGTATTGTTGGAAAAAGGGAATATCATTTAGTTATGGATTGTGGAAGTTGTGAATTTCTATATTTATAAAATGTTTCTAAAATAATATGGGAAATAACCACACCATATTTCCCATTGTTTTAGAAAAATAAAATTTCATTCAAAATATTAATAATTTTTTATATTTAAAATAAATTATGTAAAATTGATTAATTATTTTTAAATTAACATATTTAAATTTTTGGTATGTTTTGGTGTGAGTTAGGGATTTATAATTATGGGTAACCATTAGCTGGATATGGTTGGTCTCAGGTGATAGTTGAATGTAAATAAATGAAAGGGGATTAACATTGAATTAACATAGGTGGTCTCAATGAATATCCTAACTATATTTTATGTTTATTATATATATATATATATATATAAATTTTGATTTTTACAACCTAAAATATGTTGGAGATCAATATTACTTATTAAATAAAAATTTAAATTTAAATTTCAATTCTTATGATCCAATCCATGTTCCATGGACCCTGTTAGATGCATGTTAAGTAGCATGTTTCTATCATCCAAAAAATAGATATGGATTTTAATATTTTGTGTTCCTTGATATATGTTTAGTATTTTAAGGGGTTAAATAGAATATATAATCATTGTGTACTTTGTATAGGTTCTTTGTTGATCTTTGAGCACAACGTTCTGAATGATTTGAAACGAATGACCCTAGTGTGACATAGTGGACATTGTGGTGACCCAGAATCATTTTAATATCATTGCTGAAAATTTAGAGAGGGTTCTAGGCCAACATAGATGTTATTTCCTATTTTTTAACACCCCAAGATTCTACGGTACGTTTCTCTTTGAATAATGCGATAGCATGTGTTGTACGCAACATCGAGTTCTAACACACCACAACCAATCAAACTAGCCGTCATGAATAGTAATACATGCTTTTTGAAATTTTATAAATTTTATCTCTCAAAATGGACTTCATTTTCTAATTCGGAGTATTGAATTTTGCCTAAGGTGAAATTTTGGTACTTTTCTGATAACTTTAATATTTTGATGAATGGTAAAAATTACTAAATTCTAATTAAAAACAACTTTTTTAATCAAAATAATTAATAGTGATAAATTATAAATTTGAGTGGTTTTAAAGTATATTTAGAATATATTTTTACCATTTAATACAATTTTGGTCATTGGACACAATTTCACAATTAAACCGAACATAAACAAGTATCAATCTTTTGATAGTTATTATATCTTAAAAACACGCTTTTTGTTTTGACTGCGGGAATTAATTTTAAATTAATTTCTTCCACTTATGTGTTTTGAATTTGGAAAAATGGATTCAATATTTGGAATCACGATGTTCAAATTGTGTAAATATGAAACTTTTATTTTTATACATTTTGAATAATTACTTCGGTAAATATTTTATTTACCATGGTTAAAGGGTAAATCTGGTAAATAAGGATCAAAAAATAATATTATAATAATAAAAAATTCCCTAAAACGTGTCCTAACATTATTTTTTGATACATGTCCGACCATGGGCATCTTATGGTCAATTTTGGGACCCCATGTTTCCACTTTTAAGTGATAGGGACACTTTATTTTAATTAAGTTAAAATGAATACAAAAATGACACAAACATATATCTTTTAGAAAAACAATTTTTACATAGGGTTATATATGTTGGAGTTTCAACTATAAATATTCATTAAAAATATAACATTATTTACTACATAATGGTATTTTATTTATAATTTTTAGACATTATATAAATTAATTTATTTATCACACAATGGTGATGTTGTAATTACCATAATAGTGAAAAATTAAAATGATTGATATTGTAGATACCCAAAAAAATATAATTTGAGACTTTTTATGAATTAAACTAATTTTATAGGTCAATATGACATGTTAGTAATGATTTAACTAACGTTTTTAGAAGTAATAATTCTCCTATTAGTTTTACAAAAATCAATTATTGAATAGTGTCAAAACTGACATAAAAGAGTTTTTAAAACAAATATTGTATTATTAATTGATATTAAATTCCTAAAAATATAATTTTCGGGAAAGAGACTTATATCATGATAGGTGTATCATTAATGGACCACTTGGGGGTAACTTTGATGTATATATTGTGTTTATTAACCATATAATATAAAAATACAAAGTGACATTGTAAAAGTGAAACTAATTAACTAAGAGTTAATACTTAAAGATAAGGTTAGTATAATGACCCAAACCTGTCTAAATTCTATTGGTTCAGTGGTTTTCGACCTATCCCCACCTTAAAATTTAAATAATCCACTTTGGAGCTATTATAAACCGAATATAAATTTATTATAAAATAATATTTCTAGCTTTTCCAAAGGTGGCCCTCACCCCTCTTATAAAAGGGCACTCCCCCTTATCTTTAATTCACACCATCAAAGCCTTTTGGTTCGGCCAAAATCTGCCCCAAAACTCTCTAAACATCCCTCACTTAATCCTAGAGGCCTTCCATTAGTCAGAAAGCCAACTTAAGATCCCTTTTGATCAAATCAAAAGAAAGAACTCAAAGAGGAGGTAATGATTTCACCACCCTTTTCCAAGTTCCTTTCTTCTTCCACTTCTTCTTACTTTGTTATTACCATTATAAAATAATAACTCCAATATATTATATATACTGTGATGTTATTAAAAATATGTTACAACCATATTCTGTATTCTATCCATCCTTTTAATAACATGTCACCATATGTGCGTACGTACGGCTTACCGTCTCCACGTCGTGGTGTAATTGTTATTCAATAAATTATTATTTGAATGGGTATAATAATGATTTATAATTCATGTAAATAATAAATATAACATTATAATAATTCTGTGTGTATGATATACCATCCAATTATATATTATTTTAATATCAAAATAATGATATTGTCGCTCGTGCGTACGTACGGACTACCGTCTCCACGAACGCGATGAGATTCATTCTCCATCATATCCATTCAAGTATAATTATTATTTGATGATTTAAAAATAATGTTTAAGGACTTGATATCATTCTGGATATGAATAAGACACAACCTATCCATTACAAACATGGCTTATGTAACAAAACATATAAAAGAAAACGAGTAAGTTAACACCCAAAACAATGATAATACTAGGATATTATTAATAAATCAATGTTAAAAGATCATATGTGATATCGTATTAATGTATATGATTATTTTATAATTTAATAACAATTATTTCACCATTATACATGAGGTTAACCTACCCCCAACCAAGGAAAATTACAAGTTAATGGTTATTTCTCAATCTCTTCATTATCCAAGGTTGTTTATACGTAATAATCTACGGGGATATCCTTATCATCCACATTCATGTTTCTTAAAAATGTATTTCAAAACATTTTTACTATTTACAAGAATATGGGTTAAAGTAATTTATACCCTTGTTTGAATTTTTATAAGAGTTTTATAAAGTAATGTTTCCGTCATTTTTCAAACAAGGTGCGTTTAACCTTTTCTACGGAATTAAGGTAAGAATGTTTTTTTAATTTATACGGCGGGTGGATCTATTTTCTGTCATTATAAAATCATCGAAGCTTCCCTTAAAAGCTTATAAGAATATTTTCAAAGAAAATGATTTATTTTATATGACTCTAAAATGATTGCAAAATAAAAAGAGATATTTTTCTAAAAAGAGTTTTGATTTCATCTATGTCAACATCCTTTGGTGGATTTTAAGATTATTTAAAGCTGATTTATTATGAAACAAAACATCCATATTATATTGAATGTTTTTGGATATGTTTGACTATGGATATGTTATTTTTATACCCTTCATGGTTTATGGTGAAAGTATTGAGATTTCGAATGCTAGTTTAATACGAATGTTTATGTAATGTTTAAACCTTTTCATATGGGAATGGATTGGACTTAATATGTGACGGGTGGAGCCTGCTATATCTCTTTGATGCATCTGTAGGTCTCATGAGACAAACTAGTGTCTTGGCACAAGGCCTTGACAAAATCTTATTTGTAGTCTTGGAATGAGGCCTTGGCTATGTGGTTATGATAGTCTGGCATTATGCATTCCATCATTATGAAAGTGGTTTTTGATATTGCATGTGATTATTTGATTAGTAGAATATCCATGTGAATAAGTAAATGGAATTATTTCATTTTATTTTTTCCATACTATGTTTAAGTTCAAGTTTAAAAGGATTTTTTTAGTTATACATTTCCTTAAATGTTTATTCTTATTTATGAAAGTTTCCACTATATTGTTATCCTTACTGGGAATTTGAGATCACCCCATTTATATGTTTTATTTTTCCCAGGATGTGAAGAAGTAATTTATGAATGACCTGCAGGGATAATATGAGGGGATAAGAATGTGGAATATGAAGACTATATTGTTGTAGTTTTCATTTTATGATGTAATGTAAACTTTATTAATATATCTAGTGTTACCAAGGCTACAAAACCAATCAGTCTTTCGAGATTTTATCTTTATTATGATCATAACAATGTTATGTAATAATGCACTGACTCTGGGTAACTGGGGATGGGGTGTTACAGTTGGTATTAGAGGAAGTTTAGTAAATACCTTGGAAGCTAGATTTAGACAAACTCTTATTAGAGCACATATATTTAAGATGGACTTTGAGGATTAGTATAGAAGAACTTCCTATAATTTTGGTATTGTATAGATTTTGTGAGTTTTCCAAGAAAATACATCCCTATCTGGATACGAATAGGTAGAGGCGGCTCTGGCATAGATGTACCTAGGGGTAAAACCCGAAAACACTGCTTTGAGCTAGACTCGAACGGGAACTGGTGCACGACAACGGGCCTTGCCGAACTCTTGGTTACGACACTCCCGGTGGATATGCTTAGGATAAATCTCATTTTCTTTACAAATCATTATGAATGGTTTATGAGTATATACTTCCTCAAATAAAACATTTTTATGACTATGGATTATATCCATAAATAGTTCAATTTATGTTAAGTGTTTAATAAGTATGGAATTATGTATTTTGATTCATAAACTGATCTGGTTTATTCCATTGTTTAGAAATAGTTCCTAGTGGAAGAAATGGAAAACATATCAATGCACACACTCCATGTAGGGATTTCCCTCATACTCAAGATAGCTATAGTGGAGCTGGCGATGCAACTGGTGTCGATCTGCTAATCACCATACTCGGACAACTCACTCAGGTTATGAATAATAACTTTACCCATTTGGAGCACCCTGATTCGCAGCGTGGAGGATCAATGTTAGATCGATTCATGAGGCAACAACCACCAACGTTCAATGGGAGTACAAATCCCTTAGTAGCTGAGCAATGGATAAATTCTCTATAGAAAATATTTTAGGCTTTGGGGAGTAGTGAAAGGGAAAAAGTTATCATGGCTGTTTACCGCCTCACTGGAGATACTGATTAATGGTGGTAATTGATTCAAAACACGAAGGAAGATGATGAAGTATCAAATATGGAATGGAGGGAGTTCAAAGATCTATTTTTAGAAAAATACTTTCTTCGTGACCATCGAGCAGATATGGAAAGGCAATTTCTGAGTCTGAGACAAAAAGTGGATGAGAATGTCGCAAAGTATAAGGCTAACTTTACAAGGTTAGCAAGGTATGCTGGAGATTATATATGTAACCCAAGAAGTAAGATTGATCATTTCTTTGATGGGTTAAAACCATTTCTCCATCGAGCATTAGTCTCACAATCCTTCTCGTCGTATGAAGACATTGTCTCATGTGATATCAAGACAGAAAACTAATTCTCTAAGTCTTATGACTTTAAATAAAATCAAGAGAAGAAGAGATGTAATGATCAATCTGGCTATGGAAATATAGGGAATAAGGGAATAGTTGAATATCCATCCTACAGTAAATGTGGGAAGAAACACCCCAGTACTTGCTTAAAAGGAATGGGAGTCTATTGCAAGTGTGGTGAAAAAGGCCACCAAGATCATGATTGCAAGGGGAAGAAGGAAGCTACCGATGTTCAATGCTACAATTGTAGGGAGATGGGACATTATTCAAATGAATGTCCTAAGCGTCAGAGGAACTTACCTCAGAAAAGGCCAAGGGATCAATACCAAGAGGTAGAAGCTCTGAAAAACATGGTGGCAGGTAATTTAATGGTTTCCTCATGTTTAGAAAATGCATTATTTGATTCTGGATCATCGCATTGTTTCATATCTTCCCAGTTTTCTAAGAAAATTAGATATTTCCAATTTGATTTAACAAGGGAGTTGTTAGTTAAAACTCCTAAGGGGTGTATAATTGCAACAATGTTTTGTGAATCAGTCCCCATTAGAGCACATAAATGTTTTTTATCTACTGATCTCATCGTCATACCTATGATTGAGTTTGATATAATCCTCGTTATAGATTGGCTTTCGGATTATGATGCGAAGATTTATTGTAATAAGAAGGAAGTTACGATTTTTGATGATGATGATAAGGAACACCATATCTTTAGAGCAGAATCGTCACCACCTAATTCTTATCTAGATCCACCCCCAGTAGCTCAACTAAATTCAATTATTGGGGAGGAAGAGAATGAAATGACTATGGGTGATGAAAGGAATGTTCAAATAGAGGATGTACCTATTATGAAAGAATATTTAGATGTATTTCCAGAAGATTTACCTGGACATCCTCTAGAACAAGAAGTTGAGTTTTCCATTGATTTAATTTCTGGATCAAGGCCTATATCGAAGACCCCTTATAGAATGGAAACTGTAGAATTATATGAACTAAAGAAACAACTAGAGGAATTGAGTAATAAGGGATTTATCCGCCCTAGTGTTTCTCCATCGGGAGCCCCTATTATTTTTGTTAAAAAGAAAGATGGATCTATGAGGTTAGGTATCGACTATAGGGAGATCAATGCTATAACAATAAAGAACAAGTATCCCCTGCCTCATATTGATGATTTATTTGAACAACTGCATGGAGCTCAATACTTTTCAAAGATTGACCTTTGATCTAGATACCATCAGTTGTCTGTAAAGAAGGAAGACATTCTGAAGACAACATTTCGAACCAGGTACGAGCATTACGAGTTTACTGTAATGCCTTTTGGATTGACTAATGCACCCTCTGTATTCATGGATCTGATGAATAGAGTTTTCAAGGAATCTCTCGATGAATTTGTGGTGGTATTTATTGATGATATCTTGGTATATTCTAAAATCTACGAAGATCAAGAAAGTCACTTGCGCATTATCCTGAAGACTATGAGAAGACATGAATTATATGGGAAGTTTAGCAAGTGTGAATTCTGGCTTCAGGAGATTTCTTTTCTTGGCCATATTGTCTCTAAAGATGGAATATTTGTTGATCCTTCGAAGACCAAGGGAATTCAAGAATGGCCAGCACCTACGAGTATAACTGAGGTACGCAGTTTTATTGGTTTGGTAGGTTATTATCAACGTTTCGTGCAGAAATTTGCCCGATTGGCTAACCCATTAACGAAGCTCACACGTAAAGGGATTAATTTTTTTTGGACAAAAGAGTGTGAAGAATGTTCCGAAGAACTGAAGAGAAGATTAGTCAGTGCTCCTTTATTGACAGTACCATCGGGGAATGATGGGATCATTATTTATAGTGATGCATCGAAGAAAGGACTTATTTGTGTCCTTATGCAGAATGATAGGGTTATTGCCTATGCATCATGACAGTTGGAAATTCATGAGAAAAACTATCCTACTCATGATCTTGAGTTATCAGCTGTGATATTTCCTTTGAAGATATGGAGGCACTACCTCTATGGTGAAAAATGTGATATTTGTACTGATCAGAAAAGCTTGAAGTATATTTTCTCACAAAAAGAACTCAACATGAGGCAAAAGAGATGTCTTGAATTACTCAAGGATTGTGATTGCACGATACACTACCACCCGGGGAAGGCAAACAAGGTGGCAGATGCTTTGAGCAGAAAAGACCATGGAGTTTTTAACAATATGAGAATTGAAAGGGATCCAATTTTCATGGATCTAGTGAAGATGGACATGGGAATAACTAGGGAAGGTGAAAAATCAATGCTTTTTCAAATGGTTGCCAAACCATCTTTACTAGAAAGGATTAAAATTTCTCAGACCGATGATGAAGAATTTCAAAAGAAGATTAAAGCTATGAATGATGGGAGATTGAGAGACTTTGTGTATGAAGATGGAATTATGATATTCGGGAAGAGACTTTGTGCTCCCAATATACCTGATCTAAAAAGGGAATTGCTGGATGATTCTTATAGTTCCAATTTCTCTATACACACTGGGAGAACCAAAATGTATGGATATTTGAATGAAACTTTTTGGTGGGACAAAATGAAGAGGGAGATTGCTGATTTTGTGTCAAGATGTATGGTTTGCCAACAAGTGAATGCTGGAAGGCAACAACCTGGAGGAGTTATTCAACCTCTTCCCATACTGGAGTGGAAATGGGACAATATTACGATGGACTTTGTCATGGGGCTACTAAAGACTCCTAGAAGGAACGATGCAATATGGGTCATTGTTGATCGTCTTACCAAGTCAGCAAATTTTCTTGCTATAAGAGAAGATCTACCATTAGAAAGTCTAGCAATACTATATATTGATGAAGTTGTGAGACTTCATGGAGTACCCCTATCGATTGTTTCTGATCGTGATCCCTGTTTTACTTCAAGATTCTGGAAAAGTCTTCAGAAATCCTTGGATACTGAACTTCATTTGAGCACTGCCTACCACCCTCAAATAGATGGAAAATCAGAACGAACTATTCAAACCTTAGAAGACATGTTGATATCCTTCTCACTTGACTTTCAGGGTATGTGGGATCAATATTTACCTCGGGTAGAATTTTCGAATAACAATAGCTTCCATTTGAGTATTCAAATGGCACCATATGAAGCGTTATAACGACCCATAATTTACATACATTGTTAATACTTCAAAATTGAAGCACACTTATTACAACATATGACAAAACCACAAAGGACCGTATAGGTATAGTGTCTTTAGAAACTGGGAAACATAAACAACTGGTTCATAAATCTTCTATAGTGTCTCCCATTTATTTCATCATATCTAGGGTCTCGCTTAGCATATTATACTTAATATCCATCTTTTTGACCTGGGGAAAAGAAAACATAAAAGGGTGAGCTCAAATGCTCAACAAGGGCAAATAAAGGAAATAAAAATCATATCATATCTTTTTGAAAATCACCACCTGCAAAAGAGATCATAATATCTTAACATGGAATAAATCATAGAAGTGAAAATGAGATCCCCATAATCATAACATGAAACTTTAAACATTGTGGAATGCACACATAATCATGGAAAATCATTTCTTGTTAGTCATGACTCATTGCCAAGACTATCTTAGTGGACAAAGTCCCTTTCTGAACCGAGTCACCCTCGTTCCAGTCCTGTTTCACTGAACCGGTATAACCTACCGTTCCAGCCATGTCTATCTCATGAGATATAAAATCTTTACCCAATGCATTGGAGGGAGATATAGGTCCCACCCATCTTATAATGAATCCTTTCTTATGTGTTCCACATAATCATAAACCATACATCATAGCGTAACCCATGTAATAAAAATGAGAATCCTAAACAACATGACATCATAAAACAATTCATATAAGATAAAGGAATTCATAAAAATGTTTCCAAAACACAATAATCAAATCCATGTAATAATAGTGATAAAAACAGAACCCTTTTATTATCTTAGATGGAAAATAATTTTGATAAAATACTTGAACTCCATTCTTGAGGAAAATATCCTTTCTACTTTAAAAACATTTTTCCTTTCATAACATGTCATACGACTTTAAAATAAAAGAAGTTTATTAAAAATAAACTTGAAAACTTGTAAATTAAGCTTCTTGGAAATAATGTTTTAATAATCCATTCATGCCGTATAAGTTAAAAAAAACATTCTTCGTACTTTTGTCGGAAAAGTCAAAAAAAGTACCTCGTACGAAAAATGAAAAAACGATTCCTTTCATATCTTTTACTAAAAACTAACCAAAGGGTGAAAATGGATTTAAAAAATTGTAGGTGGATGGAAATAATATTACATTTTGATGAAACATGGATGTGGATGATAAAATACACCCCAGTAAATACTTACGAATAAACAATCTCGGATAAAAATGAGATTGTGATATTTCCCTTACCTTAGGTCCAATTTGCTTTGTACGTGTCCGAAGCTACTGTATAATGGTTTAAATAATGTTATTGACTTATTCCAGAATCATACATATTGATATTATATCATATATGGTCATATTCTTAGCTTCTTGATAGTAATATTTCATTGTTACTTGTTACTCGGGTCTATATTGCCTTTTGTTCTTATGCGTGTTTTGCCGAATACATTCTTATTCTTCTTTTAAGGTTATAGATACCTTATATCCAGAATGGTATTAGTGTAACATATATCATATTTATTCATTCAATTCATTTATATAATCACTATGTAATGATGATCATGTAGAACAAGTCGCATCACATCGTGGAGACGGTATTCCGTACGTACGCACGAGTGATGATATCGTTCCTATGATCGTGGAACTTTATTGGAGTATATATATATTATTTCAGTATCAATATTACTTTATAATAATCATAAATAGTTACTCATTACACCATTATACCCATCCTTGTAAAGTGATGGTGGAAAATAGATTACACCACGGCGTGGAGACGGTATTCCGTACGTACGCACGCGCGGTGATTTCATTTTTCCGTAGGATGGATAGAAGGTGAATTAGGGTTGTTTCATATTTATAATAACATATCAGTATGTAATTAATACTGATGTTGTTACTTTATCATGAAACAACTAAAGAAGAAGAAGTTGAAGAAGAATGAAATTGAAAAGATCGGTAATGGATATTACCTCTTCTTTGGAACGCCTCTTTGAATTCTCCACTTAGGGAACTAAGATTGGTCTTTGAAGAAGACCAGGACCTCTAGGATTATTCTAGGGAAGTGGAGAGGAGAAAATGGCAGGGGTTGGCCGAGCTTGAGTGCTCAAATTGGTGTGAGGAGGGGGAGGAGGTGCCCTTTTATAAGGGAGGAGAGGGGCACCTTAGGAATATCTCAAAATATTATTTTATATTAAAGTAAAAATCGGCTTATAATGGTTCCAAAGGGTCTTATTTAAAAGCTAAAGTGGGTATGGGTCGAAATCCTATCAACCAATAGGATTTAGACAAGTTTATGGTATTATTTTAACCTTATAAATTAGATTTAACTCTAAGTTAAATAATTTAACTTTTACCATGTCTTTTTGTTTTCTTTCACTATATGGTTAATACACTTACTATAACATACCAAAAGAACCCCAAATTGTTTATTATTAATATATATATCCTTATCTAAGTCATTTGGCCGAACCTTAGATTTTTAGGAATAAAATAACAATTAATAATATAATATTTGATTTAAAAACTATTTTGTGTCAATTTTGACACTATTTGATATATGATTTTTGTGAAAGTCATAAAAGAATTATATGTTCGAACCAAGTTGATTAAATCAACACTAATATATCATAGTAACCTATAAAATTAGTGTAATTCATAAAAAGTCTCAAATTAAATTTATTGTTGTGTTTATAACATCAATTATGTCAATATTTCATTAATAAGATAATTACTGCATCATCATTGTGTCATAAATAAATTAAATTATATAATGTCTAAAAATTACAAATAAAATACCATTATGTAGGAAATATTTTTAGGTTTCTAATTAATATTTATAGTAGAATTTATCTTATGCATAACCCCATATTAAAAATTATTTACTTATTAAACTTTGATTTTAACTATTTGAACTCTTCTTTAAATAAATTAATAATAAATGTCCTAATCTAATCCAAGTGGGCCTAAATGGTCATATTTTATTCCTAAGTTTGTTTTTGGTCGAATTACACTTGTCCAATAGAATTAGGACATGTTTTAGGGTAATATTAATATCATATTTACCCTTAGTTACCCTATTTACTATTAACTGCGGTAAAAAAAGTAAAAAGTTACTATTCACCAAAAAATTATTTTTATCTCATTGAACCACATTTTACTTACTGATATCAACCGTGTCTGTCGGATTTTCGAAATTCCATTCACAGAAGCGGTAAAATTATGTTTTATGCAAAATTCAGTTTTTAACCTACCACTTAGTGGTTTCACTATTCATCAAAAATTGAACGTTTTCAGAAAAATACCAAAAATTTACCCTAGGCTAATTTCGATATTCTGAGTCCAAAAATGAAGTCCATTTTGAAAAATAAAATTTATAAAATTTCAAAAAGTGGTTATTACTATTCATAACGGCTAGTTTTAATAGCATATTGTTGTTTAGTGAAACTCGGTATTGCGTACGACGCAAGCTATCGAGGAAGGTCGCGATTGCGTGTAAAGCAAGCCAAGCAAGTGTTGTGTAGAAAAAGATTCTTTTGATGATTCATATAACATAAAAGTCTCGAGTGTTACATTCTACCCCCCTTAAAAAGAATTTCTCCCTCGAAATTCGTCACTTTGTAACAAACAGATGAGGATACTTCTCCCTCATCATATCCTCAAGCTCCCATGTAGCTTCTTCAAGTTGGTGGTTCCTCCATAAAACTTTCAGCAATCGAGTGGTCTTGTTTCGTAGGACTTTTTCGCTACGATCCAGAATCTCTATTGGCTGTTCTTCATAAGAAAGATCTTGCTCTAGCGGTACAACTTCTGAGCTGAGTACATGTGAAGGATCTGGTATGTACATTCTCAGGAGAGATACATGGAACACATCGCGAACTTGAGAGAGATTCGGTGGAAGCGCCAATCGGTAAGCTACCTTCCCAACACGATCCAGTATTTCGAAAGGACCGATATATCTAGGGCTCAACTTCCCCTTCTTTCCAAATCTCATAACCCACTTCTAGGGAGATATTTGTAAGAACACTTTATCACCCACTTCAAACTCTAGGTCTTTTCTTCGGTTGTCGGCATAGATTTTCTGTCGACTCTGAGCTGCTCTTATGTGTTGTTGAATAGATCTGACCTTTTCTGCCATTTCATCAACGAGATCAGGTCCTAATAGCTTTCTTTCCCCAACTTCATCCCAGAAAGTTGGAGTCCTGCATTTCTTTCCATATAGAGCTTCATAAGGACCCATCTGAATACTGGAGTGAAAGCTATTATTATAAGAAAATTCCACCAAAGGTAGGTGTTGATCCCAACCTCCTTTGAAATCCATAGAGCAAGCTCTCAACATATCTTCTAGGGTTTGAATTGTTCTCTCAGAATGACCGTCTGTCTGGGGATGATAAGAAGTGCTGAAACTCAACTCTGTATCCAGAGTATGCTGAAGACTTCGCCAGAACTTCAAGGTAAATCTCGGATCTGGATCAGATATAATAGAAAGTGGTACTCCATGCAATCTTACCACTTCCTTTACATATATCCTGGCAAGCTGATCTAGAGAGAAATCCCCTCTAATAGCAATGAAGTGTGCAGACTTTGTAAGACGATCAACTATGACCCAGATAGCATTATTGCCTTTGGATGTTTTAGGAAGTCCTATGACAATGTCCATAGTGATGTTTTCCCATTTCCATTCGGGTATGGGTAATGGTTGTAACATCCCCTTAGACTTTTGTCTCTCAACTTTAACTTGTTGACAAACCAAGCATCGAGAGACATATTCAGCAACATCTCTTTTCATGCCATCCCACCAGAAGTACTCTTTCAGGTCCCTATACATCTTCGTGCTTCCAGGATGAATAGAGAATGATGAACTATGAGCCTCATCCAGCAGCTCCTTCTTTAATTCGGGGATGGGAGGAACACAAACCCGATTCCTGAACTTTATTATCCCATCACAATCAAGGTTGAATTCAGGAACATTTCTCACCTTCTTTTGTAACTCTACATCTTCTTTCTGTGCCTCTTTAATCTTCACATGTATAGATGGTTGAACATTCATTTGAGAAAGATAAGATTTTTCCCCTTCCATTATAATTCCAAGATCCATCCTTTGTAAATCCATAAATATTGGATCTTTTGTGATCCTCATCATGGATAAACTAGCATGGTCTTGTCGACTTAATGTATCTGCCACCTTGTTTGCTTTCCCAGGGTGGTAATGGATTGAGCAGTCATAATCTTTAATCAGCTCCAACCATCTTCTTTGGCGCATATTCATCTCCTTTTGTGTGAAAATATACTTTAAACTTTTATGATCAGTATAAATATCACACCTTTCACCATAATGGTAATGCCTCCAAATATTTAATGTAAAGATTACCGCAGCCAACTCCAAATCATGTGTTGGGTAATTTTTCTCATGTATTTTCAACTGTCGTGAGGCATAAGCTATCACCATACCATTTTGCATAAGAACACACCCCAATCCCTTCTTGGATGCATCACTGTTGATCACAAACCTTTCTCTACTACAAGGCAGTGTGAGCACAGGTGCACCAGATAACCTTCTTTTCAACTCCTTGAAATTCTATTCACATTCCTCTGTCCAGACAAACTTAACTCCTTTCCGAGTCAACTTGGTGAGTGGATTAGATAATCGTGAAAAATCTTTTACAAAACGTCGATAATATCCAGCCAAACCAAGAAAACTTCGAATCTCAGTTACTGTTGTTGGTCTCGACCATCTTTTGATAACCTCTGTTTTTGCTGGATCCATAGATATCCCCTCTTTTGAGATTATGTGACCCAAAAATGCAACTTTTTGAAGCCAAAATTCACACTTGGTAAATTTGGCATAAAGCTTCTCCTTTCTCAGGGTCTTCAATATAATTCTCAATTGATCTTCATGCTCTTCCTTGCTCTTTGAATAGACAAGAATATCGTCTATAAAGACTACCACAAATTGATCAAGATAGTCTCTAAAGACTCTATTCATTAGATCCATGAAGATAGCAGGGGCATTAGTAAGACCAAATGGCATCACTATAAATTCATAGTGTCCATACCTTGTACGGAAAGCCGTCTTTGGTATATCCTCCCTTTTGACCCTTAATTGATGATACCCTGAACGAAGATCAATCTTGGAAAAGTATTGAGCTCCGCATAGTTGGTCAAATAAGTCATCAATGCGTGGGAGAGGATATTTGTTCTTGATAGTGATCTTGTTAAGTTTTCGATATTCAATGCAGAGTCTCATTGATCCATCTTTCTTCTTAACAAATAGAACAGGTGCTCCCCAAGGTGACGCACTAGGGCGTATGAATCCCTTATCAAGATTCTCTTGGAGTTTCTTCTTCAATTCCTACAACTCAGATGGGGCCATTCTATATGGTGTCTTTGAAATAGGCAAAGCACCCGGTACGAGTTCTATTGAAAACACAACTTCACGATTTGGTGGAAGACCCGGTAATTCCTCCGGAAAGACATCATCAAACTCCCGTACAATGGGCATATTCTTAATCGTGAGTTTCTCACCAACCATTTGAGATAAATAACCTTCATTTAGTGGAATCAATACCCATAAGATGGAAGAAATTTCCACTGGAAGGTTATGTTCATCCTTGCATTGATATACGATCGTAGATTGATCTGGAATATGAAATGTGACTTCCCTTCTTTGGCAATTGATATGAGCTCCATGTAGAGAAAGCCAATCCATGCCAAGAATCACATCAAATTCCACTAAAGGAAGGATCACAAGATTTGCAGGAATCACTTTCCCACAAACTTCGATTGGAGAAGAATTATAAACTTTTGGTGC
Source organism: Viscum album (assembly GCA_963277665.1). NCBI lineage: Eukaryota > Viridiplantae > Streptophyta > Magnoliopsida > Santalales > Viscaceae > Viscum > Viscum album. Next base: position 1,157,558,148 of record OY728135.1, read on the forward strand.
GACTGTTGTGCCATTAGGTGTTGTCACAGCTAACTCAACATCTAATTGTTGAGGTAGTACGGTGATACCCTTAGAAAATTATTTAGAAATAAAATAGTGGGTGGATCCAGAATCAAATAAAACATTTGCTACTTTAGAGTGTATGGTAAGTGTACCTTTCACCACTTCGTTATCGTAGTCCACATCGCTGATAGAAATTGCATGTGACTTTCCTTTGTCTTTAGCCTTAAGATTTTGTTGACGTCGACCATCATCATCAACCCTTGGATTTGGGCATTGATTGGCATAATGCCCCATCTCCTTGAACTTGAAACATTGAAGTGTAGTAGGTTCATTCTGTGTATCCCTTCCTTTGTTTGCGTCATTAGACATCTTCTTCCCATTATCACGGCATTCAAATGCCCGATGACCTTCCTTTCCACATTTAAAACATTTACTTGTCCCTTTAAGACAACTCCCTCCATGTTTCTTTCCACACTTTGAGCATAAGGAAAATCTCATCTTCTTTTCCGTGTGCTCTTTAGATTTTTCTTTGAATTCCATCTTCCTCTTCTTATCAAACCCATGTGACTGATGGGTTATTCCAATATCCATCTCGACTTTGAGAGCACATCGAACGATTTCCTCGTAGCTATTGAAGTCCCTTATGGATAACGCCCTTCGAAGACTTGGTTTTAATACACTAAAGAATCGATCGATCTTACTCTCAGGTTGGATAATAATACCAGAAGCGTACCTTGCAAGTCTTGTAAAATTTTATTCATAGGTACCAACAGATTCATCAACCCTTTGCTTCAGTTCAAGAAACTCTTTCTCCATCTTTGTTCGGAGAATACGAGGGAAGTACTTATTGATATATAAGTTCTTGAACTCGTCCCATTCCATAGACTCAATTTCATCCCTTTGCCTCGTATTCTTAATAAGATTCCACCATTGATCAGCATCTCCTTCCAAACGATACACTGCTAGGATGACTTTATCATGTTCAGAACATTGAAGAACTGAAAATATCATTTCAGTAGTACTAATCCATTGTTCAGCAACTAATGGATCAGTAGACCCACTGAAAGAAGGTGGATGCTGCCTCATGAAGGATGCAACAGAATGTTGCTCCTTCCTTTGCTCGTTTGGAAGTCCTGCATGATTCATATCTTGAGAAAGTTGTGTGATCATGGCTACAAGATTTTGCATTCCAGCTCCCATATCGTTTGGTTTCTCAGGGGGACAATCATTGCATTGCCCATCGCATTCCGCATTAACACGGTTCCTTTGGGTTCCAGCCATTGACTAAAACCAAGAAGAATAGTGTGAGCAACACTAATTATAATAGGAAAACCACATAATCAAGGATAAAATTTCACACTTAAGGTTTTATCCTAGGGTATTCATGGCCATTTCTAAAACACTAAGATTGTGTTCTATGCTTAGACTTATCCTTAGGGTTCTTACTAAGGCTTTCACATCCTAGTTTCCAAAGGTTGACTATACCTTTCCTCTGATACCAACTATAACGACCCATACTTTACATACATTGTTAATACTTCAAAATTGAAGCACACTTATTACAACATATGACAAAACCACAAAGGACCGTATAGGTATAGTGTCTTTAGAAACTGGGAAACATAAACAACTAGTTCATAAATCTTCTACAGTGTCTCCCATTTATTTCATCATATCTAGGGTCCCTTTTAGCATATTCTACTTAATATCCATCTTCCTGACCTGGGGAAAAGAAAACATAAAAGGGTGAGCTCAAATGCTCAGCAAGGTAAAATAAAGGAAATAAAAATCATATCATATCTTTTTGAAAATCACAACCTGCAAAAGAAATCATAATATCTTAACATGGAATAAATCATAGAAGTGAAAATGAGATCCCCATAATCATAACATGAAACTTTAAACTTTGTGGCATGCACACATAATCATGGAAAATCATTTCTTGTTAGTCATGACTCATTGCCAAGACTATCTTAGTGGACAAAGTCCCTTTCTGAACCGAGTCACCCTCGTTCCAGTCCTGTTTCACTGAACCGGTATAACCTACCGTTCCAGCCATGTCTATCTCATGAGATATAAAATCTTTACCCAATGCATTGGAGGGAGATATAGGTCCCACCCATCTTATAATGAATCCTTTCTTATGTGTGCCACGTAATCATAAACCATACATCATAGCGTAACCCATGTAATAAAAATGGGATTCTTAAACAACATGACATCATAAAACAATTCATATAAGATAAAGGAATTCATAAAAATGTTTCCATAACAACATAATCAAATCCATGTAATAATAGGGATAAAAACAGATCCCTTTTATTATCATAGATGGAAAATAATTTTGATAAAATACTTGAACTCCATTCTTGAAGAAAATATCCTTTCTACTTTAAAAACATTTTTCCTTTCATAACATGTCATACGACTTTAAAATAAAAGAAGTTGATTAAAAATAAACTTGAAAACTTGTAAAGTAAGCTTCTTGGAAATAATGTTTTAAAAATACATTCATGCCGTATAAGTTAAAAAAACATTCTTCGTACTTTTGTCGGAAAAGTCAAAAAAAGTACCTCGTACGAAAAACGAAAAAAAGATTCCTTTCATATATTTTACTAAAAACTCACCGAAGGGTGAAAATGGATTTAAACAATTGTAGGTGGATGGAAATAATATTACATTTTTATGAAACATTGATGTGGATGATAAAATACACCCCAGTAAATACTTACGAATAAACAATCTCGGATAAAAATGAGATTGTGATATTTCCCTTACCTTAGGTCCAATTTGCTTTGTACGTGTCCGAAGATCCTGTATAATGGTTTAAATAATTTTATTGACTTATTCCAGAATCATACATATTGATATGATATCATATATGGTCATATTCTTAGCTTCTTGATAGTAATATTTCATTGTTACTTGTTACTCGGGTCTTTATTGCCTTTTGTTCTTATGCGTGTTTTGCCGAATACATTATTATTCTTCTTTTAAGGTTATAGATACATTATATCCAGAATGGTATTAGTGTAACATATATCATATTTATTCATTAAATTCATTTATATAATCACTATGTAATGATGATCATGTAGAACGAGTCGCATCACATCGTGGAGACGGTATTCCGTACGTACGCACGAGTGATGATATCGTTCCTATGATCGTGAAACTGTATTGGAGTATATATATATTATTTCAGTATCAATATTACTTTATAATAATCATAAATAGTTACTCATTACACCATTATACCCATCCTTGTAAAGTGATGGTGGAAAATAGAATACACCACGGCGTAGAGACGGTATTCCGTACGTACGCACGCGTGGTGATTTCATTTTTCCGTAGGATGGATAGAAGGTGAATTAGGGTTGTTTCATATTTATAATAACATATCAGTATGTAAGTAATACTTATGTTATTACTTTATCATGAAAAAACTAAAGAAGAAGAAGTTGAAGAAGAAAGAAATTGAAAAGATCGGTAATGGATATTACCTCTTCTTTGGAACGCCTCTTTGAATTCTCCACTTAGGGAACTAATATTGGTCTTTGAAGAAGACCAGGACCTCTAGGATTATTCTAGGGAAGTGGAGATGAGAAAATGGCCGGGGTTGGCCAAGCTTGAGTTCTCAAATTGGTGTGAGGAGGAGGGGGAGGAGGTGCCCTTTTATAAGGGAGGAGAGGGGCACCTTAGGAATATCTCAAAATATTATTTTATATTAAAGTAAAAATCGGTTTATAATTGTTCCAAAGGGTCTTATTTCGAAGATAAAGTGGGGATGGGTCGAAATACTATCAACCAATAGGATTTAGACAAGTTTATGGTATTATTTTAACCTTATAAATTAGATTTAACTCTAAGTTAAATAATATAACTTTTACCATGTCTTTTTGTTTTCTTTCACTATATGGTTAATACACTTACTATAACATTCCAAAAGAACCCCAAATTGTTTATTATTAATATATATATCCTTATCTAAGTCATTTGGCCGAACCTTAGATTTTTAGGAATAAAATAACAATTAATAATATAATATTTGATTTAAAAACTATTTTGTGTCAATTTTGACACTATTTGATATATGATTTTTTTGAAAGTCATAACAGAATTATATGTTCGAACCAAGTTGATTAAATCAACACTAATATATCATAGTAACCTAGAAAATTGGTTTAATTCATAAAAAGTCTCAAATTACATTTATTTTCGTTTTATAACATCAATTATGTCAATATTTCATTAATAAGATAATTACTGCATCATCATTGTGTCATAAATAAATTAAATTATATAATGTCTAAAAATTACAAATAAAATACCATTATGTAGGAAATATGTTATCTTTCTAATGAATATTTATAGTCGAATTTATCTTATTTATAACCCCATATTAAAAATTATTTACTTATTAAACATTGATTTTAACTATTTTAACTCTTCTTTAAATAAATTAATAATAAATGTCCTAATCTAATCCAAGTGGGCCTAAATGGTCATATTTTATTCCTAAGTTTGTTTTTGGTCGAATTACACTTGTCCAATAGAATTAGGACATGTGTTAGTGTAATATTAATATCATATTTACCCTTAGTTACCCTATTTACTATTAACCGCGGTAAAAAAAGTAAAAAGTTACTATTCACCAAAAAATTATTTTTATCTCATTGAACCACATTTTACTTACTGATATCAACCGTGTCTGTCGGATTTTCGAAATTCCATTCACAGAAGCGGTAAAATTAAGTTTTATGCAAAATTCAGTTTTTAACCTACCACTTTGTGGTTTCACTATTCATCAAAAATTGAAAGTTTTCAGAAAAATACCAAAATTTTACCCTAGGATAATTTCGATATTCTGAGTCCAAAAATGAAGGCCATTTTGAAAAATAAAATTTATAAAATTTCAAAAAGTGGTTATTACTATTCATAATGGCTAGTTTTAATAGCATATTGTTGTTTAGTGAAACTCGGTATTGCGTACGACGAAAGCTATCGAGGAAGGTCGCGATTGTGTGTAAAGAAAGCCAAAAAAGTGTTGTGTAGAAAAAGATTCTTTTGATGATTCATATAACATAAAAGTCTCGGGTGTTACAAGCGTTATACGGAAAGAGATTTCGTACACCAACCTGTTGGGATGATGTTGGTGAAAGAAAACATGTAGGCCCAGAACTGGTGGAGGAAACGATGGAAAAGGTGAAGGTAATCCAAAATCACATCAAAGAAGATCAAAGTAGGTAGAAGAGCTATTTCGATAATCGAAGGAAGGATTTGGAATTTCAAGTCGGTGATCATTTTTTCCTAAAGGTATCTCCATGGAAGGGAGTCATAAGTTTTGGTAAGAAAGGTAAATTGAGTCCCAGGTACATCGGACCTTTCAAAATTCTAGAACAAATTGGGGCTGTAGCTTCCTGATTGGCAATGCCGCCAAGTCTCTTCGAAGTTCACGATGTGTTCCACATATCTCTATTGAGCAAATACATGCCTGAACTAACGCATGTACTCACCTATGAGGAATTAGAACTGGAACCCGATCTGTCTTATTGCGAAGAACCCGTCAAGATTATTGATACGAGAGAACAAGTACTGAGAAACTGGACGACACGTCTAGTAAATGTTTTGTGGAGAAACCATAAGATGGAAGAGGCAACATGGGAACCTGAGGAAATTATGATGAAGAACCACCCGAGTCTTTTCATGCAGTAGTATTATAGAAATTTCTAGGATGAAATTATTTGAAGGAGGGGAGAATGTAACACCCCAAGCTTCTACGGTACGTTTCTCTTTGAATAATGCGATAGCGTGTGTTGTACGCAACATCGCGTTCTAACACACCACAACCAATCAAACTAGCCATTATGAAGAGTAATACCTACTTTTTGAAATTTTATAAATTTTATCTCTCAAAATGGACTTTGTTTTTGGATTCGGAGTATCGAATTTAGCCAATGGTGAAATTTTGGTACTTTTCGAATAACTTAATATTTTGATGAATAGTGCAAATTACTAAATTTTAATTAAAAACAACTTTTATAATCAAAATAATTAATAGTGATAAATTATTAATTTGATTTGTTTTAAAGTATATTTAGAATATATTTTTACCATTTAATACAATGTTGTTCATTGGACATAATTTCAAAATTAAACCGAACATAAACAAGTATCAATATTTTGATAGTTATTATATCTCAAAAACACGTTTTTTGTTTTGACAACGGGAATTAATTTTAAATTAATTTCTGCCAGTTCTGTGTTTTGAATTTGGAAAAATGGATTCCATATTTGAAATCAGGATTTTCAAATTGTGTAAATAGGTGACGTTTATTTTTAGACATTTTGAATAATTAATTCGCTAAATATTTTATTTACCATGGTTAAAGGGTAAATCCGGTAAATAAGGGTTAAACAATAATATTATAATAATAAAGAATTACCCTAAAACGTTTCCTAACCTTATTGGTTGATACATTTCTAACCATGGGAATATTTGGGTCAATTTTGGGACCCCATGGTGCCACATGTAAGTGATAGGGACACTTTATTTTAATTAAGTTAAAATGAATTCAAAAATGACACAAGCATATATCTTTTAGAAACACAATTTTTACATAGGGTTATATATTTTGGATTTGAAACTATAAATATTAATTAGAAATATAACAATATTTCCTACATAATAGTATTTTATTTATAATTTTTAGATACTACATATTTTAATATATTTATGACACAATGGTGATGCAGTAATAACCATAATAGTGAAATATTAAAAATATTGATATTGTAGATACCCAAACAAATATAATTTGAGACTTTTTATGAATTACAATAATTTTATAGGTCAATATGACATGTTAGTAATGATTTAATTATCTTTTTTCGAATTAATCATTCTGTTATGATTTTTACAAAAATCATTTATTGAATAGTGTCAAAATTGACATAAAAGAGTTTTTAAAACAAATATTATATTATAAATTGATATTAAATTCCTAAAAATCTAAGGATCGGCCAAGAGACTTATATCATGATAGGTGTATCATTAATATGACAGTTGGAAGTCTCTTGGATGTATATAGTATGTTTATTAACCATATAATATAAAAATATAAAGAGACATTGTAAAAGTTAAACTAATTAACAAAGAGTTAATACTTAAAGATAATGTTAGTATAATGACCCAAACCTGTCTAAATTCTATTGGTTGAGTGTTTTTCGAACTAAACCCACCTTAAAATTTAAATAAATCACTTTGGAGCTATTATAAACCGAATATGAATTTATTATAAAATAATATTTCTAGCTTTTCCAAAGGTGCCCCTCACCCCTCTTATAAAAGGGAACTCCCCCTTCTCTTTAAATCACACCTTCAAAGCCTTTTGGTTCGGCCAAACTCTAACAAAATACTCTCTCAACTTCTCTCACTTCATATTAGAGGCCTTCATTTTGTCAGAAAGCCAACCTAAGAGCCCTTTTTATCAAATCAAAATGAAGAACCCGAAGAAGAGGTAATGATTTCACCACCCTTTTCCAAGTTCCTTTCTTCTTCCACTTCGTCTTCCTTTGTTATTACCATTATAAAATAATAAATCTAGTATCTTATATATACTGTGATGTTATTATAAATATGGTACAACCATATTCAGTATTCTATCCATCCTTTTAATAACATGTCACCATACGTGCGTACGTACGGCTTACCGTCTCCACGCCGTGGTGTCATTGTTATTCAATAAATTATTATTTGGATGGGTATAATAATGATTTATAATTCATGTAAATAATAAATATAACATGATAATAATTATGTATATATGATATAACATCCAACTATATATTATTTTAATATAAAAAGAATGATATTGTCGCTCGTGCGTATGTACGGACTACCGTCTCCACGAACGTGATGAGATTCATTCTCCATCGTATCCATTCAAGTATAATTATCATTTGATGATTTTAAAATAATGTTTAAGGACTTGATATAATTATGGATATGAATAAGATACAACCTATCCATTACAAACATGGCTTACGTAACAAAACATATAAAAGAAAACGAGTAAGTTAACACCCGAAACAACGATAATACTAGGATATTATTAACAAATCAATGTTAAAAGATCATATGTGATATCATATTAATGTACATGATTCTTGAATAATTTAATAACAATTATTTCACCATTATACAGGAGGTTAACCTACCACTAACCATGGAAAAGTACAAGTTAAGGGTTATTTCGCAATCTCTTCATTATCCGAGGTTGTTAATACGTAATAATCTACTGGGATCTCTTTATCATCCACATTCATGTTTCTAAAAAATGAATTTTAAAACATTTTTAATATTTACAAGAATATGGGTTAAAGTAATTTATTCCATGGTTTGACTTTTTATAAGAGTTTTAGAAAGTAATCTTTCCGTCGTTTTTCAAAAAAGGTGCTTTTAACCTTTTCGACAGAATTAAGGTAAGAATGTTTTTTTAACTTATACGGCGGGTGCGGCTATTTTCCGTCGTTATAAAATCATCGAAGCTTCCCTTAAAAGATTATAAGAATATTTTCAAAGAAAATGTATTATTTTATATGACTCTTAAATGATTTCAAAATAAAAAGAGATATTTCTCTGAAAGGATTTTTGATTTTATCTATGTCAACATCCTTTGATGGATTTTAATCTTTTTTGAAGATGATTTATTATGAAACAAAACATCCATATTGTATTTAAGGTTTTGTGATATGTTTGAATAGGGATATGTTATTTTTATACCCTTCATGGTTTATGGGGAAAGTATTGACATTTCGTATGCTATTTTTAATAAGAATTTTATGTTATGTTTAAACCTTTTCATATGGGAATGCATTGGAATTAATATGTGATGGGTGGAGCCCGCTATAGCTCCTCGATGCATCGGTAGGTCTCATGAGACAAACTAGTGTCTTGGCACAAAGCCTTGACAAAATCGTATTTTTAGTCTTGGCACGAGGCCTTGGCTATGTGGTTATGATAGTCTAGCATTATGAATTCCATCATTATGAAAGTGGTTATTGATATTTCATGTGATTATTCGATTAGTAGAATATCCATGTGAATAAGTAAATGGAATTTTTATTTTTTATTTTTTCCATACTATGTTGATGTTCAGGTTTAAAAGGCTTTTGTTTTAGTTATACATTGCCTTAAATGTTTATTCTTATTTATGAAAGTTTCTGCTATATTGTTATCCTTAATGGGCATTTGAGCTCACCCCTTTTCTATGTTTTATTTTTTCCAAGATGTGAAGAAGTAATTTATGAATGAACTACATGGATAATATGAGGGGATAAGAATGTGGAATATGGAGACTATATTATTGTAGTTTTAATTTTATGATGTAATGTATTATTTATTAATATATCTAGTGTTACCAAATTGAATTAACATATTTAATATGTTGGTTCCAAAATCGGTAACTTAACCAGTAAGCTATCACAAAATATTATACATGCTTACTATTCCAATTTGATTAACATAAAATTACAACATGAACCAGATTCATTCACATTAATTTTTATCTTTAGCCAAAAAATATCAATTAGTCCCGGTTTACATTCTTTACCATTTTCACAAAGAAAAACCATTAAGCATGGAAAACATAGATATCGTACTATCTAGAAAAACATGAGGCACAAACATATGATTGATACAATTTCATTATCTAGTTCAAAGTATTTTATTTTTTCAATTCCATTGTCATCCAGCAGGATTCAACATGATAAAAATATTATTGCACGTAAAAGAAAGAGAAGAAATGAATCCCCTACCTAAAAGGTTTTCGACAAAAACCACAACGGTCGAAGAACACTCAAGAAACCCGGGGCGATTCTCCAAAACCCCGCCATAGATCTCTACTCCTAGAAAGATCAAGACCAAATCTCGTCATATTCGATATCCAAACACTTATATCTACCCATAACGGGTGTAGATATAATAAATTTATAGAAGAAGAGGAGTATATCTAAGTAGATCTATGAAATCAAAAAAGAACGATCACATACCTCATGAAACCAGCTTCGATTCACCAAGAGAAGCCTTCAGATCGCCTCCAAAATGCTTCGGAGAGGTTCTCCTACCTTCAAAGAAGGTTAATCCCGAGTTATGGACACTTAAGAGCTTAAACGAACCATTTAGAGGAAAAACGAGTAAGATTCACAATTTTAGGATGAAAGATTAAGTGTCTGCATGATTAGTCCGCACAGTTTAACAGAACGTTCACTAACCGTGTGTTAGCTTCTGCCTCGTCAAAAACTCCTCACACAGTTATGCCGCACCGTTAGACAAACCGTGCAGTAACCATGAATTAGCCACTGCCTCCAAGACCAGCCTTGCACGGTTTGGCCGCCCGGTTTATGAAAACCGTGAACTAACCATGCGAAAGCTATTTCCCTTTAATCTTACTTAAAAGTTCACCCAAACGCACCTCAAAGTCATCTTGACCTTCCGGAACACCTCTATCACCCCATTTTCACAGAGTAATGTACTGGAGAGGTCAGAGCCATTACATCAGATACCTCTCAAAACATTCTCATCCTCGAGAATCCAAAACCCACATACAGAGGAAAAGGAATAGGGTCTGAACAACCACCCATCGAGATTCCTCTCAAAAGAGAGAAAGGCATCGAAAAAACGGGATCCATCTCATAAACATAAAAGGTTCATAACCAAAAAATTTACAATGATACATGAAAAGAGTTAAACATAAAACAACTCTGGGAACTGAGCACACATTTGTGACTCACATTAGAAGGTACTCTCCTCTATTCCACTGTGTCGCCACAAGACATGAACTAAGGGAATAGAATGCCCTTACAACACCTTCTCCCTGCAGTCTTGGATCTCCACAAGTTGCTCTTCAAATGTTGCATCATCATTAACATTGACCTCTCCCCAATCGATGACGTGAGAGTCATCATGAAGATAACAACAGAGCTACGTTACATGGAAAACATCATGTATCCGACTCATCTAAGGGGGATGTTCTTCTCGATATGTCGCAGCTCCAACACGAGTTAACACCTCAAAAGGCCCAACAAACCGGGGAGAAAGATTACTTCCACGACCAAACCATCATTTCCCCCGACGGGGAGTCACCTTCAAAAACACATGATCCCCAAAATTAAACTCTAAGGGTCTCATTCTTTGATCATCATAATATTTCTAATGATCTTGCGTTGTCTTCATCCTCTCACGAATCACCTGAACCATCTCTGTTTTATTCTACACTAGTTCCAGTCCAAGAGTGGCAGACTCTTCGACACTAGGAAACACCAACTGTTAAACCTATGAAGAACTAAACATCATCTCAATAGCCATGGATGATAAGGATAAAACACGCCTATGACCCATCTGGGGGTCTCTCTCACTAACAAACACCACTTTCTCTCCATCCGCATCAAAGAAAACAAAGTTTTTCCTGAAGCAATACATTATAGCCTACATCGAATAAAACCAATCCATGCCGAGGATGACATCATATGGTTGTATTCATAAACATAGGAAATATCCCCAAGAGTGGTGTTTCCCCAACACTAGCTCACAGTCTATACATACTTCAAACAAGTCAGCTCGACCTCCAACTGGCATAGTCAACACCAAGGGCACTGGAAGCCTCTCTACCTCATGTCCCAAAGCATGGACAAGGGTAGGTGATATGAAGGAGTGGTTCACTCATAAATCAAATAAGGCATACACCAAGGTAGAAAATTAGAAAAGGGTACCTCAAATGACATCTGGATCACCCGGAGCTGGCAACGCTAGGGAATGAAGCTTTCTATGACCTCCTCCACGAAATCTATGACCTTGATGACGACCACCACTATGGACGAACTCTACTCTATAATAATGGGTAGCATCCTGGGGATGTACTCTTCCTGCCCCATCTACCCTCTGTTGATCTAAATCTGGTGGAACTGGCTGCTGCTGCCTCGGTTGGAACTACCTCAATGGAGGAACCTGATGCATAACACCTGGTGCACGATGACTGCTTTGAAAGGTTGGGCACTCCCACTGCTGATGACCATGACCACCACAAGAAAAACTAGTGCATGATCCCTTGGCATTGGCCTGAGTGTTGCTACCTACGGAGAAACGAGAGGTGAAGGGATGTGGCCTACCCCCAGCTAAATGAAAACCCTTATTCCCTGAAAACCGGGAACCCCAGACCAAAACCCTGCTTCATGAGGAATCATGCTGATTCCCCTCTCGTGATGATTCAGTCCTAGCCAAAGTCTTCTCGATAACCTCTGCCCTCACCCGCACCTCAAGATTTTTCTTTAGCATAAATGGGGTGACCTGACGCTGGATCTCTGGACGCAAATCCTCCTCAAAATGTCTCTCCCTAGCTTCCTCATCGGGCAACAGGTCTGAATCATATTGTAAAAGTTTCTTGAAATGAATTACAAACTTTCGAACACTGGAGAACCCCTGTCGAAGGGTAAGAAGCTCTTGATGACTGGATGCCTTCACAGTCGAAAGAAAGGAACTCAACTATAAACTTGTCTCCGAACTCCTCCATTTAGATCGTTGACTCCTCACGATCCTGAGGAACAAGAGCCACCACTGCCTCACTGCTCCACGTAGAATCGTTATAACCAAGGACACCCAGTGCTCCTTTCAAGAACGAAAAGAACTGAAGCCTATCTCAACCTCCTCCAACCAGTCTTCCATGAATGCATCTAAAACGCAGCACTCGTGCTTCTGAAGACTCTGGCGCTGAAACTCTTGGAGTGTCTTCCTCTATGTGTCGTTGTGGTCAACCTCTACCCTATGGTGATCTTCCGGAACAGCCTGCTAGACATTTTCTGTGAAAACCTAATGAGGACGTCGACCTGGAGCCATACATGTAAAATAAAAAACACTTAGATCTCTTAAACCTGGAATATGGAAGACTCAATATTAATTAATTAATTATTTTCTTTTACTCATTTTAGGTTAACCTATCCCAAGGTCTACCCATTCAACTACTGGCATAAAGAAGAATGATGCATGATACTCTCCTAGGTCTCTACCCTGCAACTAGTATCACCTTGTTTAGTGGCCATTGTAAACTTAATGGTTTGTGCATCAGATCATAGGGATCCCTAAACGCCTATGTCTCAGTCAGTCTCTAGTGTTTACCTCACTTCCTAATCATGAATGACACCATTTACCTACCAACCCATGCAACCTCACATGTTCCTTACTCAAAACTCCAACCTATCCCTCAACCAGACCTCTGATACCACTCTGTCATGACCCCCTCCCCACAAAGTGTACCCCTCCTGGGCCGACAATGTGAGAAGGGAGATAATGACCCCCATTCCCCGCCTCCAGTAGGCCCCATGTTGGCGACTAGAACTGAGGGTATAGTGACACACAAATGGGGGGAATTACCCTTTAGGAGAACACATGAGGAAGATAGAGATAAGATAGACACCAATCAACTCTAACTCAGAACTGGAATATAAAAGAAACCCAAGTGAATAAATGGAATTTCATGAAAAAGTACTAAAACTGCAAGGGAAAAACAGCAAGTACCCAAAATAAAGTAAAAACAGTAGTGACCACAAGCCCGAATAGCTCTTACAACCACAAGCTATTAGTAACTAGATTGATCTCCAACTTTCTCCATGTGGCCTGAAAAATAGTTTATATAAACGTAGTGTGAGTATAACAGTATAATCTATAGGATCCTCCTCGAACCCTCTCGTGCAAAAGTAATGAAAGCATGCTAATGCCCAGTGGACAACAAGTGAAACCAACTCATCACCTAAAATGGTATACCAAGTTCCCAACCTCACCATGGATACTCTCACCAAGTAACACATATAAGAATATAACATATATTAATGAATATTAAGGGTACCCCACTACTACTTCCCCACTATTTTTCCGCTTTTCCCTAAAAACATACGTCCTGTGAATCTCTCTCCAAAGTCTTGCCCAAAGACACCTGGGTGAAGCACCACCACATGCACCTTGTGAAACACAAAGGCTTGCTCGTAGACACCTGGTCGAAGCACCACATCATCAACACAACCAAATGTAACCAGGTAGTTTCTGGGAGCCACCACACCTCACATAATGTGTATCATACGTCGGGTATTATACCTCAAGCCATTACAACCCATACAATGAGTGAGGATCCTCAAGCCATCACAACCTATACACATTACACCTATAGTAGTCCATAGGATACTATATCCATAATATATGTGTGTGAATAAACACAAGCCATTACATCCCTCTACACACATATATGGGGAAAACAAACTGCTGTGCCTATTGGAACTAGTATCTACAAAGAGAAGAGAGCGGGGTCAAAGGGGGTAGTCAGCCATTCATCCTCCACCAGAATATTTGGGAAAACACCCACAAGGCTCAGAATCCCCGTGGTGTTAGTTTCCCTTACTGACAGGGTGGAGTAGCGTATAGAGACATAAAAAGTACAGAACATACTATAACTCACAACCACACTATGGGCATAACCTATTCTTAGACACAACTACAGCTAACGTCTCTCAGACTCCGGGCTGCCACTTCTAAGACTAGGTATCCTATAAGAACACAACCATTCAACGAATTTATTAGGTTACTTCATTCCATTTTTATCGATTCCACTATACATTAATTAATTCCACAAACACTAAATAACCATGGAAAATTCCACATTAAATTCCATTAACACCACATCCAAAAATTCCACTATCCCTTCAAATGTTCTCAACCTCATCATTAAGTTTCAACAAACTCCAACCCCATGGGTTAACATCATTTATTCACAATTTAATTATAGAATTACTTTCCCATATCACCAGGCATTCTAGAAAAGCATACTATGCTACTAAACACAAGGGGGATCAACATGGTGAGTAGATGTTCTACCCATCGCGTCTTTGACGCCTATAGAAAGAGCGTAGACCCAATCTCCTTTGAGAGGCTAAACAAGGAAAGCATGTGGCAAACCCTGCGTGTCATCGCCTCTTTTGGAAGAAGGGTAAGCAAGAACAGCTACCTTGAGTAGTGAGGAAAAGTAAATTAGATAAACAAACAAAGAATAAACAAGCATCCAAAAATCACATCCATTCCATTCCATCATCCCTGGTGTCCTCCACAACACCCACATGCATAAACCTATGCATCTCACCACTCTAGTCATCATCCGCTGCCACAACCAAAAGGCCTCTTTGCCTTCACATATTACAACAACCCTCCAGGGTCACATCACATCACAAGTAGTAGGAAATCAAACATCACATCAATTGGGCTATGGACCATTAAACAAACAAGTGGGTAACTTAGAACCCTTAAAGGAATTATCAAACAATCACATTATTTAAACAATCTTGAATTAATAGATTTAATCCGTTGGTTCCAAAATCGGGAACCTAACCAGTAAGCTATCACAAATATTATACATTATTACTATGCCAATTTGATTAACATCAAATTTCAATATGAACCAGATTTGTTCACAAGCGTCTTTATATTTAGGCAAACAAATATCAATTAGTATTGATTTATGTTCATTACCTATTTCCACCAAGAACAACCGCTAATCAAGGAAAAAATAGATATCACATTATCTAGAAAAACATGAGGCAACATCATACGATCGATACAATTTCTTTATCCGGTTAAAAGTATTTTATTAGGTTAATTATATTTTCATCCAATGGGGTTCAACATGCTAACAATACCATTGCACATAAAAGAAAGAGAAGCAATGAATCCCCTACCTCAATGGGTTTTGACGAAACCCACAATGGTTAAAGAACGCTCAAGAAACCTGGGGAGATTCTCCAAAACCATGCCTTAGATCTCTACTCCTAGCAATATAAAGACCAAATCTCATCATATTCGACATCCACACATGTAGATATACCCATAAGGGGCATAGATCTAAGAAACTGAGAGAAGAGGAGGAGTAGATCTAAGTAAATCTATGAAATAAAACAAGAATGATCACATACCTCATGAAACTGGATTCGATTCACCCAAAGAAGCCTGCAAATCACCTCAAAAAGGCCTGGGAGAGGTTCTCCTACCTCCAAGGATGGGTATTCCAGTGTTTTGGATACCTAAGAGTGTAAAAACCCATTTAGAGGCGAAACGAGTTAGATCCACAATTTTAGGATCTAAGATTAAGTACATGCACAATTAGTCTGCACGGTTTAGCAAACCGTGCGCTAACTATGTGTTAGCTTCTGCCTTGTCAAACACTCCTCGCAGGGCTAGGCCTCATGGTTAGACAAACCGTGCGCTAACTGTGTATTAGCCACTACCTCCAAGACCAGCCTTGCACGGTTTGGCCGCACGGTTATGCAAACTGTGCGCTAACCATGCGAAAGCTATTGCCCATTAATCTTCCTTAAAAGTCCACCCAAACACACCCCTAAGTCATCTTGTCCTTCTAGAACACCTCTAACACCCCATTTTCAGAAAGTAATGGACTAGAAAGGTTCGGGCCATTACAATGAATATGGAGAATATGCGATGTTTCATTGTGTTGTTAATAATATACTCCAATGAACCTAAAATAGTATCGAAAATGAGTTTTTCGAAACCATAGTTTATATAAACATCCATGAATCACATATAAAAATTTTATTATTCTATTAGTTTTTCATTATGACGTTTTATGTAAATAATTAACTATGATATCTTTTCTGAAATCATAGTTCTATATTGAATTATCATATCCTTGAACTATCCTTTGAATTATAATTTTATTTTTATGGCTCATGAAGATATGTTTAATGTTTTCTTCACATTTTCCTCTCATTAGACACCCCCAAAACCATTTAATTCTTTATCAAATTCAATTTTTAAACAAAACATATAATTTTTATATATAACTATTCTATGAGTCATATTTGATCCCTATAACAAACACATATTAATTATTTGAATGATGTGTTCCATGAATCTTGGTTTTGGATGTATATGACAAAACCATATAAAATATTTACCTATAATGATATAGATTTAGGAATTATTATTAATTCACTGAATGACTATAATAAATATTACACAATAGTTATAATATGTTTCAAGGAAGGAAATTAGCACAATATTATCCATATTTATAAAATTTTCAATTATAATTGCTGAATTGGGTGTTGGAATCTAACATATTATAATGTTTTCATCTGTTGGGAACTATAGATGATTAGTTTTTCCTCTCAATGATTTGGTTCTCTATGGTTTGGATTATTTAATCGTTAATATTTTTAGGCTTTTTATTTATATATTATATATATTTTTATATATTAAAAAATATTCTTACTCTATAATTTTTCATAATATTTTAAAAGTGTTTTGGATGATGTTTATTATAAATGTTTTCTTTAGAAATTTTGAAAAACAAAAATGGATTAGAAAAAAACAAATATGGATAACGAAAATAATTTTCATCATCCAATATTCATTTTATGGGAACATTTTCTATAGGTATCCATTTTATATGCCTCATAAAATCGAATAGATTAATAAAATATATTATATAAATTATACCAATAACTCATAGTCTATAAGTATATATCCTACAATTTAGTAGGAACCTTATGTATTGATTTAGGATACCAATACATTTTTTACTAAAGATGATAAATATGTACGTATTTTATGTGATATTTTTATTATTGTTAATACAATTATAATTTATCTTATTTCGTATATCATTAAGAGTACTCGTCTCCTCTATTATCCCTCGCCATCATTTTTCAATCATCCCTATGCATATTACTCCATTAAAATATTAAAAATGTAATTGTCCTTTGACTCCAAGGATCTGAATTAAATTATTTCATATATATTTATGTTTATTTTTTATGATATTATTTCATTAGATTTTGAATACATTATTTTATTTATTTACATTTTTAAAAAAAACAATGATCGATTTATTTCAAATTCAATAATTTTTCATATTTAACATACATTAAATTTATAATTTAATCTATCTCACATTGTGTTTCATCATGTGGTAACACATTTTCAAAATAATTTTTCTCATTGAGTTACCAAATGAATATCATATACAATTTAGATCTGTTTATTATAGGATGATTATTTAAATTAATTGCTAAATAAAAGTGATTAAGGATCTATATCTTACAATCATTAGATTTTATAAATTTATTAAGACTATCAAGGTTATATTCATATTATTTTTAGTTATAATGATTGTATTTTTATTTATAAAATTATTAAGTTGTCATTTTGTCTCATTTTATTTTTTATATATAACATAATATATATAAATTTTGGACGATGGGAAATGATTATTTTAATTTTTCTTATAATTACTCATCAACTCATAATATAGTGGTGGTGGGGGGAAAATCTATTTGATTTCATGAAATTAGAATTCCAAATGGATATTTTATTCCAAGAACATGATATAAAACTTAAATATAAATATTTACCCCTTCATACTTATACTATAATATGCATATTGGACATAATAATATTGTCTTCTTG
This sequence comes from Viscum album, assembly GCA_963277665.1. Classification (NCBI taxonomy): domain Eukaryota; kingdom Viridiplantae; phylum Streptophyta; class Magnoliopsida; order Santalales; family Viscaceae; genus Viscum; species Viscum album. The sequence continues at coordinate 1,157,576,668 of OY728135.1, forward strand.
TAATTACAATAAATATATCGATGTTTATATGTTTATTTTGAAATAATGAAATCTTGTAAATATTATATTTCACATATATATATATGTCAAATATATTGTGTTTCATTTTTTTGTGGTCAACCATTTTCATCTTATTTTTTTAAAGAAATTATAATTCATGCAACAAGTGTACATATAAATTTCAAATTGTATGTTTTTGATAATGTATAATACCTTTTGTTAGATTTTGGAGTTTTTGTAGAAGGATACAAATTTAATGAAAAATTTCTATGTATATTATATGACTAGTTTTGGGTTTGAATTTGATGCTTTATTAGTTTCCTTATGTTAGATTGAAATATTATTTGATAATTCATTGAGATAAAAATAAATTTCATGATGTATGAAACTTTTATAATACATAATAAATTGAGGATTGAAATATTTCTTTATTGAGATGTTTTAATTAAATTTTTGTTACTCTAATTAATATATATTCAAATTATATTTTATTGACTAATTTTAAATGTGTAATCCACCAATAAAATATTAATATTTACTACTAGTTCTAATTTTAAAACTATGGTGATAAAATAAAACAACTACAGCCAAGTGGAATTTCATTTTAGAGGTCTAAAATCATTAATTTATGATCTATCATGATCCATCAGTAATTTCAATTTTAATTATAAAACCATTATTTTCAATATCTTCCTCTATTACTAAATTCATTCACCCAAATTATTTGTCGCATTCTGTTAAAAATAATAAGATTCCCCTAATTTTGAAATAAAAAATCAACTTGATATTAATTATATTCAACTTCTCCACCTCTATATTTTATATTAAATTTTATTAGATTTTTCAAAAGTATCACTCATTCATGTGGAAAATAAAATTTATCCAATTTTTTTATTTATTTTGGAAATTTTTTATGACGTGGGAATAAGCAACACTCAATGTTGGTAATGTTGGTAACAAACTCTATTATTAATAAATGAAAATATTTTCTGAATGGTCTCCTAATATTGGTTGAATGATGGATATATCATTTTACGTTTTAATTCGGAAAGAAATGTATTGAAAATAATTCTTCATGGAATAGATATTTTTATTATTTCACTAAATGGGAAACACACAACAAGAAAACAAATGATGAACAATTAATCTATCCATGTAACTAATTTTTTATTTGATATATAATTTTTTAATTAAAAATCTTCGGGATACTCCTATTTAATTTTCTCATAATCTACTTTATATTTTTTGTTTCCATTGGAAAAAAATAAAACAAAATCACTTAAATAATTGATTTAAATTTCTTATTTATATTCATATTTTATTCTTATATTATTAATTATCATCAATAATTATCTATTTTGAACATATCATTTTTACTGTTTTGTATTTATTTGTTTCATATTTATCAATCATGAAATTATTTGTTGAGATTTTATATTTTCTTAAAATTTATCCTTATTTTTTTAACAATATAAACCATGATGTAATAGAAGGATGCCTTCGTATTAATTTAAAATGTGAGTAATTAAAAATTCATAAGCTATTTCCATTAAAATTTTCATATATACATACATACTATTACATGATTCATTTTATATTATACTAATATAGGGTTTTCTATATTTCCATAACATAGATTATGAAATATCAGGGTACCTTACACACACACATATATATTTGAATTATCCATTATAAAGATATAATCACATAAAATTTACATGAAATTTCAAATAACATTTAGTTGTTTAGGATGTTACCTTTAGCATGATTAAATTTTTCCAAGTTACCTATATGTATATTTTCAGTATGTATATTTTGAAACCGGGTACATGGATTTATGTGAGACATTTCTAGTTATATATATGTAAATACAAGATTAAATTTATGTGAGACAATTTATATTACTATTATTTGTGCTTTTCCAACATATTCTTAAGGACCTTTTAAATATTTTTGTTAACATTACATACATATATTGTAGACCATTATATAAATACTTCTACCATTCCCAAAGTTTGAAATCCACTTTTATGTAACATAGTATCTTACCACTACACAAGAACAAATATTAGTAGATTAATATTATATGGAATTCCCAAACTAACACCTATATATCAAAAAATAATATTACATAAACATAATTATTTGTTTCAAAAAATTATCATTTAAAAAATGGTCCAAAAATCATTTTGGAAAATTTGAATATATCCATTATGTAATTTGTACTTATTTATTATTTTCGTTATGCACATCAGTTTTATACATTTATAGAGCATGTCATAAACTATTATAAATTACATAAATTTACATATAATCTATATTTATCATTTCATAATATGTCTCTGCAACATGATTATATAGTTTTCTTAATTCAAGAAACAAATAATTATTTTATAATTAAGTCATAATTATTATTATATTATTGTTTGTTTATTTAAATTTAAATTTAAATAGTTCTATATTGGTTCAGGAACTAATATAATTTTATTATTCAAATTTCAAATATATTTATTATATAATTATATAATTATTTATATTTTTCAAAATAAATATTTAATATCAATGAATGTATTATGTATTCTTTAATTTCAATAAATTTATATTTTTAAAAATTTGAAATGCACATCCATGAATAAGAAATGTACTTCAAATATAATATTTTTAGATATATCATTCTATATTTATTAGCTAAATATTTTTTAAAAAATTGAATCAATTAAAACAATAATAAAAACTAGTTTTATACTACCTTTTGTGTTCTCAATTCATAATTGAACATTTTATCAAAATTATAAAATTTGATACATTGTTACAACTAAAAAATAATTATAGATTATTTTTAATTTTTATGTATGAAATAATTAATGATTAAATGTTTTTCTGTTAGTTTTTAAGAATTTTATTGAAGAAAGTATATCCTAAATGGGAGATATTTGGATAAAATAATCATTAACTAATACTTTTATGAATAGGTATATAATGAAATGGACTTTTAAAAAGAGAATATAATTTTCCTATGGTTAGGTTGTTCTGATGTGATTTTGTATTATAACAATATATGATTATTGAAAAAATTTCAATGTTGGTGTAAAATAATATATATAATTGATTTAAATAGAACATCATACACTTTTTATTATGATTTCATTCACTACATAATTTTCTTCCTCATATGGATTATTTATTCATTAATTAATAATTTTGTACTTTCTTCTTCATTGTATTAAAACAATAGTTTGAGGTTTTAATAATTGAAAAATACCATTTCTCATTGTGTTTTAACTCTCAGGTTATAATGATAGGATCATTGAGTTTTGACTCCCATACTATATTTTAAGGGTATGTAATACCACAACATGAAATCCATGTTTTTTAACGAGTACTGACACTCAATTAAATAACATGTGTATATTAGTTATACCTCGACATGAATTAATTGTTTGTATTAGGATAAATTCCCATTTAAAAATAATTTTTTATAGAATTACCATACCTCTTAAGGTATAGATGGGTGTGTTTAATAGATATAGTACTATAGTGAACCATTGTACGATATCAAAATCATCTAATTAATATTTATTTAATTTTCATATTTTAATTACCTTTGATAAATGACATCAATTATGAAAATCATAATATTTAAAAAATGTTTATTCAACCTATTTTATATAATTTTATTTGTCAATGGGGACAGAAAACAAGGTATAATTTATTATTCCACTAGGATATATTTTAATTTAATCATTTTATTAAGAAATACTCAATATATGAAACCTAATAATCCATGTAAATGGATCATTTTATGATATAATTAATAAACATATTTTTTTCTCTCTTCCATATAATCAACATTTGTTAACACAAAAATGAATATAGTCATTGTAAATACTAAAGAAATGAATATTTAATAAAATTAAGATTATATTATTGGATGAATATTTTTATACCGTCAAAACAACTAACTATTCATCAAGAATATATATATTTTTTTGAAAGGAAAAGATAAATTATTGATCAAGGAAACAAGGATTACAAAGACAATTAGGGAATGAGTTCACCCAACAATGATCACCCCAACATTTCCCAAAATGATTCATATGATGGGCTTTCGAATTACCATATATTTTAATAAAATAAAATTTGTATGCATTGAATCCATCGGTCAGGGACCATATCTTCTTCATGATGAGGCCATAAATTTAGTAATCTTGATCTTTTGTTGAGAGAGCATTCACCACTTAGAGGCAGTCAGATTCCACCTGAATCTTGGGCCAAAATTTCGAACAGGAAAAAAGAAGCCCCTGGAGCATGTGAAAATCCTCTTCTACCATAGGGCTCCATGAGTTAGGCACTACTCTATACTGAGCTTCAATAATCTGGAAGAAACTTTTATGAGAAATTTACCCAATACCGACTGTTTAATTAACATATACAACAACATCTGTATTAATCGTGAAGAGACTATCAGGGGGGGAGACCAAAAAGGAGCAGTTCGTTGAGTGTAGCCCAAAGAATGCAACACATCACTTTTCTTACAACCATTTATCCACTCCAAATATCTATCCACCCATAGGTGATTAGGGGTCACCTTCACTTGGAAAATCTAATCATTCTGTCGAGTCCAAACCAACCAAGCAATTGTATATATCAGCCCTACCACTCTCGGTTCTAGATAAGACACCCATTTAGTAAGGTTTGGGACAAAACCAATTTAATGGTCAAAGAAAATACCAAAATCCAGCCTCCAAACCTTCCACACCCCTTCCACCCCTTACAGGAAAGGATTTCATGTAAAGGGGATTCCATGTCATTGTGGCACAAAGGACAAGTGTCATCCTCTGCCAAATGTCGCTGCACCAAAAAGACATGTGTTGGAAGAACCCCAACACAGATGTCCCACCAAAAACATTTTACCTTAGGGGGAGAGGTGAGGGACCAGAGGCCCAACCACTGATTATTTGTAAAGATAATGGCCAAACCTTGAACCCTCATTTTGTTACCCGAACGAACAAATTATCTCCCATGAGGTTCCCCAGTCCAGCAAATGTGGTCAATAACCATTCCTAGTGTGAGAGGGATACTCAGGATGAGCTGATAATCCAACTCGTTAAACCAACAAAAAATCTTCTCCCAATCCCACTCCCCAAGAAAGTCATCGAGCAGATCACGTACCCTATCATCTTTGAATCGAAGAACAACCGGTGAGGAAACCTTATGATTGACTCCATCTGCGAGCCATGGATCATTCAAAATTTTAATATTATTGCCATCATAAATTCTACACACACATCCCAAATAAATGAGATATTTTTCTCCCCAAATTCACCTCTACATAAAACTTGGTGGTTTCCCAATCTGGGCATGCAAGAAATCAGAATGAGGTAAGTACATAGCTTGCATCACCATTGACAACATGGAATTTGGGTGGGAAAGAAGGAGCCATCATTGCTTCGCCAAAAGAGACTCATTAAACCTTTTGAGATTTCAGGAACCGAGGCCGCCACGCAATTTTGAAACACACGGATTCTCCCAAGACATCCAATGGGAGTTATGTTTTCCCTCATGAGAGACCCACCAAAAATTGTCCAACCGGGAGTGGATTAGATCAACAAGAGTTTCTGGGAATTTAAATACCGACATAGTATAAGAAGGGATTTCTTGGGCCACAAACATCATGAGAAATTTATTTCCCACCTTGGAAATCTTCCTTCTAGACCATAGACAAATCAGATTATCCACCCTATCCATAATCGCACCGAAAACTTTTTTCTTCAACCTACCCACCAGGGTCAGGAGTCCAAGGATCTTTAGATGCTTATCAACCAGAGAAAACCCACACATTCTCTGAAAATCCTCTCTCTTATCTTGTGGGATGCCTTTACTGAAATATAACTATTATTTCAAAGCATTAAGACATTCCCTAGAGGCTTTTTCGTATAGATTGATGATATTCATCACTGCCCTGCATTCTTGCAGGGTAGCACACGCGAAAAGGAGGCTATCATCTGCAAAGAAGAGATGAGAGATAGGGGCCATTTCTACATACCATAGAACCATGGATAACTCCTTGATCCTCTACCATCAGGATGAGATGAGAAAAGACATCTACAACCAGAATGAAGAGGTAAGGTGACAGGGGGTCCCCTTGTCTCAAGACACTTCACGGTTTAAAGCTTGCATAAGGGACCCAATTAATATTGATTCTGTAGGAGATAGATGTAACAAAATTCATGACATTTGAGATCCATTTCATCCCAAAGCCCAACCCAGATAGGACATGTTCGAGAAAAGGCCATTCAACTCTGTCATAAGATTTCATCATATCAAGCTTCATTTCCATGGTGCCACGCTTAGATGAGGATCAATTTTTCATAGAGTGGAATAATTAAATGGTAGTGGCAGCATTATTAGTAATAGATCTCTTTGGAACGAAAGCACTTTGGTTATCTGAGTCAAGCAATGGGAGAAAATCCCTAAGTCTGGCCACTATCATTTTGGGGAAAATTTTGTAAATCAAATTACATAGGCTGATTGGCCGAAACTCCAAGATTTTCTAAGGTCACTAGGAGTAATTTATTCAAAATATACAGGAATTAATTTATTCTTTTTACCATGAATTCATGTTAGGTGATAATGAATGTATTAAATATAAGTTCAATAGAATCACAAGCATTTTTAATTGAATCAATTCCACTGAAGAATTATTAATTAATCATGTCCATATTGATATAGTAATGATAAAATTACAAAATATAAGAAATGTGATGAAGGTATTTACTAATGAGATAAATAATTCCAATGAAAATAGATTAGGTGAAATCATTGTGTCATTACATCAATATAAATAATAGTTGATGATAATTTATATAAAGGTGGTGTCAAAGTGGAATGGTGTTGTATTTAAATTGAATATATATGTTTCTACTAACTCATTTGATATTCAATTATATTAAAGTGAAAAATAACTAATTCTATTTTTACAAGGAGTTTTGAAATTTTTGAAACTAAATAGATGACATATGAAACAACCTTCAAAGGATTTTCACATCGATATTAATATGTGTAATCTAAAAAATGATTATAATAATGAATATTAAAAACCCATATATGAATTTAGAATAATTTTCAAAAAAATTTAATGAATGAAAATTTTTTATTACACCTGAGGATATATTAAATATAACTAAAATGGAAAAAAGTTGTATGATGGACTTTTACAAAAGAATAAGATTCATGTGATCAAACTAATTGTAAAAATAGAATAGATAAAACATTTATATTTGAAACATGTATGGATGAGGTCAGTAGTTATTTTAATGGTAATTCATATTATGATTCTAAAACTTAACAATATTCCTTTATTGAATTAATTGAATATATAGAATAAATTAAACAAGGATGCACTAGGTATTACCGATTAGTATAGAATAATTAATAAAATACCTAGATTTAGTAATAAACAAAATAAAAAATGAACCAGATAAATTGAGGTTCATAGAAAAATATCTCCATCTAGAAATGAATAATTTTACAACGAATTAATGATTTCATAAAATGAAATTGAAAATATGAATAGTGATATTATATTGAGAGATTATAATGTTTAAACTTTTATACATTCCCGGCCTATTAATCAAAAATCATTGTTTTATGGATGTTTTAAGAGGAGTTTTGAGAATATTATATGGGTGTTTATAATGAAAACTCATTGTTTAGATGATATTGTGATCCTTATCTAAGGGATTTAGTGTACACAAGGATTGATTGGTGTGGTTATGGTTCTACCATGTAGGGTCCAATGTATTTTGGGTTATGGTATCATTTTATACTATTGAATTCCTACAACATGAGAAAAAGTTATATAGTTCATTATAATTGGAGGGTGGGTATTTTGAAATGGTGTTTTTGTTAAAATGTATATGATCTAGAGATAAGGATTCTCTTATCAGTAAATTTATAGAGATTGATATTTCGTATAATCATGAGATGAATGTTTCATATGCCCTTGTCATTTCTTGTACGTCTATAATGAGGTGTGTTGGTTAAATGGTTTCCTTACAATGATAAAATATTATCTTAGCATAGATGATTCAGTGGATTCTCAAATTTAGTGGTTCTAGTGATGAATTTTGTGTAGACCCTAAAACTATTAAATGGGTATCGGTTATACCCCACTCCAAAAACAATAGTGTGGAGTGTTGTGTAGTGGGTTTTTAATTAAATTTAAATGTCTAAATTATGAATCACATCTTAAACTGATAGCTATTATGAATATTTTCTCAAATAATGGGATAGAAAGTTTCATCCAGGGGATGTATTTCACACCAAATTTTACTAGCTGTATACCCCCAATAATAATTGATTAATTCAAGTCAATCCCAATAGATTTAACTTCTTCTCATGTCTAAATTTTTAAACTGTTAGTCAATGAGAGAGGATTGAGGTCGTTGGAATGGATAGTTCATTTGAAGGTATAAATGGGGTTTTATATAGTGACCCTACCATTTCATACAATACTATTACCTCATTATAAAGATAAAAAACATATTATTATTACACCATGAGGATACAAATTATTAGTGTCTTAGGAAATCTATGACAACGCATAACATTTAAAACATTAAGCATAAACATTTATTTAATTCATTCTTCTACATCTTTTTATTGTCCCTTGTAATCCCCTTGGTATACATATTCCCCTGAAGATATAAATAAAAAAGGAAGAATCTAAAAGTCCAGTAAGAGGGTAGATAATAAAAATATAACAATGGGTGAGAATAATCATAAAATCAGAAAAGGATTATGAACATGAGAGGAAGCATTAATAAAAGACATGAAAGTTGGAAATGCATAAAAAATAAAAACCATGTCATGATAGTCATCTACTACACATAGTTGTGAAAACTTCTAGAGTCTTGTTCACACATAATTTCCCTTTTACTCATGAGATTCATCAGTTTTCCCAATGTATTGGAGCACTGTATAATTTCAGGATCACTCATCACATTAAAACATTCATATTGTGCTATATAATTCTAGGTGCACCCTTTACAACGTAATATTTACATTATCATTCATGCTATTAGAACGATATAAAAAAATTGAATATAACATAACCCGTGGGATGAAATGGGTTTCACATAATAAATCATAGTTTCAAAATCAATTGATCCCCTGAATAATGATAGAAATCTATTCTTGACATAAAACCATTAACCATGAGTGAGGAGTGAAACAATAATCAAGAATTAAAAAGGGTGTGTTTATTTGAAATAAGAGTTCTTTTAGAAAAATTATGGTTAATCATAAAATAGATTATAGAACATGTATATCCTAGAAAAGAGAATGTAATGATGAATAAATTATTTTTAAGGATATCCCATACTGAACATGGAGTGAAACAGGGAGAACTCGAAGAAAGAAAGTTGGGTTCGAGAATTTCCCATTACCTTGTATCTGAACGCTTTCTTCACTTTAATGTCCTGTATAATTAAATTATAATCATTATTTAAAAATTCAATAACCTTGTTTACATTAATATGGTTAATTATTGTTTCATTAGTTTATTTAATTGTCCTTTTTATGAGTTATAGGGTTTAAATAAACTATTTGAAAGTGGTCATTTTTATAGTTTTCTTGAGGAGTTCAGTTGTATTCATAAATTGATGTTTGTGTAGAACATGGATGAACATAAAAACTAATCATTCATGATATTAATGAAATTTTAGGATTTTAAATTATATTATAATGAATTATGTTATATACCATGTGGATGAATAATTATATATGAATTTAATTATGATCATATTAGGTTAATTTGGGCTGTTTTTTGATCACAAAGAACAAGTTTTGTTCTATCATTTAGTAATAAGTAAACAAGTTAGTTGTAGAACATTAAATAGTATATAATAAATATAAAATAACATGGTTAAACCATAAAAAAGGTTTTATTACCATATCTAAAGGCGATAAGGTAAAAAGGAAAACATTTAGTTCTGGAAGGTGATAAATTAATACCCCATGCCCAATGTTTTCCTTTCTATAAAATAAAAAGAAGAGGACAAGGGTTTGGATGATATATTATCCCATTAGTATAAAAACATTATAGTATATGTTAGATACTTGATTTACCATACAATGTGGATTATTATATGTGGGTATATATTAAGAAAAGGTTTTTAAATTGAAAGGTAATTAAAGGAAAAGAGAGAGAGAGGGGAGTTACCTTTTGAATCATCCTCTTAGGATCCTCCATAATGAACCTAGGATTGGTCTTTTGATGAGACCTGAAGCTCTTATATGTGAGGTAGTATCTAGGTAAGATGTTTGGGAAGAGTTTAGAAATGTCTTGAAGCTTTAGAGGTGTAAGGAAATGAGGGTGTGAAGGGTTGTTTTTATAGTGGATGGGATATAGGTTTTGTTAATATTTAAATCATTAGTTTATTAATTTACATCATGATAAAAAATACTGATGATTCCATGACCAAGAATATTAAATATGGCATGTAAGTTCTATATTTATGTTCTTATATCACTTGTGATGTTAGGAATATTAGAATTAAATTATAATGTATTTATAAGGTAAATAAATGTATTTTACTATTCATCAACGATTCAAGTATTTCAAAAAAATCCCAAAATTTCACCCTAATAATTTTTTGACAAGTAGAATAAAAAATGAATTTCATTTTTAAAATATAACTTTGCAAATATGATTAATTTAATTTTTAATTATAATCTTAATTTACATGAAAAATACAGTTTTTAAAATTAAAACTAATTTTATAATGCTTTAAAAAATTACATAAGGTCTATTAAAATTACCTTCAAACTAGAAGACCAAGAACTGTTAATTTATGGAATAAATTCAGGAAAATATAATTTATTTTAAATTAATTTATTTATTATAAATAATTATTTATGAATTACAAAAATACCAAAACTTTGACTATTGTCAAATTGTCACTTCATAAGATGCCTAAATTTTATTTAATCATCCGTGGGTAAACCTACAATTATATTAGAAAATTTATTTTTCATAAGGGTTATATTAATATCCATAAGGTTATGTTACTATTCATAAGTGTAGGTCTATATTTAGCATGGTTGGTTACTATTCAGAAAAAATTATATTTTACATATCGGACTCCAAACATTTTACTGATCACAACCATGTATGTCAGATTTAATAACATAAAAACTTAAGAGTGCAAGATTATCTTTAATGATCACATAGTATTTAGTAACATGATATGTTATTATGTTTGATAATGTGATTATACAATAAGGCATAATTGTAAGAAGGGAATTCTATTGATAAAACTTTGGGTCATTGATAAAAAAACATTTTTAATTAATATAATATTGATAATAAATGATAAAATTTCCTCACATTTTGTTAAATATGATTATTTATAAAATATTTGGGATTAGATCACTCATTTGAAAATTTTAGGGAAATTCCATTTTTATCCTTTATAGTGCACATTAGTATTTAGAATTTAAATATTTAAATATTTATTATTTGAACTTGAAATTTGGTAATTACATTCCTCAATTAATTGTCTACTACTTTTGTTCGGGAAAAAGAGCTAAATCATGCATTTGTTTGGACTAAATAGAACATGAAGACAAAGGTGGGCAGGGCCCACCAGATTGGATATTGGTTCTTTATATGGGCCCTAAATTCATTATACAAGCTTGGATTGGGCCCAAATTTTTAGAGGACATCTCCAACCCAATTTTTCAAAATTAATGATTCTGTAAGAACAACTGGTTCACACGGGTTGGTTGTCATATGGGCGGTGTCATTTGGCTAAAAATGTCTTTCTGAGATTCCCCATTTACATTTGAATCCTCTTTAAACCTAGCCTCACCTCTACTATATAAATTAGTGTTTATCTCAGTCATATGGGTTGGGACATGAATCAGGAAGTTGGGGGAAGATTAGAAGTGAATCCACTCCACTTATCCAACCATATCAACAAGGGTAGCTCTTGAAGCAAGGATCCATTTGATGAAGCCTTATTCTTCTTTGTGTTGTAATTCTTTTTTTGTGTAATAAAATTATTTTTTCTTCATTTATTTATTATTATTTTTTTGAATTTTGTTAAAATTTCTTCTTCTTTTAATCTTCCTAATTGGGCTGGAATCAAGAGAAAAATTGAGATTGGGTTCTCCCCTCTCTGAACCTTTGAAAATTCAAAACAATTCTATGAAGACTACACCACCCGTGGAAGAGTAGTTATTTTTTGTAATCTATCTACCTATAACCTACTTAATTCATTTATTTGGAACCGATGAGATATTTTAATTCATATAATATGATATATTGATTTAGTTATTAATTTAAATTTAACTAAACAATAAATTGACCAATAAACAAGAATCACTCGAGGTCGAGAATTCTGTGAATCGTGAGAGTGCAAACATAATTGGAAATTCAAAACCACACATGAAAATTTTTTAGTGTTAAAATATAATCCATAAACTCAATTAATTATAATTTATAGAGAGTACATGTTCTTTAATTTTCCAATGACCATAATATATCCTTAGAACGTCAATCAAAGTAGGGTTTTTTGATTTCCTGTTCCGAAGGTAACCTAGGGTTAAATTCACATCATCTTTATAGTAAAGATAATTCTCATAGTGTTTGGGATTTAAAAAATTAAGGGATCATAATTAAGCGGATATTAATTTAAATGATAATGATTAATAAATGATTGAAGAGGTAGAGTTAGATCGATTACGCCTTTTAAAATATTAAAAAAAAATCTTTTTATTATGTCTTTTTAGTCAAACATTATGAAAAAAAATAAAAAACAAAACTAATTATAAAATCTTCTTCCTGCAAACTTCATCTGTATTTACGAATAAAAAATAACCCGCCACATCCTTTCAAGTAGAGTTATTATTCCATTTTATGTTATTTTAAAAATACCTTTACTATGTTGTCAAATTTAATTCCTCTTATGAGAGACAACCTTTGTCAGCCACTCTGCTGCACCTATGTACCCAAAAACTACTAATCAATTGAGGGAGCCCACAATAGTGCCTTTACAATTTGGGATGTTTCCAGGGAGGAAGGTTGTTATATCACCAAATTAGAGGTATTTATATTATATTACATTTTATTCTCTTCTTCTCTTATTTTTTCCAACTTTACCAAGTTTGAAAATTTTTTCTTTCTTCTTTTATTTTCTTTTTCATATTTTTGGACCATCAAATCAAACTTATTATATTTTATTTTATTATGGTCCCCTTTTCTTATATTAATTTTTATTTTATTTATGACTCGAACTAATCCAGAATATCTCTAGATCTTGATCATAATATTGAAATTAGCCTTCAGGCTTGATTCAGACATTCTCAGTCTACAAGAAGTTTCAACATTCAACTAGTTAGGGAATTCCTCCACTTTCAAAACATTAAAATTTGAAGAAATTCAAATTAAACCACACAATAATAACATATGGCTGATAATAATATAATTGATCTTAGTAGAACCATTATAGATTTATCTTCCCCTGATATTAATTATCAACCGAATTTTATTCCATACCCAAATCTTGAATCAGACATTGAACTGAAATCTCGTTTAATTCACATTCATCCAAAGTTTCATGGCTTATCTGGTAAGGTTCCAAAAAAAGTCCTTGAATATTTTAATGTGGTTTTCTAAACCTTGAAATAAAGAAATGTATCTGAATATAAAATCAAACTAAGGGCATTCCCATTCACACATGATAAAGATACAAAAGACTGGATGTAATATTTACAACCTGAAGATGTAACTTGTTGGAACAATTTGAAACATCTTTTCTTGCAGAGATTTTTTCCAACTTCAAGGACCACAACCATTCTAAATGAGATATTGGGGATCAACCAATACCATGGGGATTCAATGTATGAAAACTGGGATCGATTCAATAAGATGTGTGAAAGGTTCCCATATCCTCAAATCAGTTAGCTACTCCTCATCCAATATTTCTATCAAGTACTCACACCTATGAAGAGGAGCATGGTGAATTCCATGGATGGAAGACTATTGGTGGACAAGTAACTAGTGGATACAAGTGAAACAAATAACATGATGGCCCAAAACTCCAAACAATTTGGCGATCAAGGTACCCCACATGTTCGGGGAGTACATAAGGTAATTCCGTCTTCTCTTGAGAGTTATTTGATTGACAAAAAGTTTGAATAATTGACCAATATGGTAAGGAATATTGATATGGAAAAAATAAATCCCAACCCCTCCTTCAAGGCATTGTGGTATTATCACTGAGACAAGCCACCCAACTGAATGTTTCTCCCCACAACAAGAAATAGAAGATTGTGCAGTAGTTTTTCATTGGAGACCATATCAGCATCCACAACAACCACATCCCCAAAGTAAGTTTGATTCCTTTGCACCAGCATCCAAAAAAGGGTGGAAGGATCAATCTGTCATGATGTATGTATTTGGACGACAACAAAGGACCCCATTTCAACCAAACATTCCATAGCCTCCACCTTACCAACAGGGTTTCCAACAACAACAAAGGTGATTTGAAGCTTAAGAATAAAAAAGTGAACCACAAAGGAATCCCCAAATCAAGGTATATTCTAACACTTATGAACCTTTGGAGAAGATTGTTCTTAATCAATAGAATGAGCTAAAGAGTAATGGTACAATGTTGAGGGAGTTGAAGAAACATATGATCTAGATTGCTACCTCCCTCTATAAACTAGTAAGTAAAAACTCTAGAAATCTTCATTCCCAACCTACTCCAAATCCCTAGGAGAATTTCAGTGCCATCACATTGATAAATGGTAATAAAACAACTGAAACATCGTCAAATATCATTTCACCAGGATTCAACTCAACTCCGCAAAATAACCATTCAAAACCAGCTGATGAGCAACCCAATGAGAAAGATAAAGGGAAAAAACAAATTGCTGATGTTCCCCCTAAACCCCTTCCATTTCCAAATAGGGTTGTACAGACAAAGATGATAGAAGAAGGGGCAATGAAAAAAGTGGTTTTGGACACATTTAAGTCTATAGAGATCAACATCCCTCTACATTAAGATATCAATAAAATCCCAAGGAATGTGAAATTTCTAAAAGAACATTGTACCAATAAAAGAGGGATTTAGGGAAATTATAGGATCACTATTGGAAAGAATGTGTTAGCACTCATTAAACCAGCTCTAGCAATGCCAAAAAAGTACAAGGATCCTGGTACATGAACCATCCCATTCATCATATGGGAGTTACCTTTTTCTGATACACTTTTTGATTTAGGAACATCTATAAATGTGATGACTCACTCTATATTCTCATATTTTCATCTGGGTGATTTGAAGCCGACGAGAGTAATGGTGCAATAGGAAAATGGTGCTATATAAAATCCAGTGGGAGTCCTTGAGGATATACTTGTACAGGTACAATATATGATCATTCCAGAAGATTTTTATGTGCTTAACATGGAGGATAATTAGGTAAGTTCCCATGCTCCCATTATATTATGTAGGCACATCCTCAAAACATAAAAACATATCATAAATTTCAATGAGTGTACAATTTACATTGATTTTGGAGATTAAGTAGTGATATTTAATGTTATGGACACAATGAAGTACCCCTCAGAGGACCATTCTTCTTTTGTTACCTCCCATTTTGAACCATAATGTAAAAACCCCATCAAATTTTATTTTCATATGCTTTTGGAGATTATGAGCATTGAATCTAGTTTTATGTATAAGAGTAGTTCCATACCTATTTCTAATGCACAAGACTCTCTTTGATTTGATTTTGAAATGGATTCATATTCTGATTTTGATCATGTGAACTCTGATTATGACATGGTTGTTGAGTATGCTGATGGATTTGATGCTTCATTCACTGATTTTGATTATGTATATTCGAATATAGATGTTCATTGTGCACATATTTCAGTTCCTTCAATTTCTCCATCCATACATCACCCCCTTCATTGGAACCCAAGCCATTGACACCTAATCTCAAACACTCATACTTGTTAAGTAGCGAAAGATTCTTGTTATAATTTCTAATAATATTCCTTTTGAAAATGAAGAAAATATTTTTAATCTGTTTAGGGAGAACATCAGGGAAATCAGGTGGAATTTGGCTGACATATTACGTATTATCCATTCCATTTCCATGTATTGGATTATTTAGGAGGTTGAGGCTAAACCGGTTAGGCAACCACAAAGGAGACTCAATCCAACTCTTGTAGAAGTTGTTAAAAAAGATGTTGAAAAATTTCACGATGAAGGTATAATTTACCCCATTTCAGATTCTCAGTGGTTGAGTCCTATTCATGATGTGCCTATTAAAAGTGGTGTTACAGTTGTTAAAAATAATAAAGATGGGTTAGTTCCAATAAGGGTGAAAAACAGTTGGCATGTGTGTATTGATTATATGAAACTACATAAAACCACTTAGAAGGACCATTTCCCCTCCTATTAATTGATCATATGCTTGAGAGACTAGCTAGAAAGACACATTATTGTTTCTTGGATGGATTTTATGAATATTTTCAGGTTCCTATTGCTCCATAGGATCTACAGAATACAATATTCACTTGTCCATTCAGTACATTTTCCTACTGAATGGTGCAATTTGGACTTTTCAGTGCCCCAAGTACCTTCCAAATATGCATGGTGAGTATTTTTTTATATTTCATTTAGTCATGCATGGAGGTATTTATGGATGATTTTACAGTGTATGGGTCTTCATTTGATGATTGTATCTATAGCTTTATAATGGTTTTGAATCGTTATATTGAGAAGAATTTGGTCTTAAACATTTTATAGTGACATTACATGGTAGGGCATGGGATTTTCTTAGAGAATGTAGTGTCAAAACATGGGATAGAGGATGACTGATCTAAGATAGATATCTTTTTATCCTTACCCTATCCATCATGTGTGTGTGATGTTAGATCTTTCCTAGGGAATTCAGGATTTTATCGGTGCTTCATAAAAGATTTTAGTAAGATTTCTCTTCCTATGTCACTATTACTTCAATAGGATCTTGACTTTGTGTTTGATGATTCATGTATGAATTCCTCCGATGAGATAAAGAAGTTCCTGAACACTCCACCTATCATACACCCCCCAAGGTGGGAGCTTCCATTTGAGCTTATGTGTGACACCTTCAACTTCGTCGTTGGGCATGTCTTATCTCAGAGGGTGGAGTGACGTTCACATGTGATTTAATATGCATCAAGGACACTGGATTCATCCCAATTGAATTACACAACCATGGAAAATGAGTTTATTTCTGTCATATTTTATATAGATAAATCCTGTTCATATTTATTAGGATCTAATGTAGTTGTTTTTTCTAACCATGCAGCTCTAAGGTACCTCATGAAGAAGCCAAACACAATTCCCAGACTTATCCAATAGATTCTCATTCTTAATGAATTTAATATTGAGATAAGGGAAAAGAAGGGATGTGAAAACCTAGAGGCAGACCACATGAGTAGGCTCACTCACACACTAGAGGATGACACATTAGACCAGGTACCACTTCAGAACACTTTCCCTGATGATCATATTTATTCCATCTCAGGTACACATTCTTGGTATGCTGATTTAGTGAACTACCTTGTGGCCTCCAAAATTCATACAAATTTAAAGAAACAAAGGTCCAAAAATTAATGAGTGAGTCTAGATTTTATGTGTGGGATGAGCACTACTTACGGTGCATGTGTAGTGACCATGTTATTAAGATGTGTGCTCCTAATCATGGGTTTGAGTCTGTTCTGCAATTTCGTTATACAATTCCTTGTGGTGGGAACTTTGGACCCCAACACACAGCTAGGAATGTTTTGGAATTTGGACTATATTGGCCTAGTTTATTCCATGATGATCATGTGTTTTTTAAGTCATCCTCATGTTGCCAACAAACTAGTAATATTTCTAGGAGACATGAGATGCCCCAACAATCCATATTATTTAGTGAGATTGTTTTATGGGGAATCGATTTTATGGGTCCTTTTCCTAGTATATTTTGGGTTTTTGTATATTTTGGTTACTTTTGATTATGTGAGTAAATGGGTGAAGGCTATGGCTAGCAGGACTAATGATTCTCATGTTGTAGTGGAAATTATAGAGACACAATTTTTTTTAGGTTTGGAGTACCAAAGTCCATCATCAGTGACCAAGGGACACACTTCTCCAATCAGAATTTTTCTTCCCTCTTTCAGAAGTATGCGGTGACACACCAAACATCAACACCATACCACACCCAAACAAATGGTCAGGTTGAGGTTTCAAATATGGAGTTGAAACAAATTTTGGAGAAAACTGTGCAGCCAAATAAGAAGGATTAGATAAATCGGTTGGATGATGTATTGTGGGATTATAGGATATCACACAAGACCCCCATCAGTATGTCCCTATTTTAGATTGTTTTTATAAAATCATGTCATCTACCCCTGGAAGATTATCATCGGGAATATTGGGCTCTAAAGAAATGTAACATGGATTTGGCCCATGCTAGAATCCAAAGGAAGATTTAAATTCAAGAGCTTGAATAGATTCCATTGTATTCATATAGAACTCAAGGGTATACAAGGAAAGATCAAAAGTATCTCATGAAAAAATGATCTAGAAGAGATAATTTCAAGTTGGAGAGATAGAATTTCTCTATAGTTCACAACTGAAGCTGATGTTTGGTAAGTTGTGTTCCCAGTGGTTAGGTCCTTTTGTTGTGACTAATGTTTTTCCTTATTGTGTAGTGGAGATCACACAATAAGACACTATAAGGATCAAAATATTCAATAGATGACATTTGGAGAAATAAATTGAGGTACTTCCTACTAATGAAGTGGATTTCATCACACTACAAGACCCCATAATCACTTGATCATATCAGGCTATTCCAAACCCTTTCACTTTTATATTCAATTTCCTAATTAAAATTATAAATTTCATGTGCATATATCATCTCATAGGTTCACATTGAGTATAATGTAATATTCTAGGTGTGGGGGAGGGGACAAAATTTTCGGGTAGATATTTAGGATTTTTACTTGTGTGTTTTATGTGTATTTTTTATTAACTTTTTGGTTAACATTAAAAAAAAACAAAAAAAACATAACAAAATCCGTAAAAAAGAAACAATTATATCATGTAACATTCTCATGTGGAACATATAAAAAATGAATGTTTTCAAAATTCATTGGTAGAAATATAAGCATGAGCAATATTTCATCATCAAGGGTTGACTTTAGAAAAATTGATGTCATCAAAGATATGAATGGTTGTGTCATTATAAAACCTTATATATTTTGACATCATTATTTTTGGTGTTTTTTCATGGTAAACTATGTCATTTATTTCTCCTCACAGTTTTTGTCACTATCATGACTTGTGAGTTTCTCTTACCCAATGGAATGTATATTGGGTTAAGTAATCCATTTCAGCTTATAACATGGTCTTTCTGTACGCTTGTTTCACTTCCGATCATTTCCATCACTGTACTAGTTTGACCTATGTGTGTGAACCTATTATCTGACTATTTTACTCCCTCTAAAAAAATTCAAAAAAAAATCAAAAAAATCAAAAAAATAGTCATTAAAGAAGGGAGTGAAGAATTTAAAAATATATGGGCATATTTAGGTCAAGAGATCATGGATTGAGTTCTAGGAATGATTAAATGAGTGGGTTTTAGAATCTTATTTCAAAGGATATTGAAGTGGTTTGATGGAATAGAATCAGGTAATAAGAATAGTTTTTATTGACCTGAATATACTAGTTAAAGGGTGGATGGAAAATCTTGGAATGGTTGTCACACACACACATGGTGAATAAGTGTCATGGTAGACCCATAACATGTTTCACTGGGACATGTGTTATGAATATTTGTAGATTTTGTTTTGAAACAATATATAAGAAAATGAATTTAAAATTTATTAATATTTAGTCTTGATCTGATTCTTACATGGCCTATATTTTCACCGTGGATTGATAAATTTGAATATTCATATCTTGTCAAAAATGTTTTCAGTACATGATATGAGGTTTTTCCAAGTAGTGAAAAAGAGTAAGTGTGAGGGAGTTGAGAAAACATATTTTTATTGAATACTATAAAAATTGATATAATTTTCTCACATTGTGTTAAATATGTTTATTTATAAAATATTTGGGATTAGATCATTCATTTGAAAATTTGGTGGAAATTTCAGTTTTACCCTTTATAGTGCACAACAGTATTTCAAAGATAAATATTTTAATATTTATTATATGAAGTTGAAATTTTTTAACTATGTTCCTGGCATAGTGGGATACAAATTTTCATCATGTAATTGGATCAAAATAGTGCATGTGTTTTTACAAAATAGACCAAGAATCCAAATGTGAGATGGGCAGGCCAAATTAGACATTGGTTCTATTTTTTAGTTATAATTTCTTCATAAAATCTTGGAATGGGCCCAAATTTTGCGACAATATCGGAAACACAATTTTGCACCAATACATCTTGTGGAATAATAGTAGGATCACGTGTTTTTGATGTCAAATGGGTGGTTCAAGTTGGCTTAAAATATTTGGATGAGATTCCCCATAAACACTTGAAACCCCTTTAAACATAGTCTCCCCTCCACTATATTAATTAGTGATATTCTCATTTGGAAAGGTTGGGATGTGAATTAGGAAGTTGAGGGAAGAGGATAAGTGTATCCACTCCAATTATCTAACCATTTCAACAATGGTAGCACTTGAATCAAGGATCTCTTCGACAGAGCCTTCTTCTTCTTCTTCATGTTGTAATGTTTTTGTTTGTGTAATAAACTTCTTTTTTATTGTTTTTATTAACGTTTCTTCTATTTTGTTCTAATTTATTCTTCAATTAATCTTCCTAATTGGGCTGTAATCAAAAGTAGATATGAAACTGGGTTATACATTCTCTAAACCTTTGCAAATGAAAAACGTTTCTACGATGACTACACCGCCCCGGGAAGAGTTTCTATTTTTAGTAATAGATGTACCTATCAACCACTTTATTCATTTATTTAGAATCAATGAGATACTTAAATTCACATAATAGGATCTATTAGTTGAGATTTTAATTTAAATGAAACTCTAAAGCAATTGAATAATAAACAAAAATCACGCGAGGTTGATAATTCTGTGAATTGTGAGAGCACAAAATTAATTGATAATTCAAAACCACATAGGATCAATTTGTTTTCTTCAAAAATAATCCCTAAACTCAATTAATTATAATTTCTAAAGAGGATATGTTCCTTAATTTACCACTAACTATAAGCTAACCTTAGAACATCAATCATTGCATGGTTCTGTGATAGCATGTTTCAAAGTTAGCCTATGGTTAAATTCACTTCATCTTTATGGTAATGTGAATTCTTTTAGGGTTTGGGATTTAAAAAATTAATGGATCATAATTAAGTGGATATTAATTTAAATGATAATGATTAGAAAATTATTGAATAGGTTTTGTTATATCTATTATGCATTTTAAAATATTTTCTAAAAAAACATCTTATTGTTGTGAATTTTTAATCGATCATTATTTCAAAAAATAAAAAAATAAAAAATTATACAATATTCTTCCAGAAAACTTATTCTATCTTTTTGAATGGTAAAAAAACCCACACATACTTTCAAGTAGTGTTAATTTACCATTTCAAGTTATTTTCAAAATAGCATTAACATGTTGTCAAATTTACATCCTCCTTTGGGAGACGACCATGGTTAGCCACTCTACTGCTCCTAAGTACCAAAAAACCACTAATAATTTGAGGGTTCTCATGAGAGTTCCTTTCAGTCGTTACATTCTTCCCCCCTTATGAAATTTCTCACTCAAAATATCATTTTACACAAATAGGTGTGGGTAATTCTCCTTCATCGCCTCCTCTGGTTCCCATGTAGAATCTTCAAACTTATGGTTCCTCTAGAACACATTGAAAAGATCGGTTGTCTTGTTTCAAAAAAATTATATATTAGGTCCAAAATTTTTACTCGATGCTCCTCATAATATAGATCATATTCTAGTTGTACAACCGCTAAGTTCTGTACATGTAAGGGATCTGGTATGTACTTCCTCAGGAGTGATACGTGAAACAAATCATAGATTTGGGCTATATTCGGTGGAAGTACAAGCCAATATTCCACATCTCCTATGCAGTCAAGGATCTCAAAAGGGCCATTTTACATTGGCCTTAGCTTCCCTTTAATTCAAAACCACATGAATCTCTTCCATGGTGATATTCTAATGATGAATTTACCACCAACGTCAAACTCCAAGTCCCTTCGACGGTTGTCATCATAGCTCTTTTGCATACTCCGATAATCTTTGATATGTTTCTATATGACTTGAACCATCTCTGTCATCTCTTTCACAAGATCATGTCTATGTATCTTACTTTATCTATCTTCATCCCAATATATTGGAGTTATACATCATTTTCCATGAAAAGCTTCATATTGATCCATCTGAATACTCGAATGGAATATATTGTTGTATTTGAACTCAACCAATGGAAGATGCGGATCCCATACACCATTCAATTCTAAAGAGAAGGATCATAGCATATCATTGAGTGTCAAAATATTCTTTTCAGATTGGATATTTGTTTGGGGGTGATAGTCTGTGCTGAAATTTAATTCAGTAATGAAAGAATGTTGAAGACTTCTACAAAATTTATATGTGAACCTTTGATAATGATCTGAGTCAATTGAGAGTGGAATAACATGCAGTCCTACCACTTCGTTCAAAAATATCCTTTCAAGTTTTTCAAGCAAGGGATATTCTCGAATAGAGATAAAATGGGTAGTCGTGGTGAGTCAGTAAATGACAACCCATATCTCATTATTTCCCTACGACATCTTTGGGAGTCCCATGACAAAGTCCATAGTGACATTCTCCCATGTCTACATCGGTATAGTCAATGGTTTCATCAACCCTATGGACCTTTTTCTCTCTAGATTTACTTTCTGACATACCAAGAACCTTGAGTTGTATTTTTCAATTTCCTTCTTCATGTTATACCAGCAGAAGTGTTCTCAAATGTAACATTACATCTTGGTACTTTCATAATGGATGGGGAAAGCTCACCTATGTGTATTTTCCAATAGATCATTCATTATCCTTGGTTATTAAGGCACACGAAGACATGTTCCAAACTGAATCACACCACCATCATCAATATGAAACTCGTTTAGCTTCCCTTCCCTTACTGCATTTCCCTTCTTTTGTAACTCTCGATCATCCAAATTTGTCTCTTTAATCATTTCTTAGATTTATGGTTGTGAAATAATTTGGGAAAGGTAGGATGTATCCTATGCCCTTTTGATTTTCAAATCCATCCACTAAATATCCAAGAAGAAAATTCCATTGTCCATCAATAACATGGATATAGTAGTAGGTTCATTTCTGCTTTTAGAATCAGCTACCTTGTTCACCTTTCCAAGATGGTAGTGAATAGAGAAATCGTAGGCCTTGATTAGCTCTAACCATATTCATTGATGCATGTTGATATCCTTTTGTGTGAATATATACATTAGGATCTTCTAGTCGGTGTATACGCCACACTTCTCCACATAAAGGTAGTGTTGCAAGATTTTCATGGGAAAAAACATGGCTGCCATCTCTAGGTAATTTTTCAGGTAGTTATTTTCATGGATCATAAACTTTCATGAGGTTTAGGCTATCACATTATCATTTTTCATTAGTACACAAACCAATACATATTTGAAGCACAACTATATATCAAAAAACATTCTCCAATTTTCGGCAATGTTAGTACAGGTGAAGTGATCAACATTATCTTTATCTCCTTGACGCTTTCCTCACATTCTTTTATCCAGACAAACTTTACCCCTTTCCTTGTTTACATAGTTAGTGGGCTTGAAAATCATGGAAAATTTCTCAAAAAAGTTCTATAGTACCCAACTAATCAAAGAAAAATATGGATTTCTGTAACAATAGACGGCCTGCTCCATTCCTCAGTCACCGTTTTTTGAAGGGTCAACAAATATTCACTCTATTATGGTCACATGTCCCATGAACATTACTTGGTTCATCCAAAAGTCACACAAGATGAACTTGGAATATGACTTCTCCAATCTCAATGTTTCCTACACTTGTCTTAGATGTTCTACATGTTCCTCATTTCTCTTGGAGTATATGAGAATATCATCAATACACACTACAAAAAAAATTCGAGGTAATGTTTAAATAATCTATTAATAAAATCCATGAATATTTTAGGGGCATTAGTATGTTTGAAGGGAATAACCAAAAACTCATAGTTCTCAGTCCTTGTATGGAAGTCAGTCTTATGAATATCATCCTTCTTCACCTTTAGCTAATGATATCAGGAACAGAGATCCAACCCTTGAAGTATTGATCTCCTCTTAACTGATTTAATAGTTTTTCAATCCTCAGAAGAGGATAATTTTTATTTATGGTAATATTTTTGAGTTACTAATAATCGATACACAATCACATTGTTCCATCACTCTTCTTCACAAAAAGTACTCATACACCCCACGGTGATGCACTAGGGCATAAGAATCCTCTATCCAAATGCTATTGCAACTGCTTCTTTTACTCCACTAGTTTGATAAGATCCATCCTATAGGGACACATTGTGATAGGTGTAGCTCTAGGTATGTGTTCTATTGAGAACTTTACCTCACGTTTAGGGGGAATTATAGGTAACTCTTCATGAAATACGTCATCATATTTGCTCGCGATGTGAATTTCTGCAAGGTATTCACTTTCCTTAGACACAAATACTTGGGTGTGTTATTCTTATTCATAGGTTATAAAAACCAACACAATTAAAGGAATTTTCAAAGGAAATTCATGATAATCCATCTTTTTGTATAGGATCATGGAATGGTTCAAATATGAAAAGATATTTCCTTCTCCCAAAAGTTGATATGTGATCTATATAATGAGTGCAATCCATTCCCATTATGGCGTCGAATTCCACCAATGGAGGTACTACAAGATTCTATGGAACAATCATCCCATATACCCCAACACGAGAAAATTCAAACACTTGGGTTGAAATGATTACAGCCCTGTGTGTTTTTAATGATATCTTTACTTCAATGATTCAGGGATTCAATTATATTGTTCAAGGAAACATGAGAGATATATAGGAATGTATTGAACCATAATCAAATAAGTATTTTTTCCATTCATGAGTGAATAGGAATTTTACATTTTATGACTTCATTTTCTTTCTCCACTTCCATATTATTGATGGATTATGCATTCCCTTGTTCCTTTGGCATTGGAGGCGGATGAAGTTGATTAACCCCATTGACACTAGGTTTAGTGTACTAACTTGCATAGTGCCCTTGCTCCCTAAAATTGTAGCATTGATCCAGGGGTGGGGATCCCCTTTATTCTAATACATTATCCTCCCTTCTCATGTATTTTCGACACTCTTAACCATTGTGTCCTTCTTTCCCACACAGAAAGCATTTCCCCATCCCTTTGAGGTAGTTCCTTTTATTCAACTTCCCACATCATTGGCATGTGGGTCATTGAGTTTTCTTCCCACTTTTATCATTAGATCGACTAGCATGAATCTACATCATTCATTTCTTATCAAAAAATCCATATAAACATTCTCCAAACTTCGTCTATACATTGATAGATCATCAAAAAACTTCTTCATAACTTTGAAAGTCTCAAATTTCATGATCTATTTAAAGGTGAGGTTTTAAACCAAAAAAGAATCTATAAATTTTTCTATCATTCTTGATAACAAAATCCTAAACATACCTTTAAATACATGTGAAATTCAATTCAGAGGTCATGAAAGAGTATCCTTCATTTTACTTGATCTCTCTTAATTTTATCTCCATCGTCATACAAATAGTTCATGGGAAATACTTCTTAATAAAAACAATCTTAAATTCTTCCCATTCCATCTCTTCAATTTCATCTCTTCGCTATGTGTTCTTAATCAAAGCCCACTATTGATCATCCTCTTTTTGTAGAAGATAAATGGATAAAGTTTCCTTCTCTATCTTATAACAGTGGATCACAGAATATATATTCTCCATTGAGTTGACCCACTATTCCGCAACTAGTGGATCAGAAGATCCAATAAACATTATTCATCATTTTTGCATTTAACACTCGATAGCTAGATGATACCTCTTTAGTGAAGTAGTATATTCCCCATTATTTGGGTTATTGTTCAAAACATGAGCTATTTGGGTCAGCATCACCATTAATTTTGGAAATACACCTCCCAAATAATTAGGGATGTCATTTGGGAAATCATTGCATTGGCCCTCACATGGGTTGTTGGCCTAGTTTCTCCTAGTTCCCACCAATTTCTAAAATATAAAAGGTTACAACAAAACATAATTCATCAAATAATTAATAAATAACTTAATCATTTGTAAAAAACATTACACTAAAATCATGACTTTTGGAATCCCTATGTAAAGCTTCTTATGTACATATTTGTACTGAGTCTCATGATAAAGGTTTTCTCTAGGGTTCACTAATCATAATTCCCAACATAACTAAACCTTGCCTCTGAAACCAACTATAATGACCCTGCGTTTTCTTACATCACTATTACATAATTTTAGAGATAAACAACATAATAGTATTACACCATGAGGATATAGAGGATTAGTGTATTTGGAAAACTAGGACCAATCATAACATTTACAACATCAAGCATAAACATTTATTTAATTTATTCTTACCTACCCTCTTATTCTCCCATGTTATCTCCATAGTACACATATTCACCTGAGGATATACATAAAAAAGAAGAGATCTAAAATCTCCGTAAGAGGGTAGATATGAAAAATAAATCAATGGGTGAGCATAATCACAACATATTCAAATGATCATGACCATGATAGGAATCATTAAAAAAGACTTGAAATGTTGAAACACAAAAAAATTATACATCATGTCTTAGTGGTCATCTACCACACATAGTTGTGAACAATGCTAGCATTAGGTTAACATATATTATATCTTTTACTTATTATATTCATCACTTTACCCAATGCACTAGAGCTCTATATAATTCTGGGTTCACCCATTACATTCAAACATTCAAATTACACAATATATTTCTAGGCGCACCCGTCACATTATAATATTTACACTATCATGAATGCCACATTAAAATTATATAAAACATGAAAATAACATAAACAATGGAAGGAAATGGGTTTTAATTAATAAATAATACTTTCATAACCATTTTCCCCAAAATAAAGAGGGGGTATCATTCATGACATATAACCATAAACAATTAGCGAGGAGTGAAACAATAATCAAGAAGTAAAAAGGGGTGTGTTTATTTAAAAGAATAGTTCTTTTGTAAAGCATTGGGTGTTTTAAAAAATAAATTATAAATCTTTTATATCCCATAAAATTTATGATAATTATGAATATTTTTTTTACTGAGAACCCATACTGAACATGGAGCGAAAGAGGGAGAATCCAAAGACATAAAGTTGGGTTTAAGAATTTCCCCTTACCTTGCATCAGAACACTTTCTTCACATTATTGTCATGTATAATGACATTATTTTGGTTAATTAAAAATTCCAGAACCATTAGTACATGAATATTGTTCATTATGGTGTCATTAGGTAATTTTATGGGCCTTTGGATGATTTATAATGTTTAAATCCATTTTTTGGAAATGTTTGTTTTTTTGGTTTTCTTGAGCGGTTCACTTGTATTCATAAATAGATGTTCGTGTAGAACATTGATAAATATCCATAACTGATATTTAAATTTATTAATGTTATATCAGGAGTTTAAATTATCTTATAATGAATTATGTTATATAAAATGTGGATGAATAATTAGATATAGATTTAATGATGATCATATTAGGTTAATTTGGGCGGTTTTTTGGATCACAACGAACAAGTTTTGTTTTATCATTTAATAATATGTACATAAGTAAGTTCCAGAACATTAAATATGATATAATACATATAAAATAATTTGTTTCAACCATAATAATGGTTTATTTACTAGATCTAAATGCTGTAAAGTAAAAAAAACATATTGTCCTTGAAGGTGATAAATTTACACATCGCGAACAATGTTTTCCATTCTAAAAAAAGAAAAAGTAGGGGGGGTTTGATGATATATTATCCCATTAGTATAAAACATTACTTTATATGATATATAATATAGTTATAATACCATGTGTATGAGGATATGTGGGGATATATTATGAAAAGAATGTTAAATTGAAAGGAAACTAAAGGAAAAGAGAAAAGGGAATTACCTCTTGAATCCTCCCCTTGAGATCCTCCTTCAAGAACCTAGGCTAGGTCTTCTGATGAGACCATATCATCTTGGATGTGGGGGAGGGGATAGGGAAGATGTTTCGGTAGATCTTAGTCAAGGCTTGAAGTTTGGGAGGGCTGCGTAAATGAGGGTGTGAAGGGTGGTTTTTATAGTGGAGGGGATAGGGGTTTTCTTAATATTTAAATCATTTGTTTATTAATTTCCACCACAATAAGAAATAATGATTATTCAATGAAAAAGAATAGTATATAGGGATTTGAGTTCTAGATTTGGGTTCTTACATCACTTGTGATGTCTGGAATAATGGTTTCAATGTATAATGTATTTACAAGGTAAATTAATGCATTTTACTATTCACCAATGATTCATGTATTTTGGAAAAATCCCAAAAATTCACTCAAACCATTTTTCGACGTGTGTAATCATAAAATGAAGTCCATTTTTTTAAAAATAGTTTTCTAAATATGAATAACTAAATTTTTAATTACAATCATAATTTACATAAAAAAATACAGTTTTTAAAATTAAAACAAATTTTATAACGCCTTCAAAAATTACATAAGGTCTTATAAAATTATCAAAAAACCAGAATACATAGAATTGAAAATTTATGAACACATATTAGGATAATTAATTTTAATTTAAATTAATTTATTAAATGTAATAATTTATTTA
The DNA here is from genome assembly GCA_963277665.1 of Viscum album. Taxonomy (NCBI): domain Eukaryota; kingdom Viridiplantae; phylum Streptophyta; class Magnoliopsida; order Santalales; family Viscaceae; genus Viscum; species Viscum album. The sequence continues at coordinate 1,157,605,656 of OY728135.1, forward strand.
CGACTTACAAAAATAACAATACTTTTACTATGGTCAAATTTCCATTTTATAATATGCCTAATTTTTTTAATCATTCATAGGTAAGGTTACTATTATTTTGGAAAATTAACTATTCATAAGGGTAGGTTACTATTCACCAATAATTATGTTTTCCCTATCAGGCCCCAAACATATTTATGCTTGCAACCATGTATGTCAGATTTATGACATCCAAAACTAGAAGTGGAAAAGTTATGGTTAATGATCACATAGTATTGAGTATAATGATATGTCATTGTTCTTCCTAAAGTGATTATACTATAATAAATAATTATAATAAGGGAATTCCACTGATAAAATGTTGTTTGGTAACATTTGATGTTTGATTATGTCTTCTTGGTTGATAATACCATATTTTCGTACCTCTGAGTGGTTGTCCTCTTGATTATCTAGTTCATTAATTAGTCATTTTTAGAAAATATTAAATCATCATAGAATGTACGAGGACCTAGGTAAATGTTTTTATTTGTGTTTTTTTTAAATTAGCATGTTTTATTCTCTATGTTGACAATAAAATTTGGATTATAAATAGACTTAACCAGATGAATTTAAAATCCTGGGTAAGAGGAATGAGCTCAAATAAATTTTAAAGATATATTATTATTTTTAGTTTCGCTTCATTTAGACATGATGTTGCTGAGAATAAATTTTATTTTCTTATTCATGTTGTGTTTGTAATTAAATTTTGAAACATTATTATTTTTTGTTTAATCTAAATGACCATTCATATGTGGATAATAATATATATAAAGGTATTGAACATTTATTGTGTGAATGTTTAATATATTTCAGGTATTTCTTGAAAGAGATGATAATATACTTTGAAATAATATTTTTTAATAATATAATAGAAAATGTGTATATGAAATTCTTTTGTTTGATTTTATAGTGTAACTATTATAATTTTTTTAAGAATTTTTTTTGTATATTATGGTTATAGATGTTATAAGATCATTTTTTATATATTTTCATGACACGAATATGGATTAATGAAATGATATAGATTATGCTATGTGTTTTTTAGTTTGTCTTGCATCTAATCATTTGGGATTGATAGTTTTCTATGAATTCATGTATAATGTGTTATGTTATTTTATATTTAATTGGATGAAAGGCTGTAGAATGTTTTTTATATTCATGGTAGTTATGGGATGAGGTAGGTAATTATCATACTATTTATAAATTATAATGAATGAAATGATTTGGGGACTAGGATTTGATTCTTGTGGAATAATTATTAAATTTAATATTGGATAATGAATGAGAAAAAAATTAGTTGACGGAAATATTGATTTTTAATTAATTTCAAGATTATATATCATAAAAAAACAAATGTGGACTATGAATATTTAGAAATTGATAAATATTTTGTGGATGTATTAATTGTTTTCCTGTAGCTATAAGATTTGGTGAGTTTAATTTACTTTTTAATGTTATTTGTGGGGAATATTGGGCGATGATATGATTTTAAAAAGGGATACATTATTATTTTCTAATGTGAACCTATAGGTGGTAAATTTTTTTCTATCTTCAATCCTTTTATTTTAGGATATTTTTAGATTCACCCCACCCGCATTGACTACAATATACATAAAACTATATAGATTTTGTGACATTTTCTACAAAATGAAATTTGGTTTTTTCTTTCATGGACGATTTATTCATATTTCATTGATATCTATAAATATAAGTACATTTTTGTTGTACATAGTTGGTGGTGAGTAATGATTGATGATTTGAATATAGGGTGAGATTATAAAGGATAAGAGTATGATATTTGTGTTGGGGATTGTACATAATAGGTGTACGGAATGTGAATTATATAATTCATATTAATGATACCTTACAACCGTATATATATTAGGTTTTGTTATGATATGACATGTGATGTGGGATGATAGGAATGTTAAATGTGGTATGTGGTTATTAATTTATTTCCTTAGGGACTTTTGTTCCCATGATTGGTTTGGAATGGTCTGGTTGTAAACTAACTGAGTGGATATTCATAAACATTTGATTGGTATGCATGGATGGGATATGAGCATATATCATTTAACACTATGGTGTAAAATATTATACTCTATGGGGAATTCATTGTAGATATCTTTTATGTATATATTTTTAAAATTACATTACTATCATGGATGTATAATTTGTTGATTAATCCATAGTGAGGTTGGTTTATTTACTCTTACAATTATTGGTGCATGTTGATTACTTCCCATTTTATATTGGAACATTAGTAGTCTCTATTAAAATTTTTATGGGAGACCGTGGGAATGATTTTATTTATTATACAGGTTACAGAAACATTTTGTATTTATAATAAGTATTTCATGGTTGTAGGGGACTTTCAAATTCTAATTTGGAAACTACTAACTTGGAGTTTTTGGTTACATTGGAATCATTGGAATACAGTTTTCAATTGGAACTACTTAATTCTTGAATTTTTTATTTTTTGTATCTATCATGAAATATGTGGTGTATCTTATTTTATATAGTGTGTTAATGAATAATAGTGTTTAATAATATTTTATCTAAATACGTTCAAAAAATCATGATTAATGACTTCATGTTTAGTGTTTTACACCCAATGATTTAGTCACATATCGAGGCCATATAGAAGTGGGGCATGAGGGTTCACTCGTCAATTTAATAAATACATTATAGGGTAATAATGGACGTCCATTCATAATATTGTATTTTCATTGAATTTTAATAATGGTGTTAGATATAAATCTTATCTAGAGTTATCTTGTTGTTGAATTTAGGTAGTTTTACTGCTTATTTTACTTTCTTTGATTAGATTTATGGCTTGGGGTGCGTTTTAGTGTATTTTTTAAGAAAATTTTAGAAGAAAGGTATGTACATGATTGGCAGACTTTTATCATAAACCGGGCTCCCATCCCAGTTAACCATCTGAAACCGTGTAGATAGTTTCTCACAGCTAGAGGATGGCTTGAAAAACTGTGCACCCAAACCCAGGATATCATGGATCCATAGATAGTGAGGTCATCATGGTTGGTGCATAGTTTTAACAAACTTCTTCCCCTATATAGGAAAATGTATGCACGGTTTCTATTCACTTGAAAATTAGTTTTATAATCCTCAAACCTTTGAAGCACCTTTTATTTGACATTTTCTTCGAAATTGATGGGTTTGGGTGATCCCAAATATTATCGGAGGGGTTCAAAGGTCCTATGACCTCCAATATTCGAGATCCAAATCCCAAATAGAGGATAATATCTTCTCCCAATATGGGGATCTCATCTTTATTCACATCTTGTCTCTTTACTTGATATTTTGGAGAAGTTTATTCTATTTTTATTTAGATCTAAACCTAACCCATGAAATCTATTTCTTTGATTGTAAATCTAGATCTATTTTGATAAAATATTGATATCGTAATTCTTGATTTTGGTATATAGATCCAGAACTCATATATATGTTGTTGTGTTGCTCAGATTTTGGGGATTTACAATGAGCAAACCCTCATCAATTAATTGAGGTAGTTTTTCTAAAATCTAATTCCCATAGTCATGGATTTTATATGAATATAAAAACTTGTCAAATTTATAGCATCCTTTTGAAATCAATTTTCTAAAATTGGGATAATTAGTCTGACCAAGTTATTTATCATAGCATTATTACCTTATAGGATTAGTTGATGAATTAATCACTGGACTAAGGGACTTCCCCATTAGATAATTAATTTGGGAAATTCATTACGTTATCTAGGGACTGCAATCTAGATAATTAATTGGGGGATTAATAATGAGATATTGAATTGGTTATGCTGATAAAATTAACTGTGAATTAAATATGTTCTTTGATATTATGATATAGATAAATAATTTTTTGATTAATTATGAAGGGTTCAGATTTATAATGAGTTAATTAATTAAGGGATATTAATTTTTATATTTATTAATTAATTAAATTATTAAATTAATGATGATTGAAATGTTTACTTAATTATTGGGTTAAGTAATGGATTTTTTGTATTTATATAATTTTTGAATTATTAATGGGATTGATATGGATAATTAATTATGAATTAATTATATATGAATGAATGGGAACATGATCAGTCAAAATTGACAATTACAAATGGTAACATGGTCATCATAGTTATGAATAATAGAATAGAAACATGGTCATTCAAATGAGATGCATACATGGAAACACAGTCATTATACTTATTTGAAAAATAATAGGAATACAACCATTATATTGAGGTGTAACTGTGGTAGCATGGTCAACATACATATGTTTGTGAAATTGGTAACTTTGGAAATGTTGATTATCATTGTAAAATTAATGAATGGATATAATGGATCTCCGACTTGTAGCCTCACTCGAGAATATTCATACTCTGGGATGATTCATATCATGTATTGAGATATTATAAATACTTTTAATACATAGAGATCTAGAAAGAATCATGTTTTGAGATTTGAAATCACCTAGGGAACACTTAGGGATGCGGTATGAGAAAAATATTGTATTAGGGTATAGGTTTCCTTAGGAACCCTTCATTTAATGTAGTTAGATAGGAATAAATGTTAATGTAATTACTGGTTATTTATGCATTTTACATAGTTCTTATAGAACCGTATACACTATCTTTTGAATGGAATTATTTTTGACACCATTGGGCGTGACCTACTAATTTTTATTTACATCCTACTCGAGATGCCTAATCGATACCCAAATAGATTATATTGTTGTAGGAGATGATATGGGTAACGGCCCTGGTATGGATCTCTAATTTGGGATGGAACATGGAATATGGTACAATACATAGTTTAGAACCTACTTGGGGAGCCATAGTGTCTTTATTTTCTGTGGCATTAAAGACACATGACATTTATATTGGCATAACATGTATTCCCTTTTAGTTGAGTATTGTTTTCCCATTTGATAATCTTATAAAATGAGTACTTATCTAGTTATATATGATTATGTGACTGTTTATTTATTTCCAATGTTTTTTACTTTGATAAATGATTCTATAGTATCCTCATGACTAACATAGCAGATCCTCTCTACAATTTATTAGCCTATAGTTTTCGGGGTGGCACTCTGGAGGTCTTTTGTAAAATTGGCTCGGGGTAACATCGTGTGGAACCCAGGTAGAGACATGAAAAAGTGGTATTTATGGAATACATTTCTTTCTCCTTCTACTACCTTAATATTTTGGGAATGGTGCATGGGAGACTATAAAGATTTGGGGCTTCGTAATGATCTCTAACGAGGGTGTAGTACACCCATGTACAAGGGAAAAACAATGTAAATAAGGTGGGATTGTTGTTATTTCTGTTTTCTATTCTAGTTGAACATTACTTCACCTTGGGTGATGCACTTGTGTTGTGATGTGATAATTGTTTGGGAGATTTTTTAGTATTGATTTGTTTCCCCAAATGGAATGATATTTTAGTCTGCATCCATAATTCTAGGAACTCATGGTTTTTCTAACATGTATCAGTTTAGGTAGGAATGAAAAAATGTGTCATTGCTATGTTGTTAAAAATGAACTCTTTTCATTCTATATGAGATAAAAATGAAAAATGGATCCTTACATGAATTGAAAATGGTTGTAAAAATGATGCCAAAATATAATAATTGGGTGTATAAAAGAGAAACATGATTGTGATAGAATGTTTACCCTTGTTATGCATAACCTATGAGTAGGATGGATAAGTATAGAGGTAGTTCCTCGGTTTTGACCAAGTGGTGAGGTGGGGGATAATGATTTTTGTGATTATTCATCTTTTGTAAATTTTATAAGGTTTTGTTATGAGACCTGAGACGTGTGTTTAGAAATGTATAGAGTATGCATCCATGACACTTATTGAGGGGACGACTAGGGGGAATTCATAAGAAATATTTCTAGTTAGGTAACTTGAAGAACCGATAGTTCCAACTGAAGAAGAAGGGGTGCAGTTTCAAGAAAAATTTACTCGCTTCATGAAATTCATTGAAAGAGACCCATGGAGATTTGTCAAAGGTATGCATGAGCTGATAAGGGAATTTTAGTTACAACACGGTCTAACTATAATTTGATAAGGTGGACCCGAGGGACTTGAATTATTGGTTGAGTCTATAGAGAAAATACATGACCATTTCGAGACATCAGGGGAGATGAGTGTCAATTTGGACAATTATATTCTACAGGGATCACCGAACTATAGGTGGGACATTCAGGCATGAACTAGACACACTAATGATTTTTTATGTAAGGACTTCATGGAATGGTTTTACCATAATATTTATCTAGAGACACTAAAAAAAGAGAAAGATACTATGTTCATGCATCTGATGTAACACACAATGGTTTTAAAATTAAATTTAAATGCATGATTTTTTTTCAATTACATTTTTATAATAGACATTTAATCATAATCTTTCTTCTTCTATGTTTTGAATTTCATAAAATGGTATTCTATGGTTGTGATGAATAAGTTATTCGGAATATAATGGAACCGACTTGATTTTTGGAGAATAATAAAATACAAGTTTGAATAGCAATATGAACTGTAATATGAACACAATGAATAATAAATTTGACTATTAATTTATTCTCTCAAGGATTTATTATAATGAAAATTTGATTAATTTTTCAAGGTTATATAAAATGAGTTATAGTTTTAAAATTGCTAATTTTTTTAATAAAGTATGATTTTATTTTAAAATTAAATTAATAATATTTAGATTTGTTTCTAAAAAATGGAGTTCATTTTTGAATTTTAGATGTCAAAAATGTTTTTGGGTGATATTTTTTGGATTTTTAGGAAATACTTGAATTTTTTGATGATTAGTGAAATACATTTAAATACCGTATATTCAAATTATCAATTAAATAATGTATATATGACATAATAATTGATGTAAGACCACTTGTTTCGAAATCACATTCTCTCATCACCATTTAGATCACAATAATGAAGACTATTGATATTATTTCACAATAATATTAAAATAATTATTAAAATATTGTAAAATACCTCCCCTCCACCACTATAAATACCACCATCGTTCACCTCTTTCTCTCATACCATTCAAGCCATGAGAATTGTATAATTTCTTACAAATTACATCTTTAAGGCTCTTCCCTACGTCCAAGACTTTCTGGTCTAACAAAAATTACAAAAACAAAGGCCTTAAGGAGGATCTAAATGAGAATAGATCAAGATGTATGAATCCTCTTTCTTTTTCATTTTTTTTCTTTTATATTAATTAATTTTCATATACTCTTTTCCTCTTACCTTCTCCATGAGTTATGAAATCTCATTAATATTATATATTCTCTATGATATCATGTTCATGTGAAAAATCATAATCATTCTTCCTCTCCACTCCCTCTAATTATAAAAAAAACCACATCTATGATTTCCCGATTTACCAAAATCTTGGAAGATGTGTTTCCAATTTCCATTACATCCTTCATATATGATCATAAAACACTTTTAATGGTTGATTCATAATTTAAATTGTATTTATTTAACCAATTTCATTTTCTGGAATGAACTTCTATGCATGAAACTAAATTATATAATGAATCAAGTTCATGACCATAGAGGAACCCCTAAAAATGATCTAAACATACATCATTAATGTTTTATCTAATGATCCATAATTATATATGATAAAAAAATAATTTATGGTACCATTAAAAATTATTTAATCTTATTAATACCATTTCATTCCACTTATATAATTTTAATTCCAAACGACATGAATATTCAATACAAATCATCCATGGAAATCATGTAAAGAACACACCCAAAACAATGCGAGGAACAAAATACTAATAATTAAATGTTGAAATTATGTTAATAAATGATCATATAAGGTGTTATAATCATTAATATATTTCTTTAATATATTAGTAAAACTATTTTAACTATTATAAAGGAGATTTAAATGATTTTGATGTAAGATAAACCCAAGGAAAGGGAATTCTTGACCCGATTTCCATTATTTGGGTTAACATTCTACTTCATTATTTTGTGGTCTTAAAATTGACTATGAGATGAATGTTTTTTATATTATGTTTAAATATTTTCAATATAATGATTATACACATATTTCATTTACTATATTATGTCTTACTTCAATTATATGATATTTTTAAAGTTTATTTTATTTTAAAATCATCTTTTAAAAATTCCCTATTATAAAAAATAAAAGAAATGTTTTTTTGAATTATTCATGTTGTATGATTAATTTATGTTTATTGGGAATTTTTTATGATGAAGGGTGGGACCTATATTTCTCTCCAATGCATTAGTTATGTGTACATTGTAGGTTGGTTGTATGTTTACTCCAATTGTAACATCGATTGTCACAAAATAAGGTAGCCTTGGGGGTTACATTATAAGGTAGATGTGAGGCATACAAATTATAATGTAGATGATATTGTTATAATAATATGTCATTAATTCCCCAAGATACCTTTCTAGTTTATTTAATGTTCTAAATGTTTTATGGAAATATCATGTTTCCCAAAGTAATTTTATAAGGGTGACATGTATGTTTTTTTAAATGATTTCATATTTTACGAATATTCATGTGTTAAAGTTTTTTCTTCTTCTTTTTTTATCCCTTACTAATATTTTTTGTTTTCATCCAATTATTTTAAATGATTTTAAAAGGTCATAATTACCTTAAAGATGATGAATTAATCCAAATTTAATGTTACAATGATTTTTCAAAGAAATCACAATTTAATTGAATACTTCAATATTGTGGGTGAAATGATTAATATTTTTTGGTATACAATTTGTATTAATGTGGAATATAATGAGAGTATTATGTCCAAACTCTCTAATTATCTATACTTGAAAAGATACTAAATGTTAATGGAAGTGAGTTATTGACTAATTTTCATAGAATATAATGTAATAAGGTCTGGTCCTTATAGTAGGTATCATAAGATGGTATGGATAACTTTAGGGGTTAGGATAATGTTAATAGAATACCATATACGATTTTTACTCTATGGTTAACTTGAAATTAAAAAGCATTTAAATATTACCATGTTTCTTCAACTAAGATAAGTCTGTTTAAAATGGTTTTCTGTTGAAAAATATAGAAGCTAAAGAGGAGAGGCACCAACATAGTAATATCCTTATGAATCTACAGCCCAGAATGGTAGAGATAGGAACCAAGAAGATTGTGGATGTAATGGATATGCAAATGTAGGTAATAAAAGGTGGTGAGATCCATAAAATATAACAACTAGTGGATCCCCAAAGGAACATGATGATAATGGAAAATTATATGAGATAACACCCTCATGATCTCAATAGATATTCTGACCGAGTAGTGGCTGAAGGATGGATTAAAGCCCGTTAAATTATATTCAATGTTATGGGATTTTCAAACAATCAAAATGAAAGTACTTATATTTATCATCTTGATGGTGACGTTGATCGATGGTGGTCAATAGTCAAAAATATCAGGGATAGAGAGATGATTGATTCCTTATAGATGGATGAATTTAAAAGACTTCTCCTTGAAAAGTATTTTACTACGGTGTTGCGACTTTGGATGGAGAATAAATTACTTGAATTAAAGTAAAATGAGGGTGATTCAGTGGTCTTCTATGAATAAAACTTCACTTGACTGGAGAGGCATGCTCCAAATATTATTCCGGATCTTAATAGAAAAATAAATATCTTTTACTCCTGATTGAATCCATGGTATCAATGTGTATTGGCCCTTTATGAATTAAATTTTTTTGAGATACATGGATGATATGATAATAGGGTAGAGATGAAGTCTTTTTATGATCATGTACTCTTTCACAACAAGGATAAGAAGAGGTCTAATGGAAAGAGATGTGTAAAAATAAACAAAAAAACTCTCATGGTAAGACTATTATGTTTCAAATTTTATAAAAGTGTTGCAAGAAGCACCCTGGGGAATGCCTTACCAAAACAGGGAAGTTTTTTCAATGTGGTAAGTTTGGAAATATGGCCCATGATTGTAGTGATAATGATCATAAGAATAATCTTGATAAGAAAATTGTATAGTGTTTTAAATGTGGTGAGATGGGTCATTATAAATATTCCTCCACAAAGAAATATCTAAATGATGCAAAAAATCCATTATATTAGAAATAAATTGTAGTGGGATCATTTGTGACTATGTCATCATACATCAGGCCATCCCGTGATGTTGAATCAGCTACCTGGTTTGTTTACTCATATTTTGATAATGTTATGTTCGATATGGGGTCTACGACTTCCTTTATTTCTGATACAAGTTTTGTTAAATTGGAAATATCACCTCAACAAATGAGACTATCACTTATTATTAAAACAACAAGGGGAAACATTATAGCAAAGAGGAATTATAAGAATATTTCTATTGGGATCCGTGGAAAGACTTTACCTGAAAATTCTATTTTTTCTCCTTGTATATTTTGATTTCATTCTATGAATGATTGATTTTTTGTTTATCATTCTATGATTTATCGTAGTGATATGAATTTTTTTAGAAATATTATCATTTTTCATACAAGTAATAACCCATAAAATTGATAAGATATCATGAATATGGTAAACAATGGAAATATGAAAATGAATGTTATCTTGCTTATATTTACGAAAATAAGCAGAATATTTAGATTAATGATGTGCTAGTGGTAAATGAATACCTTGGTGTTTTTTCTAATGAGTTACCCAGTGTCATACCTGATCGGGAAGTCAAATTCACAATTTATTTAGTTCATGATACTATTCCAATTTCAAAACTCCCTTACCTAATGACTAAAATATAACTTTTAGAGTTGAAATATCAGTTTCCAGATTTTCTCAATAATTTATTTGTTAGTCCTAGCACATCAGTAAGTGGTGTACCTATTTTGTTCGTTAAAAATAAATATGGTTCCATGAGACTTTCATTGATTATTGAGACTTTAATAACATCACTATTTAAAATAAGTATCCATTACATCATATTAATGACTTTTTTGATCATCTCTAGGGAGTTCATTACTTTTCCAATATTGAATTGAGATCTGGATACCATCAGCTAAAGGTGAAGGAGGATGACACCCTAAAAACATCTTTTTTAATTCATATGCGCATTATGAATTTTTTTTATGAGGTTTGGTTTATCTATTTCACATATTGTAATCATGGATCTTATGAATATAATATTTCACGAGTTCTTGGATATGTTTTTTGTTGTGTTTATTGATGACATTCTGGTATTTTATAAGTGTAAATAGGTTGATGAAAAACATCTAATGGTTGCATTGAAATCTATAAAGGAAAAGAAACTGTATGGAAAAGTCACAAACTATGATTTTGGGTTGAAAAATACTTTCTTCTTAGGAACATCATAAATAAAGACGTAATAATAGTTGGTCTTGCTAAGAAAACATTTGTTGATGAATGTTCATGACCTTCCAATGTTACATAGATTATTTGTTTTATTGGATTACCATGTTATTACCAACGGTTTACTAAAAACATTGCATGGTTATCTACCCGCTTACTATGTTAATGAAAAAGGGGTTAAATTTATTTTCATTGAAGAAAGTGATGTTTTTTTCATGAATTGATGAAGATATTGGTGAATCCATCATTTTTTCCCTAGCCTTCCCAAAATAGTGATTTTGTTATCTACATGGATGCGACTTTGAAGGGACATGGTTTCGTTATGATGTAGAATGGTCAGGTAATTTCTTATTCTTCAAGACAACTAAAACCCCATGAGTTAAATTATCACACACATGATTTGGAATTGGGAGTTTTGGTTTTTTTCTTTGAAAATTTGAAGTAATCATTTATAAAAAGGCAAATGTAAAATATGTTAAAGCCATGAAAGTCTAAAGTAAATATTCACTTAGAAGAAATTAAAAATAAGGTAGAGAATATAGCTTGAACTGATAAGGAATTATGATTTCATGATAAATTACCATCCGAGAAAAGAAAAAAAAACAGATACCTTGAGTCAAAAACATCATGCATCATTAACTATGTTACACATGGAAATGATCACTTGAATAATGATTTTTTGAATTTTGAATTAGAAGTTGTTGGTACAAAAAATTCATCCTCTTTGATTCAATATTTAGTGAAATCGTCATTATTAGAGATAATTATGAAAGCACAGAAGAAAGACCATGAGCAACATGAATATGTAGAATTGGTTAAAATGGGTAAGTTTCTAGAATTTATCATTGATAAATATTTTGTTTGGAGATTTTGAAATAGATTTTATGTGCCTTGTGATTCTCAATGGATGAAATATTTATTGTTTGAATCTCATAGTTCTCCATTTTCAGTTCATCCTAGACGTACTATGATGTATGAAGACCTTCAAGATTATTACAAGTTGGATGGAATGAAAAGAGATATTGTAGAAATTACTATGAAATGTTTGACATGTAGAAAAGGTTAATGTATAGCGGTAGTTACCAATGGAGATGCTTCAATATTTTCCATTGCTAGAGTGGAATTGGTAGAATATATCCATAGACTTCATTATGGGACTACAAAAAACTTCATAGGGTAACAATTAAATATGGGTTATTGTTGATCGACTGGATAAATCTGCACATTTTCTTTCTATTTGAGAAAAAATGTATTTGGACCATCTTTCATGATTGTAACTCAAAGATATTTTAATTTTATATGGAGTTCCTCTTTCCATTATATCTCACCAGGATCCCAGGTTCACTTCTAACTTTTGGATGGGCCATCTGAAGTCATTGGACATAGAATTATATTTCCGTACAACATTCTTTCCTCTCACAGATGGGTAGTCAGAATGAATGATTCGTACATTGGAGGATATTCTTTGAGATTTTTCAACAGACTAAAAGGGATTTTTGGATCATCATCATTCATTAGTTTGGTTTTATTCTAATAAATGATTCTATTCAAGTATACATATGGAACAATTTGAGGAATTTAATGGGAAGTGGGGTCAAACTCTAGTTTTACGGGATTAATTTGGGGAATGGAAGTTGATGGGATATAATTAGTAGAGGAAGTGACTGAGAAAGTTAAGATGATCGAGCAAAACATGAGGATAGCTGAGAGCAGGTAGAAAATTTATGTAGACAATAGGAGGAAAGAAATTTCTTTTGATATAGGTGATCATGTTTTTCATATAATATCACTATGAAAATGTGTTACACAATTTGTTAATAAAGGAAATGTAATTCAATAGTTCATTCGACCATATGAAATTCTAGGGAATGTTGGACCAGTCACCTACCGAATAGATTTTTCTCCATGTTTATGTAAGTTGAATATTGTTTTTCATGTTTCGATGTTGAGAATGTATGTTCCAGATTCATCTCATGTCTTGAGCCTTGAAGCAGTTTAGCTAGAAGATAACCTTTCATATGAAGAGAAACAAGTTCATATTTTTGATTGAGTGGAAAATTTATTATGGAATAAGTTAATCCACCAGGTAATGTTTTTGTGGAGAAACCACATGGTTAAAGAATAAACATGGGAGTCTGAAAATTCTATGGGACAATGTTACCCTCACTTGTTTAATAAGTAAATAAAATTGTGAGGATGCAATTTCTATAAGGTGGGGATAATGTAACAACCTGTGGTATTAAAAATAATTGCATGACACTTTGTTTTAATTAGATAGTTATAACCGTTTTTAAATATAATTTTTCTTCTTCTGTGTTTTGAATTTGAAAAACCTGCCATCTATGGTTCTTATCAGTAATTTATTTGAAATATGAGGTAACCTACTAGATATTTGGTGAATAGTAACATATCCATATGAATAGTAATACTAATAGTAATACGACCATAATTAATTTTATATATTATGATTATTTTAGATTTTAAGGCTTTATGAAAATGACATCTTCATTAATTTTTCAAGGTGATATAAATTGAGTTATAGTTTAAAAATTGTTAATTTTTGAATAAAGTATGATTTTAATTAAAAATTAAATTAATAATATTTAAAAAATTATTTTCAAGAAATGAATTTCATTTTTTAACTCTACAAATCAACAAACGGTGACTGTGAATTTTTTGGATTTTTTTTGAAATACATGAATTTTTTGTTGAATAGTGAAATATAGTAAAATTATGTATATTCAAATAATTAATTAAATGCACTATTTATGACTTCATAACTAATGTAATTACACTTTTTTCAAACTCATATTATCTCTTTACTATTTTGATCATAATAATTAATACTATTCATAGTCATGGACAAAAATATAAAATAATGTAAAATACCTCATCTCTTCCACTATAAATACCACCCTCATTCCCCTCTTCCTCTAAAACCTCTGAAGCATTGATCATTGAATATGTTATACATAATTCCCTCCCCAACTATATTTCCCACTTCCACAAACTACTGGTCTCACTAGAAGGCCAAAACCAATGTCCTAAAGAGGATCTCAAGGGGAAGAGATTAATAAGTAAGAATCATCTTCTTTTTTAATGTTTTTTATTTTCAATTCCTTTATTTTCATATACACTATTCCCCTTAACTTATCTAGGATGTAATAAATCTAAATAATCATATATATCTTTTCTGATATCACGTTAATGTTAAAACTCCATCATCATTCTTCCTCTCCACTCCCTCTTATTCTAAAAATAAAAACACAGTCTACGATTTTTCGATTTAACAAAATTGTTCACAATATGTTTCAAATTTTCTTTAATTACTTAAAATATTATCATAAACAATTTTAATGGATGAATCATGATTTCAATTTTATATTTTAACATATTTCATGTTCTAAATTAACTTTTATGTATGAAATTAAATTATATAATGAATGAAGTTTATGATTATCGAGGAACCGCCGAAAATGAGGTAAACAAAATTCATTAATATTTTTTTCTAATGATCCATCATCATATATGATAAAAAAATAATTTATGGTACCATTATATATTCTGGAAATATATTTATACCATTTTATTCTACTTCAAGAATATTATTTCCATACAACAAGAAAATGAAATACAAACCGGCCATGGAAAATCATGTAAAGAACGCACCAAAAATAATGGGCAGAAAAAAATAATAATAATTAAAGGGTGAAATGATTTTAAGTAAATATAATACAAAGAGTTATAAACTTGTATAATTTTTTTAAGATATTAATAACATTGTTTCGACCATTATAAAGATGGTTTAAATGATTTTTATGTAAGAAAACTCCGAGTTAAAGGAATTCTTAACCCGATTTCCATTCTGTGGGTTATCCATTTACTTAATTATTTGTGTGGAATTAAATATTTTTTTGTAATTAATTTTTTTATTAAAATGTATAATTATGTGTATTTATAGTGTATATACATATTCCATGCACTCTATTAAGTCTCACATCAATTATATGATATTTTAAAGGCAATTTTCTTTTAAAATACTCTTTTAAAAATTGTATTTTACAAAATTGAAAAGAAATTTTTGTATGGAATTATTCATGTTTTATGATTATGTTCTACTTCAAGGGAACTGTTTAAGATGATGTTTCGAACCCATATTTCCCTCTAATTCATTGGGTATTTTTATATTGGAGGTTGGTAGTATAATTACTCCAAGTGTAACAGTGATGGTTACACAATAACGTATCCATCAGGGTTACATTTCAAGGTAGCAGTGAGGTTTGCAAATTAAATGGTTGACAATAGGGTTACACCATTATATAAGTAATTCCCCATGATACCTTTATAGTTCTATTAGTGTTCTATATGTTTGGTGGAAATCTCATTTTTCACAAAGTAATTTTATATTGGTGACAACTATGTTTTTTGAAAATGATTTCATACGTTACAATTATTCAAAGGAAAAAGTTTTCTTTTCTTCCTTTTGTATTCCATACTAAGATTTTTATGCTCATCCCATGTTTTTAAATTATTTTCACATGTCGAGTGGTGCCCAATGAATGCACCGCATCACTTTTCTTCCAACCATTCATCCACTCCAAAGCTCTATCCACCCATAGGTGATCAAGGGTCACCATCATTTGGAAAATTCATTCATTTTGTAGAGTACAAACCAACCAAGAAATTGTACATATCATCCCTACCACTCTCGGTTCCACATAAGACACCCAATTAATAAGGGCTGGGACCAAACCAACTGAAATATCAAAGAAAATACCAAAATCCAGCCTCCACACCTTCCACACCCCTTCCACCCCCTTACAAGAAAGAATTGCATGCAAAGGGGATTCCAGTTCATGGAGTCAGAAAGGACAAGTGTTGTCCTCTGCCAAATGTCGTTGCACCATAAAGTCACGGGTTGGAAGAACCCCAACACAGACCTACCACCCAAAAAATTTCACCTTATGGGGAGTGGTGAGGGACCAGATGCGCATCCACCTATTATTGGTAAAGGCCTGGGCTAAACCATGAACCCTCATTTTGTAACCCGAATGAATAGAATATCTTCCATGAGGATCCCCGGTCCAGCAAATCTGGTCAATACCCATTCCTAGAGTGAGAGGGATACTCAAGATGAGCTAACGATCCACCTCATTAAACCATCCACAAATCTTCTCCCAATCCCACTCCTCAAGAAAGTCATCAATCAGATCACATTCCCTTGTATCTTCGAATCCAGGAACAATCAGGGAAGAAAACTTATGATTGACGCCATCTTCCAGCCATGGATCATTCCAAAATTTAATATTATGCCCCTCAATAATTCTCCACACGTAGCCCACATCAGTGAGATATTTCTCTCCCCAAATGATCCTCCACATAAAACTTGGTCATGGCCGTAGCTGGGCATGCAGGAAATCAGAATGAGGTAAGTACTTAGCTCACATCCCCTTTGAGAATAGGGCATTTGGGTGGGAAATAAGGCCCCATCCTTGTTTTTCCAAAAGATCCTCGTTAAACCATTTGATATTTTGGAAGCCGAGTCTGCCACAGAATTTTGAAACACACAGCTTCTCCCAAGACATCCAATGAGAGTTATGTTTTCCCCCATGGAAGCCCCACCAAAAATTGGCCAACTGGGAGTGGAGTTGATCAACAAGAGTTTTAGGGAATTTAAACAGTGATATAGCAGAAGAAGGGATTTCTTGGGCCACTAACTTCACGAGGAATTCCTTTCCCACCTTGGAAATCTTCCTACTAGAGCAATGACAAATCCGATTATCCACCCTATCCATAATCGTGCCAAAAACATGTTTCTTCGACCTAACCTCTAGGGTTGGGAGGCCAAGGTACATAGGATGCTTATCAAACAACGGAAACCCACAAATTCGCTACAAATACTCTCTCTTGGCTGGTGGTATGCCTTTACTGAAAGATAACTTTGATTTTGAAGCATTAAGACAATACACAGAGGACTTTTTGTATAGATTGATGATATTCAGCACTGCACCGCATTCTTGTGGGGTAGTACGTGAGAAAAGGAGGATATCATCTACAAATAAGAGATGACAGATAGGGGTCCATTTCTACATACCATAGCACCATGGATAACTCCTTGATCTGTCACCTTCAGGATGAGATGAGAAAAGACATCTGCCACCAGAATGAAGAGGTAAGGTTATAGGGGGTCCCCTTGACTCAAGCCTCTTGATGGTTTAAAGATTGTTGAAGGGACTCCATTATTATTTATTCTGTAGGAGACAGACGTAACAAAATTCATGACAATAGAGATCCATTTCATCCCAAAGCCCAACCAGGAAGGAACAAGTTTTAGAAAATACCATTCCCCTCTGTCATAAGCTTTCATCATAGCTAGTTTCATTGGCATGGTGCCACACTTGGACGAGGAGCGAGTTTCCATAGAGTGAAATAATTATAAGAAAATGGCACCATTGTCAGTAATAGATCTCTTTCGAACGAAAGATATTTGGTTATCTAAGACAAGTAGTGTGAGAAAATCCTTATGTCTGGCCACCATGATTTTGGAGAAAATATTGAAAATCACATTACACAGGCTGATTGGCCAAAACTTCGAGATTTTTTGAGGGAACTGGGATTTACGGATAATAAAAATAAGTGTTTCATTCAGGTATTCAAGAGAGGCTCTTCCATCCCACACCTCCTTCATTAAGACCACCACGTCTGGCCCCAAAATATTTCAAAAGCGTTTAAAGAAAAGAGCTTGAAACCCATCAGGCCCCGGTGCCATGTTAGAGTGAATAAGTTGATGGGCCCCAAGAACTTCCACATGAGACAAATCTCTTTCCAGGTACTGATTCATGTCTTCTGTGACCAACTTTGGGATGCATCCAATCAGGCATGATGGAGTTCTAATAATTTCTACTGAATAGAGGTTTCTGAAAAAGTTCAGGATAATTGAGTGAATGTCTATAATGTCATGCGCAACTCTTCTAGTGGGGTCCTCCAGATGAGCAATATGATTCTTCCTTCTCCTCAAAGATGCTCGTTGGTGAAAAAAGTTGGTGTTCTGATCACCATATTTGATATGGGACTTCCGTGCCCGAAGGAACCAAAAACTCTCTTTCTCCCTTAGAGTGGCATTAAGTTTATTTTCTGCCACAGAGATGTTCCTAAGGGCAGAGTCACAACAAGGATATGAGTGGAGTCACATTAATTGATTCTACGCCTCCTTAATACGTCAGAAAAAGTTAACAAACCTATATGACCTCCACTTCTGAAGGCAAGACACAATAGTGTGAAAGTTGGAAATGATGCACTGGTTCGATCCCTCCCATGCCACTTAAACCTCCTTTTCACAGTCACTATCTTGGATCCACATACTTTCAAAGTGAAAGGATCACTCAAGTCCCCTCTGTTTCCCTTGTGAGACTGTTGAAAAATGGATTGGGAAATGGTCATAGGAGACAAGGGTAGGTGGAAGATAGAGAATGCATGGAAAAGAGGGGTCCACTAATCATTCCAAACAAATCTGTCTAACCTTTCCGCTAGGTAGTTCTCTATTGACCTACCCCGATGCTAGGTAAACGTTGAGCCAGAAAAGATGAGGTTATGAAGAGAGTAGACACAAGAGACATCCTAAAATCGTTCAACGTAGCACCACTCCTCACACATCCCTCTTCTTTTTCATGGGGAGACATGACCACGTTAAAATCCCCCCATCAGAAGAGGGCCAGGGAGGGAGTCTCGCAGCAGCTTTAAAAGGGCCCATGATTTGTGTTTATCATGCCCACCCGACCACCTGTAGAACGCAAAAAACGACCAAGGTGGAGCTCTTGGGCTAGTAACCGTCACATCAATGTGATTACTGGAGTAATTAGAGATCTTGACCCCATGGCCCTCCTTCAACAAGAGGCAAAGTCCACCTGAGTGTCCCAGTCTTCTAATGGGAAAGATGTTTTGGAACCCAATCTTCCGGCACATAAGGCCCACATCCTTGCTATCCAACATAGATTCGGATACAAAAACTATGTCAGGGCTAAATTTGGAACTCTAGTGATGGAGAACGCGAATCGTTCAGGGATTTTCAAGCCCTCAACAGTTCCATCATATTATTTTCATTACCCTAGATGGGGCTGAGACACTCCCACCACCGCCTCTGAAACATCGACACCCCGACCGTTGTCTGCCAATTTCCACATCTTTGGCCGGCTCTCAGTCATCTGAGATGCCTCCAAGCGTCGTTTAAGGTCCCTGGGCTATGAACTGGGGGGGGGGGGGGTACATAAACCTATAACCAATAATTATTCTTTTCCACATATAATGTTTTATAGTATCTGTCAACGTGATCCCAGTCATGTCATCTGCTGCCTTATGGGTAGCACTAGGAGTAACATCATCTGAACTACAAACCGGATTTGGTGGGTCATTACATAACTGTTATACCCCTGAGGCTGGGTCTATTCGTTCCTTGTAGTTTGGTTGGATCCTAGGGGATGTGGGGGAAATGGCCTTCAAAATAGTTGTGGACTGTCTTGGGGGGGGGGAGTCGGCCCCTACCCTGACTCATGTTTTGTTCCCTCGACTCGACCGAGATCCGTGGCCAGCCCAGGTTCCTTCCTTCCTCCCGTTGATCCACATGACCGTCAGCAGCAATATTTGGTGGCCCAAGGATTATTATATTAGTATGAGTTGGTTCAACCCATGTATTAAGAGCCTTCTCTAGTTTGTCGTGGTCCTATTGTTTTTAAATGTTGGAAATAAAAGCCATACTAGAGGTTTTTGCATGGAGACCATGACCATATTGCAAAATAACATTTCCTTTTGCCTCACATGCCTTTTATAAGTGTCTGAGGCACACAAAAAAGAAACCTAAAATTGAAAGCTTTTCAAACTCAAAAGAAATCCAGACACCAGAGTCCTCAATTGTCAAAAACTTCCCCCTCATAAAAGGATGTGAAACATCCATCGAAGCTCTAATTCACACAAAAGATACCCAGTGAATTGGATCAGACCGGTCCCATTCCAGATATGAACCAATGCGTCCTCCAATCTCACGCATAACACGTTCAGTTCTACCATGAAAGGAGATTCCTCTAATTCGAATACAGAAAGGTGAGAAAGACATATTAACTGATTGAAAATTTTATTTTCCTTTAAGGTCCTCCATGAGAATGATTTCGTTGTAAAAGGACCATGGTCTACCTTTGAGGATTTTTAATTTTTCTCCTTAATTAACGAATTCAATGACTAGCAGTCCCGCTTACACTTCTCTTATAGAAATTCCATCCTCCAATCGCTAGATATATTGTAGATTATTTTTCAGCACTCCCTGATTGAAGGACCTTTTTGTTAAAATTTTTCCCTTAATAAGCAAGGAAAGTCATAGTGACAGAAACACATCTTCACTCTTCCATGTAGCAATTACTGATTTTTCTTTATCAGTTAAGGAGAGGTTCCTCTAGCGATTCATTAGTTCCAGGTCCATTTAACTAAAAATGAGAACTTCCCTTGTCACTACAAATCCCTTCATCCCTAGGATACAAACCACGCCCGCAGCTGCAATGCACCGTAGCCTCCACTCACCCTATGCAGCTCTTCCTTCGCAATCACACCATGTGTGGCCCTTCCTTCCTGGCCCTTCCTTCATGCCCATACCCTGCGCAACCCTTCCATCGTGAGTACACCTTGCGTGAGGTCTTTCTTCGAGAACACACCCTACACCAAAAATTCATGTGCATACAATTCCTTCACGGGAAAATTCGTCAAAGCCAACCCAATAGAAGTCAACTCCTGTGTGGACCAGAAACACTCTTTGGGAACCATCTCTACACGACCCATCCTTCACAAATCAGCATCATCCCAAACCACCTCCTTCGTGAGCCACACCCTTCGCGATGCCAAAATTGACCACCGCAAATGACACCTGTCAGCCTCCGTGAACCACACCTTGTACAGGTGAATCCTGGTGACCTGATTCGTTACCGCAAAGATGCGTCTTCAAACCAAACTCATCACAGATCACAAAAATCCATCATTAATTGTCATAGTATAGAGGTATCTATCGCAATAATACTGCAAGTCAATGATCCAGAGCCGAAGGCCACAAATTGAGACCTTCAAACCAAAATCGCTGACCCGCATTTGTCAAAACTGAAAAATGCATAAACCAGATCGAAGTCGAGAACCACATATTTGTAAATCTGGAACCAAAATCACAAGACGGAAGAAGCGCATATCCCAGATTGAAGATGAACTCGCTGAACTAAAAAATTCTGAACTCCACGCACAGATCCGCCGTGAGTTCATAACTCTCACGCAAGAGACGACGCCCCCACCACCGGCGCAACAACACATCGCCGAAACCCAGATGCAGCTGTTTCTACGAATTCAAGTGTTGGTATTGGGATCATTTCTCATACCGGTTTTGGAGATATTGTGGAAGCTCAGTGTAGGTCAGTGTCTAACTCATGGTGCCCTGTGGTGGCAGAGGCCTCGGCCATCCTCCAGGGGCTTCTTTTTTCCTGTTCAAAATTTTGGCCGAAGATTCTGGTGGAATATGACTGCCTCGAAGTGGTGAATGCTCTCTCAACAAAAGAGGAGGATTCCAACCTTACAGCCTTATCATGAGGAAGATCTAGTCCCTGACCGATGGATTTGATGCATGCAAATTTTCTTTTATCAAATGAGATGGTAATTTGAACGCCCATCATTTGGATCATTTTAGGAAATATAGGGGTGATCATTATTGGGTGAACTCGTTCCCGGATTGACTTTGTAATCCTGGTTTACATGATCAGTAATTTATCTTTTACTCTAAAAAAATGATTTTCACATGTTATAAGGATGTGTAAGACAATTAAGGAAGCCATGTTAAATTTTTAGATGATTTGTTAAAAAATTCATGAAATATTTGAAAATATTTATATTTTTTAAGAAATTAATATTGTTTTTATGGTATCCACTGTGTATTAATGTGGAATGTTATAAATTTTTTATATCCTAATTATCAAAAGATCTAAAGTTGAAAAGATCCTCAATGTGAAATGATGTTAGTTATGGAATAAATTCATGTTTATGTAATGTAATAAGGTTGGGTCCTTACATTTGACATAGGTAATCATGTTAGTTATGGACTATGTGAAACTCTATAAAGATATGAAATGATTTTCTCCAATTCTAGCAAGAGATGAGGCAACTACGAAGAATCATTTTTAGGATGGACCTATGTGTGAGATTAAGTCCTAAGTGAATATATTTTGGCTAAGGAAATTTATAGATGTTGTGTATTAGGATCTGATGGTTGAAGGGATCACGAGGGATGATTCTTTTGCTAGATAGGTAGTTGTTTCTAGGCAATCATGAGGTGTGACTTCTGAGAGAAAGAATCACCATAATGAAAAATTTGGCCATGGTAGTGGGAAGTAATGTACATAGACAAGAGGGTAAGATGGATAGGAACCTATTGGTTTATCTTTCATCTGTGTGCTAGGCCATGACACTATCATCGACATTGTTCCTGACCACCAGTAGTGTGCCAATATTATTGGAATATGGGACATATATCGGAATTACACAAGTCATAGTGATAGACTGGTACTGATGGAGAAGTCGAGAATAGTCAGATTTCTGGAAGAGGATCTTGTACATCACACCAGGCTGGTAGTTGGAGTTCTACTTTTCGAGGTGGCAGAGGAAGTGGACGTGGTACTTCTGGATTAGAGAAACTGTTACAGTATAGTGGTCGTATTCTGGGTAGTTAGAGAATATCACCGGGAATATGGGAAGCACAATTACTTGTAGTAAAACATACAATTATGTATTGAGAGGTTGATCCTTTAATAAAGAGATGTACTATTCTATTATATTCATTTTTATCTAGTTCCTTGTTCGATATCGGTGCCTCTCATTCCATTATATCTAAAACAATTATTGATGGTTTGAGCCTAATAGTTGTGTTTGTGGGCATGGTAATCACTATAGTTACACTGTTGGGAGTACGATATATAGATATATGTCTATGCAAGGGATATTCACTAGAGATTAGGGAATATCGTTTCCTATGTGATCTCAATGTTCTTAACATGCTTGGATTTGACGTTCTTATAGGGATGGACTCAGTAGTCACCTACTGATCCCAATTTTGATTGTTATTATAGGAGAGTGACCATTGTGTCTCCTATGGGTGACCATTATATTCATCATAGGGATTGAGATATCCATGAAGGCTGAGTAGGGCCAATTACTCAGTAACTGGGAGAGCTCAGATCCCATGTTTCAAGTTGATTATTAGATGACGTGGGTGTTAGGAAAGTTGTCCTTCCACCAGTAGGGGAACTAGTTTTGGATGTCTTTCTTAAATACTTATCGGGGCTACCACCTGAGAAATAGGTGGAATTGATTATTGTTCTCAAACTGGGGGATGCGCCATTATATATTACAACATAAAAAATAGAACCAATAGAGAATAAAGAACTTAAGAATCAGTATGAGGAGTTGGAGTACAAGTGATTTATCCATCCATGTATTTCACCTTTGGGATCTCTAATTTTGTACGTAAATATGGATGATTGGAGGATATGTTTTTCTGTCGATTAATGGATGTTGAACAAAATATCATTGAGAACTGATATCCTCTTATATGTGTTGATGATTAATTTGAAAAATTGAAGGGATCTTCTGTTTTACCAAAGAAATATTGGATATATGGGGTTCATCAATTGTTATTACGGACGAATTATGTACTGTATGACACTTTTAGAATCAATTACGGCCATTAGGAGTTTGTCCTAATGCCATTTGGGTAAAAACATTCACTAGTAGTGTTTATGGATTATATTAATATGATATTTTATCTGTATCTGAATCAGTTCATGGTGGTGTTTTTGGAAGACATATAGCTGAACTTAAAGACTCATGAAGATCATTCCCGACATCTTCGAATCATCGTAAGTAAACTAAGAGAGTATCAGTTATACAAAAATATATCTAAGTGTTACTTTTGGATTTATCAAGTATGATTCTTAGGAAACAAAATTTCAATGGAAGCAGTGGTAGTGGACCTGGATAAGGTTCAAGAAGCAGTTTATTGGGATCATTCTAAGAACATCTTTGATATCCATAGATTTATTGGGTTAGTTTGTTATCATCATAGGATAATCAATGAATTTTCTTATTTGTCATCACAACATTGTGCATTACCAAAAAGGGAGTAAATTTTGAATGGTCTAAGGCTTGTGAAAGATATATTCATGATTTTATGAAGAACATAACATCAAAACCAATTTTATACTACATGAGTCTAGTGAGTAGTATACACATTATTGTGATTCTTCTGGGATTGTACATGGAGCTGTGCAGATGTCAAGAGATTGAGTTGTGGCGGATAAGTCTTGGTAGTTGAGGCCCCATGAACGTAAATTCCCTATGCATGAACTCAAGTTGGTAGTAGTGGATTATTCCATTATTTGTTCAAAACACTATCCTCTAGGATAAATGTTTACAATTTATATAAATCATAGGAGCTTCAAGTCAATATTTTCACAGTGTTATTTGAATCTCCGATAGTGGAGATGGATTGATTTTAGGAATTATTTTGATTTTTAACCTCCGTATACGCCTGAGAAGGGAAATAGTGTGGCTGATGACATGAGTAGGAATACATAGAGTCATATGGTTCAGGAGTCCAGTGCAGATTGGATGATGATTACTTTACTGGATGAAATGCATATAGTGGTTCAGGAGATCCATGGGCAGATGACTCTACTTTCAGTTACAATGGAGTCTATTCATTTGAGATGGATTAGGGATAGACAATATGAGGATCCAAAGTTCATTGACTTTAGTGAAATCATTGATGGTGGGGAGCCATCTTTATACTAGTGGATAAATGAGGACAAGATAATCTATTTGAAGAATCGAGTTTAAGTTCTTATGATCATACAAGAGGAGATAAAGTGATTATTTCATGCCTACATGTGGGTGGTTAATCCATGTGTAACAAAAATGTACAGTGACCAATGATGACAATTTTGGTGCCCATGCATGAATAATGAGATAATAGGGTTTGTAATAAGACACATCTAATGTCAAAATATGAAGGCAGAGCACCAAAAATCTAACAGTTTTCTATAGTCATGTCCCATCCTGAAATGGAAGTGGGACTAAATGACAATGGGTTTTTTTTTGTGGTTCTATCAAAGATTCATAGGAGGAATAATTTTATTTGGGTTATTGTGGATAGACTAAAATCGGTACTGCATTCCATACCGATTAGGGAAAACATTATAGTATAACTTTTTGGAGAACTGTACATTTGGAAGATAGTCTATCTAAATTGAGTTCCACAAACGATAGTTTCATATCTTGATTCATGATTTACTTCACACTTCTAGATGGTCTTGTTGAAATCTCTTGGCACATAAGTGTTATTGAGTATGTCTTTACACACATAGACATATGGGCAGTCAGAATGTACTATACGAGTGCTTGAGGATATTCCACGGGCATGTGTTCCTCACTTTGGGGGATCTTGGGAAAAGAACTATGCATTATTAGAGTTCACCTATAATAACAGTTTTCATGAAACTATATATATTTAACCATATTAATCTCTTTGTGATAGGACATGTAGATCAGTACTATATTCGATGGAGGCCGGTGAGTCAATGTTTTCGGGATCGGGTCTCATGCAAGAGACATCAGAGAAGGTACAATTGATTAGGAAATGTATGTATATGGATTTGAGTGGGAAAAAATAAAATGATGATAAAAGAAGATGACCAAAATAGTTTCAAGATGTTCATTTTGTGTTCCTTCTAGTGTTTCCTAGTTTGGTTCACCCTAGGATTTGGATACAGGGCCAGTTAGTGCAGAAGCTTGCTGGACCATTTGAGATAGTGGAGTGAATCGGGTTGGTGGAATACAGATTTGATATTCCACAGAGATACAACACTATGTATGATGTTTCACATATATCAAAACAACGACGGTATCACCCAAATACTTCACATGTGATCGATGTGGATGACATTGTTCATTATATAGATTCGTCCATTGAGGATCATGTGATATGGGTGTTGGATCACCGATAGAAAAAATTGCAGGGAAAGACCATGTCGATAGTTTTTCTGTTATGGAAACATGAACATGTAATAGAGGAATCGTGGTAAATAGAAAAATATATGAGGTATCAATGGTATTATATATTTGGCTCATTATTTAAGAAATTCTTGGAAATGTAGCTTGAGGATGAGTTGTAATAAAGTGGGGAGATTGTAAGATCCAATCAATTTTTGGAGTTATATCGGGATTGAATTCATGTACTTTTAGAGAAAAATTAAGTACCCTTGTTTGATGTTATGACTTCGAGTGTGTTTGGGTGGAGTTTTTATGAAATTTTCATAGAATGGGTATGTGCACGATTGGTTCTCAGTTAGGGTAAACTATTCTCCTATCCCAACCCAATGTTTGAACATAGGCAGAGGGGTTCACATTCTTGGTGCATTGTTTGACAAAAAATGCACCAAAACCCAAGAAAGAGTGTAACCTTGGTTATATAGGTCAACATTACTATTTAATGGTATTCCTAACCATGCACCTATTCCAAGTCAATCATGCTTACAGTTTGTTTTCACCTGACGATTAGTTTTAAAATACAAGAATCTCTTGAAACAAATCATATTTGTCCTTGCCTTCGTATTTTATGATTTTGGGTGATCCCAACGATTTCTAGAGGGGTTATATGTCCATCCATCCTCCATTATTCAAGATCCAAAACCCAAATTGAAGATCCACCCTTCTTCTTGTAAGTGGATCTCATCTCGATGTATATCCACCCTCTTTCCATGATCTTTTAGTGGATTTTATTCTCTGTTTCATTATATCTAAGCCTAATCAGTGTGATTTAGATAATTTATGATAGATCTAGATCTCTATTGATAAAATATTTATATCATTGATCTTGATTTAGGGATTTAGAAGCAGAACTCAAATATACATCATTGTACTACTTAGAATTTGGGGATTTCTGTTAAGTGAATTTCTGTCACCAAATTGAGATAGGTGGTGTAAAATATAATTCGCATAGTCATGGATTTGATATGAATTTGAAAATTATAGAATTTCCAGATTCCTTTAACAATTTATTTTCTGAAATTAGTTACAAAAGGTTGAACAAATGATTTCCTTAAGCATTATTGAATTAAATGATTAGTTAATGAGTTAATCATGGGACTAAGGGGTTCCCTATTAGATTATAAATTTGGAAAATTTATTATAATAGGTAGGGACTGTAATCTAGATAATTAATAAAGGGATTAATTATGAGATATCAAATTGGTTAAGTTGAGATAATGAATTGTGAATTAACTATTTTCATTATGTATATGATATACATAATTTTTTATGGGATTGATGATGAAGAGTTGAGATCTATAATGAGATAATTAATTATATAATATTAATTATGGGATATGAATTTTTATATTGATTAATTAATTGAATATATTAATTAATTTTTATTGAAAAGATTATATAATTATGGAGATAACTAGTGGATTTTATGTATTTATCTAATTGTTGGATTATTAATGGGATTGATGTGGATAATTAATTATGAATTAATTATGTGTGAATGAATGGGAATATGGTCCTATCAAATTTTTGAAGAAAAAATGGTAACATGGTCCTCAAAATTATAAGTAATAGAATTTGAACATTTTCATTATTATAAGAAGTATGCATGGTAACACGTTCACTACACTTACGAGTTAGAGAATTAGAAGAAAATAATTCTACTGAGGAGTATGTATGGTAACATGCTAATCATACCTAAATTTGTAATATTGGATACCATGAAAAGGATGATTATAAATGTGAAATTAAATAATGGAAAAAATGGAACTTTGAGTTATGGCCTCAAATGAGAATATTAAAACTTTAGAATGAGTTGAATCATGTACTATGTTATCATATCACCATTGAATTATTCAATCTCCAACAAGAAACATGTATTAAGAAATTATATTACATAGGGAACACTTCAGGATCTGGAATAAGACGAAGCTATTATTGGGGTAATGTCTCCTTGCAAAAAGTAGAGTTAATGTTGTTAGATAAGAATAAATCATAATGTAATAATAGGTTATATATGAATTGTACATATTTTTTATAGGACTACATACATTATCTACTAACTGGGATTGTTTTTTGCACCATTGGTGATGACCTACTGAGTTTTACTCACACCCTACTCGGGCTTCCGGTTCGGTACCAAGATATATCATATTTCTATAGGATAGGATAAGGGTAATAAACCCATGATGGATTGATGATTTGGGATACAAGAGGGGTGATGGGACTGAACATGGTTAAAAACCCTCTTTGGGTGTCATAGTGTAAATATTTTCTATTAAATTATATAAACTTGACACTTATATTGATAACATGTTTTCTATTTCAGTAGAGTATTATTTCCTTGTTTGATTATCTGGTAACATGAGTATTTTCTAGCTATATATTCTTCGTTGATTGTTTATTTATTTTTTATATTCGATTAATTTGAAAAATGTGGGTATAGCCTCACCATGACTGACATACCAAACCCTTACTGATAATCGATAGCCTCTACAATAAGAGGATACATGGTTGAGGTCATGTGGAGAATAGACTTGGGGTACCGTCACATGGAACCCCTGTCGGGATATTTCAAATGGAGATGACTTATCATGTTGTTAGGAACTTTTATAGTTTGTTTGTGTTAGTGGGGAAACATCGTCATTCAACATTAACTTGTAATTGAGAAAGGGTATCCAGCTTTGGAATGGAATATTAGGGCCCCCTTTAATTTAAAACATTTGTATTAAGAATTTAGATAGTTACATGTAATGTTTTCATACATATGGGTGTGAGACATGGGATATGTTCAAGTGTAATTTTAGTTCTAACATGTGATTAAATGATGTGATTTTTGGGAGTTTCAATAATAGTATGTTAATGTATCATGATAAATTCACTAAAATTGAAAATATGTTTTATTTTTTGATTTATTTTTATAAAATTGATCATTTTTATTACCGAAATAATTTTTAGATTTTTGTGAATCTATAGATTGATTTAATTTGACATTGTTAGACATATTTTAATGAGGATAATGAGATGTAGAAGAATTAATTTTATGGTTTGTAGCATCAGTGTCATGAAATATACTAATGAATTAATTTTTTTAGATAAAGAACTGAATATAGAATAAGGAGATCATGTTTAGTCTGAACTAAGATCATTATGAAATAAATATTCTAATTTGACCAATTATTTGAGAGGGAATACCATTCTATATGAGGAAATGTATCATGGATAGGGGATATGTGGAATATACTTACAGGATAGGATTCCAATTTCTATTTTTTGGTCTTATTTTGGATGATAATGAAAGAAAAAATAGGCTTGAGGTACTCTCCACTAGCAATGTGATACTCAGTGTGTTATACTTCAGGATAAGGTTTAATGTAATTTTTTATCCTGATCATTTTTTAAACTAAGATACATGTGTGTGGTGTCTCAAGGAGGTGTTATTCCATACAATCGATTAAACTTTCAACA
The DNA here is from genome assembly GCA_963277665.1 of Viscum album. Classification (NCBI taxonomy): domain Eukaryota; kingdom Viridiplantae; phylum Streptophyta; class Magnoliopsida; order Santalales; family Viscaceae; genus Viscum; species Viscum album. Next base: position 1,157,635,628 of record OY728135.1, read on the forward strand.
AATATTTCATCCTACATACATAGAGGTGTTAAAGTATGTAGCTTTTGTTGAGTACATACAGTAAATGGGATGAGTTTAGTGGGTATGATATCAATAGATATTTCTAATGGGAAGATAATTACATATGTGGAAAAATATCAAGAATTTTGGGGTTTCAACTAAAGGGGATATATCCCTCTAAGTAATTTATAATTCTTTATAGGGATGGTAGTTCATGTACACCTACTAGGGAGTCGTGATATAGTGTACCACCTATGGTTGTTATGGTGACCATATGTATCTATGTATGACCACTCAAGTAATTTAACTTGATATTGGAATTTAAACCCATATTCAGGTTAAGTAACAACATATTCCTTATAAGTTATATTATAATCAGGAGATGCTAATAATTTCTCATCATTATGTTAAGATTATTCACTTCTAAGAGGGAATAGAGATAGATGTGTCTAAACTAATAATGATGATTTCCCTCATGGAAATAGATGAAAGAATAGTTGTTGAGGATTACAGTGATGATAAATATGAGAAGGATATGGAAATATGTTTTCCCGATAGGTTCTAGTACTGGAGGGAATCAAGGTTTTTTCACGTATAATCAATTTATCATTTACCTGAGTTTTATCCATGTAAAAATAATTATATTAATTTTTTTAACCTTCCTTTGTAAGTCAATTAGGACCTTATGTATAAATCCTTCCCCATCCCTTTTTTTCATTTCCAACTGAAGGTTAGAATATGGAAGTTGATGTGTATTGGTAGGTGTATAATGGTGAAATATCAATATCATATTATGAGGGAATTCTTATTATTGTAAATTTACTATGAGATGTCATCCATGATATGGAATGGATGTAAACCATACATAGTTTCATATTTCATTCAAATGAGGGATGTAATTTCTGATTTGGAGGGATGATGAGTTAATATAAATGTTGATCTAGAATATAGGGTTGGAGATATGATTTAAAAGACTTCTCTATATATTATATAAGTCTATTAAATGGATACATAATTAGTGTAGGTTCCCATATGTGAACATAAGTATTTTAATGTATTTTCATATGAGGTTGTGATAGTACCCCCTCATCCTGATGTTGAGTAAATCCTCGAGTTATAAATAAGATCATATTTGGATTCAATATATCCCAATCATATGGAAACCAGGTATATGGGTGATATAATGATTCATATCATTGATTTATTCAGTTATATTTTTACCTTACATAATGAATCTCATTGGGTTTTTTTGGTGGGAAAAAAAATTGGATGATGGTTAAATGAGGATTATATAAGATTAATGGTGTCTAAATATAGTGAATGTTGGGAATAATTACCAATTTTTATGATAAATTTTATGTTCAAATAGTTGAATTTGGCCAGTTTGTTTTTAGTGGTCAACTTGTTTTTTCAATACCAAGAATTGAGGGTAAATGAAAAAGGATATCCTATAAAATGCTATCATGTGTGGGAATAGAATAATTTTGTTCACAGTCATGCCATTTGGGTTCATGTACACGACCAGTTATATTCAAGGAACTAATAAAATAAGTGTTCTGTGATTTTCTATATAATTTCATTTCAATTTTCCTCAATGAAATTTTAATATAATCATTTTGTGAGGAGGATGTGATGAACTAAACCCATACTCTTAGATCTAGTTGTATAATATCAAACATTACATACTAGATTTAATAATATCTGTAAATTCATAAAAATAATTATCCCATAATTAAATGAGAAAATGAAATAATTAATTTTATGTATTACCATGACATTTTTTAATCATTATACCGATTGAAAAAAAATCATAAACAAAGGAATTCTAGGAATTTACCATCTAATATATATTTTCAAGAATATGAAATCAATTCTTCAAAAATAAATCTTCAAAATTTTCAAAAAAAATATCCACAAAAATCTATCTTATTAGGAATGTAACTTGAAATATATTTCTATATAACATATAGAATGGGAATAATAAGGATGAGTGAACTAGAAATATGAGAAAAGGAAATCATAGAACTAATGAAATGAAGGAAAAAATACTTTATTAGTATTATTCAAAGAATAAGAAATCATTATATTACAAAAATGATATGAAACCAGTAATATATGAATGGATAGAAATTAAAATTAATAAACCACATAGTTATATATTTTATATTGTCTTGCATATTGATATTATCATGAATTCATCATCCAAGACATCATTCTTGTCAACATGTTTGTATCTATCACATAATTATTACTATCAAAGATATAATAATATGTTTTTTCATTTTCTTGCATAATACCTAATACCCAAACATTTGTTTTCTCAAGATACCTACAAATGCATCAAGGGGATATATATTATTGGACCAACCTATACTTTTTAAGGTATAATGAATTAATTATATGAAAAAATGAGTAAAAACTACATAACCATATTTCCCAATAATCATCTCTTTATGAATAAATATATATGAAACTCTTTTAATTTTTAGAATTACAATTAAATAGATCAAATGATTATAATCCATGAAGAGAAATATAATTTTTGGTTAAAAAATAAAACTTCAATGTGCCCAACTAGTCAACAATAATTTTTATCAGAAAAGAAAATATAAACATTTTCACTCGTTCTATTTCTATTCATTGGAAGAGATTAATATGTAAGCATCCATTGCTCTATATTCAAATAGAGTACAAGTATATAGTTAAGACAACAATTTCCCTAATCAATAAATATGAAATATTCAATTTAATTTAAAATAAGATATTCATAATGAAAATAAATTGGATTAAATTTTATATATACATATTTTATTGTAATAGGAGAAAAATACATTGATAGATCATATCATTGATTCTAAAAAATGTTACACAATACTCCAAGAGAAGAAAATTACATGTTTTGAGAAGAATATTCCCCCAATATACTAATGGAATCTATGAAAAATGGTTCCATAGATGAAAAAAATCCTTTCACCATAATGATTCAAATTGTATGATACAATAACTGACCAAGAACAAAATTATTTTAAATCATAAGATCATTCCCCCAAATTAAAAATAGATAAATTTATTAGAATATAAATCCTGCAATAAATATCCTATTTATGTAAATACTTTTGAATATAAAAAAATAATGATTTATGGATAACCTAAAAATTCCAATAGAATTTTTTTCATAAATTAAGTGAAGTTATAAAATACATGAACCAGTAAAAATTATATTTTGAAAATATGAAGTGAAATAATTTTAAAAAATTTAGTTTTAAAAGGAATGACCAAAAATGGATCCATGAAAATTACATAATCATTTCATTTAGAAATTTGGAGTTGATTATATCACATTGTATTATAAAAGGAACAATTTTAATGTATATAAATTACAGTTATTAAAAACCATGTTTTTTAAAAGAATAAAGAATCCTTCAATTTATTAAAAATTAATTTTGAAATTAGAATTTTAATATAAATTATAGGAAAATATTAAAGTTGTAGAACCTAAAAACATATGATCAATGTATTTTATAATAGTTTATAAAACAATGAATAGATATTTGAGCTACCAATATCCATTATGGTATATATAAATAATATGATAAGGGATTTTAAAAATGTAATTATGGTGTAAAACTAAATAACATAAATACAATTTGATAGACATAAATAAAATAATCAAGGGTAGAATGTACCAGTATTATATGAAATATTTTTGAGTGATGATAATAACTAAATGAATTAAATTTGTGTTACTAAAATAAATTTTTGATGTGTTAGTTACGAAATCAATAACCATTTGAATGGTGAAATCGAATTATGTTTATTATAACCCAATAAATATAAAATTTTCTTATATAGTTATAAATGGTTATAAATAAGTTTTTATGATGAAAAAATTATACAAAAAAATTATTATGTATTAATGAATCATAATTGACACCCTGAACAACCTTATAACCACTAAAGATTTCAATTAAAATCAAAATTAGTTATATGATATCACTTGAAACAATATATAATATAAACAGGTAGAGGATCGTGATTTTACATATAAAATGGGAATTTGATTTACCATTATAGATAATCATGGTGTATAACAAAATTTATGTACAATGGAATTGCAAATTTGGACAAGAAACACAAATCTTTAATGTCAAATTTTATGATTACTGCATAGCCACTTGAATAGAAAACAAAGATATAATAATAATTTTTTTAGATCCTTATTAAAATATTTTCCAATTTATACAATGCCTTTTTAATAATTCCCTATAGAAAAATGATTTATCCATTAAGTATTTTCAATATCGGGTGTATCCAGTCATGAATTTTTACAAATATATTTTTAAAAATTTTACATCTATTAATTCATGATGATGTTATTACTATTCAATGATCATTAATGGTGTCAAATAATAATATTCATAATAGTAATAATGTATAATTTTATACCATGATAGTATTGGTTATAGACCCTGTATATAAAATCTGAAATGATCATGTTTCAATGATTATTAATGTACTTAAGGAGATTTCTTAATTAATTATATTAATATTAAAATTTCTAATCCCTAATTTTTTATTAAAATATTTATATAATATATTACTTAAAATTAAATTCATATAATAATATATTTAATAAATCTGTAACATTATTAATGTATGTGGTTAAACCAACCTAAAAATTAATGAATCCTACATAATGGATAATTATGAAGTGATTTAGGGGAAATATCATCATACAAGATAAAAAATGATCATATTGAATTTTTGTTTGAAATAAATTTCATAATTAGAATGAAATGGACAATTAATATGGCTTGTAAATTGCTAATTCAATGAAATAATAAATCATTTAATGTTTTTCTCTTTTATTAATTTTTCGTCAAGGTAGAAATCACTATAATTTTTTATTTCCCATATTGTAAATAGGTTTTCTAAATATTCAATACAGAATAATAATAATTTCATAATCATCATATGTTTTTAACAAATAAACTCTCATGACCTTCCATGTAAGGATGTAATGAAAAATGAAAATGAATATTTTTTTATGAAGATGGTAGTCCACATGCACTCTTTGATGATGACGTCATTTCTCATAGAATAAGGAAAGGGAGAGATATATTTTATCGTTTAATAATAAAAAAAATTAGTTCATAAATACCATAATTTCACATTAAATAAGATATTATGTATATCTATATTCTAAATTGAATCAAAATAAGACATATTATATCATAGAGACGTTTATATACAAAATGAATGAATGAGAGATTAAAGTTTCCTAATTCAAAAGGGAAATTTGGTTAATGAATGAAAAAAATTATAATAATAAAATATTTTTCAATTTTTATTGATTATATTTTTTCAATATGGTGTAAGGAAATTATACATTAAATAATTTCATAAATGTTTAAATATATTATAATGGAATAGATAAAAATTTGTACATTACATCACAGATTATCTCCTTTGTAAAGTGCGATAACAAATTAAAGTATGGAATTTTTTTTAGAAAAAAAAACTTTCATGGTATATACTAAGTTACAGAATATGTTTGGATAGATTTTGGGCTGATCTGATTGGTTTTTCTATGATGGTGAGTAAGGAGGGAAGTCCCCTTTTATAAATGAAATGAAATGAAATTTTTGTAAATACAGATAATGTTTATATATTTTTAAGTAATTATTAATGTATATATCCAAAAACTGGAAATATTATAAATAATGAGTGGATTTTGTATAATAATTCATCATCCATCCATTTACAAACATGCTATAAATATGATAGCTTCTATTCTGTCATGCTTAATCCAATTTTACTAGTTCGGATTTTTACTGAGTAAGTTGGTTTTATAAAATTAATTTATAAATTATTATTTAAAATATATTCGTCAATATTAAAGAACATTTTCCAAATTATTTCAAATTTATTTAGTATCGTTTTTATTAATTTTATAAAATTAAAAAATAATATATCTAATTAAAAATATATATATTTTTTCAAAACAATTTTTCGATGTATATATCTTTACATCCAAAACATAAAACATGGGTTTGTAAATAATAAAAACATTTTGAAAATTATAAATTAAAATATACAATATCAATTATTTTTTATAAACTATTTTCTTGAATTTTAAACTCATACATATATAAAAATAATGACATATAATTCATATTATTTTCCAATTTTTTTTTCAATACTCTCTAAAAAATTATTTATTTTCATAAATATCGAAAAAAAAATAATAAATTGATATTATTATGATGAAACAAAAAATATTATTCAAACATTTATAAATTTTACATTTAAGTAAACAAATAATACATAATTACAAATTTATTTTATCTAAAATGAAATTTTTTAGTATATTAAACATTAACTCTTATATTTCAAATTATATAACAAATAAAACAGATATATAAAATTATTCTTAAAAAATATTTTTTATTATTAATGAAAGGTCCCTTAAAAAAGACTTATCACATAAAAGAGAACTATTTATAATTTTTTTAGTTATAAAATTATCATATTAGTCATTTTTGCTACACCAATTGAATTTCAATCATATTAAAAATACCCTTAATTTTCCTTAAATAATTATTTCATAAATAAATTAATCTAATTGATACATGATAATCCAAAAGATAGTTTTTAATGTTCTAACCATATCACTTTATAACATTTATTTAATGTTTGTTTGTTGGGAAATTGATTAATATTTCTATAAAAAAATTTATGATAACATATATTCAAATATAATCCCTTTTAATTCACTCGTTCAAAAAATATACTTCTTCGTTAATATTCAAATTATTACATGTTATTTTTTGGGATATGGTATTAATATAACATTTATTATTAATGGTATAACCTCAAATATGAAATCATCCATACCCTTTTATTCTCTATGAAGTTAAATATCATTCTGAAAATAACAAGATCCATTCACACAGTCTTATACCCTTTTATATATAATCTATAATCATATATTTTCTATAACATACATCTTCCATTCGAATACCCAAAACAAAAAAACAACACCACGCATATAAATGTTTCCATAAGAACTCTATCTTGGACCATCATATTTATTAATCACCATTTAGTAACATCAGATACAAGTAAACATATATAATATAATCCCAAAATTGAGAGTAACCTCACCAAAATTATCCGGGATCAAATTTTCTATCAATTAGCAATAAATTAAATTTATATAAATATAATTAATTTCAATTTTCAAAAAACGATACAACCCTTTCATAACTAAAAATCTTATATATATTATTCCAAAAGTTATTACTCCTTAAATAATGCTTTCTTAAATAATTATCCCAAGAAATTTAACAATAAATAAAAATAACATTTGATGTTTATTAATACATATTAATATATGTTTCTACAAAAATAATGATAAAATTATAATAAGCACTAAAAATATAGTCCACATTATAAAAAAACATTAATATAACATAATATCATTGATAAATGACAATCACTAATGAAAATTGATCTGCATTTAATTATTTAATTTATACTAAAATATATTTGTTACCATATTTTGATAGACATGGAAAACCAATTTTCCATCATAATTGGAATATATTATATTTTATTACCATGTAATCATTCTTACATATTTATTTGTACGACTTAATTTTATATATATACATTCCATTTTATGATTCACCTTCACAATCATATATTAACCAAATACTGAAAGCATTGTATTTTCAATAATTTACAATTGACTAATAAGAAAATTTAATTAATAGTATGTCCTCCTATTTGAAAATTTCATCTTTAATATATGATACAAGAATTTCAACTTATGTATCTTCTTCCAATCATTGGTTATACATAATGATTTTTTTATTTTAGGTTCACTCAATGAATCTGTGGCCATCATGTTGAAATCCATTATAATTCATCAGTAAAAGAATGTTATTAACCAATGAATATTACCTGAGGGTGTTATTACAAGTTTATAGTCATCCCACTGTGTCATTCACTAGGTGATTATTGAGTTAATCCCAAATATTATCATTTTCATGTTATTATCCATAGGTACAACAATGCTTGATCCTACATCCACTTTTAGAATCTGTATGATGATATATTTTCTAGTATGACCACAAAATATATACTATACTAAAATGCCAGTATGATATACAATAATTTGTATTCCAACATAGACTTATCCCTTATTTAATTTTTTTTAATTATTATAATCCTAATCTAAAAAAATATTTTAAATTATATTAATTACCTTAAATGTTTATCATTATCTTTTAAATTATTAATAAATAATTAAAATAAAAATTTAAATATCAATAAATAATTACCCAACATGTGTGGATTTATTCACCTTAATAAGATTCCAATTATGATGCCTCAGAACTGCTGTCTAGGATTTTGTCACATCAAAATATTCTCTACATAATACAATTTATTACAATAATATATTCATGTACATAAAAATCCCATAAGAAAAGAAAAAAAAATTACATTACATAAAAGTTTAGATATTTTACTTTTTTATAATTATTTAATTATAAAAAATCATTAAATAATATTTCATATTAATTTCTTAACTAATGTGAATGTAGAGACCCAAGCTTGACGTACATGGACATTGCATTACTTTTGTGAAATACTTAATACATAACCAAAACTGACACCCAACGACTGTAATAGTTTAGTGTCTTTGGAAACATGGAACACAATCTTCTAATCATGGTGAAAGATCTTCAAAATCTCCTATAAAGATCTTTACCTTTTGTTTTCTTACCTAAAACCTTTATTTATATCCTAGGGGAAATGAAAACATTAAAATGGTGATCTCAAATACTCAGTAAGGGTAAGAATGGATAAAATAAAACAAACCATATACATTTGAACCTCAAACCATGAACATAATGGTTAAACATCAGAAATCATGAGTTGTGAAAGAGATCTTGGAAGTACATAAGGCATAGATCATAAAGAAACATTAATCATAATAAAATGGCCTGGGAATAAAAAATTTAATTGTGGAAATCCATTAAGCACATGTTATGATATCCATAGTAGCCAAGACATTTTTTCCAAGACCATCATAGTGGAAAAATTCCATTACTAAACTGAGTTTACTTGCCATTCCAGCCTTTTATTACTGAACCAGCTTCACTTGTCGGTCCATCCATGTATATATAACGAGATACAAATCTCTAACCAAGGAATTAGAGAGAGATATAGGTCTCACCCATCTCTTAATGAAATCATTATTTCATGTGCCACAAAATAAACATAAATCATTCATTATAACCCAATGAATAAAATGGGTTTCATAAACATCATCCCATCATAACATAATACATATAGAATAAATGGATATAATTTCATCATAAGACAAATGAAACCACACAAATAATAGAGAAATTATACTTGAAGCATAAATATATTAAATAATGTCATCTTAGATTGAAAATGGTTTTGACAAACCACTTGAAATGAATTATTGAGTAAAATATCCTTTCTTCTTCAAAATTATTTTTTTTCCTCAAAATGCCATGAAATTTTAAGAGAAAGGGACTTTATTGAAAATAATCATGAAATCTGGTAGAAGAATCCTCATGTAAATTAGTCTTTATGAAACCGTAAAAATCTGTTCACACCGTATCAGTTAAAAAAACATTCTCCTCGTACTTTTAACGGAACAGTAAAAAGTACCATGTATGGTAAACAAAAGAAAAATTCCTTCCATAACACAAAGTAAAAGTTAAATAGGTGTAAACAAGACTTTAAAAATACATGGATTAATATTAAACACTTTATAAAAAACATTTTTTATGGACATGGATGAAAAATATAACCCTAGTATATACTTACGTACATGCAATCTCGGATAAAAATGAGATTACAAAATTATCCCTTACCTTGGGTCTAATTTATTCCCTACGTGTTAAAATCTCCTATATAGTGGGTTTAAACATATTATTAACTTTTAACAGAACCATAATAATATTTATGATATCATATATGATTCACCTATGACATTATATTACCCATTCTTTTGTCAATTCCAAGTTAAAGCAGCGTTTTGGGTAAAATCGTTTCATTTATGGTACATGTTTGGACTTTTTCTTCTTGATATTTTTAATTATATACTTATTTATTTAATTAAAGAATTTAAAACATGATTTATATATAATAAATATTTAGTATATAAATATATATGATATATCGATAAATGGAATGAAGTACACTGTTCACGGAGACGGTTGGCCGTACGTATGCATGAATGCTATTTTCATTTCCTTATTGAATTTAATAGATTTAATTAAATGAGGAATATATATATTTATAAATACAGTATCATTATTATGTCATATATTTCATGATTTATTGTTATATATACTTTATAATCATTTTTTAATGGTTAACATGGGGAATGAATCTCATCACGTCATGGAGACGGTAATCCGTATGTATGCAAGAGTGATAATATTATTATCATAATTATTGAATGGAATTGTAGAGGATGATATAATATCTTAGAATCAGTATGATGAAATAATTATCCTATATAGTTATTATTTACACCATTATACCCATCAGATTAAGGTGGTGGTGGAAAACAGCTTACACCACGACGTGGAGAGGGTATTCCGTACGTTCACACGCGCGGTGATTTCGTTTTCCGTAGGAAGGATAGAAGGTGAAATGGGGTTGTCTCATATTTATAATAATATATCAATATATTATTTATATTTATGTTATTACTTTATAATGAAAAAAATAAATTAGAGGAAGTAGAATAAGAAATAAATGTGAATGAATTGGTAAAGGATATTACCTCTTCTTTGATGCTCCTCCTTTAAACCTCCTCTTAGGGCATTAAAATTGGTTTTTAAAGAATTACAGGACCACTAGTATGTTTTTAGGGAAGTGGATAAAAGAAATTAATAGGGGTTTCCCGAGAATAAAGGCTCAAAATTTTGTGAATGGGAGAGGGAGGAGGTTCCCTTTTTATAAGAGAGGAGAGGGGCACTTTTGGAAACCTCTAAAATATTAAATTATAACAAACTCAAAACCCACATAAAAACATCCAAAGTGACTCAAATTCGAGTATGAGGTAATATATAGTATTAATATCATCAAACAATCAAATTTAGATATGTTTTGATTTTATTTTAAACCTTATCATTTTGATTTATCATTAATTAATCTGTTTAATTTTATTTGTGGTAATAATATTCTAAATTTTAAATGGTTTTAAATACATACTTATGTGTTGTTAATTGTCCATAATTTGATACTTTATGAAATTTTCGACCATTTAAATTTAAATTTATAATTTTTAAAAAAATTTGTGAATTTTAAACAATTTAATAATTTGTTATTTTTATTAAATAACAATAGTGTCAATTTTGACACTATTCATTTATTTGAATTAAAATAAAATCCACACAGAGAATATATTCGAACCAAAATATTTAATATATTTCTAACTTTTCATATTCGTCTAAAAAATTAATGGAGCACATTAATTTGTTCATATAACATTTATTTTAATATTTTTAAATCCATTTATTTGATATTTCCCTTAATGAAATAATTACTAAAACATTTTTGTATTATTATGTAATATACTTATTTGATACAAAAAATTAAAAATAAAATTCGATGATGGAAATAAATATAATATTCTCTATTTTAATACTTTTAATCGTATTTATCATCTTAAAATCACAACATTTAAATTGTTATATTTATTAAATTATCAAGGTGACAACTTTAACATCATTTAAAATAAAATAATATAATTGTCATAATAGATTTTATAAGGATCAAAATGGTAAAATATTCGACCATTGGATGATTATTGTTTACATGTACACGACCAATAAGTTTTGGTCAGGTGCTTGTGCCTTTTATGGTCACTATTACTTTAATAAAAATAGTATTATTGTTTTTTCACTAAATAAACAATTTCTGCATCACTATTGTGTCACCATTAATGAGAATTATTTAATACTTAAAAATTATAGATGAATTTAAATCCTGTATATAATTTTATTATATTTCTGGAGAATATTTATGTTACAAGTTTCATAAATTTTATCACTAAATTAAAATTGTTACCCTTATAAGATATAAGAGAGTGACATGTTGTCACTTTCTTTGGTTTTAATAATAATTACATCCTTTTCATGGTCAAAAGTCCATGAAATGAATCTATTAAAAACATTAGGTGATATGGGTCAACTTATATTCATCCAATTGAATTTTGGTAGGTGTTAGGGTAATTTTATAATATTATTTTACCCTTAATTAACTGATTTACCTTAAACTATAGTAAATAAAATTTACCGTAGTTACTATTTATAATGTCTAAAAATAAAAAAGTATCATATTAGAATAATTTGGACCTAATTATTTCAAATATTTAATCCATTTTTTCAAATTCAAAACACAGATGTTATAGTATTTAATATAAAATTAACCCCGCTGCTGAGAAAACATGTTTTAAAAGTTAAAACATTGCAAAAGATTGAAATGTTTTTACCTATGAATTCAATGTAAAATTAATGATAATGACATGAATTATATTAAATTGTAAAAATAAATTATATTATTACTTTAAAACCATTCAATATGATAATTTAACAATATAAATAATCTTGATGAAAACGTTGTTTTTAATTAAAATTTATCCTATTTTTACGATTCATCAACATGTGAAAGTTAACAGAAAAATATTAAAAAATTATCTAAAGTAATTTTTTATATACTTATTGTAATGAATAAGTTTATTTTGTGAAATTGAACTTATAAACTTGTCAAAAATTATATTTAATGTGGGTGTTCCATCAAAAGGTGGCAAAACTGCATTTTTTGAAAAATACTTATCTTACATGAAAATTGTATTTTGTTCTCATACCATGTTCTAGAATATGTGTAAGATGAATGATATTGTTATAAAATTGAAAATGTGCTTAATACTACTATTTCTAATGGCTATTTCATAGTAATATTATAACAATATATCGTTTTTTAGTAAAACTCGGTATTGTGTACAATACACGCTATTGAAGAAGGTCACTCTTGCATGCAACACAAGCCAAGAATAGTTTTTGCCTATACTACAAGCTAATACGGTGTTACGTATAGCGCAAGCTAATATTGGTATAGTGTTTAACAAAAAACATCAAAGAAACTAAAAATAATATTTCTCATAAAATCTTGGGGTGTTACAGTTAATGTTTCTCCACTACAAGGAAGTACATAATACATAACATGTCATCCAATAATTCATCAAAATTTCCACACAGCCTAACTTTCTAGACATATAAAGTTTAATACATAACCATTTTGTTTGAAAATATAGGAAGGGTAGAGATCAAACACTCAGTATTATAAATATAGAACTGAGGTTACATTGTCATAAAATATACATAAATGTTATTGTATGAATAAATAAAATCTTTAATCCATAATGAAATGAAATTTGAAGAATAATATATCAATGGATATAAATGGAACGAAACAAATATCATTTATAACAATAAGAATGTATTTTGATGTAATTCCTATTGTGATATATATTCATCTTATCATCATGTAATCTTCCATAACATCATTATTTTCATCAATTCCATATACAAATTATTCATCATTTTATGAAAAATATAAACAAATCATGTTGAAGTTGGAAGGATTAACACAAAATCTAATTACATTTTTTGATTCATGATGACTTCCAATGCATCAATGGGAAAAATAATATCATTCCCCACTCAATAATGTTTTAGTCCAATTCTCTAATTATATGAGATAATGAGTAAAAAGTATATTGAAATTTTACTGATAATCATTATTGTTAAGAAAACAAATACCTACCATGAATACTTTTCCTGAAATCAATAAGATTGATAACATGAACACAATCAGTGAAGATAAAGAAGGTAATTTGTTAAGAAACACATAGTTTAATTTCATATATAATTAAAAACCATTAATATCAGAATAAAAAAAATTATAGATATTCAATTATTCCTATATCAATTCATGGAATATATTTTTATTATTAAAATCATAATGATAAAATTATATGATTTATTAAAAATTTTAATTCATTTATTTCAAAAATAAATTAACTTATAGTATCTAGTTTAGCACTCATCATTCAATAGAATATAAAATAAAGTATTATAAAACACATGTTATTAAAATAAGGTTATGACTTTTCATGGGGGATGGTAAGGATAGAAAAATGCCGAGATGGATCATATCTATGATTGAAATGAACACTAATTAATACATACATGAAAAAATATTGATAGTTTTAATAAGAAATCTCCTTAGTGTGAGAAAATTATCTAAGAACGATGTTGACAGAGTTAGATACAAAAATTCAATAGATTTATTTTAAAGGTATTACAAAAGAAGGGATCGAGAATTGAATTACTTGATACAAAATAATCCATTGCCTAAATTATCAATATATATATATATATATAGGATAATAAATCATTTTTTATAAATATAATGAATGTAAATATATTTTAAAATGAAAATTAAACCATAAGATGAAATATAAAAAATATTTATAGTGAATGGAAAATAAAAATATATTTTTCAATTTTTAAGGAAAATTTAAAAATAGAATTCAATGATTCTAGAAAAATATTTCAGAAAATATAAAATAATATTAGATCCTCTAATATATTGTAAATTATTTCAATGAGGAATTTTTTTGTGATGATTAAACATGTTATTTTGAATGAATCTTTTTTAATGCATCAAAATTAAATAAATTGTAAAACCATATTGTAAAATGTTTAACAAATATTCATTGTATTAAAAAATAATATTCTAAAAAGGGATTATAAAATTACATATATAAAAAAAATACTTTTGGATAACCCAATCAATGATGAAATGAATCATAATAAAATGTATAACTCCATGAAATAATATTTGAGCTAAAAATGTCATATTCTGGATACTTAATCCATAATATAAGATATACATGTCTTTTATCATGGTGGTGGGAATTTAATGACATAGTAAACATTTTGGTAATACCATAAAATAAATTCATTGTAAGAATGTATCCATATTATATAAAATATATTATATATATATTTCTATAATAATGACCTTAGGTTATCATACCCAAAATTATTTTCGCTTTGGGAAAAATGAATCAATTAATAATTAAAGGAGAGGATATTATATTACTTCCTATATCACATTAAATAAATATTTTTTAAAAATAAATCCATATATATTAAATATACCATAAAATGAAATTAACATATACAGAATTTATAATTTTTCAATGAATACTAATTTCGAAAAAGAAAACCCTTAAAACATTAGAATATGTTGAATAAACACCCCATAAAGGTATCAATTTCAACATAAAATTATATTGAATAAATAATTTGAAAATAATGATAAAAAAAATTAAATGGGTAGATAACACTTTAATTTAATCAAAAAATGGTTTATAAATTTATATAATTTTCATGAACATAAAAATTTAAAAAATAAATCTTTAATTTTTATACGGGTTTCCACAAATATACTCTAGCCTCCTATAAAAAAACAAAAATCATAATTATTTTTTACGAACATTACTTATTGAATTTTCTTAATTAATGGTTCATTTATAATCATTCCCTATATGAATAATTGTTATTTTTTTATTATTTTTAATATCATGTGTATATAGTCTTGATAGTGTTGAAATAGTTTCATAATAATGATGTTTTGATTCATTCATTCTAATGAGTTCATCATTATATAATCATTATTTTTACTGTAATACATGTAACATGATATTTAATAATGTATAATATCATTTCTTGAATAATTTTTTATTATCCATGAAGGTAAAATCAACGATGATCATGTTTATGTGATTTTTTAAATGATTGGTGTTTTATAAAATTATTTTTAAAAAAATGAATGTTACAATTACTGAACAGAGAAACTTATTAATATCTTATTTATACAATATATTAATAAAAATTAAATTTCCATTGTAATTCATGATATTAATATATATCATTGATCGTGTGGCATATTAAACTATCGTAGACATGAACATACCATAGTTAATGTATGTGTATGATGTGATATAGTTTTAAAATCATAAAAAATGAAAAAAATATTATATAATATTTATTTATATGATATATTGATTTTTTAGATAATAATATGAATAATATATCTCAAAAAATATCATTTCATACTATGAAAAAGTCATTTGTTTTACTCTCATTTAATTGTTTTTTGTAGTTGAAATGACTCGAGTTATTCATTTCTCATAATTCTAATTGGATTTCTAATTTGAAATTAAAATACACTGTAGTCCAATATAAATAATACTCATATAATAAATCAATTGAAATGAAAGTTCAGGTAAGACATTGAAAAATTAAAAATGGAAATTAATCATTCTATGATGAAGATGGTCCACACATACACATGTATAAGAATTTAATTTTCCTTAATGAATAAATATTTATTTTCATTTATAAATATATAATATTACCACAATTTCTAAATATATGTTAAATTAAATATTGTATCACTCATTTTATAGTGGTTAGTAAAATCTAAATTCATTTTATCGTGGTGTTGGTATTCCACACAGTGAGAAAATGGTGATTTGGTTTTTAATATTATAAATGGGAATGGTTGTTAAAAATTGTAACATGTAATAAAAACATACTCGTATAGTAATGGTACTGATGTTATAATATTAATATGATCTTACAGAGTTTATGACTAATTATTTGTTCAAAAAATAAATAGAAAGTTGATAAAAGATGTTATAAATTTATACATCACTTCTAGGATTATCACCCTTGAAAGTTGTGATAAGCCTTTGAGGTATGATTATTTGAGTATACCATAACATTTTAAACGTGGATGAAATTTTTTAAGAGTGGTGTGGATAATCATTGGGAATAAAATTAATGGATTTTGGTATGAGGGTGTGTTAGGCGTGTGTTTCACCCTTTTATGATAAGATGGATGAAATTTATTCAAATACCCAAAATATAAAAATAATTGAAAGTCAATCAGATGTAATCTATTTCCCAAATTGATAAAATAATCACTACCACAAAACTGGGCAAGGCCAGCTCCACCCCTTTATCAGCGCTAACGAAAAAGAACTGATAAAGGGGGGGGGGGCTTTATGAGTGCTAAAAAAGGGCTGATAAAGGGTGCCTTTATCAGCACTGGAAAAAGCGCTGATAAAAGGATCCCTTTATCTGCGCTTTTTGAGCGGTGATAAAGGCCCCCCCTTTATCAGCGCTTTTTTAGTAGCGCAGATAAAGGGGGGCCTTTATCAGTGCTTTTTTTAAAAGTGCTGATAAAGGGTAGACTTCAAAAAAAATATTTTAAAAAATATTTAATATATAAATATAGTTATATAGTTATATTGATATAAATATAATATATAATGTTTAAATATATTTTAGATAAGTATAAATGTACATTTACACTTATTATACTTAATATATAAGATATTTAGTGAAAATGGATTCTTAAAATATTTAAAAAATATTTTTAATAAATAATTTGCTAATTATTATGGAGTAATAGTCATTTAATATCAATTTGAAGAATAAAAAAATTAAAAAAAGATCCAAAATATGTGGAAAACGCAACTCGAACTTCAAACGGCAATAACTTTTGATCCGAGTATCCGTTTGAGCTCTACCACATATCAAATCGAAGCATGCGATGAGCTCTACGTCGCTGTGACCTGAGGGGACCTTGGTAAAGTGTTTATCGAGGCCAAAAAAGGCCCAGAAGGCCTCTAAAACTGAGTTTTTAATCGGGGTACCCGGATTGTTTAACATTTTGTGGATTTTCAGCCTTGTTTAAGGGGGTATTATTGGCTTTTTTGATAGGTACTGAATTTATTTCAAAGTATTACATTCATATTTATATTATTTCTTTGAAATTTTATCCTTTTTTATAATGCACTACTATTTATAATCAAATATATAACTATATGTACATATTTTTTATATATTCACACCTAAAAAATAAAATTTTTAAATACATAATTAAACATATTTACATATAAGATATATTATCTTTAACTGAAAAAATAACTAATATCAATTTTATTTAAAATACCAATATATGAATATTTATATAACTTCTATATATTAATATAACTATATATATATTAATATAAATATATATATATATATATTAATATAACTATATGTATATATTAATATAACTATATGTATATATTAATATAACTATATATATATTAATATAACTATATATATATATTAATATAACTATATATATTAATATAAATATATATTACTATACGAATAAATATAACTAAATATGTATATAAATAAATAGATATATCATGAATAAGAGAACAAATCAATATAGAGTAGTGGCAAAGGCTTTAGGTGCGCAGGGGGGAGGTCTCGAGATCAAATCTGGGTGGAGGCACGGGTGCGCACGCATAGTTGATTTAAAGGGCTAGTGATGATAAAGGGTGTAGGCGATGCGGGCAGGCGCTGGAGGTGCGAGAAAGCACTGATAAAAGGGGGATGAAGCACTGTAAAAAGCCACCCCCGAGATTTGAAGTATTTTTTTTATTTTTATTTTTATCAGTGCTAAAAAAGCGCTGATGAAAATGGTCTTTTATCAGCGCTAAAAAGAAAGCGCTGATAAAAGGCCCTTTTATAAGCGCTTCGTTTTAGCGCTGATGAAAGGGGTATTTATCAGCGCTTTTTGGAGCACTGATAAAGGGGACCCCCCTTTATCTTTACCGGCATTAATAGCGCTTTTTCTAGCACTGTTAATGGACATTTTTACCGCTGATAAAAGCCAAATTTGTAGTAGTGAATAGAGAGGGGAATGGATATGGAAAATCATTTTCTTAATTACTAATTCCATAACATGGAATAATCATGTTATTGTGTGTCTCTTTGTTCAATCCTTTTACACCATTGGATTTTTAACAAGTTGTCCTAATTTAACCAAAGTAATTTATCCATTATTCATGATAAAACTGGCCTTTGTAAAGTAATTTAGGATGAATAAATACATATTTAATGTCGATTTCTTCATTAATTTTCTTAATGAGAAAAAAATAATTTAAAAATACCAAATGTACATTGTATAGATTTTTAATAAAATATAATTTAACATTTAAAATCGAATTATTCCATTTTTTTAAATTTATTAGAAATAGAATTTCACATATTATAAAACAATTTGGCCTTACATAATCGTTTTATTAATTTACTATTTGATTTTATATAATAATAATTTAAGAAAAGTCATGTTATTTGTAAAAAACCTTATTTTACTATTGAACAATGAAAACATTATTTTTAAAAAAATTTAAAATTTAATTAATAAAATATTATAATCTTGATTCCAAAACTAAATATAATTTCTTAAAATTTATATTATAAAATTTAGATATTTTACTTCAATATAGAAACTGATATGTTATGAAAAAAAATTATAATAAATTAATTGTTTTTATTATTAACCATTATAATTCATGTTTCCTATTAATCTATAACTATGTTAATAATAATAAATTATTAATATCAACTATATTTTATCATAATTAATAAAAAATTTATTGAAATAGAAATGTGTATCTCAAAAAATGGGAATCCATATAAAAGTACACTTCCAAGCATAAAATGATTATATATGTAATTTTCACTATTTAAATTGAATTTAACTCACATTTAAAAGATCCCATAATTTATTTCATTAAATATTACATAAATAGTTTACTCATATACATTCATGTTAAATTAGCATCTAGGATTCAATGGTCTAAACCTACCAATTTTTTATTGATTAGTGATTGATATGGGACATGATATTAGAATTTTTTTTAATGAAATATAGGAAAAAAAATATTAATAGGTATTTTTATTATTTAGAAAAATACTAAGAAAAATCAAGATATCCTGAAATTTCCTTAACACAATCAACTATAAGGTAAGTGTTCTTGTTTAATAGTTTTAGCATGGGAGGATAAACTAATTGGACAAGTGAAGTATTCTATTGGGGTTAATCTAGTCCCATCAATTATATATGTAATTTTTTAATGGTAGAAAATAATACTACAGTATATTGTTATAGTTTTATTTGTCTAATGGACTATTTTATATGATTTTTTGTGACTTAAGTTGGGTTGTTTCATCATCATTGAATTTTACAATGAAATATAATTACTTTAATTGAATAATTCATTGATAGGAGGTGCATAGAAACATGATGGAGAGGTTGATCATTTCTCATGTAGTATATCTTCTAGAGTAGGGAGTGAGGATTATCATATTTCATGATATTTTTATATAGGAAATAGAAGAATCTTAATTTCTTCATGGGTAGTGATATCCAATGGGTCCAATATTTAACAACCTTATGAGCATAAATACATTACAACATCTTACTACTGTAAAATTAGTGTTTTTCTATTTAGTGTGGTGATGTTACCTAAGTTAATAGTGATTCGTAGTCTTTATTGAGCACAAGAATCTGTTTTTGACATTATGTAGTGATATATAAATCATTTAAAGTGTATCTGTTTGTAGATTCCTCATGATTTTTTTTATTATTATAATGGGGATTTTTTGACTAACATGATTTATTTTAATCGATGGGGAGATGTAATTTGCAAATTATTTGATACCTGTAGGAAATTGAGGATTTAGCTACCCATGATCTTGTAGATAGGGTTATGGAAGAAATAAATTAGATAAAAATGGAATAATTATAGTTGGAGAAGGTACATGATTCTTATACGGGATAACATGAAGAATCATCAATATATGATTAATTTAGTTTAAGTTATTCTATATTGTTGTTGTAATAATATAGTCAGTATCAACAATATATTAAGTTCATGAATTAAAATCCAATGAAAATATATTATTTGGTTCTACAAGAGTTTTATTTATCAAAATTTCCTATGAATCAATGACTTTATATGATGTATTTTTTCTTTATGACTTAGTTCCATTTTTCTTAAATAAAGTAGTAAAAAGTGGAGATCATGGTATGTTGTTTTATTTAAAATGTAGTGAAATATGATCATTATGTCACTGATGGTTTTTATGTATAGAATCCCTATGTGAAAGTGGGTTTCCCCATTAATATATTTTTTACATGAGGTTATATTTAACATTAATAGGATATGATTTGGTTTTGGTGTCTTTG
The DNA here is from genome assembly GCA_963277665.1 of Viscum album. NCBI lineage: Eukaryota > Viridiplantae > Streptophyta > Magnoliopsida > Santalales > Viscaceae > Viscum > Viscum album. The sequence continues at coordinate 1,157,656,868 of OY728135.1, forward strand.
GAAGGGATAATGATGTCAATTACTTTTATATAAATTTATTAATCGACTACCACATATGTTATCATTAGGAGCTAAATGGAATGAGTAGTGATGATACTAGAGAACCAAATGCTATTATCTCAAATCATGAATCTATATTCCACTCTAAATTTGGGGGATTATTTCAAACTTATTTTTAATACTATATTACAACATAGCACAATATTCCATCCCTATACATATGGGTAGACATAGAGAAAAATATAATCATTGGATGGTATGATTCTAGATTATGTCATGGATTTTGGAGAATTATTGGTGATAAAACTATCCTTGGATAAGTTAAATTGCAATAATTTTTATCATTAAACCTTCAATATGAATCCATCTATTTTATCCCCTTAAATAAAAAGTGAGGGTTACAAATTTGATAGATTGTTTGGGTGAGGGTGTGTCTTGTTATTGGTGATTGATATTGTGTTGTACATTTCAAATAAATTCATGTAATTTAATGGAATGACATTGGCCCATTATCAACCTACTCTTTACTACAAAATGTGTAGAAATTATGAATTATTTTTTATACTCGGGATCATTTTTTCTATTTTTATGGATCTTGTCTAAAATTTATATTTATTATTTTCTGTCTTGGTGAAAAATAAATGTTTAATTTACACTATTATATAAATGTAGAGTATAAAATAAAAGGGATGGGCGATTATTTTCAAGGTGGTTGTTCATTTTTATATTACCTCCCCTAGTCATTAATTAACAATTGATCTTGAAAAGATTATTTTTAACAATTATATTCTATAAATTATTCATATTGAATTATGATATCATGTTATTACAGATTGTATAAACTCGCTATTTTTAAATGGAGAATACCTTTATAGGGGTAATAAACTAGTACTATGTGAATCATGAAATTATTTGATTTTACAAATGTGTGAGACGGTTAAATATCCAGAATTATCCCTTAAAAATAAAATAGTAAACAATATTACATATAAATATATATATTTTTGTTTTATTTTATTTTTTGTAAATCAAATGTTTTTAGGTGACATTTGTGTTCCATATATATTGAGCGCGTATTCCAGATCGTGTGTGGAATATTTCTGTGTAACAACCCTAAGTCCAATCCCTCGTAGTTAGTGAAATAATTTTTCGCAATTTCGAAGATAAAATGGGTTGAATCCAAAAATTCTAATAATTTCATTTGTTTTTGGTAACAAGATACAAACATGATACCCATTTCACATTGGGAATAAAAAATAAAACATTACACATTATGCAATAAAATTATCAGCGTCCTTATAATCTCATTCACTTGATTAAACATCATAACATGTAAAATTGAAAGAAATATTAGTGATCTCAAATTCATAGAATGTTTCATGTAGATTGGAAGATATCATTAATCAATAAGAATAATAACAATGAAATATAAATAATAGAGATAATATTCTATCTATAACAAAATAAACTATGAATCAAATGCATACATATATTCTATCACAGAGAAAATATCAGGGGTAATAATGAATCAATTCTGAATAAATGAAATTATTAATTATCAAATTTCATGTTTCCCAAGAACATTCACCTTTACCGATAAGATATTTCACAATATGGATTAAAACTTATTCAGGGAAAACCCATTTGAGTTTTCTAATAAATTCATCTCGTGGGGCTACCAATTTTCTGAGTGGGTTGAATTAACCTATTTTAAACTCCTATATTAAGTGTAAAAATAATTCCGTGTATAAAACATAATTTATTTAATTCATAAGAAAAGTACATTATCAAATACTTGTATTGAGTATAAGATATATATTTATCAATATTTCCATAGTTAATCAAATAAAATTCAATATAATAACAATATGTAATAATTATATACATTTTTTGAAATACTCATTTGCATGAAAAATATTGGGGATATTTCATATAAATTTTATTTCTAATAAAAAATTATTTTAGAAAATTAGTATTTTGAATTGGATATTAACAATCACAATTGAAAGTTATATCACAAACTAACTTTTACAATTTGTTAATTTATAATTTATATCTCATTTAATGAAATAATTAAAATTGAAAAATAAAATACCATGAAGAATGAAATATTCATTATATTACATGTTATAGAGGTATTATATGTACCACATAAAATTTAAATGGCTCATAATAAAAAATATGTCTCAATGGAGTGTAAATTAAAATGAAATCCCTTACCTCAAGGTTCCATTTGATGGAACATCGTTCAGCCTTATGTGTATTGGTTTTAAGAATTTTAATAAATTATAAAATAATCATAATAATATTTAAAATATTTTATATGATATATTTATAACATCTTATTACCCTATAATTAATAATCTATCATTATATTTATTACTTATGGTGTTAACTACCTTGTTTTACCATGTGTGTTTCATCATAAAAGTTCTGGTTATTTTTCATTTTATATATTTCCATCATGTATATAATAATTATCCTAATATAATTTTCAAATTTTATATTAATTGTACATTTTAATTAAATAATTAATAATGTTTATGAAAAATTATGTGTGTTACTATCATAGAGACGGTTGGCAATACATACACATGGGTAACGTTTCCTTTTTCCATGAATCATTATGGAAAATAGGCATGTAATATTTTAAATTTATAAAAATATTATAATATAACTAATTCCATATTATATCATTATATATTCCATCCTACTGGTGTGGTGATGAAAAGTGACTCACATTACATCGTGAAGGTGATAGTCCACCCGTACTTGAATGATGTAATCGTGTTTACATGTTTGAAATAGAAAGAATTAAAATTATATTTATTATATTTAAATAATGATAAATATGATATGGATATAATAAATTTTTCTTTAATTCCTCATAAAACTTTTATATTTATATTTATCACCTTCCATATGAAGCGTTAGTGAAAGACGAATCACATAGCTTCGTGAGGTGGTAGTAGTTAGTACACACGTGTGATGTTAATGTAACTCGTATAGAATACAAGCTAAAAATATTTCTAATATATATTTAATGTAGAAGTATATGTAATTTATAAATATTATATATATAAATTTTATCCATCAACATGCCCAACCATGATAGGTCGAAATGGGAAAATGAAAAAAATCGATTCGAGATGTGGTAGGTCTCCCTAAAAACAAATGTAGCATTCCTAAACCATTTGATGGAAGTGGATGAGGGTTTAGATAAATAAATTATTTTAAAAAATACCAATATAGGATTTATAATATTTTATTATATCATTATTGTTTAAAAAAATTAAGGAGGTGGCGAATGATGCAAACTTAAGACACTTGAAGATGAATATTACCTCTTATTCGGGTATCCTCATTATATTTGTGGTAAAAGAATAAAAGATTCGATTTTAACCCAACATAAGTATTATAGAATGATTCTAAAAAAAATTTAATCTGATTTTTTTAGTTAGTGGAAGAACCAATGCGGTATAATGGTGTGAATAATCGAGGAGAGTGATTTCCAATTTATAGTTCCGGAGGAGTGTCATTCTTGTAAATACTCAAAAGTATTCACTATTAGGAGGTAAATATTAAATAAAGTGGATCAGAAATTGATATTAAATTATTTGATGTATTATATATTTGATCTAAACCCCTACCACATAATGGAAAACATGTTATAAATTTTTTTTTCTTAACATCATTGTTTCCTTATATTCACCATTTTGGTTTTCCACTTTTGTAACTAGTACTTTTATAATATATGTTTCATACATTAGTCCTTAAATAAAATAAGGATTACTATATAATTTGTACCCACTTATTATAAATATAATAACTAATTATATAATATAATTCTATCATTTTTTGGATTTACTTTAGAAACAAGTACATGTAATGTGAAAATACACTACATTAACCATAACCACGCTAATAGAGTTTTTACTATTTAGGGGTCACTCTATTAACTATACAAAACCAATTTATCCTTGAATCGAAGATAGTTGTTATTTATTTTCATTTATAAATAAATTGAATGAATATTTGATATTCAATAATTCTAATTCAACTAGTAAAATAAAATTTATCCTAAAATAACATTAATGTCAATTTTTACGTTATTCAATAAATGGTATTTAAAAATATAAATAATTTGAAGGAATTATAGTTTATTATTTTAACACCTATGTAAAATTTCATATTTCTCTAGAAATTTAGACACAATAATTAATTTAATTTACATCTGTTTTATTATTTTTAATATTATTGGGTTTGTATAATTGTTAGCTAACTAATTACTATGTTAGTGTTTTTTAATTAATTAATTATTTATTTATTTAAAAAAATTAAAATAAATTATCATACTGAAAAAAATCAATATTATTTCAAAGTGATTTTTATTATTGAACAATTTATTTTATTTTCCCAATAAGAACGATTTATAAATATTACTAGTAATAAAATTATCTTTTTGTCATTTTCTTTACATATCTTAGTATATGGATCATATTCAAAGGAAATTGGTAAGAAAATTCCATATTTTATATTATTTTGTTTAAGGATTACAAATAATTTCATTCTATAAAACTAAGGTAATATTATTTGGGCATTTTTACTCTTATCATTTTAGTTTATACCTTGGCAAACCCATTTTCACCTTAAGAGAGATAATTAATTTTTTAAAACGTAAATATTCATTTTGGTAAATAAAAAGAAGTTGAAAATAATAGAAATGATCAAACAATTTGAGTCATAATATTTAATACAATATTCAAAATTAAATTCGCAAAACATGAGATATTAAATTTAAAATTAATCCTTAATACACGGGGAGAAAAAGGTATTTTAATGATAAACTATCCAAAAATTTGTAATTTTTTTATCTAAAATCAATATAAATGTTATTAAAATGATCTAAATTTGATTAATTGATACAAAATTTAATTAATTTTATATAAAAAAATCAATATATAATTAAACAATATAAATTTTTAATCTAAATGACTATTTTTTTTTAAAAAAATCAATATTTTTCATTATTCACAGTAAAATAAAATATTTCCATGAAATCCTAAAAATATACCCTCAAAAACATTTGGTGTTATCATTTAAAATTTTAATTTAACTTTTTCAAAAAAGAATTCTAATTTTTTTAAAATTTAACTATAAATGATGTCTATAATTCTTAACTAAATAGTGTTTTTATCCTGGGGTTGAATTCATCAAAATCTATCAACATTATGAAATTTATTCTTAATGAAATATATACTAAAGTATTTGAGTGATACATTCTCTCCACCTTAATTAAATATCACTCTAACAATATAAACATGATCTATAATTCGTCGACTAATATTTGAAATTTTCTTTAATGAAAACCCCACATCGTAAAAGGGTTAATAATATATACTCTTAACAAGAGAGAAAGTGAAGTAGAAACCTCTTCTGGATTAATCACATAACATTGTTTCCATGTTGGAGAAGATATGTTGGGAATTAGAACATGGTAAAAATAGAATAATCACTACCAAATACTTATAGAGAGTTATAGGTAACATTGATCATAAGAAATTCTATGATCTAGAAAAATATAATGAACACAAAAATGTAAACAATAAAAGTGGGGAAAAGGTCATTGATGTCATCAGAAATTAGATATATTGGGTGAAATTTATATTTCATGATTCTTTTTCTTAATTTTTATGAGTTATTTTATAGTGTAATAACATAAGGATATATAATCACTTGATATGTCTCCATTTCATAATAATAATTGCATCTATTGGTTTTACTTCCATGAATTTCCAATTTATCCCATATTTAATGAAATTAATTTAAAAAAAATAAATTTTAATGAATAAATTAATAAATCTACCATTTAATTGATAATTGGATCCATAAAAGATTAAACATATATTCCTCCTATCATTAATGAAACCTACATTTTTATAAATTTTTTTCCAATAACATCAAAAGTTCAAATTATTAAATTCCATAAATTGGTATCCTTATGGCCATTCCAAATTATTATGATCAAAACATTAGCATTAAGGTCCAAAAATTTACAAAATGATCATACCATTAAAACCAAATATATGATGAAAAATATCATACTAGTCATATACAAAATATTTTAATAACTTCATCTTATAATCTCATGAAAACTTGCAATTACAAAAAAATACTTAAAACATGTTGTATTCCTCATTCAAAAGTGAATAAAAAATTATTGGTTATATTTATTAAGTCCAATAAATATTTTTACCTCATTAATGATAGATTAAAAAACATTTTTAAAAAATCTTTAATAAGTATAATGGTTTTTATTGATATGAAATTTTATTTGTCTATATCAATGATATCCTTTTTCCCAACCTGATTATCTCAACATTAGGAACATATTAATGTTTTTTCCCTTGAGAATGTCTTTTAATAAGATTACAAAATTCAATAGAATCATTTTTCTTGGTCATTAGTACCATTCAACAAATTCTATACGATCCTTATTAAAATATATCTATGGTAAAATCCTTTTATTTTTCCTAACTCTAATTATGATAATATCGTCAACAAAGAAATTATAGAACATTTTTATTAGAAAAAAATATAGAAGGACCTTAATAATTATACTTCTGTTACATCAATAACCTAAGCTGAACATTGATCCACTATAGTTCTCAGACTTATAATTCCTTGATGGTTGGGGAATTAATTTTCATACTACCCCATGACCGTACAGTTAAAACAATTAATAGCATTATTTTGTTTCATTCTTTTTCACTATTTTCTTGAGTGATCCTTTTCTCCACACATAAAACAAACACCAAATCCATTTATGCATTTTTGGAGGTCACTTTTTCCTAATTATAACATATGGAAAAATCTAACACTCCATTATTCCCATTACCCATTTATTGTTATTTTTTATCTTCTTATTTTCCTTCCCTTTAAAGCCAAAAGAATTTGTAAATTATTTCTCTCTCTTGATGGAATGTAAAACTATTTAATTTTATAAATTACAATTTGTAGAGAAAAGTTTCCTTCATATAGTTATCTTAATAACATCAATGAAATTGTTAATAAATTACTATGTGTTGTATATATAATTCATATGAAACCTATATAACCTTGTAAAGGTACATTCAAATTCTAAAAAAAAACTTAATCCTTTTTCTATATGACATGAACATATCTCTTCAACACATTATGTTTTTACTGAGGGAAATATATTTCAAATATTTCCACCTTAAATTATTTCAATTCCATGGATGTTATTTTATATTCCTCCCCATTATTATGAACCAACGACCACCATTGAACATCATCATATTTGATAAAATAAAACCTTAGCGTAATATTTTACATTACACCACATCCCAATTCCATTAATATTTATTACAGATACATAATCCATTTATTAGCTTCCATTAGATTAGTATTCCCACTAATTTATTAGGTCATGTACCACATAATTTATCCAATATAGGGGAATATCATTATAGTATAGATTTCTCTTTCAGTGCAAGGTTATTTTTCATTACCGGATTATGTTTTTAAAACATATAATTAACATTATCATATAAAAATTAGTCACATTTGCTTCATCATCTGGTAAATCTCCATACTGGACATGATTATTAATACCATTTTCCCTTACAGGCCGCATTTATAAAAAATTATATATATATATTATTAGTTCATAATATTATATTTCTTATCTTATAATTTATTATCACATAGCTAGAGAAAATAATAAAAAAATATAATTTCATAATCTTAATTATGTTTCTAAGAGGATATCTCCTTTATAAAATCATTTACAATGGTTTGAAAAGAAAAATATAATTATCAAAATAATATCCATACAGTTTGTCAAATCATGGTTATAGTATGGAATATATTCATACATTAGGTGATGATTAGGTCACAACCAATGCACCCATTTTAGGGTTATTACCCTAGATACATATATTCCAAAATCAATTCCACATTTAGTATCTGGACGCGGTTATATTTTAGAAAAAAACAACATAATATCTTCCATACCAAACCATTAGAATGATATTCTACTATTATACTCAATTTATATCATTAGATTATGATATTTAATATATGATATCCAAAATATAGTATCCATGGATTCTATTATGATTTATATAATACCATTTGTAATGAACCCAACACTAGTATCCTGGAGAAACTTCCATAATTTATTACATTAAAATAAATTCAATTGGTTGATTCCTTAATGTCTGGCCATTTTATTATTATTGGGTAACTAGATACTTAAATTACACCTCTTAAAATTGGGAACAAAAAATAAAACATGACACATAAGGAAAATTTTTTAGAATCCTTGAAAACACATTCAACGTATTGAAATTCCAAACAAGTGGAATAAAAAAATAGAGGTGATATCAAATGATCCATATGGGTTATGTATAGTAGAAGATATCATTAATAAATATTAATAATCTAAATTGAATGATAACTACTTTAGAATATGTGCCATTTAAATCAGTAAGATAATAATGAAAATCATTCATATATGATTTCATAGTGAAAATATCATGGATAATAATGATTGATTAAGAATAATTGAAATGCATAATTTTCAGACTTCATGTTTCCTAGGAACAAGATACCATTACTATTATGACATTTAAAAAGATGGTTTAAAATGCACTAACAATTTATTTTTTTATTAAGGAAAATGGGTGGATGTTCAATAGTCATGGAGGCCGAATGTGGTGATGTCCAAAGGTGTCGCTCCTCAAAATGAGATTACACTTGTATGGGAGAGATCCCATACTAAAAAATAAAATAATTAATTCACCCAGAGACCCGTTACTAGTTATGGCTTCAACCCCAATGTTTCCTTTTATCCATGTGTGTCCAACCTTCAAACCAGGATATAACAAACTTAATTTATTTCAAATTCAATTTTCCAACTCACTTTTAGGTTTAGTTATACCTTGAAGGATATGAACCAGAGATTTATAGATTTATTACACTTCCTTTAGAGCAATGGTGTATAATTTGAAAAGCTACAACCCATTGAGTAAATCCCTCACCTCTACGCCAAGAGAGTTTCCAACATCATAGAAGGAACTACACACCAAAATGACAGAACCTATACCATACCTGACTAGCTCGCTGCCTTGTATTGACCCTCCAACAAATGATCCAACCACATTCAATTTTAAACTAGTGGAATGAAGATTCCCGCAAACCCACCTGCCCTCATTGATTGAGTTTCCCATGGTTGAAAGCACCACCCTTGGAATAAAAATCCTATGTAACTATGTGGAGTACCCAAAAGGATGAATGATTCCCAACTCAGCCTCCATCAATCTGAATAAACACAAGATGAGGTCATCAGAATATGATATACCTTCTCTGTCTTTGTTTTAGGGTTCCCAAAAAATCCAACAAGTGGAAAAGAATATAATGATCATCACCATAGATTCCTCCCTACTAGAATATGTTCCCTGGAACTCGGAAGATAGAAATTATTATGTGGGTTTCCCTTCTCATGAATCCCTAATATAGCTACCAATATAGACCACATACTCATCGCCACATCAATATTGAAGAAAATATTCTTTATGGATTCACTACTCTGCATATGACAACACCATAATAGAGATTCCAATGGGGATCCCTTCTTCTGAATGTCATCCTATGTCGGGAGGGCTCTGTTCCGCACCCTCCATATCAGAAAATTCCATTTTATAGCAATACGCTTACACAAAATCTTATTATCCCATTCATCATTACCACTCCTCACATGAAAGATTTCTCATAGCTCTTTAACATTGAAGTGGCCAGAAGAAGTTATGGAGAGAACACATCTATCCGGCTCATTTTCTATCTAAATGTTTTCCACAAGCTCATGTTGATTTATGTTGAGAATTTCATAATAAATGTCCATATCTCTAAAGGCTTCTCTGACCATGATATCATTCACTGGACAACCCCGGAAAAATTTGGAATTACCGCTCCATTTGTCTTTGTAGAACATAAACTCACTATGCCCAACTGATCCATCTCATTAGACAACCATCACATCAAGAGGCTTTCATTAATTATTCCCCAAAATGATTATTGCATGTCTAATGAATATCTCATATATCAAACAATCTATTTAATTCATAAATTATCTTCGTTATCAAATATCCTTATTTATTAGAGGACACATATTTATCAATATTTCCCATCTTAATCATATAAAATTCACAGTAAAACTAATTAGTAAAATTGATATATAGTTCTGGAAATAACCATATCCATTTTAAAATATTATATATATATATATAAGATTTATTTATTATCTTATTAAAAATAATTACATGAATCAGATTCGCTCATGAGAAAGTAAAGAATAACTAAAGTGAGAATTTAAAATTTAATTTACCAGTTGGAAATATTCAATTCAAATCCACTTGGATGAAATAATTGAAATTGAAACATAAAATATAGTGAAAATTGAAATAATCAAGATATTACATATCAAAGGGGCGTTATATACACCACATATAAGTGAGTTGGTGCACAATAATAAATAAATTTCAATGCAATGTAATCAGGGATGAAATTCTTTACCTTGTGCTTCCTTCTAATTGATCTTTATTTAACCACGTGTATGGTGGTTCATATATGTTATTAACTTAAACAAGAACAATATTAGTATTTATGAAATTATATATGACGATTTTATAACATCTTATTACAAAATCATAAATATTTATCCATTATTTTCATTGATTATTGAATTAATTTCCTTGTTTTCTAATGTTATTTCATCATGAAATAACAGTTCCTGAACATATTATATAGTTACATTATCTCCAGAGTTATAATAATTAAATAATTATCATTTTTGGACATGAATTATAATTTTAAAATTAATAATTCATGTTATTTTATGAAAAATGAAATATGTTGGATGGTCGTACATACGCATGAGTAAAATTTCCATTTTCCACAGATCATTATAAAATACAGGTAGGTAATATTAAACCATTCCATAATGATAAATATATAGGTAATACCATATTATACAGTTATATATTTCATATATTTGGTGTGCTAGTAACAACCCATGTATTTATAGAACGATTTTTATATATTTATTAGTATTTTTTATTTAAATAATAATTCATAAAATAATAATTTATTATATCAATATTTATTTAAAAACATTAATTTATCATTTATTGAATTTTATTTTGAATTTTTTTTGAAATCATCATGTTTAAATCTTCTTATAATGAATTTTTGATAATTTTCTACAAAATGTTAATTTTTAGTGAATAGTAAAAATTATAGTTTTTTATAAAATAAGGGTTTTTTGTGATTTCATGAAGACATTTTTGTGAAATAAAATTTACATCATTTATTGAATAATTAAATAATGATATTATAATAATTATTTTGTTTATAAATAACTTAGAAAAATAAAATTATATTTTATTCATGATAAGTATAAAAATTATTACCATTGTCGATGTTGTGTATGTGCAGCATTGGCATAGTCAAATTTGGATCTTTATAAATAATAATTGACTGATAAAAATTATTTTCAAGTATCATTTTTTATTTATTATGTATGTTTTATTTTGTTTCTATTAATTTTTAATTTTATATATATAAAGTTGATCTTATCCAAATGACAGTGCAATTCTTGCATAGGGTAAGAAAAGACAAAATTAAAAAATTAGATTTATATTTTGACATGTATATGAGTGAATATAAATAATTAACAAATATATAATTTTATTTGTCTCCTAATTAAATAAATTTTATGATAGTAATTTGTTTTAAATTTTTTTATATAAAATAATTAACATTAATGTTTGTGAAATGCTGATATAGTGCTTGTGGAAGCATTAGAAAAATAAAATAAATGTGTTTATTAATATGATATGAATTATTATATAATGCATCAAAACCAAATTCCCTGAACCATTACATTATTTTAATACATTTTCATGATTATAAGAAATTAAATCCTAATGTACATATCAGTTTGGTAGTCATAAAAAATAGATTTCATACATGGACCTTCCATTACAATTCAAAACATAATAAGAAACATAGTCCATTATTTGAGAAATAAATTATTATACTATTATATCCCCATATATTAATCATAAAACAATTTCTAGCTTTTTAGGAAAATAATGCATACGAATGGGGTGAGATCAGATGATCAGTAAGGCTAAAAAATATATCAGAAGCTTTCATAAATAAGCATAAACATTTGAGTAAAGGTATACAAATGACAAAAATCCTCTTCAAGATAATCCTCATCATAATATGGAAATAATAAATCAAATAATTCCATTAAAACATTTATATTTAAATTATACTTGTCATATAATCACTTTTAATATAATTAACTAATCTTATAATGGGGAAATGCATAATTCGTGACATCATAACCATACCGTAAAGGCCTCGTTCCAAGACCATACGGAAAAATACCATCACGTTATTGTGACAAAATAATAGTTTGTTTCATGATACCTATTAATTAATCTAGGGGATATAGCGTGCCTCACCCATCGCTTACTAATTTAATGCATTCCTCTTATGAAAAGGGTAAAACATTACAATCATTAACATTCATATTAAAACTTGCATACGAAATGTTAATACATTAACCAAAAACCATGAACGTTATAAAAATATACCATCCGTTATAAAACATATCGTAATCAAATAAATAGAAAATTGAATACTTTATCAAATGAAAAAAAATCCTCAATTAATCATAAGTTAAAATAAAGTATGTTGACATAGATGAAAATAACCATTAAAACTCTTTGAGAGAAATGTCCATTTTTATATTGAAATAATTTATTGGAAAGTATATCACTTATAGAAGAATAAATTTCAAAATATATTTTGTAATATATGTGTAAAATACTTATTTGATGCTTCTTAATGGAATTATAATTTGAAGTCATTCATGTCCCTATAAATAAATCATTAAATTCATTTTGAAAACATCATCCTTAATGAAAAAAATTTAAAAGAATAAATATTTAAAACATTTTAAATGATGTTTAAGATATAGTTTCCTTTACAAAAAACATAAATAGATTCCTTTTGAAAATATTTTTAAGAAACCTATACATGAATTATAAATAAGTCAAGGTAAATACATAGGTATAAACAATCTCTAATAGTAATGGGATTCTAAAAATTAATGTTTCCTTGTACTTTCCATTATAAGTATGTGAGTTAACCACATGTATAATGATCAAATAATGTTATTAAAATATCATAGGACCATATCCATATTTATGATATCATATATGATCCTAATGTATGAATTTTTTAAAAAATATTACAATATTACAATTGTTTCATGTGTTAACTAATTCATTTTCCAATTCCTATTTGGTCATGTAACTCATGTTTGTTATGCATAGGATTTAATTAATTCATATAAAGAATGATATTAAGTTAATTATTATTATTTTTACTCATCATATAAATTTTATAATCATTATTTATTGTTCAACCTGTATAATTATTCTCACCGCACTGTGGGGACGGTGGGCTGAACATACACATGAAAGATGATATCATTCCCTTGATGATTAAATGATATATAATTGGATGATAAATTAATTATAAATAATCATTATAATTTTTTTAATTATAAATATCCATTATAATCATCATTTTACCCATCCAAATAGAGTTTTACTCAATAAAAAATTACATCGTGGCATGGAGACGATAAGTTCTATGTATGCACATACAATGATATTTTTATTCATAGGATGGATAAAAAGAAGAATATGACTTTTACATAATTATAATAACATATCATAATTTATATGTAACTAGATTTTTAATTTTGTTATGGAAACAATATATAAATATGATTTAGATGATGAAATAACTTTCAAATAGTTGATAATATAATTACCCGCATTTCAGGTATCTCTTTGTGATTTGAACAAAATGACTCATTACCATGGATTTTCTTCCAAAGTATGGCCTCTAGGATGAAGTGAGGAAATATAATATGAGAAGTGGGCATGTTTTTTCCAAACCAATGGGATTTAGAGGTCATAATAAAAGATATGGAGATGTACTCTGGTATAATAGTGATAAGGGGAACATTATGAAACTATCAATATGTCATGACCCGTACCCTGAGGCCCATGCCATGAATAACCCAAGCCCGCCTTCATAGGCTAGAGGCTGGTGACTTTCAACGAAGGCATATTTCCAAAAACTGGGATGAAATTTCCTTTATAACCTGTAAGCACACGCTACCAAGCACACAGAAAGATACAAACTCAAGTAAACTGAATAAAAAACAGAGTGGGTACAGTAAGTAAAAGGGTCGAGAATGCATGCCTAACTAGAAAGTACAAGAAACTAAAAGTACAAGTAAACTGAATGTATAGGTAAACTAGAACAGCTCCTGTGAACACCCGCCAAGGATCCTACCTAAAGTGTAGGTACAACTCTCGATCGGTCGTCACTGTGGTATGCCTCGTCTATGGTCCACCTCCGAGCTACCTCCAGTCCTGGTACTCTCATCCTCAGTCAGCGATGTCCGTAGTCTACACCAAATACAACGATGTGATGGAAGTTCCTGCGCACGAGTGAGTTTAATGATACTCAATAGGGACCCCGATACCATCAAGGTCTCACAAAATCCACAAAGGATAAACCACAAAGCATGAAATAAACCGACAACCCTACTTAGGTATATTCCCATACATATACCTAAGTTGTCAAGTATACCCATATCAATCATGAGGAAACACAGAGTCCAACTCTGAAGACCAAAGCTCAACTATTGCAAAAAGGATGGAGTACCATGATGGTATGTACCACTCTGGTACCCCACACAAAAGAATACCACTGTGGAATTACCATAAATGTAAGTACCGCTCAGGTACAGACTCAGATCACACCAGGTATTTATTTGGTACAGTAGTAGAGATGATTAGATGAAACTACTAGATCATCTTAATCTATTGAGAGGAAGACCGACAAAGGATCCCTAATCATCATCCGACCCATGGAGGATTGTAGTACATCATTAGACCCACACAAGATCCTAGTACCCATTCAATACGTCGTCAGACCCACATAGGATCTCTAGGTGATGACCAACATAGGATCGCTCGGTGCTGGCCCAGACAGGATCGCTCGGTGTTGACCCACATAGGGTTGCTCTGTGTGGACCCACACATGATCGTTAGGTGCTGACCCACAAAGGATTGCTCAGTGCTGACCGATATAGGATCGCATGGTGGTGACCCACACAGGATTGCTCAGCGCTGACCCACACGGGATTGCTAGTTTAGACCCAAACCGGATCCCTCGGTGTTGACCCATAGCGGATCTCTAGGTTCTGACCCCCATAGGATCACTATTCATTCTTCATGTCACAGCTAGCTACTAGGTTCCCACACTAAGTTTGCTCGTCTCTGAGATGGTCCACTCCTGAAGCCACTTTTCGATACTCCATGTTCATTTAAGTCCACGAAAAAGTATCCCAAAGTACTGCCACATCATAGGGGTCTCAAAAAATAATCGGTGTGTCAATTAGACACTTGGTCTCTATGTTATTATCCATTTAGTTCTGAGGGCCTGGTTTGATTCGTGTTCGATCCAACCCGACAGTACTCCAACTTCATCCAAATATCAGGTGAGGTATACCAAAATGACGGGCTCGCTCAAAGGATTCCGGAACCGTAGATGGTTCATCAAACGAACGATCAGTGCCAATGTTATAACCAAAAGTGATTATAGGGTCAAAACTAGTCCGGGTCCGGTCTAACTTGGTCGGACTGACCCGGCCTTGCCCACGTTGGGCAGTCTGGTCTGCCCTTGGTAGTGGGAGGCCACAGGAGGCCGCGCGACAGTGGAGGCCGCAGACGATGCGAGGCCGTGAGGTGGCTTAGGTCGTGTGATGGTGAAGCCATGAGACGGTGGGGGATATATGGTGGGGAGGCCGTAGGACGGTAAAGGTCGTGGGGCGGCGAGGCCGCGGGGTAGTGCAGGCCGTGGTGCGACACAGGCCGTGAGGTAGTGGAGGCCATGGGTGGCGCAGGCCATGGGTGGCGCAGGCCATGGGGCAGCCCAGGCTATGGGGTGGTGCATGGAGAAGATGGCGTGAGGCCTTGGGTCAGTGAAGGTCGTGGGCGGTGGGAGGCCACGAGAGCTGGAGACCGCATGGCGACGAAGGTCGTTGTGCCATCACCCTTGTTGCGTCCAGCAGTGGTGTCGACCGCCATTCTCCTGCCCCACCTCGGTTGGTTTTTATCCTCATCCATCGCGAAGAACACAACAATTTATTAAAAGAAATGTGGAGAGGATGGTCCATGTTTGTTTGACCCACACTCTCCACGTTATATCGATATCGAGCGGTTCAAAAAAATCATGAATGAAGAATGTCAAACTCTATAACCCCCGAAAATGATTCTTCCCAAAGCCATAGAAAATAAAACATCCACGGATCAAGTAGTTATAGATTGGATCCACATTATTTGTTTGTAAGGGGAGAACATGGGAATCCAAAATTACACATAATAAAAACCCTACATCAGAGATTTGTTGACGAAGGTCATGAGGAAGGAGGTGATGTTGTTGGGGATAGATGGACATCAGTGACGTCGATTTTTCCTTGATATTTGGTTTGTTGTAGTTGAAGATGTTCCTCATCTAAGAGAGCATTCTTCGTTGGAGGATGAGTTTCTCCACGATTCCCCAAAGCTTCACCCTTTTCCAGCAGTTTCCCCAATTCCACGAAAATTAGGAATAGCCAACTTATTAAAATAAAATAAGTAGATTGATAAGGTTGGAACAATTAAAATGCTAACACATTTCATTAATTTTTGGTTGGATTCCACAATTAATGGGGTGTTGGCATATTTAATTGTATCAATCTAATCGGCTCAAATTAATGGATGAAAAGAATTAATGGGTAGTTGAGTGGTTCCTCCCCCATTAAGAGGGTTCGGGTGGTCCCCACCATTAATTTCAAATCGGGAGGTTAGTTCAGGTGGTCCCCATGTATTAACACTCACATGGGAGGTTTAGGCTCAGGTGGTCCGCACCACCATAACCCATGTTTAGGGGTTTTTAAAATAAAAATGTTAGACATTTTTATTTTATATCATTATTTCACGAAAGGTACAAAAAATAAAGTTCACTCTCGACCCACTGCTGCCGAGGTGAAGGTCTTCCTATGTGATTATCGGCACTGCGAGTTCAATAATGTACTCGGATTTCAATTCCAAGCACCAGTTCAAAAGGTAAAAAATCCCGCTCGTGTGTTTACGGAACGTACTTGAAAAAAAGTTTATAAAATCATTTTGGGCACTTCGGGCCTCAGAATCATGCGTCTTTAATTTCGTGGACTCGTAAAATTCCCATATATTTAAAAAAAATACATGGAATCTTCGATTCATTAAATTCTTCCCACCTCAGGGATTTACATCCCCGTAAGCCACATCACAAAAATATGGAAACATGTGGGTGTACTAAGCATGTATCTGAGCCTCCTTCTCCCATCTGCTCTCCTGGAGGTTCCCATGCTACCAGTGAACGCGCACCGGAGGTATCGACTGCCCATGAAAGACCTGGTCCTATCGATCCTCAATCTCTACTGGAACCTCCGTAAAAGTCAACACATCGTCGACATCCAAATTGCTGTGGTCGATGATGTGAGAAGGGTCAGGCACGTATCTCCTCAGCTTGGATATTTGGAAGATGTCGTGCACCTCGTGCAACTGAGGTGGAAGAGCTAAGTGGTAAGCCACCTCGTCAACTCTATTGAGAACCTAAAAAGGTTTGATGAACCTCAGAGATAACTTTCCACCTCAGCGAAATCTCCACAAACCTTGTTAAGGTGAGACCCGTAGAAAGATGTGGTCACTATCCATGAACTCTTGATGTCTCTGTATCCTATCAGCAAAAGACTTTTGCCTGCTCTAGAAATTCTTCATCTGCTCTTGGATGATCTGCACTTTCTCTGTGGTAGCTCGTACCATCTCTAGTCCCACTAGTGCTGGCTCCCCTGGGTCAGTCCAACAAAAAGGTGATCTACAAGGTCACCCGTACAATGACTCAAAATGTTCCATCCCAATGGTGGAGTGATAGATGTTGTTGTATAAAAACTCCACCAAAGGCATGTGATCCTCCCAGCTGTGACCGAAGTCAAGGACGCAAACACACAACATGTCCTTGAGGGTCTGAATGGTCTGCTCAGTCTGACCATCTGTCTAAGAATGGAAGGCGGTGCTCAAAAGAAGTTGCATCCCAAAATCCTCCCACAACCCCTTACATAGTCGGGAAGTAAAACATGCATCAAGATCAGAGAAAATCATCGAGGGTACTCCATGTAACCACACAATCCTCTGCACATATAGGCGTCCCATGTTCTATACTAAACCCTTATATCTGATCGGTAGAAAGTGGACCGACTTGGTGAGTCGGTCGACGATCACCCAAATAGAATCATGACCTTTGGATATACGTGGAAGTCCTGTCATGAAGTCCATGGATATCCCATCCCACATTCACTCTTGGACCTTTAAAGGTTGAACCATGCCTGCTGGTCCCTAATGCTCCACCTTCACTTACTGACAAGTGAGGCACTGAGAGACAAACTTTTCTACTGATTTCTTAATTCCTGGCCACCAGTGCTGTCATCGAAGATCTTTGTACATCTTTTCCACTCTTGGATGTACCTATAGAGGGGATGTGTGGAAATCCATCATCACTTCTTCCTGAAGAGACACTGGTACCATGTTACGTCAACTAAAGAGGTTGTCGTGCTCCCCAACTTCATAATATCTATCAAGTGCCTTCCCTGTGGATATCTGAGCACATAAAACCTCAGAGTCTGCATCTCCACACTGTGCCTCCCTGAAAATCTGAAGGAGTGGGGGAGTGATTGTAATATATTTATGAAATGTTGGTCCATCCCGATCCACAAAGGTTATCTGTAAATTAGTCAGCTGCTCTATTTCTTCACCTAGCAGCTGTGTACCAGATCTCTTGCTGAGTGTCTATGCTGCAATGTTCCCCATCCCAGGATTATAGACTTTCTCAAAGTAATAGTCTTGGAGGAACTCAAGCCAAATTCATTGTCTCAGGTTCATGTCCTTCTAAGAGCAGATATAACTAAGACTCTTGTGATCAGATTACACTGTAAAACGCTTTCCAAATCAAGTAATGTCACCACATCTTCTAGGAAAAGACCATTGTTGCTAACTCTAGTTCATGGGAAGCACAGTTTTGCAAATGTTGTCTCAGCTGTCGAGAACCATATGTGATCACTACTCGCTCCTGCATCAAGAAACATCCGATTCTGGTCCCTAATGCATCACAATAGACTATATACCCTATGCCCTCCTATGGAAGTCATAATATGGGGGCACTAGTCAGCCTCTACCATAGATATTGAAAACCCTGCTGGCATCTCTCCGATAACATGAAGGGTTTTCCCTTCTTCATCAATGCTAATAAAGGTGCTGCAACTCTAGATAAATATGAAAAAAATCTCCAGTAGTATCTGTCCAAACATAGGAAACTCTGTATCGCCATCACAATCCTCGGTGAATCTCCAGCAAGTACCAACTCAATCTTTGCTGGATCCACTGTAACTCCAACCTCTGAGATGACGTGTCCCAGAAATTGAACCTCTCGGATCCAAAATGGGCACTTTGAGAGCTTACCATAAAGCTAGTGGTCTCGGAGTGTGTCCAGTACTACCTGAAAATGATGGACACGCTCCTCCTTAGTAGTCGATTATATCAGAATGTCGTCGATTAAGACTACTGCAAAGAGATAAAGGTATGGATGAAAGATCTTGTTCATGAGTCCCAAGAACACTACTAGAGCGCTTGTTACACCGAATGGCATAACCAGGAACGCGTAATGGTTGTACAGACATCAGAATATTGTCTCCTGCACATCCTCATCTCATACTCTGAGTTATTGATAGCTTGATCTTAGGTCTATCTTTGAGAACCACTGTGCTCACTTCAGCTGATCAAAGAGGTCGTCAATCCTCGAAAGTGGGTACTTTTTATTCACGGTCACCAGGTTCAGTTGCCGATAGTCAACACAACGTCTCAAGCTCACATCCGCCTTCTTGGCGAACAAAATCGGGTCTGCCCTAGGAGAAACACTGAGACGAATGAACCCTTTCCCCTGTAAGTCCTCCAGATATAGCAGCAACTCATGAAGCTCCACGGGAGCCATCCGATATGCTGGTGAAGATATCAGTGTCATATCAGGGTAAAATTCAATGTATAAGTTCACATCTCAATGAGGAGGTTGACCCAGAACATCGTCATGGAAGACATCCGCGTGCAGGTCCACCACTATAGGATAGCTCAGACTATCCACATCAACTGCTCTGAAGGTAAGGTTGGCCAACTGATGAGTGATCGTCTGCACTATTCTTTGGGTAAGTCCATCCTGTGCTGAAAATTCTCCCTTCACATCGGTGAAGGTAAACCTGGTCCCATTCGTGTGGACACACCGCACATTTGCACATAATATAGTCAACCTGAGCATGGAATGTAGATAACAAGTTCATACCCAATATGATGTCGTAAGGCCTCAACGCTGCTACTAACAAATCCCATTCAATGCTCTTGCATCATAGAGTAATCCCACACTATCGACACCAGTGCATAATTGTCGAATATTCTCTCGTAAGAGTCTTTAGCCGTAAGGATTGAGCCAACAGCTCTGTTGAAATATCTGAGCTCCAAACGAGGGTAGTGGAAAAAAAATAATGATTTTCACCTATGTCTATAAGTACTGTATCTAAGGTGGAGTAGATACAGATCATATATCGTATCATCTCTAGAGCGCCGTGATCAATGGCCTCAGCTGCCTGAAGCTGAGGTCGCCCATGTCCTCTCTCTCCCTAAAGTCGGGGTGGACCTCCTGGTGGTGGATGAAACATCTCGAATATTCTCCCACCTCCAGTTTCATAGCCAGCTCCTCTACCATGTTCTCCTTCTCCCTACAGACATCCTCGGTCGAACATCTGTCTCTACTTTGGAAGTTTTTGGATTGTCTGCTGATAATTCATACGGCGGGTCAGACAGTCACGAGAAATGTGACCCTGCCCACCATATGCGTAACACTTCCTAGTCCTAGCATGGTTGGCTCTACCTTGGGTGCCCCGTACAACCGACCCTAAATCCTATGGTCATCCACCTGTTGGTCTGGTCCTTTTGGACCTATGTGACATCTGTCTGCTTCCAACTGTATAAGACTCTGCTACGTGATGTTCAATGGTGGGTCTCACTGCTGGTGACTACTCAACACTTAATATTCCACTAAAAGGGCTCGCTCTAACACCCCCACCTACATCGGGATTCTAAGAGAAATCATCGAAGCCCTGACCTCTCACCTGAGTCCCCGATCGAAGGTTTGGGCCATGAAGAATGGGTCCCACACCATATCAGTGGAGTAGCATGAGAGGTTAGTGAACTTCGCTGAGTACTGAGCCATAATCATGCTGCCCTACTGTAGATGAAGAAACTCATGTATGCACACTACGCGTAGAGTCGCTCGATCAATCTCCGCCTGAAACAGGCAATCGAAGTCTGCCTAGAGAAGGCTCACCTCGTCGTGAATCTAGAGAATCATGCTCCACTATCTTCCTGATACTGCCTATAGAAGGTTGGCAGAAAGGATGACCATGAGATCATATGGTGTTTGTACCAATCAGAAGTCTCTCACTATGTCCTCCTTCCAATACTCAGTCGCTTGTGGGTCTGTCTGTCCCCTAATCCTGGGTGGCCTCTGGCACTGAAACTCGTGCAACGCGCTAATCTGGCGTGCAACCTCTACTACTGGGGCTGGTGGAATCGATGGACCAATGGGTAATGGTATTGTTGGTGCCTCCGCTAGTGCCTCAACTTGATGAGGGCCCTGCACGGAGGCATCATCCCTCAGTGGTCTATCAGTGTATACTACACTCAGAACCCTATCTCGTTGTTTATGTGGAGGCATACTGAAAAGAAATAGGTGCGCCACGGTCAAAAAGTTATACATGGTGAGCTGAATCAAATAGATCACAAAGAAAACTATTCAGAACACACACACAATCAATGTTTTCATGCACTGAGTCAGAAATCAGAAGTCAGGGTCATAGTGTATGGATACGTCAGCCACCACACCAACACTAGATTCCCTAAACTAATAACCACACTCACTACACTTAAAACTATTTCTATTAAAAAGAATGATCAGAGTCCTATGTTATATGGTAGAACCCACTCCTCTGATACCAATTTTTAATGACCCATCCCCCAGGGCCGATGTCGTGACTACGCAAAGCCTACCATCCATAGGCTAGGGGCCGTCGACTAGCACTGAAGGCGTATTCCATAAAATTGGGAAGGAATTTCCTTTATAACCTATAAGCACATGCAACTGAGCACACAACAAGATATGAACTCAAGTAATCTAAATAGTAAACAGACTGAGTGCAGTAAGTAAAAGGGGCCAGAATACGAGAACAACTAGAAAGTACAAAAATTTAAAGTACAAGTAAACTGAAAGTACACCTAAACTGGAACTGATACGGTGAACACCCGCAAAGGATCCTACCTAAAGGGTAGGTACAGCTCTCGATCGGTCGTCTCTGCAGTACGCCTTGTCTAAGGTCCACCTACGAGCTACCTCCAGTCCTGGTACTCTCGACCTCATTGAACGTTGTCCGTCGTCTATACTAAACACAACCAAGTGCAGGCATATCCCATGCATGGGTGAGTATAATGATACAATGTAGGGACCCTGAGACCCTCAAGGTCACACAAAATCCACAAAGGGTAAACCACAATGCATGAAATCAACTAAAAACCCTACTTAGTTATATTCCCATACATATACCTAAGTTTTCAAATATACCCATCTCAATCATGAGGAAACACAGCGTCCAACTCAAAATTCCAACTCTCAACTGTTCCACAATGGAAGGTGTACCACTATGATAAATACCATTCAGGTATGCCACACAAATGAATACCACCAAGGTATTTCCATAGAGGTAAGTACCGCTCAGGTATGGACTCCATTCACACTAGGTATTTCATAGGTACATTAGTAGAGATGATTAGATGTAACTACTGAATCATCTTACTCTGTTAAGAGGAAGACCTACGAAGGATCCCTAATCATCATCAAACCCATGGAGGATCGTAGTAGATCATCAGATCCACACATGATATGAGTTCCTCATCAATACGTAGTTATACTGATATAGGATCTCTAGGTGTTGACCCACGCAGAATCATTTGGTGTTGACCCACAAAGGATCGCTCGGTGCTGACCCACACATGATCGCTCGGTGCTGACCCCCATAAGATCACTAGGGGCTGACCAACACTGGATTTCTTAGTGCTGAACCACAGAGGATTTCTTGGTGCTGACCCACATAGGATCACTCTGTGTAGACCCACACAGGATCAATAGGTTCTCACCCACACAGGATTGCTCGGTGCTTACCCACACCAGATCACTAGGTGATGACCCACACAAGATTGTTATTCATTCTTTATGTCACAGGCAGCTACTGGGTTCCCGTACTATGCTTGCTCATCTCCGGGAGGGTCCTCTCCTCAAGCCACTAGTTAATACTCCATCTTCCATGAATTCCCATGAAAAAGTATCCCAAAGGACTGCCACATCATAGGGGTATAAATGCAATATACGTCTCAGTTAATGAGTTATTAGGATTTGAAAATAAAATAATTTTAAATTAATTATTTTTATATACATACATAAAAAACTATCATTTATAGCTGGCCCACAATGCCCAATGTTTGGTATATTCTATGCTCAATCCTCTACTCTAAACGCAACGGTACACAAATATTTCAAATATAATAACATGTATAAGAGTAATTATACTTTTTTTAGGGAAACCGCAAGAACATTTTTTTGAAACATAAATCATTTCAATGAAATTTTTCAGACATGGCGTGCTTCATAATTTCACACCGCTTCAGTTCCTTGTCATGGAATTTTCACAAATAAATTCCAAAAAAAATTACAGAGAATATGATTCATTACAAATATATTCACTGAACATTTGAGGATTTTACTATAGATAATTATTTAAACATAACACCACATTAAAATATTTCAATATGGTTAAACAAATACTTGAGCTATGATTATAGATTAAAAAATTTCACGAATGATTTTAATGACTCTAAAAGATGAAATATACAGTTATATTGATACCTACCAAAATGATAGTCTTTATAAATTTCACAATGGAAACTATGAAAATGAAAACAATATGTTAAGGAAACTCAATTATTCACTAAACATATAAAGGGTCATTTAAAACCCCATATTTTATTATAATACATAGTTCCCACATAAGAAATTCAGTCATGACCACTAATATTATCACCTATTTCACAATCTTTTAATATTCATATAGGGATCCATGTGAATCATGATTACATTATTTTAATAAAATACAACTCTATAATGGACTCTAAGTATGTATTTAATAAAAGAGTCCCACAATAATTAAATAATTCTATAAAATTAGTCCATGTTCAACCTAATCAAAACCTACATTCAAGTAAGAAGTGAGATAAATACGGTTAAATATTCATTCAAATTCTTATATAAAAAGGATATGTATCCAGTTACTAAGGCACCAATATTTTCCAATCATTATTAACTGGTCATGCCTAAATATATCATCCAATATAAAAATTCATTTCATAATCACCTTAACACCACTCCCCCAAGAAACTTTATGAATGACATGTTGAAGGAAATTATATTTAAGTTATATATGAGAAATAGATCATTCATGTGACAATATAAATTTACTCGCCAAAACTAATAAATTCGTTTGTGAGAATTTTTTGATTGTTACTAAAAAAATTCAGAATACACCACAATGTAATAGAAAACTAATTACAAGGGATATATTAAGTGATTAACACAATGAAATGTATTATGTTAGATGTATCACAAGGAAAAAAAATTTAATGATTGTCGAAAATTGATACAAGAACAAATTAAAATAAAAAATATGGATATAAAGTAATTGAAATGAAAATGTAAAATAAAATGAATATAAAGATTAGATTTTTTATACTAAATACATTAGGTAATAAATTGTTATTATATGAATATATAATAGCAAAGAAAACTTATATATTTATAGATATGAATTTGAAATGGAATGTTGATAGAAAATGAACGAATCCACTGTAAAGTTTTTTATAACTCCATAACATCATTAATTTTTTAACTCGATATCACAAGTAATTGCCAATATAAATTTTTTTGAATGAATTATAGTAAATAATGAATTTTTTATAGAATACCAAATTTATTTCACTATGTCATGTGTATTCAGTATTATTATAATGAAATATCTCTCCTATTATGAGGGGTGTATCATTATTTCTTTCATGCACAAAATTAGTTTATATATAATTAAAAATATTAATTATGACTATCAAAATTATTAAAAAATAACATCACCTATTTATTATAAATATTAGGGACACATCAGGAAAAGAAAATATGTGTGGTAATTAAAATTCAATATTAATTAATGAAGAATATCATTGAATCATGGAAGAAATAATTTTTGGGTTTAAAAATTAATATTTCACACAGATATTTTGATCCTAATGATAATATAATATATAGTTATTTCCCTAATACTTAAGGAAATATTTCTACTAATATTAAAAGGAGAATATTATAATATACACGCGTTCATAATTTTCATTGTTGGTGTGGAATAATTCACCTTGATTAATGTTCATTTCGTGAAGCTTGTAATTGAATTATAAGACTTCCAAAATTAATTACACTTGTATAAAATGGAAAAATATTGAATTTATAATAGTAAGTGGAAAAATATATGATGTATTATAAGGATGATATACTGAAGTAAATTTTATTGAAATTTTATTCCATAGAGGGGGGGGGGGAAGTTATATTTCCGTGGTAGATATACAAAAAGATTTGGAATTATAAATTGTCATTGATCAATTAATTCATCATCGACAAATACACGAGTTGAAACCCATAAAATTAATAAAAATATATAAATTACATAGTTATGATTTATTAAAACTATTATTATTATTATATAATTAATAATATAAAAATTGAAAAACACAAATATTTCTTTGATGAAAATGACATAAGAAATTACTTGAGTAATTTATAAAATGAAAGGGAATTTAACCCATTTTAAGAAAACATAATTTACTATATGATGAATGATTAAAAAACCCCTAAAATCTATTATGAAACTCACACAAATGATGAGGAATGACTTAAATAAAGGTTTACACTATTTTTTATTGAAGGAACCATATATTTAATTATAAAGAGTGAATGACTGAAACCATTAAAATTCATTCCAATGAAGAGAATTGTGAATGTGAAAATTACATAATAGAATGAATTTATTCCTTCATGTGTGATGAAATCATGGTTTAATTTACCCTTGAATTTCTTTAATATTAATATTATAAAATTATTTTTTTAACGTACTTGTTTCACACAAAACTTCTCATAAAAATAATGTGAGATTCTATTTATGAATAGAAACACAATATTTGTGATGTAACCATTGAGTTGGTGGTAAAAAATCGAGGTTGAATAATTATGAATTATATATATTTTTTAAATAAATAGTAATTTTTAATAATTATTTCCTTACTAAATTCAATTAGTATAGGTATATAATTATTATAATCATTTTACTCTTAAAATGGCAATTATTTAAATAAAATCTAAAGAAATATGTTTTTATTTTATGAAAATAACTATATAATGGTGAATTGATTTAAAATAAATTATTTATATCATTTATATACAAAAACTAATTTTTAATTTATTAATTATTGTATGTAAGAATATGAACTTCTAATATTGTAAAATTTCATTTCCTTTAAAATCGTTTTTAGTGTATATTTTTAAATATAAACATAAATTTTATAAATTTAAGGGCCTTAATTTACAAATGGATATCGATGTTTAGATTTTTCATTTCATTATTAAAATAGTTTGATTTTCTCTAAATTTTTACAAATTATTTGTTTTTATGAAAATATTTCCAAATTAAATTTTCACAAATATTTTTTTTTATAATATATTTATTATGTATAAATTACATAAAATTATTTAACATTTTTTAATCCAAACTATTTTATTTATAAGTAATATATAATTAACAAAATTATTATGTTAGATTTTAAAATTGAAATTTTATATTTTACGACTTCTGTAATATATTTTACTAAAATAATTTTAATTGTGTCAAGAATTTGTTATTTTGTAAATTATTCTTATAAATTTACAAAAAAAATCTAATAAAATTGTCACGAACCGTCCCAGTGGGGCCCGAACCGTAACTCCCCAAGCCCACCTCTAATAGGCCAGGGGCTGGTGACTAGCACCGAGTAGGCATGTTACTAACATGTGAGGCATTGCCTATAAACCTGTACACACACAAAAACATCTCCAAGACCACAAAGCTGAAAAGTAAAAAATACTGGAGATGGAAAACCATGCATACACTAAAATCCCAACCAACAGGGTACGACTGGAAAGTAAAGTACAGTAATGTAAAACCCTTGGCCAAAAGTACAAGCCCACCAAAAGAGAGTCTGAAACAAATTCCAACCTGTAAAGAAAGGTACTGGGACTGCAATCTGTAGCCGTATGAATACACCTCGGCCTCCCGGATATCACTGAGCACTGTCTGGTCCTGGTCCACCTAGAATCATGTAAAAGGCTTGCTCGTCTGCAAAAGACACGACACGAGCAGGAAAAGCCCATACATGGGTGAGTATAATAATACTGAGTAGGAAACCCTGAATCCACAAAGGAATACAAAAAGGAATAAAATACCACAAAGGAAAGATACAATCAGCTCTACATAGTATATGTTTATTGAACATATAACATGAATATCTAGATATACTCATACACGATCGACCATCGTGATACCACCATTAAGATCCAGCTCGAAGATTCCACTAGGAATGTAACAAGGAGAACACACTCCTAGGTCTGAAGAGAGAGATACGAAGTACTAATTCCTTAAGGACACACTCCACAAGTACTTTAGAAATATGATGCTCAGATGAGGATCACAACCAATAGATATGGGGTGATTCCAACAACTCAGTCTGAAATAATCCTCTAAGTAGAGGATCGACACCCAGGTAAGGTTGGTCACGTCAATACCAAGAACTCTACTTAGGGTTCTAGGAATTAATAGATAATCTGGATGTAAGTCTCATAGAGGGGTTTCCAACAAATCTATTCAGGAAGTCCTGCTGAAGGGATCACACTCCTGTACATAGGAAATGATACCAGGAAACCTTCAGGGGAAGGACCAAGGGGACGAACCCAATGGAAACTAGTCCACATCACAGAAGATCACTGGCTCAAGCCATGTAAAATAGGTAACACGGAGTTTAGTATGGTTATTTGCAGTATTCCATGACTCCAGGTACTACCAGTGTAAACGGACCATGTCTCTAGTCTAGGTGTGTAAAACTAGACTACATGGCGTGTAGTAGGATCCCACACCTTGTTCCTTGACTTTAGGTACTACCCCTGTAAACGGACCTTGTCATTATGATTGTCACGTAAAAAGTCACTACACGGTGAGTACTTGGATCACAAGTCATGCCCGAGCATTCGTTCGCTCTGTGTACACTAGCCATGTTCCCATACACTGTCTCTGTCCGTGTCGCCTGCCCATGTACCAGTACATGGGGTATCCCATTTATTTGGCCAGGTCTGGCCAGGGAAGGGTATACATGTCGTTTCCTTGTCCGTGTACCCAACCCATGTCCATGTACTCCCGGATTACACACCATGTGTCCCTCTGAAGAACACACACAGTGTTGCCCATACCACACACCATGTAGTCAGGAAATTTCCAGAACTATCTCCTTATTCCACACCTCGTCCGATCATCCAGTTTCTGTTTCCATGATCTGTTCGCTATGAAACTCGTGATCAGGGGTCATCCCAAAACCCTAGCACTGAATCCTAGCTTTTTGGCCTTGAATCGGCTCAACAAACAACATATTATCTTTTGATGAAAATACGCTTGAAGGGTGATTTCTCCTGAATTGCTTAGGTCCGTCCGTTGTCATCGTCATTGCAGCTCCATTGGTTCATCCCGGTGTTGGATCTATAATCTCATATCGTTACGACGCAGATCAAAGGCTCCATTGATCATTGTCTTTATCCCACACTAAAATCATAGAACACACACAAAGTATGTGAGAATTCAGGGAAGAAAAGCACAAAAAATTGAGAGGGACGAACCTCGATCGATTTTTGTTTCCATCTTGGATCATCATTGTTAGAAGATTAAACGAAACCAAATAACTTCACGAATCAAATCCCCAAAACCCCTGCAAAAATCCCATCCTATAAACACGATCTATCCAGGAGCTAATCTATTCGTGGATTAGTCCGCGTTCAACATAGGAATAAAGAACAGGGAAAAGAAACCAAAATCAAACATCCTACCTGGATCCACAATGTTCGTTGGCGAAGATCTGGTCGTCGCGTCATTGTCGCCGGAGAAATTCGTCAAGAACGTCGTCGCGTTGGGAGTTTCCTCCAGAGATTTCTAGAGCCTCCAGGGGAAATTCTGTGTTATGAGATCTGTAACCTTAGACCCCTGTGCAAATATCTATTCAAAAAGATAAAATACATTCTCTACAACAAGGATTTAATAAAATATTTTTATCAAATATTTTATTACAGTTACGTCGAAAAAAAAAATTTCACCCTCGACCTGCGCCAGCCGATGTTAGGTCTCTCCTAGGGTAAACCTGCTGCCCTGGATGCAATGATGCCCTTAGATTTTTTATCTGAGCTCCCGTTCAAGAGTTATTCTATTTTTTAGGAAAACCACACGCCCGCATAATTTAATTACTTAATTAAATTCAAACATTTCTTCCAGGCTCACCGGGCCTCGGAACTGCACGCCATATAAAAGCCTGGTATCGATGGAATTCCCACATAATATTAAAATAATAAATGGAAAAATCTGGGACATTACATCACACCCACCATAGGGATTTACATCCCCAAAAAGCCAAAACAGGGGATACTCAAAACAAAGTGGGTACTGCACATGAATCTAAGCCTCCCACGCCCACTTGCTCTCCTAGAGATTCCCGTGCTGCCACCGGACACACACCAAGGGAATAGCTTACCCACGAGGATCTTCTCCTACCGATCCTCGATCTCCACTATGTACTCAGCAAAGGTCGCTCTATCATCGATGTTCATCTCACCCCAGTTGATAACGTGTGATGGGTCAGGCACATACCTCTGCAGCAACGACACATGGAAAACATTGTGTGTCCAGTCCATCTAAGGAGGTAGAGCCAAGCAGTACGCCACCTCGCCAACTCTACTCAGAATCTGAAAAGGGACGATAAACCTCAGAGATAGCTTGCCACCTCGGCCAAATCACTGCGATCCCTGTCGAGGTGAGACCTGAAGGAACACATGGTCTCCCTCCTCGAACTCCAAGGGCCTCCATCTCCTATTTGAATAACACTTTTGTATACTTCATGTAGTTTTCATCCACTCCTGGATGACCTGCACCTTCTCTGTAGTATCTCGCACAATCTGTGAACCCATGAGTGCTGACTCTCCTAGGTCAGCCCAGCAAAGTGGTGACCTGCAAGGTCACCCGTAAAAAGCCTTGAATGGTGCCATACCAATTGTGGAATAATAACTGTTGTTATAAGAAAATTACAACAGTGGTAGGTGATCCTCCCAGCTACAACCGATATCAAGTATGCAAGATCGTAGCATATCCTTCAGAACCTGGATAGTCTACTCCACCAGACCATCATTCTGAGGATGAAACACTGTGCTAAAGCTTAAATGAGTCCCAAAATACCCCTGCAATCCTTTCCACAAATGGGATGTGAAAAAAGCATCACGATCTGAGAAGATCTTTTATGGAACTCCATGAAGTCGAACTATATCCTACATGTAGAGGCGTCCCATTCTCTTTACTGAACTCTGATCCCATATGGATAGGAAGTGGGACAACATGGTGAGTCAGCCAACAATCACCCATATGGAATCGTGTCCCCTGGAAGTACGTAGTAAATCCCTCACAAAGTCCATAGATATCCCATCCCACTTTCACTCTGGCACCTTAAGGGGCTGAGTCAATCTTGCTGGCACCTGGTGCTCAACCTTTACTTGTTGACAAGTAAGGCCCAGGGAAACAAACTCTGCCACACTCTTCTTTATTCCTAGCCATCAGAATTGACGTCAAAGGTCCTGGTACATCTTTTCCACGCCTGGATGCACAACCAAAGGAGATGTATGGAACTCTCTCAGAACCTCCTCCCGCAACGTCATTGGTACTAATGTGCTCTCTCTGAAAAGAACAATGTACTTCCCACCTTTTGAATATCCATCAGTAGCATTGCCTGCAGATATCAGAGCATATAAAGTCTCATAGCTAGCATCCTCGAGATGTGCTTTCCTGACTTTCTATAAGAGTGGATGGGTAACAACCATCGACTTAAGGTATGCTCTCTTATATATATCCATGAAGGATAACTGTAAAGAGGCAAAATATCTCATCTCTTCATCCAGCAACTGCAAACTGGATCTCTATCTAAGAGCAGCTGCCACAACGTTCCCCTTACTAGGAGTATAAATAATCTCAAATTCGTAATCCTACAAGAACTCATGCCACCACCTCTATCTGAAATTCAAATCCTTTTGAGAAAAGATATATCTGAGACTCTTGTTATCAAAGTAGACGATAAAATGCTCGCCCATCAAGTAGTTCCGCCACATCTTCAATGTGAAGACTACCTCGGAAAACTCAAGATCACGGGTCGTGTAGTTCTGATCATGTGGCATCAACTAACGTGAGCCATAGGAAATCACCACTTGCCTCTTCATCAGGACACAACCAAGCCCATTTCCTGATGTGTCACAGAAAACTACATACTCGACACCCTCCTTCAATAATCTCAAGATTAGGGTTCTCGTCAGACTCTGTCTCTACTACTGAAAAGCCTGCTGGCATCTCTCAGTCCACATGAAAGTCATCCCCTTTCAGGTCAAAGCTGTCATGGGTGTTGAAATCCTGGAGAAATAAAGAATGAATCTCCGATAGTATCCTGAACACCCAAGGAAACTATGCACCTTCGTCACACTATGGGGTGGCTCTCATGCTAACACGGCCTCTACCTTTGTTAGTTCTAATGTTATACCATCGGTTAAGTAACATGTCCCAGAATGTGGACCTCCTTTATCCAGAATTGACACTTCAAGAGTTTCCTGTACAAATGGTGCTCTCAAAGTGTATCCAGAACCATCCTTAGGTGCCTTGGGTGCTCCTCCTCGGATGCAGAGTACAACATGATATCATCGAAGAAGACCACCACGAACCGGTCTAAATAGGGATAAATGATCCAGTTCATGAGCCCCATAAACACTGTTGGGGAATTCGTCATGCTGAAGGGCATCACCAAGTACTCATAGTGACCATTGCGACATCTGAATGCCGCATTCGGTATATCCTCATCCCGTACTCGCAACTGGTGATAGCCTGATTGTAGATCAACCTTCAAGAACCATCGTGCCCCTCTTAACTGGTCGAAGAGGTCATCGATCCTTGGTAGTGGATATCGGTTCTTTATGGTCACCTAATTCAAGCGCTGGTAATCCACATACAGTCTCAAGCCCCCGTATGCCTTCATGGAAAACAACACTGGGGTTGCCCAGGGTGGAACACGGTGTCTCACGAAGCCCTTTCTGTGCATGTCTTCTAGCTACACTCTTAGCTTGTGAAGCTCTGGAGGAGCCATCCGTTATGCTGATGATGATATCAGTGTCATCCCGAGTTGCAACTCAATGCAGAAATATATCTCTTGATGGGGAGGTAGTCTGGGGACATCCTCTGGAAAGACGTCCTCGTACTCAGCCACTACTTCTGGAAACTAGAAACTCATAACATCTACTATGCCAAGGGCTATGCTATCTAATTGATGTGATATCAGATGTACCTTCCTATAAACGAGTCCATCCTGCACTGCCTGGGGCTCCTTTTCACCGACGAAGGATGACCTCATTCCATCACTACGGACACACCACACCCTTTTCCTAAAACAGTGAAACTGGGCAAGAACTGTGGATAGCCAATACATACCTTGAATGACATCATAAGGCCTCAAATCTACCACCAAGAGGTTCCAACCGAAACTCTCACCTCCAAGGGTCAGGTCACACTGTCTACAACGGTGTGTGATCTCCGAATCTTCTCCAGTTCATGATTCTAAGCATAAGGGTTGAGTCAACGTCTCAACTGGAATCTCAAGGTCTTGAACAAGATAACCAGCTAGAGAAAAATGACTAGAACTTGTGTCTATTAGTATGGAATCCAATGTAGAAATGACACATATTGTACCTCTAATCATTCCAGGATTACCTGGGTCATAAGCCTCCGTTGCGTGCATCTTCCCCTACCTATGTCCACGAGCTCCCTGAGCTAGGGGTGGACCTCCTGGGGGTGGTGGTGGTAAAAGGTCAAAATTCGGACCATCTCCAGATGCTCTCCAAGCTCCTCTACCACGTCCACCGCCACGCAAATCTGTTTTATCTACATGTTTCCTCTACCTCGGTGGTCCATCCACTGCTCCCATGTCAGTAGTAAGACGGGTTGGACAATCTCGAGCGCGATGTCCCCTGCCATCGCAAGAGTTGCATCGCCTCTCTCGTGGCTGGATAGATGCACCCTGCGATCCCTGTACTACAGATCCCCTGTCCTAGGATCTCCTCTAGAAACGTCTCCCATGCCTGGGTCCCTAACGTCGGCTCCCTGCTGTTGAGGTCTCTGCTAAAGATTGCTCACCAATGAAAACTACCGGTTGTCTCTGCTCTGCCAAGAAGCTCTCGACAACCAAATCCTGCTCGAGCACCCTAGCATAGATTGGAATGCTCATAGGGATGATTCTAGCATTGATGTCTCTACGCAAGCCCCGATCAAAAGTCCGAGCTCTGAATTACTGATCCCTGACCATATCCATCGAGTACCGTGAGAGGTCGTTAAACCTCGATGAGTAGTCATCCACCTTCATGGATCCCTATTAGAGCTGAGGAAGCTCTTGTATATGTACTCATCTCATGGTAATCAGTGAAAGCTCCTCTAGGAAGATATGCTCAAAATTTGACCATGCAAGAGTCGTATCGTCGTGAGTCTGGATAACCAAACTCTACCATCGCCCTGACGAGCCCTGTAGAAGGCTCGCTTCCAGGATCAACATCTGGTCTGCTCATGTCCTGACCAAATGGAAGACTCTGGTCACTGCCTCAAGCCAGTCCTCGACTGCCTAAGGGTCAGGATCACCTTGAAACCTGAGGGGTCTCAGTCTCAGAAACTCCTGGAGCGCACTCAGCCTGCGCTCCTCCTCTACTGGGACAGTAGGCACTAAACACTACTCCACTGGTAGTGGAACAACTGTCACACCACCTGGAGGTAAAACTGCGGGATCTGGTCCCTATATCAAATCTTCAACACTGAGGGAGTCATCCTTGTGATCGAGCTACTGGATCCTATCTAGTGCGCATCGCGGAGGCATCCTGTAACGAAACAAGATGTATCATAGTCAGGGAGTACATTAGGAGAGCTGACTCAATAAGGACATGGAAACCAAAACCCATTCCTATAAGATTCACGTACCATTATTTTCCACTGCAACTAGTGTTCTCATTTTCCAAGTCAGAAAACAAGTTATCAGAGTCCTGGTGTATGGATACGTCAGCCGCCCGCTCCAACACTGGGGTCCCTGGCCTGAAAGCTGAACATGAAACACTTAACAATGATTCCCCAAACCAACTCACAGACTCTTGTTCTTATGGTAGAACTGACCACCTCTGATACCACTTTGTCATGACCTATCCCAGGGGGCCCGAGCCAGAACTCCGCATGCCCGCCTCCAAGAGGCTAGGGGCTGGTGACTAGCACTGAGTAGGAATGTTACTAACATGGGAGGCATTATCTATAAACATGTACACACACACACATCTACAAGCCCACAAAAATGAAAAGTAAAAACTACTGAAGATGGAAAAGAATTGATACACTAAAATCACAACCACCAGAGTACGACAGGAAAGTAAAGTACAGTAATGTAAAACCCTGGGACAAAAGTACAAGCCCACCCAAAGAGAGTCTACAACAAAGTCCAACCTCTATAGAAAGGTACTAGGAATGCAATTCGTAGTCTTAGGAACACAACTCGACCTGCCTAATCTCACCGAGCGCCATCCGGTCCTAGTCCACCTAGAATCTTGTCAAATGATCGCTCGTCTGCACAAGACACGACACGTGGGGGGAAATCCCATGCAGGGGTGAGTATAATAATACCCAATAGGACACCCCAAAACCACAAAGGAATACAACAAGGAAAAAAATACCACAATGGAATGATATAGTCATCTCTACACAATATATGTTTAAATAACAAATAATAAGAATATCAAGATATACTCATACATGCTCGACCATCGCAAAACCACCACTATGATCCAGATCGAAGATTCCACTAAGCCTGTAATAAGCAGAACACACTCCTAGGTCTGAAGAGAGAGATATGAAGTACTAGTTTCGGGAGGACACAATCCACAAGTACTTGAGAAATATGATTCTCATATAAGGATCGCAACCAATAGCCATGGGGTGATTCCAACAACTTAGTCTGAACTAATCCGCTAAGCAGAGGATCGACACCCAGGTAAAGTTGCTCACATCGATACCACGAACTCTACATAGGGTTCCAGGAATGAATAGAGGATTTGGATCTAAGTCTCAAAGATGGGATTCCAACAACTCTATTCCGGAAGTCCTAACGAAGGGATCATACTCTTGTATATAAGAAATGATACTAGGAAACCTTCAGGGGAAATACCAAGGGGACGAACCCTAAGGAAACTAGTCCAAGTCACATAAGACCACCAGATCAAGCCATGTAAACTAGGTTACATAGCTTGTAGTATGGTTACACACCATGTTCCTTGATTCTGGGTACTTCCCGTGTAAACAGCCCGTGTCTCCAATCAAGTTGTGTAAAACTAGACTATATGGCGTGTAGTAGGATCACACACTCTGTTCCTTGACTCCAGGTACTGCCTGTGTAAATTACTAGTGTAATTATGATTTTCATGTAAAAATTCACTACACGACATGTACTTGTATTACACGCCATGTCCGAGCATCTGGGTTTCGCTCCCTATACGCTGGCTATGTGCCCGTACACGGTCGATGTCTGTGTCGCCTGCCCGTGTACCAGTACAAGGGGTACCCCATGTATCTGGCCGGGTCTGGCCGGGGAAGGGTATACATGCCATGTCCTTGGCCGTGTACCCAACATGTGTCCGTGTACTCCCTAAGTACACACCATGTGGCACGCCGACGAACACACGCCGTGTAGCCCATACTACACGCCGTGTAGTTGGGAAATTTACAGAACCGTCTTCTTCCTCCGCGCCACGGCCGATCTTCCAGTTTATGTTTCCATGATCCGTTCACCGTGAAACTCAATATCAAGGGTCTTCCCAAAACCCTAGCACCGAATCCTATATTTTTGTGCCTTGAATACGCTTGACAAAAAACATATGATCATCCGACAAAAATATGCTCGAAGAGAGATTTCTCTCGAATTGTTTAGATCTGTTCATCATCATCATCATTGCAGCTCTGTTGGTTCATCCCCGTGTCAGATCTATAATATCAGATCGTTATTCCACAGATCAAAGGCTTCATCGATCATTGTCCTTATCCCGCGAAGAATGCGTAGAGCATAAACGAAGTACACGAGAAATCGGGGAAGAAAAGCACAACAAATCTAGAGGGACGAACCTCGATTGATGTTCGTGTCGATCTAGTTTCGTCATCATTAGAAGATTAAATGAAACTAAATAACTTCACGAATCAAATTCCCAAAATCCCCGAAAAAATCCCATCCAGCAAACATGATCGATCTGCAGGCTAATATATTCATGTATTAGTCCGCATTCGTCGTAGGAATCAGAAACGTGGAAAAGAAACCGAAATCAAACTTCCTACCTGGATCCACGGCGTTTGTTAGCGAAGATCCGGTCACCGCATCGTTGTCGTCGGCGAAATTCATCAAGAACGTCGTCGCCGCATTAGGGGTTTCCTCTAGAGCATTCCAAATCTTCTAGGGGAAATTCAGAGTTATGATATCTATAACCCTAGACCCCTACGCAAATATCTATTTAAAAAGTTACAATATATTCACTACAGTAAGGATTTAATAAAATATTTTTATCAAATATTTTATTACGGTTATGACAAAAAGCAAATTTCATCACCGACCTACGCCAGCCGATGTTAGGTTTCTCCTAGGGTAAAACCACTACCCTGGACACAACAGTGCCCTCTGATTTCCAATCTGAGCACCCGTTTAGTAGTTATTCCACTTTTTTAGGAAAACCATATGCGTGCATAATTTAATTATTTAATTAAATTCAAACATTTGTTCCGGGATCACCGGGCCTCAGAACTGCACGCCGTCTCAATGATTGGTCTCGAATGAATTCCCACATAATATTAAAATAATACTTGGATAAATCCAGGACATTACAAAAATGGATATAATTTTTTACAAGAGTAAAAAATTATTTAATATGATATTTTTGGGA
Source organism: Viscum album (assembly GCA_963277665.1). Taxonomy (NCBI): domain Eukaryota; kingdom Viridiplantae; phylum Streptophyta; class Magnoliopsida; order Santalales; family Viscaceae; genus Viscum; species Viscum album. The sequence continues at coordinate 1,157,694,620 of OY728135.1, forward strand.
TTAAAAATATACGATAAATGTAAAAATATGTCACTATAGTAGAATTCAACAAGTCATATGGATTAAAAATATAGTCTGAAATAGAAAAATAATAATTAATAAATAGTCTCTACAATAGTGGCTTATGGATTTCTTTACCATTCCTTGCTGCCTCTAAATTATTTTCCACCTTTTGATCCATTGCCGTTCAATACTGAATTGTTTTCAACAGTTACACTACTATATCCTATACATGTTTCCATTCACCACTCCACTTCTCAACACATCACAATAACTATATTTCAAAAAAAAAACTATTGCCAAATCCCTCAAAAATATTCATATTAACCTATTATATGTTTTATACACCTTAAAAGGACACCCCACAGTTTGATAATATAATTTTCAAAGGTGTCACTACAATGAGTATCATAAAACCTCCCAAGTCACTTATTTTCATTTTTATTTATTTTATCCATACTCCTCTATCTAAAATTATAATATATAATTGTAATAAAATAAAATTACTATCAGTAGTAAACTTAGGTGTTTCACTATTTATGTAAAAATTAATATTAACTCTCTCTAACCCTTTTAAAATTAAATAGATCATCCATGCATATGTGGGGACTACTGACGTCATGAATGATTTTTTTTATCCTCACCATTATGGGATGTTTATAATAATTTATTTATTAAGTAAGAATGATATATAACATTATTATGAATCTGTAAGATAAAATTAGGTATTCTATTTATAATATATCTCATTGAATATGAATATATCACTAGTGTGAATGTGTGGACTACCAACCCGACAAAAAACTTGTTTTATTTTCTTCTATTCATCATATAGATAGGTTAAAAATATATTTGATGAATATTTATGATATTTTGGTTCCATATATAATTAAAATTTTCTACACTGGATGATATAAGATAATATGATCATTATAATATAAACTGTTAATATAAATAAATTACTCAGAAAACATGAAAAATATAATAGCATCCTTAATCATAATGATATTTCTGAATCAAAGCAACATGGGAATGTATAAATATTTAAAATAATGTTTTTTCATTAACTTCTAAAATATATAAATAATGAACATTATTTATGGTAATGATTTTCTATGACTCCAGTTAAAAAATGTCGTAAACTATCAAAATTACTAATGTCCTATGATATAAATAAATAAGAAATAAATAATTAATATATAATGAAAGATAAAAAATAAGGAGTATATTTAGTTAAATATATTAAAATTGTTAAAAAAAATATCTTTTAATATGGTTATTCATATTGAAAAAGGTGATTAAATATATTTAATGTGATTTAATAAAAAAATAAAGGATTTTTCTTTTTTATTAACATTTTGGAATTAACATTTTCATTAATAAATTAGAATCTGCATAATTTGTTGGTCATTATCACAAAAATATTATTTATTTTACTCTTTAATTTTTATCATCGGTATTTTATTTTGTGTAACATCATACAAACATATTTGGTTCATAAATAAATGTATCTGATTATTTAAAAAAAATGACCATACATATTCATTTTTGTTCATAATTTTTCCTCCCTGGCTATATATGTTATTTTCTTTTATGAAATTCTATATCATCACTTCTATAAATACATAACTTATATTTTAATTAACATTTTTTTCTTTAATGATTCATGATATAATGTTCATAGCATGAACATTTTCAAATAAATGTGTTAATTTTAAATATTTGAAAGGAGTCATCATTTTTTATCATTTTCTATGATGATTTATTTTTCTACATCCTTCAATAGATAAGTTTTTAAATATTAATGTTCACAATATTTATATTTTTAAAATTACATTTCTATTATATTTATTATTATATTTTATTATAAATATTGATCACAAATATTATTTTATTTCTCTGTTATTGATACTGAAATGATTCATAACCCAATAAATATTTCTTCATGATATACTAATATATTATTTAAGGACTATAATCGGAATGAACTATAATTTTTACATTTAACGACATTTGATAAGTGAATGATGAAATATATTCAGTAAACGTATAGGAATATTTTCAATTTTCCCCATTTATATACAGTGTTTCTCAATATATGTATATATATATATTTCATTATCTGTTGGTGTAAATATTTTTGGTTAATGATTATGTTGTAGTGACCTCACCTTATAAGATTGGAGTTGGTGACTAAGATCAATACAATTTCATGATTAAAAGGAATCTAATCCTAAATAACCGAAGAGTTTAGTAGTATTGGTAAACCATATATTTAAATGAGTCCTGTATTAAAAATGAATACACTAATTTTAACATTTTTTCTTTTGAGGATAACTTCATTCCATATACAACACCCTTGAATATATTTCTTACCACACATAATTGATTAATGAGTAACAAAACAAAATAATGGTGAGATAAAATAATCAAAAATGGTAAAGTACAACCGAAATAATAATGAATCAATGAGAATAATCGTTATTGAATGGTAAAAAAATGAACATACCAGTGATGAAATCTATAACCCAAAAAATAAGTTCCTAAACAATATGGAATGGTAAATAAATGATTAAAATTATATTCAAATAATTATATATGTGTTAATAAATATGAAATGTTGAGAAACTTAAATAAATTCCATTTACTCAACAAACTGAGAGTGTAATACACTCATAGAATGTTCAACACAAAATCTCATGGATAAATAATAACTGATTCGAAATAAAGGAAATTATTAATTATTTGACATCTTGTTTCTAAAAAAGATGATAGATTAACCACTAATATTTTTTAAAACATACTGGGTAAAACCCCATTAACTTATTATAGAGTACTGATTTGGTCCCATTAGATTACCTATGCATTCAGGGGTTTCATTAAATGGTCCCCAACCCATAAGGTTTGCATTAACTAGTCCCCAACCCTTATTTCCTGCATCATCTAGTTCCTAACATGTATAACACTTTTACAAATCATTACATATATAGTGAAATAATCTATTTAATTCATCAACAGTTTCCTTGACAAATATCTATATTAAATAAAGGATACATATTTATCAATATTTACCCAAATAATCAATTAAGTAGCAATGTAAGAAGAGTATTTAAAAAGGATATAAATTTTTTCCAATAATCATATCCATGATAAATAATATATATAATTAGTGGAAATTCAATTTCCAATGATCATATAAAAGTTTCAGTTTCAATGAGAATACACAAATGAATTAATGATGTGAATGTAAATATTATCCATCGATAAATCCATCAAAATACATACAGATGATGAATAATGATGTTATAAATATGAAATATCCCATGGGGATTAAAATTAATGTTTGTTTTCATTGATAAATATTAATATAATAAAAACAAATTTTAAAAACATTTTGAGTGATATATAATTTTCATTTTGAAAAATCTATTGGAAATAAATTTCATTGAAAATCACTAAATAATTATTTTTCCTTAAATATATACCCTTTAAAAATTAAAAGTAACCGTAAAATAATTGAATAATGGTAAATCTATGCATGTTGAGTGAGGTTGAGAAAAATTCATTATGTAAAGTGAATGTTTATAAAATTACCTTGTTCAGAAAGAGACTAGTTTATTCCAAAGGAAACCTTATAAAATAAAAATGATAAAAATGTATCTAATAAATTATTTTCAAAATGTTAAAATATTTTTGATATTTTCATATAATAGTGTTTTTAGATGAATGAAAGCAAGGGGACATTAGTTTCTGGATGTTTAATTGGTTGGGAAAAAATGATAGAGTTTACAAGATGCCTTAACCCATGTATCTCCTTTAAGGAGGTTAGTGAACACCCTGGATTCATACAGAGTGTCCCGACTATTGAGAAGGGGTAGATTTTTTATGGTGATATCTTGGATGATGTTTTTACGGATGTTACTTCATGTGATTTACTTTGGGTAGGTTTTCATTTAGGACTACAAGAGGCTACAGAATACGGAGAGACCTGATGACTAATGGGCTACTAAGATATGGTGTATGGAGATTCAAACAAGAAATATCTTTCTCACATGTTGTATCAGAAAAAAGGATCTATGAACAGATGAGATCATTAAAAGGAAAGGTATCACACTTGTGTAATTCTATTTCTGTTATGAGAACTCGTAAGTTGAATATACCATTTATCTCTTCTTTCAATGCAATTGGGCGTAGTATCTGTGGTCCTAGTTTTACCCATGTCCCTACGCCGTCGAGAAGCGACCATCGTTGCATGGTTTCTTGGAGTCCTGGTTCCACGGTATGGAGGGAAGGATCACAGAATGAAATTTATGTGTGTTTATTATCTATTATAAATGATGGACCATATGGGATGCATAGAACAATGTCTGAAAGGGTTTTGGGAGATCCTTTGTTTTTTTTTAAAAATGAGTTTGAAGGCCTTGATTTTCAATTTGGTCATTATTTTAAACGGGATTTAGACTACAGTTACATTATGTAATTTCTTAAATCGACCCCACACAGTAAGTAATATGGAGGTAAAGGGGATCAGGTGGATTCCTATTATTGGAGTCTTGAAGTTAAATGTGGATGGTTCATTTATAATGGGGTTTATGAGAGGTGGTGGGGTGCTTTCCAACTCACGAGGTTCTTTTCTCATGGGGTTCAGTGCATTCTATGGACTGTGAACCTCCTTTTCTGTGGAGGTGCATGCCATTTTTTCTAGTATGAAAATTTTTAAGAGGAGCGGATTTCTGATGGATGGGATATAGTCAGATTCTAAAGTGATGGTGATGTCTATATAGGGTCATCAAGATGTGTTGTGGGATCTGATATATCTGATCTGAAGAATTAGGTTGGATATGAACCGACAACATAATATCCATCATATTTGGTGGGAGGCGAACATCTTAGTACACTCACTCACTCAACTAGGAAGGCTAGAAGAGTACTTATAATTTACAATAGATTGAGTTAACATTTTTCAGAGTGTAAGGTTGTAATCTAAGGAGATTCCATTGGTTTACAAAGCTTACTCCCTCTTTTAGGGTTCTGTTTTACTATCTTATATGTGTACTACATGTTTAAAAATATCAATTTTCAGTCATATTCAAAAAAATATTAGTACCAATATGTGAAAAGATTGTACATTATCATGAAAAAGGTCCTGAATAACCATGTTAGAAAAAAATGGTTTATTTAAAAATTATAAAATAATTTCCTTTAATTCAAATTCAAGACTAAATAATCCAAAAATAAATTGGATTTTTAATTAAGCCCTTCAAAATACAAGAACATTCATGTGATAATTAATCAATGAATAAATTACGTGTGTAAAATTTTAATCAACAAAAAATAATTTTAAAAATATAAATATAATGTAACAATATATTAAACACACAATCTTGGAATATTAATGTCAATGAAGACGTAATATATCCAAATAAAAATCAATCATATTATAAATTTCATTACCACTTGGTAAATTTTAAATAAAACCCCATTAGAAAAAATAATCCCAATTGATACTCAAAATACAATTAAGTTAAAATAATCCATGACATAATATATCATAATGGCCAGTAGATACACAATGCTAAATAATTAAGTGTTTAATATTACATTTGTCGCATGAATATAAAAAGTGAGATGGAAATCCCATACCTTTGGTTTTATTTCACATGAACGTCCACTAACTTCATGTATACAAGTTTTAATCATGTCACTAACTTATAATAGAACCATAATCTTATCAAAAATATCATTTATAATCTTCTTATAAAAGACTATTACCCTTTTGTTGATAACCTTTCATTATTTTCCCAATTATGGGTTTTAATTTCCTGGTTTGTTGAGTATGTTTGAAATTGTTATTTTTGACCCCATTATATAAATCACGATTTTATCATCTATAGAATGTAATCCATGATTTTTTATATATATTCAATATATATATTTATATTGTATAATCCACAATATTTGTAGGTATGGAAAGCTATACACCATTCGGGGTGATGGTTGGTCGTGCGTACGCCTGAATGCTACTTCATTTTCATTGCCATGTTTTAGAAGAATCAAAAGTAAAAGAACTACATATATATTTATATTATAATTCTAGTATCAATTATATGTAATATATGTGACATAGTTTGTTCAAATCCATCTTTCATTAATTCCACTTCTTATGTGAACGAATCACATCGCTCTGAGTGGGAGGTAGTCTACACTACCAAAAAAACATTATCATATTTAAAAAAAATGGAAACCATAATTTTATGTGTTATATATAAATTAAAGATGAAAAATTCAGTCATTAATAACATATATAAAATATACAAATATTTTTTCCATCATAACTCCCAACCATGATCGGTAGAGAAGAAAAAATGAACAACATCGTTTTGCGAGGTGTTAAATCACCATACAAAAGAAAGATATGATCATTACCCAGTAGATTGAATTGTGTGTAAGTGTAGGTTGAAACCATGTAATAACAACATATTTGTATATTTATGATATTGGGGTTATCATATAATAATGGAATAAAAAGTTTTTTGTGTTGGTGAACTAAATGAAAGAAAAGAGGCTCATTGAATAATATTAACTATTATTTGGGTAACTCTTATTAGTTTAAACCAAAATATTACATTGGATTAACTTATTACCAAGGTTAGGTTTCTATGATTAGGGTGTATTTTTTTAGAGATTATTTTAGTAGAGTTTATCTATCCAAATTTTCTTTAATGGTTTTTAGATGTGGGATGGCTGAGTTTCTTTTTTATAGTGGATGAGGAATGAAATTATTGTAAATATAAAAAGGAAAACACTATTGATAGGTCTACCATATAGAATGTGCCTCTAATAATGATATATATTAAATAAAATTGGGTATATGGTCGAAATATTTCAATAAAATTACATTTTAACAAGTTTACATGTCCTTTTTCCCTTACGTTTAATGTTTAGTCCCATGGTATGCTAACTTTCCACTTAATCGTAGTAATTAATTTTAATTACTTTCACTAATGTTTTGGTTAAAAAATAATTAATAAAAAATAGACTTAAGAATTAATTCTGATTAAAAATATGGAATCCATTTATCCAAATTAAAATCACTTATGTGGTATAAATTAATTTAAAATTAATCCTGTAGATAGGATGAGAATGCAGGTTTTTAAGGTAAACATGTTAAATTGTTTGCTATGTTTTTCTATTCAATTTCAATGATAAATTGATTCCAATAAACTAAATTTGATTAATTTTTGAGCCTTTTAATCTAAATAATCTTTGAAAAAAATATATATTTTGAACATATAAATAAATTAGATGAAAAATATGTTTTGAATTAAAAGTTTATATTTTTCATTATTCATCAAAATATGAAAGTCCATGAACAAAACACCAAAATTCACCCCAAACTAATTTTTATGTTTCTATTCCAAATAAAATTAAATTCCAATTATAAAATTTAAAAAATTACCCAACATTGTTTTAAATATGTTCTCCATTAAAATGTGGTAAAGGGGTCATCATAAAAATATTATTTTTCTAGTGAAATATTTGGCTTTTCCTTATCTTATACTTATCAAATATATTGTTTGAATTTAATTTTTTTTACAAAATATATAATATATATTTCATTAATATAACTAATTAATTTTAATTACTTTAATTTAATAGTATAAAATATCTTTATAATCATTAAAATATTTTTTCTATAAAAACATTCCCTTATTTATTCAGTTCATTATTATATTATTTTATAATAAATATGTAAGAAATGATTTAATTTTTTATCTTTCAAAAACATAAATTTTAAATTTTTTTTATTACTATTAATAATTTCTAATTTAAATTATCTATTATATCTTATCATATTAAATAATAATATTTTAATAATATATTGTTGTTTGGTAAGTCTCATACTTATGTTTAATGAAAACTATCCAAAAAACTCATTATTCTATTTGATAAAAGCTAAATAAGTGTTGTGTGTGTTTAAAAAATATCATAGATTGAAATTATTTAATATAGTAAAAATATTGTACAGTATTATTGTATTATATTGCCATACTCAATTTATCTTTTCTATCACAGACGCTATCGAATACATCTTATTAATTTATAATTTTCCGGTGTTACATTCTACCCACATTAATTAAATTATGACCACAAAATTTATACTCGAATTTAGAAATACTGGGATTCATATTTGAAAATTAATTTTTTTAAATCACACATAGCGAGGATAGTTAATAAAATATCCTCTTAATAATATAAATTAAGATATACAAAGGATGTAGGTAATAACATATAACTATGTTTCTATACAGTATATAATTAGTGGAAAGTGAAAATATTTAGTTGGAGGTAAAGTATAAATTTTTATAGGCTGTGATTGAGGTAATCAATCACAAAAAAGTTAATAATAGATGTAAAAACGAGGGCCTCAAATCAATAAAGATATGAAAAATTTGAATAACATTTATTAAACATAAATTAATGTATTAGGACAACAATTTATTTCAAAATAATTTTTCTAATGTTTTGTAATTGTCTTATTGTATTTAAATATAAGGAAATATACATACTCAACATATTTATATTTAAAAAATTTCATAATTTTCTTATTTTTGGATCAATTTCCTATACATACACTACATCATTAAATATATATAATAAATTAGCATTTATGGGTTAATAATTAAAATACATTTATAATGGATCGTAATGTCCATAAAAGAGTGATGAGTATTTCCAATTTTCTCTAACTATTATCCAGACATGATAATTTTAATACATTATTCCATTAAACATTAAAAGTGACAATCTTTGTTAATCATTAATATTTATTTTTCAAATTCATTAGCTAAATGAAAGAATACATTAACGAAGAATTAATTTAGTGCACTAGTAGGCATGAAACCCTTATCATCCTTTTATCAGGGGTTAATGAGCTATAACCTTTGTGGATTTGATCGGTTTTCACTCACCATACATGTTTTGAATTTATAACTCCATAATAAATATTATGGAAAAATTTGAAATAATTTTAATCACTAATTGACCTTTTAAAAAAGGTTTTCAATTCAACCGCAATTCATAAATACTTCTACCACATATTTCCACATAGGTCCCTCCATGGTCTAGATTTTATCTTCTAGAAGAGGGCATAGATTAGGTTAATTCCTATGTTCCCCACATTTAATTCAATGAACTATAAAAATATACTTAGGATGAGTTTTATTTCACTCAATTGTACCCTTCATTTTTCATTAGTTATTATTTGGTTTATGTACTCCTTTCCAATAAATAAATAATTTCTCTATTCTATTGACATAGTATTCTATGTGTCTCATTCAAAAAAAAGTTTCTTTATAGAAATCGAACACGTTTTTCTTAATGGTCTCTACTACTCATGCTCTTAGAAACATTCATATTTCTCTTATTTGGTGAGTTAGAGATTATTTTAAGGTATATGTTTCTAATTATATTTTTTTTGAAAAATGATTACACATGAACACGATATCTTTTGCTAATATCAACATCCCATTTGGTAGCTAATTATCACCACCTTGTTCTTTACGGTCAATGTTAAAATGACTAATTTGAGTTCCATACATTGCCTAAAATCAGAAATAATAGAGTGAGTAACATTAGATAGAGTGATTTAAATGTATAATCATTTTAAGGATATCTAAATCATGAGGAAATTTTTTTATACTAAAAAACCTTAGGGTTAACCGAGGTTATTCGTTTTCATTTTCTATTGAAATGAATCATAAGGTTTTATAATGAAAATGTGAACTATTATAAGAATTTCCCCTAGGATTTTCATTCCACATTCACAAAAGTCACATTTTCATCTAATAGGTTACACTTGAGTTTGGCCTGATACACCTTGTTAGATTTGTTACCCCAAAGAACATCTATTTCAGAAATAAATCTATTTCTAGTATCCATTGAGAGATGTAATGTTAGTAATATCTACATTGTCTCTATCTAACCATATGTCAAGGATGTTCTTCTATAAATATCCAAAAAGTCTACCTCAGGGATATGTTCCCTAATCTATGATATCTTAAATATAGTTTCCAAAATTTCTACTAAACGTCATTTGATATCAATTTTAGTGGCCTGACCACAAAATCATGGAGAATGGGTCTACTACAATAACATTAAAATTATTAAAAGGAATCAAATCCCGATAGACTGAAGATTCTAGGGGTATTGGTAAACCAGATACAAACTGTTGTGTTTTATTTCCGATGAATATAATAATTACAACATTATGGTTATTAATTCAACGATAGCTTTATTCTGTCTATAATATCCTAGAATAAATTTATTTGTACACTTATTTGATTCCTTTGCAAGGAAAATAATAAGGTTGTTCTCAAATTCCTATTAATCATAAATTACATCAGATGAAATAAAAAATAGATGAGAATAAGAGTTATTGAATGATAAATAACTGAAAAAACCTTCCTTGTATGAAATATACTAATAAGGATGTTCATAAATAAATATTGAAATTTAAATAATTGACATTAAATAACATTTAAACAACTAGATAAGGAATAATAAATACGGTAATGTGAGAAACTAAGACACATGAAATGTACTCAATAAAATAAGATATAAATGAATTAATTGATATGAAAATGAAAAATCTAATGGATAAATAATAAATCAATAAAAATTAAGGTATTTCATAATTATTGGACTTCATGTTTCCCAAGAACATTATACTGTTACCATATAAACGGTTTAAAAAAATACTGGGAAACCCAATTACATTAGGATATCTAACTGAGTTAGTCCCATGATACTACCGATGCATAAATGGGATTACATTAAGAGGTCAAAAATCTATAGGGAGTACATTAACTGGTCCCCAATCCATAGGGTCTCAATTAAAAATTCACCAACACATATAATTCTTGTAAAATTAATTCTTCAAATATTAAAATAATCAATTTAATTCATAAAATTTGTTCCTTATAAAATAATTTTATTGAATAATGGATATGGATATATCAATATTTCCCCAAATAATAAAATTAAAATCAATGTAAACACCATATGTAAAAATGGTGTCTAGTTTAGTAAATAATCATAACAAGGATAAACGATATGGATAATTAGGGGGAATTAAATGTCTTATGATCATAAGAAAGAAAATATTTCAATGGGATTATAAAAATGAATCAAGGAAGTGAATATAAAATAGTATCCTTTCAAATATAATATAAAACCCATCCATGGTGAGATAAATTATTATATAAATATTACATATCCCCACAAGATAAAAATTAGGGGTTTATATTTTTGATGAGTATAAATTCTGATAGATGTTATTTTAAAAACAATCATTGAATGAAATGTAGATTTTATCATGATTATATTTAGAAAAATATTTTCTTTGAAAATCACTTTTAAAGGAATTTTCATCAAAAATTAACATTTTAAACATAAAAACGATTAATCAAAGCGGGGTTTTATGGTAAATTAATACGTGTCATATGAGGTAAATTGAACATTTGTTTTGTAATGTAAAAAAGCTACAGAACAACTTTATTTTAAAATAAACATGATGTTTCATTTGAAAACATTATAAAATAAAAAATGGTAAAATTTATTTAATAGTTCATTATATTAATTTTAAATAATTTTTTAAAACATTATTACAAAATTAGGCATTTAGAATAAGGCATCTTTTCCGACTAAAGTGATTAAAGGTGTTGGGTTTTCATGAAAACATTTTTCAAATAATTTTGATTATAAAAGATTAAAAAGGTACTGTTTGATTAAAAATTCCATCCATAATAAGATGAGGGGAAAATTAAACGTTTCATTTAACAATCTTCAAATAATTCTCTTTTATGGTAATTCATGTTTAAAAAATCCTGAAAAAATGGGATTGTATTGTAAACCCTTGAAAAGAAAATAACAATCATGTGTGATTCAATCAGTGAATAGATAAACTCTATAAAATAAAAAACAATATATTACAATTTTGAAAACAAAAAGATATAGAATAATGTGATTATACACATAATCATAGAATATTAATTAAAACAAAGAAGTAATATATCCCAATGAAAATGAGTAGGGTTAAGAAGTCCATTACTACTTGTTGACTTAGAATTCAAACCACACTAAAATAAATTATTTAAATTTAAACTCATAATAACAAGAATATAAAAAAAATTTCTATATAATATATAAATTTGGCCTATATATACACACGAAAAAATAACTAGCTGGTGAATAGGCAATTTATCTTACAGATGTAAGGAGTAAGATGATAATCCCTTACATTATGTTTCCTTTTTTTTGCAAAACATCATTTAACATCTTCTATAATGGTTTTAATCTTGTAAATAACTTGTAATCTGACCAAAATAATATCTAAAAATTTCATATATAGTCTTTTGATAATATCTCATTACCCATTTTAATAACCATTCTTTATTTATTATATAATAGGTGTTAATTTCCTAGTTTACTGAGTAAGTTTTATCTTTTTATTTTGTTCCCAAAAATTATATAATTACTTCCTAATCTAATGAATTTAGAAAATGATTTATATGTAATATATATTAAATATATTTTTATTAATATTAATCCTTAATTTTTTATAAAGGGAATGAAATGCACCTTTCATGGAGATAGTAGGTCATATGTGCACATTAACCTTACATCCATTTCATTTTAGTGTATTAAAATAATTAAAATTAAATTATATAAATTTAAATTATAATTACAGTATAATTTTTATTTTATAAATTTCATATACTTTTATTAAAACCATTTTTTATTAATACCATGTATAGTGTGAACGGATCACATCGCTTTGAGGAGGTGGTTGTCCAAACTTCAATAGAAGACATTATCATATTTTCAAAAAAATGGAATGAATAAAGGAATGAGATATGTATAAATTAATGAAGAATAAATAAATTTTAATTATCATATATATTATATATAAATATTTTCTTCATCATAATTCCCAACCATGAGTGGGGATAATGAAAAAACAAAAAAATCATTTCAAGTGGCGGTAGTTTGGTGTACATAAGAACGGTTAGTTCATTACCCATTACATTGGATGTTAGTATAAGTGTAGGTATAACACATATAATAAAAAATATATGTATATTTTATATATCATGGTAATTTTATAATCATGTAACAAGGATATTTTATGTAGTGGATTTGTAAATTAAAGAAAAGATTATCATTGAATAATGTACCTCTTATTCCGGTAACTCCTTTTAGTTTTAACCAAAATTAATTCCCTATTTTATTTCAACAGAAGGTGATGCCTCTATTATTAGGTTAGGGATGTTGGGATCCAATTTTTTGTTACATTGGACGATCCAAATTGCATTGGGTTCTCCAAGGAAGTGGGAGGTTTGAGTGCCTTTTTATAGTGGATGAGGAGTGGAATTCTTGTTAATATTAAATGGTAAACACTATTGAGAGGTCTCCCTTAAATAATATACCTCCAATAACGATTAGAGTTCGAAAGAATTGAAAATATAGTTGAAATATTTCCTGAAAATTGCCTTTTAATAGGTATTTAGTTCATTTTTCTTGTAATTTTAAGATTTAGTCCTTTGTGAAGTTATTTTTTCTCTTAATAGAAACAATTAATTTTAGTTTCATTCACTAATGTTTTTGGAAGAAAAAAAATTTGATCATATAAAAAATTATAAATTATTATGAATCAAAATATGTAATCCAATTTTCCAATTTCCATTCATATAAGTGGCATTAATTTATTTAAAATTAATCTCACATACCAGATGATAATTCATGTTTTTTATATAAACATGTTTAATACAATGCTATGTTTTTACAGTCAATTTCAAAATTAAATTAACACAAATTATTTAAGTTGTATTAATTTATTTATAATTTATCCAACTAAACTTTAAAACCTTTCAAAAAATATAATTTAATATTATAAATAAAATAGATGAAAAATATCTTTTAAAATAAAATTCAGTATTTTTTGCATTCCATCAAAAACATGAAAACTCGCAGAAATATATCAAACATTCACCGTAACCTAATTTTTATGATTAATATTGAAAAATAATGTTAATATATACATATAAAATATTAAATATTTCTATAAATCAGATTTAAAATAAGTTTTCCAGTAAAATGCAGTAAAACAGCCCTTATAAAAATTTTGATTTTTACGCATAATATTGGGTTTGTTCTTATATTATGGTTATCAAATATATTGGGAGAATGTAGAAAATATTTTATTTAATATATATTATATAAATATATATGACATTAATATCACTCAATAAATGTAATTAATTAAATTTATTTAGGTTAATCAATATTCTAATCATAAAAATTGTTTTCTATAAAAACAATCCCTTTATATTTATTTGGTTTTTGTATTGATTTATAATTAACTATTAACCAATTAATTTATTTAAAATTTCTATAAAATATATATTTTCATATATTTTCAATACTATTCATAACCACAAAATTATAGGATATGGTATAAATTATTATATTAAATAAAAATATTTTAATATTATATCATTGTTCTATAAAACCAGACTTTCCATGTTACATAATCTATTAAAAAATTAGTTTTTTCATACGATTCAGGATAAATTGGTATTTTTGGTGTTGAAAGAAATATAATATATTTAATGTTTTTAGTTTTTATAATTATATTTTAAATTCTGAGGATATAATATTCCATTATATTCTTGGTGTTCAGTGTCATACACGCTATTGAATACAATATTCTTATATGAGAATGTTTTGGTATTACATTTGTAATTGGTGGACCAAAAACAACCATAAAATTCTTTATGAATAATTGACATTTGATTATATAATAATGTGATTCATTGATGATAATACTAGATACAATTTTTTTTATTTAGTGATATATATTATTGATAAACTATGTTATGTGCGATGGAGAAGTGAATTAGAGTGTCGTTGTGTCCTGGGAGAGGGAAACATAAATAACACATCTTCTCAGTTATTATTTAACTTCTTATGTATGTCCATAATGAAACATTTTTCATCATTCTCTTGAAGTGATTTCTCTTTTTATATGTCCTCCTCCAAACCATAATCAATGATTTATTAACCATGATACATGTTTATTTCAGTAGGAATTCCTCACTTAATTATAATAGTCCTTTACTATTATCCTATACCCATAGAACAATGTTATTATAACATATTATCTTCAATTATTATCTCTTATATTAACTATTAAAATTAATTTAATCTCACACATTTTGTATATTTATATTCCCATGACTAAAATGATGAGTATTACATAGGTGAGTTATATAATGTGTTCTAGTGAGTACAATTAAGAGGGAAATTTATAAGTGTTGTAAAATGTTGTGTTAATGTCACCAATATCAACTAATTATAAAAATTAGGTTCTAAGAGGGTGATATTATTTTTTTATGTAATTTATTACATATGTAAATGATGTAAAATATTAAATTTCTATCATATAAATCTTTTGTTGGTATTATTTTACGGTTTACAAGTTTTTGGGTATTTGAGTATTTTATGGTATTATGATTACAAATCATTAGGTAAGACCCTCATTATATTGAAATTTTTATGGAAAAAATTCTAAAATATCTGTAATGTATAAGGTTTATGTTATGTTATAAATGAAATTTCTGTCTAGATAAAAAAACTGGATGTCATCATTATAATAGATTCACTTAGGAGTAATAACCTCATGAATGCCTCTTTATTATTATCTCAATAATTTTCAAGGGAATGATAAATTTTCAAAACTACACACCATGACTGAAAATCATGGGATCTAAGTTGTTAATTTACATGATCTATACCTACTACTATAAAAAAAATTATATGTGTTAGAGTTACTAATAGTTAATGAAACAAGATAATAGAAATTGAAGCCTAAAAATATAAATTTTTTTGGTACATACATTGTTTATCTTTTATTAATTTTAAATTATAATGTTTTTATTTAATAGTTTTATCAAATCATATATACCTATCCTAACATTCATATTTTTTAATGTAATTTCTTTGGAAAATAGTAATTCATAATGTAATTGATATGATGGAAAATGCAATTATTATCCTACTAAATATTTATAGAGGACAATGTATGACTATGGAATCTTATACTAATTCATAGTGATTATTCAGAAGATATGAATAATAATGAATACAATGTTGTGATCCAAATCACACAATGGAAGGAGATACACATTTTTAAATGATTTATGTGAAAATTTACATACATCATTCTAGAATCATCCCACACGATAATTGTTGAGAAATGGATATGTTATATAGAAATAATATATTCTATTCTCTAATGATGGGATAATGAGATATTTCTCTCTACTAATTATGTATTTGAAGGTGAGGTAGACCAATGGTGAAATTGTATTATGAATATGATGAATAAATAATTAGTTGATAATAACATATAATAAATTTTTATGATATTAATCATAAAAAATTATTTTCCCATAAATTTCCACCTAAAAATCCAATGATAATTATTAGAGATGAAATCAAAGGATATAGAATTTTTTGATCTTATGATTATATCTTCACGATACTATCAAGGTCATCCAAATGTTTTATTATTGGCCATGAAATTAGGATTTTTTTGTTATTTAAATTCAAAATAATATGTATTATAATGGGGTTATATATATAATACATTAGTATATATGAGGAAATTTCTTTTATTTGACATAGGGTGGAATGGAATATTGATGCACCTGATATTACCATGTGTTTGAATATAATATAAGGAAAATATATTTTCTTAGGATTAATGACGATAAAAAGGGGCATTGAAATTATTATAGGCTAATTTAAAAGAAAATTATATAAATATTTATGTTAATACCACATAGGGACATGGAAATATATTTTCATTGGTAATGTTGGAAATTATGCACTTAATTATTGAAAGAAGTTAATGAGGTTTTTCAATGCAACAACATAATAAATGGACCCATGTAATGTTCCACAAATATATTACATATTTCAAATTATGTTTATTTGAAATTTTTAACATTAGTGCCTCAATCTAATGATTATGTAAATTATTAAATATCCAAAATATTATAATCTAAATGTGAAATGGATATATAATTTTGTCAAAACTATGGATATAGATCATATAAAAGATTCTTTTAAGGTACATGTATCATCAAATCGAAAATCATTATTGGTTTATTCAATTTTGTTTGTAACAATACATTTATTCCGGAATATATTCAAACTATATTAAATTAACACCCATATTACTATATAAAAAATTGTCCTTTATAAATTTTGGTGCATTAATAATTACATGTCTAGTTTTCCAATTACATTGACAAAAGATTAGGTTACTGTAAATAATATACATCATATAATTCATCCATTTAATGATATGATGTGATTTATTTTCAATCAGGAATATCTTTATTTGGGAACAATATTTTATTTAATGATAGATATATATCATATAACATATATAATATTTCAATTATTTTATATAATATCATTTTTCACTATGATATCCCTAGAAATCTGTTTTTATTATATGGGACTTAAAAAAAATCAATGGTTGGTATTATCCCAAATGGTTATAATGAATCAACTAATTGTCGATATTAATATTATCAATAAATGTTTCTGATGTAATTATATAAAAATTTCCAAGTATACCATAGTTTATAAGTTTTTGTTTTTAATTGAACATAAACCTAGTGTTATGCCAATATGAGAGACTCCATATAGAACGGAGCCAATATATTTTACCTAATTTAATTATGAAACTATAAGAAAATATGGATTTTTTTAACTTTTATGGCTTTCCAATGGGTTCATAAATTCTATTTTTATGAATAATAGAATATACACATATATATATGCATAATAATTTACTCTCATGAGAATAAAAATATATGAATCTATAAAAAAAATATATACCATATATCAATGATGTGGTGGATTAATTACATGAAGGGATATTTTTCTTAATGATTTTTCATTGATATAGATTTCATCAAATATATTTGAAAGCGGAAGGAATGCCCATGAAATCCCAATTCATATGATATGGAAACTATTAATTGGTAATGATTCCATTATAATATAAAATGTTCAATTTCATCATTATGGTTCAGAATATATAAGATACCAAATTTTCAAAAGGTGTCTTGTGATAATTATTCAGGTTCCCATTTGACTGGATTTGAGTATATCTTCATTTTTTTTACATTGGGACTGCTTTAGGTTAAATTAGGTAAATTTGGAAGACTAAGGGTGTTTGAATGGATAGATCATTGTTTGAAATAACTATGCATCTTTCCCTAGGAAACCGTCCAACCATTTTTTGAGAGATAGAAGTTGGGATATGGTTAGGTGATAGTTTGTCCAAATTATGTTACCTCCCTCCAAAACATTGAACTTTCTATCTAATAGAATTTTCAAGGATTGGACATGGGTTTTCAGAACATGAACCACTTAGGAGAAATCATGTAACCCCGTGGTTGAGGAACACGATTAAGGCACATGATTTGGGAGACCATGTTACCATTCCTAGAAAACCATACTCCTAGGTTTTTAATCCCATAAAAATTCCTATTACATTAAATAAACCCATGGATTTAATCTACAGTCACTCCATTTTGGCCTATTATGAATTTAAATATTTTTATGTACTTTACAGGATTCAAAGGCACATTGAACCACCACCATGGAAAATCAACGATTAAAATGATGTATTAGATCCTTGTTGGTATGATTTTTCTTCCTCATTTGGTTTCACCTCTCCCTCATCTCTCATTACCAATGGAGATTATTTATTTTTACTCTATTGGCGATGGTTTAGATATATGTTTTAATGGATTTTATTCATGTAGATCTTTATCATATGTGTTTTATCTCGATCATCTATATGGTTTCGGTTTTGAATATTTTTCATCAATTTGGGGATTTTTGGTTTGTATATTTATTATCAATGATCTTGAGGTACCTGGTATAATTTTCAGATCCCATAATATCTATTATAATTTTTTGTTTTTATTCATAAAATTAAAATTTATATAATATCAATTTCAGTCTAATTAAATTTATTTATTTGTTTCCAATGTGATTATAAATTTTTTACAACATGTAAATATGAAATTGGTGAATAATGATATCATGAAATTAGATGATAAATGAACTTATTAAATGTGGTGAATAATAAAATAAGGAAGTGGTGGAAAAGTGTGCTGTTTAAGTGGAACCATGATATATGTTGTTGTGACAGAGTTTTGGGATAGGGACGATACCTATAAATACCAAAAGGGTTCCAGAATACATCCCTAGGCCACCAATATATATATGTATTGAATGTGATCGCCGAGTTTTTGGATAGATACTAATTCTCCAATTACCCATGGTGTTCATGACTATTTATCTATACCCAATTAGTTGAATATTATATTTTTATTAAATGATTAATGGATACTAATGATGAAATGAAATTATACTTCCCTTTAGTGATGGTTTAGACTCCTACAAGGATGAATTCAGTATTGATGGTTCGGTTGTTATCGTGATATAGTTAAATGATATAGTTATTTAAGGAATAATTTGATGTAAAAATAGTTTTCTTTTCCTTTTATACTTTATTATTTATATGTCTTCATACAATGTAATAGACTGAATATTGTTATAGGTGATGTTTTTTATGGACTATTGAGTTATACTCACACCCTACTTTGGATTTTTGATCAGCACCTGAGTAGACTTCATGTTTATATGATGGGATAAGGGAAAGATTCATATTTCTGATGGAAAATTTGGGATGAAGCATAGACGAGGTAACTATACAAGATGTAGGGACTGACTAAAGTGTTTTCAGTTTCATTATAATGGGTTTAATTTTGGCACATAACACTTATTATGGACTGAAATATTTACCACATCATTTTGGATATTTTAATCCTGATTTGGAATATCATGTCATGTGGGACACTATTGGTAATGATATCATTCTAGTTAGGCATTGTTACCAATTAGATATAGTTTATTGATTTGTGTTTCATTGAAACATTGATAAAGAGAGTATAGTATCCCCATGATATATATATATATATATATATATATATTTCACGCTTGCTACTAGTCAGAAGCCAATCGTGTATAGGGAGACGCACTTGAGGTCTTCTAACCAATGGACTTAGGTCATCGACACATGGAACCTAGGTCGGGACATTACAATGTGGTATCAAATTAGTTTTATTTTCATTTCTATTGTCTCAATATTTTTTAATTGTATATAGGATACTACAATGATACAATACTTTGTCATAAACTTGTACATGAGAGTAGCTTAACAATGTATATGGGAAAACCCATATACCCATGGAGTGATTGATGTTTGTGATGTTTGTTGTTATGGATGATTATAATTTCACCTTTAGTGATGAACATGTTTTGTGATATTTTTATATTACTAAGATTATTCACTCTGGATTAGTATGGAATGATAGTTTTTTATACATGAATCATCCAAGTCATTCAGTATTTATTGTTGAATGCATCATTTTTGGCACGCATAGAGAAGCATGTTTTGGTTGAGTTGTCAAAAAGAATATTTTGTCTAATTTGTTTAATTTAATATAAAATAGATTTCTGATGATATATTTAAATTATATTATAATTAAAAATGTGAATAATGAAATTTCTTTACCCTATTATAACTATGACACATATGAGGGATTATTAAGGGTAGTGAAAGTGACATGGGTTTTACCATGTGAGGGGTATGGGGGACGACTTGTTATGAATTTATCTAAATCCATCTCCTAAAAATGTGTTAATAATGTGATATTTATCTTGAGAAGTGTGTTTACATTACATATATGAGACTCCATGAAGACACATTAGGGTAAGACACCAATAAGACATGGGTGGAAATGATCGTATAAAAATATAGATAGAGGGTCAAAAAGTTTTGGGAGAATAATCCAAATAGATGTTCTGTGAGAAATTTCATCCCATTAGGTAGTATATAAAGAGATATCCACGGTATGTTGTGAGAAATATATATTACATAACATGTGAGTTTTATTTATATCAACCTCAATAATTCACTAGAGAGAGTGTACCTGAGGTAGCTGAGTTCTAGATTAAGTATATCTAAACGATCCTTAAAAATGAAGATAAACCTGCTAAAAACAGTGTCATGTTGGTGGATTATGTGTTAGATGGTCTAGTTAATCATTGGTGGGAATCAACAAATCAGGATGGATAGCTAATTATCATAGTATAGAAGGAATACCAAGAGAAGAATATGGAGAAATTTTACCCATAGACTCTTAGTCATGAGAGGGAAGATGATTTTATGTGTTTGACCCCAGGAAGTATATATGATATGGAATATGTAGGTTTCATCAATCATTTGTAGTTTTTTTAATAATTTTACGGATATTTGGAAACTATATAGAATAGTTTTTAGGTGGGATTAAGTGTTATATTAAACACCTGTTAACATATTTTGGTTGAATAAGATTCAATAGGTTGTCAATAAAGCTAAGGAACCTAAAAGAAGATTATAATGGAATGAATTTGGTTTCTATTGGATTACTAGGGGGTATATCATCCAAGATTAAAAATTGTCAGTATGAGAATGTGAACAAGGGAGATGGTAAATAGATTGGGAAAAGAGTTGTATCTGTTACTTAGAGTAGTATTCTAATTTACTTCCACTATTGTAGTAGGTCCAGACACATTCAAAGCCACTATCCCTGACCACTAGTAGAGTGCCGAGAATACGGTAGGATGGGTAACATGAAATTTTATTATAGAAAAACTAGAAAAATGGCTAATGATATAGGATCCAATGGAGTCAGAGTACAGGAACAAGGTCATACACCACATATCAGCCATGCAGTTTGGTGTTTTTCTTATCATGGTGGTCTAGGTAGTCGATGTAATAATTCTGCATACAATCACCCATATTAGAAGTGTGGGGTAGATCAAATGACACATAATTAAACATAGGTAAGAGGTTTACGACTCTATAATGCATTTACACATGCACTTTTGGATACCATTACTAGACCATTGATAGTCATACATACTATTCTTGTAGCTTTTACACTTACTATTGCATAATTTGATACATGAAAATACCTACATATATTAAAAAATTGTGAAAATATTGAGAGTGATAGTGGTGTATTTGAAACTTGTTATATCAATAAATATTTTGTTGGGAGCATCGTCGAAGACATCAACATATTCAAGTGGTGTTATCTTTTGGTTGGTGAGTATCATGTCTATTGTGATGTTTAAATACATGGAATTTTAAGGCATGACATGATTTTGGGAATATAATTGATTGTATCACACTATTACAACATTGGTTTTTACCATATGAGAGTGACAATTACAAATCCTAAGGGTATCATTTATGTTTAGGGTGTATTGTTGGATATCGGGGAATATCATGCCTGGAAGGTTCATCTTTCACTAGGGGAGATTACCACCAATATTTCAAACCATTTGATGGATAGAGGAGGTGAGAAACATTGTTCCTTTACCCCTATAGTGTAACAGTTTTAGGATGTGATTCCAAAGGACCCTTCATGATTCCCTCTTTAAAGGCATGTTGAGTTTACAATTGAGCTCATTCCCAGAGATGAATATGTTTTTATTGCTAATTATTTAATGGAATAGAAAGAGAATAAGAAGATAAAGTCCATGAGGGATGATTTGATGGATAATGGTTTATCTAACTTACTAATTTTCCTTGGGGTTCTCCATTTAATTTTTTAAGAATGTTAATGGGAAGATTCTTTTATATTTTGATTAACCAATGTTCAACTCGATGAAAATGAAGAACCGATATCCTCGTGTATGTATCGATAATCTGATTTACTAGTTGATAGTAGATTGATTACCTTATAAAAATTAATTGAGATTAGGGGAATCATTATTTAATAGTTAGGCCATATGGTATTCCGCATAATACTTTTAGAATCATGTATAGCATATATGAGTTCACAAGACGTCGTTTGTTCTAAATAAATAACAACCCATATTTTTTGCCTTGTTGAGCCGAATCTTCCACCCGTACCAAAAGTGGTTTTTTGTTTCTTTTTGGATGACATAATGGTGTTCTCTATAATTCATGACTATTATTCCCAAGGTCATGATATACTCCTATGTACACTAAGAGTGAATTGTCTATATTCCAATATTTTTAAGTGCAAATTCTTGATTTACGTAGTACACATCATGGGTCAAATATTCTCAGATGAATGTTTGAATGTGGACCTAGAGAACATTTAGGTTGTTGTTTTTTATAAGTATCCTAATAATGTTTTTTATATAATACAGTTTCTATGGTTTTATGTATATTATTATAGTTTTTTAAAAAAAATTTACAAATGGAAGAACTACATTTGTATTGACCCAAAGGGTACCAGGTTTGAATGGTCTAGGGCATGTGATAATTCTTTCCATGAGTTGAAGAATAATTTGACTGCATCACCAATATTGATTCTTTAAATGATGGGTGAGGAGTATACTATGTTATTTGATGAATCCAGGATCAAAATTTAGAAGTGTTGATTAAAGGAGATCGATTTTTGGTGTTTGTATAAAAAAAGATGATTTTTCATGAATATGATTTCCCCACGGTTGATCTCAAGTTAGCTATGATAGTTTATATCATGAATTTTTGGTGGGATTATATGATTGTTGGAAATTTTAGAGTGTATACCAACCCCAAAATCATGAATTATATCCTATTATAGTGTAATTTGAATCTATAGAAGTGTAAATGATCTGAGTATATTCCATCATTTTATTTATACCTACCATATACATCTGTGAATTTAAATAGAATTGTTTACACTATGATCATGAATGTAACACCCCGAAATTTTAATGTAAATTTTTTTATTCATTTTCATGTATGACACATAACACTATGTGTAAAAAGGAAATATTTTAACTCGATACATTATAATATATTTACTATCGTAAATTAATATAATATTTTCCATAGATGGTAATGCAGAGAACACTGACATAGCCTATGTTATACTAAAGGGATATCATCCTTAGTAACTTGTGTTTCACACAAAATACACCTTCCTCGTAAACTTTTGTTAAACCCAATGGTGATATTCTATGATATCATTCATTACACCCAATACCAAGTATCATTAAATAACAAAGTATTGTCAAAATATAATTATTTAATATAATATCATATAACCTAGAAATTATATTAGAGATTATGAATATTATTAAATGAATTAGTAAAATATATGGTTTACTCAGATATAAAATGAATCAATTGGTTAACAATTAAAGAGAAATATTAAAAAGAAGTAATTGGATATAAAAAATCATTATATTTATGTTTATAAAAAAATATGGTCTTAGTAAAAATAATTAATTATAATTAGTCAATACTCCTAATGAAATATATGTGTTATATATTCAATAAAATATTTTTCTTATTAATCTATTTTGTTTAATAGGAATTTTATGAAAAAATCCATATTTTACACATAAAAACACATATTTTTATAACGGAAATTTTTCCACCATTTAATAGTGAACCCATTTTAAATCTGAATTCTGAAACATTAATTACTTTAATATATAACAAAAAGTCATCTATGAAATATAAAGATAAAAATTTTCTTAGGGTGAATTTAAATTATTTTTGGAAAACATATCATTTTTAATGAATAGTTATGATACTAAATTGTAGTTCAGAACTACCTTTTAATCTAATTTATTTATGACTATATCTTATATATTAAACTTTATTAAATATTAATTAGATAATATTTTTATTAATTAAGACAATTTAGGTCATTTTAATCAATTTCACATTAAAATAGACTTTAAAAACATAACAATATTGTAGAATTTTTTACATTAAAAAATTTTATTGTCGTCCCGTCTGTAGTATTAAATTTAAATCAATTTATAAATATTATATGTTTTATATATACAAAAATGGATTCAATATTTGTAATCAGAATAATTTATAATTTATATTAATTCCGACCTGGTTTTTACCAAAAATATTAGTGAATGTAATTAATATTAATTACAACTATATATGAAATATTAATCTTAATAATTGAATAGACATTTGTATTAAGGGAACAAATGACCTAGAAACTTCTCCAACACCCTCTGTATGAACCTAATTCTTCCATTAACCTTGAAATATATTTTTTGGATGGTTTTTTATGTATTTTTTTGGAAAATATGTTGGTAAACAATACTTCATTTCAAAAATTCAATGGGATTCATTTTCCTCGCTTATAAAAGGCCACTAATTATCCCAATTCCTCACAAATCTAAAGAAACTTTGTATCAACCAAGATCCAAATAATTATCTCCTCACCATCCCACCACTCATCCTCGAAGCCTCCCATTGGTAAGAAGGAAATCCAAGGATGATTTTGGTTCAAACCAAATGGAGTTACCCGATTAAGATATAACAATCTTCTTGAAGCTATTTATTTTTATATTTATTATCGAACTCATCAAATCTTATTATAATATAATTTTATAAAAAAAAATATCCTCAATAAAATTTTATGTCTTTATTATATGGTTTGACCTATACATACACTCACTTATTTCTAATTGATAATGAAAATACTATTTCAGTTTACGGAGAGCTACTACATCACAAAATGATGATTGTTTATTTTTCCATTACCACCTCCCATTGTGTCCATTATGATTTAAATTTTTTTACATATTTTATATATGATATTTATTATTTCTATATAATTTATTAATCCTTTTATAATACACACCTTTAATACTTTCCATTTTCATTAATAAGATAACATCGTTTGAGTAAGTGTGGAATACCTCCCCCTTAAAGAGAATGAATGTTTCACATAATACATGGAATGAAAAAAAGAAAATTAAAATTTAACATATGATATATAAAAAAATATACATTATATTAATGACATGTTTAACTTTATTTAAATATATATAATTTTCATTATTTCCCTTTCACACACCTAAAAAGTTATGATGTTATTCGTGGACATGTGGACTACCACCCCCTCCATAAGATGTGATTCCTATTTCATAAAAATAATTTTATATAAAAGTATTTTTAATAAATAACATTTTATTCATTATATTATTATAAATCAGGGAAGATAATTTTTTACTAACCTTTTTCCATAATGATCATTTAAAAATTATAACATTACTCATTTGTACATATGGGCTACCATCTCCATGATTGTAAGGTAGATTCATTTTTGATAACAGTATTTAATAATTGGTCTTAAAAGTATAATTGATTTGTAAATATTATAGTTTTTTCATGTTTATTATTATTTATATGTAATACAATGTCCCCTTTGACCATATTTTACCTAGGAATGTTCTTTTCGACACATAAATAGTATGGTATTAACACCAGACATAAACATTATTGTTTAATTAGTTTCATACATGATAATAAAAAGTGAAATAAAAATTATGAAAAACATAAAATGTTTATAAATAAAGTAATGGATTAATATAATATTATTAAAAATTAAGATAAATAATGTTCACCTGAAAAGAAATTAAAGGTAAAAGAATTTTTCCTCAATTTACATCCTATTGAGACATATTTTTCATTATATACCAACTCACTTTTATTTTGTGTATATACTGACTTTTAATAAGTTATATCATGAATCAACTTAATCTCATGATATTCTATGTTTTATTCAATATCATTCCATTATGGGATATTGATTTAAATGTTTCAAAGTGGAACAAGACACTTTGGAAGTTTTAATGATTATTCCCATAAAGAATTCCCTTAATGATTATCTTTGTAACATAACTTCATATTGGGATATTTAGAATTTATTTGAAAAAATAAATTTATTTGAATAATTTTTAGTTGGATATTTACTTGAATATCTGTATTACTATACAATGGATTTTAATTTTCTTAAACTGTATATACTTTTTACATATGTTGTTCACTTTGAATGATATTTGATTAACTAGTGAATTAATCATAAATATGTATTCTTTATTCAATAAAGATATTTGATAAGGAATATTAGTTATTTTGGATTAATTAATATGATTAATGATCTGATTATAATTGAGGGGTGGTGTCCATAGTTTATATAGCCCCTATATGTATCTATAGGTTCTCTTGAGATAAATAAGTTATGAAAAATAAACAAGTTTATATTCGTAGTTTTAAGCTATCTTATGAAACATCTTGACGTTTTATGTTTTAATTTGAATTATACATAATGTCCATTAAGAAATTATTTCCATTAATTAGATTCAGTTATTATTTGTCAATGATATTTTTTCTACATATCCATGGATACATTTCATTTCTAGCTTAGTTATTAAATTGAATGTTTTTTAGTTTCATACATTTCCTCATTGATTTTTCATTATCTAGTTATTTAAATGGTATGTGTTTCTAGTTATTACCTTTAAATATTGATTAATCTTTTACATTCCACTTAATTTTTATTTAGTATATGGGTTCAGTTATTTACCAGGGCATGTTAATTTATTCCAATTGATTCAGTGTTTCTTCCACTACACTTTACCCATACTGAGCATTTGATATCACCCCTAATAAATTTATTTCCCTGGGAATCCAAGAATCATACTATAAATGATACTAATGGATATATTAGATTGATTTTATTTATAATCCATGTTATTTATTTATAAAAAAAGATAAAGACTTTTTGTATTTTGTGTTGTCATTTATAATAAAAGACTCACTGCTGTATCTGGTTTTCCAAGACTACTAAACTGATTGGTCCTTATAGGTTCGAATCATTATAATCATGCTAATGTATATAGTAGAATATGCTCTATCTGTGATATTTGGGATTGGGTCCCTATAGTTAGCATCAGATGAAATTTAGTAGTAACCTTACGAACTATGTTTAGGGGAAATAGGTTAGAAAACACAACTATAATGTATGGATTGAGGAGAAGTATAGAATGTCATACTAGAATTTTGGAAAGGTTTAAATTATCTAGGTATTCCAATAAATAAATCCATGTCTAGATACTACAAGTGGATCTAGTTTTAGAATAGATATACCTAGGAGTAATAATTTTGAATAGGTGTTCTGAGCTAGACTATGGGTAACCTGGAACATGACAATGGGCCTTAATACACACCTCATTTGACACTATTGAGGGATTTTATTATGAAAATTTACATTTTCCTTAGAAACCAATATGAAGAATTTGGATGGATAATGAAAATGAATAATCATGGTTAATCCAAATTTTATTTAGATTTAAAAATAATGTGTCATTATTTAGATATATTATAGGCAATTATAATGTTTGTTCATTATGTCTATTGTTTCTCGCACTATTATTTCTAGTTTTAGTAAATTCACGGAACCTGATGGGTAAAAGTTAACAAACTACATGAAGAACAAGGTGGTGAAAATAAGTAAAAAATTGATGTATTTATAGGATTTTATGAAATAATGTTTACAAAAAATAAATTTTACTGACTTATTATAAATATATGTACTTTTACAACCCTCGAATGCACCATGGAAGAGATGTATGGAAGTTTATAAGAGAATAAGTGGTGGAGAATATAAAGAAAAAATTCTCTATTTTTGACAAGTGATAACTATTGAATGGGAAGGACATGAAACTATGTTAATAGAATAAGGAAATGATTTGTGTGTTGAAAATAAGGATATCATGAAAAGAAGTTATAATGAAATATAAAGATTAAGATGGAATGAATTCAGGATCATCCTACAAAATTTTTTATAGTTCATTATCATAAGTGTGGGGAACCTATAAATTATCACAGTCAATAAACAATTCTAGAGGATAATATTTAGATCATATAATGATATATGAAAATGAATTGGATCATGTATTTAGGTAATATGGTTTCATTGAAATCATTTTTAAAAGGTCATTTCAAGGATGTCCAACATATTTATTTTATAAATTATAATAATTTGGTTGTAAAAATTGACAACCTATAAGCTGGGTGAAAACCAATAAAATATATAAAGTCACAGGTCTTGATCCCATGACCATTTGACTATAAGGGTTTCACTCCAACTATTGAAATATGCAATGTGGTGGTTAGTTTTTTTGTTTTATTTAAACAATTTTTTGAAAATCATTAAGTACGAGATTATAGTACCACATTTGAGGATTATAGATTAATATATGAAACATATTATTCATCAATGATAGTTAGAGTCAAATACATAGAATTTTTAATCTTTTATGGGCCTTTTGATCCTTTATAAATGTTTCCTGTTCATTATTCATCAATGCTTATTTTTGAATGAATTCAAAAATATATCTAAGAAAAAAAATGATGATTTTATTTATATAAATATATCAAGTAAGTATACATGGTATTTTAAATAACTTTTAATAATTTGGAAATGATTCCTCAAACAAAAATGTTTTCCTAAAACCTTGATATATGTTCAACTGATTCTCTCATAAAGCATCATGGTTTTATGGCATTGAAGCCCTCAACATTATATCCATCATTCACTTGTTTTTCATTGATGAACACCTTGTATCTATATAAATATATATTTATTCCACTAACTACATATCTCTACTTGAATCTAATGTTCTCGTACAAAGAGATATAATTATATGGTAGTACATGAGACCTTCGTACATCCCACCCACTCTTTTCTAGTGGTTATTTTGAGAACCTTTCTTATGATGTGATATTTAATTATAGTAAATATCAAATAATATATTTGAAATATTATGTTTAAATTATTTTTACACAATTTAAATAATGTGGGGAGAATATAAAATCTAGAAATTTTGAAGTACACCTTTTTATTTAAAGCATGTTTGACATGAAACACCATGTTTAAAAAGGGAATATACTAGCCAAATACATTATAATATATTTACTATATGAAATAAACACAATAAACTCCATTTATTATAATTCATCCAAACACTGAGTTATCTTACATTACACACAATAGACACCATCCTCAATAGCATGCATTACATGAAAGAGTGACCATCGTCGATAGCTTGTGTTAAATGCAAGAGAAATCTTCCTTTGTAGCTTGTGTTACACGTCAGCCCGAGTTTCACCAAATTTAAATTTATTATTAAAATATTATTATTTAATATAATATGATATATCCTATATTCTATATTGGTAGTAATGAATAATATTAAATAACTTATAAAAATATCTAGTTTACGAAAATATAAAATTAAATCATTAATTATCTATTAATGAGAAACAAAAATAATAACCAATGTATTTAAAAATATATATTATTATATTATTGATTCCAAAGGATATTTTTCTTAATAAAAGTAATTAATTAAAAATATTTTATATTTTAATTAAATAAATATTTTATACATTCAATAAAATATTTTTTATATTCATCATTTTGGCTTGATAGGCATAAGAAAAAAAAACTCTAGTTTACACATAAAAACCAATATTCATATAAAGGAAATATTGTTTCCTTTTAATAGAGAGCCCATTTTAAATATAAAATTTGACACAATAATGAATTTAATATGGTAAAAAATCTTATTATTTGAAATAGAAATATGAAAAATATTTTTGGGTGATTTGTTTTTATTTTTTAAAAATAGTACATTTTTTATTAAATATTTAAAAATATTTAATATTAGTTCAAAACTACTGTTTAATTTAATTTATTTATAATGATAAATTATATTTCAAATTTTTTATAAAATTTAATTAGATCATATTTAATCCGTTAATACAATTTATTTCATTTTAATAAATTTCAATTTAAAATTTACTTTAAAAACATAGAAAACATTCAAAAGTTCTTACTTTAAAAGAATGCATTGTCATACCATCTGCAGGTTTCTATTTAAATCCAATTCATCAACTTATATGATTATAATTTCTAAAAATGGATTTGATATTTGAAATCAGAATAAATTATAATTTCTAATAATAATATATTAGTTTTTGATCAATATTATTTGTGAATCTATTAAAAATTATTAAGGAAAAATTAAGATTAATAAAATACAAAACTGTTAACATAAGGTAATCATTAACCTATAAATGTTTAAAACACCCATTTTATGGAAATTATTTTTACATGCAACATAAATTCATGTATTTTTTTTGTTTTTAATACTTTATTAGGTAAAATGTGGGTACACCTAACTTATTTTTAAAATTAATATATGACTCATTTTCCTCCCTTAAAAAAGGCCACCACATCTCCCACTTGCACACACCTATAAAGCCACTTTACATAGAACAAGATAAATAAAAGTACCTCCTCAACATCCCTCCCCTAATCCATGAAACTTCCCTTTGGGAATAATGAAATATAAGTAAGTATTTGGTTAAAATGAAAAGGAGCATCCTGATTAAGAGGTAACAAACATTATCAATGGCCATAGTTTTATTTCCATTTTCCTACAACACAATTCCAATTATTATATTAGTTTTTAACAAAACATATATCCTCAATTTTCAATTATTTTTTCTTATGTTTTTTACCTAAACTTACACACATATGCATCTAATGGATATTAAACATATTTTTTCTGTGTATGACGAACTGCTTCCTCAAGAAACTATGAATATTCATTTTTTCCTTTACCGCATCTCAAGTTGGACATTATGATAGAAAATATATTTATATATATTGTATATGATATTTATTAGGTATTTATACACCATTAATCCTTTTATAATGCCTAACGTTGAGAATTTATGTTTTGTCTTTATAAAATAACATCATTTGAGGCACTGTGGACTATCACCCTCTTAAATTGATGTGATAAAGTTACCTGATACAAGGAAATAAAAAATTATGATTATAATTATTATTATTTAGATGTTATATAATGACCCCTTTTATTGTAGTTGATCTAAAAATGTTTTTTTTCTAAATTAACCAAATTTGGTCTCGACACGTGATGTAAATAGAAATGTATAAGTAGTTGTATACGAAAGAGTAATAACTGAAATAAAAATAACGATAAACATGAAAATAGTTTCTCAATAAACTAAAAAGTTTACCTAATTTTTTATATTTGATGTTAATGGGTGTTCACCTAAAATTAAGCACAAGGTAAGGGAATCTCATCTCAATTTATATTCAATTTAGAAAGATTTTTCATTATGTATCAATTCACTTTTATTTGGTGTATATACTACCTTTTAAGATGTTATATCATGAATCTTATGAATCTAATTATATTATATGTTTCATATAATATAATTCAATCATGTGGATTATGATTTAAATGTTTCAAAGTGGTATGGGTCTCATTATAATGATTAAATATTATTCTCCTAAAGAATGTCTATAATGATTATCTTTACAATCTCACTTTATATTGTAATTTATATCTTTATCTTGAAACAATCACTTTATGTAAATAATTTTTATTTTAAAATTTAATTGAATATACCTATTCTTATAAAATGGGTAATAATTTTCTCAAATTGTGTAACATTTTTATATATGGTGTTCATTTTGAAATTTATTTTATTAACTAGTGAATTATTGATAATTTTCATATTCTTTGTTCAATACAAATATTTGATAATGTATATTAATTATTTTGATTAATTTATTTGAGTAATTCTTTAGAATGGTAATTAATAGTAGGGCCCATGCTTTATATATCCTCTCGATTAATCAATAGGTTCTCATGAGGAAGATAAGTTGCAGAAATTAAATGGGGTTCTATCCTTAATTCTAAACCGTCCTACGAAAGGTCTTGAAAGTATAGGTTTCCATGTGTGTTAGACATGAATTACATTAAGAGATAATTTCCCTCATTTAGTTTTAGTTATTATTCATCAATGATATTTTTCATTAATATATCTATGGATATATTTCATTTTTAGTTCGTTGATTAAAACGAATTTCTCTATGTTTCTTACCATTATATATTGATTTTTCTGTATCTAGTTATTTTAATGTCCTGGGTTTCCCAATATTACATTTCCATATATTTTATTCACATTCATTCATCCTATTGGTCATTTGGATTGTTTGTTTAGTTATTACCTTTCCATGTTAATATTTTCCCACTAATTTATTGTTGAATCCATTATACATTAAAGCTCAAACTTATTATGCATATTTCCCCATGAATCTAAGAAGTGAAATATAAAATATAGTAAGTAATTTACTAGACGGATGAGATATATCGTCTATCAAATTTATATATAAAAAAGTAAATAATATTTTTTAATTATTGTAGTCATTTTTAATATAAGACCCGTATAAGTATCTTCCTTAAAAAGATTACAAAACTGATCAATACTTCAGGGGTTGATTAGTTTTTATCATGCCAATTTAAAAAGGATAATACATCAGATCTTTGCATGTGGGGTTGTGAAATTTTATGGAAACCACAGATTCATAATGTTTAACATTCTAGTTCTAAGTGGGAGATGATGAATCAGTTGGCTAAGATGTATGATGTGGTTCTGGTGGCCCAGGATAAGATAAACCTCATATTAGTATCAGTCGAGTCCAAACATGTGATCCATATTAGTGAGAGGAATTATTAGGATTGGGAGTATTTCTCTTGTGTAGTAAATCTTTGAAGGTAGAAGCCACCTTCTGGTTAGACTACAAATAAATATGAAATCATCCATTTATAGAAACATGTTTTTGGGCATGTGTTTCTGTGAGGAGAGATGATGTTTGAGTTTTAGGCCTCAATGTGGGATGTTCAGATTGGATTTAGAAAAATGTACCAAGAACCAGATTGATTGTTTTGGTGGCCCTTGAAGAAGATGAATATTGCTGGGATGGTGACACTAGGTTATAAATTAATATAGGTTAAGGTCGAGCATAAACGAATATGTCAAATAATATAACAGATTCCCAATAAATTGAATATTTAAGAAAATGCTACCAAGGAATTTAATATAGGACTTAGAATGAAACCTTTTAATAATGAATATTAAGGATTATTAAAGAACAAATGATGACTGTTACCCATTCTTTATCTATTCAAGAGACTTTCAGAGTGGATTAGTTGAGGGACATGTATGTTCGAGAAAATGTCTATATTCATGTGGTTCCATGAAGTATTGTTATAGAACATGGTTAATGATTGAAATTGATCCTATAGAATGGATTGTATAAGGTTCTTGGTAAAAAATTATTTATGAGTATGTATTTCCAACCATTGTCAAATTAGATGTTGGAACCATCTATGTAGATTTAAGAGGATATGTAACGAGTGTGTGTTCTATATTTTGGTGGGTATTGGGAGAAGCACATATAACTTTTTGATTTATCCTATAAATAAATTTATTAGATGAATATTTATGTGGAACCAAATGAGGCACTATGTTATAGGTAATATAGATCAACACTATACCGATTTGAGGAAGGTCAATATTAGTTATTGGAACAAATTCCCATGTCGGAGCCATCAAATAAATTCTAATTGATTCAAAAATTTGTGGTTATGAATTTAAGTAGGAAAAAGTAATATATTGATCAATTATGATGACCCCATGAGTTTATAGCGAGAGATCATGTGTTTCTTTAGTTGTCTCTAAGATTTTTCAAAATAGGATTCAGAGAGCGTTTAGGCTAGTACCTAGGTTTTTTCAACTTTAGAGATTTTGGAGATAATGTGGATGGTGGAATACCAATTGACTCATCCACATGGGTGTTGTTTAATGCAAAATAATTCTCATTTACCAATAAATTATAAATACCACCTTAACAATTTTCATTTTATTGATTTTAATGATGTTGTGCTTGAGGCTGAGGTATCCTTAGAGGACAATATGATTTATGTCATGTACTATAGTGAGAAAATGTTTTCGGGAAAGAAAATTATGATAGTTTGAGAGATTTTTCAATGAGGTATTTCATAGGAAGAAACATGTGAGAGGGAAGTAGATATTTTAGCTATGTATCTTTATCTTTTTACCTTAGACTCTTAGAGATTATTGGGAGTACTGTTTGTAGAGGAGCTATTAAAGGGCGGGGATAATATAATATTCCCACCTTTCATAGATGTATTTCTCTCATTATTACAAAACTATTTTTATTTATTTTTAGTATATCATGGTTGGTTTATACATTGGGGTGGTTTGGGTGAAATTAGATAAATTTTTAATCCCATGGGGATATTCATGGTTGGTTCATGGTTTGGGAAAATTGTGTGGATTGTCCTAGGAAAACATATTCCCTATTATGGAGAGATTGGAGGTGGAACATGGTTGGATGATGGTTTAGAACTACCATGTAACCTACCTCTCAAATAATACACCCTATAATTGAGGGTATTTTTACATTTGTAACATTGTTTGTCAAACTATGCACTACATTGGGGAAATCGTTCTGACACTAAGTAGATGCACATTTTTGGTAACATGGTTTTCGAAACAATGTGCCCCTTTCTAGAATACCATGTTCATATATTTTTAATACCATGAAATGTTTTACAAAATCCGAAATTCCATTGTTTTTATCCCTAATCACACCATTTCATCTGAATATTATTTCCAATGTTTTTAGTTGCTATAGAAGGGATTCCAAGTCTCCTAAAACAATATTCATGTTGAATTGAAGATCTACTTGTAGAATCATATCCTCATTAGTAAGTGTTATTTTCCCCATTTGGTTTCCTCTTTCTCCAATATTTCATTCCAAATGTATAGAAAATACTTTTCCTCTATTCTTAGTGGTTTAGATCATGTTTTTTAATTGATATTAATCAATTGGATTTGATCATGGGTTTTTTTAAAGATCTTTTATGCCACTGTATTTTTTAATGCTCTACATCAATATGATGTATTTACTTTGGGGAATTCTCATTAGATATATTGAAATAAGACATATAATTTCCAATTACCATATATTCTATTATTATTTCATGTATACAATTGTGAAAAATCAATTTACACATTGGTAAATTCCATTATAAATTGAAATAATTTATTTTGATTAGATGTGATTATGATATTTTTCCAGCATGTGATTCTTGAATTTTTGAATAATGGTATATTGAAATTGGTTGTTAAATGAATTTAAATTTTTTTTTGAATAATGAAATAATGAATTTAATTATATATTATTTTTTAAATTTTGAATCATTATATGTGATTTTGTGACCGAGTTATTAGAAATGAACTAATTCTCTAAATACCCACAGAGTTCCACACTTCCTCTCTAGGATCCCTATATATATATATTTATCTTATTTCATATGATAATTGAGTTGTAGGGTAGGGGTCACTACTCCAAATACTAGTGGGGTGCTGAAATGTTACTATATTCCCCATTTTATGAATATGTAATTAGAATTGGATGATTCTTAGAAATCCATGATGGAATTTAATGTGATATCCCTTTTTGTATTGTTTTAACTCTGGCATGGGTTGATGCAGGTAGTGATGTTTTTGGTGTAATAGTGAAACCAAGAACATATATAGTTAGTTAGAGAATATTTTAATGTGACAACCATTTAAATTATCATTCTTATATTATTCTTTATATATATTCATACACTATTATAAATTGGATAATATTATAGACATCATTGATGTCGACTTATTAAGTTATAATCAAACCCTACTCTAGATTCCTAATTGGTACAAAATTAAGAATAATTTTTTCCTAAGAGTACTAGGGAAATATCCCTCTGTTAGGTGCCATAGTTGGGATGGATCTTGGATGAGAAAAACATCCATGATTTTATGACCCATTTCAGTGTTTTCAATGTCTTCATTTTATGTTTACCTTTAGAACCTGAAAATTGCCATGTAATGAAATATTTACCTTTTTTGATTGGATATTTTTATAAAATTTGGTATTATGAAGTGATATTGATCTGGATTGATAATGGTGTCATTCTGGTTTTTGATAATTATTGTCCGACTATTGTTTATTAATTTTCATGGTTATATAACTTTAAAAAAGTGGATATAGTGTCTTTATGGTATATATATATATATATATTAGAAGCTCACTGGTAGTTGAAAACAAATGGAATGTAGTTAGGGGCTCATGAGTTCATGTAACCAACCAGATCGAGCTACCAACATGTGGAACCTATGTCCATACATTTCAGATTAATATACCATTTTGATATTAAATTGGGGAATTTTTTGAATTATTTTTTATGATATTCCAATCAATTCGATATGAAATGAATAACCATAAGACAACTTTAGTATTAATATATTGGACATATTTTTTGTAATTATATTATATATTCTAAAAATATTTAATTATAACTATAAAAGGTATCATTTTGGTTCATGTAAGAAATTTCTATGATGTAAATTCTTGTCCATCTAAGAAAAACATGATCGAATAATGTAAAAGACCAAACACTATGACATAAATCTGATTTATTTTATTTTTTGATACTACTTTTGATTTCGTAGAAATCTAATAAATTTTTTCAATCTTGTAATGTTATTGACATATAAATGAGCGAATATACTACGGATGACGAATGTGAGGAATGATCGAGGAGGGAGAATGATATATTTTAAACTACCCTAGTTCTTATGTTATGAAATAGTGGTGAATCGTTATTAATATAATTTTTTTATTATTTAATGGTTTTTGGTTGTATCATATTTCACATCGACATCGTAATTACATATTCTACATTTTAAATAAAAACTCATTATAATATAAATTAGATTCATGTTTTGGAGATTGAGGTTTTGATCATTACATTGTTTATTTTTTTATCAACTATATTGTGAGAACTTTTAAATCATTGTAAAAAACTTGAGAATTAAATTTATATTGACATGAAGTATTTAATCACAAACCGAATGATGTGGTTATAATTAATCACTAACTATGATTAACTAATATAATAACACCCTAAAATAAAAAATATGTTTGATAAATCTATATTTATGATTAATAGATTTACAATATTTATTATGAGGGTTTAAAAAGAAAATTTATCTTGGATTTATAAAAAAAGTAATCATGATGTTTAATGGGAAGGTCGGAGACCTTATGATGGTGAAATTACTACCCTACCATCCATCCACATGAATATAAGACAATCCTCGAAATATGATATGGATTCCAATTAGAATGTAGTTATTTTAGTAGAGTCCAAATTATATAAATAGATCGATATAATGACACATGATGAGATTTTAAAACAATACTATGTTCGATAGTGTATAAAAAAACAACATCAAGCTTAAACGAAGCAATAAAAATTAATTTATACTTTACAGTTATAAACTTGTCAATGCATTTTTTAGGTATGAAAATAATAAAATTAATTTCTGGAAATTTTATATATTTTTTATGTGAAAATTGATATCTTTTTTATAATATGAATATCAATATTTTATTAAAATTAATTTTTTAGAATTAAAAAAAATAAATAGTTTCCTAGTGAATGGTGAAAAATACTAGTTTTTTAAATTATATTTTATATAGAATAATTTATAATTTTTTTATATTTTTCAATTAGTTTCAAATCAAAATAAGTTTTCTAATGTTAATAATAATATAATAAATTTATTTTAAATTAATTATATTATTAATTAATTATAAAAACATTTTTACAATTAAGAGTTATTTTTATAACAAAAATATCTTCCATTGACTTTTGAGTTTTAATATTAAATTAACATTACCCACGTATATAAATTGAATCATAAAAATGATTATATAATTGTAATCAACATGGCTATATTTTTTTATATATGTTCCTTTCTAGTATTTATAAATGATAACTATAATAAATATATATATCTAATATAAGGGAAAATCATTAAATTATGGTTTAAAAAATTGACTATGACTACTATGGATAATAACCCATTCCATTATATTATTTGATGATTACATATCTTAAATAGAGATCCACCTTTCAAAAATAAGAAAACCTAGAGAAATTTTCATTGATTTTTATATTTATATTATTTTATTTAAATAAATATCAAAAATATCATTCATATTGTTCTTTTATATATTGTTGTTTGACATGGTTATAACATGTCATAATGTTCGGTTCTGAAATTATTCATTGAATAAAAAATTATTTTCTCATAGAAAATATATTTCAACTTTTTTATTGATATAATTGTTGCCTTAAATTATAAGACAATGCTTACACATTAAATTGATACAAAAAATAAATAAATGATTCTAAAAATAAAATAAGTAATTTAAATTTAATGATTAATTATTTTTTAAAGAATTGTGTGGAAAAATATATCATGTTATATATTTTTTAATGTAATAGATTACAATTCACCATTTTTCATGTTATTTTCAATGAAAAATTAAATTTATAGATCCAAAAATTAAATTATTTTTATCCCTAATAAATAATATTTTATAAATTATTTATCTTTTTATATATTATATACCCATCCTTTTCATTATTAAGTGATTTAAAATATCAACTATATTGAATTTATGAGACAAATTTTCATTTTATTTTAATTTTCATCTCCCCAAAAGATTACAAATCATTTTTATCATGGTCATAATCAAATAGGTTAACATGTCTTAAAGAAAAAAATAAAACGTAAAGTTATATTACTAACAATATAAATAATACAGGATTATTATATTTTTAAAAATCCCCATAATATTTTCTAAATATATAACTTTTGAGAAATTTTTACCATGAAAACTATGTTATAATAATTTAATTAATTAAGTAATTATTAGAGTTCTCATACCATCTTCTATAAAAGTGAACCCCTTATCCACTTTTCTACATAGATAAAAATCCTTTCTAATTTTCATAGGCACTCCAAAATACCTTTCAAAAATCCATCTGAATATTATATTTTTCGTTCAAATGGAATTATATAATCTTTAACGATTTTATGGTGGAATGAAAAAAATAATAGCTAATGAATTAAAAAATAATTTATTTTTATTTATCCAATACCCACTTCAAGTGATGTAATAAATTTATAAACTAATATAAAAAATATCATCAATATAAATTAATACTGTTTTCCTAATTTTATAACTTATATATTCTCTTATCTTCTATCAAATGTGAATCAAAACTATCACTCGTGTGCATGGTCGAATATTGCCTCACAAACCTATGAAAATAGTTTTAAATCAATGCCTATAAAATATGGTAATAATAATGGTTTTACTATATATATATATATGATATTTATGAAATTATTATCTTTATATAATGATAATGTGTAATATGTTTTCTTTCATTTCTATACATTGAAATATTATAACATCTTTCAGTAGTACATGGGGATGACCATGTCCCTGATGTGATGTAATTTGTTTCATAACCACATCATGTTGATTCTGTATATAAGTTAATTAAATGAAAATATTTTCTATTTATGATATATTAATCATTATGGAATGATAAAATAACACGTACCATTTTTTATAATGATCTTTGATAAATTGAAACATCACCCATGAAAAAATTAATCATCTCAATGATTGTAATTGCTCATTTTTATAACAATGTATCATTGTAATATTTTAATGTATAATATCATTATAAAAAATAAAATAAAATTTGTATTATTAATATTTATAGGATGAAATAATTAACTCATTGATTTTTAGATGACTTCCCAAGTCATTTTTGACATATGAAAAGAATATTATCGAAACGTCTAATACTAACCTGATTGATTAAGAAAATGTAAGTGTCCTTATGTTGAGAAAATAAAACTAATAATACTCATGAAAAATTTTCATCATATATTGATTCATGGAAATATGATTATTATTCATGGATATATATAATTGAAATTCCAATAAAGACTATATGTAAGAGAAACATTAAATTAGAAACCTCAATTTAAATTATTTCAATAGTAACATTCAAAACATTTTTCTTCCATGACCAAATTCCTAAAATTGTTTTCTCAATGTTTTAATATAGAGATTTATAAATTATAAATTATATTTCATTTCAATTGTTACATTTATTTAAAAGATTCAAAAAGAAATCACTTTACATATTTTATATATAATTTTTTTAAGATTAACTACATTTTTTTCTATTTTAACATAACTGTTTATATCATATCCCATCCACATACCCATATATCTAAATTTTGATTTCTTTAGAATATTCCATATTTCTTCATTGATTAAACCACATTATCTATGTATTTATTATTTTTAAAAATTATTTCATAATAAATTTATATTTCTATATCAGGAAATACTTTTCATAGAGATGAATGGAATTTTTTCATATGATTAGAACAATTCAGGTTTTATAATTATGTAAGGGTGTTTAGTAATTCTATGTATTGATGGGTTATTCAATTATAAAAAAATAGAATGTTGGTTCTATTTTAATTCAAAGAAGATTGTTAAAAAATAAACCATGAATGGATGGGTTCTCCATTGGAGTATAGTGAATTGATTAATGGTTATCTCTCATGATAAGTTATGAATGAGATTGGTAGGTTATCATAATCAATGGTGTGACTCTGTCCAGAATGTGACGTTTTCATGGAGGTTATACATTATTTATGACTATTAAATGTTTAGGGTTTTTTCAAAATTTATATTGATTCTATGATCTTATAGTAAAATATTTGTTATGTTATTCTAAAATTTGATTACAATTGGTATAGAATAGAAAGGTTGAAAAAATTATAGGGTTGAATTTTATTCATTTTAAAATCACCAAAAAATCTAAACAACCCTCTCGAGTTTATAGTGACAATTTAATTCTATCATAATGATGAGTGAGAATCATAAATTAATAAATAAATATAATAACACCAAAATGTATTGTTTTTAAGGGAATAGAAATACCCTTTTCCACACCAAACATTATATCTCCATGAGCATGGTGATTTTCTGTAGTAGGTCCGCATTTGTAGACACCTCAAAATCATCTTGATAGAAGGTGGAATCTTTTCAAAAAATAATTTTTCACTTCTTATTTAACTTTTACATGGAACAGTTATATCCACATGATATTATTACAAGGTAAAAATACACTATGACTATGTATGAGCAGTCGACACTTCATAATAAAATAAATTTGATGTATATTTTTGAATACTATTTCAGATCCTAGATTCATCCACAACTTGAAAATGATAAAATTATCATTACAAAATACATCTGGAAAATAATATTCAACATTGAACTAGATTTTATTTTCTTTAAATATAATTATATACATCACTAACTATATTATCAAATATTTATTGCTCTAAATTTTATATTTGTTATATTATTTTCCAAACTATAGTAAAATATAAACAAATATATTTTGTAGTATCTGAAGTAGTAAATCGAACAAATAGATAATAATCTGAACATGTTAATCTCCAATTTTTTTTCTCTTTGTATAAATAAATATAAATATAAAATATTATTTTCATATGTCCATAAAT
The DNA here is from genome assembly GCA_963277665.1 of Viscum album. Lineage (NCBI taxonomy): Eukaryota > Viridiplantae > Streptophyta > Magnoliopsida > Santalales > Viscaceae > Viscum > Viscum album. Next base: position 1,157,737,050 of record OY728135.1, read on the forward strand.
CTCACATTTATATGATTAAATTAACCCTATTTAGAAATATGATTTAATTAATTCATTTTAATCATATCTATAATAACACATGAATAATCATGATAATAAATCCAAACCTTAGTATTTTAATCTTAATTTCATTGATACTAGAAATTTATTACATCCCCTTGAAATTGGAAATATTTAATACATTAAAAATATCCTTCTATCTCTTCATTAAATAGGATTAAAAGAGATATTATATGTGGTGATATGGTTTAAAAATCACATAAATAATATATAATATCAAACATCATTATTCATAGAGTAAAACATATTGTTGGACTGCATAGATATATACTCTAATGGTAAGTATAAAAAACAATACATTTAATCTTCAAATTTATGGTATCATCCAATATTAGGTTTCCTAGTACATACATTCACTACAAATATTAAGTACAATATTTTGGTTCCTTAACAAAAGTTGGGTACAGAACCCATATGTTCTGTTTAAAAATATATGGTACAAATATTGTCTCCATAAATCTTATAAACACATCCAAAATAATTATACATTGATAAATCAAACAATCATCCCCTAGAATAATATTTAAAATAATTCTAGAATAAAACTAATTATTCCCACCTGAATTATCCTGAAATAGTCTTAATGTAACTTAACTAGTCAGAAAAATGTTGGTTTCTGAAAGGATACAAATCAAAAAATAAATTAATAAAATATTACTATCAAAAAATTCCCATAAATTGATCCATTTTTATGTTCAAAATCACCCTAAAATAAATAAAATTAACACAATTGTAAGGTCTATAATAAATTAATGTTTCATGCAAATTCATAAATTATGAAAACAAAATTATAAAAAAGATAATGAACAAATATCAATAACTATTTCCAAAAATTACAGAATATAGAATAATATTAATATAGTATAAAAACATGATACAAATTTTGTGATTATCCTTAGTATTTTCTCATGAAGAAACGTTTTTATAATGATATTTATCTTTGATTATGAAAATGTTTATTACAAAGAATTTTTTCCCTTATATTCCTCCAATATATTTTGCACACTCTCATATTTATTTCAAAGAAATTTATCTGATTTTTTCATATTTCTACAGATAATTTCCTTTCATAGATTTTTGACATGATAAATATATTATGAAAAAAAGTATTTTAAATATTACATAGTAAGAAATATGGGGAAATATATAAAGATATAAAAAATCGAAAAAAATTGATTTTTTTCTCAATCCGGTAGTTTGTCTTTCTCTTCATGTTGTCCTCTGAAGCAGGAAAATAGATAGTGGTGAAATATTTGGACTCTCATTACTTGGGTCCCTTGGATTTATCTTTCCCTGTTGTAGTGCTCCCTGATAGTGATCCCGATTCCAATGAGAGGGCTCTAGTCCAACATCTAGACCCTTAAGGTCTCCCCGGAATCATCCCCCCCTCACCATATCTCAATCCCTCCCATGGGGATGGTTACCCCTCTTCCATGGGAGGTGACCTCAAGTAGGAAAGGTGGCTTATAGTGCCCAAGCATTCAGAGAGAATGCAACGACGAACATCCTACGATTCCATCTTCTCCAGCAGGCGGTTCTGCCAAAGCTTATGGAGTGTGCACAAGATCCAAATCAGGGAATCATAAAGAGAGATCTTATTCATGCTTTGTAAAGGACATGTGTTCTAGAGCCAAACCCAGGACACTCTTCTATAAATGATTCACTTCCTTATATGGAATGCCTGGGGGGTAGGCGCCTGGGTTAAGTAAGACTTCTTGGAGTCGACAATCTCCAAGAACAAAGTCACTGTAGTCACCATTCTTGAACACAAGAAGCATCCTCAAAGGATTGGGGAGTTCCGTAGGAATCTTAATATGCATGGGTACATGCACACTGACCTAGTTAATCACCATATCTGGATTTTATGGAACATGAACTATCAGGGGGACTTGGTCCAGGATTTAGACTAGCTCATCAAAACCAAGGTGTCTTGCGACCAGTAATCTTTATTTGTTTCATTTGTTTATGGGAGCTGCGACCATGTTCGAAGAGAGGTAATGTGTAATTATCTCAACAATTTGATCCTGGGTTGGAGGTGTGGATAGTAGGAGGTTATTTTAATGTAGTTGCAGATCCAGCGGAGCAGTAGGGCAGGGGTCCGGTTCACAGAAAGGTCAGCCTTGACTTTAACCTCTTCATGGTGGGAAAGGGCCTCTCGAACCTTAGTTATGTGGGGGACCAGTTCACCTGGTGTAATAACCAAAGGAGGAACCATCACTCGTGGAGATGTCTGGATAGATGCCTGGGCAACTTGCAGGCCATCTCCACCTTCTCCATCTCAAAGGTGGAGCATTTGGTATGTGGAATTTTAGATCACTCCCCTCTCCTGATCTCTCTGGATCTTGTGAAAATATTCAATGAATTCTTCTTATTTGGACAAATCTAGACCAGTACTTAGGGAATCTAGGACCTAGTTCGCAACACTTGGAATATTCTTATCTAGGGGAACACATGGACAGTGTTTCACACCCAACAGAGGAGGTTAAAATCGAGTCTTCAGACATGGTCAAAAGATATTCATCATTTGGATGGTGAATTGGAGTCCTTCTTAAGGGCAGTTGAAGTCCTAGAGAGGGGTCTAGAAAACATGTGGGATGGCCGTGTCTTTGAGGAGCTTTTGGGAAAAAGGATATTCTAGCGGGCATGCTTCTGAAACTAGAATGGTTGGCCATGGAGGGGGCGAAGATTAAATGCCTCAAATATGGGGATAAAAATACTTCCTTCTTTCAATATTGAATAAAGGAAAGAAGACGGATGATTAAACCAAATATTCTCATGGAGGATGGCTCATATATAGATGAAAGGGATGTGGTGGGAGGCCTGGCCAGCTATATTTTCACCAATCTTCTCACGAGCCCAAACAACAACATGCCAAATGGATACCCTACACAGGATAATGATCTATTTGATGTCATTCATTCTATAGTCTAAATCAGGGACAACAAAGGCTTGGGTGCAATCCCAGTGGAGGAAGAGATCCGAGTCTCCATGATGCATTTTAACCCTGAGAGTTCGGTAGGTCCTGAAGGATTTCCATGTTCATTCTATAGATCTTCTTGGGACATAGTGAAGAAGGATCTAGTGAAGGCCATAAAATATTTCTTCAGAGGAGGGATCGTGCCTCGTGTTGCCAGCGCCACCAAAATGGTTCTTCTCCCCAAATCCATGAACCCCTCTTCTATTATGCATTATAGACTGATAACCATGTGTAACTTTCCATATAAAATACTAGCTAACATCATTATCTCTACATTGACCACACATTTTCCTCGGTGGGTTTCATTGTAGAAACATGGCTTTAACAAGGGGCGCTCAATTCAGGAAGCCATTGATCTGGCTCAAGAAATGTTTCGTGATATTAACTTCATAGCCCAAGGGTCCAATATCTCTATCAAACATGATATAAACAAATTATTTGATCGTGTCGCGTGTACATTCATCAATAAGGTTATCACAGGTATAGGTTTTTTTCATAGGAAAATTGATATCTACTTTCGATGTTTCAACTCCTCCCGGCTATCAGTTACATTCATGGGTAAATCATACGGTTTATTCAATGATACTCACAGATTAAGGAGGGGGGATCTGCTTTGTCCAAGTCTATTCATTCTAATCCAAGTCTTTATTAGTCGTCTCATCCATCAGAGTATCAACAATGGTGAGATTACTTCGTATCGTAGAAAATGGAGCCTCCCTGTGGTGTCTCAACTTATGTTTTCAGATGATATGATCATTTTCACGAATTACTCAACTAGATCCCTATATAGCCTAGGAAAGGTTCTGGTGGAGTATAGCCACTAGAGTGTACAGGTCATCAACATCAACAAGAGGAACTTCTATATTTCGAACAACTGCACCTCTATGCGGGTTTCCTCGGTTAGCCTCAAATTAGACCTGAAGATAGTATCTCTCCCCATATAATACATGGGAAACCCCATTTCATCAGGTAGAAATCATATCTTTGAATTGAAATATCTTCTCACTAAGACCACCGAACGGGTGTCAAACTGGAAGAACAAATTTCTCTCTTTTAGGGGACAGATCACGCTTGTAAATAGTGTACTCCTGGAAAACCTGATGCACACTCTATCATTTATTATAGCCATGAAAAGGGAAATTAAAAACACTGATATGATCCTCGCTAAATTCATTTGGGATCCCTTCTCTGTAGGCAAAAGGAACGGGGCCTCCTGGAGCAGGATGGTGAGGCCAGTCAGTGGTGGAGGAATTAACGTCCACAGCCTGGAAGACACCTTATACGTCATGCATGGTAGACTAGCATGGGGTGTTCTAGAGAAACACACTCTGTGGGGGAATACCATCCATAGCTACTCTACGGGAAGCTGGGCTCTAGTGGAGGGCCATTCTTTGTCTATCTGCTTGATGATCAGTCTCTTTATTTCTATTCCCCGTCGGAAATCCTATTGGTTTATGGGAATAGGGGATGTTTTTTGGTAACATAACTTGTGTGGATCCATAGTCGGTTTTCCAGGGTTCCCTGTCACAAATATCACCTTCCGAGAGGCCAGCGTCTTCTCGACCTTCGTCAGGGCGATTCTGGATAGGGATCAACAAGCTCTCTTTAATCTCATAGAACTGAATTCTGATCCAGATATATGTGCCATCACACCTTCCCCCTCTGGTTCTTTCACATCAAAGTAAATTCGGAAGATCAACAGGGAGAAGGTCCAAGAAAATGCGGACATATAGAATGAGATTCATTGGGTTAAATATATTCCGAACAATTTTAATTTTCTCACCTGGTGAATTCGGAACAAAGCTGTCTCGACTAGTGAGAGCGTCAAGAGGTGTGGGGTTAACATGGCGTCAAGATGTGTGTGTTGCAAGAGGTATAGTGAAGAAATCACAAATCATTTATTTTTTTAAAGTGAATGGGTGTGCAAGGAATGGAATACCTATGGGGGGTTCACCACGGTCTTCCATTCTAGCATGGAATGGCTTTGATTCCTGGAAATTTTGTACCACGGTCTTGGAGGCAGTTCCCCAGAAGGAATGACTCCAAAAGTGGTGTTGAATGCAGGCCTCTGGTTCCTTTGGATGGTGAGAAAAAAGGTGACACATGAAGGGGTGGCCATGGAGGATCATGTTATTATTTTCAGGATGAAAAAACTCTTTAGAGACTTGGTCAGGGCTATCCGCAACTAGTGGGAAGCTCCATCTCTCATCGTGTTTCAAGCAAGGGCCCAGGAGGTTCCCCTGGCTAGTAGGACCAAATGAAATTGGGTCCACTGGAACCCTCTATATTGTTAAAATATAATATAGATGGGTTGTATGCCCTGAGTTTAATGTGCGGGGGGGGGGGGGGGGGGGGGGGTGCACGACCCCGGTGGTTAGGTGTTCATGAACTTCACATTAATGTTGGGCCAAGGTTTCTCCCTATAGGCAGATCCCCTGACAATGATCTTTGGTCTCATCCTTTGTTCTTAGAGGGATTTGGTAATCACTGAAGCGGAAATAGATTCCATATTGGTGCATAAGTCCCTACTTGATCTGGGAATGCCTCCCTGGTCGATCAACTATGAAATCAGGAAAATCCGTCATTTACTTGGAAACAACATTGAATTGGTTCACACATGGATGGAAGGTAACAAGGTTGCTGATCACCTGGCTACACATGATATCTCAGGCTTAAATGAAGTATGATTCCATACAATGGCTATCTTGAAACTCGAGGGTGTAAACTTGATCAGAGGGGATGCCCTCGTTCTTCGCTATTTCAGGGCTCCATGGATCCCAACCCTGGGGGCGGGGATGGGGGCGGGGGTGAGGGGCGAGGGGGTGGGGGGTGATTTGGGGTTCTTTTGTGTGTTTTTCCTCTATTCTCTTAAAAAAAAATTACATGATTGATTGTCTGAGAACAAAATATATTTTATTTTAGGAATGGATCTAGATAGAAGAAATGTTTGTTGTATATTGGTGTTTTTAACTGGTGTATCTTTAATCTCTAAAACATAAACATTTCCACTAACAGAATCTAGAACTATAGAAAATAGATATGTTCTTATTTAAATATTTTCAAATAATTGGTCTTCAAAATAATAAGATACATTTTTAACTATAAATTCATTTATTTAATTATGTTCTTGTTTAAAAATAGAATCATGAATGAACTTATTTAGTTCTTTTACCATATAGAAATCCAATTTATAAAAATAATCTCTTGAAATTGACATTTCATGAAGGCATTAATACGTCCATTTAAGAAAAATAAAATAAAATTATGAACTAGAAGAGATTTCTATCTAACCAAACACTTTCCTAGACATTTTTTGATCATTTTTAGCCACTCAACTTCATTTTTCATAATATTAAACATAGTCATCAACTCTAAAACCACAAAAATAATGATTTATATCGACATTCTCAAAATAATTACATGGATGGATTATAGTGAAAATTCAACCATTATCATTAAGATAATGTTATACTTATGGGTCATCAAAAAATGGATTTTTGAACATTTTAATGCTGTTTTTTCTAATGAATCTTTGTTTAGGCTACTTTTTCCTCACATTGTCTAAAATAATGGAACGGGAAATGACTTATCACAAATTGATGCATTCATTGAAGAAAACATGAAAAACCGACAAAGTCATGAACAAGGCTTCAAAAGCACATGCGCCGTGCAAGTTCTATCACTGTCGCACAAGTATACTTGCGCACCCCTAATTGTCATGAAAGTTACTTGCGCGCCCTAAAGGATAACCACCCGGGGTCTTCTCCAGCCTATAAATAGACCATGTGCCCCCCCCATTTCGGGGAGGAATTTTTCCAGAAATCAGATTTGAGCTCCCAACGCATTAATATCTTCTCAAAGATTATGAAACACTTCTAAGGTAATTTGTTACCTATAACGGAAGATCTAAAGAGGGGGAGGAAGGCCTGAGTGTTGAAACTCATCAACACATGCGCACCTGAGTGGCTAGCCCTTAAGGGAAATGGACACACTTGCGCGCCTCCTAACTCATTCAATAGAACTTGCGCGCCACTCTTCTGGAAGAACCTCAAGATGATTCTAAAGGCTTTAAACAAGAGTCGCTCATGTATTACCCTACTGGTTAACCATCACGCAAGTACCCATGTTTCGCGCAGGTATACCTGTGTGACCAGGACTTGCACGCCCACGCAGTACCTGCACGCCTACCAGGACTTGCGCGCCCTTGCCTTTTTGGGTGCCCTTCTTTCCAATTTCACCCCTCTTATGCCATTCCACCTCTCCTATTCATGATTCAGTTTTCAAGACACTCTTCAAATCCATTTTGGCATGTTTTCTTTATTGACATCCTTATTTGAAAGGAATTCTATGGAACATCTCTTAAAAACTTAGTGATTCACATATCTTTATGTCACTAAAGTTAGAGATTCCATTCATTCAACCTCATCCTTTAACATGAGAGAATCCCTAAACAATGGGCCTCCTTTTCAGGAGTAATCCCCAGTCTCAAATATGGACCTCATTTTCAGGAATAGGCCCCAGTCTCAAATATGGGCTTCCTCTTTAGGAGTAAGCCCCAAGTCCCTTAATTTTTCAAGTTTATTAACCCGTGCCTCCTTTTTAGGAATAATCCCCCATAATAATTCTTAATATGGGCCTCCTCTTCAGGAGTAAGCGCCAAGTCCATTAATTTTTCATGTCTCTTAACCTGGGCCTCCTTTTAAGGAATAAGCACCAGTCATAATCATTAACCAGGGCCTCCTTTTCAGGAATAAGCCCCAGTCATAATCATTAATTCGGGCCTCCTTTTCAGGAATAATCCCCAGTCTCAAATATGGGCCTCCTTTTCAGGAATAATCCCTAGTCATAATTCTCAAATATGGGCCTCCTTTTCAGTAGTAAGCCCCAGTCCCCTAATTTGGGCATCCTCCTCAGGAGTAAGTCCCAACCATAATTCTCTTAACCTGGGCCTCCTTTTTAGGAGCAAGCCCCAGTCTTAATTCCTCTTAAGCAATCTTAATTTACCTTTGATCTGGGATTCCTTCTAAAAATTAAAACCCAATCATATGTCCTCTCCTATTTTGGGCCACCTTTTCTTGAGTAAGCCCCAATTTAGAGTATTCAAATCTCCATGAAGCACATATACCTTTATAGACCTTGTTCCTGGATTTCTTCCTTGAAGTAAATCCTAATCTTCATTTATCTGGGTAGTCATACATACATAAGTCCCACATTATTTCTTATGATTGCATCTTTCATGGCACAATTTTCTGATTTTTACCAATACCTCTTGTTTCTCACACCGAAAATGACTCACGTGAGCCTAGAGTGTAAAAGTAATTATGACATCCTTCTTTGAGCCATAAATCATAAACATCATACTCCCTTACTCGAACTATGTGGGTTCTGATTCCTTTTCCAAAACAAAGGATATGTAGGTAGCCCATATGCGGGTATGATCCCAACTTTGAAATAATTCATGTCCTTTTGAATGAAAATAAACTTCAAGTGCCCCACAGAGTGGCTTTAAAACCAGTATGGTCATCATAATGACCAAGAGACTTTTATGTATCAAAGGATACCATTGAATAAGAATCTCCAATAAATACAGATGATTCTCTATCAATGAAGAACCTCGAATACATATAAAAGATTCTCTAAATTTCCTACATATTAATCATTGATTGTCAGATCTAAAGGAAAACTCTTTTTATATATGGTAATGTAATAAGGATTCACGAACATAACATAAATCTATAAAGAGTGTCCCGGAGTAGATAATAATTCCCCTAAAAAAGGTGTGATGCGTCCGACCTCCCATCCTCTCGACCAATGCAAATTCCTAAGCCTCATCAGTCTACTAAATAATGAGTGCCTACCTTTGGAAAGTAGGACCAAATGGATGTGGAATCATTGGATGTTTATGGTTCTACGAACAAGCTCGTTAGAAACCCATTGGAATGTTTGAACCTCCAATCAAGGCGGTCATCCCCAAATTCTGAGGGAAACAATCTTAAACTAAAAATAAAAACTATTTTCTTAAAAAATAAGAAAGATATGTATCATACAAATAAAAATCTAGAACATGAATTATTTGAATTTTATGATAATATTTATCAAGGATTTAGGGTCTATATCTACATATGAAACTCATACTAGATTCATCCAACTTCTTTGAGTTTGGAATTGGAAATAATGATTTTCAATTTATTCAAACGGTATTGAAATTGTAAGGATTGATCATAAATAGTAAAAGAGTAATTTTATTAAAATGGTTATTAGGAGAAGAATTGGATTCTTAATCAAAAATATAGTTCTAATCATTTAATTTTTTAATGTTTAAAAGATAGTTTTATATAAGATAAATAGTTATTTTGATTATCTAAAACTAATATAATGGAAATTCAGATATAAAATTCCAATATAAATAGATTTGAAATATAAATTATTATTTAAGAATTTATTTTTCTTTAACATTATGGAAACCAAACATTCTTGGTGCGATTTAAATTAAAAGAAATAAAAATAATAACTTCCCACTAATTATACCTTCTTACATTAGAATATATTTAAGAATATATATAAAAATTATTAAACAAAATAATTAGGGATTTGAACTAAATGTTTTAAATGATGATAAATATATTAATATATTTTATATATGCTATCACATATATTAATATTCCATTCAAATACATTAAATTAAATTATGTGGTTATTATAATATATTTTTGGAGTATGCATGACATTGTAAAAAACATATCAATAAATTTAATCATCATATTAAATAAAAGAGATAGGAAATATTTAATATTTTAATCATATATATAATTAAATTGAGAGGAAATCAGGATGAAATTTAAAATTATTTCTCTACAGTTATAAAATTGTTAATAAATAAAATGAAATACTTTATAGATTATAAATTATCTAGGTTTAAAGATACATTCTTTTTGATAAAAAAATTACATTGAACTTGATCAATAATATAATAATTATTCACCTTCCAAGATTCTAATTATAGAAATATCAATGGAGTTCAGTGGAAAATATTTATAGAATAAAAAATATATATTCATTTGAGTACACTTATTTTTTTGGTTCTTGTTCTGTTAGAAACTAATTATTTATGAAACCAAATTTGTTTCTAATGATTTTAGTCTCCATAATTAAATATAGATAATTATTTGGAATAATTAAATAAATTCAAAACAAAAAATTTTATAATTATAAAAAAATTTCAAGAGAATATTGTCCATTTATTCTAATATGAATACATTTAGTATTATATATTCTATTTCTTTTTCGATTAGAAACAAAATAATCTATGTATTGTTTTTGTTTTCCCCTACTAATATAAATCCCATGTTAACTCTTATTGCTTGATATATTTCTGAAAAATAATTTGATTAAAATAGTTTTCTCCCATGATAATATTTATAGAGGATTTCTTTAATGTGTCAACAACATCCAATAATCATTTATTTTATTTTCATGAAAAGTAAATGAACATTTAGAATTATTATATCTAAAATATTTTATACTCATTTAAAAATATTCATTTTCAATTAAAATACCGGCATCTTATTATATATGTTTTCAATTATCCTTAATCAATTATTAGAATTTTTATTATATAATAAAACAATATTTTTTTAGTTTATCATCAGCTATATTTTTAAATTTATTACCTTTGCAGTAAGAATATAGTACTTTATTATTATGTTCAATGAGATATGGAATAACCATTTTATTTTCAATATTATCATTATAATTAGTATAGGATTAATTACATGAATCATTAGAGAAACCCCATTTATCCTTAAGGAATTTATTTCCTTTTTTAAAACTATATTTCATTTCAAATTTATGAACCTAAAAGTTATATCTCATAGGACTATTCATTTAGAATTCATAGCATCTCACATATTTTCATTAATTATTCATTATCATCAAAATTATTCTTCAATATATTATTCAATATTGTGTACCAAAATATGATTTCACATAACCTGACTTTTAATGACATAATTCTGAAAATTCTTCCATGGAAAATATATGTGATGTTTCTTTATTTAAATAAAAAAATGGATTTTAGATTCCACATTCATTTTAGATGTGTAAATAATCAAAAAGACATATATTTCATTCACATTCATCTATTTCACAACAATATATAGAGGAATATGATATGATTTTACATTACATTGATAATGTATAACTCTATGTACCTATATTTAATAAATCATGTTCTATAATGGGTTTTCCCAATGTAGAAGCACCATTGAAAATTTCATTCTATATTCCACTAATCTGATTGATTCATTGTTATTTTATCGACATGAATTTATTATTATCAATTTTTAAAGTGTTTTACCATAGTTTTCAAACATTATCAGTTCTGTTATAGGTAAAAACATCTATCACCATGTCTTGTATGAAAAAAGACAATTGAGAAACATGATAAAATTACTTCAATACTAATCCACATACAATATCATTCATATCTCTAATATTGATACCATTAAATTTATATTGAAAATAATTAAACATATATAAATATAATTTATGAATTTCATATGTCTTGATTACATACATATAAACTCTTATTCTGCTATATTTAAAATAAAAAATCACATATGATTTATTAAATCCATAACATTCACCATTTTAATAAGGTTCATGGATCATCGATGTACCTTATCTGAATCACCTATTTAGATTTACCATTTTATGGATCTTTAACAATATATTTTTAGATTCAAAATCAGTATAACCACTTGAATTTGACCATTATAAATATTTTCTTATTTCGGAGAATCAAAAAAATATTTACTTGTTATTAAATGATAAATATATGAATATATCCATTAATCTAACATGATTAATTGGGTCATAATTTTAATCACTAGGAAAAAAGATGGGATTAATTTTATTCTTTTAAAAATGCCCTCAAATTTGAAATACCATATTGATATTAAATACACCCTTCAAATCTACTATAATGATGGGTAACCTGTGAAAATAAATAATTAATGGAAAAAACACAATGACGTATAGTTTTTCAGGAAATAGAAATCACCAAGAATAATCCATCAATGCTCTCTCCATATCCACATTGAAGTTCACTAGTAGGCCATCTTATTCAAAACCCACATTAATTAAGTTAATGTTATCAAAAACATTAATAAAATATTTTGTAGGTACATTAGGATATATTAATAATAAATGAGATATTTAAAGATCCGAATGATAATATAACACTCTATCATGATATGTAAGAGTAGTGAGAAAAAAATATTTGCGATTTATATTATTGAATACTGGTTCATCTCATAGTCATAGATTTACCAGACTTCTTTAATATCATTCAATAAATCCCAAATTTATCAATATAGTGATAAAAAATTAGAATGATTTATTTATAATTAAATTAAATTAGATAAAAACACTGAATTGATGACCACACGTGTACATATCAAATTTTTATCTCTTATAAAGGAATTTCAAAACTGTAACCAATGATTTAACAAAGTTATATAACAGTAATAGCAATACATCAATCAAATAGGAATGAGTCAAAAAGCTGATATCAATAATTTGTATATCTTCATAGAATTAAGATGTAAACATAACATTATATTCAAATTAATGTCTATCTCTAGATTATATGATGATTCTCTTAGTATTTTACAATATTCTCAAATTTTATCATGTAAAATAGCTCTAGAAATCTCTCACGAATATTAGTGATAATAAAAATCGAAATCATGATTAACCAATAAATATAAAGTCTCTGTAAAAACAATATGATCCATTTGAAATTTTATTTATTTAATCAAGTAAAAAAGATCATTTTAATAATTTATTTATCATATTAATGATTGATATTTAATCTAATAAGAATGTTGTAGAAGAGGTAGATGTAATAAATAATCTCAATCTCTGTAGTTGTCTGAGTAAAACATTGGGATGTTATTTTAAAAGTACTATTTAAAAACCATATGTTATCTCTCCAAATTATGGATTTCTTATAAAATTTGTGTTCATGACCCATACATTATGGTTAAAAATGACTTTTTAAAATATGGTTTCTAAAAATATTATCACAATTTATTGAATAATTATACATTGAAAAATCAAATAATCATCCAATGGATTAATATATAAAATATGTTTAGAATAAAAATAAATATTCTAGTAGTCATTATCCAAAAATCAAGTAAATGTAAGTACATTATTCGAAAACATGTGGTTGTTATTATGAATAAAAAAAATTAAATTAATTATAATCTGGGATCAACACATGACCATAAATCACTCATGATTATTTTATTGATATCATGTTAATTACCTTAATATTAATTTCACAATATCCCTTTATATCTAATTTCATGGTTATAGAATACCATTTTTGGATTTCAAAGTGATTTATTAGATTATTTTTTTATTTAAATAAATATTTTTCATTTTCATTTTCAATTTTTACGTACCTTTTCATCCAAATAATGATTTATTTTTGACCCGTGATTAGTATTTATTTATTTTTTATTAAAACTTTGTAAATAATATCTATAAAAATTCTTGTGTGGATAGAAATGTGATTGATGGAATGTGATGCGATTTATTGTGATTATGAAAATATTTCATTAGTGTGAACCTAAGGTATTTGTCTATATATATGATAATATCGAAGAAACATGTTTTTGTATAGAGTAATTTGTTTCAAATATATTACATGAAAATATTTATACAATAAGTGGATATTTTTCCCATAAAAGCATCTATTGGTATTAACCCTAAAAGGATTTGGTCTAGAAAAATTAATCCACCATAATATTTCACGGTGAATAATCCATTATTGTGATGTAGGTTTGACACTCCTTGGGAATATTCATTAGTAAATTCAAAATGTTATTTTTTATTAATTATGGTATATATCATATTTATTTTTATGATAAGATATATTCATATAGAATAAACTAATAGTTTCATGGTTTGATAAGTATAATGTTGATCTTATGTTCAAATGCATAGACACCCCAATTGAGTTTTAGGTGACGTGATTTTGAGGAAATATGACTATTTTACTAGATTTTATAAAGAAATATATACTGATATCTAAATAAAAAATTTGGTTAGTATGTTATTTTATTTTATATTAAGTATGTTCTTTCACAAATTGTGGCATAGGTAAAAATCAATGGTTTTAATGGGATTCCATTAAAATTCAATATTTTTGGCGATATTTCATAACAATCTATGAATTACCCTTCAATACTTTTTCTAACCTATATAAATGTTTTTGTTATGTTCAAAAAGTTATTAAATTATATATTTTTTATCATGTTTATTAATGATATATTTGGTAGTGTTTTATTTTATTGAGGTATATGTAACCATTATGATTGACATGTTATTTAACATTAATAGACTGTATAAAATGAGTGATATAAAAATTTAAATATGATAGATAAAGTGTAGGGAAAAAACATTTATGTTAAAACCTTATATAATAATTAGGTTATTTGGGTTTTAAGGTTATTCAATTGTGAAAATATGAAATTTGACCATTTTCATTATAGAGTAATATTTATATTCACTTTACGAACTATTTTACAAATTTTTTACCATTATGGTTTTATTAATGATTGGACAAATCAATATTCTGTATTTTATGTATTATGTAATTTGGTAATAGTTGAATTTAGTGATTCTAGTGTATAAAATTAAACTAAAATAAACACATTTAGAAAAATGATATTATAGAGGAAAAGTAAAAATAAAAATAAAATTTATGTTTTCATATATTTATATTTTATGTTTTCATACTTAATATTCTAATGGAATTCCTAAAATATAAGTAAAATATGTTTAAAAATATGTAATCCTTTTAAATTAATTTCTAAATTATTTATGGTATTTTGACCCTTCATTACTTTGTGATCTTATGGTCATTAAAATTATTAGGACCCTCTTTTTTATCCTCTATATTTATCCATAAATGTTACTGTTATCTTCCAGGTCTACATTTTATCTTTACACTAATGTTTCCCTTATTTGGGAACACAAAAACATGATGTTTCGGGTATAATTTATATTGTAAATAGTACCATTTCAAAATAAAGTTTATAACACCTCAATACAATCATTTCTTTACAAACTATGAAGTATTGAGGACCATGATATAAATTTTAGGGATATCTTTATTTAAATTGTTATAATTAAATACTCAGATATTCCAAAATAATGATATTTTAAATAGAGTATATAATAGACATCATATCTCCAAAATAGACCATAAATTATTTTTAATTAAATGATATAATTAAAAAAATAATTTTGAATGGGTTTGGAGGAATTGATATAAAAATAACATGATTTTTTTGAAAATTTCTTACTTTGTACAAAATTGTTTATTTTCTTTCAAGATATAAGCACTCAATTTTTTGTAACAAAATTTTATTCATAAAAATAAGTTTTCTTAAAAAAACGTTTTTACTGTCTTTAACGAGAAAATATAATAATAAATTTATGTAACATGATGAAAATTTAATTTATAAAAATGATATCATTTTTTATATCTACATAATGAAAATATATTATAATTAATTTTTTATAATTTTCTAAAATGACGTATCATCCAATTTATAGGGAAAAATAATTATAGAATAGTGTAGACCACGGAGAAACTCCATGGTTCTAGAAAATTATTATTGAAAAATAGTAAGAAATGGAAACAAAGAAAGTGTGGGTACAAGAAGAAAATCATACCACCAAAATAAGATAATGATTAACAAGATTCATCCTTTATTTCTACAACCCCTTCAATAATGTCCACAATGACTTCATGTGGGCCTTGCATTCCTCCACTACTTTGGGTTCTTCCCCACACAACCCATATCATCAATGTATGGGGGTCTAATAGCAGCCTTAGAGTTCAAGCCCCTAGTTTGATCATTTTTCAGGATCATCAGTTCTACATCATGCTATTTTCACTCATAACATGTCGAATTGGTCCAAGATTTCCTCATTTGAGGATAACCTTTTCTGAATGTCGTTTTTGGAATCCTCCTAAACCATCAAAGGAGAAAAATTTAAATTTTAAATAGTGGATGAAAATTGTGTTGTAAATTTTCTCTTAGATATTTCTATATAAACTAAATAATTCCCTAGATAATGAATAGAACCCAACACGTGAATATGTTGTATTGCATTGTAATACTCTTAGATGCAACATCTTAAACATTATCTACAAAAGGGGTATTCACTAGTACTGTAGAAACCAAATTAGTGGAATGTGTATTTTCCTACACATGTTCCTTTGAAATATCATCCTACATAGATACCTAATTGATAGTCTCCAATTCCTCTATAGCTTGATAAAAAACACCATCCGTCAATACATCCAGCACAAACTTCTAAGCATCATAAGTCTCACAAGAAGTTGAACATAAAACCAAATTCCAATCGACAATTTTATTCAACCCAAAAATATTTTTAGAGTCCCCATTGAATAGGAGGGAACCATAGACCATCTTCCCTTTAGATTGAAATTGATCCTCAAGTAAAATCATAGGATCCAGATCAACATCTTTATCATGAAGATTATTATAAGAGTCACCCAATGCAGGAAGAGAGTTATCCACTTAAACCATAAGGCCAATAATAGGAATATAATGATAGGGTAATTTTTTTTCACGTAGATAATTCATCCTTCCCCCATTTCCAGAAACATCAAAATGACTTTCAGAATGATTTAATTTAGACAGTACATTAGACAAGGAGGATGATCCAACAATAACAGGCATATAATTTTTACTTTAATCAGCTTCCCCATAAGAGATGAAGGTGAATCCCCACCCTTTACACCATATTGGGTTTCTTTGTACCCAAAAACAATTACATAAGGAATATCACAAGAAGATTTAAGTTTAGATATACTCTAATAAAAAATATTACCATAACTTTTAATGTTATAACATCTCATTCCTCTATGAAAATTATTCTTAAAATGTTCAGTACATGAGAAATTAAGTAAAAAATTAAGGAAATAGTCCATTTAAATATCAATATAAATCATAAAATCTCCAGAAATCAGATATATTTTCAATAGGAGGAAAATAAAGATGAAACTCAACCAAAATTCAAGAAAAATGACCATAACTTAGCATTTCAGGGTCTTTATCTAGTTTTAGTGGGGATTTGATGAAAAATGCATCCCTTAGGATTATTGGGTTCCAAAAAACTCATGTTAACACTTTTTGATGGATGCAAGACTATAGAGTAGTATTCTTGGACTTAAATATATCAAACCAAATATCCACATTCAAAAACTATAGAATCCATGGCTTCTAGTTAAGGAAACTAAAACTCCAATCCTTCAATATCAATTCCTGTGAACTGAAAGTGATGTGTTAAAAATTGACACCTATAGGAGAAATTTTCTAGTAACTCAAACTCATTATCTACATAAGAAATTTCATTATATTTTCAAGCTGTCATTATTTGGACAATTGAAAACCGAGGTGAGAGTTAATTAATATCTTCCAAGTTAATATTATTTATTCAAAAATTAGAGGGGTTTCTTAAAAAACGGCATGCCAAATATTCAATGAAACAAGATTGTTTGAATCATATTCACCACACTAAGAACAATAAAATAATCTATCCGCATATCTTACCCACATCTCATTCTCTCTCAGACTAGTATATTTTTCTTTCAAGGTAGCCTGGTCCATGGTCTTCAACTCCTAAACTGGGGATTAATTAAATTTTGAACTATAAACACATTAAAATTTTATCAAGGGTACAAATAAAAACATTGAATGATCGAAGAAATCAACCAATATTTAATTAATCATAGCTATTTACCAAATACTATTTTTTATAGTGAGATATTCTCTCTCTACATTGGATTCATGTCAAATTTAATGTTTTATTAGGTAATGAGGTATAATTGATATCCACACCATGCCTTTCCTATGCCTAATCCAAAAAATTCAAGCTTCACTCCGGAAGATAAATTTTAGTGTATAAGGACTCCGACATGCGCTAGTTCCATCACCAAGGAGTAGACAACTTACATGGTACCACATAACCTACCTCGGTTAACATTGAATGCAACTAGTTTTTATTGAAAAAATACTTTTTATTTTGGAATTTATGAATATTAATCATTTTATAAAGGGTTAAAAAGAAACAATTATTATACTAAATTATGAGTAATTTAATTAAATTAATTGAAATAAATATTGCGGTATAATTCATCATAAAAAAACGTTTTCCACAAAAAACTAAATATTATTTAAAAAAATGGGATTCATTTAATTTTTTATTTTAATGTTAAATAAATTTTATCAGATATTGAAATTTAATAGATAATTATGGATTCCATATTTTTATTCAGGAGTTCCAAATTTGAAAAATATGTGTTTTTACGCATTACGAATAGTAACTATATTAAATAATTAATAAAACGGTAATGAAAATTCAGGTAATAAAGGTTAAATAAAATATTATAAGTACTAAAAAATAACCCTAAAACTTTTTAATATCCTATTGTATTATTGGAGAAAGTCCATAGAAATATATATTTCAAAATTATGGATTAGTGGTTCCATAGTTCATTGATACTAGACTTTTTTTAATTTAATGTAATGAAAAGGAAAACATGTCATTCTCTTTGTTTTATTATATATAATTTTTTTTACTACAGGATAAAAATGGTTAAGATTTATAAAAAATGTATATTAAATATTAATTTTTTTCACGGTAATCTATTTATATTTATTAGTGATTATTTAATAACCTTAAAATCTAATGTACAACTAACAATGTTTTTACTAAAATAGTTAAAAAATAAAATAAAATAATCTTAATATAGTAAATTTTATATAATTATAATGAATTATTATGTTAATGAATATTTTAGATAAATAATACTTATTATGGATATTTTAATTTAATTTATTATAATTAAATTATTATTATATTTATATCAAATTACAATTATTTGAATTCATCAAGAAATGGAATTAATATTTTTATGAAAAATAATTTCTTATTAAATGAGTAATTTTTTAAAACAAACAATATTATTGAATGAAAACAGTAGATATTTAAAAAAATAATCTATTAATGAATTATAGTATAATAATTCTTTTATCGTATCTATATATTCCACCTAATGAGTAAGAAGAATTTATATCACACCAATCATAAAAAATTGATAAAATGGGTTAAATTAAAAAGATATAATAAAAAAATAATACAATCTACTATAAAACTTATTAGATAATTGGATATTTACCATCCACATCCATAATTTAAAATATATCATTATGAAAACATTTTATCATGAAAATTAATTTTCATTATTTTGAGAATTTATGTAATTCAAAGAGTGCAGTTAAACTCCGTAATAAAAGGTCACAACCTCTCATTATTTCATTAAAGTTAAATAGAAATTTAGCTCATCCAATGCCAAAGAAATCCATTCCAATAATCCCTACATTAATTCTCGTGTTCGTTTTTTATTATGAATACCAACCATCAAGGGATTATGGTAAAAAAAATGATATTTTCTGAAGAAATGGTATAGACTTTAAGCAAAAAATAACTTGATTTCATTTTCTCCATAATTCAAATATTAATCAATCATGATAAAATAATAAAATAAATACATTTTTAATATAAACATATGTTTCTATATTCACTATTTTATATATATTAATATCTTAATCCATCAGATTGGAAACAAAACTACATTTTTTGTGTACGAAAGACTGCAACGACGTTAACCAATGTAATTTGTTTTCAATCATCGCCCCTCAGTACAAGTTATATAAATTAAAATAATGTATATATGATATTAATGACATAATTAACATTATTAAATAATAATGTGTCATCTATATTATCATTACTCCATCCATAAAAAAATGATAATGATTTTCATGTGTACGTATGAATTACAACCTTTTATAAGCAATGAGATTCATTTTTCATAGAAACATAACATGGATGTTATATATATTACTATATTTAATAAATTATAATATATTTATGATAGAATCATCATTATTTTATTTTATAATAAATCCAAACATATTTGTATCATGATCTTTGAAAGAAGTATATGATACTCAAGTGTATATACAACTTAGCATATCTATGATTCTAATGAAGTTCATTTTTATTAACCATTATTCACTATTTCATTTAATATTATAATTTATGATTCAAAATTACAGTTATATCAAAAACTAATTCTATATACAATGAATTAATATCTTCTTAGACCTTATTCGGGATGCTGACGTAATTTTGGACCTACGTGGAAAATATATTCAACATGTTCGACATGAAGTTAATTGAGTTAGATGATGAATAGAATATGTAAATAAATTAAATACAAAGAATAAAATACATGAAAAATGTTCTTCGTAAAATAAAAAAATAATATAATTTTATTAGTAGGGATGATAAAATTATATTTGATGAGTCCGACTCATGTTAAGGGGCCCATGACTATAAAAACAATATTTTTAATGTTTTATAGATTTTTTTATTTATTTTCTTCCACATTAAAATTAAAATAATTTATTATGAATTTCTTTATATTGAAATAAGTTATTTTTTAATTATAGTTTTTATCTACACTTAGATTCATTCACAAAATTTTGAATGTAATTTTTATGTTATTTATACGGAATGTTCAAATATTTTATAAGGATGTTAAAAGGTATATTCTACAATTACGTATTCAGTGTTGATGGATTCTACTTTCAGGACAACCGTTATTTTTATTTCAATTCCTATATATTAATCATTATTATCCACAATGATAAAACCTTCTTCCCTATTTTATTGGTATATTTTAATTTTTTTTAAAATATATGGACATTTCAATATCGTGGAATATTTTTCTTATGGGTTTATAGAAAATTTTTGTTACTATACATGAAATCATGTGTTATTAAAATATCGTGGTTCTTTAGATGTTATTATATTTTTCTATTCTTCAAATATAAACCATGGATAGCTAGATCTGTTATATCCCATGGACGACTGGTTCTTCAACAAACCAGGGATGAGTAACTATTTTATAAACAAAGGATGTGTGGTCTATTGTTGAGAAACAATAAATTTTTTAAAGACTATATCTTATTTGATGTCACATGATATTCTGATATTATTTTCAAATTTTTATACAGATAAATTTATGTTCTTCTATTTTTATAGATACACACCAATACGTGTTGAAACAAGTCGTGATATAAAAAATGTTATTTAAACATGACTTCTATGACATATAAATGTAAATTTGTAGCATGAATATTAAAATTAATTATAGAGTTTTTTATAATGAAAAAATATTTATAAATAATTAAAAAATATTTATTAAATTCATTTTTAACTTATAATAATTTAATTTTCCTCAATTTTTTTTCTTTTCATTACATAAAATAAAAAATTTTTTTTTGAAAATTATTATAATTTATTTTAAATTATAAAAATACATTATGAAATCATTGCATCAAAATTATTTTAGTTTGAGTTATTTAAAATTAAAAAAACAATAAATTTGTGAAGAATGATGGAAAATTATAACTTTTATAAAAATATGTGTTTTCTTTTAGAAAATTTCAGCAGATACATTTTTATATTATGGTGTCATTTTTGACATTAAAAAAATTATATTATGATCAATATATTTTATTTCATTGGAATCCATTTTCAAGGCAATATTCATATGACAACTTTTAATAATTATGAGAACTTTTTCATTTGAAACCCATTTATTCGTCACATCATTTGGATTACTTATATATTATATTAAGAAAATTATTGGAATTTTATTATTTAAAATGTTTTAACTATTTAAATACACATTATTAATATTTTATATCAATCTAATATAATTTTTTTTAAAGTGAATATTAAAGACAATAAAAATTATTTTCAAAAATTATGGTTAGAATGGGTTTCACACTGGTTAAACTTACTAAATAAGGGTATAAATGACCTAAAAACATGTATGATTACTATTTTATAGACATATATACACTCTAAATTTTGTATCCTTGTTTCAAATAAATTATCATTTCATTATTGGATAACATTGAAAAAAAATAAATATGTCACTCGCCTAAATTATAAAGGTTTTCCTCTCTAATATAATATCCACATTGAAAACACATTTTGGATAGGAAAATTCATTCAAAAATAACTACAATAATTCCCAATAAATTTCATATAGTCATTATTTTTCCTTGTAAACCCCCTATGAAGGAATTTGGTTCCAACCAAAAGAGTTATTCAAAAGAAGAGGCTCCGTTCTAAACATACATTTTTTATACTTATTCTTCCACCTCCGTAAAGTTTTCTTCAACTATAATGAAATAAAAATATTGGTATCTTCCTTATACTACGATTTTATTATGATAATATTAGAACCAAAATCCATTTCCTCTTTTATTAAATGGGAAACATATCCCTCGATTTTATGTATGAAAGACTAACATGTAGCGAACTGATTAAATTAATTTTTCATCACCACATCTCACTGATGGACATAATGATGTATTTTATGTATATATATGATATCTGTGAAATATTTATTCTTATGGAATTATTATATCACATATAACTTCCTACATTCCAATGATTTATTAAATTATAACATTTCTTGTGAATTCATGATAGATACTACCTCCATGAAGATATGTTATAGGTAGTTCAAATTATATTGACGTGGATGGTAATATGGATAATATTAATTTATAAGAATGATATATATTATATAAATATTATCCTGAATTTTTTGTTTGAATTTTTTCACTATTTTATTTCATCCTTTGATGAAATTGAAACAACAATCATGTTTATGTCCATCCAACTATATTTATAAAATAATTATACTTTTTTTGTCTCCAAATATTATAGATGACACATAATATGAATAATATATATATATATATATATATGTTATTTATACAAATATTAACATCATAGAGTTCATGTAATCTATAAAAATGTATAATGACTGAAATTACCAAACTAAAATATATACGACAAATAAATTTTTTTATTACACGAAACACTGATTTGAAAAATAAATTTTTAATAAATGGGTGATAAATGGTTATAGGAAAATAATATATTGTATGATATGTTTTATAATTGGTCTAGAATTGTTTATTATTCTTAGATTAATTATATAGTAGGCTGAATCATATATTTTTAAATTCAAATCCTGAGTTAATGGATATTCATCTCACATTTATTTCTTTGGGAAAAATTCCACAGTAACATTTTACATCAACTTTTTAATATATATACTACCAAATAATTATATATTTGTGTTATTCATAATAATTTTTTAGGATATAGATGTAATTTATTGTTTTTTCTTTCCTGGATATTATGATTAAAAAGTTTCCAAAGTGGTAGGGGTTTACACTATATTCTATTTGTTTATTTTCATATTCTATGATTTTGATCAAAATGATGAAATATTATGAAATTCCTCTAAATAACAACATAATTTGAATTCTCTTGAAGTTATTAATTGAGTGTAAATGTATTATAATAATTCTATCATATCAATTTAATGAGGAAACTAATTTAATTGTTTCAATAAAGAATGGAATTATTATTTTATTTTGATGAATATTCATTTTATTCCATATGTTTTTTCCCAAAACAAATTGTTTCAAAATATATTTATTATAACTTTAAGATAGTTAATAGTTAATTTTATCAATTATTTAATTTTTACAAAATATTTAAAAGGTATCATTTTTATTTTTCCAAAATGATTTACTTTTGATTTCCCACAAAAATGTTAAATTAATATTTTTTTAGCTGTATGGAATGATATATATTTCTCTCCTCCATGAATGATTAATGATATAAATATTATATTATAAGAATCAATGATTATTTTTCTTGAATATTTTTTCATTAATATTCTGAAATTTTTTAAATTATAATTAATAGATTTTAATGTGAAAATTATTTGTTTTTCAATAATGATGTTAAGGTTATTTTATGGATATTTCTTTTCTTAAATGTGAATAAAGCTTCATTATACATATATTATAATGGGTAAATAATAAAATTATATAATAATATTTCATTCCCTATTTGGTTTATGATTACATTAAAAATATCGTTATGAAACAAACCTTTTTTCCAAGGGTTATGGTAGGATGAGATGATAAAATGTTTACAAAAACATTTTCTTTTACTTGGGATGGGATTTGATGATACTATTATTAAATACATTTTCTTTTTCACTAGTTTTTTTTAAATTATTATAAATTTATTATCCTTTTGAAGACATATTAGTTATTTTATTTATATAATCAGTGGTACGAGATTTATATATCACTCTAATTAAATATTTAATGATGAATATCTCCTCAGGAAAATTGTTATTTAATGTGGATTGACCATAGTTTACTATGATAAATTGTCCACTATGATTTACATGGTAGTGATCCATGACTAGAATAATTATTGGGGGAGTGTGATCATTCCTCTTTGATCATCATGGAAATAAGCATTGTAACGTCCCGGATCCGGGTGCCACTCAACGGGTGCCCCAAACCCGGTTCACCACGTGACCTCAAGCGTATTTCCCCAAACGCGAGAGGTAGATGACTAGCAGCGAAAGCCCAGGTCTGATAGTGGGGAATCTATGCCCTCATTTGTCAAAGTGTAGCGCATCGGAATGAGTAAAACATACAACAACAGCGGAGGCAGTAAACCATACACAACTGAAATAAACAACTACAGTAGATATAAAAAACCAGTATAAGTAGCGATGTAACATGCCTCAATTATAAGAAAACATCCAGAACATGTTACACAATCAATACAATACAACTGATGTGCAATTACAGAATGGAAAAATAGAACAGCCCGCGACATCGTGAGCCAATGCTCAGTACCATGCTCTCCTACTCCTCAACACCAACCATGTAACTGTTTAAGGGCGCTTCCCTTATCTACAGCTGCAGAAACGTAATCTGTTTTGGCCGAAAAGCATGACCCAAATAGGGTGTGAGAAATAATTCCCAGTAGGCACCCACCTAAGGCCCGTGCTCAACTGTGTGTAGACATGCAACAATAGTGTGATGTAGTAAATTCAACAAGCTAAGCAGTACTCAAAAGTAACTAATTAACCAATTATATTTTAATTATTAATTATTCATTTATCCTTTCAATTTAATAACATTCTGTGCTCAACAGCACCAAGCCCTCAGGCCAACCAGAACCTTGCCCTCAGGTTATACAGAATCTCTCCCTTAGGCGTACTAGAATCTTGCCGTCAAGCATAAGAAGTGTTACCATCAGGCATAGAATTCAAGCCTTCAAGCATTAAAGGTTGACCTCAGGCGAAATAGTATGTTGGCCTCAGGATAATACAGTCACGCCCTCAGGATATAGTAAAACACCTCCCTCGGGCATAAGTAATCAGGCCCTGCCCAACATATAAACATGTAGTCTACATACAATTCCTCTCAAGGGAAAATTAATGCATAATTTAATCATGGAATACCCTCGGGTATCCTAGCCAAAAGGCTAAACAGAGGAATAAAACCCTGGGGTGGTCCTGGATCCAAGCAATGATCCCAACCAGCATTTTGTTATCATAATTAATTAGCTATTCAATTATAGTAAATTAACATATCTATGTACTCAGCCACCCAACACCCCCACATGGGTTCGTGGAACTAAAACACACAAATCACACAACAGTTGGAAAATAAACACTAATCCACCTACCTTATATGCCAACGAGCGCTATACATGATCATTGATCCCAGAAACGCCCAAAACTGCATAGATCTAAGGTAAGAATACTTTCATTCAACCTCAAATAACTCCTGTTAGGAGAATAATTGGTAAGAAACAATCTAGGAGAAGAGAGGGCTTACCTGCGCGGTTCCAATGTGATCGATAGAAGCGGGATCAGATTCCCGGTGCTCAATCGTCAGATCTATCAAGGTTCGTCCTCCCTCTTCCGCTCCTCTCATCTTATTCTATTCCTTCCCTATGAACAGGGGAGGCTACTACCTATTTAAGTGGAAAAAACAAAGTACATGGTGTGTACTTCCAAGTACACGACGTGTACTTCCTTCATTTAACTGTTCCTCTGGCGGCACTGCCACACTATTCATCTGTCGACATGAGTACACGACATGTACTCCCGACTACATGGCGTGTACTGTCGCCCAGCTGGCGGCTACTCCACCTCCTTACTATTTTGGCCTGCCAACTAACTACACGACATGTAAAGGACCACTACACGGTGTGTAGTCGGTTCCTACACCCTTCGTCGCTAACATGGCTACACGCCCCGTGTACCCATCCCATACAGCCAAAAGTATATAGTGTGTGGAAAAGTACATGGCATGTAGTTCCCAAATTTAGTATTTTTCCCATTTTCCATATTTTCTCAAAAACACCTAAAGAAAAAAAGAAAAGAAGAAGCACGTACCTCAAAAATAAGAACCGGGTTCCTACAAACTTCCCCCCTTATTAAAATTCATCCTCTAATTCCCCTTCCAAGGGTGGAGAAGATATAGCCATGAAAAACTCCAGCCACTGAGCACATACAACTGTCTCCCGCTCCCAGGTTTCTTCCTACACTCGGCCATGCTTCCATAGCACCCACACGAGAGGAACTGACCGGCCTCAGAGAACATTCGTGCTCCTATCAACTATAAGGATCAGATTCTCCTCAAGGGACGTATCTGCTTCCTGCTCAACCTCCTCAGGCTGAAAGACGTGACATGGTTCTGAATGATATCGACGCAACTGATACACATGGAAGATGTCATGAATGGCTCGGTTCCAATATGGTAACTGCAACCGATAATCAACCTGCCCGAATCTCTCCAGAATCTCAAAAGGCCCCACATACCTCGGTGAAAGTTTTTCCCTGTATCCTGATTCTTCTGTGTCCCAGTCTCAGTGAAACATGAAATAAAACCAAATCCCCGACCATGAACTCCAAAGGTCATCTGTGGCAATCAGCATAAGGCTGCACACAAGACTGCGTGGTAACCATCCACTTCTGAATCAACTGGACCTCCTCATAAGTCTCCTGTATGAGACATGGTCCAAGTAAAGCTGCCTCACCAGCCTCTGACCAGCACAAAGGTGATCGACATGGACTACCATATAAAGCCTTATATGGTGCCATCTCAATAGTCACCTGAAAAATATTGTTATAGGTAAACTAAAATAGGGGTATATGATTCTCCCATGATCCCCCAAAGTCCAGGACGTATGCACGCAACATGTCCTCTAGCACCTGTATCATATGCTCTGACTGGCCATCAGTCTGAGGGTGGTATGCTGTGCTCAAAAAAACCTGTGTACCTAGTGGCCTCTAAAAACTCTTCCAGAAACGATATGTAAAGCAGATGTCCCTATCTGAAACGATAGAACGAGGGACCCCATGTAGACGAATAATCTCTTGGATATACATCCTTCCGAGATCGTCAACACCGAAGGTCTCCTTAATCGGCAATAAGTGAGCTACCTTCGTGAGTCTGTCCACAACAACCCACACGACAGTATTTCTTCTAGGTAACCTCAACAACCATTTCACAAAGTCCATAGTGACATCATCCCATTTCCACTCTGGAATGGGTAACTGCTGTAACAGTCTGGCCGGCCTATGGTGCTCTGCCTTCACCTGCGGACAGGTGGAACACCTCGTAATAAAACCAGCTACATCTCTCTTCATACCTGGCCACTAGTACTGACACGTCAAGTCTCGGTACATCTTGGTAACCTCGGGACGAACTGCCCATACTGAAGCATGAAACTTCCGCATCATCTCCTCGCGTATATCCCCTGGAACCCACACTCGTCCATGGAAACACAAATATTCGTCATAGCCTATCGTCCAATCAGGAGGAGGGTCCTCACTTGCCACCGACTTCTGTAGATCTAGGCCTTCTGGATCCGATAGCCGTCTCATCCTCACTCTGTCCAGGAGATTAGAAGTCACAGCTAAAGATGAAAGATAATACTTCCACTGACTATCGTGCACCTCCAAATGCATCTCAGAGAACAAATCCATAAGCTGCCACTCACCACTGGCCTCCTGCACTGCCTGTATCTGACTCTTTCTGCTCAGTGCATCCTCTACTACATTACTTTTACTAGGTGTATAGGCAAGCTCAAAATCTAAGTACTATAGGTATTTGACCAACCTTCCCTGCCTCAGATTTATGTCACGCTGAGGAAAGATATACTTGAGGCTTTTGTGGTTGGTGAAAACCACAAAATGATCTCCCAACAGATAATTTCTCCAACAGCGCAATGCATGCACAATCATAGCCTACTCGAGATCATGCATCTAGTAATTCTTCTTATGTGGCCTCCACTGCCGAGACCCATACACAACAACTCGATCTCCCTACATCAACACAACTCCTAGCCTAATAATTGATGCATCACAGTAAACTGTATATCTCTTCCCCTGCTCATGGAGTATCAGGATCGGTACTAATTTCAACCTTCCTTTCAGGTCCTGAAAGGCTGTCTCGCAAGCTTCCGACCAAACGAACTTCACACCCTTCTTAGTCAAACCCACCAATGGTGCTTCTATGTGGGATAAGTCTTGTATTAAGCTTCATTAGTAAACAGCTAGCCATAAGAAACTTCATATCTCAAACATGTTCTTAGGATGCTCCTAGGAAACTACTGCTCTCACCTTCTCAGGGTCTACTACAACTCCTGCCTCTGAGATAATATTCCCTAGGAAGTGAATCTGGTCCATCCAAAAAATGGGACTTTGAGATCTTAGCATATAGCTTATTCTCTCTCAATGTACTCAATACGATCTCAAGATGGGTGGCATGGTTGTTTCGAGTGTGATAGTACACCAAGATGTCGTCCATGAATACAACCACAAAAGAATCAAGATGCGGATGGAACACATGATTCGTGAGATCCATGAAAACTGATGGCACTTTCGTGAGTCCGAACGGCATAACCAAGTACAAGTACAGACCATATCTACTCCAAACTGCTATAAGTGGTATATTTGATGGTCTCACGAGCAGTTGATGATATCCGGATCTCAAGTCAATCTTCGATAACACTCGTGATCCTCGAAGCTAATCAAAAAGAAAATCTATCCTCGGCAAAGGATATAGGTTCTTAACTGTCAACTAGTTTAGCTTTCGATAATCCACACAAAGTATGAGGGTACTGTCTGCCTTCTTCTCCAAAAGGATGGCGAACCCCACGGAGAAGTACTGGGTCAGATAAAACCCTTCGCCTGTAACCCCTCTAACTACCTCTTGAGGTCCTGAAACTCAGGTGTGGCCATCCTATAAGGAGGAATGGATACCGTTGCTACTCCTGGAATGAGTTCAATAGAGAAATCCACCTATTTCTCTAGAGATAGACCTGAAAATTCATCTGGGAAGACATCCTTGGAACGATCAACAACTGGAGGGAAATCTGTCTGACAAGTTCCCTGATCATCCAAATATAAGCTAGAAATCTGGGATGTGACTCCACCTCACCCATGATGCTCTGGTCTAGCTCGACTCTCAAAAACATCCCATTCGCCCTTGTATAGAAACTCTCCGCCCTCTGGTGACGTGAAACACACCCTGCGACAATAGCAGTCTACAAAGGCTTGAAAGGGAGCCAAACAGTCCATTCTAAGAATGAAATCATAACTCGTCATCTCCAAGACATAGAGGTCCCAAATAAAGTGACACCCTCCAATCTCAAGGGGGCACTCCTTGCACTGACGCACACCAGTCGTTCTAGTTCCAAACGGAGTGTCTAGCGTCATGATATTTGAAGAAAGAGAAACAATGAGCCCAAGGCTCTCCAAAATGGGTACATATATGAAAATATGTGTAGCACTCGTATCGAAAAATATAGAAGATAAGACAGAAGCTACTAGAATAGTACATCTGACTGTAGATGGTCTGGGATTCTACTCCTGCTGGGTCTGTTGCACTGCATATGCCTGCACATTACCGCGACCCTGTGACACAATCTGGCTACCCTGAACTGTCCCGCCCTAATGCCTATGAGATCCTGATGTCTGGATACCACGACCACAACCACCATCTTTGGCTGCACGCCCTATAGTATTCTAGTTCCCCGACTGGTAAGAAGCTACTGGTCCTTCTCCCGCACACAGAGTCTGCATAAAACCCCTCTCACTAGCCACTGGTAGAAACTCTCTGCAAAAGCGCTGCAGATGACCCATCTTTCTATAAGTTCGGCAGTCCACTGGGTCATGTGGACATTGTAGACTCTTGTGCCCCTCTCTTCCACACTGGTAGCACCAGATCGGGCCACCGGAAGAAACTGCCTGGTTGGTACTGCCTCCTGGAGAGAAATCCATTTGTCTCTTCCTATTGCCAGTATAAATAGTACCAGTAACTAGTGCTGAACCGCCCTGGCCCACACCACTAGCTTCCCGTAGGTTCCTCTATGTAATCAGTGCCTTATTCACAATAGCATGTACTAAAGGCAACCTGAAAACATGCACCAGTGCTAAGATGTCATAATGAAGACCATCCACAAAACGTCTAGCTCTCAACGTCTCATCACCCACCAGCATGGGTGAAAAACTCTGAACCTCGGTGAAATGAGTATAATAGTCCATCACTGACATAGCGCCCTTCTTCAGGTTCATGAACTCTCGAGCTCTATCTTCCCTCAGCGTCTCTGGGAAAAAGAAGTCATAAAAGACTGCCTGAAAATCATCCCATGCCATGTCTTTGTGATTCTTTGACTGAGTGGTAACATCCCACCACCTCTTGGAGGAATCATGTAGCATATAAGTCGCGAGCTTGACCCTCCACCCTAGAGGCGTCTCAAGATGCTCGAAAATAATGTGCATCGACCCCAGCCAAGACTCTGCAGCCTGTGGTCCGCCATCCCTTAAACACATAGACAGATGCAGCTGCTGGAATATACGAGTTAGCTCGTCCATAGATGTGGCAGCCTGCGGTGCTCCCTGAATGGTTTGCATGAACCTCATAAAGCCTTCAAAGAACTGCACCTCCGCGCCTGTGCCTGGTGTAACAGCTGGCGCCGCATCTGGATCTACTAGAGGATCCACTGGTAGCCCATGGCACACCACCTATGGAGTATACTTTTTGCCACTTTCTTCGCGAATAACGTGCGGTTGTCTAGGCATCATGACACTACAAGGTCAAAAACACGCCTTAGATTCAAGATTATCTAGAAAGAAAGCGAAGGATCCATAATGGGAAGAAGAGGAAGAAGGCATTCACGATTTTCAAAACAATACTACACGATGTATACAATGACTACACGGTGTGTACTTGACTTCCCTTCCCCTGCTCGGGTCCTTCGACATGGCTATGCCACACGACTCCCATTGAACAAAAGCTATATGGCGTGTATTATATCCACACGGCGTGAATGGTGTTATTTTCCAACTGGCCATGTCGTTTGTGACACGACCAACTACTTGGCTTAAAACTACATGGTGTGTTACACCCGCACATGGCATGTACACTACTCCGTCTCCTAGCCAAACGGCTAAGTCCACATGGTCTTTCCTCGTACAAGACTACACGGTGTGTCCCACTGGTACACGGTGTGTTCATGGAGAGGTGACACCGACCTGTGTTGTTAGTTACATGGCCGAGTCCCCAGGTCACACTACACGACGTGTTCATCATTGACATGACGTTTTCAAGAAAATAGTTCACCGAAACGTGTTGTTAGTTATAGGTACGGACTCCAGGTCAACACTATACGACATGTACATGAGGTACACGACGTGTTTTACCCATCTGATTCCCTACCCCGTGTCGCCGCCCACACAGTTTGTGACATGGGAGGAGACTATACGGCGTGTACTTAGGATACACTACATGTACTCAAAAAGTTTATTTTTATTCCCGAACAGAAGAACATACACGGCGTGTATGCGGTACTACACGGCGTGTATTCTGGGTTTCTGGACAGTATACCTCAGAAACATCTCCGGAACCCAAAACTACTGAAAAAACAACACCTAAGTGTCAAATTCCGATCCGTGATGGCCCATACTCCCCACAAATCAAAGTTTGACATATCATCCGTGTTATAACAAAATAAACAGTAAATGAGACACCAAATTCTGGTCAATGAGGGCCCATACTCCCCAAAGACAAAAGTTTGTTGTTCATTCTATAAACCGGATTAAATAAAATTACCCTATCACACATCAGGTATTTTATTAGAGCAGTTACCACAACAACATGCTTTACTAGCACAACAATTATCACAACAACATGCAAAATTCTAATGCACCAACATGGCATGGAACTATGCATGGCATGTGATTTCTTGCATGTTCCTATATGATGTATGCAATGGAATAACCTCATCTCATCGGGTTGAAACCAAATAGAACCCATAGATAAAATATAACAGCATAATTCCAACTGCGTGACCCAATGGTGAAAATTACATCAACTGTAAATTGCAAAATCAGAAAAATTGCAACATGGGGTAAATTGGCTTTTCCCTATACAAAGGGTAGATACACCCAGGCACAGGTTATTACCAACTACCATTCATCCTATCCATGACTATGACTCCAAATAGTAAGTCAAAGAAAAGAACTCCTTTGATACCATTTTGTAACGTCCCGGTTCCGGGTGCCACTCAACAGGTGCCCCAAAACCAGTTCGCTACATAACCTCAAGCGCATTTCCCCAAACTCCAGAGGTTGCCGACTAGAATAGAGGGCCTAGGTCTGATAGTGGGGAAACTATGCCCTAATTTTTCAAAGTGTAGCGCAACAGAATGAATAAAATATACAACAACAGCGGAAGTAGTAAACCGTACACAACTGAAATAAACAATTGCAGTAGATATAACCAACCCGTATATAAGTAGTGATGCAACATGTCTCAATTCTATGAAAATATCCAGAACATGTTACACGATCAATATAATACAACTGAAGTACAAGTACAGAAAAGCAAAATAGAACAGCCTGCGGCATTGCAAGCCAATTCTCGGTCCCATGCTCTCTTACTCCTCATAAATAATCATGTACCTGTATAAGGGCCCATGCCCTTATCTACACCTGTAGAAACATAATCAGTTTGAGCAGAAAAGCATGACCCAAACAGGGTGTGAGAAATAATTTCCATTAGGCACCCACCCGTGCTCAATAGTGTATAGACATGCAACAATAGTGTGTATTAGTAAATGCAATAATCTATGCAGTACTCAAAAGTAACTAACATAACCAATTATATTTCCATTTTTAATTATTCATTTAACCTTTCAATTTAATAACTTTATGTCCTCAACATCACTAAGCCCTAAGGCCAACTAGAACCTTGCCCTCAGGCTATACATAATCTCACCCTCAGGCATATCCGAATCTCACCCTCAGGCATATGAAGTGTCGCCCTCAGGAACAGAAGTCAATCCCTCAGCCACGAAAGGTTTCCCTTAGGAGAAATAGTATGTATCCCTTAGGCTAATACAGTCACGCCCTCAGACTATAGTAAAACACAACCCACATGCATATGTAACCGGGCCATGCCCAATATATAAAAATTCAGTCTACATACAATTCCTCTAAAATGAATAGTAATGCATAATTTAAACAAGGCATACCCTCGGGTATCCTGGCCAAAAGGCTAAACAGAGGAACACACCCCTAGGGTTGACCTAGATCCAAGCAATGATCCCAACTAGAATTTTATTATCATAATTAATTATCTATTCAATTCTAAGAAATTAAAATATCTATGGCCTCAGCCACACGACACCCAAACATGGGTTCGTGGCACTAAAAATGCACAAAACGCACAACAGTTGGAAAATAAACACTAAGACACCCACCTTATATGCCAACGAGCGTTATACACAATCGTTGATCCCAGAGATGCCCAAAAATGGAGTATATTAGAGGTATGAAAACTTTCATTCAACCTCAAATAACTCCCATTAGGAGAATAATTGGTAAGCAACAAGCTAGGAGAAGAGAGGGCTTACCTGCGTGGTTCCAACGTGATCGATAGAAGTGGGATCAGATTCCCGGTGCTCGATCTGCAGATCTCCCAAGTTTCAGCCTCCCTCTTCCACTCCTCTCGTCTGGTTATAAGCCTTCCCTATGAACAGGGGAGGCTACTGCCCATTTAAGTGAAAAAAGTACACGGTGTGTACTTTAAAGTACACGGCCTGTACTTCCAAGTACACGACCTGTACTTCCTTCATTTAACTATTCCTCTGGAGGTACTTCCACACTCTTCATCCATGGACATGAGTACATGGCATGTACTTCTGACTACACGGCGTGTACTGTCACCCAGCTGGCGGCTGCTCCACTTCCTTCCTATTTTGGCCTGCCGACTGACTAAACGGCGTGTAAAGGACCACTACATGGTGTATAGTCGGTTCCTACACCCTTCATTACTGACATGGATACACGCACCGTGTACCCATCCCACACGGCCAAAAGTACATGACGTGTAGTTCCAAAATTTAGGATTTTTCCCATTTCCCATATTTTCTCAAAAACACTTAAGGAAAAAAGAATTGAAGAAGCCCGTACCTCAAAAATAAGAACCGGGTTCCTACAAGCAATGTCAAATATGGGAATGGTTTTCATTTCTAATTATAATGCCCCAAATATGTGTTATATTCTAATGATATGTATTTCTGGCTTATATTTTTTGATTTATTTACAATTAATGTCTTCTGAAAAATAAAATATTTTTCTATGTATCAATAATATGGTAATTAATTTGTGGGGTCTAGTTTTCAAAAATTATTATCATCTTCTCACACCCTTATTGTTAATTTATATTCATATATTCATTGTTTACCCTCACTAAGAATATTAGTCTACCCTTTATTATGTATCATTTCCATGGATAATTAAGAATGGTATTTTGTATGATATGTCTATAATGATGTATAGTTATAAATAAATTACTGAGAGATGATGTAGTTAAATTATGAACCAGATGTTTACGTGTCCATGTTTCTAAATACAGTATCCCTATATAATCATATAATATATCATTATGTTATATAATGAATATTCAACCAAAAATAAATAATATCAATTTATTAAAATTTTTCTGTATAGACTATATCATAGATTGTATTTGTTAGACATTGAATACTATGATTAGAAATCTTTAGTCATAACCCAAATGATAAATAAAATTAAAGAAAAGATTTCATAGAATTGTGGTGAAGGAAAGAGTTAATGGTATCATTGAAATTAAATCATTATATTTATAAATTAATTGGATTTGGATCATTGAAAATTGAACCCATGGGTAACAACTCTAGAAAAGAGCATCGACCATTGACTTGATTATCACAATGAGGATGAAAATGGTCCTTGCTGCACACCTAGTCTGACACTCCAAGGTGATAAATTTTTTATAAATTCTAAAAATATTTTTGATCCAACAAGATTGATTTGAATAGATTATGATACTAAATTACTCATGAAAAACATATGGTTTCACAGATATAAAAAAGGATGAACTATTTAGACATTATATATATTTTTTCATGATTAATCACTCTGATTCATGGTGATTGTTGGTCCTAAATTTTTTTGGATTCAATGAATAAATAAATATATAATGATTAACAGAAGGTTCTAAATGTTATGCAATAATATTGATGTACCATATTTGATCATATTTATATGAATATCATTATATCCGAATTACTCTCAATGAATGTTACATACTTTCCTCAATATGTATACATTGAATTATAAGTCAAAATACCCTATGTTACATGGAATGGATCTCATATTTATGATTATTCTCTAAATGAATATCATGCTAATTTTATTTTGAAAATTCTAATTCTTCTCTATTTAGTTGAATTTAATGATATATTATCAATATATTGGCTTCAATTATATAAATCCAACATCAATTATAGGGAATGGTATGTAACATATGATTATCCAAGAAGTCATGTGATTATATATTAGTGAGATGATAAATATGACAATCTTTTCAAAATAAAATACATTGTATATGCCATGATTCCAATTCTAAAGGGATTTTTTCTTATATGGTTTGGGATAAAATTAAAATCGATTACATTACTATATTTTATGAGTTTTTTATTCCGTTCCTAAAGAGTTTCATAGTCTTCCAATGAATCAAGAAGTTGAATTGTGAATAATATTCATACATGGTACTTAACATATTTCGAATAATCCCTATAAAATGACCATGATTGAGTTTTATGAATTAAAAGAGAAACACTTTAAGAAACACCAAAAGGTTTTATTATACCAAGTGTATAAACATGGGGTTCAACAATTATTTTTTTAGGATAAAGAAATGATCAATTCGACTATGCATTTATTATCAGTATTTAAAGAAGATCACAGTGAAAAAAACAATCACCAACCTTGTATCGATGACTAGTTTTCTCAATGGTGTGGTGATAAATTCTTTTCAAATATTGTGGTTGATTCCGAATATCATTAATTTAGGGTTACGTTAGAGGAAATTCAAATGAAATCAATCTTTACAATTTTTAGACACAATGAATATATATTTATTCCATTTAGTATGAATAATGTACCAACTATATTCATGAATTTGATGAATTTAGTATTAAATTATTATATTTATCAAATTTTTGTATTTTTTATAGATTATATTCTAATATATTCAAATATAATGTATGATCATGAATATAAATTGATAATTTTTATAAGGACCCTATGGAAGGATAAGATACTTGAATTTTTAAAAAGTATGAACTTTAGCTACAAAAGATTCATTTCTGGGTCATATAATCTCAAAAGAGGGTATAACTATATATCCATCAATGAAATAATT
Source organism: Viscum album (assembly GCA_963277665.1). Taxonomy (NCBI): domain Eukaryota; kingdom Viridiplantae; phylum Streptophyta; class Magnoliopsida; order Santalales; family Viscaceae; genus Viscum; species Viscum album. Next base: position 1,157,773,947 of record OY728135.1, read on the forward strand.
TCATGATAATATACTATAACCTACCAATATGAATAATATATGATGTTTTCATAGTTTATTATGATATTATCAAGGATACTTTGATGATTTATAATGATCGTCTAATCCCCACACCATCATAACTCGAAAAAGATCAATGTTTCATTGGAAAAATAATGTGATAATTATTTAATTAAATTAAATGGTATGTTAGTGAATACACATTTCTTATATTTCCCTAATGACTATAAGTGTTTTTAATCTATATTAATTCATATATAAATGGGTTGGGATGCATGCTTATGGAAAATGTTGTGTTTATATATTATTCCATCTAGTAATTGGTGGTTTATGAGAAAAATTATACATATAATTATTTGAAGTTAGCTATTAAATATTTTTCATCAACGATATAGCTGAATTACATGTTTGGAAAAAAGTGTGATATATACACAAATCATAAAAGTTAAATGTATATTTTCCCCCATATATAGTTAAATATGACTAAGACATGTTGGATGGAGAAGATTAAATATTATGATTTCTCAATACATTACCACCCTGGGAAAGGGAACAACTTGGTTGATGCATTTTGTCAAATGGATCATGCTATATTATCATGTATAAGGATCAAAAAAGAAAAAATATTTATTTAATTGATAATTTTCTATCCTGAAATAATAAATGAAGGGGATAAATGTTATTTTTCTTAGATAAGTGTTCATCTATCTATCCATATTATGAAAAGGAGGATCCTAAGACATAAGTTGTGTTAGAGTAGATGATAAGAAATTTAACTGAATTTAAATTTTATTTTTATAGAAAAATAAAGTTTAGGTAAAATGTATTTGTCCCTTAAGTACCAAATTTTATGATATATCTATTTTACGAGGATCATATTTCATAATTATCTATTTATCAGGGATGTAAAATGGTGTATAAATATTTGAAATATTATCTATACAAGATAAAAATGAAAATATAGATTTCTGAATACGATTCTATGTCCATTATATATCATCAAGTTATGGGTGAGATAAAAAATTAATATGGTATGCTAAAAATTTTATATTGAGATCATGGGAATGGAAAAACATAACCATGGATTTTTCCTTTATATGAGCAAAAACATATATGGGGAATAATTTTTTATGGGTTCTATATATCACCTAATGATGTTAGAAAACATTATTACTATTATACTAGACATATCTCATTATTATATTTCTATAATATACCTTAATTAATAAGTATGGTTTTATGGAGTACCACATTCAATTGATTCTGATCAGGATACTAGTTCAAGCTCAATGTCTCCCTAATATCTTCAAAATTCCCTCGATATAGTGTATAGAATCATCATTTAGTATCATCTATGGATTGTTAGTCAATCTTATAGAACCATTCAATAACATTATAATATAATGATATCTTTTTCTATGGATTTTAAAGGTGTTGGGTATAATCAACTTCCTCTAGTCATGTTTTCATATTGTAATACCTTTAAATTTATAATTCTAATGGCTCATTATTTATCCTTATATAGAAATAAATGGTTAGCTGTAATATTCCTTGATTATTTTTGGGAAATAATAGTACTGGGTACTATTTTAGATGAATAAATTTACGATATAGGCATATAAATTTTGTAACACAACATTGTAGCTCAGTGTTTTAAATAAATGTTTACTAATAATCATATGCATTGTTTGCTGTTTTTTATTAGTGAGGATATTTTTCATAGAATTTAATCAGATAATTAGGTTATAAAATTCAATAATAATTCATAGATGAGACCTATGTATATTTTACCTTTCTATATTTCTTCTTTCTTCTAAAGGGAATTCCCTTGTGTGGCCTTTTCGAACCCCCCACACAAGGAAACCCCCCTCCCCACGAAGAGGTCACTCCGGAGAGAGCCCCAGCCGGGAAGGAGCCGTTGCCAGCCGAGATGGCAGAGCGTCCTGGAGGGTGACAACCCGGGCAACGATGGTTCGTCAAGCAATCCGTCAGCACGGGTGGGTTGCGCCTCATTTTTCCCACCCAGTCAGAAACCGGGTGACCCGGCAAGGCAAGTGGATCCCGGGGGAGAGGTTCTCCCCGAAAGCGGACTCCTAGGATTCGAACCCTGTACCTACCAAAGAACGGCGTTGTTGTACCCCTCTCTTTCACCACTATGCCACCGCCGAAGCGGCATATTTTACCTTTCTATATTATTTATTTATTAGTCATGGTTTCTTGTGAAATTTCACTACCACCAATGCTCACTGAATTCTAGGATATGTTCCATGTATCAACCCTGATGAAGTACATACCTGATCATTCACATGTAATTAAATAAAATATTATAAATATATTTCTTGATAATTCCAATAATGAAAAATATATCAATATTCTGTATCATATATGGAATGGGATACAAAATAGGACAAAACATCTAGTTAATGTTTTGTGGAAAAACCACCAAGCTTACATAACTACATTGCTACAAATGATATGATGAGGCAGATGTTTACTTATCTATTTGTATCAATGTGTATAAATTATGACTAAAAATGTTATTTTATGGGGGTAGAATGTAAAACCAATAGTTTTTATAGTAATTTTTTTTATTAAAATATACTTCATTTAATCAATATCTTGTGATACATGCATATTAGACTTTAAATAGACCTCAATAGAAATTATATTTTTCCACATGAATTTTAAATCCTAGACATTAAAATACATATTTTTAAGTGGAATAACCTCAATTTAATATCATGTATGCATTTTTTAGATAATGAAAATATATTTTTAAATATATACTTAATATTAAGTTATGTATTTACATGATGAAAAAATAAAATTATCATAAAAATTTAGTATTTATGATTTTTGTGAAAAATAATAATAGAATTATTCCTCACTTTTAAAAAATTATTATAAAAAAATCTACTCCATTTTTGAAATAAAAATTTCATATTTATCTCAATAAATATTTTCTATAATTTGCTGAAAAGATTAAATTTTATGTGATTTTTTATGGGAGTTTATTAATTCGATATTCATTCTAATAAGAAGAGGTGTTTTCATCTTGATTTCCAAAGAAACGATGATCTATGTATGGTTCATAATACTAGTTATCTACAATATAAACCAGGGATAATTCTTTTATCTGATTGGGACTCTAACATTAATCCTCTTACTTAGAAGTAAACAAATGCAAAACTTTGGGTTAGGTTACATGGCTTATGTTGGATATATTGTAATCATATGGTCTTTAATTACCTTTTATCCTATGTTGTAACCCCGATCAAAATGGACCAACATAATATTGATGGGGAAACATATTTTTTCAGTTGGTTCTTGGTTTATATCAACTTAGCTTCTGGGCATCCTGATTTTATCAATCTTTTTGTCAATTAAATTATAATTGAGGTTAGTATTGAATATGAAATAGTTTATCATTTTTGTGACATATGTAAGATAGTGGGGAATTCCATGGAGTTCATAAGAGTTATTCAATGAAATGATAGGGTGACTCCTAAAACTGCTATTAGAAAGTAAGTTAAAAAAGTCATAAAAATAATGTTCTGAATCCCAAAATCTGTACCATCCCTAATAAGGTGACTACTCTTCAAAATATTCATACATTACCATGGTATGATCTTGATAAACCTTTGGTTGAAATTTTAGAAGAGGAATAAGATCATCCATCTAGATCTGATTTTCCACATTTCTCTAAAATGGATGATTCGATAGATAAAACAATTCCCCAAAAAATCAATCCGGACATCAATTCCTTTGATTATAGTTTGCATATATATTTGGAGGGGAAATCAATCTACAAATCTATTTCTATGGAAAAAACTAGACATGATACAATTTTGGTGTAGGAATAATCTCTTTCATCCTAATTAGATGATATGAGTACAATGGCTCTTTCTACTGTTACACATAATCCCCTTTTTTGTCCTGGAATTCTATCCTTGTGACCACCCTTGTCACAATGAATCAGGAATCTACTATCGGTGGACACCTGGTCTAGAATTCCCCCCTCTTCATCTCAATGTAGTTAGTCTGAATATTGATGTTCTTGTATCTATCAAAAATCATTTTAAGATTGAATCCTCTTGTAGAGAGGATTTATTAGATTCCATATATTCCACTCACTTGAATGTAGAACCTCAACCAAAAAACATGGAACAAAAATATATTCTAATGATGTTGGGTTTGGAGAAAATGCTACTATAGTTCAAGAATATGAAATAAAGGAATATGATAGCGTGTATATAAATTGAATAATATAAACTCTAGTGATACCCAAGAAGAAAGTAGGGAGACCCCTAAAATACCATCAAAACGAATGATAGAGATAGAAATAATAGGGGGGTGTACCCGAAATCAAGCTCCAAATGAAGATATTATTTTGGAACATCCAGGACCAGGATTATAAAACCACAATTGGGTCTCTTAAACTATATGTTCAAAGACCTATTTTGATTGTGTTTGATTAACCCAAAATCGTTTTCCCAAATAGATTTTATAGTCTTGAAAATATGGGTTTCAATTTATTGGGTTTGAATAGAAATTTATCTGTGGTCCAAAGATTAGGAGCCTTGAATCACTCCTATCTTTTATATCATATTCTAGTTGGCTTAGGTACACAACATGTTACTTATTAATTTTCTAAGATGGAAATCAGGCATTTTTTTAACTTCATTTATTCTAATAATAGATATTAGGACTGTAAAATCCTTTGGTCTAATATCAATTCCATTAAAATCATAATTGATGGACCATAGTTCATTCATGGTGACTTCAATTAAATTGTTAGTCCTGATGTAAATACTCTCTCAATGACCAATTAAATTTCATGAAGGGATCTTAAAGGATTTATTGAAAAAATTATATGATTGAAGTTAATCTTGTCGATGAGATGTTTATTTTGTATAGAATACATCTTAGGGGAATGGTTGCTAATAAACATGATAGGGAATTTTTAAATGAGTCTTCCTTATGCTCTTGGGAATCCATTTCCTGTATGACCTTATCTCGGCTCAAATATGATCATCTACCTATCATGGTTAACCTCACTAGAAAATGGTTATAAGTCCCCCTTTCCCTTCAGGTTCAATAAATCTTGGGGTTTACACTCTAAATGTGAAAATATTTTTTGAGATTTTTGGGTCTCAGTGGGTTTCTGGAGTAATGTTTATTTTTGCATCCTCAAATCAATGATCTTAATGGGTAATCTCAAAAAATGGAGTAAATAAAAATTCAACCCCCTATATAAGGAAATTTCCAATTTTGAAGCCAACCTTGGGTTTGTTTAGGAGTAGTATACCCATAGTGATTTCTCTAGTGGTATCTTATTAGAAGATGAGTTTAATTTTAAACTCAACAGCCTCTTAAATATAAAAGATGATATGAAAAAATATATTTCCACGGTAAATTGGATAAAATATGGGGATATGAATTATATGATCTTGAAATCTCTCCAAATAATTAAGAAATATTATCAACCTTTTTCTTTTCTTAAGAGTGGTGATCATGTTTTGGATAGTAGTCCAGATATTTCGGAGCACATTACATATTCTTATAAGGATCGTTTTAATAGTTCAACCACTATTGATACTCATATTTAAGGAATTATCCCAATGATTATCACCCATGAGAATAAATCATGTCTCATATTTATTATATTAGAACTAGATATTAAGGAAGCTATTTCTACTCTGATGTCAGATAGTTCACCTCGCCCTAATGGAATTAGGAATTATTTTTTTCAAACCTATTGGGAGATCATTTGTAATGATGTTTTTCATCCTATCCTCCATTTCATAAAAAGTGTAAATCTTCAACAAGGCATAAATATTTAATTCCATTACTTGATTCCTAAAGTGGAGGATGATAATGATATTTATTTTTTCAGGCTTGTTTCTATGATAAATAATTTATAAAAAATCATCACTAAAATTCATGCTACTGCATTTTCCCCCATTTCTAGTAAAATTTTCTCTCTTAATCAATTTGGGTTTTTCAAAAAAAGGCCCATTCCATATTTCCACATCACTGCATCTAAGTGTGTTAATCATCTCAAAAATCATCTTTATGGGGTTATTTTTATCTTATAAATGACATAATTTTTTTTGAAATTATGGATTGGGAGTTTATCTTCATAATTCCTACAATGATTGGCTTTTAGGACACATTTATTTGTTGGATGGAGACTATATTTGAATCTTCTTGCATCTCTGTGATTGTGAATGGGTCTTCATAGAGGTATTTCTCTTTCTCATGAGGAATCACACAAGGTGATCCACTTTCTACTATTATCTTCTCTGGTCAATTGGTTAGTTTAAATAAATATTTTTATTAATTTTGGAACAAACATTTCTCCTACTTGGTGGTTGGATACCAATAGTGATTTTGGAATCAGAGAGGGAACCATCCCTTTCAACTAACATGTCATGCCTATGTTTTGGGGTCATCCAAGGGCATGTAAATTTTTTATAATTATTAGTCATATCTGAAAACACATGTCATCTTGGAAAGTTAAATCCCTTTCAATGGTTGGTCTTGTTTTCCTGGTTAAAGATTTCATTATTTACAAATTGTTAAATTTTTTACGGTTTATAAATGGACTTACTCTCTCATAAAAATTATTAGTGTGGAAATTAATAACTTCATTAATACTAGAATCACATTGCAATGATGATTGGTCATTATGTCATGGAGCACATATTGCAGTACTTTTGAGAAGGGGGACTTGGAATAAAAAATAAAATATTATTTAATCAATCCCTACAAGATTCTTTTGTCTTGTATGTTGTTAATATAATGAATCAAGATATTTATTTACTAAGTTATATATTCCTTTTAAGGATCACATATTGAATCATTAGTCATTTACACTCTTCATCTTGGCACTCTCTTAAATCCTATTTTTATTTAATTGATTTAAATTCAAGATGGTCTATTTCTAATGACTCCTATATCAATTTTTAGAAGACAGACTGGAATATTTTTCCAATTTTTGATGCTATTAATCAGGTTAACTAAAATATTGAACAATATATCAAAATGTAGGATCAAATCAATATTTTGGATGTTGTTACAGATGATATTAAATAGATTGTTCATGACTAATGGTTTTCTTCTATGGCGATTTATTGATTTTGGAATAGTCAGGTGCTAGAATTATCACTTCACAATTATTATATTCTCGTCACAATACTCATTCATTGGGCTATCAATGGATTTATAATTTTAATAGGAACTGTATTTCCCTTTCATGGGGTATCATGATCTAGAGGAAGGATCATGGTAAAATTCATACCGATAACTACATTAAATTTTGTGGTATCTCTATTTTTCTTGTTTCTGTTATTATTCAATCAACATCGGGAATAATTAGATTATCTATTCCTGACTACTATTATGACCTATTCTATGTAGAAATCTTTTATTTATATTTCTGAAACCCAAATATCAAATGATATTACAGTCTGGGATTTTAGTTTGGGTTGTCTTTGTCTCATGTTTTCCCCTTTTTTATTATTTCTTTTTTAGGTTACTGCTACAAAATTAGTCAGTATACTCTGGCAGGTGAGGAATGAGTGCCTACATGATGGATTTTTCTTCAAATAGAAATCCTCCACTACTGCTGTTCTTGCAATTTGAGAAAATTAGTTGTTCATAGAAATTCTTATTTTCAGAACTCCATCCATGATTTATTAGTTCTATGGAAAATAAATGTTAAAGGTCATTTTCACCCACTAATAGGTACTCGAGAGGTATTCTGGAAACCCCCGTTCAATGTTCAACTAAGATAAATACTGATGGCTCTTCGAGAGGGAACCTAGGACCCTCAGTCTAGGGATTTGTCTTCTAAAACTATCTTGGGGATGTTCTAGTCTCTTCTTATAGTTTATGTGACATTGTGTCCTCCCTGGAAGCTGATATGAATTGGGTTATCACTTCCTTATAGAATTATAAATAAAATGGTATGAACAATATATGGTTGGAATTTGATTCTCCCAATCTTGTTCATGCTATTGGAAGAGCATATGTTTATACCCACTGGATACATATTAATCAATGGAGCATTTTTTACAGTTTCTATCATATATTTACTGCTTAGTCTCTCATTTTTTCAGAGAATAAAATAATTATTCTATTATTCTTTCCAATAAAAGTACTGATGGGGAATGCCTATACTAGTTTGAGATCATTCCCTTGGAATAAATCCCTAGTTTTTAAAGGGAAAATTTAATTTTCCTTCTTTTAGATTGGTTTTCCTATTTGTTTTTTAATCAATTAAGGGACCTATTTTTGGGATGGTTCTTATATTATCCCAAAAATAATTCGATTAATTTTAATTGAATATATGTAATTTAAAATTATTTTAAATAATTTTTAATATAAAACCATTTTATATATAAGAAAACATTTTATTAGGAAAACTATTTTGATCACATTTGTGGGTTTAATTTTAAAATTAATTTCCCCCATTTAAGAATTGTATTTGGTGAAATGGATAGCATAATTTATATCACAAGAAATATTGTTATATAATATTATCAATATAATGTACTTCCTAAATAATTAATGAAAAATTCATAAATTAATTAACCCTACTAAGGTTAGGATATGTTTATTAGGGTCAAAAATAAAATGATAATTGATAAAATGACTTAAACCATGTAAAAACCCAATTATATGGCAATATTTTTATCTTGTATGTTCCATTTTTTAATTATTAATATTATAGTCTTTTTCTCATGAATGTGGAAGGAAATTATTTTAATTATTTTAAAAATTATAACTTGGACACTCACATATATTTAAAAAATGGGACATACTTCCTCTCTTATTCAAAAATAAATTTCCTTTTTATAGGGGAATTGTAAAATGTCCTATCTTTAAATCCCATCAATTTTCATATAGTAATATATTGAAATTTTATCCTTACTATTAAGGATTTTAGTGAAAATATAAATATAACATCTATAAAAGAGTTATCATTCCTAACTAATCCTTTTCTTAATTATTCTTCCACATGCTTCAAATACTCTTCATATAAAATTAAATAATAACACTTATATATTTAATACAATTATATATTATTAATTTAATAGAATAACTAAATCTATGACCCTTTCTATTAAAGGGGAAATGAAACCATTGATCTTGTATATACCAGACTAGCATCTCACAGACAGTTAGAATTAAATTTTCATCTTTTCTTGTAATGGATATATATAATGAGAAATTTTAATTTTCTATATGATACTTCAATCATAATTAAATATTTTTAATTATATTTTTTCGTCTGACTTATTACAATAAAATCTATTGAGAACTAACAATACAGCTTATCTTTACATGTGGACTACCACCTCCACGATGTGATGTGATAGATTATTCAATTTGTATTTATATAAATGGTATTATGTATATAATTGACATATATATATATATATATTATTTTAGAAAAAATGATTAATACTTACATTTAATTTGTGTCATCTGTTTAAAAAAATGAAATCATTATCAATTCATAAAGATGACCTACTATCTCTATGAATGGTGAAATTAATTTCTCTATACCTTACATTTATGGATGACCATAAATTTATATATATTAAATATAAATTATGTTAATATCATTAATTACATTAAAAAAATTATGGACCTATGATAAATATACATGAAAGGAAATTACTAGTCCAAAACATATATGATAAATAAAGTAGTTGTTATCCAAAATAGTTATTTTAATAGAGAATTGTTAATAAAAGGATGATAAATGGTCATAAATAAATCATATATGATATGATATATATATGTCTATTTTATGGAGTAGATATATAATAAACATTAATTTATTAAACATGATTTTCTAATTTTTACGAAAAATGTCAAGACTTGAGTTATGGTACTTTTGCCTCACTTTATTTCTATGAGACACATTCCATATTCACTAATTACTTATTTTTTAAATATTATTTAACAAATATTAATGAATTTTATTATTCATGTAATTAAATTTTGTATATTAATATCTATATAATATCAATTATTTTATATGGGCTGCAACTCAATGGATACAAACCTGGTAGGTGTTTTTGATACAATATCATTATTCATGTTGGACGTTTATGATTACGTTTCTAATGATCAAATAATATTATATAACACTCAAGATTCTAATTATTTTTTTCCCTATTTATTTCATGAGAGTAACTTTTTCCCCATTATTTCACTATCATAATTTTATCTTGAATTGGAATGAATGATTATCTGAAAAAATAACCATATTTTATTCTTTAGTCAAAAATAAAATTTACATGATATATATGTTATCTAAAAATGTTTTTAAGTAATTTCTAAATATTTCTCCACGATTTTTTGAATTCATTTTTACCCATGATTTACATTTTTAAAAATTAATCAAAACGAATTTTTTTATCTCTCTAAAAAGAGTTCGTTTTAACTATTTACTAAATATGTGAAAGGGTTTATTGTTTTTAAATTTTCATCATGAATTGTATTTCATAGTTTCATAACCACTCAATTAAATAAATCTTAAAATGTATGTTTATAAAAAGAGATTTATGAAAAAATTAATTACTATTTTGGAATCTTTTAATATATATAATTTTTTATTTCAATGTGTAGATGATACATTCCTAAAGAATGTTATTTTTTATATTTATATATTATTTATACTCCAAAATAAAAAACTTCATCAATTATAATTTTGTTATTTTTGCGATAAGATCATATTCTACCATCGATATTCCATCATAGGATGGTTTATGATTAGTTTTCCTTTTTTGTTAAGAAAAAACATTTTCCTGTGGGTTGTTATATAATAAAAAGATGAAATGTTTCGAAAACCAATTTCATTTCCATTGTATTTTATTTGATAAATGATTAATCAACCCATATCCTTTTTATAGTTATTGGAAGAATTAAAATTTTATATTATTATGGGAAACATTTTTATGATATATACTATGCGATCGGTGGGCCTGATATTATATATCCCTCTAATGCCTTGGGTAAAGACGAATATCTCATGACATAAATATGGCTTGAATGGGGATAAAACCTCGTTTAGTAAGGTACTTTATCCACTATGAAATACTCTGGAGTGAACTGTTTCTATTACAATTCTTTTTTTGAGTGAACCTGATCTACTATGATTGTCTAGGAAATGACCCTTAACTACTATGGAAATGGTTTTTAAGGATTATATGTATGCCTAAAATAAATGTGATATAACAATGATATGAATTTATTTATTGTCTTCAATGATTCATATGTGATTCATGTCTTATAAATATACATGGATTATAATATTTATTGTCATTATTCTCATTGATATTTAGGGTATGGTATTCAATTTTCATAGTGATGTAATAATACCCCTATAATAATGTTATATTGATATCAACATTAATTAACTTTACTAAGAATATGAAATAACTCATTCTTTTGTATCATTTTCCTATTTTATGGAGAATGTTATTATGTGTGATACGTCTACGTAGGGTGATATTTATGAATAAATTAGTAATAGATGATGTAGTTCAATTATGAGATGTTTTTTATGAATTAATGTTTTCAAAGATAAAAGACCAATATGAATTTGGTGTTGATCATGATCTTATATAAGGAATATTAATATAATATGATGTAATATATGTTTTTCAATGGTGTAGAGTACAAAATGTTATTCTATGTTATATTGTCTTAGTAGTTATGCTTCACTTGTTCTTAATTCATGTTTCATCTTGTGGAAACAATTCATTTGTTTCCATGATTTTATGATACAATATTATTTTTAATAATCTATAATATTATTTTTCATGATAATTTTTTATGTCATATATATTCTGATGTTCGTATTTTTAACACAGTCCACTTTCTCTAAATTCTCCAGGTTATCCAATATAGTTTTATGTGCCCAATGGTATTTAAAATATCATTATAGTGATTTTAAAAATTTCTTATTATTATCTTATGGATGTTTTTCATACCTATTATTTGCAAAATAAGATGGTAATTCATTGATTATTTTTCATTTATTGGTTACATAATATTATGGTCAAGTAAAAGAATTTTTATGAAGACTTGGGAATCTATATAAAGGGTTTTAAACTTTTATATGTTTCACATTAAAAATAGTTCTAAAAAATGAAATTTTGGAAGCTGACTATGGCGCAACCATCTCTATTACTCAAGGATGTAAATTATGTATACAATTATAATGCAATTCTTCTTGTGGGATCACATGAAGAGGGTGATTATTGAACATGTATCATGATTCATTATATGTTAGTATACTAACGTTGGAATAAGGAATTTTAAAATGAGGATGAAACCATTACCAATTTTTTTATTGTAATGGTAAATAAAATTGACGTATTTTCAACTAGGACATCCTTATAAATCCAAAGGATATATTTCCATTCAGATTATAGTCAATCACAATAATAGGTCAGTTCATTTTATTTCTATAAATAAACGATTACTTATTGATTAACTCGAAAATATATTCATAATGTTTATGTTTAATATGGGTGGAATACAAATCAACATTTTAACTGATAAATATATAATGATTAACTCAACTTTCTAAAAAAATATTAAACAATAACTATATATTTAATTGTTCTTAAGTATTTCTTATCACTCATAGATATAATGTTGGTGAGTAAAGAAAATTTAAAATCATTGGGATAGAATGATATATTATTACAGGGATTAATAAGGATTTTGGTATTAATATAACATGATGGTTGATTTTTATAATGACAATAGTTTCCATTATATGATTCATATTGAACTATATAATATTTTTAATGGAAATTGTTGTTAGACTCTATAATTTTGGTATTAAGGCAGAGGGTGTATTTTTATATGACTAGACCACATTTAAAAAAGGACGTAGAATGTCAATACCATTTAGTATCATTTTATGTTTCCACAAGGACATGAGGAGAGTTATGATAATAATTATTGATTGTATCTAGATGTTTATTTCCCGAATAAGGTTATCCTCTATATATATCATTATAATAAGGTTATAAAGTTTTAGAAAAAATTGATTTTGTGATATTGGTATATCACCCCATTTGAGAACATTAATCATTTCAGTGATATACATTGTCATTTACAACTCCCACCGTTAATTTTCTATGTACATAATGTATTCCATGTATTAATTTTTTAGTAGTTCATCTGGGAACCTTCAGATGCATTAATCTATGCTAAAGTGAATATGGATCATGATCTCATATATTAGGGATATCCAATGTGAACTCTAAAATAATAGGATAGTTTGTTTTATAAAAAAAACTATTTTTCTCAATGATCTATGACCAAAATATATGTTTAGGTATGTTATGTGGGATATTTGGGGATTTATTATGACCAAAATATCCACATATGTCTTTATTTATATAGAAAAACTAAAGAATAATATATTTTTAAGGGGGTGAATGTAATGACAAACATGTTTTTTGACTAATTTTCATTAAAATAATTTTTCTGATGTATCTTGTACAATATAAATCCCAAAAAATGTTCATTGAATCATGTTATGAAGAAAAATATAACTATATTGCAATATTCGTTGAACTAGAGGATATAAATAAATGTAAACGTATAATTAAATAAATTTATATATTAATATAATTATAATTTATAATACTAAATACATGTTTAAATTCTGTTATTATTGATAAAAACAAATATTATCTAGTTAAGATTTAAAATGTATCATTTTTTGGTAATTTTTTTATACAATATGAAATTTTATTTCACGGTATATTAAATATAATCATTAATAGACATAAATATATATTATTAGTAGTAAAAGTATATTATCACTAATATAATTAATAAATCATATGAAATATGAATAAAATATATTATGATTTGAAAAAATTGCTTCCTATTTAAATTATTTTCATAAAAATTTAAGAATCCATTTGAAAACTATATTCCAAAATTATAGGATATAATTTTATCTAAAGAACATTTTTTTAATTAAAAAACAATATTACATTTTAAAAAAAATTATAATAAATCATGAAAATAAATTTTTTTGGTTAATAGTGAAAAATAATATTTAAAAAACATTATGACATATATTACATCATTATTCTATATAAATAAAATATAAATTAAGGACATATATTCTAGAAAAATGATTCATTTTTAATGTAAATAAACTGATTTTTGAAATATTATGTTTAACTGATATATATAAAGTGGACAATTTTGAACATCAGATAAATTTTTCCCTAAATCAATTTTTGATCAATTGAGTAAATTTTTATTTAAAAATTAATTTTTAAAACATTAATTATTATTTAAAATATAATTGAATTCATATTGGGATTTAAATGTTCTATGTTATGTATTAGGGTCCATTTTAATTATTTTTATAAATGAATTGATTATGTTAAAATTATTTACCAAATTAAATGTCCATTTTTTAATTGGAATTAATATATGAGATTAAAGAAAACTAAACACTATACAAACATGACTTTAAATTACTGTTCAAATGTTTCTATGGAAAAAATACCTTGTATTTTTAATTTAGAAATTATAGAACATTATTTTTATAATAGTTAACATCCTTTAATGAAAATGACAGTCCCCTCACGTAGAAAGTATCCCTACACCACCCTAATTCACCACACAGAAGATAAACCTTTTATGAAAAAATATACACCAAAATATCTACCAAAAAATCATATATGTTTCTTAGAATATCTATTATCCCCATACATCCACACATGAAATGCATAATCCAATTTTCAGTGGAGTCATTCCAATGGGAAGGGTAAAAATTCAGAAATCACTATTTCTCATTTTTATTTCTTTTTTTCCTTCATCTACATGAACATATATCATTCCATTATAAAACAAATAATTGAAATTTTCATATTGTAATATATTTATTATTTTATTTATAAATAAATCATTATTTAACATCCTCCATCTACTATAGAAAAATGAACATCCCATCTATACGTATGTGCTGACTATTGCATCCATAAAAATCATATTTCTTTAATGACAAAAATCATGGATAATTTTAAGAATAAATTTATTAAAAAATATATTAATTACATAATTAATATTATATACAGATATATTATTCATTCAATTAGAATTAAAAATCATCATATAGGGAAAACCACACTCTAGTAAATTTATGGAGTAGCTCATCCATTGATGACATGTTTTTTATCCTAACTAATTAAAATAGATTGAAATAAATTATATATTGTGAAAAAATATCATATTATTTTCCAATATATATAATGAATATTATTTTAAATGAAATGATGAAAAATTTATGATCATTTTAGTGTAATATGTTGATATCTGTAAATTACCAAAATCATGTTAATCATGTTTCGCGTTCTCTTTCCAAACACCCATTGATTACATAAAATAATCCTTTTAAAGTGTAAATAATTCATGAATTTTAATATTTAAATATTATATATTCTATGATAGGTGATCTTTTTAAAAACTAAAGGGATTCAATGTCACTTTTAAAAAACATGTATGAAATAATTAGATTTATAAATATTTTATTTCGTATGTAGAAGATAACTACCAAATGAATTTTTTATAAATAAATTCCATTTAAAAATATAAAAGTATATATATATATATGTGGAAGAATCATAAAGTTTCTATTAATGTAGATATATTTTTATACAGTAGTTTAAATACATTTCAAAAAAATATCGGGAAAATAGTTAAGGGGTCTTCATTCTAATGTAATATTATGTTTGAGATTAATAAATAAATTATAATCTAGGTAATTTTGTTATTTATATCTATAAAATTATATTTTTCTTATTTTCCTATAATATATTAAACTCAGTAAAGGTTCTCTAAAAAAAATTGTTCCACCATTTGTTCGTAATTTACTCATTAATTTTCATCCAGGAAAAAATGACATATACTCCTCCATTCAATGCTGTTTCTTTGACCTCCATATGAATATTCATTATTTTTATCAATTTTATTGTCACCAATTATGTGCATTCATAATGGATATTTCAATAATGAATAATTCAATATATAATGAATCCCCTTTTAAAAATTTTCTCACAATCATTTCCAACCAAGGTTGAATATTTGACAATGTAGAATATAACTTTATTTTTACAATTTATATACTAAAATTATCATCACTAACTTCAATGTATACAATTATTATAAATTATAAAAAATATCTCGTTCTTAAAAAATGATATCTAAATATCAATTTTGTTATAAATTAATTCTCATAGTAGTAAAGTATGAAAGTTCATTTCCACTTTTTTATCAAGATATTTATTATTCTCTTTTAATTTTTTCCATCTACGTCAACATAAAGTAATGTATCTTTAGTAAGTCCATGATACACTATAACGTATTTGGTTTTACGTAAATTCAATCATATAAATAGATTTTGATGCATATAATAATATGTTTTAATAAACACAATCTATTAAAATAGTATTTATATGTGGCCATTATAGCACAGAAATTATTTTCGTGGGATAGAAAAGTTATAACAAAATTATTGAAATTATATTGTTTATATGTGTATAAACTAAATTAAATCAATATCAATTGATTAGAAAAAAATAAAAATCCTTTGATAAAAAATATTATTTTTCTAAAAAACAAATTATATTAATGAAAATGTTTTCCATGATTCTTGTGAACCAATAATGAAATAAATTTTTTGAAGCATTTATATATTTTATTTGATAGAATTAAGTTCATTTTGAAATCAAAATATAAAATTTCTCTTATGGGAAATTTAATCTATTTTTCTGAATTAATTAATTTTTTGGAGAAAATGAAAAATATTTTTTTCATTAAAAAATTGATTTCTAAATAAATTATTTATACAGATAATTTATATTTTATGTTGGATATAAATTAAAATTAATAAATTTAGATATAAATTAATAAAATTTATTTCATTTCCATTAATTTTAGAATTAATTTTGAAATGACAATTTTTTATACTTTTGAATTTTTTCCCTTTTATAAACAACATTCTCATTGCGTATGCATTATTTATTTTAAATTAAAATGTTACTTATTAAAAATTTTTAATTAGGAAACATGGATTCTATTTTTTTAATGATAATAAATTATATTATCTAATATAGTCAACATAATTTTTGACCTAGCTGATGTGTAAAAATTGTAAAATATTTATTCTATGGTAAATGTAAAAATGGTTTATTAGGGTGTTAAACTAATAATATCATATTTTATAATGGAAAAATAACATTTCAAAATGTTATTTTATACCCAAATATAAAATTTATCTTTCTTGTAGAGGATCATTTATTTCCTAGTATGACTCTGGAATATTAATTTATATATATTTCGCACTAGGTGCTAAGACTGTGTATGATTTGGAGGCCTTATGTTCCCTCATTAAATATTTATATAAACATTTAATATATTTCATATTATGTGTGAAATATTTACTATTTTTAATGGTATATCTCTTATAAGAGAAATAAATTATAAATTCAAGAGTATAAATGAGTCTAAAATGTGAGGTTTTCCTTATGCATGACCAAAAATGGGAGAGCACAGGGATTTTGGAAAAAAAGGTTGTGTGGGTATGTTTCGATTAATAATTAATTAATATTATTCACTTAATTTATTAAACTAATTTAATTTCTCATTAAATATTTCATTTATAGTTAGTTTTTTAATCTTATCTACATAACCCCAAGATGGTTAAGAGGATATTTCATCCACCATCCATTGGAGAATCGAATTCAGATGACGATGAAAATATACATCTAGGTAGAATGATTCAAATCAGACACATTGAATCATATTCTTTATTTTAAATATTTTTATTCATGAAATAATGAATCAAAACCATGTAAGACCTTAATTTTTGTATTCTCCCTCAGTTGATTAATCTATTTAGAATGATCATCTTTTTATCTTCGATCTGTGTCAATTTTCATCCATTACATGCACCCAAAAAGATGTTTTGAAATGATTACTCAATTTTTTTCATACCTTATATATCGTTGTTTTCATTTTTTAAGAACACTTGGTCAAAAATCACTCACATTTTTGTATTCTTTTCTCCCAGTCACTCTTTTCATTCTTTATCGATTGGCCTGTGTGGTCTCGGTCTGAAATTTTTGGGATAAACCAAGCACAATCGAATCCCCTTATTCATGAAGGATTAACATACAAGTGATGGTTTTATGAATTAGTGGTTGATTAGGATGGATACTAAGATATTAATGATTCCACCATGGTTTTATTAATATAGTTATGCATGAGAGCACCACAGGAGGTGACAAGCGTAAGGTTTCATACGGGTGGATTTTCAATCCAATTTTGTACCACTAAATAGTGGTAAACTATGAATCTAGGGATTCTCATTATATTTAATGTGGCATGGAGGAGAAATATAAAGCATCAAATTTAGATTTTTACATGTGTTCACATAACTATATTTTTTGGAATAATATATACTACAATCTTTGATGTTCACAAGAACACATAACATATGACCCCTTTTCTATGGTGGAAAATGTTTCAAGCATAAAAAATATGACTCACGGTATGGGACCCACACACACCATTTAACCCTTCTTCTGGTGAATGAGCATGTACACCGAGTATAAACCACCATGTGGAAGGTCAAAAACGCATCTTGAGACAAATTATATATACCCGAGGAATCCTACACACACACATGACCAGGATCATGGGAAGGACACCGAGTGGATAAAAAATGTCATGTAGACCCTCTAAACACTATGTGGGTTTACATGGACAGTTATCTATATAATTGAATGCACATTGATATGTGATGGATTGGGACCACACACCGTGGGGGTCCCCTTACAAACTGTGTAACACTTGATTCTTTTTTAGGAAAAATCAACATACCGTATCCCATTTGTTTAGACATAGATTTTTCCCTCCAAGTATCCTTTCATGAGTGTTCTTTTATATAAAATTAAATGGTGTATGTAGTATTGAATTTTTAGATATGATGAATGGTGTTCTGAGTGAAATGCTTATTTATGTGAGTCTCGGCGATGGAAATGACCAGGAAGGATCACCAGGGACTTTAGAGTGGAACCATCCAGCTATTCTAGGCATGGGTCCTCAACCTATATATAGAATGGAACCCTCATATTATATATGGAATGGGTATTCTATCTATTATTTAAGTGAAACCCTCTAATTGGGATAGGTCATGAGTCCTCTACATATTCATTGAGTGTCACCCTCCTATAGAGTCCTGGTATGGATCTTTGACTATGATATTGGAATTCTTGGGCTAGGCATGTATTCTGTAAACTATTTTCAATCTGATTGGAACCCTCCAGAAATATTACGGAATGACTCCTTGACTACTTGAGAGGTACCCTCCAGCTAGTATTTTGATGGATCCACATCCAAAAACTCGAGTGAATCCCCCCGCATGGTTTGGGAATGGTCCCTCAATCATTTACTTGTGTGGAACTCTCTTGTATTGATAGGGAAATTATTCTCTATATATCTATTGAGTAGAAAAATCAATCTTCACTTAAATTCTTCCATTACATGGTGATTTTCACTTTACTATGATAAATAGTGTAAATTTGTGTCCTATCATGGATGTCCCTTCAAAATGATGTGCAGGATGTTGGGCTTCAATGATGGATCTTTTGGAACTGATGACACTCTTTCACGTGCTTAGATCTGCAAAATATGCCCCTTTTATCACTAAATTGGAATTTTTTTAAGCAAATATATATATACATATACATATATATATATATGCATTTGTTTTTTTGAAAATATTTTTATTATTTTTCATTGAGTTGATTGGTCCATCAATTCCTATTATGTCTATTATTTCTCTACCTTCTGTTTTGGATGTTTCATACTAGTTATGTTTTTAATTACCACTATATGGTCATTTCTCACACATTCCATGTTTTATGAAAATGAAGAAAAGCATGGTGGTGACTATAGAGGAAAATATGGATACATTTTCTAATAGGCCATGTACGATGGTCTGAGATTAAAGATTATGACTTGGGCTCTTTTAGTATTTTATTTTACAATTTTGGTTGGGTTGGGACATTTTTTGGATGGGTGATTATTTTTTCCCTTTTAATATTAGTTTACACTATATTATTTATGTACATCCTAGAAGGATTTTCATGTATGATTATTACTCTAGATATTTATTAATTTTATGATTATTCTTATGAACTTATTCATTGAGAGGTTTTGGTGTGTTTGTAGAGGAAAATTTGAAAATTTCCTTCTATTTAGGTTATTTTATTCAGCACTTATTGCCACCACTTATACCATAGAGGCTGGTTTTGGGAAGTTTCTACTCAAGATCCATTTGGTCGGGTATGAAATATTGGTATCATATAAGTTCAATCTTGAGTATGGTGTTTGGATTAGTCCCTTGATGTAGATTTGGAAGGGAGTTTCAGAAATAGTGCCAAAGTGTTTTGAGTGAAGCTTTCATGATAGGGAATCCAATGCTGGTGTAGTTTCCAACGTATCCATTCATTGGTACATTGATTATATTCCTGTATACTTGGCATACCGAGGCATTGGTGGTAGATATTAATGGTACATACATCATATAATATTGAGTCTTTGACTATCCTTATTTATTTAGATCCCCATTGTGTGTGTATATATATGCTCATTTCATAGTGGTATGTCTTGATTACATTTTCAATATCACTCTATGATGGAAATTTTACATTTTTCCATTTAGGGATCTTGAAAACGATTAGATGAGTGATGAGGTGAAAATTAAGGGTCCATCCCATGTGATCATTCCTCTATATAGACTAGTAGCATAACTAAATCCTATTAAGTAGCTGATGACACCAACATGATTTTCTGAAGATGTGTGATGTATTTACTCGCTATGCGAGTTCCAAAACAAGAGTATGATAAGGTTCTTTAGTAAGAAAGATCCCGAGGTAATGAATAACTTTCTAGAGATTTTGGTTTGTCTTTCATGGCATATCCAAAAAACAAATGATACTGTGGTAATGCTAGCATCTGGGATTTTCCCTTGAGCATATGGGTGATGATGGAGACTTTTTCAACAGTTGAAAATTGAGTCGACACTCACATAGATCGGATTCCATATCTATTTTTAGATGAGTACAACCCCTCATACTTGTGTTTGGTTTTGATTCAATATCTTATAGAGAAATATTAGGGTGGGATGTTTGTGGTTGAGTATTATTTGAGGTTTACCGACCATAAATGGTACCCTCGTGACATAATTTATGACAGATACTTCTTATCACTGAATTATTAACAGGGACATAGAATAGATATCCATTATTGTGTGGTACCTTAATAAATTCCATATTATGTCTAGGTGTTGGAGATAGTTCTGGTGATGGAGATATTCCTTTCATAGGGATAACATGTGGCTAAATCTAGTAGTAGGCACCACTGTTTTGTGTCATCTCCATCATATATAAGACACCAGTAGAGTAAATCATGGAATAAGAGATCTTCCTAGTATTCGACTCATGTATGTGTTCAAGGGATGAACTGAGGACGTAATAATGTTGAAGGGGAGTGGCTCTATCATTGTGATGGGAAAACATGGTGTGTGAATTTCTTACCAGACATACTTAGGAACACATACAAATAGCAGAATGACTGCTAAAAAATAGGAATGTTCATGATTAGGGATCTCTTACATGATGGAAAACTAGCCACTTGGGAGGTTGATATGGAAGAGGAGTAGGTGGTTATACTGGAGGTGGATCTATTAGTAATGGAAAACACAATGTGATCTATCAACCACTGCCACTAATCATCCCACATTAGGATTATAGAGCTGGTGGTTGGGGCCATGTACAACTACTGTCCTAAGAGTCATGTAGTCAAGAATAAAAAAATAATAATAGTGGAACAATATTTGTTTATTATACTCATTACTTTGTATTATAGACATAGGTGAGAGAAATTCCATCATCTCATTACTCATTCTAAGAGTGAAGAATGTCTCTGTTGAGGATTTATCTCATCATCTTTATATTCAGGATCATACAAGGAAAACATCTTCTATATGTTTTATCTCCAGGCAGTAAAAGTTTTCCCTTGGTGGATAGAGGTTCATTTGAGTCATTTTGTTCAAAATTATTGAACCCAATAGAATCATCTTTGTCATGGATTATTCTCTATGGTCTAAGGCCAAATTTTCTATGACCATATAGAGATCATATACATTATCATTGATCGGAATAGATTATCCTTTATGGGTGAGAGATATCCTCTGGTAGGAAGAGTGGGTGTTTTAAGCAGGATACTGTATCCCATCACCCATCAATTGAAATGTGTAGCCCCTTGTGAAATATGTTCTTCATGCATTTTGATTCCATTAGTCATGGAATATTTGAAGCATGAATTCCCCAAATACGTTATTGGACTACCTCTACGGTGGGATATAGATTGTTTCATTTAATTGCATCTCGAGACTGCTCTAATTTCTTATTCAGTATATTAAATGTCCCCTACCTTTCTCAGAGTGTTTTCATTCTAGTTAAAAGACCATAATTACAAGGGTTTTATTAGACCTAGTTTGATGCCCTGGGTAGATCCAACATCTCTCTTGAAAAAGGGGGAATGCCGAATGAATTTTTTTTGTAGATTATCAGCACCTAATCAAGGGAAAAAAATAAAAAAACAAGTTCCCATTAATAAGGATTGACTACATCTTTGATCTATTTTGAGTCATGAGATTGTTTTTGAAGATGTATTGTAGATCATAATAACACTAGTTTAGAGTTATCTAGTTTGTTATTACGAAGATGGAATTATGATATATCTATGGACACTATGAGATCTATGTGATTAAATTTAATTTCAATAATTCACCAACCATAATTATGACATTGAATAATAATATTTTCCATTTGTAGATAGACCTGTTTGTGAGTTTCTCCATTGATAATATACTCATATACTCTTCATGAATGGAGATCATGGAGGGGAATTTTGGATGGTCATAGGATTACATAGGGAGCACCAGCTTTATGAAAAGATATATGAGTTCCATTTCTGAATTTACAAGGTTCACCTCATTGGAACCACATTTCTGAGAATGGTTTAGTTCGGGACCTATTGAAGAATGTTGTAGTGATTGAATTGGAATCACCTATGTTCATGGTAGAGGTGCTTAGATTTGATGTCTTGGTGGGGTAATATCGATGGATTGTTTCAGAATTCTGAAAGACATCTTCCTAGTGACCACCCTAATGTGACAATGGAACATGTTTACTCTCAAAGATCAGTTCAAGTGGGAATTTGAGTAGTTGAGGATGGGGCTGATGAGAGATCATGTTTTGAGACTATTTGATGAGGGTGTAGATTATACAGGGTATTGAAATTCCTGGAGAGCTAGGCACAACTTCATTTTGATACAAAGGTTGGTAGTCATATCATATGGTCAATAAAATTGAGGAACCTTGAGAATATCTATGTGAATAATTACCTAAAACATACAATAGTAGTATTCTATCAAAGATGTGGATGCATTATCTTCTAATAGAGCGCTTTTTGGTCTAATGGGTTCATCATATTTTCAAGTAAATCATCATGCAGAGAGAGTTGAACCTGAGACAGTATCACTGTCTAATGTTACTACAAGAATATGACTTTTAGAAATTTTATACTCTACGGAATGGAAATGTTGTAGTAGATTCCATTTGTAGGAAGTCCCATGCTTGTTTGGTGTGGGAGGTTCCTCATTAGTTATCTTGAAGCTGACCCTACTTAAGCATGAGTGTTCATATTTTCATTAGTCTATGGAGTTGAATCATCAACTTCTCCAGTGTGTGAGAGAGTCTCAGATAGAATAAAATGACTATGAGGTCTTCTATGACCAGATATCCTCATGATATTCAACTGAAGGATTTTATGAAGAACCGAATCGTCTAATATATTTCTATAGATTAACTATGGTCCATGTAATGATAATGGATGATGAGATAATAGAGTTTCATAATTCTAATATTGTTGTGCACCCCAGTGTTAGCATGATCTAAATATACATTAAGTGGCAGTTTTGGTGGGTCCACATGAGATGGATGGTTACTTAGTTCATTTTGTAGTGCCTCTCCTATCATTATATAAGAATTTAGAACAGATTCCAATTGGTTTGATACAACCACATGAGATCTTATAGAGTATTTGGGATGAAATATACAAAAACTTTTTGATTGCTACTTTACATATAGTGATGGTACATTACCCAAATTAGGTGATAGTTGACGGACTCAAAAATTTGGATGAGGTCATTTCTATTAGATAAAAGAGTTTAGTGGATTGTTTGGGGTAGTATTATGTATGGGATATTATTTAACTTTATTTTTTCTTCTCAAAACATTTCTCCCTCAGTGATGTGAGGTGAATGATAAGTTTTTGGAGAGTCCTACATGAGGCACTCGAGAACTATACAAAGATGAGTACAACCATACACAACCAAAATGATGGGTAGACAAAGCATATTATCTTGGAGATGAATTTTGTGTTGAGGTATTTAATATTTGACATTGGATTAACCTTTAATATTCACTTAACCTTGGTATATTATTCATAAAATAATAGATACTACAATACTATCAATAATTCACTTGTAGAAGCTATGCATGGGACACCCTCTACATCACCCTTTTTATGGATAGAGATTAGTGAGGCATTTCTTGTCTGTCCGGAGATGGTGAATGTGATGATGGAGAAGGTCTATCTCATAAATGAGAAGATGAGGAAAACCTATATAATTAAATAAACTTACAAAGATCGATGTTTTAGTCCCTTCTAGTTTGCGTAAGGATACCATTATTTCCTAAGTGTCTCCCAATGACAGGTATTGTTGATATTTGGTTGGGGAGTCATGAAATACTTAAGGTTATTCTTGTTGTAAATGATCTATCATAGATTTGGAGAGTTTTTGTTTCACCTCTCCCTCCCCACATATTTGGGGTGGCTACATGTTGTCTTCAATGTGTTTTAGTTGAGAAGATATGGGTGTCAAGATACACACATATTTGACTAGGGAATGCATGATATTAAGGATAGATCCACTTTTTTGGAGAAATCAGTGGCCATCAGGGATTGTAAGGATAGGAAACTACGTGGATGGACCATCACCTTGGTTCGTGTGTTGTGGCTGTACATGAGAATACACGAGAGCTATTGTGAGCGAGAGATCTATATTTGGGATTAGTGTCCAATGATTTATATTTAGTTATTACATTCATGGATTAAAATATTTAAGTGTGGAATGAAATAGGAACCCTATTTTTTAATTGTAATAATTTGGTATAATTATATATATATATATATATATATATATATATATATTCAAATCCATGTGCTGAGACACAGTAAAATTTTGAGGTCCTTTATTCTCAAAATTATTTTTTATAAGAATATTATATATATTTCATATTACATATTCTTGGTTTCCTAATGAAACTAATGTATCTCATTAATGAAATATCGTATTGGAGATATGAGAACCCATGTGACCCAAGAACATTATTTTTATCTAAGGCGGGACCTAAAAATGGATGTCGTAGGGAGTTTTGATAAAATATGTTATGGGAAGGTGTGTTTAGTAAAATAAATAAATAATTTTATTTCTTTGATTTAATTTAACTAAATAAATTTCCCATTAATGTTTTTGTTATGGGGGTTTTCTATGGTTATATGCATAATCTTGGGACTTTTGGAGGGAGAATGTTCAAACCACTATTGGGGAATCAGATTTAGATGATAATAAACCTCTGGATCTAGGTAGATCGATCTGCAATAGATGAAACATCTCACCTCCTTCATTAATGATAATGCTCTTTATCATTGAATGAAAAAAAATCCATGTAGCAGTAGTAATTTATATGTTCTTTGTCATTTGACTAAACTATTGAGCATGATTATATTCTTATCATTGATTTGATTCAATTGTGACTCTTTTCATGTTCCAGTGTAATAACTTTAAATTTATTATTCCATTTTTTCTCACCAAGCAGTTCCTTGATTATGTCTATTGGGACAGAAACCATTCCCAATTATTCCGAACATATGTTTTGTGGGCTTTCTCCTAATTAGCCATCTTATTTTTCAATAATTAACCTACGGAGTCTCATTTCAACATTTCTTGGAGAGACAGAGCCCAATTAGATATCTAGATTCATGAAATATTGACATGTAAAGAATGGATTGGTAAATTAGTGAATAATTTGGATTGATAGAGAGATATATTTGACTCAATCATGCTTTTGTTGATCTATTAATGTGTGAGAGAACCATTGGTAACTAAGTTCATATGGGTACATAAGAGGTGTTTTGGAAATAAATTATCAGCCACAAGATGACCATAAATGTTTAATCAACGGATTCCCCATAAATTTTAGTTGTCTTGTAGGTGAGATATGATGTATCAGATTAATATATTGATGTGTGGGTCCATATATTGGATTTTGTATATATCAGAACTATATACCATGTATTTTAGAAGAACGCATGGTGTATGGCCCATATGAAGCATAATATAGGGTTTCGTGCATGGAAGATATTACAAGTCAGGTGGAACCCACAAACACCGTGTGTTCACTATGCTAGAGATACATTGTGTACTGTTGGAGTACATGAGAATGGCCATGGATAGGCAAACACCTTGCTTCAAAGTACACAAATTTGAGAATGCCTACATAGACACGACTAGGATCCCCATTAGGACCACATTCTACTATGACATGTCACATAGTCCCTATACATGTTGTATAGAGCATCATAGGTAGTGAGGTGTGTACCGGTAGGGACCTGGCCAAGTGATGGAGTAGGACTACACATTTTTTGGGTCCCTATAGACTTTGTGTATACCTTGTTTCATTATGTGGATACTTCATCCTATTTTGTCTCTTTCATTTGAACTCAGATCCCCCCCACGAGTAGCCTATCATGATTTTTTCTTTATATAGAACAATTCGATTGTCTGTGTATGGACTTTTCAGTTGTTCCGTGATATGTTCAAAGTGGCAAACTTCTTTGTTTGATGCATGCCAATTACATTGATTAGGTAGGATCACTAAGGGCTTTAGAGTGGAACCCTCTTGCTGGGATGTGAATTATCCCTCTACCATTATATAGAACAAAACCCTAATACAAGGTGGGTATTTTTTCCTTATATCTATTCACAAAGTGAATCCCTCCCACTATAATAGGGGATTGATACTCTACCTATTCATCGTGTGACAACGTCCTGAGGAGTCAAGGAATGGGTCTTTTACATCGATATTGGAACCCTCCTATTGGGTAGGGTGTGGGTTCTCTATCTACTATTTGAGTGTAAATCCCATATTTTATCATTGAATGGGTCCTTGGCTGCTAAATTGGTACCCTGCAGCTGGGATGTGAATGGGTCCTTTACCGAACACTAGAGTAGAACCCACTACCAGGACTGTGAATGAGTCCTATATATTTTTACTTTAGCAGCATCATTATTCTAGGATATGGAATGGTTCTTATAGTTATCAACTACGTGTAAACCTAATGTTGTACCATTTCATGGGCCCTCTACGTACAGACTGTGCCGCTCGATTGTGAGAAATAGTGGCAATGTGTGGCTTTACATGGATATAGTAATGACCCATATTTTAATCAATCCAGTTTCAAAAATTATGATTATGTTAAATACTGTAAATCAAATAATTTATATAGATAACACATTCAAATCGGTGTTCTCATACATGTAGAAAGAAATAACTGATATTTAAAAGAAGGAACCTATACTAATTTAATAGTAACATGGCAGTTGGAATAGTAATATGACCATTAAGAATAGTAGTTTGGACAATAGAATACAAACCTCGCCAATGAAATTATAAATAATATATATATATATATATATTAATATACGTATATATATATATATTATAAATATATGATATAATTATATCGTTGTATAAGTAAATAAATGTTCTGAAAATGATAAATTTTATTTTTTAAAATTTTAAACACATTAATTATTATTTAAAATTTTATAATTATTATAAGGATTTAAAATAATATTTATTACATAAAATATATTGATAAATTAATATCATATTGTGTTATAATTATATGATAATTTTTGGAAACCTTATTTAATTTTTCAATATGTTATAAAATTGATTATAATTTTAAAATATTTATATTTAATATCAGATAATTTTATTTGGATGTAAAATTAATAATATAAAGAAAAATAATTTAATAAAACTGATTACATTTTTGAAATCTACAAGTAAAAAAGTTTATAGGCATATTTTTTTGGATTTTTTTGAAATAATTGAAATTTTGGTGAATAGATAAATAATATAGTTTATGTTATTTAACAAATAAATAAATTTTTTAGTCATGGAATATGTAAGTGTCCATTATATCGAATTAAAAACCTGTAGTTACTAATTTTAGTCACAAAACCAACACTATTTATAGTCCTGGTAAAAAAAAAATACTTTCTAAACTAATAAAAAAAATCCGTATGTTCCAATATAAATACCATCCTCTCACCTATTCAGGTCACACGTTCTATGCCCAGTATATTGCCTAAATTATACCAAATTCTACCCCAAGACACTTTCCCATGTCCATGATATTTTGGTCTCAACAAAAGACCAAATTCATGTTCCCAAATGAGGTTTTCAAGTAGAAAACATCAACGAGGTTGAATCCCCAATCCATCTTTCTTAATAATATTATTTTCACATCATCTCCTCATCTCACTATATAAAAAGTGTAATTATAACTCCATTATCCTATATATAATATAATATAATTATTTTAATTGAATATCCATCATAAAATCTATTCCTTACTCCATTAATTCTAGACATAGAACACAATGTCTGTGATGTGTCGATTAACAACTATCATGGGTATCGATATTTCACTTTTCATTAACCCCTTAAAGTATGGTCCAAAAATAATAATAATGATTAAATAATATATTAATACACATTTTAAATAATGTATCCTGTACTATAACACATATATAAATATTATATTAAATATAATGATACAAGTTCGTGATGGTCTTAAAATCCACCAGAACAAATTAAAACATTTTCATTGATGTTTTATCAAAGGAATAACCCTTATATAAAAAATGATATATGATATGACTTGAAAATAAATAATTATATTAATACCATTTCATTATACATTTTTAGTTTTTCTTTCATTTGAAAAGTACTCCCATATTTATACACAAAGAAATCAACCAAAACTATGAAAATTAATGCTCCTAAAACCATGATAAAAGACACCATACCACATAATAATGGCCATAAATAAACATAATAAAATTATTATAAATAAAATAAATATATAATAAAATATAATTTTTTTAATTAATTTACCTTATTTCATTATCCACGATATTAAGTGTAAGTTAATATGGAATTTAGTACTATGGTAAGGGCGTTCTTGAACACAATTCCTTTATCATGGTTATTCTATTTTAAAAAATAATAATATTCTTAATATATCCATAAAATGTCCATTCCCTTTTCCTTCATGGATACAAATATTTTTTTTGATTGTCTACATTTTTTTACAAAAGGCCTATTTCGTTATTATGGCATCAAAACATCGTATTTTACTCATCTTGGAATGCTTCTTATCCACTTAAGATAAATAATGTTTTATGCCCAATTATAATTTTACCTTATTCATTTCAAAATGAAAAATTTTATTCATGGAATAATTATTTATTAAATCCTTATGAAACTCATTCCAATTCATGGTTTCATTTCAGGACTATGGTTATTATACATTCTATATAGCATGAATGCATATGTAAATATTATTATGTGTTAGGGGGAGCTGGAATTTTATAGCCCTTCAATAAATTGGGTAATGTGATGTATCTCATGACATAATGTGTATCATGGATGAACATGATGAATTTTTTTTCACAATGATGATTTAATGGTTACTAACATATGTTCTGTGTGAACATGATGATAGCTTTGATCAAAATTATGTGTGGCCGTACACCACTAAGAAATGACATTTCATTAATATGAATTTCCACATTCAATGAATTTATCTAATGTTTCCTGTCATGATTATGAGGATGATCCTATGCTTATTTTATGATGGCGATGATACATTCACTAATTTTATGTTGACTCATTTCCTTATTTATAATCTTATCAGTCTTTTAGCTCACGCCTCTCTTTGATGTATATCCTCAAGTGACTACAAGTACTATAGAAATCATGTGATTTAAAATTATAAGGATGAATATTTTAAATAAATGATTTTGTTCTATTATGGATAATTTATGTATGATCCTAATTGTTTCAAGGAACTAAAACTTTGGATCCTGATTTTTAATGATATTATTTTTTTAGAATTTGAATGATTTAATAGTCATGTAAGAAACTGTATGGTTTATATAGTTGGTATCAGAGCATCATTTAGTTAATTTTGGAATTAGGACCTGATAATTAGTGTGAATACCAATACGATAAGATAAATCATATGAATATTTATTTTAAAAAATTATAAACAAATAGATTTCTTAATATATGAGTGTACTATTAATTTTGTAAAATAATAATTTATTCATTATTTATTGATATAAATTTAGGCTCAAAAATTTTATATTTTAGAAAATATTTGTAACTAGTTGAAACCATTCCAATAAACCATGTGAAGTATAATAAAAAATATTTATTAATGAAATCACCACTGTCGTTGGAGGTGGAGTTAAAAATTTCATGCTAATTCCTATCTATCTGTAATGGGCTATGAAAAATAACACGTAAAATGTGAAAGGTAATCCTTAACCCTTGACGAGGAAACATTCAATCAAATATTTAATGCGACAATGAAAAAATTTATCTATCGGTTCTTATGATCCACTAAATTTGGGACAATGGGATAACACAATGGATAATAAATTTTAGGTTCTATATTGTTTTTGGAAGTGGTAGGTGACTTTACTGTTCTAGTGTTTAGATGGAGAGTCTGAAAATATAATGGATGTCGATTAAGAAAACAAAGTTGAATGACGAAATTGATGATATTGAGTGTGAATAATATATGAGAAGTATTTCTTAAGAGTGTTTCCATCAAAATATTTATAAAAATATGGATATAGTATTCATATAGGAAAAGAAAAATGAAGATGAATATATCACGACATATAATTAAAACATCACAAGGATTTAAGGGTTTCTCTCCGGTTTTTTGGAACAACTGCATAAAAACTGATAGATTCTTTAATGGTTTTAAACCACTATTTGGAAATGATTTATCTATTTAAATTTTTCTGATTTATGAAGATGTTTTGTGATGTGATCTTGAAGTAGAGTTATATTATAGATATTGGTATCCCAGTTATGTAGATGTGATGAGAAGAATGATGGTCCATGATGATGGGGAAAATGAAAAGTTTGTAGAAGGTGGATTCAACTACCAGCAAGTCAATATTTTGTTAATAATCATTATTTAAATTTTCTCTATATTATAGGGAAATGTGTCATGTGTGGTAGAGACATTCACCAAGCTCATGATTTTCATAGACAAATGATGATTAAGGCCAACATGATGGTGGAATGTATGGAACAATCAAATTAACCACCTATGGTTAAACTATTCAACTATAAAGAGAGATGTAACTATGAAACAAAGTGCACTAATACTCACTTTAAAGAGTTTAATCAGCATCAAAATTATGTAAATCCAAACGGGAAAAAGAATTATTAAGCTATCACTATGCGTAAATTATAGCATGAAAATGAAGTCATCAGAGTTACTTTTCCTATTCAGTCAAAAATGGGAAAATACTTATTTGATTCTTGTTCTGCGCATTCAATTGCTTCATTTAAATTTTTTAGATTTATTGAATTGAATACTTGGTACTTTTAAGTATATATATCATTAAAAACACATAGTGGTGAAATTATTTCATCCCATGTGTTGTAATCTTCTCATTTTGGGGTATGTGGGAATATTCTTCTATTGAATCTTGTAATACTTCACTTTATTGAATTTGACACTATAATAAGAAATGATTAGAACTAATTATATAGATAAAAAATCAACTTTTGGGAAAAGTAAATATCCATTTATATTTTCATCCATCCCATGATCCTATATAAATTCAAGGGATACCATGAGTCACCTTTAGAAAACCCCTCAATAGTGTGGGTATTGATTTCCACAGAATACGAATACCCAACTCAAATGGTAAATTCAAATGAATATATCATCCTGGAGAAAATTACCATTATTATAGAATAAAATTTTGTATTTCATGAAGTGTTTCCTAAACATCACTCAGATTTTGAGGTAGAGTTATCAATAGAGCTTATGCCCTGATCCATTCACATCAAAAAATTCTCCAACATTTTTTCCCCAATATAACTGTTAGAGTAAATGAAGTTTCTATAATATCATTTGAGAAAAGGGTTTATATGTCCTATTACATGTCCTCAGGTAGATCCAATTCTTGTTTTCAATAATAATTTTGATTCAATGAGGGTGTGTATCGATTATTTTTATCTCAACAAGATAACCAAAAATGACATGTAACCTATTACAAGGATTGATAAATTTTTTGATCAACTATGAGGATCTAAATAATTCTCAAAGGTGGATCTTCATTCTGGATATCATCGTCAAAAAATGAATAATAATGATATTTAGAATATTTCATTATATACAAGGTATGATAACTATAAGTTCATAGTCATTCCCGTAGTACATACTAATTCCCCTAAAATCATAATGGATTTTATGAATAGAATCATTAGAGACATACATGAAAAAAAAATTATAGTGTTTAAAGAAAATATTCTAATATACTCTAAGAGAAGTGAGGAACAATAACAATATATACATATTGTAATAGATATATTAATAAAGTAGAAATTTTAAGCCACGTTTATCACGTTTTTATTTTGAATGTAGAAAGTATCAATTTTGTGGAATGTTATCATAAGTGATAGAATTTTTGCGGACCCTTCAAAACCAAATTTGATTGAGGGATAGCCCAGGACCACTAGTTTCATGACGATACATTTTTTTCATTGATTATTAGGGTACCAGGGGTATTTTGTGAGGATTTTATCAAATTTTTCAAAATTTTTAACTATGTTAACACGTAAAGGGGTAAATCATTTCTGGATGGAAGAAAGTGAGGAAATAATTAAGGAGATAATTATGTTGATAATCATTCACCTTTACTGTCACTACCATCAATTGGAGAAGGTTTTTTGATATGAATTGATTCTTTGACGAAATAATTAGGTTGTGTAATCATGAATAATGAAAATGTGACAGCCTACCTCTAAATGTTGTTAATGATTGATGAGAATAACAACCCAAATAATGTTATATAGGAGGAAGATAAGTTTTTTCCTTTGAAATTATGCAGAAATACCTCTATGTTGAGAAGTGAAATCTATATACTAATCAAAAGAAGATAAATTATTTATTCACACAAAATGAGATCAATATTAACAAAAGGAGATGGTTATGGATAATAATGGAGTATTATTTCTTAATTGAATAACATCATGGGAAAGAAAACAAGGTAGAATACTCTCTTAACAGAAGACTCATACTACTATATCAATGACGTGGATTGAGAAAGACCCAGTTTTCATTGAAATGAAATGGATGGATATAGAAATCCTAATGGAAACGAATAGAGACTATCATCCCCAAATTCTCTGTGAATCATCCCTCAAGTATAAGATCAAGGATGCATAAAGGGGTGTTCTATATCATCCAAATAAGGTTAAAGAATTAATGGATAATAAGCTACATGAGTTCCGCACTGATGTGGATGGTTTCACATAGTATGGGAAAAAATTTATGTGCATTCATCTCCTTTGATAAAGAATGAGCTTCTAGATATTGTTATTAATTTTCCTTTCTCTATCCATCCTAGAAGTTACATGATGTAAAATGATCATCGAGAAAATTTTTGGTGGGACAATAAGAAGAAGGAGATTTTGATGTTTATATGAAGGTGTTTGATATTTTTTAAAGTTAAAGCGGAGTGATAGAAGTCCAAATGTATATTTAATCCACATTATATACCAACATGTAAATTGGATAATCTAAATATTGAATTTCCAACTAGTCTCCCCAAAACATATAATGGAAACAATGTGATATGGGTGTTGGTGGATTTACACATAAATATTTCACACTTAATTACAATTTGAAATGATTTATCACTTGAAAAACATTACAAGATATCTGTGATGGAAGTTGTGAGGTTGTATGGGTTCCACATTCAATCATATGTCATCCTGATCCATAGTTCACAGCTAAATTCTTGACAATTCATCAACAATATTTTATTACTGAATTGAATTTCAGTAAGGCCTATCAGCCTCAAACTTATGTACAATCTTAAAGGACTATTTAGATTCTTAATGAAATTTTGATATCATACTCAATGGAATTAAAAGGTGTATGAGATCAACATCACTTACTGGTTGAGTTATCATATAACAAAATTTTCCACTCGAGTTTTCAGATGGGTCCATATTAATCTCTGTACGGGAAGAAATATAAAACTCCATCCTCTTGTGGTGAAAATGGATAATGAAAGCTACATGGACCTGTATTGGGAATGATATAATATAGAAGATACAATTCATCAAACAATACATAAAATCTACTCAAATTCAATAAATATGTTATGCTAATGACCATCGAAGGGAATTTGAGTTTGAAGATGGAGAAAAATTATTCCATAGAATATCTCCAAGGAAGAGATTCATGTGGTTTTTAATGATAGGGATGTTTATCCCAAGGTACATGGGACCATTTGATATCCTTAATTGCATAAGAGTAGTGGACTATCGGCTTTCATATCCACTAAATAATGATTATGTTCATGATTTGGACTATTTAT
This sequence comes from Viscum album, assembly GCA_963277665.1. Taxonomy (NCBI): domain Eukaryota; kingdom Viridiplantae; phylum Streptophyta; class Magnoliopsida; order Santalales; family Viscaceae; genus Viscum; species Viscum album. Next base: position 1,157,808,928 of record OY728135.1, read on the forward strand.
CTCGCATAACATAGTACATACTTGAACCCTTAGATGTAGTAAATCCAGAGGTGGTATAAACGAAAAATGTCTTCTCATATGAAGAGAAACTAGTGAATATCTTTTACCATTGAGACATAGTTCTACAGAATATGAATGATAAGTGTGACAATGTTTTTTGCAGGAAACATAAGTATAAAGTGGCTACATGGGAACCAGAGGAAATAATGTAAAATAAATATCCTCATGTATTTTAACAATTTTATGTAAAATAATATTTTATGCGAGAAATATCAAAAGGGGGGGAAATTTAATAAACCAAAAATTTTACAATTCAATTTACATACCTATAATTATATAATAATGTATAAAATAATTACAATACATATATTACCTATTAAAAACATCATTATTATTAATTAATAATTAAGTAAGTGTAATTTATAGAAAACAACGAACATCTAATGATTGAATAGTGACCTTACTGTTGGAATAATTATATAACTCTCAGGAAAATAAATATTGAATATAAAATACAAACCTCACCTATGAAAGTATCCATAAAATATAATTAACATATAAAATAAAATATTATATAATTATATCATAGTATATGTAAATAAATGTTTTCCATATGATATATTAAGTGTTGGTATTTTTTTTAAACATAAATGATTATATAAAAATTTATAATTAATATAAAAAATTATATGCAATTATTTTCATAATATAGTTTCATAAATTAATATTATATTGTGTTATAATTAAAATATAATTTTTTTGAGACATTTTATTTTTCAAATGGTCATAAAATCAATAATAATATTAAAATAGATATTTTTTTAATAAATGATGATTATTTTTAAAAATAAATTTTTTCATGTTTAGAATATTTTTTTCTTAAAATGGATTACATTTTTAAAAACTACATGTAGAAAAATTATTGGGGTGATTTTTTTGGTTTTTTCTAGAATAGTTGAAATTTTTGTGAATAATGAAATACAGTAATTTATGGTATTTAACAATGGAATAAATTTTTGAGACATGGATGATCATGGTTGGTATTGGTGAAACTTATCTCAATCTAATGTACTCTAGTTAGTGTATGTTTTCCTAATAATCAACACTATTGATAGTCTTTATCCAAAAAATAACCAAATGAGTAAAATAAAAAAACACCCCTCGGGTCCCCTTCAAATACCTCCCTCACCACTTATTATCCTAAGACATTCTAATCCCTCTATAATACAAAAATATTTCTCAATTCCACCCCATTAAACTTCAATTTTTATATGATCCACGGGTCTAAACAAAAGTCCAAATCCAAGTGTCGTTAGACGGTTCTCAAGGAGACAACTTCTAAGAAGTAAAATCCCCAATAATTTTCTTTAAATTTATATTCATTTATTATCCTCTCCTAACCTACCTTTATATAAAGTGGAATAATAAATCCGGTATCATATATATACACAAATTGTATTGTGTAAACAATATATCCACCATCGAATCTCTCATATCATGTATTTTCAAAAAAATTAAATCAATATTTTTGATGTGCGGATTCAAAACCTTTGTGGAAGATGGGTTATTGTTTTATATAACCTTCTTGAAGGATATTCAAAAATATTATGATGGTAAAATAATATTTTGATATACATATTATAACTTCTATCATGTACTAGAATCAATATAAAAACATGATATTAAATATACTTTTACTGGTTCATGATGGTCGTAAAAACCCTCAAAATAAATTAAAACATTTTCTGTAACATTTTATATAATATATCATCCTCATATATAAAAAGACAATATATATAAGACCATTTAAAACTCTATAAGTATATTAATACCATATCATTACAATTATTTAGTTTCTCTTCCATTTAAAAATAAATTCTATATTTATTCTCCAGGAAACAATCCATAAACCATAAAAACAAATGATATAGAAAGAACGATATTAATCTATATAACTTATAAAATACCCATAAAAGAACATAATAATATTATAATTTTTGGCGGGGAAGTAAAATCAATTGGGGTTTAATTGAGTTTGTATAAAAATTAATGTTACAAAAAAATTATTTGGAAATTCCATAATTTAAAAACAACACAACCCAATGAATCAGAAGTAGTAAATTTATAATACTATGACTATTCAATTAATTTCTCTGATGATTGATTATTTCCTAGTTATAACATTATGAGATATCGATATAAATATTGAAACTAATATACCAAATAAATGAAGCTATACATACTACCCAAGACTAACTATCAAAGTGATACATAGTTTTATTAAATATGAATGAAAACAGAGAATAACTAAATTTGAAAAACATAGCGGATAAAACAATTGGTTCTGCCTCAAGATGAGACTAAATAAACTCCACTTGGGGATCTCATGACACCATCAAATTTATATTAATAGGCATTTGTCAACACCCTAGATCAGGTTTTACAATAACATACAGAGCTGTCTAGGACCCTTGACCTCTACCAAAATTCCTCATGGGAAATTAAAACTACCAGGATGCACAGGGGCCCCTTCCACAGTTCTACATCAGTGAAAAATGGTGTAATATAATTTTAGTGAGAGGATTTCTTTTATCCTCTAGATTATCATAATATATAATGTGTATATTCAGTACATTGACACATACTACTCAAAAGATTAATAAAATAGTAAATAATATAACATAATATAATAAGAAGGGATTATAACTTCTCTGAGTGTTGGTCAATATAGCTTTGAACTTATAGGATGTATACGATTTGAGGTTCGGGTCCTCTTCTGAATGAAGACTCCAGAACAGAGTTTCATGAGTTATTTGTTCTGGTTTTTGGTGAGTTTGTTGTGTAACTCTTCATAGCACATCTTCTTGATTGAGTTGGTGATGTAAGGATTTTCTCGGGATGGTTCAAAGAAAGTAGAGTATATTATCATTGTTTTTATTCTTGTTATAGAACACATGTATGTTTACTCTAACATATATTTCAGTTACTACATCCAACTTGTGAACCACCTTGTATTTTATCTTGGGTGCCTGTGTGTTGGCTGAAAAGAAGCACGATCCCCTCACATCATATCTCGCACTATCTGCTTATATTTACATAAAATATTGTTAATTGTATATGTTTAATTAAATGGTTAAAATATGTCAACAATAATCAAATTTTAATTTTAATTTAAAAATACTGAAAAAGGAACAGTGTCACAGTTGGTGATGTTATAAGAATGGTTCCAAAGTCATGGTGAGTCAGAAGCAGTGCCACAATTAGCGGTGACTTGTCATTTTTGAGTTATAATACGGGTTGCATGGTTACAGTGTTTGGTCCTTTATATTTTTTGGAATCGGTATCATAGTTATAATTTATAGTCCTTTGAGAATTATGGAACTATTAGAAATGCAATGGTGTTTGGGAAACAGTGACCTGGACTTTGCTTATTTCTATACTGAACAGTGAGACCGTTTGGGCATAGAATCTAAGTATCAAAATTTTTCAATTATCTGCAATATATCATAAGAGGAAATACTCAACAGAATGGATTAAGATTAATCATAATCATAATAATACATAATATAACTTGATTAATCATTATGTACAATATTTAAACATGATTTACATGATTTACACGATTTACTTGATTTACTTTATTTACATGATTTACATGATTTACATGATTTACATAATTTACATGATTTACTTGATTTACATGATTTACATGATTTACTTGATTTGTGAGAATTAAAACAGGAGGATTCCTACAATATTCCACTTTTTTATAATCTCAAATCATAGCATTTAGAATCCATACATCTTAAAAAGAAATCAACATTGTCTTTTTCATATCAAATGCAGTATGTCAGAGTAATACATAAACTCATGAAAATAAAATAAAATACTAGAGAATATTTGTGAAAAGGGTGTTTATCCTTTTTGGAAAAATACCCTTTAGCAAAAATAAAAGCTCTTCTCCCATTTGGAATTATAAAAAAGAGATTAAGAAATAAAACACTAAATAAAACCAGAAATTATATAAAATAGTGACATCACATTTAATTGAATATCCAAACAAATATTAGTTACAATCACAATATGAGAATACATCATATCCCTATAAAAACTATCCTTAACTTCTCTCCAGATTATGGATCCTTCACTTTATCCTTGTGAGAGACAACAAGATTATGAGAAAGGGAAGAATATTTAATAGTGGTGGAAGGAAAGGGTAGTCCATCAATGGTAGAAGGTGTAAGGATTAGTCTAGATGAAGAATGAGGCAGAGGCTGATAAAAAATAACAGGTCTAATTTGCATCCAGACCTGATAGAGATACATGGTTACATGTAAAAAATAAGTGGAAGAAAAAGGATTGATACAAGGAATCCAGACAAGTCTCAAAGGAGCTTTTGTAGGAGAAACATTGGATGTGCTATGAACATGCAGATATGGCTTCAACTAACTGATAAAATATGTAATTATTTGACCACCATACAACATTTTCTGTTCAAATTAATCTTTATTTTCCACAAATTTCCCCAAATTAGGTGTGAAGCCATTTAGCTTTTGTACATGATTTTTGAACGCTTGTGTTAGACGAGGCATCATTAAATTCTCTAGAATTTATTTGAAAAGGATGGTCAACTCATTCTTGGATTGGATCCTCTTCAAGTAGTAATCCACTTTCATGGATATTTTTTGTTGAGCGTCAGTGGAAATCAATGAATGAACTCTTACTAGGTAAAAAACATTGTCACCATTCATAATAAATTTATTGAGACTTTACTTATCAAAACAATCAATAGAAGACTAAATTTTTATATAATCATAGATCTGGCCATTTTACTATCCAAGGGTTGATGTGGCTATACCGAAATAGATGGAGAATAAAAAATAGATGTCAGAGCATTACATTTTTTATAACTGTATATAACCATTATTTATAGTCATTAGTTAGATTATTGATTCTCAAGACATGATCATGAATCAAATTTTCTATTTTGGTGTTTTTCTCATCCACCTTTTCATCTACATTAATGATATTGGGACGAATCCGATATAAAACCTTATTTGGGATCTAATCACCAACATCCTCGCTGAGTTTAGAAATATGGGATTGATCAAGTTTACAGTCTTTATTCATTTCCACATACATAGATTTTATCGATTTCACAGCATTAATCAACTACTTGTTGTCAATCGTGAATTCCAGAATCTCATGAAGCATCTTGGGTTTGATTTTCCATAGGATTTTCTCTATAAGAAATGAAACATCTATTTCATTGAGATTGGTTATAGGAGAATGTTTATACTTCATTTTATTTTCAAAACTCGACAAAATATTTTCTCTAAACACTTTAAAATCATCACAACTTACATTTCATAGAGTTTCTTGATAATGTTCAGGAGTAGGAGAATAAAAATTTTCTAGCTACTTAGTAGATAATTTTTCCCTAGAAGTAATTGGTTTGAGCTGAAACATAGTTTAAAAATTGAATCCCTAATATGAGGTTCATTGAGACTCATCATCATCAAAATACCTTGGAAACCTATTCTAGGTATCTATAGAATATGAATACATAGGGTTTAGAACATCAATCCTTTCCAAGATGGGGTTTTTCTCTCCCTCAAAGATTAATCGCTTCTATGACTAAGAGACTGAATCTCTTGACCAGTTTCTACACCCTATTCTCTATCCAATTCGAACACATCTCTAGAAAATTGAAAAGAATGACCCATCATTACATCAGCATTAACAATGATTGTGTTTCTACATATTATTCCTTTGTATGTTTCTTAGTGGAAAATGTTATTTCACAACAACAACTTCTTATTCAACATATTTACTCATAATATCAGCTTCAAATTATTTTAAAGAATCTTTATCACCATTATAGATATGAGATTATTTATAAAAATCATCCTAAGGATGTCTAAGAGACTCATGTATGGGTCCTCCAGTCCATTGAGGAATATCTGGATTACTATCTTTTCCATTTAAATCATTTTCTTCCTCATTTCTAGGAGCAGAAACATCTATTTCATAATCCAAGTATTCCAGAATCTCATCTGACTCTAAAACAGGGTCAGTGACATTCTTAGGTCTTGTATGGTGCTTCATTGGATTAAAAGACACATACAACCACTCATTGTCTTCAACCCATAAAATATTCTATGTGTTACAACTGATTATAATCCTCCTTCATATATCCTTGTATAGACATAACTCACAATTTTCAACAATATATTAATTAATTCCTAACACACCTTTTCTTTTTGAATAGAAATGTTAAACTATGAATAAAATAAAGAGGTTGACTTCGAGGTTGTCTTGATCATGTAAAATATGTGAAGGATAATGTACTTGAACAAATTGATTTTGTGACTATTCTTCTGAAGATGTATCAAAAATAAATCTGGATGATTGAGAGTGGAAAAGACTGCTTTCAATGGAAAAATTATTTATTGAATAAACATAAACAACAACCTAGTCTTTTCATATTGTTCATAATATATAGTCCTTTGTTTCTTTTTATTTCCTGTCAAACTACCCAAAGACACTTCTTTGATAGAAAAATCACATAGTGGAGTATGACCTTTTTGATAGTCCTAAAAAATTTCTTCATATGGTATTCCGATGTAGGAAGCTTAAAAACTATAAGAAAAGGTGCATATTTTCACATTCACCAATATTTTAACAACAAAATCATCTTTTGAGTTGAAATTGAACATAAAATAACAAATTTTTTTGAGAAAAAGTCATATAGGTAGGAATTTTCTCTTTTTTAAACCAATATAACCATCCATGGTATTCCAATACTTTTAGAACAATTGACTTACATTATAGGATCCACATTTCACATATTTTTTCTCTGGCCTGACTGAACGATCTGCAAGACCTAGGTTTAGAGGTTTCTCAGTAATAGTAATTGGAGCCTTTTTCAATTTCATTGAAGATCGATGATTTTCAAGAGAATATAAAGGTGGATTCTTAATCCTAGTAAATAAAATCATGTTCAAAGAACAAGATGATTTTGAATGAAAATATATTATCTTTGGGAGTAAAGAGTATGAGTATTGAGAGAAGTGAAGAGACAAGTTTTTATCAATTATGTAGTTCAATGTTTTCAAAAAACAAAAACATGGTATAAGAAAATAAAATAACCAATAGAGAAATAAGAGATAAATATTTCAAAAAATATAAATCTGATCCATAACGGTGAGACTGGAATAAGCATTCATGGTTTCAACATTGTGGTGTGAATCTAAATGGCGAAACTGTAACTACTGAGACAGAAAACCTGATATAGTAAGTTGAGAGAAGGTAACTAAGAGACTGTAAATATGAGACAATAACTGTGAATCACTAACTATTATATAGTAAAATGGTCACACAAGGATGATCAATCCTAAATCTTGTTTGATGTAACTCATCCTTTGAGAATTTATTTCCTTAGTGAAAATGTCACCAAGATGATGTTCACTTCCATTGAATTCTAAAATTATATCCCCTTATGATAATGATCCCTCAAAAATAGATTTCATAAATCAATATTTTTTTCTGGAATGAGAAACAAGATTATTAGAGATGTTAACAGAATATGTGTTATCACAATTTATAGGGACATCTCTAAATTCATATCCATAATCTTTACAAGTTTGTTTCATCGATAAAATCTAAGCACGAAAACTACCAACAACTACGTATTTAGCTTTGATAGTAGATAATGAAACATGATTTTTTTTTACTACACAATGGTACAAGTGACTTTCCCAAAAAATGACATGTTCCATAGGTTCTTTTTATATATTACTTAAAAACACCAAAATCATCATCTGAATAGCTAACTAAGTAAAATGATTTTCCTCTATGATAGAACAGTCCTATGTTGGATGTTTTTTATATATTTAAAATTTTTTCTAATAGAAATAAGATGTGAATCTTTTGGGTTGGCTTGAAAATTATCACACATACACACAATAAACATAATATCAGGCCTGTTATTAGTTAAGTAGAGTAATCTCCTCGTCATTCCTCTATATGTGGTTCGATCAGTGGATTTACCATTTTCATAAAGATAAAATTTACAGGTTGTATTTATAGAAGTACAACCACTTTTAGTACTATCCAAAAAAACGTTATTGAAGGTATATAGTATATTTTCATTGATTCAATATAATACATTCTTTATTTTGAATTATTTGAAAACCATGAAATAATTTTACTTCCCCCATTAAACATAGTTCCAATTCAATTTTCATCATTTTTGGAAACTAAATGCAAAAATAATTTTTAGAATATATAAAAATAATATCATCAACATATATTTGAAGACTATAACATCATGAGAAATTATTTATATAAAGATAGTTGGATCAGATATTCCTTTTGTAAATCCATTATAAATAAGAAAACTACAGAGTCTATCATACCAAGCTCTTGGAGCTTTTAAGATGATATAAAGCTTTGGTTAATTTAAAAGTATGTGTTGGAAAGTGCGTGTTTATAAAAAAAGGGAATTTCAACCACAACATCTTCAACTATATACCCATTTAGAAAATATCACTTAACATCCATTAGATATATATTGAAATTTAGATGTGATTTATATGCATGAATGATTCTAATGGCTTCAAGTCTTGTAGTTGGTGAAAAATTTTAATCATAGTCAATCCCTTCTTCTTGACTATATCCTTGGGTAACCAATCTAGCTTTATTTCTTAAAATATTAACAGCCTTATATAAATTATTCCTAAAGACCCATTTAATGCCTATATACATTGTTTCATTAAGACTATCCACTAATTTTCATAATTTATTTCTATCAATCTTATTAAATTTTTCTTGTATATCCAACACCCAAAATTCATCATTGATTGCCTCATTGATATTCATAGGTTCAAGACGTGATGGTAAAACTTGATGTTCAACCTGATTTCGTATGGAAGTTCTAGTCTATGTTTCTTTATCTATGAATCCAACAATATCATATAAAATATTGTTCTTAAGGGTTCTAATAGATCTAGAAAAAAGAATGGCTATAGATTTTAGTTTTTTCAGTAGGTTCAGGTTCATTGTTACTAGAGTCTGGAGAATTTCCAGATCTGGAATATATAAAAGATTCATTAATAGAATGTTCATAAGTGTTTTAATTTAAGTATATATTTGATACATCATTATCAAGGTTTTCTATGGAGGTCTTAGGTTCATATTTATCTATTTTATGAAATTCCACATGTATATATTCTTTCACACATTCAGTTCATCTATTTAGTACTCCATATGCTTTAAAAGAGATTGAATTACCTAAAAATATGACTTCATCAATTTTGGATGAAAATTTTTATACATTGTACTCAGTATTTATATTATAAACATTGCATCCATAAAATTTGAAGTAACTAACTTTGGGTTTCTTATTGTTCCACATCTCATTGGGAGTTTTCTTGACAATAATTCTGATTAAGATTCTTCCATTAATAGGACATGTTGTATTCACAACATCTTCCTAAAATAAGATCGGCATGTCATATTCATTAATCAAGATTCTTGATATATCTAGTCAGGTTTTATTTCTTGTTTCTATAACTCTATTTTAGTGAGGTGTCCATGGAGAAGAGAAGTTTGACTATACCAATTTTGAGAGAAAATAATATGAACACAATTGATTTTAAAACTCACAACCATGGTCACTTCATATGGTTTTAATTTTAAGACCAAATAATATTTCTATTGTTCTAAAGTACATGAAAAAAATGAAAACATGATTTTACTTTTTGGGTTAATAAAAAAGTCAATGTATATCTATAATAGTCATCTACAAGAACATATAAACAATGCTTACTATTAAGGCTTGAAACTCTAAATGGTCTAAATAATTCCTTGTGAACCAAATCAAGAGGTTTAGAAGTTGAATCTTATTTCTTTGGTTTGAATGATATTTTTTTTTTCAGTTTACTCCTTTGAATAGAGTTATAGAATTTTTCCTTTGGAAAGTCATGTATTAGTAGATACTTGACTAATCCTGTTTTAGTAAGTTTTATAAGGGAGTGTATGTTACAATTTCCTAGTCTTCTATTACAAATCACAGACACTTTTTTAAATACACATAAGCATGAAACATTTTAAGAAATAGTAGAATCTATGTTAGTAGCATACAAATTTTCATTTCTAAAGGGAATAAATACTAAATCATTTATAGAATTGAAAGCATTGCAAGCATAATTTTAAATTTTAATTTTGAAACCATCATTACACATCTGAGATATAATATGTTGATTGAAATTTAATCCATAAAAAATGACTTTGGAAATTAAAACTGAGTAAGAGATACCAATCTGGACAAGGCCAATTATTTTTACATTAGTAATTCACCGATGGTGACAAGTCCACCATCAATATTTATCATATTCTTCAAACATGATTAATCTCTTATCACATATCTTGAATATCCAATCTCCATTTACCAAAGACTTCTACATGATCTTAACAAAAAATGTCATACAAAATAATTAAGCAATAGATTATTTTGGTACCTGTATTTTATGGGGTCCAGTAAAATTAGTAATAAGATATTTGGGAACCAATAGTTTCTTCAAGGGTTTCCTATACATAGTTTTCAATGTATTGGAAGTGTAAACAATATTTTGTCCTGAAAAACTAAATGTCCTGAATTTCTTCCCAGAGTTAGAACTAGATGATTTTTCAGTTCGACGTATGAAAATAGATTTTCCTGATTTTGTTAATAAATTATTTTTAGCTATGTTTCTCTATTCAGGTTGGTATCTTATACCATTAGTATACCTAGGAGATATTTGATTACCAATATTTTTTATTAAATTATTTTTACCAATGTTAAAATTTTCTATGTCCCTTTTCAGTTTCTCATTAAAGAATTTATGATCATTATTCTCATTAGGTAATTGATCATTCTTTTCCTTTTTTATTTGTAGTTGAGATTTAACAGTATATGTAAGAGCATGTTTTTTCTCTGCAGAGTTATATTTATCTTTATATTCATTTCATGTATCTTCATGCATTGTATAGTACTCAAACATTTCATTAGTAGTCATATTATCACAATCAAATTAACCTCTAGAATAATAAGAATTTTGAATATGAGACTCAAGACTTACCTTAGATGTGTTTTCGAAGAAGCACATGTTATCCTTGTCACATTTCACATCATCTGATGATTCTGATTCACTGGATCTATCCTCATAAACTCTCCATGTTTCTTTTATTTATTTTTTGTACTTTCTGTCATTTTCCTAATACTTTTCTTATACTTTATCTTGGGACAGTCACCTTTGAGATTTCCTTTTCTCTTACATTAATATCATACTATCTCTTTAGTGTTGTCACCTTTCATCCAATGATTTTTCTAATTAACTTTATTTTCATATATTACATTTTAGATGGGATTCTTGAATAATTTCTTCTTTCTATAAAACATTTTAAACGTTCGAGGTAATTGACCCATTTCCTCATCACTATCTGATATAGAATCATAATTACTTGTACTCCCATATTGAGTATGTATCCTTTCCTTTTATTTATTTTTGGAAACCATGGTTTTGAAATAAACTAACATTCTCCTTGGTCCATCCTCTTCATCATTATTTACCATTAAATCTTCATCATATATCATCAATTTACCTATCATCACCTTGACTGGAAACGGACTAATATCACAGGATTCTCTAATTGATACTGAGGTTCCTCTCAATCTTTTGGGTAGATATCTAAGAAGCTTCATGATTTTCTCTTTAGCATCCTCTCATATCCCTAGAGAGATCATTGTATTGACTATTTCATTAAACATAAGATATATATCAGAAATGGGTTCATCATGATTCATATTAAATTTATCGTAATTATTTGTATAGGTTTTACGAATCATTTCATTAAAATTATTTGTACCTTTATATGAGATAAATAAGGTATCCCAATGTTCATAGGAAGATTTAGAAGCAGATATTCTATTAAATTCTTCATCACTGAAATCCAAAAATAAGGCATTCATAGATTTATAATTATTATTGTAAGAATCTTTTTTTATCATCATTCTATGTAATTCTTGGTGTTTTGGTTATTTCATATTAATCTTATATTACTGTCAAAATTTTAATTCCCATACTTTCTAAGTAAATTTTAATTTTAATTTTCTAAAGAGCATAATTTTTCCATTAAACTAAAGAGGTATATTTGGAGCAAAAAATTCCAATATATTATCCATAAAAAATCCATTATTTTAAAGAGATATAAATTTAAAATAAATATAAATTTAGATATTTTTAAAACAAAACTAAATCACAATTGAAAATATTTGAAAATTCATTGAATCATATAAAAATAATATATTAAAAACAACCTATGATACCAAACTTTGGCAGAGAAAGAGGCTCATGAGGGGGGTGAATTGAGTTCCTATAAAAATTTCTGTAAAAATAATTATTTAGAAATTCCCCAATTTAAAAACAATATAACTCAGTTAGTCAAATTTGTAAATTTATAATATTCAAACTACTCATTTAATTTATCAGATGATGGATTATGTCTCAGTTATAACAATATGAGATATGGATATATCCTTTGAAACTAATTTACAAAATCATATTAGTTGTAAATATTATCACAGAATAATTATCAAAGTGAAATATAGTTGTCTAAGATATCAATGGAAATAATGAGAAATTAAATTTGTAGAAAAAAAATATAAAACAAGTGTTTCAGTCTCAAGATGAGAACAAATCTACTCCACATGGAGATATCATACCACCAAAAAATATATATTAATAAACTTTGATCCATACACTAGATTGGGGTCTACAATAGCATACCATCTTTTCTATGTCACTTTTCCTCCAACATAGTTCTACATGGGAAATTAAATCTATCAGGCCACACTAGGGCCTCTTCCATTGTTCGACATGGGTAAAAATGGTGTAATTGAATTGTAGTGATATAATATCCTGTATCCTCTAGTTTATAATAGGATTCAATGTGTATTTTTTGTACAAACACACACTACTTGATTGGAATCACCTTGGGTGGGATAAAATAATTTCCCACATAAATGTAATTTTTTAAAATAAAAACACATTATATGGGTTTGGATTTAAATTCTAAATAGATTTACATCTATTATATAATTTTTCATTTGAAAAAAGAACCATATATGTATTTGTAATGATAATGGAATTTAATTTCCTTAAATATTTATTTAAAATGATTAATTTTAATTATTTTTATTTGGTGGTAAGGATATGATAAGGGATGCGTGAATTTATATATGGTTTATATGGATTGTGATTCTCATGGTTTTATTGGGTCATAATGATTATAATGTTTAAGAAGAGATTCCTCAACTATTGTATTTATTTTCAGTATTCCGTTATTATGAGTTATTGTATAATGGTTATAGGTCTTATTGAGAATGACGTTTCACTCACCCTTACATTGGGTTTTGAAAATAGAATATCTCACAGTTATAAGTTTATTTGGGTGATGGGCATGACAATCCTCATTTCATTATATCGGGTTTTATCCTCGATGTCTCGCCCCATATATCTCGAATGATGGGAATGATGTCTCACATTCACTCTGATATTCAGTTCTTCTAAATTTTTTCTAGATCATACCGCTCGTTAGACTAGATATAGATGTCAAGGTTATTCCCTTACTCTAGCTAACAACAAGTATATTTGTATATGGATCCAAATAAACTCATTTATAATGTTCATAGAACTTTTTTGGATATATATTTACATATATTAGTACTATATAGATTGTATCGAATCTGACATATTATGGCCTCTGCCAAAGCAGGAAGAGTTTTCCAGGTGTTTTGATAGAACTAGACCTCCTTGGTATTTATTATTCATCCTTTTTTATTATTCATTTCATTCCAAACTTCTATAATTTTTACATTAGATAGATTATTTATATACATTATTATTTTTGTCCTACTAATTGTATTTAACACCCTACTCGGGTCTCCTTTGGTACCCAAGTAGAATACATGTCTGTAACAATGGATAAGGTAATGATACCTACTAGAGATTCTTAGTCCATTTTATATATATCATATAGAATTGGAGAATAAGACTGAGCATATTATCCTCATTCTAGTGGAATATTCCATTGGCCTTTTATATTTTTTTTATATACTAATGTATTTGTATGTCCCCAGATTCCCCATTTCGTATCATCATCCCATGAAATCATAGGTCACGACACATCCTTTGGTATATTGATTATTATTTCTATTTCTTGGTTATATATACTTTTTCAGTTATTTATTATATCTATTTATATTGTTCCATCTATTATAATGTTTCATATTTTTTCTGTTTATTTTTGTTATCCATTTTTTCATTTCGATATGAAGGTATATTCTCCTAACTATACCATCTTACTTCTTCACTACATGTTGATAGCCTCTGATATACGAGGAGTAATTCTTGAGTCCATGAGACCCATCAGCTCAGTAAACTAATTAAGTGGATCCTAGGTTAGGATGTTACAAAGTGGTATCATATATACTCTAACTTTTGACATACTATTTTTGGTATTTGAAATGATAATAAAATTAAATGGAAAATTTTAATGATCATGTTGCTATAATTAGATGACCCATATAAAGTTGAAACCCAAACTACAAGGGATGGGTTACTTCTATTCTAATTTTTTCTGTTATAGTTGATATAACATAACAGTTGGTTTACAGTAAAGTATTATGATGATGATATTTTTATTCATTTGTTATGGTGAGATTCTTTTACATTAGTATGATGAAATGAGGTTGTTTTATCTTATTAAAAACTATAAGAACATCAAGACTAATATTCCATACCATGTTTATATTATGAATTCTTTTCTAACTACATATAGGTATTACCTAGATTATTATAAAAATATATTTGTCAACATTTCATAAAGGTATAATATAATTTTTTTTAATAAATGTTCTGACAACAATCTAAATGGAATATTCCCACATAGATTGGTGATAAAACCTTCTTTGACCAATTATACCATATTGTGGATTTTGTTCATATGTGTGCTATGGACCTACTACATATCGTTATAAGATTTAAGGTCTGGTATATCTTTAAATGACATTCCAATTTCAATATATATATATATTATTGATTTTATAAATTTTAAAAAATGATGCATCTAACTGAACCCTGATATATATATATAATTATATAAATTATTGGAACTCATTATGAAATAAATTAATCTTTATTAATAAAATTTTTACCTCTAGATGAGATTCCAATTGTATATTATAGGGTTCTTTCCCCTATAACATTAAATTTAGACTCATTATATTGGAACCTTAATCGCATTATATAATACCTTGATCCGAACCTATATATATTAGTTGACAAACACGGGTCTCTTTTATATTATTATGGAATATTATGGGTATTCTCAACCACATACACAGGAATTTAGGAGAAGGTATAAGCATTTTATTTTTCATAAGAATGATGTGTACCCTTTTCATTACCTACCTATATTATTTTAAATGTTAATAATCTCTTATGAGGTGTGTGCTTGAAAGTATATAATAATTAAACCATGATATCCTCAAGTAATACATTTGGAATGCAATGAATACCATGAACCACAGGTTGTGGAACATGATCCAATAGTGATCTCTCCGGTAGTTTCACCTATGGAACTACCTGTAGTTTCGGGTATTGGAACTAACAAGTTGTTTTTATAATAGTTTTTTCTTATGATGGATTCTATTCAAGGTGTTTCTAGACCCTACATGATTTTGGATGAGTTGACTTGGGAATTCCAAAAGTAACATCCTCCCATATTTTTTGGGGATGGTGGATGAGTTGACATGGGTGTAAAATAATTGTGCTCAAAATATTATGAATCATCCTTTCAAAAAATCAAGGTAATATTAAATTCTACATTGAGCTGGATTTTACTGAATCTTGGGATGAACTATACTGTTTATTTTGTAACATTAGGTATCTTCTTGTGATTTGTTAAAATAGTAGATGAGTAAGTCATTTTTTGGTCTTATAGTTGATTCCTCATGATAAGATGTACTTGATGAACAACCTCTAGCTAGAAGATATTTTACATCTTCTATGTTATTTGATACATTATTCACTAGGAGTGTGTTTTTTGGTATTCAGTTATCAAAAATATTTACTGTATACCATTAATCAACGTCATTTGAATCTCAAGAATCTTAGATGTGTTGAATACCTACAGTCAATTTTTTTATTCCATACACGCCTTGGAAATTCAATGTTGTAATCGATGGTTTGGTTTAGAATACTTAGAAACAAGAAGAACATGGGTCCAATGGTGAGTAATAGATCATGGCCTTGTTATTGAACATCAATATAGAGGTTCATGAGGATCATTATTATTCAATACTCTTACCTTTAGAAGTGACCTATACCCTTCTAGAATGGGTGATAATAAGTAAACTCTCAAATCTTGATGGTTAGTCCTAAGGGAGAGTATCTTATATGTCAACTCATCTTTTGGTACAAATGTGGATGAGGATGACACTATGAGATTTCATTGACATGTATGAGTCCCAATAGACACTAGAGAGGAGATAATAAATGAATTTCATGCCTCTATTTGGGATGTACATCCTGGTGACACCAAGATGTATCGATACTTATGTCACCTATATTGGTGTACTTCTATGAAACCAATGATAGATAGTTTTATCTCTCAGTATTCCATATTTCATAAGGTGAAGGTGAAAAATCAACAAGCAACATGACTTTTATAGACATTCTCTATTTTTGATTGGAAATGGGATTCTGTCACTATGTATGACATAACTACTTTTCCAAGATTAACTAATGTGAACGACATTGTTTGGGTAGAAATTTATCACTGGAAGAAGGGCTCAAATTTCTTATCTATTATAAAGTCTTTCTTGATATACGTGCTAGGGGGATTTACGATAGGGTGTTCACACATATTAATGGTTCTCTAAGATCTATCACTTTTGAAAGGGATGTGGGATTCACATCTTGGTTATGGAATAAATTGTAAAATTTATTTGGTATATATGTGCTTATGATCATAATATACCACCCTCAGACTGATGGACATATGGACCACATTATTCAGCTATTATAGGACATGATTATTGCATGTTTTTTTCATTGGTATTTTATAGGAGAAAAAAATAACCCTGGTTGAGTTCTGTAATAAAAATAATTTTCATTCCATAATTTAGATGGATCATTATTATGACTTACATGGTTGGTATTTTCGATAACCTGTGTGTCAGCTATAGGAAGGGGATAGTGCTTTTATTGGACCATGTCTTATCTGAGAGACTTCAAAGCATTTGTAGTTGATAAAAAATTACATGATGATAGATTAGTCTAGAATGTAGTCTTATGCCATCCGATGTCGACGACTTCTGGAGTTTAAAGTTGGGGATCCGTTATTCTTGTGAGTTTCACCAATATAGGTCAATAAATGAATTTAGAGGAAAATAAGCTTTTTTCCTTGATATATTGAAACCATTGAGGTATTGAAATTTATTAGACCAGTGGATTACTGGATAATCGTCCTTAGAGATATGGTTTATGCAAGATTTCTATAAGAACCTATGATTTTCTGGATTGTCCTTTTGAGAAAAAATTTGAATTTTTTGTTGTTGGATGCTCGTGAGAGGTAAAATGGTAATTTTCCCCAATAATGTTATCTTGGATAATTTATCTGACAACTTTATTTGTCTAGAAATATGTTATTTACCCTAGGACAGAAGTTTAGTGGAAATCTCCACTGTTCGGATTTTGGTGGAATAATTAATATTTATTATTTTTAAATTAAATATTAATTCATTCACACATGTTATTATGGAAATAACATTTAATAGGACCATAAGATTTATATTCCTTCTGATTTGTTGAGTTCAGAATGGGGAGTTTAACATAGGTAAGGCATAAAATCATGTTAGGCACTGGGGCTGACCCATGCCCCTTTTTCTTCTTTTCCTTTTCATTTCATTTCTTTCTATTCTCTTATTCCCTCTTCCTTCTTGTGAAAACTCCATGTGAGGCTCCTCCTTGGCTGTGTCCTGTGGGATAAATTGTATATTTAGAAAGATATATATTTGGTAGGCAAGAGGGGTACCAATCCGAATCCCTTGATTTTCTAATTCTGCGAAGGGAAACTGTGAGCCGTGAAATCAAATGAAGCATTGGCGACTTCCACCCATAGGTAGGGCCATTTATGTTTTCACCATAATTCCAATTTAAACATGATTTTTTATGTTTGTAAAGAATTATATTTATAACTTGTAAGACCACGGGGCTTGATATGTTGTTTCAGGGGGCGAAAACAGTTCTTTCGGGCATTTTGAGGGATTTCCCGCAGAGAAACCCAAGTTACACGACATGTGTTACAGGGGTACATACAGTGTGCTCTTATTTTTTGGGAAAGACCATGTTTTATTACATATATATTGTTTACTTTTAGTACATTCCATGTAGTGGATGTCCGTTTGAACGACCATGTGAAATAAGACATGGAATAGTCATTTTTAAGGAGTACATGTTGTGTACTAGGAGTACATGTCGTGTAGTGGTACATGGGCATGTGTTTGGGTGAAAATGAACATAGAATGACATTTTGTAAAAATTACACACAATTTACAGTAAATTACACGCCATTTACTACTACAGAGGTAGACCCCATGTGTTTTGGCCAAGTGTCATGGCCCTATACTTCTCCATCTTAGTAGTTTTGGGGTATCTTGTGCCCTAGAAGTCAAAATTGGGCATCCTAGTAGTCCATTCTGAATGTTTTTTTAGATATATTACAATGGTGAAATCATTTGGACATTTAGAGGCCATCTAAAAGTTATTTTTATTGTTTCTATCTAAATGCAGGGGTTCTCCCTCCAATTATTGAGTTTAGTTGTCACCTGAGAGTGAGACTTTGAGTGGATGATAGGTTGGGTGTTCAGACCAACTTATTAGAAGAAATTGACCTAAGATGATCTGTGAGATATCTTCCATGACATCTTATTTTGATTAAACATCCCTTGTGAGATCTTCTCTTTTGACCTATGAGGCTGTGAGACCAGAAACATCCAAGGATCCCCTGAGGGATACCTATACTTATGTGTTGACCAAGGGAGTCCCTTGTAGGATCACATTCCGGTTTTCCTTTGAGAGGATCCATGTTTTAGGATGCCTCTTTTAATCTTCATTTGAGGATACCATGGTGGATTCCACCCTTATTCTTCATTATGGATCTCATATAGGATGACTTGGATCGTGTTTAGCTGCAGGATTCTATGTATGATAGCTCCTTAGTGCTTCACTTGAGGGATGTAGTGGGTACCTATTGTTTGACCGACCCTAATTTGTTATGTCGGGCTTGGGTAGATATAGTGTTCGGGAGTTATCTAGAACCTATTCCAAACATGTAAGCCCATTGGGATGTGTTTGTAGAGTTTGGTTCGGAATTCTGGCCACCCTCACTCATTTTTTATATTTTAATTGGTTTTGCTGATGAATTAATGATTACCAAAGGTAATACCTGAGACTTGGCTGTTGGACTAAATGTGTAAATGTAAATATTGGAATGGATATGTTGTTGGGATGACCAGAGGTGATCGCTTGTATTTGTATGTTGATCCTTTCTTGATTGTTTCCAAAGGACCATGAGATCCTTGGACCAGGAAGACTGTGGGAGCTTCCAGAGTATTTACACAGGACCATGAGAGCCTTGGTGTAGTTGAATGACCACAGGGGTTCAGACCGTGAGTGCTACCTAGGTGGTCATGTACTATGTTTGGCCAAATGGGTATTGACTGTGAGATCTACCTGGAGGTCATTTTTAATTTATATTATGTTATGTAAGACCATAGTGGTTCAGACCATCATAGTTTCCCAGGTGGTCGTATACTATGTTGGATCTTGGGGGTATTGAATGTAAGAGCTACCCAGAGGTCTTTTTTAATTTGTATGATTCTATATTAGACCCAGTGGGTATTTACTATGAGAGCTACCCGGAGGTTTTTATAATTTAAATTGTACTATGTTGGACCCAGCGGATATTGGTCATAGGAGCTACCTAGAGGTTGTTACTAATTATTTTTGTGCTATGTTAGACCCATGTTTTGTCTTGATTGACCATAGGTACACATTATCCTTCTACATAGGACTAACTATCGATATATAGTGTCCTTTTTTATAGGGTTGATTGTTGGTATATGACGATCTAGTTGTGATCAGATGTTAGTACCGGTGAACCCAGGTTCCAGATCATTTTCCCCCTTGTGGTGACGTAGCTTGATCAGAGATATAATTTTAGCATTAGATGAAGTAGGTACATATCGAAGTGATTATGGACTAAGAGATCAACTTAATGATACATGGCTTGAGTGGAATGACATCCAGTTCAATTGCATTTCACAAGATGTCCAGGAGATCGGGCTTATGGACCCATAGATCGAATGATGACGTGGTACCATGCTGTTTGATTAACGTACTCATGAATATTCATATTTATGTATATGCGTATAGGTATGGTACTATACATACATACACACATATATATATATATACAGAAAATCATGGTGGAACATACCCAGTTGGCATGGATTACGGACCATGGGTTTGACTATGGATGAACATTTGGTTTACTTTATTTTATTGTGTTTCATCTAGGGTTCTAATGTTGTTGTTGTATACACTTTTAGAAGAACAGTTACAGGATTCCTTCCAGGGTACCCTACTAATATTATTTCACACCCCTTCTTGTGCACATCCGTGTACTTTTAGATCTTATTTATGCTTTTTAGGTTGAGCACAAGTTTCATGGTGGATAGGTCTGAGGCCTAGTGTTTCATGATCGAGTGGAGCTGCTCCTGTGGTACTACTAATGAGGCTGGTGTAGTTCGACAGTGTTTGGAGATCGAGTAAAGGGGTTGGCATTGAGTTAGTAGTTGAGCCCTATAACTTTACCTTCAGTTTCCTTTGTACTTGTATATGTATGTTCAGCCCAGTTTTTGACCAATTTTGTACTGTATTGCATAGATGTTTGGGCTTTTACAACATTTTTACTATTACAACTTGATCTATTTTAGTTGATTATTTCTTCCTTGTCCGGTTTACTTTATGATGTGTATGATACTTATTTTTTCTGATGTTTTCTTACTCTAGTATGAGGTAATAGTCTCCCCACTATCACACCCTTTTCCTTCACTACTAGTCGATAGACTATGGAATACCAGGAGGCGCGCTTGAGGTTTTGTGATGATTCGGCTCAGAGAACTGGTTAGTGGCTTCTGGGTCGGGACGTTACAAAGTGGTATCATCTGAGTTTCTTTTATGGGACTTTACTATTTGGTATATGGTAGACATGAGTATTAGGAATGTGTCAGATCATGTGATGGATATAAGAATGGTGTGTCGAGAACACTTGTTCTCGTAAGAAGTCCTGGTTTCCAAGGTTAGTGATTATTGTTCTGATTTTGCAAGGTTATAGTTTTATATGATTTTCTCCTTGATCGACACACATGTTGTGGGGGTGTTTTGATTTACTATAGATCTATGGATCCCGGACATTGGTAATATTCTAAGGATAGTTTTTTACTCTTCTCTAGAAAAGGAAATAGGCTTGTCATGCATCATTTATAACACATTGGATTCACATCACATATGCCTTCTATTGTGTGTTTTTACTAACGAATGAGTCCTTTAGGTCTGTTTACAGATAATTTTACTCTGATTGCAGGTTATGTGGATCTATGTTGAGGTATTTTTGTTTAGTCTGATGAATCAGTTATTGTGTACTAGTGGTGTAGTGACCTCGAAGATCAATATATAACATGATGCAATTTGTAACCCCATTTTAGGTGTTGTTTCTTGGGTCCTTGGTTATCTAGTTGGGTGTCTGAGTAAAATACTGATAGATACCAAGTCATTTATTATTAACTAGACCTCCTTGGTGTATTTTTGTATTCATACACTCAATGAGTGTCAGTTTAGTTTCTATTCTACTTTTTTTGTCACCTCCATGGAGCAGTTCCTTCTAAGGATGCTCGGAGAGGAGCAGGGCCCCTATATGCTATGTTATTAGTTTTAAATTTCGTGGATCATTTTTATCTTACATGATTTTTAGAGGATTTTTTCTTTTACGATAGTTGGGTTGACCTTGTGACCCAATTGTGAGGATTCTTCTATAGGGATAGTTGAAAGACCTAGAAATACTTTGTTTTGACTCATACCCTAGTAGGTCGATGTCAGTTCTGTTTGAGGCCATCTTATATGGGAAAGTTTGGCCCATGTTTGCTGAAGCATTTTTGGAGGTGGGTTTTTTATTACACTCAGTTTGTGATGGAATAATGGTATGTGCTCAATTTTTCACTATAGGAATGTTAATGTCTTCATGTTTTGATTTAGGAAACTCAATTTCTTGTTTTCAATGACGGGATTGATATGTAGTATTGTTTGGCTACCTGACCTGGTTAGCCAGTATCTTTTCTATTTCTAATGTAGTTAGAGTTTGGGTAGATTTTAGTGACTAGGATGGCTACATGTGAATGTGTCAGGTGTTTAGGATACAATCCAGTTGTGCGTGGTATCATTTGTTTCTAAATCATTGAGTGTCCAGGCGCGAGCCAAGAAATGATGTTTTAAGACCATTGTTGGGTTTGGATCCTAGAAGTTGTGCAGGAATGTCCCTCCATGGTCGAGCTGACATTGGGGAATAAATAAGGTACTGTAAGATAGTTGAAACATGATTGAATCCTAGTTAGGTTTTGGTAGGATTCTATCATGGCTCGGAGGGAGCTGGATATGCCTTCATTGAAATCCCAGTGTACTCCTACAAGTGACTATCATGCTCTATATTGATCCTTCTTGAGTATGCTGAGAGAGCTTAGGCCCTATGCTGAGCTCCTTTTCATTTCTTAATGTTCTTCCCTTTTGAGGAAGTAACTTGTTTTGGTTGTGCTCTAGGAGTGGTGTAAGGAAATACATATAGTGTGAAGTGAACCATTGGCCGTTTTATGGTGGTTTTCCTCATTTTTGATCCATGATATTTTGAGCTCAGATTATTCGTTTTATGATGATGATAGGGGCATTCTTATGGTGGGGAGTACCATATCAGTCACAGATAAATATCTTCCATATAGAAGGTGGTTGTTAATTCTATCTGACTGGTCATTGGGCAGTCTAAATAGCTAGTTTGTGCATATGCTCAGGATGGGATCATACTTTATAGTCCTTTCACTAGGCTTCTTGGGGATGATATGGTTTATGGTGGGGATTCTGTAAGAATCTGTGTTTTCCCAGACTATCATTTTGAGAAAAAAAATTTGATTTTTTTCTGTTAGATGCCCTTGAGGGTTAAAATGGTTATTTTACCCTACCAGATGATATCAGATAATTTATCTAACAACTCTGTTTGTCCTGAAATAGTGATTTTACCCTAGGAAAAGAGTTTGGAGGTAATCTGAGCTGTTCGAATTTTGGCAGAATATTTAGTATTTATTATTATGAAATTAAATTTTAATTTATTTGTGTAGGTTATTTTGTAAATAATATTTAAACAGAGTATCATATTGTGATACCGTCTACTCCATTGAGTCTGTAATGGGGAGTTTAGGCTTGGGAAGGGATAAAATCATATCAGGCGTCGAGGCCGACCCAGACCCCTTTTTCATCTTTTCCATTTATTTTATTTTCATTCTTTTCTCTTATTCCCTCCTCCTTAATTTCCATTTCCATGTGTAGATCCTCCTTTTCGGTGTCCCATGACAGAAATCTAATATTGATAAATAGAGATAGTTTGGAGGAAATAGGGGTACCGATTTGAATCCCTTGACATGCTAATTCAGCGAAGGGCAACTGTGAGTCGTGAAATCAACCGAAGCATCAGTGGTTTCCACCCAAAGGTTGGGAAATTTATGATTCTCCATATATCTCATTTAAACATTTTTTTTATGTTTTTAAGCACTTATATTTTTTACTTGTAATCCCATGGGGCTTGATCTGTTGTTCTGGTGGAAAAAATGGCTGGTTCGGGGGTTTTGAGGGATTTCCTACTCGGAAACCCAGGTTACATGACATGTGTTCCATGCGAAAATGGCATGAATTTTTTCCATTAAGGTAATATGATTTTGTTTTATGTACATGCCATCTGGTGGATGGCTATGTGACTGGAAGTGTAAAATAAGATACATAATAGTGGTTTTAAGAAGTACATGTCGTTTACTAGGAGTACACACCATGTAGTGACACATTGGAATGTTTTCCGATGAAAACGAACATCGAATGAAATTTTGTAAATATTACCTACCGTGTACTACTAAACAGGAAGACCCCATGTGTTTTGGCCATGTACTTCTCCAGCTTAGTAGTTTTGAGGTATCTTGTGCCCCGGAAGTTAGAATTGTGCATGTGAGTAGTCCATTCTGAGTGTTTTATCTCGTAGATTTCAATGGTGGAATTATTTTGACATTTATATGTAATATAAATTGTTTTTTGGTGGGTTTATATCTAAATGGATGTGTTCTCACTCCATTTATTGAGTTTAGATGTCACATGAGAGTGATACTCGGAGTGGATGATAGGTTGAGTGGTCGGTCCAACATGATTGAGTACTTTGACCTGATAGGAGCTCTGAGATATATCTCATTTCATCTCCTTTTGAGGAAATTTCACTTGTGAGATGTTCCATTCTAGCCTATGAGGCTGTGAGATCAGATACTTCAGGGATCCACTAATGGATGCCTTTACTTATGTGTTGACCTAAGGAGTCCTTTGTAGGATCTCTATCCTATTTTCCATCGAGAGGATCCATCTTTTAAGATACCTATGTTGTTATTTGTTCGAGGATACCATGTTGGATTCCTCTATTACTCTTAAATAAGGATCTCACATAGGATACCTCCACTCGTCTTTACCTACAGGATCATGACTAGGAAGCCTCCTCAGTGTTTGACTTGAGGGACCCAGTGGGTTCCCATTGTTTGACTAACCCTGAGTTGTTACATCGGGATTTGGTAGAGATGGTGTTTGGGTGTCACCAAGAACCTCTTCCAAAGATGTAATCCGATGAGGCTATGGTTTTAGTGTTGGGTAGGGGGTTTTGGCCTCCCTCGCCCATTTTTTTATATCTGTCTTGTTTTTGATGATGCAGAGGTGGTTACCAAAGGTACTAACTGAGACTTGGGTATTGAGAATGAATGAATATATGTATTTATTGTGATGGATATGTTCTTTGGATGACCAGAGGCGATCCTTGGTATTTGTCTATTGAACCTTGATTGGTTGTTTCCAAAGGACCGTGAAATCCTTGTACTAGGAAGATTGTGGGAGTTTCCAATGTATTTACACAAGATCGTGAGAGCCTTAGTGTGGTTGAATGACCAGAAGGGTTCAAACTATGAGAGAATTCCATGTGGTCATGTACTATGTTGGACTGAATGGGTATTGACTGTGAGAGCTTTCTGGAGGTCATTTATAATTTATATGATTCTATGTTAGACCCGAAGGGTTTATACCATGTGAGTTTCCCTAGTGTTCGTATACTATGTTGGAACTAGGGTTTAATGACTGTAAGAGATACTGAGAGGTTGTATATAATTTATATGATGCTATTTTAGACCCATTGGGTATTTACTATGATATTTTCCCAGAGGTCGTTAGAATTTACTTGGTACTATGATGGACCCATGGAGTGTTTATCATGAGATCTTCTCATAGGTTGTCACTAATTATTCGTGTTCAATGATGGTCCTGAGTGGTTCATACTATTAGATCTTCTCTAGTGATGATGAGTGGTGGGGATCATTACGCCATCCTCATACTATGATTGGGATGTTCACACTCTTCCAGTTTTGTCATGATTGACCGTAGTTATACAACATCCTTCTATACAGGATTGACTTTTGGTATACGGTATCCTTATTTACAGGGTTGACTATTGGTATACGAAAATCTAGTTGTGATTTGAGGTGAGAATGAGAGAACCCAGGGGTAGGATTAGTTTTCCCATGTGGTGATGTATCTTTCTTAGAGATATAATTCCAGTGTTGGCTGATGCGGGTACATTTTGATCTGATTACAAACCTAGAGATCGACTTAATGATACACAGCTTGAGTGGGATGACGTCCAAATCAACTCCCTTGCATAGTATGTCCAGGTGATCATGAACATGGACCCAAGGATCGACCGATGATGTGGTTTCATGTTTTTTGATTCACATACTTATGAATATTCATATTTATGTATATTTGTATAGGTATGGGACTATACATGTATACGTATATTGATATGAACATCCATGGTGGCACCAACCAAGTTTATAGTGATTACATGCCATGGGTTCGACTATGGTTGCATGTTTGGTTTACTTTCTTCTGTTGTGTTCCAACAAGGCTAAGCACATTGTTATTGCCAACACTTTTAGTTGCACAACTATAATTTACTTGTCAGGGTTCCTTACTAAGATTATTTTTCATCCCTGCACGTGAACCTAGGTTTACGTGTAGAAATTCAGTCTACTTTTCATGTTGATCAATAGATTCTTGGTGGATAGGGATGAGGCCCAATGTTCCATAATCCAGCAGAGCTGCCCGATTGGTTCTACTAATCGGGCTGGTGCAGTTCGATAGTGTCTGGAAATCAAGTATGTGGTTTCTCTCGTAGTTAGTAGTTGAGACATGTAATTTTACATTCATTTTCTTTTGTACTTGTATCTTTATGGGCGGCCCAATGGGTGACCAATGTAGTATTTCATTCCATAGATTTTTGGGATTTTAAAGAATTTTTTATGTTAAAGATTGTTCTATTTCCGTTTCTTTATTACTTCCTCACTCTGTTTACTTTCTTATGTGTATGATACTAAGTTATTTTTTCTATTTTATCTCTCTGGTATGAGGGAATAGTATCCCTACTATCACACCCTAGGCCCTCGCTTCTATTTGGTAGCCTCTAGTGTATGGGGAGCTGCACTTGAGGCGTTGTGGTGAACCGGCTTGGAGCACTGGTTAGTGTCTTCTGGGTCGGGAGGTTTCATTCATTTATATCTTCTCCACTGATATTGACCATACTCGTTGTATATGTTCCATCTTGATAACATTGAGATAGATATGTATTCTTCTTTTCAAGAGTATCTCGTACGTGTTGTGGATCAAAGCATGAAGACACATTGAGGAAGGGTAGTTATTTTATTATAGATGATATGGTAGAACGACCTATTATCATATGAGGCCTAGGAGTGGTAAGATGATATATGATCTGAGTGGCGGGAACATTTCTCCTATGGTCATTCATTATCATTAAAAGGATAAATTAGGTAGATATTGATTTTGGGAGGGGTGGGTGTAGATACATTACTTTCCAGGATGGTAAAATCGTTATCTTCGACTTAAATTCTATAGTTTGGACCTTATAATGAAAAAAATGGTGCCAAAATGGTCATGAGGATGTATGTGGATTGTTCAGAGCCTATATCACCAAATTTTATCAGAATAGATTGGGAAAAATTGTTAGTTGAATCTGTATGGACCAGCATGCATGGGTTCTTATGACCTTGTGGGGAGTTTTATAGGGGAGTAGAGGGAATAGTTTTTTTACAACTGTGTGAGATGATGTGATTTCCACTGTATGATTTCATACATCTTAATAGTGGCCTCATTCATGGCTTCTGCACTATTAGTCAAATAGTGTACCAACTCTATGTGGGGTCCCTCCTTGTGTAGAACTAGGAACATGGTTGGTGAACATTTTGGCCAACTGTGCGACCCAGGACTTTTGGGTGAAAATACAATTTTACCCTTAATGATCATAAAATATTACTCCACGCCCTCTTTCTTCCCCTCATTTCTTGTGGTGAGTCCCTCCTCCCTTCTCTTATGAATCTCTTATTTTCCTATCCTATGGTTCAAGTTAA
This sequence comes from Viscum album, assembly GCA_963277665.1. Taxonomy (NCBI): domain Eukaryota; kingdom Viridiplantae; phylum Streptophyta; class Magnoliopsida; order Santalales; family Viscaceae; genus Viscum; species Viscum album. Next base: position 1,157,836,853 of record OY728135.1, read on the forward strand.
CTCATCTATCCAAAATAAAAATTGAACTCTTTTGAAAGCATTGTATATCAATAGGTAAGATATTTGATCCTCATACTTCGTTTCTTAGATTTAATTCCCATATCTTGAGCTATTTTGGTGGGATCTCATTCACAATATTTTCATGGTACTTGAAAATTAATCCATTTTAATCTATTATACATCATATATGAAGCTGATATTGGAATAGGATTAATATAAATCCATAAGGTAGGTGCTATAGGGTTTTCCCTATATTTCGTTATGTATGAATATATCCTCCATTTTTCTGCATGCCATCCATTATCACATGTTTCCTTAATTTTTTTTCAACCTATCTAAATTATTTAAATCAGGTTTTTATTTAGCTATGGCCCCTTTCTAGAAGTTATAGTATGTTGAAATAATTTATTTACACCACATTTGGTGAGTTAAATTTATTTTACTTTTAAATATTATTTTTCAAAAGACCAAACACCTTCTTAGTGTCCATCTAGAAATTATAAATGAATTTAACTCCCTTATACAATTGATTAATTGACTAAAGAAATATCTAAGTGTTCATATTGACCATGGTATTGAATTCCTGTTATAAATTAATTAAAAGGACTAGTATTAAGGATTGTTAATGGGTGTTAAGGCTACACTATGTGATTTATGCTATTATATATGGTGTATATGAAATTGGTTGATTGTGGTTATATTGGGGTTTGATGATTATAATTCTGAAGTGGTTATACCTCAAGCTATTATCATTATTACGATTCAACTAATATGGGAATAAGATGATGGTTAAGTGAATTGTTAATAATGACGTTTAAATATCCATTTTAATGGGTATCGAGCATGGTGTCTCTCGACATTATTCACTAATTTGGATGATGGGAATGAGGTTACATAATTTCCCATATAGATTATTGTGAAGGAAAACTCTCCCCACTTATCTAAAATTATGGTATTAATGTAATGTATTCATTAAGAGATTCAAGGATTTTACACTCTTTTTAGACCTCACCACTCATTTCAAATTTTATAGAAGCATTGAGTTGGGTCTTGGGTCCATCTAGCACTTATTATTCATGTATGTGGTTATAGAAATCTCCACATATAGTGTTCGCATATATGTATTTGATATATATTTATCTATGTGATTAATATATATATGGTTATAGATTATAAATATTATGGATTATGCTGAATCAGGTAGAGTCTTATAGGCCCCTAGAGAAAACCTGAGCCAACTAGTATTTATAATTCATATTTTTTAATTATTCTTTTACATTCACACTATTATGCTATGTACAATAGCTAGATTATCTGTAGGTACTATTAGTGGGGACCAACTATGTTTTTCTCACACACTACATAGGTCTCCCTTGATTATTAGGTATACCTCATGTTTTTTGGTATGGATAAGGCAATGTACCTTACTAAATATGCTTGATCTTTTTTACTTATATCTGAGTGAATGGGAGCATAAGACTGAGCATTTACTAATTATTCTAAATCAATAGTCTATTGGACTTTTTGTATTTTTTTGTATAGTATAATGAATATTTATATTCCATGTTTCCCCATTTTCTATATCATAATGCCATGAAATCATATTATATAACTCAACCTTTGTGTTTTGATTGTTATTACAGTTTATTAGTTATATATTCTTACATTGATAGATATAATTTATATTTATTTTCTTCTATCTATTATATCATGATTCCACTAATTTTAATTTATTTATCTTTTCCATTATTCCACTCTGATATAAGGGTATAGTCTCCACACTATACCACCATACTCCTTTTCTTTTAGTCAGTATGATTTGGTGTACAGGTAGGCTCGCTTGAGGCCATGTGACCCACCAGCTCAGGGAACTATTTAAGTGGATCCCAATTTAGGGTGATATGTGTAGAAGGTTATTTATAAATTGAGGATATAAATATCATATAATAATACATTGATATATTTACTATGGAGTTATATATTCATCACAAAGAGTCTAAAGATGAGTTTTCCATTGATATAATCCCTATTGAAAGACCAATATTAATGAATCCCTACAGAATACCCATAGTGATATTATTGGAGTTGAAGAAACATCTATAGGAGCTGGGTGATGATGGATTTATTCTCCAATGTGTTTCATCCCGGAGTGACAGTGTTCTATTTATTAAGAATAAAGATGGATCCAAGTGTATATTCATTCATTATAGTGAAATAAAAGATATTACGATAAAGAACAAGTATCACATTCCCCAGATTGACGACTTGTCCAATCATCATTATAGAGAAAAATATGTTTCAATGATTTACCATTATTTTGGGCATCGTCAATTATAAATATAGAAGATATACATCCAGATAAAAAATTTCAACTGTGGTATAGAAAATATGAGTTTATAGTAATTCAACGTGGATTAACTAATTAACTGGTCAGTTTTATGGATCTAATTAATATATTATTCAATGAATATCATGATGAATTTATTTTGGTATTCAATGATGATATCTTGGTGTATAAAAAAAACGATTCCATCAGAATCCCAAAAGGGTTTTTCTGGAGAATCATATAAGAAATGAGTTATAGGGGAGACTTAGAGTGTCTTATTTTTATATTCATGATGTTTATTTTCATCTTTATATTGTATCTCTAGATGGAATTTAGGTTGATAATAGGATGAAAAATCTATTTATAGGATGTCCTACACCAACAATCATTACTGATGTACACAATTTCATTTGTTTTGTAGGTTATTATCATCTAATTATTCATAATTTTCCTAATATTGTAACTCTTTAACAAACAATAGACGTAAAGGGGGTATGTTATATTGGAAAATGGAATGTGAATAATGTTGTTATGAACTATAGAGGAGATTGATCAATGTTACTATTTTTCTCTACCATTAGGAATTGATGGGTTTCAATATATAATGATTCATCGAAGATGGTACTTGGTTGTTTAATAATGAAAAATGATAATGATATTTCATATGCATTATGTAAATTGAATACAAAGGGAGGGAACAATCCAACACAAGAGATTGAGATGGAATATATAATGTTTTCTTTCATTATATGGAATTATTATCTCTATAGTGAAAATGTGAGATATAAACATAACATAAAATAATAAAATACATATTTTAAAAGAAATAGATCATCGTGATTAAAGGTAATGTATTGAGCTACCCAGGTAATATATTTTTTCAATAAAATACCCCTTGAGGAGGAAAATATGGTTGAGTATGAAATGAGTAGGAAATATCATGGTTTGTAAACCAGATGAGTATTTAGTGGGAAACTGTGTTTTGGGATAAACTAATGATCGATAGTGGAATTATTTAGTAAGGGGAAACTTACTACATTTTTTTTCAAATTATGTAAATAATATCAATCCTGGAAGAGATAGAAAGTTATCAGTTTGATGGTGATAACTTTTAAAAGATAAAATTACCATAATGGATGGTAAATTAGTACAGACTTTTGGTATAGAAAGAAACTTTATATTTGTAAATAGAATTCATGTTACATATAAACCTAATCTGAAATGGGAAATATTTGATAAATCTCATAGCACAAATTTATTTATACACCCTTGTATCACAAATATGTATATGGATTATAGGGATCATTTTCTTTGGGATAACATGAATCAGGAAATTTCTGGTTATCTATCTAAATATTTGGTTTCTAAATAAGATAATGATTTAACAAAACATAATAAGGTAATGATGAATGCTCATCATATTCCCATGTGGAAATGGAATGGAATTACTATGGAATTTGTAATAGCACTTCCAATTTCTCCTCAAATGAATGATTCAATATGGGTTGTTATTGATCACCTAAATAATATGAACATTTTCTATCTATTATAGATGCTTAAACTCTTGAAGGAATTTCAAGGATCAATATTAATGAGGTTTTATTCCTTCATGATGCCCTGATTTGGATCACCTATATAGAGACCCGACTTATTATAGATGATTAGAACATCATTTTGGAGATTAGAAACATAAAATTGTTACACATCCAGAATAAAAAGACTTGTTGTATTGGGGAAATTATGACCATATATAAGTTTTACATAATAAAACATAAACATTTATTTAATTCCTTCTTCAATAAATTTATATTGGACATCATGTTATCCTGCATACAAGTGAACACCTGAGGATATTCATCAATTTAAGGGTTGAGCAAAAATCCCTATAAGAGGATGAATAAGAAAAATGAAACATGAGTGATCATAATCCTAATAATAATAATATATGAAAATAATCAAAACCAAAATAATTATATGAAACTATAGATAAATTCAGGGATATTTTTAAATGCATAAAAATGATAAAACTTATCATAGTGGTCGAATAACACACATATTAATGAATAAACACTAAATCATGTTCTCACATTTTTCACTTTTTATCATGAGATTTATCATACCCCCCAATTAATTGAGGTAATTTATTATTCTGGTTTCACATATCACATAATAGCATTTACATATATTATATAATTTAGGGTGCACCTATCACATCATAACATTTATATTTCCATGATTTTCCACATTGAATGTATATTAAACATGGAAATACTAGTGGAAATACCCCTATCCCAATGCCACTATTTCAATGGTTTATAAAACCTATTAAAATAGGCCATGCATAAGCGTATTTCCCTAATGTTTAAAAAACTATTGGAATTGGTGGACATATACCAATGGTTATGTTAAATCATTGGTATATGGCAAAACAAATAAACCGATCCCAATGATTTATATAGACCATTAGAAAAGGTGGCCATATAACATTTGTTTTGTTAAACCGTTGATGTAAGAAATTATACTATCCCAATAGTTTATATAAACTGTTGGGATATATGTTCACAAATTACCAACATTTTTTTTAAATCATTGGCATATGATACCCCAAAAGCATCATCATACTTGTGTGGGATGTCCCAATGTTTTTTAAAACTTGTAGGGAAAGATTTTCTGCATAAGAAATGCTTATCCCTCCCGACTCAATACCCAATCAGCACTAAAAAACCATAAACCATATTTACAGTGCCTTATTCCTCCCATGACTATGGTTCCCCTTCTTCCCAATGGTTCCTATTCTTCTCAGAGGTTTCTACTAGCTCCCACTACCAGATCCATTGGTTCTATTATTCTGATCGGTCCATGTTCTTCCCAATAGTTCTTTATAGTGCATGTGGTTCCCATTCATCATAGCCATCCCCATCCCTATTTATGTTCATTGTTTTTCTTCCACTTTAAATTGTTAATTTTCCAATATGTTATATCTTTTAACATGATTTATTATTCAGTTTTTCATAGTGTTTATAAATTAATCAAAGATTATTAAATTTTTTCTTCTTAATAATTTTGATGATGATTGCATCATACCTTGAATGGGGGGGGGGGGGTTGGTATCTTATAACTAGACCCCCCTATTTTTTACTAGATGAAAATGAGATGTCCCCAATAGCAATTAATTAATTTTTACATTATAGTTCGATCTTCCACTTCAATTCAGTAAGTTCTAACTGAGATTCGTCTTCGGTATCCATTTATTTTGGTTTGTTTTCATTCTTGTTCTATTGCAATATGACTGTACACATGAAAATTATATTGTATATTTATTTTATCCTATTTGAATTATTAACACCATAGGTTATTGATTGTTTAAACTCATTATTCAAAAAAAATTATGATATTAAACATATCAATAAACTAGTTGTGTGTTTATCTGAAAATTTTGGGAAATTAGTTATTCAAGGGGAGATGAAATGTTTTCAAATCCCACTTTAAATGGAAATTTTTGTAATTATGGTAGTGAATATCTATTTCTATTCATTCTATCATGTCTTCTATTTTTACATTGTTTTTTGGACCTCTTTGAAAATTTTTGGTGATGTTTAGGACCATTTCATATGTACATTGTGTTCATGTAGCGAGGTTGTGGTGGGATTGGGATGAGATATGTTGAGGAATGGTTAGTGGTGAATGAACGATGCTTGTTGTTGTGTAATGGTTATTTTATGCTGATAGCTTGGTGATGAGATATGCTAGTAGTTATGAAAATCTTGAACTATTTTTTGTGGTGGTGCTTTTATAGTTACCTAGTGGTTATGGAATATGATTAGTAATAACAAATTTGGAATGACAGCATCTGAAATTAAATATGTTTGGGATGAAATACAATATGTGACAATTGATTATCAAATTTCATGTTGATAAATAGGAACATATAGAAATGTTTTGAATCTTTATAAGAATTAAAACTATAATATTATCATATATAAAACCTTATTATCCCCATGAAAGTCATTAATAATCATTAGAATAAAAAATGATTAATTAAATCAAGATAAAATAACATTTCCAAAGATGGTTTCCTTAAAACCCCCTATAAAAAATAAATGCACAGTTCACTCATCTTCAAATGAACTCTACATAACATAAATTATAGATCTAGAACACCTATCATTTTCTCTCTCTCATACTAATGATTGATTTTGGATTATAGTATAAATGATTGAATAGTTTTATTTTCCCAGTTTGGCAATTTTTTTCGTTCTATAATTATTTATCTGGTGTGTTTGGTATAATATTTTTTAGATTGAAATTAAAGAATTGTGGGAGAAGGAATGAAATATAACTTTGAATCAATTGTTTGGAATTCATAGAAAACATGAATATAATAAACTAGAGTATCTTTAGAGTTATGTTGAAGGCCCATAGAGAATTAATGATATTTAAATAGGGATCATACCATGATACAAAAAACATATCATAGTCATGGCCCATAGAAGAGATCAATCCATTTCAATTAGGTTATGTTTGAGGTGATTTGTTTTTTTCAAAAAAATTTTCATTATGACATGGTGACTAGTTTCATGCTATGAGTTTTTTTATTTCTACAAATAAAGGTGTTTTTATAAATTTTTTATTTTTTTGAAATTTAGTTTTTATCACAATTGTTTCCCATTCTATAGGATAACCTTTGAGACTTTTACATAGTAATCATTGATATTTTAATTTTTTAGTCTTTTATTTTATTTAATATAATTACTCAAATTTATGAACTTGTAACTAAAATATTATCTATGTTCCATGACCATTTAATTTTCTATCATTCCATTTTATATAGGCCATGATTTTAACATTTTCTATATTTCCATTCAATGTGATGTGAATGAGTGTTTCTATAGATTTGTTACATAGATATTTGGAGGCAAACTGGATGATGTTTCTCTAATAAATTTGTAAATGGATCCCGAGGGAAGTCTTTAGCATGGAGCTGGATGATAAGATTGAAAGTGAAGATGGATTGTGTAATGGATCCAAACACAAAATAGAGTTGTGTCTTTTTTGGGTAACATAAATTAAGAAATCATTTTTTACTCTGTGTAGGTGACATAATAACTAGATAGCCACTCACACTAGAATTAAATGCTGAAGTCCATGTTGATTATGGTGGAATGGCCATCCGATGGGGTTTAACTAATCACAAATATATTGCTAATGACTTTTTCCAATCTTGTTTGGATCAGGTTAAAAGGGAGATGTCAGGGCGAAAGGTGTAAAATGTGTGGGTGTCCATCCCATCAAATATGAGGTTCCATTATCTTAATATCTATGAGAAAAAGAACATGAGTGATGACTAAAATATGTAAGATTATTATTTTTCTATGTGTTTTCAGGCTTTGTTTGGTTCATCAAAATTTTTTTGTCGAACCAAACACAGTGTAATCTTGTTTTAATGATTTAGATATTGAGTAGTTCCATGTGTTTGGCTATAGTAGGAGATGAAGCATACATCCAGGGATAGATACCCAGAGTCATAGATGTCATTTTTCACCTCATCTGATGGTGTCGTGGGTGAGGTGGTGTTATTCTGCTATGATGTCCAACTACACAATCCATTTGGATTCAATTTTCCACAACTACTTCCTCTATTATACTCTCCAATTTTTTCGGTTATTATCTATTGATGTATGAGAATATATAATATTTAATGTCATATAATGAGAAACTGTGTCTTATTTTTTTTCTATGGTATGTTTCCTTCAAGAATTATTTACATTCATATTAATTTCGTCCAACTAAACAATTATGTGTGATTTTTGTTGGTGGCATAATAAGAAGTGAATGGATCCAAGTATATATAAACAGTGAAGATATTTTTAACCAATGATTGTGTTTCTATTTTTAATTTAAGGTACAATAGGAAATGAGGTATGGGTATCTACTCTATGGATAGATATTTTGCAACAGTTTTGAACTATTTGAAAATACCTATCCAAACAGTTCCCTTGAACTGTTGAAAAAATGAAATAAAATACCCCATTTCTAATAGTTCAACTGAACTGTTGGAATATGAAATAAAATCCATCCCAATCAAATAGTTCACATAAAACGATTAGTATATGTCTATCCCCATGTCCAATATACCAATAGTTTAGTAAACTATTGGGATACCCTATCAAATGGTTTTATAGCCTTTCCTAATTGTTTCAAACAATTGGTATAGCTGAAATTTGATGTACTAACATAAAATAGGTCATTGAATGGAATGGGTTTCATTATATAAATAATAAATTCATAAAATTTGGAGTTACAAAGATATAAAGAGAATAATATTCTTGGTATCAATATTTATTGAATAATAAACGAAGTCTTCATAAGTAAAAATGTGTTTTTTCTTAAGATGATTTCATTTAAAACAATAATTACATTATAATAAAAATATATTAGAAACATGTATATCCCAAAAAATAAAATGAAAGGAAAAAAATAATGATATTCCTTGAAAAATAAAGGAACATACCAACAAAAAAGGACTGAAATATAGAAAACCCAAAGTATCATAGTTGGGTTCGAGAATTCCCCATACCATATGGCTGAATTCATTCTTCAATTTAATATCCTAGATAATAAATTAAATTTATTAATTTACAAATCCAGAATCTTTTACACATTAAATTGATTCATTATAGTTTTATTATGTTCAGTTATAGTCTCTTAGATGAGTTATGTAGTTCAATTTCATCATTTGGGAGGGTTTGTTTTCGTGGTTTTCATGACCTGTTCACTTGTATATCAGTATGAAAGTTATTTTAAAATGGGAATGATTCTCCAAATTTGAAAATATATGTTATTAATTAACATTAACAAAGATAATTTGTCTTATATGTAATTTCATTATATGGTATGGGGATAAATATTAATTTATGAGTAAATAAAAGGGATTAAAATTATTTGGTGAATATTACAACCATTATGAGTTTGTATTAGTTTATTTAACATCATGATTATATATCAGTCTTGAAACATTATATAATATAAAATATTTAAAAATGTTTTTGTTTTACTATTATTATAGTTTTTTAACAATCCTTTAATGTGTCATTGAAAAATGAAAATGCATCCTCCATGGTGGAGGTAAATTGACTCACAAGAGACAATATTATCATTTTAAGAATAAAAGGAAAATGTTAGAAGTTAAAAGATGAATTATTCCATAGACATAATAAAATAATATTTTATTAATTAAAATGGAGTTATCATTAATATTAAATAAGTGGAGATTTGGAGAGGATAATAAAAGAAATTAAGACAAAAAAAAAATGAAAAGGAAAAGAAAGAGGGTTTATCCTCTTCAATTTATCCTTCTGGAAAATCTCATTAGATAAAGGGATTAACCTTTTGATGAGACCACGAGATTCTGGCCATGGGGAGTGGATTTGGATGAGAATTGGAAAGAACATGAATAATTGTAGAGTCATGAGATGTGTGAGCAGAATATCTGGTGAGGGGAGCTATTTATAGAAGAGGAGAGGGGAGACTTCTCATTATTTTATTCCTTATATTATTGTTACAGATCAATACTATGAATATAATGAGAATAATATCTACATATAATAAAATAATTAAGGGGAGTTATATATCATGGTGCTTATATCTACAATGGCTTGAGTAATTTTTTCTTTAAACTATAATGTACATATACTGTAAATCATTGTATTTCACTATTCATCATAAATTCAATTATATTAAAAATCACAAAACTTCACCCAACCCATTTTTCAACATGTAGAATTATAAAAATAACTACATTTAATGAAAATAATTCTCATAATATGAAAAATAGTTTTTTTAGTAAAACAATCATTTAATAGAGAAATACATATTTTAAAATTAAAATATATTTTAAAAAAATTTAAAAAGTTAATTATGGCCTCATTAAATTATCTAAAAAATAATAATACAACAATATATTAATATATAAACATATTTTATGAAAACTATTTTTATTTTACATCATGAAATCATTAAAATATTTGTAATTAAATATTTTTTACATTAAAAAATACAAGAACATAATTAATATTTTTAAGCATTTATATACTTATACCATGATATAATTATCTCGGACATTAATTTATAAGAAGTCAGAATTTTATTTATACTTTCATGGGTGAGGTTACCATTAAATAGGTTTAGTTACTATTCATAAGTGTCATATAACTATTCTTAAGGAAAAATAACTATTTCAATGGTATATGTTCTCTAACTTCATAAAGTAACACTTATTTCAGTCAATACACATTTATAAATATTGTATTGTGTTATTATAGTAATTTTTTGTGGTTTATAATAAATGGAATAAATATAAGTTGGTAAATTCCATTAATATAAATTTTGGGTTGTTACATTCTTCTCCCATTATAAAATTTCACCCTCGATAATTTATTTTACATTATAAGTTGGAAACAAATGTTGGTTCTTCTCTTAAATCACATCCTTAGGCTCCCATGTCACATCTTTGTACTTAAGATCTCAACATAGTATGTTGATTAGGTGACTAGTCTTGTTACGTAGAACAATTTCTCTACAATCCAATATCTTCATTGGATTATCTATGTAAGAGATATAATTTTACAAAAAATCAACATATTGATTCAGTACATGTAAAGAATACACTATCTGAATCATCAAGTGGTATACATTGTATACATCATGTACTTAAGACATCATTGGTGGAAGTGTTAGTCGATAAGCCACAGCTCCTCCTTGTTCAAGAATCTATAAAGGGGATATGTACATGGGATTTATCATTCCTTTATTACCTAATCACATGATCACTTTTCATGGAGATATGTGGATTAATAGCATGCCTCCCACTATAAACACCTAGTCTCATATAAGATTTTCTTGATAACTCTTTTGTAGAATTTTGGATTCCTTGTCTGTTTTTTAATGGGTTTCACCTTCTCCACCATTTCATGCACCATTTTTGGTCCTTGGATTTTACATTCACCACATTCATCCTATAACTCTTTTTCTATGCACCTTTTCACATCATGGTCTTCATATAGATCCATTTAGATTCTTAAGTGGAAACTGATGTTTTAAGAGAATTCAGCCAAAGTTAGGTGTTAGTCTCACCCTCTTTTGAAGTCAATAGAAAATTCCCTCAACATCTCTTCTAGTGTTTAAATAGTTTTTTCGGATTGGACATAATTTTGGGTATGATGATACATTCTAAAGATCAACTCATTATTTAGAGAATTTTGAATAATTTCCAGAATGTAGAGGTGTATCTTGAATGTTGATAACATTTAATCGATAGTGGTACTCCAATATAGCCTTAACACATATCTAATGTATATCTATACATATATTCTAATTAGAAGTCTTATCAACTTTAGATAAAGTTAGTTATATTTTTAACAAGATCCAACACAAAATATATAACATTTTTTCCACTGGATGTCCTCATAAGTCTTGTGACAATTTCTGTGGTGATGTTTTCTCATTTCCATGTTGGTAGGGGTAATAGTTTATCACACCATTACAATTGTTTCTTCTATAATTTCCTTGTGGACATACCATGAACATAAATGTATATTCAGTGATCTTTTTATTTATATATTACCACCAATAGTTCTCTAAGAGGGCTTGATATGTATTTCTGATTCTTGGATGAATTAATATGGTTGATCTATTTGAGTCATTTAGAAGATCATTATTTATCTCTAAATTTGATGGTACCAAATACCATGACCCAATAATACAATTAATTCCTCATAAATTTTAAACATAGGGGATTTAAAATTTCTCATAAATTACACCTTCATCTAGATTACCACATCATTTCCTTGATCATTCTTAATTTTATACATAATGGATGTATGATAAATAATTTGAGAAACAATTGATAATATTACTTCCATAATGATTCCCTCGTACATCCTTTGAAATTTATTCAATATTGGATACATCTTAATAATCATCATTGATAATATTGTTGGATCATTCTACATAGAGCACATGCCACTTTATTTGATATACTAGGATGGTAGTGGATTGAGAACTCATCATAATTGATGAGATCATAACATCTTCATTGGAGAATATTATTCCTTATCAATGTTAATATATATTTTAGGAACTTATAATCAGTACATATTTCACACTTCCATACAAATATATTATTCCCCATATTTTCAACAAAATATCACAGCTGCCAACTCCAGATCACTCGTAGGATAATTTTTCTCATTAATTTTCAACTGCCTAAATGTGTAGGCTATCAATTGATCATTTTGAATCAGTACAGAAAATAATACATTCTTATAAGATTAATTTTATACTATAAACAGTTCCCCATTTTTCGGAAGATTGAGCACAAGAGAAGTGATTTGACTCTTTTTTTAACTCTTTGAATCTATTTTCACATCCATTTGTCTAGAAAAAATTCTCTCCCTTCCAAATCATCTTTGTTAGTGGGTTTGAAAATACAAATAATTTCTTCACAAATCATTAGTAATACTTATCTTGACCAAGGACACTATGAATCTCTGTTACATATATTGGAAGAGGATACTCTTCAATTTTCATTACCTTGGAAGGGTCAAATGATATTCCATTTCCCGTGATAATAGCCCCAAGAATGATACGTCCTCTAAACATGAGTCACATTTACTATTATATTCAGAAATCTACTCACATATAAAATTTATTAGCATAATATTTAAAGTATCATCATGTTTATCCTTTCCCTTTGAGTACATCAAAATATCAGCAACAAATAATATAAATTTTTTTTATGTAATCCATGAAAATTATATTTATTACATCCTTGAAAATTGGTGGGGAATTATTGAGTATAATGGGAATAACTATGAACTCATAGTTCTCAACCCTCATTCTAAATGAAGTCTTGGGAATATATTCCTTCCTGTACTTTAATCAGTGATAACCAAATCAAAGGTCCACCTTTATAGAAATAGTTGGCCCCACTTAGCTGATTGAACAATTCATATTTCCATGGTAGATGATACCTTTTTGTTGTGTTTTTGTTGATAGCACAATAATAATTGTGGGGGCGCATTGATCGATCATTCTTATTAATGAAGAGAACTGTTGAACCGCATGGAGAAGCACATGGGTGTATAAAACAATTCTTCATATTCCCTTGTAACTTCTTGATTAGTTCTTCTAGATCAATAGTGTATATTCTATATGGTGTCTATAGTATTGGGAGATATTTAGAAATATTTTCAATTGAGAACTCAACCTCTCAATCAGGAGGAAGATGACTCAGTTGTTAGGGGAATATACCATTGTAGTCCCTCTTGATGGTATTGTCATCGAGCTGGATTATCTCATTTGTATCAATCATTTGAACCAGATATTCTTGCTCAAAAGGAAATAATAACCTTACTTTAGACAGTGAATCTGAATTTAAATGATAATCATCATTACACTTGAACATAATTTGAGGATACCTCATTATGTGAAGTGTGATCTCCCATTCATGAATGTTGATTTTGGAATTTTACATAAATTTCCAATCCATGCCCAAAATAGCATCAAACTCCACAAATGTAATTAAGATAAGATTTTGTATGAGGTTCTGTCCAAAAACATTGATCGAGAAATAATATACATTGGATGAAAAAATTTCCCAATTTTTTCTCATTGATTATTTAACATATATATTTTTAGTTAGGGTTGGAATAATTATACTATACTAAGAATATATGAAAGTATGTGTATAACTAGAATCAAAGAGTATGTTCTCAATTCTTTAATGAATACCCAGTGTACCTGTCACTAAATAATTTTTGGGATCTAACTCAATAACAATGATGGCATGAGTCTTCCCTTAATTCACTGTCTCTGGTGGTGGATGACATAGATTACCCTCATAGACTCAATTTTTGCGGAACTATCATACACAATACCCTTAATCGCTACATTGTAAACATTGAAACAAGGGTGTTTCTCTTCATTCCTTTACTATATTATCCTACCTCCTCATGTAACCTCAATATTTCTGAACATGGTTGTATTATTCCCCACAGTTATATAATTTTCCCATACCATTGAGGAAATTACCATGAAGCTTCATACCAAATTTATAACATGTTGGTGATAGAGTTATATTTCCACCTTCTTCATTAAATCCTCTAGCTTGAAGTTCCATCTTTCATTTCATATAACCATAGACATGGGACCATTCTCAAAAATCCATCTCCAATTTGAGATCAAACCGAACAACTTATCGATAACTCCTAAAGCCTCAAATTGATATAGTATTTATAAGGAGTCATTTTAAACCACTAAATGATATATCAACTTTTCTATCGTTATTGACAACAAACCAAGAATCAGACTTTGAAATACCTGTTAAATTTTCTCTGTTGTATGTGATATATTCAACTTTCTTATTCTTTATCTTTATGATTTATCTCTCCATATTAGCATGATTATTTTTGGGAAAAAATAATTAAGTTAAAATTTCATAAATTCTTCCCACTCCATCTATTCAATTTCACCCTTCTTCTTAGTGTTCTTAATCAATACCAATCAATTTTCCACCTCTCCTTCTAGTAAATAAATGTCTATAGTTTCCTTTTCTATCATAGAAAATCAACTAACATAAAAGATATTATCCATTTAGTTGATACCATATTCCATGATGAGTTGATTGGATGATACACTAATTATTTGTGGCCATTGTTGCATAGAAGAATCGATATCCAGTTGCACCATATTATGTGAAGGAGGATATTCCTTCTTATTAAGGTTATTTTTCATATCCTCCGAACGGTGGGTAAGAATCACCAAGAAATTTTGAACTCCACCTTCAAAGGGAATTGGGATGTTTTTTGGGAAAGCACTCCAATGTCCCTCGCATTGGTTTTTTTCCTGGTTTTCTTATAGATCCTACCATATTCTAACATATATAATATTAGAAAAAATAATATGTAAGAAAGACCCAAATAATGAATTTATTCATTTGGGATATTTTCTTTAAAGGCATATCTTATGGGTTCCCTATGTTTTTTATTTTTCTAAAATAAAAATTCATCTGTGATTAATTATACATAGTCTCATACTAAGGGATTTCACTAATGTTCACTAATCATAATACCTAAATTTCTTAAACTTCCCTCTGATACCAACTATAGAGACCTAACTTTTCATACATGATTATTACATCATTTTAATGATAAAAAACATAAATTTTTAACAAAATCAGGATCTAGCAGTTTAGTGTACATGAAAATTAGGACAACACATATTTTTTACATAATAAAACAAAACCATTTTTTAATTCCTTCATCTATAAATTCTTATTGTGCCTCATGTCATTCTTACTGAAAGTAGTCACCTAAGGATATATATCAAAAGATTTTGAAAGCTAAAATCCCAGTAAGATGATATATAAGAGACATGAAAAATGGGTGAAAATAATAATAATAGTCATCATAATATAATAAAATGATAATAACAATAATTTTTAGTGGAAATATTGGCTAAATTCCTGGAATGTGGAAATGAATAAAATGAAATATCATGTCTTAATGGTCAAATACCACACATAGTTGTGAAATAACATAGCATAATCTTCCTGCATGTTTTACTTTATATCGTGATATTCATCACATAATCTAATTAATTGGAGTTATATATAATTATGGGAAAAACCTTCACATCATAACATTTACATGCTCTATATAATTCCAAGTGCACCCATCACGTCATAACAATTACATTAACACGCATTCCATATAGAACGTATATAAATATTTTAAATAAAATAACTCATCGAAGGCAATATATTTCATTTCATAAATCATTAATTCATAAACATTGGTGTTTCCATGAAAAGAGGGAATAATATTTGTGGTATAAATCTTGATTAAAGAAGATACAATCTCAGGATAAATAAAAGAAGTGTTTTTTAGAAGAATTCTATGTGAAAAATATTTTCATTTTTCATAAAAACATACTGGAATAATGTATATCCCATTAAAGAAAAGGCAAGGAATAAATAAATAATATTTATAGAAAAATAAAGGAACATCTATAAAGAAACTAGAGTGAAACCGAGAAAACACAAATAAAGAGGGTTGGGTTAGAGAACGCCCCTTACATTATGTCTGAATGCTTGATTCACATTAATATCCTAGATAATCAAATTTAATTCATTAATTTTCAAATACAAAACGATTTATATGTGAATTTGATTAAATATTTATTTTAAAGTTCATTTATTATATTTCCAATGAGTTATAGAGTTTAATTTCCTCGTTCTAGAGTATTTGTTTTCTTGGTTTTCATGGTCGATTCTCTTGTATATGAGTATGGAAGATCATGTAAAAAAAGAATGATTATGCATATTTGAAATTATATGTTACCAATGATCATATTTATGTTTAATTGGTTTTATATGTATTTTTTAAAATTTTATGAGGATGAATCATTGAATAAATATTTAATGAAAATGATTTAATTTATTTGGTGGGTATTACGACCATTATGAGCTTGTATCATTTTATTTAACATTATTATTAAATATTGTTTCTAGAACATTATATAAATTATAATATGTATAATAAAATATTATTTTACTATGATTCTGTTTTTATGTCTATCCTTGAAGGTGGTAGTGAAAAATGAAAGCACATCATCCATGATAGCGGTAAATCAACACAGCCCAAACGATATTTTTATTTTTAGAATAAAAGAATTATGGAAGAAAATAGAAGATGAATTATTCCATTAACATAATAAAATTACAATATATTAGGTATAATAGAGTTGTAATTTTTCTCAGATTTATGTATTTGATGAATTGATATGAAAAGAAATGAAAATAACATGAAATTAAAAGGAAAAGAAATGTAGTTTTACCTATTGAATTTCTCCTCCTTGATTAGAGAAAATGGATTGGCCTTTGAATGAGACAATGTTATTCATGACATGGGTAATGTTATTAAGAAGATTATTTATTATAACATGGAAGAATATCTCATAATGTAAATCTTGAGGAAAAATGGTGGTGATGGGTGGCATTTATAGTGGAGGAGAGGTGGTTCTCCCGTGATTTTAGTCATTAGTTTATTTTTCTAGATCATGACTATGAATAGTTTGAGGGTAGAGACCCAAAGCCTGACGTACATGGACATTACATTAATTTTGTAGAATACTTAATACATAACAAAAACAGACACACAAGGACCGTAATAGTTTAGTGTCTTTGGAAACTCGGAATATAAACATCTAATCCTGTTGAAAGATCTTCAACATCTCCATAATGATCTTCCCCTTTTTGTTTCCTTACCTTAACCCTTTCTTTATTTCTTGGGGAAAATAAAACATAAAAATGGTGAGCTCAAATGCTCAGTAAGGGAAAACATATTGAACATAAAACAATCCATAAACATTTGAAAGAAAAAACGTGAACATGAAATCTAAACATTAAAACCTTGAGCAAAGACATAAATCTTGGAAGTACATAAGGAATATATCATAAAGTAACATCAATCACGATAAAATAGCATGGGAATAAAACATGTAATTGTGAAAACCATTCAGCACTTGTTATGATTTCCATAGTAGACAAGGCATTGCTGCCAAGACCATCTTAGTGGACAATGCCCCTTTCTGAATCGAGTTCACTCCTCGTTTTAGTCCTATAACACTGAACCAAATTGACATACCATTCCAGCCATTTCTATCTCATGAGATATAAATCATTACCCAATTCATTGGAGGGATATATAGGTCCCACCCATATCATAAAGAAATAATTCTTTCATGTGCCACAAAATCATAAATCATACATCATAACATAACCCATGTAATAAAATGGGATTCTTAAACATCATGCCATCATAACATAATCCATAAAAATTGGATATCTTTTCATCATAAGAAAATTGAAACCTTTTAAATCATAGAGACATTTTTTTTGAAACATACACATATGAAATAATGTCATCATATATGGAAAAAAGTTTTGTCAAAACACTTGAAATGAATTCTTGAGGAAAATTTCCTTTCTTCTTTAAAATCTTATTCTTTTTAAAAAATTCCATGCAATTTTAAAAGAAAAGGGTTTTTTTGAAAATAATCATGCAATCTTGTAGAGGAATCTTCTTGAAAATGAGGCGTTATTAAATCGTAAAAATCTGTTCACGCCGTATAAGTTAAAAATAACATTCTCCTCGTAATTTTTTCAGAAAAGTCAAAAATTACCTTATATGGTAACCAAAGGAAAGATTCCATTCATACAATGTGGTAAAAAGTCAATAAAGGGTAAAAATGACTTTAAACATTCATGGAAAAATAGTAAACATTTTATGAAAACATATTTATAAAACATGGTCATGGATGATAAACGTAACCCCAGTAATTACTTACGTATAAGAAATCTCGGATAAAACTGATATTAAAAATTTATCCCGTACCTTAGGTCTGATATGCTTCGTATGGATCCGAACCTCATTTATAATGATTTAAATAATGTCATTGACTTATTAAATAATCATATTCTTTTTTATGGTATCATATATGTTTCACTTATGACATTATATTACCCGTTCTTTTGTAAATTCCATGTTAAAGTAGCGTTTTGGGTAAAATCATTTCATTTATCATATGTGTTTCAACTTGTCATTCTTGATATTATTACTTATATCCTGATTTAAATAATTCCAGAATGTAAAACATGATTTATATATAATATATATTCATCATATACATATATATTATAGATCGGTAAAAGGAATGAAATACACCGTTCATGGAGACGGTAGGCCGTACGTACGCATGAACATTGTTTTTGTTTCCTTATTGAATTGAATGAAATTAAGTAGATGACATAAATATATATACACATAAATCCAGTATCATTATTATTTCATATATTTCATGATTACTTATTATATATACTTTATAATCATTCATGAATGGTTAACATGGAGAATGAATCTCATCGCGTCGTGGAGACGGTCGTCCGTACGTATGCACGAGCTATGATATCATTCCCATGATCATGGAATTGCATTGAAGTGTATGTATAATATTCCAGAATAGATATCCCTTTCAAATAATCATATATAGTTATTTATTTACACCATTATACCCATTGAAGTAAGGTGGTGGTCGACAACAGATTACAACATGGTGTGGAGACGGTATTCCGTACGTACGCACACGCGGTGATTTCGTTTTCCGTAGGATGGATAGATGGTGAAATGGGGTTGTTTCATACTTATAATAACATATACATATATTATTGATACTGATGTTAGTACTTCATAATGAAACAACTAAATAATAAGAAGTATAAGAAGAAATAAAGTTGAAGGAATCGGTAACGGATATTACCTCTTCTTTCGACACGCCTTTTTGAAACCTCCTATTAGGGAACTATGATTGGTATTTGAAGAAGCCAAGAACCTCTAGGATATTTCTAGGGAAATGGAGAAGAGAAATTGGTAGGGTTTGGACGAGCTTGAAGGCTCAAAGTTGTGTGAGGAAGAGAGGGAGGAGGTGCCCTTTTATAAGGGAGGAGAGGGGCACCTTTGGAATAACTAAAAATATTATTTTATTATAAAGTCATATTCCGTTTTTAATAGATCAAAATTGAGGTATTTTGAATCTAAGGTGGGGATGGGTATAAATCCTCTCAAAAAATAGAATTTAGACATGTTTAGGTTTCTATTTTAGCCATATCATTTATATTTAACTTTAAGTTAAATAATTTTTCTTTTACCGCATCTTCTTGTTTTCTTACACTATGAGGTTAATAAACTTACTATAACAAGCCAAAAGAACCCCAATATGTTTATTATTAATATATATAACCTTATCCAAGTAATTTGGGCGAACCTTATATTTTTAGGAATAAAATTAAAATTAATAATATAATATTTGTTTTAAAAACTATTTTTTGTCAATTTTGACAATATTTGGTAATTGATTTTTATGAAAATCATAACAGAAAGATTAGTTCTAAAACAGTTAACTAAATAAGTAAAAACATTTCATATTGACCTATAAAATTAATGGAAATCATAAAAAGTCTCAAATTACATTTATTTGGGTATTTATAACATCAATTATGTCAATATTTCATTAATGAGATAATTACTGCATCATCATTGTGTCATAAATAAATTAAATTATTTAATGTCTAAAAATTATAAATAAAACACAATTATGTAGGAAATCTTTTTATATTTATAATGAATATTTATAGTCGAATTTATCTTATGTATAACCCTATATTAAAAATGATTTAGTTATTAAACATTGATTTTAACTATTTTAACCCTTCTTTAAATAAATTAATAATAAATGTCCTAATCTAATCCATGTGGGCCTAAATGGTCATATTTTATTAATAAGGTTGTTTTTGGTTGAATTACACTTATCCAATAGAATTAGGACTTGTGTTAGGGTAATAATATTATCATTTGTACCCTTAATTACCATATTAACTTTTAATCTTGGGAAAAAAAGTAAAAAGTTACTATTCACCAAAAATTATTTTCATCTCATTGAACCACATTTTAGTACTTAATATTAACCATGTCTCTCAGATTTTCGAAATTCCACTCACAAAAGTGGTAAAATTATGTTTTATGTAAATTTGCAAATTCTCCTAGGAGGTGGGTAAAAGACTGTGAAATGTTCAATTAAATTTTTATATATCTAAAATTATTATAAAATGACACCAATGAATTAAATTGAACTTATATAGGTATTATGTATCAATTTTGACCTAAAATAAATTTAAATAAAATCAATAATTATTTAAATAAAAAGTCAGTTTTTGAATAGTAACCTAGTGTTTTCACTATTCATCAAAAATTGATGGTTTTCAGAAAAATACCAAAAATTCACCATAGGCTAATTTCTATATTTTGAATCCAAAAATGAAGTCCATTTTGAAAGATAAAATTTATAAAATTTTAAAAAGTGGGTATTACTATTCATAAAGGCTAGTTTATATAACATATCGTTGTTTAGAAAAACTCGGTATTGCGTACAACACACGCTATCGTGGAAGGTCGTGATTGCGTGTAATGAAAGCCAAGTCAGGGATTCATGTTGTGCAAGCACATTTTGGTTTAGCGTACAAAAAAAGACATTAATGAAATTAAAAGGAATATTTTTCATAAAATCTCGGGGTGTTACATTGAAAATTTTCACAAAATATATAAAAATATTGAAGGATATTTTTA
The DNA here is from genome assembly GCA_963277665.1 of Viscum album. Classification (NCBI taxonomy): domain Eukaryota; kingdom Viridiplantae; phylum Streptophyta; class Magnoliopsida; order Santalales; family Viscaceae; genus Viscum; species Viscum album. The sequence goes on from OY728135.1 coordinate 1,157,858,417, forward strand.
GATTATGGTTTATACATCAGGGATGTCTCAATTAATATTATTTTTAATATATAATTTATATATAAAACATAAATTATTGTATTTTACTATTCACCAAAACAACTAAAGTATTTTAGTAATATACAAAAAAATTTACCCTATTAATATTTTGAGATGTAAAATTTTAAAAAAAAAATTTATAAAATAAATTAACAAATATGGGAAATTTAATTTTAAAATAAAATATTCAATTACTTAAAAAATATAAATTTTAAAATTATAATTGATTTTATAACACCATTAAAAATAATTAATGCCTCATAAAATTATCTTAAAATCAGAAGATAGAAAAATATTAATTTATGAATAAATTTTATGAAAGTGAAATTTATTTCAAATTATTAATATAATCAGAAAACATTAATTAAATATTTTTGACTAACAAAATTACAAAAAATTAATTTTTAAATTTTTAAACATTTATTAACTTATACTATTATATAATTATATCACAAACTCATTTATAAGATTCAAAAATTTTATTTATACTTTCATGTGAGAGGTTTCTATTTATTTTTCCAGCTTACTATTCATAGGGGTCATATTTCCATTACTATGGATAGGTTACTATTTCATCAGTACAGATTCCGTAAATTTTAGAAATAATTCTTATTTCATTAATCCGTGATTTATAGAGATTTTATTGGGATCACTAAGTGATTTTATGTGGTTTTTACCATATAAAATAATTATAAAATTGTAATTCCCATTGATATGTTTTTTTTATTTTACAATATATTATGAGGATCCCCATTTTACATTGAAAGTCTAGAATATACATTAAAAATCTCTAAATTTGCAACTTCATTTAAGTCCTTCCTACCATAGACAATATGATGGATAAGCCCAATTGAAAATTTATACAATGAAGTCATGTTAAGTTCAATAAAAATATTCATTCACGTTTTTTGGGATCATTAATTACCTGTTATAGAGTTTACCTATAATAATAGTTTCCATTAATATATCACAATAGAGCCATATGAAGCCTTATATGGAAGTAGATATTGTACTCCAACTTTTTGGGATGAAGTTAGTGAATAGAATCATGTAGTCCAATATTTTTTTGAATAGAAAAAACAATTGTAAGGTAAATTATCTCTCATATTAATGAAGATCAACGCATGAAATCAATTTATGTTGATAATTGAAGGAAGAATTTGGAATTTAATGTGGTAAATCATGTATTCTTCAAATTATAAATAGGGAATGTTTTTATATGGTTGGGTAAGAATTTTCAACTATTATTAAATTAAATATAATCCATTTTAGTCCTTTATATAGTACCAATTGTTTTTTATCGTTTTATAATAAAACTATGTCTTTTATAATTAGATGATTTGTTTCGTATAACATTATTAAACAATTATATTCAAGACCCAAAAAATTTAATCCCCAATAATGAAATATAATTGGATATTGATCTATATTAATCAAAAGAACCCATTCATAATCTTCATACGAGAGAGAAATTATTGAGGAACATGATGTCCCATTTGGTATAGGTAGAATGACGAAATCGCATAATAGATGAAGGTACATGGGGACTAGAGTTGGTTATGAAGAAGAATTAACATAATATAATTAAAAGGAAATATAAAAAAGGTGGGGATGAAAAAAAATATAGTGAATAATGTAACACCCTAAGGATTTATAATTTATTTCCATATAAATAAATTTCTTCACTTTGATAGCTCGGGTTACATGAAATATATGGATTAAATGAAAAAACTATATTAAAATATTATTTAAACATGACTATTATAAACAATAAATTAATTTTATAATGTATGTATAAAGGACCATACTTAGTATACATAGATATTACTTCAAAATTAACGAATCTACATTAAAAAACATAAAAAACTATGTATGGACTATATAAGTTTATTGCCTTTAGAAATTGGGAAACATAAACAACTAGTTCATAAGATATATTCATTGTCTCCGACATATTTCTTCATAACTAGATCAGTTTTTTTGAAAAATCATATATAATAACTCTTCATGATGACCTGAGGAAAAGAAACATAAGAAATGGTGAGATCATATTATCAGAATGTGTAAACAAAGGAGATATGAAGGATATCATAATCCCCAAACATAAGAACATGAAATTTGAAAATCATAGCCTTTATATGAAAGATAATGATATCATGTAATGAGATAAATCATAAAAGTTCATAATAATAAATAAACCTAATCCCAATTGTCATAACATAAGACATTGATTTGTGCTCATACACATAAGTAGATAAAATCACTAAATATTAGAAAGATCTCTTTTCCAATACCATCAAGGTGTAAAATTACCATTACTAAACCATGTTTATTAATCGTTCTATCGCTTTATTACTAAACTGAGGTCATTTTTTATTCCTATGATATCTATATTGTGAGATATAAATCATTACCCAATGAATTGGAAGGAAATATATGTCCCTAAAATCTCATAAGGAAATCAATCTTACATGTTCCAAAAAAACATAAATCATTCTTCATGGCATAACCTATAAAAAATGGGTTTTTAAACCTTATTCCAACATAACATAATCAAAGAAAAAATGTATTTCATAAACTGAAATCCATCATAAATATAATAAAACCATATCAAAAATACGGATAGTATACTTGAAACATATCCTAATTAAAAAATTGAATCTAAATTAGAAAATAAATTTGACGAAGCACTTGAATTTAATTTTGAGGAAAATATACATTCTTCTTCAAAATAATTTCATTTTATCAAAATGCCAGGAAATTTTAGAAGAAAATAATTTATTTTAAAATAACCATCAAATATTTTAAATCACTATTCTTGTAAATAATATAGTATAAACAAATTAAAATCCATTGATTCCATATATGTTTTAGAAACATTCATCTCTTACATTTTCCAGAATAGTCACAAAGTAAGTCATATCGAAAAATATTAAATTTCCTTTCATATCATTAATAAAAATTCTCCATTAGGTAAAATAGAATTTATATTTTTTTTAAGAATAGAAATAATATTTTGGAAAATTTATTTATGATATATGGACATGGATGATAAATATACCATAGTAAAGACTTTTGTATAAATATTCTTCGACAATAAAGAGATAGCGAAATTGTCCCTTACCTTAGGTATGATATCCTTTATATGTATCCAAACCTCCAATATAATGATTTAAATAAATTAATTAACTTATTCTAGAATCATAGTCATTTTTATGGTATCATATATGATCATATTTCCATCATTTTTTTAATAACATTTCATTATTACTTGTTATTCGTGTATCAACTACTTTATTTTCTCATGCATGTATTTTTAATAAGTATTAGTTCTACATTTTATGTCATAGTTATATCAGTAAAAAATTATATTTTCATAATATATACAATATTTATTCATTTTATACATTTGTATGATCATTCTTAAATGGATATAATTAATAATGAATCACATCATATCATGGAGATGGTAGGTCGTACGTACACACACGCGACGATATCATTCCCATAATTGGGAAGTGGTGTGGATTTTGATGGTATATATTTTCTTCTAGAATCCATTTAATGTTATAAATATCACATATAGTTATTATTTCAATTGTTATACACATCAATGTAATGTGGTGGTTAAAAAATTATTACACCATGACGTGGAGATGGTAAGAAATACATAGGCACATGTGGTGATTTCATTATTTGTATAATGGATAGAAGGGGGAATATGGTTGTTGAAAAGTCATTACAAAATATCAGTATATAAGTGATTCTGGATTTATTAAATTATAACAAAAAAGTCATGAATATGATGTTTTAGAAAAGATAAGTTTGAATGAATCGGAAGAGCAGATTACCTCTTCTTTAATGAGGTCCCTCTAGATCTATTCTTAATACACTAAAGTTATAATTCAAAGAAGACTAAAACCAGTATAATTTGAGAAGGTAGGATGTGAATTGAAATTTCTAAGGGAATTTCCAATTTGGGTGGTAAATATTTTTTAGAATAAGTGAGGGAGGAGGTGCATTTTTTATACTTAATGTGATGGGAACTTATTGAATCTCCAAAAATATTAATTTATAATAAAATAAACAGACGTATAAAAACCACAAAAATATCATAGTTTAGAGTATGATATGAGATAAGTTTGTAATATCATCAACCAATAATCATTAGACAAGCTTTTATGTCAAATTAATCATTACCATTTTAAATAATACCTAGTAATTCTATTTAATTTTTTTCTAAAGTAACAAATATTTTAGTATTAAACGGGAGAATTATTAAGATATTTGATGTAAATTACACTATAAATAAATAAAATATCAAATTTTAGATCATATAAGAATTATTATAATTTTTTTAAAAAAAATTATGATTTTTAAATAATATAACAATACATTATTTTGATAAAAAATAAATAGTGTCAATTTTTACACTGTTCAATTCATTGATTTTTAAAAATATTAATATAAAAAGTTAATGTCAAACCATATATGTAATTAAATTTCTATTATCTCAGGGGATTAAATAATATTAGTTGTATATATTAATTCTCTCATATTATACTTATTTTAATATTTTTAATTGGATTTATTTGTTATCTTCCATAATGAATAATTATTATGGCAATGTTCTGTAATTATTAAATATACTTATTTTTAAAATAAGAAATAAAAATAAAATACTAAAAAAATAATAAATCCACTATATTTCTTATTATACTTTTAGTCAAATATATCATTTGGAAAATATAATATTAAAGGTGTTATGTTTATTAAAACATTAATGTAACAAGATTAACATCACTTGAAATAAAATATTATAGGTGCCATAATATTTTTCATATGGATTAAAATGAAAAACAATTATAACATTGGAGGATTATGGTAGATATATAATCCAAACATAATATTGTTTCATGTTTTTGGGTCATTTAATTGTTATTAACATTTTAATAATTTATCTTCATATGAACAATTTTGGCGTCAGCAATGTATATGACTATAAGGTAATGATTTATTTTCTAAAATTTTAAAATTAATTACCATGATAGTGAAAAAAATTATATTTTAAGTGATAATTTATAATAAAATTTATCATCAGTATAATATTATATTAAAAATGATATAGTTATAAAAAATTTAGTAGTACATATTTATCTTTTCTTTAAATAAAAGTAATTAAATGTCCTAATATCATCCACGTGGATTCCAAAAGATACCACCTCACCCCAGAGAGTATTTTTGTTGAAACACAGTCATAAAATTATTTTACTAACAGTTTTAGGGTAAATTTAAAATATTATTCTTACCCTTAATTACACGATTTTCCCATTTACCATAATAGTAAAAATTACCGATGTTACAATTCTTAATACCCAAAATTGAAATAAATATATTTACAATGCTTTGAACTAATGATTCCAAATATAGAATCCATTTTTTCAGCATTAAAAATAGGATACTTTCAATATTTAATTTAAAAATTAATCTTGTTATTGAAATAAGAAAATTGAGTTTAAAAGATTGACATTGCAAAATATTGAAATATTTTTATCTCAAAATTAATTGTAAACATAATTAAAATAACCTTAATTATATTAACTGATAAAAATATAGTATATTTATACCTTAAAATCTTTTAAAAAATATATTTTAACCATATAAATAATTCTCATGAGAAAGAGTTGTACTCACATAAAATTTAATATATTTTTAAAAATCATCAAAAATTGCATGTCATCCGAAAAATATAAAAAAAATCAACCAAATTAAATTTCTATATCCCATTTCCATATAATATATTTATAATGCTATATAAATTTATTAATATTTCATAAATTTAATTTAATATGTCTTCTCTATTTAAAGGTGGTAAAATTTCCCTTTTGAAAAAAAATATATTTTCATACATAAAATTGTATTTATTCATAACATGTGACTAAAATATATGTCTGATGAATATAAAAAATATTTTATTAAATATATAAAATATATATTTCATTAATTTCATTAAATAATTGTAAATAACTTAATTTATTAATATAAAAATACAAATATTTCCATTACATTTAATTGGTGTATATTTTTCATAAATAATTTATAGCTAAAAAATTCAACATAAATATTAATATGTTAGTATATTTATATCCAATAACTTAACAACTTGGTTATAATGGTCATCTTATATCAAGTTTTTCTAGTGGTTTATTTAAGCTAATGATTATATGCAATGAAAGCTATTGAAGAATTAAATCTAATTAAAAATAATATTTTATAAAATTCTCTCAGTGTTACAATATGAATTGTAAAACCTAAATTATAAAAATTATACAATTTATAAGAGTATAAAATATATTTAATATATCTATATTTATTAATAAATTAATAACAAATATTAGTTAGTAGAAAAAAGGATTTTTTTTTAAAAAAGTCTTTTATAAAATGTGTTTGTTGCTTCATATTCAATTATGATAAAATTAATAAATGAAAATATTTCAAAATATTATCGACTAAATTAAAGTAAATTCAGATATAATAATATCCAAAATATATTATGGTTTTTTATTATTATATAATGTTATATTTTTTATAAATTTTGAAAGGTATTTATTTTTAATTAAAAAATACCGTTTCATTTTAATTATATACAATGTTAATTTTTTTTTGAAATTGGTTATAAAGTTATAATTGTTAAATTATATATATATTAATCAAATTTAAATCATTTTTTTGATTTTAATACAATTTTTTTATATAAAACATAGTAAGCATTTTAGATTTTACAATTAGAAAACCCTCTAACTCGTCACATATGTGAGATTAATTTTAAGCACAACTTTCTAAAAATGTGTAATGAATTATGAAAAATGTATTCAATATTACGGTCAATAATAATTAATATTATCTGACATGGTCAAATATTTTTTTTACTAAAATGACTAGTAAACTACTAAAAATTTATGTTCTTAGTTATGGTAGAAATTAGTTTATTAGGCATTTAAAATTAAAATATAAGGGTTAACAATGACCTACTAATATGTAAAAATCATATTGTATGGTGATATTTACACTATATAATTACGATGTTAGAATATAGTTTCATCTGGAAGAATTTTTCATTTAATTTCATTTTTAATTTTGGATTCTTCTTGGAAATTTCCATGTTATTTCTCTGGACTTCCCCTTTAACCCTTTATAAAAGGGAACTCCCTACCCTCAAGTATCGACACCTCCTAAGACAATTAGCTCAATAAATCACAAAACAATATTTCCAAATAAATATTTTACATTTTAGAGTGCTACTACTCCTCCCAAAAGAACATATCTATGATATTTAATGGGATATCCTAAAGAATTTTCTCCTAGAGAAAGTATTTTTTGTATCGAATCACATTCATTTTATTTATTCATTTTCAAACATGAATTATGTATTAACACATAAAACATAATTAAAAACTATATACCATGTAATTATATTTTATTATATTTATTTCATATTATTTATCGATATCCACTTCCATCAAACAGTAAAAAAATCACCAATCTTGTGTACGGATGACTACCACCTCATGAACCGATTTAACTCTATTTTCATCAACACCACTCACAGTTCTGTATAATTATTGAATTAATGTTAATATATAATATTAATGATATAAATAATCCTCTATAAATTTAATATCAAAAAATATTTCTTACATTCCATGTTTTTTATTATACGATATCGTTGGTCGTGTGTACAATGGACTATTCCATCGCGAAGCAATTTGAATCATTTTTCATATATGAATTATATATAATTAAATAGGGAAACAATTAATGAATATAGGTGATATATCTATTATTATATTAATATTTTAAAATTTTCTATGTCACCCACATATTTACTCTATTATGCATGAGGGGAATGATATCGTCACGATTGCGTACGCATGTCCTACAGTCTCCATGAAGCTTTGTGAATCATTTTCAAAGACCAACTTATAATAGTAGTTATAATAACATATATACTAATTAAATATTATATTTATAACCTTATTGTAATTATATAGATTGTTTTATTATATTTTATGTACATGAACCAGGACTTTCATTACAAAACATGCATGATAATATAACGAAATTAACACCCAAAACAATGAAAAAACATAACTTTTATTTAAAAAATGGTTGTAAACAAATAATGGAAGACCATCTATGAAACTATATATGTTTATGGTTCTATAATAAATTAATTAAATTCTTATATCCATTATACTGGAGTTTACATAACATTAATCTGAAGGATACTGTGAGATAAGATACCCAATCCCAATTTCTCTTCATTTAGAAATATTGTAATGTATGCACCAAATTTATTTTATATCATGTATATACTACCCCATTGTTGTGTAGTATAATTAATCCATAAAAATTAAAGATATTTTATTTATCAGTTTTAATTATTTCATCTTATGGTATTAGACATGAATGTTACAATGTGGTAAAAAATATCATAACAAAATTCTTTCATTGAGTTTATATTACTTCTTTATTTTACATTGATATTATAAGATTATGTATATAATGAATGGTTATTATCATATCTATTATTTCACCATATTAGATAATTATTTAATTTTTAGACATTTAATCAATTAATTTATTAATTCTCACTAAAATTTTATGACCTCTCTATAGGATTTCATCTAAATTTCAATTTCATTGATATATTTTTGTTAATATGAAACTTTTCACTTTTTGTGGTTTATATACTTGAAATTTGATTTATTTAGCATGAATAACTATTTATTAATGACTCTTATTTCCTAAATTCAAGATTATATATATTATTTAAATCATAGATACAAATATTTTCTTAACATTATACCTTTTTTACAAACGATGATCAGTTTAATATTTATTTGATTAACTCCAGAATTTTTGGTAAATCTGTGATATTTAATCGATGAGGATATTTTTTTATAATTAATATATTTAATTAATTAAATATAATATTAAATATATATGGAATTATCTGTACATGTATATATGGTTGTGGCTATGTCATATATATCCCCTTGAAGCACCAATAGGTCCCATGAGAAAAATCAGTTTTCCAAATCAGATGGGGTTTTACCAAGAAATTTTAAACTGACCAGGAAAAGAACTTAGTGTAGAGTTATCATGATACCAAAGATCATTAAATCCAATATTTAACCAGTTTATTCATTTTTAATTCTTTAATTATTATTATCCATGAGATTTTTTCAATCATATTACCTATGAATTTATTCTTCTCTCATTTTATTGATTAAATGGAATGTGGTTTCAATTTTTTACCTTCACCTATAGATTATTAATTATAAATTTATGATAGAAATTTGATTAATAAAATGGATTTTTTTCAGTAATTTACAATTCCATATTTATTATTCTTTATTGATCCATAAACTATTTTGTTGTAATTAAACATTACTAATAACTTCACCTCAAACTTATTTTATTTTCTTTTCCCTGGGATTTGGAGAATAATTCATTGAATGTATATAAGGATGCCTAAATTTATTGATTTATATTCAATGTATTTTTTATAACTATGTTTTATGGGTATAATTTATGTATTTTTTTCTCCAAAAATTCTAAAATGATTGACCATTTAAGATTTCATGCAATATATCAATTCCTCTAAAACAAATAATTCATCAGATCAGGGATAATATTATTGGGGAAGATACACCTAAGGTGAATATTATGTATGGACCACATAAAAATTCATTCTATTGATGCATTATGAAATTTTCTTTTTAAAATTTTATGTAATCTCGTCTCATTTCAATATGTAAATTTTTCCTTGTATCAAATATAATGAATTTTATTATCTTCATGGAACACATACATATATATTATCAGAATGTGACTAGTACCCCTATATATCCTTCCATATAATTTAATAATATTTGATATATATGTTGATAATTTTGGGTGACATTTAAATGAATTACTTACCCACCATGTTATGATAGGAATGGAAAAAAAATTATTATACAATCATGTTATAGGATATAAGGACTTGAATTCTAATACAATATTTTATGGAAAGACAATATGTAAATTCTAAATCCACTATGTTATGGTTTATTTTATTATAATTGTTTTATATTCATAAGAATTGAGGAACGACAATGTTTGGATCACTCATATCTTATATAACATATTGATCCATTTTCCATGATTTATTATTGATTATCAGAATTTATTTCTTATTCATTTTTAAGGTTATTTTATTACAGTGCGACTCTAATATAATTATAATATTATTATCTTATTCTAAAATATGATTATCAATTGTAATATATAGTTTTTACCATTATAGATGAAGTGGTATCACCATTTTTATATGATTCAATCCCCTATGATAGAGATATGATGTTATCTTAAGATATGTTTTGAAGTGAATCTTGAGTTGTATGATTATAAATGAATGTTAACTATTATTGTAAAATACTTTTTCTAGTTTTTTAATCACCAATGAAATTATTCCATTGGATAATATGATTTTTAGATTATTTGTTATACGTAATGACAAACATATGATTATATTATAAAATAATGTTATGCTAAGCCAGGTAATCTACAGTGGTGATTTTTCCATGTCCACAAGAAGATAAAGTAATTTATAATGAAATATAAATTTAAAATTTTATTCATAGATCAAATGTCACAAGATAACATGGGGAAATGATCTGGTGTATAATATTTTGATATTTTTTATATAATAAAATATAATTTTATTTAATCGACCAATATACAACTACTTTTACCAAACCGATAAAAATATTATATGGAATGTGTAATAAAATAGTTACAAATTAATGATTTATGGCCTATGTTTTTCCAGCAATGTTAGAAAAAATTTGCGATTTTTTTAGGGATGAAAATTTTATATGGTAAATTTTCTATATAGTCCTAAAAAACATTGATTTAGTTCACAATTGATTTGGTAATATGAGTTTAGTTAATAATTTGTAAATTTTTCAAATCATATTTGATCAAAACTTTGTTCATTTGACATAAAATTACAATATAATGAATATTGGATGATCTAACATTGATAAAATTAATTAAAATAGAAAATTTAGCCTACTACAATGAAGGGTATTCAATTATTTCATGGAAATGTAGATTATACATCCCATTTTGTATTTTCTATAGAAGAATAGATATGCCATATAATCATTTATTCTATAAAATAATTTCTAATAATATTTTTCAATCCCATAATATATTTATCAATAAAAATATTAATAACTTAGTGGCCTACATAATAATGATCATGTAAAACATGGTGTATATCTTCTAACTGATCTAAAATTTAATCATTTTTTACATTGTATCTACCATAGGATATCGGAGATACTAGATTTTAGATAATCTACATTGAGAAAAAACCCAATGGATAAATCCCAAAAAATTATATTATAGTACATAAATATCATTTAATAATATACATTAATATTCATAGTTCTGGATATTATTTTTTACTAACCTATATAATTATCAACATTTAATATTAAATTGGAGTAATTTTTTTAGTAAAAATATTTTTACAAATAATATTTATATATATCCATCCATCATAAGAGAATTGTATAAAATTCATTATAATATGGCCAGGAAGATTTTCCTTGATGAAATAATAAATATTTAAACTGAGTAATATGTAATAATATGGGGATTTGGCTAACATAGGTTAGTATAGAACTTAATAGAAATTAAATTGTGATTTAAAAGATCATTGATGGTATTCTAACATATTAAATCAATAATAATTTCTAAAAATCCAACCTATCATTATATATAATTGTTGTAAAAAATATATTCCTAAATTTGCAACAAATTATTGGTAACACCATATAATATAAAACAATATCAACAAATTCAACTTTAGTATTCATTCATAAATATTTTCATAAAGTAATTTTAAAGTGTTTTTCCTATTTACCAACCTAATACAACAAGAGTTCTAGAATAATATATTCCATTATATTTAATTGTTCATTATTTATTAAGGAACAATAAAAATAATAAAATGATTATTCAATTTTTTTTCTATGCTTAGTGTTTCGGAATATAATGATAGAACGGTGAGATTCCATGGAATCAAATACATTATGTTGAGGTGCTTGATGGTAATTAATATATTGTTTTATAACCATTCAATAATCCATTAGAAAAACATTTATACTTATGGGTGTGGATTATATAAGCATATGAGTGAAATCTAAGTCTACATTATACAATGCTTATAATGTGGTTTTTGACACCACTATATATCTTTCATGCAGTTCTTTGTAGACTTAGACATGTGATGAGATATTAGATGATCAAACATGTGACAATGATAATTAGGGTTTTTTCATTATATACCACATATTCAAGAGTGTTCTAATTACTATTATTTTTTTTATTATTATCATGGCTTTAAAAATAATAATAATGATAATGAATAAAAGAATATAAAAAATAAATATGAATATTTCTTTCAAGAAGGTTCATATCACCTGGGGGATAAGCGACGGTGGATAAAGTCTCCTTCGAACGCATGATGATATGGTTTTATTTTTCCTATTTCGGATAGAATGGATATTGTGCATTCTAAAATTCATCATTCTTGTAAAATAATATGTATTTTCTTCATAAAAAGATTGAACTATGCACCAGAATATCTCATCTACCATGGTCGATCTAGAGGGGCTCACAAACTCCTCTATTGCCATTTTTACATCACAGTTTGGGAACCAGAATCATTATGTAAAATTCCTCTTCACCCCATTTAATTTATGTTTTTCCAAAAAAAAGAAAGTGTTCTTCTGATTATCATAAGGAATAGATTCCCATATTCTCACTCTGCCTTGTTAATAACTCTCACTTCATGCATATAGAGACATGTGAACAATACAGAATTTGATGACTCAAAGATTGGCAAACCTCAATGTCGTGTGAGTGTGATTCAATTCACCGACGTATATATATTTGAGTAAGTAGGTGTGATGAATGGAGGAATAATTATATTCTATACAACACATTTTATGGATGTTAACTGGGAGGATGAGACTTCATCTATAAACACAGAAGGGAGAGCAATATTTCATGGTGTCTTCCTATTGAGAGAAGAGTGGTTTCATTTTCCATAGAAAATTGAGAGTCACAATCCTTTATAATGGTTTACAATGTGGAAATGAATATGTTATCATCCCATTAAAAAAATAAAATTGTTTAATTGTTTATATCTAAAATATTATACAACACTAAGTATCTAAAATAACCATTTCATACATTTTATTGCTACATGTTTTGTTGGATTATACTGAGTGTGATATATTTAGTGGGGTAGTATCTGTAATGAATTATTTATTAGAACATTATAAATATACTTCAATTATACGTATATGTTTCTTGTATTCTTGTCAATAAACATTTGGGATCATCAAGCATTTATTATTTTGAAATTTATTGAATTTTAATCTAAAATTATATAATTTTTGACCAAGTACCTTTAGTTATTATTATAAAAAAGATTATTTAATCATTGTAGCTTATGGTTAGTAAATATTTGATTAAAACCTAATGTCAAGTGTCACAACCCCATCCTGATAAGTGTACCCCTCATAGTCCAACAATTGTAGTAGAGACATAGTGACCCCAAGTCCCACCTCTAATAGGCCTCATGTTGGATAATAGCGTCATTAATATAATCCACATGCATATGGGAGGGATTTCCCTCTAAGATAAACTCATGTTTATGAGAACATAATTTATACACCAAAAAAATCCTTCTCTGACTATAATAAAAATCAAAACCCCATGTATAAAAATGTATTGTCATGAATGGATTACAAATACTAAACGAGAAAATGCAAGTACCAAAATAAAGTAAAGACAATGGCGACCATGAATCTGAAACATCTCCTTCAAACAACAAGCCAGTATTAACCAGACTAACATCCAACCTGCTCCAATTGACCAAACAACTAGTTTATATATTTGTAGTTTGAGTATAAAATTATACTCAGTAGGATCCTCCCCAGAGACTGTTGGAAAAATGTTAAAGTAAGAATGCAAAACCATAGTGAAAAACATGTGAAACTAACCTACAATTTAAATAGGTATACTATGTTCATAGCCTCACCATGGCTACTACCAACTTGTACAACATACAAAAGAATATAATATAATAAATAATATCAAGGGTACCCTATTACCACATCCCCATTAGTTTTCTAATTTTTCTCTACATCGCACATCTGGACCATCTCTTTCAAAAACTTCTAACCCACAAAAACCTAGGTGAAGCACTGCCACATGAACCTCATGCAACACACCACCACATCCACATAACCCGATATAACTAGTTAGTTTCTGGGATCCACCACAACTCACTTAACATGTATCATACATGAGGTATTATACACAAATCTATAATTTCTCATACACCGAGTAAGGATCCTCAATCCATCACAACATATACACGTTAGACATATAATAGAACTTAGGAAATATATATCCATCATATATTTGTGTGAAATAACTAAAATCAATTATATCCCTCTACAAACATATAAGAGGAAAACTAATCACTATTCCTACCAAAATGAGTAACTACTAAGAGAAGAGAGGGGCCATAGGAGGTATTCATTCATCCATCCTCCCACCACGATGTTTGGGAAAACACCACCACCCCCCCCCCCAGCTCAAAACCCCCAGGGTGTATGTTTGCCTAAAAAATATGCTAGAGAATCCTATAAAATCCCTAAAAGTACATGATATAATATTTCTCACATCCATACTATAGGAATAACCTAGAATTAGAGTTAACTACAGATATCATCTCCCGAACTCTCGACTACCACAAAAATTAGTCGATATTCTATAAGCCCACAACCATTTGAAAGATGCAGTAAATTAATTTATCATTTTTCTTCAGTTTAAATTTATGTAAACTAATTCATAACCATTATTTAACCATTTACATTTCCACATTACATGTCATTATCATCATAACAAATATTTATACCCCCAGGCATAAGAAAGTTGAGTCCATGACTTCTCATAATTATAACCCCAATATTGAATCCCAGAAAACTCCAACCCCATGGGTTAATCTATAATTAATTTATTTGACAAAATTACTATCCATATTACTCGGTATTCTAGGAAATCATTGTAAGATATCAAACACAAGTGGATCAACACAGTGAGTAGTTGAACTACCCATAGACTCTTCACAACCTATAAAATTATTGTAGACTCATCCGGCCATGAGAAGTTAAGCATGAAAATCATGTGGCATACCCCACACATCTTATACAATCTTGGAAAGAGAGTAATAAAAACCATCTACCTCAAGATGTCGGCAAAATAAAGCATATAAATGAAAACATGGTCAAAGGAGAAACAAATTATTCATATAAGAAACCATCTTTCATATCAATAGGTAATCCCAGTGTCAACATGTTATATCATCTCTGGTGTCTTCCCCAACACCCACATGCATATAATGATGCATCTCACTAACCTATTCATAAAGTGCTACCTTAAAAACAAATCCTACCTTCCCCACATACCACAAAACCCCCCATAATAATCCTGAAAGGACCCGATTTGAGTAATGAACCACTGAGAGGGGGGTGAATTAGTGGTACCCATTTTTCTTCTTTTAAGTTCCCTTAAGAATGAGAACAACCTTTGTCTCCTGTTAAAGATATATTTACCTGCTGAGAAACAAACAAGCACAAATAGAAAAAGGAACACAGTGATTTACAAGGTTCACTATTCAATAAGAATAGCTACGTCCTTGGTATGGTTGGAAACAATCCAGCACCATACAGTCCTCTAAGAAAACAATCCTACGATTAAAACGAGTAGGATATACCTTTACACTCATGAAGCACTGTGAAACAATTACCCCAGTTTGTGTGCACCCTCATAGAAAAATAGGGCAAAGTTTCTTTTCTTGTAACAACTTTTGTTACCAGCACTTCTCTTCAAATACAAATGTAAGCAGGTTCAGCACAAATCCTCACTTCCTTACCCAGAAGAGAGATAAGGATTCCTTGGAAATGAGATAGATCAATTGCAGTCTGAACTTCCCATTCTGATTCTCCACTCCGAAATCTCTACTCCGAAGTATCCACTCCTATATTTCTTCTTCACTCCAAATACTTCAATTCGAGTCATCTTCAATCTGAGAAACTCAATACGGTGATATCTAGTACAAGTTCCTCATTCTGAATCTCCACTCCGAAATCTCCACTCCGATTTCTCCAGTCTGAATTCTCCACTCCTAATTCTCATTAAGATTGGAACTACAATGAAAGCTCAGTAGGCCAAACACTCACTCCTCTCTCTAGATTACCAGATCTTATCTCTCTAAATTTTCATAGTTTTTCATCCTGTACTCTGATCTCCTTTTATAGGAGCTCCAAAGTGTGCTTAGGCGGGAAACCAAAATATTTTCCCGCTCACTTAGATTCACCCAAATCATAATTCCTCCTAAAATCTCGGAGCAATTAAGACTCAATAAATGCTTCCAGAATCTTCTCAAATATTCTTCTACTTCTCTTGTTTTGGAACTTTGGCCGTTTCTGGATCTGACATTCTTACTCAAATTTCTTGGTATCATCTTCTCGGATCCATCCATCTTGAGTCTTTAGAATCACTTCAAGTCTTGGCATGACTCATCAACACCTTTCCGGCATGACACCACTTCTATTCACATTGTGACCCTTCATCACTTCTTGGTGCGACTTCGGGTTTTCGGCTTCAGCAATTCTCAGAGTAGAATCTGCACTTTTGGCTACGAACTTTAAACTCTGGAAGTCGACTCTGAACATCTCGCTATGAACTTCTGATTCAGAAAGTCAACTCTGTAAGTTCTGTTCCAGAGGTAGACTCCGAACTCCTGACTCCGAACATCGACTCCGCACATCTGGTTCTCATTGCGACTTCACCGATTCTTGAAACACCTTCTCCACCCATATTTTGCTTGAATCATGAGTTCCTGTATATAATCACAATTTTGAGTTACAAAACATCAAAGCATCATCACAATTAATGTCTCCTCATCTCCTATTAGCCTACTTAGGTTCCGAACTTTTCAAATCCCAGACACCGAATTCTTTCGAATACCAGATTCTGAGTGTTCAAAATTCTTGGTTCCGAACTTCTCAAACTCCAGACTCCTAAAGTTCAATATACTTGGTTCCGAACTTCTCAAACTCCAGACTCTGAATGTTCAGTATACTTGGTTCCGAACTTCTCAAACTCCATACTTTGAACGTTCAATATACTCGGTTCCAAACTTCTCAAACATCCAACTTCTGAATTCAATGGTTCCGAACTTCTAACTTCCAGCTTCCGAATTCATTGGTTCTGAATGTCTAACTTCCAGCTTCGGAATTCAATGGTTCCGAACTTCTAACTTCCAGATTCTGAATCCAAGGTATCTTTCCTTTATGAAAACTTTCTCAAGATCAACAAAAAACAATTCATACAAACCATATCTCCCTTCAGGTTGGTCCTAACAATCTCCGCCTTTGGATTTTGTTGTCAACCAAGTTTTCATAAATCACCAAATGTTCTAACCTCAAGAAATGAATTACTTATCAATAATTCTAAGCCTACATGAGCTAACTCATTGTAGGAAAGTAGAATCATTGGCAGAAAAACAATGTTGTCCATAAGAAGTGAAAATGACATCGTCAACTTCATACAGCTTCAACTTAATGCACCCTATAAAAAACATCAAGTTCTTTCCTACAACCACTCCAACAAACAGTTAGAATAGTTCACATACATAAACAATGTTGAGTTCACAGCTTACCCACAACTCTCTCTTTAAACAATAGATTTATGATACAATAAACTTCTCCCCCTTGACAAAACAATCCAAAGGTAAGAGGAGAGAGGGGACAGAACAACATACCTTAGCCTTGAAGTGAAACAGGTTGGACACCCATGTTCAACCTCAATCTTCAGAATGATTCCTTTGGAAAGGGTTTCATGAAAATATCAGCAACTTGTTCCGAAGATGACACATATTCAAGTTTCAGTTCATTCTTTTCCATATACTCTTTGATGAAATGATATTTTATATCAATATGCTTCGAGCGTGAATGTTGGAATGGATTATTGGTAAGGTTAATTGTACTTTGATTATCACAGCCCAAGAGCAAGGGAAACTTCACTTCAACTAACAAATCTCCCAACTGTGTTTTCATCCAGATAAGTTGAGTAGCAGCCATGGTTGCAGCAACATATTCAGCTTCAGCCGTGCTAAGTTTCACTGAATTTTTCTTCTTCGAGTGCCAGCCATCACAACTTTTTCCCATAAAGAACACTTCACAAGATGTGGATTAACACGTCCCTATCGTGGGGTGTGGCAAAAACAATTATAACCAATGTTAAAATGTATTATAGTGGACTACCTAGGTTGTCTCCAGAGAGGAGTGCACAACAATTAAGCTGTCACCTTAAAATAGAAAGAAGTGATGTTGTTTTTAGAAATGGTTTGATTTAGAAAATACAAGAAAGACACAAAATAAAGTAAAGTAATTAAGTGAAAGTTTTGAAAAAAATTGAAAAATTATGTGATTTAAATCAGTGATATGAAATGGTGATTAGGTTAGGTTCAGGCTTCCAATTATAATTCTATCATTGTTCATTTTACCCAATTCTCCTCTGCTAAATCATTAAGAGTGAGAATCTACTAAAGTTTCTTCTCACTCCCATGGTCAATTAAATATGTGAGAATAAACCTTACTAAAATTCTAGGTTGGTCTACTCTCCTTCTAATGTTTAATAGAGTTGTAGAAAATACCCCCAATTATCTTAGGCAATTCCCAATCGGGTCTTGTTTATCCCAAGTAATCAAGAACATTCACTACTCCTCACACAAGTACCAGTGATCACCAAGTACTACACAATTAAATCCCGGTCTATTCCATTGTTTATAAACCAGAACCTAGTTGAGGGAGATATTTATCATTGAAAAAATTTAAATGAACAATAGAATCTAAAATCAGAAACAATCGTACATGATAATAAAAACGGTTATAAGAAATTGAAACAGATTCGCAGAAGAGAAAAGAGGATTTAAAAACATTAAAATAAGGAACTCATGATATACAATATGGAATACCTCTCCTTCCCCTATCACACAAAAGTTTACCCCACCATGGTAAGGGTAATTGTGACTAAGGGGAAAGAAGAACACAATACAAGACTAAGAAGTGTAAAACAAAGAAAAGAATGAACAGAAATTTGATCCTCCAGAAGTTTTCCTCTATTATGCCCACCAGCCGGCCGAAACTCATTGACGTCCCTTCTTTTAGAATGTTGGGAATCAATTTTTCTATCAACCCCCAAATTTGAGAGTCATTGGACATGTGTAAAGAAATATATGGCCGAATCAATGACCATTACTTTTATGGCCACCAAACACTGTTTCACCCACTCCACTTGGACGCATCCAAAAGATGCCTTAATGAGATTCATATATTATGAAAATTAATATGAACCGTCCCTTGAAATTCCTCTATCGACACCCGCTGGAATAACCTCATTAAAAGGTCGGATGAAGGAGATATTCTATATTTAATGAAGTGGGGTCCATTATGCCTGCCAAACTGATTTCTCCACTTGATTGAATTTTCTGTACCATTGGGTTTCGAATTTGGTCTTGGTCCAGAAGGACCATTTGAATCCCACAAACATAGAAATCCTAAAAAAATGATTCACTTCAATTGGACCCATATTATAAAAGTTATGCTCGAAAAAAAATCTATATAATAATGACAATTTTACAGAATTACCCCATTTTCACATTTAAGCCCAAAATACATCAAAAACACATAAATGATGCAAATACACTCACATTGAATAATTTGGAGGGATTAAATCAATGAAAAACATATAAATAATAGTGAAAATATTAACTCTATCAATTCCCCCACACTTATCACTTGGGCTCCTGGACAAGTCAGAATCAATATAAATTCAAAGTAAATTCAAACACATATCCATGAGATCCACCAATTTGAAAACAAGAAACAAAATATATCATGCCTCCTCAAACACTATTATTTCATGTTATTAATTTAGGATCATTCAATAAATTTACTCTTCATTTCTACCCCCATGCACACAAAAAACTTACCTAACTTTCATTATCTCTCATTACACAAATTTCAATTTTTTAGCAATGTCTCTCTCATACAAACTCATACAAGGGTCACCATAGGCTTGATAAATTCCTACATCTCCACCCACTGTGAGTCAAAGACATATTTTTATCATGAGGACTTGTTAAGGTTGTTCTGTGGCTTCAGGTTAGTAGGATTTATATTTGAAAATTATGAGGTTCAATGAAGAGGGCTTGGCTCTTTTTGAAGAAAATTTGCATTACTCTAATTTTCACTAAAGTATGGTCTTCTATTCACTCCCCTTAGTACAAAATAAACTCCTTCTTCATAGAATATTAAGGAATGTTCACACAGATTATCATTTCAGCATCAAACATTTCAATCATCTCAAATATAATATTTCATGAAAGCTCCAGAAAAGGCACAACATCCTTTTTACATTAGAAGCTCCAGAAAGGCACAACTTCTCTCATCATGAAAGCTCCAGAAAAAACACATATTTCAACAAGATGGTTTTTTTCCAGAAAAAATGACATCTCTTCAACATTTTTTTACCCAAAGTATCCCCAAATAAGGTAGTACAATACAAGGCATCTTACCCCCACACTTATGTTCAAATAGATCATCCAATTTCACTTCAAGAGCAGGTTGGATAGGGAATATTGGCTTGTAATGTGGATAACCTAACAGGATGTTCATGGATTATATGGGCTACAAGGATTAAATGTTCAAGGTAGGCCATTATAAATGGGATTATCTTCAAAAGGGGGCTTTTAAACCAAAGAAATGTCTAAATCATTTAAAACACAAGTACCTCAAATCGTGAAGTTTTGACAGGAATAAATCAAATTCTGGTTAAATCAAGAATGATTTGGTTTTTTCAATATGTGAGGTGAATGTAAAGAATATAAAATTAATAGGTTTAGAAGCCTCAAGGGAATGTGATTTCAAATATAAAGAAAATGCTATGTGGCATGGGATTCAAAAAACAGAGTATTTTTCATGAAATTCCCAAAGAATTGAACTTGAAACAATGCATTTTCAGCATTCATTTAAGATCAGTTTCAAGGAATAAATTATTTCCCTCATGGATATGGGCTTCAAAAATATCAATGATAATCATTTTAGCTCAAATGTTTCAAAAACACACAAAAATTGAAAAATAAACACACAAAATTTTAAACACTCACATGTTTTTTAAAACAAATAGGAAAACAAACAACACATAAAAATCCTACAATACAAAGGTTCCCTCCCCCACACTTAAATGATGCAGTGTACACAATGCATTCAAATGTATTTAACATGTAAGAATATTGGAAATTGAATCACAACAATCATGAAAATATAAAGGAGAGGTACGACCTGATGGAGTTTATTGATAAACAGGTTGGAGGAGTGTGATGTCCTCCATTGGCTCTGATGGCATGGTCCCAAGGAATTTCTTCAATCTATTCCCATTAACAGTGAATGGATCATTCACTCTATCCTTCACAATATACGCATAACCAAAAGGATATACATGAGTAAATATAAATGGACCTTCCCACCTGGAACGAAGTTTACTTGGCATCAGCTTGAGTCTTCAATTGAATAAAAACACTTTGTCTCCAGGATGGAAGGCCTTTGGTTGAAACAGTTTGTCATGAGCCACTCTTGTTCTCTCTTTCTAAATCCTGGAATTTTCAAATGCTTCCCTTTGAATTTCTTCCAACTCCTGTAATTACAATCTTCTCTCATTCCCAGCACTTTCAAGATCCAGATTCATCTTCCTCACAGCCTAGTATGCCTTATGTTCCAATTCCATAGGTAGGTGAAAACTTTTCCCATAAATCAGGCTATATGGACTCATTCCAATTGGAGTTTTGTAGGCTATATTGTAAGCCCATAATGTGTCTTCTAACCTTTGGCTCCAATCCTTCCTATTCGGATTAACAGTCTTTTCCAAAATTCCTTTGATTTCCCTATTGGACACTTCAGCTTTCCCATTAGTCTGTGGATGATAGGGAGTTGATGTTTTATGATGCACCCCATACTTTTTCAACAAAGATTTCATTATCCAATTACAAAAGTGAGTCCCTTGATCACTAATGATGGCTCTAGGAACTCCAAACCTACAAAATATGTTATCCCTGACAAAATCACAAACAACATTAGCATCGTCAGTTCTGGTGGCTTTTTCTTCCACCCATTTGGAAACATAATCAACAGCAAGATGAATATAAGAATTTCCAAATGACATTGGGAAAGGTCCCATAAAATCTATCCCCCAAACATGAAATATTTCACAAAAATTCAGTGGATTTTGGGGAATTTCTTGTCTCTTTGAAATATTTCCTGTAAACTGACATTTTTCACACCGTTTACAAAATTCATGAGAATCTTTGAAAATTGTTGGCCAATAAAGTCCAAATTCTAAAACCTTACTCGTTGTCCTTTGAGGTCCAAAGTGGCCTCCACAAGATAATGTGTGAAAAAACCTAAAGACTGATTCAATTTCATTTTTAGGCAAACATCTTCTGATCATTTGGTCATTGCAAATCTTCCAAAGAAATGGATCATACCAGATATAATATTTAGATTTAGATTTCAATTTGTGAATTTGGTGAGAATTTAAATGAGATGGGACCTGAGATGTTACCAGATAATTGACCGTGTCAGCATACCAAGGTACTTCTCCTTCAATCAAGTACAACTGCTCCCCTGGAAGGCGATCATTTAATGGTTCAGTGTCTGGAATTTCAACTTCAGCGGTGTTGGGTAGTCTACTTAAGTGATCAACCACATGGTTCTCAGATCCCTTCTTATCTTTGATTTATATGTTGAACTCCTGTAGTAGTAGCATCCATCTCACTATCCTCGGTTTTGCTTCATCCTTCTTCATCAAGTACCTAAGAGCTGCATGATCAGAAAAAACAATGACTTTAGTTCCAAGCAGATTTGATCTAAATCTTTCTTAAATCAAAAAACAACTCCTAAAAACAATTTTTCTATTATTTTGTAGTTGGATTGGGCTGCATCTAAGGTTTTCGAGGCATATGCAATGACTTGTGGCATGCCCTCATATCGCTGAGAAAGGACAGCTCCAACTGCTTGGTTTGAAGCATCACAAAGTAGCTCAAATGGTTATTCCCAATTTGGTGGCTGCATCACTGGTGGTGTAATCAATTTCATCTTTAACTCATAAAATGCTTCCCTACATGATCCATTCAAATCAAAATCAGCATCTTTCAAAAGTAATCTAGAGAGAGGGAGAGAAATCTTACTGAAATATTTTATAAACCTCCTGTAGAATCCTGTATGTCCTAAAAATGATATAACATGTTTCACATAAGTTGGGTAAGGAAAAGAATTTATCACTTCAATTTTTGATTTATCAACCTCAATGCATTTCTGTGAAATGACATGCCCAAGGACAATTCATCTCTTAACCATAAAATGAAACTTTTCAAAATTCAAAACAAGGTTCTTTTCAATGCAAGTTTTCAAATTTTTTTCCATATTTTTCAAAAAATGGTCAAATGAATTTCCAAAAACTGTGAAGTCATCCAAGAAAACCTCCAAGAAATCCTCAATGTGATCAGAAAATATACTTACCATACACCTCTGAAATGTACCTGGAGCATTACACAATCCAAATGGCATCCTTTTGTATGCAAAAGTACAGAAAGGACAAGTAAAGGCAGTCTTCTCTTGATCCTCAGGGGCAATGTGTACCTGAAAATAACCTGAAAATCCATAAAAAAAGGAATAATGATTTCTCCCTGCCAATCTCTCTAACATCTGGTCAATGAACGGGATAGGGAAATGATCTTTTCGAGTGACCTGATTCAGCTTCCTAAAATCGATGCATACTCTCAAACTATCTTGAATTCTCACAGGGACTAATTCATTCTTTTCATTCCTCACAATGGTTAGGCCAGTTTTCTTTGGGACTACATGGATGGGGCTAACCCATTGTGAATCTGATATGGGATAGATGATCCCGGCTTCTAATAACTTCTCAATCTCTTTTTTCACAACCTCCATCAGGGTAGGGTTCAGCCTCCTTTGGGGTTGTCTGACAGGTTTGGAATCTCCCTCAAGAAAAATTCTATGTGAGAAAATTTTTGGGTTTATTCCTAGGATATCACCTAAGATCCACCCTATTGCTTGGAAATTCTCTCTCAAAATCCCAATCAATGAATTTTCATGAGTTTCAGATAGATTATTAGCAATTATTACTGGTAATTTTTCCCCCTCCATAAGGTAAACATATTTTAAATCATGGGGGAGTGGTTTTAATTCTAGATCAGGAGGATGATCAAGAGATGAAACTAAATTGAGGGTCTCCACTTCCAATGGTTTGACATCCTGCACACAAGAAATCATATCATCTTTATCATCATTTAACAAATTATCAAAGAAATCATATTTTACCTCTTCTTCCAACAGGAAATCAGAACCTCCAAGAGTTTGGGAATCCATATGTTCAGTGATATATTTAATGGAAAAATTCTCTCCTAATGATAAAAATTCATGAAACATACCTGATTGTTCAATTGGTTCTATGTCATATTCATGGGAGAGTGCGAAGAGTGAATGATCATCTGATGGGTGCCTCATGGATTCAAAAATATTGAAGTGGACAGTGCTATCTCCAAACTCCATGGTAAGTGTCCCTTCATGGACATTGATGACGGTTTTGGCCATCTTTAAGAATGTTCTCCCCAAAATTATGGGTGAGTGTGATGGGATCCTATCATCTTCCATATTCAACACATAAAAGTCGGAAGGGAATAAAAGATCTTTATCTTTTACCGGGACATCCTCCAGAACACCTGCTGGGAAAACGGTGGATCTATTTTCAAGCTGGACCAGCACTCCTGTGGGCTTCAAGTCTCCCATCTGCAAAAAAGTATATACTGATTGAGGCAATACATTAATTGATGCACCTAAATCGCAGAAATCATTAGAAAAATCTAATGAACCAATGGTGCATTGAATAGAAAACATCCCTAGATCTTGACATTTGGTTGGAAATTGTGGTGTGATAAGGGCTGAGACGCTTCTTCCCAAATTGATACTCTCATTCCCTTCAAGTCTCCTTTTTTGGTGCAATGATCCTTCAAAAACATTGCATACATTGGAATTTGTTTGAGTGCTTCAAGCAGAGGTATGTTGATTTCCACTTTCTGAAAGGTGTACATAATTTCTTTTTGCAGTGCTTCTTTGTGTAACCTCTTTGTTTCAATCATCCTTGATGGAAATGGTGGTGGTATATCTTTCTTCTCCCTTTGTTTCCTTTGAAATGGTGTTTCTTGTTTCTTCCTTCTTGGCCTGTCATTATCATCCTCCTCTTTCTTATCTTCTTCCCGACGCATTTTCATAGAATTTTCATCATTTCTACCTTCATTATCACCCATATTAGTTTTTCTTGTTTCATGTTCAATGGTGGATGGTGGTTGGAGTTCTTTTCTACTTCTTGTAGTTATAATACTAACATTCTCTTTTGGGTTTGGGACTATTTGGGAAGGGAGTTTACCAGGATTTTTGGTCAGAAAGTCCATGAGAATTTCAAAATTATTGGACAAATCTTTAACAGTGTCTTTCAGTCCATCAAACTCAGTTTTTTGTTGGTTTTGAATTGGAGGTTGTGAACTGGTGGATGGTTGCTCATAGGGTCTTTGGAGGTTGGTTGGTTTTTGGTAAGAAGGCTGGTTATAATATGGGTTTTGTTGAAATGGTGGAGGGTTCTGGAATTAATTCTGGAATGGGGGTTGGTTTTGAAACTGATTTTGGTATGGTGGCCTAGCTTGATTCTGTTGATTTCCAAATACATATTGGACTTCGTTAGGCTCTCTCCATCCTTGATTTTGCTAGAACTTCCTTGGCTGAAAGGATAGTGCACATGTTTCCATTCCCTGTATTTCAGAATATTGGTCAGTAAAATGATCAGGTGATGAGCATAAACCACACACCTTAGCTGGCACTTGTTCGTCACTAACTTCCTTCAAGGCCATCTGTCTCCCCAAACTAGTAAGCTCCTCAATCATGGTTTCTAATAAGGGTGATGGATGAGAAGTGCATACCTCATGAATACCTCTTGTTCCAATACCTCTTGTTCCAAATTGCTGTGAGTTTTGGGAAATCTTCTCAATCAAGCCCTTGGCTTCTTCTGGTGACTTGTCAATCAAGGAACCTCTAGATGATGCATCAAGAAGGTTTCTGTCATTGTCCAGTAGTCCTTGATAGAAGAAGACAAGAAAGTGGTGTTCCTCAATGGCTTGATGTGGTCAACTGACCCATAGCTTCTTAAATCTCTCCCAGTAATCGTAAAGGGTTTCTCCAGATGATTGTCGTATGGCGTAGATTTCCTTCCGAATGGTTTTCCTTCTAGAGGTGGGGAAGAATCATTGCATAAAACATCTTAACAGGTCATTTCAGTCATGTACGTCTCCTGGTTGTAGGCTGTACAACCATTATTTAGCAGCTCCATCCAATGAAAATGAAAATTCCTTCCACTTTACCTGCTCCTTGGTAATTCCACGTGGTCTGAAAGTTGAGCAAACATGTGTGAACTCTTTAATGTGTTTGTTTGGATCTTCACCTGCCAAAACATGAAACTTTGTAAGAAAAGGAATCATGTTAGGTTTCATTTCAAAATCATTTTGTAACACTGGCATGGCAAGTTGATTGTTTTGATTAAGGAATTATGGTGCACAGAGGTCTCTAAGTGTTTGGTTTTGATTTTCAGCCATGATGACAGGCTCAGAGTGGACACTTGAAGTTTCACTTGAGTCTGCAAGGGGAACTTCCTCAAATTCAGATTCCAAATTAATGTTTCTAAGTCTATTCAACAAGGTTCTTTCAATTTCAGGATTTATGGGTAAAGGTTCAGTTTTTGAGGTTCGAGTCATGCAATTTTGAAGAGAAAAGATGAAAAGAGAGAAAAGAAAATAAAAGAAATGTTGGCGCTACCTCCCTGGAAACGACGCCATGTTTTGACACGTTCCTGTCATGGGTTTTGGAAAAAACAAATATAACCTATGTTAAAATTTATTATAGTGGATTACCTAGGTTGTCTCCAGAGAGGAGTGCACAACAATTAAGCTATCACCTTAAAGTAGAATGAAGTGAGGTTGTTTTTAGAAATGGGTTGATTTAGAAAATAGAAGAAAGAATCAAAGTAAAGTAAAGTAATTAAGTGAATGTTTTGAAACAAATTGAAAAATGATGTGATTTAAATCATTGATATGAAATGGTGATCAGGTTAGGGTCAGTTTTCCGATTGTAATTCTATCATTGTTCATTTTACCCAATTCTCCTATGCTAAATCATTAAGAGTGAGAATCCACAATCATTTCTTCTCACTCCCATGGTCAATTAAAAATGTGAGAATAAACCTTACTAAAATCTTAGGTTGGTCTACTCTCCTTCTAATGTGTAATAGAGTTGTAGAAAATACTTCCAATTATCTTAGGAAATTCCCAATCGGGTCTTGTTTATCCCAAGTAATCAAGAACATTCACTACTCCTCACAAAAGTACCGGTGATCACCGAGTACTACAACACTAAATCCTGGTCTATTCCATTGTTTATAAAACAGAACCTAGTGGAGGGAGATATTTATCATTGAAAAAATATAATTGAACAACATAATCTAAAATCAGATACAATCGTACATGATAATAAAAACTGTTATAAGAAATTGAAACAGATTCGCAGAAGAGAAAAGAGGATTTTAAAACATTAATAGAAGGAACTCATGAAATACAATATGGAAAACCTCTCCTTCCCCAATCACACAGAAGTTTACCCCACCATGGTAAGGGTAATTGTGACTAAGGGGAAATAAGAACACATTACAAGACTAAGAAGTGTAAAACAAAGAAAAGAAAGAACATAAATTTGATCTTCAATAATCTTTCCTCCAAAAGATTTCCTCTGTTCTTCCCACCAGTCGGCCGAAACTCACTGATGTCCCTTCTTATAGAATGTTGGGAATGAATTTTTCTATCAACCCCCAAATTTGAGAGTCATTGGACAGGTGTAAAGAATGATATGGCCAAATCAATGACCATTACTTTTCTGGCCGCCAAACACAGTTTCACCCACTCCACTTGGACGCGACCAAAGGATGCCTAAATGAGATTCATATATTATGAAATTTAATATGAACCGTCCCTTGAAAGTCCTCTGTCGACACCAGATGTAATAACCTCATTCAAAGGTCGGATGAATGAGATATTCTATATTTAATGAAGTGGGGTCCATTCTGCCTGCCAAACTGATTTCTCCACTTGATTGAATTTTCTGTACCATTGGGTTTTGAATTTGGTCTTGGTACAGAAGGAAAATTTGAAGCACACAAACATAGAAATCCTAAAAAAATGATTCACTTCAATTGGACCCATATTATAAATGTTATGCCCAAAAAATAGAAGCTATATAAAACTGACAATTTTACAGAATTACCCCATTTTAACATTTAAGCCCAAAATACATCAAAAACACATAAATGATGAAAATAAACTCACATTGAATAATTGGGAGGGATTAGATAATTTAAAAACATATAAATAATAATGAAAATATTAACTCTATCATGGATCTTCTATCATCAACATTTCCTGGTCAATCTGCATCTGAATAGCCAAACAGATCAATGTTATTTAAGCCACTATATTTGATTCCGAATTCTGTTGTAACTTTTATATATCCGAGAATTCTCAATCCAGCAATAATATGTGATTCTTTAGGAGCACTCTGGAATCTTGCACATAAGTTAACAGTAAAAACAATATCTGGTCTTGATGCAGTCAGGTATAACAAACTTCCAATCAGCTTTCGATATTCTTTCTAATCAACTTCTTTTCCTTCATCATCTTTGCTTAGCTTCATTCCCACTGAGATAGGAGTTAATACAGGTTTTGAGTTTTCCATGACATACTTCTTGAGAAGTTCCTTGGCATACTTTTCTTGGGAGAGGAAAATGAATTATTTCTGTTGCAAGATTTGTAACCCAAGGAAGTATCTCATATCACCCAACATGGGCATCTCAAATACATTTTTCATTTATTTAGCAAACCTTTCACAACTTCCTTCATAATTCCCAGAAAAAATAATGTCATCAACATAGAAAATAAAAATGAGTGGATGATCTTGACTTTACTTAATGTATAGATTAATGTCAACTCTTCATTTCTTGAAGTTCATCTTCTTTAAACAAGCATCCAATTTGGAGTACCATGCTCTTGGAGCTTTCCTTATCCTATACAAGGCTTTCTTCAACCTCCACACATAACTTTCATTTTTCCCAACAATAAGGCCACATGGTTGCTCAACGTAAACTTATTCTTTTATAACACCATTAAGAAATGCGGATTTAACATCCATTTTAAAGATTTTGTACCCTCGTTGTGGAGCAATAGCAAGAAAGATTCGAATAGTTTCTAATCTGGCCACTGGAGTAAATGTTTCTTCAAAGTCAATTCCTTAAATCTGAGAGTAGCCTTTATGAACCAATCTTTCTTTATTTCTAATCACTTCACCTTCTTCATTCAACTTGTTCCGGAATACCCATTTGGTGCCAATAATATTCTTACTTTTAGGCCTTGGTACAAGTTCCCATGTATCATTCTTTTCAATATTATCCAATTATTCATTCATGGCTTGAACCCATTCTGGACGCTCAAAGGCTTTTTTAATGTCATTTGGTTCCACTTTGGAATACAAGGAAGTATGTGATAAAGAATTACTCATTCTTCTTGTTTGAACCGTGTGACGTTGATCACCAATGATATTCTGAGCTTTCACTTGTTTCATCAGCCTTGGATAAGTTTTTCGTGTTTCTTCCTCATCACTTGATATGGATGAATCTGATTCTTCATCTAGATTAGGGTTGCAATTCACTATATCCTTATCAGAATCGTCAGCTTCATCTTCCCTATCTTCCTTGTCTATCTAGACATGCTATTCTTTCCCGGATTTTCAATGACTTTTACATCAACCATATCCAATATTTTTCATGTTTCTTTGTTAAAACATCTATAACCTTTTCCTTCTGGTGCATAACCATGAAAAATTCCATCTTCTCCTTTCTGCTCGAACTTTCCAATGCTTCCTCCTTTCTTCTTTATAATGCATGGGCTCCCAAAAACATTATCATGCTTCATACATGGTGTAATTCCATAGAAATGTTCATATGGAGTCTTGTTTGATTGAGGATTTTAGAAACATCGATTTTGAATATAAACAGCTATATTTTTATCTTTCCTCCAAAAATAATGAGTAAGGCCATGATCAAGCAACATGGTTCTTCCCATTTCCACCAAGCTTCTGTTCTTCCTTTCAGCAACCCCATTTTGTTGAGGTGTATTTGGAGCACTATATTCATGTTGAATCCCATGATTCTCAATATAGTCTTCAAATTCTTCACTTCTATACTCACCACCATTATCTGTTCTCAACTTCTTCACTAGGTATTCACATTCTTTCTCAGCTTTCCTTCTGAAACTCTTAAACATTTTCAGGGCATCTGATTTTTTTCTATAAACATAACACATGTAATGCGAGTAATGTCATCAATGAATGTGATGAAGTACTTTTCTCCATTTGTTGATTGTTTACTCATCGGCTCACATATATCAGAATGTATCAGCTCAAGGGGTTGTTTTGAACAAATGTCAACCTTATTATTCACAACACTTGTAATCTTTCCTTTCTGACAGGTACTGCCTCACCAATCTCTTCTTCTTGGAAAATTTGGAATATATCAAACACTATCACTTTGAGATATCTTGCTCATATTTATCTGACACATGTGTCATGTCTTTTTCGCCACAACTGATTTTCATCCACTACACGCATGTAACAAGAGTTTTGTGAATTACCAACCTGAAACAGATTTCCTTCTGTTCGTTGGCCTCTCGTAATAATCTTCCCATCTTATTCACTTTTCACAATAAATCCATCTTTCTTGAAGATAACTTTGTTACCCACATCACATAATTCTGATAAACTCAGTAAGTTGTGCTTCATCTCATCAACATACAAAGTTTTCTTAGACTTCAATTTTTCTTTCCCAATAATGGCTGATCCAACTCTTTTGATTTTTAATGATTCATCATTGCCAAATGTCACAATTCCTTCTTTAAACCTCTTCATATTTTTTAGCAACTCCACGTCTCCTGTCATATGTGAAGAACAACCACTATCATGTATCCAAGGTCATTCTTCCTTTGTAACTTTTAAAGCGGTTTCAACAACAAGAGCTTTTTCTTCTTTCACTTCTATCTTCACTTTCGGGCTCTAAGAATTAAGAACTTTTTGTTGAGCCGGTAACAGCACAAGACATCCTTTTGCAAGGTGTCCAGGTTGTTCACACCTTTCACAAATCGTTTCCAGAGGCTGGAACCTATTTCCTATCTTGACTTCATTCTTCTCAGCTTTCTTCAGAAAGACCTTCTTACTCTTCTTCCTTTGAGGAGATTGACTCCCCCTCAATCTCTGCCTTTCATAACTTGTTGGGTGGTGATAATATTGTTGATTAAACCAACACATATTCGATGTATGCCCGAATCCACCACAATATCAACAGTACCCATAGAAGGAGTACCTTCCTCTAAAGCTTTTGTTCTGATACTTCTTTGTTGCTCTTTCTTCATCCCCACCAACCATTCTTTTGTTAACATGATTGTTTTTCTGGAATTCTTCCTTCTCTAACTTTTCGTGTTTTTCACCAGTGTTAGGCTTAGGTTTCCTTGAAATTCCAGAGTTCCCAGCAACGTTGGTCTTGAATACATAAGTGGCTTTCTCAGCTTTCTTTTTCACAGCAATCACTTTATTCCTTTGTTGAATTTTCTTAGAATGTGCTTATTGAGAACATTCACCAACATCAGTAGCTGAATTTTGAAAAAAAATGTTTCTTGACTCAAATTTCGGGAATTTCTTTTGAACCAGCTCTAATTCTTCCTCTTTTTCCTTTAGCTTAACTTTCATGTGCTCATTTGGATTTTTCTCATCTTCAAGAGACTCTTTCAAGTCTTCAAGATCTTTCCCAAGTTCTACGTTAACATTAACTTGATTTCATGCTGAGGAAAATTCTTCTTCCAATTTTTTGTTAAGCTTCTCCAGCCTTCTAACCTTCCTTAAACATTCCTTCAATTCTTCTTTCAGATGCATCTCCATCTGAGTTTCTTCTTCTTCCGAGATACTGCTTTCGAAATCTTCATCATTCACTGTTGAAATGAAGGTATTTTCAACACCATGCTCAACTGATTTTTCGGATTCACCATCACTTTCTTCATCTTCTTTATTTACGGATAGAAGGCTTTTTCTCTTTGATTTGAAGAACTTCTTTTCTTTCCCTGAATTTCCTTTAGCACCCTGCTTCTTCCATAACCTTCTTGGCTTTCTTTCTTCTTCATCACTGTCTTCTTTATTCTCCCTTCAAGGGTAGTTAGCCACAAATTGGACAATGACTCCACATTCAAAACACTTCAATGGAAGTTTTACCTTGTATTTACCTGTGCCTCTTCTAACATTTTTTGAAAACAAAGATAAAATATCGTTAATATTTTTACATACCTCGCTTTCCGAGTCAGAGTCACCACCATCTTCTTCAATGAATATCTTCTTATATTTTTCCTTCTTCATGTATTTGAAAGATAATTCTCTGTCAACATTTGTCTTGGTCTTCATATCCTTATCCCTTCTAATCTCATAAGTAATGAGTGTGCTATGCAAATCATCAATAGATAGAATCTCTGAGTCTCTGTCTTCTAATGAAGATTCCTTCACATCAAATTTATCAGGAAGAATCCTTAAGATCTTGTCCCCCACAGTAGAGTCTTTCAGTTCTTCACCAAGACATCTGATGTTACTAACAATATCGTTCACCCTGGTGAAAAAATCCCCAACAGATTCTTGCTCTCCCATCTTCAAGTCTTCATACTTCAATATCCAAATTTGAAGTTTTTCCTTCTTGACTTTTGTATTGCCTTCATATATGTTTTTCAGATTGTCCCTTATACCTTTGGCTGTGACCACTCCTTTTACTCTCAAGAATTCACTTTCAGAAAGTGAAGGGAATATAGCATTCTTGGATCTTCCATCATTCTCAAGAAACTTTTTTTCAACAGGTGTAAGTGGAACATTGTCTTCAATGGGGGGAAACCCAACTATTGCAGCTTCAAGAACTTCATAACTAATAGACATGAGATATGATAGAATTCTATCCTTCCAGATGTGATAGTGTTTCCCATCAAATACCAAAATGCCTTTACTATTCACACAATTCATATTCTCCATCAGTAAGGAAAACAAAGGGAACCTCCCTCTGATACCAATTGAAAGGACCCGATTTGAGTAATGAACCACTGAGAGGGGGGGGGGGGGTGAATCAGTGGTACCCCTTTTTCTTCTTTTAAGTTCCCTTAAGAATGACAACAACCTTTTTCTCCTGTTAAAGATATAATTCCCTACTGAGAAACAAACAAGCACACATACAAAAAGAAATACAGTGATTTATAAGGTTCACTATTCAATAAGAATAGCTACGTCCTCTGTATGGTTGGAAACAATCCAGCACCATAAAATCCACTAAGAAAATAATCCTTGGATTAAAATGAGTAGGATATACCCTTACACTCGTGAAGCACTGTGAAACAATTACTCCAGTGTGTGTGCACCCTCTTAGCACAATAGGGCAAAGTTTCTTTTCTTGTAACAAATTATGTTACCAGCACTTCCTTTCAAATACAAGTGTAAGCAGGTTCAACACAAATCCTCACTTCCTTACCCAGAAGAGAGATAAGGATTCCTTAGACTTGAGATAGATCAATTGTATTCCAAACTTCCCACTCCGATTCTCCACTCTAAAATCTCCACTCTGATGTATCCACTCTAATATTTCTTCTTCACTCCGAATTATTCAATTCGAGTCTTCCTCGGTCTAAGAAACTCAATACGGTGATATCTAGTACAAGTTCCTCATTCCGAATCTCCACTCAGAAATCTCCACTCCGAATTCTCCAGTCTGAATTCTCCACTCTGAATTCTCGTTACGATTGGAACTACAAGAAAGCTCAGTCGACCAAACACTCCCTCCTCTATCTAGATTACCAGGGCTTATCTCTCTAAATTTTCATAGTTTTTCATCCTGTACTATGATATCCTTTTATAGGAGCCCCAAAGTGTGCTTAGGCGGGAAACCAAAATATTTTCCAGCTCACTTAGATTCACATAAATCATAATTCCTCCTAAAATCTCGGTGAAATTAAGACTCAGTCAATGCTTCTAGAATCTTCTCGAATCTTCTTCTACTTCTCTTGTTTTGGAACTTTGGCCTTTTCTGGATCTGACTTTGTTACTCAAATTTCTTGGTATCACCTTCTCGGATCCATTCATCTTGAGTCTTCAGCATTACTTCGTGTCTTGGCATGACTCCTCAACACCTTTCCAGAATGACACCACTTCTATTCACAGTGTGACCCTTCATCACTTCTTTGTAAGACTTATGGTTTTTGGCTTCAGCAATTATCAGAGTAGACTCTGGACTTTTGGCTACGAACTTTAGTCTCAGGAAGTTGAATCTAAACTTCTCACTACGAACTTCTGATTCAGGAAGTCGACTCCGTACATTCTATTCAGGAGGTAGACTCCGAACTCCTGACTCCGAACATCGACTCCGCACATCTAGTTCTCATTGCGACTTCACCAATTCTTGAAACACCTTCTCCACCCATATTTTACTTGCATCATTAGTACCTGCATATACTCACAATTTTGAGTTACAAAACAGCAAAGCATCATCACAATTAATGTCTCCTCATCTCCTATCAGCCTGCTTAGGTTCCAAACTTTTCAAATCACATACACTGAATTCTTTCGAACACCAGATTCTGAGTGTTCAAAATTCTTGGTTCCGAACTTCTCAAACTCTAGAATCTGAATGTTCAATATACTTGGTTCTGAACTTCTCAAAATCCAGACTCCGAAAGTTCAATATACATGGTTCTGAAGTTCTCAAACTTACAGCTTCCAAATTCAATGGTTCCGAACTTCTAACTTCCAACTTCCGAATTCATTGGTTCCGAACGTCTAACTTCCACCTTCCGAATTCAATGGTTCTGAACATCTAATTTCCAACTTCTAAATCCAAGGTATCTTTCCTTTATGAAAAATTTCTCAAGATCAACAAAAAACAATTCATAAAAACCATCTCTCCCTTCAGGTTGGTCCTAAAAAATCCATCCTGGGATCACAATACATTCAAGCCTCTCCGCCCCACATACCACAAAATCCCTTCAGGTTCATCCATTCCAGGCTCAAAACACATGTAAAGCATCAGGAAATAAACATAACAACATGCTATTTTCCCAATTAAAGGCATTGTGACATCACACACAACCATCCATTAAAACTTTAAATGTCATGGAACATATCCTTTATAATAATGAAATAAAATCAATAACATCAAATGAATTATCTTTTATCATATTATCTATTGTTATTCCATTATGAATTAACAAATTATTTATCATAGTCTTCAACTACGAGAAAATAAGCCAATAGATATCTCAATCTATGACAAATTTATAAAAATTTTAATTTATCATGACTTAAATTCTTCTACAAATAAGAATTAACATGCTTTAAGGTCATTTAAAAATTCAATTAAACATTCATATTGTATAAATTTGATTAACATCAAATTACAAAGAGAACCGGATTCATTAAACATGGAATTATAATTCATATAGACAATTAATTATCAATTAATTTTGAAATTACGTTCATTTTCAAATTTCTATCAAGAACGAAATGCTACAAAAATCATTTAATATATATAAAACTGTCTAGAAAACAAAGAGGACAACCTTTATCATGATACGAAGAAGAAAAATATCTATGTGATCGATACCAATTCATTAATCAAATTCAAATTTTTTATTAGGTCAATTTCGTTTTGTTGTGAGGTTCAAAATCATGCAAACTATAAGATTTAAAATAATTAAATAGATAATAAATTAATCCACTTCCTAAAAGGTCAACAACTTTATTTTAAAGATAAAAAACAACACAATGAATCTCTGATCACCCCTCCAGAAATATCTTCATCAACCATGGATTCTGCAGAAAGACTACACCCACAATAACTGATAAAAACCCAATTAAAATCATAGGTAAGAAGCCTCCATAAAATGGTGAGATGATAGAAGAATAAATAATATCAAAACGGAAGAAAAAATTGAAAACAAAGTAAATATGAACCTTGGATCAAGCTAGATCACCCCAAATTGAATATTGATGAACAAGATCTATTCTTATCAATGGGATCTCCAAAACTCTAAAGAGGGAACTGTTGGGACACCTAAGATTTGAGAGAGGTAAGATTCAGATATTGTACTTTACAACCTGAGTGGACACATAAAACCGTACAACATAGGGGGTTACATAATGTGTGGTCCCCTTTTATGTCATGTAAATCTTCAACTTCAGTTTCCACAGAAAAAACCATGGCCTTTTGCCTTTATTTTATATTTAAAATACTAAAATATTACATGACATGAATCACACATTCACGTCACAAAATTATTCTTCATGATGTGAAACACACATTAACATGGTGAATGTTCCTTACTCCCTGTTCTCAACACTCAGACTCCTCCAAACATCCTTTAAGCCTCCTCCGAGCTCTGTGATCCCTAGGAACATGCAATAGGTTGATCCACGTGGATCAAGAACCTTAAATAAGGTATATTCCTAAGTAAAAACATAATATTTTTATCAGGTATTTATTATGTGGTTTCTATTTCAATACATCCATGTATCGATACTATAGGTGGACTTGGTTTTGGCATATACACATAATTTTTTAATCACCCTAAACAGAGTTGGAAATGTATATATCGATCATCATTTTGGTGATAATTGAATGTCCTCTTATTTAACACATGGTTTTGACACATTGGGAGGATATATTATTAGGTTAAAAAACATTTTCCTTATATATAATTATGATGTACTTGAATAGATTATAACATAGGATATACTTGGTTCAACACATGGTTAAGTAGATTGAAATTAATGTTCTATGATTTTTTCAAATTAATTAATTGGTTTTTAATTATTATAATATTTATTTATGCTCCCTAAATTACTCACACTATTTTTTTTAGTTTTAGTCAATGTCAAAAACCCTGAGTTATCAGGTGTAAAATGAATGTGATGGAAAATGAATTGATTATCCTCACAAGTATAATAATGAAATAAAAACTCAATGGTGAAACCTTTCCATTATACATAATTTGAAATAATGATATCTTATTAGCGATCTAATTGTAGTTGAGTTTCATAACACATAAAATAAAAATAAAATAGTGATTTATGGAATTTTAGGTGGAAAATATCATTGAGGAATGAAATTTAAATTTCCTTTAAATAGAAATTGTTGGACGAAACTACCAAGATAATAAACCAATGGACGGTGATGATTTATTTTTTTTGTAGACTTTAATTGTTGTGGGAAACAAATTACCATGAAATTTGATGTCATATATGTGTGGAGAATGGGAAATAACCTATTCAATTATCTATTCCAATGGCATGATCTTATAAGATGGAAGGTTTAATTCTATACCAATAATTGAAGTGAATTATTATTATATATATGCATTCATGTAAATTTACTATATTATAGAATTCATATAACAGTGATTCTATTGTTATAATAATAAAGAATCATATAAGGATTAATTTATATTGTTTTTTAATTAATGGTTTTAAATCACATGATGAATCATACTGATAACCTAGAAAAGATACTTATTTATTTATTGATATATTTTTAAATCACTGGATTATCAGACATATTAGAAAAGTTTTGTGATTTCAGTTGAGATAAATATTTTTTATCATTAATAATGTGATAACACATTCTGATGGAGTTATTTTCTAGAATATTTTATGTTGTAAATTTGATATTATAGTGATTCATGTAATATTAGGAAATGATTATAATTTTTTTAGATAATATTTTAATCCGGTATTATTACATCTAATTGGTGACATTATGACAAACTAGCTATTTTGTTTTTGTGGAAAATATTAATTTTCTCATAATAAATGAATGTGTGATCCAAAAATTATGATTTTAAGGGTTTTAAATTTCATTAGATCTAACTTAGAGGCTTTTTAAAGTTGATACTATTTTGAGTTGATAAATTTTGACCTTCGATATTACTGTTGATTTTTAGATATTAATCTGTTATATTTATCCATACTAGATGAGTTTTATAATCAAATTTCGTATTTATAAAAATTTAAACATATATAGAATTATATTTAATAAATTTATAGAATATATTATACATTGCAAGTTACTCTTGGTGACTTGAAAAAAGTCATCCTGAATATTCATTTCATGATGTGTCATTTGAAGTTGAAATTGATCAAAGCATAACCGATAGATGAAATTGTTCATATAAAACGGAATGAAATCAATTATCTATTTACAAAAGATAAAAATAATTATTTTAAATTAATAAGACAAATTTATTCAATAAATATTGAATATAAAATTTAGCTCTTTTTTGTTAACTCTAATTAACCGATGATATTATTATTCCATGACTGATTGATGGTTATATATTCATTTATATTCCCATGATCATTAAATATATATTGATGAATGTTATCTATCACTCCATCTCAATATTTAGACATTATATTTGTCACCTATTTCTATATTTTCACCTACAATAATTTTATCCTATTTTGAACCCTACTGTTGTATTATTTTTTATGATCAAAATGCATCCTTTTCCCAATTTTCAGACTAAAACTTTATTATCACTATTTATGAGGTGGGTTTTAAACAAAGATATTTTGTAATATTGATCCTTTTGTTACCATGATAAAAATAGTGACCATTAATTTTATTTAATATTGGTAAAATTTATCACCCAATTAATTTATATTATATTTATAAATAAACAAATTACATTTTCTTGATAACATTAATGACATGAAAGATTCATCTTAAAATTAAACTTTATTTATTAAAAAACTGATGTTGAATTTAGGGATATTAATATGATTAACCAAATTACTAAATATATTTTGAAATATATTACTCAATTCAAAGGTATTTATTAAGTCATTGTGTAAAAATACTATTTCTTCAATAGAGTTATTTTCTAAATTAAGTATATGATTTTAAATAAACAATATTTATTTTTGTGAGAGTATATTATAATTAATATATTCCAATTTTAAAAAATTAATTTGATTAAAATTAGATCAAATTATATTAATATGAATATCTAAATTTGATTAAAATAAAAAATTATTTTTTCTTTTTTGGAAACTAATTCAAAATACAAATTTTGGTAATATTATTAATTATTTTCAATGAAAGATCACATTATTATTTTAATTGGATACTATGTTAGTATAATAATCCTATAACTGCAATTAATTAATTTCATTACATAATTTTGAACATTATTATTATTATTATTATCAATTTTTCATGAAATTCTTTTATTACAAATTTACAGTTTTATGTTTGAAATATGTTTTTATATTATTTGTTTAAATAAATAACTACTAATTACGTATGGAAATGAATTTTATATATCATATACTTATTAATGTTAGTTTTTTTATTTATTGGTTTTTACTAGGAACCAAATAATACTAAATCATATTTAATGTTTAAAATTTCATTTTTCTAGAAACATATTTCATCAAGTTTTGTGTGTGGTTTTTTAAAAAATTATCCATCTTTAATGAATTGAATGTTATAAAATGGATTTTTTTAATCAGCATAATTTGTATAATGTAATTGTTTCGAATTTATTTTTTGTGTTTATTAAGAGTAAAAATGGAAATGGATGTTTACCTAGGTAGAATAGTAAATAGTGTGTAAAAATATGTGGTAAAACCCAAATATCACTATAAAACATACATTTATATTACGAGTTCTGTGTGTTTGAATTTTTTTTTATTTTAATAACCAAATTATGAAACTGTGAACTCATTATTTACATATATGAAGATAAGTATCATATTATTTAAATTTAAGCCAATTTGGGTCCTTCCTTTTTATATAATGGTTCAATTATTCAACTATATTATGAAATTATGTAATAGTGTAAAATCCATTCATTGATTTTTTTTCAGAAAACAATTCTTAGAATCTATGTTATTTATTTTTTTCAATGTCAACATATTTTTATCCTAAATCATGTATTTTCATTGATAATGTTTTTAATTTTTTATGTTTTCTTATATTAAAAATAATTCATTCCAAGTCTATAAATTGAGCCTAATAAAATTGATTATAAATTTCAAAAGAAAAATTATATATTTTTATATTCAACCATTATATTATTTCATATAATTATGTTATAATGGTAAAAATATATGTTATCAAAGGATATTGTTTCAATGGGTTGAAAGTTGTTTAATTAACTAATATAACTGAAGAAGACTCCAGAAAATTCCCAATTGATATTATTTTGGTATATTTAAACTCTGTAAAAAATATATTTTAATCTTTTTCCATAGATCCACATTGAAAGACTATGGTATATATAATTTTTATTCTTTTATATAATTAAATGTGTGTCTGTACCCCCCCCCCCCCCCGATAATGGGATACAACCTCTCCACTCTCCACTACACTATGAGAAATATAGATCAGAAAATACCTCCAATAATACCTTTATATATTTCATAAACATGTCATGTATATCATTTTACATTAAAAAAATCCATTCATTTCATAGTTATAAATCCAACTAAATTTTCTCAATGAAGAATTATAAATCTTTACATAGTAGTTATAATTTTTTTTTCCAACCTCCTCTAATTAAATATTATAAATTATAAAATATTTACCTAAAATTTTCAATATTTTAAATTTTATTTTGATGTATTAAATATTATCCACTTCCTTTCAATTCCATGGCGAATGAAAACAAACCTTGTGCATTCATTTGGACTGTAACCTCGATGAAGTGATCTGTTTAATTTTTCATTACCATTTAAAATCGATCCTTATAATTATTGATTTATGATATATATATATATATATATTATGATATTATAATATTTTTTAAATGTAAAATATAAATTAAATTTATTCAACTTCATCCATCAAAAAACATAAAAGTCACTCATAGGTACATATGAACTACCACCTCCATAAACTAATATAATTAATTCGTCATCAATATATTATATGATTAATTGAACATGATAACGATAAATAAATATGATAATTATTTCATTATTATGATTATATATATTATAAAATCTTTAAAATGGTATATGTACCAAAACCATCTAGCAAAAACATACTAGAAAATCCATGTAATTTTAAATAAGAATAGCTACTTCAACAAATGATTTTTAATAAATGGGTTAAAAGATGATTAAAAAAATAAGATATGATGTCATATGTTTCAATATCATTATGGAACATATATATATATATATATATTAAATATATATTAATTATGTAATATATCTTCATTCATATGATAGAATTTGAGA
This sequence comes from Viscum album, assembly GCA_963277665.1. Classification (NCBI taxonomy): domain Eukaryota; kingdom Viridiplantae; phylum Streptophyta; class Magnoliopsida; order Santalales; family Viscaceae; genus Viscum; species Viscum album. The sequence goes on from OY728135.1 coordinate 1,157,900,188, forward strand.
CTTGAGGAAATGTGATTTCTCATAACACTTTAATTTTATTGACATTTATGCCTTATTCAACATAATTTGGTGTATATTATATATTTAAGATGATGAATTTCATGATAAATCGATAGAAAATTAAGAAATTTTTAAAATCTATATGGGGTACTATATTTAATTAGGATATTATTTTTATATTACTAAAGTGTTAAGGATTCATCATCTGAAAGTGTCTACTTTAGGACATATGTTTGATTTTTACAAATATTATTTTTTGAGGTATATATAAAAATCCATTATAATTATATATCGTGAATATCATTGCGATCATGAAATTGTATGTTTCATAAAGTATTACTATTTCAGAGTTCTTATGATTTAAAATTCAATAATGAGATAATGGTTTTATGGTTCAATCTAATTTAACATAGGATTTCTTATGGTTGAATTTCCATGGAGGGAAATTATATGTATCATATTTGATGAAACCATTTAATTTTTCATATACTCAGGTTATTTATTGACTTATGATGTGTATTAATATATTTTTTTTGGTACAAAAAATGTTCTAGAATATATATTTATATATCTATATGTGTTAATAATTACCCTTATATTACTGTTTTAGTAGGAAAAAAATATCTACGTACATTTTTCAAATATTATTTAAATAATGTTATTATACTATACAAAAATGACTACGTAAATTAATATATTTAATTTTTTTATTTTTAAAAATTATAAAAGAATAATTTTTTCATTTTTTAAGAATGATACATTTTACTGAGGGTGTGAATAGAATCATTGGTTTGCCAATTAAAAAATCAAGATAATTTCACACTATCATGAATTATCATCGTAATGAATCAAACCATATAAGATTAAATTTTTTTAAAGAAATGAAAAATTATTTTGGATATTTTTAGAAATATTCTGATTTTAAATAATTGTCTTCAAAATGGACAGTGTATTTTTATCATGAAATATTCCATGAAAAAATTAAATAAAATATACATTAATAATGACATCATATTATATTAATTATAGTACACCTGGGATATAATTCATTAATTCAATATTTATTATTTGTATTTATGGTTTATTAATTTTATAATAAGATGAATATGAAACTTTATTTCTATTCCATGGGATATAATATGATGATTTGTTGTATATTTTAGTACTGTATGGAATAGATATGTATAGTTTTAAATATGTAATTAATATTACTAAAAATATATATCCTTCCAATGAATTGGGTAATATGTTATTGATGACTAATATAAATATTATGTTATGAGTGTAAAATATTTTAAATACTATTGTTAACATATTTATGTGTGAATATGATCAATTTCATGTTATGTTCATTTTGACATGTTTTGAAAAGATAAAAAATAAATTTGGTCCAAATTTTAAGTGTGAGTATGATTGATTTATAACTATGTAGAAATTATATTTTAGGGGAATGATTTGTTTTATCTATTTTCACAATGTTATGATTTTTTGTTCTAATTATTTCACGTGCCTCTTTTAAAACACATGGATAATGATTAGTTCAATGAAACCCTTATTATTCTCGATTCATGATATGAATTGATATTTGAGTTAATGATCTTTGATTTTAATGGTTTGAATATTTAATATTGGTTACATGAATATTAATATCTTAAAATAATCTTATAGTCATATTATACACAAATGATTCAAATCTCCCAGGATTACCATTACCGTGAATCTGAGATAACCATTCAATATGTATTCCTTGCCTCATATTTGATTTGTGTCTCAACATGTAATGAGTATAAAAGGGACAATTTGTAAATAATGATTTTTGAGATGATGATGATTTTACATAACTATTATGTTTATGTTTCTACTGTCCAAAGACATTATCCATCACCGGACATATTTATGTTGTATTTATAATTCTAAATATTAAACATCTAAAATGAATTAATATTTATATAAGTTGTGATTGAGTATGTTCACTCTTGTGTTGAGAAATTTTCCTTTCCCTTTATCCCTCCTATATCCAATAATATTGTCCCAAACTGTATATCATGCCTCTCATCAAATTCCACATAAGTATTCATGCGGAAAAAAACATGTATAGAGTCGTAGAATCAACCTAATAACATATTTAAGGGATCAATCCAAATATCTCATATTGGGTAACCGGGGTGTTTGGGTATCATGATCATATGTATGATAATATTCTCTTCCTACAATTACCACACATGATCCTCTACAAAAATTGAATCACCTACCATATATATCTCAAGAAGAAAGTATTGAAGTGATATTATTGGTGTGAGGAAATTAAACCATAATATATTCTCCCCTTATTGTATTTTTGGAAAAAACCTTAGGTTCTATGGAATTAAATAAGGATAACAGCTTTAGGTGTGTTTTTATATAAGTGATAAAATAATTAATTAATATTATAGACTCACTCTAGTCCAAAAATATGGGATAAAAAAACCTCATCACCACCACTATTTTGTCACTATTTATATCACACCACCAACCATTTCCATAAATTAGAAATAACCAACCACAAGAAACACATATTGGGACTTAACCCATGTTCAGTTTCTCATTATTTTACTTATTAGGACTACCATAATGTTTTATTTATTTAGTTATTTGTGTAAATTACCACCCCAAATTCCTTATCATTAACCACATTATATACGTCAATGTTTTTACATTTAAAAAGAACCATCATTGAAAAAGAACTATTTTAAACCCCTTCTTTAAAACTATGGACACCATTCTATAAATAACAAATAAATCAGTGCAACGAAAAAATAAGGCCATCAATTCATTCACAACCAATGAAACTAGTCCTCACACATCAAGTCATGAATGATATAGTAATATCATTGAAGTCCTTTTCATTTTTCTGAATTATATTTTTATACATTTAAATTTTATTCTCAAATAATAAAATCCCAATAATGAATAATCCAAAATAAATCATATAGAGTGAATCATCATTAACAACAAAAACAAAACCAGCAACCCCATCCCTATATAAAATTTATTATTCAATTTCATTAGTTTTATTTATTTTTATTTTTATTAAAAATCATATCCATAACCAAAAAAATGAAAAATAATGTAAATATCATTGATTAATAATAAATAAGAGTGTAATTTACTACCCTAACAAGTAAATAATAATATTTCATGTGTTTCCACACCAAAATAAAGTAGATATAAAAAAAGTTATGCACATTGGATGGAATTTATAGAAGAATCCATAAAAAGGGAACTGATAGATTATAAGGACACACGAAAAGGTATCTAGGTTCCATGAGACTAGGGAAAAAAAATTCTAATAAGATATAACTTGGTAATATTAAAAATTAATATAATTATTTAACAATTGATCTATAAAAATCACCTTAAATTTCATTTATTTCTAATGTAATTCGATTACTGCTAACATTGTGACTGTGATTGAATTAATTTTTTTAAAACAATAGATTAAATTTTAAAAGATCAAAAGGAATTTATAACCATTATTATTATCATTAAAACATATCTTAAGAATATAAACAGATATCTGGTTTTGGGAGAGCGATGCAGGGAATCTCTTCCAACACAGGTAACCCTAGTAACACAATCTCTAATATGAAGTAAATAAGAGATTATTAAGCCTCTACATTCCAAATAAATTGTATCATGGAATCATTTGATCTTGAAATGGGGCTCCCCTTCTCAAGATCTCTAGAACTGAAGGAGTAAAGAACCCTTTAGAGAAATTTTTCCAACAAAGTAGTGAATATTAAATCTAAGGCGATCTTGTTCCTTCAGGATTTAAAGTGCTCAGATATACCCAAATCAAAATTGATGAATCCACCTATGTGTATTAAATTAGATGATATAGGATTCTTAGTAGAGGTTGATCTCGAGGAACATCAAAAAACGACCCAAATATGTATGTTTTTTATAATGGGTTGCATTACTTACTTAAAAGGTGATAAACCCTAGTTGTATATGGATATTGAAACCCATATTTCTTAGTGTTGAGGTTTTTAAAAATGGAAATTCATCCCACTAGGTAATGGTTATCTTCATATCCCTCTGGTCTATTTGAATGATTTAGATTTGGTATGGAGGATATGTAATATTCAACTCAAAATTGGCATACTGTGTATCTCTGAATGGGAATTTTCCTTTAACTCAAACAACCATAGGAACACAATGGAATTTGTTTGGGTTAGATGCCTTCCTCATATTAATGGAGTAACTTCCCCTAATTTAGAATACCACTAATAGTTATAATTTTGATTCTGAATGAAAAAATGGAATAAATATTTCTAGAAGAATTATTTATCTAATAAACTTCAAGGATTATATTAGAAAAAAAATTCAATAAAAAAAGACTCATTGATGGTTTTAGAAATTCTAAATTCTATAATTCCGTTCAATGATCTATGAAATCATGCAAGCCTCTACCCATCCTAAGAAACGAGAACAACCATTTTGATACTGATGAAGGCATTTCTAATCATGTCATTTATTATTATGACAATATTTCAAATTGGTATGACGTTAATAAAAAATTCTTACCTTATATCATTCCAGTTGTTTTAAATGAAGAGGATAAATCCTTTCTCAATACAATCCCTCGTGATCTTGAAATTAGAGACACTATTTTTAGAATAAATCCAGAGAGTACTCCGAGACATGATGGATTCAATAATGGTTTTAATAATAAATATTATGATGTGATCCAAGATGATGTTTGTAGATTGATCAGGAAATTATTTTCTAATTTCATTATACCTCTTGGGGTGAACTCCCAACTCCTCACCCTAATTCCTAAAGTGGATAATGTAGATGCGATTTAACTTTTTATAACATTATCCCTTATCAACTCTATTTACAAGATCATTACCATTATTCGTGGAAATAGACTCTCTTCTATCACTAATAAATTTCTTTCTTAGAACCAATTTGATTTATTAAGGGAAGGCCCATCCAAGATTGTATTTTCATTGACTCAGAATGTGCCAATAGTTTGAATAAAACTAGTTGAGTAGGAAATGTTTCCATAAAACATGATATTATGAATTCTTTTGAAAAAATTGATTGGAGTTTTATTTAAAATGTTATATGGAACATTAGATTTAATGACTATATCATCAATAGAATTAAAACCCTCTTCAATTTGACATGTATGTCAATCCTTGTTAACTAAACTCCTAGGGGTTAAATCCGATGCTCTAATGTTGTAAAACAATTTTAATCCCTCTCCACCATTCTTTTCTAAAATTTTGAGTAATATATAAGTATATTACTCACTCAAGTAGTGGATGAAAATAATCACAAACCGATTCATGTGACTAGAAATTTTAATTTCCCAACGCATATATTTTATTCAAATGAAATCATCCTTTTTTAACAAGGTGAAAATGGTTACATACATAACCTCACAAGTTCCCTCTCACACTATGAATATGTTTCTAAAAACTCAGTTATATAGAGAGAATCCTACATCTTTTTAGGAAACATATTTCCTCCCAATAAGAAAATAAATATTATCTATGTTTTAGGAGTTACAGAAGGGTCCCTCTCCTTCACTTATCTTGGTGTTCCCATTATTTAAGGCAGACCCAAATCTAGTTACATTTTTACCATTTTTGATAAACTTATCCACCAAATATTCTCATGTAAATGTAAATCCCTCTCCTTGGATGGCACGATCAGTCTAGTAATGTCCACAATTTTCTCCAAAATGGTCTATTCCATGATTTTTTATAAATGGAATTCTGGTCTCTTAATAAAAATAAATGTTTCTATAAAAATATTTTTGGGGATTTGAAGAACTCTTGAAAGGAATATGGTAATTATTCCTTGTTCTACTTGTTTAAATACTATGGATAAAGTTGGTATCATCGTCAAGAATCCCAAAATTTTCAATGATGTCTTACATTCCAGACTCACATGGAATCTTCTTCATAATAAATCATCTTCTCTAGACTTTAATAAATATTGGTTTTTGGAAAAATTAAATATATAAATATCAATTATATGAGTTACTATATCTTGTTTCCCTTTATGCTGGATTTTACACCTTCATGTCTAATTCTAGATGGATGGTGAACAAAAAATCCACTCTGAACTTCTGGCTAGCCAACTAGATAAGTGATCCTATTATCTCGATGGAATCCATAGCACAGTTTCATGAACACTCTTGTAATACCATTAATCATATGATAAAATATCAAAACTCTAACATACCTGACATTATTAAGAAGGTCATTGACAACTTTCACTTTTCTATAACTGATGACTTTTCAATTTGGGACCCTTCTCATAATTGAATGATTGACTTGAAAAATAATTATGAGCATCATTTTAATATATTTAACACTAATTTTAGTTGGCTAAAACAATAATAAATTATGTCTTAATCCCCCAATAGTAACACTAATTTTTCATATTACCCACAATAGGGTCCTAACTGACACTTTTACTTTAATATTTTGGGATTCATGTTTGCTCTAAATGTCATTTTTGTTATTAACATCTGGAAGACTTTAATCACTTGTTCTTTTCATTCGAAACATCTACTGCCCTTTGGAATTATGTATTTATTATTTTTTATTGTAGAAGTTTACTTTATGATTCTATAAACTCTCAACTTTAGCATTGTGTAGATATGACTGCTTCCCAGAAATTCAATAAACTCTTCAAATCAGTTGTATTAGAGATTCTCCATGTAATTTGGTATGATAAAATTATAACATTTATAACAATTAATCATTTAGATGCAATTAAGCTAAAATGAGAATACTAATTTCCATTCAGGAAGCTTCCTCGATTCATAAGTACCTTTGTAGAAACATTATTAGAGACCTTGGGATTCTCAAAGGCATGGGGTGAATGTAATTTATCCCCATCCAAAATTCAATTTTTATGTTTTATGGAAAGTAACGCCTCCTTTATGAATTAATGTTGATGTTGATGGTTCTTCTAAATAAAACTCGAGACCCTAGATATGTGGTGATATCTACAGAAACCACTATGGAAAGACTCTAGGATGATTCTATGGAAGTTGTGTTGTCACCTCATCCCTAGAATATGAAATGATAACTGTGATTCAAGCCATCTCTTTTGAGAAGCATCTTGGATGAAGAAATATCTAGATAAAAAGAGATTTGACAACCATTGTGAAATCCATTGGGAAGTGAGTGGTTCAACTTGACATCTAACTTACATCATGTTGGATGGAATGTCTGCATTCTCTCATGGATACCAGATATATTTAAACCCATACTAATCATGAAGATAGTAAGGTAGTAGATGGCCTCTCTAATATGGGAGTCAACCATGATATTATTTGGCTGATTGAACACCCTTCTGATTTACATTTTCTTTATGATATGGACTATAAAAAATTCCAATATTTCAGAAAAATGTAATTATCTTCTTTAATACAATTAGTGTTTTGGTCTTTGACCAGAACACCACCTTTAAAAAAATAAAACCCATAAAAAGATATATATCTGAAATTTTGGGAAATAATTAATTATTATATTAAAAAATATACCCTTTTATATGGAGTATGCATTGTGTATGGGTGAAAAATATTTATCCATAGAAAAGTTTTCACCATTATGAGGGTATTGTTAAACATTAATGGCCTTTATGAATCAACCAGATGACCCTTACACAACCGTTACTAAAACTGAATTACACTTATGGGATGACTGATTTATCTTTTTGTGTCTATAAGGATTTCATATATACCCTTATGAAAAATAATTATACCACCATTTTACCCCGACATGATCTTTAGTTTCAATTATTTACCAATATATGTGAAATACAAATTCCTTAGGAAAAAACCTCACTAGAAGTAAGACTTTCCATTATGTAGACAATGATAAATTCGACTACCTTTACATGATAATATTGACTATAATAATACCCCTATGAAACTCTAAGGATTTCAAATATATCATTATCTAATTAAGAGTTACCTTTACAAAGTGCATGAGAAATCATCATACCATTAAATATGTTTTTAAATCTATATATTTCCATTTCACAACCTTTATAAAAACAAGAATACCTTAACGCAACGACAATGTCATGTGTATGGGTAAATATTTTAATTTAATTAATTAATTTACAGTTATGAAATTATTTAAATAATGTATAAATGATTTTTTATTATCATGAAAAATAAAAATCACATGAAAAAATAATATAATCACTTTTAATAGAATAAAAATTAATTTACACGTTTTTTTATAAAAATTAAATATAGTTTTATAATTTTAATTGAAAATTTTAAATTAATGATTAAAATTTGAAAAATTATTCCAAACTAAAAAAAAATCCATAGATAAAAATTGAAGGCATTTGAATATTCCATACCATTACCTTTGATACCTCTCTAGAAATTCTCACCCCTATGAATTAAAAAATAGTGAAATTTGTAAAAATTAAGGTGGTTACATTAACCAACCCATCAGATATATTTTAATGGTGTAAAATTACATTGATTAATAATTCATAAAAAATAAATAATCAATATCCCTAAAATATCTCACATTGGTGATAACACTCAAAAATGAGTAAACTACTATGAATAAATAAAATATAATGTAAATAAAAAATTTCAAATAATTCATAATGATCACAATAATATTCTAATTAAAAACTGATAAATCAATACAAGGAAAGATAGATATCAATGAAAGTCCCATTAGATAATACATGTCAACAAATCAATTTTTTATCTTTAAATCCGTCTAAATTATACAAGGAAAGAAATATAAAAAGAACAAATGAGTATTAATATAAACACATCCCATTACCATATTCGAATCATTAGCCTTATTTTAACAGGAATTTCCAATGATTAAACCATAGTAAAAAAATATAATAATACAAAATGGAATTTCTAGGGAAATAAATCAATCTATAAAAATTCTATATAATGGAATAGAACAATAAGGAAACAAATTTCCATAATAAAACATTTCATGTTAGAATGCCTATAATATAATTACTTTTGGTTCAAGGGAAACATATTTTCAACAAGTCATAAAAATATATAATAATATTCATTAAAAAAATATTACAACATGAAACATTATAAATTCCCATTAAATCTATTGAAGATAAATTTTTACAACAAGGACCTCGGAAATTTTTTCTTAGGACTGATCTTAATCAACAATATGAACATGATTTATGCTCATTAGTCATTTTTTACATACCTAAGTTAAAAATTGTTTAATTATATTACTATAAATGATAAATTCACTATGACTACATAAGGGATCACAGATTTTTTACTTTATTATTATTTTTTCAACATAAATATGGTCTGAGCCATATATTTTAGTTTTGAACCTTTTTAACTCATTCAAACAATCCAATCTATAGATATGCTCTCGTTGTAATGATATTCATACTAACACATGATTCCACATTAAAATTCATGAAATTTATAACTTATTAATATTCATGAATATTTAACTATTTAAAAATTCAAATGCAAGGGTATTTATGGTATTTCATATAAAACATAAATATTTTATCAGTATAATGTGATATCTAGGCTTGGAATGACATTACAGGATCTTCTATTCATATATTCACAATTTTTAATAGTTTATTCCATGGATTTCATACAATATTCTATGAATTCTATATGAAAATAACAAGGTTCCATCATTGTAATAAATTTAATTTAAAATGATTTTCACGCATCAAATCATGAAGACTTAGAAAATACCATATGTAAACCCATTAGAATTTCTCATATATTATTATAATCAATGTATTACACTATTTATTATATTTTCTATCATGGTTTTGATACATAATGTAATTTGTAGATGAATTATTCCTAATCCATTACAAAACATTAAAAAATATCATAATAATCATGTAATATTTTTAAATAATATGTTAATAACTAGAAATCATCCTAACAATAATTTTATTGGTATGATTTTTTGAACACATATATTATCACATCCACCAAGAAAATCACATGAATAATTTTACTTATTTTATTCATGTTATTCCTATTAAATATTTTTTTCAAGAAAAATCATTATGAAACACATGATGATGATCTATAACAATAGTAGGATTTTGACATATTCATCCTTATTCAAAAATTTAATTTCATTATTTATCTATCTTACTGATTTTAAATTTAAAAATGGAAGGTATTATAAAGATAATATTTATTAGATTTTTAAAATATATTAAATTACCAAGAATCCGATAAAAATTCATATTACTCATGAGTTTTAATTTAATAATTTTCCCCAATATAATTTCAATTAAATGGATAAAATAATAATCACTCTTTAGTACAATAAATTATAAAAAATATAAAACCTATTATCACAGAAAAATAAAAAATCAACAAAATAGTAACTATAAAAGAAATTGATAAATTTGTTCAGTGAAATGGATTTACTAACAAGGGAAAAAAATAATTGTATAATATATGGTAAATATTAAACAAATTACTATAAAATTATGACATTATAATGTAATGTTTAAAATTTTGAAGAGGCCCCCATATACATAAATTTTTAAAAAATATTTACAAATAATTTAAATAGGATCAATTACTATTTTATTTATCCAATTTAACATATCATACTTTTTACTTCATTAGTGGTTTAGTTATAAAAAAATATTGATTATACTTTCATTTTTATTTTAACATTCTAATAACAATGATCTTCAATACACATTTTCATTTCAATTATTTTTATGCATAACTTCAAAAATATAAAATAATTCCATTATTGATAATTTTTTTCATTAGTAATCATTAATATTATCCAGTGCACAATATTTCTATTAATATCACACATAATTAATTCACATTTAAATATAACATACATTATAAATTCATTTAATAACGTTTTAATTCCTAAAAAATAAGTCAAAACACTTAACTTTCTCACCAATTTCATTTATAACACTTAAAACAACCATTTAATTCTAATAATTTTATATTCTATTAGGGAATAATATTTTTTATTATAAAATGTAAAAATCTAGTTGATGTTGTTTAATTTTTTTTAAAAATAATCAATGATTATACATCAAAATTAATATTAAATAATAAAATCTTCTATAATGTCTGTTTAGGGAAACTATGTTATTTAAATTATTATTCATCATCGATGAAAATAAATTATCATACTACTCGTGTACTTTTTAAATATTAATTTGAATTCCAAAAAAAGATATAAATTTTTAATTTTTAATCATACCAAGTATGAATATAAAATAACAATGAATATCATCATATCAATATACAGTTAAAACAGTAAATATAATAAATATAATTTTAGATAAATTTCTAAATCCAACTATGATAATGTTTCATGCACACTTAAATAAATCAATAATTCACATATAGATTTTTGTTTTCACATAAAAGTCATGAAAATTCCATAAAAATATTGATATTTAAAATTAAATATTTTTTTCTTGACACCATTTTTTTAACACGGTATAGGACCCCAATAAATATTAATGAGTATCATTTAAATCATTTATTAATAAAAATAATTAAAACAAATTTTATTTTTTATATGGATTTTTTTTATAAAAAACATTATATCAATAACATGAAAAATTTGAACATAGTGTTGAAAATTAATAATTGAAAACTATCCAACAAATGAAATAAAAACATCATTTTTTTAAAGAAACTCAATTGGTTATTTAAAACAATTTATACTCATTACATGAAAACATTAAATTATTATATTTTATATGTTAATGTCAAATCTTATAACATAAAAACTTGGTATTTCAGATCAAAACATCACACGAATAATAAATGGTGATGTTGAAAAAATTTATATTACCTATTTTAATGTTCGTTCATGGTATTAACATACTAAAATTATAATAACACATCAAAATACAGAATTAAAATTTAGTGTATTCATTTTATATTAACCATATGTGAATATAATTTTCTTATTATAAATTTATGTCACCATATATTTTCTTCCAAAAACAATAAAGTTCAATAAATCAATATAAAATATAAATCCCAATCATTTAAATCATGGGAACCCATCAACCATAACATGATATTATGCACTTTTGGCATCCCATAACCTCCAAATTAGATTTAAAGAACATCAGAATACGAACGTATCCTAGCAGTGTAGATATTTTAAATATTCATGTACTTTAACCAATATCAAATCTTACTATAACCAACTAAATGCATATTCTATTTGGTATGGCTTTAGGTCAAAATAAATTAATTTGGACCATTTAATTTAAAAAATTACCCTATTAAATCACGAGCACATATTTACATGATTCATATAACTCTCCTAAATCCATACCCTATTAAAAATACCCCCTCATGAGGTCATTATATTGTATTAGATTTAATTAATTAGATAACAGTGTCCCTAATGTTTTTCCCATAGTTTTTGTCCCAAGACAGTGTCAAGCTCTAAGCTCATTATAAAAAAATTTCAGATAATACCTGCAATACTCATAGTTCCAAGCACTAAACTAAATTTTATCATTAAAAAGTCATATCTAATACCAATAAAATAGGACCCACTCCTTCTAATCTTCCCCTTCTCAATATTAACTAACGAATGTTAGAAAATGACCCATAACACCCTCCTTTTGAAGGATTCGAGTTGGTGACTCACATTGATTGTATAAAAATACCATATATGGAATGAAATATCCTAAAAAAATTTAAAGGAATGGGAGAAAAAATGAATAATAAATATGAAAATATATCAAAAAATATTAAATTATAAACCAAACTATAAAAAATTTCATGAATAATTTGATCAAATTTATATAATTTTCTCCAAAAAATACAAAAAATATCCTACGACACCAACTCATCATTGGATCAAACTCTGAATCTAGTAATGTCCACAGCATTCACTGAAACCCTCCTGTAAATATTTTAATGTAACCAATATATAAATTGGGTGATAATAACATGTATACCAATTAGAATCATATGCAATTAATCTTATGTAACAGTGAAGAGTGAATATAAATTCCGTAATTAAAAAAACTAATAACAAACAAGAACCAACCTACTTCAACAAGGTTCCCCCTTCTCCAGACCTTTCTAAGGCTCTATCACCAAATTATTCATCCAATAGTAGTAATTTAATATAATTAAAATGAAGATAAATGTTCAATACAACAACATTACCCCTGATTTTCCACTCTCTCTTAAGGAGAAAGGAAGAATTTTTGCATTTCCCTTCCATATCCACCCTAAAAAACACCATAGTTATATTTTGTATTGTAAAAAAACTACATATCATGAATTACATTAAAACCCAATTATAATTTAAAATGACAATAAGAACATATTTTTTTTGTAATTAGGATATTACTGTATCCTGAAAGAGTCATACATCAACCAAATGTCTTCCTCCGTTAACACATTACTGCAGTCACATATCTCATCAACCACCACCAATATCATTATATAAAATTATTGAATATAGGGACTGGGAGATAGGGTAGTCAATCATTTTTTTCCAAATATTATTGGATATTAGGGAAAATATCACAAAATTACTCGTTCTGTATGTTTTATTTCTTCAATCTTGTAGGGTACATAGAAAATACATTATATAATACATATACATAGTTTTCCCACAAGAGAAAAACAATAAATTCAAATTATAAATACTATGTCATAAAATACTAGGTCACTACTGATATCTCATATAAAGGATCTACCTATAACATCGAATAATAATCGATATTCATCAAACAATGGGCTCCATCCAAGGCTTTAGTTCCCATTATTTTTACTAACAAAACATCAACCAGGATTAATTATTTTATTTATTAGTTTAAATATTCTAAAAATAATTATGTTGAATTAACAAACATATATATTAAAATATTATTCATTTAATACCAAACCACTACCATGAATCTACTATATTAAACTATAATGTCAATACAAAATCCAAAAAAATTACAAAAAACTACATCCACCAGGTAGAATATGCATGATTCTACACAAACGTGAAATAATAATGAAACTATTTGAAACACACCATATCATGATTAAAATAGGAATATAAAAAATTTCCTTATTTACCACTGTTAAGTATTTAATCATTAATATATTATTATTAATCAAAATATTACTCTAGGTAATCAACTGATGACTATCATATATCATGAAGAATCATGATAAAAACAAGAAAATATGTAACCCCATGTATGTTATACTATTTCCTTTCAATTTCCTTATAATGGAATATTATAATTGTTATAGAAATTAATACCATCCATATAAATGAATTTAAAATAATTATAAACTATAAGTCTAGAAAAAATGAACGAAAAATAAAATCCATTTATTATAAATGGAAAATATATTAAAAAAGAAATAATAAAAATTGAGGAGAGAGACTGAAGGTCATACACATAGGATAAAATTTTAATAAGAATAAATAATTGTTCATTTAATGACTCAAAATACCAAAATAGAAGCTCTAGTTTCACATTGAATTGAGGAAATGACTAAATATTATAATTAGAGTGAATATCAAATTATTAAGTAAAAGGCAATACGTCTTTCATATATTTTTCAATTATCTCTAAAAAATCAGTGAACATATCATTTAATTATTTCATAATTAATATTACGATTGGGATGTAATTAAAAACATTAAAAATTTATATGTAAATTTAAATTTTTATCTATAATTTATATACATGTTATTATATGTAAAAAATTAAATGATCAAAATGTTACACATTTGATTCATCGTAAAACTCTATATTTTTTGGATTTAAAATGATTTTTTCATACAAAGTACTAACTTATCATGGTTCTCCCTTATTCTTCTAGTTATATTTAAAAAGGTATTAGAATATTGTCATTTCCTTTTACCAATTAAAAGATAACCCCACCCACTTATGAAAAGATAAACCATCCATTATTTGTGATTAAATATTTTGGACATTAACATGTATATCATAATTAAATATTTGATAAACCTTACTAGAGATTTGGTTTTAAGTTGTTACCCTTGTTTGAGAAACACTATATCGTAACATGAGATCACCCTCACATGAGTTTTGACATAAACATACATAGGAAATTGAATAATATATTAAAGTTTATATGAGAATAATGATTCATGAGATACCATTATGTAACTCTGATAATAATGGTTATACCATTAAAAACAAGGGGTAACCATTAGGAATTGGAAGATTTATTGTTTACCTTTATACAGAGTTTGGATTCTTTGGATTATGAATACACATTATTCAAAAACACGACCATACCATTTTGAAACATCTATTTCATGTGTAAATATATACATATTATTGAAATTATTAAATTTATAATTAAAAAATTTTATAAATAATAAAAAATATATATTGATTTTCATTAAATTTGATGGAATGGATAAAATAAAAAAAATAAAAAAATTGAAACATAAAAAATAATTTTGAATAACCTTTTAAAAAATTCATAATATATTCATAGCTCAGTGAATAACTTAATGAAAATTTAATATAATATAAAGAAAGAATTAAAAAAAAGAGACTCAAGATTTTAAAATAAAGGATAAATAAAATTCTAGACCATGAAAATACTAATTTTTACACCACAAACACACATTATCATATACTATTATTTAATTATGGGTCATAAATTTTATTTATCTACGATTCATGATTTTTTGTATGTTTCTAATTTTATAATTGGAATAATTTTTTTATTATTAACTGATCAAATCGTTTGAAATTTACGTATCATCATTAATGGGTACCCTATTGATATATAATTTATTAGTGTAGACTATTACTGTACATGACTGAGGAGTTTTCATTGTGAATATAATATTTAAAAGGATAGTAGTTCATGATAGTAGACATTCAAAACTCTATAATTATATTCTTTCCATTTTATTTCATGATATAAAAAATTTCACACAATTAAAATGAAATCACATAATGATGGACTCTATGAATATTTTTAAAAAATTGAAATCATATACCTACCTATCATGGAATAATGAAAATTAGGGTATCTTTTTTCTATATTTCAATCCCCAAAACGTGTGTGCCTCTTCTCCACTACTAACCCTCCAATCCATCAAAATTCCATGTATCATTTTCATTTACCAGTGGAGTTTATAAAAGGTATTATCTACTAAGTTCATATCATAAATATTTTCATTCTTTAAATGCCTTTTATTTCAATAATATTTTCTCACATATATAGTCTTTATTGTGGATCTAATTATAATTTTTAAAATTAATGTTTTATGTTCATTTTATTTTTCCAAGGTTTATCATATACAATGAAACTTTTTATGGTTTATTAACACAGTTAAATATAATGGAGTTAATATTTAATATATTTTTCCAATGAATTTAACAATAATATTTTGATTTTTATTTCATTTACTTTCATTATAAATTTCAAATATATGACATCCCTAGTCATTTTTAGACATTAATTCGTGATTAATTACAATATATTAGAATTATACATCCTATAAGATTGAAAATTATAGTTTCCATTGTAATTAGTTATGTTACATAACAATTAAAAATATAAAAAACATCATCTTTATTGAAAACATCCTTAATATTCTATCACTTGTAAATATATGCCATAACTTGTGGACATATATAAGAAATGGGTGACCTATGAATACCATTAATGGAGTAAACATGGAATAACATAACTAAAGTAATAACTATCATAAAATAGGATCATCAATACATCGTAAAAGTAATGAAAATCATAAATATGAATAATGATGAATGATATTTCAAGATAACAAAAATGAAATATGAGAAATGTGAGAACCACAAAGACTCTTTCTCGAAGATACATTATTATTATACTAAAATGTAACCACACCTCTCACCTTTTATGGGTCACCTGATACAAAAGAAACTGAGATGATTAGACTAAGGATGTATATTTTTTGACCCCTATGGGGTTTTTTTGAGAATTTATTAATGATGGTTATCTATTGGTGTATTCATCACTATATTTGGAAGTTTTGATTAGTTTTGTTGAGTGACATAATAAACTATATTATCATCCAAAAGTACTACCATGATTTCATCTAGATATGTGTGGAAAACATGATTCATCATTATAATTAAAATATATGCTTTGTTTGTGAGATTTAACGACATTATTAGGTACTCATAAAGACCGTACCTACAACATATATTTTTATGATTTATTTCTAATGTAATAAAACACAGCTAATGGTATCCTAACATAATATAAATCTATAATAACACTAAATATCCTCAAATAAGATTTAATATGTAATTTATTAATGGAAATTTATATTGATTATTAACCGTGAGTTAATTCTAGAATTGGTAATGCACTCAAAGAAAGTGGGCACCTAGTGAATTCATGGAAAAAATACCAGTGAAACCCATGGTGAGGTTCCAGGTTGGATTAAACCATTAATTTAAATGTCATCAAATGAATTCTTGAGCTCTAGAAGCTCTATAGGTTCCATAATATATGGTGTAAAATACACTAGTTCCACTCCTTTGACAAGATCAATGGTGAATTTTGTGTCTCCCAGTAGTAGTCTCCAAAAGAATTACATTGGGTTGAAATCTCGGAAATAGTCCACCATAGGATGGAAAAACAATGGTTGTATCCACGAATCATCAATGCTAAGACTATAAATTTGGGAAGTAAATGTATATTTCCCCTGATGCTCAGGTCAAGCTTGAGTGACATAATCGTCCCATTCATCCTTGTGAACAATACTATCTTCCTATAGTTATGTGAATTTCACCATCAGTGATAACAATAAATATTGGATTAAAAGGGTACAAAATAGTTCTTCCCAAGAATTACATAACACCATAACATGTCTAAAATGAAGAGATTCAACACGAACATATGGTGTCCTATATCAATGCTACAATTCATAAAACCTATGAAAACTCTATGATTATATTCCCTAATCTTGAAGAAGAGACGGTAGACGTGACCTCGCGATGCTTTCTCCCCACTAGTGACGACGGCGGTCGCGACGCAGGCTCCACCCCCCTTGGCGGGGGAGGGGGAATCGTTGTCCCATGAGAGAGAACAGTCTATCCGGCCTTTCTCCAACCCGGAGTTCCTCCCTCCTTTCCCGAAGGTTTCGATTAACCCTAAGGTGGCTGACCTATTTGACGGAGCACTGAATCTTCCCCTCTCATTATCCGAGTTCACGGAGTCTTTGGCCTTGCTGAATTTCACTTTGGTGGCCCGATTCAGGAACCAAAGACCTTTGGTGGACAATTTTGATCGCTTTGTTTTTGGTTCATGGGATCTTTGCGACTGTGGGGTCGTGGGTTTACTGGATAGCAAGAAACTTATGATTAGGTTCGGTTCTGAGACAGAACTCATTCAGGCTTGGGTTAGGGAGCCTCGCATATTCAAAGGTAACCGATTTATGGTTCTGTGTTGGTCTTTTGATTTGTATATGAACCGGGATTCACCTTCTATCACTGTTTGGGTATGTTTCCCCAAATTACCTTTATCGTTTCAAAACCCTTCTGTTATCCCCCTTTGGGGTAACATGGTTGGAAGATATCTTTGTTCGGATTGTCGTATAGAGGCGGTTTTCCATCCGGTAAATCTACAAGTGTGCGTTGAAATGGATGTTTCACGCGTTCCTTTTGATCATATTTAGATCACAATCGGGGAGGGATATAGATACAAACAGCAAGTTATATATGAATGTTGGATGGATTTCTATGATTTTTGCAAGCGCTTGGGCCACCCGACTGAAGTATTTCAGGCGAGGGGGATCTGTCATAGTGGAAAAGAGGGTAGGATGGTATCCGAGGAGGGTATAAGCCACAATGAAATGGGCAAAGAATTGGGTGTGAATCGGGATTCGGTGACGAAAGGGGAAACTGAAGGAGGGAGGGTCTCTCAGATGAATGCTCCAGTTGAGAGAGATCTTCCCTATGGTTACCATGTTATTGGCTTTGAGGAAGGTAAAAAGATTGGAAATTCCAACACTGTGGGTCCTGAATAGGATGGAGAGAATCAGAAATGCAGCTCTGCGGAGGTGGAAACCACAGCCAGGATGAAGGAGGCTAAAGGCATGGATCCCCAGGCTAAACCTTTCATGGCTTTGAACAACTTGATTGAAGTTCTTACAGAGGAAAATGTGATTGAGGTTCAGGAAGATGAGGCTTTTACTAGGGGTGAGAGTGATGAGGTTCTTGCGGAGAATAGGTGGGAGGACCAATTGGGGCAGGAAATGGTTGCAGGTCCTCTGGAAGAGGAGGCCATTACCTATTCTGAGAAATTAGTTGTGGGGGATTAGCCTCATGTGGAACTTCTGCTAGGGGTTAAAGGTAAAGAAGCTGCAGTTATGGCTGGGGAGGATTCTCCCCTACATAAGGGGTGACAATCCTTGATGGACTGTAATCCTTATGAACAGAGGCTGGATTTTTTCGCTAGAGGCCATGATTCTAGGTTGAAGGAACAGTCCAGGGTGGGAAAGGAGTGCTCTAGTGGAGGGAAGGAGAATTGGAATACCCCTGACGACCGTTCATTTAGAGATATTGTTCAATATGGGAATCAGAAGGGATCTACAGATGTTCGACCTTTATCTACAACATCATCAAGGAGTCCAAGAAATGACTACTCATATCTCCCGAGTCCAATGTAGACAAGGTCTTCTTCCAAGAAGACTAATCAGGTGGTCCTTGCAGTCAAAAAGGGCAGTGGGGTTAAGAAGGAAGCATCAGTTACGAATAATCTGGACATGCTTAGGATTTGAGTTCAACGTGAAAACTTTTGGAGAAATCCGGAATGGGAATCGGCTATGGGAGAAGACGAATCCTGCATGGGATATAGGGATGACTATGGTTATTATGATTTTTATATTGGTGTTGTTTTGTGTTGTTTGTTGTTATGGTTATTTTGAACTTGTTTGGCGTTGTATGTTGGGTACCAAACACCCCTAAACCTGCATTTATTAAAATTAAAAAAAATATTCGGCCTATGATTATATTCCCAAAAGGTTATTGGTGGTCATCAGTACATATAAGTACTCTATATCAATACCCATTATCTCTAAAAAATTTCATTTATAAAAGGCAATTATGCACCCATTTTATAAAAATAAAACACTAATTTTCAGTTTATTAAAATAATACCTAGAACAATAGTATTTTGGGAAATATACTCTTATAGAATATGTCATAATTTATCTAACTGTATTGCACCCAAAACATTTCTTCCTTTACCAGACTCACTCAAATATAATTGTAAATCATGAGTCTAATTTTAACTCCCTCAACCACCACCTCAGAAGAAGATGATAGAGGTATTCCATATGTATTACAAGATTGGTATTACTTATCCCACTCCCGAACATGGGGTCAGTGTAGATCCTTTATTAATAGTCACTGATGGAATGGTCGTACAGAAATAGTGGATATTCCTTATCCCACTGCATCATCTTTATTCAGTTGGATATATCAAAAACAAAGGTTTCATGTGTCATTGTTTTCTGTCCTTATAATAGTTAAATAAATAGTTAGTACGACTTTTATGATTTTTACAAGCCAAATAATCAAACTTGAAGAGATATTTCTTGGATCATAAAGAACCAATTCTATATTTGGGTATTGATCCACCCTATACTACACCACTAACTTCATTCAAATTAATCTATGTAATGAGGTCCTAGTTAACGATCTCATAAATAATGGTCAATTAAAATACATTAACCTATGATAATACATTTTATACCAATACATCCTCAAATCAAAACATCATTATATCCAAATTAGTAGATAATGTCGGAGATAATATATAAATATCTATCAAATAGTCATAATATTTTATTTAATATATTTATCTCTACTACATGTTCATGAACATCCCAGAACGATCGTCCCTCAAAATATATGTAAATAATAAATCATAAAGTCATCTATAAGTCCCACTATATTATATCATAGTGTATGTCTTACTCGGTAATGAAATCCCATCATCACTTGGCAGAACCATGTAGCATATAGGGAGGGAGAAAAATACTCCTCCATAATGTCATTTCGAGATACTCGGACATAGAAACCATGTCATATGGCTATGAAAATGTAGGTTTTGTTATATCCCCATGAATGTGTGATAATTATATAATTAAAATTATCAAGTCAACTCTTCTATAGTCGGGCCATGTTATGAATCTCATTTCATAGACTACAGAAGATTTTAGAGACCCCTTAAAAACATGGAATCAACACCCAAATAAGGAATATATGGTGGTAAAATAGGTGGCACTATGGGAGGTACCACTGGAAACTCAAGGCCCACAACCACCAAGGTATAGTCGTCACTAACCCATCATTGTATATTTCTTAGCTGTTGTGGTTCCATGATTCAAATATTCCGAACTCAAGACTTGTAATAGAAAACAATAGTTTAAATGGTTATAGATACTCGATTATGACATGTACATGTCTGCCCAATGAAAATGTTCACACCTCTCTTGGTGCACCAAAATCCATGTCATCGTGCTAATGTAAATATATAATAGGCAATTAGAGTGATAAATGATTATTCCAAGATCTCACTATTATGTATTGTTTTGGGTTGTGATCTCATATCACACACAAAATGTTCCAATATATGAAGTGTTATTTGCAAGGCATAGAGGAAAAAAGTCATTCATATTCAAAATAATATCACATTTAGAGGTAACCATTTCAATTAATGTCAATAAAAATTTAAATTTTTTCTATTATATGTATATATATATATCATAGTCCTTTTAATTGTGTCACCATTTAAAATTTATAATGTTCACATGCCCTAAAAATTAAAATTCGAACATTATGTTTCTGCGAATTAGCCTTCAAATAGGGAAGAAGGATTTAAATGTTCAAATTAATGATTTTATTAAATTAATAACCATTCAATATTTATAGATGTTGTTTCGTTATAAATATCAATTTGAATTCATTTAATCAAATCAACTAACATTGATTCGTCCTATGGAACCCTTAGGTCTAGATCCCACAACCTGGAATAATTAGTTGATTATAGTTTCATCAATATATGTGGGAAACACTTTTTGGATTTATATAGTCACTCTAATTTTTCCAATTAGGTTATATACAAAAGAAATGTTATCAAATTTTTATATACAATAAACAATTTAAGAACTATATGAAGCCGAAAATGCATGCAGAAAGTAAATGTGGAATAGAAAAAATTCATGGAATTATAGTGCTGATATGCCTATGATGATGCATAATGTAAAAAACCCATTCCGCAGAAAGATAAATAAAAATAAATACATAATAGTAATATTATCCATAATAATAATTTCACAATACTTGTGTTTAACCCAATGGAAAAATCAGTGCAGTCATAAGTAGAACCAGGAAGATCTACAATAACCCATCCCATGTAATTTAGATTTCCTCTATACTTGATTTAGATTTTCTTAAGCATAGACTCATTAACAAATTCCAATATTTTGTTGTCCCTTATCCAATATACAAATAATATTGCAAATTAAAACCTATCTCTGATACCACTTTGTAACTTCCCAATATAGGTTCAACTAAATTGGTTCCTGAGGATACTGGTTAACATGGCCTAAAGTGAAGCTCCCCATATACTTGAGGCATCCGACTAGGAGAGAGGGTCCAAGAAGGAATGTTGGGGTACTATACCAATAAATCATAATAGAATAATTCTAGAAATAAATAAATAGAAATATCATTAGTTTAATATAACAAAAAACATGGTGGAAACAGATGCTAAAATAAACCTAATGGTATAAGAAATATCCAAGTAGTAATAATAATAAATCCATGGATTGAGTCTTATATAGATTGATGTCATTGAATGATGACATAAAAAAAGAGGAATATAGTATATAGGGAACAAGAATATACAAAATTATATACAAGGATAATAAATGTGGGAATACATCTCAACTAACATCCAAAGAATAATCTTCTTCCTAAAATCCCATGATCTATAGTACAAGCTAAACAGATCAAGTATCTATAATAGGTCACTTCCACTTATTCACTCTAGAAATCATGAAGTATACTCAGGTTCTAAAGGTGGACCGAGTAAGGTGTCAGATAAACTCAGTAGGCCACTACCTACAATGTCTATAAAAATTCATCCAGTGTGTATAAAATAGAAGTGTGTAGGTATAATGAATTATAAATAATGAAGGAAAAATAAATACTAGTGGCCCAAGTCATTCATAGGACACAATAAAAAACTACACATTCTTCATCATTCGATGGAATATGACTTATCAGTTTACCAAACATAAGTAATAATATATATATATATATAATATTTATACATGAAAAAACTCTATATATTTAAATATACCAAAAAGGATAGGAGCCAGTAGAGACTACTCCGAGGAAAATCTAATAAGAATCATAAAGTAAAGGACAGGACATCACAGAGCCGCTCAACAAAGATGAGTGTAAAACTCACCACAATAATCAGCATGAACAAGACTAGTACAGTACTCGGGTAACACAAAGGACCAATTAGAGGTGACCTTAAAGATTTCCCTTCTCTAAAGAGTATCTTCCACCTGATTAGCTTAGTGATAAACATGTGTGCCTTTAAGGGAGAGCGAGTTTAGGAGATGAAGGTCATCAGTACAGACAAGTAAAATCTCTTATGGCACATTCCTTTAATGATATTTTAGAATTTGAACTGCAATGAATGAGTTATCCATAAATCATCCCATCCTAAATGGAAAATATACCTGATTGCCTTAATAATATCCCAGAGCTCCGCTTCAATATAAAATTCATTGAAAATATAATGAAGGAAGAATCCTTTCATAACCCCTCAATAGGTATGGAAGACAACACCACATTCAGAGGGACCTGGAGCACCAGAAGAATATCGACCAACATTGACCTTTATCCACCATGGGAGGGGTGGTATCCATCGAATATATTTCACTATAAATGGCTTCATCAACATACCATTAGCACCAAGTGACCTCAATAGAATAAGTTTAGAAACATAATTCCTCATAGAACTAGTTTGAATGTTAGAATAATTTCGGATATCATGATTCAATGATAGAACACTAGGATGAAATAAAGGTTTCATGTTATTGAAGATCAGGTCATTTTTGTTACTTTCATTTGAAATAAAGGACAATAGCTTTTGTTGCTAAAAGTAGAGCATAATCCTGCTCACTCTAGTCATCCTTGAAAATTGACTCTAAGATTCTGTCAACCGATTAGGTGGAAATTCTGCATTGGAAGAAACTCTGCAAATATTACATGAAACTGCAAGCAAACTATCATGAAAAAAAGAATGTGACAGACAGTTCCATCGGTTTCCAAGCAGAAAATGTACACTACAACTAGATGGAATCAAGAATCCTGGTACATGGCCTGCAGTAGAAGCTTATGATTCCATATTCTCCTAATAATTAGAGAACGAGATGGAGGAATAAAAATTTTATAAAAACCCATAACCCATTTTGGATGATATAGTGAATAACCACAAATATAATTATTGCATTATTTTTTGTTGAAGATACCATTCAAGTTGGGAATCCAAACTAGAACATCACAATAATTAAAACAGTATCTAGTGGCTTCTACGTACATATGGATGGGTAAAATTCCATCAAGTTACACCTCATAAAAATATTCAATAGTTTCATGTTTTAGAGATGGTGGAATGGTAATATTATCACAAATGAACCATGACAACCAAGTGGTGGTCCAAAACATCAAATAGGGCTTTTTAAACACTACACATTTAGATCAAGCCACAAAATCAGAGTAGGACATCTTTAAGGTAGTCCAGACAGAGGATCTTATGTAATTTAAATTTCCCATTCTTAAATTTTCCAACAAATCTAGTTATCATAAAAACTATAGAGGAATCAAAATTTGGTAAAAGTGTATCGGTAAACTTTTTAATATATATTTCATTGAAAATTCTAATATCATTAATTCCCAACCCACCTATTTGTACTAGTTTGATACAGTCTTTCTAGGAAACTGTATCCAATTTCTTCTCATGAATTGAGCCATTCCATATGATGATTTTGATTTTTCAACTTAACACTTTATACAGATTTCAAGTCCACCTATACCAAGAAAAGGATTAATGAAACATTGATGTAATTACTGAATTTACCAAACATATTCCCCCTACCTGGGATGGATATTTCCCTTTCCACCATTCCAACTAATTGGTGATTTCCATGGAAATATTTTCCAGGTGTCACCTTTTGAATCTGCCCCATAAAATTGGAACACCAAGGTAATTAAGTGGGAGAACCACTTTTAACACCAAGCTTCATTGATAATATGTTTTTCCTTGATATGAAAATTCTATCACAAAAAAAAAACACAGACGATTTTCCCCAATTAATGACTTAACCTCCAAACTATTCATAGTGTGAGAAAATGCCTTTAGTACAAGATATGGCACCATTGGTCTCTCTTACAAAGAGAAAGATGTTATCCACATAAAATAATTGTGAATGAGCATAAAAACCCATCCCAATTTTCATCCCCAGATACCACCCATAATTAACAAGATGATTGAGGAATCAACTTAAATAATCTTCTACAATAGAAAAAAGCATACTAGAGAGAGGATCACCCTTCCTTACCCCTCTTGAACATTGAGATGATTATCTAGGAGATATATTGTCAAGAATAGATAGCCACAAATTTGATAGTAATGAATTAATTATCTTAACTAACCTCTATGAGAAACCATGCATTTTGAGAATAGTGAAAAGAAACTTCCATCGAATGGTGTCGAAATCATTAAAAATATCAATATTCAGGTCCATGATTCAATCTTTTAACTTTCTATTAATAGCATTAACACACTCAAAGTCATTTAAAATAAATGTTTTTATATTATGTCCCCAAAAAAATCCAAACTAATTAGTAGAAATAATCCCCTTAGCAATCTCATTCAACGACTAAGTCTTGATTTTACTAATGTTGTTTGGTACTGTTTTCCCAATAGAAATAGGTCTTAAATAATTAATTTGAAGATCATTATCCTTTTTAGGGATAAAGATAACAAAGTTGGAATTCATACCAAAAGGCATATATGATGATCTGAAAAATTCATTCATAGTATTTGTCACATCAATATGAACAATGTCCCTGTAAAATGTAAATAATTTATTAATAAATCCATCTGAATTTGCTGCACAATCTATATTCAAGGAGAAGAGATCATTATATACATATTATGAATTAGATGTATCAACAAGACTCTTATTCTGATAAAATTTAACAGAAGGGTCAAAGCATTGAATTTTTTTGACACAATTGTCATTTCATATCTCTGAATACAACTTCTCAAATTAATCTGTCACAACATCAATAATGCCATTCTCTATATAAAAATTTTACAATCAATGATAACAGTATTAAGAATCAACTTGTCCTTTTTCTCTATTTATTCAATGGAAAATTATTGATTTTCTATCTCTATCCTTTAGTCACAAAAGGTAGAATTGGTTCCGAACAAAGTTTTCCTTAAGATCCAATAATTTTTCCCAATTTGAAGCAACCATTAATTATTCAGAAGAACGAAATTATTAAAAAGGATTAGTATTTATAAATCTTGAAAATAAATTTTATTCCACTCTAATGTCACTATCATTGGAGGAGAAGGATTCCTTACTCTTGTGCTTCATATTTTCCTTATCCAATTTCTATTTACAACATATGATATGTGAGGTACTCCCCAAAAAAATACTTTTCCAGGAATCCAAAAAAAATTCTCTACATCTAGGGATAATAATACAATAGTTATTGAACATGAATGGAATGAGGGATGACCTTAAATTGATGAGATAGACATTAATAAGTATTCGATTGTGATTACAATATTCTATTGGGAGATTTCTCTCAGACACACCAATTTCCCCATTCCTATCATCCACTTGAATAAAGTTCATGTCCAGTTTACAATCTAGTCTTCCATTAATAGTATACCAACTCCACATATAGTCAACATCAGATATGAGAACCTTAGAAATACCACATTTATAAATGAATGTTGATGGATCAGAGGCTGATGGACAAAAAAAGTTATCGCCAGATTTATAATCAAGGCTTAGGACATTATTAAAATCACCAAGGAGAACCAAAATATTAGTCATAATCTCACAGATATCAATTAAACATCTCCACATTTCTCTTATTATTGAATAATTATTAAAGGAATAAATAAAATTTATAGTGATAGAGGAATTACTAGTGAAACTAGAAATTGTAACAGATTAGAAATCAGTCATAGTAGAAATAATTATTACACTGTCTTGTTTAAGCACCAATAAGGATTAAGAATTTCCAGAAAATAGATTTTTGGAAATAAGGGAATAACCTAGAGAATCCCATTTAAACGAGGTACAATTATTGAATTTCTATCTTGGATCTAAAATACCAACTAATAATGGCCTTTTGGTTATAGTAATATGTCTAAGGGATCTGATTGTGGGAGGATTCACAATCCCTTGATAGTTCCATAAAATATTTTTCATTTTTGGACCTGTGTTTAGTTCTAATACCATCACTAATATGTGTTACATCATTATTAGCTAAAATAATACCATTTACAGTGAAAAATACCTAGCACTTGATAATCTAATGAGAGACCAATATCCTCCCCAATAGAGTTTAGTAGCAATAATCTGTTGATCAAATCAACTTGAGAAAACAACATTCCAGAAGGGTAGTTTCCTTTTTGTAGCCTGTGTAATTTTTTCATGCAAGAAGTACCCTAGGTTTGCAGGAATAGAACCAGGAACTGCTTCATGAGTAGTATTTACAACAGGGTATGCACAATGACCTTCAATAGGATCTGCAACTGGATGACCAGCACCCTAACCTTCAACAGTCTCTCTAACATTTAAATACACTTATATATATATATATAGAAAAATACATTGATAGTAGTTGGTATATTGACCTGGGGAAAAATTCAGTCTTCCATATCATATCTAATAGTCTATAGTCTCCAAAAAATGTTATAAGACCTACATATAATATTAATTGAAGAAATTATTCCAACCACTTGAGGGATTTTGTTGAGTCAAAATGATTGAATCTTGATGTTAGGGAATGTGGATTGTCATTACAAGAATCCAAATACGGTAAAAAAATGTCCGATAGTGGGTCGAACAGTACATGTAAGAGAATATGAAATACCATGATAAATACATCCCATATATTTTTCACCAACCAAAATAAATGGTCAAATATTTGAAATAAAAATAATAACTTATTTCAATTTAATTTATGAACACTCATTTATTCCCATATCACCATGGATATCAAAAATTTATAAATATAATTAAAAATTTATAATGGGTGAAGTTTCCTTTCCATTAAAAACCACTTCATTAAATGAAACCATTTAATTTACATAAACATGGAAATTCAATTAGAGGGTCAATCTAAACCATTTATTTGGTGGTCGATCATTTAAACATTTAAATTTAAGAGGGAATCTAATTTGGCTCACTAAAAGGGGTGGAAATCAATGAGGTAAGCATCCTACAATAATTTAAAAAGGATATAAAAGTGTATTATAACAAGATAAATTTAATTTTAAGGAAGAAAATAATTTTAATGAAATTTATGAAAAACGTTTTGTGTGACACCTCAATAAAAAACTTATGAAACACCTAAAAAATTAGTTAAATTATCTAGAACACCAAACATAGGCTCGGGGATGACTCAACATCTAATTTCAACATTGGGATTGACTAAAATGGAATGAATACAATAAACTAGAAATTTCACTTAAAATATGACAGATGAAACTTCACCATCATGTCATAGGATACGGAAAGATAATTGAATAATGGAATAAATGCAGTTATAGAGATTATCATTTTTGTAAGAACAAAAGTTTAAAAAAATTAGATTAAGTTAATTTTCATGGATGTATTTCATTTAAATATACACTATGTTAAGATTTCATTATGCCCTACAGTAATTTATTTTTTCACTACATGAAACATTGACTTTTTTTCTATACATACAACATTATGTTTCTAAGAAAGAGGATATCATTTTTATTATTTTTGAACTAGATAGCAATAACCTAGGAAATAATTTTTTTTAATATTAATATTAATAACATATTATTTTTAAATATTAATTATAATGGTTTTATATATGTAAAACATATTGATAATAAAATCTATAATTTTTTGTAAGGTATTTACATGTTTGAAATTACTATTTTCTCAAATGACCTTATTTTTTTATTCCTTTCGAGAACAATACTAAAATTAATTTTATAAACTTTGGAAATATAATTTGACTAAATTATCCTAATTTTTAATTAATAATTTAAAAATTACATTATGGTGAATGTGTATAATTTTTTAGGGAAAACGTCATTTTTTGATGGATAGAGAAAAATACAAATTTTTACATAAAAACTGATTTTTCATATAATTTAATTATTTTGTTAAATTATTATTTAATTTTTTTATAAAGAGGAATTATATAAATTTTAAATTTATTAATCCAATTTAGTTTATTATAAACATTTTTTCAATGAAATATGATATGAAAACATTTTAATATTTTGGACATTTTCACTTTAAAAACATGTCGTCTCGCCCCATCTACGGGATAAATTTTAATATAATTTCTACCCCATATAGGGTTAGAATTTGGAAAATGGATTCAATATTTAAAATTGTAATAATTTATAATTTCTAATACGGTCAACATATATTTTTACCAAAAATATTAGGTAAAGTGAAATCAATGTATTAAATTAGTTGAGGAAAAAAAATAAGATTACATAGGGTTTAAACAATGACATTAGTGGAAAAATTACCTAGACACATGTCATAATAAATTAACTATAAATATTACTAATAAGGATCCCCTTTTATTGAATGTGGAAAATTATTGGATTCACATGATGTATGGGACACCTCTCAATACATTTTCCCTTTTTATATTTATAGGAATGCCACTCCACTATAAATAGACACCCCCTCATGCTCTCCAAACCAGTCATGCCCTTTGTATATTCCAATCCCTACTCAAATATCATACCATATTCCCTCTACTTATCCTATAAGGATCCATTTGGATACAAATCCATCTAAGGAATCCCTTTTTTATTACCAAGAGAACCCAACGAAGAGGTAACATCCTTCCACAAGTTCTTCTGTTTATTTTCATTCCACATCCATTAACATCTTCTTATTTTTTGAATATGTAATAATATAATTATCTTATATATTATAATATTTTTATTCTAAGGGTTATAACTACACCTACACACACATCCCTCAAATGGGTAGTGAACTTACCATTCAAGTGTATGACATACTACCCCCTCACGAAATGTTGTTTTCTATTTTTATTTTACGTATATCATGTTTAATAATTATGATAAAAAATAGTATTATTAGATGTTAAATGTGATATTTATGATGTATTTATTCTTATTTAATTTTTATATAACCCATGACTTCCTTATTCCTATTTTTTATCGATACGATAACTTCATTTGTCAATGTATAGACTACCAACTCTTTAATGCGATGTGATTTGTCCACACTTTACATTGAATGTACAATGTATGGGTTTTCTAAACTTATATGATAAATTTTTAAAAAAATATTATACTATAATTATATTATTTCTATATAAATACGTATATTTATTTTACTTTCCTCCATTCAAAATGATAATTAAATGAAAATAGCATTAATGTGTACATAGATCCTACTGTCTCCATGAAAGGTGTATTCCATTTTCATTTAATCATTTTTATATATTATTATAACTAATTAAATAATGAATATATAATATAATATAATATATATATATATTAAAATTCTATAAACAATAAAATCATTTCCATGGTTTCAGGATCAAGAATAAAAATTCAAAATATATTCAAAAAACTAACCGGATATTACCGTAAACATAACATTAACAAGGAATTGTTAATAAAATGGAAATATAAATTCATAATAAAATAATTTTTGGTATGATATATAATAATATGGTTCATTGGTAGATTTACAATAAACATACATTTATTATATATGAGTTTTGAATGTTTATAATGAGAGTCAAGACATTAGGTAAGGGTTTTCTCATCTAACTTTTATTTTTGATATATTTAAACCTTATTACTTCTAAAATTCCTTTTTTACATTTGATGAATTGAACACTGTATTGTTTAGTGGTATCCTCATAATAATAGGTAACAAATTTCAAAAACCATAAATATTAACCGTATACATGCTTCAAAATTCATCCCCAAACATCGAAATTAAAATTAAAATTTCAAATTAAAAAGAGGATATGTCATTCAAAAAATAAACATATCAAATCCTTGGACCATGAAATGCATCAAACCTCACTACCTAACTTGACAATGTGATTCATATTCATCCCATTATCATCATCAACAACTCCTGTGATCAAAATCCATCATAAAATCCATTGTCACCATTGGAAAAATTGAAAACCACTATTTTGATGAGATCATCATTATCATTAGTGGGAGTGAAAAAATATCCCACAAACCATAATATAATACACCCAAAATCAATAAACAAAAACATTCAACATCACCAAGCACATTCATCTCTTGGAAGATCATTGACCCCTGAAACTAAACTGACAAGACACCATGAAATCCACCACCCAGATCCCACTGAGAGGAGAGTGGTGAAATCCTGGAGTAAGAGAAGAGTAAGAATGGATGTAGCATATAATAAAGATCAATAATGAAAACATATGATCTTTATTTCATGGGTTTTATTCTTCAGATGTTAACAAATATTTAACGTAATTTTTTATCATGTTTATTTGTTTGATACACATGAGATGTTATGCACCTAAATTCATCTAAGAGGTGTATACAATTATGTTTGATTTTTTATATCATTAATCACCTAATTTTAATCATATTTTAGGTTTAATGTAATTTAATTTTCTTTCATGGTATGTATGATTCAATGTTACAATGTTTTAAGAGTTTATTACAAAAATCTCATCGTTTATCAGGATTTTTTATGATTATGTATTGATTGATGAAATATTATGATCCCTATTTCGAATAAAACTGGTTAATTTCCATATCATATGATTATTAATGGTATTTTAATGTATTACTGACATTTTTACACTCTTTTCTAATCTGGATAATTAATAAAAAATTTATGAAAATATTTCATCAGTTTTCGTTTTGGTTAAAAATCTGTTTTATTCAAAAACCATGACTTAACAAATGATTTCAAAAATTCTTTTTAACATTTTCTATTAAGCTAAATTTTAATGAAAACGTATTTTATTTTTTTCTTTTATGTTTTTCAATGATTCATTTTCATCCTTTTGAAGATAATTTCAAATAAAAAGGTTTTCCAAAATTGTTTATTTTCTTAAAAAAATTATTCAATTAAGAATGTGTATATTATTCAAGACATGTTTTTAAGAGATCCTTCCAAATTAGTTTTCATCTCAAATAGAATTAGTTGTTGTTAGTAATTCTTTTATAGGGAAACAACTAAAATGTCCCATTAATATTTTTTCTCTGAATGCTTTATGTTTTGATGGAGTTATTTTTATGAAACATGTTTCTCTTACATGGGTTATATGGTCTAACTTCTTTTAACGAGTTATGATTTGGTGAAATGATTTTGAAATACTTATCTTTTCTATATGTTATAACATTATTACTTGTTTATGATACACATTTCATTAAATGGGATTTTAAAAGATGAGTTTTTATTATCTAGTGTCACACATAGTTCTGATTTCATTATGATATGTGTGGGATCTTTATCTCCCTATAATTCATATGGTAAATATTTATATATCTTTCATTAAACATGGATAGAATGGGGAGTGAACTCGATTTAGTAAAATAATTCTTCCACTAATATGGTTTTGGGATGAAATTTTACTATTAAAATGGTCTTGGGAATAAAACATGACTACCAAGATGGTATGAGTAGTGAAAAAATATGACTAAGATGTACTTTTAAGTGATGCATTGGCTATTATTGAAATCATTATATATGATTATATATCTGTCAGAATCCATGTATTACTCCTATGTTATGCATTCATGGATTATGATCTTGATTCCAATGTGATTAATGTCTTATGAACATATAATATTTATTCCATGATTAAATTTTATGGTCTTTGAGATGAAGGTTATGATATTATAATGTTATTATCACATTCTCATACACTTATGCTCTGGTTTATGCTTAAATATCTCCCTAATTTAACCCTATTGAGCATATGAGCTCGCCATATTTATGTTTCCATTATCTTGGTTATGAAGATATTTATTATGTATAATGTTTATAATTATTTTTATTTCCAGGAATAACCTAGTGGGAGAGGGTTTATCTCACTTATGTATCATTTTTTATGTTTTTAAGTTTTTATAGGCACTAAAATAAAACATTGATTGGGAATCTATTTATGTAATGTATTTTGTATTCTTCAAAAATGATGTAATGTTAATTTATTTTATCCAATGGTTTATATATTTGTTATCATAGAAAACATGTTGTTAAAATTTGGAAACATGAATGGGGAAACCATAGTGGGAACCATAAGAACAAATCTACGAATAAGTCTAAGGAAGTGGAAATGTATACGGTATTATCACAGAATTTTGGAAAATGATATAGTTATTAGTTCAATATAAATACATCAATTTTTACATAATATATTTTTATGTGGCTCTATTGTAGATGCACATATGGGTTACTACCTGTAAAAACCCATATTGATCAATTCTCGATCGGGAACTAGTGAATTATAATGTTCCTTGGTGAATAGCATATTTAATAATCCTAGGGGATATTCATTGAAAAAATGCAAAATCTACATAAAAAATCATAAAGGATTTAAATATGAGATGGATATTTGAATCCTAATATAAATATAATGTGTCATATATTATAAATTTATTCACAATTTGGACATCCTATAAGTGGTTTTTCATTATTATGTGGTTCCTCACTATGATAAAGATTTATTACTCTATAGTTTTGATTTTAGTCACTGGATAGAACCGAAAGAAGCCGTGTTATTGGTGATTGAGATGGAAAATTCAATGAGTGTAACCTTGATTAAAAATATCCTATAGGATATTTAATGTGATATATTGTTTCTATGATCAATAAAATTTCTAAACATACCAAACATTCTGGACTTACAAATGATAAAAGGAGGAACAACACTCTATTGATTCCTTCATGTGGAAATGTCCAAATTATTTTGACAGTTCTTGTTATCCTTTTATTTCTAAATAATGGATCAGTACCACTGAAAATATATTCCTTGTTCTATTGTCTTCATAATATTATAGAGTCATTATGGATATTCATCGGTTAGAAGAGGAAGCAGACCAATTGTAGGATCTAATAAAGAATACACAAAAACATGATTAAATTATATCCATGGATTGGGATGTGTTCCAAGTATTATTTTTCAATAAGTAATTTCCTTGTATTCTTTATATTAATATGAAGAAATAATTCATTGAGTTAAATAAAATGGAGGATGAATCTATTGGAACCTATGAGGTTAATTTCCAAATACATTCGAGGTATGATTATGGTATTATCATCAAAACCCCATGTAAAGTTTATAGGTTCTTTAATGTCTTAAATACAAGTTTCATAAGAAAATTATCCAAAATATACTTTAATAGCTTAGAAGATATCATGTGTTGAGAAATAAAAGTTCAAAAGGTTGATTGCGTTACATATCAATATCATAGTTGACATTAAATGGAATATGG
Organism: Viscum album; assembly: GCA_963277665.1. Taxonomy (NCBI): domain Eukaryota; kingdom Viridiplantae; phylum Streptophyta; class Magnoliopsida; order Santalales; family Viscaceae; genus Viscum; species Viscum album. The sequence continues at coordinate 1,157,935,049 of OY728135.1, forward strand.
AGTTTAAAATAAAATCTAAAAACAATGAAGAAAAAAATGAATATTCTTTTATTCTCTAACTATATAAATAATTGGGGAGGAAATTCTCTTAAGCGGTATAATAAATGTTTTATATGTGGAAGGCAAGTTCAATGAGAATTTGACTGTTGATGTGATGGGAAAAGGTTATTTAACAATGATAATTGATAGAAAACTACATAGAATGGACCTACCCATCTTCTTGGATACATGTGTAAGGGGAGTGGTAATAATGATAATTGGATCCCAAACTACAGGGTTATTGATGATGATCGACATCAGTATCTTCTTAATCTGAGGGACAAGTTTAAATCTCATGTGATATTTGTTTCTCTCAAGGGGTGAGATAATGACATGGTGAAAGGTATAATTACCATTCACTATAGAACTTATAATGTCCTATTTTATTCTGGATCTTCCCAATAATTAATATCTAAATAATTTTTTAAGGATATTAATATTCCACAAAATTTATTAGATATAAAAATAGAAGTGAAACCCACTAATGCTATAGTGATTACATCTCAATTTTATGATTCCTCCTTGGTTGAAATTTGTGGGAATGTACTTCCTCCAAATATTTTCAGTTTTCCTTTTTTTGAATTTTATTGCATGTTGGGAATAGACTGGATTCTTCAACATAAATTCCACTTCATCTGTTTAGGATGGGATGTTATATTTGATATTTCAAGACATCCTATGATTTTCTATCAATGTGATGATTTAAATGAACATCCTATGGAAGATACATCATCAGTACTGGTTTTAGTTCTCCTTGATGATTGATGTTTATATAAAATTAATAGGAATAAAATCAACATCAATTATATAATAATTGTTTTAGAATTTTTGGATGTCTTCCATGAAGTGTTTAATATACTTCCTTCAAACAGATATGTTGAGTTACTAATAGAAATTATACAACCTCCCATAGTAATTTCAATAAATCTATATAGATTTTCCCTAAATGAGTTTTAGGAATTGAATAATTAACGTGATGAAAAATTGGATAAGATATTCATTTTTCCAAGTGTGTCACCATAGGATTCACTTAATATTTTTGTGAAAAGATTGGGGGATCAATAAGACTCGATATTTATTATCCGGATATGAAAAATATCATAATCAAGAAAAAGTACTCTCTTCCCCATATTGATGATTTGTTTGATAAACTATGTGGATCTCAATACTTTTCCAATATTTACCTTCGTTTGGGATATTATTAATTGTGAGTGAAGAATTAGGTTATACATAAGATGAAATTCCATATAATGTATGCACACTATGAATATATACTGATTAATTTTTATCTTACTATTTACCCTCATATATTCCTTGATTTCATATATAGAGTCTTTAGAGATTACCTCAATAAGTTTTTGGAAATATTTTTAGATTCTATTTTTATATATTCATATATAAAGTAAGATCATGAATACCACATGATAATTGTACTAAGGACCCAAGGGAAGGATAAATGTTGTGAAAAAATTATAGTTCTTGAATTTTTCCCACAAAAAGTTTAATTTTTGGGTCAAATAATCTCAATATATTGTATTGTAGTAGATCCATCTATGATAGAGGCTATTTAACGTTTTACAATAACAACCATGGCGACTTAGATATATAGATTTCATGGTTTTCTTGGATATTATTGATTGTTTTTGGAGAATTTCTATGCCTATCTAATACTCTAACCAAGTTAACATAGAAGGGTTCCATGTTCCACTGGAATGATGAATGAGAGGAAAATTTAAATGAATTGAATGGAAGGTATTCTAGTTAACCTAGGATTACATTACCCTATTGTGGAAAAGGTTTTGTAATCTATAGTGATGAAGTTTATAAGAGTTTTTTATTTTTCTTCGTGAACAATAACATCATTATAGTCTATTCCTCACAACAGCTGAATATTAATGAGAAAAACTACCAAAATCAGTATTTGGTGTTAGAAATTGTAACTGTTTCATTAATGATTTGGAGGAGTGATATATATTTTGAGAAAAAAGTGATATATATATATATATCAATCATAAAATTATGAAATATATATTCAAATAGAAGTATTTTATCATGAACTTGAAAAGATGGTGAGAGATAATAAAGGATTATTTCTAATCAATACATTACCACCCTAGGAAAGAGAATATGGTGGATGATTTGATGAGCCAAAAGGATCACTCTATCTTATCCGGGATGAGGATAAAAGTAAAAATATTTTTTTATTTTAAAAAAATGTATATTGAAATCTTGAAGGAAGTGAAAAATATTATTAATCAAACCTATATTCATGCAATGATTAAATATGTTAAGAATAAAGAAATATAACTACAGAATGAGGTTATAAATATTCATGAGTCTAACGTTGATCAGTATGGAATGATTAGGTTGATGAACCATGTATGTGTTCCGTCGATATGAGATTTTAAAAAGGATATATTATAGTAAGCACATAATCTATCATTCTTTATTAGTCAAATAAGTACAAATATGTATAGAGACAAAAAATAATACATATGGTGGGATAGAATGAAGAGTTATATCAAAGATTTAGCATGTTGGTACATTGTCTACATGAATATAAAGGCTAACAGACCAAACTATAAGGTGGTGTTATATCGATTAAAACTACCTAAATTGAAATAAGAAAAATCATTGTGAGTTTTTTAATTAGACTCCCCAAATCATAAATAGTATTTAATTTTATATGGGCTATAGTCATTCACCATACTAAGTCAACACATCTCTTTTCATCATATAATACTACTCTATGGATTATCTTTCTAGGATATGCATTAAGGAGGTGATAAAGTTGCATTGAGTACTACATTACATCTAATCAGGATATGATGTTTACCTCAATGTTCTAGAGAACACTTCAGTAATACCTTGATACATAATTATGTTTCATCACTACTTATCATTCTCATATGGGGGGTCAGTCTGAAATAACAATTCAAAGCCTAGAGGATTTGTTTAGATCTTGTTTTATGGATCTAAATAGTGGTTGGGATCAACACATTATTCTAGTTAAGTTTTGTTAAAACAAATGGTTTCACATAGACATTCATATCTCAGATTATGAATACATATATTAAATAAAATGTAGAGCTCCAACATGTTGTACTGAAGTTGGATAAAGAAAGATATTGGCAGCTGAAATAGATTAAAAAATAAAAGTTAAGGATAGAGCCATTCAGAATCATAACAAGGTAGATATAATTTGATAGAAAGGATATGTTTATAATCATAGAAATGATCGATAATTTGATGTTAGTGAGAAGTTCTTTCAATGAATCTCTTCAAAGAATAATTTTATAATATTCAAGAAAGTAAGGAAAACTAATCATTATGTATATCTATCCCTTTGAAATTCACGATTATATTAGGATTGAAGTATATCTTGTGTAACATCCTATAAATATCTCTCATGTACATGATGTGTTCCATGTATCTATCTAGAAGAAATATATGCCTGAACCTATACGTGTGGTGAATATAGAGGTGATACTGTAGGAGAATGATATTTCTTATATAGAAAAACATGTTGAAATTTTGGATCATACAGAAGGTTGTCATTTAAAGAAAGTACACTCACCTACTCAATGTTTTTTAGAGAATTTTGATAGATATAAGAAGATATATTGGAACATTATTATAATTTGGGGAAACATTATTCTCAATTTTCTATATCAGAATGTGGAATTTTGTGGGATAAATTCATTTTATGGGTGGTAGAATGTTTCAACCTGAGTTTTTATGAACTTTTCTTCAAATATTTTAATTTTATTTGTTTCATTATTTTTCATTCTAAAAAATTTATTATTTTTTAATATGATACACTAAGATAAGTTTTCTATGCATAGAACACCAACATGGTTTGTGTTATATGGAACATTGTGTTTCTACGGAGAACTATTGTATTATTATAATTATTTCAATGAGATTTTTATGACCAAGACACTAAACATATTAATATGAATAGTAATTACTAATTATTTTTATATATTATTGATAATGGATATATAAAAGAAAAACAAATTGACAATAAAACATATGATTTTTCCTTATGTCTTAATATGTTTGAAAATATTATTTTTTCCAAATGAACTTTTTTTAATGTCCTTCAATAAACAGTAATAAAATTAATTCTAGAAACATTTAGAAATGAAATGTTATTAAATAAAAATAATTTTTAAATTTTGAATGTAAAACTTAGCTAATGGTTAATTTTTGGTATTTTAAAAAAAGTCATTTTTTTGAATAATAATAAATACTGGATTATAATTCAAAACTTATTTTTCATCTAGTATATTTATATTGTAAAATTATATATAAATTTTTTTATAAAGTGTAACTAGCTTGATTTTTCATAAATTAATCTATTTTAGGTAATTATTACCAATTTCATAATGAAATTGGATATGAAAATATTTTATTCTTTTTGACTTTTTCACTTTAAAAACCTATCATCTCATCCCGTTTACAGGATTATTTTCTATTTAATTTCATCCACTTATATTATTAGAATATGGAAAAATAGATTAAATATTTGGAATAAGAATATTGTTTAATTTTTAATAAGTTCAAAAATGTATTTGACTTAATATAATTATGTAAATAATTTAAATGTTTTATAACAATTAAGGTTAAAACAAAATTTCATATTTGATAAACTTTATCTCTTGTGAACAAATAGTCTAAAAACATTCCAAAATTCCATTGGTTGGAAAATTTTATACCATGTATCAGATTTCACATAAAATGTACCATTATTGGAGGCACGTTCTGTAATTGATACCTCTAAATAGTGTTTTTCATTTCATATTTACAAGAATTCCACTTCTCCTCTATAAAAAGGCACTCACCCCACCCCCTAAATTATTCACACATTTCAAGTAATTTGTATTACAAAAACCAAATAAACATATTCTATCAATGTCACTATAGTCATGAAATATTCTTCCATTGGGGAATATTTCCAACCAAGGATTCTATTGGGAGAAAACCAAGAAGATTTACCCAAAGTAGAGGTAATATCCTTCCATTAATTTTTTTGTGTTATTTTCAATCTCCACCAACTAAAATATTATTATTACATGATTATATAATAACCTCACTATCATTAATATGACAATATTTTTTTATTATAAGGGTTATACCAACACCTACACACACTTCCATCAAATTGGTAATGAACTTACCGTTTGTGTGTGCGGTGAACTATCACCTCAGGAAACAATTCCATCAACTTTTCCTTTACCAAATCTCATGGTTAGGAATTATTATGTACATAAAATTATTAGATGTTTTATATTTTATATATTATTTATGTATGATTCTATTGATATTATATAAAACATACCTTTATTCTTTCATTTTTTGTAAATTCAAAAACATTGTTTGTGGACATGTGGTCTACCGCCTCCTCATAGCGATGTGATTCATTCACACATTACATTAAATGTATTAAAGATGGGTTTTGTAAAAATATGTGATGAATAAGAAATAACAATAAAAATATAATATAATTATTTATTTATATACATATATTTCATTTACTTTTATTGACTGAAAAGGAAAATTAAATGTAAACAACATTCAGGCATAAGTAAAGACTACCATCTACATGAATGGTGCATTCCATTTATTATATCAACATCTTATAGATTATTATAAATATTTATATACTAAAAATATAGGATATTTTTTTCATTTTTTATATTGTGGAAATAAGTAAATATTGAATTAAGTAATAGGATCCGAAATGATAATTCAAAACATATATTGTAGAGACCCGAAGCATGACATACATGGACATTACATTACTTTAGTAGAATACTTAATACATAACAAAAACAGACACACAAGGACCATAATAGTTTAGTGTCTTTGGAAACTTGGAGCGTAATCTTCTAATCGTGGTGAAAGATCTTCAACATCTCCCATAAAGATCTTCCCTTTTTTTCTTACCTAAAACATTTCTTTTTATCCTGGGGAAAAGAAAACATAAAAAGGGTGACCTCAAATGCTCAATAAGGGTAACCATGGATAAAATAAAACATACCATATACATTTGAACTAAGAAACATGAACATAATGTTTAAACATCAAAAGCTTGAGCAATGACATAAAACATGGAAGTACGTAAGGCATAGATCATAAAGAAACATTTTGAATGATAAAATAGCATGGGAATAAAACATTTAATTGTGGAAACCATTAAGCACATGATATGATTTTCATAGTAGCCAAGGCATTGCTTCCAAGAAAATCTTAGTGGACAAATTCCCTTTCTGAATCGAGTTCACTCCTCGTTCCAATCCTGTATTACTGAACCGGTTTTACTTGCCGCTCCAGCCATGTCTATCTCATAAGATATAAATCTTTACCCAATTAATTGTAGGGAGATATAGGTCCCACCCATCTCATAATGAAATCATTCTTACTTGTTCCACAAATTAAACATACACCATTCATAATAACCCAATAAATAAAATGGGTTTCATAAACATCATCCCATCATTATATAATCCATATAAAAGAAATGGATATCATTTCATAATAAGGAAAGTGAAACCATGTAAATCATAGAGACATTATACTTGAAACATACACATATGAAATAATTTCATCTTATATGAAAATTTATTTTGATAAAACACTTGAAATGTATTCTTGAGGAAAATATCCTTTTTTCTTCAAAATCATTTTCTTTTCAAAAAACGTCATGAAATTTTAAAAGAAAAATATTTTGTATAAAATAGTCATGAAATATTTTGGAGGAAGCTTCTATGAAAATATGGCTTTATAAAACCGTAAAAATTCTTTCATGCCGTATATGTTAAAAATAACATTCTCCTCGTACTTTTGTTGGAAAAGTCAAAACAAAGTACCTCGTAACGTAAATAAGAGAAAGATTCCATACATACCATGTAGTAAAATTAAAAAATGTGTAAAAAGGACTTTATAAATACATGAAAACACTTTTATAAAACTTGGAAGTGATAGAAATAGCCCCAGTAAATACTTATGAATAAACAATCTTGGATAAAAATGAGATTTGCAAAATTATCCCTTAACTTAGGTCTGATTTTCATCGTAAGTGTCTGAAAATCCTGTATAATGATTTAAATAATGTTATTGACTTATTAAATAATCATATTCATTGTTATGATATCATATATGGTTCACTTATGACTTTATATTGCCCATTTTTTTTGTGAATTCCATGTTAAAGAGTGTTTTGGTTAAAATCGTTTCATTTGTCGTCCGTGTTTTGACTTGTAATTATTCATATGATTACTTAGATAATGATTACTTAATTCCATAATATATAACATTATTTATATATAATATATATTCCGAATATACATATATATAATAGATCGATAAATGGAAAGAAATACACCGTTCATGTAGACGGTAGGCCGTACGTACGCATGAACGCTGTTTTCATTTCTTAATTGAGTTGAATGAAATAAAATAGATGACATACATATAAATATACATAAATATAGTAGCATTATTATTCCATATATTTCATTATTATTCATTATATATACTTTATAATCATTCTTAAATGGTGAATCATGGAAAATGAATCTCATCGCGTTTGTGGAGACGGTAGTCCGTACGTACGCACGAGCGATGATATCATTCCTGTGATCGTGGAATTGTATTGGAGTGTATGTATACTATTTCAGAATCAATATCACTTTACAATAATCATATATAGTCATTATTTACACCATTATACCCATCCAAGTAAGGTGATGGTAGAAAATAGATTACCTCACGGCGTGGAGACGGTATTACGTACGTACGCTCGCGCGGTGATTTTTTTCCGTAGGATGGATAGATAGTGAAATAGGGTTGTTTCATACTTATAATAACATATCAGTATATGAGTGATACTTATGTTATTACTTCCTAATGAAAAAACTAAAGAAGAAGAAGAAGTAGAAGAACAAATAAAGTTGAAAGAATCGGTAACGAACATTACCTCTTCTTTGAAGCGCCTCTTTAAGACCTCCTCTTAGGGCACTAAAATTGGTCTTTGAAGAAGACCAGGACCTCTAGGATATTTCTATGGAAGTGTATAATAGAATTGGGCAGGGTTTTTCCGAGCATGAATGCTCAAAGTGGTGTGTGGAAGAGAGGGAGGAGGTGCCCTTTTATAAGGGAGGAGAGGGGTACCTTTGGAATTCTTAAAAATGTTAATTTATAATAAATCTAAACCCACATAAAAACCACCAAAAATGACTCATATTCAAATATTAGATGAGATAGGGTTGTAATATCATCATCCAATCAAATTTAGACATGTTTGGATCTTAATGTAAACCTTATTATTTTGATTTATCCTTATTTAATCTATTTAAGTTTATTTTTGGTAATAAAATTCTAAATCTAAAATTATAACAAATAATTACTTATTTGTTGTCAATTTTCCATAATTGGTTACTATATAAAATTATAGACCATATAAATTTAAATTTATAATTTTTAAATATTTTGTGATTTTTTAATCAATTTTATAATATGTTATTTTTATAAAATAACAATAGTGTAAATTTTCACACTATTCATTTATTTGAATTTAAATAAAATATATACAGAAGATATGTTCGAACTAAAAGCTTTAATAAATTCATAAAAGGTAATATATATCTATAAAATTAGTGGATCACATTAAATAGTTCATATAATATTTATTTTATTATTTTTAAAACCATTTATTTGGTTTATCTCTTAATAAAAAAATTTATATAACATTTTTGTATAATTATTTAATATACAGATTTGTTTCATAAAAATTAAAAATAAAATCCTATGATGCAGATAAATATATTACATTTCACAATAATAATTTTACTCGAATTTATCATCTTAAAATCACAATATTTAAATTGTTATATTTAGTAAATTATGAAGGTGACAACTTTGGCGTCATTTAAAATAAAATAATATTTGTGTCATAATCACTTCTATAAGGCTCAAAACGGTTATATATTAGGTCATTGGATGATTAAGGTGTATATATACACTAAAAATAAATTTTGGTCAGGTTTTTGGGCCTTTTAATGGGTATTATTTTTTCAATAAAAACTATATTACTTATTTTCCACTTAATAAATAATTTCTGTATCATTAATGTATCACCATTAATGACAATTATTTAATCCCTAAAAATTATAAATAAACTATCATGATGTAGATAATTTTATTAGCTTTCTGGAAATATTAAATTTCGATGTTGTATGATGTTTATCACAAAATTAAAATTATTATACTTATAAGATTTAAGAGAGTGACATGTTGTCACTTTCTTTGGTTTTAATAATAATTAAATCATTTTCATGGTCAAAAGTCCACAAAATGAATCTAATCGGACCCTTAGGTTAAATTTGTCTACTTTCAGCCATACAACAGAATTTTTGCATGTGTTAGGGTAATTTTATAATATTATATTTACCCTTAATTACCCGATTTACCTTTAACTATGGTAAATAAAATTTACCGTAGTTACTATTCATAATTCCCAAAAATAAAAAGTAGTTTATCAACATAATTTTGACCCACTGATTCTAAATATGGAATCCATTTTTCCAAATTCAATACATATAAGTTTCCGAAATTAAATTAAAATTAATCTCATTGTCGAAAGAAAACGGGTTTTTCTTTAAAACATTGCAAAAGATTGAATTGATTTAACCTATGAATTTAATGTAAAATCAATGCTAATGACATAAATTATATTAAATGGTAAAAATATATTCTATTTATACTTTAAAGCCATTCAATATTATAATTTAACCATATAAATTATTGCGATGAAAAAAGTTGTTTTTAATTAAAATATATCGTGTTTTTACAATTCATCAAAATATGAAAGTTACCAGAATAATATGAAAAATTTATCCAAAGTAAATTTTTATTTCTTGATTCCAAATAAGAATTTTAGTTTGTCAAATTGAACTTATAAACATGTCAAAAACTATATTTAATGTGGGTGCACCATCAAAAGGTGGCAAAACTGTATTTTTTGAAAAATACTTATTTTACCCGAAAAATTAATTTTTTTTCTTATACCATGTTCTAGAAAATTTGTAAGATGAATAATAATGTAACAAAATTCAAAATTTAGTCAAAACCATTCATAACAGCTAGTTCATAATAATATTATAATAATATATCGCTGTTTAGTAAAACCCGGTATTGCGTACAACACACACTATCGAGGAAGGTCGTGATTGCGTGTAATGCAAGCGAAGTCAGAGATTCGTGTTGTGAAAGAATAATTCATTGTTTCGTATAACAGAATCCAACCATATTTCATTTATACATTGAATATATATATATATATATATACTCAATGTTGCGTAGAATAACTATTATCAAAATTGTGTGTAACACGATCCAAGAATAGTTTTTCGTATACTGCAAGATAATACGGTGTTGCTTATAGCGGAAGGTAATCTTGGGGTAGCATACAACAAAAGATATTAATGAAATTAGAATAATATCTTTCATAAAATCTCAGGGTGTTACATTCTACCCCCCTTAAAATGATTTTTTCCCTCGAAATTCGTCGGAGTTATAAATGGTTTACTACTCGAAAGTTCGTTTAATAGAAACCCACATAGTAAAAAGGAATACCAAAACATGGATTTAAAAACTAAAGTGTGAAATGTAACGGTTACCCAAATTAACTCATCACTGGGTTTCCACGTAGGAGAACATAGGTGAAAATATGGATATAGAAGAAAAAAATTACCATCAAGTTCTGATGGAGAGTGGTAGAGAACATGGCTATGAAAAAGCCAACAATCACAAAGATATTGATTTTTATGATATAAGGTACCATCTGATTCATCAGATATAAGGGAACTAGGAAAAAAATTTTGGTTTTCAAGATCATTTCCCTAAGGTTGACGAATTAAAAGGAATACTTGCATGATTTTGGTACAATCTCACTGTTGTTCGTGAATTGAAAAATTTCCACTTCATCCCTTAATGAAATGAAGTTGAATTTGTTATTCGTGATGTGTTAGCAGATCATGTGATAGAATGATGGGTCATTCCATCTCTTTCAGACAAAAGGTTAGCAAAAGTTATAAGTCCATCTTATGGTTAGATTAATCGTATATAGTTCCAAAAATGAACTTATACTTCATATATCATACCTCTTAATAAAATAAAACTAGTTTCTACTAACTAGGGACTTTCTGTTGGCCAGTGGTTGGCGATAAAGGCCAGTCGCACTTCGGTTGTGGGTTCGATTCCCACAGCCTTTTCTGAAGCGATGGGTTGTCACCCGTCCTGCAGGTTTTCCTTTTTCTAAAACTAAATTACTATAACATCCCATCAATAATATCAAAAAAACTTATATCCTAAAACAATACCAACTTATGTACAACATAATCCATTCCAATCTTTAGGCTTATCCATAATACTGCAGTCCAATATCATATTATAATGAAAATGATTACCATAGATTTAATACCATCGTTGATCCCCATATATCATAAGGTATGTCTTGTTGGTCACATTCCAAACATTCGAAGGCCTTAATCATGTATTCTCTTGAAAAAAAAAATGAATACCCATTGAACCTTAGGGAAAACATGAGTGCTCTCAAAAGTTAACTCTTTCCACATACCAAAACCCCAAAATTCTATATACTCAAACCATGATATAACCATTTCCTTATATCAGTCATGAGCTCATGAATACTATCAAACATTTATTTTTATCCTTATCCCTTCATTATGCGCATATCATCTACTCTCCAAAATATCTGAATAACATTTCATGGTTATTGGTACCATTCATCACATACTTTCAAAACATAAGTAAATACAACAGTGTAACAATCCTTAGATGTCTCTTTATTCCATAGTACCATGAGATTACTTATACAACATTACACATGATAAACATGTAATCATTCCACTACTTTCTTAAACCATTGATCGAGCTTCAACAATTATTTCAACTCACATATCATTTATAGTCTCTTCATCATCATCAACATAAATACTACACATACGACCATATTGATTCTCTTCATGAGACTTTCCATTAGGGAATTGGTTTGCATAATGCCCGTATATTCCACATTTAAAACATTTTACCATTGTTGATGTCGTAGCAATACCATTATCCTCATCCCTGGTGTAAACTGAACCTTTTCCTTTGCACTTACTAGCTTTGTGTCCTTCTTTTCCACACCCAAAGCATCTTCCAGTTCCTTTCAAACATTCTCCTTGATGCCTCTTCCCACATGATTTACATAGGGTAAATTGAACTTTCTTTCCTCTATGATCATCATGAAAATCCATTTTTTCTTATTAGTTGAGTCAGGGAACTTACCAAATTTGAGTTTATTGATCATATTATGAGATTGCCGATTCGGCATAATAATGATTTTTGGACTTCCAAATCCCATTTCATTTGGTTTCTCATGATGAATATCATTCCATTGTCAATCATATCCTCCATTATCATGAATCATCTTGTTTCCAGCCATTTTCTAAAACCCAAAAATAATAGTGTGAGAGGAAAAAATCACGCTAGGGAAAACAATATAATAAAGGGGGAGTACCTTCAATATCTAACATATTGGGTTACCGTAATTCTAGTACTATAACCTATACTTATACTTAACCTTAGGGACATCCCTAGACATACCTTAGAAATATCTCTAGGGATCTCACTAACGTTTTCGCATCCTATTTTCCAAAGGTTGACTAAACCTTTCCTCTGATACCAACTGTAGAGACCAGAAGCATGACGTACATGGAAATTACATTACTTTAGAGGAATACTTAATAAATAACAAAAACAGACAAACAAGGACCGTAATATTTTTGTGTCGTTGGAAACATGGAGCGTAATCTTCTAATCGTGGTGAAAGATCTTCAACATCTCCCATAAAGATATTCCCTTTTTTTCTTACCTAAAACCTTTCTTTTTATCCTAGGGAAAAGAAAACATAAAAATGTTGAGCTGAAATTCTCCGTATGGGTAAGCATGGATAAAATAAAACATACCATATACATTTGAACTTAAAAACATGAACATAATGTTTAAACATCAAAAGCTTGAGCAATGACATAAAACATGGAAGTACGTAAGGCATAGATCATAAAGAAACATTAAGAATGACAAAATAGCATGGGAATAAAACATGTAATTGTGGAAACCATTAATCATATGATATGATTTTCATAGTAGCCAAGGCATTGCTTCCAAGACCATCTTAGTGGACAAAGTCCCTTTCTGAATTGAGTTCACTCCTCATTCCAGTCCTGTATTACTGAACCGGTTTAACTTTCCATTCCAACCATGTCTATCTAATGATATATAAATCATTACCCAATGCATTGGAGGGAGATATAAGTCTCACCCATCTCATAATGAAATCATTCTTACTTGTGCCACAAATTAAACATACACCATTCATAATAGCCCAATAAATAAAATGGGTTTCATAAACATCATCCCATCATTACATAATCCATATAAAAGAAATGGATATCATTTAATAATAAGTAAATTGAAACCATGTAAATCATAGAGACATTATACTTGAAACATACACATATGAAATAATTTCATCTTAGATGAATAATGGTTTTGATAAAACACTTGAAATGAATTCTTGAGGAAAATATCCTTTTTTCTTCAAAATCATTTTCTTTTCACAAAACATCATGAAATTTTAAAAGAAAAAGATTTTGTTTAAAATAGTCATGAAATATTTTGGAGGAATCTTCATGAAAATATGGCTTTATAAAACCGTAAAAATTCGTTCACGCCATATAAGTTAAAAATAACATTCTCCTTGTACTTTTGTCGGAAAAGTCAAAAAAAGTACCTCGTAACATAAATAAGAGAAATATTCAATACATAACATGTAGTAAAAGTCAAAAATGGGTAAAAAGGACTTTATACATACATGAAAACACTTTTATAAAACTTTGAAATGATAGAAATAGCCCTAGTAAATACTTACGAATAAGCAATCTCAGATAAAAATGAGATTTGCAAAAATATCCCTTATCTTAGGTCTGATTTGCTTCGTAAGTGTCCGAACCTCCGGTATAATGCTTTAAATAATGTTATTGACTTATTACATAATCATATTCATTGTTATGATATCATATATGGTTCACTTATTACTTTATATTACCCGTTCTTTTGTAAATTCCATGTTAAAGAGTGTTTTGGTTAAAATCGTTTCATTTGTCGTCCGTGTTTTGACTTGTAATTATTCATATGATTACGTAGATAATGATTACTTAATTCCAGAATATAAAACATGATTTATATATAATATATATTCAGAATATACAGATATATAAAAGATCGATAAATGGAAATAAATACACCGTTCATGGAGACGGTAGGCCGTACGTAAGCATGAACGCTATTTTCGTTTCCTTAGTGAGTTGAATGAAATTAAATAGATGACATAAATATATATATACATAAATCCAGTAGCATTATTATTACATATATTTAATTATTATTCATTATATATACTTTATAATCATTCTTTAATTGTTAATCATGGAAAATGAATCTCATCGCGTTCGTGGAGACGGTAGTCCGTACGTATGCACGTGCGATGATATCATTCCCGTGATCGTGGAATTGTATTGGAGTGTATGTATACTATTTCAGAATCAATATCACTTTACAATAATCATATATAGTCATTATTTACACCATTATACCCATCCAAGTAAGGTGATGGTGGAAAATAGTTTACACCACGGCGTGGAGACAGTATTCTGTACGTACACACGCGCAGTGATTTCGTTTTCCGTAGAATGGATAGATGGTGAAATAGGGTTGTTTCATACTTATAATAACATATCAGTATATGAGTGATACTGATGTTATTACTTAATAATGAAAAAACTAAATAATAAGAAGTAAAAGAAGAAATAAAGTTGAAAGAATCAGTAACGAACATTACCTCTTCTTTGAAGTGCCTCTTTAAGACCTCCTCTTAGGGCACTAAAATTGGTCTTTGAAGAATACCAGGACCTCTAGGATGTTTCTATGGAAGTGGAGAAGAGAATTGGTCAGGGGTTTGCAGAGCTTGAAGGCTCAATGTGGTGTGTGGAAGAGAGGGAGGAGGTTCCCTTTTATAACGGAGGAGAGGGGCACCTTTGGAATTTTTAAAAATATTAATTTATAATAAATCTAAACCCACCTAAAAACCTCCAAAAATGACACATATTCAAATATAAGATGATATAGGGTTGTAATCTCATCAACCAATCAAATTTATACATGTTTGGATCTTAATTTAAACCTTATCATTTAGATTTATCCTTATTTAATCTATTTAAGTTTATTTGTGGTAATAAAATTCTAATTTTTAAATTATTACAAATAATTACTTATTTGTTGTGAATTTTCCATAATTGGTTTCTTTATAACATTATAGACCTTATAAATTTAAATTAATAATTTTTAAATATTTTTGTGATTTTTTAAACAATTTTATAATATGTTTTTTTTATAAAATAACAATAGTGTAAATTTTGACACTATTCATTTATTTGAATTTAAATAAAATATATACAGAAGATATGTTCAAAATAAAAGCTTTAATAGAATCATAAAAGGTCATATGTGTCTATAAATTTAGTGTATCACATTAATAGTTCATATAATATTTATTTTATTATTTTTAAAACCATTTATTTGGTTTATCTCTTAATAAAATAATTTCTATAACATTTTTGTATAATTATTTAATATACTGATTTGTTGCATAAAAATTAAAAAATAAAATCCTATAATGCAGATACGTATATTACCTTTCACAATAAAACTTTTACTCGAATTTGTCATCTTAAAATCACAATATTTAAATTCTTATATTTATTAAATTATGAAGGTGACAACTTTGGCATCATTTAAAATAAAATAATATTAGAGTCATAATCACTTCTATAATGCTCCAAACGGTTATATATTAGGTCATTGGATGATTAAGGTGCATATATACACTAAAAATAATTTTTGGTCAGGTTTGTGGGCCTTTTAATGGGTATTATTATTTCAATAAAAACTATATTGCTTATTTTCCACTTAATAAATAATTTTTGTATCATTAATGTATCACCATTAATGACAATTATTTAATCCCTAAAAATTATAAATAAATTATCATGATGTAGATAATTTTACTAGATTTCTGGAGACTATTCATGTTCTATGTTTTATGATGTTTATCAATAAATTAAAATTATTATACTTATAAGATTTAAGGGAGTGACATGTTGTCAGTTTCTTTGGTTTTAATAATAATTAAATCATTTTCATGGTCAAAAGTCCATAAAATGAAACTAATCAGACCCTTAGGTTATATGGGTATACATGTATCCATCAAATAGAATTTTGGCATGTGTTAGGGTAATTTTATAATATTATATTTACCCTTAATTACCTGATTTACATCTAACTATGGTAAATAAAA
Source organism: Viscum album (assembly GCA_963277665.1). Classification (NCBI taxonomy): domain Eukaryota; kingdom Viridiplantae; phylum Streptophyta; class Magnoliopsida; order Santalales; family Viscaceae; genus Viscum; species Viscum album. The sequence continues at coordinate 1,157,951,574 of OY728135.1, forward strand.
TTTACCGTAGTTACTATTCATAATTCCCAAAAATAAAAAGTAGTTTATTAACATAATTTGGACCCAATGATTCCAAATATGGAATCCATTTTTCCAAATTCAATACACAAAAGATTCAGAAATTATATTAAAATTAATCACGTTTTCGAAAGAAAAAGGGTTTTTTCCTTAAAACATTGCAAAAGATTGTTTTGATTTAACCTACGAATTTAATTTAAAATCAATGATAAAGGCATAAATTATATTAAATGGTAAAAATATATTCTATTTATACTTTAAAAAAATTAAATATTATAATTTAATCCTATAAATTATTGCGATGGAAAAAGTTGTTTTTAATTAAAATATAGCGTGTTTTTACTATTCATCAAAATATGAAAGTTACCAGAATAATATGAAAAATTTATCCAAAGTAAATTTTTATTTCTTTATTCTGAAGAATAATTTTATTTTGTTAAATTGAACTTATAAACATGTCAAAAACTAGATTTAAAGTGGGTGCGCCATCAAAAGGTGGAAAAACTGCATTTTTTAAAAAATACTTATTTTACCCGAAAAATTAATTTTGTTCTTATACCATGTTCTAGAAAATGTGTAAGATTAATAATAATATTATAAAATTCAAAATTTAGTTAATACTATTCATAAATGCTAGTTCATAATAATATTATAATAATATATCGTTGTTTAGTAAAACCCGGTATTGCGTACAACACATGCTATCGAGGAAGGTCATGATTGCGTGTAATGCAAGCCAAGTCAGGGATTCGTGTTGTGCAAGAATCCTTCGTTGTTTCATATAACAGAATCCAACCATATTTCATTTATACATTTAATATATATATATATATATATATACTCAATGTTGCGTAGAATAACTATTATCAAAATTATGTGTAACACGATCCAACAATAGTGTTGCGTATACTTCATGCTAATACGGTGTTGTGTATAGCGCATGGTAATCTTGGTGTAGCATACAACACAAGGCATTAATGAAATTAAAAGAATATCTTTCATAAAATATCGGGGTGTTACATATATGATAATCAAAGTGGATATTACATAAAACATAACATTTGTAACATCCCAAGTAAGTAATGATTAATTGATATATTTATCTATGTTTATTAATGAATTAGAGAGTGTTTTAGAGGCTTAAAATGAGAATAAATCCAATCTTAAGCATGCAATACACTAATATTTTTAAAAGATTATTTTACTTCCTTTTGATGGCAACCCATTTTTAAATGAAACTTTTGACAATTTTATAAGGTCTATTTGTCAAAATAAACATATTCTTTATTATTGGGACATTGAAATTTACTTTGGGTAATTTTTTGGTATTTTTCCGATAAAGTTCATTTTTTAATGAATAGTGAAAAATGTTGTATTTTAATTCAAAACCTCTTTTTAATCTAAATTATTTATATGATTAGTTTATCTTTTGAATTGGTTTTAAAGTTAAATTAGAATATATTTTCACCATTTAATCCAATAGTGGTTGTTAGAATTAATTTCACTTTGAAATTGTCCTTAAACTAGTGTCAATCTTTTGATACTTATTATTTCATAACAAACACGCTATTGGCTCTGACAGTGGGAATTAATTATTAAATTAATTAATGCAACATATATGTTTTGAATTTTGTAAAATAGACATCATTTTTGAATTCGGAATATCAAATATAGATTAAGGTGATGTTTTGGTATTTTTCTGAAAAACGTCAATTTTTGATGAATAGTGAAACCACTAAGTGGTACTTAAAAAAACTGATTTTTCATTTAAATGAAACTTTACCGCTTCTGTGTTTTGAATTTCAAAAATCCTACATACATGGTTTTCATTAAGAAGTAAAATGTAATTCAATGGGATAAAAATAACTTTTTGGTGAATAGTAACTTTAAAGTTTTTAATCGCGATTAGAGGTAATTAGTGCAATTTAAGGTAAGAATAATGTTTTAATAATAAGAGATGAGCTTGACACATGTACTAACCTTATTGGATGTGTCATGGCCGACCAAGAAAATCCATGGGTCAACTTGGGGACCCCATGGAGCCACTTTGGTAGGAAAATGACATTAATATCTTTTTATCTAATGTTAAAATAAAAATAACACAAACATGAGTTGTTTTACTAAATCAATTTTTACATGGGGTTATACAAGTCATATTTTTTACTATAAATATTCATTGGTAATATAAAATGATTTCCTACATCATAGTATATTTTTTATAATTTTAGACATTAAATAAATTAAATTATTTATGACACCATGATGATGCAGCTATTACCTCATTATTTAACGATCTAAATAAAATGAAAAGATAATGTAAAATCTATGACCTAAACATGTCCAAAACCTATTGGATGGGGGGATTTATAACCCTTATCACCTTATCCTCGAATTATATCAATGTGGGACCTTTAAATCCGAAACTCATTTTAATATAAGGTAACATTTCTTTACTTTCCAAGAGTGCCCCTCCCCTCCTCTTATAAAAGTCCCCCACCACTACCTCTTTACCCACGCTTCCAAAGCCTTTGGCTTGGCCAACCCCAGCCCATTTTGTCTCTCAACATCCCTCTCTTACTCCATTAAGCATCACTTTTGGCAGAAGTCTTCCCAAGGAAGCCTTTGAGCTCAAATCAAAGAGATTTACCCGATTTTAAGGTAATGTCTTCTCTTGTGTTCTTATGTTTAATTTTGCTTCTCCAACCCCCTAAACTCTTTATATTCATTTCTTGTGTAACAACTCCAGTATATTCAATATACTAGGTTTTTTTATCAGAAGTGTTTGAGCTAAACTTACACACACCTACATCTAATGGTAAAAGAACATACTTTTTCCGTGGATGGCGAATTTCTGCCTCACGACACGATGATTGTTCAATATTCTTTTAACACCTTCAAAGGTGATCATTAATATGACACTATATGAATATATGATATATAATATTTTTATTCTTTACTTAAGCTTCTGTATTTTTCATTTATGGCTTACCTTTATGGTTACCATTATGGGTAAACGCGATATGTTCATTTTAGGAAGTGCGGACTACCGCCCCCTGAAAGTGATTTGATTTCGTTAATTCCATATATGGGATGTATAAAGGATTTAATTAATGGTATTATATATGATATTATACTGGAATTATACTATAACTTTATATCATTATGATTCCATTCCATAAAATATGAAATAGAAATGAATGTAGCGTTCATGCGTACGTACGGCTTACCGTCTCCATGAATGGTGCATTTCATTTCTTACCTCTAAACATTATATAATATTATAAATTCATGTATATACTGGATATATATAATATATATGATATATACATAATGAGTATAACTCTGGATATAATGGATACATGAACAACTTGTAATTATAAAGAGTTTATTTTCGACTCAAGTACCAATGATCGTTAAAACGACCGTTATTAACTTAAATAATAACATAGTGGTCATGACATGGTAATAAGTGATACAAAATAAATAATTAACTTGAATAAGGTTCTTAATCAAGTAGAAATTAACTCAAGTTTATTATTCAGGAGATTAAAGAACGATCGAGTCAAGTCAGACCCGAGGTCAGGGAACTTCTTAACCCAATTTCTGTTCTTTGGGTTAATCTCTTACTTTCAAATTATGTCATGGTATTATTATGTAATAACTTGTATTTGACCATTACATATATGTACTTATAGTGAATACACATAATATATCTATTTTATTTTAAAAAATGATCTTTGTATGGGACTTCGTCTCAATCTCCTTTCATTGAGGCATATTTTGTTTTATACACAACCTTCTTTTATACGGTGTATAAACACCTTTGATGTTTATGTTTATTCAAAAGGAATATTTTTTATACAAAGCATTTACTAAAAGACAAAAGGGAATGTTTTTTTTCGTACGTATGCGGCGACAACGACTTCTCTTCCACCGTGACCATTATTTGAGTTTCGGCTTCCTCTACAAGCCATACTTTTTTTAAAGAAAAATAAATACCATGTTTTACTTTTCTTTTGTTTTGGTATTGAAAATGGTTTTCATAATGTTTTTATGTCAATGTGTTGTATTGATATCTTGTGATTGAAAGATGGAAATGTTTTGTTTCCTTTATGAATGTTTTATGTGATACGATTATGTTGTGGTTTGTGGGCATTATTATGAAGACGGGTGGTTCCGTGATAAACTAATGGAGAGTGAGCCCGATATAGCTCTCCAATGCATTGGGTAACGCGAAGGAGTGAAACGTTAAGGTTTCTCCGAAGAGATTTAGGGAATATACTATGATGGGTATTCCAAACGTAACCAAGAGGGTTACTCCATACGTAAGAATGTTATGAATGACTCAAGTTACCTTTATGTCTTATGATTTCTATGATTTATTCATGACTTTATGAGGTATGTTAAAGTGCCTACATTTTATGGGTAAAGTATGATTTCATTCTTATGTATATATGAAATCATGTTTCCTTTCCATTTGTTTATAACGCTTACTGAGCTTTTTATTCTCATCCCATGTTTTTGAAATGTTTTTCACAGGTCAAGGGAAAGGTACATGATATGATGACAGTGTCAAGGAAATGTCAAGAAGGAATCCATGTTTTATTTTAAATATGTTTCTGTTGATGGAAAAAATGAATACTGTCTTTTATGTAACCACTTTTCATAAATGTGAAATGTAATACATGTTTTATGATCTAATTCTCTAAAACTCTAAACCTAAAAAGATCCTCGATGTGAATTATTCATTTAATTCAGTATTAAGAAAGGTTTAAGGTCGGGGCCTTATAGTTGGTATCAGAGTTCGGTTTAAATAACATTAGGAGTTATAATTATATTAAATTATTATCCAAAAATATTTTTTTATGGTCAAATTGAAATGATATATAATTTGAAGATTACTATGTTGCTTCACCTAATATATTTCTGTGTTAAGAATGATTTTTCATAGAGGAAACAGAACAGTTTTTTTGGGAAGGCATACGGAGGTAAATGACCTTTCAAATCAGTATCTTGAGATGGTCAGAATCAGAACTAAATAGTTTGTTGCAGTGATGGATCAATTGACTCATGTGAAAAAATGTTGTTGTGTTTATTGATGATATTTTGGTGTTTTATAAAAGTAAAGAGGAGCATGAAATACATTTAAGGGTTATTTTGAAAACCTTAAAAGAATAGAAATTGTATGGGAAATTCAGCAAGTGTGAGTTTTGGTTGCAAAAAATTTCTTTCCTTGGTCATATTGTATCTAAATATGGGATAACTGTTGATCCTGTAAATCAAAGGTTGTTGAAGAATGGACAAGACCCACAAATGTAACCGAGATTCGTAGCTTCCTTGGTTTGGAAGGCTATTACCAGAGGTTTGTTAGAAATTTTTCACGGTTATCTAGTCCAATGATGAAGCAAACTCGGAAGGGTGTTAAGTTTATCTAGACAAAAGAATGTGATGATTGTTTTCAAGAACTGAAATGAAGATTGGTGAATGCTCCAGTTTTTGCACTAACTTCCAGGAATGGTGAGTTTGTTATATACAGTGATGCTTCATTGAATAGACATGGTTGCGTCCCAATGCAGAATGATCAGGTAATTGCTTATGCTTCACAACGGTTAAAAACTAATGAGGTAAATTTCCCTACACATGATTTGGAATTAGCTGATGTTGTTTTCTCTTAAAAAATTTGGAGGCATCATTTGTATGGAGTAAAGTGTGAATTATATACTGATCAAAAAAGTTTAAAGTATATATTCACTCAGAAAGAGTTGAGCACGATACAGAGAAGATGGCTGGAACTAATCAAGGATTATGATTGTACATTTCATTACCATCCGGGAAAAGTAAATAAAGTGGATGATGCTTTGAGTCGGAAAAGTAATGCTTCAATAACCATGCTACATTTGGAACGAGATCCTTTGGTTTTTGATTTGATGAACTTTGCCATAGAAGTTGTTGGTGCAGAAAGTTCTTCTGTTTTGTTCCAGGTATCAGTGAGATCATCTCTATCAGAAAGAATCAACCAAGCACAGAAGCAAGACAGTGAGTTGCAGAAAAAGGTAGAGATGGTTCAGAAGGGTAAGTTGCCTGAATTAAACATTGATAATGATTGTTTTTTGATATTTGGGAAGATATTGTGTGTGCCTTGTGATTCAAAGTTGAAGAGAGATTTATTATGTGAAGCCCGTAGTTCTCTGTTTTCAGTTCATCCTAGAAGTACTAAGATGTATAGAGATCATCAGAAGTATTACTGGTGGGACGGAATGAAAAGAGATATTGCTTATTTTACTATGATTTGTTTGACATGTCAACAGGTTAAAGCAGAGTGGCAGTTACTAAAAGGGATGCTTCAGCCTTTACCAGTGCCAGAGTGGAAATGGAAAAATATATCCATGGACTTCATTGTGGGATTACCGAAGACACCTCGAGGTAATAATGCAATCTGGGTTATTGTTGATCACTTGACCAAATCTTCTCATTTCCTTTCTATAAGAGATACTTTTTCCCTAGATCAACTTTCCTGTTTGTATCTTAAAAAGATAGTTAGGTTACATGGAGTTCCTCTCATTATTGTATCTGACTGTGATCTGAGGTTCACTTCTAACTTTTGGAACGGCCTTCAGAAGTTTTTGGATACTAAATTAAATTTTAGTACAACTTTTCATCTTCAATCATATGGGCAGTCAGAATGAACGTTATAGACTTTGGAGGATACGCTACGTGTTTGTTCGATGGATTATCAGGGAAGTTGGGACCAATATCTTTCATTGGTTAAATTTTCTTATAATAACATTTTTCATTCCAGTATACAGATGGCACCATTTCAGGCATTATATGGGAAGCGGTGTCGAACTCCAACTTTCTAGCATGAAGTGGGTGAAAGGAAGTTGATGGGACCAGAATTGGTAGAAGAGTTGGCAGAAAAAGTTTAGCTGATATAGAAACACATGAGAACAGCTCAGAGCAGGCAGAAGAGTTGTGCGGACAATAGGAAGAAGGATCTCTCTTTTGAGGTAGGTGATCATGTTTCTCTCAAAGTATCACCATGGAAAAGTGTGATGTGATTTGGTAAGAAAGGAAATCTGAGTCCAAGGATCATTGGACCGTATAAAATTCTGGAGAGAGTTGGATCAGTTGCTTACCGAGTGGCTTTACCTCCGAGTTTATCTTAGGTACACAATGTTTTTCATGTTTCGATGTTGAGAAAGTATATGCTAGATCCATCTCATGTTTTGAGTCCAGGGGTAGTTCAGCTGGAAGAGAACCTATATTATGAGGAACAACTGGTCCAGATTCATGACCACAGGGAGAAAGTGTTACAGAATAAGGTGATTCATCACGTAAAGGTTTTGTGAAAAAACCACATGATTGAAGAGGCAACATGGGAATCTAAAAATGAAATGAGGGATAAATACCCCCACTTATTCGATAAGTAAATGAATTGCGGGGCTGCAATTTTCTAAAGGGGGAAGGATGTAACATCCCATGTAAGTAATTAGTAATAGATATTTTTGTCTATGTCTATTAATGAATTAGATAGTGTTTTAGAGGCTTAAAAGGAGAATAAATCCAATCTTAAGCATGGAATACACTAATATTTTTAAAAGATTGTTTTACTGCCTTTTGATGGAAAACCATTTTTAAATCAAACTTTTGACAATTTTATAAGCCCTATTTTTCAAAATAAACTTATTCTTTATGATTGGGACAATGAAATTTACTTTTGGTATTTTTTTGGTATTTTTCCGATAAAGTTCATTTTTTTAATGAATAGTGAAAAATGTTGTATTTTAATTCAAAACCTCTTTTTAATATAATTTAAGTATATGATTAATTTTTATTTTGAATTGGTTTTAAAGTTAAATTAGAATATATTTTTACCATTTAATCCAATAGTGGTCGTTGGAATTAATTTCACTTTGAAATTGGACTTAAACTAGTGTCAATCTTTTGATACTTATTATTTCATAAAAAACACGCTATTTGCTCTGACAACAGGAATTAATTATTAAATTAATTAATGCAACTTATATGTTTTGAATTTTGTAAAATAGACATCATTTTTGAATTTGGAATATCAAATATAGCTTAGGGTGAAGTTTTGGTATTTTTCTGAAAAACTTCAATTTTTGATGAATAGTGAAACCACTAAGTGGTACTTAAAAAAACTGATTTTTCGTTTAAATGAATCTTTACCACTTCTGTGTTTTGAATTTCAAAAATCTGACATACATGGTTTTCATTAAGAAGTAAAATTTGGTTCAATGGGATTAAATAACTTTTTGGTGAATAGTAACTTTTATGTTTTTAATCGCGATTAGAGGTAATTAGTGTAATTTAAGGTAAGAATAATGTTTTAATAATATGAGATGAGCTTGACACATTTCCTAACCTTGTTGGATGTGTCATGGCCGACCAAGACAATCCATGGGTCAACTTGGGGACCCCATGGAGCCACTTTGGTAGGAAAATGACATTAATATCTTTTTATTTAATGTTAAAATAGAAATGACACAAACATGAGTTGTTTTACTAAACCAATTTTTACATGGGGTTATACAAGTTAGATGTTTTACTATAAATAGTCATTGGAAATATAAAAAGATTTCCTACATATTAGTATTTTTTTTATAATTTTTAGACATTAAATAAATTTAATTATTCATGACACCATGATGATGCAACGATTACCTCATTATTTAATGATTTAAATAAAATGAAAAGATAATGTAACATCTATGACCTACACATGTCCAAAACCTATTGGATTGGTGGATTTCGAACCATTATCACATTATCCTCGAAATATATCAAAGTGGAACCTTTTAAATCCGAAACACAATTTAAAATAATGTGACATTTCTTTACTTTCCAAGAGTGCCCCTCCTCTCCTCTTATAAAAGGCCCCCACCTCTACCTCCTTACCCACACTTCCAAAGCCTTTGGATCGGCCAACACCATCCCATTTTGTCTCTACACATCCTTCTATTACTCCTTGAATCCTCAATTTGGGCAGAAGTCTTCCCAAGGATGCCTTTGAGCTCAAATTAAAGAGAGTTACCCGATTTTAAGGTAATGTCTTCTCTTGTGTTCTTATGTTTTATTTTGCTTCTTCAACCCCCTAAACTATTTTTATTAATTTATTTTGTAACAAATCAAGTATCTTAAATACACTACGATGTTTTTATAAGATGTATTTGAGCTAAAAAAACACACACCTACATCTAATGGTTAAAGAACATACTGTTTCCGTGGATGGTGAATTTTTGCCTCACGAAACGATGATTGTTCAATATTCATTTAACACCTTCAAAGGTGGCCATTAAGATAACACTATATTTATATACTATATATAATATTTTTATTCTTTACTTAAGCTTATTTATTTTTTATTTATGGCATACCTTTATGGTTACCATTATGGATAAACGCGATATCTTCATTTTAGGAAGTGTGGACTACCGCCCCCTCAAAGTGATTTGATTTCGTTAATGCCATATGTGGGACGTATAAAGGATTTAATTAATGGTATTATATATGATATTATACTGGAATTATAATATACCTTTATATAATTATGATTCCATTCCATAAAAAACGAAATATAAATGAAAGTAGCGTTCATGCGTACGTGCGGCTTACCGTCTCCATGAACGGTGCATTTCATTTCTTATCTATAAACATTATTTAATATTATAAATGCATGTATATACTGGATATATATGATATATATGATATATATATCATGAGTATAACTCTTTATATAATGGATACATGAACAACTAGTAATTATAAAGAGTTTATTTTTGACTCAAGTACCAATGATCGTTAAAACAACCGTTATTAACTTAAATAATAACATAGTGTTCATGACATGGTAATAAATCATATAAAAGGAATAATGAACTTGATAAAGGTTCTTAAGAAAGTATGAATTAACTCAAGTTTATTATTCAGGAGATTAAATAACGATCGAGTGAAGTCGGGCCCGAGGTAAGGGAACTTCTTAACCCAATTTCCGTTCTTTGGGTTAATCTCTTACTTTCAAATTATCTCATGGTATTATTATGTCATAACTTGTATTTGTACATTATTTCTGTGTACTTATAGTGAATACACATAATAGATCTATTTTATCTAAAAAAATGATCTTTGTATGGGACTTCGTCTCAATCTCCTTTCATTGAGGTATATTTTGTTTAATACACAACCTTCCTTTATAAGGTGTATAATCCCCTTTGACTTTTACGTTTATTCAAAAGGAATATTTTTTATACGAAGCGTTTACTAAAATGAAAAAGGGAATGTTTTTTTGTCATATGTATGCGACAACAATGACTTCTCCACCGCCATGACCATTATTTGAGTTTCAGCTTCCTCTACAAGCCACACTTTTTTTTAAAGAAAAATAAATACCATTTTTTACTTTTCTTTTCTTTTGGTATTGAAAATGGTTTTCATAATGTTTTTATACCAATGTGTTGTATTGATATCTTGTTATTGAAATGTGGAAATGTTATTTTTCCTTTATGCATGTTTTATGTGATACGATTATGTTGTGGTTCTTGGGCATTATTATGAAGATCGGTGGTTCCGTGATAAACTAAGGGCGGGTGAGCCCGATATAGCTCTCCAATGCATTGGGTAACGTGAAGGAGTGAAATGTTAAGGTTTCTACGAAGAGATTTAGGGAATATACTGTGATGGGTATTCCAAACATAACCAAGAGGGTTACTCCCTACGTAAGAATGTTATGAATTCCTCAAGTTACCTTTATGTCTTATGATTTCTATGATTTATTCATGATTTGATGAGGTATGTTAAAGTGCCTATGTTTTATGGGTAAAGTATGATTTCATTCTTATGTATATATGAACTCATGTTTCCTTTCCATATTTTTATAACCCTTACTAAGATTTTTATGCTCATACCATGTTTTTGAAATGTTTTTCACAGGTCAAGGGAAATGAACATGATATGATTATAGTGTCAAGGAAGTGTCAAGAAAGAATCAATGTTTTATTTTAAATATGTTTCCATTGATGGGAAAAATGAATATAATCTTTTATGTAACCAATTTTCTTAAAAGTGGAATGTAATACATGTTTTATGATCTAATTCTCTAAAACTCTAATCCTTAAAAGTTCCTCAATGTGAATTATTCATTTAATTTAGTATTAAGCAAGGTTTAAGGTCGGGGCCTTATAACAATGACATGAAATTATAAATAACCAGGTTATATAATGTAAGAATAAAATAATATATAGTTTTAGATATAATAATATGGTTCATTTTTATATTAATAGTAAAAATATATTTATTATACATGAGGTTTTAATGAGTACTATGTGGTTCAAGACATAAGGAAATGGTTTTATAATATCACTGTTATTTCTATGAGATTTATGCCTTATTCCCCAAAAAATTATTTCGGTGGTGTGTATACTAAACACGAACATTTTCTATTATTATTATCCTTAAATTTATCATTATTTACATATCCATTTTATCATATCTCTTTCATGTGTTTATGTTTCAAATGATTAAAATTCAATAAAGTGGTTTTGTCTCCATTTTCCTTCTTTGAGACACATGCCATGTTATGCACCTATATTCTCTTAAGAGGTGTATACAAAGGCCTTTTTCATTTTATACACTAAATATCCTTCATTTTATGATATTTTAAGCTTCATGTATTTTTATTTTCTTACATGGAGAGGATTATTCAATTTTACTATGTGGTAAGTGTTTATTGAACCAATCTCATTGTTTAATGTGGTTGTTTATGAATATTATTTCATAAATACATCTTATGATCTATCATCAAAATAAAATTAATTACTTTTCTTTTCATGTGGAATATAATGATATCTTCTATTTTTTGTTCTATTTTTTCACCATTTGGGTTTTAAGATAATTAGAAAAATGTTTTTTTGAAAATAAGAACACATTTCTCTCTTCTCTCTGAAATCTATTTTATTAAAAAACAATTTCATAAAAAAAATTCATTTTTTTAAATAAAAGGTTAAGATAATTTTCAATGTAATGTTAATTTAAATTTTGTATGGTTTTCAAAGCTTCCTTTATAATATTTTTAATATATTTTCAATAAAAAATGTTTTGAAAGAAATTAATGTTTTAAAAACTGATTTTCAATAAAAAATTGATATTTTTCTAAAGAAATTATTTTAAATGATCTTTCAAAATTATTTTCCATCTAATATGACATCATTTGGTGTTACACATTTCCATATAGGGAAATTATTTAAATGTAACATTCATATTCCTTCTCTTAATGGTTTATGATTTGATGGAATGATATTTATGAAACTTTATTCTATTTCACTAGTTATATGTTCTCGCTTATTATCATGAGATATGCTCTAATGAAATGATTATGAAACATGTCTCTATTACATAGGTTATTAAATTATTACAGTTTTATGATACACATTTAATTTCATGGGATATGTTATGATAAAAAAAATTAATCTAGTGGCACACATATATAATATTTCATTATGAGATGGGTGGGAACTATATCCCCCTCTGATGCATTTGGTGGTGGTTTATATCAAATGAGATATAAATGGTTTGAATGGGGATTGAAACCATTTTGAAAAGGGTCTTTTTTCGTTAATAAGGTCATACGAGTGAACCTTAACAACTAATATGGTCATTGAAATGAACCATACAAACCCAGAAGGTATGGGGGTTAAACCCATACTACTTATATGGCTTCAGTAGTGATGCCTTGGATACTACGTAATTAATTTTAAATACTTATATATCTTCCAAAATTCCGTGTCGTATTCTTATGTAATGATTTCATGTATTGTGATCCTAATCCCATTAAGATTCATGTTTTATGAACTAACAATGCATATTCCATGAATAATTTTTATGATCTTTGATATGTTGGGTATGCTCTTCTAATATTATGACAATGTTCTCATACACTTATTATTATTTTTATTCTTACATGTCTCCATTACATTACCTTATTGGCCATATGAGCACACCCTTATTTATTTTTTACTTTCCATTGGTTATAAAAATATGTATAATATATGATGTTTCTATGAACGTTGATTCTCATGAAGAACCTAGTGATAGATTGTGTAGCTAACTTATGTAGTAGTTTTTATGATTCCATATTTCTAAATTTAATAAACTAATATAGGATTTTGGCTTCTATTTGGATAATGTATTATGTATTCCAGAAAATTGGTGAAATGTTATTGTATGTTAGGTGACGGTGGATATGATTTTGTAACCAATTCACCTAATAGGGATGAAATCAGATATCAAAAAAAGCCCTATTTAAAAGCATAGATCAGGCATGGGGAGCTTTATCTAAGGGTATACGGATGTGTGTTGGGGGAGGAATGGGTCTGCATAAAGAAAAAAGGGTTAATAAATTAATGGGAAATGGGGTCATTTCCCCATCTTTTACGCATTTTCATTTTTTGGGCACACTATTATAGAACTCATTCACCAACCGTTCTCCCAATAATGTCCATTAACCCCAAACACAAAGGAAAAGCTTATGGTTTGACTAACAGTGCACAGCGCATACAATATGGATCAATATATTTTCCAGGATTAGTATAATAATCATGGGGACCATCTTGAACTGTTCTTTAAACCTTTGTTTCCTCTTACTATGGAATAATTACACTTCATGGTTGATTCATATGGTTATCACCAATAATGCATTAACCCAGTGACATAGTGTACCTCTCTGATTTCTAGAGCCTTAGGATCTAAACAATCGCCATATACACCTGAGTCATTTTTTGGTCTGTAGGAAACCCCCTCCAAGATGAAACAAAAAATGTAATTTGAATTTTTTTTGATATTTAGCTTCATGAAAACTAATGTCGTTATAGTTGGGAAAACTGAATGAATTTTTAAATATCTAAAAAATAAGACACTAAATTCTCTCTAATATGAGAGGGGAGGGGAAGTCATTGTATTTCATATAATATTAAATTAATACAGATTAATTTTCATCACAAAATGTAAAAATATATATATAAATATAACATAGTATTAATATAGGTCTATATAATATCAACATATAAAATTTTTACTTGTTTACAAGATGGTTTCACATTATCAATTTATTTTATCCAATTTAAACCCTTTTTATGATTTCCATGATAAAAAGATTTTTATTTATTAGAGATAAATATAGTTAAAATAAAATAGATAATGTTTAATTAATGGGAAGATGATGATATGAAAAAACAATTTCACATTCACTTGGATGATGATATAATTTTTAGGAAGCTTAAATAATTTCATGAAATTTTATTTATCAAAAAAATATCATTAATAACTATTTTAAGAACATTATTTTAATTAAAAATAATAATCATCAAAACAAATATAGAATTAATATATAAATTTTCCACACATATCATATAAGATATATATATCTAAAATATTTTTGGGAGACTAAAACCCACTCAAATATTATTATATTCAATGTTTTTAAAATAATGAAATTTTTTTCTACTACTTTCACAGACACAATGTCAGTGTTCTATAATTATTTATGGTAATTATTTAAAATATAGGAATTATAAAAAGAGTATGATGATGAGAAAAAATCATTCAAAATTCATGTGAATATTTATAACTAAACATATCCTTTTATTATCCCTAAGTTAAAATTTTTAATATAATAATAAAAAGCAAATCACATTTAATTATTCTTTAGAAAAATTAACATAAAGGTCAAAATCATGACCATAAGGAATCATAAGTTCATATATCACACTATAGGATGATTATGGACTACCTATTTTCATCCAAAAAAATTATAAATGTATTAGGGTCATATTTTAGTCCATATAATTTAATTTCTAACCTTAATTATCTGATTTACCGTTTAATGTGGTATAAAAAATTTATAATGTTTCAATTCCTAATGTCAAAAAATAGAACATATATACTTAAAAAATTTAGGTTCACTAATTTTTAACACAGAATAAAATTATCAAAATAAAAAATAATTTAGTGGTAGAATTTTTTTCAAATTAAAGAGGAAAAATTTGATGAAAAACTGTTTTTCAAAAAGTTCCCTTCTAATGTAAAAAATATATTCATAATATATCCATGGATAAATTCAATTTAAAAAAATAATTGGGTTTATTTAATATATAAATATTCACTGATTATATTTTAATACTAATTCAAATTATAATATAAATTTCAATATACTTTATTAGAAAATACAGTTTTCAAAAGAAATATTATTTTTTAAAATTGTTTGAAATATTAATCATTACAAACAATTCTACCAAATTCACGATACAATAATATTGACATGATAAGATCAAAAATGAAGTTTTTTTTATCAAATTTATTTTTTAAAATATTATAAAATTAATTATAATTTTCTCTCACAAAATCTAATGAAACCCATTCTTTGAAAAAGTTTTATTGATGACTTAAATGAAATTAAATAAATTAAGTACCAATTTGT
The DNA here is from genome assembly GCA_963277665.1 of Viscum album. Taxonomy (NCBI): domain Eukaryota; kingdom Viridiplantae; phylum Streptophyta; class Magnoliopsida; order Santalales; family Viscaceae; genus Viscum; species Viscum album. Next base: position 1,157,967,082 of record OY728135.1, read on the forward strand.
AATGAAATAATCAATGAATAAATATTTATTAGGGAATTTTTATATATATTATGTTTTATAAATTCCTCTCAATACACTCAATTTATTAGATATTTTATAATTTTAATGTTTAAATAAATATATTTTATGATTTATTTAGGAAATGTGTTTCTTTTCATATACAAAATCGAACACAGTTTTTATTTTTTATAAAATATATATATTTACATTAGATGTTGTAAATTAAAAAATCATACTACATTTTGGAACCAAATAATAATAATTACATCAATATATACTAGAATCATAAATTATTCTTCCTTGGCGGCATTATTATAAAAACTATGATCAATACCAGCCATTTTTAATTTCATTTTCTTTATGTTAAAATAAATTCATGTACACTACCCTCATAGTTTTTATATTATGAAACAGAAGGAATCGTTATATCCCTTCCTATTATTTCATAATATAGGACTATGAAATACAGTAGAAGAAAATTATAAACCAAAATTTAGAGTAGCCAATCCTTGATTTCTTTTTAATTTCCTTCTAATAAATCATTCTCATTTTTTAGATTTATATTTATATTGTGGGTTAGAATAAATTATATCATGAAAATATTGTTGTCACGACCCCCTCCCACCAAAGATGCCCCTCCTGAGCTGGCAATGGCGAAAGGGAGATAATGACCACCAAGTCCCGCCTCCAGTAGGCCCCGGGGTGGAGACTAGCACCAAGGGTATGAGTTTTTCACAAATCTGGGAGACATTACCCTTTTAATTTTTAATGATCGGGAAATAGGACAAGTCAACAACCAAAAAGAAAAAGTGAAAGTGTATAGAAATAAACCCAAACCATTCCCACATGCATGTTTAAACAATTTTATAACAAGGTACAAGTACTAGAAACCTAAAAGTACAATACCAAAAGAAAACAAAAGGTACAAAAACAACAACAACTCCAACTGTCTGACTAATAGGGTCTCACACGGCCCTGGTAGTCCTCCTAGAAACCTAAAAGTAAACGTAGGGTGAGCATACAAGTATACTCAGTAGGGAAACATAAATCTCTCTTGTATAAGTGGGGAGACATCCTAATGTCACGTGAGAACAACAGAAGAAACCTAGCAAGGAATTCTATCCACCCAACCTCACCAGCCACACTCACCAAAAACACAAGCACAACAGGTAGTAGTATATAAGAACAAGAGTATTGGGTACCCCACACCATTTCTCTTTAGTTAGCTGCTCTTCCTAACGATGAACGTCATGACGCTGCCACACTCTCCCCGCCTGCACACACTTGGGCCTCATAACCACGTATCCCGCCCGCACACACATGGGACTCACAACCATGTATCCCGCCCCCACACACCTGGGCCTCACAACCACGTATCCTGCCCACACACGCCTTGGCCTCATCCCGAAGATTCTTGGGAAACAGTAGAACCTGCCCAAAGAGTCTTGGGCTAAAACCACCCCAATCGAAACCTACCCGAAGAGTCTTAGGTGTAAGGTCGCCATAAGCCCTCATAGCCTAGGGGATAATGAGCAGGAAGGAGCTAGTAACTAAGGGAAAAACACCCTCTCCCATTAAATGGGAGTGTTCGGCACTAAGTGCTCAACATGGGTGGGGTGCGATAAAAACACAAAAGATACAGATATATATATATATATATATATATATATATATATCAATCTCACATCCCAACATAAGGCTTCTAAAAAGAGAAACTGAGCACGTGGCTTGGCACTGCTACTACGAAGCATGCATACAACAAACAAACCCAACCCCCTTTAGGTTTTCACATTTCAGTAGAAATAGTTATTTAGTTCCTTAACTACTGGGCAACTATCCACAACTAACCACACCAATCGTTCGTAAAACATATCCCTGCCATCCACAAAACAAGTTAGGAAAAACATAAGTAGCACAACAAATTCCCTCTTATCAACCATCCAACCCCATTGATTATTATTTACGTTTCATTACCACACCCCACCATTCATTAATTCTTCCACTTTTATTTACTAATCACAACCCATAACTCGTCCACATTAAAAACCAACCCTGCAGCCCCGCTGCCAACCACCATAACCACAACCGCACCGAAACATGTACATAAATATCCCTTTAATACCATTTATTGCAGCCCCACTGTCCGTTACCAACACAAAATTCACACCAACCCACAACCAAGTCAACTGCAGCCCCACTGCTCACCCGATCCACAACAACCCTAAAAAACACCCCCAACGCATGCCACGTAACCAAGCCAACACCCACATGTTCATTAATCCATTTTTTTAACCGGGGTGATCACAAAAGGGTTCAAGATTTTCATTTAATCAACCAACTTTACATGATTATCCAATTTCAACATTCCACAAGCTTCCATCAATAAGAAAATACAAAAAGAGAGGGCAACTTTTAATTGCGTAAGCAAAGGCCCCCAACGACCGTGATTTTCAGTAGGTAGAAGCTCATTCAATTCACAAATATAATATCACAGGATATAAAAAGTAAAGTAAAATCAATCACTAACTTCCCAACCCCATTCTTCAAGCAATTATTATCTTTATTTAATGGTTCAACAGTTTCTCATGAAAACAAAAGGATACCCGCCTTGAATGGTACAAAAATTAGAGACACAATGGTGAGATCCCTAGCTCAACAGGTTATGATGTCCTTCTACGAACACGGCCACCACGATCACAAGGCTTCTCCCAGAACGACTGCACCCACCAAGGACGTCATGGCACCACCGAATCAACAACACAAGAAACTCCCTCAACATGGATATCACACACCATAGAATGGAAAGAAAACGGGAGAAGTAGGATCAGAAAGAGAATACAAGAACAGAGGTTTAACATTCCTTTTTAGAGTCGTTCGTCAATGATCGTTGTTCCTGTCAATTATCAAAAGTCTCCTCGGTTGTAAACTGAGGAGGGGAAGTAAAAGAAGATGCAACGAAACAGGGTGTACAAAGTTCTCCTTTCTGACATGATCCCACAGCCACTGACGGATCGACAATCGGAGTCAGGATGAAGAAGTTAGAGGAGGAAGACCTCTCGATCATCCAAGAGTGTCGTCGTGTGAAGAAGAAGCGATTGGTCTGGAAATAATCCACGAACCTTTCATATATATTCATCGAATAGGTAAAATAGTATGCCGCGTGTATTGATGAATACACGTTGTGACCGTACACCCGTTACGCATTTTTACTGGTCAACACACGACATGTCGCACAGTTTCCATTCATTTAATGATAACGTTAATTATATTATTATGCATGTTTCGTTGACCCGAGAAATAAGTCATGAAAAGGTATTCATCATTGGTCTTAAAATGACCATCTTAATTACAAGATTACACTCCTACTAACGGTTCTTCATTCTGACACCATATGAAGAAGTTACAGACTTTTTAAGTTTTGATCACCCAAAATAATAATACTATTATTTTATTATTATTATAATAAGTTAATATTTAGATCAAAAGGGCTTGTGGTGTGAATCTCTCCTCTTACTCCATGCGCACTCCATTATATAATTATTGTATTACTATTATAATATATTAAATCAACATTATATAAAATTTATAATATATTAAATCAATTTATATAAAAAGTATATGATTTATACAAGGGAAAGGGGGAATTCACGCCTCCCCCTCCCCATGTCATGTGCCTCCCCATTAATTTATTATAATTTATTAAATAAAACCACTTTCCTATTAATTGTATTATTATATTTATTATATCATCAATATTATTAACTTCATATTTCAATTTTGGGAGAACCTATGAACAACTATTCCATGGGACTCAAAACCAGTTCTTTTTATTGAATTAAAAGACAAAACAAAATTAATATAACTTACATATTCAACCCCATTTTAATAAATTTAATTTTATTAACCTATCACACATAGTTTTACGCCATCATTGTTATTTATTGTTCTTCAATAACAATAACATTTCATCAACTGATTTTATTCACTCACCGACATTATTGTTTTTAATAACAAAAAGATTTACATTCGTCGTATTGACCACGTTAAACCACCCTCTTGGATATCTGAATCCGACCATGCCACGTCAATGTCGTGTAACATCCGTCAATTTAATTATTTTAATTCTATTTATTTTTATTTCACACTGATTAAATTGAAACCAATTTTATTATATTAAAACCATTCAATTTAATAAACCCAATATAACAAACTCACCTTTAATTTTATGAATGCACCATCATGCTTCCACTTGCATCTTCATTTAATTGTTTGCAATAAATACCATGACTCATTTCATAAATTTCTCATTATTATGAAAAATATTAATAAAACAACACCCATTATTATTATTCAAATTTAATTTCACAATTACTCAATTAATAACAAACGGAATGTTTCATTTATCAACGTCTAATGGATCACACACCTTCCGACTTCACATCATTAATAATAATAACACCCATTAAATCATTTTATCATGATTATTCATTTTAGTTTAATTAATCACACAATTTATGTCATCATAATTATTATTTAACATATTTTTACATTATCATTAGTATTAAAAATTATCATTATAACGCGCGTCATGTTGACCACATCGATTTCAACAAAGGAATGGACCGGAGGGGTCTGGTCCATTACATCAGATACCTCTCAAAACATTCTCGTCCTTGAGAATTAAAAACCAACCTAGAAAAAAGAATGGATCTAAACAACCACTCCTCAAGATACCTCTCAAGGATCTTGTCATAACAAGAATCAACTGACAACCCTAATTATATGAGTTAGGAATTCCCTCTCCTATGTCGAGATAGTATCTGCTTTAGGCGGGACTGACTCACCTGCACGGGTTTAATCGCATCTACATTAATGTGTCTCGATTAAGGACTGGGCCTTCCCACTTCCATATATTAGGATTTTCCAACTTACACTGCTCCAACACCGTACATCCCACACACTTCCCGGACACATGGATTGGGGAATTCCTTCTCCCATGTCGAGATATTATCCGCTTTAGGCGGCACTGACTCACCTGCACGGGTTTAATCGCATCTGTATTAATGCGTCTCGATTAGGGATTAGGTCTTCCCCTCCCCACATGATAGGGATCTTCACGTACATTTAAAGAAAAGCGGGAAACGACATAGCATTTAAAACTCACAAAAACAAGGTCCAGGCCCAAAGAATGAGCAAAAGAGTTCCAACAATGGAGTGTAATGCTCCCAAAAAAACATAACGGAGATTATTCAAGAAAACCCAAACACATCTCTATCGATCCCTGGTCCTTCTAGAGATGATGCCTCTGATGCATGCAAATATCCACGCCCAGCTCCTCTGCCTCTCTATTGACATCCACCTCCTCGACCAGATCCCGATTGGGATCCTTGAGGAACTCCTTGTGGCTGGCCACCACATGATCCATCTCCCCTCAGAGGGACTGGAGCCTGTTGCTGCTGGAAGGGTCTTGCCAGTGACTGGTGCTGCTGAGGCGGGCGCTGAACCTGTCCATATCCACCGTACTGAGCTTAGGTTGGGAAACGACTCTGAACGTCCCTGAAACCTCCACAAGAAAAACACTTTGGTCCTAGGCTCATGAAAAATGGATGAGGACCCGAAGATCAGAACTGGAACTACTGGGGCCTGATCCCTACTAGCCTGAAACTGGAAGGTCCCGTCGCAGGAGACATGATGTTGACTGCCTTCCCCTTCGACAAACCTGGATGGATCCCCTCACGTGGTGCACCTCCGTGCGACTGCATCCTTTCTACAACCTCTGCCTTCTTCTGTACTGCCAAATACTTCAGAAGGGTGACGGGGGTGACAGTATACTGGAGTGAAGGACGAAGTGCCTCCTCCAAACCTCTCGCCCACGACTCCTCAACTAGAAAGAGATACGGAGCAAAGCATAGGAGATTCTTGAACTTGATCCCAGATCTCGCACTGACATACTCCCCTACTGAAGGGAGAGTAACTCCTACCGCTTCTCCGCATTGACCATGGAAGAAAGGAATTCCTCTCAGAATTCCTTCTCAAAGTCAGCGCATGGAACCACTGCCTCTATCCTCTCTCCGAGGTAGAGCGTCCACCACTATCGCACCGCACCTCTCAGCTGACTGACTGCTAGGGGAACCCAGTACTCCCTCAGAGCATGGATCAAGGTAAAAGAGATCCCTATCTCTTCAATCCACCCCTCTTTCTCCATATCTGAAGTACTGCCCTCGTACTTATTGAGGGTATGTCACAGAAAAGAATGGAGAGTCTTCTACCACTGGCTATCTTCCTCCTATCGGTTAATTCTCAACTGATCGACCACCTGAAACTGATGGGCCTCGTCCGTCTGAGCCACCCGGGGATGACGTCCCGGTGCCATAGCTGTATGGTAAACAAGGATCGCCTAAGCCCAAGTAGTAAGGAAAAATTGAAGGTTTTATTTTATCATTTAATCAATTTCTTTCCCAGATCACCCAAATCAAGTAAAACACAATCATGATGATGCATGTACCTTCCCTAGGGTCTCTACCCTGCAATCAATGTAGTATCACTTGGTATTTTGGTAGGCTCAGAGTCCTTGCATCGGATCACGGGGGGCCCTAAAATCTCGGGTCCTAGCCGGTCTTCCATGTCCTATGTCACGCACTATGATTAACTAACATTGTTGCCCTACCATCCCATTCAATCCTCACCATGCCTAACTCCAAACTCCATCCTATCTCTCAACCATCAGCTCTGACACCATTCTGTCACGACCCCCTCCCTCCAAAGATGCCCCTCCTGAGCTGGCAATGGCGAAAGGCAGATAATGACCCCCCGAGTCCCGCCTCCAGTAGGCCCCGGGGTGGCAACTAGCACCAAGGGTATGAGTTTTTCACAAATAAGGGAGGCATTACCCTTTTTATTTTTAATGATTGGGAAATAGGACAAGTCAACCACCAAAAAGAAAAGGGGAAAGTGTATAGAAATAAACCCAAACCATTCCCACATGCATGTTTAAACAATTTTATAACAAAGTACAAGTACAAGAAAGGTCAAATTACAATACCAAAAGAAAACAAAGGTACAACAACAGCAACAACTCTAACTGCCCAACTAGTAGGGTCCTGCATGACCCTGGTAATCCTCCTGGAAACCTGAAAGTAAACATAGGGTGAGCATACAAGTATACTCAGTAAGGAATCCTAAATCTCTCGTGTATAAGTGGGGATACATCCTAATGTCCCGTGAGAAGAACAAAAGAAACCTAGCAAGGAATTCTATCCACCCAACCTCACCAGCCACACTCACCAAAAACACAAGCACAAAAGGTAGTATTATATATGAATAAGAGTATTGGGTACCCCGCACCATTTCTCTTTAGTTAGATGCTCTTCCTAACGACGAACGTCCTGACACTGCCATACTCTCCCCGCCCAGACACACCTGGGCCTCACAACCACGTATCCCGCTCGCACACACCTGGGCCTCACAACCACATATCCCACCCGCACACACCTCGTCCTCACAACCACGTATCCCGCCCGCACACACCTGGGCCTCATCCCGAAGATTCTTGGGAAACAGTAGAACCTGCCCGAAGAGTCTTGGGCTAAAACCACCCCAATCGAAACCTACCCGAAGAGTCTTAGGTGTAAGGTCGCCTCAAGCCATCACAGCCTAGGGGAGAAGGAGCGGGAAGGAGCTAGTAACTAAGGTAAAAACACCTTCTCCCATGAAATGGGAGTGTTTGTCACTAAGTGATCAACATGGGTGGGGTGCAATAAAAACACAAAAGATACATATATATATATATATCAACCTCACAGCCCAACCTATGGCTTCTAAAAAGAGAAACTGAGCACGTTCCTCGATACTACTACTATGAAGCATGCATACAACAAACAAACCCAACCCCCTTTAGGTCTTCACATTTTAGTAGAAATAGTTATTTAGTTCCTTAACTACTGGAAAACTATCCACAACTAACCACACCAATCGTTGGTAAAACATATCCCTGCCATCCACAAAACAAGTTAAGAAAAACATAAGCAGTACGACAAAGTCCCTCTTATCAACCAACCAACCCCATTGATTATTATTTCTGTTTCATTACCACGCCTCACCATTCATTAATTATTCCACTTTTATTTACTAATCACAACCCATAACCCATTCACATTAAAACCCAACCCTGCATCCCTGCTACCAACCGCAATAACCACAACCACACCGAAACCCGTACATAAATATCTCTTTAATACCATTTATTGCAGCCCCACTGTCCGTTACCAAGACAACATTTACACTAACCCACAACCAAGTCAATCGCAGCCCCGCTGCTCACCCGATCAACAACAACCCACAAAAACACCCCCCAACACATGCCACGTAACCAAGACAACACCCACATGTTCATTATTCCATTTTGTTTAACTGGGGTGATCACACAAGGGTTCCAGATTTTCATTTAATTAACCAAATTTATGTGATTATCCAATTTCCACATTCCACAAGCTTCCATCCATAAGAAAATACAGAAGGAGAGGGCAACATTTAATTGTGTAAGCAAAGGCCCCCAACGATCGTGATTTTTTTAGGTAGAAGCTCATTCAATTCACAAATATAATATCACAGGATATAAAAAGTAAAGTAACAACAATCACTAACTTCCCAACCCCATTCTTTAACTAGTTATTATCTTTATTTAATGGTTCAACTGTTTCTCATGAAAACAAAAGAATACCTGCCTCGCATGATACACAAATTAAAGAGACAAAGGTGAGATCCCTAGCTCAACAGGTTCGGATGTCCTTCTACGAACACGACCACCACGATCACAAGGCTTCTCCCAGAACGACTCCACCCACCAAGGAAGTCACGACACCACTGAATCAACAACACAAGAAACTCCCTCAACATGAAGATTACACACCATAGCATGGAATGAAAACAGGAGAAGTAGGATTGGAAAGAGAATACAAGAACAGAGGTTTAACATACCTTTTTAGAGTTGTTCATCAAAGACTGTCATTCCCGTCAATTATCAGCAGTCTCCTCAGTTGGAAACTGCGGATGGGAAGTCGAAGAAGAGGGAACGAAACAAGGTGTATAGTGTTCTCCTTTCCGAAACGATCCCACATCCATTGGAGGATCGATGATCGGATTCTGGATGATGAAGTTAGAGGAGGAAGACCTCTCGATCATCCAAGAGCGTCGTCGTGCGAAGAAGAAGCGATCGGTCTAGAAATAATCCGAGACCCTTTATTATATAGGCAACGAATAGGTAAACTAGTATGAAACATGTATTGATGAATACATGTTGTGACTGTACACCCGTTACACGTTTTTGCTGGTCAACACACGACATGTCACATAGTTTCCATTCGTTTAGTGATAATGTTAATTCTATTAATATGTGTGTTTCGTTGACCTGAGACATAAGTCATGAAAAGGTATTCATCCTTGGTCTTAAAATGACCGTATTAATTACAGGATTACATTTCTGCTGATGGTTCGTCATTCCGACACCATATGAAGAATTTACAGACTTTTTAAGTGTTGATCACCCAAAATTATAATACTATTATATTATTGATATTATTATAAGTTAATATTTAGATCAAAAGAGCTTGTGGCGTGGATCTCTACTCTTAAACCATGTGTACTCCCATATATCATTACTGTATTACTATTATAATATATTGCATCAACATTATATAAAATATATGATATATTAAATCAAATTATATAAAAAGAATACGATTTATACAAGGGAAAGGGGGCATTCACGCCTCCCCCTCCCCATGTCATGTGCCTCCCCATTAATTTATTCTAATTTATAAAATAAAACCACTTTCCTTTTAATTGTATTTTTATATTTATTAAACGATAAATATTATTAATTTCATATTTCAATTTTGGGAGAACCTATGCACAACCATTCTATGTGACTCAAAACCATTTCATTTAATTGAATTAAAAGACTAAACAAAATTAATATAACTTACATATTCAACCCCATTTTAATACATTTAATTTTATTAACCTATTGAACATAGTCTTACGCCATCATTGTTATTTATTGTTCTTCAATAACAATAAAATTTCATCAACTTATTTTATTCACTCACCGACGTTATTGTTTTTAATAACAAAAAGATTTACGTTCGTCGTATTGACCACGTTAAACTACCCTGTTGGATATCTAAATCCGACCATGCCATGTCAACGTCGCATAACATACATCAATATATTTATTTTTATTCTATTTATTTTTATTTCACACTGATTAAATTGAAACAACTTTTATTAAATTAAAACCATTCAATTTAATAAACCCAATATAACGAACTCAACATTAATTTTATGAACGAACCACCATGCTTCCACTTGCATCTTCATTTAATTGTTTTCAATAAATACCACGACTCATTTCCTCAATTTCTCATTATTATGAATAATATTAATAAAAAAACACCCATTATTATTATTCAAATTTAATTTCAACAATTACTCAATTAATAACAAACTGCATGTTTCATTTATCAACGTCCAATGGATCACACACCTTCCCACTTCACATCATTAATAATAATAACACCAATTAAATCATTTTATCATGATTATTCTTTTTAGTTTAATTAATCACAAAATTTATGTCATCATCATTATTATTTAACATATTTTTACATTATCATTAGTATTAAAAATTATCATTATTACGCACATCGTGTTGACCACATCCATTTCAAAAAAGGAATGGACCGGAGGGGTCCAGTCTATTACTTCTGCAATGTTTTGTTTTTAATTGATTAACTCAATATATTCATCACCATTATAAACCACGCTTTCATTATTTTATCTAAGGTTACCTCTCTCATTACATTTATTCATGATGATGTAAAACATTCTAATCATTTAATGTTTTTTGTATCATTAATATTATTTTTCTTTATTTTTAGGATTTTTATAAACTTATTAAATCATTGATATAATCAATTATTAATTATTGTTTTTTCTTAAAATGATGTTTTTTTAAAACGTGTTTAGAGTGGCATGGCCAATATCTTTAACTGGCATTCAAATATAGGTGTATTTTTCTCTCAAATTAAATTGTTTTTATGATTTTTTTTATATTATGAGATATAAGATACATTTTCATAGAAATATTTATTTTCAGAAAAATAACTTCATAATATTTATTAATTAGGTAATATTGAGAACCACAATAATTTTAAAAATAACATAAAATTTATTATAACTAATTTCAAAAAATTATCTTCTAAAATTATTTTTATAAATTTCCTCAATTAATCTAATTTTATTTATCTCAACAATTTATTTAAAACTATTTTTGATGCATTAATAGGCCTTTAACATTTTTTATTAACCTAGAAAAACTCTTTCATTGATAGAATTTATATAAATTTCTGAAATTTTATAATTTATTAAAATAATTCATTTTATTTTATTTAATATAATTATTATTATTGTGGAATTACATCCAAGAATAATTTTGTATAGTTTCTAATCATCATTAATATATATCACTATATTTTTTATCTTGAAAATTAATATTTCACTAACTCTATATAATAGTTTTTAGGGATAGAATATTTGATGAAAAAATTTCCTATGATATTTTCCTACAGATTACTTTTTTCCATAGCTCCATTTTGTTTTATATTATATACTGATAACAACTTGTGAAAAATTCCAAACTTCTAAATGAATTTTTTAATTTTTATGTGTATACATTCATTTAATTTTTTAAATAATATTATATTGAGTGTGAATATATACCCATTTCCAACTCTTTTCGTGTAAATTAATTACTAGTATAACATGTCCATTTTACATTTCATGATCATAAATAATCCATTATTCAAAAATAAATTATAAAAATGACAAAATATTATTCCCCATTTGTATATGATATTTTCTTCATACTATATCCTTAAGTTTTATCATGTTTACAGAGACTGGATTTCCGTTTCAATTATTTTGAATATATATTCTAGATATTATTTTATGGAAAAAAATCATTAATATTAATGTCAGTTTCTGGATTTTTATTTTGAATTTCAATTTGAACAATTTTCAATGAGAAAATATCCACACTCTATTATATTGTTTTCAAAGATATCAATTCCAAATGTTATTATAAACTAAAAAATTTAACCTAATAATGATTTAATTGTTATTCCCATGAATATTTTACAATTTATATATATATTAATTTATTATAAAGCTCCTAAAATTTTTATTAAATACCACATCCCTTCTATTTTTATATGAACTCGTATTTGGAGTCGAATATGTGACTCACATTTACGTGGTGTTCATAAAATACACCCCCAACGAGATATTATATATTCTAAATATCAATAACTTCTAGTATAGTATTTGAACATAAATTCATATTGAAATATTTTTCATTAAAATATGAATAGTTCTATCAACCCTATAGATTATTTCATCTCAAGATCATGTTTCCAATCAGGTGGGATTACATCCCATTATTAAACATAATTGAAAATTTAATCATTATCTCGTAGGGGTAAATAATATATAATATTTCATTATCTCATTAAATTAATTTAACCCGTGAAATTCAATTTATGGCTTCATCAAATGAAATACAATTTTATTTTTAGAACTATAGCTGTAATATTATCCAATACCCTCTTTTATTGTTATTATCATATTCTCAATGGAATCAAGATGAATTTTCTTTAGTTTTTCCACTCTTCATTTCGCATATAGTAAATTATATTTTTCTATTTATGCAATCAATATCATTATGAAAATAATAATATTAGTTCATGAGATATATATATAATGAAAAATTATTCTCTAAAAAATAGAAATGGAATATTTCTTCTTTAAATGTTTCCATGTCGTTCTCTACTTCGAAATAATCACTTCTGTTTATACTGAGATATGATTTAGACTTGATAAATGAAAAATTAGAATTGTAATAGGATATATCATATCTACTTTATTTACATGTTTAATTATTCAATAAATATTCATGGTTGATGATTAATCCCCAATGAAGGATACTTTTTCATCTCTTTGATTTTAATTTATTAAATCTATCTTAATTTGTACAAAATTTATCATATTTTTATCACTTTAATTTCCAAATATTTAATTCATTCACTCTCCATATTTTTTTTTACTTTTTTAGTATGTTTACATAATTGGAGATTATAATTTTTCCCACATATTTGAGTATTAGTTAAAATGACATTTTCCAGACCCCTTTATAGTTGTGTTATTTCCTTTCAAAAAATTTCTCACATTATATACATATAGAATATATCATCTACATGGGATCATGTGAGTTCATTTCGTATTCACTATTAATCTAAAATTTTAATAAGATTAATATATTCATCCTTTTTTGTTAACGTTCAATAGAATATTTGTGGCCATTAATCAATTTTTCATATATATCAATCATTTTCTTGTAGGTCACTAGTTCTTTGTAATTAACAATATAGACTAATTGATCTTTTATTAAATAGTTAACTTTTATAGCCTTAGTATTAATATGATCTATATAATAAAAAATTTCAATATAAGATTCATTAATATATTATTTTCTTGTTTAATTACCCATATATTGTAGATCCACATGATTTTAATCCCTATGAATAGTTACCCCTTGTGTCTGAATATCTCATTTCATTTCAGATTCATCCATCTTTTGGATATTAATAAATACATAATTTGTATCTCTAATTTCATTATATTTAATCTTGTCTAGGCTATAATTATGATTATCCCCCTACTTTCATAATAATATCTTCCTTTAAAACATCTATATAGATATTCTTCAAGGTTACAAATCACATTTTAAAGGAATAATCATTGTGGAATTATAAAAAAATTTCTTCACTTCCATCATTGTCTAATATCTTTAGACTCCATGTCGAAATTCATAACAAATTCCGACAATATAAATATTCTAAGGGGGTTATGATGTCAAACAAACATTTTACAACTCTAGGATCATAATACTGTGTAATTTGATGATATGATCCCAATACATCAGAGAAATCATGTGAAATATGTTGACATGTTTCCATCAGAATGGTTGGAAAAAAATAATACCAATTAATTATAAAATTTTTATAAATTTCAAAATGTATAGAAGAATGAATTTTTATCAAAGAATATTTTTTAATGTTATTATAATAGATATTGGTTTTATTATTAAAGAATTGGGGCCATGATTTTACTAATTATATTTCTTATAATGGTATATTTTCATGGTTAATAGGTTAATAACATATAAATACCCAATATTATGTCATCTAAAGTGATTTGATTATGGAAGATTTATTTCAACATGAATGACATAAATTAGTCACCCATGATATAGGGGATTTTAAATTATAATATATATAAAGTGAGAGTTTTATATATAAGGTCATAGTAAAAATAATAAAAATGCATTGATAAATAAACGAATGTACAATTTAAAGCATAATTTTCCCATGTATTGTGGCATAAAATTACTCCAAGATTATGTGTAAATGAACATGTTGAGATTATTATTATGATGAATATAGTTCCACTTGACTTTTAGTACTATGGAATCAATAATATATTAAATTTTATGGGATAGGTTTTGATGTTTCTTAGACAATTTCATATTGGGTAGATTTTATACCTGTTGAGGATAACTACATTGAGTTCTATAAAATATTATGTGATATTTTTTTAGAATGTATAATGGGTGTGTTTCTTATACATTTGAATGAGAAGTTAGATTATATTAATGGAATAACATTATAATAATCCCTAGATAAAATTGTATAAAATAACCTAACAATAATAAAGTAATAAGATAAAATAAATTTTGAAAATAGTTGTTACAAAATCTATATAGACTCTATTGGTTGTGAAGTTTTATGTTTATTATGATAAATTTGTTAAGTATTAGTTCCCAATTTTACTAATTATTCCTATATAGTAAATAATAATCTTTTAAATTCTAAATTATTATGGTTGTGGTATTAAAAAACACGTCAAAACAGAGATAGATAGAAAAAATGAAATACCTTGTGATATCCCTTTTGCGGGATTCTCATTAATTATTTAGGTCAAGAAACATAGAATATCCACATGAAAAATGGTATTACAAATGGATATAAATAAATAAAAGTAATAGAATCATTATCATGTGAATAAAACCGCATCTTTGAGTAGTTATATTTAGTAAATTCCAATATATGGTAATATGTTGTTTGTGGGTGTTAAATGCCATTTAAATTCTATAACATCACATTTAATGTAATTTTCAATAAATTGAATAAAAGTATACAATTTACTTTATACAACAATTAGTTTTTTCACATATATATATATATATATATCACCATTATGCGGATGAGTATGGGTAAATGAAAAAATAATTACATTTCATTTATATATAACATGTATCTAAAATCCATGGAATGTTTATATAGGTTAATTTATAATTTTTCATTTATTATTGGATTTTAATTAGTCTTATAAAATGTTTTCATCATATAAGAATGTATTTTAATTTATATTAAAAATTGAAATAAAATTTTAAAAACTATAAATGAAATTTATAAATAAAAAAAAATATAAATTTTAATATTACACCTCTTATCTAACATGAATGTTCTAGTGTATAGATGAAGAGGTATGGGTAAATAAAAATAATGTCACATTGTTTATATAAATAGTTACATACTTTAACCATGAAAATCAAAACCCTTTATCCATTCACAAAAAGTATCCATAACATTCACTTTATAATTTCAATATATGAATAAATAAAACATCATGAGAATTCATTCATAAATTGTGATCAACGAATTATACACATTCAATTTTATATAATCACTTTAGTGGAAAAATACAAAATAAATTTCCTCTAGATATAAGGATAAGGTATCCTCCATTCATAGAATACAACCACTATAATTTTGATGCTAGAAATGTGGAATCATGTGCTTTGTGTAAATATAAATTTTTAAATATGTAATATTTCAGTTTTGAATGAATCCCAAAATTATTATATCATTCATGAGGGGTTATTATATAATTTTATATCATTATTAATGATATATTTATGAAAGTATACAAACAATCTTTGGATAATCCTCTTGGGTAAATAATATTTTTTCAATTTAAGTGAAAACTAGAGTGTACCATATTGGTCATAACTATGGTTGAACACCCCAATTCCAACCTCACGTATCTCTATGGTTGACAAATTCCAATGATTATTTTACAACATCATAGAATATAAATATATGAGGTAGATTAAGGAGAACATGCTCCTCAAATAAGGAATAGTTTCATTGAATAAAGGAATAAAACATTGATATACATGTTGTGATAAATAATAACTCATCGAAGTATGCCACTATTATGTCTTGGGTAAATATTAAGAACTAAACCATACACTTTAAATCATGTTCCAGCTAATATATAAAAAATTAATTTTTTGTGATGGTGTAAAAAGAGATCAATTATTTAGATGAATGTGTATGCTGATGTAAACTATTTCTTAAGTAATGTTATAGAAAAACATATAAAAATAATTGAATAAATTATAATATTAAATTATATTTAAATGATAAAATGGATATTATAATTAAGAAACGTGAAAATTAATTTTGAAAAATAATGTCGTGTTTTATTTGAGGGAACATATCAACATAAATCATAGATTGTGAATGGTAGAATTTAAATAAGTCATGGATCCAAATACCCAGAAGTTGGAACATGAAAAAATTAAATATTTTCTAGTGTAATATTAATTTTGAAATACAAAACTACTACAATAAAGTGGTATTGAGGTTAATTAATTATAGAGACATTATTTTCTAGTCATTGAGGCTAGTGACACGTTATTAGATGATAATTATCAACCTATATCCTGTATTAAAGATCTATATTACTCTATAGTATTCAAATTGTAAAATTTTATGAATTTTAAATTAGATTCTATGTTTTATAATGGTGATTATATTTTGTTTGATCCTATAGTTTATGAAAATAATATTTTTTGCAAATGGGTATGCGTGAAAAATATTTATATGGAAGGTAATGTAATTACCATAAAAGAATCATTGTAGGACATAGAGGTTTAGATAATCTATAATGGATAATATTTTTTGATTTTTATAAATGAATTTCTATATATTATATATATCAAAGAAGGATACCATGATTATTATATTTTTATAATGGATACCAATACAATTTTTTAGGGGAATTATTTTGAAGATATCTATATAACCTAATAAGAATCATTAGTGAACCCAAATAATATCAAAAATCTACGCATGATATATTTATATATATTTATTTTTGGGATGAAAACATAATCTCTATCATGAAACATTAATTTTAATTATAAGATAAAAAAATCTATCATAAATAATGATTTTGATTGATGTTACAATATGTGATATAGCCTATATGTAGATGATTTCTAGGTAAAAATATTTATAATATATATTATTATCCTATAATTTTCTAATAGACATATAATAAGTAAGGATTAGTTTTATACAAAATTATCCCTGTAATGGTAATCGGTGAAGTAGCCATTACATTATGGGTCACGATTATATGTAATATATGTGATGTGATTCATTGAATAAATCATGGTATATATGTTAAAATTGTTTTTACAAGATTAGTGATTAAAATTTCCTAGAGGATATTCTTGAAAATATCACACAATATACATTACGAAATAAAAATGATTCTCTAAACACAAGTGGAATGAAATATAATGTGTAGAATACCAAACACATAAATAATTGGTTTTTTCATGTATTGAATGTTATGTTTTAAACATATTGTTTACAATACCATATATATGGTATTAAAAACATCCAAATAACATAGGTGAGTTGTATAGTGTAAATACATTGAATATCCCTATGGACCAAATCCATATGATGGATTTGGTATTTTTTTATGTTGGGTTTAAGGAATTGGGTATAATAAGAACAATAAAATCCACATTTTAAAAATAGGTATGCCATTAACTGTAATTGTTTAGAAATGTCATCTACATTAATTTAAAAGTTTTGAGCTAGAAAAATAAAAAATCATCTGGTTTTCAAAAATTCTATTGATAATTATGATCTATTTTTCATCTGATATATATATTATAAAATTTTTGAAATGAAAAATCATATATGATATTAAAATTTCTAGTTGATGTAAATATTAAATCATATGGTACGATAATTATACTATAGTGTTTGTGAAAGAAATATTCATATGACCACATCAATTGAAAATAAATATAATTGTAATGTGTCAGCTATAATTTAATTTTAATCAAGGAGTTGACATAATAGTATGTAGAAAATATAAAAATCAAAATATAGTGAGCATGGTGACTAAAGTCATATCTTAGTAATATAATGGACATCATGTGATGAAATGAAAATTAAATTTTTCAATGATTATTTTTTTATAAAAAAAGGTATTTATTAGATTTTATGTCCTCAAACCAAGAAAAAATTTAAATTTTATTTCAATAATAAAAGTATATACTATTACCATATCACAATTATAGTGGGTTTAAGAATCATTACATTAATAATGTTGTTAGAACTTCCTCTCTCTACTGAGAACCTGGATTCACTTTAAAGATAACATTACATAGATACCATAAAACCTAGATGAAATCTAGTTAATACGAATTATTTGATGCTTTAAGATCAGGTTTTTGGGGATCATTATATATTTATACTTCTTCTCATGATGTTCAATCTTGATAATATCTATAAAGGGAGATTATGGGAACTGACAAACTAACAAAAAAACAAAATATTAAATGTGTTACTAAATATTCTAATTTGGGGACATGTTTTTTGGTTTTTATTCCTATTTTATTATTATTCTACACAATGAATTTCATACAATATTGTATTGGAGAATATTATGACATCATATATATAAATAAATATAGAAGATTTGGATAAATCATTTTCCTTATAAGTAATATTACATTAATTGAATATATCTTAGATAATTGTTTCCATTGAAGTAAATAGATATATAAATTTTAACACCATTATATAAATAAAAATGTAATAAAAATATGTGGATATTTATATTCATTATTTATTTATTTTTATATAGTCAAAGATAATATTTCAAGAATAAATTTTAATCACCAATGTATTTATCATTATTGATCATATTTCAAAAAAAAATTGTATTATATATTATTAATTTTTATGAGTTTAAATGGATTGTGGGATTAAAACTATGTAAAATCTAGGAGAGGTTACATGGAAGGATATAATAACTAAAAAATGTACAACCTTTCAGGATGTGTTACAATATTTTCTCAATATATGGTGTGTGATGGTTCTACATAATGACACCCACATGATATATCAGAGTATATAAGTCTCACCATGTTGTGGTTTACCATGTGTATATGGAATATACTTTTCTATTTCATTCCATTAATCTCTATAACTATGATTGAATCTGTAACAATTATCAATTGCATTCTCAAGATATAACACCAGTTAATGCCATGTTCTTCTATTTATGAAGAATACGGATATGGTAATCTCAACATTTTTTATAAAAATTAAAAAGATAACTATAATTTATTTAATAATTTTGATAATTGAAAAAATGTAAAATAATTATAAACTAAAATATAATATACCTAATAAAAATTGAATATTTTGGTGTATTTCAGATTTGGTTGGAGTTTTCCATACATAATATTCATTTATTGATTTCAATGAAAAAATCTAAAAAAATTTAAAAAAACATCACTGGATTCCTTATAGAAGGGATTCTTTTACATTTTCATTATTATTAATTTATAAAATGATTTTTTTAGCGGGGTTACTATTTAATCAATGCTATTCCAATCAGTAATATCTCACATACTTAAATCATCATTGTGGTGGAAGAATTCAGAATCTAATTCCTCTTGACGTATCCATACATGTTATAATATTTTGAAATGATTTTATTTTATGATCACGTGATATCATAGAGGGTCCTATTATTATACACTATTAATTATTTAGCACAAAAATAAATCATTTTTACTTAATGCAATTTTCTAATCATACAATAAATCATGATATGAAGTTGAAGATATTTTTCAATTTAACTTTTATATTTATTTTTAATGATTCTCTCAGTCTTTAGTGAATTCTCTTTGGTTGGTCAATTAAGAACAACATATTTAAAAAATTGGAGACTCCTTTTGGGTCATACAATATATTAAGTTAACCAATAGACACATCCCCTACATGAAAAACCATATGAACTAAATTATGGGTTATAATTATTAAAATTCATGGAAATCCAATTTTATTTATTTATTTAGTAAACGATACATTCATAGAAAATTTTTATATTTCCCACAATGATTTCTATTTTTAAAGTATGGTTAACCATGGTTTTATTATTTTAATATAGTTATCATAACCTAATACATTATCGATGTGCATATTGAATTTGGTTTATATCTACATGAATCTTAAGGTTGCAATAATTATCACATGTATCTTTTAATGGTGTTGCTTTATAATATTGGTTTACACTAATGAGCATTGTTTAATGGATATAAAGATATAGAAATAAAAGGAAAACCACAAAAAAAATTTTGCGGTCTGATTCTTATTATGATTGGAAACACTCATGGAAATTATGATAATTCAACATAATTTACTCATGGTATTTTGAAAAATATTTTAGGTAGTTCTTGCCTCTATAGAGTATATTAAATAATAACATTTTAATATAATGTGCATTATTCTATGAATATCTCCTTAATTCAAAACATTATTTACCACTCAGCTACACATTGTTTTATATATTTAAATATTTAATATATATATATAATTATAATAACTATTATAAATGAATATATATAATTATACATTTAATAATTTAACTTCCACTTTATCAGTGTTAAAATCCTACGACCATTGGTAACACTACCTATGGATAAAGGGCCTCAATACAGATTCTTATTAAAAACATATTTTTTTCATGGTTGTATGACCTAATATAGAGCATATCACCCTGGAAAATGGTAATACTTTTTAGGGGACTATTAAAATGGTCTTCTTATCACTTCGTGATTCAACTCATCATCGGTGTCCTATCATAGCAATACATGTTGCAGGTGGATATAAACACCTCTATGGACATTCTAATTTTTTATTATTAGGACCCATATCAATATTCCAATAATGTATAGGTCATAGGGTGATGGATTATATCAATAGATAATTTTTTAAATTTTATATAGGCCTCATTATAGGTTGAATACATATAGGGATTATACCATACATGGATGTAGATATTTGTATAGAGTCTATATAAAAAATATATGAAATACCCATGAAAAAATGCCACTGTTAAGTAGTCCAATCACAATTGGAAATATCTTCCAAGTTATTATGGTTTTGTACCCATTTTACTATATAGATAATAAAATTTTATAATGGTTTACATTAGTTTTTCTTTCTTCCCTCGTGTTATTAGTTGAAAATTGGATGATCATTCCATTAAATACACACATGAAAAATGTATTATGTCCATATGGTTTTCCCTTTTTTGTTTCCATGGTTTTAAAATTATAATTATTATATTACCATATTAGTGTGTAGAAACATGCAAAATTTCCTATTATTGTACGATATATATAACCAAAGACTCTTACAACCCTAGAAAAAGTATATGTATTTTACCATGTATTGGAAGATCATGGTTATAGATCCTCCTTTACAGGGGAATTTTCTAGTACTATTACTTAATGTTATTTTCAGTTCCATCACTGGAGATAATAATAATTTATAATAATATATGGCTGAATTATACCCATTAAAAACAATACAAAACTTAGATAGGGTAAATGTGAGAAATTTATAATTTAATATATATCATATCCAAAAGGAAAACGAGACAATTTATCACACATTACATTAACCTATAAGAATAGTTATTAGTTATATAATAGCTAATAGGTACTAAACATTTCTCACTTTAATAATAAGAATAATAATATCATCCTAAAATAGTAGAATTTTAGAAATTTGGGAATGGCCATGATAAAAGATGCAACCAAATAATCATGGAACAAAATGAAGGATTATCAGAAACATCAAATGTGGTGCCTTAGTCATAACTGAGAAACACCACGTCGGTTTTTGAAATTATTATCATAGAATATATGAATAACAAACATATTTGGATGTGTGTAATACAATAAATATTGATGGGAGTGAGGGTGCATACATTAATTAGTGTAATTGTTAAATGAATCTCTATTTATAACATTTTATATACGATTATAACATTAAATAATTTTTTATGGCCACTATTAATCCCATTAAAAAAATATGGAAATACATTTTCATGTAGTGGGTTATATAGTTATATAGATAAGTAGAATCATCCACTAGAAATTTAGTTTTTTACATCGATATTCTGATGAGAAATACACTCATGTTTAGATTTATCCACCATTAGATTGTTTCTAAAATTACCTGATCTAGAACACCAAATGGACCCTATTAGTGGCAATTTTTCCCAAATATAAGAACATAATTGAAAAAATATATAATTTATTCATTGAAAGTGTTTTTTTCAACCATGGAACTATGGGGTTGATCATCACTGTGTTGTGTCATATGATTTCTCAAAGACTCATTTTTGACACATTGCATACAATTTTCACGAATATGATATTTCCACTACATTATCTCCACTCAGATAAAATTTTTCTGAAATTAAAAACACAATATTGGAACCATTTTAAATTTTAGAGTTTCTGCTCTTCGTTTTACTATATGAATACCACCCACTTCAAATAAGGCCACTAGATCTATATCAACATCATAAATATATGTGAAATGTTCTATATTTGGACGATATCTCTTGATATTTAGTACTTGAAATAAAATGTGAATGAAATTTTACTATTAATGATGCTCTAACTAAAAACCTGCTATAATAATTCATTCTACTTCCTCGAATATCACCTCATTCGTAGGTACCCGTTCTTAAGAAATTGGATATAATGGTGTCCCAATCATGGTGAAAGTTTGTGAAATAACTAGAATCCCACCACAGACTATATAGGATGGTATTTGATGTCAAAATATAACCCTAGAATAAACTATTTTCTCATTAAATACATCATTATTTTAAAAAAAATCATAAATTTTTTCCAAATTAGTCTTATTTTGATAACTTTTGAAACCCCATTCAAAATAACATATTATTAATGGGACAAAATTACTATATAAATCACTCAAAGGATCGATTTGATTAATTTTTTATAACATTTTTTATATTTAAGGAAAAAATAATCACCATGATTAATTAAGGAAAATAAAAAATCATAGATAAATTCTCTCAACATATCATCTAGAATCATGGTTTTTGACTCAGATATCCCGTCAATTTGAGGATTTCATGTGGAGCTCTAATATACCTTATGTAACATCCCATGATTTTTGGAACTATTTTATTTAAAATTAATTTATGTTATTTGATAATTAATTTAAATTAATTTCACAGTTTATCTTTCATTGTATGAAACAAAAGTTTTAACTTTTTTTGTGTAACATAGAGTTTCTTTGATTACTTTTGTTAAAAGTGAGGTCATGTCTTACAAGGTGAAAATAAATTATAATAGATGTTACCATTCCATTTTGACGGAAGGAATAGATATGATTAACTATATTATTAATATATGGTTTACACTTCATTATATTATTATTATATTTTTTCCTGTTTAATTATAAATGAAAATAAAAACCAATTGAATATAAAAGATGTGTTTTTATGAAAAAACAATTTAAGAATAAATTTTTTTTATATTAATAAATTAAAATAAATATCTAGTATTTAAATATATTAATTATATTTATAGTTTATATATTATAAAAATGTTTTTTAAATTCATCCAATATGATTTATTGGTTTATGATATGTACAAATCCATATTTAAGCATAAAATTTTTACATTTTTAATGGCGGTTTTACTACTTGTAATGAAATAATATTTATTAAACAATATTTTGAAAAATTTGGAAACATTATTTGAAATATTAAAATATGTTTTTGAATTAATATTATCAAAATTTACATTGGGTTTCTTTTTTTTATTTTTCTGAGAAAATTTAAAAGATGATGAATAGTGAATGGCACAAAATTTTAATTGAAAACTTCTTTTTATAAAATGGATTATAGTCATAGATTAAACTTTTAATTTTTTTAATATAATGAAATCCATGTTATATCATTTACAAAATTTTATGAAATTTTTCATCAATTTCACATTGAAATTGGATATTAAGACATTTCAAACTTTTCCAATTTTGTGTTCAAAAACATGTTTTCAAATACAATATGAGTGATTAATTTTAAATTAATTTATAAAAATTATGTGATTTGAATTAGGAAAAGTGTATTAAATATTTCTAGTAATAATAATTTATAATTTATAATAATTTTTATTTTGTTTTTACCAATCATATTAGTGAAATTAATTAAAATGAATTATAGTGATTAAGGTAAAATTAGGTTACTTAATGGTTAAACATTAATATTACTTGTCGAAATGACATAGAAACATGTTAAAACCCCATTTAATTGAAATTATTCAAAAATTTAACCAATTTTATATAATTTGGATAATTATTTTGGGCACAATATTTAAAGGAGTCTTCCAAATAGTTATTATCGTTTTAAATTCACAAGAATGCCACACCCCTCAACTATAACAAGGTACTCACCTTCAACACTTATTTAGACTTATGAATCCAATTTTTTCATCCAAACCCTACCCAAAAAATCATCCTAAATACCTAATATCATCCTGTAGGAAACACATTGTACATAAATTAATCCATAGAAGTCCTTGGTGCAAACCAAAAGGAGTTACCCAAATAAGAGGACAGATTCTTCAACAATGACATTTCTTTTGTTTCATTATACATCCCTCAATTTATTATTATTAAACACTTATATACTTGTCTTATTATCATTAATATAGTATTATTTTTTGAGTTTATTGTTTCCATATAAACAGATACATGATTCGATCAAATGGGTAATGAAATCACCATTTCTATGAATGGCGAACTAACTCCCCATGAAAATATATCGTTTGTTTTTCATTACTCCATCTAATGATTAGTTATTATGATGAAAATAATTTTTTTATTATATATTTTGTATTAATAATTTCTTAATTATTATTTAATAATTATATTAAATATATAATAATTCTTTCAATTTTGTGGGAAGACGATATCATCGTTTGTGGACGTGTGGACTACCTCCTCTGAAAATTGATGTGATACGTTCACCCTTTACATGGAATGTCTTAATGATGGATTTCATAATCATATATTATATGAATTAAAATTTATGATATTTATTATATGATTATCTTTATTAACATATAATTTATCATTTTCTTAATTCTATTTCACACATTGAAAAAGTTACAACATCGTTCATGGACGTGTGGACAACCTCCTCCTCAAAAAGATATAATTATTACCTTTACTTAATCATATAATAATAATGACATATGTAATAATATATAATTAAATAATATGGTATTTATGATATAATTTTCATTCATTAAAAATAATATTTACCTACCTTCTTTCTATAATGATCATTGAAAAATGAGAAAGTCACTCATGTGTACATGTGGCCTACCGTCTCTACCACCATCAAATTGGTTCAGTTTTTAACCATATTTCCAATATGGTTTAAATAATATAATTGATGTAAAAAAATTTATAATTAGTCACGTTTTTTATTGTAGATATATTTAAATAATGTCCTTATTAGACATAATCAAACAATCATAATCAGTTATGACACATAAGACGAATGGGGTCAAAACTTCATACTAAAACATTAATGACTATGTAATTGTATATATATATTTTTTATTAGTGAAGTTAAGTTATTAATATACATTGGAAATGTTTTTATGACTTTTAATAATTTAGATAAGTTTATTATTTTGTAATATAGAGAATAATCATAACAAATCAGACACAAGGAAAATGATTTCATAACTCAATTTTCATTAATTGCTTTAAACATTTTTACAGTGATATTCTTGAAATGAAAACTGATTATATTATACATTATTTACATTTTTATGGATTTATATTTTATATACATAATTATTTATTTTAATTATTCAAAATATAATGATGCCATCAATTTAAGAGAATTTGATCTCACTCTATATATCTTTGAGATAAATATCATATTCACCACAAACTTATTTTGTGTGGTGTATATACTACCACATTTTATATATTATATCATGAAATTATGTATCTCCCTAGTATTTAAAAATTTCATTTTATTATTAATGCTTTTTTTCTTATTCATATGTTACCAAAATTGTAAGGGGGTGTCAAGTTTCAAATTCATTTCTGTGAGAATTTTACCAAATTCACCACTTAATTTTTTTTATATAATTCCAATTAATGTATTGTATGATTAATATAAATGAAATTATTGGGATTTAGATATCAATATAAGTATCTCAATTTCATGGGATTTATGCATTAAATTTTACCAAATAGGAAAGGAATTTTATCACAATTTACTATATTTAATATGATTTTCATGTTATACACAAATAATATTTAATGAGGTGAATATTCCTCTCCATAGAGATTATATATCATGAGTATAATTATTCTCATGATATTATAATGTTCATTTCACTGAATTATTTTATTGGTCATATGTTTCTAATGTTCTAAGGTTGTATAGGATACATTGTATTTTTAAAAGATTATTTTCCTCATGGATGATTTTATTGGTATTTTAAGAGAATTTAAATTCATTTACATAAAAAACAATATTTCATATATCCATCATTGGGGATATTTTGTATTGATACCATCCTAATTTTTCATATTGAGGGATTCTAGCTATTTCAATGAGATTTCTATGAAACATTTTTTATTATAATGGGATGATTATATCATAATGATATTTTTATGGAACCATTTTCTTTTCCATGGGTCTAAAATGTTTAAAATATATTTTTATGGAACCCATTTCCTTTCTATGTGTTATTCATGTGTTTATGATATTGTTATTTAACGAATTTTTTTTAATTTGGTTATTTATTTATCAAAGAAATTTTTATGGAATCCATTACATTTCCATGGGTTCTTCATGTTTCAATGATATTATTATGGACCCCATTTACATTATATTGGTTATTCATTTTTCAGTGATATTGTTATGGAACTAATTTTCTTTAGATGGGATAATCATTCTTCAAAGATATTATTATAGATCATTTTTCATTTTTATGGGTTAATAAAATTATAAAGGGGTTATTGGTACCTCATATGAGTTTATTCAAGCATTTATGTTTGATGATTTTGAAATTGTATGTGGGTATTTTACGGGTGGTTATGTGATAACCCATTTAAAATTTGTTCTATTATAGACTAAGGACTTGTGGGTCTATGATATCCCTCTAAGGCATTGGGTATGGAAGACTGCATATGACTATTCCATTTGTAATAGTTACACATATAGAAGTCGAAAAAATGGTAATTCCATTTATTAGAATGAAATGTGTAATTATGTCTGAAGATAACTTTATATTTTCTTTATACATGTTAATATTGTCTATAATGATCGATATTGATATCACATGGATCATGATTATTTATTCTAATTACTCATTCCTTTGATATGTTTTCATATTTTATAATACAAGTATTGATGGGTATGGGTTCATTCATTATTAGTCCATGCACGTTGATTAGGTCATCATAGACTTGTGCAATATTAATCTCATTGATGATATTCAATTTTTAATTATTATGTTTAGAATTACTGAATATTTGATCTCACCCTTTCATATGTTTCATTTTACCCATGTTTTAATTAATGATGTTTCAAAATTTATATCTATAAAGTATTTCACAAAGATGATGTCAATAAGCTATTATGAAGTAATTAAATTTAGGTAAAATGGTAGAAATGTTGAATCGATAACAAATGAATCTGTGTTTATATGAGTTGTTTATATAAGAGTTTCTCCTAATTATCTATGAATATAAAAATGATAGGTATATATGGTTTTACATGATCCATGTTTTCTTTTTGATGTTGAATTTCTTAGATGAAACATTTGGGTCACAATTTTGGGTAACATAGCTGAAAATGTAATGTTATGGATTTCATCACAAGATCTAGGAGTGCAGGTCCTGACCTGTAATAGATTGTATAAAAGCTCATTTTAGATAACTCTGGATATTAAGTTGATTTAATTAGATGTTAACTTAAGAGTTATGGATACCATCATAGGTCTATAATATTTATTATGATCATATGTTCAAATTCTTAGACACATATTTTAATGTGGTATGTAGTAAAATCTTTTGAGGATATCAACGAAATTTAAGGAGAATTTTAATTAGGTAAAAGTATAAGAAATAATTGGGTTTAATGATAAGTATTATTATATTTTTTGAAGAAATAAATTTAATTTTATTAGTAACCTTTATTTTTTATATGATCATTGTGTTTTGTGGAAATTATGGTATCAAGAGTATTATCATACAGCTAACCACATCATTGAAAATTGATTTGGAAATTAAGTGATTGATGTTGCATCAAAAGAATATCTTAGAATTTTGAATTGTAATATAGGTTGTATATGATAACCCATACTATTGAAACACTCATTAATTTTGAGGTTATTTAGGTTATTTGGGATATAGGGTCATGGAAATATTTAGTTTCATCGTTGTTTCTTAGTATTGAATTATGATGATGATTGTTTCTCATATAATGTTGAACTATTTTTGGGAATTATCTTAATATGTCCTAACCATTTTTTTTGTTAACTTCCACAAATCGGTTGAATATTTATTTGTATGTGGTATATAAAAGATTATTTTAGTGATTTACAAGGTAATAATTCATCATGAATAATAATATTTTGGAAAAAAAGAATTTATTTTTGGTAATTGATTGAGAGGTGAAATTGTACTCACAATGTAAGTATAGTTCTCTTTTTTGTATTGGTCTATATGGTAAGATTATTGTTTAACTATTGGAAAATGATCTTGAAAAAAATTATTATCCTAGAAAATTTAATTCTATCAAACCGATGACCTTTCTAAACATCACATATTTATGTTTTTCCCTTAACATTCCATTGATCATTAACATATTTATGATCAATGAACTCAATCACTTTCTATATTTATTTACACTTTCCAACCTTCCCACTAATGATACACCTATATAGAATGCTAGTTATACGTAACACCTGGTGACCAGATAGTTCCATTTCATGCCTATATATTATGGTTCTTAAATATATTAATTTTTTTATTTAAATTAATAATTTTTCCAAATTTGAAATAGAATGAATTATTTAGATTTATTTTTTGATAATAATAATCATGTAAACTGAATTAAAATATGAAATATTGGAGCTAAAATACAATTCTCACTAATTTTCCTCACTCAAGATATAACACCATAATTTTGAAATAAAATTGGAGCTATAAAACACCAGAAGACTAGTTTATTCATTAGGTATCCCATTTATACGATGTGACTTCTTTCCAGATGTGGTTTTGGAAGAGAAACTATGAAATTCAGGATTCATCAAAATTAAAATGCTATATGTCATATAAATCCATTACATGTTGTTTAAATTAACAGGAAAGAATTTAAACACCCAAATTTGGGGTATATTCGATATTTGATAAAGTATTTGATGTGGGAAACATGTTGGTCCACTATTGGTGCAATTAGCAGTGGTCCTCATCAACACTAAAACCCATATATAGACAATAAAATGAGGTCAATCCTACTAATATTGAGACATTCAAATCTGTCAAAGACAAAATCTTGGAGCAAGAATTTGCGTTGTGTAGTTCCCTCCCCATGTTCATTTATCTTTTTATTAGGATTTTATTTTATTTTCTCTTTACCTATTATTAACTCATTACTAGGATGAGGGGGAAAACATGCCTTGTTCTAGGTTAATGTAATATATGGTAGAAGGTGTGTTATATTTGTTTAGTTTTGATTTATTCAGGAATTTAATATGTTAAATTTATTCATCAACATTGAATCCCTATATTTCTATTCTATCAAGAACATTGATAAATGAATAAAAATGGAATGTTGAAATTACACAACTGAAAAACATAAAAAAGGAATGATAATTGTAAAAAATAAGGGAAATCAGATACGAATATGTTGTCACTACAATCATAATTCAGTGAAATACAAAATTAACCGACCAAGAGAAATAGTGTATTGTTGTGTAAAGGAAGTTTTTCCATGACCATTGGATATTCTATGTCTCTACTATAACAACAATAAAAAATAAATAAAAATATTTTCTTAAATAAAATTTCTCCCAATCAATGAAATTTCAAAACCCTGACATGCTTTTTAAAATATTTTTACAAACCAATCAATCAGTCTTCTTCACTTTTTTTCTTTCTAAAAACCAATAAAATCAATATTTTCTCAACGTCATTTAAATTTAATAATATTAATTTTTTTAAAATTTTAAAAAAAATTTATTATCTTATATTAGACCTTGAACATTCCTAATACTACATTTCAATAAATCAAGTATCATAGCTTGAGTTTTTATAAAAAAAAATTATGAATCTTTTGGGAATTAATGATGAACTATGGGCAATTCATGACCTTTATATATACCAATTTTTCATTTTAAGTGGATTTTTTATTAAAACTTTTATATAATGAGGGTTTTAGTAAAGGAATTCCAAAAAATGTAATCCTTTCATAACCAAGATAAATTTTGGGGGTGAAATTTTTTAAGGGGGTTGTAACATCCAGAGAATTTAAGAAATATATTATTGAAAATAAATTAAAATTCGTTGATAGATTTTTTTAAACAAAATGAATATATTATATTTCATTGTATCAAACACCATTATTATCTATAATTTCACGTAACATTTAGTTTCTTTGTTAACATGTGTTACACGCATGTTTGAGTATTACCAGACAAAAATAAACTATAATAGTTTACACTTAGCCATTAGAATAGTGGTAATGAATATTATTAACTATAGTATAAATTGGTGGTTTATACATTATTATACTATCAATCCTTTAGTGACAATTTTATTATAAATAAAAATGAAAACCAATAGAAAATAAAGGATTAGTTTTATTGAAAAGCTATTTTTTGGCCAGAATGGAATTTTATCTTATTAAATTAAATTAATCATTATTGATGAAATATATTTCATAAATCTGTATTATATATATTTAATAATCTGTATTTAAATTAATAAAATATGTTTGATATGTTTAATATAAAAATAAATCAGATTTTCTGTATAAAATGATGTATATTTTTTAAATGTATATTTACTGCATTTTAATGGAAGGATTGTTTTGAAAATAAATTTTGAAACTTTTATAATTTTTATTTAAAAAAATAAACATCAATATTAAATTAAAAATATAAAAATTTAGTTTGGTTTATTTTTTTTATTTTCTGAGAACATTTATATTTTGATGAATAGTGAATAATACTAAAATTTAATTGAAGACTACTTTTCCATAGAAATAATATATAGTGATTACTTAAATATTTATTTTTTAAAAGTATAATTTGATAAATATTATATTATTTAAACTATTTTTTCATAATCTACATAACAATGAAATTAAATAAAAAATCATTCTGAACTTTTGAACTTTTCTCTTTAAAAAGAAAATTTATCATCCCTTTTGTGGGATTAATTTTAAAATAATTTATATAACTAATATGATTTTAATTTTTAAAAATTCATTCCATATTTGAATAAGACTAATTTCCAATTTTTAATATAATAAACTTAGTTTTAAAAACAAATAGTTGTGATAGTAATTATAATTAATTACAGGGATTATGGGAAAAAAAGATTACATAGTGGATAAACATTAATATTAAGTGGCCAACTATCATAAAAACACGTTAAAAAAAATATAAATTATTATAACATATATTGTATTTTATCTAATTTTTATCATTATTAGAAACAAATTATGTATGGTAGACATCTTAATAGTGTCTACCTTGTTATATTTAAAAAAACTCCACTCCCCTCCATTGTAAAAATTCACTCAGCATTGCCACTTATTAACACCTCTAAATACCATTGTATAGTCAAGATAATGCCCAAATAGGATCCCAAAATTTTTCCTATCATCCTATAATGTGAAAATTTGGGATAAATAAAACCAATAATGTACTTCAGTTCAATCCAAAAGGTGTTTCTCGAAAATATAGGTTAGATTCTTCAACGAGAACTGTTGTATTGTTTCATTCTCCCTAGAATAAATTTATCTTCATATCTTATTATATAATCAAATTAGTACACAAAATATTCTAATATTTTTTTAAAGTTAGGGTTTTACCAACACTTACCCACAATTTCATAAAATGGGTAATGAAATCATCATTAACGTGTACAGAAAAATACCACCTCACAAAATAATGTCATTTTTTTCTGTTAACAACTATTATTGCTTGTAATTTTGATGAAAATATTAATTTTATATGATATATTCGATATTTATAATTTATGAGTACTTATGTAATTATTATATTACACATACCTTAATTATTTTAATTTTTTGGGAATATGATAACATCATTCGTTGATGTGCGGACTACCACCTTCGCAAAGTGATTTTATATGTTTACCATTTACATGGAATGTAAATGGATGGGTTTAATAAAGATATATGATATAAATAAAACATTTATTATATTAATCTCCTAATTATATATTTGTACATATAAAATATCATTTTCTTCTTTCCATTTCACACATTGAAAAAGTGATAATGTTGTTCATGGGCATGTGGACTCCACCTCCTTGAAGTGATGTGATTCTTACTTTTTCATCAACATATAAAAATATTGATATATATATAAGTACATATAATTAAATAATATTATATTTATGATATAATGGTCATTCTGGAAAGAAAAATAATACTTACCTTCCTTCTACAATTATCTTTGAAAAATAATAAAGATACTCAATCGTATGTATGGCCTACTGTATCCATGATCATAATTATGGTTCATTTTTTATAGCCATATTTATTTTATGATATTAAAAGTCTAATTTAGGTAAAAATGTGATAATAATTCATGTATTTCATTATTTATACATTTAAATAATAACCATATTGGCAATCATTGACCACACAAATTCAGTTTTGACACTTATGTCGAATATGGTCAAAACATATGACTTAAACATTAAGGATTAAGTAATTTTATATAACTTGTTTATAAGTTAAAAAATTAATAAAAAAATTAAAAGGATATTTTGAATGTAAATAGTTCACATAATTTTATTATTTATGATGATAGAGCACCATCACGATAAAACGAACTCCAGGTAAGAGATTTCATAACTCAATTTCCATTCATTTTGTTAAAATTCTATGTCTTTGGTTATGTTATGAAAAGGATATTTATAAAATGACATCTGATTGTATTATAATGTATATACACTTTTTTTGTTTAATTTTGTCACACAAAATTAGTTAATTGAATTATTCTCACTCTAATAATATGATCATTGTTAGTTTATTTCATCTCCGCTTTTACAGATTTGAGATAACTATCACATTCACCACAAACATTTTTGTTCGGTGTATAGAATTAAATTTTTTAAAATATTACACCATTAATTATTTTATATTTATTTTATATAATATATTTTATTAGATTATTTTTACTTTTTTTCCTTTGGATTCAGATGGTACCATGATTGTAAGGGGATTTCCTATTTCACTTTTATTTCTGTGAGACTTATTCAAGATTAACCACTTATATTTGTTTTGTGGTTTATATACTTCTCATGAATTTATTTTATGATTCATAAACTTGAGTTTATTGGGATTTAAAAATCCATTTTATGGAATCTATTTCATTGGGTTTATAGTTTCAATGTTACAAAAGTGGTAATGGTCTTTTGTCATAATTTACCTTCTTGGAGAATTTGAATATGGTATACAAATATATTCATTAATTGTGAGTATATAATTATACATTGAAATGATATAACACAAAAATCATTATCCTCATGATATTATAAGTATCAATTAATGTTATGTTTTCATTGTTAATATGATTAAAAAGTTGTATTTTTGTATGAGACACTTTATAATGTTTAATGATTACATTCATCATGAATGTTTTCAATGAAATTTTAAAGTAGTTTCCATTAATTAATAACAAAACCCATTTTTTTAATATCTCCAATCGGTGATTTTTTTATTTATTCCAACCTTATTCATTCTTCAGATGGATTATTATTGTTTGAAATAGATTTTAGTGAAACCCGTTTCATTTCTACGGGTTGATTATGTCTAAAAGAGATTGTTATGGAACCCATTCATTTTCCATTGGGTTTTCATGTATCGAAGACATATTTATGGAACCCATTTATTTTCCATGGTTTATTCCTATTTCAAATATATTTTTATGGTTCCCATTTCATTTCAATGTGTTATTCATGTTTAAAAGAGTTTTTTTGGAACTAATTTACCTTTATCGCATTATTTATGATTCAATTATAAATTTATAGAACCCATTTCATTTACATTGTTTAATCATGTTTCATAGATACTTTTATGGATCCCATTTCCTTTTAAGGGGACAGTCATGTTTCAAAGAGACTGATATAGAACCCATTTCTTTTCCCCATGTTAATCATGTTATGAATGCAATTATTAGTTTATCCTTCATATTTAGTTTTTTGATTCTTTAATGGTATTTTTAAATTTGAAGGTGGGTTATGTGATAAAAAAATGATGGGTGGTTATTTGATAGACCAAAGACTTATAGATATGTGATATCCCCCTAATGCATTGGGTGTTGACGTTATATTTATTTCTATTTCATTTGTATGAGTGACGTGTATGTATGTATACATCATGATTATTCCATTTATATGAACTAAAAGTATAATTATTTCAATAGATAAATTCATGTTTTCATGATATGGGTTTATATTGTTTCTAATTATCATGATTAATATCAAATGGATGATGATTATTGATTCCATTAACTCTTACTTTTCCAATGTTTTCATATATGATTATCCATGATTTGATGCATATGAGTTCCTTTTTTATTATCTCATGATCATTGATTATGTCATCATACCATTATTCACTCTTATTCTCATTTATTGCATTCAATTATTAATTCTTATGTTTAACCTTACTAATTTTTTAGAACACCCTTCATATATATCCTATTCCCAATGTTTTAACGAATGATATTGAACAATTTATGTCTATAAAGTGTTTCAAAATGATGATGTTGATGTATTACTATGAAATAATAAAATATAAGATAAATGGAAGTTTTTTTTATTTTCAATCCTTGTAAAGTAAAGTTCATATCAAAATTTTATGTATGATTTTTTCTTAATTGTCTAAAACTCGAAATCAAAAACATCCAAAAATTTGTAACTTGTCCCTATTTTCATTTTGATATTGTATGGATTAGATGAAAAATATGGTAAATAATTATCAGCATCAAAGGCAATGAAGTAATGTTGTGTATTTTCTTATAGGATTTAGGAT
Source organism: Viscum album (assembly GCA_963277665.1). Classification (NCBI taxonomy): domain Eukaryota; kingdom Viridiplantae; phylum Streptophyta; class Magnoliopsida; order Santalales; family Viscaceae; genus Viscum; species Viscum album. The sequence continues at coordinate 1,158,002,749 of OY728135.1, forward strand.
TATGGATCCTGTGGTGTTATACATTTCATTAAATAGAATTCTACATAACTTTCTCGAAGATTAATGTTAATCTGAATTTTTGATTAGAAATGTTATGAATTGTAGCACCATAATGATGTTATTTCCCATGGATATATGTCCTACCCTAATTTTAAATTTTTATTTTCTTCATAATTGATGGGATATTTGTAGTTGTAGTAAGCCAGTGTATAATTACACTCAACACAAGACTACCTCACATAATCTCTAAAAAATGAAAAATATTATGAAATGTAATCTGGATTGTAATCTATAAGGGATAGTGACTATTGGATTCTTGTAGGTCAGGGGTGCTAATTCATAACCCATTTGTAGTGAAAAAATATTTACACAAACCATTCAATGTATTTTACCATCTTCAAAAGAATTACTATGAAGAGAAATCATCAAAAATCAAGGTAATAGTTAGTTGAAGATCACACATCTAGGCATCAAAATCCCTAATTAACTCCTTGTAAAAAATAATTGTGAGCGTAACACTAACATGAATGTAGATTCCATCATTGAAAGAATTTTCAAATATTATGTTGATACACTAGTTAATATTCTATAAAACTTAAATGGGTATTACACATTAGATATAATATTCTTTCTTCCACATCTCAATGATTAAGGATGAAATACTCAAAGGCATATTGGTTTCCCTAACTATATATAAATTAATACAATCAAACATCTCAATAAAGATCCCCTTTATCAAACACTCACTTAATTATATAGTGGCGATCTTTACATGAGTCTTATTAATTAGATAAATTATATAAGTAGACCCCTTTTGGGATAAATTTTTTTGGATATCAAAATATTTTATTTAATATACCCTTATCCATTTCCAATGATTCATTTATTTTTTTAAACATATATACAGAGTGTTCTTATCTCTCTCTCTCTCTCACACAGATATATATATATATATATATATATATATTATATTCCACCCTCCAAGATTATTGTTATTAATATATAATAACTATTGAACTATCAGAGCTTGTTGTATATCATATATTATATCTATCATCTCAAGTAGCCTCAAATTTCTCTGAAAATAAATAACAACACAACCAATATGTGTCATGATACCAACCACAAAAACCCATGATTTCTCATAATATAGTGTGTACTCTAATCCTAGTGAATTTAACGTAGATATTATATCTGATTTTAGTATTTATTTTAGATCATGGATTCTTCCCATAAAATAATTATAAGATTGGATTAGTACCCCAATCGTGATCAGAGAAATAACATAATATGGTACTCTGGAGATACCCGGATTGAAATTATTATAATTAACAATCAACATAACAAATCTATCTAACCTAAAAAATTTATAGGTAACACTATATAAAATATAATAAAAATTTCACAACCACAAGTTATAATTCTGTATTGTATTTAATATAAATATCCAAACTACATCTATTGAGAATTAAATAGTCCTAATTATTTGTTTCAACATATATAAATGTTTTAGAAGGATTTCAATACATTAAATAATATGAGGATCGTATAGGGGAATTTATCGTTGGTAGAGAGTAAAAATTATGCCTTAAATTTTCAAAACATTGTTGTTCAATAAAAAGGAATAAAATCTTAATAAAATTATTTATTTGAAACAAAGACTTTGTATTTCCTATCATTAATAAATATTAATATTATCTATAATGACATTATTTAAATATTTACTAGTAGATTATTTAATGGCCCATAATATTAAAAATTAAATCATAAAATGATGGTTTTAATGGTAATGGAATGAAAATTATTAAATAATAAAATAAATAAATAAATAAATTGTAAACCCCTATAATTTTTACTAGATAAGGAATGAATTAAGCAACAAAATGTCAACGAAGAAGTCTTAATAGTGGTGGTAATGTGATACGAAAATTTCTACTATGGATCTGCCATAAGGAAATAAGGTTTAAGGGATAAAACTATGTAGTTATATCCGATATAGTATGTGGACATGATATTATGTTCTATCAAGTGTGTTGCTTATGTAGATTTTTAACATCATAGAAAATATAGGAGAGTATTATCGTGACTATATTTTATGTGAGATAATGATAATTACACACTATTATAAATATGAAGTGAGAAAAAATAAAATGGTATGATGTTCTGTAATGTGTCAACTTAATTTACTATTCATTTAATATGTATGAACATATGACTATAAGGAAAAAACAATGCGACATATATTTATTTATACTCTAAAGATTTTATAATGTTAAACGTGATGAAATACTTGTAATGAGATTGATGGGTTCAATATTAAATATTTATAGTTATTTTTTAGTGCCACTATGTGATATTTAAATGGTTTATCATGTATGGTTGATGAACCAAAATCAATCAAGTATAAGAATATACACAATCCATGAAATATGAATGAAACTAATAATATCCCATTTTCTTGATTTGAAATATTATGTTCCCTGTAATGTGACTCAAAAAATGTAAATAAAGTCCATATTTATATAATGACCAATAAATACCATGTTTGAATTCACATGTTTCACCATAAATATTTTTAAAATAAATAGTTTTAGTTATGGATGTTTGGAAATTACTATAATATATAATATTGTTAAAAAATATCATGACATCATGTAATAGTCCGATATTTTTTTATAAATACAATTAAATGTTCTTAATTTAATAAAAATTGAAATATATGTTATAATTATTAGAAACCATATTTTATAGATATTATATTATAGTGAATACCATTATTCCTTGTAAACTATAAATAATTTAGGCATAAAGGAAACTATAATAAATTGTATTTTGTGGATAATGGATGAATAATCATATTAGTTATTATAATATATTATGATTCTTAGGAAAACAAAAAATAATGGGGATTCTGGGTGATTCTATGGAGATTAATGCAACATCTTGTGATCCACACTATTTATTAAAATCCATTCATTCAAGTTTTATTGAAAATACGTCTTGTTCATTGTGCAAATTTCAATAAAGATTTCGGTGCCTAAATATATATCATTTTTAAATTTCTTATATAAGAATATTTGAGAAGTTGTACAACACTCATATACCTGGATTATTATAAAAGAGGCTTCGGCCCCAACCTTTAAAAAAATACATGGATTATTGATAAGGAAGAGTTATAAGGCAATTAGTGATCTAAATTTATAAATATAAAACATAAAAGAGTGTTCAAAATTTTATTTATATATTAAAAAAATATTAAAAAATTAAAATTGGCATGTTGAGAAAATATGTTGATGAATATAGAGAAAACAATAGAGTATAGATTAACAATTATTCCATTTTTTCTATAATGATGCAATGTATAAAAGAAAACTATGTTGAATTGAGTGATACCATTATTTATATAGACTAATGATGAATCATATCATACTTATGAACTATTAGTGACTTCACCTGAGGTAGTTTATTAGAAGATAGGGATATGGGGTTCCATTGGATAAATAGTGTGCATTTCTTAAACAATTGAAACACATATAAGAAGTAGTATTAATTCATATTACTCTGAAAGAACATCATTTTTATGATCCATCGATTAACCCTTTGTGGTTAACAATGTGAAATCTATTTGTGTGCATGAGTTACACTAAACGTATATTTTCTATATGAGGTGGAAATAATTTTACAATAGGAGACCAAGTATTTTCTTGATAACATATGATCAATATCTATATGACATGGTTTAAATGATGAAAAATAATGTTTCCTATTGATGACCACCATGTTTTACCACCTACATTCACTTTTCATGGTTCTTCTATGAAATATTATCACAGAAAGTTGTATTAGAGCCTTGAGGTTCCTATATTTAGTTAAATATCATTATGTATTTGGTTATTTTTATTCAAATAGATTCTATGATAATATATCTATTTAATAGAGTAACAAATTTTAACACTTGGAAAAAATGAAATGATTTTGGTTATGTAGTCCTAATGGAATTTTTTAAGAACTATATATTTTCATTTGATGATTTGAAAAATCATATTGATAGTGTTGGTAATGACAAGATGTGAAGATAACGATTTTATATTTTTTTAAATAATGTTTATAAGGAATTCAATAATGTTTTTAGAAAATTAAATATATGAAATGCCCTCAAAAATATTTATGGAATTGTAATAAAAGATAATTAGTTAGGTGAACCATCATTAAAAATAGTGATGATTTATTATTCACAAAGTGCAACATGATTAAAATGATCAAGAATATGTGTATTAAAAGTAATGAAATTAAAAAAATTAAAAAAATAGATTCATTTTCATGGAATTAATGAATAAGAAAATCCATTTCAAAAGAACTCATAAGATTAATTCATCAGATCATATAATATTATTGTTGGTAAAAAAAGTACATCCAATAAATTTATTATGTGTTGGATTATATAGAGGATATTAATATATTAGATGATACTATTATAGAGGAGTAAATTATGTAAAACTAAAGTCTTATAAGAGTCTATGTGAAAATAAATAATGAAAAAATAATAATTTCTGAAATAAATAATGTATAATGTGAATTTCATTATAAAAAATTACTATATATTATAAATATAGTGGCCATGTAGTGTGTGATATTATAATGAATTTTTCCTCCCAATATATAACATGAATAGGTAAGACAATATATATTGGAAAACATTTCATTGATAAAGGATAAATTGTGCTAGTTGGAAGATAAATATAAGAATACCAATTATAAAGAAAAAATGATTTTATTTTTTATTGAGAAAGAAAATATAGATATACCCTCCATATATTGAAATAATTTAAGATTAAAATTTAATATTATAGATATATATATTTTTCATTCAGATACTTATAGGTAATTTTCTTTATAAAATGTATTAATAATGGAAATATGTGTGGAAATTTCAAACACAATATGAGTGTGGGTCCTAAATTATATTTTTTTATTTATGAATATACATAATAAAAATACTAATATAAATTTATATACATGATGTATGACATCAATGATACATCCTTCATTTAATCTTTCATTGGAAAAATTCTAGTATATTGCAGATGGTGGAGAAACAATGTTTTCAATAAGTTCTTTTCTACTCTTATAACATAAAAGGATCTTTATCTATAAAAGAAGGAAATACATTATATATTAAAATTTATTTTCATCATTATTATAAAATAATACGTTCAATGAAATATATTTGAATTATCTATTATACTTCACTCACAATGGCCTTCATGGAATGAATGATATAAAATCAACATGAAATTAAAGGAATCTTCCCAGTTGTGAGGAATATGAATTCACAGTTTATTAAAGGCTCACTATGGTAAAATATGTTCAATGTAATTCAAATGAAAATTAAAGATGAAAAATATTGAAAAAGAATAAGTGGTTTATTATGAAATAAAAAAATGAACGATATAAATATTGGTTTAAAACACTTCAATGGAATATAGATAATTAGAAATATATATCACTGAAAAGTAATTGGATAATACATCCACTAGTAGGATTATTTTTCATGATGTATATGAACTCTGTGATGAAAATGATAATTGAATATAGAGATAAAATCATATATTAACCATTCATATGGGCATTAAAACAAATACCCAGTAGCAGGAATTGAAGATTAGTTGGGTATATTTTATTCTATTATCACTAATTAAAACAATCATCGAATTGAAAATGTTGGATGTATCCATTTCACCATGTTTTTAATCTTTTTAACAAATATTTAATGTTTTATACGATTAATTGGGAGATATAATCCATGAGATTATCTGTATTGAAATTATATTGATTCATGTTTGAATATACTAAATTTTCAAATGTGATGAAGAAAAAGGGTAATAATGCAACAAAATGGGTGAAAATTTCAAAAAATACTCATTAGAAATAGTCTACAAAAATTATAAAATTTCTTATAATTTCTCAAAAAACATCAAAATTAAGAACTTGAAAACAAATTTGATTTATGATAAAATTCTTTGTGTTTTATGTAAGAATTAATGATACTCGAGTATTAATGAGAATGAAATGATATTTTAGGGGTTTCAAACCCACATATGGATGTTCTAATGGTATCAAGATGCTATTAATGGCCAACAACATACATAAGACTATTTTTCGACTGGTATTTTACAAAATCAAGAATAAGTAGGTAAATAATTAAGGTGAAACTCTCATAATATAGTTTTAAGTTATTATCTATTTTATACTATAATTTTTTATTAGTTGGATGATTTTAGAATTCAATAAATATATTCAGGGAATATAATAATTATAGGAACGATGATATCTATTATTTATATATTTAGGGGAGTTGGTAATTAACACATAAACTATACATAGACTACATTTTCAATAGTACATAACCATTATATAATAGATGATTATAGATAAAGAATTCATCATTAAGACCAAATGATATGATTGAGTAAGTGAAATGTAAAGAAACTAAAATTCATTAACTGTATGTGGGTGGAAAATATATCCTTGTAATTTTTATCCTATATACTTGTTTCTTAGATCATGTTCCAATAAAAACAGTTTTGAGGATACACTGATGACTCAAATGACTAGAGGAAATTTCAAATACTAAATTTATGCTAATAAATATTATATTACAATTTATTATAGGATCAAAATTGTAAAAAATAGAATTCAATTTATTTATCTTCATATAAGTGATTTAGAACAAATTATAATCTTGATGTTTTCTCAATAGATATGTAATATTATTAAATTTTACACAGTAGTGAATAAATAGATGTTGAATCACCATAAATGTGTTTGATATCTAAGTTGTTATGATGGTGTTGATAACTTATTAAATTTTTATATATTTAAAAAATTATACTTTGAAATTAATTTCCAATTTTGTAGGAAATGAAAACAATATTATAAATTTATCATACTGATATCTAATTAATTGGATATTGGAAAAAAAATAAGGATAATGTTATAAACTAGTGGTTCAATGTTATTTTCAATTTTATGAAAATAACTGAAATAACTGATGTTTTTGATTAAAAATAAATGAATATTTTTTAAGAGATATATCATATATATATATTATAAAGGATGTATTTAATAAAAGTAATATGGTTTTGTGGATGTTCTGAATGGGGGATAAGTAAATATATAAATAGAAGTATCATAGAGGTTTTAGGAATAAATATATAATGATATATTTGGAATGATATTTATTGAAATTTAGAGAAATCATATTCAGTATGCACGTAGATGTTGTGAATTTTCTTGATTGTTATATGTGAAATTTTAAAATTAAATTTTACTGAATGAATCATTTCTTATATTGTGTTAGAATATAATATGTGTATTAATTGAAAATGTAATAAATATATATATTATAAGAAATATATGGTTTCAGTTCATGGTGAAGTAAACTCATAGATAGTATAAAATGAAATGATTAGAATGTGAATGATAAAGTTGTATAGTTCAAGAACATGGGGAATACTATTACAGAGCTACCAACATTGAAGTAATAACTTAATGATGTACTACAATAAAAATGGTGGTTTGTAATGAAATTATGACTAAAACAACATGACCATGACATTGAGAAAAGTGATTTTTATAATTACTTTTTATAAAATAGAATGTGATATATTCCATGTCACATGATTCTTAGTCATGTTTAAATTGAATTATAGAGGATTATGAGTGTCAATTGATATTTAGTGAGTCATTTTACAAATAATTAAATTATGTTATAGTGTATCAAAATAATAGAAAATGACATTTTCCATTTTGTGAATGTGATTTAAAATCCTAAATTTATGATAATTAGAATATAATTTTTCATAGTAATGCATCATGGACCATTTTAAATGAGACCATTATTATAGTAGTATTTGATGATATTATGTATCATCTAACCAAATGTGTCAGAAAAACATTTCAGTGAATCACAGATGCTCTAAATGATTTGTTCTTTATGCGCTATATAATGTAAAAACCCCATAATATATAAGTATGATAGAAGAAATTAAAGAATTTGTGTTGCAGTCTAGTCAATTATGGAAATATAATATAATGTTGTTAATTTTATTAAACGGAGATAATAATGTTTAATTACTTGGAACCTTTATTTGATAAACTTTTTTAGTGAATTACACAACATATTTTGATTTTAATATAAATAGAACATAAGGAACAATTTATTTATTTTAATTAGGGTATAATAAAAAATATTGTATTAATTAAAATTTTTTTGCTTTATTTGACCACAATGAAAATTTTAGGGAAGTTATATGATATCATGAAAAATAGTATAACCATATGTGATCCAAACCATTGTTTACACTTCATAGAGTAATATTTCATTTTTAATACTATTGTAGAATTTAATTTTAAGGATTCAGATGAGTGTGGATAAACCTATATATATATATAACTTGTTCATCAATAGTGGATGGTATATAAATACAGTCAGAACTATTGTATATTTATTATAATGAAGGATTAGGAATGAGGTAAGTCATTTTATGGAATTTTCAACTCCTAAAATAATGTTGCGATTCAGTTTTGGTTTGTAGAAGGAAAAAATATTTAAATATGTAACATATATATTGGTATCATCCAGTGAATAAGATGAATATTAATCATATTGGAGTATATGAGTACATTAATTTTGTGGATTGGGATATATAGTTTTCCAATTATATATGTTAAACATAGAAACACACTCATGTGAATAAATAATTTATGTAGACACATGTATTTAAAAAATATCCTCTTAAAATCTTAAAATATTGTAATGGAATACTAATAAAAGTTGTTTCTTTGTATCATTTTTGTGCCTTTCTCAAGCTACAATAATACATATGGTGCACAGTTTTAATTTTCTTAAAAATTAAATGATAGTTTGTGTATGACCATTTCATTATCAAATTGTCTTGTTCCGAATGATTAAATTTTAGTTAATTAATTAAATTAAACAATAATTTTATATTCGGGGGGATAATCAGTTGAGATATATTGATTAAATGTTTTCGAAACAATATTTTATGATTATTTAATAGCTACATGAGAATGATAAAATCAATTGATTTAATTATTACTGATCCTTAAAATTCCCTCTACAATCAAACCATCCCCACTTTGTGTTATTTATATCATTTTTTTCATATTATGAGACCATATCAATATTATTTGTTAATATTTTCCCACAAATTTGGAACACTAATAATTAAAACACATGTATGATAAATTAAAACATTAAAATCATGGGATAAATCTTATTACATTTATCTATACTCTAAAAATATCTAAATTTGGATCATGATCCACAATTTAAATGATGTTTACAATATTAACATCACCAATATCCTCCATGAATGACTTCAACAAAACATTTAAGACCCTTTTAATCATTTCCATAAATAAACATGGTATTTTTTCCAATGTTAATGGGATCACATTGTACTCAAATAAGTCATAACTAATCTAAGAAGTATAAAAGGGTTGTCTAAAGACACCAATCAAAATAGATGATGACTTTATATAAAATAAATCATATATGATCACTTGGATATAAAATTATTTAAATATAAATGATAAATATGATGAAATAGATTTTTTTTATCGATAACATTGTTCAATCTATTGTATCTTGTATATATGTGTATTTTTTCATCAACTTTCTTGGTGAATAATATAGAAACACCATATAATGATGTTCTCAAGAACATAGAACTGTTCAGATAAATATCTTTTTAACAAAAACTTCTTCTACTAAATCATTGAATAATTTATCATATAAAAATATATGTATATGATATTAATATAAAAGTTAATTATATAGTATACATATCAACTGGGTTCAATCAATTATAATTACTTGGGAATAAATTTTAGATCATTTCAATAATATTGTGAATGTTGGTATAAAAAGTAGATTTATCAAGGATATCATCACTAGAAAGAAATGATAAATTAAAGATTAAATATTGAGAGTCAAGCCTAAAATAACCTTCCTATAGATACATTTCAACAACAATGGTATATAATTCAACATCTGTAGACAATAAATATAACATTCATTGATATTATTTTAGGTCTTTTTAACTTCCACTAAAACAATTAAAATAAATCCTAAAAACAATACAAATATATATTGGGATGAAATTCCAGAAATAATAATATATATTAATCATTAGGATAAACACACCACGTCATTGAATAACATTTGAATAACCCCAACAATGTATCAATGGATGTCACAAAATATTGATACTCAATGGATAACCCCATATCTGATTCCTAAGGAGAATATTTAATTTAATGTAATACACTTTTAAACAATAATGTCATTGTGATAGAGAATAATTATATAATCATTCAATAAATTTTGAATACCACCCCATATATCATAGTATAATAGAAATTAATGTCTTAGTGATTGATTGAACTATATCATATCATCTGGAACCTACAAATATCAGTACCAGGACTATAGCTACACTAATACCATTGTTTTCCCAAAAAATCATATCTTACACCACAACCTAACTAGATGTAAGAACACAAAATTATAAAATTTAGTAACATACATGGGAAATAATTTACAAAGAAGCGTAAACATCACCATATACACTAGATAGCTAAAATTATTCCAACAAAATCACTATTTATGCATTACATGCCAAGAATATTTAAACTCTACTAGTTTTTTAGTGCATAGTAGTTGAGTTTTCCTTGTTATTCCATAATTACTAAACATGACTAAATACCACCCATGTTGGATGAAGAAATAAAATAATTATTTTCTTATCAATTTACACTATGAACAGAATTAAATAAAAACAATTTTTGAGTATATAGTTATCTAAACTAGATCTTATTATAAGAACATCACTAACACAAAATTCAATTTCTAGATATAATCGACTCTATGATAGCACACTGAGTCCCAGAATCCAAAAAATGTATTCCATTAGATATTACATATTAAATGTAATGAATATCTCATGAAATGAAAAAATATGCGAATGATTATTGTTGATTATAAATAAATGAAGTGGAAAATATAGCATATCAGTAATACAATTGGCATATCCATTCACTAGCTTGATATCAGTAATAAATTTTTTATGTGCTCAATGGGTACATGGGAGTACATCCCAACCCTGATATATGAGTATTAATAGAAGAGCATCAAAATCCAAAAACAGGTTTGTAAATGATCGGACATCCAATTCCTGAAATAAAAGGGTAAACATGTGGAAAACCCAAGCCTGAAACAAGAGGGTAAACAGGAGGACATCCCAACACTGAAACAAGAGGGTAAAATGTTGGACATCCAAATCCAAAAATAATATGGTAGATGGGAGGAAATACAAATCCAAAAAAAATAGGGTACATGAGTGGGCATCCCAATCATGAAGTAGGTAGATAGGTTATTAACCTAAACCTAACATGTTACAAAGGCCCTATTAGGAGGCCTTGACATAGAGTTTTTATATGTGTTTCACACAATTCCATGTTATATTCCCAGTCCATATTTTCAAGGATTATGTTCTTTATTTTCTTATTATTCATATCTTTTTTACTTTAAATATTTACTATTTTCTGATCGCATTGTCGAGTGCGTCAAATTAGATGTTTATTTTTAACTAGAATTTCAGTAGTATAGTAGCAACCCTAGGTCTTCTCTTGAAGGAATAGTAGATAATTAATTAAAAATGAGATTCTGATTAAGAAACTAAAAGGATACTGGGGTTTTATAAAAAAAATTTCTTTATGAATAGAAATTTAAATTATGTTACAACAGATAGAAAACGGTTGGAGAAATCATGATCAACCCGGGTAAGTGTCCCTTGATTCCCAATCCATCATCGTTATTAATGAAATGCAAGGATCATTGATACCTTTATTTTATACATACTAAAACCAGTAATGGTATGTGAATTATTACTAGGTTTCCACCTATTATTTTATCGATCAACGATATTGATTATCGACAACCGCTCAAAATCAACAAACATAAATCGATGTAAAAAACGGAACTCAATCAAGGAATCACATCAACAACGTGATGAGATGACCATAATTGTGTCAATGATAAAATTATTACAAAATTAATTAACATTCATATTAATATGTTCAAAATTATAGATTTTATCAACCAATTCAATCCATTTTCACACTCATGAAAGGGAGGGGTGAGAAAAGAGGCAACTGCTCTCAAATCATCACAAGATCTGGGTTATGCATGGAAGCATGTGGATTCTCATAAGTATGATTTCTATTTTATCATAATAGAATAAAAAAATTTAAAATGAAGAAATGTAGATAAATTGATAGTAAACCTATAAATCAACTACCATATGAAGATTACAAGTGTGGAGCTAGGAATTAAAACAAATGACACTCCCCAAACTGATCACTAAAAGGTCTAGAAGTACATGAGGGAGAAGAGAAATAAAATGGGTGAAGAGATATCTACAATTCGACTAACCTTCACCCCTGGTCGTGAAAAATAGATAATGAGTGGGAGGAGTGATTCTATAGCCAATTTACATCAATATTTCCACATGAATTGGTCATGTATATAAAGGTGTAGGTGACTATTCAAGGTAAGTTATTTACTCCATCTTTATCCAGCTTTTCTACTGACCAAATTGCTTGAAAATAAATTTAAATATGGTTTAGAGTTGGGTATTCAAGTTAGTTGTTGAGAGGAGGTGTAATCATCCCAATTGAATCACTGAGGCCCGAGTTATGGCCCAAATACATAAGGGTGGTCCAATTTGGACCGTCCAGAATTTTTTCACATTTTGGGCCTATTTTTGGAATCCAAATGGATGAATTGGGACTCATGATATTCTATTGAAATGTATCCCACATTTTTTTGCACTTATAAAATCATTTCTATCCCAATTGGATGCACGTATTATCCACATTACAAATAATTTTCCACATGCAAACTTGTTCTCTCGTGCAGTTTGGCCCATTTTGCTTGAATTCCATCATTAGCTCTCCAAATCACCTCCTCCTATAATATAAACACCAAAACACGTAAAATTTACCTATTAAATAGTGATAATAATTAATTCATTGATTCAAACATAAATTCCAATTTATTATTGTATTTATAATATTCATTACAATTTTGGTTAAAACAACGGTGTAAGGGTTGATTTGAATAGTGAATTGATATGCGATCATGCTCTCTAATATTAATTGTATAATATTCAAATGTTATACTCATGTTCAATGCCATTTTTACATGTTCTTCTTAAGAATTTACTATATTTACCCTTACTAAGCATATGAGATCACCCCTTACTTTTATTTTTATTCCCCAAGTTATAAAGTATGGTTTTATGGATATATAAAATGGAGGGTATATTTATAGGAGATGCTGAGGATATTTCACTTAGATATAAGATATTGTATCCATGTTTCCAAAGACACTGAACTATTGTGGTCCATCGACATTTAATTTTGGAAATGTATTGAATAATGATCTTAAATAATGTAATATCCAAGTATGATAACCCTCGGTCAATAAAGTTGGTATCAGAGGAATGTTTTAGTTAAAAATTAGAATCTAGGATGAGATATATTTAGAGATATCCCTATGTATATTTCTAATGATATATTTTGCGCTTTCTCTAAGGATAACTATAATTATGGGTTAATATTTAGGATAATGTAATAGAATTTTGGTAAAATATAGTGTGAATGGTTTCCTACGAATACATCTATTTCTAGATACTAAAAGTGGGTGTGTATTTGGAATAGATGTAACTTTGTGTAACATCTCTAACATGATGTTTCAACCCTGACTCGTGGTATTCTCGTATATGAGAACAGGCCTTGATTCACATATGGCTGGGAACTCCTTGGGGATATGATTTGGGAATTCAAAAACTCTTCAGGAACAATTTTAAATTATATAAATATGATGTGGTTGTGAATATCCTAGGATAAACCATATGAATAATATTTTATGAAAGATGTCATAACTGTTTCCTCACTATGATAATCCTTTATTTTCTCAATTCTTCATGGTTTTAATTCAAACTCTCAAAAACACCCAGGAAGAGAAGGAAGGAATTCTCTCAATGTTAGGGTAATGGATATCACACTGGAAAGAAGATTTGGTTCCCTTTCAGTAAATACTGTGGATAGAATCAGGGTATTGAATGCCTTGTAGTAATAAGTATGTGTTTTGACTGAGGAAAATATGGACACAAATAAGGTTTCTAGAAGAAAAAATGATGTATTTGGTTAACGAAATGGATGAGAATTTTTTCCTCCTTAACTAATCATCAAATTTTATTCTTCTTATTTGTGTAATAAATAGTCATTATGTAATTAAATGACATAATAAGAATTCTACAGAAGAGAATTAGCAAGGAGTTACGAGTTATGGTTATATTATTTTTTATGACAAGACTACATATGAAACGTGAAATGATATAGGTATTATGTAATAGGACGAGGTATGATTCTGATGTCTTAATGATAAAGTGACATAAATGAATTTTTTATGTTTTTGGATTAATAATTTTTCAATATGAATGATGAAATATAAAAGGATGGTTCAAATTTGGTTTTTTTCTTAATATTTAAAAGTTTATATTGATTTTTGTCGATTGACTGGTAATGTTATTTAATGAAAATGTGATATTTTGATTAAAGAAAGCTATCCTTAAATTAATGTTTGAAACTGAGATAATTATGTTTGGATAATGATATATTTGACATGAATAATTAAATTATATGGTACAAATTAACCTATAACTGAGTATTGAAAATTGTTCTATTTCATCATGGAAGATGTTTAAAACATATTAAATTTAACGAATTTATCTGATAATCATTAGAATTAGGAATAATGCATGTTTTCAAGAAGTATTTATGGAAATTCATTTTATTACCATGTTTCAAGAGAAAATATGTTGTGGATATTCACATGATGTAGTTTGACAACCTAGATATACTTTTAGATATATTGGGGATCAAGATTAAGATTATTTTGTTACATTTTTTCTAATTGATTTTATTTTCATCATTCAGAAGTGTTATAAGGGTATCCATTTATGGGTTTTTGAAAATAAAATTTTTAAAATTTTTGTTATATTTAATTATTATATCACCTCATGAGGATTCATTTATTTTGAATAACCTACTCAAAATTGTTTTTGTTGATGGTAACTAAATATATATGGGATGAAAAATCATAGATCTCAGGATCTGATAGTTCTTTTGGAATTAAAAATTAATCATTGTTTTTGAGAAAATATGTAAAGTGAAACAATTAAAAACAGAGAGTGAGATTTTATAGGGATCATGAGAGTATATCTTTTCATAAAAATTCTTCATATTTAGGAACAAAAATTGTAAATAAATTTTTTTCTTATTACCTTTTTTCAATTGATAAGATTTTCCTTTAGTTCATCGCATTTTTATGGCTTTTAGATTTTTATATTTCCCCGGACATTATTCTCAGTCACTCAAATTCTAAACATGATGGTTAAATTTACCTATCATGTTTATGTTTTCACTTTCCACATGTAATCTCATGTGTTGGAATCTAATTTTGAGATGCATTGGGTAATCGTTATGGTTCCATATTTCTTTTTTTAAAGATTGATGAAGTATTCATTTTTCTGATGTCAGTTTCTATTAAAGTAACTCTCAATTATTAAAACATTGATAACCAATAAAATTTTTAATGGATAAATTCATGTTAACGGTGATATAATGTAACACCCCATGATTTTCAGAAATATTTTTTTTGGAATTATTATAATATCTATTTTATTTTTCATTGCATGCAACACTGAAAATAGTTAATTTATATATATTAAAGCACAAAGTATGTAATGAGTTATATGAAATTCCATGTTAATCATAAACTATATGAAATATACTCTATACATTCATCTATACAAAACATTGATGTATTCTTTCATTTCATGAAAGACAAACATTCCTCGATGTATTCCACAGCACACAAGATTGAGTGTTTCCGAACAATAAAATATTATTTTGTTAAAAAATATAATAATATATATCCTAGAAGTTAAATCAAATTTTATGAATATTATTGACTAACTTATTTAAATATATGGTTTTCATGAAATATAATATTAATTTTTTAGTTATAATTTATATATAAATTAATATAAGAACCTATTTAATATAAAGAAAATATTGTTATAGAAAACTATTATTATTCTCATAATGTTTTTTAATAAAAATAAATTAAATTAAATAAATTCAGTAATTAATAATAATGTAATATATTTTTTATATATCCAAGTAAATATTTTTTATTTTCATCTAATATATTTTATATTCATAAGATAAGAATAAAACCAATATAACTCACAAAATAAAATATTTTAATTAAGAAAATTTTATGACCATTTAATAGAAACCTTATTTTAAATATAACCTTTGGAATTTCAGTAAATATTATTTTTCAAAATAATCATCATATTTCAAAATAGAATAATAAAAAATATGGTAAGGTGAATTTGTGTTATTTTTTTATGATGATTTATTTTTATCAATTAGTGAAAAATATTGTATTTTAATTTAAAGCTATTTTTTAATATAATTTATTTATAAGGGTAAATTAAATTTTACGTTGATTTAAAAGTTTAATTATATATTTTTTTATCAATTAATCCAATTTTGGTCATTAGAACCAATTAAACATTGAAATTGGGTATGAAAACATAGAAATTTTTTGAATGTTTTTTAATTTTAAACCCCACACTATGAACCCGATTGCGGGATTATATTTACATTAATTTATGACACTTATATATTTGGAATTAAGAAAAATGGAATCTATATTTTGAATCATAATACTTTAAAATTTCTAATAAGTTCAGGTTATTTTTTTACTAAAAAAAATTAGTGGGGTAATTAAAATTAATTACAACGAATAAAGTTAAATTAAGCTTAATAAGAGAATAAACCATAACGGTATGGCTTAAAATGACCTATATTTTTTTTAACACAATTTATTTCAATATTTTGACCTTATCATCCATTTTATATAATATTTACCTTTATTTTCCATCTTTCAAAATACAAATGTTGGTATTTTTCCATTATTTTAAAATATTACAAGAGTGAAACTCCTCTTCCATTATAAAATACCTTCACTCTTCTCATTTCCTCATTCCTATAAAGACACATTGGATTAACAAAACTATACAAAAATATCTCCCCAACATCCCTAAACTCATACACGAATCCTCCCTTTGGAACAAATCATTCCAATGATGCCCTTTTGTTGAAACCATAAAGTGTTTCCCGGTTAAGAGGCAACACCCTCCCTCAAACTCCTTTATTTTATTCTATTTCTCCACTACATAAAATATTCTTATTCCATTATTATATAAAAAACCAGTATCCATCATGTTATAGGATATTTTTGTGAAAATTATTCAAATTATAATTACACAAACTTTTATCTAATGGGTAACGCACATATTATTTACGTGTATGACGGACTACAGCCTCACTAAAAAAAGCTTGTTCAATTTTCCTTTACCACATATCACATTGGAAATTATGATGTACTGTCGATTTATATATTTTATTTATTTAATTTTTTATTTATTTAATATTATTTAATAATTTATCAAAACATATCTTTATAAATTCAATTTTGTGTGCATAAGATAATTTCGTTCAGGACAGTGGGGACTAACATCCCCTAAAAGTGATGTAATTCATTCTTACAATACATAGATTGTATTAAGGATGGTTTTAGGGAATATATATGATATATATGATATAATAAAACAAATATTATTATTATATATATACATACATATATTTCTTATACTTTATTTATTTCAACACAGAAATTAAACAGAAATAGCCTTCAAGCATACGTATGGCTTACCGTCTTTGTGAATGGTGTATCTCATTTCATACCTCTATATTAGATTGATGGTTATATTAAAAATATATTTAATATAATATATATATATACTTATTTATATATATTACATTATTTAATTCATGATATAAATATAAAGACCAATGATATAACAAATTAAGACATGTGAAAAACAAAGAGGGTATTACCGGAATTAAATATTTAACATAAAATTCAAAAAAAGTGGGTAATATAATGACATAATTAAATAGTTTATTGGATTATAAGTAATAACATGGTTCTTTTATATATTTATAAAACAATTATATTTATTATAATTTATTATTTAATGTGTACGATGATATTCAAAACACGTGGTAGGGGAATTTCATCTCACTCTTTATTTTAATTAGATTAATGCCTTATTCGTCGCTCACTTATTTTTTGTGGTGAATATAATTCACATTAATGTATTCTATTCATATTATAATTAAATATATTTTTATTTTCATAACCATTTTTTGATCATTCAGTCATGGGGTTTATGTTTCAAAAGTTACAAAACCAGTAATGTAATTCTTGTCTCAATTTTCATTCTTTGAGGCACATGCCCTGTTATGAACCTATATTTTAATATTATGTGTATATACTACCTTTTATAGGTTATATAATGAATCTAATTCATTTTATTAAAATTTAATATTCATGTAATACCATTTTCTTACATGGGGAATATGGTTGAATGTTTATAAGTTATAAGAGTTTATTGAAATAATATCATCCCTTTTCGATATTGTTTATGATTATGATCTATTTGATGAAGTATTATGATACATATCTAAAGAAAAATCATGAAATTTATTTTTATATATTTATTCATGATATATTACTGTATTGGTACAATTTTTCCACTCATTGGTACATAATAATGTAAATTACGTTTTTTTAAGGAAGTCTAACATAACCTCTCACATTGGTTGGAAATCAGTGTTCATTTGAAACCATGTATTATATAAGGGTTTCAAAAATGTTATTTTATTCTCCTATGATCATTATAAAAAAATTATAATTTTTTTTCTTTTTAAAAAAAATGGTTTTTAATCATGAATCATCAGTTTGTTTTTCAGTCGAGGAACGTTTCTAAACATTATACAATGTAAAATGAAAGATCGGCATGTTTGGTTTTATACATCGTCAAGACCAACACTCCCTTAATGAATTATTTACATGATTAAAAATACATTTTATATTCAAAATGAAATTATTTTCCTAATATTTTGTAAATTAATTGTTTCAATATGTTCTAAAAGAAAATGTTTTTCAAAACGTTTTCAAGAATATTTTATATGTTTCGAAGGAAAATTGTATTCAAAACATTTATAAGATTATTTTATAACTAATTCATAATGAATGTTTTTCAAAAACAATTCACTCAATATTTGTCACTTATTCTCATGAAAAAAGTTTCAAATTTTTTTATTTATTTAAGTTTCCATTTTCAAAGAATTAGGTATATTTCCCTCAAGAACTCTTTTTGAAAGACGATTCAAAACTATTTTCCATTTGAGATGAAATATGTTGATGTTACGCATTCCTTCCATGAACATTATCTAGAGGTTCCATTCATACCATTTATCTAAATTCTTTACAGTTGATATCATGGTATTTATGAAGACCTTTTATCTTTCATGGGTTATATGTATATGATATATATTTTTATACAATGTTTTGTGTTTTTAATCAAATAAATATGAAACTCGTATATTTTCAACAGGTTATTATATGATTACATATTTATGATACCCATTTCATTTCATGGGTGATGATATGATTTTTTTCATTTTGTGAAACATGTATCTATGATTTCATTATGGGATGGTTGGGACCTATATCTCCCTCCACTGCATTAGGTAATGATAAATGTTTTATGAGCTCAAAGGGTTCATGGGAGGGCATCCCAAGACCTAAATAAGATGATAAATGGGAGGTCATCCCAATCTAAAAATAATATGGTAAATGGGTAGATATCCAAAAAACTAAAGAAAAGGGAAAACAAGAGCACATCCCTAGCCTGAAATAAGATAATAGACGGGAGGAAATCCTAAGCCTGAAACAATAGGGTAAATGGGAGTACATCTAAATCCAAAAACAAGAGTGTAAATGGGAGGACACAGAAACACCTAAACAAGAGGGAATATGGGAGAAACTCCCAATCCCCAAACAAGTGGGTATATGGGAAGGCATCGCAAGCCTAAAGAAGGTACACTAGTGATTCATCAAATCCTTACATGTTTCAAAGGCCTTTGTAGTGTGCCTTGACATTGGGTTTGTATTTGTGGTTTCCACAATTCCAAGTCTCTTTCCAATGTTATGATTTCATGGCTTATACTATTAATTTCCTTATTAATCATGACTTATGCACTACCAATATTTATTATGGTCCCTAAAATGCATCGTATTGTCTTTAAATGTTATTCTCATGTTAGATACCCTTTTTTCAAGGAATGCGTATGTATTTCCTTTGTTTAACCATACTGGCCATCTGAGTTCACCCCTTTCTTATTTTTCTCTTCCACATGTTATGGAGATATGTTTTTAGTGGATGTACTAAAGTTGGAGATATTTATTAGAGACGTTGATGATATTCAACAGTATAAAATATTTGGTTTCCATGTTTACAAAGACAAGTAACTATTATGGTACTCGAGAATTTATTTTCATAATGTAATGAATACTCATCTAAAATGATGTTATATCCATGTATATTATGGCTAGGTCACTATATTCTTGTTTTCATCTCTATGTGGATACCAGTCAATTATACTAGTTCTGTCTGGTAGTTCATCAACATTCGGTTAGAATATCTGTCACGTTGTGTGTCCCTGGGCATGTCTATAAGATGGTCATATTATTCAATTATATTCTTCCCCCTAATAATTCATATCATGTTAGTAATATTAGGTGGTCAACCCAAATAATCACGTCTCGATCATCAGGAATCATTGTGAGGGAAATAAGTATTCCAAAGATTTTACCTCAAACATCCGATGTTTTTAAGGAGTGTTTTTTCTCAGGTCCATGTTCTACATAATGTGTAAATGGATCACAAATTCTTCTTGAGAAGGATCAAGGAACCTTTTTAAAATCTTATGAAAATGTGATGGATTTAGGATAACCCCCCATGATGTACGACTTAGAGTTATGTATCAAAATGTAACTTGTTGTAACAATGAATAAAAACTAAGGGTTAAATGAAAAAAATGAAATTCCCATGTCAATAAGGAGTGCCATTATTTTCATTAGCATTCATAATTATAAATCCATATTTTAGATTTCTTGGGAAGGATTTATGATCAATATCATTGACCATCTATAATGGTTCTTATGGTGTGTCTCAGTGAGGAAAAATCACATGAGAACTAAATTATGTTAGCCTATGGGAACATTTAATATTCAAATAACACATTTACGAATATGGGTGGGACTTAGGGAGGGTACCATGTGTCTATGGAGGAGATAGTGGTACATCAAAGTAAAATTAACAATTTCCCTATTAAGGTGGGTGTTTTTTCTATCTATAGGGCCTAGAAGTTACATTTCGTATCAAAGGACGAACCAAACCCTAAGTGTGGTGCCACTACCTGGATTGAGGTGTAGGGTTCACAACAATGATATTGTGCTATAAAGGATGGGTGAATGTAACACACCATAATAATTAAGGGATAAATGACTAAATTATATGACACATGTCAATAAGGTGCACCATTTTTTGGGATTCATCCTGATTAGACACCCACAGTTAAGCATTCCTAGTATGCAGTTTTGATCAGGTTTGGTCACCTTTTGTGATGATTATTAGGGAGAGTATATGATAGGGAAAATAACACAAGAATAAACTAGTCTTGGATTAAATGATAGCCATTAGTCATATTACCATTTCAGGCATGTCGGTAGGCCCCAGGGTGGGGACCACATGTCTGTGGGGAAACTGGTGGTTCTTAGAGATCCATGACCCAATGGAGATGTTTAGGTGGGGTTTCTAAATTATCAGTGGGGACTAGTTGTTATACTTTAAGGAGTTTTATATTTTTGTTCCCCAATAAGAAACCCCATAGGTTTACAAATGAATTCATTAGATGGACACTTCAAGCAGATTAAGGTGGTGTATCCCATGGATGGAAGATGCCACACCTGGTTAGATGGATGTGAGATCCCCATGGGGTGGATCCAAATGGATGATCATAATTTCCCTTGTGGTGAATCATGGTTTTCCATACCTAGTAGGGATGATTTCACACATGGGTTTATGGAGAGAATGTCCTCTTGTGGTAGATCTCAACGATTGATTAGAATACCCCTTAATGTGACTTAGGGAAGTGTGTCCCTAGGAGGTATGATTTCACACATCTGTTAATGGATTAGAATTCCAATTGAGGAGGATCTGAATGTTTATAATAATTCCACTTTAGGTGGATTAGGTAGGTGTGTCCTCGGAAGGCATAATGTCACACATGGGATTATAGATTTGAATACCCCTTGATCCAGACCCAATATATTGATTAGAATTCAAATTAATTAAAATCAGTAAGGGGTGTCCCAAGGAGGTATGATGTTACAACTAGGTTAATGGATTAGAATTCCCCTTGAGGCGGATCTGAAAGGTTGATCAGATTGCCCCCTGAGGTATATAAGGTAGGTGATTCCCTCGAATGTGTGATTTTACAACTTGGTGAATGGATGGGAATTCCCCTGAGGTATATCCAAGAAGGTTCATCCCAATGAGATACTACCTATGTTAACCCATTGTATGGATTGAATCATTTAGTGGAATCCTATATACCCTTCTTATAAGGCATGGATTAAATCCCGTATAATTTTATGTCGTATTTTAAGGTCATTTGAACAGGAAAATCCATGAAATTTAATATCAATCATTAAGGACACTCGGGTTGTGAAAGGTACATCGATAGGTGATGGTTTAGGGATTATGCATTGATTTTTCCATTAAAAAGAGGATATCACTTGGTTGTAATGGTGTATGGATTACAAATTATACTTCCACGAGTATCTCATTACATGTGAGTGGTAAATGGAGAATAATATAGGAATGAGATTTTGGGATCATCCAATACCACTAAAATAGAAAGAATCATTTCTACTAGGATAAGGTAATACATTAGTTTTACTCCATGTTCTATGTATATTTTCATTCAGTTCAACATTACATTACTATGATGTGGAACTAGTAATTTTTTCATATGGTAGCTCGGATGTGGGGAGACTCACTCCCAACCCCTTGGGATTACATGACCATCACTGATGCACCTTTTAAATGGAAATGGAATTTTCACTTTAATGTTGGAGTTTACATTCAATAGGTTCACATTAAGGTATCTATGATTAGAATCAAAAGGGGTTAGTTTACCAATGCGTCGAAGAAAAATTCAGTTGGGAGCTTCGAACAACAAATGGAGTGATGTGATTAGAAATAATAATGGGTGAAACGGGTCACATTGTGACTCAAGGTGTTGTTGGACTACTCCTGGATTGGTGTGATGACCCTATCCACTCAAACATCATGAAGTAAACACATTATATGGATGAAACCAAGGAGGGACCATGATATAGAGTTTGAAAAGCATGGTTCTTTACATAGAGGTGGTCTATGAAGTTAATGTGTTTCATGAAGTCCAGGGGCTTCACAAAGGTGTATACATCATGAATCAACGTCCCCTACCTTTTATTGAAGACTTTATTTATAATGGTAGTTCTTTGTGAAAGATGATTTCTTCACAAAGCCTAATGATTCACATGGGAATGAGTGCTTCAAGAAGGTTGAATGAAACATAAATCCTCAAGCAGTAAATAGGGATTTCATCATTCGCAAAGAGCGTATGCCTTTGAGAATAGAATATCCACCTGGGGGAGGATAATAAGAACACATGGATATGGATTTATTGAATCCTAGATATCATTGGTGATCCATTGTTTATTTGGTTTTTGATGGATAGAAGGTTCTCGAATCTAGAGTAGTTATTAAATATGATATGACATGTTCCATAAAAAATGTTACACTATAAGCGTAGTATTTATAGGCACATTATTTCATGATGATTGGTCATGTTTCATGAAGAATTTTTGGGATTCTCAAATTAGAATGATATATCATGTATGAAGGTCAGACTTATGAAGATTTTATAAATCATTCACGTTCCCATGAAGCAATTCATAACTTTTAGATTTTCTACACATAGGTTATCATCATTCCTCTCACATTCATGAAGAAATCATCTTCTTTGGGGAGATTCATGAGCATACAAAATTTGAAAAGGAGTAGGGCTTTAAAAAAACACTTAAGAAGTATTTTTGGGTTGTTTTGGCTCAGATTCACTATGAACAATCCAATACTTCATCGATCATTCCATTGGTATGTGTATTGTGGTGTACAAAATCCCCCACCCCATCAGAATGGGAGACAATGGGGGAAAATGAGGGTCAAATTCTAACAGATAATCACCAAAAAATAAATCAAATATCTTTAATGATTCTCATTCACAAATCCCATTCATGAAACGAAACCATAAAGCCCATGCATGGAGGTCTCATTCTCAATGATTGTTGAAAATGCACAGTCTATTCATAGGCCCATAAATTGAAGAGGGGCCCCATAATATTTAATGACTAGTCATGGTGAGAAAATTGTTTTTTATTTTGTAGCGTCTCTCACTATTTCTATGAACCTTCTCTATGAACGATACATAACAAATTGGACTCCTTGAAATTAACCTCAATGAGGTGATCTCCATGAAACAAATCTCTATTAATTACCTTCATGAATGACCTACTAAAAATACCATTTTGAATTAGACAAAGAAAACTGAATCTAGAAAAAAATATCCCCAGTCAGGGAGTCAACAATGTCACTTGTCATAAGGTACACATATTTGGGAAAATCATGATCAGGGAGAGCATCTAAAGCACCTCTTACCATGAATCAATTATGTAACAACATACATAGTCTTATAGGGATCACTAATTGTGCAATTGGGTACTAATTTATGTTTTTGGATGGAGGTAATATTTCATTATCCTATAGGTTAGAAGGGATGATCCATCCTACTAGTTCAAGGGCATACTGGGGAAGTACTAGTTGAACATGGATAATCTATGCTCTACCTAGAATGACCATTCAAAAATTTCAACAAAACAATGTATTTACAAATACATCAAAAACACCAATGAAATATGTTAAGGATGATGTTTCCTCTCTGTATTATGATATAACCATAGAGGTGGGTTTGGTAAATCTATTGAAAGGATAGAAGTAAAACTAGTATTTCCTTTAGAGAGATAATTTCACCTATGAATGGAACTGAGACAACCTGGTATGTGTGTCATGAGTTGAGTTTTTGTGAGAGATAATGAAATTGGGGCTCTATGGAGAATCTTGGGAATAAAAATTCAGAATTTACCTCACTTATGAAATAATGCCTGAGTTTTTTAGAAGGTGAACACTGGGGACAACATGTTCCATTATTATCATGAGGAGGTCGGTATCAGCCTATGGGACCTTCATCAAATCATCAGGATCCTAATTCTATTGGAATTGTATGATCAGTTCATCACCGTATAGAATGGGTGTGAGGACAAAGATAATTTTACATTTCTAATGAAGGCACATATTGATATACGGTAAGGAACTAGTCAGAGAAATATGGTGATGAGGGATGTTCCATTTAAGAAATGGTTAGGGTACTTTTGGAACTAACAAGAAATATAGATAGTCGAGGGGGGATATTTGGGAAAAAGATACCAATGAGGTCATGCACATGCCTTGTCAGGGATACCAATAGGGAAAGGAGGGATCTTATTGGATAATCATAGAGTAAATATAGAGGTAGTTGTGGAGATATTTTGTTATGCATAATAATCAACCTGTAGTCAAGTTTATGAGGTTCATTCTCACACTAATCAATGGCCTGGTTCTCTTGAAATGGGATTCACACGTGGGCATGTTGATGAGAACCCTCATATTGATGAAGATGATGGTGATTGGGAAGTGAATCAGTCTGATTCTCAAAATACTCATGCATTTTTACAAGGTAAATCACCACATCAGTTATGGGAATATTCTATTTCACGTGTGTGGTCCTATACACTTTCTCTATAGCTAGGTGGGCACACACATGGGGTGATATGAGTTCTTGAACTCATTTTTACTTACAAATTTAAACTTCTATAAAACGAAATTTAATATCTATATCAGACTCCCATTAAATTTGGGTTTGGTGGACACACTGGAGAAGGTTAGACTAAAGAAAAATTACATTTTTTACCAGTTAACCATTGCAATTATGATAGTTATTGATGATAATATGTGGACCTTTTTGAATAAATTACACTTCAGGGTTATCCTATGTGGGATACTCATGGAGAAGGTTTGTTGTGAGATAATTTAGAATTAATTTAACCCATATCAGTTTTCATGTAAATTCACATACCTATAGCAACTGACAAAAAAGGTATAATCAGACATGCATCATGACTGTCACCCCTCAGTGATTAGGTGGATAGACATCATTTTTACAAATGAGGATTGAAATATTTGGAATGATTTTCCACTGCCCAATGCCATGCATGGGCTCATTCATCAGTATCCCCTGATTTGGGAGGGTGCATATCCTTGGGATATGATTATAAAACGGGCCACCCCATCCAAGGATGTCGTGTCCCTTCAACCTATGGGCTGAGGAAGTGTATTGTATGGTTCATGGTCTGGAGACATGGCTAGTCCAGTCAGTAGGGAGACAACAGTGGTACCAATAGTCTATGGACCTACATAGGGGAGATCCATTGAGAGAATAGCAGTAGAATAAGGCCTAAAAATCATTTGTAGATGGCCATGGGAAGAATGGGTGCCCTCTAGGGTCTTCCCTATGGTTCACGATCATGGTCCATGTAGACGATAACATCTTAAAACTTTTACATATTACACAATAATTAAAAATATTTGTGAGGCATGGGGAATTCAAAGGAAACTAACCATCCATTAGGGGGTGTTTCATTATCTCATCACCGATGGGAAATTCCACACTAGACTGGGCCATGAAAAGGAATGTTTCAAAGTTATTCATGATAATGTGATGTAATATATTCAATAGTCATAGGACAAAATCTACCCCTAGGGTTTTTTGAATCCATTGAATAATAAGTTGAGAATGATGTTGGTCATTTTATCACCTCCATATACCCTTGTGGGTTATATATCTACCAGTGTAGCTATGGGTGAATAACATTATGAATCCTTGGGTGTGATTCTAAACAGATATTATTAGTGGAGTGATCTTCTGTTATCGACTATGTAAATCATTTTAAATTTATGCATTATATACAACCTATTCATAAAATTGTTTCCACACACTTTTTTCACATATGCATGAATCTGGCATGAAAGGGGTAGAGACTATGAAAGAATATAAAATGAGGGAGGTGGGACTATAAACTATCAAGGGGAATGCCTAGGTCCCTACTTGATGTTGGGACTACAAGAAGACAGTCATTAGTTCCAATAACTAGGGAAGTGGATGCGGAGGGAACATTTATTGGGGTAATACCTGTAAATGTACTAGATATCCTCAACTGACTATATAATTCATGAAATTATCTCCATCCATTACGCATTTTACCCTTTTATTACTTTACTAATCTTAAATTTATCATTTTGTAATGGAAATTAAAATGGTTCTTGGAGATTACCCACCCGCACCAACACATGAATTTCCATCCTCTGACATTGAGATGATGATGTTTGATGTTATTTGTCCCACCAGATATTTTGTGGGTGGTTTTAGAGGTTAGTCCAACCACATAGGTTCCATTGGAAGGTACTTTTAATACCATTCCATTTGAAGAGGGGGTTCAGGAAAGTACCATGAAAGGGATGGCTAAAGAGACTATGGTGACTGGGCGAATCAATGAGGTTAAATTGGATATAGTTGTTTAAGCCAAAGTCTCCATAGAAGAGTGTAAAATTGTGTGTGAATATGAGGTGATCAAGGAAGCTTCATTGAATGGTTTTCCCTATTATTTTTAGTGATGGTGGTTTCGGGGGGAAAGATAAGGTTTTTTCATCAACAAAGGAATTTATGGGAGATTGGCATTCATGTCCACCTTTTGGGTTCCACAAGCAGTGATTGAGTCATTTATCATAGGTGGAGAGTCTAATGAGAATATATTTCTAGGATTTTATATCAATCTAATCATCCCTGAACAACTACACTTTGATGATATAGCCAATGAAATATTGGTGATCTTCCCTCCTTTGGAGCCTATTCCACCTAATGATTTTGAGGATCTTGCCTCTGACATTGGTGAGGAGAGCCATATTTTCCTACAAAATGTGTGGATGAATGTGTGGAGCATCCTCCCTTGTACCTATAATATTAATCCTCTAAATTGGTTGGGGTATCATCCCCACTATATAGTCATCCTGGGAACATGTGGCATGGATTCCCGTACCCATTATGAGTTTTCCTAGGACTTCTTATTTTATAGAAGATGTATGAAATGGTAGGAACTTGACATGTCCTATATGAGTAATAAGTTTGTTGTCTCTGATTCACTCAAGGAGCCTAATGGAGAGATCTCCCTCAAAGAGGGGCTAGTGTTGCGGAATCTGGTGGTCACTACTACTCATTTTGATGTCAGTAACAGTCTAAAGGATCAACTTTAAGTGGATTCATACAATGAAGAAATGGTAATATCCTTAGAGGATAATTGTATGGTTGATAAGAAATCATAATTTATCAGATCTAAATAAATTTCTCCATGGCTGACATGGAAAAATAACACCTCAATGAGTGGTAGAAAACCCTATAAGTTGCACCAGAAAGGATGGATAAGCTTCAATGCTCGGTCATCTGGTTCTATCTTTGATGTAATATTTGCAATATGAGGTGCCAATATTTGGATAACCCTTTTAATATATGGTTTTTTTATTTCTACATTCGTGAAATTTTTTTGTCATTATTATACCAAATCAATAAAATTAGTGAAACAATAAGATTCCAATCACAAATATTACATGCATATAATGATGATTTTAAAAACCTGATGTTAATAGAGGCATAATAAAACCCCACATGATACAACACATCCCAATGTTGGGTTACATGTAGTTTATAGTTAGAATATTTGGAATTGTGTTCTACTCCTAAGTTATGTTCAATGAGATCAGAACACAGGGCACCCTAATCTGTTTTATGTGGAAAAAAGGGTACTTACCTGACATGAATGAAGTTTTTGTGGCCCTTCATGTCATTTGAATCATAAGGGTTCAGATGAAAACATTTTAAGGTCATATTACATGGGCCATCACATTATGTTTAGTGCTATGATGGTTGGGTTGTGAGATTGGGAAAATAAAGGATCCATGACTATTCAAATGAGGGGTTGGTCCCAAGATAATATATATTGGCATCATTATGTATCTCACAATGATGGGATTACATCCAAAAATAGTTATGAAACACGAAATGGTAGAAGTAAAATTCCAGTTTGGGTCTACTCTCTCAAACATGTGTATTTAATCTTGTCATAATTTGATACGAGGAATCACAAATTCTTAGGGGGTAAGTCTACATTTAAATGTCATGTGATGTGGTATTAGTGTTAGTTTATCTTTTATTTTTCATATAGTTCATCCTGGAATAAAATTGGGTAAAATTATCCCTTATTCATAGGAATTCTGAACATGTATAGGGTAATACTGTAGTTTATAATAATGTGTTAAGGATGTTCCTTCCTCACATCATACTATAAGGTAATCGTAGCCAACTGGTGGGTCAAGGTAATTGAATGTGTCTTTTCCCTAAGGTAGGCATGTCGTAAATTTTAGGGTGATTACACTATAGGCAACAAATATTTTTTTGGGTTAATATGATGTTAAGAATGTATTTAAAATTTCTACGAATAACTATGAATCACATGAGGATGGAAATCAAGCCACACATAGTTTTAAAATTGATAAAAATAGTTTAATGTCATATGGTATATGTAACACCCCGAGATAATTTAAATATTAATTTATTATTTAATAATTTGTTAATAATTAAAACTAACTAAGTAATGATTTCTTAAAAAAGTTTTAAAAATATTTTTAAAAAAAATATATATATTTTTAATTGATGTATAACTTATTACTTTATATTTTTTTTATATTTTAATATCTGTATATAATTTTTATATCATATAAATTGATCACAAAGATATTTATATATATATATATATTTGAGAATTATTTTTAATAATAAATAAATTTAATTGATTATTTTTGAATAGAAAATCACGATTAAATAAAATTATAATATTTAAGAACAATATATGTTATAATATAACCTGTATACCCTTAAAATATGATTTTAGCAATGTCACTTCATACTAAAGAAAATATGTTTTTATGAAATTATAAGTTAACAAAATTATAATTATAAAGATATAAATTATTTATTAATAAAGTTCATGTATTATTTTTATTACCATGAAGATTATTTTATAAATGTTAAATATACTATTTTTAGTTATTATCAGATTATGCCTATTCATATTAAAAGAAAATGAATATAATACAATTAGTAAATAAAATGTGAGTATAATTTTTTCCATATTGAACATTAGTTATATTTGGTTTTTATATAAATAAAAATGATGAAAAGGAATAAAAAATAACAAAAAAATAAAATAAAATGAAATTAAGTGTGGGTTAGGGTTTGTCTAAAGTAGAGAAAATGGGAATCCCATGTGGGGTTCGTGTTTCAAAAATAAGTCGGATGGAGTGGAGGGTTCGTTGTAGAGTGGTGAGGTCGAGCGCTTGTGAGACAAGGCTGAAGCCGAGGCTGATGCAGTCACGAGCCGAAGCCAAAGGAGAGGCTGAGATCAAGGAAGGTCGAATGCCGTGTTGGTATAGCTCAAAGCCTAGAAAGAATCTAGATCTGATTTCGAGTGCCTAAGAATAGATTTTGAGTCCAAATACCTTCATGCTTCGAAATCAAACATGAGATCTGTGTTGCGATGTAATTTCGAAGTTTATTTGTGAAAATGACCTCTCATTTGTCTAAAACTGAAATTAGGGGTATTATATTTAATTTCTAGATTATCCTAATCTTTTTTCTAGTTTCATTATCAGTGTATTTATTTCCATAATTTTCTGTATTCATGTAGGTGCGTTTTAAATTTCATCAACTGGATTTTTGTATTTTTTTGGATATGGATTCTCAATTTTAAAAATAAAATTGATGATTTATTTTTGTATCGGTTTTCTTATTGATTATTATTTTTATAATATGTGAAAAATTAATTTGTTGACCAATTCTGTTTCAAGTCATTTTTTGGAAACTGATTTGTCTATGAGTCATGTTCTTTACATTGAACATTTTTCACTAGAGCCACACATTTTATTCTATGGTTTTCTTTCTCCAATCTGGTGCAAGCATTGAATTAGTCTATAAACATATACTCTAACACCCCCTCTTAGTTTTTTTATGGTACCGTGTGTGTTTGATTTTGGAAAGGCAAACAACTTAAATCCTTTATTTTCATTGGTTTCTTTGTCTTCTGAATCTCAGGATATAAATGACTGTAAGAATGGATGTTTGAGTCCTTTTCCATGAATAGGAAGAAGAAGACTCAGTCTACACATAAAAAGGTAAAGTATTTTAATTTTAATTTTATCAAATTACTTTCTTCTTCAATGTTTACTTATGGGTTTCTTCAAAACAAAAACAACATTTTTATTTAATTAAATGTTGTTTCAAGTAAGGACAATGACATATGTATTTTAAAATATATATGGTATGGATTCTATTTTTATTCAAATTAGTTTTAATGGTGTTGAATGAATTTATATGGGTTTATGGTGCTAAATTTTTATTATCAAAAAACCCATGTATATATTTTTATGTATACATGGTTATATTCCTAGTCTATTTTGAGTTCTTCAATGATATATATGAATCATTAATTAATGTTATGAATTCTAAAAAAAAATTCAAGAGTTTATTTTTCTTTAATTTGGATATAAAAAATCCTTTTATATAATTTTGTCTATATATGATTTTATACATCAATCTTAAATCATTTTGGATTTTTGAAAAGGGTAATGATCAATATATAACTATTGATTTTGATGTGAAACATACTCACAAATTGTAAAATCTTTGATATACGATTATATGTTTCATCCATATGTTTCATTTATGTTTTAATGGAATTATGTCTTGTAAACTATTTTTACATGTTCATATATATATTATACATATTCATATGTGATTCATTTAATTAATTCATGAATGTCATTTATAATATAAGTTGTGGCCATTATTTAAATCAATGACATGTCAAGCACATCAGTTTTATTAATCGCTTGTGTATGTTGTAGGGATAACATTTTTCTTATTGTATCCAATATATATATATATATATATAAATTTTGTATGGGTAAATTGTTATTATGTATGAATTATTCTTAAGAGAATGATTTGTTAAAAGGAAAAGTATGTACGGAAAATCATGCAAAGATATTTCGATGCATAAATCAACTACTTAAGAACAAGAAGATATAATCCTATTAATATATATATATGTAAGGTATAGCCGTAAAAGTATTGGTAGTAACCAAACCTGGAAATGATGAAATGGAAATCATATATATATATAAGTATGGATGTGTTTTTTGATACATTGATGTATTTAAAAGTAAAAAACACCAGTGAATAATATATATATATATATATATGTAAAGAAAACATTAAACTTTCTCCAAAAATATAGGGGCTTGTTCGTTTTAAAAATATAAGGCCATTGGGGAGTGAATTTATCCTTCACTAAGTGGGTAGTCCCAGGATAGCCCACAATGAATTAAGTTTCCTCCAAATGATGTTTTGTTTTAATGAAGTTTGCTTAATATTTTCCAAAGAAAATCACTGGATTAGTTTAAAAGTGTTTTCAAAGTAAAATTATTTTTCAAAAGCATTACATTAGTTTTTAAAGGTTATTTTAAAAATGAATTTAAAAATATAAAATTTTCAAATTTATTATCCAAATAATATTTTTTAAAACGATTTATCAAAGGTTTTAAAAACCACATACTGGGCATATTTTGTGCTCACCCTATGTTTTTGAAATGTTTTTCAGAGGTTGGCTTGAAATACAGATTTGGTCATATTAGTTGTAGTGCATGAGAAAGTGTAGTGTATAGTTGTTTTTGTTTCAACTCTGATCAATGTAAGGTTATGAATAATCTTCCAGAACCTAGACTAGTAAAAGATTCGAATTTTGTTAAAGTGTTGTGTAATTTTTTAATTACTTTTATAAAGAAAATTTTACCCATCATTTTATGTACTAAGTCCAGAAGAGAAGACTCGTGGCATTATAATTAGTATCAGAGGAACGGTCTAGACAACTTTGGAGATTAGATGTTTTCTTTAAAGGAAAATAAAATCTATATGATGGAGTTATTGTTAAATAGTTAAGTCCCCTAAAAAATATTATTTAATTTTGAAGATTAAAATTCATAATCATTTTAAGTCTAACAAAAGAATTGCAAGGGTGCAATTCATTTAAGGGGGGGAGAATATAACACCCTGAGAAAATTTAAATATTAATTTATTTTTTAATAATTTGTTTATAATTAAAACTAACTAAGGAATGACTTCTTAAAAAAGTTTTACAAATATTATTTTTTAAAAAAATATATTTTTTCAACAATGGTATAACTTATTACTTTATATTTTTATATATTTTAATATATGTATATAATTTGTATATCATATAAATTGATCACACGGATATATATATATATATATATATATGAGCATTAATTTCAAAAATAAATACATTTAATTGGTTATTTTTGTATAGAAAATCAAGATTTTATAAAATTATAATATTTAAGAACAATATATATTATAATATGACTAGTGTACCCTTAAAAAATAATTTTAGCAATGTCACTTCATACTAAAGAAAATATTTTTTATGAAATTATATGTTAAAAAAATTATAATTATCAAGATACAAATTATTTATTAAGAAAGTTCATGTATTATTATTATTACCATGACGATTATTTTATAAATGTTAAATATACTATTTTTAGTTATTATAAGATTATTCTTATTCATATTAAAAGAAAATTAATATAATAAAATTAGTAAATAAAATGTGAGTATAATTTTATGTTCATATTGAACATTATGTATATTAGGTTTTTATATATATAAAAACGATGAAAAGGAATAAAAAAACAACAAACAAATATAATAAAATGAAGTTAAGTGCGGGTTAGGGTTTGGCTAAAGTGAAGAAAACGAGAATCCCATTCGGGGTTCATGTTTCAGAAATAATTCTGATGGAGAGGAGGGTTCGTTGTCGAGAGGTGAGGTCAAGCGCTTGTGAGGCAAGGCTGAAGCCGAGGGTGATGCAGTCACGAACCGATGCCGAAGGAGAGGCCGAGATCAAGGAAGGTCGAACGCAGTGTTGGCAGAGCTCGAAGCTGAGAAAGAATCTAGATCTTTGATCGAGTGCGTAAGAAGAGATTTCGAGTCCAAACACCTTTATACTTCGAAATCAAACACGAGATCTGTGTTGTGATGTAATTTCAAATTCTATTTGGGGAAAACCACCTCCGATTTGTCTGAAACTACAAGTAGGAGTTTTATATTTAATTTATAGATTGTCCGAATCTTTTTTCTAGTTTCATTATCAGTGTATTACTTTCCATAATTGTCTATATTTAAGTAGGTGCGTTTTAAATTTTATCAACTGGATTTCCATATTTTCTTGGATATGAATTCTCCATTTTAAAAATAAAATTGATGATTTCCTTTTGTATCGGTTTTCTTATTGATTATGATTATTATAATATGTGCATAATTAATTTGTTGACCAATTCTGTTTCAAGTTGTTTTCTGGAAACTATTTTGTCTATGAGTCATGCTCCTTACATTGAACGTTTTTCACCAGAGCCAAACATTTTATTATATGTTTTTCTTTCTCCAATCTGGTGTAAGCAGGGAATTAGTCTATAAATACAGACTCTAACACCTCCTATTAGATTGTTTTTTATGGTACCATGTGTGTTTGAGTATAGAAAGGCAGACTACTTAAAGCCTTTATTTTCATTGGTTCCTTTTCCTTTTGAATCTCAGGATATAAGTGAGTGTAATAATGGATGTTTGAGTCCTATTCCATGAATAGGAAGAAGAAGACTTGGTCTGCACATAAAAAAGGTAAGGTATTTTAATTTTTATTTTATCAATTTACTTTCTTCTTCAGTGTTTACTTATGGGTTTCTTCGAAACAAAATCAACATTTTTATTTGCTTAATTAAAAGTTGTTTCTAGTAAAAAGAAATATAATTTTTTAAAAAAAAATATATGGTATGGTTTCCATTTTTATTCAAATTAGTTTTATTGGTGTTGGATTAATTAATATGGGTTTATGATGGTAAATTTTTATTATGCATAAACCCATGTATATATTTTTATGTATACACGGATATATTCCTAGTCTATTTTGATTTCTTTAAAGCTGTATATAAATCATTAATTAATGTTCTGGATGCGAACAAATTTTGCAAGAATTTATTTTTCTTTAATTTTGATTTAAAAAATACTTTTATTTAATTTTTTGTATATATGATTTTATACATCTATCATAAATTGTTTTGGACTTTTGAAAAAGGTAATTATCAATATATAACCGATGATTTTGATGCAAAACGTACTCAGAAATTGTAAAATCATAGATATACGATTATATGTTTCATCAATATGTTTCATTTAGGTTTTAATGGAATTATGTCATGAAAACTATTTTTACATGTCCATATATATATTATACATATTCATATGTGATTCATTTGATTAATTCATGAATTTCATTTATAATATAAGTAGTGGACATTATTTAAATCAATGACATGTCATGCGCATCAGATTTATTAATCGCATGTGTAAGTTGTTGGGATAACATTTTTTCTTGTTGTATTCACAATATATATATATAAATGTTTTATGGGTAAATTTTTATTATGTATGAATTATTCTTAATAGAATGATTTTTTAAAAGGAAAAATATGTAGGGAAAATCATGCAAAGACATGTCGATGCGTAAATCGACTACTTCAGAACAAGCAGATATAATCCTATGAATATATATATATATGTAAGGTCTAGCCATATAAGTATTGGTATTAAACAAACATGAAAATGATGAAATGGATATCATATATATATATAAGTATGGATGTGTATTTTAATACATTGACATATTTAAAAGTAAAAAAACACCAATGAGAAATACTAATATATATATATGTGTGTAAAGAAAACATTAAACGTTTTTGAAAAATATAGGCGCGTGTTCATTTTAAAAATATAAGGTCATTGGGGAGTGAACTAATCCTTCCCTAAGTGAGTAGGCCCAAGACAACACTCAACGAATTAAGAGGCATGAAAATGATGTTTGGTTTTAATGAAGTTGGCTTAATATTTTCCAAATAAAATCACTGGATTAGTTTAAAAGTGTTTTCAAAGTATAATTATTTTTCAAAATCATTACATTTTTTTGTAAAGGATGTTTTAAAAATGAATTTTAAAAAATAAAACTTTCAAATTTATTATCAATATGATATTTTTAAAAATGATTTATCAAAGGTTTCAAAAACCGCTTATTGGGCATCTTTTGTGCTCACCCTATGTTTTTGAAATGTTTTCACTGTTTGGGTTGAATTCCAGAGTTGGTCATATTTATTGTAGTGCGCGTGAAAGTGTTGTGGATAGTTGTTTTTGTTTCTACTCTGATCAATGTATGGTTATGACTAATGTTCCATAACCTAGACCGGTAAAAGATCCTCATTTTGTTAAAGTGTTGTCTAATTGTTTAATTACTTTTATAAAGAATATTTTACCCATCAATTAAAGTAATAAGTCCGGAAGAGATAACTTGAGGAGTTATAGTATAGGCCGGCGAGAGAAAGGGATTCAGGGATTCTTGTGTGGTAAAATAGTCTAAGCCTGTAGTTAATGATCCATTGAGGACCTTCACCACTAGAGGAAATACTAAAACCATTTTCACACATTTTAAGGTCTTGTGGTCTATAAAATGGATAAAAGATTAAATTCTAGTTTCTTGCAATAAGGGAAATTAGTTTAATGAACTCATGTATGGACTAAAGAAATAAATTTTTCAATAATTGTTATGTGGAACAAAAGAGGTACAACCAGTCATGAATTATCCAATGGAATCTTTCAAACCTAAAATGCATCAGGAGACAAAAAAACAAATATTTTAATGTCATAATTCATTCTCCATGACCAAATGGGATAGGAGAGGATGAATTTGTGGCTGGGAAAGTAGATCATAAGTCTATGTTGCCAGTACATATCCCCTAAGGATGGGAATCAAGCCACACATAGTTTGAAAACATGGTGTAGAAAGAGACTGATGATGATAAGGGAGATCCCCTCTGACGACTGAATCTAAATAATTCCATGGTGTTCATTGGAAACCCCATGTTTGAGTCGTGGTGTTTGGTTTTTTAGCATATAATAATTATCATTTGAGGCATCCTAATATGAGATGGGGTAAATATAATCTCTTCTTAGGAGGAATCCAGATAATGGATTAGGTAGAATCAAAGTTTAACTTTGTGTATTAAGGACATCATGCATTGAAATGTTATGTCTTACAACTCAGACTACAGGGGTTGCAAATAGTTTATGGTCATAATGCATGTAATTGTTGGAAGAATTATATAGTTTTGTTACATGGAACATATGATTTCTATTAGTTTAAGGTATTAAAAATCAAAAAATAGATGGGTTTATCAAATTGATATGTATAGTGTGGAATTATTTCAAACCTAAAGTGAATCAGGACCATGTAAACCAAGTACCACACCACTCATTCCCAATGAGACTTCCATAAAGTTTAATTTCATGATGTATGTAATTTGGGATCCATGTTATTGTTTGTAGGGTTCTGAAAAATGGGGATCTTGTTTTAAGGTCATATATTTTGTAATTATATGGTTTTATTTCAAAAGGTAAATATGTGAAATGATATATACATATCGAAATGATTTATAACCATAGAGGATCGTGTAACGCAACACATTTCCAGTGAACGATGACACAAATTCTGATGTGATGTTTCTTGGACTCAAGTTTTACACTTATATTTAAAGGATATATATTTTGAACTATGTTAAGGGTAATTTAAAAAGATATATGCTTCATGGAAGAATGAATGACCTGATGTGAATGAGGAACATGGAGGCCCATCACCACACCACATATTACTGAGAAGACTCGCACATTGTTTCAAGACATGATTCATGGACATGTACACCAAGTTTAAGGTCATATAGTTTTGAAGATGTGCATATTTTAACATCATATTCATAGGACCTGGTATTCTATTTAATGTCATAGAGTTTGAACTAGCAACTCTCCTTAAATGAAGAACTTCCTAAGAAACATGAAATTAGTGGGAGGAGTGATATTCTCTTCATTCATAGTGATCAACTAGTATGAACCATTTTTATAGGCCACATGAATGATATATGGTTCTTCCCATTTAGGATCCATCATTGGAGGCATCTTTCCATGTATCATTATTGTTATGAGATCCAGTACCACATTACCCTGGAGGAAGGTGGGGAGGGGAACCTTCTTGCAGAACACATGATTTATCTTTTTTTTTACTCCACTCTAGATTATTCAAGTCCTGGATCATGTTTATTTGGGATCCAAGATCAATAAGATGAACTTATTCTATTTAATATAGTGTCTACTAGTCATAGATATAATTTTATAGTGATTATAACAGAACATTGTTTATAAATAATACCAATGTTATGTACACCAAGGAGTATGGGGTAACCTGGTTGGAATTATGAGTTCTCATCTGGTAGGCCTAGAGGGGGTTGGGGTGCTTGTCCATCTAACACTTTTTCATCATATCCCACCATCATCAAAATAATTTTATAGAGAATATTTTTGAATTCCTCAATCGTTTCATTTTCTTATGAATTTTATCAATATATTTGGATAGATCATTTAATATTATAGCGTACATTTTATTCTGTTCAAAAGACCATTATTTTGTGTTGTTGTAAGATGGAATGATTTCAGTGAATCCAAATCATTGGATGATGTTGGATATTATGAATTCGACCAAATATTGATCATTGAATTCCTAATGGGTAATTAATTATTCCAGAAAGAGAAGAAATCCATCGTCAACATAATGAACCTTAAGTGACAAGCTGTTATAGGAGGATATGGTCCCACAACATTGATCCCTGTTACGTCAAAGGGCCAATAATACTAGGTGGTGTGGAGGATATTTGGTGTTCAATAAAGAAATTTGGAATGGATCTAATAGGCATGACACTTATTGGCATACTCATAGAAATCAAGTACCATAGTGGGAAAAAGGTAGACAAACCTCCAAATTTGATCGGAGGTCTTCAATCTTTCATGATTAACATCACAAGACTCAACATGAACTTCATGAAATACATAGGTAATATAAGTTATTTTGGTGAAATGGGGGAGAATTCAATAAATAACGCATCTTTAGAAGGTTGATTCAAGGTTAGGTCCATCTTGGAGTGTGAAATATGTTGTGCACCGATGGATTTGATGATTCACGGATCAATCTGGTGTTTGAATACCACACAAGAGATAGTTCATAATAGGAGTTATCCAATTGAAGGTTTCCTCTAATATGGGTGAACCTAATAGTTCTGATGTATATGCAATGAATGTTAACTTGTTCACCTTCTACCTATCATCATCATATGGATTGATTAGATATATGACCCTTTGATGCACCGTAGGATTGAACTGGTCATCCTGGTAAGGCTCTATGAGATACATGTCTAATCGATACATGGCATCATCATGACAGTTCATTGATCTGGGGTCATGAGTCACTTCTGGATGATAACAGAACTCAGAAATCAGATGATGATTTCTCTTATAATATGGGTAATATCTCTATATTTCTAAAAATGTAATCACCAGTATTCTGTTTGATGTCTAGTTTGTAATATCCTTTCACATGAAAGCTGGTCACGTCAATCATGAGGGCTAGCATGTTACCAATGATGAGATCCTGATTCTCTAACTCATATTTTGTACATCCTTCTAATAGTCGGAATGAGTATGGAAGGATGGAATGTGTTTGGGTGAATAAAATGATTCCCAGGCCTACTCTAATGAGTTTAGGATCATTGAGACTTAAATCGGTTGGACTCCATAAGGAACTATCAAAATGATTATACCATCAAGGATGATCTTGTTCCATAGGTTGGATATCCTCATTAGGGAAATTGATATCTAGTTATAGTTATTCAATGGTCATATGGGTGGCTAATAAGTTTTTTATGGCATGGCCTTCAATTTCTTTCTGTAGAATGAACTAGATGTAGAAATACTAAAGGATCACTTACCATCATGTCAATCCTCCCATCATCATGGGGAGGTTTAGGATATACATTTGGGGATCCAATTACAACATGATCATTATCTCTTGATGTAATAGATAGTGTTAATGATTTTGTACACTAAAATGTAACACGTTGAATCTATTCTCAATAGGAAAGTATCTAGTCTCCAAGTTTAGGATCATGCAACTGAGATAGTATAAACATTTTTATCTGTCTTCATCATTATTTATCAGGAACTGTCTCCTGGGGCCCATTCCGTGACTACCCCAAACCCACCATCCATAGACCAGGGGCTGGCGACTAGCACCAAAGGCTTATTCCCTAAAACTAGGAAGGCATTATCTTTATAATCTGTAAGCACACACAACCAAGAAAACAAAAATATACGAACTCAATAAAACTGTATAACCAAAAGAGAGTTCTGAATGTAAAGGGGCTAGAAATCAAGGCCAACAGTAAAAGTACATGTACAATTGAAATACAAAACAACTGAAGAAAATGAAAAAGGCATATATTGGGTCGTCCTCCAGGTTCCTTCCAGAAGGGTAGGTACAGATCACCTCCTCACCACACCACTTCTGTCTGTCTCTTCTATATATGAACACGTAGTATGGTC
Organism: Viscum album; assembly: GCA_963277665.1. Taxonomy (NCBI): domain Eukaryota; kingdom Viridiplantae; phylum Streptophyta; class Magnoliopsida; order Santalales; family Viscaceae; genus Viscum; species Viscum album. Next base: position 1,158,043,801 of record OY728135.1, read on the forward strand.
CCCCTCTATGTACCGTCCAGTCTTGGTACTTTCATCCTTATTCATCGATATCCGTCGTCTGCATCCAGCACAACAAGGTGCAGGCATATCCCATGCAGGGGTGAGTATAACGATACTCAATAGGGACCCTGATACCCTCAAGGGCTCAAAAAATCCACCAAGGATAAACAACAATTTATGAAATCAAGAGATAAACTTACATAGGTATATTCCAATACATATACCTATGTTATCTTGTAATCCATCTCAATAATGAGGAAAACATAGAGATATTGACTCAGCTCAAACCCAGATTTTATTCTAGGGGTAGTATCATGTAACATCCCTAGTCACATTGTCAAAACCTCGGATACTGGAGAAATCCTCGTCTATCAAGTACAGTGTGTCTACCGCGACACCAAGATGCTTCCTAATAACCTTGGACTTATGAGGTAATCCTCCTGTCAAGTATCGTGGGTCTGCCGCATCACCAAGGTGCTCCCTACTATGGGTCTTCCGCATCACTAAGGCACTCCCCCTCGTCGCTTGCTGAGGTACTCCTCTTGTCGAGTACCATGGGTCTGCCACGTCCCCAAGGCGATCCCCACTGTGGGTCTTCCGTGACACCAAGTTTCTCCCCACTAGGCTAGTTGAGTCACTACGAGTCGAATCGATTAGTAGTCATCATGTCTCACCCATATACTAGGTCTCTGCACTATGCTTGCTCATCTCTGGGAGGATCCACTTCATGGGATACTTTTTGATAATCCAACTATCGTGGAGTCCCACAAAAAATTATCTCATAGGTTTTCCACATCATAGGGGTCTCAACGTAACAGATGGCGTGTCAATCGGGTGCCCGGTCCGTGAGTTATTAGACTTTTAGTCCTGGCGGCCGATTGGATTCGTGCTCAATCCAACCTGACTATTTCCCATCTCAAACCAAAACTATAGTGGTGTATACTCAAAGAGACCATCTCGATCCAAGATTTCCAGCACCGCTGACGGTTCGTCAAACGAATGTCTGGTGTCAAAGTTATGGCCAAAAGAAGAAAAAGGGTCGTAGTGGGCCCGGATCCGGTCCGACTGCGTTGGACCGACCTGGCCCGACCCGGCCTGCGCCAATCCAGTTCGGGTCAACCTAGTATGACCCAATGGGTCTGGCACAGCCCGCTGTGCATCCTGGCCCATTGAATCCGGCCAGGCCCGTGAGGGCCGCGAGGGCCGCTCGTCCGAGGGGTACCAAGAGAGCACGAACTGGCCACGAGGGCCCGGAACAGCCATGAGGGCGCAGACCGTCCATGAGGGTGTGGACCAACAATGGGTCATCATCAGTCTGGTCAGGAGGGTGGAGCGGCTCGGCTTGGCAGTGTGGCTTGGCTCAGCGGCGGTGTGGCATGGCTCAGACGACTGTGCAGCAAGGCGGATGGCAGCGTGGCTCAGCTCGGACTGCGGTGTGGATCAGCCGAAGGTGGCGCGGCTCGGTGGGCGGTAGTTCAGCTCATCTCGGATGGCAACGCGACTCATCTCGGTGGAGTATCTTGGCTCGGAAGGTGTCGCGGCTCCGAGGATGGCTGCGCAACTCGGCATGGACGGCGGTGCGGCTCGGCTCGACGGATGGTGGTACAGCTCCGCGGACTGTAGCGTGATAAGTCTGTGGATCGGCAAAGGTGGCGTGGGGAGGCCACAGGTAGGATGGAGAGGCATGGACATGCCACAAGTCGGTCGGGGTGGCGCAGCGCGGCCGTAGGTCGGCCGGGGCGGCGTGGTGAGGCTGTGGGTCGCGACACCTTTTCCTCCGTCATCTTCATCGCCTTCCTCCATTTCGAAGAATACACTAAAGAAGAATGGTGGAAGGGTTGGGCCATGTTTTTTTGGCCCACACCCTCTGCGTTTAGACCAGTAGAACGTGGTTCACAAAGAACAATGCATGAACATCAAACCATAATCTTCTCCAATGTTTGTTCGCGACCCGCACAAGAAAAAAAAGGAGTACATGGAAAGTGATAAACATTTAAGAATAAACCCTTACCTCATTCTCTTGTTTACGTTGGATCTAGGAGGTAGTACGGTCATCTATTCTTCATAGATGAATATGTCCCATTTCGGAGGAATTCCCAAGGAAGATGCTCAAAGTAGAGGTTGGTGTTCTTCGTCGGCAGAGCATTCTTCGTGGAAGAACACGTTCTTTGTTGGAGTGTTTTCTCCCACCAAGAGCTCTCTCTCATTTCTCAATGAATGTTCTAAAAATAAGAATCCATGAAAATAAAATACATATCCAATTTAATAAAAAGTGTTTCCCCAATTTAATCATTGGCACAATTAAAATTGGATTAATTAAATTGGCTCAATATAGTGGTGTGCTGGCATAATTAAGATGGGAAGGGTTGGCACAATTAATGTGTAGGAATCTCAAGAGGCTCCTCTACATTAATGAGGGAGTTGAGATTTTCTTCCAATTAAAGGGGGGTTTCAAGGGGGTTTAATCCTGGGGGTTCCCACCACAATAACCTCTCATAGGAGGTTAGGCTTGGGTGGTCACCACCACCGTAACTTCTCATGGTAGGTTAAGGTCTAGTGGTCCACACCACTAACTTTCAAATGGAGGTTTAGTTCTAGTGGACCCCACCTCCCAACACCCACATGGGTGTGGAAAAAAAATGTCACACACTTTAATTTTTATTTTATTCTTACACAAAAAACCCAAAAAATTACTTTCACCCATAACCATCTGTCGTCGAGGTGAAAGTCTTCATATACGAGAACTGGCGCTGCGAGTTCAATGGTGCCCTTAGATTTCAATTCTGAGCACCAATTCAAATGTTAGAAAAACCCACTCACGAGTTTATTGAACGTGTCGAAACAAAATTTCAGAAATTCATTTTGGGCACTCCGGGCCTCAGAATCGTGCACCGTAAAATTTCATGGACTCGTAAAATTTCCATTTATTTTAAAAAATTACATTGAAATTATAGGTGTTTAAATTATCCCCACCTCAGGGATCTACGTCCTTGTAAGACACAACTCAAACTAGGTAACCAATTGGGGGTATTGAGCATGCATCTGAGCCTCCCGCTCCCATGTGCTCTCCTAGTGGTTCTCATGCTGCTAGTGAACACAAACCAGAGGTATCGACCATCCATGAAGGAATCTCTTCTGTCGATCCTCAATATCTATTGGAACCTCCATAAAAGTATCCGCATCGTCGATGTCCAGCTCTCCATGGTCGATGATGTGGAATGGGTCGAGCATGTATCTCCTCAGCTATGATACGTGGAAGATGTTGTGCACCTGGTGTAACTGAGGTGGAAGAGCTAAGCGGTATGCCACCTCACCAACTAAGATGAGGACCTGAAATGGTCTGATGAACCTCAGAGATAACATTCCACCTTGGACAAATCTCGGCAAACCTCATCAAGGTGAGACACGTAGAAAGATGTGGTCTCCATCGGTGAACTCCAGAGGTCTTTTTCTAATGTCATCCAATGACTTCTTCCTGCTCTGTGTAGTTTTAATCCAGTCCTGGATGATCTTCACCTTTTTTGTGGTAGCCCGTACCATCTCTGGTTCCTCAAGTGCTGAATCCCCTAGGTCAGTCCATCATAAATGTGATCTGGAAGGCCGCCCATAAAAGGCCTCAAAAGGTGCCATCCCTATGGTGGAGTGATAGCTATTGTTGTACGCAAACTCCATAAAAGGCAAGTGATACTCCCAACAATGACCGTAGTCGAGGACACAAGCACACAGATTTTCTTCGAGGGTTTGAATGGTCTACTCAGTCTGGCCATCCATCTGTGGATAGAAGGTGGTTCTCAAATGAGCTACATCCTGAAAACCTCCTTCAACCCCTTCTATATCCGGGAAGTAAAATGTGCATCATGGTTGGAGATATTCATCGTGGTTAATCCATGTAGCCTCACAATCTTATGCACATAGAGGCATCCCAATCTCTCTACTGAAACCTTCTCTCTAATCGATAAGTAGTGGGTCGACTTGGTGAGTCGGTAGATGATCACCCAGAGAGAGTCATGACATCTGCATGTACATGGAAGTCCTATCACGAAGTCCCTGGATATGCAATACCACTTCCATTATGGAAACTTTAATGGCTTGACCAAGCCTGCTAGTACCTGATGCTCCACTTCACTTGCTATCAAATGATGCATCAAGAGACAAAATCTGCTACTTCTTTCTTCATTCCTGACCAACAGTGCTGTCGTTGTAGATCCGGGTATATCTTCGCCACTCCTAGATGTACCTCTAGTGGGGATGTGTGTAACTCCCTCAATAATTCCTTTTGAATTGACACTGGTACCACGGTACGTCCTCTGAGTATGATGACGTGCTCCCCACCTTCATGAAATTCCATTAGGTGCATGTCCTAGGAATATCTGGGCACATCGTGTCTCGCAGTCAACGTCCCCATGTTGCGCCTCCCTAACACACTGAATAAGTGGGGGAGTAACTATAGGAGACTCAAGGAAAGCTGCTCTATCTCTCTCCACAAAGGATATCTGTAAAGCGGCCAACTGCTCTGTTTCCTAGCCTAGCATCCATATACCAGACCTCCTTATGAGTGCATATTCTACAAAATTCCCCTTCCAATGAGTATATACTATATCGTAGTCATAGTCTTGGAGGAACTCAATCCAAAGTCATTTTATGAGGTTCAAGTCCTTCTGAGAGAAGATATACCAGAGAATCTTGTGATCAGAGTACACTGTAAAGTGCTCTCCCATCAAGTACTGTCGCCACATCTTCATGGTGAAGACCACTGCTACTAACTCCTGGTCATGGGTACTATAGTTCTGCTCATGTTTTCCTAGCTTCTGAGAACCATATGTGATCACTACTCTCTCCTGCATCAGGACATATCCAAGTCTGGTCTCTGATGCGTCGTAGTAAACTACATACCCTACAGCCTCCTCTGGAACCCTCAAGATGGGGTCCCTAGTCAGCCTCTGCCTCAAATCCAGGAAGCTCTGCTGGAATTTCTCTGACCACACGAAGGATTTCCCTTTCTTCGTCAACACTGATAGTGGTGCTGCAACTCTAGAGAAGTCTGGTAGAAACCTCCAGTAATATCCATCCAAACCCAAGAAACTTCGTACCTCCATCACACTCCTGGGTGGTTCCCAAGAAAGTATCTCCTCAATCATCACTGGATCCACTGCAACACCAACCTCTAATATGACATGTCCCAGGAAGTGAACCTCTCAGATCTATAACTGCCACTTCGAGATCTTACCATAAAGATGGTTCTCTCGGAGTGTGTCTGGTACTACCTTCAAATGATTGGAATGCTCCTCCTTAGTAGTCAAGTAGATCAGAATATAGTCGATGAAGACTATGAAAAAGTGATCTAGGTATGGCTAAAATATCATGTTCATGAGTCCCATGAGCACTTCTAGAGTGATGGTTACGCCGAATGGAATAACCAAGAACTAGTAGTGGTTGTACCAACATCTAGATCAGGTTTTCTACACATCCTCGTCTTGAACTCTGAGCTGGTGATAGCCTGATCTGAGTTATAACTTCACGAACCACCATGATCTCTTCAAATAATCAAAGAAGTCATCATTCCTCAGGAGTTGGTACTTTTTCTTCATGGTCTCCTGGTTGAGGCGCTGATAGTCAACACAAAGTCTCGAGCTCCCATCTACCTTCTTGGTGAAAAAAATCAGGGCTGCCAAAGGAGACACACTAGGCCAGATGAATCCCTTCCAATGTAAGTCCTCTCTATGTACGCTCAGCTCACGAAGCTTCTCATGAGCCATCCAATACGCTTTTGTAGATATCAGTGTCGTCTCGGGGTATAAGTCAATGTAAAAGTCCTCCTCTCTACAAGGAGGTAGACCTAAAAAATCATTACAGAAAACATCTTCATACTGGTCCACCACTACAGGATAACTTGGACACTCCTCATCAATAGCTCTGAGGGTAATTTTAGCCAACTGATTAGTGATCGGCAACACTCTCTTCCGGGTAAGTCCATCATGGGCTACAAAGGATCCCTTCTTTCCGGCGAAGGTAAACCTGGTCCCATCCGTGCAAACACACCGCACATTGCGCTTAATACAGTCTATCTGAGGATGGACTGTAGATAACCATTCCATACCGAAGATGACATCATAAGGCCTCGACGCCACTACTAAGAGATCCCAGACAAAGCTCTTTCCTCCTAGATTAATCTCACACTGCCAGTGCATAATCGTCAAATCCTCTAAAGTAGGAGTCTCTAGCTGTAAGGATAGAGCCAACTGCTCCATTGGAATTTCCGAGCTCTGAATGAGGATAGTGGAAATAAAATAATGACAATCACATGTGTCTATAAGTACTATAAATAAGGTGGAGTAGACACAGATTGTACCACGTATCATCTCTGGAGCACCATGATCATAGGCTTCAACTGCCTGGAGCTGAGCTCGCCCCTATCCACTAGCTCCCTGTGGTCAGGGAGGACCACCTGGTGACAGTGGCGGTAACATCTCAAATTTTCTCCCTCCACCAGCTGCACATCCCGCTCTTCTTCATGTTTGTCAACTCCCTGCGGACCACCTCAATCGAATCTATGTATCTATCTAGGTGTTCCTTCGACTGTCTGTTGATCATCTGAACAGCGGGTCAGACAGTCACGACCCATGGGACCATGCCCTCCACATGTGAAACAATGCCTGCTCTTGGCATGTTTGCCTCTGCCTTGGGTGCCCCGCACAACCGAATCTGAATCATGCGGTCATCCACCTATAGATCTGGTCCTCTTGGACCTATGTGACTACTTTCTGCTGCCAGTTGTAGAGGACTCCGCTCTTTTATGACTAGTAGTGGGTCTCACTACTAGTAACTACTCATCAAGGAAACTATCCACCAAGAGGGCTTTTTCTATCACCCCCGCCCGTGTCAAGATTCTATGTGAGATCATCGATGCCCTGATCTCTCGCCTGAGCCCATGCTCGAACGTCTTGGCCTTGAAGAATGGGTCCCGCACCATATCGGGGGAGTAACGTGAGAGGTCAGTGAACCTTGCTAAGAAGTGAGCCATAGACATGTTGCGCTACTCCAGATGAAGTATCATCTGAATGTGCACTGCGCGAAGATTTTCTGAAACAAACGCTGCCAAGAACAGGCTATCGGAGTTTTCCCAGAGAAGCATCACCTCGTCGTGAACCTGGAGCATCAAGCTCCATCATCTTCCTGCTACAGCCTATATAAGGTTGGCAGAAAGGATCACCCTGAGTTCATCTTGTGTCCCTAAAAGTTGGAAGACTCTCACCACAGCCTCAAGCCAATCCCCAGCCGCCTGGGGGTTCATCTCTCCCCAATACCTGGGAGGCCTCTAGCGCTGAAACTCATGAAATGCGCTCAAGCAGCATGCACCATCTGCTGTTGGGGCCCGTGGCATTGGTGGCTCAATGGGAAATAGTACTGCCGGTTCCTCTGCTAGAAAAGGGCCCTGCAACGAGGCCTAGTTCCTCAGTGGTTTATCAGTGTCTAAAACTCTCAGAACCCTAGCTGGCTGTCTGTGTGGTGGTATCCTGAAAAGAAACAGGTGCACCATGGTCAAAAGGTTATACCTATTGAGATGACACAGTCAATAAGCTATACATGGTGAGTTGAATAAAGAAATCATAAAGAAAAATATTGAAAACACACATGAAATCAATGTTTTTGGGCACTGAGGTAGAAATCAGATGTTAGGGTGCTGGTGTATGGATACGTCGGCCACCACACCAACACTGGATTCCCTAAACTGATAACCACACTAAATACACTTACATAAACCCTTAATGGAAAAGAATGATCAGAGTCCTATGTTCTACGGTAGAACTGAGTCCTCTAATACCAATTTGTCACAACCCGTCCCCTGGGGCCTGTGCCGTGACTACCCCAATCATGCATTCCATAGGCCTGGGGATGACGACTAGGACCAAAGGCGTATTCCCAAAAAATGTGAAGGCATTGGCTTTATGACCTATAAGCACACACAACCACGAACAAATCAAGATACAAAATCAAGCAAACATTATAAACAAAAGAGAGTGCTGAAAGTAATGGGGTCGGAATACAAGACCACCAGTAAAAGTACATGTACAACTGAAATACAAAACAACTAAAGAAAGTGAAAAAGGCAGCTACTAGGTCATCCTCCAGGTTCCTGCCTTAAAGGTAGGTACAGATCGCCTCCTCAGCACACCATGTCTGTCTGTCTCCTCTGTGTATCGACACGCCGTATGGTCCACCTCTAGGTACCATCCAGTCCTTGTACTCTCATCCTCAGTCAGTGATGTCCATCGTCTGTATCGAACACAACAAGGTGCGGGCATAGCCTGTGAAGGGGTTAGTATAACGATACTTAATAGGGACCCCGAGACCCTCATGGTCTCACAAAAATCCACCAAGGATAAACCACAAAGTATGAAATCAAGAGATAACCTTAATTAAGTATATGCCCATACATATACCTAAGCTATCAAATAATCCATCTCAATCATGAGGAAAACACAGAGATACTGACTCAACTCAAACCATGATTTTATTCTAGGGGTAGTATGAAGTAGCATCCCTAGTCAGATTGTCGAAACCTCCACTGCCAGAGAACACATCCTCTATCGAGTACGGTGGGACTACCGCAAACCCAAGGCACTTCCCACTAACCTTGGACTACTGAGGTACTCCTCCTATCGAGTACTGTGGGTCTTCCACATCCTCAAGGTGCACCCCACCTTGGGTCTTCCGCGTCACCAAGGCACTCCCCCTCGTAGCCTGTTGAGGTACTCATATTTTCAAGTACCATGGTTTTGTCATGTCACCAAGGCACTCCCCATTGTGGGTCTTTCGCGACACCAAGGCCCTCCCCACTGGGCTAGTTGAGTCACTCCAATTTGAATCAGTCAGCAGTCATCAGGTCTCATCCAGCTACTAGGTCTCTGCATGTAAAGACCTGGAAATTTCAAGGAAAATTTTTTCTTAATTTTCTTGGGAATTTTACAAGAACGCAGTTTCTGAGGGCACCTGATTCCGAGGCCCGGTGTGCCCGGAATCATTTTCCAAAGTTTGGCTCGGGTACGTTCAGTGAACGGACAAGCAAGTTTTTCTATATTTTGAACCGGTGCTCGCAATTGAAATCTGAGGGCACCGATGAACTCGCAGCGCCGATAATTACTTAAGGGGACCTTAAGCACAGTTGCGTTTTGTCTCATGAGGTGTTTAATTTTTGGGGATTCGATAAGTTTTAAATAAATTGTAGTGTTACAATTTATTTTATGTGGATGTTAATTTCTTAATAGAGTTGTTGGAGGTGGGGCCACACCCCACCTAACTTCCCATGAGAGGGTATGACCAAGGGTGGTGGGGTCCCCACGAAACCCCAACCCTTCACCTTCCCTTTAACCCCCACGAACTTCCCCCCATTAAACACCCCTTGTGTTTAAATGTATAACTCTACAACCCCCCTTAAACTCCCTTGCTTTTAATGTGTCAACTCCCAATTAATCACTTCCCTCTCATTATGTTTTCCAACTCAATTAATTAATATCCCTATTAATTAAATGACACAACTCTTCTTTTTGAATTAGTTTGAATTGGTTGGATTTTCTTTAAAGTGGGAGTAATCTATTTTGATATTTGGATAACAAATATTATTTGTGGGGGAACCTACAGAGAAATAGAAGAGCTCCCTCCTTCTATGAAGAACGGTTCTCTTTCGGACGAATCTTCGACGAACAAAGCTCGAGCCGGGAACGAAGGCACTTTACGGGAGCGACGAATGCCAACGATTGTCGACACCTTCATCTCCTCTCTTACGACGATGTCAACGAACCGAAGTCCGTCTTTTCGCGATGTCATAAATGAACAACGCTTTAGGTAGGGGAATTTATTTGGTGTTCTCTTATCTTTTGAGAAAAGAACAATGGGCGTGGACCAACCAATTCCATGTTGATCCGTGGATTGTTCGTTCATGCGGATTGATGTTGAGGATTTTTCTTTTTTTTCGTGAAATATTTCTTACCGTACGTCGACTTCTAATAGATGGTCTCTTACTATCATTATAACGGGAGGTGGTCGGACCGCACGAACATGGCCGACCCTCCTCCCCCCCTTGTTGTCGAATTTGTTGCGGCACGTGAAAGGCGGGGCGGTGCCGTTGCACCGCGCGGAAATTATGAGGAAGGGCTAAGAAGCGCGGTGTCGTCGCGCTGCGCGGATGAAGTTGAACAATCCCCGGCGCCGTCGCGCCATGCCGAAAAACGACAAATGAATCCGCACGGGCCTTGTGGGATCTTTGCAGCGAAGGTCGGGTCCCGGGATGATCACTGGCGAAGACCGCAGGAGAATCGGACCACCGGAGTGCCACGCCGGCGCGGCGGCGCCGGCGGTCGGGGCGGCGGCGCCCGGAGCACCGCCGGAAGAATCCACCGCAGCTGAAGCCGCGGCGGCAGAGCGTGGTCCCGCAACCGTGCGGGACCGGAGGGGGGTGGCGGGACGCGGCCGGCTGCTGCGTCCGCTGGTACGGGCGGCCCCACGCAGGGCCGCGGTTCGTCACACGGGGGCAGCGCCCCGCTCCGCTCCACTCCGCTCGGCCATAACCGGCCGAGCCGACCCAGCGGCCGTGCCGGGTCGCGCAAATCGGGTCGGACCCGGACCCGGGTCGGGTCGACCCAGGGGGGTTGCGCCGGGTCGGTCCGGGCCGAGACCCCCCGTTTTCGGATCACTTTCGGTCAAATACCCATATCTTGGGATACAGACCTCCGAACGATGCACCAACAGCGGCAAAGCGATCCTTGTACCTAGATGGTCGTTTTGACATATTACACTCAAGGTTTCGGAATACTTTGGGTTCGGCAGGGTTGGTTCGTGCACGGAACCAACTGGGCCCTCGGAGCAGAAACACTCATAACTTGAACTCCAGACGTCCGATTGACGTGTTGTTGACTTTGATGGATTCCTCTAAGTGAGACGGATCTTTTGGCTTACTCCTCTTGAGGTTTGGATGTCGTCGGAGTGCGGTCGGGTTGGTTCGCTCACGAAACCAACCGGGCCCCGGGAAAGAAAAGGACAATAAATCACAGACCGGGCGTCCGATTGATGCGCCGTCTATCTCGTTGAATTACTCTTGAATAGACGGAACTTTTGGCATACTTCTCCCGAGTTTTGGTTGCTGTTGGATAGTGGCCGGGTTGGATTGTACCTGAAATCCAACTGAGCCCTTGGAACAGAAAAGTTGTTATCTTTCAGACTGGACGTCCGTTTGACGAACCATCAGCAGCGTTGGTGATCACGTGGAGAACCGGTCCCTTTGAGTATACCCTATGAGAGTTCGGGGTACAGTTGAGATACGGTCGGGTTGGTTCGCACTCGAAACCAACCGGGCCCCTGGGACAAAAAGGCTAATAACTCCAAGACCGGGCGTCCGATTGACGCGCCTTCTATTGCATTGAGAACCCTATGACGAGGTCGTCCTTTTAGATACATCTTTTTGGGACTTTGTGATACTTGGAGTATTGACCAGTAGCTCGTGGAGCGGTCCCTCTCGGAGACGAGCATACGGAGTTCAGGGACCATGTAGACGACTGAGACCTGACGACTGCTTGATCGACTCGACTTGGAGTGAGTCGACTAGCCCACTGGACGGAGCGCCTAGTATTTGGCGGCAGACCCACGGCGGACGAAGTGCCTGGTAGTTGGCAGCAGACCCACGGTACTCGACCTGAGGAGTACCTCTGTAGGAAATTAGGAGGAGCGCCCGGTATTTGGTAGCAAACCCACAGTGGACGGAGCGCCCAATATTTGGCAGCAGACCCGCGGTACTCGACAGGAGGAGTACCTCAGAGACATGGATTAGTGATCAGTACCTTGGAGTCGTGACAGGACCACTGTACACACCAGATATGGGGCTCTTCAGCAGTTATGGTTTCGATAATGAAAATCCTGGTTTGAGCTGAATCTATGACCTTGGTGTTACCTCTTGATTGAGATGGGTTACATGATAACTTAGGTATATGTATGGGCATATACCTAAGTAGAGGTTAACTGTTGAGATCTTATTGTGGTTATCCATGTTGGTTTTAGTGAGACCTTGAGGGTCTCGGGGTCCCTACTGAGTATCGTTATACTCACCCCTGCATGGGCTATGCCCGCACCTCGTTGTGTTGGTTGCAGACGACGTGCAGTGCTGACGGAGGCTGAGTGTTCGAGGACTGGACGGTACCCGGAGGTGGACCACACGACGAGTCAATACCCGGAGGTGGTCCACACTATAAGCCAGTATCCGAAGGTGGACTTCACGTCGAGACGACACATGGAGGAGGTTGACGGGTGAGAGCATTGTGGAGGATATCTGTACTTACCCTTCAGGTAGGATCCGTGGTGGACGATCCCGGAGCTGCGCCATCTGTACCTACCCTTCAGGTAGGATCCGAGGAGGACGACCCAGGAGCCGCTTCCGGTCTTCCAGCTGTTGTATTTTTCTATTTTACTTTGTTCAGTTGTAGTTTTACTTTCATTTGGGTTTGTATTCGGGTCCATTTACCTTTCAGCACTTCTCTTTTTTACTTAGAGTTTTACTTCCGCTTGTACTATGTGGTGTTTTTTTACTTTTATAAAGGAAATTTCTTCCCAGTTATTGGGATTTACGCCTTTGATGCTAGTCGCCAGCCCCTGGCCTATGGAAGGATGGCTTGGGGTAGTCACAACACGGGCCCTGAGGACGGGTCGTGACAAATTGGTATCAGAGGAGTCGGTTCTACCGCAGAACTTATAACTCTGATATTTTAATTCTGTTAAGAAACAGTGTTAAGAGTACCGAGTGTGTTTTTCAGTTCAGGGAGTCCAGTGTTGGTGCGGGCGGCCGACGTATCCATACACCGGGACCCTGATAACTGATTTCTGACTTTGTGCACGAAAACACTAATTGCGTGTGTGTTTCCAGAAGTTTTTAAATATCAGATCAAACCAGGTCATCTCACCAGGTATAAATATTTTGACCGTGTCATGTTTGTTTCTTTCAGGATGCCTCCCCGCGGACGACCAGTTAGAGCCCTGAGAGTTGTTCGTACTGACAGCCCGCCGAGCGACGTGGCCTCAGTACAGGGCCCTATCCCAGTTGAGGCACCAGCAGGGGCACCAGCGGTACTACTACCCGTTGGGCCACCGATGACACCAGCCCTAGAAGCAGAGGGTGCACGGCGCTTGAGCGCACTGCACGAGTTCCAGTGCCAGAGGCCACCCAGGTTCTGTGGAGAGACGGACCCGCAGGTGGCTGAGGATTGGCTGGAGGCTGTGGTGAGAGTCCTCAGGCTAGTGGGGATGCCGGAAGATTTCATGGGGATCCTTGTTTCCAGCCTTCTTCAGGAAGCAGTAGGCAGATGGTGGATCCTGATGCTTCAGATGCATGACGAGGCGACACTTCAATGGGCAGACTTCAAGAGCCTGTTCCGTGTAGAGTTTGTACCATCCACCCTTCGAGCGGTGCGTATACAGGATCTACTTCAACTGCAGCAGGGCAGCATGACAGTGGCACAGTATTTAGCGAGGTTTATAGACCTCTCGCGCTACTCCACAGATATGGTACGTGACCCATTCTTCAGGGCCTGAACCTTCGAGTAGGGGCTCAGGCGAGAGATTAGAGCTTCTATTATTTCTCACATCATTCCGACCCAGACAGGGGTATTGGAGAGAGCCCTATTAGTAGAGAGTTTCCTTACTGAGCAGTCTCCAGCAGCACGACCAACCACTAGATGACTTGCGGTAGAGTCTTCTACAGCAGGCAGTAGACAGATGACACAGAGGTCCACGATGACCAGACCTACTGGTGGCTGACTGCATGACTCAGGTTCAGTTGTGCGGGGGGAACGGGGGTGAAGGAAGAGCCAGTCGTGTTGAGAGTTTATAGTGTTACTCCTGCGGTGGGATTGGTCACATGGCACGTGACTGTCCGACCCGCCATGAAGATGACCAGAAGTTAAATGAAGAACCTCCCAAGCAGAGGCAGAGGTTTGATCAGGGCAGACCGAAGGAGCAGGCGGCAATGGAAGAGGATATGGTCGTGCAGCTGGAGGTGGACGACGCTTCGAGATGTTGCCACCACCCCCACTAGGAGGCCCACCCCGACCGCAGGGGATATGAGGACATGGGAGAGCTCAGCTTCCAGCAGCTGAGGCATATGGTCATGGAGCTCTGGAAGCAGATGGACAAGAGCGGGACTAGCTCCAAACCTGGAGGCTATTGATCATGTTGCTTCTAGTTTTTTTGGTGTTTCTTTGTAGTTGCTTCGTGTCTTTGTACTATGAGATGAAATAATAAAAAGACACTTATCTTTGTGATGTTTTCTTTCCTGTCCTTTTGTTTGGTTGATACTGAGAGGTCCCGATTAAAAACTGTTGACTTGACGCTCACTTTCGAGATTTCTACTGGAGGAGACCCAATGACCTCACACTGATGCCGACAGCGTGACTCGACCCTTAGAGGCGAGAGTGATGGTTGGATCTCTTTGTAGTTACGTCGAGGCCTTACAACGTCATCCATGGCATGAATGCATCAGTCATGTCAGGATTGACTGTATTAGGCAATGGGCATGGTTCATCTAGGGGATGAGACCGAGTTTCTCTTTTTGGAAAAGGAGAAATTTTAACATCTCTTTCAGATCATAGGCAAGGAAGGTTCAAATCATCTAGGGGCAAATGAAGACTACACCATGCAGTAAGAAACGGGAAACCTGTGCCAGTATTAGAGACGCGAGTGTGTTAAATGTTTCAAGAAGAGGAATATTTAAGGAGATATGAGTCTACGAAGCAGCAGACGTGGAGGCAGATATAGAAGAGCAGCATGAGGTGGTGTACATCTTAACATGCTACAACCACCCGCCTTAGTTATCCCCACCAGGCTCAGGGAGCTGAAGGGAAGAGGGAGAGTGCGGCTGCATGCGGTCAGGGGGAGTGACCCAATGGCTCTAAAAATGATTCAAGGGACAGTCTGTGTCCACTACTAGCTTCTATAGTAATGGACATCGATATAAATCATTCCTTGCTTTCACAAATCTTGTTCCAGACCTAGAGTTTCTGGTAAGCCGTGGACTTGACCCTCACGTCTGGAGATACCTTGGGAGGAGACTCGATAATCACACTTACGCCGACAGTGTGGTCAGACCCTCGAGGTGAGAGTTTCGGTTGGAATCTCTTGGTGGCAGCGTCGAGGCCTTACGGCGTTGGTTTGAGTATGGACTGGGCAATCATAGTTCACACACAAAATGACGGTATTAGGAAAAAAGGTTGTGGTTTAACTACGACGTCGGAATGGGTTTTCATTGGTCGGAGAAAAGGAAAACCCAGGAAGCACAGGATAAACTCTTGCACAGGAGGGTGTGACCGATCACTCTTGAGTCGGTCAACCTTACCCTCGCGGCAGCAGTCATTTGAGTTCCAGTTCTAACAAGAATTGGAGACCTCTGGAGTTCGAGGATGGTGATCACGTCCTTATACAGGTCTCACCTCAATGAGGGTTACGGAGACGTGGCCAAGGCAGCAAGTTATCTTCGAGGTTCAACGGACCTTTCTATGTCCTCAGCTAGGTGGGAAAGGTGATTTACCGCTTGACCAATCCACCTCAGTTGCACCAGGTGCATGACGACTTCCACGTATCTCAACAGAGGAGATACATGCTCGACCCTTCGAATGTCATCGACCATGGGGAGCTGGATGATGACGATGGGGTGACTTTCACGGAGGTTCCAGTGGGGATCGAGGATCAATAGGGGTGGATCCTATGAGAATGTTCTATTCCTCAGGTGCGCTTTCAATGGAAGTACGGGAACCTTCAAGTTAGCACATGAGAGCGGGAGGTTCAAATGTGTGCTCGGTACCCATTTTGTGACCCGAGATTGTGTTAAAGCTTTACGAGGACGTAAAGCCTTGACGTGGGAGTAATGAAAAGACCTGTAAATTTCAAGGAAATTTTTTTCATAATTTTATTTGGAATTTTACAAGAATGCAGTTTCTGACGGCACCTGATTCCGAGGCCCGGTGTGTGCGGAACCATTTTCCGAAGTTTGGCTCTGGTACGTTCAGTGAACGGACGAGCGAGTTTTTCTATATTCTGAACCGGTGCTTGCAATTGAAATCTGAGGGCACCGAAGAACTCGCAGTGCCGATAATTGCTTAAGGCGACCTTAGGCACAGTTGTGTTTTGTCTCATGAGGTGGTTAATTTTTGGGGATTCGATAAGTTTTAAATAAATTGTAGTGTTACATTTTATTTTATGTGGAAGTTAATTTCTTCATAGAGAAGTTGGAGGTGGGGCCACACCCCACCTAAATTCCCATGAGAGGGTATGACCAAGGGTAGTGGGGTCCGCACAAACCCTTTACCTTCCCTTTAACCCCCACGAACTTCCCCCCATTAAACACCCCTTGTGTTTAAATGTATAACTATACAACCCCCCTTAAACTCCCTTGCTTTTAATGTGTCAACTCCCCATTAATATCCTCCCTCTCATTAAGTTTGCCAACTCAATTAATTAATATCCATATTAATTAAATGACACAACTCTTCTTTTTGAATTAGTTTGAATTGGTTGGCTTTTCATTAAAGTGGGAGTAATCTATTTTGATATTTGGATAACAAATATTATTTTTGGGGGAACCTATGGAGAAATAGAAGTTCTACATCCTTCCATGAAGAATGGTTCCCTTTCAGATGAATCTTCGACGAACGAAGCTCGATCTGGGAACAAAGGCACTTTACGGGAGCGACGAACGCCAACGATTGTCGACACCTTCATCTCCTCCCTTATGACGACGTCAACGAACCGACGTCTGCCTTTTCGCGATATCAT
Organism: Viscum album; assembly: GCA_963277665.1. Lineage (NCBI taxonomy): Eukaryota > Viridiplantae > Streptophyta > Magnoliopsida > Santalales > Viscaceae > Viscum > Viscum album. Next base: position 1,158,060,607 of record OY728135.1, read on the forward strand.
CAATGAACAACTCTTGAGGTAGGGGAATTTATTTAGTGTTCTCTTATCTTTTGAGAAAAGAACGACGAGCGCGGACCAACGAATTCCAGGTTGATCCACAGATCGTTCGTTCATGCGGATTGATGTTGAGGATTTTTTTTTGTTCGTGAATTATTTCTTACCGTACATCGACTTCTAAGAGATGGCCGCTTGCTATCATTATAACAGGAGGTGGTTGGACCGCACGAACATGGCCGACCATCCCCCCCCCCTTGTTGTTGAATTTGTTGCGGCACGTGAAAGGCGGCGCGGTGCCGTTGCACCGCGCAAAAATTATGAAGAAGGGATAAGAAGCGTGGCGCCGTTGCGCCGCGCCGATGATGTTGAACAAGCCACGGCGCCATCGCGCCGTGCCGGAAAACGACAAACGAAGCCGCACGGGCGTTGTGGGATCTTTACAGCGAAGGTTGGGTCCTGGGATTATCACTGCCGAAGACTGTAGGCGAATCGTACCACCGGAACGTGTCCGGTGGTCCGCGGAAGCCCCCGCCGGCGCGCCCCGCTGGCGCGACGGCACCAGCGGTCGGGGCGGCGGCGCCTGGAGCGCCGCCGGAAGAATCTTTCGCGGCTGAAGCCGCGGCGGCGGAGCGCGGTCCCATGACCATGCGGGACCTGAGGGGGGCGGCGGGACGCGGCCGGCTGCCGCGTCTGCTGGCACGGGCGGCCCCACGCGGGGTCGCGGTTCTTCACGCGGGGGTAGTGCCCCGCTCCGCTCGGCCGTAACCGGCCGAGCCCACCCACCGTCCGGGCCGGGTCGCCCCAACTGGGTCAGACCCTGGTCGGGTCAACCTAGTTCGGGCCGAACCCGGGGGTTGGGTCGGGTCGGTCCGGGCACAGACCCCCGTTTTCAGATCACTTTCGGTCATATTCCCATATCATGGGCTACAGACCTCCGATCGACGCACCGATAGCGGAGATGCGATCCTTGTACCGAGATGGACGTTTTGACATATTAATCTCAAGGGTTCGGAATAATTTTGGTTCGGCCGGGTTGGTTCGTGCACGGAACCAACCGGGCCCTCGGAGCGGAAACGCTCATAACATGAACTCCGGACGTCCGATTGACGTGCCGTCGACATTGATGGATTCCTATAAGTTAGACGGATATTTTTGGTTACTCATCTCGAGGTTTGGATGCCGTCGGAGTGCGTTTGGGTTGGTTCGCTCACGAAACCAACCGGGCCCCTGAATAAAAATGCCAATAACTCACAGACCGGGCGTCCGATTGACGCGCCGTCTGTCTCATTGAATTCCTCTTGATGAGACGGAACTTTTGGCAAAATTTACCCGAGATTTGGTTGATATTGGATAGTGGCCGGTTTGTATTGTACCTGAAATCCAACCGGGCCCTTGGAACGGAAAAGCTGTTATCTTTCAGACTGGACGTCCGTTTGACGAACCGTCAGCGGCGTTGGTGATCACGTGGAGAAACGGTCCCTTTGAGTATACCCTATGAGAGTTTGGGGTACAGTTGAGATACGACCGGGTTGGTTCGCACTCGAAACCAACCGGGCCCCTAGGAAGAAAAGGCTAATAACTCCCAGACCGGGCATCCGATTGAAGCGCTGTCTGTTGTGTTGAGACCCCTATGACAAGGCGGTCCTTTAAGATACATCTTCATGGGAATTTTTGATACATGGAGTATTGAATAGTAGCTTTTGGAGCGGTCCCTCCCGGAGACGAGCATACAGAGTTTGGAGACCATGTAGACGACTGAGACCTGACGACTGCTTGACTGACTTGACTTGGAGTGAGTCGACTAGCCCAGTGGACGGAGTGCCTGGTATTTGGAGGCAGACCCACGGCGGACGGAGCGCCTGGTAGTTGGAAGCAGACCTGCGGTACTCGACTGGAGGAGTACCTTTGTAGGCTATTAGGGTGAGCGCCTAGTATTTGGCGGCAAACCCACAGCGGACGGAGCGCCCAGTATTTGGATGAAGACCTTCGGTTCTCGACAGGAGGAGTACCTCAGAGTCTTGGATTAGTGAGCAGTACCTCGGAGTCATGTCAGGACCACTGTACACTCCAGAGACGGGGCTCTTGAGCAGTTATGGTTTTGATAATGAAAATCCTGGTTTTAGTTGAATCTATGACCTTGGTGTTACCTCTTGATTGAGATGGGTTACTTGATAACTTAGGTATATGTATGGGAATATACCTAAGTAGAGTTTATCTATTGAGATCTTCTTGTGGTTATCCTTGTTGGTTTTAGTGAGACCTTGGGGGTCTCGGGGTCCCTACTGAGTATCGTTATACTCACCCTTGCACGGGATATGCCCGTACCTCGTTGTGTTGGTTGCAGACGACGGGAAGTGCTGAAGAAGGCCGAGTGTTCGAGGACTGGACGGTACCCAGAGGTGGACCACACGACGATTCAGTACCCGGAGGTGGACCACACGACGATTCAGTATCCAGAGGTGGACTTCATGTCGAGATGACACACATAGGAGGTTGATGGGCGAGAGCATTGTGGAGGCTATCTGTACCTACCCTTCAGGTAGGATCTGTGGTGGACGATCCAGGAGCTGCGCTATCTGTACCTACCCTTCAGGTAGGATCCGAGAAGGACGACCCAGAATCCTCTTCCATTCTTCCAGCTGTAGTCTTTTTCTGTTGTACTTTGTTCAGTTGTAGTTGTACTTTCATTTGGGTTTGTATTCTGGCCCATTTACCTTTCAGCACTTCTCTTTGTACTTAGTGTTTTCCTTCTGCTTGTACTCTATGGTGTTTTGTTTAATTTTATAAAGGAAATTCCTTCCCAGTTATCAGGATTTACTCCTTTGGTGCTAGTCTCTAGCCCTTGGCCTATGGAAGGCGGGCTTGGGGTAGTCACGGCACGGGCCCCGAGGACGGGTCATGACACTGCACTATGCTCGCTTGTCTACGGGAGGATCCACTCCACAAACTAATGTTTGATATACCAACTGTCACAATGTCCCATAACGAAGTATCACAATGTTCATCCACATCATAGGGGTCTCAACATAACAAACATCACGTCCATCGGACACCCGGTCTGTGAGTTATTTGCCTTTGAGTCTCGTGGGGCCGGTTGGATTAATTCTCGATCCAACGATACTGTTTCCCATCTCAAACCAAAAAACTAGTGGACTATTCTTAAAGGGACCATCTCACTCCAATATTTCCAGTTCCATGGACGGTTCATCAAATGGGCGTCTGGTGCCAAAGTTATAGCCAAAAGAAGAAAAAGGTGTGTAGTGGGATCGGGTCCGGTCTGAACCAGTCAGACCGACCTGGCCCGAACCAGCCCATGAGGGCCGTAAGGGTGCCGCAAAGGCGACTCAGTTGAGGGGTACCACGAGAGCGTGGACTGGCCGTGAGGGCACGGACCGACCGCAAGGGCGCGGACCGACCGCATGTCGGCGACGGTTCGGTTAGGAGGGTGGTGCGGCTCGCCTTGGCAGCACGTCTCGAAAAAGAGGCGGCGTGGCGCGGCTCAGTGGATGGAGGAACGGCTTGGCTCGTACTGCGGCACGGCTCTGCGGACAGGGGCGTGGCACAGCTCGGACGATAGTACGTCTCGACGGAAAGCAGTGCAGCTCGGCTCGGACGGTGGCATGGCTCGGCGGACAGGAGTGCGGCCTGGCGGACGGTGGCGCGTTGAGGTCGCGGGTCAGTCAGGGCGGTGCGGCGAGGCCGCGGGTCAGCCGAGGTGGCTCGGCGAGGCCATGGGGCGCTGCATCTTTACCTCCGTCGTCTTCATCACATTCCACCATTTTGAAGAATACACTAAATAATAATGTCAGACAAGTCAGGCTATGTTGGTTTGGCCCGCACCCTCTGCGTTTAGAGTGGTTGCAAGTGGTTCACAAAGAATGAAGCATGAATTTGAAACCATAATCTTCTGCAATGTTTGTTCCCAACCCACACAAGAAAAGAAGGGAGTACATGGAAAGTGATAAACATTTACGAATAAACCCTACCTCATTCTCTAGTTGACATTGGAACAAGGATGTAGTACGGTCATTGATTCTTCATAGATGAAGACGTCCCACATCGGAAGAAGTCTCGAGGAAGAAACTCAAAGTTTAGGTCAGTATTCTTCATCGGCGGAGTGTTATTCGTGGAAGAACGTGTTCTTCATTGGAGATTTTTCTCCCACCTAGAGGTCTGTCTACTTTCCCAATGAATGTTCTCAAAAGAATAACCCAACAAAATAAAAGATATTTTCGATATAATAAAAATTGTTTCCCCAATTTAATCATTGGCACAATCCAAATTGGATTAATTAAATTGGCTCAATTATGTGGTGCATTGGCATAATTATGAGGGGAAGGGTTGACACAACTAATTTGGAGGAAGCTCAAGAGGGTCCTTTACATTAATGAGGGAGTTGAGGTTTTCTCCATATTAAAGGGGGTTTTCTAGGGGTTAAATACCAGGTGGTCACCACCACCATAACCTCTCATTACAGGTTACGCTCAGGTGGTCCCCACCACCATAACATCTCATGGGAGGTTATGGTTTAGTGATCCCCACCACCAACTAACACATTTAGGATATGTTCTGGTGGAACCCACCTCCCAACACCCACATGGGTGTTGCAAATAAAAATAAAATGACACACACTTTTATTTTAAATTTATTCTTACACAAAAACCCCAAAAAAATAACTTTCACCCTCGACCATATATCATCGAGGTGAAAGTCTCATTAAGTTAAAACTAGCACTGTGAGTTCATCGGTGCCCTCGAATTTCAATTCCGATAATTGGATCAAATGTTAGAATACCTGCTTGCACGTTTACTAAATGTACCCGAACAAAAGTTTAGAAATTCATTCCGGGCACTACGGGCCTCAGAAGCATGTGCCGTCAAATTTAGCAGACTCGTAAAATTATAATTTATTTAAAACAATTACATTTAAATTAAAGGTATTTTCATTATTCTAGTTTATAAGGGAACATACAAAATGATATAGGGTGGTCACATCGAGGATAAGAGTCTAACATGAGATCGATGGTATCAGAAAAATAGATTTTAGAAGATACAACTTGATCTCATTAAACATGTTCTATAATTCCTCATCCTACATGTAGACAGTTCCCTTATTTCTAAGAATTGAAATTTCATAAAAATACCTTAATGATTCATGAAAAAATTCATTATTTTGGCTATGTCCCTTTTGAGTCATCACAACTCCTAGATATTGCACATGGAAGGTATTTGGATGATGGAGTTGATCTTCTCCAGGTCAATATGAATTCCTTTGTATCTTAGGATGAACCAGAGAAACATCCAAAAGAAAAAAAAAATTCTCATTTCAATTGATTCAACATAAAATGCCTATAGATAAGGAATATGAAAAACATTATGAGGTTCACTAAGATAGTAATATAACTAGTGGGATTTTAACCCCAATTCATCCTCATAGAATTCCACAAATGTCCCTAGAATCAGTTTGAATATGTGGTATAGGACTCGATGATAAGTGGATCCTGAATTCTTCAAATCAAAAGGCATCAACTGAGAGAGGAAAGTTCATTTCATGACATTTATAGTCTTATAATCCTCATCCGTTGGGTCAATCTGGATCTGGTAGTACCCGGATAAGCTATCCACAATGTAGAGAAGCTACAACCCGGTCGTAACATCGATAAACACCGTTGTGACTAGTAGGGGAAAATCATCCTTCATACTATGGCAGTGAGATCACATAAATAGATATAAGATGTGATTTTCACATTCATATTCCATAATGGGATGATTGTTTCTCACCAAATATATGGGGGATGGGGACCAGAACCCTCTTCTCTTCCATGCCAAATCAATCTCCTGCTAGGCCTTGCTGTCACTTAGGCCTCCATTCTAGAGTAAGTCCCAATCTTCATCTCCCTTGGCTACGAACCATGCATAAGCCCCTGTTTCCTTTTTGGGCATTGAACCATGCGTAAGCACCTGTTTTCTATTTGGGCATCTAACCACGTGTAATCTGAAAAATAATTCCAAACTATGTGTACTTTTATCCTTTCCAAGGAAAGGTACACAGGAAGACTCCCTGAGGTTCAAGCCCAAACACCAATTGGTCCTGACCCCCTTCACGTCGGTGCAAAAAAAACTTTCCCGAACTATGTGGACATTGATCCTTTCCAAGGCAAGGTACATAGGAAACCTCCCTACGGTTCAAGCCCAATAACCATTGGTCCTGACCCCCTTCATATCAGTGCACCAAAACCATCCTTACTATGTTGACATTGATCCTTTCCATGGATAGGGATGTAAGATTACTCTATACGGTTCAAGCCCAAAAATCATTGGTCCTAACACCCTTCATGTCTGTGAACCAAAACCTTTCCCGAACTATGGAGAATTTGATCATTTCCAAGGCATGGTACGTATGAAGCCTCTCTGAGGTTCAAGACCAACAGCCATTGGTCCTGACCACTCCACGTCGATCCACCATCATCCTGAAAGATATTAAACTGTATGACCCTTTGGTCCCAAATGACACTAAACTACCCCCTATTCAGTGGTAAGTTGTTGTCAACCCCATCCAGCGGTAAGAATTTGTGATCCCCATTCAGTGGTAAACTTTTGTGAACCCCATTCAGTAGTAATCCATTGTAAACCCCATCTAGTGGTAAGCCATTGTGATCCCCATTCATAGGTAATCCATTATCAACCCCTTTCAATGGTAATCTGTTGTTAACCCAAACCTAGTTGTAAGATATTGTAGTCCCCTTTGATGGGACCCACATATCTAGTCAGCCCTTGAGTGTCAAACCAACCTCGGGCTGCTAACCACACGTAAGCCCCAGTATATCGTCAGGTTTTTGTCCTCTGCACACACCATGATTCCATGCCCCATCCTTAATTGCGTGGACATTGATACCCATACACGATGATACGTAGGAAGTCACTTCGAGGAACAAGCCGAATAATATCTTCACCTTCATGACAGTTCTGTCTCATTCCCCCACCACTTTATTCAACTATCCATCATCCATCCTGGTTCTTACCCAGGCTACCACATCCCGGTGAGGCCATTCCAATTCAACTCTTCACTGCTCTTATCAGCAACCAGGTAACTAACCATGTGTTATCCCTAGTATCAGTGTTCCCTCTAGGGGATTCACCCATCTAATACACTCCAATCAGTGTTCTAATCAGTCTGATCTATCTCCTCTAGACGTTAAACTCGTGGCATACCCTGTTTCAAACATGGAAAGATGAGGAAAACCTCAAAGACATGCCTATGGAAAATAATTACCCGCATTAAATGTGTGATTCCTTGGTCTTCTACGCACTCGATAAGACCTATCACAAGGTAAAGAAAACGAGATGCGCCAGTGTTCCAGTGTCCATACATGCAAGTGATGTCCAACGTGACTACTCCCCCAACCAAAGATTGCTTCCTGACCGTACCCCTTAGAATTTCCCCACAGAAGTAATGTAATTAACCAGTGTCCATAGAGACATGAAATTGGGAAGAGTTTCATGAATAACTTCTTAATCTATAAGGTAGACCCAGACTAGGTAACGAGTTCTGAGGAGGAATCCATGGAAGTAGGAACCAACATCCCATTATCCAGTTTCAATCAGGGATAAAAACATCCATGAATAGGTGACAGATGTTTCTTGCCTTTGGAAAGTGAGAATGTGGGGCAACAGTCAGCACATCCTCGACCTCCAAAACATATGGATGCACGCTCCCTAGTGAAAGAATCCGAAACAGAAATGGTGAACCTGACATGATGTTCTTCTCTTCAATGTGGATATTAGTAGAGTTAGAGACATCAATGGAATAGCGTGTCACTGGTTCCACATATCTGGCACCAGTTCCCACAAAAAAAATAGTGGTCCTGGATTGAAACTGACCAGAAGTTGGGGCAGTTGAACGTTGGACATCCCAGTTTGCGACGTTTTCAGCGTGGATCCCTCTTACCAGCAATGGAAAATGGAATGGCATTGGGGAACTAGATGTTAATTTCCTTGTTTCAACACTAATGGTTTAGTCTCCCTTCCTTTCAGGACAGAAGATTCCATAACAAGAAACTGATCAATGCCCATCCACCGACACAGGGGAATGGTAAATGTCAACATGGCAGTTTCACATGGCTCTATCACTTCTGCGATAGTCTCTGCATCCACAACTGTTGGGTGCCCATTCCCATCTCCCCGTTTGAATTCATCCATTTAAGGGTGAATAACGACCTCATCCGCTGATATGAGGAGGAGGGAATTATCCCGAATCAGGATATGTCCCTTCAGGATTTAGAGGAATCTTCACCTTGTTTCCACCACCGCCGCCATGGGCCGCACATGGAGCCACTTCACCCCACTATGACACACAACTTTTTTGGGAGCCTCTCCCTGGAAAACTTTGATGACTCCCTCCCCTACGCCGATGAGGTTCAGGATGTCCGGGCCAGCCCTACCAGGATCCCGTTCCTGGGACTCCCACGGCGGGCCCCAACTAGGATGTACTAGTGTCGCGACCCAGTCCCATGATTCTAGGAGCATGTAAGTTATGTGCCTGCACCGCCAAACCATGTCCATTTGACCTGACTCCAGTGTCGTGTGCAAGCTAAGGAGGACGCCCTCCAAGGGGTGTCAACGTCAGAAACTACCATCGCTCGTGAAACTGTTGATGTATACCATCCGCACCATATGTATGATGAGTAGGGGATAATAAACAATTCCTAGACCGAGGCCTCAACCGCCATACAAGTTGGTTGGGTTGACTCTTATAATATTTGGCACAAGTAGTGCTTGGCGCGGACCAACCCGCGGTAACGACACCCTATACGGAGGTCCTAGCCATGCCACCACCATTGTGATTGTGGGTCCTACCTCCTTCCAAGCTCAGTGTGGAGGTCTGCCCCAAGTCACCTTAAATCTAGACGAGGTTCCTCCCCATGGTATTGACACATAGTTCGAAATACTCTTTTGTGCTCATGATGTCGGGTATGGAGTCATTCATCCTTCCAAAGGCCACCTACATGGGAATGTCACACATTTGATCGCTCTCTAGCTTGTGGGGCCTTTCACATGTCCTTATGGCAGCCGGAGAAGGTCCTCCTCACCTCAGAAATCAGAGGAGTAAAGTTCAGCCTCGCTTCATCAGCACCCAACACAAAGGTCATACCTGTTTTCATCTTGACCTGTACGAGGACCCTCCTAAGGCTGATGGTTCCTGGTTCAATACACATGGAGGTCCTACCCATTCTCCTACCTGCTCCACCAATTCCCACAAGAATCAGCTTTGTGTGTTATCTAGTTGACATGAATGTCCTCCCCGTGTTCATTTTGACACCATTCCAATTTATCCTCACACCTCAACTCATTCAGGAAGATGTCCTCTCCTCCCCAGCATAATCTCAGCCAAATGGATTCTTCAAGCCATAAATCTACCAGGTTTCGAAGATCCATACTGGGAAGGAAGGGTGGCCATCGACACCAATAAAGGAATACCGGGAAGATTCAGACATAGATTAAACCCATCTTCTTCTCAAATTCTGAGGCAGAATATGCCTCAACAATAGAACCCTCACCGCAATCCTTTGTGTCAGGGGTTGGGATGGGAATGTGGCGCATCAGCCTCATACTTCCGGAATGAGAGGTGCACCAGATCCCTATATACCATTGCAGATACATCCAGGAGATTGAAAATTTGTCAACTCCCAAGGGTCCCTCCATGTAATCGCCACCAAAATCACTAGGATCATTCTCTACCTCGACTAGAGATCACAAAGAGTTATTCTGGGGACCTATGTTGAACAAGAAACAATATGTTTCAGTACCAGTATCCATAGTACCTATGCCAGAAACTAAGGTCACCATGACGTCTCATTACGATGTGGTGGCCATGTAAATGCACTCTTCATAGGATATCCCAAGATATTGCGGCATGTTATCCTGCTCATTGTATTCTCCACTGACCAGCATACCATCTCTGAAATCTACTTTAGTACCGCTACAGGTTCCCCAACTGCCTACAGTTGAAGAGTGGGGTATCGAAGGGCCAGACACTGAGTCTGGATTGAGTAGATTATGGGACATTCTTGCGGTAGACCATTTCACTGAGTGGATTTGGCTGGTCGTGGCACAGAACTTCAGTGCACCAGAATCTGTCACATCGTAGGACGTTGGATGCTTTCTCCCAAACCTCTAGGAAACACACTTTCGTCTTTGTCATCATTGACTAGCTTACCCAAATATCCAAGCACATTTCTAAGACATCGGCCAACAATCCCATCCGGTGGATTGGACGCACTCCCTATGGCCTAGTGCCCTATGTCCCCAGGCCTCCATAGGACCCTCCAACAGAGATGTGTTCAGATATTTAATGTTCTCCGCTAGATTATCAATTATGATTCCCCCCACATGATGATCTGTGTTTGGGGGAATTATGCTTCCCTCTACTATAGTTCCATCCAATTCCATCCTGAATTTCCATGAAATATAGAGGATATGCCTCCAAGTAGAGTTGCAGTTAACGTGGCCAGCTTTCAGGGGAAGATAATGAGCTAGAGATTCATGGGGAAGACCTACCACTCGAGGGATTCTCACGCCTATTTGATCTATTGGGAAGGATCAAACACTAAAAAAGGTGTTTACTGGGTCTTCCTATACCTAACGAGTCATTAAACCTCAGTCAGAATCCTAATAAGGGAAAGGAGCATGTCTGATCCATCAAACCCTCTGACCTGTCTAGCACATCACAAAAACAGAGGACGATTGCAAGAAAGCTGTGTTGTGTCAATAGCTCACGGAGCATAAGAATATGGTCTATGACCTCCTTGCTATGTGTGCCATGGAGAAACGACCATACTATAGTGATCCTCGGCTGGGGTAGTAGTGGAAAGCACAACTTCCTTACGACGAATTACCTCCAGGTGACCCTGACCATCATACCCACACAGATAGGGTTGAGGTTGGAAGTTACTGCATGAGGGAATGGTATGTGTCGCCAAATCCCTTGGAGAAGCAAGTCAATCTTCCCGATCTAGCTCAGATTCCACCAGCTTCTTCGTAGGTCATCCCACCAGCCACTCCACGAGTCACTGGGCCAACATAACACGTTGAGGAACCCTCCAATGAACTAGTGGTCAAGGATCCCTATCAAGACAGGAACCCCACCCAGATGATCCAATGGAGGCACAAATTTCCTACCTCGAGGCAATGGAAACATGATAGGTGGACATCCCGCCTGATGGAACGTCATATCCAGCGAGGGTGGATGATATGTCAGCACCCCCGGGTTTTGGAAATCCCACTGTCTCCCCCTTTAATGGGATGCGTGACCCGCTGTAATATCTGGTCCAATTCATTTCAAGGCGCGGACCCACGTTCGGAACTCTGGTGAAGCAAGAGGCCGCCAAACTCTGATGCTTCGTACATACATTGGAAGGACCTATGTTTTTTCGGGTACGTCCATTTACCCATCATATGATTAGCTGGTTTGGAAGATCTTCATAGGAACTTTATTTACCAGTTTAGTTCCACCATATAAAATATGAGAATGACAAACCTATTCAAGTGAAAACAAAGGCCTGATAAGCATGTCGCACACTTTGTATCCCTGTGTAAAGGGATCACATACTATCTTGACATGCCACTGACTCAGTAGAAACTGTTGACGATTTGTGTGGGAATGTAAATATGGAATTGATCCTATCTATGATCACCTAAAACTACCCAAGGGGATTCTTAGACTTCCCCGACAAGGCCCAACGCATAATGTAAGCCTTAGAGCAAGCCATGTAGGTATGTCTATTTCCTCCAGAAATTCCCGTGAGAAGGGCCGCCAAGGCCAATCCTACCGTAGTGGCCCAAATAAAGGCTCCCAATAAACTGGATTTTTTACCATTGGAGCCACCTCTAAAGCCTCGTAGAGGCTCTCCAACTCAGGCGCAGCCTCTGGCCTAGTAGCGCCAACCTTAGAATTAGCAAGCACCCCCGCACAATGCGCCACCACCTTCTACGGGAGATAATTGGGCTCCACCTCCTCGATAGGTCCTCCAGCAGCTGGTCAGGGTCAGGCTCTCAGGGACACATTTCCATGTAGAAAAAAACTTGACATACTCATTTAGCGAGGACCCGATCATTGGTTATTTCCATTATTCCCTGGAACATGGAAGTTTACATTTTCCATAATGCAGTAGACCAGAAGAGGAGGATCTCACTGATCACCCCAACTACTATCCCTATCAAGAGATCCTGGGGGCACACCCTTAAACTAAGATATGTGTTTAAGGAATGGATTCAAGACTAGGATGACAATAATGTAGTTAGGCTGGGCCCTGCTTCGGCACATGTGGCATGTGTTTTCGTGAAGCCCGATAGTAGCAGTGATAGTGACGACGAGTGTCATCAGGTTTCTAACCACAGATTACAGAAGTAAGATGAATGGATGGATTGTTAAACATTATCCCATCCCTAAGGTTTTATCCGTGCATGGCTGAATCAACCACAGTCTTCATAAGCTGCCACTACTACTTCTACAATGTCGTCTCAGCCATCCCCTTCTCAAAAGAGCAAGCACTAGCGGCACATGGGAAAACAAGGTCCTTCACCAATGTGGTTGTCATACCATACTCCCAGAGGCTTCATGACCCTAGATATGGAGTTTCCCACCAAATATTTCTAGTAGTGGATGATTCTTTATGTGGTTTCAAGGGTATACCTCGGTTAACACCATAGAGCTGGTAAACCCCTACATGATTTCTGATGGTGAGTAGCGCAGGGTGGATCCTCCCATTGTTTCCAATCATCACCAGTGTCGATGGAGCCATGAAAATATGGGTTATCAGTGTTCCATCGTCATTATTTAAATCCAACACATTCATTCTACTAAAACTAGGTAGCAGGCCCAATGTAGAGCTCAGCACACACAACCTTCTCATCTGGTGTCATCAAATCCACCTTTTCCCCTATTTATCTTTCATGATCCAGAAGAGAAACCTCAGCAGCATCAAGATTAGCCATGTTGTACTATGGAATTGTCTCAATCATCTTTCCATCATCTGGTAGTCACTCCACATGCTTCGACTAGTGTGAAGCGGGATATTCCCAGCACCAGTCAGTCACCGGTATAGCCGGTAGGGCCTGCCATACCTCCTGTCACAGAGCGATCTATTGTAAGAAGATTCTCAGGCCTGGAACTTAAGTATGATGTCCTCAAAAATCGATACATCATTCCATAAAGTCCCTCCATCCTTTTGGACCTTCCCTTATTCGCAGATATGCGTTAATACCATGCCGAGTCTTTAAGAAGCCCCCTCCAGTTCGAGATGGAGGTATCAGCCGTAGAAGCCTTCCATGCTGATGCAGACGAGAATACTGAATTCTAGGCCATCATCTTATTCTATAGATAAGAGGAAGGCTCCCCCATATGGGGGAACATTCTCCCATTGTAAATCACCAGCCAGTTTCTAGCACTGGGGTCATGGTTGTTTCGTAGGACACTTCTTAAAATGCATTGATGGGTAGGTCATGGCTCCACAGACATATGGTGGTTACATTATCATATCACTAGTGCCTCAAGTATTCCCTTAATGGTCAATTTGTCATACTTCAAGGTGACAAATATCCCATTTATTCTTGTGAATCATGCTATCTGGATGGAGATTATTTCATGATCATTGACAAGCAAGTTCAGTTATATAAGGTTAAGCAGGATACGGCTGTGGCTGACCCGTGAATAGATCTGGATTATGCCTACATATTTCCAATCCACTGATTGGAGGCTACAACCCCTAACCTGGGACAATACTTCATTTTTTCTGGAATACGGGTGGAGAAAGTTCCCAATTCTAAGAGAAAATAGAAGATCACCTCATTATCCTATGAAAATCAGGCTCTGGTGATCCTAAAGAATCCTACGCCCATAAGGTATTGGGATGCCCTCCCTGTGGAAACATCAAGGTAGCATACTTTCTTGTTTTGATGGGCATTGATAAACCAGTTCAATACAACACGCTAATATTTCTTCGATATCATCAAGTGTGGACCCTTGGTTTGAAGACCATATGTGATCAGATCAATAACATTCATCGATATGGTTTTGGAATCACATTAGTCTCTCGATGCAGTGTCAAATACCGCTCAGGAGGGTACTGGCCTCCCATTCAGATCAGTCGACTCCATGGAATCTCCTTCCGTTGAGGATCCCTCCTCCGTAATTGAAGAAGATGATTTAGAGGATGATCCCCCCATCATAGAAGAGGGTTTCTCTGCCACGGTCGATGAATTGGTATAGGTGAACCTTGGTAGCAAGTCGGACATGAAACCCACATCGATCAGTGTCTCCATGCCCCTATAGGAGAGACAATAGTACATGGACTTCTTTAAAAACATATTGATGTATTTTCCCGGGGTTATGAAAATATTCTAGGACTAGATCCTCAGGTATCCGTTCACTTCCTCGGTCTCCTAGCAGATCATCGCAGGTTGAAGAAGCCTCCCAAAAAGATTCACCCTTCTCATAGGGACATGGTCAAAGATGAAGTTGATAAGCTCATCAAATACAATTTCGTTAGGAGGTGAAGTAACCCAAATGGCTAGAAACAAATGAGCCAGTTAGGAAGAAGAATAGACAAATGAGAGTCTGCGTCGACTTCCAGGATCTCAACCGTCATTTCCCGAAGGTTGATTTTCCCCTTCCTGTGGCAGAATTGTTAATCAACACTATAGATAGGTTCCAATATATCTCTTTTATGTATGGGTACTCTAGGTATAACTAGATAAGAATGGATCCTGAGGATGAGGAGGCTATGATGTTCAAGAACCACAAGGTACTTTATGTAACCATGCCATTCCCTTCGGTCTAATGAATGTTGGTGCCACCTATCAGGGAGCCATGCATCGCATATTTAAGTCAATCCTAGAGATGTTGGTAAAATGATACGGGGATGATTTGGTGGTAAAATCTCGCCATAATCAGGACCATATCAATGACCTTTAGAAATTGTTCAGCCTCCTTCGTTCTCGCCACATGAAGATGAATCCATTGAAGTTTTCCATCGGGTCACATATGGAAAGTTTCCTAGCTACGTTGTCAAATACGGGGTCATTGAAATTGATCCAAAGATGATCAAGGCCATTAGCCAGATGTCTCCCCCATGAAACCTTAGGGAACTTCAAGGTTTCCATGGCCACATAGCCTACATAGGACGATTCACTGTGAATCTGGATGGCAAGTGTAATCCCTTTTCCCAGATCATGAAGAAAGGCACTGTCTATGAGTGGGACGAAGAATATTAGACTGCTTTCGAGGAAATCAAGCAGTCCCTGTTATAGCCTCCAGTTCTAATGGCACCAATTTCTAGAAAGACGTTGGTCCTTTATGTGACCTCCCTAGAATGATTCCTCGACACCATTCTCACCCAGAAGAACAACAAGGGTACAAAGAACAGTCTCTATTATCTCAGCCTTAAGCTCCTTAATACGGAGACTAGATATTCCACTATTGAGAAGAGATTCCTTGCACTTGTATTCATAGAATATTAATTGTGACAATACTTGTAGTACGATGAGGTACAACTAGTGTCCCGGGTAGATCTGTTAATGTACATCATGAACATCCCCATGTTGACAGGTCGTCTATCTCGGTGGGCTGTGATTCTCATGTAGTTCGAAATCAGGTTTGTTTCTTGGAATTATATCAAGGGGAATGAATTTGTTTACTTCTTTTTCAACCATCCATATCCTGCTGACGAGCCCTTGACCCTTTATTTCCCGGATGAGACAATTATCTTAGTATACTAAGCCATCCCATATTGGGAAATTCAATTTGAGGGTGCCTCCCAGAGCCCCACCGGCAGAAGGATCAATGACTCTAGGCTCAACAGAGTAGGCTTGGGTGTCATCTTCATCACTCCAGTGCAAGTAATTCGACAGTATTCATTCCTGTTGGCAGAAGGCTGCACCAAAATTGGGGTAGAGTATCAGGCTCTCATCACTGGGATCAAGTTGGCCCTCAATATTGTTGTTCCCTACTTTCATTTGAAAGGGGACTATGAACTAGTCCTCAAGCTGATCAATAATGACTTTTTTGTTAGAAATCCAGAGCACGTACCACTATTGGAGCACACCCTCTAGCTGATGGTCCATTTACCTTCTTAGCCAAGAGTTACTAATGTCCCTCAACCTCAGAACGGTCGAGATGATGACTTGGATATCCTAGTTTCATCACTTTAAGAGACTGAATAGGATGATTTGATTATCCATGTGGCACGCCAGAGAGTCATCACTCCCATCACTCAAGATGATGATGACAACCCATAGGTAAGCATGGTTACTGCTAGTGCCTCCACGTTAGGACCTTTGGGTTCCCCAGATGTAGTGATTGAGGTAAATCCCCACTGGAGAACCTCCTTTATTTAATACATCTAGATTGGAAATCTCCCAATAGATCGGGCCGAGCGTGATCATATTCTATGCAGCGCATTGTAGTTTACCCTCCAGTGTGGTCCTGGGCTTGAGCAGATCCTCTATAAGAGTGGGTTTGCTGGGTTATACTCTGTTGCATTCAAGGAGATGAGATTCCTCAAGTCATGGAGGATGATTATGCCGGTTCTAAAGGGTCTCATCAAACTAGTCCAAAACTATCTCACCAGATCTGGAGACTGGGATATTTTTGTCCCTCCATGATACATGACTGCATCGATATTTCCAAGAGGTTACATGCGTGCCAAATTCATTCCAACTTTGTACATCAGCCACTAGAGCCTCTCCACACTACCAAATACTCATGGACCTTTGTTTTTTGGGAACTTGATGTCATGGGACTATATCCACTAGAGATAGCTTAAGAATGCAGGTTCATCCTAACCACTATGGATTTCTTTTCCAAGTGGGAAGATGTGGTTACACTGAAGGAGATTAAGGTCCATTTTACCATCGACTATGTGAGATCCAATATCATCTACCAGTTCAGATTCCAATCATGCAGTCCTTAGAAAATATGGAACCAACTTATGGGCAAGAACAGTTGAATAAATTATACTCCAAGTATTCCATCCATTATAACCATACCTCCTCCTACCACATGCAAGGAAATGGACAGATCGAGGTGTTCAACAAAACACTATCTGACATTCTGCAAGAAAATGGTTCGTCAAAACAAGAAGAGTTGTCCAGAAAATCTTCCAATGCACTCTGGGCTTATCATACGATGAATCTTAATTCCACCCAGGTGACCCCATACTCCCTGGTGTACAAAATCGAGGTCATCCTGCCCATCGAGATTCAGTTTCCTTCATTACGCATATTTTTCTTTGATCAGCAGACACCAGATAAAGTAGCTGAAATCCACTTGGTTGAATGGGAAGCAGTTGATGAGAACATGATTCATGCCCTATAAAATCTATAAAGGCATTAAAACAAGATAAAAAGTGCTTTCAACAAGAATTTTTGCCTCCTCTCTTTCTTTCAAGGTGACTCAGTGTTGGCCTTTAGAACACCAATGATACCTTGATGAAAACCACCCATTTTGGAACCCAAGTGGGAAGGACCTTTCATCATTCACAAGGTTTATCCAAATGGCTCATACTCTCATGTTACCATGTATGGTGAGTGTATAACTACTCTGACCAATGCCAAGTACCTCAAGTAATAATTTTAATTAGAAAATGTGGTTCTACATGGACTTAAATTGTCTGTTCATACATGACGATAAACTATCTGGTCCTCTATAACCTTAAACAATCGGGTCCTAAATGGCCTTAGACTATTATGTCTTATATGACATTGCACTGTAAGTCATCCCACAGGATGATAAATTGAATCCGTTCTGGCACAACCTTGAAATGTTTTGTCCCGTATGACATTAAATTGTATGTCATCCAGTAAAACGATAAACCAAGTGAAAAACATATGGCTTGATTCCCATCCTCATGGGATACACAAGAATTCTCAGCCGATTCATTTTGATTCCATCCCCCGGTTTCTTATTTGACTATCCCCTGGGTATAGTTCTGTCACACCCATTTTTTTAGTCATTTTATTTATTTTATTTCTCTTGGCGACGGGTGATTTTGCGTAACTGTGGGTGAGTGCCGGTTTAAAATTTTAATGTTGGGATGAGTTTATGGGTTGGGATAGTGCGTGAACCCCATAAAATTAAGACGCTCATTTTTCTTGGGACGTGCATCCCTCTTTTAGTCTGCTTGGGTACCATAAGGTGCGCAAATACCACACGGTCATCCAGTTTTAACGTTATTAAATTAGTTAGTTGAGCGAATAAATAAATAAATATATATGTGTATATATGTTTATATATGTTTATATATGTTTATGTTTTAACGTTATGTGTATATATAAATGTTTATATATGTTTATATATATATGTCTATATATGTATATATATATATGTGTGTGTGTGTTTATATTTTTAAATGGTTTTATTATTATAATTGTTTTTATTATAATAAAAATAATTATTATCATTATCATTATTATTATACGGAAAAAAGAACAAAAATAAATCCTAACCCTAATTCCCCCCTTCTGTTCCCCCCCCCCCCCCCCCCGTCGGCCGGATCATCCTCTCCCCCTGTCGCGCCATCCCCACCATCTCCCCCTCTGCTCTCGTCGGCCGACCACACCGCACCACCCCTCGAAACCACTCCCGAACCCCGCGTCAAACCTCCTCCTGGTCCGCTCACCAGATCTCCCTTTCCCCGCACCTCCACTGGCATCCCTCCCCTCCGCCGGCATCCTTCCGGCTAGCCGCAACCGTCTCCAGTAGACCCGACTCCGGTGACCCGCTGCCTCGAACACCCTTGCGCACCATATTTCCAGAGAACCCTACCCCCATCGTTCGACTATCTTCTTGTGCAAAACCTGATTCCCTTGTGCAGCACCTCCTTTCTGCTCGAGCACGGTCTTGATTCTCTTCACCGTCAAACCACGGTTTGCATCTCATTCCAATTTTGATTTTTCTTTAATTTCAATGAACCTTGCCATATCGGATTGTGTTTCATGCTTTTTGAATGATGTCTAGAGTATATGATCTAAGTATCGAGACTCGTTGGTCAAGGTTCCGACATCCGCCGCCAAGGGCGAGGCGGACGAACTCAATTTTCCTTGCCGCCAATTTTTCAGGTAATGTTAATACACCCACTATATTTTTGCATCATCCAGTTTAGTGTCTTATTTTGTTTTTGATTCCCTAGTATTTATTTGTTTAGGCATTGGCCTTCGTCGCACTGATTTTGGGTGTAGACTATATTGTTAAGGTGTTGCAATGTTTTTTTCTAGTGTGTGCGCTTTTGTGGGAGTGTGTGGGTGTGAGTAGGTGACTGTGTGATTTAGAAATCATTGGCTCAGCCAATTCATTGAGGTAGGTGTTTCCAACCATTTCCATTTTTGATTAGAACCTTGAGAACTTGAATGTTTTCAATTATTCCTTTTATATCATTTTCATCTATATTGTATTTATGAAAAGAAACTGACATAGTTATATTGTTGTTTTAAATTTTTGAAAGTGGATTTTGATGTTGGTTTCTATGAAATGCATAGGTTCTTGGAAACGTTTAATTAAGTGCTTTGTGATTTGTTTGGTTTTAATTGATAGTGATTGTGTTTTGGAAATGTAAAATTCCATTAGTTTGTTTTTTAACAAAAATATGAACTAATAAGATTTTTTAGAAAAGATTTGGAAATGGTGGTTGGTTTGAAAGATGCATTTTTATTTTACAAAGTGTTGTGAAAGAATTGGGTTTGGTTTTCAATGCTAAAGTGTTTTATGAATGATGGTTTCTAAGGTGATTCTTCTAAAAACTAGATGTCCCATTGGATGTTGGCACATCCATGGGAGCAGTAGGTGCTCACATGGATGTGCCTCCAAATGAAAATGACACATTAAATCTATGTTTTCTTAAACTATGTTTCAGAGGGAATAATTTGTAATCTCAAAAGGTAATTTAACGATGTTGGCCCGGTTGTCTTTTGGTGCGAGTTAGATGGTCATTTTTTCTTAAAGGCCCACTTAGTAAACTTGAATTGTTTGGGTGTGTGGTTCGACCTTAAGGGCTAGTTTGGCTTTGTAAATGTAAATAAAATTTGTGTAATGTTTTGGGTAATGCCTTTGGGCATGTAAATTTAAAGGCACATTTGGATCTTCCGACTCAACTGTAATAGTTGTGTTGACTCTTTGAAAAGATTGTGTTTTGGGGAAAATGTGAATGTCTGTTTGGGAACCTAATGTGTTTCAGAAGATGGTTTGAATGTTTATGTGATGTGATGGCCCAGTTGGCACTTTGATGATGTGATGTAGGTATATCTATATATATACACACACTTATGGGGCTCCTCTACAGGGGGACTCCCCTTCGAGGGTTGTCGTGTAGCGGTGTCCGTGTAAGGGGTTGGAAAGTGTGGTGAGATGAGTCACGCGTGCGAGGGCCTCCCACTTAAATAGTATTATTAAAACTACAATGGGTTCCTGGGCATCTTTTATAGATCGAGTGATGGTTTCTCATCAACCCCGATTAGACGGGTTGGTACCCCCCTGGATTTGTTGTTAGGTCAAGCAGACTATGCCACTGGATTGGTCAATTAGGGCGGCCAGTTGTTTATAATCTTAGAAGCTTCACCATATGACAGTAAGTGGTTCTGACACTAAGTACATCCATGGGTTTTCAAGGGATGTTTAGGATCGCCCGTGGTTATTTCTTATATATTCTTGTTTACTACTACTAGCACTTGGTTTCCAACATTTACCTATTACCTATTCTGCTTTTGCACTAATGTGATAAACATGGACTTGAAATTAATTTTTTTAATTGCATTGTTTTGGGAAAACAGTTTGTGGTGAGGGTTGGTTTTGAAATGGTAAATCAGGATCCTTTTCCCTTAAAATAGAAAAACCCTATTTTCTATCTTTGTATGTGCAAACTAGTGTTTTTGGGTTTGTTTCCGAAAAGTGGTCTTGGTTGGATTATGTCGTTTACTTGGGCAACCCTACTGAGCATTTTTAATGCTCACGCCTATCCTATCATTTTAGATGCAGGTTCAGTTTCTTGGTTCAGCATCATGTTTCGTCTGCCCGTTGAGGCATATTGTTAGTGTTAGAGGTGACCTAGAGTTCACATGGAGGTATGTTTATTATTTAGTTTTTATTCATTCCGCTGCTAGTTTTTATTTTTATCATCAGTTTTTAGTTGTCTGTTTATCCTTTTCTCATGCGCCAAATCATTCTCAACGTTTAATTTTTGATGCACAACAGTAGTTTCCATCCCGGGGGGATCGGGAACGCCCCTCGGGCCATACAACGGGCCGGCTCGGGTGACAAGTTCAGGGTCGATTCGAGCTGGTTCATGAAAAAATGGTATCAAAGGAGGTTCTTGATATTTGGGATGTCTAGTAGAAGAAGATTAGGATTGTCGGGGTTGAGGAGGTAGGTTACGGGTCGGTGCTTGATCACCACTGCCCGTGATGAGACATGACTTACCAGGGGTAGTCTAGGTTTTGAGTCTTTTTCCATTGGTTGTTTTGGTTTGAGAGATGATAATGAAGGCAAACTGGTTCTATTTGTGGGCCCACATGAGGTGGTGACCCATGTGGAGTCAAAGTTTCTAGTTCAAGGTCCTCTTAGTGTAATGCCTTACTTATGTCATTACTCACCACCATGTCGTGAGGTTAGGTATATGCACTAGTCCCTCATTCCGGTGGTTTTTTGTTGATTGTGTTTCATTTGGATCTTGGGTGATGTGAGTGCGTGTTAAAAATGAAATTGATTTTAAAATGGAAAATTGTTTCTTTTAAATTGTTTTGAATTATGTAAACTGGATTTTTAAAGTGGGAGTGTTTCAATTTTGAAAAAATTTATTGCTTGTTTGGATTTGATAAGGGAAAGAAGTGTTCGAACCTTGGTATTCCTTATGGAGGATCACATGTGCATTGATATGTGTAGAGAGTGTGTGGGAGCACCTGTCCGCAAGCGATGTAGCTGAGATTTGGTGAATGCACATGTGGTAGTCCATAAGGGGCCATAGGCGAGTTTTAAAATTTAAAAGAAATGACGGTTTTTGGAAATGAAATTTTTACTTATGTTTTTACATGATTAGATTATGAGTTTGTTGCCCTTGGATCGGGATTTTGTTTGATTGAGTTTTGGCTAGATGCCGATTTCAGTTGTGTTTTTCGTGTTGTTCCGAGTATGCCACCCAGCAAGGTCGCTGTGGTTTCTAATGAGTCATGCCCAGTTTTCAGTTCTTTTAGCATGTTGCCTAATGATCAAAGTAATCAAAGTCTGAGAGGGGAAGTTGTGTGGTTGTGGAATTAGAGTGGGTCTTCAGGTTGTTGGGAACTCCTAAGGTAGTTAAGGTTCGTATCATCCCAGAGTTATTAGAGGGTTCAGTTTTGGACTAGTAAAGGTGGGATGTCTCATCGCTGTTAGTTTCTCGAGTGTAGTTGGTGGGGGTCGGATCTTGTGATGATTTTCCATCTAGGAAGGATCTTCGCCTGTACTGACTCCCAGTTTGTGGTACCATTCTCTCGCATGCCACTAGTCTGGCCGGTTCAGGCATTCTAAGCAGCTTTGTCACATCCTTCTGATGTCTTCCTATCGTGCGACTGTTCGGGACACCAGGAAGTGTTCGGAAAGAAGCGTCATTCTGGAGGAAGGAGTTGGGAACTGTAGGATACAAATACTTTACTTTGAGGTAGGAGATTCTTCATCCATCAGATCCCCATCCATAGGTCTCGGGGTGAAGCTTGCGCATAGTCAGGAATTGCCGAGAGTGTGTGGTACCTTGGTCTGGTCCATGTTTTTAGCCTTCTGAAGGGAAATATCCAAAGTTTTCTTGTTCAATTCTTTTTGTCGATGTAAGCTCATCCTTTTTGTGGTTGCGCGATGAGCTCATTCTACTATAATACAAGTGGTATCATTTTCTATTGGTGTAGTTTCTAAATCCTTCAGATTATTTGAAAGGCATCAGATCCGTGACTAAACGAACCTGTTTTGATCTTGAGGATGGTCTCATCTATGTACGTTATGGGGATGTTTGGTTCTGCAAAATTAAAGGTTGTCATTTATGGGATCTTTATTAGGCCGGACACCTCTCCAAGGCTTTTCATTTGTTGTGTTTGAGTTTTATAGGGAATTACTCCTTCCCGGTGTCTCAGGGTGCTAGTTTTTTCAAGAATAGTTTTAATCCTAGTGGTGGAGTTGTTCCGTTAGCCTTGAGATGTTGGGGTGAGTTGAGTTTGGGGAGTTCCCGCATTACCCCCCAGGTGCTGTGTTCGAGTTTCAAGGTCTCTGTGTTAGTAAATTTCTATGGTTGGGAGAATCCCCCTGTGTTCTCCCCTCAACCTTGGACAATGATTGTACTCGAGTTGGTCGAGTGTGAAATGTGTTGGTAATGGTCACCCCGAACCTCTCAGTTTCTTCTTGATTTTCCCTGGGCACAAACTCGAATTGTGCTAACTGTTGACTTGGTGACTTTCTGGGGGCATAAAGTGTTTCTGGTGGGGAGAATTTTCACACCCGTTTTTTTAGTAATTTTAGTAATTTTATTTCTCTTGACGTCGGGTGATTTTGCATAAGTGCGGGTGAGTCCTGGTTTAAAATTTTAATTTTGGGATGAGTTTATGGGTTGGGATAGTGCCTGAAAACCATAGATTTAAGACGCGCAGTCCGCATGGCCATGTGCAGCCCACTTGCAGTCCGCTTGGGTACCGTATGATGAGCGAATACCGCACTGTCATCCAGTTTTAACGTTATTAAATTAGTTAGTTGAGCGGATAAATAAATAAATAAATATGTGTATATATGTTTATATATGATTATGTTTCAACGTTATGTATATATATATATGTTTATATATGTATATATATATATATATATATGTCTATATATTTATATATATCTGTGTGTGTGTGTTTATATTTTTAAATGGATTTATTATTATAAATCATTTGATAATAATAATAATAATAATTATTATTATTATTATCATTATTATTAGAAGAAAAAAAAGAAAAAAAATAAATTATTACCCTAATTTCCCACCCCCCTTCTGTTCGGCACCCCCCTTCCTTCCGTCCGCCGCGCACCCCCCCCCCCCCCGGCCGGATCTTCCTCTCCTCCTGCCTCACTGTCCCCGCCATCTCCCCCTCCGCTCTCTCCGGAAGACCACGCCGCTCCCAGACCCCACGTCGGCCCTGTAGGATTGAAATAAAGATGTAGATGCTCAATATACAAGAGGGGGGGGGGGGTGAGTTGTACACATTAAAAATTCCTTTCGAACCTTTAAAGTTGGTTACTTATAACTATGTTTTCCTTAGACAAGGAAAGTACTGAGTTTATCAAAGTTAAACTAAGAAGATTCACAACACCTCTAACAACAATTGGAGAATTGGAACTAAGGTTTACAATATGAGATTCTACCTTAAAGTGTATAGAATATAGACTTATCAGGTTACAATTGTAAGGAAATATAAGAAGTTTATACTTTCCTTACAATACAATATGCAGTGGAAACACTAGTAGTAAAACTACAAGTAACAAGATATAAGTCTTTTAACCCAAAGAGAAGGGTATCCAACAACCTTGGATAAAGGTCCCTTGATTTATACTTTCAAGAAAGTCTGTCTTATCCACACTAGGGTAGGCCCTCGATACAAATATCGGATTCTCTATCATGCTATCCCCGCAAGCCCCAAACTTCAAGGTAGTTGGAACCTCTGTGTTCCTCAGCAAGGAAGCCCTCGAACTTCAAGGTAGTCGACACCTCTTTCTTCCTATCCCCGAAAGTCCTCAAATGTAATCACCAACATTTGGAGTTGCACAAAGCAATCAGAATGAACGGTACAGTACGCACAAGGCATGAAAAGCTTCTCTCTCTTGAAATCAACTTAACATCGTGTGGTCTCTAGATCGATCAACTTCTTTCATCTTCTGAGCTCTTTCAAATGAGCTCCTATTTATAGGAAAAAATTCCAATGGTCGGCTCCCTCTTCCAATGGTCATATTTTCCATGAAATTCGGAGGGACCTATACACGTGAAACTCAACCAACGGTTAATTAGAAACAGAATAGACGACATCATTTTATAACAAACCATGTATAACAGAATGCACGACATCATTTTGAAATTAAGCATATGTAAGTAAAATCTAATCAATATTTCGGAGTGTAAGCAAGTCAGAAGTTTGGAGTCTAACTAAAATGAAATTCGGAGTCTATGTTAAGAAATGTTCGGATTCTGTTTTATAGGAATTCGGATTCTGGTTTCACTAGAGATCATAATCTGGACTTTCAGAGTTCGGAGTCGAATAGTTTAAGAGTTCGGAGTCAAACATCATAAGAGTTCGGAGTCGAACTACATAAGAGTTGGGAGTTGAACTTCATAAGAGTTTGGAGTCGAACTGCTTAAGAGTTCGGAGTCGAACTACTTCAGAGTTCGGATCCTAAAAACAGAATTCTCCAAATCTTTACATTATATGATTCCGGGATTTTGGTTAAGAATCTGGTTTTTGAACTTAAGAATAATATTTCTATGTATAAGAAAATTTAGGTTAGGGTAAATTTCCCTAAAGAAGTAAATTTTCCTTATGGAGGTAAAACATACATTTTCTTCTTTGGTATAAGGTATTTGTGATTTTCAAAACAAGAAGGAATGGAAAATTCATAATGAAAACCTTATTGACTCAACAATATCCCCCTTTTTGGAAATCACAAACATCCTTACGAAAAAGTAAATAAGGAATTTCAAAATTTTCAGTAGACTTTGAAATTAAACACTTATCTCCATTTGTTCATGGATGAAAGTGAATACAACTAACTCCCCCTTAGGCATTGAAACACTAAGGATTGTATTCTGAATTATCGGAGTGATGCTTTCATTATTGTAAGAATGAAGAACTTCGTAGTGGGAAACTCTCCGTTTCTTTAAGGATATTTCTCTTAGAAGTTTTCTTTTCTCCTCCTTAGGAGTAGTTTTTTTCCTTCCCCCCCTTGTGATTTTCAAAAAGAATTTAAGGGAATTGAAAAAATATGGCACCTGTAACATTAGTATATGACAAGTTACAACCAACAAAATAATCATTTTGTTAGAGTTGGAAAATTTTACAAAGAAAGACAATTACAAAAAATGATCGGAGTGGGTTCATTTGTCTTTCTTTTCCTTCAGAATGAGCTTCTTTAACAAGGTTTTTAGTTTCTTCATGTCTCTTTGGTCTTCCTCATGCCGCCTCTCCAAGGCTTTTACCTTTTCTTGTTGAACTTTTAATGATTCTGCCTAAGCCTCCAAGGCTTCTTTCTGCAACTTTATTATCTCATCTTGCTTTTCCATCTTCTGCTGAAACTCAATCTAGAAATCTCTTTCAGTTTTACAATTCTGAGATACTGAGTTAAGCTTCCCATTCAGATCCCTGACCTGTTGATTCCGAGAATTTTTCTCCTGGGTCAACTTCTCATAAATCTCATTAACCTTTTTATCCTCCATTTCAAAAGCATTTTGAACTTCAGCCTGAAAATTCTCAAAGTGAATTAAATCTTCATCAACTCTCTTAGACCACTTGGTTACCTTACTGCAAGACTTTCTATGCATATCATAATCCATAAGAAAATTTTTCTGTTTAGCTTCCATCTTCAAAAACTTATCCCTGACCATGGATAAAGAATCCAATTTCTGATTCATAGTTTGTTGCAGCATATGGAATCTGGAATCTATTGTTGGAAGAATCGGAATTGTGTCCACCAACTTCCTCAGAGACTGAACCAAAAAATCATGCCCATGAGATGATGATTTCGAATCAAAAACTTTTCTTTGAGACTGCTCTTCTTCAACTTGCACCATCTTTCTTCTAGAGGTACCACCAACCTCTTTCTTTGTAATGACATCTTTTATAGGTTTCTCAATGAGAGTTTACATTCCCTTATCAGCTCTCGGAGTTGGTTCTTTATTAAGGGATACTTCCTCGGATTCAGATACTTGAACGATCTAGTCTTCATCTAGTTTCTATTTTTCATGACCTTCCTCAAGGAAATTATTCTCATAGGATTCTTCCTCATCATACAAGACATTCTCTTCTACCTCTTCTTGCTATTTCTTGCTAGCTTCCTCATATCCCTTTCCTAGAGTAACTAACTTTGCGGATTCCTTCTTATCTTTATAGTCCTGTAATTGTTTGATTAGGGTATCCAAATCTTCACTCTCTTCTTCTTCTTCTTCTTCTTCTTCTTCTTATTCCTCAACATATTCAGCAACTTCTTTCTCAGCTTCATCAACTATTTCTTTACCCTTGTATCTATCCGGATAGACATAGTCCTTGGCTGGAGTTTCAGGTAAAGAAGGTTCATGTTCGAACGTTTCCGGAACGTGAAGCATTTCGGAAGCTAACTCCGAATCTTTCAGCAAAGATCGCACCACTTCAGCTTCAGACATTTTCTTTTTCATTTTCTTTTCCTTAGCTTGTTTCTCTAGCTCCTCAGAAGATTTTTCCTTTAAGGCTTTAGCCTCTGCAGGGTCCAATCCGAATTTTGGATCCCCTTCCTTCCTCATTTCTTTATCTTCCCTCTACTTAGCTGCCACTTCATCCGTATATGTTTTCTGCTTCTTCGGCTTGGGGGGAGCAGATTGAGTTTCCTTAGCCCGAGTAATTTCTTCATCAGCAACCACTTCCTTAGACTTTCTCCTCATCCTTTGCTTTTTGGATGGTTCTGGATTCTGTGATTCTTTATGAGCTGCTTCAAACTCTTCCACGGATTGAGGGTAAAATTCTCCGGTTTCACTAGAAAAACCCATCTTCATCCTCTTGAGAGTATCATCACTGACTAGCATGAGCTTGCAATTACGTATCATTGATTTGCAGGAAACCTTGAAGGATTCTAGTCACCGAACTATCATCTTAGATAGTAAGGCATGAAACATGATAATCTGAGCTCTTAAATTTCCTTCTTTGATATTCTTGATCGTAACCAGGACATGCCTCATCAGATTTATCTTTCTTAGATTTACCCAAAAATCTAAGATATATATATCACTTTTCTTCAGATTGTCTTTATCACCCTTTCTTGGGACCAGTAATCCTTGCACCCAAAGCTGAAGAATTCTATTATTCGGAGTGAGACGAGTAATCTTGATAGTTGAATAATCTTTAAGTCCAAGACACTTAAGTGCCTTCTCCTTATTGAAACTTCCTTGCACATCGGGAAGTTTGTGTGTACAGAACTCGGCTTCTCCTTCATATGACAAACCATCCAAGCTCGCGGTCTTGGTGTAAGAAAGCTTATAAGTCTTCCAATAAGAAATGAAAGAAAAATGCTCTGCCATCTTCCATCATGAAGGAAACAGACCTGTAGAACTCGGTCAGGAAATCTGTATAAACCGGATCCTGTTTTTCTGACTTTTCTACGCAGACATCTTCCCATCCATTCAGCTTTATATTCTTGTAAATAAGGGAATCAAGCTTATAGAAATCCGAATGAACTAACCTTTCCCTAAAGACTAACCACTTAGAGATCGGTTTCGCAGTTGACATATCTTGAGATGTTTCTTCAACAGACATTCAGAGTCAGGAAATCTGAATGATTCGGATCGGCTTTGGAATGTTCAGAACTGGCCTTAAGGAGAACATCAGGGCTTTGAGATGCAAAATCTTGAAAAACTGATGTGGGATGTGTCTTGGGGTGCCCTTTATATAGGAAATGGTTTTGACCGTTGGTCTTCCAAAATCCATCTGACGGTTGAAAAGGTTTTGATCTGATCTGACAGTTGAAAACAATCCCGCAAGAAGAACATGACTCCGATCTTTTGAGGTTTTTAAAGAAAACATTCAGATTTGAAAAAAAAAACTAGAATACGATATTTTAGAAACTTAGGAAAATACAAGCAAGAAAAATATGATTACGAAACTATAAGTAAGAAAATCAAAACGCTCAGATTGGCTAGAAAAATTGTTTGTAATTGGTAATATTCTTCTTGAAGAAATGAATTTTAAAACAAACTCATTACGAATGTTCCATTACGAAAATCCCGTTACAAAAACACGAGTACGAAAATTTCCATTCCAGAAGTTCCAGTACGAAAATCTCCATTCCAAAAAATTTCAGTATGAAAATCTCCATTCCGGAAAATTTCAGTATGAAAATTTCAGATCTGGAAATTCCCATTCCAGAAATATTAGTTTCAGAAATTTCCATTTCGAAAACATCAGTTCCAAAAGGTTAGAAAAACTAACTAAAAAAAATATACTTATTTTGGAAAACAGATTCCGAAAAAAAAATTAGTTACACTAACATTCAAATATACTCCCCCAATGAGAAAGAGTTTATTACTGTTAGGAGAGTTATTAAACAAGAAGCCAATGAGGAATGATTACCCTACAGTTATCATTCCTAACTTTTGTTTAATTTATTTAAATCTATCAGAGGGTAAATATTTTGTGAAAATATTAGAAAGTTGATCTTGCATTCCGATAAACATAAGAATGATATCTCCTTTAAGTGTGTGATCCCTATGAAAGTGATGCCTAATGTCTATATGTTTTGAATGAGGGTGATGTGTAGGGTTATTACATAGGGCAATGGAACTTGTGCTATCACACAAAATTTGAGTCTTAGTAAAACTCAAGCCATAATCTGTGAGTGTGTGTTTCATCCACAACACTTGAGCACAACAACTTCCAGCTGCTACATATTCAGCTTCAGCAGTGGAAAGTGCTACAGAATGCTGCTTCTTGCACGAACAAGAAACTAATGAATCTCATAAGAAATGAAAAGTTCTGTATGTACTCTTTCTATCCATCCTACATCCACCAAAGTCAGCATCAGAAAAGATTTTTAGAACAAAATCATTTCTAGAATTATAAAATAATCCTAGATCCATGGTTCCCTTTAGGTAGCGAAAAGTTATTTTTACTGCCTTTAAGTGAGATTCATTAGTATTGGATTGATATATTGCACATAAGCATACTGAGAACATTAAGTCTGGTCGACTAGCTATTAAGTAATGTAGACTTCCTATCATACTTCTAAAAGATGTTTGATCTACTAGTTTCCCAGCTTCATCAAGATCTAATGAGTTTGAGGTACCAATGGGAGTACTTATAATTTTAGTATTTTCATAACCATACATTTTGAGAAGATCTTTAATATACTTATGTTGAGATATATAGGTTCTTTCTGGTTTTGGAGAAATTTGAAAACCAAGAAAGAATGTTAACTCATTCATCATACTCATTTCAAACTCAGATTTCATTAGACTTCAAAAAGAGTTAGTTAAAGATTGCTGAGTTGAACCAAATATGATGTCATCAACATAAATTTGAACAATGAAAACATTTTTCTTATCTTTCTTTATAAAAAGTGTTGGATCTGCATTTCCATTAACATAGTTATTTTGAAGCAAAAATACTGTTAGTTTATCATACCAGGCTCGTGGGGCTTGCTTAAGACCATACAATGCTTTGGTAAGTATAAAAACATGATCAGGATGTTTTGTATCTTCAAATCCAGGAGGTTGTTCAAAAAAAAACTTCCTCTTGAACATAACCATTTAGAAGAGCACATTTCACATCCATTTGAAAAATTTTAAAATTGAAGAATGCTACAAAGGAAAGAAGAATACGAATAGATTCATGTCTAGCTACTAGAGCATAGGTTTCTTCATAGTCTATTCCCTCTTGCTGATTATAGCCTTTAGCAATGAGTCTAGATTTATTCATTACAATTACTCCATTTTCATCACAATTATTTCTGAAAACCCATTTTACTCCAATAACAGAAGTTTCCTTAGGCCTTTCAACCAAATTCCAGACTTTATTCCTTTCAAATTCATTTAGTTCATCTTGCATGGCTTTGATCCAATCATCATCACCTAAAGCTTCATCAGTGCTTTTTGATCCTAATTGGGAATGAAATTATATATGTTCTAATTCATTTCTTAAGGAACTTCTAGTTCTTACATGTTGATTTACATCACCAATAATGCTTCAACTGGGATGATTCTTAAGAAACACCTGATTTGGGTTTTGTAAAACCTGTTCATCAACATAGGGTAGAAAGTCTTCTGGGGTAAATGTTTCAAAAGTATCTTCTTGAACATTTTACTTATCAGAAGGATATTCTATAAAAGGTTGAAAATCAGTTTTTGAAAACACATCTGAGGATATATATTGGGATTGTTTGAAAACAAAAGGGTCTGACTCATTAAATTTTCCATGCATTGTTTCTTCAACAGTACAAGTACTTTTATTGAAAAATCTATATGCCTTAGAAGTTTGGAGTAGCCTAAGAAAATTCCTTCCATGGATTTTGGTGGGAATTTATGTAGATTATATTTAGTATTCAGAATGAATACTTTGCAACCAAAAATCTTGAAATAATAAAGTCTTGGTTTTCTACCATTCCATAATTCATAAGGAGTTTTATTAAGAAAAGTTCTAATCAAAACTCGATTTATAGTATAACAAGCAGTACTTACAGATTCAGCCCAGAAATGTCTAGCTATAGAATATTCACTCAACATGGTTCTAGTAATCTCTTGAAGAATTATATTTCTTCTTTCAACTACACCATTTTGTTGAGGAGTTGTTGGTGCTGAAAAATTGTGAGTAATACCTTTTCTTCTACAAAAAGATTCAAAATCAGAATTTTGAGATTCTCCTCTATGATCACGATGAATATTTTTCAATGGAATATTTTTCTCATTTTTAACTTGTGCTCTAAAAATTTTGAAATAAGAAAAATATTCACACTTCTTTGCTAGAAAATAGACCCAAGTAAATCTAGTGTAATCATCAACTAAAACAAACACATAGTATTTTCCTCCAATACTTCCAGTTTGTGTTGGACCAAAAAGATCCATGTGCACTAACTGTAATGCATCAGTTGTTGAGACTTCACCGACTGATTTAAAACTATATTTATGTTGCTTTCCATATTGACAAGGATCACAAACTTTTGAAGAATCAAATCTAAGCTCAGGTAGATCCTTAACTAGTATCTTCTTAGAAGGTTTACAAAAGTTTCTAAGATTACAGTGACCTAGTCTTCTATTCCATAACCAGGAATGATCTTCCATTGCACTTAGGAAAGGTAGGTCTTGACTCCTAAGGTCTTATAAGTTCAAAGTGTAAACATTCTCTTGCCTATTGGCTGAGAGAATAAATTCTTCCTTGGAATTGTTTACTAAGAACTTATCATTCCTAAAATTCACAAGATACCCTTCATTACATAACTGACTTATGATGATGAGGTTTTTCTTAATACCCTTAAAAAATAAAAAATTTGAAATCAATGTTCTACATAGAAGAACAATATTACCAATACCAACAATTTCTCCCTTTGCATTATCTCTGAAAGTTACCTTTCCTCCTTTCGTTTTGATAATCTTTTCAAAATAGATTTTGTTACCAGTCATGTGCCGGGAACATCCACTATCCATGTACCACGTATTGTTGTTGGTACTTCCATTGTTTTCCTGAAAAAAAATTAAGAATTAGACTTTCGGAATCCAAACTTGCTTGGATCCGAGATTTCCAGAAAACAAAATTTTCGGAACCCAGACTTTCTTAGAAAAATAGGCTTTATGAAAACCTAGAGATTGGGTTTTATTTAAAGAACAATTCTTTGCCCATTGACCACCACATTGACACTTGGTACAAAATGGGGCACTTTGTGGAACAAAGTAGTTGTTACTAAAAGATTGTTTTGCATGGGTATAACCAAATACTAATTTGTTTCTCAAAGGTCGTATTTGAGAATACATTTTATCAAAATTTTCTTTACCATGGGTAAAGTTTGATAAACACTTATTTAAGGAAAAAATTTCGGACTTGAGTTTTATAACCAAGTTTTTATCTTCAAAATCATTAGATTTAGAACTATAGCTACGCTCGAAGATACTTTTCTTAGAAATTACTTTTTCTAACTCTTTAGAAAGTTTGTTTTTCTTAGAACTTACTTCCTCATGATTTTTTGAAATATTTATAAAATAATCATTTTTCATATCAAGATATTTGGTAAGATCTGATTTTTCTTTTATAATAATAGAATACCTAGAGTTTGATTTATCAAGTTTTTTTATTGATTTTAGAATTATCAATTATAAGAAGTTCAGTAAACCTAGAAACTTCTTCATAGGTAGGTAAAGTATTTTCTTCATCACAAGAGGATTCTTCATTAGAAGAGTTATAATATTCTCTATCATTAGAATTTAAAGAAACATTGGTCAATGATTCAACATTTCGTACCATATCCATAAAACAATGATTGTTTATAGGTAATCTGGCTATAAGACCAAGATTCTTCTGTCCTGAAGATTCATAATCAGAAGATTCATCTGAAGAGTCACCACCACTGGCACTCCATGTGTCATTTTCTTTTAGAACATTCATAGCTTTGGTTTTTTAATACTTCTTTCTATTCCTCTCAGAATTCCTTTATTTCCTTTCTTTCTTTTTGAGCAAAGGGAAATATGGTAAAATTTTTCCAACTCTCTTGAATTCATAACAAGTGACTTCTCCAACTTTCATATCTTTCCTTTCCTTTTTCTTATACTTGGATTGGAAATTTCTCTGGCCAGCTATCTTGTTCATTCTTTGAACAAGATTTGCTAACTCATTTTCTGAGACTTCACATTCACTAGAATATGATTGAATAATAACTTTCTTAGACATAGATCTGGTTAATCTCTCAGTATTCTTAGCTTTCACATGATTTGATGTTCTTGTAAAAGCGACAGTACCATTCCCATTCTTCTTCTTGATTTTGTCAGCATCTCTCTTCATTCTTGTTTCATGATGGAGAAGAGTTCTGAATAAATCATCAAGAGAAATTTGAGTGACCTTCCTGTTCTCATCTATAGTTGTTCTCTTTGATTCCCACTCATTAGGCATAATATCAATTATCTTATCCACAAGGGCTTCATCATCTCACCCTTTTTCTCCAATAGACTGTAAGCTGTTTACTATAGTCATAAACCTCTTTTGAACTTTACAGATTGGTTCTCCATACGGAAAATTGAATCCATGGTATTCAGATCTAAGCATAGCTCTCCCAGTCTCAATCACTTTAGAAGTACCAAAGTGTGTAACTTCTAACTTCTTCCAGATACAATTAGCTTCTTCACAAGAAAAAATTTGGATATATATATTTCTAGTCATTGAACAAAGTAAAGTATTGTGTACCTTATAATTGAGTTGATACTCTTACTTTTCTTGGTTAGTGAAAGTTCTAACTTCCTTATCTGGAATTTTATAATCACCAGAAAGCATAATGAAGTTGTCCACTCCAGTGTTGATAACAAAAGTCTTCATTCGATCTATCCAGTACTCGTATTCATTACCATAAAATATTGATGGTCTTGTACGATTTATATTGTCAATAGAACCAACACTGACTCCTGCCATTCTTAAAGAAAACGTGGCAACAGAACTTGTTAGTAGAAAAAGTTCGTAACCACAATGTTCGGAATGAAAAAGTTCAGAACGAAAAAGTTTGGAATGAAAAAGATCGGAATGAAAAAGTTCAGAATCAGGGAAGAAGAACAATGGTGGAAAAATGAGCAACAAAAACATATACGTGTGTATGAGTATTTTAGAGACCTTCCTCTGATACCGATTGTATGATCGAAATAACTATGTAGATGCTCAATATACAAGAGGGGGGGTGAATTGTACACTTTATAAATTCCTTTGGAACCTTTAAAGTTGGTTACTGATAAATATGTTTTCCTTAGACAAGGAAAGTACTAAGTTTATCAAAGTTAAACTAACCAGATTTACAACACCTCTAACACCAATTGGTGAATTGGAACTAAGGTTTACAATATGAGATTCTAACTTAAAGCAAATAGAATCTAAACTTATCAGGGTACAAGTGTAAGGAAATATAAGAAGTTTATACTTTCCTTACAATTCAATATGCAGCAGATAAACTAGTAGTAAAACTACAAGTAACAAGATATAAGTCTTTTAACCCAAAGATAAGGGTATCCAAAAACCTTGGATAAAGGTCCCTTGATTTATACTTTCAAGTAAGTTTGTCTAACCCACACCAGGGTAAGCCCTCGATACAAATATCGGATTCTCTATCTTTCTATCCCCGCAATCCCTAAACTTCAAGGTAGTTAGAACCTCTGTCTTCCTCAGCAAGGAAGCCCTCGAACTTCAAGGTAGTTGGCACCTCTGTCTTCCTATCCCCGGAAGTCCTCGAATGTAATCACCAACATTAGGAGTCGCACAAAGAAATCTGAACGAGTAGTTCAGTACGCACAAGGCATGAAAAGCTTCTCTCTCAAGAAATCACCTTAACAGTGTGTGGTCTCTAGATCGATCAACTTCTTTCATTTTCTAAGCTCTTTCAAATGAGCTACTATTTATAGGAAAAAATTCCAACAGTCGGCTCCCTCTTCCAACGGTCATATTTTCTATGAAATTTGGATGGACCTGTACACGTGTAACTCAAAAAATGGTTAATTAGAAACAGAATAGATGACATCGTTTTATAACAAACCATGTATAACTGAATGCACAAAATCGTTTTGAAATGAAGCATATGTAAGTAAAAGCTAATCAATATTCCGGAGTGTAAGCAATTCAAAAGTTCGGAGTCTAACTAAAATGAAATTCAGAGTTTATGTTAAAAAAAGTTCGGATTCTGTTTTATAGGAATTCGGAGTCTGGTTTCACTAGAGATCGGAATCTAGACTTGCAGAGTTCGGAGTCGAACGGTTTAAGAGTTCGGAGTCGAACTGCTGAAGAGTTTGGAGTCAAACTTCATAAGAGTTCAGAGTCGAACTTCATAAGTGTTTGGAGTCAAACTTCATAAGAGTTCGGAGTCGAACTTCATAAGAGTTCAGAGTCGAACTTCTTAAGAGTTCGCAGTCTAACTGCTTAAGAGTTCGGATCCTAAAAACAGAATGCTCCAAATCTTTAAATTATATGATTCTGGGATTTTGGTTAAGAATACAGTTTTTGAACTTAATAATAATATTTCTATGTATAAGAAAATTTAGGTTTGGGTAAATTTCCCTAGAGAAGTAAATTTTCTTTATGGAGGTAAAACATACATTTCCTTATGTATAAGGTGTTTGTGATTTTCAAAATAAGAAGGAATGGAAAAGTCATAAGGAAAACCTTATTGACTCAATATGCCCTCCTCCTAAATCGCTCGCCGGATATCCATTCCCCCGCACCTCTTCCGGCATCCCTCCCCTCCGTTGGCATCCCTCCCCTCCGCCGGCGTCCCTCCGGCCAGCCGCAGCCATCTCGGGAAGACCCTACTCATGCAACCCACTGCCTCGATCCTCCTTGGACACCCTATTTCCAGCAAACCCGACCCCTTCCGTCCGACTATCTTTTAGCGGAAAACCAGAATTCCCTTGCGCAAAACCTCCGTTTTGCTCGGGCATGGTCTGTATTCCCCTCGCCATCAAACCATGGTTTTCATCTCATTCTAGTTTTGTTGTTTCATTAATTTCACTGAACCTTGACATCTCGGTTTGTGTTTCACGTTTTTTTTTTCACGAAGTCTAGAGTTTGAGATTGACGTATCGGGACCTGTTGGACAAGGTTCCGACATCCGCCACCATGGGCGACGCGAAAAAAATCGATTTTCCTTGCCGCCAATTTTTCTGGTAAGGTTAATGCACCCGCTGTTTTGTTTTGTGTCATCCAATTTAGTGTCTTATGTTTTTTTTCCTGATATTTATATGGTTATGTGTTGGTCTTTGTCGCACTGATTTTTGGTGGCGACTGTGTTGCTATGGTGTGGTGATTTTTTTTTTCTTGTGTGTGCGCTTTTGTGGGAGTGTGTGTACGTGAGCAGGTGACGGTGTGATTTCAAAAGCTTTGCCTCGACCAATTCTTTGAGGTAGGTGTTTCAAACCATTTCCCTTTTTGATTCAAACCTTGAGCACTTGCATGTTTTCAATTAATCCTTTTATATCGTTTAGATCTCTATTGTATTTATGAAAAGCATCTGACATAGTTATATTGTTGTTTTAAATTTTTTAAAGTGGATTTTGATGTTGTTTTCGATGAAATTCATAGGTTCTTGGTAATGTTAAATTAAGTTTTTTGTGATTTGTTTGGTTGTAATCTATAGTGATTTTGTTTTGGAAATATAAAATTTCTTTGGTGTGTTTGTTTAACAAAAAGATGAACCAATAAGCTGTTTTAGAAAAGATTTGTAAATGGTGGTTGGTTTGAAAGATGCATTTTTCTTTTATAAAGTGTTGTGAAAGAATTGGGTTTGGTTTTCAATGCTAAAGTGTTTTATGAAAGATGGTTTCTAATGTGATTCTTCTAAAAACTAGATTTGGAATTGGATGTTGGCACATCCATGGGAGAACTAGGTTCTCACATGGATGTGCCTCTAAATGAAAATGACACATTAAAGCTATGTTTTCATAAAACTAGGTTTCATAGGAAATAATGTGTTATCTCAAAAGGAAATTTAAAGAATTTGTCCTGGTTTGCTTTTGGTGTGAGTCAGATGGTCATTTTCCTTAAAGGCCTTCTTAGTAAACTTGAATTGTTTGGGTGTGTGGTTCGACCTTAAGGTCTAGTTTGGCTTTGAAAATGTAAATAATATTTGTGTAATGTTTTGGGTAATGCCTTTGGGCACGTCATGTTAAAGGCATGTTTGGCTCTTCCAACTCAACTGTAATATTTGTGTTGACTCTTTGAAAATAATGTGTTTTGGAAAAATTGTGATTGGTCGTATGGGAACCTAATGTGTTTCAAAAGATGGTTTGAATGTTTATGTGATCTGACGTCCCAGTTGGAATTTTGATGATGTGATATAGGTATATCTATATATATTCATACTTATGGGGAACCTCTACAGGGGGACTCACCTTTGAGGGTTGTCGTGTAGTGGTGTCCGTGTAAGGGGTTGGAAAGTGCGGTGAGATGAGTCACACGTGCATGGGCCACCCACTTAAACAACATTATTAAAACTTTGATGGGTTCCTGGGAATATTTTAGATATCGAGTGACGGTTGTTGATCAACCTCGATTAGACGGGTTGGTACCCCCTAGAGTTTTTGTTAGGCCAGGCGGGCTTTTCCACTGGATTGGTCAGTTAGGGCAGCCAGTTGGTTATAGACTGAGGAGCTTCACCATATGCCGGTAGGTGGTTCTGAAACCGAGTATGTCCATCAGTTTTCTAGGGATGATTAGGATCTCCCATGGTTATTTATTATATCTCCTTGTTTGCTTTTACTTGCACTTGGTTTCCAACATTTACTTATTCCCTATTATTCTTTTTCACAAATGTGATAAACATGGATTTGAAATTCAGTTTTTTCTAAATGCATTGTTTTGGGAAAAACGGTTTGTGGTGTGGGTTGGTTTTGAAATGGTAAATCATGATCCTTTTCCCTTAAAAAATGAAAACCCTATTTTCTATATTTTTATGTGCAAACTAGTGTTTTGGGGTTTGTTTTAGAAAGTGGTCTTGGTTGGATTCTGTGGTTTACTTGGGCAACCCTACTAAGCATTTGTAATGCTCAAGCCTATCCTATCTTTTCAGATGAAAGTTCGGTTTCTTGGTTCAGCTTCCTGTTTCGTCTGCCCGTTGAGGCAGATTGTTAGTATTGTAGGTGACCTAGAGGTCACATGGAGGTTTGTTTACTATTTAGTTTTTTTTCTTTCCACTGCTAGTTTTTATTTTTATCATCGGTTATTACTTGTCTGTTTATCTTTTTATCATGGGCCAAATCATTCCCAACATTTAATTTTTGATTCCTGGCACTAGTTTCCATCCCGGAGTGATTGGGAACGCCCCTCGGGACATGCCACGGGCCAGATCAGCTGACTGGTTCAGGGTCGACCCGGGCTGGTTCGTGACAAGTTCTCTTGGAGGATCCAGCATAGTGTTGTGTAGGATTCTTCGGCCCCAATCATGTCAAGATTATGATGATTGCACCATGTGCTCCCCTACGTGTTCTTCTACTCTCCCACCTCCTCAACACATGATGTTAAACTTCTTGTCCATTAAGAACTGCATATGGATTCATTCCCATCTTCATGGGATACATAGAATTGCCCAAACATTTTTCCTGTTTGCCCAACCCCAACTTTAAAATCTCCCATTGGGTTAGAAAACATACTGTGGTGGCAGCATTCCCCCCCCCCCATTACATGAGATTCATCATGACCACACTATATAACCCCTTCCCGGGATATCTCCACATCTTTCACTATCCAGCATGACGTTAAATTGCACGAGCACATTTATCCTCCACACTCTCCATCATTTGTGTTTTCATCATCTTTCACATCTGAAAGGTCCCCCGAACAATATGCATACTTAACCTAAGGGATCTCCTATAATTTTGGGCCAACACCATCGATGAACGCGAATGAAAAGTTGATATAAGACCCGCATTGAGAATATGGTCATCGACCGATTCTCATTTTTTCCCATTTCAGGTCAGATGTTATGGATGATGTGTTTTGAACCCAGTCGAGAGCTATCTGTTATCATTTTCACCACCACCATATGTCCCAAATATTGGGTGTAGTGGGTCATTCTACCCCAATTTCTCTTCAAACATCAGTCTGCCTCAGGTAGAAGTGTGAGTGTATGTGTCGTAGCCCTATATACTGGGGAGAGCCCGATCTTACTCCTTGTTTCCCACAACGATCATTTCTCATGAGGTATTATAAGTTGTGGTAAGGAAATAACCACATGAGGGGTCATATGGATATAGATGGATTTGAATCACAACCTCCGTTACCTCAATCCTTTCGCCCATATGGCCCAAGTTCTCATCTAGGATTTTTTTGGTGTGGTATGTATTCATGTCCTCATTCACGTCGGGTTATGTTTGCTACACCACACATATCCCTTTAAGATATCCCTCCACCTATCACCTTTTCCTCAAGAATAGGCCCCACCATGAATCATGCGCCCCATCACATGGGTTTCCATCATCTTTCATATCGAAAATGTCCCTTGGATGGCATGTATGTGCAAGGGTTGGTGTTCTAAGAACCAACTTTTTTGTAATTTGATTACATGAATGTACTCTTATTATATATTTTTCATTGTTCTATAGGACTATAATATAATAATGTACTGGAATATTTTTTGCATTAATAAGGTCATGGAAGATCCCCACGATGATGATAACCTTGAAATACTATAACAAAATTCCTAAATAAAGTTATACGGTTGGATGACATACTATGGTAGGACACATAGTATACAGACCGTCATGTGCAAGTACTCGTAAGAAGATGATACTCTCTCTCATGGAGTTCGCACTTGGGAATCTCCAAGATGGGAGATTATGGGAACAGACCCACACGTAGTAATTCCTCATGTCTTGGTGTCGTCAAGTATTGCTATCTATGAGTATGTGTAATAGTCCATAGACTATAAGATTATCATTAACTCTTTTCATGACTCACGCACATAGATTTGCTGACGAAAACCGTCATGTATATAGCTTCCAGGAAGTAGGCTACGTTGGGTGTGTTACGAATGACATGTTGTTAATGGATAATTCTAGGAAGGATTTGTCCCCTCCATATTTATGGACATATATATCTCAGGCTCTTTGATTGAAATAGAATTGTCGCCCAAATTCCATGGCCATGGTGTAACGAAGAGTTTATTTCTGGAAGTCAAAGAACGACAGATCAAGCATATAGGTTTATAGAAATACCATGAAATCTTCTTGAAGAGATATTGAGACAAAGGGATTAAATTACATAGTAATCATTCATATGTGGTGACACATCAATGCAGCTTCAACTTCTTTCTCTTGGGTGCCTTGACCCGTTGCTAGATAGTAATTGTGGACTTTATGAAAGCACGCTTAATTCCAATGAGAAAGAGTCCTAGAGGGTCACACACTAAGTCTATTTAAGTATCTCAAGTAGAATAAAGATTATTCCTGTATGTGGATTAATAATTATATAATGATGCTTAAATCGTTTTAATGCTAGAGGAAAAATGAAAAGAAAACATGTACACGGTGTGTATTAATGATTACACACCGTGTAGTTTTTATTTTGAAAACAAGTACATGCCATGTATTATAGAATGTACACTTCGTGTAGTTTTAATTTTTGAAAGGAAATTAATTAATGAAAACAAGATATGCACTCCTTGTACGTTGAATTTACACGCCATGTATTTTTAAATGAAAAACAAGTACATGACATGTATTTATGATTACACGCCGTGTAGTTTTTTCAGTCAGGATTTTGAGGAAATTATATTGTTTTATTAAATAATATTTATTATAATCATCATGGGAACATGTCTAGGAATTAATGATTCGAAATGTGGGGTTTTCTTTGAAGTTAAAGTAAAAAATAAAATGTGTAACATGTTTCTTTATTGTCATAACTCTATAACCTCAAACCCGATTATAAATATCCTCAAAACCCCAACACATTTCTTTAATCGTTGTGCACAACAATATTGTAGAATTCTCTTAAGACAAAAAGAACTCCTTCCTCCAAGAATGCTCTCAAGACCGAGAGAGATCCTCTTCATCGGATCAAGATGATCTAAGGCAGGAAACACAACAAAGGTTTCCCCACGCTAGCACCCAGAGACACTTTTGGCGACGTCTAAGGATATGTGGTACACATGTGGATCACCGCTAGAGGAAGTCTACCCTTGGGTTCTTTGACTCAACGACGAGTCACATCACAATGTGATCAAGAATATCAATGAAGAAAGAACACCCAAAAAGAAATTCTTGTCAGATAATTAAATTAATTATAATCAACATGTGAAGATCCGCTTTTGTGGTTCTGGGACATTTCTTCTTCTCTATCAATTTCTATGAATCGATCAGTGGAGACTAGAATTTATCGTCGAATTCATCCAGGATTGATCATTGCTAATGAAAAAAATCCAAGTAGGCACATCCACCCACGAGCTTCCACTGCGCCCGGAACCTTCAAATGGTATCAGAGCAAGGTTACAGCGTTGATTATAGTTACCTAATTTTCATTGATAATTTACACATTTATATTTGATTCAATTCAAGGTAAATCATTCTATTAAACTAAATGAATGATATTTATTCTTCCTCCTTCATTTCTCAATTCACATCACAAATACGGCCTTTTTATTTTAATA
Source organism: Viscum album (assembly GCA_963277665.1). NCBI lineage: Eukaryota > Viridiplantae > Streptophyta > Magnoliopsida > Santalales > Viscaceae > Viscum > Viscum album. Next base: position 1,158,102,679 of record OY728135.1, read on the forward strand.
TTGATTAAAATAAAAATGAGGATCTCATCCGGAGGAGCCTCTATTCCTTTCTGTATAACACAGGAATACACGACGTGTAATGAAAACTACATGCCATGTACTTAGGTTCAATGAACCGGTATCAGTTCGCCAAACCATGCCGTGTGAATTGAGTATACCTGAGTTTTTATTACAACGTGTTGACTAGAAATAAATGGCACATCGAACCAGAATACACGGCGTGTATGTTGAATCAACACACCATGTAGTATGATCTGTCCCAGGTGAAACCGTGTACAAGGAGAATCCATGTTCCATGCACACGGTATTGCCATGCTATTAACCGCATAACAAGGAAGTACACGCTGTGTTAGATTAATCTACACACCATGTACACCAAAATTTCCAACGTAGAGAAAACACGCCAAAGTCCCCGGCGTGTACTTTGGATAAAGGGTGAAAAGAAATTCATGTCGTGTAAATATAAACTACACACCATGTACTTTCCAGAAATGGAATTTCACTAGGTTTCCTCAAAAAATACAAAGACATGTACAAGGGATATGGATGTGAAGAATTTGAAGGAAATTCCGAAAGGAATTCAAAGATAATGAATTGATTAATTATAAGATCATAATTAATTAATTTCAAGCATGAATTATCTTAAATAATTGAAAAATTAAAAGAATTTGATTTCAAAATATGAGTAAATGTCGTTGCAAGCTATGGATGATCCTGAGCTAGACCAAAGACCCTTTGGTTGTGTGTATTGTTTCATTTAAATTTTTTTAATTTAAATTCGTTGGCATGTGATCCTTCTTCCAATAAAATTTAGGGCCTTCGTGCCCATGGTTTCTTTAATGAAACTCCATGTAATTAAGGATCTCCCAAGTCAGAGGAGATGGTTCAAAACCTGAAGCTGAGGCAAAACCAATCCATGAAGATACAAAGGTGGACATGTGGGAGCTGAAAAACATGAACCATCAGTTCAAGAAGTTTTTCCCTAGGTCAGGGTCAGCTTGTCAAACTTCTAGAAAATCTCACCAGTAAAATCCCCTGACCATGCCATCTTATTTTATTTCTATCTGATTCCCTAGTATATTTATTATGTATGTGTTGTCATAATAACATAGTTAACAAAATTAACAAGCATTCAATGATGGAATAAAATAAAAACCAAAATATGCGTAAACATTATCAGAACTTGGTTAATCACTTATGAAAGCATCACTTAATATTAACAAGAATGTGATAATGCGATACTACGCATAAAGGATTAAAATCCCTCAATACCATATTATGTTAGACCAAGCCTTATGTTACTTGATTAAGGGCATGACTCAATAAAACTATGTGTTTGACCAAACCTTGTTGGGAGAATTATTTTATAAAGGAATCACTTATGAAATGTTTTAGGTTTATTTAACCATATTACATCAAGAGGAGTATCCCTTGCTAGACTTTCTGTAATATCAGATGAAAGATTTGAGAAAATCCAAGTCAGGATTTCACGATTGGGGAGTCCACTCAACAGATCAAGGAACTATAAGCTCACAGTTGGAAATGACCTGCCAACCTAAATACCTTGAAATATATTAACCAACCCTTGTTGGAGTTATGAAAATAGGAATACGGATCCCTTCCACTATAATGTAAAATCAACTTGACATTTCGGGTTCAATGGTGAGGGTCGTTGGGTCATGATAAAATACTGGGAGACTTAATAAAATTAATTATTTTTCATAAAATGTAATCAAGAGAGTACTAATAAATCTGTTCTTTTAAATTGTAGAATCAAGATGAAAAACTCATCAACCACATTTTCTCTACAATATCCTCACATACAGTATCTTTTAGGAATGGTTTAGGAACCTTTGGGTTATCCTATGTCATAAACAAAAGTTTTACATTTTGGAGTTCTCGCATACTAATTCCCCTTCTCAACGGGCGAGTGATGATGATTTCCTAGTTTATTATCAACATTTTATTGATGCACTTGAAGTTCAATGTTTGATGCTATCATCAATGTCTAGTGAACTCATGAAGTCTCACGAATACATGGATGCTTATAGCATGCTCGAGAACCTCCATGGCCTATACCTGGAGAGAGAAAGACTGGAAAGGTTTGAGATCTCCAAGGCTCTATTTTAGAGCATGTTTGGAGAGGGTTCCCCAGCTGGGCCTCATGTAGTCATGATCATTGGATACATTGAGCACTTGGAGGTTATAGGGTATAAACTCCTTGAAGAACTAGGTATCGATCCCATTCTTTCATCACTTACCTAGAGCTTCCCTAACATTGTTGTAAATTTCAACATAAACAACATTGAGAAGTCTCTATCTGATCTTCTTGTCCTTATTCTCCATGTGAAAATTGATAGGATGCATGGAAATCCTTTTGTCTTTATGATGAATAAAATTAAAGGGAAGGTGAACATATTTAATCCCAAAGCATCTTCGAGGCCTTCCAAGAAAAGGAAGATCAAAGGGGAGGCAAGAGAACAAGAGGATGTTTGTTTCACATGTGGCAAGAAGGGCCATTGGAAGAAAAACTGCACCCAACCAAGGAAGAAAGGGGAAGCTTCAGGTGCATTTATTATCGAATGAAATCTATATTTTTCTACTAATTGGGTATTAGATACTGCTTGTGGTGCTCACATTTGTATCCAAATACAGGAACAAAGTTGATTCAGAAAGATTGACCGAGGTGAGGTGGATCAACGAGCAGACAATGGAGCCAGACTCGCTGTTGTAGCTGTTGGAGACTGCCACCTCACATTGCCTACTGGGATGGTCTTGGTTTTGAATGTATGTTATTATGTACCCTTTGTAAGAAAAAACATTATTTCAGTATCCAGATTAGATACTGATGGATTCATCTTCAAGTTTGTAAGTGGATGTTGCTACTTTTATAAAGATATATTTTTTTTTGGTATGGAACATTTATATAATGGCCTTTATGTGTTAGACTACACAAACCAAGTAATTGAAATAGATGACAAAGTTAATTCACATTACTCATACCACACCCGTCTTTGGCATCACCGACTGGCTTATGTAAATGAGAAATGTTTGAAAAAATTATATCAATATGGTTATTTATATTCTTTTGAACTAAAACCACTTGGTGTATGTCATGCACGTCTACAAGGGAAAATGACCAAAGCCCCATTTAGTGGGAAAGGTGAAAGGGCTAAAGAGCTTCTAGAATTAATTCACACAGATTTGTGTGGACCATTTCCAGTTAAAGAAAGGGGTGGTTTCTCGTACTTCATAACTTCTACTGATGATTTTAGTAGATAGGGATATATTTACTTAATGAGGTATAAGTCAGATTCTTTTAATCGGTTCAAAGAATACAAGAATGAAGTTGAGAATCATCTTGGTAAGAATATTAAGAAATTCTACTCAGACATAGGAGAAGAATATCTTAACTAGGACTTCATTGATTTTATACAGGAGTTTGGGATTCTATCTCAACTCACTCCTCGTTACACACCTCAGTGGAATGGTGTAAGTGAAAGGAGGAACCACACCATGTTGGATATGGTGAGATCAATGATGATTCATGCGAGTCTTCCATTATCCTTTTGAGGATATGAATTACAAACAGTAGCACACATACTAAACCAAGTACTAACTAAATCGATAAATGGTATTCCATACAAGTTATGGAGTGGACGCAAATCCATGTTTTCGAATTTACATGTGTGGGGTAGAAAAACATTTGTTAAGGCCACTTCAGGTAACAATCATTCACCATGAGTTAAAAAGTGTATCTTTATAGGATGTCCTAAGGAAACAAGGGGATTCTACCTATAAAAACCCTCAGACAAAAAGGTTATAGCGGAATGACATACCATATTCCTTGAGAGGGAGCACATCTCCAAAAAAGATAGTTGGAGCTAGATAGACTTCGACGAAGTCGAGGCTCAAGATACACAAGATTTGGTATAAGAACAGATTCCACAAAGCCCCATGGAAGAACAATCTATTCCAGATATTTAAGAACTACGTAGAAGAACGAGAGAGGTGAGAGAATCAAGACGATATGGAATTATTGTCACCGAGGTTGGTGACTCATTATTGGTTGACAATGATGATACTCTTACCTAAAAGGAAGCAGTTGAAGGCACAGACCGTTCCAAGAGGCAAGAATCCATGAATTATGAAATGGATTCCATGTACCAAAACAATGTCTGGATTTTGGTAGATTCTCCAGTTGATGTATAGATTATTGGTAATAAATGAGTATTCGTAAAGAAACTGGACATGGAGGGGAAAGTCAGCACCTATAAGGAATGACTTTTTGTAAAAGGTTTTAGACAGCATCGAGGAATAGACTATGATGAAACCTTTTCACCAGTTGCGATGATGAAATCCATCAGAATCCTATTGGTCATTTCCACTTACCATGACTATGAAATTTGGAAAATTGATGTCAAAACATGATTCCTTAATGGGAACCTCCAGGAAGATGTCTACATGTCACAAAAGGAAGGGTTTGTTACTCCAAAGGATGCCAACAAGGTATGCAAGTTGCATAAATCCATTTATGGATTAAAGAAAGAATCAAGGTCATGGAACATTTGTTTGGATGAAGCAGTAACGAAATTTCACTTTGTTAAGAATGAATGCGAGCCTTGTGTCTACAAGAGTTTTAGTGGAAGTGCATTCGTTTTTATAACAGTATATGTAGATGACATATTAATAATTGGAAATGAAGTACCTATCTTACTATCAGTTAAGGAATCGTTAGATCAATGCTTATCCATGAAAGACTTGGGAACGACATCATATATTCTTGGGATCAAGATCCATCGTGATAGATCCAAGAAAATGGTGGGCCTGAGTCAAAGTACACACATTGAAATGACACTGAAGAGATTTAGTATGGAGCAATCCAAGAGAGGATTGTTTCTAATGTCACATGGTATTAATATTTCCATGAAAATGTGTCCTTAGACACATGAGGAAAGAAAGAAAATTGCAAGGATCCCTTACACATCCGTGATTGGGTCAGTCATGTATGTTATGCTGTGAACAAGTCTAGATGTTTCTTATGCATTATGTTCGGAAGGTAGATATCAAGTTGATCCATGAAACTACCATTGGATGGCAGTCAAGACAGTCCTTATGTATCTGAGGCATACTAAGGATATGTTCCTGGTTTATAGAGGGGATGAGGAACTAGTCATCAAGTGACCTATAGATGATAGATTCAAAACTGATAAAGTTGACATGAAGTCATAGAATGGATACATCTACAGTTTTAATGGAGGTGTCGTGAGCTGGAAGAGCTCAATGAAAAGTGTGGTGGTAGATTCTACGGTGGAGTGCGAGTATATCGCAACTTCTGAGGTAGCTAAAGATTCAATATGGATGTGAAACTTCATCCAAGAGTTGGATGTAGTACTTAGCAGTAAATATCGTATCACAGTCTCTTGTGATAATATTGCAGCTGTGCCACTTGAAAAAGAGACAAGGTCGCATCAGCAGACAACGTATGTAATTCAGAAGTATGATATCTTAAGGGATTTTTCTCAGAGAGGTGAAGTTGTAGTGAGCAGTATTTCCATGGAAGACAATGTGGCGGACCCCTTGACTAAAGCCTTGACTCAGCAGAAACATGATCATCATGTGAGGTCTAGTGGACAAAAAGTTGTAGGCAATTGGATCTATTCAAAGTGGGAGTCTGTAAGGGTTGGTGTCCTGAGAACTAACTGTTTTTTACTTTTATTACATGAATGTATTCTTATTATATATTGTTCATTGTTCTACATGAATATAATATAAAAATTTCCTATAATAATTGTTGCATTAATAATGTCTTTGAAGATCCATACTATGATGAGATCCTTGAAAGTCTATAACAATATTCTTAAATAAAGTCCAACAATTGGATGACAAACTATGATAGGAAACATAGTATAAAGACTTTCGTGTGCGAGTACTTGTAAGAATATGAGACTCTCCCTCATGGAGTTCGCACTTGGTAATCTCCAAGATGAGAGATTCAAAGAATAGGACTGCAAGTAGAAATTCTACATGTCTTGGTGTCATTGGATATTGCTATCTAAGAGTGTGTGTAATGGTCCTTTACTGGTACATTATCATTAACTCATGTCATGACTCACACAATTAGATTTGCTGATGAAAACCATCATGTAGACAGTTGGCGGGATGTAGAGTCTATTGGGTGTGTCACAAATGACATGTTGTTAATGGATAAGTCAAGGAAGGATTTTTACCTTCCATATTTATGGAAGTAGATATCTCGGGACCTTTGATTGAAATAGAAATTTAGCCCAAATTCCATGGCCATGGTGTAATGAAAAGTTTATTTCTGGAAGTCAAAGAATGATAGATCAAGCATATAGGTTTCCGACACTGCCATGAAACCTTCTCGATGAGATATTGAGACAATAGTATTAAATTACACTGTAAGTGTTCGTATGAGGTGACATGTCTATGTGAAGTAAGCTTCTTTCTCTTGGGTGCCTTGACCCATTGCTAGACAGTAATATTAGACTTTAGGCAAGCCCGCTTAATGCCAATGAGAAAGAGGATGAGAGGGTCACACACTAAGTGTATTCAAGTATCTCAAGTAGAATAAATATTATTCCCGTACATGGTTTAATAATTATTCAAGTAATCCTAAATCGTTTTAATTTTGGAGGAATAATGAAATGAAAACAAGTACACACCGTGTATTAATGATTACACGTCGTGTAGTTTTTATTTTGAAAAAAAGTACACGACGTGTATTATTGAATGCACATGCCATGCAGTTTTCATTTTGGAAAGAAAATGAATAAATAAAAACAAGATATATAGGTTGTGTACATGGAATGTACACACTGTGTAGTTTTCAACAAAAAACAACTACACACCGTGTATTTCTGATTACACACCGTGTAGTTTTTCCAGTTGGGATTTTGAGGAAATAATATTTTTTTATTAAATGATATTTATTATAATCAGCATGGGTCCATGTCAAGGAATTAATTATTCAACATGTGGGGTTTTCATTAAGAGTTAATGAAAAAAATAAAACTCGTAAAACGTTTATTTATTGTCATAACTCTATAACCTCAAACCTGATTATAAATATCCTCACTACCCCGACACTTTTCCTTAATCATTGTGCACAAAAAGTCTAGAGAATTTTCTCAAGACCGAAAGAACTATTTCCTCCAAGAACTCTCTCAAGACCTTGAGATATCCTCTTCATTGGATCAAGATGATCTAAAGCAGGAAACGCAAGCAAATATTTCTCCACACTAGCACTCGGATACACTTTTGGCGACGTCCAAAGATATGTGGCGCACATGTGGATCCCTGATAGAGGAAATCTACCACTGGATTCTACGACACAATTACAAATCACCTCATAACATGATCAATAATATCAATAATGAAATAACACTCAAAAGGTACATCTTGTCAATTAATTAAATTAATTTTAATCAACCCATGACAATCCTCCTTTTTGGTTCCGGGAACTTTCTTCTTTTTTGACAATTTTTTTGAATTGATCCATGGAGACTGGCGTTTATCATCGTATTGATAACGGATTGATCATTTCTAATGAAGAAAATCCAAGTGGGCACATGCACACATGAGCTTCCGCTATGCCCAAAACCTTCAGGATGCACAGCTCAGGAACACTCCTACAATTTCAAGCCAACATCCTCGAGTACATTAAACGACAAATTGACACAAGTCCCATGTTTCGAATTTGGTCAACGGTGGATGCTCAATTTTCTTATAGAAAATCCTGGTAACAAAAACATGGATACTGTGTTGCAAACATGTTCAATAGTTATCCCCTATCATTGTTTCAGTTTTTTAGTTTTCTATAGGCGTGATGACTCTCTCTCTACTAAAATTTCCCATTCACATGACATTAAACCAGGAATCTACGGTCCGAGCCTTACAACTCTAAAATAAGAGCACCATCATCCTGACCACAATATGTGAAACTATGAACTGTTTGAGACTTCCCATTTTTGGTCCCTCATCCTTTTCGGTACCTTGGCCAATGCATTCATTCAGGATTATATGATTTGGTATGAGCGTATTCCCTCATTCAAATTAGGCTACTTGTTGTGCCATACACATCCCTCATTGGGGTACCTTGACCCTATTTTCTTCCTTGCTACATGATTTTAAACTGCACAGTATCCCTCCTCAGAGCAATGTGTTGCTTGATTCCCTTCCTAGTGGGATACGTAGGACCACCCAAACATCTAGTCGTTGGGTCCAAACCATCTATTAGAATCCTCCTTATCATTCTAGCCTCTTGGCCTGAGTCCTTCCAGGGGAGGGGTAAGTGGTGTGGTATGGAATCACACTGTTATTCACGTCGGGTTTGTAACAACCATGCCACATACCTCTCTCTCTCTCTCTCCTAAGAACCTTTTAGTTACATTTCCCTAAACTAATCTTTTCAACTATGATTCTCTTAAGCTAGGTCCCTCGACCCTCTTCACTGATTCACTAATGTGCCCAAGAGTACTTTGGTTCAAAACCTGGAGTGTCATATTCTACCTAGACATGATTTCACCCATATTTCAAGATTCATGTTCCTCTTCATGTGGGATCTCATTTTCTTTCACATCCGAAGGGACCCCCAAATGGCATTGATGCTCGACCTAGGGGATATCATACCATTACAGGCCAATGTACTTAAGGGTTTCGAATAACAAATTTATCCAAGCCCCGAATTGCAAATATGGTCAGTGGTTGACACTCATTTGTTCTTCCCAATCCAGGTCACAAGATATGGATACTGTGTTTCGAACATGGTGAACGATTATCCTCCATCGTCATTCCAACCCCATCAATCCCTAAATGTCAGTTTCATTATTCACACCATTTTCAACCACAGTATGTCCAAGTGGAATTTTGACACTCTTGGTATTATCCCTCTATGTACACTTTCACGTTATGAGAACAAAATAACGATAAGGAGTCATTCGGGGCTCTAGAAAGACTTCCCCTTTATGTGCATCCCATGTCTGTCATATACCTCTTCCGCCCTTTTTTCCCACACTGAGTTTCACTTACGTGGGCTTAGGGATTAGATCGAGGTATGCGCTTTCTTGTAAAAGCTGTTCTTCCTCATGGTAAAATCCCTAAGAACATAAATTAATATATCCTTTTATGGAATACCCTTAGAACTATGTATTGATTTATTCTCATGATCCTAGGATAGGTTGGAACACCAAGACATCTCGTCTTTGGGTCCATCTCAAGTTCCACTAAGTATCTCTTTGGTTTAGCCTTTTAGGCCTCGACTCTTACAGGATAGTGTGGTGTGGTGTGTGGAGTCTTGTGTCCTCGTTCATGTCGGGATTTCAATAGTCACACCACGTACCCCCATTTTAGGATCTAGTCCATCCTACCTCCAATCCCACATGAAATTAATCTTTACATCATCCTGCACGACGTTAAACTGTATACAGTCCTACATTACCTTAAATTGTTATGTCCCACATGACATTAAACTGCACTATCAGAACTACATGTGGCTTGATTCCCATCCTCATGGTATACATAGGAAAACCTGGATGTTTCATCCACAGATCAATCCCCATATTTTCTTACCTTTACTGGCCCCTCAGCCCAAGGTTTCTTCTTCAGAATATCTCCTGGTGTGATGTGGACCTCATCCTCATTCACATCACGTATGATTTGGCACTTCATGTGCATTCCCCCTATTGTCTCACATGACATTAAACTATTTTCTCTTTATTGCACAATGTTAAAATGCATGGTTCGTCCAACCCCACAACCTTAAACTGTGACATTATCGTCCTAGCTGCACGACGAAAAATTATACTGCATTGTGGTGTCCTCACTTGAGGGGACATTATGTGGGATATTGGTTATTCACCATAACATTTGTCAATTCCTACATATGGATTGATTCTAGTAGTGATATCGTGATTATCTGTCCTTGGTTTATCACTTCACAAAAAAACACATATATCCTAAACTACAAAAAAGATCTATCAAATACCTCTTCTTGTGGTGTGAGGAGTAGACATGAATGACCTATCCCTGGAACTTGTACCTTACCATGCTATCTCTAGAACTATATATGGCTTGATTACCATTATCATGGGGTACGTTGGAATGCCTGAGCACTTTTCCTCAGGCCGAGCCTAATATTCACTTTTGGTACCTTGACCAAAAAGTTTCCTAGGGAGCACATTGTGGTGATACAGACTCCTACTATCCTCTTTCATGTTGGGTTTAATAAATGCCACGACATGTGTCTCCCTATCTCAGTTCCATCTATGGTCCAAGCCGTATGAATATAAACTAAGACCACTCCATGTCCTTTACGAAAGATGTTAAACTACACAATGTATTCTAGAAATATGTATGGCTTGATTCCCATCCTTATGGGATACGTAGAAATCCCCAGGCATCATATCTTCATCTCCAGTCCTAGGAATCTTAAATTATACTCTTCTCTTTTTTGGCCCTCTAACCCAATATCTATTGGGAACATTTATTGCGGCAAGTACCTCTTGGTTTCTCATTCACATTGGATTTTTTCAACAGTTTCACCATGTCCCTCCCCTGTCTTTTCAAATTCTGGTCCGAGTTATATGAACCTAAACTAAGATCACCCTATGGGAACTACGCGTTGGGTTTGGCTAGTACGATTCCCAGTGCAATTTCCATTAAATCATGTTTCCCCTTAATGGTCCTCCTTAGGACCATAATCCAGAAGTGTTCAACCCCATGACCCTAGTCCTTTGAATGGGAATCGACTCCCTCAATCCAATATTTCTTATTTCCATAATCAGATGTGTTGTGACCAAGATCCGGAAGTATGGATGTTTTACAGGGACATTCCCTTGTTATATTTTCAAGCTTCATGATCTCGTTATATAGATCCTCATCCTCCTACATGTCTGAACGGACCCATGTTACGTCCTAGTCTCATGCCACACTAGCTTTCCTACCCTCATGGCCCAACGTCCCTGAGGACCTTGGATGAAATTTATGGTAGGTACCATGTTACGAACATGGTCAGAGGTCGACCCACATTTATCTATACCTGTTCAAGGATAACGTGATATGGAAGCTGTGTTTTGAACACATTCAACAGTTATCCTATATCATCACGCAACCATCATTGTGGTCTAGATCTCGAGCATCATGATTCACATTTTTCCACTCGCTTATGTTCAAGTGTAATTTCAACATACTCGTGTTTACCCCTTCGTGCATCTAGGTGCATTTAGTAGGTAGGTCGGTATTATTGGGAAATCATCCACCTAACATCCCATTGCCCCTAATGTGTCCCTCTCTATACGAGGAAAGTCCCAACACTACGCCTTATTTCCCATATCAATAATGACTCACTTGGGATTAGTGGTTTTGGTAGGATGTGTGCTGGTATAGCCGATCTATACATGCCTTTCGTCCCAAATAATGTTAATCTGCATTCATAGTACTATGTGTGGCATGATTCCCATTTTCATGGGATACGTAGGCATGCCAAGACAACGTGTATCAAGACCATACTAGTTTTCACCTTCTTCCCCTTAACCTAAGGATTTTCAAGAGGGAGTGTGGTGTGGTGTGGACTCTTAGAGTCCTCATTCACGTCTGGATGTGTACCATATCAAAAAATTTCTTTCTATGTATCCATTTCCTCGACGCATGACTCTAAACTATAGCCACTACCCTGAACAAGTTCAGGATTTCCCTTGATAATTATGGGATGTGTCATCTTTCTCGCTAGATAGGATTCCCCTTACCATCATTGGAATATGACCATGCTATGCCCTGAACTACGTTTGTATTGATTCTCATTGAATGGGATATGTAGCGACACCCAGGCAATTCACTATTGGCCCACCTCCTGTGTCACTAACCCTTCTGGCCCCTCAGCCCTTATCATGGTCCTTGTAGTATGACCTTGAAACTATGTGCACTGTCCTCATTGTACAATGATAAACTACATGTCTATTGTACTCGTTGTTATGAAATAAAAACTAAAAGTTGTTCTAGGCCCTAATTAGGGAGGTCCTGTTTGGAAATATGTTTGATCCTTGATTCCATCAATGTGTCTACATAATGTGTTTCCACCATGGTGGCATAATTTCAAGAGTGTTGGACTCCATTCGAACAATCAATAACTCCACCCTACGTGCATTGCGGGCATTTTATTCAGAACCTCATTCTCTATCACGTATAAAGGAACCCCCTAACAGTATTGATGCTTGGTTTATGGATCTCCTACTATCATGGACTATCATTCTCGAGGGCTAATAGATGACATTTCAATTCAGGCCCCTTGTTTCAAACATGGTCAGCGGCCAACCCTCATTTGTTATCCCCCATTTTTGTCTATCCCAATAAAGAGTGTCTTTTTCGAAAAAGGTCAACACGTATCCTTCTTTGTCACACCATCCCTACAATGATCTGAATATTGGGAATCGTGATTCACACATTCCACTCCCCTATATTCGAATTAATTCCAATTCCCACGGCGTTACCCCGGTCTTTCCCTATAGTATATTGGGAATGTGATAATTTTAATGTTCTGAGAGCTTCCTTCTCCAGTCATGCCTCTACATTCTTCTCAGAATCTTGGAGTGGTCATTTATACCCTGGATGCCCAAAATATGGTTGTCATTCCCACAATCAAATGAAGTGACGACACGACCATCACTTTATTCTCACATCATGCTCGACCAACCTAAGCTTAGTGATGGATTTCTAATTATTTCATGATTGTGGTTGGAATGAATTAAACTGAACAAACAAGTGAACAATCTGTTCATGCACACAGCTCAGAACAAGTCATAGAAAAAGAAAAATAAGTTTGTGAGTTCGGCCAAAACAAGGCCCTTAAGGATCGATGCTTTGGTTGGATTGTTCCAATATTTCCACCTTTAGACTTGTGGCCTCCGTAATTTCTTCCCACCCCATGAGATCCTTTTGCTCATTAGCAACTATAGACCATAACTTAGTAGCTCTGGCCTATGACTGCGATTGATTAGTTTAGAGCTTAGTCATTTGGTGATTCTCCTGCACTATCTGCTCCTGAGAATCCTCTAGCTAGGCCCTCAATTGCTCGATGAGTTTGGAGTCATTTGCAATGAATGACTCCCCTTCTTTTGCTTTCTCATCAAGGCGTCAGGCCTCCTACTCTACCTTCAAGAATTCACGAGTATTATTTAATTATATATGGAACCTTGAAAGGTCAGAGCATCGAATATTCTCTTGTATCTTCTCCAACAAGTAATCATGGGTCATTATGTGAAGATGGTGAGAATCTACCCCTCCAACATAGAGAAAGTGTATCCTGGTGTGGAGTGACCACATACGGCCTACCCATTATGGATTTGGATGAATTATAAAGCATTTGATACACTTCCACGCCTTGTTCCATGTCATATGGATCTCCTTAGCAGCGTCTGAGTCTAAATCATCTATTTACTCAGGGTCCATAGGCCTGTATTCAGGGAAAGCATCCAGGATTTCAGTGGAAGGGTCCTCTTTGGGAATTTCTTCTTCTTCAGGGACTTCGCTCCTGTCAGGTCATAAATCCACCCCAGAAGCATTTCCACCCATTATCGCAACCTCTATCTCATCAATTACTGGTGTGGGGCCACCTCGAACGGTGGCTTCTACACGGGATGATGTGGTCACAAGCATGGCTTCTGTAGATGTTCCAGACCCAATGGTAAGTCAATCCTCCAACCTTGCAATCACTACATTGGGGATCGATGTCTTTGTTAAACGAATTTCCCAACAATTAATAATGTCAGTGAATATAAAGGCTTACAGGAGCCACGTGTGGAAGTTTTCAGCTCTTTTGTTAGTGCGGGACCACCACCATAGGGGATCCTACGACACTTGTTAACTCAATCATTGGTACCATCTCATCCTGGGCCATGGGGATAGTGGGAAGCTCGGATGATTCCATTTTATCTCTTCCTTCAGGCTTATTATCATCTGTCCTAGCCATAACTGATTTCCCAACTTGTTTGATTCTGAAGAGAGGTTCCTAAGAACATTCCCTTACATCCATAGGTGAGTCTTCATCCCTGTGAGGAAGGCATTCTGGGAAACCTCACCCATTTTTTCTAAAATGAGGTATATTTTGGTTAAAAAGATGGGATTGTGAGATGATAAATGTCAGTGGAGTTAAGAGTTAAACTAACCTTAAGATTCTCAGCCAGTTCTGCATCAGAACCCATGATTTTGCCTCTCTCCCAGGAGCATCACTGATGAACAGGATATTATGAAGGTCCCTCATCACCATGGCCTTAAACATGGTCCTCCTCTTATTCTTAATAATATTGACCTTCTTCCCCTTCTTCATCTTCTTCCTCTCATTCCTCTTCATCTACTATAATTTCATCATTAGATGGTAACTTCTTTGGGTCATGTTTCTGGCCAAGCATCACTTTACCAGGAAATGTGGTTCTTCATATCACCCCTGTAGACATTCTTACATATCCATAGTTGTTAAGTATGAGTGCCAGCAATGAATGTTTACCCTATCCATCATCTGGATGCTCCCTATGTATGGAAAATCGACCCTGGTGTGTACCAACCTCTATCACAACTATTCGGTGCACAAAGACTATTGTAGTGTTCTCTAATAAGACCATAGAGAGAGGAAGATACCATCAGCAGTCAACTCTAGGAGTTACCTAAGTTGCTTTCCTGGAATTTCCCTAGCTGGACCATGAGGCCACACATGGGTCCACCCTTCCCTGGAAGGTGGAGGCACATTCTCAGATTGCGATGCTTCTACTGATGAAGTACCTGCATGTGACATGCTAGCCACCCTATCCGTTATTTGTCTCAGCTCTCCAGTGGAACCTTGTCTACCTTCTTGCTCTTCTAGATCCTCACTAGAAACCCTGATTTTCCGGATTCATTTCCAAATAATCTCCTTGGGATATGTTTTTTCCAGTGTATGGAATACTCTATTAATAGGCATGCACTGACGTCAGTGGGGGGAAGAGTGATGATTTCTCTCAAGACTGCCATTGTAAACATAAGAAACAGTTGGCGGAGAAAATAAGGATTCTGTTTTACATGAACATCTGTATATAATTTCTTCGGCATCTGTAGCATGAACCTACACTTCTTGGAAAACCTGGAAGGCACGCACGGTTCAAAAAATATTTTACAGTCAATTAGAGCTACTGGTACACCACCCTGGATGCTTTTTAGGTATTTGCTCTGCTCCAATGGCCCCCGCCCATCATCTACCATTTGACCAACAGGGTCCAACATGGGTGGAAATAGAAATGGGTATGGCTGTCGATATTGATCTTGATCCCATCTTCTCTGAGCATCAGCAGGTGGATTCCAGCAATGTTCAAGAGGGATGTCCACATACCATTACCAGGGGTGAATGGAATTTTGGAATTCATACCCACAACAGTGGGCTGCGACCCAGCCATGAAGAATCTGGAGTGGTCTTCATATCCTCTTGGGAGTACTTAACCTCGAAATACACCCCAGAATACTGTACGTACTATTCAACAGAGGCACACCCAGGATAACCTTGTTCTTGACCACTATACTCCCAACCATCACTATTGTCCTTGGGTGTACCCCCATCCTTGTGTCCCTAACGTGAAATATCCACCTTCTCAAGCATGAATTATGAAACATGGAATATCTTACTTTTTGTCCCGACTTTCATTTATGCTAAATCCCAATGATAGGTAATCTCCTGCCTCTAGGACCCTCTAATATGATCCCACTTTGCCTCTCTAAGATGTGTTTGGGAATTGCTTCCCTCAGCCTGGAATCTTATAGTTGTGTCCTGTGTTAGGAAAATACTAAATCATCCTGAATAAGATATTATGTTCAAAATAATTTTAAATTTCATCTCCTCTTTATCCAGCTCCAGCAGGTGCTATGACATGATGGGTGTGTGCATCCTATCCTCCCAGACATTCCTCATTGGGAGGAACTCCTCATACTGGTACCCCTACAAGGGGATTCTTTCAATGTATTGGACATCCCACAGATTTATGCCCACCTCCCCATGGTGGAGGTGGAAGGTGTTGGTGCTAGGAGACTAATGAATGAACAATTCTGGTACCTGGTCCTGCAGCTGATAGAAGTAAAGTTGGGATGTCCAAATAGCTTCCAAGAGCTCAATAGATCATAGCTCTGACCCTAACTCTTCACATGTCTATTGTACCCAGTACGCTCATATTCATTCATTGGTGAATTTTCCTTCAGATCTGAAATCCCATTCCTACCAACCCTTTTTCTTGTTAGTAATACTACTTCTAAAAGTACTTGTATAGATAATGGAAGATTCCTCGAGAACCACATCGCTCCCTACAACAGACCCGGTCTTCGAATTTAATAAATTAATGGTTGTATTTTATGTTTCCCTGGAAGGATGGACGTTGTTTGTAATATGGAATAGAGGGCGAATATCCTCGCGGGTCACCCTTGATCGTGGTGTATCTGTCTCGAAGTTGGGCATCATCACCTCCACTGGAAGGCCAAAGTTCCATAACGGTAGGCTATCACATAGGACATAATAATTTTGATCTTGCATAATAATTCCAAAATGCATCTAATTATCAGACAAAACCCTCCTCACATGATGAATTTGAGGGTTTGTGATCATCTGAGTCCTCCTTGAAGCGACAAAGGCCTCCCTCTCGACATCAATATGTTGGGCAAACATTTTTTGAAATCCTAAGGGATCAGAGGGAAATAATGAATATTCATACCAAAAATAGACATAGGTTTAAATGATTGTTGATCTTCGTGAAAAATGTAGGGTAGCGCACAAAACCTATTGTCAGATGTGGAAAAAAATGCGCAGATTGACACTGTTTTCATGCACGAGAGAAAAGCACATGTCTTACAGAAAAAGTTAAATTAGGGGCCTATGTGGAGGCCCTAATATTATATATAGGTGTGAACGCTCCATCCACATGTGTTAAAGTTGTTTGCATGCCCCAATCTCATTCTTTCATGCACAGAATGACCACTTCCCCACTTTTCAGTGTGACCCTCAGAATTTGACCTTGAGGTCCCAATTCAACTTTTATTATGAGGGGGTGGGGGAATTTTTTATGTTGAATTTATAATATGTTAAATATTGGTATGAAAAATAACAAAAAAGTAATTTAGGTTGGAAGGAGAATATTTCGGGACTTGAGAGGCAGGTGCGCATAAGATTCAGGGGTTGCATGCAAAATTACCTCTCGTAACAAACTATTGTGCACCCAATGAGAATTCAAAGGTAGGCTTCTGTTACTACCCACTAGAACTCACCAAAGGCGATGGAGTGCAAGAGAACAGGGTTTCACACAACACTCCTCCCGGCATGAAAAATCTTGTGCGCCCAATATGTCTTCAAAGGGACCCTTGTGCGTCGGCGTGCCTGAAACTCAGTGGAGGCCTGAGGACAAAGGGACCCAGTGGCGCACAAACCCTTGCGCGCCCAATGTGACTTCAAAGGAAGGATTTCACAGCGACCCCCCAAAAACATCCAATGGATTTGGCACAGAAATTTCCGAGAGGCGTGCAAACTTTCTTCTAGCGCGCAAACCCTTGCGCGACCAATGTGATGTCAAACGATTGGTTTCTCTCATTATCTCTTGAGCACCGCCTTTGAGGATTTCAGATATAAAATGAGACATACACCAACCATCAGGGATGGTAACAGATGATGATGTGATGCTATGATACTCGAAAGACACCTTTTCCTCGACTATATGAAAAACACTATGGCCTCAAGGTATTGGATCTTGCACGAAAGGTTCCCTAAGGGTCCTCCTTCGGGTGGGGCTGATTTCATGTGATCCTAGTACATTTCCTTTTACCCGAAGTCCTTTTACAAAAAATATCCATCTTGCACTCATGTTCCCCCTGTATCAGACCTAATTTATGTGAACCCTTCCGATTTGGGCACATCCTTCAGATTTTCAAGCAGTTGTTCCATCTTGCACACAGCTTCTCATCTTGTGTGATGCCCTCATTATGTGCTCCATGTTCTGTTCTTACCTTAAGGAACCATGTTTGATCCCCTATTATGCACAAAACACCTAATTCAATCACCTTTCTCCCGTATGACTGTTCAGGTTTGTATGAAGTGGTTTCAAAGTCCGTTGGGTGGTGCTTCCAGTACTGATGCTTTGACTTATGCTTCTTCACATAGACATGCTAACAGTTGTTACTTCTTCGCATAGTCATGATAACATGGGCCCCTCAGTGGATTACTCCATGAAACCCCCTCACCACGACATTACTGATTCTTTCCCTTCCCCATGGGTGGGTGGGAATCTGTTATGTAAGACCTAGGGGTGCGGAGTGAACCCACCTCGACTGAGCTGCCAGACGTTAAACTACCAGTCGCCATCATCCTTAGCACATTTTGTTAAAGTGTGGCCTCACCCAATGACTTCTACATGGGGATCCATATATCAGACATTCTCTACGCCCACTCTTCTCCATGGGAGTGAGATCTTCCTCACATGTAATGAGATCCCCTTTGATGGAGCGGTGCATGTCCGCGGGGATGGAAAATCATCTTGGTGTAAGACAAAATCCTTTCTTGTAGGATGTAGTACCCTTATTTCTCCATTATTCTTCTGTGACAAGGACTAGGGGGATGAGAACTGGAACCCTCCATGCTTTCATGCCAAATCCCTCTCCTGCTGGGCCTTGCCATCACCTAGGCCTCCATTCTAGAGTAAGTCTCAATATCCATCTCCCTGGGATGTGAACCATGGATAAGGCCATGTTTCCTTTTTGGGCTTCGAACCACATGTAAGCAACTGTTTCCTTTTTGGGACGCTAACCATGTGCAAGCCCCAACACCATTCCAAACAACATGGACTTTAATCTTTGCCAAGTCAAGGTACGTAGGATGCCTGCCAAATTCTCAATCCCAACATCCAATTTTTCCTGACCCCTTCATGTCGGTGCACCAACACCTTTCCCGAACAACATGGACTTTGATCCTTATCAAGGAATGCTATGTAAGAAACCTCCACGATGTAAAATCCCAACAACCATTGGTCCCAACCTCCTTCATGAATGTGCACCAAAACCATTCGAAGTACATTGACTTTGATCCTTTCCATGTCAAGGTATGTAGGAAACCTCCTTGAGGTTCATTCCCAAAAACCATTTGTCCCGAACCCCTTCTTGTCGGTGCACCAACACCATTCCCGAACTACGAGGACTTTGATCCATGCCAAGGTAAGTTATTTAGGAAGCCTACATGAGGGTCAAACTCAACACCCATCGGTCACAACCACTCCATGTCGGTCCATCCCCATTATTACTAACGTTAAATTGTATGCCTCTTTTGTCCCACATTACACTAAACAACCCCTATTCAGTTGTAACCTGTTGTTAACCCCATCTAGTGGTATGAATTTTTCAACCCCATTTAGCTGTAAACCATTGTCAACCCCATACAGCGGTAAGCTATTGTGATCCCCATTCAGTGGTAAGTCATTGTTAACCCATTCAGTGGTAAGCCATTGTCAAACCAAACCTAGAGTTAAGCCATTGTAGTCCCCTTTGTTGGTAACCACATCTCTTGTCAGCCCTCGAGCGTCAGACCAACCTTGGGCTGCTAACCACATGTAAGCCACAATATGTCATCGAGTCACTGTCCTCTGCACACACCCAGATTTCATGCCCCATCCTGAACTACGTGGAATTTTATTCCCTTCCACGGGATACATAGGAAGTCACTTTGAGGCACAAGACCAATACTACTGTCAACATTATGATGGTTCCTTCTCATTCCGACACCACTTTATTCAACTCTCTATCATCCATTCTAATTCTCACCCAGGTCGCCACATCCCGACGAGGTCATTCTAATTTACCTCTTCACTTCTCTTATCATGACTTGGGTAACTAACCATGGGGTATCCCTGCATCAATGTTCCCTCCTGGGGTTATCCTCAAATGATCCACCCCAGTCAGTGTTCTGATCTTCCTGATCAGTCTTAACTAGATGTTAAACTTGCAGCATACACTATGTCAAACATGGGAAGGTGAGGAAAACCTTGGAGTCATGACTATGGAATAAAATTACATGCATTTGACATGGGATTCCTTGGGCTTCCGAGCCCTCGAGAATACCTATAATAAGGTATAGAAACCCAAACGCAATAGTGTTCCAGCATCCAATCACCCTAGTGATGTCCAACATGACTACTCCCCCGACCAAAGGTTACTACCCTAACCGGAACCCATGGATTGTCCCGAAAGAAGCAATGTAGTTATCTGGCGTCATTGGAGACATTGAACTTGGACGAGTTTCATTAACAACATCTTAATTTAAAAGTGGGAACCAGACTAGGTAATGAGTTCCGAGGAGGAATCCATGGAAGGAGGAACTGAAATCCCATCATCCAATTTCGATCAAGGATCAAACATCCCTGAACAAGGGATGGATTCCTCCCACCTTTGGAAAGAGGGAATGCGGGGCAACAGTCAATGCGTCCTCATCCTCTGAAATAGACGGATGCACGCACCCTGGAAAAAGCATCAGAAACACCCATGTATATAAATTTATATCATACAAAACTATTCAAATTTAGACCACCATATATTATCTTGATGACAAATAGACACTAATCCAAATAAATATCCATATAGGAAAAGCTATTATAACATATTTTACTCATAAAATATATCCTTTCAAAAATAATCATTTAACAATGTTGTTGGTACAATTTTATATTTGAATTCAAATAATTGATATATAACTATTAATGAATGATCATTATATATTTATCTAAATCCTTAATAACCCATATAATATAAAAAAATAAAATTGATATATATCACTCACTAATGAGTATAGGTAAATGTGTCCACTATTAAATTTAATTAATTAATCATCCTCATTTACTAAAATAATACATGAAAACTCAAATTCTCCATCATATTAGAAATATTCTAATATTATACACAATTTAGGTATTCTCCCTTAATAAGTTATAAGACATAGTTATTTTTGTATACATGTCTTTCTAATCTTTATTATTGTGATCATGTTTCACCAAAATTTTAAAACCAAAATAGTTTTGAAAATAAAAAAAATGAATATGAATGAATTAATGTGAATATTTATTTCCTTATGAGACATTTAATTTAGACATATGATAATTTTTTTAACCTATAAATCTCCTCCTTCGATACTATATTTTCATTAAAATAATATTTATATGATGTAATATAAAATAATTCATTATTTTTAATAAATATAATTTGATTCTCCAAAGCATATCACCGAAGAGTTTGTTTATTTTTGTATATTATTAGTTGGCCCACCCATAATATATCATAGTGATGGTTTATTAAACACCAAAATAATCATTTTCGATGTGATTATCCCTAGGTTCATTTTTGTTACATTTCCATCTACCTTCTAGTATAAAGATATTGAGCTATTTCTATGAAAACGAAAAAAAACTATATATTACCCAAACATCATGATGTTATCTAATACATAGAATTATTACTACAATTTCAATTTTTTTTCCATTATCCTAGTCACCAAATAATATGATTATTACCACCATATTACAAAACCATTTACGTTACCAATTTCTTATACATAATATTAAAATTATGATTTATTTTTATCTTATTAGTACCTAATTTACTCAAAAGGAGAATACTAATATCCAGAAATATCTAATCCATTCCATTTACAAAGAATCTAGATCCATGGACCCAAATTCACAAATATAGTTCTCCTATAAAAATTAAATACATTACATTAATCAATAACATAAATAAATGCAATGATATGAAAAAATGTATTTTAAAAAGTCAAATTGAATATTTCTAATCATACATTAGAATGATATTTAAAATAATTCATTTCAGATATTGGGAATAAAAAATCTGATAAATCTCATTTTCTATACATCAAATGAAAATTTTTCCTTAAATATATGATAGAAAATAATTCCTGAATATTATTTAACGTCTACCAAAAATTCATTCACATGTGCTGTAATTATAAACATGTCACATGTAATACTTTTCTTCGTAATATGGGTTAATGGATACATAAGAGAGGGGGAGTTAAAACTCTCAGTAATGTAATCATATAACTAAAGAAGTAATTTAAAAAATATATTATAAAAATTATTCAAGGATTATGTAAAAAACATGAACAGAATATCAATGTGAAAATAAAATCATTCCATATACATAACATTAAATGAACATAATTGTAACAATAATATTGATATCATATTATTGGAATTAAAAATAAATGATGTGAGAACCTATTTTCATGACCTTATTTTATGACACATTACGTGTATTTTAAACTATAGTCAATACATCCTATTGAAATAGGAAATCATAAAGAAAATACCCTTACATTTTTCACTTAAGTGGATTGTTGATAAATCAATGGATATATAATTCATGTCCCACCATTCATCAGATTATTTCCAATGTATTCGCTATAATAGTAATAAATAAAACTCAAAGCCCTCCTTTAGTAACCTCTTACTCAATAAGACATTGTTATCATTGTAATGAGAGTGATAAAATTAAATACATAAAAAATATATGTTTATTGTAAATCATATAAATAATTAAATTATATTTCCCTATACCTATAATAGGCATAACATGGTCATAAATAATCTATATGAATAAGGATAATGGTAAAATAATTCTTGTTCAAAATTTCATATAATCATTTATTTAGAATTAAAATCATACATAAATCATATAATTTCTCAATTTTCATTAAAATATCATTTTTCTATTCAATAAGCATCCAATCCTAATTAGTTAATATTTTATGTTTCCAAGGTATAGAGTAATGAGTATATAGTTAACTGAATACACAAAATGATAATCATAAACCATCCATGGTATGAATGTGGAGGATTATAAAATAAAATATGCCTAGTATAAAAAAAAGATAAGGATAATGAAATAGGTGAAAAATATCTTAAAACCCGATGATTTAGGGATACAACCTATGAAGGAATTAGTAATTGTATTATTTAGTATTGTTATGTCATTTAGTGGATATAAATTATATTTTAAGTATATAAATATAAACCATTTTAGGGTAAATCATTTGGAATATGATAAGGTAAATGATAATGATAACATAGAAGATCCTTTAAAAAATGATGTAAAAGGTGACGTTATGAATCGTGTAAAAATGATTTTTAAAAGGGAATTTGAAAATTCCTTGAAATAAATTACATTATAAGAATATATAGTAATTTATCTTTGATAGAAAAGTCTGTTTTTGTTTAGGAAATTTTGATATTAAAACATTTGATTATGAAACATTTATTATTAACCCTTGAAATCGCATATTTTGATATCCCATAATATAAATGGAATAATAATATATTATTTGAATAAACAAATTCCTAAAGGGGTTATATTATTCTTTAAAATACTAGTGTGGGATAATCTAATCATGGATGAAGAAATTTTAGGATGAAACATTATCACTCAATGTATGTGAATTGAGAAACAAATTATTCTTATTACTATTGAAACAATTGTCTGAAGAGCAACTTGAATAATGGGAAATTATTTGGATGGTAAATACCTTAATATAAAAGGTGTATATTAAAAACATATCGATCAGAAGAGAATATAAATCACCAAGGAATCTTGGTGATTGTCATATATCATGTCTTAATGAAGATTAATCAAGGTGAAGGAAACATATTGTGCCGCGAGAAATAAATTAATCAATACCCATTAAAATATAAAGATTGGTCAAAATAACAAAAAAAGGAAATTCGTGATATAATATCTAAAATTTGAATTATATATGTGGAATATAAATCTAATCCTTTTTATAATATGGTAGATTTCATAATGAATGGAATTTAAAAAAAGAAACCCTTATAACATTTCAATAATTGGAACCAAAATAAAATGAGAAGTTTAAATAAAATGGTGTATTGAAGATTATAAAATATAATAGAATCAGGATATTAATTTTAATTTCAGATGGTGTGTAAAATTTACAAAATAAACCATTTCATATAATATAAATATATACCAATGAAATAAAATTGACACTAAAACATTTACCATGTCACAGAATCATACTTTTGACATTTTTAACATTCTGAATACTCATGTAATTATTTTAATAAATATTAATAAAAAACGTTTATTAATTATTTTATTTAATATGAACCATTTATTTTATTATCAGATTTATTTATTATTTATTTGTTTTCTTATGTGGATTACATTAGGATATTCTAAAAATATATCATGAATACTCATGTCTTTTAACCATAATAGAAATAATTTTAAAATAGTTTCATAATATAAAAAATATTAATTGGGTTATGAACATAATATATATATATATATATATATATAAAATTTTAAATGAGATCCATAATTATTGTGGATAAAAATTGAAACTCAATGCTCATGTAGATGATAGTTCGCACGTACACATGAATAATGTTTTCATTTCTCAAATAATTGAGTGTGAAAAAGTTAAATGATAATTTTAAATTTCAATGTCCGATAAATTATCAAAATAATATATATTAATCTATTTTAGCCTTTTTATATTCCATTAATTCAGTTAATAAATAAATTGAATACGTCACGTTGTGGAGACAATATTCCACTCATCCCACTAACAATACCTTTTTCCTGGTCATATGAAGTATAATAACAATTTTTTATTCCAATAATACTATAACATGTTTGTATAATGATGATACTAATATTATTATATTTTTGAGTAAATTTTAGATTTAAAAATGTGTGATCATGGAAAAATTATATGAAGAAGATAAAACGTTTGATGGTGAGATGATCCTACCATGTAAAAATCCCTGGAATCATATGCATTACGATAAAACAATGGACCTTTGTCCTTAATAGAGTGTGAAGATAATTGAGGATATGTTATTTAGGTAGATATTAAATTATAATTTTAATGTATTGTGTATTTCAAAAAGGATTCAATAGACCCACTTTTGTAATATTTTAAAAGGATCTTTTTGAAACTCCCATTATGTTTTCATAATTTCATGACACTATTAAAATGTACATGGATACAATGGTTCAAAATTATTTATTTTGTGGTGTATTTTATCAATAATACTTAACATAGTAATTCCACAAATAATTAACATGTTATAGGGGTTTTACAATTATGATTGGAAATTTTTAACATTTACTTTTATAATAGGTAAATTTATTATCACCAATTTATTTTATTTTTTATTAAAATATTATAAAAATTATCCTAAATTTGGGACTAATGGAACAAAATTTTACTAATTTATATTCTTCTCTAATTTCAAAAAATTATAAAAATATATTTTACATTTAGTCATATATTTTGTAGAAATTCATTTTTAGAAGAAAACTATAAATTTTGACTATTAAGAGTTCTAAATTATATTTAGTATTACTTAAACAAAATTGAGTCTAAATATATTTAAACATGAATTTATATATCATAAGATATTAATTAGATAATTAATATTTTAATTTATTTATTTAATATAAATTCATTTCAATCAATTATACAGTTATTTTAATATTAATGTTTCACCCTTATCATGGTAATTAGAATTCATTCTAAAAATTAAATTTGTATATCAAAAAATAAATTTAAAAATATTAAATAATTTCAAAATTATTGTATGAAATATATTAATCATTTAATTAAAGTAACATTCCATGTTTATAGTCATTAATAATAACATTATGGATCATATAAAATTTTTTTTAGAAAAATAATATTCTAGAGATAATGTTTTAGTAGAGAAAAAGTATTTAATGAATGTTATAATAATGAAACAAATAGAATTAGTATGTTAAAATAGGTGTTAATTAAAATTGAAATAATATTTTATCCTAGATTCTCCATGTGTGAATAAAATTAATCAAAAAATAATTCCTTAAAATAATACATGGTTTTCTAAAATGATATTCATGTGTTTAATAAATTAACATAGTTATTTTAAAGATATTATTTTGGTTTTGAAATATACATTATATATATAAGGATCCAAAAACATATACATCTTATAAATTTATGATGTAGGAAAAAAGTGTTTTTTACTATTCTCTTAAAAAAAGATTATTTTAGAAAAATTTTGAAAATAAAACCAAAGCTAATTTTGTTTTTTTTTTGAAATTCAGAAATTAATTATAATTTATCAGATTAAAATTTTGAAAAATAAATAAAAATTATTGAAAACAAATTATATATCTAAAATATAATGATTTTTTTTAATTATCATTTTCAATATTAACTCTTATTTATTATTTACAAAAAAAATTATTAATAATAATTAATGGTTTATTATCATAGTATTTATATCATATTTATTAATATCATAATTCTAATAATTTTTTATTTGTTTAAATTAAGTATAGAATGTGAAATATGTTCTCAATCACAACAAAATATTTAATTGTAATCATATATGAAGATCTCAATATGTTACAACTCAAAATTAATTTTATTATAATGGAATAAAATTTTGCTATAAATGGTATTCATCATATTGTTTTATAGATTCTATATTATAAAATAATAATATCTACTATTTTAGGGATAATTATACGGAGTGAGATATATATGAGAATCCTCTCGTTGACTCAGTTTTGTGGTAAATAATAGTCCAAAAAACATGGACCATGGGACATACAACCATTGTTGAAAAAAAGTGGGTGGAAGATTCCATGAAATTTAGTAAACAATATCCATTAATTATTCTTTGTGAAAACATACCCTTATAATTAGAATAATTAATCAAGAGGTTTGAAAGGATTTCATATTTCCTGAATAATCCAGAACAATCAATGGGTTTTTACCACAAATATTCTTAAAGGGATATGAATGATGTGGAATGAACCTATTTTTCAAGAAAAGTATCAGAAAGTTAATCAATAGAATAAAATTTTGAAATATTTAAATCAATAAATATATCCTGATACTATAATATCCACATTGTCATGAGAGTTAATTACATTGGTCTATGAAGAACATTTTTTCACAGATTATGCTACTTGGATTTTCGTGTTGCTTCAATAATCTCAGGATCGTTTTTCAATTATTATCAAAAGAAGGGGAGGATTATGCTAGGTTTGAGTCCTTAAATATAGTTAATTATAATTATTATGTGGAAAACTATCTTCATAAATGTCATAGATAAGGATGTTATGGAAGATGAATATATATTTGGAAATAAAGGTCTCCCTAGAGAATCTATGATAATAGAAGGATACTATATTTTTTTCTACCAATAAATTAAAGTGGGTGGCCAGTTATTAG
Organism: Viscum album; assembly: GCA_963277665.1. Lineage (NCBI taxonomy): Eukaryota > Viridiplantae > Streptophyta > Magnoliopsida > Santalales > Viscaceae > Viscum > Viscum album. The sequence goes on from OY728135.1 coordinate 1,158,129,989, forward strand.
GTAGTTTCTGGTGCTTGAAATAGATTTTACGGTAGGGTGAGTTGGTATATTACTAGTATTTTGGAAGGGACACCTAAAATATGATTTTAAGGCATCACCCATGTTGTGTCACACATTTGTGATAACGTAACATCTTTTTTTTCTGTGAGAGAGTATCCCATGGTAATATATATAGATCCAATTTTACTAAGGAGTCTCATATTTGATATGGCTTCAACATGTTGTGGGACCTCAAACTCATGCTAAGGATTTAACACATGTTATGAAGGAGTAGTATGATGATGATGTACATATGAATTCAATGGAGTATATACATGATGAATCATGGGAATTACCAGTATCCATAAGAGGAATGGTCATTATTGTGTATTCTATATTTATTTACATATTGTCATTGGTCAACTAATTCATTTAAAACATACATAAATATTTACATATAGGATTGGATTTTATAGATTAAGCCTTTTATAATGAAACATTCCACAACATTGGGAAATTAGTAGAAGTAGTGATTCAGATTTCTCAAGTGTCTGGTGTTGACTTTTAATTATGACACAATATGGTAATTTTTAGTTATAGATATTTACATCATTAATATCAAAATTTTCATATAGAAAAATATTATTCAAAAATAACATATCGATTAGCTTTATTATTTGATATTTTTCAATTCACATTATGGTGTCACTCATGTTTTATAAGGTGAGTGGGATCATATATCTAGGGTAGTTATTATCATTAATTTTAGTGTGGAGAAGTTATAATGACAGTTTTCATAGGTGATTCTTTTTTTTTATTCTATTCATTGGTTTTCCTCCTCTAGTGGTGGTGAGTGAGTGCCCCAATATTATTCCTAATTATTTTTCATAGTTACTAGAATTAAAAAAAACTAAATTTTAAGAAAAACCTTTTAATTGAATATAATTGATGACCCTTTAAATTAGATCAAGGGATCCTGGTGATTTGGAAATATTGATTTAAGATTATGCATCCATCAGATAAGGTTTTGAGAGGAAGATATTACTATAACTATGTTTTTGAGTAGGTATATTCATTATGAGTATCTTTTCATTCTATTTGGCTATAATAAATCTCTTTCTGTAAATATGAATTTCAAAAATTCAATACTCCATTTTTATGGATTAATTAATTATATATTTTTATTGTAATTTAATTGTTTATTAAAAAGAATAATAAGATAGTAACACTAATTATAATATCATCCATTCTATATTTAATGGTAATCCTCTTTATGAAAATCATTCCAAATGTTGTTTTATAATGAATAAATGAAATTTTACAACCTAGGGATGTCATTGAACAATTATCAGTGGATCCATAAAATATTTATATGGTTATTTAATGGTATAAGCTGATAATGTTTTTTGATATCTCGAGTTTCTTTGAATTATATTTTTATTATATTTTATTTTTTGAGACTTCTTTATTCTTTAAAATCCCATTTCAATTTTATCTCATAAGGGTGTGAACTTTGTCTTATAAAATCAGTTAATTAGAACTTTATATGCGATAAAAGTTATTTTTACATCATCCTTAGGTATAAACATTCATTTCTTGATATTGGGATATTATGTATAATTTGATTCCTTATTTATGAGTTAGTGTTTTATTCTAATTTTATGGAGACAAATTTTATCTTATGGATCTCATTTCCGATTACCTCAAGAGAATAACTAACCCCTTCATAAATTATATTTTATGTATGTGATGAACTCTCTAAAAACATTTTTCCACTACCTATTCAAGGGGTGATTTAATGTATATTTCATTAATTAGATTTTGATGTATATCATAAAATAAAGGGACATAAATTTCATATAAAAATTTGGATAAGTACCTTTGAAGCAATGGATTTGATATTATATACACCCCCAAAAAAAGGAAATTTGATCGCATAATATTTTTTTCAAAAATTCCCCACTCACGTAGTGTATGATGTGTTGGAAGAGTGGTTATTGAATTCATTTTTTTGAAATGTTATTAGATGAAGAAAAAGATGAATGATATGTATTCATACCTTGTTATTATGATGGATCTTCTAGAGATGATCATATATTACTTTTAAATGTGTACGATGTGGAATTATAGTGAATTAGTAGAAATATTTGTGGTGGGAATTCCTCAAGTGTCTTGTTTATGTCTCCCAACGAGTTTATATGATTTTGTGGAAGCATTGGTTCTCTGATTGAAATGATTCATGAATTTATGGATGGTGGATGCTTGTCCAATTTATTAATTCACAATACAGCTTCCATGATTTATAATAACATAAGACCTCTTTAATGGTGGTAAAGAGAGATATGATCGACTTTTTGTTTTTATGACTTTATGTATTACATGTCAGAGAATCAAGGATAAAAACATCATTTCAGTAGGTTTCCTATAATATTTTTCCATTCCAGTGTACAAACGTGGTGATATATAAATGTATATTGTGATTAGGATACATCAGATAACATTTGGTAATGATTTGATATGGTTGATAATTGATTGAATCATGAAATATATACTTTTGTAAAAAACATATTAGTCAAACATTGTTGTGGATCATGAGAACTAATATCTGTAGGATATTGGTAATATCCATGTTGTTCCTTTAACTATAATTTCTGCTAGTGAACCTACCGTTGAATCCCAGTATTGTGGTGGATTTCACGTAATGATGGGTTATTAGTTGAATTTTATCATAGATTATCATCCATATATGAGTCCTTATACTAATTAATCAATACATAATATAGAAAACACGATTCATGCACGTGTTAGTGAAAATAATGGTTATTAAAAGAAATATATTCCATTAGAAGAATTATCATAAAAAAGTATTCGTTAGTATTAGATCAGGATGGTTTAATTTTACCTTTTGACCCTAAATCCTTCCAAACCCAAATTGTTTTTGGAAGAGGTTAGAGAATGTTCCTTTGTTGGACCAGGAGTCATTCAAGATATAAAAGATATCATGAAATTGATCTAGAATATAATATATACAATAAATAGATTATAGATGTCTTATTTATATCAACTGAATCATCCAATTATATTTTTGGTAGTAGATATGGTTTTCCATAGAGTTTCAAATTGGATGGGACAAAGATGATTGGGGAGGGAGGTTAAAATATCAACTAATTATATTAGTATATTTGATATTGTAGGGATACTCTAGATGTTTTATTTTATTCTATACATTTTTTTACTTTTATCAATAATAAAATTCAGGATTCCCAACTTAAGAAATAAAATTCAGGCATATCACAAGTGATAGAGTGGAAATATTTTGAGATTAAAACTAAAAAATAATATATTTTATAAAATATTCAAATAACGGTCTAACATAAAAAATTTCTTCATGAAAAAGAATCTAATTTGTGTGACTGTAATGTAACTATAGTATAGACAACCATTAAAAATATGGTCATGAGGCGTTAGTTATGTGACATTCTAATTATAAATTCTTGGGTTCTAGATCATATACTTAATGAGATATATTATATATGGTGGAGATATTTGTCACACCTAATATTGTTTAATTAGTAATATATCCTCTATAAAATTTTTCATTTTGGTTATTATGTTGTTTAAAGGTATGTATGAGAATTTTGAATTGTTGGTTGGAGTTGGATACCCCCATAAAGCTAATAGAGTGAACACAAAATATGGTGAGTACTAGAAGAACTCCTATATTGATTTAGGATCCACCAGATATACTGTGGTGTAATTTTGGGTGAATGAACTAGTCAGCTGTAAGGATATTCTATAGGAGAAAACGGGTGGACCATATAACTATAAGTGGATTCCCAACATCTGAGTGATGGTGTCACTGGGTGCGTGACTTAGTAGAAATTATTATTTTACTCATATAATAACTCTCCACAAACTATTATACAATTCTTTGTAGTTCATAGGCTCCTTGGTGAATATTTTGAATCCTCCACCTCTTTATGTTAGTGGATTTTAATTCTATTTCAAATCATGGATTGTTATTTGGTGTTACTTAGTAGTTGAGATCCTTATTAACTTATTTTATTCTCATAATCTCCATGCTTTTTATAAATTATAACTCTAGATTAGTGGTTCTAATAATTAAATAGAAAAATTACATTTTCCCATGAAATCTAGGATCATTATTTTCTGATCTGTTCCTCTTCATCCACTAACATATAAAAAAACATAGATTTCATTTATCATGAGGTAGCTTTATATATCCTATGTTATATCTCATGGTATTATATGGGATCTTATAATCTCTATTTTTTTATGATTTATTAAATTTAATGACAGAAAATTCTTTTCAATGTAAAGTGTTTTTTAAATTAGTTTTATTTAGACAATAGATTTTAATTGTATATTGTGATTCAAAAAACCTATCAAAGACTGAATTGAAATAGAATTGATTTTTTCAAGAATGGGAGATTGGTAAAATTTATATATAAAATTTATTATAAAATGTTGGAAATTAAATGATCTTAATTTTCTATTGAATTATTTATGAAATATGAATATTTTTAATTGATCTTAATGATGATATATTATCACATTGGGAGGACCATGGAATACGTTGAAAAGTAGACAGATGGGGACCTTTGTAGAAAATTATATTATTAAATAAGGTACTATTTATTATTTTTAGATTGTTAATATCTTTTAACAATGAAATATGGTTCATTGAATCATGATTCACCTTTACCTTCTATTGTATCATGGGTTCTCATAGTTTTTTACACCATTTTGTAATTTTTTTTTGTTTAGTGATTTTTGGATACATTGCCTATATGATTATTTGATATAATTATTACCCACATGATATATATATATATATTTATTAATGAACCATTAATCAAAATTATACCTATTAATAATTGATAATTATTATTTCATAATTTATTGTTTTTTTGATAGGTTTTTTTGTAATCTAAATCAAAATGATGATTTTATATGGAATTTTTTTTCTGAAATAATTTAAAATATGTTTTATTTATGATCTAACTGATTCATGTGGATATATATCATTGAGTTTTTTAATTATATCCTAATAATTCGTAGGTTCATGCCATTATTTTAACTTTGGTAGTTTATATACTTGGTTATGAATTATATAGTTGATGGGAATAACACCATACAGTGGACAACATCGTTGGATTGTATTTTATTATCATGGGTTTGTATATAATTTACTTGTAGTAAGAAGGAGATATAACCATGGGTTTATTTGGTTTCTATATCGATGTTCATTGTTATTTTTCGATTAGACCTAATTATTCATCTATTTTATGTCTATCTTATGGTTATTTTAACAATGGATGTATTTTTGATATATTCTTTCATTATATAATTGATTTTTTCTTATCATATGTCTAATGCTGTATAAAATTATTCTGATAATCAGTTTCATGATACCATGGTCATTTTAACCAGCACATGGTGATCATGACTATTAGAATGGCTGTATAGTATGCCACATCTAGTGAAATTATGGGTTAATAGGGGATTCTTTTTACATTATTGATTCTTTAATAATAACCAATAACCATTGGTTTTATAATTTGATCAAGATATATTCTAGTATATCAATATATTTATTATTTATTTTGATACTCTCAAGGAACCATTTGGTGGATTTAATCCACATATTTTTTTTAGTAGGAAAAACAAAATGAATGAACAAAAATATGGAATCATTAATTTAACCATAATATTATTGGTGGTATTATTGTTATAGATTATTTTCCTATCGAAAAAATATGGGAAAATCCATAATCCCTTTTAATACATAATAATGTACAAAATGATATATTTTGGTCGAACACAATCCCCCACACGTTCCAAGATATAAGGCATCCATTAAAGAGTTAGGATCCTCTAAAAATGTGAAGATAATCTTATAAAACATATTCCAATGATTGATAAAAATCCCATGTACAAGAAAAACATTAGATGTATTAGGTCTAACATTATTTCTCATTAACATTAAAGGGTTGTGTGAAAAAAAATTTAGGTATAAAATATTAGTGAACAATTAAATTTAATATAAAATCTTGGATTATAAATAAAATATATATATATATATATATATCATTATCATTAAAAATCAAATAGGAATGCAATATATTTATGGAAAAAAGTTTTTCCATAAAACATTTATATTAAATTAAAAACAAATGGAATCATTTTTTTACTTATAATGTAATAAATATTAGAAAAAATTAGTGTAATGTAGTCCTACCATGAGAAAATAGTAACATATAATATGATATAGGATAAGTACAAAATTAATGATTAAACTAAAGTAATTAATGGAAATAGTATATATTTTACCATCCTTGTAAACTGATGTAACAACCATTATTATAATAGGTTAACAAATTTATATGATATTTTTGTGTTTTTGATATCTTATATTTAATATATTCTCAGTTATCATACCCAAAATGAACTTATTATGGGATCTAATTCCATTTTTTGATGACCACATCCTGATATCACAAATGAAATTTGGTCAAGTCACCACAACAACTTAAGAACATTTATTAATCATCATTGGTTATCTTATACACAAGAGGATGGATTGAAAAAATGATGTGATATTATTTTTAGAAATAATTTAAGAGTACTACAACATTTTATTACATATCTAATGTAACAAAAAATTAAATGGAACTAGGTGTCACTATGAATGTTCACTTCCACCAATAGAATCATGTGGATATATGATATAGAGTTTAATACAATTCATACAAATATAATAAAATTAATACAAAAAATGGATTACAAATACAACTTTGAAACCTATATAAAGTAAAAAAGTGGAAAAAACATGTCACCTATAAAATATGTCAACTAAACATGGATTAGTAACAAAATAGTAAGATCTCGTGTTTTCCAAATAAAAAACATATTGGTTATGGATATCCATCACTTAATAATAAAATAGTTCCACCTTGTTTCCAAAATGAAATATTTAATGTTCTATAATTAATGTGATGTTATGTCTCATTCATAAAAAACATTATCTTACTAGGTTCATATACAATGGGGTCTAACTGAATCCCAAATGGGGCATGTGTTGTGTGTCATTATATTATACATAGTATGCAATCACAAATCACACATAGTTTTTATGAGTAGTTAATAATTTCATATACATTATATGGAATGATGTTATTTCAAAAAAAATTGTTCAAGTGGATGTTTTTTTTTGGAATTAATATTTTTCTCAACAGACCAATAACATTAATTGTTTTCATAATTCATCACTCACATAATTAGTTCACGTTTACTAAGAATTGGGTGATTATATCCTCTAAAAATCATATAATAATTATGATCCATGATATATAGTATTGAAATAATTGTGAAAATCTAATAGGAATGACATGGATGTTTTAGAATAATGGTTTCTTATAAGTTACATTTTTATTCAAAGATCAGTATGGAATTATCCATGAGAGGTCAAAATTATTGGAGTGCATTATGTTTCTTCATAGTGGTGATGTATATTTTTAAAAATTTAATATACTATATTTATATATCTTATGGAATGGAATTTGAGTATGGGAAATTTCAGGTCATGTCATTTTTTAGTCTGGGGATGATGGTTGTGTTTTTTCAAGATAATGGAATAAAGGGATCTAAGAAGAAAATATATTCATTAATGAAAAATGAGTTATTTATATTAACTTTTAGGAAACAAGATTTATTAAATGGAAATTTTTTTTACTATATTTTTCTTTATATTTTATTATCCCAAACATTTAAAAAGAGTTGTCTATTAAAATGTTTATGATATTTTTGAAAAAAATGATCTCAGAATTTCTTTGAAAAAAATATATATCGTGTTGGGTTATTTTTTAATATAAAATATATATTTGAAAATTATAATACAATTAGATGTGTTACATGATATTGATTAATTTAGATCACTGAATTTCAAAATTGAATATTTTGGGATATTGATAATTTGATTATTGGCCATTTTGGGTAAATTTTGTCTACAAATTGAAAACTTATGTTTTCATTCTAATCATGAAGCTGTTGAATAAGATGTGATAAAATATAATTATTTAAATTTTTCTATCATCAAAATGATGATTTCTTAATCTGGAAGATTGAATTTGACTATGAAAATGAATATGGTCAGTCATAAATTTTTTCATCGCAATAAAGGCCTGGTTAAGAGCTATATCAAATGGAAATTTGGTTACATCAATAACAAATTGAAATGATTTTATTCTATATAATTATATTAGATTATTATGTAATTGGAAACATGTGATATATATTTCTTATACATCTTGGATGAAATTAATATTGGATATCTATAAGTTTATCTCATTGAATGATAATATTGATTCATGAAGTTGAAAAAGGGGGAGATTATTGTTACACCATCGTTAGTGTAATTATAATTAATAAAATATTAATTATCAATGGGATGATTGGTGGATAAATAATAATTATATGTGAATGAGGGTGTTAATTTCTCTACCACTTAATATTATTGAAAAAATATATAGGGATAGCCCTATAATTTTATAATTTTTATGAAATGAATAAGTGGTTATTTGTATATTGTAATAATGTTAAGTGTATATTCCTAGGAAAATAAAAATAATGTTAAACAATAAAAAAATCATTTTATTCACTCTTTTATAGTTTTTCACATTTTTATTTATTTATTGTGTAGAGAATTTTGTGTCATAGTGTCTTTAAAATTGGGATTTTTATGGGAGTTTTTGAAAATAAAAAGACAATATTTACCCTGTTACATTTTTTAGGACAACCATTGTACATATATACCACCTATATATATTCTCTATTTTCAATTACATATTTATATATTATTATATTAAATTTATTGGATTAAATAAAAAATATATAATTTAATCAATATATAACATTATCATAATATTACCAAAAATTTAAGATGTTATATAAATGAAACCTATATATGTTCTAGTTAATAAAGAAAACCATATTATATAAATAATCTCAATTAAGTTCCTTACCAAAATAGAAAATATTACACCATTTCATTATAATTTCCTCTCACCTATTATTCCGGTCAATAAATCTGTCTTCAAAAATGTGATTCAATTTTTTCATTCATGTTTTTTATCCACATTTATGTCGACTCATTGCTCACTTTCAATCATTTTTCCATCATCCACTGTCATTGATTTTCATTACACCACCACTTATATAATTTCCTACTTCTGATGGATTAATTTATAAAAAAAATATTATTATTTCAATTTCTTTTCCTTCCTCTTTAAATTTACCCCTATATCTCTAAACTTTATATAATTGCACATCATTTCAAAATATGATATTATATCTTGAATAAATGTGATATTATCTATGATTTCATCATGTTCAAATTAATTATGACTATTTTAAGGCCCCAAAAGTTATGTTGTTCCTTCCCCAACACATTTTAGATCCCTAGTATTGGAATTATGGTTCATTATAAGCATACAAACTACTATTTTGTGTGATCGTCATATTATCTTAACATAGATTTTAAACTGTTGTGATATTATTATAATTGGTTTCGTTGGGATTTAAATTTCTTAAATATTTATGATATTATAGTCTTTTTAAATTGAATAGAGTCTCATTTAACATCATTAATGTTTTTCATTATTTATAATTAAATATAAATGATTTTAATTTTAGATATATATAACAAAATCATAGTAGTACTTTGGTGTATTTTACATGAAATTACTGTTATGAATAAATAATGTAGACCCAAATTTGTTTCATTTTCTATTTTCTCAACCTAGAAATCCTTACCACTACTTTAATTATTTTTCCTCAAATTGTTTCTACTTTAATCCAAGAGACCCATCAAAACCCATTTCATATTTACCTATGATATACAAACATGTTAACATCATGGTTTTTATTATACCCCCTTTGACATCAATATCAATAGTTGATTAACCAATAAAATTATAAATAATGTACTATTATATTAGGCATTTTTCTAAGAAATTATTATAGAACCTTATACAAGATGATCATATTGAACCCTCAAACAAGAAGTTTCAAATATAAGGCACACCTTTGTAGTTATATAGATTTGAGATATTTCAACACATGCATTATAACTCAATAATAATTCATTTAATACCCTGAATTATTTAAAATTACTTACATAATTCAGATTAGTTATAGACAACAGATGATATCTTCATTCAGGGGACCCTTCCGAGTAGATTTTGAAAATGATAAAATTAAAACTCCAAGATCTGAGCTACCATCACCACCTATATGATTAAAATTCAATAGTGGATTATATAGATATATTGAAATTTTATTTACATAATGACTATATTTTTATCCCACATCAACCAGAATACACTTCCTGAGGGGAAGATGACACAAACATTGAATGTGTACCAACCAATTATTGGAATCAATGTATACATTTTATATTCATGAAAAATCCTCACAAAGAACATTCCAAAATAATTAAAAATGGGAATTTCAAATATACCATGCAACATAAATGATGGGAGATATTGGGTGATACAATTCCTTTGATATGCTAATATAAAACAAAATTATAAGAATAAAATTTCCATGTTTCTGTTATGTATTAGGTTTTCTAAAATTATAGTTGTAGGACTACAATCCCTATACAAATATTTATGGAAGGTGTATCCTAATTTCTATTAAAGATGTTTTATAATATACACAATTATGATCGTACATGATCAATATGACTCTGAGAATGAGACCGTGAAAATGAGAGGTGGAATATCATTGAATATTGATTATGCCTGATTCATTAATCAAACAACCTAACCATATTTCACACTTCCATTTCTCAATAACCATTAATGAATTTATTGTAAATAAAAGATATCAACCATATTTTTTCCAAATTTTTCAAACAAAGAAAAAATACACATTAATTATATTTAAATCTATTATTAGGTAACGTGTTGGATTCACTATTTGTTTCCAAGGGATTTAATATGATTTATGAACTATTTTTTAAGATTTTATTTTGTAAATATTGTTTTTATACGTGATACTCACCCTTAAATTTCATATTAGTTTTTTTTCATTTTCATGATTTATTTTCTGATTTGGAAGCACATTACTAGCTTATCATCTCCATTCTTAGTGTTTGACATTAATTTTTTATTCAATTAATATTCATTATCTATAATTTTTTTGAATATTATTTCATGTATATTATATTATGAATGAGATTTCATTATAAATTATTATAAGGTATTGAATTGTGGTTTATTTATTCATTCATGGGATTAAAGAGTGTAATGTCTCTAATTTTTTTATGATTATTTTTTTATTGAGTGGACAACTCAATAGGGGAATACTAGTGGAGTTTTGAATTATAAATTATATTAATCACAATTTCATACTAAATAAAAACAATGTTAAAAGAATTCTTAGTTAAATTAAATATTAAAATTATAGAATTTCATTTTTAACAAAAATAATATATTAAAAAAAACAAATCTGAAAACATAAATATATTTTTATTTTTAAAGTTATTTAATTTTATAAGAAAATGTTAAAAAACTTTTATTAATTTTATCTATCAAATTATTGTTTTCCTATAATTTATGATCAATAAAATATATTCATTTTTAAAATGAATTACTATAAATGAGAAAAAACACACAGTAGAATAAAAGATATGGGGTTATGTATCAATCCTAGGTCTTGTCCCCTACACATGGATATATCATAATTTTAATAAGAGCACTAACCAAATCTGATGATCCACACCCATTGAAATTATTTACATATAATAGAAGACAAGGTTTTTTAGGTTATATAACTCCTCTTCCACAATTATAATTTGGATAATAGAATAGTGACAATAGTACATAACCAATCCCGGATATACAACCTCTTCCATAGTTCTTCATTGTATTATAGATTAATGGAATAAGAAATTGTTTCTAGAAAATTTGTTAATACTACTTGATCTTGTTCATAACAGAAATACAATGTCTAGTTTACCCACCTCAATACTATAAAAAAATTATGTTTAGTGGACCATTATAGTTATGATGTGATATAATTTTATTTTCCACCTACTGAATCTTCTCTCCCCATTTTTTTTATTTTAATTTAGTAGTTATTTGAAAATATGATCGGGATTTCACTAATTTTAATCTAATGTCCTTGCATGAACAGAGTGTCATTGACATAAAAAACATTTCATTATTTCATCTTTTCAAGAATGAAAAAATAGGGCTTCTGTATCAAAATCATAACCACTTTTTTATCATCATTAAACTATAAATTAATAATCTTTATCAGAAAAGATTTATTTAAAAATAATCCTAGGAAAAAGTTATACATAGCCATGAAATTTTGGTTCATTAAATTCTTATCACTAGTATTTATTTATATACCAAATTTTTTTAGAAATAATATATCACATAGTATAAAACATAATTTTATATAATCTGACTTTATGTTCTTCATTTCATCATTCATTGTCCTCCATATTTTCCATATAAGAATCCAAGGTTTAATCCAAAAATTGTAATAAATATTGTCATAATTTTTGATAAGATGTATGTTTGGTCAAATGAATTTATTTTCCATCACTATACACTTACAGTCATTGATATTATAGTTTTTTTTATCATGATATACTTGTGTTTAGTCTTTTACATTATCAATGGTCTAAATATCTCATATAGATGCTTCATACAACATTTATTAAATTAGAAATCAATTATATATTGACGAATCACTTTGATACTTAAAAAGGTAAAATAGTTGTTTCATTTTTTCATTGTGGTTGATCTAACATGAATTCGGTCTATCCATTGATCATTTTATTGATTGAAATTCCTTTTGTTCAAATTATACATATATATAAACATTAATCATGGTTTTAATTATAGATACAATGTGTGGTTATATGGATTATCGTATGTCATGAATTTTATTTCACATTTATTTCCTTAGTTGACCAGGTGGTTGTGTGGTTGATGAATGTATTTCATAGTAGACATGGTAATTAGTGAAAATTTCATTCCAATGAAATATGGTTGAATATATGTCTATAAAATATTCATGACCAATTCATTATATAATAAAATTTAAATTCATTCTATAAATATATTTATCTTATACAAAACAATATATTGGTTGGAAACAACCTAAAAAATATTTATGATTATTAAAATAATGAATTATGATACTAAAAAAATAATTTTATCTCTTATAATCACAAATCATGCATACATATCCATACAAGAGGATTATAAATGAAGACATAATGATTATAATATCTTTAATGATGTATAGTTAAAATAAAGGCCTATTAATATGCCTACTTTATCTCACATTCCATACAATACATCCCCTTTGGGGATTATCGAAAATAATATATATATATATAGTAACAAATATATATTTAAACATAAAGAGTGAAATATGAAAATAAACAATTGAATTGGTAATGAAAATAAATATTAATTATATTGAATAAGTAAATTTTTCATTATTTGTGAATAAATAATACAAAATACCTATTAAAATCTAATCAGAATAAGATTAATTAAGGCCTATATGGTTATAAGGTTCATAGGGTTCCATACCATTATAATAATTGGAGGTTGAGGAGGATATATAAGCTATGGTATTACAAGAACTCTCAAAATGGTGATAATTTTATCAGTATGAATTATGAAACCAATTACATGAGAGTGAGTGAGGCCACATGGTATTATTGGATGTACAATATGAGAGGTGGGTGTTATAATAGAATTATAAGTAGAATCATATGAATAATTTGACACTAAAAGACTAGAATACGATTGAAAAAGATATCCACTGTAATAGAAGAAGGTACCAGCACAGTTATATTAGAAAAATACATATAAGTTTCAAAGAACCATGTAATTTATATCACATTCCTTTTTCCATTATCCATATTCTAATAGAAGTCATAATTTTTGAACATATGATGATTTAGAATGAAACACTTCGACCCCAGCTACCCAGAGTCGGTGCATTACTTCGTAACATTGGCATTATCACAAAAGATCAAGTCTCGAAAGACCGATTAGATTAGTAGCCTTGGAAACACTAGATACATTCGTAAACGTTACATTACATCATAAAGTGAAAAACTAAAATAACATATTCTCCATAGTCCACACTTCTATCCTCTTTAGACTATCCCTGAAGGTCATTCATAAAATACTTCTTCACATCCTGGAAAATATTAAAACATTGAAAGGGGTGAGCTCGGATGCTCAGTAAGGTTAACAATATAGCGGAAGCTTTCATTAATAAACATTTACATTTAAGGCGATGTATAATTAAAACAAAAGCCTTTTAAACTTGAAGTTCATCATAATATGGCAAAAGTAAAATGAGATAATGCCATTCACTTATTCACATGGATATTCTACTGGTCGAATAATCACATGAATTATCAATAACCACTTTCATAATGATGGAATGCATAATGCCAGACTATCATAACCACGTAGCCAAGGCCTCGTTCCAACACCACAAATAAGATTTTGTCAAGGCCTCGTGCCAAGACACTAGTTTGTCTCATTAGACCTGCCGATGCATCGAGGAGCTATAGCGGGCTCCACCCGTCACTTATTAAGTCCAATGCATTCCTTATATGAATAGTTTTAAACATATTATAAACCATAACATAATCGTATCACATAAAACAGGCATAATGGAAGCATAACATTTCCACATTTCAATCACAATATATCAATACAACACATTGATATAATAAAAACTCTTTAAAAACCATTTTCAATACCAAAATAAAAGAAAGTTAAAACTTTGTATTTATGTTTCATTAAAGAAAATGATGGCTTGTAGAGGAAGCCGAAACTCAAATAATGGTCACGGCGGCGGAGAAGTCGTTGTCGCCGCATATGTATGGAAAGAAAAACATTCTCTTTTTGTCGTTTAGTAAAATGCTTCATATAAAAAGATTCCTTTTGAATAAACGTACAGGTCAATGGGGCTTATACACCGTATAAAAGAAAGTTGTGTATAAAACCAAATATGACTCAATGAAAAGAGATTGAGACGAAGTCCTTAAAAAGATCATTTTTAAAATAAAATAGATCTATTATGTGTATTCACTATAGGTACACATAAATAAAGTAAAAATACAAAATAATACATAATAATATCATGACATAATTGGAAAGTAAGAGATTAACCCAAAGAATGGAAGTTGGGTTAAGAAGTTCCCTTACCTCATGTCTGACTTGACTCAACCGTTCTTTAACCTCCTGAATAATAAACTAGAGTTAATATATACCTTATTAAGAACCATTTTCAATTTCATTATCCTTATTATATCGCTTATTACAATGATATGAACATTATGTACTTATTTAAGTTAATAACGGTTGTTTTGTCGATCTTTGGTACTTGAGTCAACAATAAACTTCTTATAATTACAAGTTGTTTATGTGGTAGAATATCCATTATCTCCAAAATTATATTCATGATTTAGATGTCATATATATCTTATATATCCAGTATATACATTCATTTATAATATTACGTAACATTTAGAGGTAAGAAATGAAATGCACCATTCATGGAGACGGTAAGCCGTACGTACGCATGAACGCTACTTTCATTTCAATTTCATATTTAATGGAACAAAATCATAATGATATAAATTTATAATATAATTCCAGTATAATATAGTGTATAATACCATTTACTCCATCCTTTATACATCCCACATATGGCATTAACGATTCAAATCACTTTGAGGGGGCGGTAGTCCGCACTTCCTAAAATGAAATTATCACGTTTTACCCCTAATGGAAATCATAAAGTATGCCATAAATGAGAAATACAGAAGCATAAGTAAAACATAAACATATTATATATCATATATAAAAATAGTGACATCTTAATGGCCACCTTTGAAGGAGTTATATGACTGTTGAACAATCATCGTTTCGTGAGGCAGAAATTCGCCATCCACAGAAACCGTATGTTCTTTAACCATTAGATGTAGGTGTGTGTAAGTGTAGCTCGAATCCTTCTTATAACAACATCCTAGTATATTGAGGATACTGTTGTTGTTACAAAATAAATGAATAAAAAGAGTTTAGGGGGTTGGAGAAGAAAAATAAAACAAAACAACATTAGAGAAGACATTACCTCAAAATCGGGTAACTCTTTTTGATTTGAACCAAAGGCTTCCTTGGGAAGAGTTCTGCCCAAAGTGAGGCTTCTAGGAGTAAGAGGGGGAAGTTGGGAGAGTATTTGGGAAGAGGCTGGCCGAGCCAAATGGCTTGAAGGTGTGAATAAGGTGGGAGAGGTGGGGGCCTTTTATAAGTGGAGAGGAGGGGCACTTTTGGAAAGATTGAAATGTTACATTATTACACAATGCTTTTCGGATTATAAAAGTCCCAAACTTATATAATTCGTGGATATGGTGATAAGGGTTCGAAATATACCCATCCAATAGTTTTTGGACAAGTGTGAGCCTTGGATTTTACATTATCTTTTCATTATTACACAATGCTTTTAGTAAAACAACTCATGTTTGTGTCAATTTAATTTTAACATTAAATAAATATATATTAATGTCATTTTCCAACCAAAGTGGCTCCATGGGGTCCCCAAGTTGACCCATGGGTTGTCTTGGTCGGCCATGAATCATCCAATAGGAGTAGGACAAGTGTCAAGCTCATATCATATTATTAAAACATTGTTTTTACCTTAAACTTCACTAATTACCTCTAATCGCGATTAAGAACTTAAAAGTTACTATTCACCAAAAAATTATTTTAATCTCATTGAACCACATTTTACTTCTTAATGAAAACCATGTATGTCGGATTTTTGAAAATCAAATCACAGAAGTGGTAATATTTCATTTAAACAAAAAATCTGTTATTTAACTACCACTTAGTGGTTTCACTATTCATCAAAAATTGAAGTTTTTCAGAACAATGCCAAAATTTAACCCTAAGCTATAATTGATATTCCGAATTCAAAAATGATGTCTATTTTAAAAAATTCCAAACATATAAGTTGCATTAATTAATTTTATAATTAATTCCCGCTGTCACAACAAATAGCGTGTTTTTAAGAAACAATTTATATCAAAAGATTGGCAATTGTTTATGTCCAATTTCAATGTTAAATTAATTCTAATGACCACCATTGGATAAAATGGTAAAAATATATTCTAATTATACTTTAAAACCACTAAATAGTATAATTTATCACAATAAATTATTTTGATTAAAAAAGTTGCATTTAAGTATTTTTCACTATTCATAAAAAAATTAGAAGTTCTCAGAAAGTTACAAAAAATTCAACTTAGGATAATTTCGATATTACGAATTCAAAAATGAAGTCCATTTTGAAATATAAAATTTCTATAATTTTAAAAAGTGGTTATTACTATTCATAATGGCTACTTTGATTAGTCGTAGTGTTTTAGAACTCGAAGTTGCGTACAATGCAAGCTATTGTATTATTGAATGAGAAGCGTATCGTGGAAGCTCGGGGTGTTACATTCTCCCCTCCTTCAATAAATTGAGTCCTCGAAATTTGAAAATTTTCTTGGAAAAGAAAAGGTTGAAAATAGAAAATACCTTTGTGGAAAACCCACATTGGAAATAAGGTTAATAAATATGTAACATTAAAAGAAAGCAAGATAAGTACAAAGGTCACCCGAGATATCCCATTCTAGGATTATATGAAAATATGGATATGGAGGAGAAACAAACCATCAAGGTCTGATGGAGAGTTATAGAAAACAAGATTTGGAGAAAGTTTAACTACAAGAAAATTGCAAACTTGTGATTGGTTAAACGATCATTGATTCCCCAGTAGGAAAAGTTAACCGACAACATTTTTGTTTTGAGTTACCTTTTATAAAGTTGAGGAATTTATTTAGGAGATTTACTAAGAATATAAGGGAATATACATACTTGTTATGTAGACTTTCATTCTTTAATAAATTTTTACCACAAACCCATCTTTCACCCTAAAAGGTAATACAACTCAAAAATATTCTATTTATCCTAATTGTATAAGGTTCCAAATGTTAACACATACCATTTAGATTAGTAAAACTATTTTGTAAGAACCAGGGACTTCCTGTAGGCTAGTGGTAGGAAATAAAGGCTTGTCGCACTATGGTTGTGGGTTCGATTCCTGCAGCTTTGTCCGACATGACGGTTTATGCCCCACCCTGTAGGTTGTCCTTTTCCTAAAACTATAGTATTATAATATTCCAAAAATAATCTTCAGAAATGTTTTAACCTTAAACAATACTATCCAAATATCAACTTAATCCATTCCAACCTTTATAGTTATCCAAAATACCTCCATCCAGACTTTCTCTAAAGGGTCCTTAAATTCCAAAATCAATTGTCACATTAGATTCCCTAAACAATGTAATGTTTCTCTTATTGTCACATACAAAAATATGATTACCTTTATCATATTAAAACCTTAATGAAATCAACATGTACTGTAGTACAATCCTTATATATATATATCACATTATTCTAATAACCAAAATATAATCCATGAGTCCAAAAGCACCAATACATTAGTTATTCTGCGTCAACTGTAGTAATAGCATAAGATTGTCCTTGATCCCTTGGCCTTTTCTGAGGTAAGTTTCCCTGACGCTTAGGACATTCATTTGCATAATGACCTATTTCTCTACAATTATAGAATTCAACATTGATATCCTCTTTCTTTCCCTTGCAATCACGAGCCTGGTGACCCTTTTCTCCACATTTATAACAAACTCCCATTCCTTTTAGACAAGTACCAGGGTGATTCTTCCCACAATTATCACATAATGGAAAATCCTTCTTTCCCTTTTTCCCTTTATCTGTCTCTTGTTCCACCGTTATCTTCTTTTCTTGCTTTGATTTAAAGTCATGAGACTTAGAAAATTCCTTTTCCGTCTTGATTGCACACGAGACAATATCTTCGTATGTTCAGAAAAATTGTGATACTAAAGCTCGACGGAGAAATGGTTTTAACCCATCAAAGAAACAATCAATCTTACTTCTCGTCTTACATATATAATCTGCAGCATACCTCACTAACCTTGTAAAGTTGGCCTCATACTTTGTGACATTATCATCCTCCTTTTGTCTCAGACTCAGAAATTACCTTTCCATATCTGCTCGATGGTCATGTGGAAAGTATTTTTCTAAGAAAAGATCTTTGAACTCTCTCCATTCCATACTTGATACGTCATCATCTTCCTTTGTGTTTTGAATCCACCACTGATCAGCATCTCCAGTGAGGCGGTAAACTGCCATGACAACCTCCCCCCTTTCACTACTCCCCAAGGCATGGAATATTTTATCTAAGGAATTTATCCATTGCTCAGATACTATAGGATTTGTACCCCCATTAAAAGTTGGCGGTTCTTGCCTCATGAAGCGGTCTAACATTGATCCTCGACGTTGCGGATCAAGGTGCTCCATACGAGTAAGGTTATTATTCATAACCTGAGTGAGTTGTCCCAGTATGGTAATAAGTTGATCAGCACCAGTTGTATCTCCAGCTCCACAATAATTATCTCGAGCAGGAGGGCAATTCCTACATGGAGTGCATGCATTGATACAGTATCCATTCCTTCCACTAGGTGCCATTTCTAAACAATGGCATAAACTAGATTAGTTTATGAATCACAATACATAATTCCATACTTGTAAAATACTTAACATAAATTGAACTATTTATGGATATAATCCATAATCATAAAAAGGTTTTATTTGAGGAATTATATACTCATAACCGTTCATAGTGGTTTGTAAAGAAAATGGGAATTATCCTAAGCATATCCCCCGGGAGTGTCGTAACCAAGAGTGAAGCAAGGCCCGTTGTCGTGCACCAGTTCCCGTTCGAGTCTATCTCAAAGCGGTGTTTTTGGGTTATACCCCTAGGTACATCTGTGCTAGAGCCACCTCTACCTGCTTGTATCCAGACATGGATGTATTTCTCGGAAATCCCACAAAATCTCTATAATACCAAAATTCTATGAAGTTCTTCTATACTAATCCTAAAAGTCTATCTTCGGGCTATGTGCTCTAATCCGAGTTTATCTAAATCTAGCTTCCAAGGTTAGTACTAAACTGCCTCTGATACCAACTGTAACGCCCCGACCCCAGCTACCCAGAGTCGGTGCATTACTTCGTAACATTGGCATGATCACAAAAGATCATGTCTCAAAAGACCGATTAGTTTAGTAGCCTTGGAAACACTAGATACATTCGTAAACGTTACATTACATCATAAAGTGAAAAACTACAATAACATAGTCTCCATAGTCCACACTTCTATCCTCTTCGGACTATCCCTGCAGGTCATTCATAAAATAGTTCTTCACATCCTGGAAAATATTAAAACATTGAAAGGGGTGATCTCAGATGCTCAGTAAGGTTAACAATATAGCGGAAGCTTTCATAAATAAACATTGACATTTAAGGCGATGTATAACTAAAACAAAAGCCTTTTAAACTTGAACTTCAACATAATATGGAAAAAGTAAAATGAGATAATGCCATTCACTTATTCACAGGGATATTCTACTGGTCGAATAATCACATGCAATATCAATAACCACTTTCATAATGATGGAATGCATAATGCCAGACTATCATAACCACGTAGCCAAGGCCTCTTGCCAAGACCACAAATAAGATATTGTCAAGGCCTCGTGCCAAGACACTAGTTTGTCTCATGAGACCTGCCGATGCATCGATGAGCTATAGCGGGCTCCACCCGTCACTTATTAAGTCCAATGCATTCCTTATATGAATAGTTTTAAACATATCATAAACCATAACATAATCATATCACATAAAACAGGCATAAAGGAAACATAACATTTCCACATTTCAATCACAAGATATCAATACAACACATTGATATAATAAAAACTCTTTAAAAACCAATTTCAATACCAAAATAAACGAAAGTTAAAACATTGTATTTATTTTTCATTAAAAAAATGGTGGCTTGTAGAGGAAGCCGAAACTCAAATAATGGTCACGGCGGCGGAGAAGTCGTTGTCGCCGCATATGTACGGAAAGAAAAACATTCTCTTTTTGTCGTTTAGTAAAACGCTTTGTATAAAACGATTCCTTTTGAATAAACGTAAAGGTCAAAGGGGTTTATACACCGTATAAAAGAAAGTTGTGTATAAAACCAAATATGACTCAATGAAAGGAGATTGAGACGAAGTCCTTAAAATGATCATTTTTAAAATAAAATAGATCTATTATGTGTATTCACTATAGGTAAACATAAAGAATGTAAAAATACAAAATAATACATAATAATATCATGACATAATTGGAAAGTAGGAGACTAACCCAAAGAATGGAAGTTGGGTTAACAAGTTCCCTTACCTCGTGTCTGACTTGACTCAACCGTTCTTTAACCTCCTGAATAATAAACAAGAGTTAATATATACCTTATTAAGAACCATTTTCAATTTCATTATCCTTATTATATCACTTGTTACAATGATATGAACATTATGTAATTATTTAAGTTAATAACGGTTGTTTTGTCGATCCTTGGTACTTGAGTCAACAATAAACTTCTTATAATTACAAGTTGTTTATGTGGTAGAATATCCATTATCTCCAGAATTATATTCATGATTTAGATGTCATATATATCTTATATATCCAGTATATACATTCATTTATAATATTACATAACATTTAGAGGTAAGAAATGAAATGCACCGTTCATGGAGACGGTAAGCCGTACGTACGCATGAATACTACTTTCATTTCAATTTCATATTTAATGGAACAAAATAATAATGATATAAATTTATAATATAATTCCAGTATAATATAGTGTATAATACCATTTACTCCATCCTTTATACATCCCACATATGGCATTAACGATTCAAATCATTTTGAGGGGGCGGTAGTCCGCACTTCCTAAAATGAAATTATCGCGTTTTACCCATAATGAAAATCATAAAGATTGCCATAAATGAGAAATACATAAGCATAAGTAAAACATATACATATTATATATCATATATAAAAATAGTTACATCTTAATGGACACCTTTTAAGGTGTTATATGAGTGTTGAACAATCATCGTTTCGTGAGGCAGAAATTCACCATCCACAGAAACCGTATGTTCTTTAACCATTAGATGTAGGTGTGTGTAATTGTAGCTCGAATCCTTCTTATAAAAACATCCTAGTATATTGAGGATACTGGTGTTGTTACAAAATAAACGAATAAAAAGAGTTTAGGGGGTTGGAGAAGAAAAATAAAACAAAACAACATTGGAGAAGACATTACCTCAAAATCGGGTAACTCTTTTTGATTTGAGACAAAGGCTTCCTTGGGAAGAGTTATGCCCAAAGTGAGGCTTCTAAAAGTAATAGGGGGAGGTTGGGAGAGTATTTGGGCAGAGGTTGGCCGAGCCAAATGGCTTGAAGGTGTGAATAAGGTGGGGGAGGTGGGGGCCTTTTATAAGTGGAGAGGAGGGGCACTTTTGGAAAGATTGAAATGTTACATTATTACATAATGATTTTCAGATTCTAAAGGTCCCACACTTATATAATTCTTGGATAAGGTGGTAAGGGTTCGAAATATACCCATACAATAGTCTTTGGACAAGTTTAAGCCTTGGAGTTTACATTATGTTTTCATTTTATTAAAATCGTTAAATAATGAGGTCATCACTGCATCATAATGACTTCATAAATAATTTAATTTATTTAATGTCTAAAAATTATAAAAAAACTACTATGATTTAGGAAATATTTTTATCTTTCTAATGAATATTTATAGTCAATATTTGGACTTGTGTAACCCCACTTAAAAACTGTTTTAGTAAAACAACTCATGTTTGTGTCAATTTAATTTTTACATTAAATAAATATATATTAATGTCATTTTCCAACCAAAGAGGCTCCATGGGGTCCCCAAGTTGACCCATGGGTTGTCTTGGTCGGCCATAACTCATCCAATAGGAGTAGGACAAGTGTCAAGATCATATCATATTATTAAAACATTGTTTTTACCTTAAACTTCACTAATTACCTCTAATCGCGATTAAGAACTTAAAAGTTACTATTCACCAAAAAATTATTTTAATCTCATTGAACCACATTTTACTTCTTAATGAAAACCATGTATGTCAGATTTTTGAAAATCAAATCACAGAAGTGGTAATATTTCTTTTAAACGAAAAATTAGTTATTTAACTACCACTTAGTGGTTTCACTATTCATCAAAAATTGAAGTTTTTCAGAACAATGCAAAAATTTCACCCTAAGCTATAATTGATATTCCGAATTCAAAAATGATGTCTATTTTACAAAATTACAAACATATAAGTTGCATTAATTAATTTTATAATTAATTTCCGCTGTCACAACAAATAGCGTGTTTTTAAGAAACAATTTATATCAAAAGTTTGGCAATTCTTTATGTCCAATTTCAATGTTAAATTAATTCTAATGACCACCATTGGATAAAATGGTAAAAATATATTCTAATTATACTTTAAAACAACTAAATAGTATAATTTAACTCAATAAATTATTTTTATTAAAAAAGTTTTTTTTAAGTATTTTTCACTATTCATAAAAAAATTGGAAGTTCTCAGAAAGTTACAAAAAATTCAACTTAGGATAATTTCGATATTACGAATTCAAAAATGAAGTCCATTTTGAAATATAAAATTTCTATAATTTTAAAATGTGCTTATTACTATTCATAACGACTACTTTGATTAGTTGCGGTGTTTTAGAACTCGAAGTTGCGTACAATGCAAGCTATTGCATTATTGAATGACATGTGTATCGTGGAAGCTCGGGATGTTACATAGAATATTCTAAATCCACAATAAAATATCTAAAATTTTATTCAAACATTCAGTACAAACATGGAATCCTCAAATCTATTTCCAATGAAAGAATCGTTTTTTGAGAGTTGTCTTGGTGTAAATCATTATAATATAATAATTTATTTAATAGTTTGTTACTTTATTTTATTTTGTTGTACTAATTTGTTATTCTCTAATTCAATGTAACTATTTTTCTTCACTGGTAGTAATATCTTATTATACTTCATCTAATATATCCATCATGTTATCTATGATATTTTGAATCTACACATCCATTAATCTTTGATTGAGAAAATCATCAATATATATTTATGTATTTAGTGAATATATAGAGGTCTATGTTCTAGAATTATTTGTTATAAACAATATATAGTTTCCATCCATTATAGTCGTCACATCTATAAAATCATCTTTTAAGGATTTAATCTGACCCTAAAAATTATATATTAAATTTCATAACAACAAAATCCCATGCTTCATACAATCAAATTTGAAGAATATATTGGGATGAATGTTATCCACTACTCTTTTATTTTTTTAGAAAATTATTTTATTATTTATCATTGTTACTTATCCTATAAATACTTAAAAAACTATCAATAAAACTTATAGATGAGTGTTTCTAGACTGTATACAGTCATCAAAAGTGAAAATTATAGTGGAGGAGAAGAAGATCCATCTTTCTAAGAAGGAAATTTTTAGGAATTATCCATAGATGATTTTTATGAGAATTATCATCATGAGTAGAAGTGAAGGAGGAATATTTGTTGAACTAAAAATATAAAACACTTATCCATTCTTATATGTTAGGAGAGAAAATAATTGGGGGTGTCTCTACATCCTATAGAATTCTTGGGGATCAGTGGTGTTTTGTTTTAGTACTTACCATGGTTTAGGTAATTTCATGGATGCAGAAGTTAAATCCATACATAGTGGTCTATATCTTTATATTTTTATAACATCAATATCCTCTTTATTGTTTCATATTATATTCTTATAGTAAACTTCATAATGGAAAATAAAAACATCCATTGTTTTATGGTGTATGATATTTGGATATGTAAATCCCTTATCATGCATGACATAAAGATCTCTCACACATGGATGGAGGATAATTTCATCTTAGAAAATCTAGTATTCATAGGATATCATTGAGACAGCCTCATTATTTTTCATAGTATCAGCTCTCCTAAAATTTATTTTAATCTAATTTATAGTGTTTAATCTCTAGAGGTTCCATCACATCATGAATCCTTATGTTTCATGAATTCTGAATAAAAAATAATTTTTTCATGAATCTCTCCACTTGCATAAGAGTGAAATATGATTATCCCCCTAAATCAACCATAGAAAGTACATTTTTACTTCAGAAGAATCATAATGTGGATCATATTGAGAATTATTTTCAGTGACATCTATATGAGAAGGATGATTATACTCAAGATCAACAAGATTCTTAGAAGATGTATTTTTATATAATTGTTCTATAACTGGTATCAAATATAACACCAAAACAATATATTCTTCCCCTCAAGGAAAAGTCGTAACTCCTTCTAGACATGGGAAATTATCATCATTATTATCCTTATAATTTTCATAATTTGGAGTAGATACATCAGTATCAATGAATATACTATCTATAAAGGATTCATTATTCAATAATCTTGAATAAAACGTGGGATCTCATCCTATCTGAAACATTATATGACTCTCCACTACTATATCCATATCCTGACCAATCCTTGAATCAACGAGATTAGGTCCAAATATAATATATCTAATAATTATATCCCCCTTGGTATTTATATAACCTACTTCTATTGTTACAACCATGAGAAGTATTTTTGGTTAATTTTTTTCATGAAAAAGTATTTTAGAAATCCATGGAACATTATGAGTGGGAGATCAATCTATGATATCTTCCTAAGATCCTCATGATTCCTTAGCCACATTAATCGGATCATGAGAACCATATTCATCATTAGAAATTTTGTATTTAACAATATCATATTGTTATAATTACTGTTTAATGTTAATGCTTTTCTATAGGGATTTGAGAATAGATTGAATCACTAATGCATTCTTTCTGCATCATACTTACGTATCATTTTCCAAGGATTCCATTTAATATTAATGAATGTATATGTTCTTTGATTTAAACAAACCCCACAAAAAACAAACATATCTCTAATCTGATAAGAATTTATCTTCTCTACTCAAGTGTTAAATATATGATGACTGGGTAGGGAGAAGTTTTAAATATTGTAGAACGTTTTCTTAAATCATCCATATTCCTCATCAACAATATTGTATAATATATGTGAACATAATGAACCATTCAATATAGAATGAAAATATTGTGATAATTTGTTCTTTTGAAGTCTATCTTCCAAGGGATTATAGTGTTCTCAATTAATTTTATTATAAAAACATCAACCCCCAATATTTTCATTTTCAAATAGTCTATAATTGGATTGGTCATCTTCATGAACTTTTAGTGCATCCCAGATTTCAAATATGTGATATTTCACATGAATTAAACAATAATTTTCCTCATATACTCAGATATTTTAAACTCATAAATAGTCAACCAAATGGGTCTAGGATAACCATAAACCATAGCCATAAATCATAGTTTTAATCATATCCTCATGTTCATTATAATTAAGAGAAATATTTAGAATAAAATCCATTCACATGAAATGTCAAGAAAGGGGTAATTTAATCCATAATCTAAGTCATCCTTCCTTGAAGGAGAACAAAACACCATGATAATAAATGAATCCCCCTAAAAACTTGTAATCCAATTCTTTTTTTAGTTTAATTTTAATGAAAAAATATATGGATCCCTATGAATTGAAGATTTTACAGAGCTGTCTATCACTTTATCGGATAATTTAGAAGTATCCTCTTGAAATGATATCTCGATTTTGACTACACATGACTATGATATTTAATTATATAGATAGGGGTTCATTGAATAAATTATCAAATAATATTACATGATATATGGGTTGTTTTGGGATACAAGGGAGTGTGATGATTCAAAATCAAAATTGATATTTAAATAATGTATGTCATTTTAAAAGATTAATTCACCATAAAATAATTATATATATCTAATATATATTTGAAAAAATGTGATATATTTAAAATTATTTAAATAAAAAAATAAAAAATATATTTAGGACTTATATATATATATATGAGAATATTTAAAAAAAAATTGAAAAAAATGAAAATTATTAATTAAAAACAACTCATGTCAGATATAGTTTATTCTATCACAAATCCTTGATTTTGTAAAAAAATCATCATGTTAATTTTTTTGCTAATTAACTCATTAATGATACATTATTTTAGAAAGTTATATCTCAAAATTTTGTATCATGTATCCATATGTGATGATTCATAATCTAAATTGATATTGAAATAATGATTGTCATTTTAAAATATTAAATCACTATACAATCAATATATATCTCTAATATATATTTGAAAATATATTGTATATTTAAAATTATTTATATAATAAACTAAAAAATAGAACACACACACACATATATATATGTATATATTTTATAGAATAATTAAAAAAATATTACAAATAAAAGAAAAAAATTCATTAAATCTAACTCATGTCTGATATAGTTTATCTTATAACCAATCATAGATTTTTATAAAAAAATTCATCATGTTAATTTTTTGTAATAATTAACTCATTATTTATACATTATTTTTGAAATTTATATCTCAAAATTTTGTATCATGTATCCCTTGTGTTTTGTAAAATAATGGGAAAAAGGATTTTCGAGAATTTTAACCAAACCTATTTTAAAAAAAATATTATCAGACGTGAATTAATTGACATCCATATTCTTCAAAGGTTTATTACATCTGTATAATTTGAGCATAATAAATTCTTGAATCTATGTATTCAACTTTAGATGTGGTAAATATAAAACTATTTTGTTTCATTTGACATCGTGAAACTAGATAATTTTCCAAAAAGTTACGTGTTCCATTAGTTCTATTTCCCTCTAACATACATAAACTAAAGACTATAGCTGAATAAATATTTAGATCAAAATCATGTCCTCTAATGTTTAACAATGATTAATCAGTAATATTTTTTATGTATTTAAAATTTCTTTTTTCTAGGTAAAAATCGTATTCCCTTTTATTCTCTCTAATGTAGGAACACATACACAAAATTAAAATAAATTTGATCCATCTAGTACATTACTAAATTAATCTCCCAAAAATACCTCTATAATTTTATTGATCATATGTTTTCCCAGTTCCAACAGGATAAATTTTACTAGTGGTAATCATTTGTCGCATCCCCACTTTCCATTCAACATGGGTAATGTATACAATTTATTTGATCAATTATATTTTATGGAACCCCTCTATAATATATGATTCTACCACATAGAATGATTTATTTAATATTATCTAATATATTTTATAGATATGTTGTTTGGGTTCGACTATGATAATCCTTTTCAATTTAGACTATCTGATCATGCAGATAGTTCGATTAAATGTATAATTGATTATTAAAATTATGATAGTGATATGAATGCATAAATCATGCATTAAATTCATCATGGAACCATCCTAGTTGTCCATGTAGATTGGTAGGACATGGGAATACATAATTGAAACGTTATGGGATTTTATTTTTTTATTTATCTCAATTTTCTTAACTCAATGGATCCATGGTTTTTATCATTTTGTGGTTGTTTGATGGTTGAATTCAAAAAAAAAGAATGCTTACATTTAAAAAAATATTATTTTAAATATTATATTAATTTTTCATTTAACAATTTTTTTATTGACTACTAACTATCACTCAGTGTTAATTTATATAAAAGGATGGACCTTAATGTGATTTGAAATATTAAACTATGATGTATTGTTTACTTTTATTTAATCAAATAATATATAATTGATATTATTTTATAATTTATAATATTATGATGTGATATTATATTGAATATATATTTGGGATTATTTTATGACTGTTTTTGAACTACTTGGTTAAAGATCAATGAAATTGAATTTCTTTTTTCCTAAATTTTTTTGATTCAAAGTGGAGTATTATAAATATAAATGGAAATGGGATATTAAATATAAATAAATGTAATAAAATTTTATTCATTGAAAGTGAAAAATGAAATTATAAAATTAATAATGAATGAGTGAATGTAATTCCAAAAATAATAATTGTTTATGATTGTGATATGTATTATATACATTATTTTAGGATAATTTGTTATAATTAAATACATCTAACATTATTATCATAACGATAATGAATGTATAAATTTTTTATGTGAGAAATATAAATGTTGATGTCCTGCTAAAGATTATAGGTGAATATAATAAATATTTTCATATTAATTAACTAATCATAATTAAAATTATTTTACAAATGTAATAATTTAAATAAATGTTTATAAATTATAGAAACCTACTATTGATAAAATCTGATGATTTATTATGTCTAACAATGATGAATAATAATTTCTATGAATAATTGAATGCTATTACCGAAAAAAATGTACAATGGTATAGTCAAAAAAATATAATAGTTATATCATAATCATATTAAAGGTATATAATGATATTGGTTTATATAATTATTTGATAATGATATATTATTTGCATATTTAATTTCTATAGTAGTGGTATATGTTTAAAATTTATTTAGATAATATTTGAAACAAAAATTGGGTATACTATAATTCCCCATGTCAGATCAATTGAATGGTATTTGAGATAGGGTTTCAATATCATCTCAGGTGAATGTTTTAGAATAGTAGAGTCTCTCAAGTGGTAGTACGAGACTAAAAAAATTGATATTATTCCCTCTAAAATAAAACCTAAGTGTCATGAATGAATATATGGAATATTTTTCATGAAATTTCTATATTATAGACAATCCAATTACTAATCGACAATGAGGAAGGGATCAAAATAGGGCCTGACTTTCTATAATAGAATGGCTTAACACAGTCAACTTGATACATCAATCATAAAGAAGAATCAATAGTATATATCATTAAAAAAGCCACTAACTAAAAATAAATGTTCTAATGAATATCACTACTGATATACCATCATTCTGAGTACTTTTCCTCAATGTCCTATTGACTAAACCATGTTTCTACCAATATGAGAAATTTTTGTTAAGAAAAAAAATAAAAGTTTACTAATATACATCAAAACCTATGTTGTCTATTCTATTATTGTGTGATTCCATTGGTCTATTTAAAATCCCCAAGCCTAAAAACTATTGTGTGATTTTGTGATTATGTATATGTGTATAAAATAAATTATAAAAAATTGTAGTCATTCCAATAAAATAGACCCACATAGAGATATTATAGGTTATCCAAAACCAATCACATAAGTCAATTCTTCATGTTCTAACAAAACCATCTCGACACCTACCCTACTAATTTTTTATCCATGATAGGAAGAATTTATCCCTATGTGTCAAATACAAAACTATACAAACATATATATGGAATGGAGTATTAATAATTCCTCTATCCACAGTAAAATATTCTTGGTATGGTTCATGCCATAACTGATCTCACAATAAACATTTGGCCATTATTTTACACTAAATTGGGGTTTCAAAAAAAACTAGTAACTTCTATCACACACATTAGAGTGTACTCAATCAATGATATATAACACCTCATAAATAATACTCATGCTCACTCATAGTATTCTCATATTTTGATCATGAATTCTCCTCCTATTAATGTCACTCATGATTTTACTTACATCCAAAAATCAGCATTTTTATTCATGATTAAATAGAATAGGCCATATAAATTATGGAAATTATCCTTACATGATATCAAATGTATAATTTAGTGTTTGTAATAGAATCAATAACACTGTAATTACATACCTCCCATGGAGATACATTATATTACATTTATCTCATATATAGTCTATACCACAAGATCCTCTCCCAAACTAGAAATTGTAATTTATTAAAACAATCCATTAAAAACATGGAGGAAAAAACTATAGTGTACAAATCATGTAACACATATAACTTTCTCATTAGTAGAGTACATGACCGTTGTGTCTTGTATTGACACATAGTGCATCCTTATATGTTCCCTTCACACATCATAATATAGATCACATTCATTATGAATGTCACTTAAATCCATCCATATCATCCCATAACATGGATTTAAAATTTATAGTTATCATAGGGATACATTTTCAATAAGAATAATCATTTTTCATTTTAGAAATAATCATTCGCATTGGAAGACACAGCAATAGTGTATCCAAACAAAATTATCTCAAAGAGAGGATAAAACAAATGCAATATAAACTCTGAGAATATTTTCAAACATTATATAAAAGTAGTATAAAAGTAGTTTTTTTTCATAAATTTTTGAAATATTACCAAATTTTGTATTTATCTGATTCTAGGATCACAAAACAGACCCCATGAAAAAAATGTGAGCAAAAATATTTTTTAAAAATACTCATTCTAAATCAAAATATCATGTCATCAATTTATGAAAATTTCACAAGGAAGAAAATTATTATTATATACGATTTTAAAATAGGATTATATTATAAATTTAAATAAAATAAATTTCACAGCACAAACTATATAGTGGCTCATGGAAATTTATTCGACTATTGTGCCACAATGAGACTATTTGGAGCATTATTCAGTCCATGTCCACTATTAGGGAATGATAAGAACATCCAAACCACATTGAGAAATACCAAAATTATTGTACTTTATAAGTATATTTAATAATAACGTCACATGAAAATAATACTACAAAAGTTCATGAGGTTCAGTGAAGAACATGTCCCCATACCACAAACTAATAACTAATTATCAATATAAATCTTGTAAAAATATCTAATTATTCTATGTGAATTTATCTCATCAATGAATGATATTCAATTAATTAATTAAAATTTAAAAAATTATTATTCAAATTCTTATAACTCAATTAAAACTAATAGTCTTTCCACACATCACTAAATCTATGAGCTTTGGAGTGCGGTCCTCTCAAGACCCACATAGATAATTAATCATATGAAATCATTCAATTAAATCATCGATTCAATGGCCTATTTTTCCAAAAATATTCTAAATACCATAATTAAACTCATATGGAAACATATCTTGTGGAAAAAATACAAGGATTATTGATTTCATATCTAGGTATATCCTATATAATCCACACATAAAATCCGAATAACAAGAGAAGAAATTTCAAGTATTTAATAAAATAATCCCTTTAAAATCCTAAATTGGTAACCCTAGTCAATGATGAAAAAATATTGACTAATAAGGGGGAATAAATGATGGGTATTACTATGAATCCCAATTATGAATAATGCTAAACTACCCTACTCAAAGGCACATGAAATTATTGTAATGGGATAACTAAATGGTCTCCCCTTCAAAGGAATGACGGACCAAAATTGGGGATCCCAAGGGTTCCAAAATGAAAATAATCTATGAAAATAATATAGTTCCACTAAAAATATATGGATACATTCATGATTTATGATGTTAATAGGGTATTTATTCCATAAATACGTTTCATGTAATTAAATTCTACTCAATCATGATACATTACTGTTGATTAATAAAATTTGAAAATATGATTAATTATGGGAAGCATCTCCTATAATGGTTATACTTATGTGTACTTAAAGAACCCCTTGAATAGTTTTTTAGGGAATGAATGAAAATATCCACTCAATTCCTATCATACTTCTTATACATTCACCTACTCTAAATCCCATCAACACAAATGATCCTCTCAAAAAACTAAAATAGGAAAATTCAAACCATTTTATCATTTTTTCATAGATATCCAAACACATTGTATATCAATCCTATTTCTAGTTAAAAACATGAACCCCTTATTAAATGAAAAATTTACATTCACTTAGGAATTAAAAAGAAATAATAATTCTGTCATCAGAAACTCTACCTCCAAAATAATATCTCTCATTTTATTTCATGGTTAACCATATACCATCATACCCTAACTCCAAGTGTTTCCAAACATATTCTTTCAAGTCATCTTCCATCTCTCAACACCTAATGTTTCTCATCTATGTAACTCTAGAAAATAAGATTTATACACCAAATTATTCTCAACGATTCATTTAATAACATCGAATCCACTCAATAATTTTCTATATTAAACGTTAGATGAGTATTACACATCATCAGTAATATGCCCCTTTAAAAAACTTATTAGTCCTTTCCTAGAAAAGTTATCACAAATCATTTTTTCAACATAAGATAATATCTGACTATTTCACTACATTATTCGATCATAATTCCATAAAACCTAGAGAAAATAATGAAATTTTAAATAATATACAAATAAGAAAAATCACCTAAATCTCTGTGAAATTATAACTTCCATTAGTTACCTAACCAATCCAATAATAACTCTCTTCCTAATTTCCCTCAACCATTTTCTTCAATCCTATATTAAAATCTAAATATTTTATAATTCAAAACCATCATCCTAAAACCAATATTTCTACTCACCAAAGTTGTATAACTAGCTTAAAATCCCACCCGCATGATTCTATTCAACATTGAATATTCTCACATAGGATTCATACACTCTAGACTAGTATGATCCTACCATCAAAAACTGTATCTATATCATCATATATTAAAACTAAGAACCTTATCTCCATTGTAAATGATCCATTTCATGTCAAATGAAAAGGATAGACAATAAATATTATTACCATTCATTATTAAAATTTAGATAATAATCAATATTCACAAATATGGTTCCCATGTATTTTCAATTTTACCAAATAAAAATATTATCAATAATTGTTTTCCAAATAAATATGTGGATACACAAAATAAAAATCTAATAATATCGACTGATTCCACCAAATGGTGCTCCCAAAAGTTCTAACCACCAATTAAAAGAATAAATTTACAATTATAATCAAAAAATTCCAAAATATATCCTTTAACATAAATATCTACATCTCACGCATGAAACATATAAATACTATATTCCTATAACATCATAAATTAATGATCCTGAAAATAGATTCTCCCTGAAAACATTATTGGAAACATTCAAAACATACATTAAAAACCATGGTTATACTGTTGTATAATTGAAATCTTGGAAAAAGTTGTTTACAAAGGATTTGATTTCATTTACCATCATCTAACCATAATTTTTCATCACCTGCCAACATCACATGATGGTTCTCTGAAAGAATTACATTCATGAAAAATAGAAAATCCATGAATCTAGGACTCCATTAGACAAACACCAAAATCTAATGCATGAAATTCGATATCGGGCCTAAATTATTATATTTGCAATAAATTCTAAATATATCACATAAAACATAAAACATTGGAGTTTCCAATGAACCACTTAGAATCAATGAGACTTTACAACTAATATTAATCACCTTAAATCCAAAAACTAGATAATATATTTCATCAAATTTTTTTTGATTTTCATAAATTTGTTTTGAATTAAAAAACCAATACCGTATTGAAATCATGTTTCATAAACCATATTTCTTATATTTTTTTGGAACCTTAATATCCCAATCCATTTCAAAATAAATAATCCTAAAATTAATTAAATTTATAAATAAATTTTAAATCATTTCACACACCCAATTCTATAGAATAAAATATGTTTAAATTCCTCTTTTTCCTTCATAAAATATGATATTATCATAAAACAACACATCCTACAAAATTATTCCATATTATGAAGAAACAAACACGTCAAAATCACAAAAAAAATCAATGAATCTCCCAAAATCAATATTCTTATAATTTCCCATTACATTGTAATTAAGAAAACAATAATTTTATTATATGATTCCTCAATTGAAATTTATTTTTATCACATTCCATGTTTTAATAAAATTATCATAGGTTCATCTATCGTTCCCCATTCATTTCATTTTCATGTCTCATGAACTACTAAGTAGCTCCCTACTAATAACTACAACTCATTATAGGACTCATCTTTCCCACATTGTGATTCTAGATTCTAAATAACTCTTCAATAATCTTGTGGATCCCAATACAAAATCTATTAATATCCTGGAAACATGGTTTTCGTGTTATGAATTGCTATCGAGAAATCTGATTGATCTACCTATAATGTAATGAAAACAAACTCCAGAAAGAAATAAACTTTTCACTTCAAAAAAAATGACCTAAATGAAATTTATAACAACTAGGAATACATTTCCAAATCAATACCCAGTAATGGGTTGTACAATGATTTTTCTATTCCACACTATGAAGAAGAGGCTTCTGAAAAATGTTGTAGTCATAACATTTCCCTAGAGAGTTAGTTCCCATGAAAATAATGCCTAATTCCCAATACATAATCTACCAAAAATAAATGATTACTATCATATATAAAAATTATCCAAAAAACATGTAGATAATAAATCAAATATCCATACAGGCTACTATAGTCAATAAATGAAATAAATAAAATAGTTTAAATTTTATTAAAACCATAATATATCTTAAATTGAAGATAAAAATAACAAGAAATAAAATTTATAAATACATGAGACACTATATAGAACTACTCAAACACCATACTATAGAGACCTCTACATCTATGACCAATTAACATAACCATTTATCCATCAATGAGATATAATATTTTCCTCGTGTAAATTCTGATTTTCTACTGACAAACATAAAAAACCATACAATATTAGAGAGTATAGGGTGATTCTAGTGACTATATAGGGACTTCCAAAAATCTAAAAATTATTATATATATTTTTAACATATAGACTTCAAAGAAAATATATATATATATATACACATATATATTAATACATAAGTTTTTCTAGTGAAACAAAACAACCAAAAAATATATTTCACAATGCATCAAAATCATAGAAGGTAAATTTTTTACACGAAAAAGAACTCAAATACACCTAATTATACATCTTAGTGACCTATATTGAAAGGAACAAGTATCTATATTTAATATATGATCAAATAAATGGTGATTAAGGGAAAATTGTATATTCATTCATCAAATCATGCCCAAATATGTATTTCAGGGTTCCATTCCACATCTTATATCATACCAACCATCTAATAATAACCTCTCACTAATGGGATTCTATGTAATTACCTCACCACTAAAATCTCTCTCAATTATGGTAAATGCATTACTAACCCCCAAAACATCAAAACATAGAATATATCTCACTTATTATGGTCTCATGTCCTAATCTCAATATTTAGTCCCAATCAACTCCTCCCTAACTGTACCACTATCAATATATCAACCCACATCTTCTCACTCATGGAAAATTAAACTACACTATATTTTTCCTAGAACAGGACCTTCCACAAAACCTCACTACCACTTAGGTTATTTCCCTAAATCATTTACATTTTGATCCCATTAGATAAATGCTTATCTTTCCTTCAATGTGTAACTCATATTGATGTAAGGCCTTAGGATCCTCTACCAAACTTGAAACTTTTATATTTCAAAACCATCACATCGACACATACATGAAATAATAAAATTAATGGAATATCATTTAACTAATGAAACTTTCATCACAAATAATCTTATAATAAAATTAATCATCTGAATATATTATTTAATGATTTTGTTACAACAAAAAACAATGAATGAAATCCTAGAAGTGAAATATGCATTGTATCTTTTTCAATTTTTGTTACATAACAGAGTGAAATCAAAATAAGTACAAAAAAATTACTTAAAAAAGATAAAATTTCTCTTAAATTTACATCCCGCCTCTAAAAATACATTGGATAACCTATGGTCATTGAAAAAGAATGGGTGAGTTATAAAGACATGTGAGTGAAAAGTAAAAGCATATAATAACGTAAAATAGAACATATATTTCATGATTCATATCATGATGACATTGAATGGTGATTAAAATATTTATAAACATATAATCATGGTATAATTGGATCATATAAAGGAAATATAATGAATATAGAATCAAGATAAAACATTCCATCATAAGCAATAGTCAATGATAGTCCCTCAAAAATAAAGAAAATGTGTTTTCAGGATAATATCATATTCACTATAATGTTATGTAATGTGAAAACAGTTATTCAAAATACATTGAAGTTCTATGTAATTTTGAGCTCACCGCTAACATTCATATCATGTGTTTGCATTTGTGTTTCAGGAACATTATAAAACACAAGAACAATTTTAATCTCTTATAACCCCATGATTATGGATTTTGGGTTACATAAATGGAAATCCAATATAAATTATGGATAAGAACATATTGGTGTATAAAATTGAGGGTAAATGGTGATGGAATTCACTCCATAAATAATTTACATAGAAAATTATATGATAATCTCCCCAATTTAATTGGTATAAATTTTGATTCATCGAAATAATTAACGAGACTAAAACTGGGTCTCTCATTAAATAGACATAACACAAAAATTAATACATATGTGTTAAATCATATTCGTACATAATTTTTTGAAACCATCATGAGTAATACATAGAATGTACATGAATTATGAGGAGGAGGAGAGGATCCCCCTACTTCATCACAGTAACGGTTTAGGTAAATTTTATAGTGGGAGGCTATAAATAATATATATTTCAAATAAAAACAATATGAAACAAAAAGAGATATATATAAATTATTAAATCATAATTAATTAATATTCAAGAGGTTAAATTAAAAAAGGTTCATGAAAAAAAGAAGAGAGAATGAGATCTCTTAAATCAGATTAGTAACATCATTTAATAACAATATAATAAGAGGGGATATTTAATAAATAATTATTATATCATTATTTTAATATTAATGGGATATTTTTATCCTCATGAAAAAAATTTAAAGATAATAAAAATTCTAAATACAAAAACGTTTCTTGAATGGAAAAAATATAGATATATAAATTGACTTGAGATGGTACTTAAAAAAGATTAGGAGGAGCCTGATAAGAGATTTATAGAACCATTGGAGGAATATAGAGATATATACAAAGAGTCAGTTCATGCTTAATGAGGTTTTAGTCACCTTGTTTAGGAGGCAGAGTGGTTAAAAAAATCATAATAGAGGGGAAATAATTATTAATTTCTTAACATAGGTTTTAGACTCTAGATAAAAATAATAATCAAAATCCCAAACCATTTCATTGTTCTTCTCCATGGATACTGAAAAGGGGATTAGTTTTTATATTTTAAATGGAAATAAAACTACTACCATCAGTGATGTTTAACATAGTAATATTCATAAATATTTGATATATAAAAAATATAATGTCAGCTAATTTTTAAGGGATTTTAAAAAAACAAAATAAAATAAAAAACTCATTAGATTAATTGGTAAAAAATATTCTGTTCATAGATACTCTTTTTATTATATATTACATGATAATTATGTTATACCTCACTGTTATTATAGAAAAATTTGACTCTCTTTAAAAATTATTAAAAATTAACCAATGGATAAATTTGATGTCATAAATTTAGGAATAATTATTATTTTAAAACAAT
This sequence comes from Viscum album, assembly GCA_963277665.1. Classification (NCBI taxonomy): domain Eukaryota; kingdom Viridiplantae; phylum Streptophyta; class Magnoliopsida; order Santalales; family Viscaceae; genus Viscum; species Viscum album. The sequence goes on from OY728135.1 coordinate 1,158,168,500, forward strand.
ACTAAATATTATCCTCTACTCCCATAAATAAAAATCTTCATTTGTTGAAAATTTTAGTTTTCTGAAAATAATAATGTTTTGAAATATTTAAGTATTTATTTGGACATCCAAAAAAATTTATCCTTTATATAGAAATAAATATTATTTAAAAATTATTATTCATAAAAATATAATTTATTTTAAAATTTATTATTTTATAAAAAATTTAGTTATTGTAAAAATAGTATATTTTTCAAAAATTCAATTTTAGTTTCCTATAAAAAATTATAATTTTATCAAACACGTTATATAATCACAAGTGATGTAATAATAATGCATAATAATTGAAATATTATTTCATAAAACAATATATAAACATTCATTATGTTATGGTCTAAATTCATAACCCATTATAACAACCATATATTCCCTAGGTGTATGGTGTGAAATGGGGACTCTTTACTACAATGATTTAGAATACCTTTTTTTGTGGTGATCATGATAATTTATAATTTATAACATACATAGATTCATTAAAGATAAAATTGTTGAATTTTTTATTCGTATTAATCTGGGGTAACATATATTGATTCCATCTCCCTTGGAAGATCAAATTAATATTATTCATAATGTACAAGCATACTAATCAAGGATATCTTTTCATACTCCTGTGTCAATTGGAATTTTTCAGAACCGTTATTATATTCTAATATTAATAGTAACTATGTAATGGTTCTATAATCAACATTTATTATCCTAATTAGTCTTTTAATTCTAACAAACTATATCCATCAAAAATAAATAATATAGTTCATTTATTTTCTATAAGTACGTGACATAATAAAGAATTTATCCATTTAATAAAAAAATATAATTTATAAATGTTTTGTTCATTCCATTCCTCCACCCTCCTAAAATATCACCCTCAAAATATCACTTCATACACCATAATAAATAAAGGTACATTTGTTTATTGGAATATTTTGGTTCCCTAGTTTCGTCCAAAAACATGTTGTTATTCTATAACACATTGATAAGTGGGTATTCTTGATTAGTTGAATATTGTTTCTATAATAAAATATCTTCACTGAATGTTCCTTATAAGAGAGATCATTCTCCAAGGGTACTACCTGAAGATTTACTACATATTATGGGTCAGGTATATACTTCCTTAGGTGGGATAAATGGAAGTCATAATGTATTTGAGATATTTTTGGTGGGAGTGCATGTCGGTATTATACCAAAATGAAGTATTCAATGATATGGAAGAGGTATATTTATTATTGTAGAACATTTTTATTCTTCATAAACTATAATAATTTCTTCAACAATGAAATACAAAGGAACACTTTATATTCAACATGAAACTGGAGGTCACACAGATGATTTTATAAATATATTTTTATTTGATGTGGTAAAGATTTTATGCCATGTTTAACTTTTTTAAGCTTATATATTATCTATTGGATAATGTCATGTACTAGATTCTTCTCTCCAACATTGACTTAGCTACTCATATTTCAACACCTCTTCCCATATATAGCCTCATAATGCGTTACATAAAGTCTAGATTTGAAACATTTGATATATGATATCCCAACTAGGGAATATTGATAACCCCAATATCCATGGAAATATTTTAAAATATATATTAGAATTTCATAAATAGTTTGAATGGGTCTTTATAATGGATAACTATTTTATTGTGATAAGTTATATTTAAACACAACAAGATATCCATTTCTTTTGTAGTATTCTATAGAAAATTAAGGTAAACAATTAAACTTGATCAGATTCAATGGAGAATTGAACTCCTATAAACCATATCACTTCTCTTATATATACTGTGGTGATTAGGTCAAGGGAGAAATAATTATTGATAGTAATGAAATTCACTAACTCTATTAAGGTTATTGACTACCACCATGATGGTATTATTTCGTTTGGTTGTTTTATGGACTCCATAAATGAAATCCATTTTAATGTTTTACCATATATATACTCATATAGGAAATGTATTAATCAAACATATAGACATTCTTCAGTCATCATTTACTTGTTGTAATTTGATCCATTAATATACAAATTCTATAATATCCCACTTCATAATTTCCAACCATAATTTTTTCTTCATATCTATATAAATATTTCAGCCTTTTAGATGAGTATATAATGATAGAATATGTGAATCATACATCATTTCCTCCTTCGGTTATGGTTTCTATGGAATGCTTTTTAGGTTCCAATAATTATATACACATCTTTAGGAAATAAGAACTCTATGAAATTCGTACATTATTCTATATCACCCCAAAATCTTTTTGGTCCCCCAAGATCGATAAAATTATGGATGGTTCTATAGTTATTAGATACATGTTTGATAAGTATCCTTTTAGTATTCCCATATCTATCCCTCTCATGGATAAAAATATTGGATCCCTTTTAATAATCATCATTGGTAGGGTTACTGGATGATTCCTACTCATAGCTTCATCCACTTTGTTCATCTTCAAAGAATGTTATGTTATTGAAGAGTAATATTCCTTAATTAACTCTACAAATACTTATTTTTTCAAATTGTTATCCATTTTTTCAATATATACTTGATGAAATTAGGATCGATATATATATATATATATATATATTTATATCACCTCTCTCAATAGGGAAAGCCTAACTAAATAATCAATGTAATGATCACCCTAAAAAATTAAATATCATGTGTTTTGTAATAATACTAAGGGATATCTAATCAGTAGGATACATATTTGATCAATTTTTTGTCTTACATGAGTACACAACCCAATCCCATTTTGGATGTGATAGTGTATATCAAAAATCCTTCCCCACATGTGGGTAATGCGAGAACATGTTTTGTGATTACCTTCTTCATTAAATCCTTTAATTTATCCATTCATTCATCTATCAAAAAAATAATTACTACCTCATGAGTTTTCATTGTTAATGGGATTGAAAATTATGAGAGTTTTCTCAAAAATGAATGAATGTACATAGTTAATCAAATGAGATCATGGATTTCTAGAACTCACATTGGTTTGGTCCATCCATAAATTCACTATATCATAGAAGGATCCAAATATATCATTTCTTTTACTAATGAAATGTTTCAGGAATCTTACTTTCTACCTATAAATTTCCAATTTTCTATATTTTTCAAATAATATTTTTATTCATAATTTATATAGTATAGTATTAAACTTCAACAAATGTTCTTCTATTATGTTGAATAAGATAAGTATATCATAAAAATGGATTTCCATAATTTTTTTGTGGTCATCCCAAAATACTATATTAATTATATCTATAAAAATAAATAGAGAATTAGAATGTCCAAAATTAATCACAATGAAATCATTCTACCTATACATTATGATCCTATTTTTTCTATATATATTCCTCTTGAGATATTATTGGACCTCTTAACTTTGATTTTTTTTCTTCATAAAACATTAGTAATATATCCTTTTCATGGGTGTGGAGAACATGTTTTCGGGGAAATAACACAATGTTAAAGGATGTATGTTATTTTGGAGATAATGGAGTCTTCATATAAGTGTCTCAGTGAATGATGAGGTATTTACATTGTTTTGGAGGATTTGAGGGGTGGTTCAGACCATATTGTTTAAATATGGGATATAATAATTCTGTTGAAAATTTTCATATCATGGAAATTTTACACAATGTGAAGATGTTGTCAGACATAGAACAAAATAACTTTTAGAGAATGAGATGTTTACATGGATAGAAATTGGTTCACATCATGTAATAGTCTATTGGGTTTATTTTATCCCATGGAAATGTGTATTTTGGAGTATCTTATAAATTGATAAATTCAATTCATTAAAGTTTTAACATTTTGAATATATTGGGAAAAAATATTTTAAACCACTCTATTAATATGATTTTATTTCATTCGACATATATAATTCTATCTAAAACCGTAAGTAACTGCATGTTATATTATATAGATTCATTCCCTTACAAATGTATTAGTATATAGTTTAATCTCTAGTGAGTCCCTTAGATTTTGTTTTCTCATTTCTTCTGAAATCCACTATTGTAGAAGAGGTGTCCCAAAACATGGTTGATTAATATTTTTATATTCATTTAAATGTATCTTGGATTTCTTTGGTATCTGCATCATGATTTATATTTGTTGTAATATCTAGTGTATATACTTTCGTTGATAGTAGGATAATTATTGGTGTTCGAGAACAAATTTTTATAGTATATTTCAATCTTTTTATATTTTTTCAATATTAGATGAATGTGTCATCACAACATAAAAATTAACATAAAATATAATTGATGAAGATAATAATGTATTTGAACTAATCCTTGGATATATTTGGATAATTTTTTTGAGCACTTGTTTGTGGTTACTCCATATTGAGCATACCCATTTACAATAAAGAACTGGATAATGGGATTAAAATATGGATTAGAATGACCTGAGACTGAAGGTGATTTCTTGAGATAGGATCACTATCTAAAATGGATTATTTTATAATTTTAAATAATTATTGATACTTTGAATACGATATGGTTGTGATCAATGGAATGTTAATGGGCTGACACAATACTTTATGAATGAAATAGAATTGAAATGAATAATAATTGGATGAATTTTACTTTTTATTATGATGTGTATTTTTTAATACTCCTTATAATAAATAATGTTTTTTATGAAGAAATTATTATAGAAACCACCTTAATAGATTAAAATATAATTCTTATAAAGAGTGATTGACCCAATTTCATACAGAAATGACTATATAATGGCCATGTCCATGTTATGATATAATGCTTATATAGAGGACATTACTAGTTTCATAATGAAATTATTATATATGGGACATGGAATTATTATTATGTAATGATTATATATAGGGATTATCGTTGTATTATGTTGAAATTCATATATAAAGGGTGTGCCTATATGTAATGACCTGCCTATTCTCATTGTCTTGAGAGGTTCATGAGTCATTACTAGGGCTTAAGAGACATCTCCAAGGTGACAAAGGCTGGAAATAAATGCCGAAGGGTTTCAAGTACAAGTGGGGGATGATTTACCCTTTTAGAAATAAACCCATAAACCAACCAATAATAACCAAATATTCACTATATGATGCATGAAAAGATGAAAGACCAACAAACAACATCATTTATATCAAACTGCATCAAAGTACACAATAGTGGAAGACCAAACTAAGCATCAATGTACACTATAGATAAACAGCTCAAGACTCTCAAAAGACACCACAACTCCACACATCACCAACTCCCATCTCCGCAAAATCTCCCAAGCATCACCACAAGCCTCTAGCAGTAAGATGCCTTACCTTTACCTGTTTCCTGGAATAAGACATCTGCAAAAGCCCCTATGTGCCAAAGTAGGTTTCATTATAAAACTCTATAGGTTTTCCCCAATGACTTCCCTACTCACGCCACTATGATAGAATAGTTAAGATCATTTATATAAAAACAGTTTATAATTTTTTTTTCTCAAAAGCATTTTACAAATAAATATAAACATGTTTCCAAAACCATTCATAACCAAAGGCATTCAAAGAGCAATTGAAACCAATTTTACAGCAAGTTATCTTTCCAGAAAAATAACCAAACAAGCTTAAAAACCATTTCACAAACATTCCTTTTTGGCATACCCAACAATTCCACAAACCCATGCAACCAACCATGCATGCTACCTAGAATGGGGGAGAAGCCATAACCCTTATCCATCCCAACCATGATGTGGGATACTTCTTACCCTTATCCAACCAAAATGCACATGAATGATTGACGGGGGAGAGCCCAATCCGTTATCCATCCCAACACTAAAGGGGGAGACCCCTAACCCTTATTCATCCAGAATGCGATATGAACACACACCTTCCCCATGTTCCATTATCCCTTTTGCACCGAGCACAAGGTTATATTTCAACCAAGCCCCATATTTCCCCTGTGCCATTATCCTTTTGGAACCAATAACAAGGTCATATTTCATCCATGCCCCATACATGAAATATGAACACACACCTTCCCCGTGTTCCATTATCCGTTTGGCACCGACTGCAAGGTCATATTTCAACCATGCCTCATATTTCCCATGTGCCATTAACCCTTTGGAACTGAGAACACAATCATATTTCAAACAATCCCCATACATTCAATTTGAATACACACCTTCCCCATCCATCATGCTAAAACAACCTTTTAATAAAAACACATTTTTATTGAAAACCATTTCCATCAAAACCATTTCAATGCCAAACCATTTAAATTCAAAACCATTTCAATAAAAATTCGTTTTTATTGAAAACCAATTCCATAAAATTCATTTAAATCTTAAACAATTTCAATAAAACAATCTTTTTATTGAAACCCCATTTTTCATCAAACAATCTATAGTTTCATGAAATCTATAATTAAAAATCAACATTTAAAAATCAAAAATCCAAATTATATAGCACAACAATTCACAAGGATTTCACAATCTCATCAAAACTCTAAATCATCACAAAAGAATATTTATTCTATTCTTTTCACAATCAAATCCATTCAAATAAACCAATTTTAATCTAATTCAATCAATTCTATAAATAGGATTTGTGATTGAATCCTCCTACCACAAAGGTCTTGACGAAAACCACAATGGTCAAAGAACGCTCATGAAACCTGGGTCGAATCTCCAAAAACCTACCTTAGATCTCTTATCCTAGAAAGATCAAGACAAAATATCATCATATTTGGCAACCAAACACTTATATCTACCCATAACGGGAATAGATCTAAGAAATTGAGAGTATAAGAGATGTAGATCCAAGTAGATCTAAGAAACCAATCATGAACGATGAAGAACGATCACATACCTCAAGAATCCGGCTTCGATTTTCCATGATAAGCCTTCGGATTGCCTCTGGAACGATTGTAGAACACCTTTTGACCATAGGAGAATCAAGATACCGAGTTAGGGCCGCTTAGGAGCTTAAAGTATGCACTTAGAGGCAAAAACGTGGGAGATCTACTTTTATAGGATCTCATTTAAGTGGACGCACTGTTAGTTCACATGGTTTGACAATATGTGTGCTAACCATGTGTTAGCTACTACCTCATCCACCCTTCTCGCACAGTTTGGACACATGGTTAGACAAACTGTGCACTTCCCATGAGGAAGCTACTACCTCCAAGAGCAAATATGCACGGTTTGGTCGCGCGGTTTAGACAAACTGTGCGCCGCCCGTGCAATTTCCCCTTCTTCCTCAAAACTTCATTCCAAGTTCTCCTGACTCTCCCATATGCCACCCTTAACATTTTAACCATGAAAAATATCAAGAAAAGGTTACATAGAAGAATCTGGGGATACTACATTCTCCCCACCATTGGTATTTCCATCCTCAGAAAGTAGAAAACTTTCACCCAGCTGAAAGAGTTCTGGCCACTACTCTTTCATTTCCCAATCAAGTTCCCAAGTCTTTTCTTGAATCTAAACATGCTGCCATAAAACCTGCACTAGAACAATGCTTTTTCCACACAAGACATTCTCTTGACTAGCCACAATCCATATTAGGATATGTATCAACAAATCATCCGGCTCTAGGTCAATGTGATCCCATATTATCACATAGTAAGGATCAGGCTGATACTTTTTCAGTTGAGATACATGGAACACATTATGCACTAAACTAAACCCTGGTGGTAATTCCAACTGATATTACACCTCTATAAACCGTTCAAAATTTCCAATGTATCTACCAGAAAACTTTCACTTCTTCTCGAAACGACGATGTCCAATCCTTGGAGAGATCCTCAATAAGACATGATCACCCACAACGAACGACAACGGTCTTCGACGATGATCTGCATAATATTTCTGACGACTCTTAGTTGTATCCATACTCTTTCTAATCAAATAAATCTTCTCCATTTTTTATTGGATAAGGATCAGCCCAACATGTGATGTTTCACTAGTTTCCACCCAGCATAGTGGAGAATGACAAGGACACCCATAAAATGATTCAAACAGAGCCATACGTATTGAGGCTTGATAGCTATTATTGAATGAGAACTTTTATAAGGGAATATGATCATTCCATGAGCCATCAAAACCATTACAAAAGACCACAACATGTCTTCCAATGTTTGTATCGTCCACTCGGATTGCCCATCTATTTGAGGATGATATGACATGCTCATAGTCAACTGAGTCCCAAGGGCTTGCTGTAATGATTTTTAGAAATGAGATGTGATCCTCAAATCTCTATCCGAGACAATAGATACCGGTACACCATGCCTCTTTACCACTTAATCAGATATATATTTTTGAAAGATTTGACATTGTATGAGTTTCATGAATAGGGATTAAATGAGAGGACTTGGATATGTGATCCACTATCACCCAAATGGCATCGTGTTTCTGAACCATTCTTGGAAGACCTGTAAAAAAAATCCATTGTTATATGATCCCATTTCAATAATGGGATAGGTAAAGATTGTAACATAACAGCTGGTCTTTGATTCTCTACTTTAACCTACTGACAAGTTAAGCACCCCGAGATGAACTAGGCCACCTTCCTTTTCATGTCGCTCCACCAAAACTGGGCCTTCAACGCCTTATACATCTTATGTGTACCTGGATGTACATCCCATCTTGAATGGTGGTATGCATGAAGGAGTTGTTCCTAAAAAACTGTAGGTACAATCATCCAATCTATGAAAGAAAAAACTGAACCCCTATCACATTTCTAGCCATAAATGGTCTCCCCACCATTGAGTTTTGAACTTACTCCCAGACATTCTGTATTAGATCTGTGTGCTTCTTTGATCATCATTAACAAATCTGGAACAAGTGTAGCTGAAAAGAAAACAACAACATCACCTCAGTCTTCACATTCCACATGCATGTCAGCTAAGACCGAAATAAACTTCCATTCATCTAAAGCTACTTTCACTAATGGAGCATATATCATTCTACTTAATGTATCCACCACCAAATTCCCTTTTCCTAGTGTGTACATCATGTCAAAGTCAAACATCTAGAGATACTTCATCCACCTCCTTTGCCTCAGATTCAAATCTCCCTGTGATAAAATGTGTTTCAAGCTTTTGTGATCCGTAAACACAGTAAATTTCTCAAAAAAAAGAGATAGTGTCTCCATGTTTTCAAACCATGGATGAATGCATACAACTCCAAATCATGTGTTGGGTAACTTTTTCATGCACCCTCAACTTCCTTTAGCCATAAGAAACCACATGATCTCTTTGCATGAGAACACAACCAAACCCTAATCCTGAAGCATCACAATACACCACATACCCCTATCCCGATTCAGGCAAGATCAAGATGGGTGCCGATGTAAGACGAACCGTCAATTCATGGAAAGTCTTCGGACATTCTTCTATCCATTGGAATGGAGCATTATTCTTTGTCATAGCTATCATTGGAGATGCTAGTCATGGTAAATCACACACGAAGCATCGGTAGTAACCATCTAGACCAAGAATACTTCATATCTCAAACACTTTCTTCGGTGGTTGCCATGATATAATGGCTTTTATCTTTTCCAGATCAACAGAAATGCCTTTCTCAGAAATGACATAGCCAATGAAACGTACTTCCTGTATCTAAAAATCACACTTTGATAATTTGGCACAAAAACTATGATCTCTCAATATTTGTAACACTGTTTTTAGGTGCTCCTCATGATCATCCCTTGCCTTTGAATACAAAAATATATCATCCACAAACACCACAATAAATGATTCTAGATATCTCTGAAATATCTTATTCATCAAGGCCATGAAGACCACTGGTGAATTCGTTAGACAAAAAAGCATGACTACATATTCGTAGTGCCCATATAAACCTTTGAAAGCTGTCTTTCGAATATCCTATTTCTGAACTCACAATTGGTGATATCCTGATTGTAATTAAATCTTGGAGAACCACTGAGCTCCCCTTAATTGATCGAAGAGATCATCAATGCGTGGAAGTGGATATCTATTCTTTATCATTGCTTGTTTAAGCTTCCGATAATCAAAACACTGTCAAAGAGTTCCATCTACCGTTTTCATGAACAAAACCGGTGCTGCCCACAGAGATTTACATGGTCGAATGAAACCCTTTCTTTCCAGATCCACTTACTGCACTTTCAATAACCGTAACTCTGTTGGTTCTATCCTATAAGATGGAAGGTAAATAGTACTGGTCCCCATAAGGAGATCAGTTGTAAACTCTACATCCCTTAGAGGTGGCAACCCTGAGAAGTTTTTGGGAAATTAATCTGAAAATTGATCCACAAAAATAGGAAAAATATTTTCCTCAATATCTTCCATTGATTCCAAAGTCAATGGAGCCAATTGGTAAGAGATCGTTCCCACCATTGGTCCCAACAAGCTCTTTCCACCATTCTTTCCCATCCTCTCTCCTCTGAAAAGATGGTCGATCTCATCCACAGTCGTGAAACTAACTGTTCTCCTATAACATTTGAAGTGAGCCTTAAAACATTTTCAACCAATCCATACCTCGGATTACATCATAGAAATCCATATCCAATATGGAAATGTCCCATTTCAAATCATCCCAATTTAAAGATAACTGTACTTCCTCCACTTGGATTTACATCAGTGACAGATATCGTAAACAAAGTATTTAGTTGTAGTCCCAATTCAACAGTTTTAAAATCCTAAGCGATGCTTTGGACCAACTATTGGTTCACTTGTGGTTTAGGTGCAACCACATTCTCACTGGCCTCTTCCTGTTAGTTTCTATGATGCATTCCAGGTGCCATTTCCTAAACCAACAACAAACCCCATCAATCTCACTCTCTAACAACTGATGGATTATAATTTAAAATTCTATCACATCATCTATACTAACATTGTTCTCTAAAATATCTGTTTTCCCATGTTCAAACATTTTTGAAACATTCAACATGCTTTTTGAAAATCAACCCATTTTTAAAATACACCAAATACATTGTTTTCAAAATCATTCACTTGAAAACTATTTCTTCGTTTTTCGAAAATTCGCACCTTGCACAAAATCCTTACTAATTCCTCACAATGAGATATGAAATCCTAGTGGGAATTCATTCCTCTACAATGCATGTCATGCTCCTCTCATTTTCTAAACCCATGACAATGAGATTTCATATATTCTTGAAGTGTATCCAAAACACTTATGTACCAAACATCCTCGTAACTTGAAGTTCAGCATAAACAGGTTAGCTATATCTTTTTATGCTATACATTTCAAGTTCCAACAATCCTACTCATGTTTAGGATTTCGACCTAAGGATTAGAAAAGAATGAATTTCAACTCCAAGAATAATAACACTAATGAGTACTTGTTAGGCAAGGACCGAACAAGATGATACCATTTGTAATGATCCAACAATTCTCATTGCCTTGAGAGTGCCACGAGTAATTACTAAGCCATAAGCAACATCCCAAAGGCACCAAAGTCTGGAAATAAATGCCGAAGGGTTTCAAGTACAAGTGGGGGAAAATTTACCCTTTAGAAAATAAACCCATAAACCAACCAAGCATAACCTAAAATTCACTATATGATGTATGAAAAAATGAAAGACCATCAAACAAATTCATTTATATCAATCCACATCAAAGTACACAACAGAAGAAGACCAAAATAAGTGTCAAAGTACACATCGGATGAACAACTAAAGACTCTAAAAATACACCACAACCCCATGTTCCACCATCTTCCAGCTCCACAACATCTCCCAAGCATCACCACAAGCCTCTATCAGTAAGATTCCTTACCTTTACCTGTGTCCTGGAATACGAAATCTGCAAAAGCACCAATGTTACAAAGCAGGGGTGAGTATAAAACTCAGTAGGTTTTCCCCAATTACTTCCCTACTCATGCCACTAGGATAGAAGAGTTAGAAAAATTTATATAAAAATAGATTATATAAATCATTTTCAAAAAATCATTTTATAAATAAATATAAACAAGTTTCCAAATCCAGTCATAACCAAAGGCATTCCAAGAGAAATTGAAACCAATTTCACATCAAGTTATTTTTCCTGAAAAATAACCAAACAAGATTAATAACCATTTCCCAAACATTTTTTTTTTGGAATACCCAACCATTCCACAAACTCGTGCAACCAACCATGCATGCTACCTGGAAGAGGGGAGAAGCCCTAACACTTATCCTTCCCAACCATGATGGGGGACACTTCTTACCCTTATCCATCCCAAATTCACATGAATGTTTCACGAGGGAGAGATCTAACCCTTATCAATCCCGACACTAATGGGGGAGACCCCTAAGCCTTGTCTATCCCAAATGCAATATGAACACACACCTTACCCATGTTACATTATCCCTTTTGGCACTGAGCACAAGTTCATATTTCAACCAATCCCCATATTTCTTATGTTCCATTAACCCTTTGGAACCAAGAACAAGGTCATATTTCAACCAAGCCCCATACATGCAATATGAACACACACCTTCCCCATGTTCCATTATCCCTTTGGCACAGAGAACAAGGCCATATTTCAACCATGACTTGCATTTCCCTTGTGCTATTATCCCTTTGGAACTGAGCACAAAGTCATATTTCAACCAAGACCCATATATTCAATATGAAAACACACCTTCCCCATCAATCATGCCAAAACACCCTTTCATTAAATACACCATTTTATTGAAAACCATTTCCATCAAAACCATTTCAATGCCAAACCATTTCAATTCCAATCTATTTCAGTAAAACTACCTTTTATTGAAAACCATTTCCATCAATGTCATTTCAATCTCAAACCATTTCAACAAAACACCATTTTTATTGAAAACCCATTTTTCATCAAACCATCTACAGTTTCAAAAAATCCATAATATAAAATCAACATTTTAAATTCAACAATCCAAATTACATTGCACAACAATTCACCATGATTTCTCAATCTCATCAAAACCATAAATCATCAAAAAAGAAGCCTTATTCTATGATTTTTGCAATCAAATCCATTCAAATAAAACATTTTGAATCTAATCCAATCAATTCTAGCAAGATGAGTCAAGAGGGAAGCCTCATACCTCAAAGGTTTTGATGAAAACCACAAAGGTCGAAGAATGCTCAAGAAACCTAGGTCGATTCTCCAAAAACCCACCTTAGATCTGTTCTCCTAGTAAGATCAAGACCAAATATAATGATATTTGGTAACCACACACTTAGATCTTCTAATAACAGGCATAGATATAAGAAAATGAAATGAGTGGAGATGTAGATCTAAGTAGATCCAAGAAACCAATCAGGAACGATGAAGAACGATCACATACCTCACGAATCAAGCTTTGATTCGCCAAGAAAAGCCTTCAGATCACCTTCGAAATGATGGGAGAACCCTCTTTGACCTTAAGAGAAGAAAAATCTTGAGTTAGGGCCATATATGATCTTAAACAAATCACTTAGAGGAAAAAATGAGTGAGATATACTTTTATAGGATCTTATTTAAGTGGTTGCGTGGTTAGTTTGAACGGTTTGACAAACCATGCGCTAACCATGCCTTAGCTGCTACCTCAGCCACCCTTCTCGCAAGGTTTTTCCACACGGTTAGACAAACCGTGCACCACCCGTGCGGAAGCTACTACCTCCAAGACCAACTACGCAAGGTTTGGCCACACGGTTTAGACAAACTGTGCGCCGCCCGTGCAACTTCCCCTTTTGCCTCAAAACATCATTCCAAGTTCCCCCAACTCTCCCATATGTCCCCTTAACATTATAACCATTAAAAGCATCAAGAAAAGGTTACATACCAGAAACCAGGGATACTACACTAGATATGTTGTGATTATTATTTTGTGATCTTATCATTCATTCATACTGAAATGATTATATATAGGGGTTACCTAATTTATGCTATAATGGTAATAAGGATCAGCAAAATTTGGTTGAAATTTTTATTCAAAGGTATTTTTCATGGTAATATGATTATTTCATACACTTTTTTTCATTTGGAATGGTTATATTGCATTCATAGAGATATTCCAGCATAGTTCCAAAGTAATTTGATTGTTGTGTTTCATTAATTGATTAATTATTACACATATTCATCACTATATTGAATGTACTTATTATTAGACTGGTTTTATTTAGACACAATGGTGTAGGCCTGCTGATTTTTACTAACACAAAATTATAGATGACATGTGGAAACCTAGCAGATTACCTAGATATTGGTTTGGACAAGGTCAAGGGACATTGTTGTTGATTTTTTCTTAATGGATGGGAATGAGATTTGAGATCAGAAAAAAAGGGATTCAGGATAGGGGTAATTTCAATTCATTTATTTCATCTTGTTATTTTATTTTTATAACTTCTAGTATGTAATTTAGAAACATTCTATCCTGAAATTACATGGTTCTTTATTATTTTTTTTACCTAGATCATCCTTTTTCATTCCATCTATATTCTTTAATGCTTCCCCTATTACATTTACTATACTAATTATTTATTTAAACTATATTGTAACATTTTACCAAGGGGTATATTATTCCCACTATGATTTACACAACCACACTTTTTCGTTGGTTGACTAGGGAATATAGGGAGCCACGTTTGATGAAATGTAACCAACTTGATTTGGATATATGAGGGAGTGTTGGATTTCTGGACTTTACAATTTGGTATAAGAGGAATTCAGTTTTACTTTCTATTACATTAATATTTGGTAATGATATAAAGGAGACACCAATGTCTCGTAACATGGTAATTCTCTTATTCATGGGATTATCTACCCAATGTATGGGGGAATATAAGTACCCAAGGATGGGATTGTTCATCATGATGTTATCTTTTCTTGTTAACAATATTTCACCTTGTGTGATTCACATTTTGTGTAATGATATTATTTCTTCAGATTTATACTTGTGGCCCTGTATGGCATGATATGGGTATGTACAAATCATGATGGGTATATAAGGACATATATTAACCTGAATTTTTCATTATATATAAATATTAATTGAACAATATATATTTTCTTATATTAGATATAAAATGAGATATATGTTATATATGAAAAAAGAAATGAAGGAATTGTTGGGGCATGCCAATTTACTTATTGATCCATTTTTAAAGAGACAATAAGCCAGTGCTTCTCTATTATTGTCCCATGTTTATGTAACATAATTTTTTTTCTAGTTTCCAATGGATTGTGTTTTTATTATAGATAAAATTCCTCATTATTGTCAATTAATTGAGCTTCAGGAGAGAGGTAATTAGTATAATCCAAACATATCTGATCCATATATTCTTTTATATCATGAGGATCATATGGATATTTATCATTGTGACATCTTTTGAAGGTCATGTGATCCATTGATAGGGAGACTTTTCTCCCAATACCATAGATGATTGAGATACATAGATAATCACACCTATAGAACCATAAAATTTTCATAGGGTATGGAGGTCCTGAGGAAGGTGAGTTCTAGATTGATTTTATCAAGATGATCTTGAAGAACCTTGAGGAACCCAAATATAGGATTGTAAATCCTTATACAAACATTATCCGTGGATAAGACAATAATTTATTGAACAATGTATACCATTATGGGAAGAAGGATTAGTTTTCCTCGAATAACATCGAGGAATAGATTCTAGGGAACTTCTATTTAGAGATTTTGAGGGATAATAAATCTCATTATTTCAAGAAAATAACAAAGGAGGGAGTTTCAGTGAAGGACTATACCATATGTCTCACTATCTAGTAGTAGTTTTACTATCATTAAAATTATTCATTATTTCCAAGGAAATGTGTTTCGATGATGTGATTATATATGAAATTTGGTTATAGGTGAACATTTTTATCATTTGTAGCATTTATAAGTGGCTTAATCATGCTCCCTTTATGGATAATAACCCGAGAGTGTCCCAATAAGTGGATATGTTGTTTTAGTAGGGTGAGCTGTGAGATATTATTCTTGTTGAATGATAAAAATAATCCATGAATGATATAGTTATCCCTAGAGAAGCTAGTATCTAGATATCCACTAGATGTTTGGGTTAAAGTAGTGGATGGAATACCACAGTGGTGCAATGTAAATACTTGGATGAGAGAACAGTGCTTGGGATTCATACTAGAGCCATGTTTAATGGGTCTAGTTAGTTGTAGGCTAAGAATAACACTCTTTCTAGTTGGGATGCATGAACTTCTACAATCAGTTGTATGACTGATGTGCCATATACCCTTTCCTCTGGTTTATATGGTGATAACATAACATAACATTCCATTTTATATACTATTTTTATAATTTTTTGGCCTTGTTTATGGAAATACAAGATGGTGTGTTGAGAATTTGTACAACCTTGGGAGATTATACAGAGAGTATCAAACATTATAAGTCGTGTTATCCTAATTTTTTTGTTACCATTTTTTCTAGGAACCATTTTTTATAGAAATGAAATATATTGATTAGATTATAGATATGGATATGTTAGTTCTATACCAGGATCACATTGACATTTATTGAAGGAGTGTTTCATTTATATCACTATAAAGATACTTCTATTTTCTATAAGGTGTACGAGATATCTATGTTTGTCATAGAAGACCATTTAAGTTGATATTTTATTTTCTCAAGGATAATAATGGCATATATTCCTCTAGATTACAGTGGAATGAAACATGATTCTTTTTCTCCGGTGTAGACTATTTTCAGGATATATTTTCGAACATGTTTTATGGATTTCCACACATGTGGGAGATCGAGTTCAAGGTCAAGTTGGGGTCGGGAGTAGATCCATTTGAAATTCTATATTATTGGACGGAACTGACATAGCATGGTGAAATGAAATTTTAGTTTGAAGATATAAAATATAAGGGTTTCAAATATCCTAGAATATCACCATGGGGTTCTCTAGTACCTTTCGCCAAGAAGGACGACATGAATATTCACTTGATTTTGGACTATCAGATATTGAGTAAGATGAGGATCGAGAATATGTTTCCCCTTCCATGCATCAGTAATCTCCACAATTGGATGATTAGTTCACATATTTTCTCTAATATTTAATTAGGATTATGGTATCATCAGTTGAGAGTGAGCCTATCATACGTACCTAGGACTTATTTTCAGATCATATGTGATTAAATTGGTTTAAAATGATGTATTTTGGTCTAAAAAATTCACTTGAAGTGTTCATAGAATTGATGAATTAGATCTTATAAACATTACTGGATTGGTTTATATTATTTTTGGTAGATGGACTCTTTGTGTAATCCCAATTAGCAGATGATCATTTCCAACATATTTCCATCTTCATGAGTACATTGATATAGAATATGAATTACACCAAGCTATCCAAATGAAATATCTATATTGATAATGATAACTTCATCTACAATGTGTTGTCTATGGATAGACTTTTAGTAGACCTAGTGAAATTTTTTTCCAATTTATATTAGGATAAACCCTTGAATGTCCTCAAAATTCAAATTATTCTTGGTTTAAAATGTTATTATAGATGTTTTAAATAGGATATCTCTCATTTGGAATCACCAATGTCTAGTCAGAACATTAAAGGTGTGAAGTTTGTTTGTTTAGATTCCAGTGAGAGTGATTTTAAAGAGATAAATTTTAGGTCGAACTCTACACAGATCCTATGATTACCTATTCTAGGTATGTCAAATACAATGTAATATGACACAACCATTGTTTTACATGGAGCAGTTATGATGTAAAAGGAATTGGTGGTTTCTTATAACTCAAGACAGCTGAAACTTCTTGAGTTGAAATATCCTACTCATAAATTATAGTTAGTTGAAGTGGTATATTCCATGGTATGCTTGACATACTATAATTTTGGAGAGGGGTTTGTGGTGTACATAGACCACAATAACTTGAGATACATAATTTCTTAGTGAGACCATAACCTTTGACGTATGAGGAGGGTAATGTATATAAAGTCTTTCAACATAAATATAGCTTACACATTGTGAAAGGGAAACATCATAGATGGGGTATTGACACAGAAGTCATAGATAGTGTATCTGTGGGAGTATTTCTATGTATAATAGATAATGGAAATCTATGATGATGTGATTCTATGTAATTGGATTTCCAATGGATGATTGGCTCAATATTTGACATCTTTTATACCTATGAATTTTTATTAGACTAATACATTGAAATTATATAATTCTTGGGGATCATTCCTATGGGAATACTTATATTGGGGTGATACATCATCAAAATGGTATCTTTTAAGTGGTAATTTTCTTCTTATTCGTGGTCGATCATGTGTTATTATGGCTTTGTGTGAGGAACTGATGAGAGTTTTTTTGTACTTATAGATGTTTTGTACACCAAGAAATGAAAAAAAATATCACGATCTCCATAGAGAGTACCAGTGGCCTAGAATAATGAAGGATTTATTGGTCTTCATGGAAAAAAATTTCACCATTCATCTAGTGAAAGAAAAGAATCATAGGCCAGTTCGGCTGTTGACGACACTTATTATTCTTATGTGGAAGTGGGAACATGTAAAATTGAAATTTGTTACAATATTATATATGAATCCTCAAAATAAAAATATATTTTGGGTAATTTCATATCAACTAAAGAATGTAACTGACTTCATTCCTATTAGGCAGACCTTCAATATTGAGGATTTGGGATGATTTTACATTCCCAGTTTAGTCTAGTAGCATGCTTTTCGATCTATTATCGTTGTTTAATGTGATTTCCATTTCATGTCTCGGTTTTGGAAGTTTCTTCCTATATATCTATGTTTGAAATCACTTTTAATCATATCCTATAATCCATGTATTGATGGAAAATCTAAATATTCTATTCAAACTCTAGATCATATGTTATGATCATGTGTTATGGATTTCGGTGGATCATGCGATCATCATTTTAAACATTTTGATTTATTTTATAATAATAACTATAATAATAATTCTAAATGGACCATGTTGAGGATTGTTTGGTAGGTCATTTAATTATCCTTGGAGATAGGTGGGTTCATGCTTGGTGGCCTAGTATAACACACGAGTCTTCTGAGAAGGTTCAGCTAAATTGGATGTGGTTGTTGAACATTTAGAGTTAGAAGAAATTTTATGCACACAACTATGGTTTAACTATGGAGTTTGAGTTTGGTTATAATGTTTTCCTTTTTTGTTTCATCATGGTTATGGAGACACCTTTTTAGGTAATAGTACAATATAGCATAAAGATTTTTCATGATTTTGAATTAGAGGAAAGGATCAGTTCAATGTAATATAGATTGGTCCTTCTACAACACTAAAGTAACATATAAGTACTATTTCATTAAAAATTAAGAGATATATTATCAACCCTTATCATGTGGTGGATTCTGATGAAATTTTGTTTTCTGTAGATATTTCCATTAAAGAGAATCTAATACATATTATGGGTTATAGTGAGATGTATCTCAGGAGAATTATTATAAGTCTATTTCGACTATAGTGGAATAATAGGAACTTTCAAGAGGATACCTGGTAATGGAAACTGATATATGGGCATAGTGGAATTTTTTTTGATACCCAATAGTGATTCTCGAAGCATCTCAAGGTAGAGTTTTTTTTTTGTAAATTTTCATAAAAATCACTTGTCTTTGTGCATTGATTTTCACAGTGTCTGTATTTATTCCTATTGAAACATCACAGCTTATATTAAGGGTTGATTAGATCATTATTTTTTAGCATCACATTAGTGGGATTCTCCAGTCATCAATATCTATATTGGGTCCCTTCCTTCATGAGAATAAATCCTTTCAATACCTCCATTAATAAATTTAGTGGATTCATCTTCCCACGCATTTCAAAAATTAGATCTTGGAATCACTATCCCCCATTATATTTTTTCATCACACCTATATAATTAAAATCCATTATCCTCATTATATCACATGACATGTGAGACCCTTCAGATTATATTATCACCATTTATACATTGAGGGAACATTACCGAATTTCAATATTTTTATTAATGCCTCAAATCATAATTTTTTAATATTGTTAACTTTATCCCACCAAATAATTTTTCATATATTCTCTCAAGGTAATTGAAAAGAAAAATGTAATATCATTTATTTCATGTTATGTATTCCTCATTCACCATGACAGATTAATTTCTCTTTTTCTCATTAACAAGGAAATATTTCTCTAACATTGGGAGAGAGAGTGAGGAATATAATAAATGGAAATTTAATTTTGAAATTATTTTCACTACATCACTTTGATATCCTCTTAGATATTTATTTTATTTGATAAACTACTCGTAATTTATTATATTTACACTCAAATTGATAAATTACCATCGTGAAAATCTATATTTCATGACCTTAATTGTATGTATAATTTATCATTAATGTATTTGATCTATTGTTATGTGATTAGGAGACAAGAAGATCCCCGAAATATATGATTCCTTTGTCACAAAATGGAATCAATTGAAACATTTCCATTGTTAAGAGGACTTCGTTGTTACTAATGGTTCATGTTTATATTTAATACATGATTTATTTAGGAAGGTATTTTCATAAGAGTCCCAACTAATATTCTAATTGGATTGTGAAACTAATTTTTTTAAATCATCACATTTCCTAACACATTATTTGTTGACTCAGTTTCTCCAATTTCCATCCCATGACTAAAATTAGGCGAAACAAGGATGATATATTTTTAACAATTATACGCATAAAATGGTATACTATGAACATTTAATCGATAACACATAATTTACATATATTCCTCCAGCTATGAATTCATTAAATTAAATCAAATTCATCATTGATTAATTTATTAACATAAAATCATATGGAAATTATTTTCCCCAACATAATGGCTCATAAAAAGATATTAAAATGACAAAATCAAGTCCACCAAGACTCTCAAACTTTGTTTTCATCAAGGAATTTGTTTCTTTCACCATGTTTCTATCGATTCAATACCTAATTCACCTATTTCATTGTTATATCCCATGGGTAAAACTATGAAAAAAGCCACATAAAATGTATTATCCATAGAGAAATTTAAATTCTTCGAAACCAAATACTCTATAATTTACCAAATTTTTTTTGTGTTTCTATATATCTAGTATAACCTCTATGAAATTAACTAATGTTTTCAAAATAAAATCCCCATAAATAAGTACACATTCTTTTGATAGAAGCTATTAAAACCAATACCTGCCATACATTTTTTTAGATTTAATAAATAAAAACATAATTAATACCTTACCATAATATTTAGAGGCCTATTTTTGTTGTAGAATTATGTACATAGAATAATGATATAGTCATCAATATATAATCATTATTTAAAAACATATTAATATGTTCTTTAATTTTTTTCAAAATTAAAAATCTAAATTATATATCCTATGGTCATTCCAAAGAATGGGGTGAACTATAAATCTCAATTAGGTAACAATAAAATCATAAAATATGTTTAATAATTAAATTTGAATCAATAATATTGACATGATTATATAGAATGTTTAGAATTTTAATCATGGTTATGTAATTATTGTGTGTGATGTTAACATCCAGGAAGTATAAGGAAGGCGTAAAAGAACAAAAAACATGACATCATAAGCATAAGTAAAGGAAAACCACTTATACATCATAACATAGTATGTATATGATAAATAACATGAACCAAAAATTTTATGTAATGATATAAAACATTAACCAATGTATTGGAGGGATACATAATTCTAGGCCCACCAATCACATTTATATAAAGTTTATTCATTCATGTTCAACAATAAACATACTAAATAAAAACAACATTCATAATTTTAACCCCAATAATTCTTTATTTTTGTTTATATACAATGATTTCACTAATAAATTAATTATTTGTACATCTAGGTCAATACCATTGAGTGGAAATGGGGATGGTCATCTTGTACATAAATTTCTAGCATTGAAATCGCATGATAATTTCTACAGCATAACCGGTGTTCATAATGATTAATAGAAGTATTTAATAATAGTGAAAGGTTTTCAATAGTTACTTTTATGTCATAATAAAATTAATATGCATAAAAAAATAATTTTATGACTTGAACAAATTGAAATGAAATGATATAATAAAAATAATGTTCTTGAATAAAGATGAGGAGTAGAGGATACCCTTACATCAATATAGTAATCAATATGCAAGTGGTGTAGCAAGAGAGGACTAATAATCAATAAATATTTGAAAATCAATATGAAAATAAAGGGATATTTAAAAGATCATTATAATATAATTAATTAATATTCAATAGGAAACATAAAATTAATGTTCATGAATTGAATGAAAGACATATATTCCTGAAAAAAATATATTTTTGACTTAGATAAAGATTATAACTTGTGGGGATAAGATATATAGATTTTTTAAAATATATATATTAATGAAAATGGTTATTTATAAACTCATTTAAAAATAGATGAAATTTAAATTTTCATATTCAAATAACGATTTAGAATATACGTGAATAGGGGGAGATAGATCCCATACCTTGTGAGCAAGATTCTAAAATAACGAGAGGAGATTCTTATGATCATGAAACCCCAAGGGGAGAATTATAATGTCATAAGGATTGTAATATAATGATAAATTGGTTTCGAGAGAAGATTAGTGGTATGTTTAATGGTTTTTTATCGAAAAATAGTGGGGAATTCGTTATTTATTTATAAATATAGGTTTTGGACTCTATGTAATAAAAAAATCCAATCCATAGTCCTTCCAATTATGTTTACCGAGAATTTCCCAAAGGATTGTGTTTTTCAATATACACTTTGTATATTATATAAACTCACTAATATGAAACAATTGGTTAGGTGGAAGTCAACAATGACACTAAGGAAATGAATTTTAAAACATACGTTATAATAATGGTTTTAAAGTATACCTTAATGGATCAAAGAATTTATAAAATAACTGAAAAACCTATTATATTACTTCTATAGTAATTTTTCATAGTATGTTTGTTTTAGAGATGATTTATTCCCTAGGGACCAATATAACCAATTCCAATACCTTATCTTATGAAACATCCCTGTCAGCTTCATCAAATTTAATATTTCCCCTTCATTCTTTCTTCAGGATGTGCTCCCCATACAGAAAAATCAATATTCTAGTGACATAATAATTCTTCTCTTAGAATTTCTATGTAATTTATCCCAATTTTTTAATTAAATAAACTATTATGATACAATTTATACCTCATTATTTGTTTCTACAATTGTCCATAAAAATGGCTCATACCCCTATGTATGAATATGGGAAAATATATTTTTCCAATACAAATAGTAATATGGTATCTAGTCTTCCACCTTAGTTAGTACTTGATATTTATGTGTATTTTAATAGGTAATTAATATCCCCAAAATTATAATAGAATACTTTCAAATCTTATCATATGACTTACCATATTATTCATTGAATAGTTGCTACTTTTATCAAAACCACTCCCCTATTGTGCATAATGAAGAAAGAGTATGGATGTGGTCCCATATTCCCATAGAATATTTTTTGAATTTTGGTTATGATATTCACCACACTAATCAGATATATGTTTATATTTATTCTTACAAAGATGATTCACTACTTAATTCCTGAATTATTTTAATTTTCTAAAATATTGAAACTCATAATTCATTATGTAAACATATGAATATCATGTCAAGTATTCATTAATAGAAATTAATTTTCATTACCTAAATAATAAATTTTACTAGAAATTCCACACACAAATAATTTTTTAAAAATTATATAATATCTATATATATCACCTTGTCATTCAAATATAATCCTATTAATTTTTATTTATAAATATGCATGACATCTATCATTTGGTTTTAGATTAAAATATTTTAATAAATAATCATAATTGAGCATTGATATACAATTATCATTATCATTTAATGGCTATGTTATCAGAATGGGGTGTGAAATCAGTTATGTGTACATGATTCATTATCATGTTCAATTACATTACTTTCTTGATAAAATTAATATTTATTCGTATTTAAATGAACTACACTAAAAGATATAATTCCATTACAAGATAAATGGATTTTATTTCAAGACATGAAAATAAAACCATTTATATCTAGGAATGATATAAAAAATTGTATTTGGTTACAATCAGATTATAAGAACTATATATTATAACCATATCCTTCAATGTTGTAAACGGATGTTGGTAGTCACAAAAGGTTAGATCAACAATCCACGCACCATTAAAATACTGAAAAATTCATTTATACTATTGAAAAATTAATAATTTTAATTTTAATTTGTATTTAAATATATAAGTAAGATTAAAAATTTTTATTTGATACCAAATTTCATGATATAGATTGATTTCACTCAATGTTGAATGCACCAAATGGTTCCACTACCTTCTACTGCTGTGTGTAGATCTAAATCCAATTTCCTAGAATGCCACATCAAAGACATTATATATACTTTTTCTTTTCATCTATTTGGATCCTCCATCTATTTTAATGATGTTTCTTAGGAGCTCTATAATTGGTGTGAATTTTAGGCCCTGTTTCCTTGTTCATCATTCTTTTCATCATAATGACCATAGATTGTCAATCCCCATGTATTTATTTCCTTAGAAAAATATTGTATAATGTTATAAAATATTTTTCTCAATATTTCTTATATTATAATTAATATTAAAACCATTAAAAATATTAATTACTAAGGATAATGTGATATCAATGTATAGGTCATCAAGGATCAAAAATCCCATGACGTATAAGTTTTCAATGTAGCTAATCATCTTGAATATGTGAATCCTAGTTGATGATGACCCCCTATGTTTTCATGTGATAATTACAATAGTTATCTCATATCATTCTTATATCACCTTCTCTTGGTAGAGATATCAATAGCGATACATGATTCTATACACATCCAGATTTTACTATATATTGAAAAAATCTCTTTAAAATAATGAATCCATGAAAAATTTCACATATATGGAATCATCTAAATTATTAACCAAGAAAAAGTGTTCTCCTTCACCATACCCTTAAATATCCACAAAAATAATATGGTTTTCTAGTACCTATTATTTATTTCATGTAATTGTAATACAATGGAATCTATATCGTTACATGAAAATTGATCCATTGTGAAATTTATCCTTATCTGTGATGGATAACTGTGATATTTTTTAATTCATATGAATTTTAATTTTCTATGATAAATAATTTAATAAATTTCTGACACAGACTAGAATAAAATATAAAATAATTGATTTTAAATATTTTTATAATCTTCAAACATTTTATCATACCATAATATCTCAAACTATAAAAAATAAAAATATCCCTTCATATTGATATTATAGTGTAAAGTGTCAAATTGTCTCCTCTCAAAACCAAGGTGGATGTCTAATAAGCTACTCAAAGGTATTTATATTAGATTAACATCCCATATACACTAATTCAATGCTTCATGGTCTGTTGATTGAATCTTCATATCATAAAATTCATTAATAGGAATTCCACAAAACTTTTCTTATTGGTTTCAATATGTATTAGGGATTCAATAATACCATAATGAAAGCTACTTTATATCTACCCAAATTTATTTATAGATATTCCATTGTAAATTAATTTACTATAAAATTGGTAGTAAATAACATTTAACTATCTTTAAATATCAACCCAAGGTGTGCAACTATATAACGATGTAAAATATTATTTCAATAATTTTTATTTTTATATTTAAAATAAATATTTTATCTTTTCACATTTTAGATAATATTATATTGATTTTATATAATATATTAAACATGTCCAAGTATTTTTTTTCAAATATTAAAATATTTATTTTTCAGCCATCTTAACATCTATTTAATTAATTTTTAAATTTTTTTAAATCTATATGAATAATTATTCACAGAATAAAAAAATATATAGTGGAACTTCCATGATATTTTGAAATTATTATGTTAACAAAAGGATGATTAACCAATCCTTAACCATTTAAATTTAAATATGGGAATCTATGATATTTTGGGTTCTATCATCTATCCATAGTAACTGTGTTCTTTTTAGATATGTTTTGTCTTGGATCAGAACATGAATACCATTCACTCACCCAACATATCAATCCATTGTAATGAATATGTCACATATAGTTGGGGGTAATAAATAACTTTTCAATGTTGGATTTATATAAATGAAATTTACAGAACACATGCCCTTAAATAATGAGATAAGTGGAATGAAATGAAAAATATTTTTAAATTAATAAATAATTACATAAAATATGAAAATAAAAATTATAAAAATTCAACAAAATGTATAGGATATTTTATGCACACGTTCATCCATTCAATGAAATTTAAAATTTTCACTAATAATAATTTTCATTATTGGATTTGTTATTATTAGTAAAGACTCATATGAATTTTTTAATGTAACGATTTCATTAATTCATTCATTAAATCCCATTATATTTATTTTTATCCAATGTCTATTAGATATAAAAATCCTAAATGAGGTATGAGAACAAAAAACCTGAAAAATATTTATAGAAAAATATATTAAAATAATTATGAATTTGTTACATTTACAATCCTTATCACATAGTCAACACATCTTACATGAATTGTTTCATTAAGTTATGAATTATATAACTAATTATTCATTATGAATAAAATTTTTATCATTAATAAAAAAATATGGGAAATGTGAAAAAATATACACATCATGTTTCTATCTTTCCACCTATCCAGGACAAATCATTGCATGCTCATCATCTTTCTCATTGATATTGAATAATATGATCTATCAACCAACACAACATGGGTTTTAATTACCATATGTATGTGTAACAGTCCAGTTGGATCAATATATTCCTTTTTTTGTTGGGTTTAATGATTTAAATTTTATATACAATAGTTACATGTTTTCTATCTCAATAATGATAAATGTAAATAGTCTTAATCAATGTTATTCTACTTATTTGACAACACGATTAATGTAACTACATCCATTAAAATATGTAGATATCTTCTGTAAATTATAAATACCTATTGTGTGTAATAACCCGGATCTTCTTTTCAAGTATGGATCTTATTTTCGGGTTGTTTTTTTAGGAAAAAGAAAGTTTTGAAAATTTCTAAGTAAACATTGTGTAATCTTAAGTACACGCCATGTACCCAGTTGCTGCAGGTAGCTGTGTACAATTCGTGTAACGAACAAGTACATGGAATTGTTGACTGCCTATAGCAGGGACCAGTTTAGGCATGTACACGATGTGTCCATTAAATGATCACACCATGTATTTTTCCTTTAATTTAATTAATTAGACTGAGGTCGCGTCTCATCTCTAAAATGATATTATTCTAACCTCATTTCATACATGAGTGAATGAGAGCGATGACCAACATCTCAGACACTATTTCTATGTCCATGGTCTGATTCGAACTCTGGCACATGTGTTGGAATCCCACCAGTGAGTCCTTCATTCTTTTAGAGACTCACATCCTGATTGCTCCTCTATCTCGAGTTATCCACGGTTGAATGTTTTTGAAATTTTTTATATCGAAGACGTTCATTGCAGATTCATGGTCCAACTTTAAAGAGTTTTCTTCGTGCCTCACCAAGGTAGGTGGTTTGTTTTCTTTTTCTAGTTTTCTTTGAATTATATATTCCTACATTTTGATTACCTAGGATTCAGGTATTTCCTATTAAGGAATTGAACCCTGTTATCATCTTTCTTTGATTTACTATTAGATTAATGTTTATTGTTGTTATGTTATGCTTACATGCATGTTTAGGGGACACCCCATGGGAGTGTCTTCCTTTTTTGAATGTTCCTGGCTGTTTGGTACAGGTTCCCTATGAGGAAGACCTTGTTTCCTTTCCTTGCTAGTTTAGTTGGAATTGATTGATTTCTGCTGCTTGTGAAATGATTTTAAAATTCATTGTATCAGCTTAGACATTTAGTAGTTGAGATAACTTTTGGCTGCTAGATATCTTTTTTTTATGATTGTATTAAAAATGGTTGTGAGAACCTGGTGTAGTTAGACCATAGGGGGAATTGATGTTGAGTGTTTCCCCGGAGTGTCTGTTAGGTTTACTGTTGTGAGACCGTAGGGGGGATTGACGAGGAGTGATCCCTAAGAGTGTCTATAGTATGCTGTTACGAGAACACAGGGAGAATGGACGTTGAGTGCTTCCTCAGAGAGTTTTCAGTTTATCGTTAAAATCCCAGAGGGGAAATTCACAGTGACTGCTTCATCAGAGATTCTTTGTTTTGTGAGACCAAAGGGGTTTGACTATGTGATCTTTCCTAGAGAGTCATTATTTTTTATATGAATTGATTATATGTTGAACTAGTGGGGTTAGACTATGATAAATTTACTATAGGTCTACTTATGTCGTTTGTTTGATTGTGGTGAGTCTAACAAGCCAAAAAAAAGTCTTGGACTCTTTCTCACTGGATTGTTAGATGGTCTTCTGAGACATCTGTTTTTTCTATTACATAGGGGATATAGAGCTTAGGATAGATCCTGATGTTTTTATTCCATTTTTTGAATAACTAATAAATGTAAATGAATGTAATAGGAAACTTTAGGTTTGTTTACTTTTGAGTACATCCTAGTTTATTGCTTCTTTTTGCGTATTTTCTGTTATATATATTCATTGAATGTTAGGGAAAGATCATTTGGTGGTTTCTTACTGGGATTCATCTCACACCATATTTTTTTGATTCTTTTGGTCCCAAACAGATTATGTGGTCGTAGGTATAGATAAGGGAAAGTGTCATTCATCATCATGTACTTGATTGTTGTGGAGCTATAGAGTATGGGACAATGTTGAGGCAGGTGAATATATTGGTGTTGTTTACTATTTTCAGTAATTTGGTTTTAGTATTGTATTTCTATCATTGTGACTTTTTAGGATATTTTCCTAGATACATGTTACATGCATCATTAATTTATATATATATATATATGTTTCAATTGTTTATACTCACTGTCTTCCACTGTTTATTTTTTATTATATTACAGATTCCGTTGTTGTTTATTTTTGTTATTCCATTATGTTTCTCTGCAAATGAGGGAATAGATTTCCCACTATCACACCCATGTTCATCACTTCTAGTCGACAACCTCTGACATTCGGGGAAATGTTCTTTAGGACATGTTACCAACAGGGTATGGGGATCCTTTGGGTAGCACCCGGAACCATGACATTAAAAAGTGGTATCAGAGGAATTATTTTCTTCTTGACTTAGTATATGTAGCCTATAGACAGGGATAGGAAGGAATAGGTAGTTAGTAATATTATGTATGTGAGTGTAGCGAAACCATTTATAGGGAAAATCCTTGTTAACATGAGAATATCAATTTTTAGGTTTTTCCAATTGTTATAGTTGATTGATTTCACCATTTGGTGATTTTCTTGTATTGTGATGTTATTGTTGATATTATTGAGGTTATATTTCTATTGAAACCAAATGAGATGAGGTTATGCTATCTCAGGCATCGTATAGGCATTTGGAAGGGATCAACTGTCATGCATTTTTTTCATTGCATTTAGGGTGAATTACCGATTGCATGTTGTTGTGATAGACATTATGCTACATATGAATGCTTCTGTGATAGATGAATGGATAGCATACATGCTATTTATATTGGGTTTTAGAATGTGTAATGTTTTATTTGAATGGATGACAAAATTTGGTCCCTGAGGGGTTATGGGCCCTCTTGGATCATAATTTGGTGGATCATGTTGATATTTAATTGAAATTTGTCACATTTTAATGTGAATAAGGAGGGAAATATTTTATTTTTGGGAATATGGGCTCTCACGAGTTAGAATTTATCATTCCCTAGAAAAAATTATATGTTGTAAAGGGATTCAGAGAAGTTTTAGAGTTCTAAAATCCAGAAAGCCAGACAAAACGGTATGTGGTGTTATGAACACTTTCCATTTGTTCTTCTATTTTGGAGGAAACAACTTTTCTTAAGTACACACAATGTATGTATGTACACACCATGCTGTCTTTAACCATGTGGTGGATTGTGTCAGTGGAGACATGGGGTTGGGGGACTTCGGTAGAACATGTCGTGTACTAGGAGTACACACCATGCCGAAGAGTCCATGTATATGGTCGCATGACTAACAGCACAGGTGGATGAAACTTAGGTTTTACACTATGCGTACCATTCATAGATTCCATGTGGAGTCAAACGTGTACCCCACATTGTGAATAAAGACACTGGTGGTTAAAACATAAGTGGTACACACTATGTCTTGGGTGAAAATGCCATGTCGTGTTACCCATAAGAGAACTATGTTGTTTTTCCGTGAGGAAGAACTTGGTAAGGGGGGAAAATTTCAAGTACACACTATGTTATTGGAGGAGCACACTGTGTGTAGGGGTGTTACATGACCTGTTTTGGTAGAGGTACACTCTAATGTTGAAACATAAGGGAACACGACATGCGAACAGTATACACATCGTTTAAACCTATTTTGGAAAACATGAATGTGATCATGTTCCTTTCATGAGCTTATATGTTTCATTCATTTATAATGTTATACTGAGGTGAATTCTTGACATCGTAGAGTCATTCCCCTGAGACATCCTATGGTAGTATACCAAACACTAGTCAATGATC
Source organism: Viscum album (assembly GCA_963277665.1). NCBI lineage: Eukaryota > Viridiplantae > Streptophyta > Magnoliopsida > Santalales > Viscaceae > Viscum > Viscum album. The sequence goes on from OY728135.1 coordinate 1,158,199,165, forward strand.
AGACATTGGGAATGGTAGATCAGGGACTACTAGCAGATCCTCTTATCGTTCCTACCTTGGCACCAACTATTATACCAGAGAGGGGTGCTGATGCACAGTTCTGAGAAGGCTTCATGAGGTTTATATCAACCTACCCGGGAGCACCACATCCTGCCTTGTCTATGGCAGAGTTGAAACAGGTTTTTTTATCTCTAGTATCCTCTCACTTTCTGAGTGGCTGGAGAACCTCAGGTTACAGATTCATGGTTAAATGCCATGTTGTCTATTTTTGAGAATCTCGAGACACCTCTTTATAGGATGGTGAATATTAAATATGGCATGCTTTAAGATTCTTCCAAGAGATTGTGGGATTTGATATCACAGGCGGGATTCCAATGAGATATTTCTTGGGATGAGTTTTAGTGGTGATTCTAGGACTATTTCTACTTAGAGAACATGAGGCTCGGCCATGCCTGAGAGTTCCTTGGTCTGGAATAGGGTTCTATTTAAGTAATGGAGTATTCTTCTCACTTCATAGAGCTATAGCTCTTCACACCCATTCTTGGAGGTGATGTGTTTTTTATTTCCATGATGATTGATGATAGTCTCATTCCTGAAATTCGATCACCTAGCATAAAATGAGGGAGTATGGGGCTGTGAGACTGGGCGATTTAGCATATAGAGTTGGTACTCCTCCAACTGATGGTAGGAAGCTCTGTAGGGAGTCTACATGTGGAGATCTGAGTAGAATGGATACTCCTTCGGGTACCCAAGTGGTATGCTACCAGTATGGTGATGGTGGGAAAATTATACCATAGTGCCGAAGAGACCCAGTCAAGTGCCGATAATGCGGTAGGATGGGCCATCTTCAGCTTGGTTTCTGATTTCTCTAAGTAGTATCTAGTGATAGTAGTTCTACTATGACTCCATATTTAGGATCGAGACCATTAGTTTCTCATCAATATGAGAACTGGAGTTCATCCGAACATTCAGTCTGAGGAGGAGATTGTGTCCATGGTAGCCAGTCACCAGGCATTCAAAGACAACATGGTGGATCAGCTCAGGGTAGGCAGGCAGGGTCACATGCCTGTGGTATGGGTCATACTTTTTCTGTGGAGCAGAAAATGTAGTAGAATGATCTTGGACCCTCTACGGTTAGAGATGCAATTCTATTTTCCTTAGTTTTTAGAATCTACTCTTTTTGATATAGGGAATTTCCCTTAGTTTTATATTTGTTGTTGTTGTGGAGAGCCTTGGGCTATATAACATTACTTCTTGAGGATGTTATAATGAAAGACACTCTGTTGGGGATTTTTGTGTCTATTGTATGTTAGTTCAAGGAGTGACATCCGGATGTTGGTGGGTGTCACTTCTTATGGGACCTATACATATTAGAGACGACATGCTTCGATGTCACTCTCAGAATTCACTAGTTAGTCTCTTTCCAGACCTTTTTTGATGGCTATCACCACATGGTGAGTTTCATGTCACTAGAGGGTGGGTCTTTTCTACACAAAGGTGAATGAGATATCATATAGAGAAGCGTTGGACCAGATCATTGTTGATTGGGAGTAATTAAAATCCATATTGCTAGTTTGTATCTAGATGACTAGGGGATTTCACATATGGACTTTCCTCTAGTGGTGGATGGTTTAAGGAATGTATTTCCAGAAAACATTTTAGGTTTTACTCTGGAGTGAGAAGCATATTTATCCATTGATATTGTTCCATGGCCGACACTGGTGTCCATTCCTCCTTATAGGATAGATACCCCACAGTTATAGGCGCTCTAGAAGCAGTTAGAGGAGTTGCAAGAAAAGGGTTTCATCTGGCCCAATACTTCTCCTTGGGGTTAGGCTGTCTGGTTTTCAAATAAGGTATATGTAACCGTCAAACGTTATGTGGATTATTATAAGCTAAACCAGTTGATGGTTACGAATAAATATCCCTTACCCATGATTGATGAACTCTTTTATCAGCTTTGACGAGTCTACGTGTTCTCAATGATTGACTTCAGATTCAGTTATTATCATTTGCATGTTAAACCATCATATTTACATGTTTCAACCATTTGGATATGGAATGGTCTATATGAGAATGTGGTTATTCTATTCGGACTCACGAACACGTAGGAAAGTTTCATGGAACTGGTGAAACGATTGTTCCATCCTTACTTGGATTATTTTTTGGTAGTCTTCGTAGATGATATCTTGTTGTAATCTCACCCACAACACGACCATGACACCCATATTGAGATCATTTTGAGTGCACTTATAGTGCATTATTTATATGCTAATATCTCAAAATACCACTTTTGGATGGACCGGATCAACTTCTTGAGTCATTTTATCTCAGATACATGTGTTTTAATTGAAACATATAAAGTGAGATAAATAGTCTCTAGGGAGCATCCGAATAACGTCTTTGAGGTGTGGAGTTTTCTCGGTCTAGATATTTACTACATACACTTTATACATGACTTTTCACACTTATCAGTGCCACTGATGATCTTGGCTAAGAAGGGTGAAAAGTACTTGTTGACATATTCATGAGATTATTCCTTTCATGAGATAAAGGTTAGGTTGACTTCAACACCAATACTAGTTTTTACAATGTTGGGAAAGAGTTACACCATTTATTATGATGCTTCATGTATTGGGTTGTGAGTAGTGATTAGTTAGGGGAAGGATTTTTTTTATATGTGTCTCTGGATTTGAGGCCACATGAGAGGAATTACCCAATGCACAATTATGAGTTAGCTACATTTGTGCATGATTTTTCGTTTTTGGAGATATTATCTTTTGTGAGAGCACTTTGTGGTTTTCAATAACCAAAAATGTCTCATGTATATCATCACTTAGAATTATTTGAATTTAAGATAGTGAAGGTTGGTTGAGTACCTTTGGTATTTTTAATTTTATCTCACCTACACGCCTAGGAAAGGAAACACCGTGGCTAATGCATTGAGTAGGAGGACTCTGATAAAGGAAGTTCAGGAGGCCAATAGTCAGTGGAAACATATGTATCTTTTATCTAAGATGAATTTAGAGGTGTGAAATAGACAGGGCATATGTTTCCTTCATCTCTAATTGTTATCTCTATTCTTCATGATTGAGTGAGAAAGAGGAAGCTATGAGGTTTTGAAGGCCTATTACTATGGGAGAGTGTGTTAGGAGAGGACCCTACTCCTGGGTGGAATGTAGGTGGAGATAAGATCTTTCATTTTCATGAATGTTTATGGGTGTCATCAGATATACTCAAGGAGATGATACAGGATATTCCTTCATAATTTTGGGAAGTTTGTCCTAGTTTCATCAAGATGTATCGTGATTTACATCATTAGTATTGGTGGCTCGGTATAAAGAGAGATGTTTTTGTTTTGTTATGAAATGTTCCACCTTTCAGCAGTTGAAGGCAGAGCATCCATGACCGGAAGAGATTTGACATCAACTACCCATTCTTGAGTGGAAATGGAATGATGTAATGATGGATTTCATGACGGGTCTCATTAGTTCATCTCAAGGGAATGACACAGTATGGGTTTTCAATGATATAATCACAATGGTTTAACACTTCATAGTGATCAAGGATACCTTCAATGTTGATGAGATGAGAAGTTTGAACATCTGAGAGACAGAACATTTTCATGGGGTTCACAATCTATCGTTTCAAAAAGGGATGAATGTTTTATTTATTAAGAATGGTAGGTACTAAAGAGGGATTTGGGTACACATGTACTTCTGAGTATAGGATACCATCCTTAGACAGATATCCAGTCAGAGCACACGATTTTGGTCTTGGAGGACATGCATCGAGCATGAATCCTAAATTTCAAGGGTTATGGGGAAAGACACATACCCCTAGTGGAGTTTCCCTAGAATAAAAGTATTCTGAAGACAATTAAGATGGAAGCTTATATTTCTTTGTATGGTAGGTCATTCCAATCACCCCTATATTGGATGGAGGCAGGTGAGGTAGCTATGATGGGACCTCATCTTGTCTAGGAGACCACTGAGAAGGTGGATTTGATTTAGAAGAGGATGGATACTACACAGTCTTTCCAGAAATATTATGCTAATCGACGGAGATGACCTCTAGAGTTAGAGGGTGGAGATCAGGTTTTCTTACATGTCACACTGAGGATGAGACATAGGAGGATTATGAGATAGGGAAAGATTTCAATGAGATACGTTGTGTCATTTGAGATTTTGGAGAGAGTTAGGCTAGTTTCCTATTTGTTGTAGTTACCTTAGAGGTACCAGGATATTCACGACATCTTCCATGTTTCTCATCTACGACTATACTTTTCAGACTCATCTCAAATTTTTCAACCTGATGAGGTTGATTTGGAGGTGGATACATCCTTCGAGGAGAACTGTACGTGGATTTTAGATCAAAATATGACGGTTCTATGGGGTCAGTCCATTTCTATGTTATGGGAGCTATAGAAGCACAAGCAAGTACATGACAAGACTTGGGAGAGGGATGCTGACGTACGATCACATTGGCCAGAGTTGTTTGATGTTTCTTATTCACAATCCTTACAAGGTCCATTCTGGGAAGAATTACTTTAAATGGGAATGTTTGTAAGAACCCAGATATTATTTTCAGGTATAGATCTTATTTTCAGGTTGTTTGAGGAAAAAATATTTTTGAGATATTTCTAAGTACACGCCATGTACTCTTCCGTACATGCCGTGTACCCGGTTTCCATGTGTAGCCGTGTACTCCCTATGTAATGGCCGAGTACATGGTTGTGTGGACCTCCTAAAGTGGGGGCCAGTTAAGGCATGTACATGTCATGTACATTAAATGAACACTCAGTGTACTTTTATTTTTATATGTTTAATCAAACCGGGGTTACGTCTCATATAAAGAGAGATCTTCTTCTAACCTAGTTTCGTCCAGGAGTGATCAAGAGTGGTGATCATAGTCCAAGACATCGTTTCTCCATCCAATGTTCAATTATAACTCCTGAAGGTGTGTTGGAATCCCACCAGTGATTCTTTCCTTATTCTACATCCTCACTTTCTGATTTCTCCTCTCTCTCGAGTTATCAAAGGTTGAATTATTTTGACCTTTTTGTAGATCGATGATGTTCCAAGCCAATTCAATGGCCGATGTTTGTGAGTGTTCTTTGTGAAACATCAAGGTATGTGGTTTGTTTCATTTTGTGGTTTTCTATTTAATTATATATGCCTATGCCTTAATTACCCATTATTCAGGGTTTTTATGTTAAGGAATTGAACCCTGTTATCATTTTCCATTGATTGATTATTAGATTAAGGGTTTTAGACATTATGTTATGCTGAATGTCATGATTATAGGACACCCCATGGGCATGTATTCCTTTTTTGAATGTTTATGGCTGTTTAGTCTATGATTCCTATGAGGCAGACCTTGTTTCCATTTTTGTCTAGTTAGGTTGGAATTGATTTATTATTGCTGGTTTTTTAATTCCTACATTTTTCATTTTAGGTTTTTAGACATGTAGTAGTTAAGATTACTTTTGCTTGCTGGATATCATTAGTTTATGATTTTATTACACATTGTTGTATGAACCAGGTGTAGTTAGATCATGTGGATAATTGACTTTGAGGGCTTCCCTTGATTGTTTGTTATGTTTACCATTGTGAGACCAAAGAGGGGATTGATAGTGAGTGCTCCATCAAAGTGTCTATATTATACCATTATGAGGGCACATGGGGAATGGATGTTGAGTGATTCTTCATAGAGTCTGTAGTTTATCATTAAAAGACTACACGGGGAATTGAAGGTGAGTGCTTCCTCAGAGAGTCTTTGTTTTATAGGACCAATGTGGTTTTACTATGTGAGATTTTTAGAGGGTAGTTATGTTTTATTTGAATTGATGATATGTTGAAAAAGAGAGGTTAGACTATGATATATTTCTTCAAGGGTTATTTATGAAGATAGTTTGATTGTGACGAGTATTCCAAGCTAACACACAAGCTTGGACTTGGTCTTACTTGATGTTAGATGGTTTTTTGAGACATCAGTTTTTTCTATTACAAAGGGGATATAGAGATTAGGATAGATCTATGGGTTTCATTATTCAATAGTTTTAATAATTAATAAATTTAAATGAATGTAATTGGAAACTATAAGGTTGTTTACTTTTTAGAACATCCTGGTTTATTGCATCTTTTTTCATATTGTATGCCATATATATTCACTGACTATTAGGCATAGATATTTTGGTAGATCCCTACTAGAATTACTCTCACACCATTTTTGGTTCAAGATTTTGGGCCCAAATAGATTATATGGTTGCAAGTATAGATAAGGGAAAGAACCCTTCTTTATCGGGTACTTGATTGATGTGGATATTGAGATCATGAGTCCAAGATGAGGCTTGATATGTTGTTGTAGTTGTTTACTATTTTCAGAACATTGTTTTTAGTATTGTATTTCCAGCATTTTTACTGGTTTGATTTTTTCCCTATATACATGTGACTTTCATCATTTATATATATATATATTATAGTTATTTATACTATCCATATTCCATTGTTTTTTTCTTTTATGATAATATTTCTTTTGATGTTGTATATTTCCGTTATTATTCTATATTTCTCTACCAATTAGGGAATTTTTTTCCCACTATCACACCCATGGTCCTAGCTTCTATTCGGAATCCTCTGGCGTTCAAGGAAATGTGCTTGAGGCTATGTGACCAACTAGGTATGAGGAACTTTGGGCGGCACCCAGAACAAGGATGTTACACTTTATAGTGCCACAGTCCATGTTCTCAGATAACCTGGTAAATAACTAGTCCAATTTTAATTCCCCACATGTCATTATTTCTCGAGACATCACGTGTCCCATGAAACCTCTGGGTGAATAGAAAATGTGTACTTAGTGTCTAAATTCGGTAAAAAGTAATTTACCATTTTTACTAGAGATAATTCTTAACACATATCTATGACATCTACAATCATTCTTCATCTATTCATAAGCTATTTTAAATGATATAAAAATTGAAAATTGATAAATAATATGTCGAAAATAAGTTATATAATCTCCAAAATAATAATTAATTTACTATAAGAGAAGAACATACAATAGATTAACATAATAAAACATAAAATATTAAATAATTATAAACTATTATGTGACTACTCTATTTACACAAGACAATTCATGGGTTGCAGATTTATTTCGGGACACATGTAACAAAAAAATTAAATCTAGTTATTTTGATTTCTCGTCAAAATAGATACAAATGTATTTCCATGATCGATATAAGAAAAATATTTTCACATATATTATATAATTGATAAAATAAATTTGAAAATTATCATTCATTTAATTTTATCTTCATTAATCAGTCATTTGACCAGTCTTATATTTTCATCATTTCATTTTATGAATCAATTGTAGATTATCATTTAAGATTATATAAATATTCTCAAAAAACCAAAATTTGGCCGAATAAAATTTTCCAGGTTCTAGCATGGAAGAATATATCTCCTCTGATGATCAATGTCAATCGAAATATAATCATTAATGAGAGGAGGGATTCCCTTATGTAGAAGGAGAGAATTATTTATTGTTTTTAATTTCATTCTATGGAGGGGCATATTTTTTGAATTAGAGTATTATCTATGAAAATAATTATGCACAACCACAATGTTTGGAAATAGGGATTGAAAAAAAATTCATAATATATTTGATAAGGTTCTTGGATTTGAACCTAATTAATTTTAAAATAGAAAATATTATTCTCATAATTCTTAGTGAACCACATGTCAATATAAAAATATTATTATTATTAATTAATTAACAAGAACTAAACTCATGGTTAAAATACATATTAATTTCATTTCATAATTAAATAATGATTTATTCAAATATTATTTAATATGACATTTCACATATGGAAACTAAACACTGGAAGTAAAAACTGATCAATATTTTTTAGTCCTTGAATATTGCCAATTTATTTATGTACATAAATTACAATATATTATTTTCTAATAAACATATGAATAGTATATTAACAAAAATGAATAGAAAAATTAATTACAAGATTTTCATGTCAGAAAAAAAATTATATAAATTTTAAAAAATAGGAGTAAGTGATTATTTTTTATTCAAGAAATTAATTAATGATTTACATGGTGAATATATATTTAATATATATTACAATAATATATATATTATTTTTATAAACTAGTGATTGAATATTTCATATTAAACTATCATGATAATTTATTCTACAACATACATGGATAATATTTTTCTTACATGTTAAAATCGTATAGAATTTATCAATGGTTTCAAATAAACTTATTATGTGGACCTCTAGGAAAATTTATCAATGAAATTATGCTTCACTAACTAGTGTACAAGGATAGAGTCTTGTAACCTGACAAGGCTCCAACAAATAATGAAGTAACAATTATTATTGAATGTATTATCCTTCAAATGTACTCCAAAGAATATAATCCCTTAATCATAATATATATTACTCTAATGGTTTCATACTAGTTTCATCAACCTATATGGTCAATGTATATTACATTTACTTTGTAGAAATAAAAAATACTAAAACATGTCCATGGATATAGAATTAATTATGAAGAGAAAATCCAATCAAAGTGTCTAAGATATCAACTTCTCTTTACAAATATAAGGGAAAAGACATATATCATAACATTAATTAACAATACATCTCTCACGATGAACCCAATATAGTGAACATTTCCATGATCAACTAACATCAAAATGTTCATAAATACATAGTAGTTCTTGACCTATGAAATCAATTAATAATAATGTTAATTTCCTAGTATAATTACACATATCAAAATATTGGAATAATAAAAGATAGAAATAAATGAGGATTTTTTATTTTAGTGTCATGTTCTTAGGATCTCCCAAACTATAGCTACCATGGACACCCACAATGAGTAACTTTCTCAATGTCATATGAGTCTCCACCCATATTTTTTCTATACCATTTGTGTACCATCTAATTATATCATCCAAATATATATTAATTATTTAAGAATACAATCGTTACATCTCTATTTTCCTATCAAAGTAGGGAACAACAATAAAATTTCAATGTTATATGTACACATATATAATTATCATATAGTATTTAATAGAGATGAACAATAATAATGTGATAAAATATTTTAAAAATATTCATATACATGAAAACATGTTAGCATAATGTTCGTAGATGTAGTATTCAAGGAAAAAACATAAACAACATGAGTATGAATCATGATGGAATATTGTGTCGAATTTATTTATACTAACACCTTTTATTGGGAAAATATAAGTTCTTGGTTACCATACCATATAAAACCAAATAAATAGCATGGATAGGTGATGAAGTACACATGTATGTATTCCTACTCACCAACTTTTATAGACTGATACATTCTAGGTATATAGAATCACATCAATGTGGATTAGTTATTATTCATGAACTCTAGTATAAAATATATAGAGTAGTGTAGTTTACATAGTATAAACGTTTTTATAATTAAATGGATTCTAAATCACCGAGATATAGACTATTTTCACTCCTATATCTTAGTGATCAAGGTAGAAATCAATGTTTTTTACATTTTATATTATCTCACCGATGACACATGGATTATGAGAACTTGTTTTCTTCAAGATTAGATGACTATGTGATCATCATTGGGAGGGGGAGAATCATTGTTGATAAATTTTATTTGTCAAAAATAGTTAGTTTGTTTCTTGATCTATAAGGTTATATAAATACGTGTTACAATAAAAAAATTCAAAATCATTTAGTATTTTAATCAATTCATTTCTCTATATATGTGACTACAACATGCTTATATAGTGTTTCACATCCTCCAAACACAAATTATTTTATTTAGTTACATGTTAAATCCATAGGGAATGGTATATCAGGATTCCTAAGATAGTGTAGGTACAACCCAAATAAATCACGAAACAAATTTTTAGAAATAATAGATAATAAAATACAATTTTTGTTAATGATCACCAAGATATTTATGAGTCTCTAATAGGTGAGATGAATTATATCATTATAAAAATCCAAGGAGGAGGCCATCACAATTACATGAAATTAATGAAAATAGATCACCATATGCATTCCCTTGACCATTTAATATATTTTTTTAGATTATTAATTCAACACATTCACTAAAAACACCCACATATTTTTTCAATAATGGAAATTTTATTCCACTACATATAAAGCTACTTAATACCTGAAAAGTAGTCAAAATTTAAAACATATTATCTATAAATATACTCTAATATAAATATAATTTGTATTACATTTGTTAATAACCTAGGGAATAGAATACTTCTATAGTGGTTGTTCTCAAATTCTAATTATTGATAAACATAAGTGATAACAATAAAATATCATTAGTGAGAATTTGATGATAATATGGGTATAATCATGTCACCTGTGAAAATTAGTCCCATTAATAAATTACTTTAAAATCACGGATTAATGAATAATTGAAGAATAAAAATCATGTGGAATCATTTTTTATTAACATGAGCCATGAGATTTTAACATCATGATATCATAGAAATGTTGTACAAATATTACTATATGTAACATTATTTTCTATATAAACACCATAAGTACAATTTATTATAAGATAATAAAATGTCCTAATGAATAATTATCTCATGAGATATAAATGATTAAAAATTAATTTGAAGGTGATATAGGACCTCATATGACATTCTTCCACACATACATATGCCACATGAAATCAATCGTTTTTTGAACCACAAATAACACATGGGAAACAAATTGTTTTCACTAATCATAATAATAACAAATTTTACGAAAAAAATAAATCCTTTTAATTTATATTATAATTTTTTAACTAAAAAGTTATATTAATTTTTAATATAATATGTAATAAATTCAATCAAAAAGTAAATTATTCTATTAAACTATTTTCATATAAGATATTATCTAAATTTATAATATTCAAAATATATAAATTTAATTTCAAAAAATTTATTTCATTTTTAAATTGAGTTTTTGAAAATTATCTTAGGATTAATTTCTAGTAATTTTATGAAAATATTTATTTTCCAATAAATAGTTCCAATTACTGATTTTTATTTAAAGCTTTATTTTATTTAAAATTATTTAATATGTCAAATTATTCTTGGGATTATTTCTAAATTTTCATCAATTCATTTTTAACAGTGATGTTTGGGATCCGAGCAACGTTGGTCCCCCTAAAATATAATAAATGACATCCAAGATAGATCAAATGTTACAAGGATTTTTACATAGAGGGCAGTGAATTTCTCCTTTCATATCTTCCTCCAGCATTGGTGCACAATAATTTAGGGTTTTGAGAGGCAACACGGTGCTTATTTCTATAATCATTTTCTTTGATATTTCATCATCCACTTGACTGGTATCCCTATAAGAATGTGAGAAAATAAATTTAATATGCATGAACATGTCTATAAATTCAATCTAATAAGGTAAAATCTACAATGGGACATCCCTTGTTCTCCCTTTTATATTAATCACTGTAGTTTCAGAATAAGTCTCCATAAATAATTTAATCCAATGATGTTGGACATCATAGTTATTGGAATACACCATATCCCACAATTTAGCATTGTACTCCATTCTAATGCCAATAAAATGATGAAAAAACCATTCAAAAATCCATGATTAGTGCATAAAACTACACCAAAACCAATGGTATGTGTCATTCCATAGTCTACACCATCATCATTTAATTTTATCCATGGATTTAGAGGAGGAATCCATCATACTTTTATAACTATAAGATTTTTTCAAGGCCTACCCAAACCCTAATACTTCTCATTGTATTAAGAACATTCATGATATTCTTCATGGATCCTGTTAAAAATAGTGCAGTACCATCAATATCCCTATAAACCAAAATTATGGAACTATGAAATGTGGTTTGAATATTGTCCAATGTGGAAAAATTCATTTCCTACCACAAAACAAATAATATAGATGTTGTAGTATCCTATAATTGTTTAATAAAATTTTCACGTTTTCCAACTGAGGAAAGATCCTGCATGAATACTCCCATATAGAAATTAGTAAAAAATTAAAATCTAAAAATATAGCCAATGTACCTCCATATATCATGTATAATTTCACATTACACGAATAGGCATTGTATTTTATCTATTCAATTCAGGAAAAAGAGGAAATAAGTGACCATATGTTTTCTAGATCTCTTTAACTAAGCATGTGTGGGTAACATGTTCCTCTAAATTCTATAAAGAAGAATAAATAATGACAGCTATTAAAATGTACCATGAATTTCATTAACCATGATGGTGGTGGGGTGAAGAATTCACATTCTATTTTTTAGAACTCATTATCATTGAATCATCAATTATTTTAGGGCCACTAGATTAGGGTTTGTACATCCATAATGGGATTGTTATGAATCTCAATGATTCATTGATTTGGAAATGATCATTCGATCTATCAATGAGTCACAAGAAATACGAAATGGATATATGAATAATTTCTAAGACTGTTCCAGTCCATTACTTTGTGGAAATCCACTGTTTGAGCTATCCTCAGAAGTGAAGGTGACTTCTTTAAACACATGGAAAAATTCTAAGTTTTTCATGTTTCTTAATATTGTCTTTCCCTATAAGTGTCACCCTAGCGGTGTCACCCTAGCAGTGTCACCCTAGTGGTAGCTCACCCTAGCATAGCTCACCATGGCAGTGTTACCCTAGTGATAGCTCACACTGGTAGTGTCACCCTTTCTATATCTCTCCCTGAAAGAATCACCATAGTGGTTTTACATTAGTGGTTGCTCGCCCTTGGATTTTCTCATCTAGAGGTTCCTCGTGCTAGGAGGTAAGTTTCCCTGGCAGTGTCTCGTGTAATGGTTCCTCATTTAGTAGTGTCTCACCTGTCAGTGTCTCCCCAAATGGTGTCTCACTAATGGTGTAAGGATATTCATCCTAATGGTTCCCTATCTAATGGTGCCTCTTCTGGTGGTGCCTCATTTGGTGGTTCCTCATTGGCGGTGTCTCATTGGTGATGCCTCAGGTGCAGTTTTTCTAGTTCTTACAAATTTCCCTTTTGGCGAAGTTATTTAAGGAAAAGTGAGTTCAATGCCAAATTTAAAATTGTTTAAGACCAATTCATGGTCTATATATTTTATCATTAATTACCTAAGTATTCATAGAGTCATATTTATTAAAAATGCATGGTCCTGACCAGATCCACATTTATTAGTAAATCAAAACCATATTGGATCCCACGACTATGATTGGATTTTCCAAAAGCTGAGTTATCTTTCCCCTTGTATATTCCTTCTTATTTCCTCTTTCTACGAGATTCCATGAATCCTGCTTCCCATATGAGTCGAGTGAAATTATGAAAATTTTGGTTTGCGTTTACCTAGTTTTTTCCTGCTCTATGCGAGCTCCTATTTCGGTTAAACCGGGAAGTGACGATCTTCTTTTGTTACAAGTAGGCTTATTATTTGTTTTTATTAATTGTGTATCTTAAGGTATTTATATATATATGGTTCCCCATTTGATGATAGTTTATTCTATATTAAAATTATATTCAATTCGTTTTATAATTAATACATATGGGTGGAGAAATTGTTTCATGATATTTTTATATATTTTTTATTTGTGATATTTTGATTTGTATAGGATTACTACCCACTAAAAACCATCGATATTGGGGATACTTGTTTTCAAATAGGGTAGTTTGTGAGATGCATATTTTGTTATTGAAATGTTTTTCATAATATTAGGATAATAAATATATTCCCCAGGATCATTAAGTTTCTGTCAGAACTCCAAAATTTACAAGTGGAATTAAATAAGGTATACTTTATTAAATAGGAAAACTTGTTTGGTTTGGTATGTGAGGTCATGTGATCTGTGTAAATTATTATGGTTTTTGTGTATGGGGGAAAGTGGATGACATGTGGTAGTTTAGTGGGGTTTTTATGGGTGTGGTGTTATCAAACAGCGTGGATTTGATTTTTGGTTGTGCTTTGTCCTGTTGCTGGATGTGGTTTTGAGATGGGGGGTTTGTTTAGGTTAATATGGTAGTATGGGAAAGATAAAATTGAATATGAAAATTAGTGATTGTTATGGGTTCTTTACCATTTATAACTTGTAAAAAGGTTCACCTCATATCTAGGGGTCATGTTATGATGTGTCTATAATGTGAAGTTCATTAATTGACCATGATTGTTGTTGTGTTCCTTTGTTTCCCATGTAGTTATGGAATGAATAAATAATTTTTTATAACGTTTGGAGTGAATTTTGTTGTTTTAGTTTGTAATATGAAAGTTGTTAATGAAATATTAAAATAGTTGTTGTGTGGTTAAACATGGTTGGTGAAATATAATGAAATGAATGGGTGTTGGAAGTATAGTTAATGTTAAGCCACCATTATTTATCAGTCTCTTCTCCATTTTATATAATATTTTAATATTCAAATAGTTTCACTTAATGGTAGGAACAAATTTATGAATTAATCAATTTTTTAGAGTTTTTTTGTAAACACAGAGGTTGGGATTATGTGATTTCCCTTATACATATGAATACATTATCCATTATTGTGATTTTTATAAGCACCCACCCATTTTGGGAACTATGTGCCAGCCACTCTCATATTAACATGGGGGTGTCCTTCCGAATATACTAGTGAGATGATGGATGGATGGAAATCCACTTTTCCTTGCTACCTCATCTAGGAGATGATAGAACAAGTTTCATTGGGTAGGTTGTGATGAGATGTGGTGTCCCAGGTATCTTTGAGATGAGTTATGATGTGATGTCTTAGGTTTCTTTGAGATGAGACGTGTTGTGTTGTGAGGCCCAAGTGTGTGTTGGTGATATTTTTTGTGAGGTAGAGGTGTGTGCAGGCGATATGTTTTGTGAGGCCCAGGTGTGTGCGGCGAGATGTGTTGTGAGACCCATGTGTGTGCGGGTAAGATGTGTTGGAAGGCCCATGTGTGTGAAGGAATGATGTGTTGTGTTTCCCATGTGTGTGTGGTCACGATGTGATGTGGTATATCCGGAAGAGGTGGGAGTTCCGAGGAATCTTCTATTGGGATATGAGAGTGACTAATCACTGGGAAAGTGGTGCAGGGTACACTATCATTGATGTGTTTTCTGTTATATTTCTCATAATTTGTAACATCATGAGTGTGCCATGGTGAGGTTGGGATGGTTATCATATATTTTTAGGTGATGTTTGGTTCTTTTGATTTATCATAGGATCATTTGTATGATTCCCTCACAAGTGAATGAGAGGAATTGGTTTTCCTACTGAGTATACTCATTTATGACCCAACATATATAAAACGTATTTCAGGTTTCCAGGAGGATCTCATGGACCATGTTGGTCATTTATAGATTGGACATTTGAATAGTTGTTGTGCCCCATCTTAGCAATACATTTGGGTATTTAAATTAGAGAATTTTACTGTAAATTTTTTTTATTTCACAGATGCAAGTGGGATTGTTTTGGATTTATTTATATTATGTTTTATAGTTTCCTTGAGGATGATCCATCTTATATCCCAGTCATGTTTCTTATAAAGGTAAATTCCACTCATAATTTGATATACGTACACCCTTGGTGCTAGTTTCCAACCCAGTCCTACTTGAGGTGGGACTGAAGGGGTAATTATATCCCTTTCTTCATTTCCATCCATGGTGGGGTATCCTTGGAGGGATCTAATCATGACAGAGTGGTATCAGATCTTATGGTAGAGATATTGGATCAATTTTGGAGTTATGAATAGTGAGGATTTAATGAGATGATTTGGAAATAGTTCTGTATGGGCATGGTGCATCACATAGGCTAGGGAAACCGGCAAGTAAAAGGGTTTTTTGGGCCCTCTATGATCCAGTGCACGGACTCTGAGATTATTGCAGAAGCATGTTAGATAGACCTTCTTGAAGCATATTGACCTTGGAATGTTACATGAAACATAATTTCATGGGTTTATGTTTTAATTGGGTTGGTTTGGGAAGGTTGAAAAGGATAAAAAATGAATAAAATGAGTTAAAATAAATCATAATAAAATCTCATACTACTCAATCATAGTAAATATGTTTTTAACTTTTAGCTACGGCTCCTGGTCATCACCGTGTGTGGCTCTGGAAGTCGAGGCTCATAAGACTGATTCAGTTGATCGTCGTTGGGTTGATGTTTGTTTCAATAGTTCTAATACCATAAGATGGGGGTGAATCAGGGTGTGACAGATTAAAACATTCTCCAATTTGGATCTTTTTTTTATTGTTAGACAAAATTCAATTCAATCTAGCTCCAGTATAAATATACAAATAGATATGAAATCATGCACATGACACTACATTTTTAACTTGGTTCAACCTCACTAGACTTCATCCAAGGTGAAATCAATGACAATGTGCTGATGTACCAAATTCACTAAGACTCACTTCCCATAATGAGTATAATGTTGGGGATAGATCTTCTCTACCTGGGCTCACTGCCTTTACAATGTTTATTTTATACTCACTACATTCCCAAGGTTCACTCCCAATGCCTCTTTCTCTGGATGACTTCTGGTGAAAGGGGTCACTGTTATCCTCTTTCTTCACTCACTGCTCTTGGAAAAGAATCCACTCACAGTTTATGGATGTGTAAGTCAGACACAATTTATAGACATGTAGGTCCATCCATTTTCATGAATTTTTACATCCCCAACAGTCGATAGACGCTATGTTGAATTCCATTTTTCATCCGTAGAAGAAGTCCACCATCTCGTGTAGTTGGGGTTTGGCTTAGTGGTAAGCACCCCGTAATTCTATATGAAAAATGGGTGTTCAAAACCCATGGGGCGCAGGTTACTGTAGTAGTACTGTAGCGGCACTATAGTGGTGGTAGGGTACTATAGCGGCAGTACTATAGTAGCGGCAGGGTACTAGAGCAGCGGTGGGAAATTTAGCAGCCGGGTTACTATTCACAGAATGGGCCTTAGACCAAAATTTTGGTCATACGAGTTATGTAATGGGATACAAGCCCATTGGGCCTTCGGGCTATGTAATGGGTCTCCCTCTACCCAGTTAAAAGAGGTATTTTCTTTTCATTAATAAAAAATGAGGCTTCGGCCCCAACCTTTTAAAAAACATCCACCATCCCGAGTACAACTAGGTACCAAAAAATAACTTTGTATACTAATTTTATGTTTTCACAAGATTCCTTGTGCAAATCATGAACCACCTTATTCCTCAGCGTACTGTGTAGCAGGTTTGGTACATGGAACACCTCTCTGTGTACTACTTATGCCTTTCACAAACTAGTACAACCTCTGCATACCTCTACCTTCGCTCCACCTCTGCGAACTGCCCTAGGTCTGTAAATTGTCCTATGTTCATAGACTGTCTTCAATTCCTCATACCGGAGTTCCCTCTCTTCATACCTCTTTAGGCATTCCATCCCTTTTATACCGGAGATTCATCCTCCACGTACTGAGTCTTTTGTGGTTTTCATTTCTCCGAAAAAACCTTCAGTAGAATTTCTTCCATGCAAACCACATTAGATATAGAGGAACTCCTCCTCACTGACCACCTTCAAACATTTCCAATATCCCATACCAAAAATATGATCTGTGATGATATTCGGTCTCCATTATAATTTATGGGATTATAAATTCTTATATATGCAATGATACCTACAAGACCCGCAAATCTAAGAGTTACCAAATCATCAATCGAGCCTTCACTGTGTATCGTTCCTTATTCCATCACAAACCGCATTCTACCAGTGGACCATTTTTCATATGCGGTCCATGTATAGTCTTTGTTCTTATATAATTGACCTCCTATGTTGAAGTCAAGCCTTCCTCGGACCACAAAACCTTTCACCATGAACCGTTTTTGGTTTCGTGAACCGCTCCTATGTACCTTTCCCGCTTCCTGGTACGCAGCCATGTAACCTTCCTGGTCCTGGTACATGTCCATGAATTATGGTACGTGGTTCCCATGCTTTTCCAATTTTCATCACTGTTATTCATAAATATCAATCTTATGAAGAAATCCTTACTTTTCCAATATCAAAATCCCAATTTTTTGGCACAAAAATATATAAAACACTTGAAAATATCACCACCTTAAAAAACTATCTTTGGAAAACACTAACCTTACTCATTTTCGGTCATCTGGCTTTATCAAAAAACAAATCCATACCCCAAACATACCAAGAGGACACCTTAAGGGATTAATTTCAAATAGTTTATCCATTTGAAGAGGGTGATCATTGGAATAGGATGCTTCATACATTCCTATGACAGGACTTTGGGAAGTACAAGGGTAGCATATATGATGTTGAGATATAAGGTTGGCTAGAGGAGATGGTAAATTCCATCTATTTGATCTAGTCCCCGATAAATGAAAGGTCCCCATTAGTAGTTAGTGAGATGAGGGGTGATGCGAGTCTATTTTGGACATTGTATCTCTAATAACAGAATGAGGTAGGCTTTATAATGGTTGACTTCTAGAAGGAGATCTAGGCAGAGTTCCTCTTGTCAAACATGGTGGCTGAGAGGAGGTAAGAGATACTCTCCCTTTTGCTGGGGAGTATATTAGTAGAGGATCATGAGATAATGTTAATGGTTATTATTCTTTTCACCCAGATCTAATTACAGATGAGGAGTCTCACATGAGGCACCTTGAGGATTCAATCT
Source organism: Viscum album (assembly GCA_963277665.1). Taxonomy (NCBI): domain Eukaryota; kingdom Viridiplantae; phylum Streptophyta; class Magnoliopsida; order Santalales; family Viscaceae; genus Viscum; species Viscum album. The sequence goes on from OY728135.1 coordinate 1,158,217,860, forward strand.
ATCATTCAATCCAAAACGATGATACCACTTTTATGTGGCCAATATATTTGGAGGTTTATAAAAAGGTGGATGTGATACCGTGGATTCACTCATGAGGAGGTCTACCATGATGGGGGATTCATCTATGTTCTTAATAAGGAAGAGTATTTTGTGGAAGATCTAAGGTGCTAGGACCTTTTAGAATTTGGCCAATAGGGAGACGACTTCACCATCGTCCTTTCTGACCTTCTGGTGCCAGTGGTATCTATAACATTCCAATAGGCTTCAGGATGATTTTTTTCTTATTTTGGGTTCAAAGCCATCTATAGGGCCAGTCCTCATTATTTTTCTGAGCTTATTTTGGTGGAAGTTGACAGACCTAGTTTCATCATCAGTACCAGCTACCAATAACACAATTTCATCAGTAAGGAAATAATTATTTTCTTACTCTATTAATAGATTTAGTAAGTAGAGGTCTACCTTGGGAGTATCCTCATGTTTAGGGAATGCAACCCTAGCAGATGTGGTCCTCGGAAGAGAGGTAGATGAGTTGGTTGTGTTTAGTTGCATGCAGTGGAGAAAATAGTTCTAGAATGGCTAGAGATCATCGTAGGTATGATCAGTTGGTTTAGAACCCTTGTTTGTGACTTTTTTAATTCATTAGTTTCACACACTTTTAATTCACATGTTCTAGACCATGATTTTGGGACTGGATGCAGAGAGGATTCTCATACCCCTAGTGTTGACTATGCCAGTTAGAGGCCATAACGTCTTGTTTGATATGTGAAGTGGGTGTATACTGATGATGTGACAGTACCAGTCCCACGAGGACCTCTTCTTGCTATAGATGTATCCATACAATGTCATTATTTTCACCAACCGATGGGATTCCGTATGTGATGTTATCAACTACTTCTAGAGAAGAGTAGTGTTTTCAAATGTGGATGGCCATTGTGTGATTTTAATTGAGGAACATGGTAGTCAGGTGGGTAGTCAGTTTGTGTTTCCCCTTCAGCCCTTATTGGCTAAGCTGCTAGTGGAATTAGTTTATTTTATGATGGTATAGGTTCCCAATGTCGTTGGGTAGTTCTTGTACGTTTTCCCCGATGAGGTTTTGACGCAACCCCCTCGATGTGACGTTGAGTTCAGGACAAACTTGCAACCCGATAATTCTCGAATTTTGATGGATCTTTATTAGATGGAACTTTTGGAGTTGAGGGAGTTGAGGATTCAGATGTATCATCTGATGAAGAAGGTTCTTATCTGCCCCAATGTGTCTCTAAGGGGTGCTCAAGTGTTCTTCCTAATGGAGGATGATAGGCGTTTGTGGTTGTGCATATCGTATTATAGGATTAATTAGGCGATGTTCAAGATCAATTACCCTATTCAAAGAATAGATGATCTATTCAACAACATGGTAGGTGTGAGATTGATTTGTATGATCAATATGCGGTTTTCATATCACTAGCTAAGGTTGAAGGATGGTGATATCTCGAAGACTACCTACTAAAGCATGTATGGGAGCTTTGGGTTTTTAATCATTCCATTCAATGTTACAAACAAAAAATCCTTGTTCATGGAACATATAATCCCAATCTTTTAAATGTTCCTAGAATAGTCTATCATCGTACTCATTGATGATATGTTAATCTACTTGGAGTAAAAGGAGGAGAACATCGAGCAACTCATAACTATCTTCCATGTTCTTCAACAACACTATCTCTATTGAAATTTATCCAAGTGTACGTTATCGACATGATAGGTTCATTTCCTTTATAATTTGGTTTCTCATCATGGTTTTTCGGTATTACTATTAAAGGTTGAAGTATTTGTTTTCTTGTGAATCACCTAAAAATGTGGTATTGGTTCATAGTTTCCTTGGTCTCGTTGTCTATTATCAATGGTTTTAACCTAAATTCTCTTTTTAGTAGCCTTATTGATATATCTAACTAGGAAAGACCATGATTTTTCATACAGTGGTTAGTATGAGGAAATGTTTAGTTACATGATGGGGAAGTTAGTCTGTGTCCCAGTTCATTAATTTCCAAAGTGAGGGGTAATGTTTGAGGTGTTTTGTGACACTTCCCATATGGGATTGGGATGCATGCGGATGCATCATAGGAAAGTGACCCCTTATGGGTCTAGGAATTTAATTCCTCATGGGAATAACTATTACACCCATGATCCACAGCTAGCAGTGGTTGATTTCAAGATGATTTTGTGGAAGAATTACCTTGTTAGGGAGCGCTTTGTGGTCTACACAGATCATAAGAGACTGGGGTATAACTTTTCCTAGAATTAACAAAATTTGTAACAATATTGGAGGATGAAGTTTCTTCCCAACTATGATATTGAGATCTTATACACCTTAGGAAAAGGTAATATCATTGCTAATTATTTGAGAAGAAAGTCATAGAGGAAGGGTTTTTGGGATTCTGCAGATGCTTGGAAAAAATGGAGAATTTGGAATCCCTTATCTTGGATGATAGAGTGGATGGTCATAAATGTTGTTTGTTTCAAAATATGGTGATGTATTTTATAATTCAATGGGTGGAGGAGTCTCAGTGGTGAGACTCATAGGTAGGGGTGATGCGTGATCGTGTTTGACATGGTGATGAATTGGAAGGATGGTCAGAGGATGGTTGGAACCATGTGTTGCTTTGTGGAAATCAGCTTGTTCTAGTACTGATTCACAACGAGGTCCTTCATGAGTTTCACATATCACCATTTTAGGTACACCCAAGAATTTTTAAGATTTATCGTGGGTTGAGGATGCATTTTTCAGGGCCCCAAATAAAATAATACGTGGCAGAGGTTCTAGAGAACTTTTTGGTTTTCCATTAGGTAAAGGTTGGGCATCATGTCCCTAGTAGTTTTGGGCATCCATTGAATGTTATTTAATGTAAATGGTTAACATATAAATGGATTTTTTTATAGTTTTACCCAAATAATAGGGGGGTTGTGATGTAATCTCAGTGATCCTAGATCGGTTGATGAAATAATCTCACTTCATAGTGATCATGGAGTTGGGAACCATGTATTATTTTTTCTAAGATGTATATGGATGATGTAGTGTAGTTTCCTAGAGTTCCATGGTCATTTTTCTCGGATCTAGATGAAAGATTTAACTAAAAATCATGGGGGGGTATTGCTGCATTCTTTTGGAACTCAGTTATGCCTCATCACATAATTCCACCCTCAGACATATGGGAAGACATATGGGCTGAGGAAACAGACTATCCAAATGTTGGAGGACATGTTGTCAGTACATGTATTGGATTTTTGGGGGATATTTGGTCTCAAACATTCTATTGGTGGCCTTTTAATAAAATAATATCTATCACTCTTCAATTTTACAGGCCCTATTTGAGGCCTCGTATGGGAGGTTATGTAATTCTCTATTATGGTGGATAGAGGTTGGGGAGAAAGCTATTATTGGTCCAGAAGTGTTGTATAGCATAGAAGAAAAGGTTTATCATATTCATGATATGATTAAAGATGAATAGGATATGAATAATTCATATTATAATTATAAAAGGAGGCCCTTGTAGTTCAAGGTTCGAGACCACATATTCTTGATGATTTCCCTTCAATATGGGAATCAATGTTTTGAAAGAGGAATGAATATTTATCTTAGGATTCTTAGATCATTTGAGGTGTTGGGGAATGTTCAAGAGGTGTCATACATGTTGGAGTTTCAATCATATTTACAGATAATCTACGATATCATTCACATCTCTTAGCTTCATTGGAATCTTCATAATAACTCTCATTTCATTGACCAGAGAGAGCTAGATATTGAAGATTTCATGAAGTTCTTAGAGAAGCCATTAGAGATCGATGAATTTATAGAGAATTTATTTTTTGGATGGAACATTACATTGCTTCATCTGATGTGGATGCATGATGGCCATGAAGAGAGTAATTGTTAATGGGATCCGCAGATGTGCTCCCAATACCCTGAGTTTTTTTAGTTTTTTTTCTCTAGTATTCTCTATAATTTGATGTTTGAAACTTCATCTATGAGAAGAGTTATTTTCCTTAGTTTTATACGTACATGTTTCAATGTTTATTATATTCCTCGCATATAAAAATTGTAGGACCTGATTCCTAATCAATACACATTAATTCTGATGTGATTAAATCTATATGGGTGAGTGAGTGACACCCAGAGCGGATAGTATCTTGACAAAGAGGATGGAATTTCTTGATTTGTGTGTCTCAGATACTGTGGTTGTTTTTCTTGTGTAATGATTTTTCTGATCTTTTGTGTTTATGTATAAACAACTATGATTATATTGCCTGGTTAGAAGATGTTGAAAGAGGTGTTCATGGGTGTAGAGGTTCCAACTGCAAATTTCAAAAAACATATGGTGGTATAAATTTGATGTGTTTAGTCGATATCTTTATATTATTTGTGGAAAAATCCTTGTTAGGTATCTCGAGGGATGGTTTTTTGGACCCTTCCTCTCATTTATTTGGTTTTTTTGAATTATTGATGTTGAGAATAGTTTGATAGGTATTTAATGTAATGGAATGGACCTTTTTTAAAGGTGATGCCTTTTCCCAAAATGGCTAAGCAGAATTATTATAAAGAGAAATTATACAAGAGTCAAAAATACAAGATAATATTACCATATTTTTCATGAAAGGAAATAAGATCCGTGTAGTGGTATTTGAACCAGGTTATGTCTTTATTTACTCCCATGATGGCCATGCCATCTGCAACCATGTTTCTTTCTCGATAAACAAGTTTGATGATGTTGTTATGATTGATAAGAGAATGGGTGCAATCCATCCCATTGGAAGTAATTGGCCAAGTAAGGTGAGTAATTCCATTCCAAATATCTTGTACGATGGTCATCGAGTCACTTTCAATCCAAATGTTGTTCCAACCAAAGCACTTATAAAAGGAAATAGCATGAATCAAACTCATCAGCTTAGCTTCAAGAGTGGTAGAAATGCCACATTTACCCATGAACCATCCAAGAATCTGACAGAGGCGATTCTTGAAGATAACCCCACACCATGCAGGTCCCGTATTTACCTTGGAGGCTCTATAATTATTGATTTGGATCCATCCTGGGAGGGGTGATCTCTAAAACACCTCCAGGGTCATATTCAATTGTCATAAATTGTAGTTAATCCTTATACACTTCAGGATTCCAAATTCGTGCATGGTGTTTTGGCAATTACCCTTTTGTATCAAGGAAGATTCATGTATGGAAATGAAGATCATCATCTGGCCTCCATTTTGATTGAGTGACTAATTATTATGAATAATAACATTCTGATCATACCAGATCACAGGGTGGAAGGTTTTTTAGACCCTTTATCTGTTTTCATTGGGTTGAATTTAAATTATTGATGGTTAGAATAGTTTTATAGTTATCTGATGTAATGTTCCAAATTTTTATAGTCAAATACTTTGTTTAAAATCTAGCAGTTGAGGGGTCCAATTATATCAATGAGAATCATTCAAAAATCTACAAAATTTCATGTTTTTCAATAGTGTCTCGCCCTAGTGGTGTATCCCTAGAGGTTTCACTCTTGTGGTGTCACCTTGGTGATGTCACCCAAGTGGTGTATCCCTGGTAGGGTCAACCTGGCGGTGTCACCCAGACAACGTCACCCCAATAGTCTAACATTGGTGGTAGCTCACCCTGGAGTTGTCACCCTAGTGGTGTCACCATGGTGTTGTGACCCTAGTAGTGTATCCCTTGAGTTATCTCACCCTAGCAGCGTCACCCTGGTATTATCTCACCCTGACAGTCACTCGTTTAGAAGTTCCTCATGCCTGGTGGTCGGTCAAGCTGGTGTTATCTCATCTAACTGTTCCTCATATAGTGATATATCTCATGATGGTGCCACGTTAAAGGTGGTAGTAAGTTTATCTTGACGGTTCGTCATCCAATGGTTCCTCGTCGAGTAGTGCCTCATATGGTGGTGCCTTGTTTGAAGTTTTTCATGTTATTCCTATTTTTTCATTTTATTTACCTAATTTGATGTATAGTGAGTCTAAGTACAAATTTAAAAGTATGTAAAACTGATTCAATGGCCATAAATTGTATATTTTATTATATAAGGTTCTAGAGTCTTTTAATTAGTCAAAATGTATGGTCTTGAATAGATTTGACTTTATTAGAAAATCACAATTGTGTTAAATCATGTGGATCTATTTAGATTATCCAAAATATGAGATATCTTTCCACTTCCCCATTCTCTATTGTTTCTTATTTCTACAGGTATCCCAAAATCCTTCATCTAATAGGTGTCGAGTGAAGTATTGTATTTTTTGGTTAAATTTTCCCTAGAGTATTTCCAACAGTATGCACACCCCTATTTCGGTGAACCCCGGAAGTGCCATCATCTTTTCATCCAAATAGGTGTTTTCTTCATCTTTCTTAATGGTGAATCATAATGGATGGCTACATAGATGACCCCCCTTGTGAATATAGTTATTTTTATATTAATAATTGTAATCTAATTGTTTTAATAATCATTATACAAGGGTGGGGAATGTGGTGCATGATCTTGTTGTAGGTTTCTCAATTTGGACGTTATTATTTTTATGGGATAACTACCCACTAGAAATCAAAGACATTGGAGGTCTTTGTTTGTGCATGGGATAGTTTTTGTGATCATTTTTTTTTGGTGTTTTTTAAAATATGTTTATAACAAAATTTTGACCACATATATTCATCTAATAAATGGATTCCTTGGGTTCATAAAGATTCTATGATAACCCCAAAATTAACATGTGGGATTAAATGATGGATTCTTTAATAAATATGAAATTTTGTTTTCATTGGTCTGTGAGGTGATGTGATGTGTGGAAATTTTTTTGGATTGTTTTTTTGGGGGGGAATGTGGATGACATGTGGTTGTGTAGTGGGGACGTGATGGGTGTGGTGTGATCAAGAAGTAGGGATGTGGTTTGTGGTTGTGCATTGTAATTTTGGTGGATGTGGATTGAGCTAGGGGTTTTTTGGTTATAATTGTGTCTTGGGAAGGATGACTTTGAAGGAAATTAGTGATTGTAATGAGTTATTATCCATCGATAACATACAGAAAGCTTTTCCCCATATATAGGGGTCATGGTATGATGTGTCTTTAATGTGATGTGTGTTAATTTACTATGACTATTACTTTGTATTTTAGTTTCCCAGGTTATGATGGAATGTATAAATATTGTTTTGATTAATTTTGTAGTTACTTGGATTGGTTTGGTTATTAATATGGAAGTGTTTAACGAAATATTAATATGGTCATTGGGTGGTTAAACATGGTTGGTACTAAATAATGAAATTAATGGGTGTTTAAAGTAGAGGTAATGTGAAGATGAAATTGTTTATTAGGATCTTCACCTTATGAAATGATAGCTTTTTATTATTTTAATTACATCTAATGGTAGTACAAATATTTGGAATTCATGGCTTCGTTAGTGTTTTGTTTGTAAACTCATAGATTAGGATTGTCTTCTTTAATATATAAATATGTGTACATTATACATTCCTATGATTTCTATATGCATCACACATGTGTTGAAAACTATGTGGTGAACACCCACATAGTCACATGGGGATGTCTTTCCCAAAATCCTGATGAAAGTATGGATGGATGGAAACCCGCACTTCCCTGGACCCTCTTACGTTCGGTGACGACCCTTGTTTCTTTAGGTAAGATGTAATAAGATGTGGTGTCCCATGTTTCTTTTATATGAGTTATGATATCATGTTCTATGTGTCTTCAAGATGAGATGTGATGTGTTTTAATGCTCAAGTGTGTGTGGGGGAGATCTATTGTGAGGCCCATGTGTGCGCGGGTGAGAATTGGTTTAGTCCCAAGTGTGTTTGGGTGGGATGTGTTTTGGGGACAAGGTTTATAAGGGAATTATGTGTTGTGTGGCCAATATTTGTATGTCCGGGATGTTATGAGGTATATTCTGAAGGGGTGGGAGAACCATGAAGTCATTCTTTGGGGTGCCTGAGCGGTTAATTAGATGGAAAGCAGTGCGGGGTACCCTATCATCAATGTATTGTATGTTATATAACATTCCATTCATTACATGGTGAGTGTTCCTTGGTGAGGTTAGTATGGTTATAATACATCTTTAATTGTATCTTTGGTTTTGTTGTTTTCTCAATTGATAATTAATATTCTTATTCCACATGTCCACCAGAGTCTTTAGTTTTTATATTGAGAATACTCATATTCTCACCCATTATATATAAAACTAATTTCAGGCTTCTAAGATGATTTTATAGATCGTGGTGGTTATTACTAGCTCATATATTTGGGAAGTTGTTATGTTGTTACTTACTAATAATTTTGGATATTTGTTTTTGAGGCTTTTACTATATCTTTTTCTATTTTACACATGCATGTTGGATGGTTTTGAATTTATGTATATTTTTTCGTGGAGTTTCCGTGAGGATTATCCATCATATATCGTGATATGGTTTCTTAAAAAGGGTAATACCTACCATATTGTGAGATCAGTATGCCCTTTATGGTAGTATCAAACCCAGGACCTACAATAGGGGGGACTTAGGGATCATTATCACTTATTCATTATTTCCAGCAAAGGAGGGGTGTCTTTAGAGATAGGGGTCATGAAAATATGTGATCTATCAGGTGGTACACAAATAATATCCTTGAGAATACTATTGGGGAACATAGTATTCTAGTAACTAAGACGAAACTTCCTACTCCCCATCTAAATTGTTCTCTACATAATGAAATTTAAGAATGCCAAATGGAGACCCAAACATAGGATAATCGGTGATGTGTATATCCATCAATAAAATTCACTTTGAAACAATTTTGAATGAAATAAGTAGAATAATCATTGTATGTTATGGAATTCCATGTGAATTTCCAAATAAGAACAACATTCAATATCCTTTAATCTTTTATTGAAGGAGATCACATTTATAAAAGATATATTTATTCATTCCATGAAACATTTATCAGCTTTTTTTCATGCACCAACACAGTCCAAATGAAATTACAAATCATACCTTGGAGGTAATTTATAATAATTCATGCTCACCTATAAAGAGAGAATTGATAAAAAAATTGATGTAATATCATCAGTTCATTTCTATTTATAATATTCTAGTTATGGTTTTTGTAATGGATTGTGTTTATGAATTTAGAATAAAAAGATTTTATATTTGATCAATGCATTTTTCTAAACAAATTATAATGTTTTTCAAGTTTAGTTTTTACTATAATTTAGAAACTTGTGTGGTTTTAATTTTGAAATATAGATTATATATTTGGAATCATTTTATATACATTTAGAAAATATATCCCTTTTATTGTTGGATAATATTACTCATAACCTTATATGTTTTTAAAACCATGGTTAAGGGTCAACCGTGAAATTTGTTTCTAAAATGATAAGTACTATTTAAGGACCCAAAAAAATATATAAATATTATTGGATGAGATTATTAGGACCAAAATCATCCATGTGTAAAATTTATGAGCATTTTTGGAAACATAAATGAGATTATGATCTTAGTATTTTTTTTATTTAAATAATTTCCAAACACGTCACACACTTTTTTTAATGAAAATAATTTTTTCAGTACCATGTGTTCAAGATTATATGTTTGATTAAAAATAGTATATTCAAATATAACATATTTTCTTCTATCATGGTAATTTAATTTTTATATAAGTGGAAAAATAATAACCTTAAATTTTCATAAAACATCGATTATGTATTTATTTAATTATTGGAAATATCAAATAAATGTAATTAAAAATAAATAAATAAACAAAATTTGAGATAATTAAATTGTTCAAATAAATTTATAGATTAACATTACGTGTAAGGAATTTATTAATATAATTTGTTATTATATTACTTCCATGTTATTAGTAATGTAAATGTAATGATTAGTCATAAAACTTGTCCTTCTAAATGTTTAATTGTAAAAAATATTTTATTAAATGATATAAGATTCCAAAAAAACATAAATTATTACAATATATAATTATAAGTTTTTAAATATCATCCATGATTAATTTAAGATTATTTTTCCCTTTTATTTTAACTATATTGACTCTCAAATATTACAAATCCATGTTAACGCAATAAGGGTTAATGAGGTTAAAAATGGTTTAAAATAAAATGATAATGAATGAAATATAGTCAAAACATGAATAATTTTAATTAGATGATCCTAAATAGACACATAATAATCTAATATTATAAATATATCACTTTTGGTACATTTTCAATTTTAAATTAATTTTTATTAATTTAAAATTTTTAGAAATTCTAAGAGTTCCCCTTCCATATCTTATAAAAGGGATCCTCTTCTTATATAATCACATAGAAAACCACATTTGGATAAACAAATACCTTCAAAAATAACATAATATTATCTATACCCTCATTTTTGGGTTCTTATTTTTTTCATAATAAAAATCTTCTAGGTCTTGAAGAGTTAAAAAAGGAGGTTTCCTAAATAAGAGATATAGTTTTTATCTGCATTTTTAAGATTTATTTCTTTTTACTCATCCATAATACCATCTTCAGTGGTGATAAAATAATAAAAGAATTATCCTAAATAAACATATGTGTTTTTATGATAGGTTAATAACCTGTATACATCCCATGTTCCATAAAATTTGAAATAAAATCACCAATCATGTGTTTGGAGGACTTGTGCATCACGATAGGATTAAATTTTTTTTCAACACCATCTCTCAAAGTTGATTATAATAATGTATTTTATTATTATTTTGATATTAATGAAACATTTATCATTATTAAAATATAATATATCATTCATTTTCTTACATTTCAATTCATAGAAAAATGATAACATCGTTCATGCTTATATATGGACAAACACCTCCACAAAGAGATGTGACTCATTTTTCATCACTAAATTACATTAATGATAAATGTAAGTATATTTAATGATGTAATATGATAATTAATATATTATAATAAGTAAGTAAATTTAATATGATACTAACCTTCTCACTCTAATGATCATTAAAGAAAAAACGTTACTCATTCATACATATGGCATACTGTCTTAATGATTATAACATAGTTATTTTATTTGTATCCATGATTAATGGTCATATTTATAGAATAATTAATGTAAAAAAGTGAAAAATATTTCATTAATATTATTATGAATATGGTGTGATTCTTTTCTCTTAGGCCATATTAATGTAACAGAATTCATTCTGGACTTATGAATCGAATTTAATCAAAACGTCACATGTGAATTTGAGTGAAAAATTAATTTTATAAAACATTAATATAATTAATATCAAAGTGATAATAAAAATGAAAAATTATCTTATTCATTTAAATAATGAACCAATCTTTATTATTAAGGATTATAAATAATCTAGGTGATGATTCTGACTCAATGTAAGGGGAATTATATATATATATATATATATATATATATATGTTTTTAATGGTTCACTTCAAAATTTATTTTTACTCCCTGACTATAATTTCTAAAAGAAAATATTTTTAATTTTATAATATAATTGTTTAACTTAATTTTTTCTTTTATTGGAGTTTTTAAAAATTGGTTTGATGGAAATATTTTTATCCTTTTCTGAACAATACACTGTGAATTTATCGTGAAAAATAAGAAAGGAATGTTTTTATAACATATGGAGCATGAGAGGATTTTCCTACCATCATTAAGCCTTATTAATTTGATATTTTATTTATATGTTTAAGATTTATATTAATAAAAATTGTTTCAATAATATGTGTGCTATTTTCCAATTTGTAAAAGACATATTTAAGAGAAAAGGGAATTTTGATATCCAAGTGACTTTTTAATTTGGGTTTAAATGAGTTTTTAAATTCTATTCTGTTATGGTATGGTTCATGAATAAATATTTTTATTCATGATAATATCATTAAGAATTTTATGAAAATTGGTTGATCCTGATATAGGTTTTATGAAGTCTAGATCCCCAATATATCTCACAAGGTAACTCAATGTTACTTATAAGATGGGTTGATCTCCATTATATCTCATGAATAAAAAGTGATCCTGATATATATTAAATGAATAGTGAGAGCCATTATTGACCTCCAATGAATTCAATAATGATTATGTTATCTAGATATTTATATTGGATGTCGATCGTATAGTTGTTCTTGTTGAAAGTGTTTTAAAGTTTTTTTTTTTAATTTTATTCTCTATGTTTCCAACAATGTTTTTTTATAAATCCATAGGGTTTAATGGTTCTCCTTGATAAAAATTTGATTTTTATCATTTCAAAACAAGCATGTATCCCTCATTGAAGATAAAGTACCCAAATAGTATATGCTTTGTGGAGAAGGATAATTTCATTTCATCTTATTACCTTGAACTAATTTTTGGGTTTATGATTTAATTTTTTTAGAGTTTATTGGTACTGAAATAATTTTTCATTTTCAAGGTTTTACTATTAAGAAGTTTTTTTAATTTTTATATTATTTTTTTTGTTAATGATAAACGTAAAAAAATACATGGTTTTCTTTTTTTTCAACATAATAAGATTTTTTTATATTTGTACATTAGAGAGATCTTTTTTCTCAACCAACTTCGTAAAATATTTTTATAATGCTTTAATGATGGTCAAATAAACGGATGAGGTAATGAATAATATTTAAAAACAAGTGTTGTGAAAACAAATCATTTTTCATTTTAAATAATGGAGGGAAAATGGATACTGTGTAAAAGTGTCCACTTGTAATATATGGGTGTACTATGTATTAGTTTTTCCAAATTATATAAAACACAAAACAGGAATGATCCTATGGATTTTTTGAATGTTAATTATATTTCAAAATCACTCTAACATTTATTACATAATGTGAGTTCCTTGTAATTGGTATTAGATCAGGTTGTAAACAACATTAGAAATTAGGATATTTTCTTAAGAGTTTTGGATATGATAATGGGTCTATAAGTTTTAAGTTGATGATATGGTCAATGTTTTAGAAACATCATTTAAGAATTTCTGTTAAGAAATTTTTAGGTGATTAATGATATTCTAGAAAAATTTAATTTTGAGTAATTTATGGGTTATTGAATTTTTTATTGTCTATATCACCGGTTGATTATAAAAATATTTAGAGATTAATGGTGGTTCATGTTATATATGAAAATAGTTAGAATAACTTAAAGATTATGTTTTTTGGGGAAAGTATATTTTGGTAGATAATGGTAAATTAATCTCAAAAGATGATCTGATCAAATCCTTCTTATTTTTTGGGTTTCAATTTTTGTCTGAAATATTTTGATGAATATTAAGGATTTTTATTGATTGTATGATCTTGGTTGATATATTGGGTATTACTAGTAAATTTTAGAGATTAAAATAGATTTATCATATAATAATTTATTTATATTTTGGAATTGTGTTATATTTTAATAACTAATTTAGATTTATTAATTCCAAATGATAACAAGAATATCTTTTATACTTTTATGAATTTTTTGTTCAATATAATTTTATTCTACTACAAAAATTAGGACAATTTCTACTTTAATAAAAATTATTTTGATAAATAGATGATATTGTGCTCGAGATTGATTAAATAATGAAATTATAACGGTAAAGTAAGTATATTTCTATATATTCTTATTCTTGGTATTAAAATAATTCCTAAAATTTCATTAAAATATTTAAAATAATAATAATTTTTTTTGATTACCTTTCATACCTTTAAATCAGTGGCCTTATAACCAATCATATAATTATGGTTTTGTGCTGGTTAACCTTTTCATTACCATGTTCTCTATCACTCTCTATTTGTCCTTGGGCATTAGATTTTATCCTTCATGTCCATGTTTACCTAATTAGAAACCAAGAATGTTTTACTTCTTATGACTGTTATACATCCTTTTTTCTCATATCATGTGGAATTTTTGTTGAACCTTTTTTTGATTTGGGATTTCAACAATGGTATTTTGAACTGTAAAACCGTGTTACCAATACTCAGTTTAAAATTACTTGGAAGGAATTTCTAAAATGGGGATGAATTTAATAGCCCTGGTGATGAAAAAATAAATTATTTTAATATTTATTATTATTACTAAAGTATGTAGGTATATTAAATATAAAAATATTATTTAATACTAAAATAAAAAATTAAATAATAACATTAAACTCAATTAATTTTATATTTTATTTAAAAAACATAATATTAAAATTGTATAATTTCAATATTACACATTTTATTTTATTTTTAAATTCATAATGCCAAAATTTGATTAGGGTTAATTTTATTAATTTTTATGAAAAAATTGATTTTTCTAAGAATAATGAAAATACTATTATTTACTACTAAATTGTAATTTATTTTAATTTTTTTACAATGTAATATATTTTTTAATATGATTTAAATTTATATTACATAATTATTATTTAAAATAGTCTAATTTGTATTTTTTTTAAAATATATTTTACTTTAATTTTGTTTAAAAACATTTTATATTTACAAATGGGATATTTTCAAAAAACTGTTTCTCATTGTGTTTTTCTACTTTAATTTAAAATTAAATTATCCTACATAAGTGGGTTTTATTTTGAAAAATAAATTCTATATTTTGGATCATTGGTTTTATATTTATTTAATAGTTCCCTTTTAATTTTGTAAAATATTAATAGTAACGTTAGTAAATTTCATTAACACGGTAATGGGTCAACCAGGTAACGTAGGTTAAAAATAAAATGGTAAGAGCAGATAAATGACCCCAAAACATAACTAAATATTATTGGGTGAATATATATTAATATAATAATACAATGGTTAATTGATGACCTTTCATAGACACTTTTATGAGATTATTACATTAAAATTTTCTTATTTTTTGAAATGTCAAACATGGAACACTCATATTTTTAATAAGTCTAGTAATTTTAATATGGTGTTACCCTAGGGAGATTATTGACTTCAATTAATATTTATAAATATAAAATATTTATTTTCATCATTTTAATATATATTTTTTTAGTGGACAAATAATTACCTAAAATTCATACACAACACTGACATGGTAATAATTAAATTACTAGAAATATCAAATATATGATATTAAATCTATTAAAATAAATAGAATTTTATGAAAATAATGTTGACTAATAATATTATACACTATCAAGTTAAGTTTTTTATTTATTAAAATTGCAATTTTGAATTTTAATTTTTATCTTGATATTATTAACCTCAATGTAATGAATGGTCTAATAAAATGACATTAGGGATATTTTATAGTATATAATATTTTAATAAATGATATACAATTTAAAAAAAATAATTTCTATAATAATATTACTATAACGATTAAAATATCATTTTTGGTCTATTTACTAGTCTCTTTTATTTCTATAGAAACTAAATTTTCCTTAGTACTTTAAAAATCAATGTTTTCATGGTAGAGTTGTAGTGGTTAAATTGGGGTAAAAATAAAAATAAAATTGTATAAATATTGTAAACATAGATAATATTTTATATTATAATTTAATTTCAATCCATATTATTCATATATTCTATGTAAATAATTTTTTACTAATTTATAATTTATCATAAATTTTTTTAATTAAATATTATATGAATGTCAAAGAGAGTTCATCCCCTCTCTTATAAAAGGGGACATTTTATTCCCCCTTAATCACACATAAACTCCCATTTGGTAGGGAAAATACCTAGTCATATTACTTCTACTTATCCCTCCCTTAATTATTTTGGTCTTTTTTTGGCATGATATCGATCGTAGATGACATAATGTGTTAAGAAAAGAAGTTTTTCCAAAGAAGAGGTAAATTTTTCATCTATATTTTTTAGTTTTGATTCTTCTACCTCATCCATAAAATGTTATTAAAATGGTAAAATAAAAAAACCATTAGAATAAATATACATAAGTTTTTTATAGTTTATAAACCTACGCCAATCTCCTCTTCTATCAAATGGACAATGAAATCTTTATTCGTGTGTATGGGGGAATACCTCCGCGCAAAAGTGATGTAATTCGTTTTCCATCAGAGTCTCTCAAGAATTGTTATAATGATTGAATTAATTGTTATATATTGTACTTAAAACATATTTATCATTATTAATAGTTCATATATCATTTTTTTGTGTTTCCATGCATAAAAAATATAGTGTTGTTTGTTCATACGTATAGACTACAACCTCCATGATGCAATGTGATTCATTTTTAATCAAAAAAATAAATTAATGATATATATTGGTGAAATTAAATAGGTAATATGATATTTAAGATATTATTATAATTATAAAAATATAATTTCATAAAAACCATAATTTCATAGTGATCATTGAAAATAGATAAGTTATTCATGCATACGTATCACCTACCATCTTAATGATTGTAACATAGTTCAATTTTTCAAAAAAAAATATAACGATCGGATTTTTTTAGTGGTAGAATAAGAAATTTCCCAGAAAATAAATATCCCTTTATTATGAAACAATCTAACAAATGTATGAAAATTGGATATTTATATTGATCCCTCTTTAGAAGTGGAAGAGGATCCTCCGGAACCTGATCATTCCGTTGAAAAACAATTACATTGAAACCTTTGTTGATAAGTCAATGTGCTAGTGCATTAGATTCATGATCAGTTTGGGTGATGATATGGTCCATGGAGTAATGAATATCCAGGCACCTAATCCATATGTTGGTAAACTTTGTGAAAGATTCATAGAGACAACATGAATAGAAAGAAAAAATGTGGTAGAATCACATTCAAGCCAAATATTATTCAATCCATGTTGCTTGGCCTGGTCCACTGCCATTATAATATCAAAACATTATTCTTCAAGATAATAATAATTGCCACCTTATCCATACATGAAACTAAGAATAGTTCCATCAGGATACCTAAATACATCCCCAAAAGCATAGGGACCCTGATTAACTCTGAAAGCACCGTTCGAGTTGATTTTAATCCAGCCAATAAATAGGGCCTGCCAAATGACTTCAATCATGCCCAATGGTGATTGAAAATTAACAATAATCCTAAGATAATTCAACACAGGTAAATAATGTTTGGATTTGGAGTGGATAAACCTATCTAGAATAGGGGCATTACACATAGTAGAAATAATAGCACTCAAATCCATAATAACCTAGAACGATTAGCTATCAGGGATCATCTTATTCATGGATGTCCATATGCAGTGACTGAGTTCATCTGCATCCACCAGGAAATGAAATAGGATGTGAAACATAAGATTTATTATAAACCATCCCTTTAAGAAATCCCAAAGTGAGCTGACAAAAGGAAGTACCACCTCAAATAATATTTATACTTCTTTCCACATTGTTGAAAAAAACAAATCTAAGTAAAAGGTCTTCAGTGTCTTCCCTATATTAATGAAACTATACACAAGAAGAACATAGTGAGATACCAAATTTTTCAAGAATTGATTAGTTGTTAATCTTTTATGTGAAACTCTCCTACCCAAATTTGATCGGGAGGGCCTCAAAAAATTCATCCATTTATTTCTCATCCAATGAAAATTTGTATTGTAACAGCCCGAGATTTTATGAAAACTATTCTTTTTAATTTTATTAATGTCTTGTGTTTTACGCTACACCAAAAAGAGCTTGCACAACACGAATCCTTGACTTTCCTTGCATTACACGCAATCACAACCTTCCTCGATAGCGTGTGTAGTACGCAATAAATACTGAGTTTCACGAAACAACAATATGCTATTAAAATATTATTAAAACTAGCGGTTATGAATAGTAATAACAACTTTTTAAAATTTTAGAAATTTTAGCTCTCAAAATGGACTTCATTTTTCGATTCGTAATATCGAAATTAGCTTAGGGTGAAATTTTGGTACTTTTCGGATAACTTTCATATTCTGATGAATAGTGAAAATTACTAAATTATAATTAAAAACAACTTTTTTAATCGAAATAATTAATAGTGATAAATTATTAATTTGAGTGGTTTTAAAGTATATTTAGAATATATTTTTACAATTTAATACAATGTTGGTCATTAAATGTAATTTCAAATTTAAACCAGAAATAAACAAGTGTCAATCTTTTGATAGATATTGTTTCTTAAAAACACGCTTTTTGTTTTAACAGCGGGATTTAATTATAAAATTAATTAATGAAACTTCTATGTTATGAATTTGGTAAAATAGACTTCATTTTTGAATTTGGAATATGAAATATAGCTTAGGATGAAATTTTGGCATTGTTCTGAAAACATCAATTTTTGATGAATAGTGAAACTACTAAGTGGTAGTTAAAAAAACTGAATTTTTCATAAAACTTAATTTTACCGCTTCTGTGAATGGAATTTCAAAAATCCGAGAGACACGGTTGATGTCAGTAAGTAAAATGTGGTTCAATGAGATGAAAATAATTTTTGGTGAATAGTAACTTTTTACTTTTATTTACCACGGTTAAAAGTAAATAGGGTAATTAAGGGTAAAAATGATATTAATATTACCCTAACACATGTCCTAATCATATTGGACAAGTGTATCTCGACCAAAAACAACCTTAAGTGTAAAATATTATCATTTAGGCCCACTTGGATTAGATTAGGACATTTATTATTATTTAATTCAAAGAAGAGTTAAAAGAGTTAAAATCAAAGATTATTTACTAAAACATTTTTAATATAGAGTTATACATAAGATAAATTCGATTGTAAATATTCATTAGAAAGCTAAAAATATTTCCTACATTATGGTAATTTATTTGTAATTTTTAGACATCAAATAATTTAATTTATTTATGACACGAAGATGATGCAATAATTATCTTATTAATGAAATATTGACATAATTGATATTATAAATTCCAAAATAAATGTAATTTAATACTTTTTATGAATTCCACTAATTTTCTAGGTTACTATGATATATTATTGTCGATTTAATCAACTTTGTTGAACATATAATTCTGTTATGACTTTCAAAAAAATCATATATCAAATAGTGTCAAAATTGACACAAAATAGTTTTTAAATGAAATATTATATTATGAATTGTTATTTTATTCATAAAAATCTAAGGTTAGTCCAAATGACTTAGATAAGGATATATGTATTAATAATAAACAATTTTGGGTTCTTTTGGCATGTTATAGTAAGTGTATTAACCATATAGTGAAAGAAAACAAAAAGACACAGTAAAAGTTAAATTATTTAACTTAGAGTTAAATCTAATTGATAAGGATAAAATAATACCCTAAACATGTCTAAATCTTATTGGTTGATAGGATTTCGACCCATCCCCACTTTAGCTTCGAAATAAGACCCTTTGGAACCATTATAAACCGATTTTGACATTAATATAAAATAATATTTTGTGGTATTCCTAAGGTGCCCCTCTCCTCCCTCATAAAAGGAAACCTCCTCCCCCTCCTCCTCACACCAATTTGAGCACTCAAGCGCGGCCAACCCCTACCAAAATCTCTTCTCCACTTCCCTAGAAATATCCTATAGGGTCTGGTCTTCCTCAAAGACCAATTTTAGTGCCCTAAGAGGAGGTCTCAAAGAGGCGCTTCAAAGAAGATGTAATTACTGTTACCAATTCTTTCATCTTTATTTCTTCTTCCACTTCTTCTTCTTAGGTTGTTTCATTATGAAGTAATAACATCAGTATCACTAATATACTGATATGTTTTTTTAAGTATGAAACAACCCTATTTCACCATCTATCCATCCTACGGAAAAAGAAATCACCGCGCGTGCGTATGTACGGAATACCGTCTCCACGCCGTGGTGTAATCTATTTTCCACCACCACCTTACATGGATGGGTATAATGGTGTAAATAATAACTATACAAAGTTATTACAACATCATATTGATTCTGATATATTGTATAATCCACTCCAATTCAATTCAATAATTATGGAAATGATATCATCGCTCGTGCGTACGTACGGACAACCGTCTCCACGACGCGATGAGATTCATTCTTAATGATTAACCATTTATGAATGATTATAAAGTATATATAATAAGTACTAATGAAATATATGACATAATAATGATATTGGATTTATGTATATATATATATATGTATGTCATCTACTTACTTCCATTCAAGACAATAAGGAAAGAAAAACAGCGTTCATGCGTACGTACGGACTACCGTCTCCATGAACGGTGTTTTTCATTTCATTTATCTATCTATTATATATATATATATACTGAATATATATGATATATAAATCATATTTTATATTCTGGAAGTAAGTAAATCATGATATAAGTAATAATAATGTCAATAACAACAAGTCAAAACACCTACGATAAATGAAACGATTTTACCCAAAACGCTTCTTTAACATGGAATTTACAAAATAACGGGTAATATAATGTCATAAGTGAACCATATATCATATAATAACAATTAATATGAGTCTGTAATAATTAAATGACATTATTTAAATCATTTTACAGGAGGTTTGGACACATACGAAGCAAATCGGACCTAAGGTAAGGGAAATATAACAATCTCATTTTTATCCGAGATTGTTTATACATTAGTATTTACTGGGGTGTATTTTATCATCCACATCCATATTTCCTCAATATGTAATATTATTTCCATCCACTTACAATTTTTTAAATCCAATTTTACCCTTCGGTGAGTTTTTAGTAAAAGATATGAAAGGAATCTTTTGTCGTTTTTCGTACGAGGTACTTTTTTGACTTTTCCGACAAAAGTACGAGAAGAATGTTTTTTTAACTTATACGGCATGAATGGATTTTTAAAACATTATTTCCAAGAAGCATCATTTACAAGTTTTCAAGTTTATTTTTAATCAACTTCTTTTAGTTTTAAATTGTAATACATGATAAGAATGGAAAATGTTTTTGAAGTAGAAAGGATATTTTCCTCAAGAATGGATTTCAAGTGTTTTATCAAAATTATTTTCCATCTAAGATAATAAAGGGTTCTGTTTCTATCCCTATTATTAAATGGATTTTATTATGTTGTGATGGAAATATTTTTATAAATTCCTTTATCTTATATGAATTGTTTTATGATGTCATGTTGTTTAAGAATCCCATTTTTATTACATGGGTTATGCAATGAAGTATGATTTATGATTTTGTGGCACACATAAGAATGGTATCATTATGAGATGGGTGGGACCTATATCTCCCTCCAATGAATTGGGTAAATATTTTATATCTCATGAGATAGACATGGATGAAATGGTAGGTTATACCGGTTCAGTGAAACATGACTGAAACGAGGGTTACTCGATTCAGAAAGGGACTTTGTCCACTAAGATAGTCTTGGCAATGAGTCTTGACTAACAAGAAATGATTCTATATGATTATGTGTGTATTACACAAAGTTTCATGTTTTATGTTATGATTATTTGGATTTCATTTCACTACTTTGATTTATCCCATGTTAGGAAATTATGCTCTCTTTTGCAGGTTACGATTTCCAAAAGTTATGTTCTTATGAATATGATGTGATTGATTTTTCTTTTTTATACCCTTACTGAGCATTTTAGCTCACCCTTTTATGTTTTCTTTTCCCCAGGATATAAAGAAAGGTTTTAGGTAAAAAAAAAGGGGAAGATCTTTATGGGAGATATTGAAGATCTTTCACCACGATTAGAAGATTACGTTCCGAGTTTCCAAAGACACTAAACTATTACGATCCTTGTGTGTGTGTTTTTTTGTTATGTACTAAGTATTCTGCAAATGTAATGTAATTTCCATGTAAGTCAAGATACGGGTATCTACAGTTGGTATCAGAGGCAGAGGAGGTAGGAATGTATCCGATCCTTGGGAACTCTCACATGTGAGCGTTGGACGAAGCATGGCTCTCCGCCCAAGGGCTTCATGAGGAAATGGCTGCCACTGGGGATGGTGGTGTGTCCCGCCCAGGGGGTGTAGCCGCCCATGGAGTGCCCTAATAGGTATCAACTATAGTCCACTGGAAGTAATTCCAGACCGCTACAGTTGGTATCAGAGGAAAGGTTTAGTCAACCTTTGGAAACTAGGATGCCAGAACTTTAGTGAGATCCCTAGAGATATTTATAAGGTATGTCTAGGGATGTCCCTAAGGATAAGTATACGTATAGGATACAGTACTAGAACTACAGTAACGATCATAGAATTTAACCTAAGATGTTAGATATTGAGGATACTCCACCTTTATTATGTTGTTTTTCCTAGCATGATTTTTTCCTCTCACACTATTCTTTTTGGGTTTTAGACGATGGCTGGAACCTGAAGGATCCGTGTTGATCAATGCAATGGACAATGCAATGATTGTCCTCCTGAACAAACAAATGTTATGGGAGATGGAGTGAAAAATCTTATTGCTATACTTACACAAGCTATGAATCATTCTGGACTTCCAAATGAGCAGAGAAGGGAACAATATTCTATTGAGTCCTTCATGAGGAAACGTCCACCTTCTTTCAGTGGGTCTTCTGATCCACTTGTTGTTGAACAATGGATCAGTACCACTGAAAAGATATCTTCAGTTCTTCAATGTTCTGAACATGATAAAGTCATCTTAGCAGTATATCGTTTGGAAGGTGAAGCTGATCAATGGTGGAATCTTATCAAGAATACAAGGCAAAGATATGAAATTGAGTCCATGGAATGGGGCGAGTTCAAGAACTTATTTTTTAATAAGTACTTCCCTCGTATTCTTCAAACAAAGAT
This sequence comes from Viscum album, assembly GCA_963277665.1. NCBI lineage: Eukaryota > Viridiplantae > Streptophyta > Magnoliopsida > Santalales > Viscaceae > Viscum > Viscum album. The sequence goes on from OY728135.1 coordinate 1,158,240,548, forward strand.
GGAGAAGGAGTTTCTTGAACTAAAGCAAAAGGATGATGAATCTGTTGGTATATACGAAGCGAATATACAAGACAAGCAAGGTATGCATCTGGCATTATCATCCAACCTGAAAGTAAAGTTGATCGATTTTTCAGTGGCTTAAAACCAAGTCTTCGAAGTGCATTATCTATAAGAGACTTCAGTAGCTATGAAGAAATTGTGCGTTGTGCTACCAAGGTAGAAATGGAAGTAGGTGTTACATATCCATCTCATGGTTTTGACAAGAAATGAAAGATGGAGTTCAAGGAGAAATCTCAGAATAATGGTGAAAAGAAGATGAATGTTTCCTTATGCACAAAGTGTGGAAAGAAGCATGGTGGAGATTGTCTTAAAGGGACTAGAAAATGTTTTAAGTGTGGAAAAGAAGGTCATCGAGCAGCTGAGTGTCGAAGTAATGGAAAAAGGGTTTCTAATGATGTGAATAAAGCAAACACTGCAGAGAATGCACCACCAACACTTCAATGCTTCAAGTGCAAGGAAATGGGGCATTATGCTAATAAATGCCCTAATCCAAGGGTTAGTGATGGTCAACATGAGCAACCACTGAAGGAAAAGGACAAAGGGAAGTCACATGCGATCACTATTGGCAATGTTGAATATGACAACGATGTGGTGGAATGAATAAGTGTTTATGTAATGGGATTCCAAAATAATGTTGTATCATTGAGTATTGAAATATTTATTGATGTGGTATTCAAAGTGATTGAGATATTTTTTGGAAATAAGATGATATGCGCATAATGAAGGGAAAACGAGAAAATGAAATGTTTAATAGTATTCATGAGCTCATGATTGATATAAGGACTAACTGATATCATGGTTTGAGTATATAGAATTTTGAGGATTTTGGTATGTGGAAAGTGTTAACTTTAAACTGCATTCATGTTTTCACTAAGGTATTCAAGAGAATACATGATTAAGGACTTTGAATGTTTGGAATGTGACCAACAAAACATATCTTATGATATATGGGGATCAACGATGGTATTAAATCTCTGGTAATCGTTTTCACTATGTTATGAGAGTGGACTGCAGTATTATGGATAAGCCTAAAGATTGAAATGGATTATGTTGGACATAAGTGAGTATTGTTTAAGGATAGAAGTTTTTTTTCGATATTATTGATGGGATGTTATAGTAATGTAGTTTTAGAAAAAGGACAACCTGCAGGATGGGCGACAACCCATCGCTTCGGACAAGGCTGTGGGAATCGAACCCACAACCGAAGTGCGACTGGCCTTTATCGCCTACCACTGGCCTACAGGAAGTCCCTGTTTAGTAGAAACTAGTTTTATTATTTTAAGCAGTATTATATATGAAGTATAAGTCCATTTTAGGAACCATATGTGATTAATCTCAATATAGATCAACTTATGTATATAATTTTTGCTAACCTTTTGTTTGAGACAGATGGAATGACCCTTCATTCTATCACATGATCTGCTAACACTTCACGAATAACAAATTCAACTTCATTTCTTTAAGAGATGAAGTGGAAATTGTTCAAGGCACGAACAATAGTAAGATTGTTCCAAAATAAAGTAAGTATTTATTCTAATTCAAATTTTCAACTTTAGGGAAATGATCTTCAAAACCAAAAATGTTGTCCTAGTGATCTTATACCTGATGAATCAGATGGTACCTTAGATCGTCACAAATTTATGGCTTTGTGATTGCTGGCTTTTCCATATCCATGTTCTCTACCACTCTCTATCAGAACATGATGGTTAGATTTCTCTTCCATATCCATATTTTCACCTATGTGGAAACCCAGTGATTATTTTATTTGGGTAATCGTTACATTTCATACTTTAGTTTTTAAAGCCAAGTTTTGGTATTCCTTTTTACGATGTGGGTTTCTATTAAAGAATCTTTCGAATAGTAAACTATTTATAACCCCGACGAATTTTGAGGGAGAAATTCATTTTAAGGGGGGTAGAATGTAATAGCCCGAGATTTTATGAAAACTATTCTTTTTAATTTTATTAATGTCTTATGTTTTACGCTACACCAAAAAGATCTTGCACAACACGCATCCTTGACTTTCCTTGCATTACACGCAATCTCAACCTTCTTCTATAGTGTGTGTAGTACGCAATAAATACTGAGTTTCACGAAACAACAATATGCTATTAAAATATTATTAAAACTAGCCGTTATGAATAGTAATAACAACTTTTTAAAATTTTAGAAATTTTAGCTCTCAAAATGGACTTCATTTTTCGATTCGTAATATCGAAATTAGCTTAGGGTGAAATTTTGGTACTTTTCGGATAACTTTCATATTCTGATGAATAGTGAAAATTACTAAATTATAATTAAAAACAACTTTTTTAATCGAAATAATTAATAGTGATAAATTATTAATTTGAGTGGTTTTAAAGTATATTTAGAATATATTTTTACAATTTAATACAATGTTGGTCATTAAATGTAATTTCAAATTTAAACCAGAAATAAACAAGTGTCAATCTTTTGATAGATATTGTTTCTTAAAAACACGCTTTTTGTTTTAACAGCGGGATTTAATTATAAAATTAATTAATGAAACTTCTATGTTATGAATTTGGTAAAATAGACTTCATTTTTGAATTTGGAATATGAAATATAGCTTAGGATGAAATTTTTTGCATTGTTCTGAAAAACATCAATTTTTGATGAATAGTGAAACTACTAAGTGGTAGTTAAAAAAACCGAATTTTTCATAAAACTTAATTTTACCGCTTCTGTGAATGGAATTTCAAAAATCCGAGAGACACGGTTGATGTCAGTAAGTAAAATGTGGTTCAATGAGATGAAAATAATTTTTGGTGAATAGTAACTTTTTACTTTTATTTACCACAGTTAAAAGTAAATATGGTAATTAAGGGTAAAAATGATATTAATATTACCCTAACACATGTCCTAATCCTATTGGACAAGTGTATCTCGACCAAAAACAACCTTAAGTGTAAAATATTATCATTTAGGCCCACCTGGATTAGATTAGGACATTTATTATTATTTAATTCAAAGAAGAGTTAAAAGAGTTAAAATCAAAGTTTATTTACTAAAACATTTTTAATATAGAGTTATACATAAGATAAATTCGATTGTAAATATTCATTAGAAATCTAAAAAGATTTCCTACATTATGGTAGTTTATTTTTAATTTTTAGACATCAAATAATTTAATTTATTTATGACACGAAGATGATGCAATAATTCTCTTATTAATGCAATATTGACATAATTGATATTATAAATTCCAAAATAAATGTAATTTAATACTTTTTATGAATTCCACTAATTTTATAGGTTACTATGATATATTATTATTGATTTAATCAACTTGGTTCGAACATATAATTCTGTTATGACTTTCACAAAAATCATATATCAAATAGTGTCAAAATTGACACAAAATAGTTTTTAAATCAAATATTATATTATGAATTGTTATTTTATTCCTAAAAATCTAAGGTTCGTCCAAATGACTTAGATAAGGATATATGTATTAATAATAAACAATTTGGGGTTCGTTTGGCATGTTATAGTAAGTGTATTAACCATATAGTGAAAGAAAACAAAAAGACACGGTAAAAGTTAAATTATTTAACTTATAGTTAAATCTAATTGATAAGGTTAAAATAATACCCTAAACTTGTCTAAATATTATTGTTTGATACGATTTCGACCCATCCCCACTTTAGCTTCGAAATAAGACCCTTTGGAACCATTATAAACCGATTTTGACATTAATATAAAATAATATTTTGAGGTATTCCTAAGGTGCCCCTCTCCTCCCTTATAAAAGGAAACCTCCTCCCCCTCCTCCTCACACAAATTTGAGCACTCAACCTCGGCCAACCCCTGCCAAAATCTCTTCTCCACTTCCCTAGAAACATCCTAGAGGTTCTGGTCTTCATCAAAGTCCAATTTTAGTGCCCTAAGAGGAGGTCTCAAAGAGGCGCTTCAAAGAAGAGGTAATTACCGTTACCAATTCTTTCATCTTTATTTCTTCTTCCACTTCTTCTTCTTAGGTTGTTTCATTATGAAGCAATAACATCAGTATCACTCATATACTGATATGTTATTTTAAGTATGAAACTACACTATTTCACCATCTATCCATCCTACGGAAAAAGAAATCACCGCGCGTGCGAACGTACAGAATATCGTCTCCACGCCGTGGTGTAATCTATTTTCCACCACCACCTTACATGGATGGGTATAATGGTGTAAAGAATAACTATACATAGTTATTACAACATCATATTGATTCTGATATATTGTATAATCCACTCCAATTCAATTCAATAATTATGGAAATGATATCATCGCTCGTGCGTACGTACGGACTACCGTCTCCACGACGCGGTGAGATTCATTCTTAATGATTAACCATTCATGAATGATTATAAAGTATATATAATAAGTACTAATGAAATATATGACATAATAATGATTCTGGATTTATGTATATATATATGTGTGTATGTCATCTACTTACTTCCATTCAAGACAATAAGGAAAGAAAAACAGCGTTCATGCGTACGTACGGACTACCGTCTCCATGAAGGGTGTTTTTCATTTCATTTATCTATCTATTATATATATATATATACTGAATATATATGATATATAAATCATATTTTATATTCTGGAAGTAAGTAAATCATGATATAAGTAATAATAATGTCAAGAACAACAAGTCAAAACACCTACGATAAATGAAACGATTTTACCCAAAACGCTTCTTTAACATGGAATTTACAAAAGAACGGGTAATATAATGTCATAAGTGAACCATATATGATATCATAACAATGAATAGGATTATGTAATAAGTCAATGACATTATTTAAATCATTATACAGGAGGTTTGGACACATACGAAGCAAATCGTACCTAAGGTAAGGGAAATATCACAATCTCATTTTTATCCGAGATTGTTTATACTTTAGTATTTACTGGGGTGTATTTTATCATCCAAATCCATATTTCCTCAATATGTAATATTATTTCCATCCACTTACAATTTTTTAAATCCAATTTTACCCTTCGGTGAGTTTTTAGTAAAAGATATGGAAGGAATCTTTTGTCGTTTTTCATACGAGGTACTTTTTTGACTTTTCCGACAAAAGTACGAGAAGAATGTTTTTTTAACTTATACGGCATGAATAGATTTTTAAAACATTATTTCCAAGAATCTTCCTTTACAAGTTTTCAAGTTTATTTTTAATCAACCTCTTTTAGTTTTAAATTGTAATACATGTTAATAAAGGAAAATGTTTTTGAAGTAGAAAGGATATTTTCCTCAAGAATGGATTTCAAGTGTTTTATCAAAATTATTTTCCATCTAAGATAATAAAGGGTTCTGTTTCTATCCCTATTATTACATGGATTTGATTATGTTGTGATGGAAATATTTTTATAAATTACTTTATCTTATATGAATTGTTTCATGATGTCATGTTGTTTAAGAATCCCATTTTTATTACATGGGTTATGCAATGATGTATGATTTATAATTTTGTGGCACACATAAGAATGGTGTCATTATGATATGGGTGGGACCTATATCTCCCTCCAATGCATTGGGTAAAGATTTTATATCTCATGAGATAGACATGGCTGAAATGGTAGGTTATACCGGTTCAGTGAAACAGGACTGAAACGAGGGTTACTCGATTCAGAAAGGGACTTTGTCCACTAAGATAGTCTTGGCAATGAGTCTTGACTAACAAGAAATGATTCTATATGATTTTGTGTGTATGCCACAAAGATTCATGTTTTAAGTTATGATTATTTGGATTTTATTTCACTACTATGATTTATCCCATGTTATGAAATTATGCTCTCTTTTGCAGGTTAAGATTTCCAAAAGATATGTTCATATGAATATGATGTGATTGATTTTTCTTTTTTATACCCTTACTGAGCATTTGAGCTCACCCTTTTATGTTTTCTTTTCCCCAGGATATAAAGAAAGGTTTTAGGTAAAAAAAAGGGGAAGATCTTTATGGGAGATATTGAAGATCTTTCACCACGATTAGAAGATTACGTTCCGAGTTTCCAAAGACACTAAACTATTACAATCCTTGTGTGTGTGTTTTTTTGTTATGTACTAAGTATTCCGCAAATGTAATGCAATGTCCATGTAAGTCAAGATACAAGTATCTACATGTATTTCCTTGAATAATATAATTATAAAATGTTTTTGAAGATATAATTCCATTATTCATAGGTTCCCATGCAAAAACCTCTTCCCTATAAGAGAGTTATTATTTATTTACTATAAATATTATATGCTGAGAGAGATTCTTTATTGTTTCCACATGTTTCTCAATAGAAATATCAAAGTCCAAATTTGACCCCCCATCCAAGATCGAATAATCTATAGGATCCCCATTCCAATTTTAGTTCCATGATGTTAAGGATGAATCCTTAGATAAAATCCATCCAGAATCTATGGTAATTATGGAATAAAGATACATAAAGTAAGGACACACTGAAGAATAGAAATAATTCAGATTTCCTTTCTTGAGTTTTTTCATGAATCTGGACCGAAGGAAGATGAGAGTTTTGGGGTGAATTTTGATGAGCCTCTATATGAACCCAACCTGTAAATAATCATTAAAACATCCAATATTATTAATACCCAAACCCCCTATATAATATGACCTTCATATTGTGTTCCAATGGACCGTATAAAGTTTTCTTTCTATAATAGAACCACTAAAATAATATTTTCTATGGAAACATGGATGCCTTTAATAAGAGAGACATGCCATTTTTGTCCATAATGGTGTAAAAGAATTTAGAAATAATGGTAGATTTCATTAAAAAAATCTGACCTTCCCTAGATAAGGATTTCCCCTTTAAAGTAGTGATTTTCCTTCTGATCATTCTAAAAATACGTAAGAAGTAGCATGCCATTGGTATCCCCTATAAAATCAGAACCCCTATGTAGATGAAGGGAAGAGCTCCCTTTATGATGCCCAACTCACTGATGATGTCATGTTTTCTCATAGTAAAAAAAAATTCTTTCCATAATACACAAAGGATGTGTTCCAACTAATCTCCTGAACAAAACCCATCTCATAATGAAAGAGATAACTTTTTGCGTTTTCGATGTTTCCCATATCCCCCCTGTATAAAAAGGATAATATAGTCAGAATATAAGATATGGGAGGGGTCAGGAATACCCCTACCAGCATAAACAGACGTCATTTTTCCATTCCCAGTCATGATAGCAAGAAATATGCTAAGATATTCCACAAGAATAGAGAAGATCCCATTAGATAAGGGATCTACATTCCTGACCCCTCTAGAGAAGTCAAAGTATCCTTCAAGAAAACCATTAATGATAAGTGAGATGTGATATAATCCCAAAATGATCCTCACCCAATTAATGAAAATATGATAAAATCAAAACATAGTGAGAATCTTAAAGATAAAATCCATGTTAAATGTGTTATATGATTTTGTCACATCAAGATTCAGTGAAATATTACCCCCCCTGTCAGATTTTTAAGAAAATTTACACACTCTAAATCCATAATAAGAAAATCCTGGATTGATATGCCCTTGATGAATCCGAAATTATTAGAATAGATATTTCTTCATTAAATAGAGGTGTTCCTATTTGCATTAATTTTGAAAATAATATTATAAATTTTGTTTACCAAATAAAAAAACCTAAGAATATGAATCTCATTGGAATTATCCACTTTTCGAATGAGGGAAATGAATTAAGAATTCAACACATGGGGAAGAATGAAAACATTAAAGAAGTGAGTAACAAGCCTGCAAACATTCAAATGAATAATCTCCAAAAATTATTAGAATAAGAAATTACCAAAACGAACTAGAATAAGGGCACATTCAAATTTGAGACTAAAAAACATCATTGATCTCTGGATCCAAGGGAGAAGCAGTGAGAATAGTGTTTTCGACCTGGGTCACCAATCGCGGAATAACCCCTTCCACATGATCATTAATGGGGGATGACCCATTGAATAGGTCCTTGAAAAAAGAAACAACATGTTCTGAAAGATCCTTTATTTTGTTAATGAGAAGGTTTCCATTTTTAATGAGGGAAAGAGGATTGGAATCATTCATGATTTTCCGAAGGTAATAAAACAATTTTGTGTGTCTATCAACATCCTTTAACCAATTATATTTAAAGGAGTCCCTTTTCAAATCATCCATTAGTCTGAGGGGACTATTGAGATTAGTGGAAAGCGTAGCTTCAACTGGGAACCCACCAAATAAATCCGGAATAGAGTTTTGATCTTTCAAAATCTAAAGGGATTCTTCGAGAGAGGAAATATTAGAGTCTAGTGAGCTGAAATGGTGATTAATCCAAATATTCAACTTCTTATTAAGAATTTTATTCCTGTTTATACAATCAGAAACATCATTTCTACAATTCACAATGATCCATGTTTTCTAAATAATACCCACGCGTTCTAGATGAGTGGCCCAAGCCTTGTTGAGACTGAAAGGAAACGAGGTCTTGGACTACCTTTCCGAAAGATCAAACAAAATTGTGTGATGGTCAGAATTGTTCCTAGAAAGGGTTGTGCATGAAATAGAGCTCTATGAATTCAAAGAATCATCATTAAAAAAAGTACTATCAATTTAACTTGAAATAGAGATATTCATATGTTTCCTAAACTAGGTTTATTTTTCAACAACCATATTGACCTCGAAAAGATCATTTTGATCAATTCATGATCTGAATTCCCTGGAGGAAATAGAGTAGTTGACCGCACCCATTTTCCCATCAGGATGAAATATTTAATTGAAGTCGCCTAGAATAATCTGAGGGTCAGTATTGCAGGATCTTAAGGTTCCAATGTCGCACCAAAGACTTGTTTAGTCTTGGTAACTATTATGAGCATAAACAAAAGAACATGAGTGCTGGATACCAAGAATTTTGAGGAGCATGTAACAAGAAAATCACTAGAATTGACCATGGAGACATTGATAAAGGAAACATGAGCTCAGACCCAGAGACTTTTGACTTTATATGGGTACCTGTTAGTATCAATATGATGAAAACCCAGATTTCCCAATTTTGAAATGCTAGAGGAGAAAACTCTTTAGGTTCAGAATACCCTATAAGAATTGGATTGTGTTTTTTGAGAAATAAACATAATATAACTGGTGGTTTCTAGATTAGAGAGCCCCTAGAGATTCCAAAAAAGGAACATTATTTAAATCTGAAACAAGGGTTAGATCCACTTCGGTTTTTGACCACTTCCTTTTTAAGAGGCCGACCCACCTTCCTTTTGGGGATGGGAGTGCACTGCAAGAGGTCATTGACCTCAGAAGCACTAGCCTGCAGATTTATAGAGTTTCTATCCAAAACTGAACCATCTATTTTTGTGAGAGAACCATGGTTTAAGTTATACCTATGAGTAGAGAAATCTGGTACAAGGTTAATTGGTTATAGGGACCTGAATTGTGGACTAAAAACTATAGCATGTGTCAATACCTTGGAGGGAGTAACCTGGTAAGCCTCATACTTCTGCTTTCAAATAAACTGACCAGATTGATGTCATGTTGTTTTAACAGAATTAGATGTAACATTCTTAGCTACAAGACTGACAAAATTAGCAACCACTTTGTCTATAGAAATTGTGTTCTTTTCCTCCAAACCATCATCTCAAAAAGGTGATCAGCAGGGACAAAAGAGATTTCTGGAATTGAGGAAGCAGTAGTCACTTCTAGGATGGGATATGGAGGGACATTAGAGGAAAATTCATCCTGTATTTACATAACCACTACACTGATGTCCATGTATAGTTCCAAAATTATGACATTATCATACTCTTCTCTTTGTATGTTACAATCCATGTTGGATAAATCATCTGATATTTCAGATAACATGATCTGTTCTTTATTCATTTATGTTACTGTAAGGGGGATTGTTCTAGAACCTACCTTGGGGGTGATCATGGTAGCTCAGTATTTTCCTTTTCCTCTGCCTCCACTGTCTCATCCCATTATTATTTTGGATAAGAAGACTTTATCGAAGAAACCTTTGATGGGGGAATGTCAAATTGATTCCTCTCAGGTTGTGAGGGACCATCATGATTCATAGGATCCCATTTCTTCTCAAGAACAACATCTTTTCTCTTCCTACGCTTGTTAGCCTCAGTCTATTCAGGTATGTTGGAAGGGGAATTAACTTTCTTTTGTATCACCCTGCAATTGGAGATAGAATGACCAAATATCTTGCAAACATCACAAAAAAGAGGCACATTTTCATAAACCACTTTGACTTCAGATTTTTTTCCATTGTCAATAAAATAAATACTAGTAAGACACTTGGTCTCCATATTAGTGTCCACTAGAATTTAGTCAAATAAACTAATCCCCCTTCTAATTCCCATTGATCCATTTTGATAGGAGTTCCCTGGAATGAGGCGATTTGATTAAGGATATTTTGGTGCCAATAATCCCAGTTCAATCTATGAATCCTTAACCATATTTGGGCATTTTATTTCTTGAGATTGAAGGGGTTAATGTTGATATCCCATTCTAATAACTGAATAAATTCAGGTTTGAGTGGCAAGTTGGAGGAGCACTAAGAAAGGTTCAAAGAATACATTGACAGAAAGATGATTTTAAAATACCCCTTCCAATTGGAATTATCTTAAAATATCTATTTCCCAAATAACGTGATCCCCTATTCCAAAGATCGATATAGTCCCAAGGTTTATCCACCATTTCATAGATCACTCAACCCAGGATAAAAAATTCGAAAAGGTTGATTTTTTTTGCAGAGCCTTCGAGTCAGCCGAAACCACCAAAACTCCATTTTCATGTCTTGATATATTTGAGGATCGTGGAGAATCCTCCATGACTAGATCTGTTTAACCTAATAGCGCCTCCGCAAAGGTTAAATCCTTCCTTCATGAGAATGATGCTTCCTGCATGTTCGCTGTTTGGGCTAAATCTCTTGTTATGTGAAGATCATCTTTGAATGCTTATTCAAAATCAGGGTTGAATGAAACCATTCATGAATTAAATGAAGAGGAAATTTTTTTGAGATTTCTCCATTGTTAGCTTGAAATTCTAGGTCTCCCGCTCTCACCATTTTTAAAAAATTACACGGGTTTTTTCAGACCCAAGGGGTTACAAGGTATTGTTGTGTTGTCTAGTGATTGGATTTCAAAGTATAATTAATGTACAAATGTAATAATAATTATATTAATATTATTCAAGAGAATACAGAATGACGATCTCTTCTTCCATAGTCAACCTACTGAATTAATTCTTGAATTATGAACCAAATATCATCAAAATGTCAGATGTGAACATGAGTGATTATGTAATTATATATAACTAGGAAATAATTGATATTGAAGAAATAATAAACTTTAAATATCTTCATAAGAAAGTTAATAAATCAACTATATTTAATATTCATGAAAATAAATAATATACGTGATGAATCAAGATCAGAGTAAGGTTCTTTATTTTAAAAAATTATTATTTCAATATTTTCCTTGAAAATACCATTTTCATCAATGTCTATGATTTATAATAATTTCTAAAAAATTACTATTATATTATTTTTTAAATTTCATATTTAATAATTTTTAATTTTTAAAAATTGGAGTCAATGGATTTTTTTGTAATTTTCCAATAAGGGAACTTTGTGATTTTGATAATAAAAATACAAAGGGAAAATATTTTTAAATTATATTACATGAGAAAAATTTATTTCCATATTCATAGATTTAATGATTGATGTTACCCATATATTTTGTTATATTTTAATAATTAAATTTGTTTCTTTAATATGTGTGGTTTTATTCTATTTTTGTAAATGTATTTTTTGAAATAAGATTTTTTTTGATATGCAACAATAAGTTTTTGTGATTAAAAGTGTTTTGAAAACGGATTTATGATGAGAAGGTACAATAAAAAATTATTTATATAGTACATGATCATTATATGAAAATAATACATGTCTGATACAACTTATCTGAATGGGTGAACCCCATTATAGCTCATTTGTGAGGCTGATAAAGCATAAATGATGTGTTGATCCACATTATCACTCAAATAATCATGTGACCCTGATATAGATTATCAATAATCTGATCCCGATTGTATCACTCCAATATATTGAGTAAATATTACTTTCTAATAAGAATTATATTGTAAATTATTCTTAATGTTATTAAAATTTCAATGGGTTTGGAATGGTTTTATGAGTTTTATGATTTAACTATCCAAAAAGAAGTTAGTTTATATGAAACGGGTTTTAATGATTATCAATTTACAAAAAAATTATTTTTCATATGGAAATTTTTTATTTGATACACTCAAATAACATTGAATATAAAGGTACACATTTCGTGGGTTTTGAGGTTTTTCACTACACTAGTGAATTTCTATATTTAGGTCCTCTATTGTGTTTTTCGTTCTCATACCAATATTTTTTATATAAATTTCATGATTTTAAAGGAAACTGAAGAGGCCATTAAAAAATTATAGAATATATCTAATGAAAAGAAATTGTTTTTTATTTTTAAAAGTTTTTTGGTGAGAAATATTAATGCTACGTATAACATTACACATATATTTTCTAGGATTTCTATATAAGAGTTTTCCATAATTATATATAACACTAAACCAAAAATACCTTTAGAATTTTAATATGATGAATTAATGTTCAAAGACACTATAATATGTGATTCGTATGGTCGGTTCCTCACAATAGAACCATATAGAACACATGGAAATAAATTGGGTTTCGTTTCATTTTGTAATGGATTTTATAAAAGGAAATAATTATAAATTCTATCAATAATAGTAGCATGATATACCCATTTAATTTAAATGGGATTCCAATTATAAGCAGTATCATTATATATTGATACACATTATTCAATGTAATCCATCATATCATTTTTACACCAAATAGGTAAAGTCTATGTATTTAAGTAGATAATTTCACCATTCATTCATTGTATTGAATAATGGTTAATACCCTTCTATCCGTGGATTTTAATATATATTCTTCACATAGTTAAATAATTAAAATATAAATCATATTTATACATATTGGTTGATTTGGAACGGAAAAGGAAGTGGTGGATGATTAACTAAATGAGAAGGACATAAAATAAGTTATTCATAGAAAGAAGGTGCATGGTTTAATTAGTGGAATAACATTGATAAATATTATAGTATGTCAAAGGAAAATTAATTAGATAAAAAAAATTATTTGTTTTTTTATATAACTACATTGTAAACAAGAAATAGATATTTTATTTTTCATAATTTAGAATTTGTTTTATAAAAATAGATTAAATGAATTTAATTTTATAAAATCTGAAAACCTAGAGAAAAAAATAAGATAAAAAAGACATGGTGGACATATAAATTCACATTAAAATAGTAAAATAGGATCATTTTGTTAAAAATAAAATATATTCAAAATGATAAATTTATTTTAAATTATAAAATTTGAAAATATTTTCATGGTAGATGAAAATTTATTTATGATGTTATTAAAATAAATAAGGGAATATCCAAAATATATTGTGTTGGAGATAAAATCTTTTTGTATCATTAAAGTACCATTTTTATATTATTTAGATAGTTTTTTTGAAAACTAAATAAAATAATAATAGTATAGAACATACTTTCTAGATCATGTAAATTGAGTAACATTTATAACCATGGATAACTAGAAGGGATGAAAATGAATACGACCATGTAATGAATGACTTAATCAATCCCCTTGATGGGTTATCAATTTTTAAGGATCTAAATTATTAAATTTTGTTGGAAAAAATATATGATCACATAAAAGTATTTAAATCCAACCACATGATGAGGATATAGTTTTAAAATTAACATCAAATAACATTAATAAATTTCAATTCATCATAGTATACAAAAAAATAGGAAGTATATAGACTATATAAAAGTAAATAGTGAATAAAATATAAGTATATCTTGTGAAATATCAATTGTGGCCAAGAAAGACATTCAATTATGAAATAATTTCATTAGGATTAATTTGACTATGTGAAAATAAGGATTATTTATAAACAAATAGAAATGATAGATGAAATGAAGTAAAAATGAATTGTTATGAAAAATAAATAAATATGTATCCATAGAGTTAAACACGGATATTTGTATCTGAATGGAATGAAATTTAGTTTGGATGATCGCTTATGTTGTTAGAATCTTTTGAATAAATAATCCATTATGATAGTGGTTTCAAATTTAAAATTTAATTCCACGATTACTTATTGGATACTACAACATTATATTAATGTGTTAGTAGATAAAATATTTTAGAAAAAACATGCTTTATTATATAAATTTTGACTCAAGGGATTGTAAATTTGGATTGAATTTCCCTATAATTGGTTTAGCGTTGTGATCACATTTAACTTCCCGAATGACTAAGTAAATTAAATTCATTCTAAGTTCCTAATTTATTTTAATTTCACTAAAAATATTAAATTTCTTATATAAATATTTTTCATTAAATATTATTTCATATTATTATGATTTATTATTAAAAATAATTTGTTTTGGGATTTTTTGTAATATTTAATGTCAAATAAGATATATTATTCATATTTTAAATACATAATATAAACATTTTAGTACTATAATATAATTAATATTTATTTATTATCATATATTAATATTAGTACTTAATTTTCCACAGTAATTTGTGATAATTTTTTATAGTGTCACAAACTCGATGGTGGATATGTGTAAAAATGTGTGTAAAATAATCATAACACAATCATATTTATCATATTTATAATATTTTAGTCAATGATTAAAATCTTATGTGGTTTTTTTAATGACTAAAAATAAATATGAAAATTTAAAAATGTTCTTTCATGGAGGTGGTAGTCCACAAATTATATGATTGATATATACATTTCTAGATGAATGAGAGTGAATAATCATATACTATAAATTTTCAATTCATAATAATAACAAGATAATTTGTGTCAAATTTATTCTAAAATTACAACTTTAAAATTAATGAACATAAGTTGTGGTGAAAATAGATGATCTCTCTTTGGATAGGTGCTATAACTCCCAACACACAATCTCTATTATTACATTTATCAATATGTATGTGAAGTAATATATAATGGGTTTTACATCAATATAAGAAAAAATGTTCATGTTATTTTGAGGTTACTATATTACTATGTTTATGATGGGTTTGGAAGACATTGATTATGGATAAATGTGAAGGAGTATGTAATATATACATAGAGTACTTGAACTCTTTCTTAATGAATTCATGAAATTCTATAGAATAAACAAATTATGAAAGGAATATTGGGATTAAAACATGGATGAGAGATATACTGAAAAATAAATTGTGTTAGTGTATTGGTTATTTTAATGTTTAAGTGTGACATTGAATGGAAGGATGTGATCTTCAATTATAAGTCATTAAATGTTCACTTTTGTGAATACCCATTAACATTAAATGATATAATTACACTAATCAATGTCCAATGAGTCAAAATGTACAAAATAATTGAACCCTGGGTGATCGTGTATCATTAAATCATCTTCCAGTTACTTCCACAATGGTTTTAAAAATGTAAGATATAATTTAATGAAATATATTTTAGTTTTAAATATATTTTTTATTGTGGTAACCCGTTTTTACTCAATAAGAATTTTTATTTAGAAAAATGTAAAATAAAATCAATAAGAAAAATATGTTTTTTCATAGCATATATATATTTTATCTTTAGTCTAATATAATTTCTAAATTAAATAAAAATAACTATTAAATTATAAAAATATTCATATATATATATATATATTAAATTATTTCTATTTAAAATTAATGTTTTAACCATTATGAGTTTTTAACATCATTTAGCAATGATTCCCAATGAAAATTGATTAAATATATTTATATATGTCTTTAAACATCATCTATGAATCATTAATTAAAAATAATAATTTGATTTTTTAGATATATATTAAACATTATTAATATTAAATTATTTTAAATAATAACATCACCACTATCACCGTAATTAAAATTCATCTTATTATACCTATATTTATATATAAAATTATTAGTGAAATTTTTTAATATAAAAAAGATTCTCTTATGTATGAAATCCATTTATAATGTTTTATTATTTCATGTGATGAAACCAAATTTTTAATATATGTTAAAGAAAACTATTTATAGAGTAAAATGTAAATTATATTTTGTAATTGTCAATCACGGGTTCTATAAATTAAAAATTGTTTTTAGAAGTTAATAATATTAATTTGGAAATATGTAATTTTATATAAAAATTTATCAAAATACATAGTACTTGTTTACTTATTATGGAAATTTAAAAAACGTGATAATAATAGGAAATTCATTATTTTTTATAATTTCCATAAAGTAAAAATTCTAATAAACTCCCCTAAATGTTTCAAAAATGTTAATTTTGATATATTTCATCAAATATTTATGATCATTTTGTAAAAATGAAATTTGAAAAATTATTAATTAATCAATTAATTGAAAATACTATTTCTAAAATTATTAATGGCATTTTTATAAAAAATTAAATATTCTTAATCATTTCTTATACACATTTAAAATTGATTTCAATATTTTTATCTGCCATATTTATTTATCCACATTATACATTTTTCATTTAAATTATCATATATTAATTTAGTTAAGTGGTTCAAGTGAAACAATCTATAAACATAGTATTAATTCAGTTAATGATATATTCTAAAATATATTTTTTATAATCTTCATCCTCCCAAAGAACTAAAATCTATATTCACTTCTTATCTTAATGTATTGTTAATGTAATATCTAATTACATCATTTTATAACACTTATTTATTTTCATAAATCATTTTCACATCTATAGTTCCCAAAAAAATCATGGTGAAAATTTCCCACAAAATTTATACAAAATTTCTCCTCTTAAAAATTTTATTTTCAATGTAAATATTTTTCAATTTATTCCTTTAAAATATTTTCAATAAAAGTATAGAACATGAAGACTCTATAATATTATCCTGTATAGTGTTCAATAAACATTATCTGAAAAATTAAACATTAAAAGAAATTTATTCGAAAAAGTTGACTACATTGAAGATTTTATTTTAATCTATATAAACACAGAATTTACATCTCCAACACAAATTAAATTTTAATAAAGATAATTATTTTAAAATATATATATTTTCTGATTTATCCCCAAAAGCAAACATTTTATTTATATAAAACAAAATGGTGATTCATACGTATCACAATATTTATCATATTTACACCCTAAGTTACTTATACGTATCATTTCATAGATGGAGTGATTATTATAAAAATTATTTTTTCCTATGTGTCACATATTGTATTTTTCGGCAACCTAATACATTAAATATGAAATTATGAGGTTTTATAACTATTATACATGATGAATAACAATGTATATAAACATATACATCATATAAAATATTATTATATTCTAATTAAATATGAATAATTTCCCATATCATTAGAATTAGTGACATATTTTCTAATGTTATTCCATATCCCTATAAATTCATCTTTATATATTAAGATTTTTCTAAAACAAAATATTTATAATTCACAACAACATCAAATGGTACTGAAAAATAAATTTAGATTCATGAATTTTAATTATAAAAATGGTGGCATCACCATCAATCAGAATAACGATATTACACTTTATAATTGATTTCAATATTGCATATATTTCTATTTGATATCATCTTAAATGGAATAATCTTTAATAAAATCATAAAATAACACTAAAATAACATTTTACTCTTAAAAACAGTTGAACTGAAATCTTATCTCAACTCCTATTACAACAATATATAAAATGGATTGTTTGAAAATGGTAGTATTACAATTATCCAAAAAACATTCCTGGAATTAATTAATTAGATGTCAATGTGATATTGAACAATGTATAACATAAGAGAAATTATCTTATAAATTTAAAAAAAATATTACAATTATCCAGTTATTTCCATTTAAAAACAACCTATTGAAGAAATTTCAGGACAATTTTAATACTATTTCATTCACACATCTCTATAAAAAGATTAAAAAAAATTATAGTGAAGATAGTGTATTTCCCAATATATTTTAGATCTATATATTTTTAAATAAAATTATATTAAATTTTGGGATATTTCATAATAAATATTAATCAGTAATGTGTTTCAATGGATTGGGAACACATTTTTTATAAATTCTCAATATTATTAATTTTTAGAGGATTTATAATATTTAATGTAACATCTTCCAATTATATAATATATTAATCAATTCACGAGTCTTAAAACATTATTTCCATCAAGAAATGATATTTCATGGATTTATGTTTTGTTAAATAATTTTATGTTATATTTATGGTATAAAACCCCAAAACCATTCAGTCAGGAATGTTTTTACCTTTGTTATATTTTCATTTTTTTGGTTATTTTATGTAGGAATGAAGATTGGGGGTATGCCAGTAATGGTTAAATCATGGATTTATTGGAATTTTAAATGGAAAACCTATTATTTCTATAGCTCGATAGTCCCTTAGACATCATGTAAGTAAAGTAAATGTTGTATAATGGTTTTTGATCTAGGACTCTAAATTTAAAACATGGATTGAATGAGTTAAACATTGTGTAATAGGTACATGACATGTAAGGGAAAATTACTAGTTTTTATTAAAAAGTGAAAGGCTTTTTCTGTGTATGTTATCATTGAGAGTTACATGATGTGTAATGGCATTACAATATATGTAAATGTCACAATTTTTTAGTTTTATGTCAGTTTCTCGTCTGATTGTCCATTTCATTTAGCCTAAACTTATAATCTCTCAATGGAGAGCTTACCCTATGATATTTTGGGTAACTCATTTTCATATGGATTGATTTTTCAATGATTAATTTTCATTGTGGAGGGATTTCACCTCTGTGGGTAAGGGTTTTATGTAGTTCTTATTTGGTTTTGGTTGATGTTATAGTTTTTCTATTTTTTTGTGATCCTATAGAATTTTATATCAATCCATTTCAGTTACTGTGATTTCCTTTCTTATCGATGCTTTTTCTCTTACTTTCCAATCATATATATCGAAAGCAGGTAGGTTTCAATAGTTTTGAGGTAGGTTTTTCTATAAAATGTCTTAATAAAAATAATATCAAATTGTTCCTGATTATATCATATGGTTTCTAAATATTTTGGATGTGATAAATGGTATAAAATAATATATTGTAAAGGAAAGTTATTTCAAAAATATTTCTTCCTCTGAAAATGGATTTTTTTTATTTTGAAATGGGTTTTCAAAAATTGATGCAGATTTGATTGGATATTACAATCTTTAGTAAATATTTTGAGAATATATTAATATAAATTTTGTAAAATTAACATTTTATATCTTGTATGTGTTGGGATAGAGACATGTATGGCCTTAGTGTTTGTTCCACCACAATTATTTAACTCTTTTTTATATTGATTGGAACGAATTGATTCCTCTCAGATCCAACATATGCCTAGTCAGTGTTCGCACTACTGGAAATATGATCTATACAAACGGTTTTGGGAAAACTGTTGGTATAGTTCACTAATTTGGACCTATACCAACGGTTTTCCCAATATCATTGGTGTAAGTCACTAATTTGGGACTATACCAACGGTTTTGGGAAAACCTTTGGTATAGTTCACTAATTTGGACCTATACCAATGGTTTGACCAAAATCGTTGGTATAGGGCCATTATAGATACCCTATACCATTGGTTTTGGCCAAATCGTTGGTATAGGTCCCCCTTATACCAACAGTTTGTCCAAAACAATTGGTATAGGTCCCAAAATCAAAGAACCTATTCCAAAGGTTCTCAAAACCGTTGGTGTAGGTCTATACCAATGGTTTTGAGAACTTTTGATATAGGTACATGTATTTTTAATGGAATCTTCTTACATAGGATATTAAATATATAAAAATTTAAAATAATTATGATAATAAATTTATATATTTATGAAATTATGTCCACAAAAGTATGTTTGATTAGTGGTTAGGTCGTTCAATCACAAACGGGAGGTGATGTGATCAAAACCGTCTGAATGATTGTTTTTTGAATTATATATACCAATGGTTTTATGGAACCACTGGTATAGATTTTCATATTATTTATACCAACATTTTTGAAAAACATTGGTATAGTTCTATACCAATGGATTTCCCAAAACCTTTGGTATAGACCTTTCCCCATGGCTTACTTGAAAAAGGTTCTCCAAACCGTTGGAATAGGCCATACCAACGGTTTTGAGGCCTATACCAACGGTTCCAAACTGTTTCTATAGGGTATGTTTTCAGTAATGTCGAGTTGGTTCGCTAGAAAAAAATTATGTGTAATTCAATATAATCATATATTCCATGTTTTGAATATTAATAAACATATTATCATGTCAGGATTGTTATTTTGTGTAACATAGTATGTCATAATTTCTTATGGGGGTATTCGCATTAATTGGTCATAGTAGTTCCCCTCTACGATAAGAACCTAGAGGTGATACGACACACTTCATATATATATGTTATATAGTCGGATGTTATCATTTGAGGGACATGAATGATATAGGTTATCAATGGTGGAGACTCATAGGACTTTGAGGAACCTTCTCATGTGTACTCACTTAGTAATATCCATAAGTATGTTATGAGAAAAAGACCTTCCAATAGAAATTCCATATTTGTATGTCTCATTGGATGTTCTAATCTTCAGATGTGTGTATCAGTCCATAGACATTAAGATTATTATTAATGATTATTAAAAGTTATGCACTGATATGTACAGAGAAAAACAATGATGAAATATGTTTGTAGTGAGGTGGGATATGTTGGGTGTGTCACAAGTAATGTTGCATTACTGAGTAATGGAAAAAATGATTTAACCCTTATTTTATTTCAAAAACGTTTATATGTTGGGATCATTGATGGAAATTATAATTCCTAAATAAATCAATGGAGATGTTGTTCTATAGGAATGTTCTATTTTCATAAATTCAAAAAATATATAATTGAGCATATAGGTTTTTGGAACTGGCTTGCAGCCAAATTGAATAGAGATATTGTGATAAATGGATTATATTACATTGTAACTATACGTATAAGTTATCTTGTCATTTTGGAGTTATCTTCTCTCTATATGGGTGCCTTGGTGTGTTGTTAGATGCCAACCTTGGACTTTTGGCTGTTTTTCCAAATGTCACTGAGAAAGAGGCCTAGAGTGTCAAAAACAAAATGTTTCCCAAATCACACTTAAATAATATATTGTTATTTATTATTTAACATCATGAATAAATATTATTCCCATACACATTTTGATAATTATTCATGTATACTTGACCTCATTTAAATATTTATTTTTTATACAATGAATATAATATTCATTTATTTATTGTATGAAAATGTAGTGATATTTAATTAATTATTAATTAAACAATATAAAGTCCAGATAAATATTATGGAGGAATAATGGACCAAGATTAATGGTCTATTGAGAAATAATAAATATTTTATATTATTTTGTTAAATAAAATTAAATTTTAATTCATAAGATATACGCATGTCGATAAATGATAATATAAAATATCATTTTTTTATATGGGGATCTTCATGGATAAAATAAATAATTATGGGAACTTGTGAAAATATTTTCTTTTAAACCTATTAATATAAATACCCAATTATGTTATTTTCTCTAAAGATCCAATTAATTTGTTTGGGTTTTTCACAATGGATTTGGAGAATCCACTCAAGCCTATAGTAACCCTTTCTCTAAGAACACTCCTAATAAAGGATAGAATTCCTCCTCCACCATATCAAAGAAAAATTCATTGGATGTGGTTCTCGAAATGATCAACGTAGGATGACACACGAACTGGGATCATCTATGCTATCACCCAGATATTTCATCAGTGAATTTTAGAGATTTTTTGAACACATGTGGATCACCACTAGTGGAAATCTACACATTGTTGATAAAATACAATGACAGTGGCCCACATACCTGTCACTGTATTAATCAATTAATAAATAATTTTAACTGACGTAATTATTTATTTAATTAAATTAATTATAAAAAATTGGTGATTTTCCTCTCTCTCGGTTCTAGATTAATTACCTATTTTCTACTTATATGATTCAATTATGTTGATCAAGGTCTTCATCATCACATAGATATTGGATTGATCATAAAATGTGAAATAAAAAACAAAGTTGGGATCCACCCATCAGAAGCTTCTTTTGCATCCAGATCTTTCAAGTGGTATCAGAGAGGTCACATAAATATTTATAATTATTTCTGATCGTTATTTATTTAATTATTTTAATTTAGTTTTTCAATTCATGATTAATAATTATTTTAATATAAATGTTGATATTTTTTTCTTCCACATTCATTTCTCTTAGACCTAGTTAATATATTTAATTGTAAGATTAAAATAGAATTGAGAAACTCATATAGAGGTTCCAAGGTTTCTTACTAGACAACACCAGACTACATGTTGTGTGACTAGAGTTACACACCATATAGTCACACCGAACACATCATAATTGATTTATAAATCAATTAAATATTATGAATTTATTATTTCATTAATTACACAATTAATGCAATTTGTGTTAACCATAACTTAATGGAACATAGTCATCCAACCTACATGTCATGGAGCCCACATACACAGTGAATAGTCTCTTTGATTCATAAATGGGATGTCTATTCAATACAAATCTCACCTGGAATGTAACCGTGTAACATAGAGTTCACATTAAATGAATCCCATTGGACATGTCGTGTAATCCATATTTTATTGGGTACAAACTATAAACCAAGTCCCTTGGAAAGTCTCTTGGTTAAAAGGTGGGAGATGTACATGATGTGTATGTCAGATCTATATGTCATGTACTATTATAATTTAACGAGATTGAAAATTTATTTATTAAAGAATGTAAATATTGATACATATACTTTCATGTGGTTGTCAATATATGACACTCAATGTGATTGTTTTCAATATACATAAATATTTTAATGTTTGAATAATATCTGTGTTATGTATAGATCTATATATCGTGTATGATTTGAATTAAAATTTGTTAATATCTGTGAATTTAAGCATAACACTTGTCCTATAAATCATGTAATTAGTGTAATAATATGTGAAGTACATGTCATGAATGTACATGATAATATATTTAAGCTATATGTCATAAGTTATAAATAATTATACGAGTATAATACATGTTGCGTAGATTAGGATAGGTACTCTCCATATTTCCTCCAAGGTACATCTATGTAAAACGTTAATATTAAATGATTTTATTTAATTTTTTAAAAATTATAATGGATGAAAATCTCAACGAAATTAATATGATAATTAAGATAAAAGAATTGATTAATTGAAGATGATAATTAATTGATTCAAGAGTGATTTATCATAAATAATAATGATTATTAATTCGATGCTAGTTTTATTAAATTCACAATTCAATGCATACATGTGGATGATAATGAGCGACACTATACCCTTTTTATGTGATTAGTTACAATGAATTTGTTATTAAATGAAATTGTTGGAATGTGTTCCTTCTCTGCTTTCATTATGTAAGGATTTCATGACCATGGATTCTTTTATGTAAACCACCTTTTTTCCATTACAAGTGTGTGAGTAAAAGTAATATGTAATGGATGGATCTACCAATCTAGTGGAGGTGGATCATGTTCATAGTCGAGGAAAAAAAATCCAATGAAATACATAGATGGACTGGTGCAAAGCTGCAACACAAACCTTAATTGGTTCAAGGTGTATCCCTCCTAGGTCAATGGTAATATTATCCACTGCTAGATAAACTAACCACTAGTGATAGATCATGATCATACAAATTTATTATTTTGTTTATGTTAGTTTCATGGTAATTTCATTACAGGTCTCTTGTTGTGATCACATAATTAATGAATTAATGAGCATGCATGATAGAACTAAAATAAACCATCTTTTGAGTAAATATTATCTCACCCATGGTTAATCATTTATTTAATCCCACTTAACATTAAAAATCATGTAATACTGGTAATAATTTGAAAATTAAGCTGAAAATTATAAAATCCCTCAACAAAATATTATGTCGGTATCGACTTCCATTGTGTCCATTAAAATCGAATCATAATTCAAAGTTATTGACCAACCAAAGTTAGGGTTCCTTCCATTATCATTGAATTATAACTTTAGGTTTTTCATTATATTAAGTTGTTCCACATCAAGGGTTTAATGACAATGTATGACATGATATAAATGAGAGGAAAATGTTGAAGAAATATAAAATTAATTATTTTACAATTGGGGAGTCCAATCAGCAGGATAAGGAACTAGATGTTAATGCATATAACATTTATAATGCTTATCGAAAATCATTCGAGTGTCATGAACATCCAAAATTGGGGTAATGAGAAGGGAAATATGGATCATTTCCACTATAATATTCAATAAACAAGATACTCTAAAGCTAATGGTATGTTATATTGGGTTTTGATAAAATATTGGAAGACTAATATATATATTATTTATTTATTTGTATAAATTTTATCAAATAAAGTACTAAACTTATTCATAATTGAGAAATAAAACCTTCTCACTGGCACTAATTCTCAAGAGTGGAAATGATGGCTAGGTGTCATCCTTATCCATGAAAGGAATTTCTATGGGATGGAAGAACCTTTACAAGTTTCACCTATTTGTGGGGAATGTGATGAAGAGCTATCTCTCTACGAAAAACATATGACTGATTCAAAAAATATTCATTTCATTATTATATCATCCATATCAAAATATTTATTGATGAAATATGATGATATGGATTCTTATTGCATGATTTCTCACCTTAAGGGTCTCTATCAAGAGAAGGTGAGACAAGCGACGTATGGGATCTCCAATGTTTTGTTCACAACTATTCATGGAATGTCTATACCAGATATGCCTCATGTATTCAAGCATATCAGCTATAGTGAACACATAGACATCATAGGGATTAAATTCCCAAATGAGTTTCATACAGATCTCATATATTCCTCACTTCCTAAGTCCTTCTTTAGTATTATTTTCAATTACAATATGAGAAATAATGGGATGAGTCATTCATAAATTATTACTTTGTTTCTCCAAGTCGATAAGGACATGATTCGTGATAACCATATGATCCTTATAGTGAATAATAAAATGATTAATGGGGAAAGTGGGGCCATGAATTATAAAAATTATATGTTCCCAAGCACCATCCTTCTATGAAGAAGAATATCTAAATGAAGGACAAGTAAAAGGGGGAAATATATTTTTAATATGGAAAGCCAATACATAGGAAGAATAAATGTACCCAATATCATGTGAAAGCCAAAGGTGTAGTCATTAGTAAGTGAAACATTTCAATTTCAAAAAATTAGGTATTATATACAACTTTTGGTTCTCACATTTGTATCCAAATATAGTAACCAGGTAGATTATCGAATATTTCTAGAGAGTAAGTGGATATGAAATCTTTCAATGGTGCGAGGTTAGCTTCTATAGCCATTTTTGGCTACCATATTTCATATCCAATAGGAATGATTATAGTTTTAATAGATTTTTATTATGTACATATAGTTACCAAAAAAAATTCAATTTAATGTTTATATATAAATATGGGTTTATTTTGAAATATGGAAATAAAAGTTATTTCTTGAATAAGGGAAACATATGTTATATTATGCATAATTTAATAATAGTCATTAGGTATTAAATTTTGAAGAACAGGTGTTGAAAATTGATTAAAAATCATGTTCACATGACTCATATAACACAGAGTAGTGGTATCACCGTTTTCTTCATGTAAACAAGAAACATTTTCCAATTCTATATCAATATGGTTACTTAAACTCTTATGATCTAAAACCACTTGATAGAATCTATGCTTGTTTATAAGGAAAAATAATCAAAAACCATTTGGTTGATAGGGTGAAATGGCCAAAAAAATAATATTATTGGAACACAATGATGTGTTTGGACCATATAGAGTATAATCTAGAGGTGGATATTCCTACTTCATAAAATTTACTGATTACATGAGTAGATATGGGTTTATCTACTTGATGAGGTATAAGGCCATGTCCTTTGAAAAATTAATAGAATTCAAGAATGAAGTAGAGAATCCACATTGTGGGAAGATAAATAACATTTGATTGGATCATGGTTGTGAATATCTTAACCAAGAGATCATCGGTTTTGTACAGGAGTTTGGGATTCTATCTCAAGTCACTCCACCTTATACACCATAGAGGAATGGTGTTAGTGAAAATAGGTATTGTACCTTTTTGGACATGGTATGGTAGATAATGACTCTTACAAAGTTTCTTCTATCATTTTGGCGATATTCATTACAAAATGTGGCATATACATTAATCCGAGTACCAAATATAGTGGAAAATGGAATTCCCATCAAGCTGTGGATTTAAAAGAATATAAATTTATCATATACACATGTATGGTGTTGTGAGGTGTTTGTTAAGGCCTCCTCGAGAAACAATCATGCACCCTAGGGCATGAGGTTTATCATTATAGGGTATCGCAAGGAAACAAAGGGATAATACCCTTTAAAACCCCTTATATAAGAAATTGATTATCACCAGAGAAGTCATCTTTATTAATATAGAGCACATCCAAAAAAATTATAGTGGGAGAAATATTGGCTTCGAAGTAGTTGATGATCAATATACACAAGAGTTGGTAGACGAATTAATTCAACAAGTCCCTATGGATGAAATATTTCTTGAAACACAAGTACATCATATGAGTGTACAGGAGGTATGATAACTAAATGGATAAGGTTTTCCTATCACTTAGGATGGGGACTCATTATTGGTTAAAAATTATCAGACTCTCTACTGTAGGTAGGTAGTAGATAGCTACAAGGCTGCAAGATGGAAAGAAGGCATGAATTATAAAATGGATTCCACATATCATAAAAATGTTTG
Organism: Viscum album; assembly: GCA_963277665.1. Classification (NCBI taxonomy): domain Eukaryota; kingdom Viridiplantae; phylum Streptophyta; class Magnoliopsida; order Santalales; family Viscaceae; genus Viscum; species Viscum album. Next base: position 1,158,267,654 of record OY728135.1, read on the forward strand.
GGTTTTGGTCAATGCGCCAATTTATATAGTGCATGTTGGATGGAAATGGATATTCAAGAGTAAACATTATATGGAAGATAAATTATGTACCTATAAATCAAGGATAGTGGTTAAAAGGTTTAAACAGTCTCAAGTAATTGACTACAATGATTAATTTTAACAAGTTTTAATCTTGAAATCCATAAAAATTTTACTTTTTATAACATCTTACCATGACTATGAAATTAAAAATATGGATTTCAAAACAACATTCTTTAATGTTAACCTTTAGAAAAATTTCTATATGACATATCTAAAAGTTTTTGTGACACCATGTGATGCCAAAAGTATTTTAAAGTTGAATATATCCATTTATGGATTGAATCAAGCATCCAAGTCATGAAAAATTTGATTCAATGAATCCATAAAAGAATTTGGGTTCATTATGAATGAATTTGAGTCAATTGTTTACAAGAGGTTTAGTGGGAATGTATCCATTATCCTAGTAGTATATGTTTATGACATATTACTTATTATAAATGACCTATTGATCTTACAATACGCTAAGTGTTGTTTAAAAAGGTGTATGTCCATCAAGGACTTATGTGAAGAAGCCTAAATTCTGGGATCAATATCGTTAATGATAGATCCATGAGGCCCCTAAGACTATGTTAAAGTAAATATTATGACCAGATACTAAGGTTATTTAGTTAGGAAAAAATCCAATAGGTTATCGGTTCTAGTGTGTCATTGTTTATATCTTTCGTTGAAAATTTTTCCTCTGACACAGCATGAGAAAGATAAAATGACTAAGATATCATATTATTCAGTCATAGGATAAATCAGGTGTGTCATGATACATACTAGAATTGATGTTTTTTATGCATTGAGCATGGTAGGATGACATCAAGAAGATCCATGAGAACAACAGTGGAATTTTTTAAGGATATACTTAAGTATATGAGAAGAACTAAGGATATATTCATAGTGTATAGAGGATATGATGATCTAGTGGTCAAAGGTTATATTGATGGTAGTTTTCAGATAGATCGTAACTTTATGATGTAGAAATCTGGATATGTTTTTTGTCTCAACATAAGATGTTTGAGTTGAAAGAGTCCAAAACACCAAATTTTCACTTATTCTACAATAGAGTCTGAGTATATAAAAGCTTATAATGTATCCACAAGAATCTATTTGTGTTATAAAAAATATCCAGGAGCCTGATGTGGTACCTAGAAGTAAAGATCTTGTCATATTGTATTGTGATAATACTACAAAAATGGAAATTGAAAACGAGCCAAGTTCACACTAATGGACAAAGTATGTACTCTAGAAGTATTACCTATTGAGATATTTCTGTAAGAGGAGTGACTTTAAAAAATATGATTAACCAAGGAACAAAACATGGTGGACCCCATGACTAAAGTCCTATCTCAACTGAAGCATGAGTATCATATGAGATCTAGAAAAATAAATGTTCTTATTAGTTGGATCCATTGCAACTGGGAGCCTATTGGAGTTGGTTCCCTATAACAAACGTCTATATACTTTATGATAATCATTCATTAATTGTTTTTAATATTAATAAACAACCTATAATATCATTATTGTTCTTATATGTGACATAGTATGTGATAATGTCTTAAGAGTTTATTTCACACTAAAAGGTCAAGTATTTCCTATTTATGGAGAGACCCAAAAAGTGTTATGATGCTATTCATGAATATTTGTTATATTGATTGTTGTTATAATTTTAGTGATAAAAATGATATAGTCTATCAAGGGTGGAGACTCATAGGACAATTAGGTGCCTTCTCAGGGTGTACTCCCTTGGTAATATCTAGTATGATATTATAAGAATGAGACCTGCTGGTAGACATTCCACATTTAAGTGTGTCATTGAATTTTCCTTTCCATGGATGTGTGTATTGGTCGTTAGACATTAAGATTATTATTAATGAGTTTTATGTGTCATACACATATATGTATTGATGAAAATTATGATAAAATATTTTCACGGTGAGGTAGGATATGTTGGGTGTGTCACGCATAATATTTCATTAATGAATAATTTAGGAAATGATATAACACTTCTGTTCGTTAATGGATGTTAATATCTCAGGAAAATTTATGGATATTATATATCCTAAATAAATCAATGTATAAGGTTTTCAATGAGAAATTTCTATTTCTGAAAAATAAAAGAAATTGATAATGGAGCATATAGGTCGATGGAACTGGCATGCAACCAGTTCTATTTAAGATATTGTGATAAAATAAATATATTAAATAGTAAGAGTACATTTGAGGTGACATGATTTTGCGATATTTAACTTCCTTTTCTATGGGTGCCTTGGAATGTTTCTAGATAATATCCTTAAAAATTAGTCTTCTTCGCCTAATGCAACTAAGAAAGAGGCCTATAGGGGCGCACAACAAGTGTATATAGAATCTTAATTAAATAATATATAAATATTTACTATTTAAAATGTTGATAAAATATTATTCCTATAAATTTATTAATAATTATTCAATTATTATTGATCGAATATAAATTTTTCCTTTATATTTAGTGAATATAATATTTATTTATTTGTTGGTGAATAGTGAAGTGATATTTATTTAATATATAAATAGACATTTTTCAAGGGTTCATAAATATTATAGAGGAATTGAGGACTGAGTTCAATGATCCTTTGATAAATAATAAATATTCAATATTATTTAATTAACTAAAATTGATATCTAATTTTCAATTTAAGCGCATGTTGAGAAATGATACTATCATTATTATTATTATTTGACATGGGATTTTTCTATATTTAAATGAAAAATTAAGGGCACTCATGCAAGTTTTTTACTTTCACCCTATAAATATAAATACATGATTATGTTATTTTCTCTAGAGATCCAATCCATGTGTCTTGGTTTTACACAATGGATTTGGAGAATCCTCTCTAGCCTAAAGATCCTTATTTTCAAATAATTCTCCCATGAACAGAGAGCAATCATCCTCCACCAGATCAAGCAGAATTCATTGGAAGTGGTTCTCAAAGTGATCAAAGGCGAATGATGAAATATGAAGGATATGTCATGCTATAACCCGTAGATTCCTTTGGTTATGTCTGGAGATTCATGTAATATGTATGGTTCACCGCTAGAGAAAATATAAACATGGTTTCTACAATGCAGTGATACGAGACCACAAACCTATCACATGTCTCTTAAAAGAAGAAATAATTCAAACAAAGGTTATTATTTATTTAATTAAATTAAATATAAATAATATGTGATGATCTTATCTCTCATTTCTAGTATATTTAGCTATTTTATATTTCATTGATTCAATTATGTTGATCAGGAAAATCATCGTCACATAGATCTCAAATCGATCATCGATTAAAGAAAAAAATCCCAGTTGGTCACCACCCATCACACGCTTTGGTTGTGCTCGGAACCATTAGTTAGGATTTTAATGGTCATGTATGCATTTTCCCATAGGTTAGATCCCATTATGATGTTTTTTACATTTTTCATAAATAGTTATTTATGGTGTGGTATTTTATCATGGATTGGTGCTCATATGTTTTTATTGAGTTTGTTTCACATAGCTTCGTATGGTAGGTTGATTCATGGATATGTGTTTACCTAGATAACTCTTGATTCATGGATATGATTTCCTATTATTAATAGTTCAACACATCATATATCTTCTTTTAGAATAGTAAAGTATTTATGAAACCCAATGTAAGAAAAAATAAATATGATTTATAACTGGTTTTGATTTATAAATTTATTTTTGTAAGACATTTTTGTTTTAAAATCATAAATTATTGCATTATTGGTATTAGAACATATACCAAAACTATGATGGTATCCCAATAGGAATTATATCACACCCTACTTGTTCCATTTTGAGTTTTTATCTGTTTTATAACATGACACAATTAAAGGGAAGATTATCATATAACATGATGTCTTCTCTTATTGTTGGTTATTTTAGATCGTGTTGGTTTTGAGGTGATTGTTTGTCACATGGGGTTATGAACTACATGATGGTTTTTTTTGGTTTACTTGAATTTTTTTTCTAGTTTTCTTCTATTTTTTATGATTCATACGTCAGTATTATTTCATATTTTTCTTATATTCATGACTTGTTTTCATTATCCTGTTTTTACCATATCATATGATGGGCCAATTCAGGTGGCCTTTTATGTTGACCAATGTTGGTTTTTTAAAATTTAGTATCAAATGGATGATAATCCTAATGTTTGTTACCATTACCTGGGTTTGTATATGTTTCGTGGGTAGACAGAAGTTGGTACTGTTGGAATTTGGATTGTACATTCTCAACAGAGGCCCAACTGGCTGACTTTTGGAACTAAAAATGAGTTACAATTGGTGGTCAAGGAATTTTTACCTGTTTTGAGACATTTATTTTAGAGTTATTTGAATAAATTGTACGGTATGGTTATTTATATTAACTTTTCCACCTTGATACCTAATTTTATTCCTTTTTCGATAGAGAGAATGGTGTGAGATAAGTTTTACAGGTGAGTCCTCTTGTGGTCACCACTCTGGAAAAAGATTTAATCTACAATTTATAGACTTTGGCTAAAGTTGGAGGCAAGAATCAGAGAGTTTCATTGGATCATGGATCCAAATTTACCAAGTAGCATCCATCAGTATTTTAGGGTGACAATGTAATCCATGAATATGAGGAGTCTCTTGAGTGGATAGAGAGGATCTAAAACATCATGTTGACTCCTGATGTGTCTATGGTGGGTTTTTTCACATATATACTCTAGGGACCGAGAAGAAACTTTTATGACAATTTAAAGAGGATCTCACCTTGTATTATTTTAAGTAAAACATTAACCATTTGTTTTATCCTGACCCATTACATGTGGCTAAGACCCTTGAGTTTCTGACCTTATAGCATGAGAAGTATACCATTATATAATATTTTAATCATTTGGCTGAGTTAATGAATCTAGATGTAGAGAATTTATATTATGAGTTATTAAACTATTATATGATTGATTTTGGAATAAGAATTGGTGTTCTAAAGAATATGATAATATTGTGACTTCCAACCACTATGGATGTATTTTACCATGCATCTTTAGGTGGGAACGACATTTCTGGGAAGATTGGTTTATGGGGAACTTTAGTTGGTTCAATTTTTATTTCACATGGATCTTATGGGTAGAAAAAGTATCATAAGAGTGTTCAGTTTTCCTCAGGACTAGTCATAGGGGTGAAAATTTGGAATAAATAGTTTTTCTATTACAAGTGTGGAAGGTGTGGTCATAATAATACTAACAATGAAGAGGCTCGTAGTAATAGTCATCATTGGGGATGATTAGCGTTTTTGTGAGATGATATCTCTGTGTAGTAGGGATGGATCCAATTTCACCAAGGGATCCAAGGTTTATACAGACCCTTATGAGGGTTGTGGGACTAATCATTGGGCCAAGGTAGGTGTTCATGTGACTAGGACTAGAAAACATTATGCAGTTGAGTAGGATTCAAAGGAATTAAATGTTGGTCCTTCGACTGTTAGAGGTTAGAAGTTTATCTCATCCTTTATAATTATATATTTGTTTTATATGAGTACAAATAATTATTTTACATCTTCGTATTTATTTTACATGTTAGTTTTAATTTGATAATCATGCCTTTATTGTAATATATTTCATCATCTTTTGGAAAAATTTCTGAATAAGTCTTCAGATGTCCCATGTGTTTGGTGATGATAGCTGACTTTGAGGTAGAGTAGATATTGTTAGTATATGATATTGAAATTTTCATCTTTATTATCGGTATGAATAAGATGATCATTGAAAGGAATAGATATACTATTTTTGTCACCGAATTTATTTTTTATCTACATATTGGGTCAGTCATGTTTTTCAGGGTGAGTGGGATTCTATATTGGGAAGGAAAAAGAATGTTGTTCCTTATGTCGGAGTAATATCATGTTAGTTGTCAGAGATTTTTATTAATTTATATGATTATTTCATGGGTGTTCAACTTTTTTTAGTTGTGTATGGGTAACCTAAGGTATTTATATATGATTTTTATGGTTTTTCTCCATAGTTAGTTTTTGAGATTACTATAGACCTAGTCCCATTTTTGATTCTCATCTCTATACCTTCTTACCATATGGAACCTGCTGAGTTAGTGGAACATAAGTTCCATCCTAGTCACCTAGAGTAAAAATGATTATTTCATCCAATTGTGTCTATATCGGCCTCAACTATCCTTTTTTCTAAAAAATTAGATGAGATACTTAGAATTTTTAATGATTATCATAAGATAAATCTTATGACCATTAACAAAAAAATCAGATTCCAAAGATTGATGATAAATTTTATTATCTTAGAAGGCCTTATTGGTTTTCTAAGATTGATCCACAGTCATTGTATCACTAGTTGAGATTATAAGAAGATAATATACCTAAGGCAACATTTATGAGTTGATATGGGTGTTTAGAGTTTCTAGTTATTCCATTTAGTATCCCTGATTCTCATTTGGTTTACATGGATTTTATGAAGAAGATCATTGACTGGTTCATTGACAATTTTTTTGTTGTGTCCCTGAATTTTATTTTTGTGTAATCTAAGTCATAGGATGAGGACATGGACCACTTTGATTTCATTCTACCAAGCTTGTGTTAATTTTTTTGTATAGTATGCTTATCATGTTTGAATTTTGAATACGATAGGCGAGGTTTATGGGGCTTGTGAAACTTGAGAGGTTCATCCCCATATATCCAAAAATGGAACAAGATTTTAAGTCCTTGGATTATCAACGGAATGTGTCAGAGATCTAGAGAATATTGGGTTTGTTTGGTTACTATGGATGGTTTGTTTAGGACAACTCGAATCTTGAATCTTTAATGAAGATTTTAACTCACTAGGGTCTAAATATTGAAAGGAATGAAAAGCATCAAACATATTTTTGGGAGATAATGGTGAGGTATACCTCTAAACTAGTTTTGATTATTCCAATTCCATGGTCAAGTTACGATGTTTTCTATGATTCTTTCGGTATGGGCTGGGGATGTGTCTTGATATATGGGAAATAGGTTTTGGGTTATAAATCTCAAAAGTCACACCCTCCTGAGAAGAACTACCCAAACCTTGGTCTTGAGTTGTATGATATTATGTACGCACTAAAAATGTGGAATCATTGTATCATTTGAGAGACATTTGCAATATATTTTGATCATAAGAGATAGAAAAAACTTTTTACTCAAAGGGATCTAAATTTGCGACAGAGGCACTGGGTGTAGTATCTTCAGACTTTTGATTTTGATATTTTATATACTTTTGGGAATGTGAATGTCATTTCCAATGTGTTGAAAAAAAAACATTTGACACAATATGAAGACCTGTAATTTTTGAGTAGTTATTGTTTCTGTAAAATGTGTGGTATATTATTTTTTACTCAACATGAATATATCTCTTTAATAATGGAGTGAGTATAATTTTAAATGTGACCATTAGGGTTTGACCTTTACTAATTGTTAGTCATTTATGACCATTGTTCAATGTTAATGTTGTAAACTATACACTTAGTAATGATTTTAACATTATAATTATTTTTTAAGAGTATAAATGATAAAAGAAAATATACTCTAAAAAAATAGTCGATGGAATCATCCAATTGAGTCATTCCATACGAAGTCCATTTTTCAAGACATGGGAGGGAGGTAGAATCACTAGAATTCTCTCATGACCTAGCCCAATCCAAGCTTTAACAAGTTTATCTTGAATGAAATCACCTATGGGAGAACATAAAGTTAGCAGAAATTACCACCTAAGTGATGTTATCCCATCCTCTAAAAGAATCTATCACCATCACACACCTCACCCTTAGGTCATATACATGTGTTATAAGGGGTTATGTGTTGATTCCATAGGTACTTATTGATTAATACTGATGAATAACTAAAAATTTTATTCCATCAATTCTATTTTGATAATAGTTTTTCTATAAAATATGAATAATTTGACAAATGCATTTTTTATATAAAATTTGTACTTTTCATAAATGATATAATTATTATAATAAATTAAGGTACTATGAATAATGATTATTTTAATGAAATATTATTTTTAAAACACTCTATTTTGAATTTAAATTAAAAAATAATTTAATTTTTTTCATGTTTCACAATTTTCCCTCTGCATTTTCACTATGAATTTTCTATCCGCTGATATTTTTAATAAAAAATGATTTTTATTTTTAAATGTAAAATTTATCATATATAGATAATTTTTATTCAAAAAAATAATCATTTTTTTATTTTGTAATGTAAAAATTATCTGATTTGGAATTTATTGGAATGTTATAAAATATATTTTTTCCAATGAATAGTAAAAATACAAGATTTTATAATATATTTTGTTTTTCGGTGATTAGTAAAAATATATTTTGGAGTGTTCGGTATATTTAATGACATCATAATGATATAATATGTAATATAAAAAAAATTCAACACTTTTAGATGATATTAACATAATAGGTGTCCCAAGAGGCCAATACCATGGGTAAATACCACAAGAAAACCCATGGTTTTGAATTTATCACTACCTACATGTCCATGGAAATTAATAAAAAAATAATCATCTTTTTCATTAAATACCCCACCATTTATCAATTATAATTAATTCCCAATTCATCCTCCATAAATATCTAACAGTTTTACCTCCCAATGATTCCTCCCAAATTGTCCTCAAGCACCCAAGGTCCCAATCATCGAATTTTAGGAGTTACACTTCAAGGTAAGGGAAATCCAAACTTCTCCATTCCATTCAACTTCCATTTTTATATGGCAAGTCTTTAAAATTTTCATACTTTGTTATTATGTACATTTTATAATATCCATTTACTTTATTAATAGTGTTATGAATGTTATTCCCTTATCCTCTCTCTATTTAATGTTTTCTAAAACCATGTTTCATAACTATTGTGTTTCTAGATTTCTTATCAAAATTTCCCTCTATTTATAAATAAATTCTTTTATTTTATTTATTGTATACCTGAATCTCACTATCTTCTAAGGTATTCATCTATATGTAAAAATTGTCTATATTATTTTTGTAATGACATAAATTAAACACACCTTCATTTTTTGGGTTGATAAAGACATAAATATATTATCTTTAAGCATATATTTTTAAAATTACATTATTTTTATATGAGAAATGTTTATTTTATTCTCCACATATTACTTATTAAATGTTTTATTATGATATTTCTAGATCACATTTATTAGAAAATATTGTGGGTGTTCTCAGATAGTGATCCAATTTGTTTGGTAAAAATATTTATTCTCTAGAGATGACATCTGTTACAATACATCGATGAATAACCATTATAATTTTTTTTGACGTCGTGCTTATAAAAAATGGGGATTTGATTTTTAATGAACCAATTAATTGTTATATCCTCATTTAAATATCATTATTCATGTTATTTTTACTTTCATATGTTTCTTATTCCTTTTCTCAATCTTGTATGATATTTTTCATGTTCTTTTCATTACTTCACATGATCACTTGTAAACAGTTTCCCTTGCTTCTCCATATTGGGAATTATGCTCACCCCTTTCTTTTGATGAGTTTTCCCATGATATGCGATTTAGGAAAAGTACATAAGATAAATTATAAAGAATTCATTCATGTTTTTTAAAATAATTTTTTATGTTTTCATGTATTCTTTACCCTTTTTCCAAGAAACTATATTTTAAATGATCCTCTATTTTATAAAATGTAATGAAAGTTATGTAAAAAAGGTAGTAAAAGATAGTTTTTATGAAATTATGGTTTAGTTATTTATATAAATTATAATTTTAAAACATTAAGATGGACCCTACAGAAACCATTAAATATAAGAAAAAAATCTTTGTATTTTGGTGAAATATTAAGTAAGTGTTTTCTAGGAAATGAAATCCCTTTCTTGATATTAAAAAGTGGTTATGGATCTAGAATTGATGTACCTAAGGGTAACAACTCTGGAAAGATTCTTCAGGTGTAATTAATCATAACCTGATATACCATAAAAAACCTTATTTCACTTCTTATTTGACACTCCCATGGGATATGTTTCGTTAATCGAAAACATTTTGTTAACCATTTTGAAGGATTTATAGAAAATAAAATTGTTATTAAAGACTAAAATATTTTAGCATGATGTTTTAAGATATGAAATTAATTTCTATTTATAATATTAATAAATGAAATAAATTTACACTAAATTTTTCTTCTTTTATAAAATGGAGTGAAATAGGATAAACCATATAAATTTCATGCATAATGGACTAGACGATGATGGCCTTACGATGGAATCCAGAATGGGAAACTTTATTAGAATGATGAATCAACTGTCTCAAGTTATGATCAATAAATTGAATCAAGTTGAGAGAATGTATTCACCATGAAGGGGATAAGTTTACTTTGATTCCTTTATTCCTCAAAACCCACCATTTTTTAGTGGATCTAATGACCCATTGATTTTTAGAAAGTGGATAAGCTCTATAGAAAAGATATTTTTGTGCTCAATTTTTTGGGACAAGAGAAAGTCACCCTTTTTGTGTACCTCTTGTACATATTATCTGATCAATGGTGTACACTGGTTAAAAACAAATTATTAGGAGGAGATATTGATGCAATAGAGTGGAAAGAGTTTAGGGGAACTATTTTCAAAAAATATTTTCCCATTTTGATAAAAATGAAAATAGGGAAATAATTTTTATTGCTCAAGTATAATTTAAATGAATCTATGAGAAGATATTAGATTCATTTCCCAAGACTCTCCTATTACACCTTTATCTTTTTCATGGACCCTAATGGGAAGGTTGATAGGTTATTTTGTGGATCAGAACCCCATATATAGAATAATCATTACTATCGAGCCAATGAAAACTATGATGAAATCTTGAGTAGTGTTGTAAATGTAAAACTAGAGTTTGGAGAGACACAATGGTCCGATATATTGAATGAAAATAAGATATATTTGGATCCAAACATGGGGAGGATATTTGATCAAAGAAGAGGGGGAAACCATGTGAAACATTCCACATGCAACAAATGTGGTAAGAAGAATTCAAGAAACTTCATAGATATGAGTGGGAAATGATTCATGTCTAGAAGAGATGTACATATTTCTCATAACTATCATAATGAGGTTAATCCTCAACTTCTCAACACTAATGACAATGGGAATATGGTGCAAGGCATGACTGATGTTCAATTCTTTATATGAGGACAACTTAACCACTTTTTTAATCACTATCCAAATCCCAAGATAATAGATGGGTATCACCATCAATCTTAAAATAGTAAAATGGATCGAGGTCAGGATTTATCTATCAGAAAAGGGATGTTTGAAGCCCCAAATGAAGTGGAGGTAGGTACTGTCATTGTTTTATAAAATATTGAATGTTATATGTTTTATTCTAGTTATACGTGTTCATTTATTTCCTCCATGATTTTGAATAAGATAGAATCAATATCTGAACTGTTATAAGTAGAACTATCAGTCAAGAAAACTAGAGGGATAATCCAAGCATCGATAGTGTATCAAAACATTAGTATTTACTTTGGTGAGAATAATCTCATCTGAACTATAGTATTCATTCCCATTTTGGAATTTATATTATACTAGGGGTGGAATTTCTCTCAATATATAATACTAACGTCATGTATAGATGCAAGGAAATATAAATAGTCTTGAATGGAAAACCTAAATTTTTCGAAAAAGATATATCTCTCACTATGAATATTCTTGAATCACCTCCCATGTAATTATTTATGGAAATTATAGGTGAAGGTGAAGAAGTAAATTAATGTATACAATTATGGAATGTCCCCATAATTCAGGAATTCATTGATGTATTTCCAGACTAGTTACCTAGACCCTCCCAAAAGGAGAGGTGGATTTATTCATTACATATGTTCCTAGTTCCAAGATTATTTCAAGGATCCAATATATAATATAAAATTTGTAGCTAGAGAAATTAAAGAAATGACTCTAATATATTTTGGATAATGAGTTTATCCAACCAAGAGTGTCTCCTTAGGGAGAACATGTTCACTTTGTGAGGTAGAAGGATAGATAAATGAGTATATGCATTGATTATACATAACTTTATATGATCATATTGAAAAAAGGTACCCACTTCTAATAATTAATGATTAATATGACAAACATCATGGGGCTCAATTCTTCTCCAATATTGATATTTGATTTTTTTCCATTAACTAAGGGTAAAGAAATAATTTATTCCAAATAATGCCTTCTATTCAACATATGGGCACTATGATTTTGTTTGTATTCCCTTTGTCTTGAATAGTTCTCCTTCTATATTTATGGATTTGATGAATAGAGTTTTTATGGACTGTCATGATAAAAAAAATTTACTTCTTATTGATGATATTATGATATATTACAAAATTATTTAGGAGAATGAGGATTATATAGGGTTTATATTGAAAACTCTAATGAAGGAGATGTTATTTAGAAAGTTCATAAAATTTGAATTTTTGTTACAAAAAGTTACATTCATGGGACAAATTATGACAAATGAAGGAATCTCAATTAACCCTTCGAAGAAAAATTTTGTTTATGATTAACCTCATCAAAAAATATTAATGTAGATTCTTAGTACCCTAGGATTATCAGGATATTATCGGAGGTTATTGGAAAAAAAATTCATGAATTTATAATCTACATAACATGTTAACTCTAAAAGGGGAAAACCTCATCTGGAAATGAAGTGTTAATAATTTTCCCAGGAGTTAAAGAAGATATTGGTTACTACAACCTTGTTAAATATACTCTATATCATAGATGGATTCCTTATTTTATTTTGATTCATATCTGAAAGGGATTGGATGTGTACTCATTAAAAATGATATGGTGATTGATTTCATCTCGACAATTGAATACTCCATTATAGAACTATCCTACACATGACCTGGAGAAAGTTGTGGTTTTTTTATCTAAAGATATGGAGGAACTATCTTTATGGGGAAATTTTGATATAAACATAGTCCATCAAATTTTGAAGTATATTTTCGTGCAAAACGAATTGATCATGAGATAGAGGAGATGGTTGGAACTTCTTAATGACTACGAATTTTCAATTCATTATCACCTTGGTAGAGAAAAAACGTTTGTAATGATATATGTAGGAATTTTTTTTGTGTTTTCAATGATGCATATTAAAGGAGATCCTTTGATCAAAGATCTAGTAAAATAGTACATTTTTATCATAAGTATAGTGAAATCACCAAACTTATCCAAAATGATCTCTCATCTATCACTAGTAGATTTGATCAAGAAATCACAAAGATACGATCCTTTGTTATAGAAGAAATTAGATTCCATAAGGGATGTGAAGTTTCTATAGTGCAATATTGATCAATAACTTTTAAAAAAATTTCATACAAGGATATGTGGTCCGTCTATTCTAGAAAAATAGAAGGTGATGATGGATGATTCTCATAACTCTACTTACTCTATACATCATGGAATCACTAAAATGTATAGGGAACAAAGTGATCATTATTTTTAGAATAACATTAAGTGATATTTTTTACAACACTTCTAGGTGCACAATGTTTCAACATGTGATGGAAGAGTGGAAACTTCTAATATATGTATAGAAATAACTACTCATACCAGCATGTAAGTATGACAATATAACTATTTACTTTTTCACTAGTGTCCCGAAATCAACCCAATTAAATAATGTGATATGGGTTATAGTGTACTATCTCACTAAGAATACCCATTTTATCTTTTTCCAAGAATATTTCTCTCTTGAACAACTTGAAAATATTATGTAAAGGATGTGGTAAGGTTTCATGTGGCACCAATCTCAATCATATCTGATCGTTATCTAAGGATCAAGTCAAAATTATGTAGAAGTATTAAAGATGCTATGAGTATAGAATAAAATTTCAATATGACTTATCATCTCCAAACTGATGGCCAAACAGAAAAGAGTATTCAGACACTTGACGACATCTTGAGAAATTATCAATGGAACTTAAAGGTGGATGGGATCATCATCTCCCATTACAAAATTTATCAAAAAACAAAAAATCCTGTTATAGTATTCAAATGGTACCCTATAAATCACTATATGGGAAGTGATATAGAAATGTTACTTTTTTTGTTAAAACTAGTGAGAGAAAGCTTATTAGGCTTGATCTTGTGTAAGAGATTATAGAAATTGTTCATGAAATCCAACAATATAAAAAGGTTTATCAAAGTGGAAAGAAGTTTTTTTTACCATCATCAATGTGACATGGAGTTTTATATAGGTGACAAATTTTTCCTTTAAATTTCACCTTGGAAGAGAGTCATGTAGGTTGGGATGAAAGGGAAGCTTATCTCTTTGTACATTGTCCCCAATAAAATCTTCATTTTCATAGTAGTTGTGGCCTATTGGATTTCACTTCCTCTAAATCTATCTTAAGTTCATGATGTATTCCACATATCTCACTTCAGAATGTACATACCATACCGTTCACATGTATTAGATCCTTAAGTTGTACAATTGGAACATGGCCTCTCTTATTAGGTGAATCCAGTGGAGATATTGGACCATAGAGACAAGGTTCTATGAATCAAGACTACCAACCTCATTAAAGTGTTTTACAAGACCCAAAAATATGAAGACTTCACATGGGTACTAGAGAAGTAAATGAGATAAAACTACCCAAAACCGTTCTCAACTATGGGAATAAGTTGAAATTTTGTGGAATAAATTTTGTAACAGTGGATGAGTGCAACGACCCAAACTTTTTGAATAATTTTTTTCATGAAAATGTGTCTTATATCATTTTTTACTCAACATAAAAATATATATTTAATAATTAATTAAGTATATTTTGAAATACGAATATTGGTTTTCGATTCTTAAATGAATTTTGGTCAATATGATCATTGGAAACAATACTCTTAATAATTATGTTATTGTTATAATAATTGTGTATAAGTATAAATGAAACGATAATAATTAATTTAGAAATAAGATTTGATAACCTCAACCAATAGAGGAATTCCATAGGAATTTAATTTTACAAAACATGGAAGGAAGTTTGAGTCACTCGGATTCACTCTTGACCAAGCCCATCTAAGCATTAATTTGTTAATCCTAAACAAAATTGCCTACAGGACAATTTCATGTTAGTATGAATTACCACTCTGGTAATTTTTTCTAAACCTCTCGAAGAATCTATCATCATTGCACACCTCACCCTTATGTCATATATAGTCTTTATAAGGGGTTATGTTTTTGGGCCTTAGTTACATAATGTGTAATCCCTTTGTAGAAATAATATTTTTATTCTATAAATTCCATTTGAGAATAGTTTTTCCTAAAAAATATGATGAATTTCATAAATTGATTTTTTAGAAAACAAATTTACCTATTAAAAAATATAATAATCATAATAATTTTTTATGAGGAATAATTATTATTTTAATTAAATAATAATATTAAATCAAGGCTATTTTAATATAAATTATAAAATAATTCTGTTTTTTCAGGGGTCATAAATTTCAGTAGGAAATTTCACTATGCAATTTCTATCCGATATTATTTAAAATTACTATGTATTTTAATATTTAAAAGTTAAATTTCTGATTTTTATAGAATTATTATGATAAAATAATTGTCATTTTAAAATCGACATGACGAATTTATGTTAGGGTGAATTTATGGCATTTTTCTGAAATAAATTTTTTCGATGAAAAGTTAAAATACAGTTTTCAGTTTTTATTATGTTTAATGAAATCATAATGATGTAATATGTAATATAAAATTACGATATAATCCTTTAGAATATAATAATATAATTTTTTTCCATTTATCCAATTCCATTAGAAAATACAAAGTTCAATCCCATGTTTTTCAATTTAACAAAACCAAGGTGTCTATGGAAATTAATAAAGAGACCGTCCTCTTTCGCTATAAATACCCCCCAATTTCTGCATTATCATTCTTCAAAAATTATATTATATTAATATATGATAGTTTATCCTCCAAATATATCCTCCAAAGCTTTCCACATTCCCTTATGGCCCAATCATTTAGTTTTTGGAGTTACTAATCAAGGTAAGGGAAATCACAACATCTCTTTTCCTTTCATGTTTCCTTTTGGTATGAGGTATTTCAAATTTCCATTCTATATTATAATGTCCATTTTATTATATCCATTTACTGAATTAATTTTATTTTATGAATGGGAGACCCTTTTCCCCTCTCTTTCTAATGTTTTCTAAAACAATGTTTCATACCCATTATGCTAGAAAAATTTTCTTCTCAAAATTTCACTCCTTTTTACAAGACATTATATTTTTTTAAATACCAAAAACTCTTTATTTTTTAGTAGTGCTCTCCCATATTTTAAAATTATCTATTTTATTTTGTTATTTACTTAAAATCAATCTACCTTAATTTTTTTGGTTAATAATGACATCAAGATATTGCCTTTAAGCACTTCTTTTTAAAATTGCATAATTTTTATGTGAAATCGTTTTTGTTTATTCTCTGCTAGTTATTTTTTGAAATGTTTTATTATGATATATGTGTATCACATTAATTAATACATATGAATGGTGTTCCTTGATATCTAACCAATGAATTGGTTGAGAAATTTAATATCTATAGATAACATGTTTTACGATACCTCAGTGAATAACCATGGTAATGTTTATGACACCTCAGTGATAATATTTGGTTATACGTTTATAAATGAATAAATTAAATGTTGTAGCCACATTTTTATGTTATGATTCACATTATTTTTACTGAAATATTTCAATTTTTCTTTTCCTTGTGACAATATTATATTTTTCCATTATTAAGTGTTACGCTCACCCCATTCATTGATCTATGTCCCAATTTTATGATATTATGTAAATGTACAAAAGATGAATTATGAATAATCCTTTCATTTTGATAAGAATAATATTTTATGTTTTCATTTATTATGATTCATTTTTTTCAATAAAATAAACATTAAATGATCCAATGTTTTGTATAATGTAATGAAAGTAATATAATAAAGAGGGATATTGTACACAATCCATTGAGTAATCAGTTATGAATTGTTATATTATGATTTTGTTTGCTGAGTTTTGTTTGGGAGTGAGATAGGTTGATGGAAATTTTTTATTCTCTTTGATGAAAGTTGAATCATATTTTTATGATTTATTTCAGCTTGATCAGGTGGCATGCATCAATCGACAATACATTAGTGAAATATTTTTTGTTGGGGAGACCTCGTGTGAGTGTTCTCAGTCTCCCGATGGATCTTTTTAATTTTATATAATGTTTTGAATGCATTTTTTCTTGTTACTATAATTTTTAGACTGTGGAATAGAATATTGTTTCTCTGGTAACCCTAGGTTAGTAATATATATCTGGACATGAGGCATATATATTGGTAAAAAAATAATGAAAAGGTCGATAGTGTATTTGGTATCACGATGTGTTTTTATCAGATAGTTACGGTTGGAGACTAGAGATCTGTGGGGGGTTTTCATCAATTACCCATTGTGTATGAAAGTGGGATGCTACTTACATGGATTTCATCAATAGGATTCCATGGAATCCCTGTGGGAAGCATGAAATCTAGATTATCATTCATCAAATCATATAATATACACATTTTCTAGTTAACTAGGAGGAGAAGAAAGTGGAACATGTTGGGGACATGTATGTATGAGAGATTGTGAGACATCATGGTGTTCAATATATAGTTGTTTCTAATCCAGATTTTAAGTTCACATCTAGGTTTTAAAATGGTTTTCCTGAGATGATGGGTTCCAAAATTAAATTTATCATACATTATCATCCGTAGATGGGTAGAAACAATAGAGTGATTTTTCTACGCTTATGAGGATATTCTATGGGCTTGTGTGCTATATTTTGGACGGTATTGGGAAAATAATCATTCTTTAGATTAGTTTTGCAATAAAAATATTTATCCAACTTATATATGGATGGATCCATACAAGGATTTCATTAGGAGGCCATGTATATCTCCCTTGTGCTGTGAAAATTGTGGCGAGTGGTCTTTGGTTGGGTCGAGTGTTTTTCATTAGATGACTAAGATGATGCATTTGATCTGAAGGAATTTGTTCATGGAACAGAGTCATCATAAATCCTATAAATACCATCATAGTTAGATTCATGATTTTAAGGTCGGTAATCAAGTATTTCTCAAAGGTTCACCATTTGTTGAGACATCATCTGTTAGGTAAGAAATGTATGTTGTCTCTGAGGTTTGTAGTATCCTTCAATATCATTGGACAATAGGTTAGTGTGGACTAAAAGATGGTTTTTCCATATGGATTGACATCTATACATAATTTGTTTCATGTTTTCTAGTTTATTATGTATATACCAGATCTTTCCCATTATATTATATGGGAGGATGTTTATCTTGATCATGATAATACTTCAGTTTTGCAGCTAGTTCAGATTGTAGATCACAAAGACAATTAATGTCCGGTAAAACAATCCACATGGTCCGTATAATATGACGGTGATTATTTGATATCCATGATATGTGGGAATATGATTCTTTGATATGGAATTAGTGGCCTTCTCTTTTTTTGGATCTTGGAAGTTGATTGATTTTTGGGTGGTAGAAATCATTTATGGTGTAGATATTGTAACACCCTATTACCTATCAATTAGTTATGTTTTATCCTTTGTTTGGTTTTCGTTTTTTGTGGAAATAATATACCAAAAAGGTAATTTAGAGGATACCATTAACAGTGAAATTAGGGATTTTTTAAGAATTTTCAGCATAAGACCTATAGTTTCTAATACTCATTGGGAACTTACACACCATGTAAATTAAGTACACAACTTTTAATGGTTACTTGGATGATTCCACGAATTTAATGTATATAGTGAATGAGTTACACAATGTGTAGTTGGTATAAGAATTATAAGGGGGAAATATTTGTTTTAAATAAATAGTTACACAATTTTTAGAATATATGATCCATGAGAGTTACACGAGGTGAAATTGGATTACGCACTGTGAGAATGTCTCAATTTGTGGTTCTATGATTGTGGATATGCTAATTTTATATACCATTCTGCCTAAATTGACCCATATCGACCTAAATCATACCCAAGTTGATTTCCAGTGACAAATTTCTAACCGAAAAGATTTTTTAGGGATTGATCATTTTGTTATTGAATTTATTCTCTATGGTTAAGAGTTCCTTATGGTTCTTCTTTGTTTTTGGGTACAAATGTGGTTTGGAAGTGGATTTGTGATCAGATAGGGTTTTATATAATTATTTTTTGGTTTTTGGTGTTCCTTGTCTATCTAAGGTCATTCTCATGCCTTCCAGTTTCCATTGTCTAAGGTAGCTAGGCTACTATCATGTTTTGAAATACATCTTATACAATGGGTTAATTTGGTGAATTGTATATTGTTCTTGGTTAAATAATTTGGTTTGTGTAATTCCCTGACCCTAGTTACCTAGAGTCGGCACATTATTACATAACATTGTCATTATACAAGGAAATCATGTCCCGAAAGACCAATCAGTTTAGTAGCCTTGGAAATACTGGATACATTCAATAGTTTTATATTACATAATAAAATGAAAAACTAAAACACATTGTTTCCATGGAACACACTCATATCCCATCAGATTATCCCTATAGTTCAATCATAAAACTCATCTTCGCATATTTAAAAAAATAAAACATAGAAAGCGGTCAGATCAGATGCTCAGTAAGGATAAAAATATAGAGGAATCCTTCATAAATAAGAATAAACATTTAGGAAAATGTATAAGACTAAAAAAAAAGACTTTTGAACTTGAACTTCAGTATAATATGGAAAAGATAAAATCTAATAGGTACATTTACTTATTCACTTGGATATTCAACTAGTCAAATAATCACATGCAATATCAATAGCCACTTTCATAATGATGGAATGCATAATGACAGACTTCATAACAACATATCCAAGGCCTTGTTCCAAGACTAAAAATAATATTTTATAAAGGATTTGTTCCAAGACACTAGTTTTTCTCATTAGACCTACCGATGCATCGAGGAGCAATAGCGGGCTTCACCTGTCACTTACTAAGTCCAATTCATTCCTCATATGAAAAGGTTTAAACATAACATAAACATTAATATTAAAACTGGCATACAAAATGTCAATACTTTAGCTATAAACCATGAATGGTATAAAATAACATATACACAGTCAAACATATCACAAAACCATCAATACAATATTGAAGATTTTTATCATAACAAATCAACTTCAAATAAGTTTAAAATCAATCAAATGGTGTTGACATAGATGAAATGAAAATTATTTTAAAGAAATACAACATTCTATTCTAAACACATTTAAAAGAAAAAATATATATTGGAAATATTATTATAAGCCTGTAATGGATGTTTTGAAGGTTTTATAATAGCATAAAATATCCTCACCCTCTGTATAAGTTAAGAAACATTCTTTCCTTAATTTTGTGGAAAAGGTTGTAAAGTACATTGTTTGGAAAATGACGGTATGATTCCATTATAAACATATTTTAAAAATTCCAACAAGGGTGGAAATAACTTAAAACCATAGTCTAGGAAACAAAAAAATGTTTTGAAATACATTTTTAAGAAACATGGTTGTGGATGATAAAGAGGTCCCATTAGACAATTACGTATAAACAACCTCGGATAATGAAAAGATTGTAGAATTAACCATTACCTTGTACTTTTCCTTGGTCAAGGGTAGGTTAGCCTATTGTATAATAGTAAAACAATTGTTATTAAATTATTAAAAAACCATATACATTAATATGATTTCATATATGATCTTCTAATATTTCATTATTAATGATATTTCAATAGTATCATCATTTCGGGTGTTAACTGATTTGTTTTCCTTTATATGATTTGTTACGTAAGTAATGTTTGTTATGGATATGATGTGTCTTATTAATATTCAGAATTATATTAATTATTTAAACCTTATTTTTTAATCATAAATTAAAATTACTCTTGAATGGATACAATGGGGAATTGATCTCATCGCGTTCATGGAGATGATAATTCGTACGTACGCACAAGCGACAATATAATTCTTTTAATTTTAAAATCATATATAATTGGATGGTATATCATATATAAAGAATCATTATCAAGTAATATTTATTATTTACATCATTTATACTCATTATTATACCCATCCAAAATGATGAAGTGTTTGAATAATAAACTACACCACAATGTGGAGACGGTTAGCCGCACGTACGCACGTATAGTGACATGTCATTCCTAGGATGGATAAAATAATAATTATGGTTGTTCCATTTTTATAATAACATCATGGTATATATAATATACTGGATTTATTAATTTATAATGGTAACAGAAAATAAATAAGAAGTGGAAGAAGAAACAAACTTGGAAGAGGTGATGAAATATTTACCTCTTCTTTGGGTTCTTCATTTTGATATGATCAAAAGGGATTCTTAGGTTGTCTTTATGAATAAATTAAGTCCTCTAGGATTAAGGTAGTATAGTTTAGAAGATATTTGGGAAGGGTTTTGCCGATCCAAATGGATTTTAAGGTGTGTATTTGAGAGAAGGGGAAGTTCCCTTTTATAAGACGGGTGAGGGGTGCCTTAGGAAAAGATTGAAATATTATTTTATAATAAAATCATTTTCTATTTCTAATGGCTCAAAAATAATTTATTTCTTGGATGTGGTGATTATCGGTCGAAAAACACTAAAAAAATTGCTTTTAGATAGGTTTGGGTCACTATATTAAACTTATCATTTAGATTTAACTCTTATATAATTAGTTTGACATTTACCATGTCCCTTTGTCTTTTTATATTATATGGTTAATAAACATACAATAAACTTCCAAACGAACATAAAGTGGTTAATTAATGACATATATAATATTATTTAAAAATATTGGCCAAACCTTAGATTTTTAGGAATATAATATCAATTAATAATATAATATTTGTTTTAAAAACTCATTTATGTCAATTTTGACAATATTTGCTATTTTGTTTTTGTTAAATTCATAACAACATTATTACTTCAAAAAAATTAATTTAATCAACTCTAACATGTCATATTATCCTATAAAATTAGTGTAATTCAAGAAAAGTCTCAAATTACATTTATTTTGATATTTATAATATCAATTATTTTAATATCTCATTAATTAGGTAATTACTGCATTATCATTGTGTAATAAAAAAATTAAATTATTTAATTTTTAAAAATTAAAAATAAAATACCATTATGTAGGAAATATTTTTAGCTTTCTAATGAATATTTTTAGTTGAATTTATCTTATGTGGAACCCTATATTAAAA
Source organism: Viscum album (assembly GCA_963277665.1). Classification (NCBI taxonomy): domain Eukaryota; kingdom Viridiplantae; phylum Streptophyta; class Magnoliopsida; order Santalales; family Viscaceae; genus Viscum; species Viscum album. Next base: position 1,158,290,055 of record OY728135.1, read on the forward strand.
ATGGTTTAGTTATTAAACTTTGAATTTAACACTTTTAACTCTTCTTTAAATTAAATAATAATAAATGTCCAAATCTAATCTAGGTGGACCTAAAGGATCATATTGTATTAATAAAGTTGTTTTCGGTCAAATTAAATTTATCTAATAAAATTAAGACATGTTTTAGAGTGATAATAATATCATTTTTTCCTTTAATTACAATATTTACTTTAAACAGTTGTAAATAAAAGTCAAAAATCACTATTCACAAAAAATTATTTTCATCTCATTAAACCACATTTTACTTACTGATATAAACCTTGTCACTAAAATATTTGAAATTCAACTCATAGAAGTGGTAAAATTATGTTTTATGAAAATATTCAAATGCAACTAGGAGGTGGGTAAAAACGGTAAAAAGTTCAATAAAAATTTTATATATATAAAATTATTATAAACTAACTCTAATGAATTATATTGAAATTATACAGGTATTATGTATCTATTTAGACCTAAAATGAGTTTAAATAAAATAAATAAAAATTTAAATAAAAATTTTAGTTTAAAACAATAACTCATTGTTTTCACTATTCATAAAAAATTGAACTTTTTCAGAAAAATACAAAATATTCACGCTGAGCTAATTTAGATATTCCAAACCCAAAAAATGAAGTCCATTTTGAAAGATAAATTTGATAAAATTTTAATAGGTGAGTATTTCTATTAATAAAAGATATTTTTATTGGTCGGGATGTGTTAAAATCTCGAAGTTGCGGGCAATGTAAGCTGTTGCATTATTCAAAGGGAAACGTACTGTGGAAGCTTGGGGTGTTACATTCTCCCCTCCTTCAAATAATTTCATCCTAAAAATTTCTATATTATTACCGCATAATAAGATTCAGGTGGTTCTTCATCATATGTTCCTCGAGTTCCCACATTGCCTCTTCCATATTATGTTTCTCCTTAGAACTTTTACCAGACAAGTCGCCTGGTTACTCAAAAATTGTTCTCTGGTATCAAGAACATTGGCAGGCTCTTCGCAATAAGACAGATTTGGTTCCAGTTATTATTCATCATGGGTAAGTACATGTGTTGGGTCAGACATGTATTTTCTCAATAGTGATATGTGGAACACATCATGAACTTTGGAAAGACTTAGCGACATTGAAAAATGGTAAGCTAGAGCCCCAATTCGTTCTAGGATTTTGAATGGTCCGATGTACCTGAGACTCAATTTACCCTTCTTAACGAAATGTATAACACCCTTCCATGGATATAACTTCAAGAAAATATGATCTCCTACCTGAAATTCCAAATCCTTCTTTCAGTTATCGGCATAACTCTTCTACCTACTTTGTGATGTTGTGATGTGGGTTTTAATAACCTCCACCTTTTCCATCATTTCCTCAAAAAGTTCCGGGCCTACAAGTTTTCTTTCACCAACACATTCCCAACAAGTTGGGGTACAACATATGTTTCCATATAATGCTTTATATGGTTCTATATGAATACTTTAATGGAAGCTATTGTTATAGGAAAATTCTACCAGAGGTAAATATTGATCACTCTTACCTTGAAAGTAAAGTGAGCAAGATCTCAACATGTGTTCTAAGGTTTGAATAGTCCATTCTAATTTTCCATCAGTTTGAGGGTGGTAGGTAGTGCTCAAATGAATTTCAGTATCCCAGGATTTCTGAAGACTTTTGCAGAATCTTGATGTAAAATGGGGATCACGAACAAAAACAATCGATAGGGGTACACCATTGAGTCTTACAACTTCATTAATATATAGTCTTTCAAAACGTTCAAGTGGTAAATCTTCTCTTAAAGCATGAAAATGTGCTGAAATGGTAAGATGATCAACATTGAACTATATTTCATCATTCCTTCTAGGAATCATTGGTAGCCCCATGATAATGTCCATCGTAATATTATCCAATTTCCACTCAGGTATGGGAAGCGGTTGCATGACTCCTCCAGGTTGTTACCTTCCTTATTTCACTTGTTGAAAAACAATACATCATGACACAATATTAGCAATATCCATCTTCATGTTGTCCCACCAAAAATTTACATTAAATATATATACATCTTAGTGCTACTAGGGTGTTTTGAAAAATTGGAGCTATGAGCATCATCCAACAATTCCATTTTTAGATCAGGTATGTTAGGAAAACAAAGTCTCTTCCCAAATTTCAATATTCCATCTTTATATATGAAGTAACTCAATCTCCCATCATTGACAACATTAATTTTTTTTTGAATCTCCTCATCATTAGCCTGATAAATTTTTATCTTTTCATGTAAAGATGGTTTGGAAACCATTTGAAAAATTATTGATGTTTTACCTTCCATTATTATTCTCATATCCATTTTCACTAGATCCGTGAAAATCGGATCCCTTTCAATTATCATCTTTTTCAAAACTCCCTGACCCTTTCTGTTCAAAGCATCTACCACTTTATTTCCCTTCCCCAGGTGGTAGTGTATTGTGAAACCATTATCCTTGAGCAGTTCAAGCCATCTTCTTTGCCTCTTGTTGAGTTATTTCTGTGTGAAAATATACTTCAAACTCTTGTGATCAGTATATATCACAAATTTTTTACCACAGATATAATGTCTCCATATCTTCAAAGAAACTATTATAGCTGATAACTCAAGATGATGAGTATAATAGTTTTTCTCATTAATTTTTAGCTGCTGTGATGCATAGAAAATTACTCAATCATTCTGCATATGGACAAAACCATGTCATTTCCTTGAAGAATCACTATAAATAACCAACCCAGCATTCCCCGATGGTAGAGTCAAGAAAGGATCATTGAATAATATTCTCTTCATTTATTGAAAACATTCTCCACACTCTTTTGTACAAACAAATCTAACCCCTTTTTGTGTGATCTTTTTTAATGGGTTATCCAACTGAAAAAAATTATGGATGAAATATTGATAATAACCTACTAAACCAATAAAACTGTGTACCTCATTTATACTTTTTTGGTGTTATCCATTCTTTGTTTGCCTTGGTCATTGAAGGATCAACAAATATTCCATCCATAGAGACAATATGGCCAAGAAATGAAATATCATGAATCCAGAATTCACACTTGCTAAATTGTGAATATAATTCATTTCTTCTAAGAGTATTTATAATAATGTGCATGTGATTTTCATGATCTTCGTAGATTTTGGAGTATACCAATATATCATCAATAAATACCACTACAATGTCATCAAGATATTCCTTGAAAACACTATTCATTAGATACAAGAAGACATAGGGAGAATTAGTCAATCCAAAAGGCATTATTGTAAACTCGTAATTCTCATACCTGGTTCAAAATGCTGTTTTTGGAATGTATTCCTTCTTCACGTACTACTGATGGTATCCAGATCAAAGGTCGGTCTTTGAAAAATATTGAGCTCCCTGAATTTTGTCAATAAATCATCAATTTGAGGTAGGAGATACTTGTTCTTTATTGTTATAGCATTGATCTCTCAGTAGTCAATGCACAACCTCATAGATCCATCATTCTTCATAACAAAAAGGATAGGGTCTCCCCATGGAGAAACACTAAGGAGAGTAAATCACTTATTACTCAATTCCTCTAGTTGTGTATTTAGTTCCACTAATTCCACTGTGTCCATTCTATAAGTGGTCTTCGATATAGGCCTTGAACCAAGAATTAAATAAATAGTAAACTCAATTTCACATTCTGTAGGATGTCTAGGTAAATCCTATATAATTACTTCAATATACTCTTGAACAATAGGTAAATCCTCTATTAGAACATTCTTTTCCTCACCCACAATTATTTCATTCTCTTCCTCCCCAATAATTGAATTTAGTTGAGATACCATTGGTGGATCTAGATAAGATTCAAGTGGTGATGTTTTTTCTATAAAAGATAAGATGTTCTTCAACATCATCATCAAAAATCGTAACCTTTTTCTTCATAAAATAAATTTTTGAATCATGGTCTGAAAGCCAATTTATACCGATAATTATATCAAATTAAATTATTGGGATGATGATGAGATCAGTAGATAAATAAAATTTATGTACCTTAATGGGAACTGATTCACAATACTTTGTTGAAATGATACTTCCCTTAATATTTTTGACTAAATACTCCCTTGTTAAATCAAATTGGAAATATTTAATTTTCAAAGAAAACTGGGAAGGTATGAAACAATACGATGGTCTAAAATCAAATAAATCATTTTCTAAACTTGAGGAAACCCTTAAATTACCCACCACCACGTCTTTCGGAGCTTCAACCTCAGCAGTACTGATAGAATAAGCTTGGCCTTGATCCCACATCCTTTTCTAAGGTATGTTTCCTAGGTTATTAGGACATTTATTTTCATAATTCCCCCTTTCTCTATAATTGTAGCATTCAATATTGGAACCCTCTTTCTTCCCATTGCAATCACGAGCTTGGTGGCCTTTTTCACCACACTTGTAACTGACACCCATTCCCTCTAGGAATGTACCGGGATGTTTCTTCCCATATTTACTATAGGATGGATATTCAACTTTTCCCTTCTTCCCCTTATTTCCATTTCCATAGTGTTCGTCATATCTCTTCTTCTCTTGCTTTTCTTTAAAGTTGTAAGACTTAGAGAACTCATTTTCTATACTGATAGCACATGAGACAATGTCTTTATATGATGATAAGGATTGTGAGAGTAATACTAGATGGATAATTTTTTTAATATAGAAAATAAATGATCAATATTACTTCTTGGGATACATATATAATCTGCAACTTGCCTTGCTAACCTTGTAAATTCAGCTTCATACTTTACGACATTCTCATCCTTCTTTTTCCTCAGACTCAGAAATTTCCTTTCCATATCTGCTTGATGGTCATGAGGAAAGTATTTTTCTAATAAAATATCTTTAAACTCCCTCCATTACATATTTTAAACTTCATCATCTTCCATTGTGTTTTGAATCAATGACCACCATTGATCAGCATCTCCAGTGAGGCGGTAAATTTCCATGAAAACTTTTTCCCTTTCACTACTCCCCAAGGCGTGAAATATTTTCACTAAGGAATTTTTCCATTTCTAAGATACTAATGGATTTTTACTCCCATATAATATTTGTGGTTGTTTCCTCATTATGCAATCTATCCTTGATCATCCACACTGTAGATATGGGTGCTCCAGACGAGTAAGGTTGTTATTCATAACCTAAGTGAGTTATCCCAGTATGGTGATACGCTGATCAGCACCAGTTTCTTCACCAGCTCCATTATAATTATATTGAGTAGGAGGGAAATCCCTACATGGATTATGTGAATTGATACAGTTTCTATTCCATTGACTAGGCGCCATTTCTAAACAATGGCGTAAACTATATTAGTTTATGAATCGAAATACATAATTCCAAACGTATAAAACAGTTTACATAAACTGAACATTTTATGGATATAATTCAAAATAATAAAAATGTATTCTTTGAATAATTATATACTCATAAACCCTTCATAATGATTTTTAAAGAATATTTGAATTTTTCTAAGCATATCCCTCAAGAGTGTTGTAACCAATAGTGCAGCAAGGCCCGTTGTCGTGCACCAGTTCCCACTAGTTGAAATATAGCCTATACCAACACTTTTTCCCCAATGGTTTAGAAAACCCATTGGGAAAAAGAACCTATATCAATGGTTCTATTAAACCGTTGGAATACTGTATTAAATGTTAGGTATTCCTAACGTTTTAACAAAACCATTGGGAAAGAAAACTATTACTCACAGTTGTTATTAACCGTTGGAAAAAAAATAAACCCAATTTAGGGCTCCCTCTTGATATTTCATCCCCGCGTGAACCCTCCCTCCACCTCTTGACCCACTCCTCCCCTTCCTGACCTCGACCTCCTCCCGTCCTCCGCCTCTGCCTCTCAGCCCCCCTCCCTCTCTTTTGGTGACATTCCCCTTCCCCTCTCAGCTACTTCTCCGACGACGACGTCCCCCTCCCCTCTCGGATCCCATCAATGTTCCCCCTCCCCTCTTGTATCCCTCTCCTGGTGACATCCCCCTCACCTCTTGGATCAATATCCTTCGAACACGACTATCATCTCCCTCTCAAATCATGAACGAGACCCCCCATGGTCGAACCCCCTGTGGGACATCTCCCTCTCTCAGCTCCCTCTCCTCCCACCAGGGTTCTTGATCGGTACTTCCAAGTAAGAATTAGTCTTCTTTTTTTCAAACTAAAGAAACAAGGAATTCATTGTTATGTCCATAGTTTGGACAACCATTCATATTAATCATTCATTTTCTATAGTTTTATGTAGTAACCAACTAATGGTGGGGTGAATCATTGGGTAAATTGTGATTTTTTTTAAAATAGAGTCTTTTGGAAATGTAAGGTTAGATTCACAGGTTGTATTCCATTCATTCAAACAATGAATTCAATAAAAAGTGCATGATTTTTTGAAAAACCTCTTATTTTCCTCTATAGACTCTTATTATACCTTTATTTGTGTGGGATTTTGTTTGTTAATCATGATATATATGTGATGAGGTTGTATCGTCATTTAGATGTGCAATGATGTGGGTTAATTGGAGGTGAGTGATGCTATATGAGATTTTATGGGTTATTGTGAGGAGTTTCTTTCCCTTTAATTGATTGGTTCATAAAACTTAAGTAGGTGATACATATATTATGTAGTTGGAATTGGTAAAGTAAAATGTTGGTCTTGGATTACTGAGTTGGTTATTTGGATTGTATTCTCTATCAACAGTGGGTATATATCAACTGAATCTGGGTGTATTTTTCAATTGAACAATGTATTTATTAAAATGACCATGCAATACACATTTCTCAAAATACAAAAGCACCACAGAAATCATAGATAGACACTACACACAACAAAACACCCATGAGAGACACCCCTTGACATCTATGGATAGTTAAGTGACCATTAACTTAGGAACTGAAGTCGATTGGCACAAAAGCCTTGAGAAATTCCCAATTCTGGTAGAAAAGATACCAACACCATTATTCTTAGTATAGTATAATGAAATGGTTTACACCCTCATGACCAAGTAGTCCATCTGGTTCATGGCCTGGTGCCCAACCAGGTTCCAGAGTTGGATCAACTACTAAACATTGAGTGTGCTCCCTCTAAGTTTCATTCCATAGTGAAGAGGTTTATCTACACAATCTTCAACTCAACTAATGTAGAATAAGTGCATATTCATTGAATAAGTGTACTAGTATGGTGTTTCCAACAATGTGCTATACAAAGAACATAATGAAAAATGAAGAGATTATTAAATGGAACTATTTCCCCTTGCTTGTAGGACCATGATTTGACCCATATGGAATTGTGGTTCATATATATTTGGCAGTGACATGTATAGTAACGTGATACATGTATGTTTTTGTTTAGTTTTTATTTTATTTTCTTTATCGCAGTGGCCACTTAGGTATTTTACTTATTTCTATAGATGGAGGGTAGTGATTCTATCCTGACTAGTTGACGTAGATCACTTGTATACTATAATACCATGAGGTGTGAGTGTGAGGAAACATTGGAAGCTAGAGGAACCTTGGGGTATTCCATTAGATGTAATTATGTTTCTAAAACATTGTGTGGGACCATTTCTAGAGTATGTTGGAGTCATTAAATAACCCCAAGTGTCTCCATGAGATAGCATAAATAACCCCAAGTGTCTCCAAGTGTCTCCATACATTGTATCACCCTCGCATGGGTTGGACACTCACCCAATACTATCAAACCTATCCTAGCCTATCCACTTAGTCACATAGTCTAGACTCATCTCTCGAGGATTATCTCATGCCTGGATGCACATCTCATCATCCAACTAGACGAAGAGGATTATTCACCTTATGATTGTCATAGTCACAAAATCACACCATGTCGAACCCATCTACCTTATATTCTCAATAATCCAGTCAAGAATCTCATCAAAATCATTTATTATATCCCATCCCCATTAACCAAGTTCCATCCTAAGCTAAATTACACTAAGACACATGGAATTATAATGAATATCTCTTCGACAATACCCAATACCCTCACTAGCATCTCATCCTTCATCTCTTTAGTTGAACTCTTGAATCATTAAATGGAGTAAAACCTTTCATAATACATTTTATATACTCAGAGGGACCATCCCACTCTAAGAAGCTAACATGATTCCAGTCCATCGTCATAAGTATTTCCTCATCAAACGCTAGATGTACAATTGCCACACCTATCACTAAAAGGCCCAATACTCATAGGAATATTTCACTTGATCTAAATACACATCATTAGTGACATAAATCACATTAAATTGTATAAATTTCAACTGAACCCTACTTTCTAAGAATTATTCATGTGGACAGGCCCCATGGAAATAAAATAATAACTACAACCATAAATAATAATGAATAATACATGAATAATTTTTAAATAAATATCTCAAGTGAAAACATAAAAACAAATAATAATAAGACATCATCCCTTGTATCAAACAAAACAAATCTATGTTGAAACTTGGGCCAATTTGATTATATAACATTAATAAGAAAATTAATTTTTAGTTAATTGTAATGTACTATTTGATATTATCATTTTCAAACATTGATTTGTTTCCCCTTTGCTTGCAAGAATATGACATGACCCATGGGGTTTTGTGGTTCTTATATGTTGGGAGGTGACATGTATAGTCACATGAGACAGGTATGTTTTAGTTTTGTTTTAATTTTATTTTTCTTTTCGCATTGGTTACATAGATATTTGATTGCTTTCTAGGGAAAGAGGGTAGTTATATTATGTGAAGGGGGAATGAAGAATGTCATATTGATTCCATCCACCGGCTTTGATATGAGGTAAGATTATATGGTTACTACTTTTCTTGCACCTCATGTATTTGGGGATTTAGTGTTTTGACTCTATATTATGTTTTTGGTAGGGTTTTGGATCGTTTGGTGTTGGTTCGGGTGGATTTAGTTCTCCGCTTCCAAACTACGTAAGTATTTAATGCCATTGGTTGGTTTATCACTAGTTATGTAACGTCCTTCATGTGTTTTAAGGTTCTTAATATCCTTGTGTAGTGCGTTGATCCCTTCTTGTTGGTTTCGAGGTGCCATGTCAAGGGAAACATGCCTGTGTGTGCATATGTAAGTAAGTATATGTCTGTGGGTTCCCCCGTTACGTGTATAGTCACCCATGGTAGTGATTATGCACGTATGGGGCAAGGTGTTCCCATGTATATAAATATAAATTCATACGTAGGTGAGTGGAGATTGATATATGCATATAAGAATATGTCTAAAGATCCCCTCACACATGCTCGTGGCTATGCAAGTTTGTGCATAGGGGATAAGTGTCCTTGCATGTGTGTGAAGGTGCTTATACCCAGTGGAGGAGCAATATATTTTAGTTAGAAAGCTCCAAGAGTTGAAGTGGACAGCTTTGTTCCACTTTGCGGTAGAGTCCCTCTCATAGAATCTTTAATTTAAGAATTCTTTAAATTGAATTTAGCATATTTATTAGTTCTTCTTAATTATATTGAATTGCATATCTTGAACAAGTGTTCTTTAATATAAGTGTTTCATTTGATAAATAAAGTCATGTATTTAAAATAAAACCCCTCCAACTGAGATGTGCTGTCTATGAAAACTCACAACGATAGTTTAGGGTGTATGATTCTTTTACTTTATTTTGTTTCCCTTTAGACATTGCGTCATTGTTCCACTCACTACAACCATCTAACGATCCCTTGTTATAACATATTAATTAGTTTATTTATTCTATCATATCCGTTGTGACCTTATCTTATGGTTAAACCCATTTTCGGGGTTTTCCTGGCCTCTTGGACACCCCTTTGGATGTTTACCCGAGCCTATACAACTAAAAACACTAACAATGTCATTGTTTAACACATGTCAGGCTTATGGTGTTCCCCACCATAAGCTTCATCTTAACACCGTTTGAGGTTTTTTCCTGGCCTTGATACACATCTAGTTTTTTACATATATGAATTCTCCCATAAGATTTGTGTTGCATCCTTAGATGTTAAAACATACTCAATTTATATTGTTCTCAAGGCGACTGAAGTTTTATTGTTAGAGTTCCAAGAAATACATATACCATTGATAATTAATACACCTACATAATTTGACTCTCAATCAGTAGTTTCAACTAACTTGTACCACTTAAAAAACGAATATAAAATATATATCTTTATCATACCACAATCCTGAATCAATAGTCTATTTTTAGAACATAATATCAGTTTCTATAATGTGAAAGACAAGTAAATAAGATTTATTTAGAATCTTGGCCAGAAGATGCTACCCTGCGGATGTCACCGGACTAGAAAAACACACTGTGGTCAGGCCGTGGTCGCCACGCGGTCATGCTGCGGTCACTCTGCGGTCACGCCGCAGTCACACCGTGGTCACAACATGGTCACATTGCGGTCACGCAGCGGTCACATTGCAGTCACACCACAGTCATGTCGCTGTCACGCCATAGTCACACTGCGGTCACCTCATGGGCACATCACAGTAATGTTGTGACTTGGCCCTGCTCTAGGATGACACCCTGCGGCGGTTCGCAGTCTAATTGGAATTCGATGTTTAATATCTATATAGAGATTTAGAAACATTACCCACTCATAGTTAATGGGGTGGGAGGCTGCAGCCGGAATATTGCCCCGCCTCCTCCCGCTCCCTTCGCTCCTGGAAGGAAGATGCTGCCCCACATATGTCGCTGGACCGGGCAAACATGATGCGGTCACACCACATTCACGATGCGGTCACGCCGCGGTCATGATGTGGAAACAGAGAGGTCACGCCGCGGTCACGCTGTGGTCACGCCGCAGCCATGCCGCGGTAATGCCGTGATTTGACCCCGCTCTAGGATGACACCCTGTGGCGGTTCACAGTTGTGTCGGAATTCAGTGTATGATACCTAGACACAGTTTTAGATACATTAGCCACCCATAGTTAATGGGGAGGGAGTCAACGACTGGAATTTTTGCCTACCTCCTCCCGCTCCCTTCGCTCCTGGACGGAAGATGCTTCCCCACGGATGATGCTAGACAAGGCCAACACGCCGCGGTCACGCCGCGGTCATGCTGTGGTAATGCCGTGATTTGGCCCTGCTCCGGGACGAGACCACAACAACCACCATCATCTAACCACCAGTAGAAAAGAAGCAGCCTTCACATGAAGAGACACCGAAGAAACACACGAACATCAAACGAACATCCAACCAGAGACCTGAGAATCATAAGAAACAACCCCACCATCATGAAAGCACCATGGTCCACTCAACGCAAGTGACAACCAAGAGGAAAACGCACGAACCCACCCACATGAACCCAAAAACACACCCCACGGAGAGAACACACTCCCACACTCAAAAATACATCCACGCACCCAACCACACGAACACACTCTCTCAACCACCAACACAAGAAGGCCGATATAGTCCACCTACGAACCATTAGCCACCACAACCACCACAATCCAGCCTGCACCAGCCACAACCATCCCACACTGCTCCCCTTCCACCTTCATTTCAGACCGCTGCTACTAGCATACTCGCCCGCAGTACCCCCACCCCCCCGCCACATATGAATCCACCCGCACCATCCCCCACCTCATGCAGCCAGCGCACTTCCACCAGCATTCCAGCCCCCTTCCACCTACATTCGAGCCCTCACTAGCCCCCAGCCACATGCAATCCAGCCCACACCAGGCACCAACCCATCCCCCACCCCCAGCCTCCTACAAAACACTCATGCCAGCCCTCTGCCACCTGCCAAATAGCCCCAACCACTAGTTCCAGCCCTCACTAGCCCCCTGCCTCCTACATCTCAGCCTGTACCATCCCCTGTCACATGCCCAACAGCCCCCATCCACCTGCAATCCAACCCCCTTCCACCTATTCCAGCCCACACTAGCCCCTACCATCCCCCTTCTACATGCCTTCCCGCCAGCACCAGCCACTCCAGCCCACACCAGCCACCGTACCAGCCCCCATCCTCTTGAATTCCATCCCGCACCAACCCCCTACCACCTAAAAAACAACCCCATACAACATGTTCCTACCCACAAAATCCCCCTTCCAGCCCCTGCCACCATCATTCCAACCCGAAAGTCGACAATGAAACTTGTAAGCATCTGAAGATGAAATAAGGCAGTCCAGGATGCATGAGAAAAATTCTATGCAAATCACAAAAAGGAAACGCGAAAGCGGATACCCTTGCATAATCCCTATTTTACCCGAAAAGTATCCTTGTAAACTTCCATTAATGTTCCCCGAGATCATTGGGGTAGAGACACATATTTTAACCCAAGATGAAAACCTATCCGAAAAGCTGAGAAGATCGAAAGCATCCCATAAGAAGTCCCACCTGACCATATCAAAAGCCTTGAATAAATCGATCTTGAAGGAACAACTAGGAACAATAGAATCAAGATAGTAGCCCCACAATAATTCCTGGGTAACAAGATTATTAGGAGGGGCTGTCTAGGGGGTGTCCAAGGGCTGTCTGGGGGGGGGGGGGGGGGCTGCAGGGCAGGGTGCGGGTGGGGTGTCTAGGAGGGGTTGTCCGGGTGGGGTTCCCAAGGGCTGTCTGGGGGGGGGGGTTCTTGAGGGCATGGTGTAGGTGGGGAGATCTGTAGGTCGCTTTACCTTTCCAGAAGCAAGAGGCTATAAGGTAGAGGCTGAAGGTATATATGTAGAAGTAGAATGTTTTTTGGATCACAATAGCTTTGAGATTCCAGACAGCTTCAACCGAAGACATACCAAAAGGCGTGAATTAAAGAGGTAGAGGATCAGAAGAAGAATCAGAGGTGAAGGATGTCATGGGAATCACCATTAGATAAGACACTAGAGTATTGTATACATATAGGAAAGGTTTCATAAGATTGAAAAGGTATTTTATATTGTTTCGTCATCTATTCATACTACAAAAGAAATATTTCTTATCCTCCATGAATAGCTTGAGTAGAGTTATCATCACTTCCAATTGGTCATCAAATTCTATGAAAACCCATTCTACATAATTTTCTTCAATTAATCTAGATGAGATGAACTTACATCACCTATAATAACATGGTCATACTCTTTGACTGTAAACTAGATCGAATCAGCATCAACTAAAGTTGAGGGAGGTGGAGCACTTGATATATATAGAACAATAGGAACATTCTCCAATCTCTTCCATAAGGAATCCTGACTTGAATCAAAGGAGGTCCCCGTTTCCTTCATAACTGATCAAATGGTTTCTATCTCAATATCCAACCATTAATTTTAAATCATAACTTCTAGAATATGAAAACTCATCTTGGGATGAATATGACATACAACCATCTCAAAAAGGTTTCTAGCATCAGCTTCACTAAGATGAGTGACAAGAGGTTCTTGATAACTCAAAATTAAAATGAAATATAAAAGAATTAATTTTATAAAATATTATAAATATATTGTGGATACAAAATCTGAAGTCAATGGGGAAACAACTCTCTCAACACTAGGTAATCAATCCTCTACAGGTTATGATTTGCCAGGTACATCTAAGGGAAAAGCCTAAAGCTCACCTTCTTGGTCAATCTGCTTAACTAAGGATCCCTTAGGTTATGTCCCAACTCCAAACGAGTTAGTAGGTCCACTATGCTCAGGTGTAATATTGTGGTCATCACCATCACTATCCCTATATGAGTCTGGATATGATAGTCCAAGCAATTTGGAACCAGAGGAGGGATCCCCCTTACATGATACCTCATCCTCTACCAATGTAAAACTACCTTGAGCATAGCTATTCTATCCATCATATCCTTCAACATTTTTAGACTCTGAATACTCTAAACCAATATGGAAAAAACCTAGTGACTTTTCCCACTCATCATGTGAAGCTACTTCCATATCAGGTGCATGATGGTGTAGGATTACAGGTCCTTTAGAAGACTGTAAGAGGTACATGTTTACAGTTTAATGTGTAGGTTTATCGGTCTAAAGTGTTCTTTGGATGTATATTAGAGGTGCATGTTTTACAAGGTTAAAGGTGAAGGTTTACTGCTTGATGTGGGTTTACAGGTCAGTACATATTTATGTTAGCTGGGGAGTAGAGTTATAGGTCTGCCCAGCTTTGATGTGTGCTGCATTGATGTGTGATGTGATGCGCTAGGGAGTATAGGATATACCAATGGTTCACATAATCGTTGGTATTTAATATCTTGGGCAACATATGCCAACGGTTCACAAAACCCTTGGTATTCAAATGCTGGAGAACATATATCCCAACGGTTTCAATGAAACTGTTGGGATATAATATATACCAAATGATTCTGAACTTTTGGAATGTATGATGGATGGTGTGTATACCAATAGTTTTTGAAATGTTGGTACAAATCTATACCAAAGGTTTTACTTAAACCATTGGGGATGATTAATTTCACACCACATATACCAATGGTTTCAGAGGCTATTCCAACGGTTTAGAACCGTTGGAATAAGTGAAACTTATAGTAGTGTCCTGTTCGAGTCTAGCTCAATGCAGTGTTTTTAGGTTTTACCCCTAGGTACATCTGTGCCAGAGCTTCCTTTAACAACTCTTATCCAGATAGGGATGTATTTCATGGAAAACTCGCAAAATCTCTACAATAACAAAATTCTAGGAAGTTCTTATATACTAATACTCAAAGTTTATCTTAGGGTAATGTGATATACTCAACGTTTATCTAAATCTAGATTCCAAGGTTTGTACTAAACTTCCTCTGATACCAACTGTAACTCCCTGACCCCAGATATCCAGAGTTGGTGAATTATTACATAAAATTGGCATGATACAATGAAATATGTCCCTAAAGACATATCTATTTAGTAGCCTTGTAAATTCTATATAAATTCATAAGTATTTCCTTAAATTATAAAATGAAAAACTAGAACAACATTGTTTCCATTGGCCACACTCATATCCCCTCAGACTATCCCTGCAGGTCATTCATAAAATATTTTTCGCATCTTGGGAAAAATAAAACAAAGAAAGGGGTGAGCTCAGATGCTCATTAAGGATAACAATATAGGAAAAACTTTCGTAAATAAGCATAAAATTTTAGGGCAATGTATAAAACTAAAACAAAAGCCTTTTAAACATGAACTTCAGCGTAATATGGAAAATAAAAAATCAAATATTTCCATTTTCTTATTCACATGGATATTCTATTAGTCGATTAATCAAATTCAATATCAATAGCCACTTTCATTATGATATAATGAAAAATGACAGACTTTATAACCACATAGCCAAGCCCCTAATCCAAGACTACAAATAAGATTTTGTCAAGGCCTTGTGCCAAGGCACTAGTTTTCCCCATGAGACATACCGATGCATTGAGGAGCTATAGTGGGATCCACCCATCACTTACTACATCCAATTCATTCATCTTATGAAATGGTTTAAACATAACATAAACATTCGTATTGAAACTAGCCTAATTATTGTCAATATTTTATCCATAAATAATAAATGGTATAAAATAACACATCCACAGTCAATAAAATCACAAAACCTTCAATACAATATGGATGATTTGTATCATAATAAATCAACTTCAAACAAGTATAAAATCCATCAAAGGGTGTTGACATTGATGAAATGAAAACCATTTGAAAGAAATACCACTTTCAATTTTGAACACATTTAAAAGAATAAATTTATTTTGAAAATATTCTCGTAATCTTGTAAGGGAATATTTGAAGGTGTTATAATGGCGGAAAATAGCCTCACCCGCCGTATAAGTTAAAAAACATTCTTTCCTTAATTTTTTTGAAAAGTTCATAAAGTACATTGTTTGGAAAACAACGAAAAGATTCCTTTATAAACATCTTATAAAAAGTCAAACAAGTGTAGATATGAATTTAACCCATATTCTAGGAAATAGTAAAAATGTTTTGAAATACATTTTTAGGAAACATGGATGTGGATGATAAAGAGGTCCTAGTAGATAATTATGTATAAAAAACCTTGGATAATGAAGAGATTGTAGAATTAACCCTTACCTTGTACTTTTCCTTGGTCGAGGGTAGGTTAACCTCCTGTATAATGGTGATATAATTGTTATTAAATTATTCAAGAACTATATACATTAATATGATATCATATATGATCTTCTAATATTTTTTTAATGTTATTTCTGTAGTATCATCCTTTTGTTGTTAACTAATTCATTTTCCATTATTTGCTTTCTTATGTAAGTAATGTTTGTTATGGATATGATGTATCTTATTCATATTCAGAATGACATTAAGTCGTTAAAAATTATTTTTAATCATCAAATGAAAATTAGTCTTGAATGGATATGACGGGGAATGAATCTCATCGCGTTTGTGGAGACGGTAATCCGTATGTTTGCACGAGCGACAATATCATTATTTTGATATTAAAATCATATATAATTGTATAGTATGTCATATATAAATATTCATTATCATGTTATATTTATTATTTACATCATTTATACTCATAATTATACCCATATAAATGATGATGTGTTTGAAAAAAAACTACACCACGACGTGGAGACGGTAAGTCGTACGTACACACGTATGGTGACATGTCATTACTAGAATGGATAAAATAATGAATATGGTTGTACCATTTTTATAATAAGATCACAGTATTTATAAGATACTGGATATATTATTTTAGAATGGAAAGAAAATAGAAATAATAAGTGGAATAAGAAAATAACATGGAAGAGGTGATGAAATATTTACCTCTACTTCGGGTTCTTCCTTTTGATTTGATCAAAAGGGCTCCTTAGGTTGGCTTTTTGACTTATGTAAGACCTCTACGATGAGGGGAGGATAGTTTAGAGGATATTTGGGAAGGGGTTGGATTATCCAAATGGATTTGAAGGTGTGGATTTTAAATAAGGGGAAGTTCTCTTTTATAAGAGGGTGAGGGGTTAGATAGGTTTGGGTCACTATATTAACCTTACCTTTTAGAATTAGCTCTTAGTTAATTAGTTTGACATTTACCTTGTATCTTTGTATTTTAATATTATATGGTTAATAAACGTACTATAAACATCCAAGGAAACCTCAAGTGGTTCTTTAATGTCATATATAATATTATTTAAGACCTTCAACCGAACCTTATATTTTTAGGAATAGAATATCAATTAATAATATTTTTTTTAAAACTCTTTTATGTCAATTTTGAGACTATTTGATATTTTGTTTTTGTAAAATTTATAACATGACTATTACTTAGAAAAAAATTCATTTAATAAACTCTAACATGTCATATCAACCTAGAAAATTAGTGGAATTCATAAAAAGTCTCAAATTACATTTATTTGGATATTTATAATATCAATTATTTTAATATTTCATTAATAAGGTAATTACTGAATCATCATTGTGCCATAAATAAATTAAATTATTTCTGGTCAAAATATTATAAATAAAATTCCATTGTGTTTGAGATATTTTTAGATTTATAATGAATATTTATAGTCGAATTTATCCTATGTGTAACCCTATATTATAAATGGTATAGTTATTAGAATATAAATTTAACACTTTTAACATTTCATTGAATTAAATAATAATAATTGTCCTAATCTAATCCACGTGGACCTAAAGGATCATATTTTCTTCAAAAGGTTGTTTTAGGTTGAATTACACTTATCCAATAGAATTAGGACATGTTTTAGGGTAATAATAAAATCATTTTTATCTTTAATTACCCTATTTACTTGTAACCGTTGTAAATAAAAGTCAAAAGTTAATATCCACTAAAAATTATTTTCATCCCATTAAACAATATTTTACTTAATGATATCAACTGAATCTCTCGGATTTTTGAAATTTAACTCACAGAAGTGGTAAAATTAGTTTTTATGTAAATTTGTAAATGCTCATAGGAGGTGGGTAAAAGACCGTAAAAAGTTCAATAAAATGTTTATATATGTAAAATTATTATAAAATGACTCTAATGAATTATATTGAACATATAAAGGTATTATGTATCTATTTTTACCTAAAAAAATAAAATAAATAAATAATTATTTAAATTAAAATTGGGATTTGAACAATAACTCTGTGTTTTTCCCTATTCATAAAAAATTGAAAGATTTCAGAGATATACCAAAAATTCACTCTAAGATAATTTCAATATTCCGAAACAAAAAATGAAGTCCATTTTGAGATTAAACATTGATAAAATTTCAAATAGTGAGTATTAATCTTTATAATGGGTAGTTTGATTGGTCGTGATGTGTTAGAATCTCGAAGTTGCATACAACGCAAGCTATTGCATTCTTCATAGGGAAATGTACCATGGAATCTTGGGGTGTTACATTTTGTCCATTTTTGTATGTGAAAAATGGTTTCAAATGATTTATTGGGTAGGTAGATGATTTCAAAAAGGGAATTTTTAAAATTTAATTTATTGAATTAGAACTGGGTTTTCAAACTCTTAGGTTGGCTGTCATGGGATTGAAATCAAATTTTAAAAATTGTGATCATGGTTTGAATTGAATTTATAAAAATGAAAATTGGGAACTTTTGGTGTGTCGGAATAGAGACATGGGTATCCTTAGTGTGTGTTTCTCTACTAGGAGGTAATTTTTTTATAAAGTCTAGAGGGACTCAGTATCTTTTGGATCATATGTAAGCCCAGTTGGGCATGTGAGTTTCTAGTATCCATTTCCCAAAATTTTAGAGTCCAATATGTGTTACTTTTTCATTTTTCATATATGATTATTTGTTACATGATTTTTTTATCAAGTATTGTTTCTCATCAGATTTTATTGAGGTTGTGTCATTTTTCTTTGTATGATACGTTGATTAATGGATATGTGTTTACCTATATACCTCTTGATACAAGGAAATGATTCCCTAGTTTTATGATATCTACTTGTCCTATATATACATTGATAAAGTTAATTTCTTTATGAAAACCTGAGGAATAAAATGGAAAAATGTTTTATAAATTGTTTCGATTTATGAAAATTATTTTTAAGAACATTTTTAATAGAATTAATTGATGAATCCTTGATATTAAAGAATATATATAAACTGTATCATTATTATACTAGGCTATGGATCACACCCAACATTTGACTTTTGGAAATTTTAGAAGTTTTATTATAGGATTAATGCCAAGGGAAGAGAATATTATAGAAGTATGGACTCTCTTGTTATTGTTAAATTAAATTTGGGTTGGTTTGATGGTGATTGATGGTTGCGTGGGTGTATAACATACATTCTAGTTTATACTTATTGGATTTTATTAAATGTATTTTTGGTATTTTGTTTATTTTTTTATTCTTAATTTTGATAAATATAATTTTTTTTCTTTATATTCAAGACTGGTATTTGTTATCTTGGATTACCATTATCATGTGACAGGATAGTTGAGGTCCCTTATATAATTGACCAAGGTTAGTTCATTAAACATGCATGTTTTAAAGGAAATTTGGTTATAATATCTTGGAATAAGATAATAGACATTATAAAAATTCATGTCATAATTTAAAGTCAATATTTAGATTGTTTTTTATGTTTTTAGTCATGCAGATATGTACATTACTAGAATAGTATTCAACATCATATAGTATCTCATATTAAAATTCTATGATATAAAATGTAACACCCCAAAGAATTGAAAATAAATTTAATAATGAATTAATGATACAATGAGTCTCTTCAAAACACCACATTTTTTATAACCTCTCCAATAAATTTAATTTTACAACCCCTATGATTTGAATTTCAAAAATATGACATACATGGTTGCGAATAGTGAGTTATTTAGATTCTAATATGACCAACATAATTTTTTTGGGAGTAGTAACATACCCTTATGAATATTTATTTTACCCTTATGAATAGTGTCATACAATTATAAATAGTAACTTCACATATGATAGTATATATATTGGATTTAAGGGAATGTATGATGTACATTTGTTTTGGAATAAGTATATAAGTGTTTTAAAAATGTAATTTTCATGTAAATTATGATTTGAATAAAAAACTAAATTAATCATCTTTAGAAAATTATTTTTTACAAATGGACTTAATTTTCTGATTTGACACATCAAAAAATGGTTAGGGTTATTTTTTAGGATTTTCATGAAATACATGAATTTTTGATGAATAGTAAAATATGATAATTTACAAAAAAATGCAAAATAATTGATTTATTGAGTCATTGATGATGTTATATTGTTGAAATAATGAATGGTTCTAACTCATATGAACATATTAAAATTTTTTGTCATAGAATAATCATTATTACTTTTCTTTTGAAAGAATAATAAACTAATGGTTTAAATAATAAGAACCCCCACCCCCACTATAAATACCACCTCTTCCATCGTCGTCCCTTCACTCCTCTCAAGCCTTTTAACTTATCCATTTTCTTCCCAAATATCCTACCAATATCCTTCCCCATGAACAAAATTCACTGGTCTCATAAAAAGCCGAAATCCTCTTCTATTAAGAGGCTCTAAAGGAAGGTTAATTTAAGAGGTAAAATTCCTCTTTTATTTTATTTCATTTCCATGTTTATTTTTACTAATTTATATACAATCACATCCTCATAAAAATGGTATTAAAACTCCAGTACCATCCATTCACTATAATATTTTTATTCTAATGGGATAATTCAACTTCAAATCAGTTTTCCCCATCATTTATGCAAAAACTAAAACATCATCTGAGATGTGTTGATTTTCCACATTCAAGGACGATGATAATTTCAATTTGATTTACCTTATTCAAATCTTGTGATGAGACACTTTTTATGTTTTAAAAAGAATATTATATATGTATTTTATCTTATATAAAGTTCTATATTCCTTATTCACTCATGATTTAAAATAATAATACAAAACAAGATAACTGTGAGAAAAATAACCAAATTAATCCAAACATTTGTCATTAATGTTCTATATAATGATTCACCATCACAGAAAATAAAAATAAAAAATTTATAAGAATTTAATATTTCTAATGTTCATTAATAACATATAAAATCAATTGTTCACTTAAACTGGCATCTTAAATGAACTGCCATACATTATTATAAGTGAGTTGATCATGAATGTTGTGAAAACAAGCACTCATGAACAATGAAATTGAATCCCTTATCCCATATAAAAGGACATTAATTACCTCCATAACATCATAATAACAATGTAAATTTATATAGGGTTCTATAATTGTTAATTAATTAACATAATTTGGTTATTCCTGTCATTAATATCAAGTGAAGAAATCCCTCGATTTTAAGGTAAGGGATCCTCTCTCACACTTTTATTCAAGAATCCTCCCTATGTGGTGTCCTTTTATTTTTGATTACTAAGGATGGGGAATTTTTTCCCACATATAATTTAATTATATTATGATATATAAATTACAGGATACCCCTTTACCTCTAATTAATCCCTAACAACAACACCATTTATATAAGGACCCAACCTTAAAAATTACATAATCATTAATTAAATGAATAATTTACATTGAGGGTCTTTTCAGGTTTAGATTATTAGATAATTAGGGAATATATATTACATTACATCTAAAAAATTAAAATTTAGAAACTTATAAACTGTTTCCATTTTTTCAAAAAATAAAAACTCATAAAAAAAGAGACATGTCTAGTTCCATGTTTTAGACAGCATGACTTTTCCTTGATCCTATCATTGACCCTATTAATCTTTAAGTCCTGTGAAAAACATTTCAACACCTGGGATGAGCATAAAAATATTAGTAAGGGTTATAAAACAAATAAAGAAAACATTATTTCATCAATACATACATAACATAAGCTTTTTAATATACCTCATGAGATCATAAGATTTATCAATAACAAATAGAAATCATAAATCATAATGGTAACTTATGGAATCCATATCATACATCCATTGTTGCTATCAGAGATGCGTAGGGAGTTACATTTAGAATACCCATCATAGTATAATCCCTATATATATTAGGAGAATCTTTCATGTCTAACTCTGTCATTTTACCCAATGCATTGGAGAGCTATCTCGGGCTCACCCGCCCTAGGTTTATCACGGAACCACCCGTATACGTAAACAATGCCCAAGAACCATATTAGATTCATAACACATAAAACAAATATAATGGAAATATAACATTTAAAAATTTCAATAAGAACATATCAATTAAATATATTGACATAACAAATCCATTATAATCCATTTTCAATTCCAAAATACTTAAAAGTGTATATGGTATTTATTTTTCATTTAAAAACATTATGGATTTTTAAGGAAGCAAAAGATAAAATAGTACTCATTGTGACTGAAAAGGTCATTGTCATCGAATATGTTAAAAATAAAAATTCATTTTTGTTTTTTAGTATAATTACTCATAGGAAATTATTCCTTTTGAATGAAATGAAAAGTCAAAGGTGTTTATACGCCGAATAAAATAAAGTCGTGTGTAAAACCAAATATGCATCAATGAAAGGAGATTGAGACTAAGTCCCTTACCAAGATAATTTTGTAAATAAAATAGATGGATTATGTGTATTAACTATAAGAACACATAATGAATGTATAAATACATGATAAGATATAAAAATTCATTTCTCACATAATCAAAGAACGAAATAAATAAGAATGATATGATCAACCCAATGAATGGGAATTGGGTTTAGAAGTTACCTTACCTCGTGTCTGACTTGACCCGTTGGTTCTTTAATCTCCTGAATAATAAATTAAAGTTAATTTATACTTTCTTAAGAACCTTTTACAAGTTTATTATTCCTTTTATATCACTTTTAACCATGTTATAAACATTATAGAATCATTTATGTTAACAATGTTTATTTTGTCGATATTTGTTACTTGAGTCAAAAAATAAGCACTATATAATTACATGTTGTTCATGTGGTCAAGAGTAAATTATCTACAGAATTCTATTGATGATTTTTATATCATATATATCATATATATACAGTATATATGTGTACTTATAATAGTACATAACATTTCTAGGTAAGAAATGAAATGCACCGTTCATTGAGACGGTAAGCCGTACGTATGCATGAACGCTACTTTCATTTCTATTTCGTATTTAATGGAATGAAAAAATAATGATAAATAGGTATATTATAATTCAAGTATAATATAATAAATAATTTTATTAACTCTATCCTATATACATCCCACTTATGGCTTGAATGAGTCATTTCACTTTGAGGGGGCGGTGGTCCGCACTTCCTCAAATGAAATTATCACGTGTACCCATAATGGAAACCATAAAGGTAAGCTATAAATAAAAAATTCATAATTATAAAGAAAACATAAAAATAATATATATCATATATAAATATAGTGACATCATAATATCCACCATTAGAGGCGGATGAAGATAATTGAACAACCATCGTTTTGTGAGGTGTTAGTTTGCCGTCCATAGAAACAGTATGTTCTTTAACCATTAGATGGAGGTGTGTGTAAGTGTAGTTAGAATACTTATAATAAAAACAACCTACTATATTGAGTATACTGGTGTTTTTAAAAAATAATGTAATAAAAAGAGTTTATGGGGTTAGGGAAGTAAAATAAATGAAAATAACTTAAAAGGAGACATTACCTTTAAATTGGGTATTTTCCTTTTGTTTGAACCAAAAGGTTTACATGAGGTGCCTTCTACCTAAGTTAAGGATTCTAGGAGGAATATAGGGATTTAGGGATCTTAATTGGGAAGATTTTGGATGATCTAAGGGTATTTAAAAGTGTGAGAAATGGGATATAAGTGATGTCTTTTTATAAGGGGGAGGGACTCTTTTGGAATGTTTGAATATATTATTTTATTATATAATGCTTTTCAATTTTTAATGGTCCAAAACTTATTGAAGTAGAATATAGAATGAATCATGGTAGATATAAAATCATCCAATACTAATTTCATAGGTTATTGATATTTTTTTAATATTTCTAATCCTATTTATTTAAATCATTCATTAATGAGGTAAACACTTCATCATTATTGTGTCATAAATAATTTTATTAATATGATGTCTAAAAATTATAAAAAAAAATCCATGATGTATGAAATCTGTTTATCTTTAAAATTAATATTTATAGTCTAAGATATAACTTATATAAACCCATGTAAAAATTTATTTACTAAAAGATATATGTTTATGTCATTTTTGTCTTTACTTTAAATTAATTAATATAAAGTCTCATTATCACTCTTAAGTGGCTCTAGGAGATCCCAAAATTGGCCCAAGCATGCCCATAATCTGACATGACTCATCCAATAAGATTAGGAGAGGTGTTAAGTTAAATTAGTATTATTATAATATTCTTTTTACCTTGAATTACCCTATTTACCTTTAACCACGGTAAATAAAAGTCAAAAGTTATTATTCAGAAAAAATTATTTTCAACCTATTGAACCACATTTTACATACTAATAAAAACCATGTATGTCGTAATTTATAAATTAAATTCACAGAAGTGGTAAAATTACATTTAAATGAAAAAGTCAGTTTTTAACCACTATTAAGTGTTTTCACTATTCATCAAAATTAGATGGTTTTCAGAAAAATACCAAAAAATCAGCCTAATATATATTTGATATTATGAATTAAAAAATTAGGTATATTTTACCAAATTGAAAACATTTAATTTTAATTAATTAATTTAAAATTAATTTCCATTTTCAAAACAAAAACCGTATTTTAAAAAAATAATAACTATCAAAATATTGACACTTATTTATGTCCAATTTCAAAGTGAAATTACATTCAATGACCAACATTGGATTAAATTGTAAAAAAATAATATAATTAAACATTAAAAACAATTAAAAACAAAATATTACCTTATAAATAAACTATAAAAAATGTGGTTTTGAATTAAAATACAGTATTTTTCACTATTAATAAAAATGTATTTTATTAGAAAAATTCCAAAATTTTACCCTAATGAAATTTTGATGTACTGATTGTAAAGCAGAATTTTATTTGGTCAAATAGAACATATAATAGTGACAGACACAAGATTTAAAGAGGGTTACCCATCCAAAGGCAGTAAATCGATCTTTTAAAGAATAAGAGAGTATTTATGCATAAAATTAGATTCATTCACATTTTAAGCCTCTAACATTTATTGAATAAATAGTAAAACATTTAACAACATATTCAAAAAATATTTAGTTATTTCTATTCATTCCCTCCAATACAACGGCTTGGCATTAACTATCATTTAATATAATAATATTATATTGTTAGTGTACAACGTATGATTTCAAAGAAACCCATTGTTGTGTATATGGTACGCCATCGAACATAGAAACCCATTTAATATAAAATTAATATTTAATAAACAAATATTAATAAAAATTAAAATGTATTAATCTTTATTTACTTGTGATGTTACATCCTTCCCCCATTTTGTAAATCACGTCCTCGCTATTTTTATTCACTTATCAAATAAATGCAGGTATTTAACCCTCATAAAATTTTCAGATTCCCACGTTGCCTCTTCAACCATATGGTTTTTCCAAAAAAACCTTTAACTAATGAATTACCTTATTCTGCAATAGTTTCTCTCTACAGTCAAGAATTTGGACTGGTTGTTCTTCAGAAGAGATATTCTCTTCCAACTAAACTACCTTTGGGCTCAAAACATGAGATGGATCCAGGATATACTTTCTCAACATTGAAAAATGAAAACCATTGTGTACTTGGGATAAACATGGAGGTAAATCCACTATGTAGGAAACTGATCCAACCTTCTCCAGGATTTCATAAGGTCCAATGAACTTGATACTCAACTTTACCTTTTTTCTAAAACACTTCACACTTTTCCTTGGATAAACATTGAGAAAGACATGTTCACCTACCTCAAAATAATATCCTTCCTCCGGTTATCCATATAAACTTTATGCCTACTCTGATATGATCTCATGTTCATATGAATCAAATGAACCTTTTCTACCATATCTTCTACCAATTATTTTCCCATTAGCATCCATTCTCCTACATCATCCCAAAAATATAGAGTTTGTTACTGCTTCCCATATAATTTCTCAAATAGATTCATTTGTATAATAGAATGAAATTTGTTTTTATATAAGTATTCAACCAAAGAAAGATGTTGGTCCCAACTACCCTAGTAATCCAGTTTAACAAGAACGTAGCATAAACTCCATGTTCTGAATTGTTCGTTCTGACTGCCCATCTGATTTCATATGAAAAGCTGTACTAAAATTTAATTTAGTACCCAATGTCTTCTAAAGGCCCTCCCAAAAGTTATAAGTAAACCAAGGATCACGATAATATAAAATAGAGAGGGGAACTTCATTCAACCTAACTATCTCTTTAACAGACAACCGAGAAAGTTGATGTAGAGATAGAGTATATTGAATTGGAAGAAAATGAGAAGATTTAATCAATCGATCAATAATAACCCAGATTTCATTATTACCTCGAGCTGTCTTTGATAATACCACAAAAAAGTACAAAGATATATTTTCCCATTTCCACTCTGGAACTGGTACAAACTGAAGCATCCATTTCAGTAACTACCTCTCTTCATTAACCTATTGACATGTCAAACACTTCACTATAAAGATAGCAATATCTCTTATTATTCCATCCCACCAGTAATACTACCGAAGATCTCTATACATCTTAGTACTACCAGGATGAACTGAAAATGGATAACCATGAGCGTCACATAATAACTCATTCTTCAATTGTGAATCATGAGACACACATAATCTCTTCTCAACCCTAAAAACACAATCATTAACAATGTTAAAATCAGGAAACATAAAATTCTGAACCAACTCTAACTGTTTCTACAACTCACTGTCTTCCTTCTTCACTTTCTTAATTCTGTCTGATAGGGATGATCTCACAGACACCTGAAATAAAAAAGAATAATTTCCTACACCAATAACTTCAATTACAATGTTTATCAAATCATTAATCAAGGGATCTTGTTCCAAATTTAACATGGTTATTGTTGCACTACTTTTCTTACATAAACAATCAGCTAATTTATTGGCTTTTCTCGGATGGTATCGGATTGTGAAATCGTAATCCTTGATTAATTCCAACCATATCCTTTTTCTCATGTTCAATTCTTTCTAAGTGAATATAAACTTAAAACATTCATGGTAATTATATATTTCATATTTTACTTCATAAAACTTCTGCCTCTAAACTTTTAAAGAAAACACAATTGTAGCTAATTCCAAATCATGTGTAGGGTAATTTAACTCAAGAGGTTTCAACTGACATGAAGCATAAGTAATGAACTGATCATTCTTCATAAGAAATCATCCAATTCCATTCAATGAAGCATCATTGTAGATAAAAAACTCAACATTTCTAGGAGGTAGTACCAAAACTGGAGCATTCACCAATCCTTTTTTCAATTCCTGAAAAAAATCCTCACATTATTTTGTCCAGATGAACTTCACACCTATTCGAGTTAACTTATTCATTGGACTGGATAACTGTGCAAAATTTTCAACAAAACTCCTATAATAACTTCCCAAATAGAGAAAAATATGAATCTCATTTATATTTGTGGCTCTTGGCCATTCTTCCACAACTTTTGTTTTAGTAGGATCAATAGTTATGCCATTTTTTGAAACAATGTGATGAAGGAAAAAAAAAATTTGTAACCAAAACTCATAGTTGTAGAATTTTCCAAATAGTTTCATTTTTTTAAGGTTTTCATGAAAACCCTTAAATGACTTTCTTGATCCACTTTACATTTAGACTAAACCAAATTATCATCAATGAACACAACCACAAACTTATCCAAGAACTCATGAAAAATTTTATTCATAAGATCCATGAATACATCAGGTGCATTGGTTAACGAAAAAGGCATAACTAAAAATTCATAAGGGCCATATCTAGTACGAATCACAGTATTAGGAATGTATGCTTCCTTTACATTCAACTGATGGTACCCCAACCATAAATCAATCTCCCAAAAATACTAATCTCCCTATATCTGATAGAAAAAATATCGATATGAGGAAAATTACACTTGTTCTTAACAGTGATGTTATTGAATGGTCTATAATAAATGAAAATTCTCATTGGACCATCTTTATTTTTAAAAATTAATACATGATCACCCTATGGTGATGTTCTAGGTCGAATGAAACCTGTATCTAATAAGTCTTGCAATTTATTATTTAACTCTAAAAGGTCAAATTGAGCCATTTGATTAGGGGGTTTTGAAATTGGATTACCATTAGGAAGTAATTCAACAATAAATTCAACTTCCTGGTCATGTATAATACTAGGAAATGCATCATAAAAAACATCAAGGTACTCATTTACCACTGGAACATTATTATTCTATATAGTTACTTTATTTTCAAAATATGTGAAAGGTAATATTTATTTCCATATTTTACTAGTTTCTCATCTTCCTTATATGTTATCAAAATAAAGGGCTCATTCTTGTAGACAAACTGAAAATCATTCTGAAAAGAAACCCCTTTAGCTCTGCAGTCAATCTTATCATGATAAACAGAAATCCAATCCATACCCAAAATAACATCAAGCTCTACTAGAGGCAAAACAATAATGTTTACCAGTATATTCTTCCCGCACACACGGACATGAAGGTTCTTATAATTTCTTTTTGTCTCAATATTTCCCCCTGGTGTTTTTACCATATGTTCTGGATGTATATATTTATTTGAAATTCCCAATATACTAGAAAACATCTCATAAATGAATGAATGTGTAGACCTTGAATAAGACAACACATTGGCATAATCTGAACAAACAAACAGTGTACCTGATACAACTTCATTTGATGGCCCAGCATCAACCGAAATAGTTGAAAAGGATTTCACCACTACTTTCTACTTGTATTCTGACTTCTTTCCCTCAGCTGAGTTCTTCGTTGGACACTCATTGGCATAATGACCCCATTTATTGCACTTAAAATTTTTTACTGATTGTAAATCAGATATTTTTGTACCATTACCCTGATCATTTTTAGTGCAATTACAAGCCATATGTCCTATTTTAACACATCGGTATCACTTACCAGAATTCAACAGACATTCCCCAGCTTGTTTTTACCACAATTTTTATAACCTGTAAACTTATGTTTCTTAGCATCAGACTTTTTGGAAGAGTTCTTCCCTTTCCTATGCCACATCGACCTCTTATTCTGTTGATTGTCAAAGAACACTTGATCATCAGAAAACTCCATTTCCACATTCTTCACACATCAAACAAGTTTTTCATAACATCTGAAATCACAAGAATATAAATCCCTTCAATAATTTGGCTTTAATAATGTGTAAAAATGGTTGATTTTACTATCAATTTCGTGTATGAAATTTGGAGCATACCTTGCCAGTCGAGTGAATTTTTCTTCATAAGCAGCCACTGAGTCATCCTCCTTCCAAAATTCCAGAAATTGTTTTTCCATCCTAAGACGAACCAAAATAGAAAAATATTTCTCAAGAAACATACCTTGGAATTAATACCAATCAATATCATCAATCTCCTCACTATCCCTGATATTTTTCACCATAGACCACCACTGATCAGCTTCACTTTCAAAATGGTAAACAAAAAGACTAACCTTGTGTTGTTCTGAACACGCCAAGACATCAAAATTCATATCCAGTGATTTAATCCACCCTTTAGCTACCACAGGGTCAGATGATCCTCTGAATGATGGGATTTATTGCCTCATGAAATGCTCCACCACTGAAATGTTAATCTATGCTTGATATGGATGATCCCGTGCATGGATTCCACCACCATTTTAGGCTCAGGAAACTGTTCCATCACTGCAAAAAAAAACTATTCATTTTGGATTATGACCATCTTAGGTTGCAGATTTGGAAGGTTTCCTTCCTCCTGATGTCATCCCATCATAGTTTCCACGTTTCCTCTACAGAAAACCATTCTGAATATATAAATATCTTAGGCGAAGCAACATAGTAATATGTAAATGTTACATTATTTCAATCTTACCATAAATTACTTTAAGGACATTAAATTAACAATACCCTAATACCAAATGTTTTCTAAACCAACCTATGATACCGACTATAAGGACCCATCCTTAAACATTAAATAATATTGAATTAAATGAATAATTATCATTGAGGATTTTTTCAGGTTTATATTATTAGATAATTAGGCCATAACTATTACATTACATCTCAAAAATTACAGAGTAGACACTTATACTTAGATTCCATTTTTTCACAAAATAAAAACTCTTGAAAAAAATAGCCATGTCTAGTCCCATTTTTTAGACAGTATGACTTTTCCTTGATCCCATCCTTGACCCTATTCATCTTTATGTCATGTGAAAAACATTTCAAAACATCAGATGATCATAAAAAGCTCTGTAAGGGTTATAAAACAAAGAACGAAAAAATTAGTTCATAAATACATACATAACATAATCTCATTAGCATAGCTCATGAGATCATAAGATTTATTAATTACACATTGAAATCATATATCATAAATGTAACTTGTGGAATCCATATCATACAGACATTGTAGATATCGTAGCTACATAGGGAGTTACATTTGGAATACCCATCAAAGTATATTCCTTAATTCTCTAAGTAAATACATTTATTTTTACCTACGTCACTTTACCCAATGCATTTTAGATCTATCTCGGGCTCACCTGCACTAGGTTTGTCACAAAACCACTCGTATACGTAAACAATGCCCAAGAACCATAACACATTCATAATACTTATAACAATTATAAAGGACATATCAATTAAATATGTTGACATAATAAATCCATTATAAACCATTTTCAATACCAAAATACATAAAAGAATATATGGTATTTATTTTCCTTTTAAAAAATTTACATTTTGTTAAGGAAACCAAAGATCAAACAATACTCGTAGCAGCAAAAAAGGTTGTTGTCACAACATACATTTAAAAGAATAATTCTTTTGTTTCGTTTAGTAAAACGACTCATAGAAAAATATTCATTTTAAATGAGATGAAAAGACAAAGATGTTTATACACTGTATAAAGTAAAGTTGTGTATAAAACAAAAATATAACTCAATGGAAAAAGATTGAGATGAAGTCCCATACATAGATCGTTTTTTAAATAAAATCGATGGATTATTTGTATTAACTATAAGAAAACATAATGAATGTATAAATACATGAAAATATAAAAAAATTAATATCTCGCATAATCATAGAATGACATAAATAGGAACGATAAGATCAACCCAAAGAATGGTAATTAGGTTAAGAAGTTCCCTTACCTCGTGTCTGACTTGACCTGTTTGTTCTTTAATCTCATGAATAATAAATGAAAGTTAGTTTCTACTTGATTCAGAACATTTTTCAATTTTATTATTCTTTTTATATCACCTATTACCATTTTATGAACATTATGTAATCATATAAGTTAATAATGGTAGTTTTTTTATATTTGGTACTTGAGTAAAAAATGAACACCTTATAATTACAAGTTGTCCATGTGGTCGAGAGTCCATTATCCCCAGAATGATATTCATGATTTAGATATCATATATATCCATTATATATATGTAATTATAATAGTACATAACATTTAGAGTGGATAAATGAAATCCACCATCCATTGAGATGGTAATCCTTACGTGCGCACAAATGCTTATTTCAATTATCTTTCATATTTAATGGAATAAAAACATAATGATACATAAGTATATAATAATTCCAGTATAATATCATATATAATTTCATTAACTAAATCCTTTATACTTCCCACGTATTTCATGAACAATTCATATCACTCTGAAGGGGTGATAGTCTGTACTTCCACAAATGATATTATCATGTTTACCCATAATGGAAACCGTAAAGGTATGATATAAATGAAAAATAATAAATTATAAAGAAAAATAATAAATATATATCATATTAAAATACAGTTCCATCATAATGTCCATCATGAGATGTTGTAGGAGGTAATTGAACAATCATCGTTTCGTGAGGCGTTAGTTTGCCTTCCACAGAAGCACTTTTTTCATTACCCATTAGATCATGGTGTGTGTAATGGTAGTTAGAATATTTCCATTAAAAATACTATTATATTTAGGATACTGGTGTTGTAAAAAATAATGGATTAAAAATACTTTATGGGGTTGGAGAAGTAAAATAATTGATACGAACATAAGAGGAGGAATTACCTTTAAATTAGGTATTTCCCTATGGTTTGAACCAAAAGGTTTACCTAAAGTGCCTTAGGCCTAAGGTAATTCTTCTAGGAGGAAGATAGGGATGTAGGGGGATTAATGGGGTAGAGTTTGGACGATCCAAGGGGCTTTATAAGTGTGAGAAATGGGTTAGAAGTTAGGGATTTTTATAAGGGGGAGAAGGGGTTCTTTAGGAATGTATGAAAATATTATATTATTGCATAATGATTTTAGGTTTCTAAAGGTCCAGAACATATTAAAAGTGAATATAGGATGACTCATGGTAGCAATAAAATCATAAAATATGAATAGGATATGTTTTGGATATTGTTTTAGTCTTTATAATCTTATTTATTTAAATCATTCATTAATGAGGCAAACACTGCATCATTATTATGCCATAAATAATTTTATTTATTTAATGTTTAAAAATTTAAAAAATACTATGATTTAGGAAATATTATTATCTTTATAATTAATATTTATAGTTTAAGAGATAACTTATATAACCCAACGTAAAAATTAATTTACTAGAAGATATATGTTTATGTCATTTTTTTCTTTAATTTAAATTATTTCATATAAAGTGTCATTATCACTCTTAAGTGGCTACATGGGGTCCCAAAATGGACCCAAGGATTCCTATGTATGGAAATGACTAATAAAATAAGGTTTTTAAAAGTTTTAAGGTAATTTTGTGTTATTATAATATTTTTTTACCTTGAATTAACCTATTTACCTTTAACCACGGTAAATAAAAGACAAATGTTACTATTCATCAAATATTATTTTAATATTTTTTAACCACATTTTACTTAATAATAACAACCATTTATGTCAAATTTTCAAAATTTAATTCATAGATGTGGTAAAATTTCATTTATATGCAAAAGTCAGTTTTTTAACTACTACTTAGTGTTTTCACTATTCATCAAATATAGAAGGTTTCCAGAAAAATAACAAAAAATAAACCTAAGATATATTTGATATTCCAAAGTTTAAAATTTTATCTATTTTAACAAATTAAAAACCTATAGTTTTCATTAATTGATTTAAAATTAATTCCCATTGTCAAAACAAAATTGTTTTTTTAGGAAATTATAACTATCAAAAGACTGACACTTATTTATGTCTAATTTCACAGGGAAATTACTTCCAATGACCAAAATTAGATTAAGTGGTAAAAAAAAATCTAATTACACTTTAAAAAAAATTAAAAATATAATCTATCCTTATAATTAAATTATATTAAAAAGGCAATTTTGAATTAAAATAAAGCATTTTCACTATTCATCAAAAAAATGAATTTTTTCAGAAAATACCAAAATTTTACCCAAAGTAAATTTTTATGTCCCGATTCTAAATAATAATTTTATTTTGTTAAATAGAACATATAAAATTTAACAAAACTAGATTTAAGGATGGTTCTCCTTCATAATGAGGTAAATCGGCCTTTAAAAAATAATAGAGTATTTATGCTAAAAATTATATTCATTCACATTTTCAGCCTCTAACATTTATTGGATAAATGTTAAAAAAATTTAACAACATATATAATAATATTTTAGTTAGTTATATTCATTCAATCTAATACAACGACAAGACATTCACTATTATTTAAAATAATAATATTATATTTTTCGTGTGCAACATACGTTTTCAAAAAACATGTTGTTGCATATCGGGTACACCATTGATACTAGAAACCCCTTTAAAGTTAAATTGTTATTTAATTCAAAAATATTAATAGAAATTAAAATGTATTATTATTTATTTACTTGGTATGTTACGCTTTACCATGCTAACATGTTTCTTAGGGTTTCTTAATCCCACTTCCATTTTTTTGGGATATTCTGTATTCACTACTACTACATGTGTATGGTGTTTGTATACTTACCACTCATGTTTCATATAAAGAATATATTTATTCTAATGGAATTAAATTTATCATTTGATGACTATTAATTTTGGGTCATATGATTCAATTTATTACAATGTTTTAACTATTTTCTACCCGAAATTCTATTTTCATTTGGGTTGCTCGCATTCTCTACTCACATTGATGAAATTATTATTTATTAATATATAATCATCAAAAATAATGTGTTAATTTACTATATATTTTTATCAATCATAAACCTTATTCATTTTATTTTGGGGTACATTTTTAAGAAGAATCTTTCAAAAAAATTGTTCTATAATGAAGTCTCGATACAAGGAACTCCTCTAATTCTTACCAATTATGATGTTCACTCTATAATCTTTTTTAATCCATATTTTTGTTTCTAAAATCACAAAATTTCACATGGAATAATATTTTTGATCATTTAGGGATTTATGAAAAAACACATTCCCTTGCGCTTTAAAATCCTTTAATATTTTTCTATAAACCGCACTAAAATGTTTTATTTCTAATGTTTCAATAAAAACAATTTTTAAATAATTTCATCACAATAAGACATTATTTTAGGATCAAGTATAATTTCAATGACCACCCATTTTATTTTATTGGGTATACATGTTTACAATCTTATTTCATGAAAAATAATAATGATTTTCCAAAATAACTCTTCTTTCCAAAGTAAAAAATTATTTTTCTCGTCTAACTTTATCTTTTATGAGATATATGCCTTGCTGACCATTTATTTATTTCTTTTAATTTGTTTACTTACCTTTGGTATATTTTATCACAATTATCCTTGTTATCATGATATTCTATGGGATTATGATTTCAAATTTTCAAGGTTGTATGAGACATTTTGGAATGAATAAGGAGTATTTACTCAATGATTTTTCAATAGCCTCATTTAAAAGAATCTTTATCTATATCAATGTCCTTTATTGAATCATGTAATTCATTAATGTTTATATCTTATGATATCATCCAGCATGTTTAATTTAATGTTTTATTATTAGGTTGATTGTGTATATTCTATCTTGATATCGTTCACTAATTTAAATAGAATTGTTAGTGTTTATATTTAATGTAAGGGGAAAGTTATTTAAAATTCATACGATAGATTCAATATGAATGTATATATTTTTATTTTTATCTCCTTTCATAATAGGAATTAATTGGACTTAGTAAGTTTCAGGTGGGGCCCACTATAGCCCTTCAGTGAATCGGTAGGTCTCATGAAACAAACTATTGTCTTTGCACAAGGCCTTGAAAAAATGTATATTTATGTTCATGGAAATATGACATTATGGTATGGTTATGATGTTCTACATTATGCATTCTGTCATTATGAAACTAGTAATTTAAATTTCATTAGGTTATTTTACTAGTATAATACCCATATTTATTCATTAATACGACATTATTTATTCATATCTTATTCCTTCCATAACGTGTTCATGTTCATTTTTAAAGGAATGTGTTTTAAGTTATTCACCATGCCTAGTGATTATATTTATGATATATTTTGTTGTATTGATTACCCTTATAGATAATATGATCTCACCCCTTTCTTATGTCTTATTATTTCTAGTACATGAAGAAGTATATTATGAATGAACTATAGGGATAACCCATGATATATGAATGTTTCAAATGAATTTTTATCTTTTTTTCATTTATTAGTGTAATGGTGAACTTGTGTAGGTATCTTGTTTCCATGTCTACTAAACTACTCTGTCCTTTGGAATATGAATTCCTTGTAATAATGAAAATGTAATTAAATAATACACTGTATTTGTCTTCTAGGGTCAGGGCGTTACCGTTAGTATCAAAGGGAGATCAATATATAAAATAGAAACTAGATATAGAAAATTTAGATTAGTGATCAAAACCATAATATAGACTTTGGGTAAAATAATACAATGACATCCTAGAGTTTTCGTATGTAATATATTATGTGGTTTAAACGGAAAATACATCCTTTTCTGGATATGAACAAATAGAGGTGGCTCTGGAACATATGTATCGAGGGGTAAAAACCAAAAACATCACTTTGATCTTGACTCGAATGGTTCACTCTTGGTTCGGCACTCCCAGGGGATATGATTTGGTAAATTCAAAATCTTATTACAACCTGTTATGTCCAATTAATTCCCTCCAAAGTAACAAGATTATATAGTCCAATGATTTATGATTCATAAATTTATGTTATGTATTATACCATGTTTAGAGATATAGAGTGTTATAAATTTTATGAGTTAATATATTATATAAAGTTTATTAGAAATGTCTCATAGAGGAAAGAATGAGAAGTTTGTCAATGCACATGATTCAAAGAGTAAGAAAGATCATATATCTAATGGTCTTAAGCCATCATTTCAATGGAATATATTATCCCATATATCCTCATAATTTGAGGAAATAGTATCATGTGTTAACACGGTATTTAAGAAATTCTATAAGTCCTTGGGATTTTATGGGAATAAAATGATGAAGGGGATGGTAGATAAAAACATGGATAAAGGGAATAAGTTAATGAAGTGTTTTCCCACATGTGATAACTGTGGAAAGAATCACACTGGTAAATGATTGATGGGAATGAGAGTTTTTTATAAGTGTTAAAAAATGACATAAAGTTTTTGATTATAAGGGTAAGAAATTTTTTTGTAATATACAACACTATAATAGCAAGGATATGGGACACAATGTCAATCAATGTTCCAAGAGTCAAGGAAATATACCCCCAAATGATGTTTTTGGATAATGATCATGTCATGATATTGTGACCGATGAAGTATAATTTTTAATATGACCTTTTAAGAATCATTTCATTTGGAATATTTTATCAGCAATGTACTAGTTATAAGAATTATAGAATATATGAGGATTGTCCTCCAATACTATATCACTACGAATTTGAGGATGTATGATTAATTGTACAAACGATAAATGACTCAGAAGAAGGTTAATATCTTGTGAAAGTATATGGTCATGGGATAGAAAACCATTATTATTTTTATAATATTGAGATGTCAATTTTGTAATAGAGAGATAATATATGCGGATAATGTAAATTAGATAGTATTGACTACCATCGGAATGACCAAAAAGCATTTGAATTGTGAGCCTCTCATGAATATTATGATTCACCTTCACTCAAAATAACTAAATGAATTTTATAACCATATATTGTTATTTATTTTTATTAATAACATATAAAATGAATTTTTTAATTCAACTACCATCTTCCATGAACTACAATACTCTTTTATAAGTGATTTTATCAAGAATATTATGAAAACAAGAACTCCCGAATAATGAAATTGAATCCCATAACCAATATAAAAGGAATTTAATGAACTTAATGAAGTCATAATAAAACAAATAAATGTATGAAGGGTTCTGGAATTGTTAATTAATTAACCTAATTAGGTTATTCAGATCATTAAGATCAAGCGAAGAACACCCTCCAATTTATGGTAAGGGATCATCTCTCTCACTTTTATTCAAGAATCCTCCCTATGTTACATCCTTTTATTTTTAATTCCTAATGATGTGATATTTTTTAGAACCTTCCACATACTTATCTTATAATATATAAATTCTTTTATACCCCTTTACCTCTCATTAATACTACAAAAGAACACATGTTACCGTTCTGAAATGTTTGTAAGGGTTTCATCATCCCACTTCCATTTTTGCGAGATATTATGTATTCAATACTACTACTTATATAGGATGTATATACACTACCCTTTGATGTTTAATATCATTAATCTATTTATTTTCATTGAATTAAATGTATCATTTTATGATTATTAATTTTTTTGAATATGATTCAATTGATTACAAAGTTTTCGGTATTTTCTACTCAAACCTCTAGTTTCATTCAGGTTGTTCTAATTCTCTAATCACCTTAGTGAAATTATTATATATTCCAATTTAATACTCATAGATTATATTTTAATTTCTTATATATGTTTACCAATCACAATACATCTTTATTTTATGGGGTCCACATTTTAAAAAAAAATCTTTTAAACAAATTCTTCACTAATGCATGCCCGATTCGAGGAATTTCTCTAATTCTTACCTATTATGAAGTTCACTCTATAATCTTTTTTAATGAATATTTATATTTATAAAAATAAAATTTTAAATTTAAAAATATATTTTTGTTCATTTCTATTTTATTAAAAGAATCATGCCTTTACACTTTAAATTCCTTTAATATTTTCCCTAAACTGCACTAAAATGTTTTATTTCAAAATATTCCATAAATTGTTTTAATGATTTCACCTAAAAAGAATTCATTTTTGCCTCAAATATAATTTCAATGACCACTAATTTTATTTTATAGGAAATCCATGTTTACAATCTGATTTTATGATAAATACAAATGATTTTACAAAATAACTCTTCTTTCCAAAGTAAAAGATATTTTTCTCATCCCACTTTATCTTTAATGGGATATATATATATTGTTTGCCAATTATTTTTTTCTTGTGGTGTATATACCTCTCTTTTGTATATCATATTTAGAGTATCCTTGATCTCATGATATTATAATGGATTATGATTTCAATATTTCAAGGTGGTATGGGGAACTTGGGAATGATTAAGTATTATTTTCTCAAGTATTTTCAATGGTTTAATTTAAAATAATCTTCATCTATATCAAATTACATTGTATATTCTTGTTATTCATTGAGTTTTATCTCCTATGATATCATACAAAATTTTTTATTGAATGGATTATGATTAGATACACTGTGGATGTCCTATCTTGATACCATTCAGGAATTTACTTTTAATTGTAAGTATTTATGTTAAATTTACAGGGAATTTTATTTAAAGTTAATATGATAGTTTCAATATGAATTTATTTGTTGTTTATGTTTATCCCCATTCCAAAGAGGAATTAATTAGACTTATTATGTTTTGTGTGGGTCCCTTTATAACCCATTGGTGCATTTGTAGGTCTCATGAGAAAAACTACGGTCTTGGATAAAGGCCTTGAAAAATTAGATATTTATGGTTTCTACACGAGGCCTTGACATTATAGTTATGATTCCAAACATTATAAATTATCTCATTATGAAACTAGTAATTGAATGTTCATGATATTATTTGAGTTTTATAATACCCTTGTTTCTGCCTTAGTATGACATTATTTATTCTACTCTTATTCATGCAATAATGTTTTCAAGTTCATTTTTAAAGGCATGTGTTTTAGATATTCACCATTCGAAATGATTATGTTTATAATATCTTCAACTATATTGCTTAACCTAGTTGAGAATCTGAGCTCACCCATTTCTTGTGTTTTACTTTCCCAAGGATATGATGAAGTATATTATTAATGAACGATAGGGATAACCTAGGAGATATGGATGTTTTCTAAGGAATTGTTATCTTGTTTTTCATTTCATGTTGTAATGATGATCTTATGTGCATATCTTGTTTCCAAAGATACTAAACTACTCAGTCCTTCAGGATAATACTTCATTATAATAATGCTAATGTAATGAAATTATTCACTGACTCCAGGATTTTTGGGTTGGGGAGTTACATAAAATGTCCCCCATGGAATAATTATCCAACTGATATGGATATTATATAATCAAAAAGACTAATATAGTTAGCGTATGTAAATATAGATATTTGTATCTCAAATTTCATCCCATCTAATAGTATATGATATATTACTTATGAAATTTATATATATTTATGATATACGTAAGATATATATTTTCATATGAATGAACGTATAGTTTAATATGAAATAAATTAAAACAAATTAATTTATTTCAAAAATTTATGGTATATATTGTTATATTATTTGGTTATATCATTTTCCTGTGTAAAATTTCACTAAATATTTTATATGTAATTTTATAGGGCCTGTTATAAATTCTATAGAGATCTACACTCATGGTAGGTAAACATTAGGTGTAATAATTCCATTAAATATCATACATGTTTGCCTAAAAATAAATAGAAATTTCTAAATATTGAAAAAATATAAAATGCATTCATGGAATAATTATGTGTATTTAACATGAGTAATAGTTGAGGTTGATCTTATATAATTACATATTTTTTAATGCATGTATAGATTTGGAAAATCTTCTTGGGATTTATAAGGATCCAAATATCATGTAGTCGGGGTGGGAATTATTTCAAATCATAGATTATACTCCCATTACTGAAGCACTCTTCCCCTGCCTACATTACACCAGAAAAACTTGCATGTCATAGATTGTGAAGGATCAGAAAATTTTCATGAGTTGATTAATTGTATCCCTTGGATACCTCAAATTGATGGAATTAATTATATTTTATCTTAACTGGACAACATCATGTATGGCTAATGATAAATTTATCAAAAAAATATGTTTTATGGTAACCAATATTCTTCACTTATTGTTTACAAATGATTTCATTTATCTTTCATGGTGACATTAGTTATGGTTTCCCCATTCTTTTTCCCAAAATATAACAATATTTTTCAAATTCTTCGAATCAAATTAATGTTATCATACCATTATTATAACATTTCATAAATTCATGAAAGCTATAAATTTTAAGTTCTTTTAGATAATCCACATTTTTTGTTGTGTTGTGGGGGAACCCTAAATAATGTGTTGTCTCGAAAGTACATAGACTATGTATATGACCGTGAAGACCCATCAGACCATGAATAAACTAAAATGACATGTCTTCAACAAAATGATACATATCACATAGCCCCATCCTTTGTAAGGATGGAAAAATAACATTGTCCTTTAAAGGGAAGAATGATTCCTTGAACTAAAGGATGATTCCATACCCTATCATACATACAAATCAGGTATCCCTAAAAAGATATATGCTTCATTCACTAAATCCCCACTATTCTACACTTCAAGAATGTCTGAATTATTAGGTGATCATTATTATATAATATTTTTTCATTTTATTAATAAATATCATATAACATGAATTTTTATAAGATAATATATTTTATAAACTTATATATCATTATTCAGGACATATAGATATAGTGTTTTATAAAAAAAGTTGTAATTCATTAGCTCTTATAAATTAAATATAAGTGATGGTATTATTTCTCAAAATATAATGGTTGTGAGTTATTGATATTTAATTATTAGAAATATTTAAACTATGGGCCTTGTTTCGGAAAATCTTTAAACCACATCAATATGTGTCTTGCTGATTTATTTGAGTACATTTAAATCATTGAATGCATGTTTGATGAACATTGTTTACAATTTATAAATAATGAAAATTAAAAAATAAAATTTCTATTGATCATGCAATATAAATTTTTTAATTGAAAAACATAAAATGATGAATATGAAGTGGATAATATTTTTAAATGAAGCTATTTATGATAAAAAATTCATAATGTATATAATTAATAGATAAATTTAAAAAGTGTTTATAATTATATTTTATTTTCTAACTTTTAGAAAATGATTATCATGTGTTGAAATATTTTAATTATTCGATTATTTAAATTGAATTCAATTTTTTCAATAAAAAAATACATATGTGATATTGTTAATGGTTTTAATTTTTAGTTAACATTATTATTTTGATTATTCATGATCATACTAGTATCTAAGGATTCATCTACTATGTAAGATAATGGGTTTATTATCCATATACAATGATGTTATTTATTAAATATAAAAATTAGTCTAAATTTATTTATAGTCTATCATTTATATGTATTAAGTATTACAATTTTGATAAATTGGAATTGAACTTGAGAAATTAATCATTAAAATTGAAGGAATATAGGTTGAATATCCTACACAATTAGAGTATTATTACTTAGACTAGAAAGTTCGGATGATTATTTATGTTACCTGGATTACTAATGTTCTAATTTTATATTTCAAATAGTCATAAAATTATAAATAAATTATTCATATATCTTTTGTATGATATTTATTTGGATGTTTGTAAATATTTTTAAAAACACTATTTGTGTCAGAAATATGAACTTTTAGTTATGTAAATTGTAAAATATAAAAAATGTTTTATAATATTGATTCATTAGAATAAGTATGATAAAAAAAATAAATAATAACATGAATTCGTATATAAATAGAATTAAATAATATATAATTGTATAAACCCCATGTTAAAATACTATATGTTATATTACACCCTATTAAAACACAAGTACGAACCATGATCCTTAAACTAACTAGATTATTCTATATTATGGTTCAAATGAATTATATTCTGTGCGAAATGGTGGAAATTGAAAATTACAAGATTTATGAAATAAAATATTAATATCACCATTATGACACATTAAATATGAAAATATTTATAATTAGGATATCATAAGAATATAGTTGTTTTTTCCCATATCTTGGATATCAAATAATTTTTTTTATTCAATCTAAGAGACATATTTGTTATTATTTATATAATCCAATATACATTTAGATAGTTTTTTATATTATTGAACTGTTTTACTCATTTCGCTGTGATATATATCATGGACTAGTAATAGACATGTTGATGTAAATAAGGGTTCATCCTTTTTGTTTTTATCCCATTAGATAAATTTATATGATAAATATTATAATTTTTTACCCATTGGATAAATATATATTATTTACATCATCATATAACATATCATTTATATGAATAATTTAAAAATAGAATTTTAATGTAAGTAACTGTGTTTAATGTAAACTTCTGAAAATTTCTTATATAGAGGGAATTTTTTTTATTCCAAACTAAAATATTGTTTATATTATTAAATAGGTAAAAAATAATTAAAAATAGTTTCATATAATTATTCAATATGATTTTTGAAAAAATTAGATAAATAATTTTTGAAGGAATGGCTCTCTAATATACTCAATGTTGTGAGGTGTGTCAATGACAGTCAATATTACTTGTGTATTTTAAGTTTATAAAAATTTCACAATTTCCCAATTTATTTTAATACTCATGTAATTTATTTTCATATGACGTATTAAATTTTAAATTCAAGGTGAATGTGTTGAAGAAAATTCTTACTTTTAAATAATATTTAATTAAGAATGAACTATAGTCAATAAAGGTCATGGTTTGGTTATGTATTTGAAATAAAAATTTTTAAATTACCAAACTAAAATATAAAATGTATTTGGGTGAGCCCAAAATGTGTATTCATGTATGAAATAATGGTCATTCAAATTTGGTGTTATCAAGGGGAGTAATAATGATCCCATAGTATGGAATCCATCTATATTCATAAATGGGTATGTAAAACTCAATGGAATTTCTTGATTTCTATAAATATTGTAGAAATTAATTCATTTGTTTTAAAGTGTAAAATATACCAAATGAATACATTATAAATATTTTAAATATAAAAAAGTTTAAAATAAAGAGAATAAATGATAAATACTATAGTTTTAATTAAATTGATGAATAAAATTGTCCATATATAAATTATAATATTATTTTGGAATATATAAATATTAGAATTGTCAATGTAAATAATGTGAATAATTTTCTCACTTATCATTAATAATTTGATTATTTATTTCTTGGAAAAAAATTTCAGTTGTAAAATCGGATATTATATTCTATATACATAATTCATTATTCATCATGTTCTATTAAATGTTTCAAAAAAGGTGATTATTATGACTATATATTTTCCTTGATAAAAGGTCTATTGAGATATTGGTTAATTGATGATGTAAGGTATTCTTTCTATAGCTTATTTTTATTATTTAGAAAATAACTTCTTCTTTTTAGAGAGAAAATTATATTAAACATGAGAATACCTGATATGTAATGGAAACAATAGATTTTTTGATATATATTTCTATATAATGTAATTAATGGTTATTTCATAAATATAAATAATTTTCTCTATAATAAGACGATATTTTTAAGAGATTATATTATCTAAAAGAATACTGGGGTATATTTGAATTCCGAAATTTGATATTTTAAGAATAAAAAATTATACAGTGAATAGATTAATTCATTTTTCACAAAATATCATAATTATTTTTAATAAGTAATAGTAAAGAGATTGTGTAAGGTTATATTTTGATAGCACTAATAATAAATATTATTATATCATAATGTATTATCTATGTAAAAACGATATGTTTTTTTCATATAATATCATCAAATAGTTCAATGGATTGGTGTTTAAGGAAATTTTATTGAATTATATTTAATTACAATACCATTTTGAATGTCCCTTTATCATAGTAGGGATTATCAGGTGTTGGTGACTAATATTTTAAATTTGTATGTTTTGTATCATAAGATCTCACATGAGGTGTGTAATGAAAATTGTTCTTATGATGGTGATATTAATTTTAGAATGAGTTATTTGTAAAAACAATATTGTTATTAAAATGAAAACATTTCATGTCGTAGAGTTGTGGTGTTTTTATATATTGACAGAGTTGAAAATTAGTTATAAAATTAAAAAAACTCACCATAATTAAATCTTTCTTTCACCGTTGATGTTACGCACTAAGGAATATTTTGGGTTATATTAGGTGGGCCTAAGGAATTGTGAGAAAAAGTAAAATTAAATTTAATGTTTCAATAAAAAAATTCAATACTAGAAATCATAATGTTGATATGATAGAAAAGTATATATAATATGTTATTGTAGAACATAAATATGTTGTAAATATTTATTATCTATTTTTTCTTAATTTAAAAGGTTACAATATAAAATGATGTCTCCATATTTTGAATACACCATTTTAAATGAATATATATATATATATATCATGAAGTGGGATTATAATAAATATCAGAATTGAATAA
The DNA here is from genome assembly GCA_963277665.1 of Viscum album. Classification (NCBI taxonomy): domain Eukaryota; kingdom Viridiplantae; phylum Streptophyta; class Magnoliopsida; order Santalales; family Viscaceae; genus Viscum; species Viscum album. Next base: position 1,158,334,978 of record OY728135.1, read on the forward strand.
ACTATGTTTCTTTATAATAAATGTTTATTATAGATTATTTTTGGTGATTATGATATAATGTAGTTTTCACGAGTAGGATGCTGTGAGAAATGCATTGAATATGACCATTAGTCATAAAAGGTGTGTTTTTACTTGATATCATACTAAATATAATATACGAAGTATTATAAAAATTGTTTTATTTATAATATTGGTAGTTGGATCTTATTTTGTGTCCACAGTACCTATATTTAGTCAGATACCATTCATGAAGACCTTCATACAATGACAACTATCTTAGGAATGAATTGAAAAACAGTTAATTGGTGCTGGGTGAGTGTGTTATTAAATATTTCGTTGGTCAGATATCAACTAAGATGGGAGTTTTTTTTTATTATTAGTAGACATATTGTCCCAAATTAAGATACTGTTGGGAGTGTTCACACGCACCAAAAATTTAAATATTATGTGCTTAACTATTATAGTGAAGTACATGTATTTTTCTTAGTGATAAAGGTGGATTATTTGTGATGTATTCATCAATATGGTATTATATACTTCAATTGTTGAGAAAACAAGATGTATCTTTATGGTATTAACATACCTTGTTCACCAGGGTCACATGATCTATTATATAATGATATCATATGAGAACCTAGGATAAAATTGGGTGCAACTTATAGAAATCAAAATATAAATTACTCAATTTAATATAAATCATTCATGAATAATTTCTAGAATGAGTATCATTGATACATTACTAGTGGGTTTTTCACAATCATTAAAAAACATTTAGTTAATATTTTTTATTAATTCCATAAATTCACCCATGGTCACACTTTACGGTTAACTGAATTGGGATTGAGTGTGACCCAATGTTCTTATCTATCAATGTTTTAGTGGTTACAATAAGAGTGTTGTTTATCCAAATATTCATAATTTATTTCATTTTCTTCTATACATTGAGAAATTTATGATATATTTTCAAATAATTTATCAAAGTTAACCTTAAATGGTTTGGATATAGTTTATAATGTTATTATATGTAATACAAGTAAAAGTAAAAATAATTGTATATATTATAGGATTTAATTCATGTTTTACGATGAAAGAGATATTTAATATATAAAATGTATATGTTATTGTGATATTTAAAATATATATAATATTTTATGAAATAATATATTTTTTAATATTACATAAACTTAACATATTTTATGGTTCTTATATTTAGTCTATATCATATGATAAAAATTGGTTTTGACATTTTCAACTGATAATGTTGAACTCGTTTTTGAAATTAAATATCATATGGTGTCATATAAATGCCAAATTCATTGATACAAAGAGTGGATTGAGAATAAACTATTAAATTATATGTAATATTGAACACATTTATCTTTCATTAACTAATCATTTTATATGGTAAAATTCATGTGATATCTCCACAATAAATCATTTCATTAATTATTTGTGTTATAAATACAATGAATGGAATAAAATGTACTGTAATTATTATGGAATTTACAGAATAAGAGTATCATAGAGGTTTTTATCAGAGTAATAATACATTTAAATGGGGGTGGGTATTTCCCGATCAATCATTATATAAACTCGATCATGCAAATAACCCTTTGAATACCTCCCTTACAGAGTGAAAATATTAGATGTTGTTGATATTTGAGTAGCCAACATAAATAAATAGTGGGTTTGTTTCACAATGTGGGTACTAATATAGGATGTATTCCATTTTCCTACCTACGATGTGATATTTATTTAAAATTGATAAAGATTAAAATAGTAACCATCAATAGTGTATTGTATCCTAGTTTTTTTATTTATAGTTGACACACAATCAGTTTTCCTAAAGTGTCATAATTTTTTTGTGTTATTTAATTGATAATATAGTGTCCAAAAAGGGTTTTTTCACATAAAATCCACATAATATGGTTCAAACAAGTTTTTATTTTAATATAAATCATTATACAATTAGATACTAATGATATTTATTCCTTTGGAATATACAGATATCTATAACCAAAAGTTATGGAAAATATTATCTAGAGAGGATATTATCATAACAATAGACAAAAATATAGTTTTATGAATTATTTCTTCATAATAGTTTTCCCTTCATTATATTATCTCAATAAGAAATGTACATTAATTAGTGTGAATGATCCTCTAGATTCATCCATCTCATATCCATTTCATATCTCTCAGGCATACATTTTCAAAATGTTATAATAATTCAATGTAGTGTGGGTAATTTCTATTCCCTTGAATAATTCCACTCACTAAGTATATCTAAATTATTTTATATGTTTTTTTGGAAAACTCAATGTAAGTTATTTTTCTCAAATGAAAATTTAACATAATTAATATATACATTTAGAATAACTGATGTAGTATTAATTATATTCATGCGTAAATGATTTACAACATTATAATATTAGTATTCAATGATCCCCAAATATCAATCCATCAAGAAATTTCATGCTCAATAGTCTATTTATAAATAATAGAGAAATTTTTTATCTAGATTTCTGATTTTCATATTTATTAATAATATAACCAAAGGGGTACTCCTTACAAACATCAACATTCAACTAAAAAATTGAAAATAAGTTTTGAAATCCCTTTTCGGGGACTTATAATTTAATTTTGTATGAATAAAAATATTTTACTAGGTGTTTTAATGTATAGATACAAGTAAAATTGTTTCCTAAAACCCTAAAAAAAATCAAATTTGGAATAGAAATTGAAAACTAGTAGAGAATTATTTCTTTTATCCTAACATTTATTATTTAAATTTTTTGAAACCATATTTTCATATCCTATAATTTTATTAATACTAGAGAAAATTCTAGATGATCCGTTATAATCAATTTGGTTTTCTTCATTAATTATTGGTTTAGACATTTCATTAATCTCAATGGTTTGATAAATATTTTTTGGTCCATCATTAGAAAAAAGACTACTATGACAATCTATTTTAATTAATCAATCATTTTTGTGACTTTTCTCTAAAGAAGATTGATGTTTTTTGGATCAAACTACATTATAAATCATTCATTTAAACTTTTAATCATCCTGTTTCCAACCACATAACTTGAATAAGTATATTCTTTTTGATCATCATGAATTTATCAATTATATTCTAACATTATTACATGTTCAATAGTGAAAACATCCATATCATCATCTATGATAAATTAGTTTCTTTAATATTATTTTTATATTATTTTTATATTATTTTTTGATCATCGCAAAATATTCTTCTACATAATTTTATTCCTTATAGATAAAATAGTTCCACCCATTTACAAAACACACATCAATTCTCCCATATTTTACTTTATCATCAAATTTTCCACTACTTCATCGATTATTCATAAACCTGATTCGAGTTAGAAACACAATAATGTTTTTAAAATTTGGTACCTTATTAAACCAAATTTCATAAGGAATATTATATGAATTAGTCCTTAGAAAACAATTATTTTTATGAATCTCAATAATTTTAATTGTATATATCACTAGATACTATGGTGCATCAAGCTCAGTTAGAATTGATCGTACCATATAAATAAGGGAACTATTTTTCCATTTAGATTTTCAATTTTTACTTTCAGTCTTGATTGAAAGATCCCATTTCATATATCCTAATTATTTAAAAATTGTAAAAAAATTTATTGATATACATTCTCCTACTATCATATCTCACCCCCTATAGAGATAATAAACTTTTACTCCCGCTATGTCTTGTAAAACACTTGAATGTTCATAAGGATTGGTATTTACGATTTATAATCCTAATTCATGATCGTCAATTTTAATTATTAATTAATATGATAAAATAATTATCACTACTCTTTTACTTATTTTTAAAAGGTTGAAAACATCAATTTGGATAGATCCATTTGGCCATTATGTGTTAACCTCAATACCGCTACAAAAACTATTCAAAAATATTTAACTAATACATTTTATTTAGATGGTTGAAGTTCATTTATTGGATGATTAATCATATCTCAAAAAAACATCTATAACATGAATAATAATTCAATTCTGTTTGTATTGACTATGCTTTTTATTCATAAATATTATTCAACATATGTACTGATATAACAATATTTTTTTCATTTCCATCCTAAAATACCCTTATATTACATCTCATACCACATTATATTACATCATCATGTTTCCACTTCTTAATAACAAATCCATTTTTTATTAAATAAATACATTTTTATTGTTTCAATTTCATGGAACAAAAACCAACTATACTTCTACCGAATAGTAAACATAACATTATATTGGATTAGTTTATTTAGAAAAAAATTTACACCCTCATCGCCCTTGACCAGATGTCATTTATAATTAAAAATGTTGACATCTAATATCCTAATTCATACATCATATTTTAGGATACAAAAATCTAATATAATCTATGATGAGAAAAAAATTATCTATAATCCATATATTCTTAGTTTTTTATTCCTGAAGTTAATCTTGAAAAATAATATTTTTTTTACCACATTTTATTTAAACCAATTCATTGTGTTTCCAATATGATTTCCTATATTTTTTTAAATTTTCTATACATGTCGATAGTTAATACATGATTAGGTCAAACCATGCTTCATTAAAAGGAAACTATAATAATATTGGTGTTTTGGGACTGTAATGAACCATCCTAGGTCAATTAGAGAAGACACCCAAAATGGGACATCTTGCAATATATGTAGAAATTATAGTAGAAAGTAGTCTTAAATATTATAAAAACAAGAAACTAAATATTAGTAAAAATTGGAAGAAAACAAAATACCACAAAGATAAAAATTTTATTACAGAATATAATAAACTAGAAAGTATGTCAAATATCCATGTGACCAATATTTACCGTCAGACCAACACGAACCGAACACATCAATAATAAGAGAAGTTATAATGCTGTTATATGATCTTATCATTACCTGAAACATGTAAAAAACAACTTAAAAACATCCTATGTCCCAAGTAGGTTGTGTCAAAAATCTATTTAAGATACAACCACAGTTTCAATACAACCCCCAATATAAAGAATTAGACAATTCTTGTTTTTTTAAAAAAATTTGTTTTAGAAATAAATTTCATAAAACCAAAACATTTTGTCAAAAAGTTCCCCACATTCTTATTTTGATTTCATAAAATCCATACACATTATCAAACTAGAAATATAAAACAGGGAAAATATAAAACTAGAAATACTTACTTGTATCAAGAGGTAATCATTTCCATGAAAGAATCTGTAATGTGAAGCTATGTGATACAACCTCATATTAAAACATTTTAGCATCAATAATTGACAACAATAATCAAAAGATAAATTACCCTAAATTTAAAAGAACCTCATATTAGCCTATAGGCTATCAAAAAATTAATAATATAAACATAAGATACTAAATAGGCATAATGTTGTATCAGATCGATATCAGGTCATGCTATTCAATATCACAAAATGACACCTCATAGTTGTGACACACACACTAAGGCTAACATTGAATATTTCTTGATGCACAAAATGTTCCCAATGTGAAATGTTCTAAATTAGTTCTAGAAAAATGATCATAATTTTACAAAAAAAAAACAAATCAAATTCAATTATCTATGATGTTTAAAACCCCAATTCCAAATCAATGAAATTTTATTTCAAATAAAAAACAGTTTTGAAAATATTTTTATTTCTAATTAATCATTTCAAACAAAAAAACACATACAATAAATGAACATACCAAAATATTTTTTCATCAATTATGTGTAATTTGTCAAATTAACCAACTGTATAGAAAAGCCTACCACAAAATGGAAGAAACCTATCTGACTTTAAGAATAATGAATAAAAACCACGATAATGGCCATCAATAGAAAAATAATTCCTTGAAACATCAATGGATCCATAGAATACACTATCTACTCACATCCATAGAAAAAATCATAACCATAAAAAAACCAATATGAACAAAAAGGGACATATAATCATAGAGAACAAACCCACCCAAAAAGGTGATAAATTGTTGAATGCAGAGACCTGAATGGGAGGGAATCATCAAAAATCACCTAGGAAGAATCTTTAGGTAATTGGAATGGAATAAAGTACTAAATAAAAAATAAAACCACACGTGTATCACCCAAAAATCCTAATTTGGAACTGTTACATGGGTTTTAACCCCATTACACATTATTTATTCAATGAATATCTAATACACTAAATAAACCCATCATTATTTTAAAAAAATACTTCTTTTTTACGTTGTAATATGTAAACCCATTAACTTTCATGTAAGCCTCTTATAATGTGTATCCAGTTCAGGGCATATTCCTAGTGTCTATTAAATTTTTTTTACTTTAATTACACCATGTGTAATTTCCCATTGAGATGCGAGAACTAATGTTTTAACATGAAAAACTCCAATAAATACTTAACATCACGACTATAGGTATCCTCCAATTTTTTCAACACTATTCATCCAATATAAAGGGAATCCAATAAAAAAGATTAAATCATACTTGAAAAAAAGGTAACATGGAGTTACAATCTCCCCAACAAAAAGTCATTTTCCATAGAAAGTACTCAAGATCCTAGATCCATGAAATGACAAGGCCATTGTTTCCTCATAAATGACTCTAGCTCCCATGTATCATCGACATATTTCCCAAACTACCATAGATCCCAGACTAACGAGATCATTTTACTAGGAAGAACCATATCCCGGCAATCAATAATATGAACTAGATACTCAACCAAAGGTGTTTTGTATTAAAATCAATATCCTCCCATATTACCACATTGTAAGGATCTACTACATGCTCATCAATTGGGAAACATGAATCATTTTATGGATATCTATTAATCAAGATAGTGATTCCAAACTAGATTCCACCATCCCTAGTCGTCCAACAATCTAAAATCATCCCAAAAACATTGGTTCCTACTTACCCTACTTACCCAATCAATAATTTCCAATGATGGGTGAAACTATAATAAATTCGTTATCATTATCCTCCAAATTCAGCTACCAATGATGAAATTATTCATATGATATTTGATGACACTATGTTATGATCAAATGAATCTCGATAAACTAAACATTCACTGTTGTCTCTGAAAGAATAGTCAGACCAACCAATTTCCACTCTCCCAACTCTTCCCAGCACAATGTATATCTCCATGGATTCCTATACCAAACCTCATTGTGTTCCATCGTGATTGTAAAGACCTGTAAAATTCAAGGAAATTTTTTTCTTAATTTTCTTGGGAATTTTACAAGAACACAGTTTCTGACGGCACCTGATTCCGAGGCCCGGTGTGCCCAGAATCATTTTCCAAAGTTTGGCTCGGGTACGTTCAGTGAACGAACGAGCGGGTTTTTCTAACTTCTGAACCGGTGCTCGGAATCGAATTCTGAAGGCACCGATGGAATCACAGTGAAGGTATTTTCTTAGAAAATCCTTTTCCGGTGTTGCGTTTACTCGGGTGTGGTTTTTAATTTTTGGGGTTAAGTTAAGAAAATAAAATAAAGTGGTGCGATAACTTTATTTTATTTCACTTTAAGCCACTTAAAGCCACTTAAGCTAAGTTGAAGAGGATAGTGTGGAACCCAAAATATCATACCCTCTTGGTAGGATATTTGTGAGTTGGGGCTCGCATGAGCCCCGCTGTTTTTTCCCACTAAGTAACGCACCTGCGAAAACTCCTCTTTAATGAAAGTCAACTGGTGCGTTTTCTAAACTCTTAACACTCATATTAATTGGACAGTTAAGACGATACCATTAATTCCCTGAATTAATTGTTCGTTTCTTAACTTGTTTTTCAAATTGTTCGCATGTAAATAAAATAAGACCAACACACATTTTTCTTGTGGGTGGCTTGTTGAGAGGATTTAGAGAAACTCTTCATCCTCCATTGTGAAGAACATGAAAAACGCGAAGAACACGAAGAATGTGAAGGCGACGAAGAACGCCGAAACCTAGGAGATCGACGACGCGACGCCGTGTTCCGCTATGCCGACGATTCTCCTTCTGCGATGCTTCTTCCGTGACGTTTCTTCCCCGCAACAATCTCTGATCATCAACTGTTTGAGGTAGGGGATTATGGTTCTCTAATTCATTGTGGATTTTATCCTCAACATGGGTTTAAACGTGCAATTAAATCTGTGTGTTTTCTTTAACTCTCAGAGATCGTCGATGCAACACCATTTACCGCGACGACGCGACGCCCCCTTCCGCGACGTGATGATCCTCTTCTTTTGTGACTGGAAATCCCGCGAAGAACTCACGTCCGACGACAATGAAGAGGTAGGGGCTTGTTTTATTTAAATATTTGTGATTTTATTCTCGCGGTGTATGATTAAAATTGTTGTGAGACTTTTAAAACCGCTAACGTGGTGGGTGCGGACTAACAAACAAGTCCGAACCCACCGCCACTTTCGTTCATGGTGTGCGAAACGGCAGACGTCGACAAAGAAGGCCGCACAGGCGATGCGGGGTCCTCGCGCTGAATTACGGACCCCGGGAGGACCTTTGGCGAAGACGGCGTGAATATCTGACCACCGGAGCTCGTCCGGTGGTCCGCGGAGCGAACCTCCGGCGCGCCGTCGTAGAGAACCGCTGCGGCTGAAGTCGCGGCGACAGCAGCGCGGTCCCGCGACCGCGCGGGACCGGAGTTGAATGGGATGCGGTGGCCCGGCCGCGTCCACTGGCATGGGCGGCCCCACGCGGGGCCGCGGTTCTCTCACGTGGGAGCAGCACGCCCCCCGCGCTGCTCGGCCGTATCCGGCCGAGCCGACCCACCGGCCGGGCCGGGCCGGGCCACGCTGGCCGGGTCGGTCCGGGCCCAAACCCCCCATTTTCATACCTTTTTGGTCTTTTTCTCATGACTTGAGATGCGGGCCTCCGATCGACACACCATCAGCGGTGATGCGATCCTTGTATCGAGACGGTCGTTTCAGTATATCGCAGTCAAGGTTTTGGAGTACTTTGGGTTTGGCTGGGTTGGTTCGTACACGAAACCAACCTGGTCCACGGAGCGGAAACGCTCATATCTTGAGCTATGGATGTCCAATTGATGTGCCGTCGACTTTTTTGGATTCCTCTAAGTGAGATGGATCTTTTGGCTTAATCCGCCCATGGTTTGGATGTAGGTGGAGTACATTTGGGTTGGTTTTTCTTTAAAAACCAACAGGGGCCCCTGGAACGAAAAAACCATTAACTCTCAGACCGGGCGTCTGATTGATGCGCCCTCTGCGACATTGAGTTCTTATTGTCGATACGAAACATTTGGATATATCAACTCTGGACTATGTGTCAGCGGATATTTCAACCTCTCTGCTCGTGGAGCAGACCCTCCCGAACGAGCTTGCTGTTTGCGAGAACCCTAGTGCTGGCTGTGACTGCGATGACGACGACTGTGCAAAGATCCTCAGTGGATTCGACAGTGATGACTATAGCACTTAGAGATCCTATGTGGGTTAGTGCTACAGGTCCTATGTGGGTCTGATCTTGTGTGGGTCAGTGCTCAGCGGTCCTGTGTGGGCCAGCGCCTACAGATCTTGTGTGGGTCCGATCCTATGTGGGTCTTTGCGGGGGTTAGTTACCTATCGATCCTGTTTGGGTCAGATCCTTTGTGGGTCATTGCGGGGGTTAGATACCTATCGATCCTGTGTGGGTCATATCCTTTGTGGGTCATTGCGAGGGTTAGTACCTATTGATCCTTTGTGGGTTCGACAACTTGGATGAATCAGTGGATTGTGTTGTGCAATCCTGTGTGGATTTACATTTTTCTTTCTTGTGTGGACTGGGTTGTACTTGGGCTTGGATGTTGGAGCCGAACGAGAATAGATGACCTAGGTAAATGTATGGTCATATACCTATGTAGTGTCGGATGTTACTTCGTGATTGTATCTTTCCTTTGTAGATTATCCTTTGTGGATTCTGGGAGACCTTCGAGGGTCTCGAGGTCCCTACTGAGTAGCTTATACTCACCCCTGCATGGGTTATGCATGCACTACATTGTGTTGGTTGCAGATGACAGACATCGCTGATCGTGGTTGAGGCTTGCGGAGCAGGATGGTACCCGGAGGTGGACCACTAGACGGGACGTTCTCGGAGTGGATGGCTGGACCGGAGGAGCTGTGGAGGTTATCAGTACATACCCTTCAGGTGGGATTTCCAGTGGACAGCTCGACCTTGCGGCTTTACTTTTTAGTTGCTGTTTTCCCTTCCAGTTGTACTTTACTTTCAGTTTGGGTTTGTATACTGGCCCACTTAATTTTCCGCACTTACTGTTGTACTCAGTTTTTACTTAGTGTTTACTTCTGCTGCTTTCTCGCTTTGTGGTGCTTGTTTACTTTACAAAGGCAATGCCTTCCCTTTTTTCCGGGAATTACGCCTTGGTGCTAGTCGCCAGCCCCTGGCCTATGGAAGGCGGGCATGGGGTAGTCACGGCATGGGCCCCGAGGACGGGTCGTGACAAATTGGTATCAGAGGAGTTCGGTTTTACCGCAGAACATGGGACTCTGATCTTTTCTATGGAAGCAATAGTATTAAGCATATTGGGTGTGCTTATTAGTTTAGGGAGTCTAGTGTTGGTGCGGCGGCCGACGTATCCATACACCAGGACCCTGACTTCTGATTTCCAACTTAATGCACGAAAACATTGATTGCATGTGTGTTTCAAGTTTTCTTTATTATTATTTGATGTCAGCTCACCAGGTATACTATTCTGACCATGGCGCACCTGTTTCCTTTTCAGGATGGCCCCACGATGGCAGCCAGCTAGGGTTCCGAGGGTTGAGCGTGATGACAACCCACCGAGTGACGAGGCCTTGGTACAAGGCCCTTTGAAAGCTGAGGCACCAGCGGTACCTCTACTATCCGAGCCACCGATGCTTCCAGCCCCAGCCGCTGACGATGCACGTCGCCTTAGTGCACTGCATGAGTTCCAGCGCCAGCGACCGCCCAGGTTCCACAGGGAGACGGACCCCCAGGCAGCCGAGGACTGGCTGGAGGCAGTGGTGCAAGTTTTCCGGTTAGTGAGGACACCAGCAGACCTCTTGGTGATCCTCGCAGCTAGCCTACTACAAGCGGCAGCGAGCCGATGGTGGAGTTTGATGCTCCAGGTGCACGATGAGGCATCTCTTCTCTGGACGGACTTTGAGATCATCTTCCGCTCGGAGTTCGTCCCAACCACCCTCTGTGTGGTATGCATCTAGGAGCTTCTCCAGCTGCGGTAGGACAGCTTGACGGTCGCCCAGTACTCGGCGAGATTTACCGATCTCTCGCGCTACTCAACAGACATGGTATGGGACCCATTCGTTCGGGCCCAGACCTTTGAGTAGGGATTGAGACATGAGATCAGGGCATCGCTGATCTCCCTCAGTATTCCGACTCAGGCATGAGTACTGGAGCGAGCCCTTTTGATCGATAGCTTTCAATCTGAGCCTTCATCAGCGATAAGGCCTACCACGGGGCGACACGTAGTAGAGTCTTCTGCAGCAGGCAGTCGATGGATGACTCATGGGTCCAGGCCGACCAGACCCTCAGGCAGACAACCTCATGACACTGGATCAGTAGTGTGGGGCACACAGCGCGGATCCAGTCTTTCGAGAGGCAGGCAGTGCTACACATGCGGCGGGCTGGGTCACATGGCTCGTGACTGCCCGACCCACCGTGCCGAGGAGCAGGAGACTGTTGAGGGGCCACCCAGGAAGAGGAAGAGGGTCGACTGTGGCAGTCTGTAGGGAGCAGGCGGACGAGGCAGAGGAGCTGGCCGAGCAGCAGGTGGAGGGCGATGCTTTGAGACTCTACCACCACCACCACCAGGAGGTCCACCCCGGCCATAGGGAGATGGAGGGCAGAGACAGGCACAGCTCTAGGCAGCGGAGACCTATGACCACGGAGCGCCTGAGATGATTCGAGGTACTATCTGTGTCTATTCCACCCTTTCTGCAGTTCTTATAGACACAGGAGTGAGTCACTCTTTCATAGGCACTACCCTTGTTCGGAGATCGAAGATTCCGACAGAGCCGTTGGCTCGATCCTTACGGCTAGAGACTCCTACGGGAGTAGACTCGACGATTACGCACTGGTGCCGGCTGTGTGAGCTTACTCTAGGAGGAGAGAGCTTCGGCTGGGATCTTCTTGTAGCGGCGTCGAGGCCTTACGACGTCATATTGGTCATGTATTGGTTATCTATATTACATGCTCAGATTGACTGTATTAGGCTCAAGGTGCGATGTGTACGCACCAACGGGAGGAGGTTCACCTTCTCCGGTGAGAAGGGAGCCTTCACAACACAAGATGGACTTCCATAGAGGAGAGGAAATCCCATCACTCATCAGTTCCCTAGCCTCATCCTAGGAGCATTTGACGTGCAGAGTCCTAGTTTTCCTGCAGTGGTGGATCAGTATGCGGGCGTCTTTCCCGACAACGTTCCAGGACTACCTCCTCGTAGAGAGGTAGACTTTATATTGACATGTACCCCGCAACAACCCTGATATCGACTCCAGCATATCGGATGGCCCTCGCTGAGCTTCGAGAGCTACGGGTACAGTTGGAGGACTTACAGGGCAAGGGATTCATCCGACCCAGTGTTTCACCCTGGGCTTCCCCGATACTATTTGCCAAGAAGGCGGATGGGAGCTTGTGACATTGTGTCAACTATCGTCGCCTGAACCAGGTGATAGTGAGGAACAAGTATCCACTACCGAGGATTGATGACCTCTTCAATCAACTCAAGGGAGCATGGTGGTTCTCGAAGTTAGACCTCAGGCCAGGCTATCATTAGCTCAGAGTTCGGGACGAGGACGTGCAGAAGACGGCCTTCAGGTGTCGGTATGGCCACTATGAGTTCTTGGTTATTCCATTTGGCATAACCAATGCTCCGGAGATGTTCATGGGCCTCATGAATAGGATCTTTCGGCCATACCTCGATCGATTTGTCATGGTCTTCATTGAAAACATTGTGATATACTCGATGACTGTGGAGGAGCACACCTACCACTTGTGAGTTGTACTGGACACACTCTGAGAGCACCAGCTTTATAGAAAGCTCTCGAGGTTTCAGTTCTAGATACGTGACGTCTACTTCTTGGGACACGTCATCTCTGAGGTGGGAGTTGCAGCGGATCCTATGAAGATCGAGGCAGTGCTAGCTTGGGAGCCACCCAAGAGCGTGACGGAGGTGCGAAGTTTCTTGAGACTAGCTGGATACTACCAGAGATTTGTTCCAGACTTTTCCAGAGTTGTGACACCACTCTCAGCTTTGACGAAGAAGTGGAAACCCTTTGTGTGGTCAGATAGATGTCATCAGAGCTTCCAGGAGCTGAGACAGAGATTGACCAGCGCACCTATCTTGAGGTTGCCGGAGGAGGGAGTAGGGTACGTAGTTTACTGCGATGCATCAGGGACCGGACTCGGATGTGTCCTGATGCAGGAGTGGGAAGTGGTCGCCTATGGATCACGTCAGTTAAGGCCACATGAGAAGAACTACGCTACCCATGACCTGAAGTTAGCAGCAATGGTATTTGCTCTGAAGACATGGCGACACTATCTGATGGGCGAGCGCTTTAAAGTCTTTTCTGACCATCAGAGTCTCATGTACATCTTTTCTTAGAAGGACCTGAACCTGAGACAGCGGCGATGGATCGAGTTCCTACAGGACTATGACTTTGAGATAGTCTATACTACTGGGAAGGTGAACGTGGTAGCTGATGCTCTCAGCAGGAGGACGGGCATTCAGCTACTTGAGGAGGCTAGAGAGAAGACATCCGCCTTGCAGATATCCTTCATGGATATATATGGAGCAGCCTTCTTTCAGTCTCTCATAGTCTCTCATCCACTACTACAGCGGGTTAGAGAGGCACAACGTGGGGACGCTGACTGTGAGACATGGCGTGCACAAATATCCTCAGGGCAGGCACCTGATGGTTTCTCCCTTGGAGCAGAGCACGAAGTCATTTTCAAAGGACGTACCTTGGTACCAGTTGCTTTACGGGAGGAGGTGCTGAGAGAGTTTCACACTTCTCCATTGGTGGTACATCCTGGAGTGGCGAAGATGTACCAGGATCTCAGACGATAGCACTGGTGGCCGGGCATGAAGAAGGTTGTGCGAGAGTTCGTTTCTGGATGCCTCACCTATCAGTAGGTGAAGGCGGAGCACCAGGTACCAACAGGCTTGGTACATCCCTTGGAGGTCCCGGAGTGGAAGTGGGACAGGATATCTATGGACTTCGTGACTGGACTTCCACGCACTTCCAGAGGTCACGACTCCATTTGGGTGATTGTCGACCGACTCACCAAGTCGGATCACTTCTTACCCATTAGAGACCAGGGCTCAGTGGAGAGCTTGGGATGTGTCTACATTCAAGAGATTTTATGGCTTCACGGTGTTCCATCATCCCTCGTCTCCGATCGAGATGCTCGCTTTACTTCCTGGCTTTTGAAGGGGTTGTAGGAGGCGTTCAGGACGCAGCTACGTCTAAGCACCACCTTTCACCCTCAGACGGATTTTCAGATGGAGAGGACCATTCAGACACTGGAGGACATGCTCCGTGCATGGGTTCTTGACTTTGGTCATAGCTGGGTGGACCACCTTCCCTTGGTGGAGTGTGCGTACAACAACAACTACCACTCCACCATAGGGATGGCACCATACGAGGCGTTGTACGACCGACCTTGTATATCTCATTTGTGCTAGACAGACCCTGGGGAGACTGCACTGGTGGGACCGGAGATGGTCCAGGCCACGACAGAGAAGGTCCAGGTCATCCAGGAGTAGATAAGAACAGCTCAGAGCCAATAGAAGTCTTATGATGATAAAAGGCAGAGGCCACTAGAGTTCGAGGATGACGACCACGTCTTCTTGCCTGTCTCACCTCGACGTGGATTACAGAGATTTGGCCGAGGCAGAAAGTTGTCTACACACTTCATCAGACCATTCCAGGTCCTCGGCAGGATTGGCGAGGTGGCTTATCCCCTGGCTCAACCACCTCAGTTGCATCGGGTACACGACGTCTTCCACGTATCCCAGCTGAGGAGATATGTGCACGACCCGACGCACATCATTGACCATGGGGAGCTGGACGTTGATGATGGGGAGACATTTGCGGAGGTCCCAATGGAGATTGAGGATCGAAAGGAGCGGGTACTATGTGGATGGTCGATTCCTCTAGTGCGCATCAGATGGCAGCACGAGAACCTCCAGGAGAGCACTTGGGAGCGAGAGGCTCAGATGTGTGCTCAGTACCCACTTTTGTTTCCCTAGTTTATGATGTATCTTTACAGGGATGTAAATACCTGAGGTGGGAGTGATGTAAAGACCCGTAAAATTTAAGGAAATTTTTTTCTTAATATTCTTGGGAATTTTAAAAGAACGCGGTTTCTGACGGCACCTGATTCCGAGGCCCGGTGTTCTCGGAATCGTTTTCCGATGTTTGGCTCAGGTAAGTTTAGTAAACGAATGAGTGGGTTTTTCTAACATCTGAACCGGTGATCAAAATCGAATTCTGAAGGCACCGATGGAATCGAAGCACCGATATTTTCATAGAAACACATTTTTCGGAGTTGCGTTTTCTCGGGTGCGGTTTTTAATTTTTGGGGTAAAGTTAAGAAAATAAAATAAAGTGGTGCGACAACTTTATTTTATTTCACAAAAAGCCACTTAAAGACACATAAGCTAAGTTAAAGTGGATAGGGTGGACCCCAAAATATCCTACCCTCTTGGTAGGATATTGGTGAGGTGGGGCCCGCACGAGCCCCACTATTTTTTCCTCTAAGTAATGCACCCACGAAAACTCCTCTTTAATGAAAGTCAACTGGTGCGTTTTCTAAACTCTTAACTCTCCTATTAATTGGACAGTTAAGATATTACCATTAATTCACCGAATTAATGGTTCGTTTCTTAACTTGTTTTTCAAATTGTTGGCATGTAAATAAAATAAGACCAACACAAGTTTTGCTTGTCGGTGGCTTGTTGAGAGGATGTGGAGAAAATCTAAGTTCTTCATCCTCCTTCGTGAAGAACGTGAAGAATGTGAAGAATGTGAAGAACACGAAGGCGACGAAGAACGCTGAACCCTCAGAGATCGACGATGCGACGCCGTGTTCCGCGACGCCGACGATTCTCCTTCCGCGACGCTTCTTCCGCACCGTTTCTTCCCCGCAACAATCTCCGATCATCAACTACTTGAGGTAGGGGATTACGGTTCTCTAATTTTTTGTGGATTTTATACTCAAAATGGGTTTAAACATGAAATTAAATCTGTGTGATTTCTTTAACCCGCAGAGATCGTCGACGCGACGTCGTGTACCGCGACGACGCGACGCCCCCTTCCGCGACGCGACGATCCTCTTCTTCCGCGACGGTCAATCCCGCGAAGAACTCATGTCTGATGACAAAAACGAGGTAGGGGTTTTTTTTATTTAAATAATTGTGATTTTATTCCCGTGGCGTATGATTAAAATTGTTGTGAGACTTTTAAAACTGCCAATGCAGTGGGTGCGGACTAACGAACAAGTCCGAACCCACCGCCCCTTCATTCTTGGTGTGTGAAACGGCAAGCATCGACAAAGTAGGCCGCACGGGAGATGTGAGGTCCTCGCAGTGAAGGAAGGACCCCGAGAGGACCTTTGGCGAAGAAGGAGTGAATTTCCGACCACCGGAGCTCGTCTGGTGGTCCACGGAGCAAACCGCCATCGCGCCACGCTGGCGGAAGGTGGTTGCGCCCGGCGCGCCACTGTGGAGAACCGTCGTGGCTGAAGCCGTGGTGGTAGCAGCGCGATCCCGTGACCACGCGGGACCAGAGGAGCATGGGACGCGGCGGCCAGTCCGTGTCCGCTGGCAAGGGCAGCCCCACGTGGGGCTGTGGTTCTCTCACGCGGGGGCAACACACCCCCCGCTCCACTCGGCCATAACCGGCCGAGCCGACCCGAAGGCCTGGATGGGTCGCGCCCAGGTCGGGCTAGGTCACACCCAGGCCGGGCCGAGCCATGCCGGCCAGGTCAGACCTGGACCCGGGGTGGGTCGACCCGGTTTGGGCCGACCCAGGGGGGTTGGGCCGGGTCGTTCCGGGCCCAGACCCCCCGTTTTCGGACCTTTTTGGTCATTTGCTCTTAACTTGAGCTGCGGGCTTCCGATCGATGCACCGTCAGTGGTGATGCGATCCTTGGATCGAGATGGTCATTTTGGTGTATCTCACTCAAGGTTTCGGAGTTCTTGGGGTTTCGCCGGGTTGGTTCGTACACGAATCCAACCAGGCCCACGGAGCAGAAATTCTCATATCTTGAGCTACGGACGTCCGATTGATGTGTCGTCGACTTTGTTGGATTCCTCTATGTGAGAAGGATATTTTGGCTTACTCCTCCCGAGGTTTGGATGCAGGTGGAGTACAGTCAGGTTGGTTTTGCTTTAAAAACCAACCGGGGCCCTGGAACGAAAAAGCCAATAACTCTCAGACCGGGCGTCCGATTGAAGCGCCGTCTGCGACGTTGAGTTCGTGTTGTCGATACGGAACATTTGGATACATCAACTCTGGACTATGTGTCAGTTGATGTATCAGCCTCTCGGCTCGTGGAGTGGACCCTCCCGAACGAGCTTGTTGTGTGCGGGAACCCTAGTGCTGGCTGCGACTGCGACGACGACGACTGTGCAGATATCCTCAGTGGATTCAACGACGACGACTATAGCACTCAGTGATCCTACATGGGTCAGTGCTACAGATCTGGTGTGGGTCCGATCCTGTGTGGGTCAGTGCTCAGCAGTCCTGTGTGGGCCAGTGCCTACAGATCCTATGTGGGTCCGATCCTATGTGGGTCTTTGCGGGGGTTACTTATCTATCGATCCTGTGTGGGTCAGATCCTTTGTGGGTCATTGCAGGGGTTAGTTACCTATCGATCCTGTGTTGGTCAGATCCTTTGTGGGTCATTGCGGGGGTTTATACCAATTGATCCTTTGTCAGTGTGAAGGCTTAGAAAAATTAGTGGCATCATCTGATCATCTCTATAGTATACAAAGAAGTATTCTAGTGTGAGATGACATCCTGTTTTTCTTTCCTTGTGGATTGTGTTGTGCAATCCTGTGTGGATTTAATTTTTGCTTTCCTGTCTGGACTGGGTTGTACTTGGGCTCGGATATTGGATCCAAACAAGAATAGATGACTTAGGTATATGTATGGGCATATACCTAAGCAGTGTCAGATGTTACTTCGTGATTGTATCTTTCCTTTGGGGATTATCCTTTGTGGATTCTGGGAGACCTTCTAGGGTCTCGGGGTCCCTACGGAGTAGCTTATACTCACCCCTGCATGGGATATGCCTGCACTACGTTGTGTTGGTTGCAGATGATGGACAACGCTGATCGTGGTTGAGGCTTGCGGAGCAGGATGGTACCCGATTGTCGACCACTGGACGGGACGTTCTCGGAGTGGATGGCTGGACCCGAGGAGCTGTGGAGGCTATAAGTACATGCCCTTCAGGTGGGATTTCCAGTGGAAAGCTCTACCTTGCGGCTTTACTTTTCAGTTTTTGTTTTCCCTTCCAGTTGTACTTTACTTTCGGTTTGGGTTTGTATACTGGCCCACTTACTTTTCCACACTTACTGTTGTACTCTGTTTTTACTTAGTGTTTACTTCTACTGCTTGCTTGCTCTGTGGTGCTTGTTTACTTTACAAAGGCAAAGCCTTCCCTTTTTACCGGGAATTATGCCTTGTTGCTAGTCGCCAGCCCCTGGCCTATGGAAGGAAGGCTTGGGATAGTCACGGAACGGGCCCCAAGGACAGTTCTTGACAGTGATTGAAGAATTATTTTTATTATTATAAGAAAATTCAACCATTGGGGAATTCTTATTCCAAAAACCACTAAAATCAAGAACCCAATCCTATTTATTATCCTCATTCACTTGTATAGCTCCCTCTATATATCTATCCATTTGGGGATGATAAGACATGATCAATATAATCTTGTATCCTATCACCTCCTGAAAACCATTATAGAACCTAAATGTATCCTCTGGTCTCTATCATAAACAACTACATAGGAAAACCCTATAAGTTTCGAAATATCATGCACATGAAATTAAACCAAGTTGTTTTACATTCTCTATCTCTCAAATTGGTAAGAAATTCACTAATTTCATGAGTCAATCAATGATCACCAAAATCACATACTTCCCACTTAGATTCTACCATAAAACAATGGAGAAGGACATGAAAATCTTATCCGATTTCCATTACTAAATGGGGTTTTCATTCAATAACCCCATAATTCCCTTTTGTTCTACCTAAATTCCTTGAAAAATAAAAAACCATGATAAAAAAATCCACAATCAATCGTTACATCCCCTTACACCAATATCGATGTCTCAGATCATGATTTATATGGTAGTACAATGAATTATGAACCAACATGATCAGTTTATACAATCCAATAAATCATTCCGTAGGGAAAATTGAACTACCAACCTGTTATGGACGGATAATGCTCTATTATGAGTCCGAGACAACTTTCTCGAGATCTCCCCACTACAAATCCCTTCAATAAAACAGTGGAACTCAGTTTCAAAAATCTACATAAGCCAAATACACATTAAATTATGATATAGATATCATCGAATCCATATATAACATTCTTGAATCCTTTCTTACTTCCAAGCACATCTTAGCAAACAAACTCATTAGAGATTACTCCTTAACTAATTACTTCATGGATTGTGTTAGTAATTTTATTTTTAATACATCAGCAGCCACATTCCCTTTATAAATGGTATAATCATTATAAAACTAAAAAATATGAGAATATTATGAAAAATGTATCTATATCAATTTTTGATCCCTATAGTTAAACATATATTTTAGGATATTATTATCATAATATACCATAAACTGATCCCCTAAGAGATAGTGACAACACGTATTGAGTTCATGAATAACTATGACCAACTAACGATCTTGGTTAGGTGGTTCTTCTCAAGAGGGTGAAACTAGTGAGATACATAATCCACCACCTATTTCACCTATATCAAAACGAATCCTACAATTTTACCAAAATAATCATAGAAAACATCATAGCTTGATATTTATTTTGGAAGAATAGAAAATGGTGCTGAAGTCAACCTCACCATTACGTACTCAAAATATATCTAACACTTTCCGTTCCATTAAAACTATACACCCTCGTAGGTTAATGCTATCATTGAAGATGAAAACATTATGAAGTCCTAAAAAATATATATAGTTTTAATAAAATTCCAAGAATCTCAATATCTAAACATATTTCAATGATTATCATAGAAAATAACATCCTATACGTTTTCAAGATCTACTGAGCCACCCCTATTAGAAATCAGATGGTTAGAAACTTCACATTCAAGATAAAAAATACAATTTTGGAAACCATACTATATAGAGGATTTTCATTAATGTTTTTAAGAATCAAATCCAAATGATTTATGTGCTTCTATTCTAAAATAGAGTACACCTAAATACCATCCACTAACATAAAAAAAATAGAATCCACAAATATATGAAATATATTGTTCGTCAAATCATTAAAAAATGATTGATAATTAATGATACTGAATGGAATAACCAAAAACCTAAAATTCCATTATCAACTCATAAATTCTTCCTTAGGCACATCTTCTTCATAGACTCTCAATTGGTGTTACCATGACCGAATTTCAACAATATAAAACCAATTATCCCCATTAAGATGATCAAAGAGATCAAAAAATCATTGAAAGATATATATTTTTAATAGTAACCTAGATCAATGATCGATGATCAATATAAGTTCTAAGGATCCAGTTATCCTTCTTATATATTGGACAAGTGAAGCCCTTAGAGATACTTTGGGAAGAATATATCCTTTAGCCTCTATTTTTTGAAGAAGGAACTCTAGTTAAACCAACTCATAAGGTGTTATATGATAAGATGGCATATAAATGGGCATTTTACTTGGGAGAAGGTCAATAATATAATAAACCTCTATCTAGGGTGGTAAACCAAAAATATATTCATGGATGACAAGAACGAACAAAAACAACACTCTAGGAAGAAGATCAACCAAAAAAGGGTCATCTTCTTCATGAAAAATCTATAGAAACTATAAGAAGACTACACCAATATGTCATGCCATTAAAAATATAGAGTCCCACTAATGTTGCAAAATATGAGTGCCCCCATCAATATATATGAACTAAACCATATGTAGAAAACATTTATTTGTTCCTTAACATAAATCATCCAATCCTTGTCAATAATCAAGTGCAAGACTTCAAGATCACCCATTAAAATTTTACACACAACCCTATATTCATATATCAGTAGCTTACATACTGAACATTTATATCCATGTTTGAAACACTTTATCAAAGGCATGGAAAGATCAAAAAATAATCTAATATGATCTAAATTATGTCCCAAAACATCAAAAAACTGTGATGATATGATATAATGAGTAGAAACTATATTAACCAAAGAAACCACCCTATAAGATCAAATAAATGTTGTACCTGTAATAATAGATACCCCTAATTTAGATTCATCTAGTTAAAAATCCATCACATAAATTCGTCATGTATAAGCCTCATTAACATACCCCTTGTCATGAGGATTAGACCCACAACTCTAGAAAACATTATTATAAACATGTAAACCCTTGGATAATGTGGATCCATACTTACTATACATGTATATCATTCCACAAAAATGGTTGAATTGAACAGATCATCGTCAAAAATGAAAAGTCCTAGGAACATCTGTATAGTTAAGACTAGTATAACCACACCTCTTATAATGGTATAAAATGACATGGTGTTTTCCTTATGAATCCCCAAAAACTGGTTTTACATAATACCAACCACTCTTACGATTAATTTTCTGTCCAAAAGAAACACCCTACATAACCACTCTGCTAACTGAAGCTCCACCCAAACATATACTTCTAACTACTTATATCTCATTCAAATATTACTTTTCAAAAAAAATCTAAAATGGTCATAAGGTACACGAATATCATCATTGAATAAATATCAGGAGTTATACTTCACCCAATCCTTTAAGACTTTTGGTATTCATTTGTGAAAGACCACGGACCTAGATCCAAAGACATTGTAAAATCCCTAAAATACTCCAAAATCTTACAGTCTCCCTTCTCTATGGTTAGAAACTCCCATGTCTTAACTACACACAATGTATTAGGGAAAATCTTCTGGTTAAATATTTTCTTAAATGATTCAATGATAATATCCTCTTGAAACCTAACTTTCAAAATAGAGTATATCTAATTACATCCTGGTCCCACGATCACTATATGGAAAAACCCATCTTAGAGTCTTCAAGTTTCTTCAAGAAGATGAAGATCCTCTCTATTCATTCAATACACTCCTAATATTCTTGGGTTCCATTTTCTCAATGAAGGACAGTTGGATGATTATTAGTAAATTAAAATCATGGATCCACCACATGTTTTGGGTCCACAACAAACACTTGATTAAGAATCTGAATAGTGAATATTATTGCTTCTACCAAATTAGAGTTCAATATAGGGTTCGACTATATAACCTGTAACATATATTCCTCTCTCACATCTTTAAGTTATCATTGTAGATTCATTTTCTAACATAAGAAGAAAACCAATGAATCATGAGAAATATCCCTAATCATCAGAACAACTTTATTTTTTGATAAAAAAAATTAAAACATTAAGAATTTAATGCTACCAAAAAAGAAATTACATAAAAATGAATATGTAAATTTAAAAAACATCCCATATCTTTCATTCATTTGAACTCAAACTCCACATTTCATTCCTAGTAAAAATTATATCACCACCCATGGTAACTTGGTTTCTGTCACGGAAGTCAAGTAGACATTCCCCTTTTCTAAACATACATACTAAATTTTGATAGTCCTAACTCCAATCTAAGAAAGATAGAGAACCAAACTCAAGAAGCATTGACATTATTTAGGATGAGCATCCTTTTGATATTAAATTGTAACAAACCATCATGGTTCTACTAGACCAGCCCCCTGAACTGGACCGTCATGTAGTTTTGGTAAATTATCATAGAAACACTAGTCCTGAATATAAGAAATAGTAGACATAAATATATAGCAATGACAGGAATGAAATGAAATACCATAAATACATAAAATTCATTCTATAAAAGGATATAAAGTTTGTATGTCAAATATCCATGTAATAAATAGTCACCTCTAGACCCACCCAAGCTGAAGTCAGCAACAACTAGAGAAGACAATATACTACAAAATGCTCTTTCCATTAACTAATACATTCAAAAAATACCATCTAAATTTTACCAAAGGACCATTCAGTGTGTGCTAAAAATCCCAGTAGTATACCACCACAGTTTTTATACAATTTATAATATAAATAATGAAACAAATCTAGTTTTATGTAATAACTGTTTTATAAATCATTATCATAAAACCAAACAATTTGTTAGATTTTTTCCATTTTATCCTTCATTTTTCCTAAAAAACCTTGATATTCTCAAATAGTAAATATGATAAGTATAAATTAAAAAATATTAAAGAATATACATGAAAAAATAGTCACACATATCCATGAATTATCAAATCATATGATGATATGTTCCCCAATATCATAAAATATCTCTACAAAAACATCCATGATAAAATTATCAAGTGATAAATTACAATTAATGAAAAATAACCTCATATTAACCATAGCCTATAGGAAGATTCATATTGGACACTTAAGAGCCTAAAAAAGGAAAAATTATGTATCCAAATGATATTGAGTCCTTCTAATCAACTTCTTAAAAAGTTGCTTCCATGTTGTGAAAGAAACACCAAGTTTACACATGTATCCATTACGATGATCCTAAGGTTCCTTATATGAAATTATTAACATTCATTTAAAAATCATGCTCCCAATTTTCTAAAACATTTTCAATGCCATTTCAAATTGGTTCGGAATTTGAAAACCCATTTCCCAATCAAGATAATCCATTTTCAAAGGAAATAACATTTTTAAATAAAATTCCTTTCTAATAAAGTTTTTTCAAACATATTTCACTTATAATAAATAAATAAGCCAAATAAATATATAAATATTGAAATTCAATTCATCAAATTAACACATTTTATAGAAACACATGCCTTAACATAGTAAAAAAATATCTTCCTTCGACACCAATGACCAGAATCCAAGAAAATAGATTTCAAAAGATAAGGCACACAAAGAGACTAAAATGGATTGATGGAGAACATTGGTCAATAAAATATACAGAAAAACCCACATATGTAACTACATCCACCGAAAAAAATAATTTATTACATGCCCATAGAGACATAACCCAACCAGAAAGGTGATCAATCATTGAAATTGTTTTTTATGTGTACTTATTTCAATATATACTCAATTATGTTGTTATATATTGAATAATTATGTTATGTATTGTATATTAAACTAAAAATGTAATTTATATGTATGAAAAATATGTATTTTTATAATAATTATTATATAAAATGATGGGATATGATCCTTCGTAACTCTCATATGTAAAAAATGGGTAAGGGATGACCCTCTACCCAAGGGAGTTATGAGGAAAGGGCTACCAATGGGGAAGGTGGTAAGAGTCTCCCCTAAGTCATATAGCCACACATAGAATGATAAAATTGGTATCAATTTCCTCTAAATTTTTATAAGTCCAATCTTTTGTGGATGGAATTAGTGTAATTGTTCCTTATCCTTTGAAAAATATGACAAGAAATAATTTGTGAGTACCAAATGGATTAGTAAAAGTATTAGAAAATGTCACTGAATTTTGTTGTAGGAGAGTATGTGTGTTTTCTTATAAATTACATAAATACATTGATACTACAACTGGATGTGGCTCTACCCTATTTTTTCCATTTGGTTATGAAATCGTTAATGGTGAATTTTGATTTTAAAAAAATGTCACCAAGTTCCCTCAAATTGACCTTGCGACACACCAATCTTGACACTCTTTGTGGTTGTGTTTTGGGAATTCACAAACTCTTTATAAACAATTAATAATTATTTTAATAGATGATAAAAATAAATGGAATAGTTGAAACATAATGTTTCATATATTGAAAATAATATTTCCCACTTTTGAAATCCTATAAATGATTTTCCATGATTTACCACATAGATTAATGAATCTTGATTGTGATAAAAACTATTTTTTTAATATGGAATTAATGATATAATGATAAATATTAGGTGGTGTTCTATAATATCAAATATTAATGTACCCTATTACAGTATAGTTATAAGAATTTTTTTATACCATGATTGGTCTATAAGAATTCTAACTTCATTCCTTACTTATTAGTCATTGAATTAGAAGTGAAATCAACTAATGCTACAATGATCTCATGTTAAATTTATGATTATTCTGTTCTTGATGTTTTTCATAGTATGATTCTGGTAAGTATTGTCTCTCTTCCTTCAGTTGATTTTGATACTGTCATAAGTATGGATTTATATTTTTAATATAAATCCCACATCAATTTCTTAGGAGGGTATGTCATGATTTATATCCTTAACTCTACTACGATATTTTATTAATATGAAAATAAATATTAACATCTAAGGTAAATCACCTCAAAATAATTTTTCATAATTACCATTAAAAAGGTGGGGTTCCCTTACTTATTTTGTCTCATACTAAAAATAGATGAGATGCATATTTGGTTAGATCGTGTTGTTTTATTTCCAAAAGAGTTTCTTTAACATCAATAAAATCATGGTGTTGTGTTGTCAATAGAACAAATACATGTCTCTATATAAATTTCAAAAACTCCCGATAGAATGGCACTATGGATGTGGTGTGGATCAACCTCTCAGGTCTTCCTCTCCTGTTCCTTAATGGTAGCTTTTTTCAAGGATATTGGTGATGCCCTTGGTGGCTTTCTATTATCAGATGCTCACAAACGATGCAGTGTGGATGTGTTAGTGGCCCGAATTTGGGTGGATCTTGATATCTCCCTCCCACTTCCAAAAAATATTGATCTTTGGGTGAAAAACACATTCAGCAAGAGCAAACATATTTTATATCATATATTCCCCAAATTCCTCTCCCAATACCTGTTACAAGGCCACTCCATTCAAGTGTGAAGAGTTCGTGGTTTATGAGTTTTTCACCATCCTAAAAACTCGGGTCCCAGAGTTAACCCATGTCGCTCACTCATTATTGCTTTGATGCTTGCCTCCGAGCAATCAGATTCCTTAGTGGTGGCTCATCCACCCTCAATGGATGTAGTTCATGTTTGTACTTCTCCTATTTAGTTCAAAGTCACCTCGGATGCCAAGATGAATTTGTTCTTCCCCCTCCCTAAGAGCTTGTATGGCCTCCATTTGGTCATATCTCCTCCCCCCACTCTCAACTCCATGGTTCTTCATGTTTTTAATGCATAGGAGAGCCTTCACTTCCAACTACCATCCTCTTCAAGTAATCTGGCTGAACCTCCTCCTCCTCATATCCTACCTTACATCTCCCTTGAAGTTTGAGGAATTATTGAAGACTAACCTCTTCCCCTATAGTGTGTCACTCCTACTGGATTCTTAGCTCTACTTCAGATCGCTGGTCTCTTCTTTCCCCATTCAAAATCTCCATTCCCCCTAACCCAAACGATCTTGATCTTATCTGGGTCCCTTCAAGTGAAGAATGGATGCTGTCTGGTTCTTCCCTCTCTTCTCCCACTTCTCCCTCCCCCAAACAGTCTCCCAAAATAGAGGGATTGCATATATACTCAAAATCCAAGAGCCTCCAAGACATCTCACCTTCCAACTTAATGAAGTCCTTCCATTATGGGGCCTATGCTAGATTAATTTCTTATCACTAATTACAATCCTATTACGAAATTCCCAGGGACTAGGGGCTCAAGCCAAGGGGGATTACCTCGCCCTTATCTATGATTACTAACTCCCATGTCTTAACTACACAATATGTATAAGGGTAAAAATTCTAGTTAAATATTTTCTTCACATATGCCTAGTTAAAATCCTCATGCAACATAGCATTCAAAATAGAGTCTATCTATTTCCATCCTGGTCCCTTTATCACTATATAGAAGAACCCACCTTAGCGTCTTTATGATTTTTCAAGAATATAAAGATCCTCTATATTCACTCAATATAATTCTCAAATTATTGGGTTCTGTTTTCACAATAAAGGATTGGTGGATGATTATTTGTAAATTTAAAGCCTGGAACCACCACAAGTACTAGGTCCCCCACACACACTTGATCCAGAATATGAATAGTAATGATAATTGCATCTACCGAAGTAGAGTCAAATATTTGGTTTGACTATATAACCTCTCTTGTAGATTCCTCTCTCTATCTTTAATTTCTCTTCTTATAGGAATTTTCTAACATAAGATGAAAAACAATAAATCATGTGAAAAATCCAAAATCATCAGAAAACATGATTTTTTAATAAAAAATAATTGAAACATTAAGAATTTAATGTTACCACAAAATAAATTACATAAGAATGAATATGTAAATTTAAATGAACAACCCATATAGTCCATTCCTATGAACTCAAACTCCACATCTCATTCCTAGTAAAAAAATCTATGAGCACCCACTGTATCTAGGTTTCAGTCATAGAAGTTAGTTAGACATGACCCTATTCTAAAGTTACCAACTAAATTTTGATAGTCCTAACTCCCATATAAAAATGACATAGAACCAAACATAAAAATAATTGAAATGATATAGGATAAGAATACATTAGATATTAAATTTTAACAAACCATCATGGTTTTACTAGAAAATCCCCCTTAACTGGACCTTCATATAATATTGGTATAACATAATAAGAAAAAAAAGTCTTGCATAAAAGAAATAGAAGAAATAAATATATAATTATAATATGAAGGAAATGAAATACCAAAAATAGATAAAATCCATCCCATAAAATGATATCAAGTATATATTTCAAATATACATGTGAAAAATGGTAACATCCATACCCAACTGAACTGAAGTCAGCAACAACAAGAGAAGTCGGTATACAATAAAATACTCATACCATTACCTAAATCATTCAAAACACCATATAAAATTTACCAAAGGACCAATTCTTGTGTGATACAAATCCTAGTAGGATACCACGACATTTTTATACAAGTTATAATATTAATAATGCACCAACCCTAGTTTTATGTAAAAATAGTTTTAAAAATCATTTTCAAAAAACCAAATCATTTGTTAGACTTATTTCATTTCTCCTTTATTTCTCATAAAATACTTTCATATTATCCAAAAGTAAATATGATAAATATAATTGGAAAAATTTGAAATAATATACATGAATAAATATTATCACATATCTGTGAAATTTCAAATCATGTGAAGATATGTGCCCCAACCTTATATAATATCTCTATGAAAAAATCCATGATAAAAAAATCATGTGATAAATTGTAATTAATGAAAAAGAACCTCATATTCAACCTTAGCCTATGGGACTACTCATACTGTACACATACAAGTCTTAATAGGAAAACGTTTGTATCCAAATGATATTGAGTCCTTCCAATCAATTTCATAAAACGTTTCCTCCATGTGGCGAAAGACACACTAAGGATACTCATGTATCCATTACGATGCTCTGAAGGATCCCAATGTGAAATTGTTAACATTATTTTAAAAACCATGCTAAAAATTTTATAAAACATTTTCAAATCCAATCCAAATCAGTTCGGTGTTCGAAAACACATTTACAAATCAAGATAATCCATTTTCAAAATGAATACAATTTTTTTCAAAAATTCTTTTCCATGAAATAATTTTAAACCATATTTAACATTTAATAAATGAATAAAGAAAATAAATTCTTCAATAATTATATTCAATTAATAAAATGAACACATTTTATTGAAACACATACCTTAGCATAGTTAAAAAAATATCTTCCTTTGACACTAATGACCAGAAACAAAGTGAATAGATTTCAAAATACAAGTCACACCAAGAGACTAAAATTAATTGATGGAGACAATTATTCAATAAAATATCCAGAAAAACCCACATACATAACTAAATACAAATAATACTAAATTTATTACATGATCAGAAAGAATTAACCCAACCACAAATGTGATCAGTCATTGTACTGGTTTTTTATGTGTACATGTTTCAATATGTATAAGATTATGTTATTATATAGTAGATAATTATGTAATGTGTTGTATATTAAACTAAGAATTTAATTTCTATGTATGAAAATTTTGGATTGTTATAATAGTATTATAGAAAATGATAGGATACGGTCCTTGGGATCTCTTGTATGTAAAAAATGGGTGAGGCATGACCCTCCGCCCAAGGGATTTATAAGGAAAGGGCA
Organism: Viscum album; assembly: GCA_963277665.1. Lineage (NCBI taxonomy): Eukaryota > Viridiplantae > Streptophyta > Magnoliopsida > Santalales > Viscaceae > Viscum > Viscum album. Next base: position 1,158,364,370 of record OY728135.1, read on the forward strand.
TCCAAAGGGGAAGGTGGTAATAGTCTCCAATAGGACATGTATCTTCACATATAATGTTAAAAATAGGTATCAATTAAATCTAAGTGGTTATATGTTTAATATTTTGTGGATGGTATTTGTGTAATTTTCCATTATCCTATGACAAATATGATAAGAAATCATTAGTGAGAACCCTATAGATTAGTAAAAGTATATGAAATGTCCCTGAATTTTGGTGTATGATAGAATGTGTGTTTTCCAATAAATTACATTAATACATAGATACTACAACTAGTCTTCAATCTACACTATTTTTTACTATTTTGTTATAAAATCATTAATGGTTTATTATTATTTTAATAAATTGTCACCTCATTCTCAAAAATTGACCTTTAAACACACCTAGTTTGACACTCTTGGTTGGTATGTTTTGGAAATTCACAAACTCTTTATAAAACATTATGTTTTATTTTAATAGATGATAACTATAAATGGCCTATTTGAATCATAATTTTTAATATGTTGAAAATAATGTTTCCATTTTTTGAAATCCTATAAATTATTTTCCATTATTAACCACTTAGATTGAAGAATCTTGATTATGATAAAAACTATTTTTTAAAAATGGAATTAATGATATAATGATAAATTTAAGGTGGTATTCGGTAATCTCAAAAATTAAAGTACCCTATTTCAGTATTGTTATATGAATTCCTTCGAACCATGATAGTTCTATAAGAATGCTAATTTATTTCCTTAGTTATTATTCATTGAATTATAAGTGAAATCAATTAATGTTATAATGATCATATATCAAATTTATGATTATTCTGTAGTTGATATTTTTCATAGTAAGATTTTGGTTTGTATTGTCTTTCTCCCATCATTTGATTTTGATCATATCTGAAGAATGTATTGGAATTTTTAATATAAATCCCATATAAATTTCTAAGGAGTGCAAGTCACAATTGATATTCTTAACTATACTATGTTCTTCTATTAATATACATATATATATTAACATATGAGGTAAATAACCTACAAATAATTTTCCTTAATTCCCATTAAAAAGTTTGGGTTCTCTCATTTTTTTGTTACATACTAAAAATTGATGAGAGTTATATTTTGTTAGATCTGGTTGGTTTACTTCCAAAAGAGTTTCTTTGAATTCATTAAAATCATGGTTTTATGTTTTCAATAGAAATCGTATATGTCACTACACAAATTTCAAAGACTCCCTATAGAATGACCCTATGGACGCGGTGTGAATCAACCTCCCAGGTAATCCACTCCCATTCTGTTACAGTGTCTTCTTGAAGGCTATTTGGTATTCCCTCAATGGATTTCTCTCCTCAGATGCTCGGAACTGAAGTTGTGCAGATGCGTCAGTGGCCTACATTTTTGTAGAGCTTTTTATCTCCCTCCCTCTTCCAAAGATGATTGATCTTAAAGTGAAAGAAACTTTTAGTTGGAGCCATGATATTACATATCATGTCTTCCCAATATTATTCTACCACTACCTTTAACAAGGCCACACCATTCAGGTTTGTAGAGGGCGTGGTTCAAGAGTCTGTCATCATCCCAAGACATTGGGTCCCATATTCTTCCTTGGTCTGTCACCTATTATTGCTTAAATGCTATCCTTAGAGCTTTCAGATGCCTTAGTGGCTGCTTATCTAGCCACACTGGATCTATTTCATGTTTTGAAATCTCTTATTCAGTTCAAAGCCACATCAGGTACCCAGAAGAATTTGTTTGTCCCCCTCCCCAGGAGCTTTCCGGGCCTCCATTTGGTCATATCTCCTCCCCCCTTCTCAGCTCCTAGTTTCTTTAGTTTTTTTAACCCGGAGGAGATCCTAGACTTCTAACCAACCTCTTATTTAGGTAACATGTCATTTCCCCTCCTCCTCATGTCCTACCCTATGACTCCCTTAAAGATTCAGGCCGGCTTGAAGATGTGCTTCTACCCCTAAAAATTGTAACTCCTTGTAGATGTACTACTCTATTTAATATCACTGGTCTCAGCCTGCCCCCTTTACAATATCCATTTCCATTAACCCCAATTACCATGGACCTATCTTGGTCCCTTTAGGTGAGGAATGGAAGTAGTCGAGTTCTTCCCTCCCTTATCCCACTTCTCGCTCCCCAAGATCTCTCCCAAAATGGAGGGAGTGTGTACTCACTCACAATCTAAGAGCCTCTAGGAGAGCATAGCCTCCAACTTAATGAAGGCCTTCCATTCGAGGGCCACTTTTAGAACACTCTCTTATCACTGAAACCAATACTAAAATGAAATTATTGAGGACTTGGGTCCCAGGACAAGGAGTATTACCTCGCCGTAGTAGTTCGCATACAGAAGTTTGACATCATGGCTATTCTCTATCATAAAAAAATCTTCTCCAAGATCAATGATTATTTTTGGATAATCAGAATTCAAGGGTCTATGCATGCTGACTGCTCCACCTTCCATATTTGGATATTTTGGAAAAAAATCTTTTCTATCGACCCCATGTAGGTGGGGAACCTATTAATCACTACCCAGGTGACCAAGGGGACACTGTCTTCTTCATGTCCATTGTGTATGGGAGCTACGATAAATAAAAACGAGTGTAGATATAGAGGTACATAAGTGGTTTCGAACTTTCCAATCATCCATGGATCGTTGGGATCAACTTTAATTTCCCTTCCAACCCAGAGGAATGGACGGGCAGGGGTCCCTTCCAGAGGAATAATATATTGACTTTTCTCATTTATAGACCAGTATTTGGATTATTGACCTTGGATTCCCATGTCATTGCTACAACTAGTACAAAAACTAAAGGGGTACCCATCATTTGTGGAGCCTCTTGGACATGTTCCTTTCCAACCTCCAAGCCACTACACTTTTCTCTAATGAAAACGTGACTAATCTATTTCGGTGCCTCTCAGATCACTCCCCTCTTCTATTTTGCCTCTTTTCCAGTCAGTACTGCACTGATCATTTCCAATTTTTACAATAGTGGGCCACTTGACCTGGATATTATTATATTGTTACCGACATCTAGAAAGAACCTTCCAAGGGGATCTTTTGGGTTTCTAATCACAACAAGATTTGTTAGTTCAGGTCACGTCTTCAGGGGTGGGGGAAGGACCTCCTCCTCCTTAACAGTGAGGTTGATCACACCATATAGGAAGTTTAAAGGCTTGTGGAAAATATTGATGTGTAATGGAATGATAAAATTTTCTATTCCTCTAAAATAAGAAAGATATTTTAGAGGAAATTCATCTGAGACATGAATGAATGGAAAGATACATATCACAATTCATGAAAATCAATGAGGGAGACAAAAACAATGAATTTTTTTACACATTCATCAAATAGAAGAAGCATCCAATCAAAACAAATTTACCTTTAGAACATGGTACTTACTCTGATGTCAGTGACGTGATGGGATCTAATGCTTGATCCTTCTTCCAAGAGCTGCTCATAGTTGCAAATCCTATAATTCCTAATGTCTAACTAGGTAAGGACACTTGATTCTTTGAAGTGATTCCCACCATCTTCTATGCTCAATACTACGTGGGGCTCAGTGCGATACCTAGAGTGGTCAGGTGATCAATAAATACAAATGTACCTTCTATATTTCTAACCACTACTCTCCAAACCAATCCCCAGTTGTCCAATAATCCCTTGATTGGATCATAGTAACCTTCCCCGGGGATTACCTCAAATCCCCTATGTCTCTGGGATGACGTCGCATCAAATATTTTTATTTTCTTTCCTGAATGTTCATTGATCAAATTCTTAACTAGAAGATTAAGAATCATTATTTTGGAGGTTATATTTCTCTTAATAACAATGTGTTTTTTACAACCACTGTTCATGTCATTTAATCTATCAAATCCCTATAGGGGGTGCTTTGTAGCATCGACAAGATCAGGGAAGGTATCATCTGGAACCCTTCTTCATAAATAAATATCCATTGGGCATCCTAGGGGAAGGTTTCACGTATGGTTAGATAAAGTGGAATCAACGTCTGATAACTTGAATACAACATCCTCTTCATGCATGTGATACTCACCCTGGTAATTCTGGATCAACAAACAATGTGGAGGAAAACCATGAACTCCTATCATTTTCATAAAACCTCATTAGAGGTCAGTAAAGGATCTCCACTCTAGTATTTCATTCGAACCCTCCATGTTGTCCTCCAACCGCCCACCCGATGGATCGTGTGCTAGGGATAGATATCGTTCAGGTACAACAACTGGGTTGGGGAGATCATTGGGTTTTCGAGATTCCATGATCTCAATATCTCCTTCATGGAAACTAAATGATACCTGGATTTCACCAACACAGTATTGCATGATGATCAACAGGACACTTTCAAGCTTGTTGACCTCTCTCCGGAGCCAGAATACTGTATATTTTTTCCATTCTCCTCGTGGTCATTCTCCACCCAGGAAATCCATAGCACAATTCCCTCTCAGGAAAGAATGGGTTCCCAGAATGAAACCCTCTATCCCAAGTCCCTTACATCAAAATATAATGTCCTTTCATGGTGAATCCGAAATAGATCTATTCATATGGATGATAACAAAAAAGGTTGTGGTATTCCTTTGGTTTCCCATTTCCCATGTAGTAGGAATAGAAAAGAGGATACTGTTGAACATATGTTCTTTCAGAGTGACTAGGTGTGTGGTGTATGGAGAGCCCTTAGGAAATTCATGGCCTTCTCTGTACCCAGTATGCCCGATGTCTCGTTTTTAGAGAGGGGGTTTCATGGATTCGGAGATAGGGGACCAAAGAGAGAGCCCACACCATTATCTTATATATAGGGTTTTTGAGAATCTTGCATGAACGTAACAAGGAGAGACATTATGAGATATCTTCCTTATGCAATTCCATCATCATCAGAACAAAAAACATACTTCTGGATCTGGAATGTCTCTACAACAACTGGCTAGAATCACCATCCATCCATTTTCGTCAATCAAATTCCCATGAATCCCTGTCAGGTAAAAACATTTTCGAAGGTCACTGGGTTCAATGGAAACACCCCTGGAGGTCAAAAACTTAATTCTGAAGGATCTTGTTTCATGGGGGTCCTCTATAGATGAGGAGTGGTTCATGAAGAAAAAGGGTTACTTATACTTGGTTTCTCATCCCTCCTTGTTCGTGGTTCTTCCATTCAAGCAGAGGCCAGGGATTTATTATAGGGTATTAGTTTGCGCCACCAGAATAATATCGAGTTATCAGAGGTAGAAACAAACTCAAATATCATGTATAATGCCATTCCTGGACTCAGCCCCTCCCCATGGTCTATTTCATACATCATCAGAAAGTGCAGATGAAATCTCAATAACAACATTAATATGATACACTCATGGGGGAGAGGGGAACCAAGTCAAAAATAACCTTTCTTCCCTTGATGTTTTTTTCCCTGACCCCCTTGTCCTCCACAATGTGATGTCCTTGAAACCTAATGCAGTTGATTTGATTCGAGGGGATTCCCTCAGTCTTCACTACTTCAGGCCCCCATTAACCCTAATTATTTGTGACTAGTGTGCCTCTTTCTTTTAATAAAAAATTACTTCATGATGATGATGTGTCTCTTATTTTTTTTGGGATCTAAACAAAATCATAATCAAATACAAGAATCCCCTACCATATATTGATATATTTTCTGATCAACTGTGTGGAGAATAGTTCTTTCACAAGATTTTACTTCATTATGGATATCATCAATTGAGGCTTATTTTGTAGGATATAAACAAGAAAATATTCCATACAAGGTATTGACACAATGAATATATAATTAATGCATTTTCTCTTACTAAATCCCTTGATATCACAATTTATTTAATTAATTTTTTCTTGAGAGTTTAACATAACTAGTTTGGGGTAGTCATTATAAAATAAATTTTAACATATTAATCAAGAAATTAAGACCGTGAATATCATGTGACAATTGTTCTATCGACCCTAAGGTCGTATATATTTTATGAAATTTTTAAAAGTTTTATTTTTTTCGATAGATGGTTTGCATTATGAGTCATATAATTTTAGCAGAGGGAATATTTGTGGATCCATAAATGAAGAAATATATCTAACATTGAACCAAACATAGAAATAGTGACTGATATCTAATGTTTTCATAGATTGGATTGATATTATAGATGGTTTTCCGGTAATGTTTCATTAAAATCTAATCCACTATCCATGTCAACTAAAATTGGATCAATGGTCTACTAGACCAATGAATGTGAAAAAAATTTATATGAACTAAGGATGAGGTTAGTAAAATCACCTAGGTTTACATTACCCTATGGTCGATATAGGTGAATAGTATATAGTGATGCATCAATGAAATTCATTTTATGCTTCGTCATGAATAATTATATGGTTATAGCTTATTACTCATGGAAGGTTAAGGTTAATTAGAATAACTACAATACTCAATATTTGGATTTTTCTATAGAAATTTTATCATTAATATTATGGAGACATTATCATTATAGAGAAATTATTATTATTTATATTGATCATAAACTATTAATGTGTATTTTAACACAAGAAGAGTTGAATATTCATTATAGGAGATGATTGGAGCTGAATAAATATTATGAATTCTCAATACATTACCACCTTCTGAAATAGATTAAATTGGTTGATGCATTGAGTTGAATGGATTATGCTGTATTATCTATGTTGAGGATAAAAAAATGTCAAATACTTTTGTATTTTCAAAGTATGTATATATAAATCCTGGAGTAAGGGGAAATATATTATCATTCTTATATAATGTATCAACCATTTATAAATGATAAGATTAAAGAGGCTCTGGAGGAAGATATAGAGCTGAAGAAGAAGGTCAGACATGTTCATGGGTTATATCATCATTATAATGGAATAATTAGTATTAGGAAGATTTTATGTCTTTCATACATACCATACTTAATAATGGATTTTTTTATGATGACCATAGCTCAAAATTATCTATTTTTCATTGGTGTACCAAGAATTATTGTGATATGAAAGAGAATTGTTGGTGGGACAACCTAACGAGATAAATTGATAAGTAGGTATTTTGATGATTTGTATTTGTATATGTTATGGATGAGTTGAAAAATTCTATATATATGTTCCAACCATTACCCATAGTATAATGGAAATGGGAAAAACACCATGGATTTTATCTTCAGTCTCCCCCAAACATCAAAATACCATAATTATATTTGGGATTTAGTCGATATTGATATAAAGTGGTCACACTCCATTTATATACAAAATAATAATATCTTGATGATATTACAGAATTTGAAATGTAGAAGTGGTCTGGTTTCAATGAGTACCACAATATTTTGTATATTATTAGGTTCTGAGGATTTTATCTAGGTTCATGTGATGTTTTCATTATTCCCCTGATAAAGAGTTTGGTTTTAGAACTAATAATATTATATATATATCATTATTTTAATATAATTATTAAAAACTCTAGATATATACAGATATCATTTCTTTGGGTTTAATTGTTTTGTTGGTTCAAAACCTTCCTCTAGTCAAGTTTCTATACAATAATAGATTTCAATTGAGAATTCACATGGATCATTTTGAAGATATCTATTGAAATAAGTGTATAAATACAATGTGATTCAGTGATGTTAGAGAAATAAATATATTGGTACTTGAGATATATGAGTAAATGAAATAGAATGTTAGATCTATTTGGCATCACAAAAAGGTAACTTCGAGTAAACAAAAAATTATATTGATATTCAGTAGTGTGATTTGGAGTTTAAAGTTGGTGAGATGGTTTTTCTGTGAGTTTCTCCATGGAATTATGATATGATATTAGGGAAGAAATGAAATTTCAGAGCTAGGTATATTACATCTATAATGATTCTTCATTGAGTAGGTATAGTTGACTATAACATTGTTCATGCACCAAACAACTCACAATTACATGATGTTTTCCATGTATCACTCATGAGGAATTTCAAACATAAACCTTCACATGTATTGATCCTTGATTTCATACCACTGTATCATAGAACATCCAATTCTGAATATCCTATTCAATTTCTGGATAGTGGAGAGAGTGTTCTATGAAACAAGACCACTCACTAAGTCAGCTTCTTGTGGACAAACAACCAATTTGGGATGTTATATAAGACATTGAGTCTATGATGAAGTATATGTTTCCCAATTTTTTTTGAATTAGAATGATAAAATTTAAATTTAAAATTACTTTTATGAGGCATAGATAGTAACAATGTAATATTTTTTATTTTAATTTTCAAATTAGTTTAATTTCGTTAACATCTTATGATACCAAAAAGTCAATTTTTAAACAGACAATGATAGAAATATTATTTTTCCAAATATAAATTATAAATTACACGGTAAAAATATTATAAAGAGGAAAACCAAATTTAGAAAATTAGGAATTAGTTTTTTTATTAATGAAAATATATTTATTTATAAGTATATAATTTTTATTAAAGACAATACATAATTTAGAAATATATTTTTCCTAAAAAAATACTTCTATTTTTGAATTTTCTTACCACATTTATTAAAATTATTTTAAAAAATTAATTTCATTTATGAAATCATCCTTTCAAAAATATCATAGTTTGATTTGTTTTAATTTTATTAAATGATTATTTTTTATTGAATAGGGAAAATAATAAATTATTTAAAAAAATTATTTTATTAAAAATAATATATAATGATACATTTTGATTAAGATGAATTCCAAAAGAAAATTGTTCAATTATATTATTATTATTATATTTTATTTTATTAGAGTTAATTTTATATTTAATTTTTATGCGTAAGCTTTTATACTTATGAAAACATCTTCTTCAAAAAACTAATTTTTCATCAAATCTATAGATTTAATTTTAAATTAAATTTTGCTAAATTTTTTAATTTAACATGATAAATTTGATTCTATATATTTAATGAGAATTATTAATATTATATAATATGTTAAACTTAATTTATGGGGAAAATGAAAATTAAAATGTTTTAAAAATTGATTACCGTAATTCAGGTTTAAAAGGGTTTACCTAGGGGTTAAACTAAAATGATAATGTTTAAAACAACAAAAAACTAATCTAATCTAGTTTTACTAATAATTTTTCTTCCTTATATAATCAAATGTTTGATAATGAACCGATTTATTTACTTTTTTTACAAGAAAGTATCAAATAATTTTTGGAAGACATTGAAAAATTGTGAGTTTTTCTTTTCACCTTAAATATATAAGGGAACCCCTATCCATTCATATTTATAATTAAAAATACTTTTTCTTGTCCATTACTAACCAAAAACCCTTATTTTAATCCATTACCATGTTTTTTATGTATTTTTTTAACACCTCCTACGAATTATTTTTTTGAAAATCTAATATGATAATCTGAAGAAGAGGTATTTTTCTGAACTGGGTATTTTTTTGTTTCTTCTTCACCTACAGCAAATAAATTTCAAATATTATGATATAAGAGCCCTATTAAATTTAATATAATAATACTTTATTTCTTAAATTTAATAAATAATATTCATCTCATCTTCTATCAAATGGAAAATAAAATGGTTGATCATGTGTTAGGTAGTCTACGGCCTCGCAGACTGATGTAATTCATTATCCATCATGACCTCTTATGGATGAATATAATGATTAATTCAATGTGTATATATATGTTATTTTTTAAGAACTAATAATTTTAGATTTTAAATATCAATTATACCTTCTTAGCATCCTCTCTATTGAAAAATTATTACTTTTATTATGCATACATGTGGACTACAACCGACAAAATGTTATTTTTGATGTAGTTCCTTCAATTTTTTCAAGGACTATTATAATGATAAATTTAATGAATATATAATATATAAATTAATATATGTTATGTTTAAATCATTTATAACATTCTAGTGATGATGGAACCAAGATAAAAGTACAATGGAAAAATTACCTAAACAAAACATACATTAAATACATAGTCTTTTCCTGAAATAATGATTTTAACAAAGAGTTATCAATTAATTATTGATAAATGGTTATTTTTTAATCAAATATGGTATGATATATATGATTATATTTATGAAATATAGTTATTATTATACAATATTTATTGTATATAAGGTTTTAAAATTTATTAAAAATGATGGGATATTAGGTAATGGGTTTTATTTAACATTTAGATCCATATTACATATGTCATATTCACAACCTACATCTTTTCTAGGGAGTATATATTCCCTATTAAAATTTTTTATAATTTATGTCATAAAAATTATGGTATATATATATATCTATATTTTGTTCTCACATTCAAGGGGATTACGATTCGAAACATTCAAATTTTAAATGAGATTAAGTTATAATATCATTTATTATTGGGAATATTTATGATTAAGTTTCCGAAAATGAAATACTATGATATTCCTCTCAAGAAAATAATCACATTTGAAATAATTATTTCATGTAAAAGTGGATTTATTTCATTCATCAATCGAAAATTATTTTTCTTCCATATTGATTCTTTCTACTAATATTTTTTGTAATATTATTATTATTCCCATTTGATTTTTTAAAGATAATGTTAGCAATGACATCATTTTTACAAACTGGTTTAAAAGGAATATATTCACTCTTTCCCAAAAAAATTCTTTTCAATTTTTACTAAAAACATGAATGGAAACAATTTCTATATGTGTACATACTTAATGAAATTTTCAGGTCATAATGAGCACTCCATGACAAAAATATTCCATTACAAGTTTATATGGTTGTTTTTATGGAATCTTTTTTCATTAAAATTGGGTAAATTTTTTTATTTATAATAAATTATTTGAATGTGAAAAGTATAGTTTAATCATGTAAGTATTTAATGACATTTCAATGGTACATCTATTTATAACAATAATAACACTTGATTATAGATGTGATCAACGAGTGATATGATCCTACGACTCCATCCTTATTTATTTTATTGATGGTTTATTATTGTGTTAAGACGTGTTTTATAATACATGATTATTTTCCATGCATTATGCTATCCTGAGAAGAATAATTTGTTTTAAAGGATATTTTTTCAAATGTTATTATATTATTATGAAAACCAATTCCTTTTCATGTGTTATGATATATTTATGGCTTTATAATCATTTTTAAAACATAATTATTATTTTATCTATATAATGCATGAGCCTAGAATTATATATCCATATAATTAATTGGTTAAATATGAATATTTCATTATATAATAAAGACTAGAATGGGGAGTGAACCTAGTTTAATAGCGTACTTTGTCCACAATGATAATATTTGGAGTGATTCTTAACTACTACAATGGATTTATAAGTAATGAAATTCCACTATGATAGTCTAGTAAATAATCCTGGACTATTAAGGTAGTGATTTTTTATACTTATGTGTATTCCCCATATCTATTTCATATTCTAATGATATATTTATATGAATTATTTTATTTAATTTCATTATGAATCATGTATTATGATTGGCCAAAATTTATTCCTTGTCTTCTAGTTGTGATCATTAATATAGTGGGTAATTATTTCCAAAGTTCTTCTCATGTCATCATACCCTTATGATCAATATATTTTAAAATATCACTTTATTACCCTTACTGAAAATCTTATCCCACCCACTCTTAGGTTTCCCTTCCCCATATTTATTTAAACTTATCAGGGATGAAATGTCTATGAAGGGTTCTGTTTATGAATAAATTAGTTGGAGATGGTGTAGTTTAATTTTTAACTAGTCATTTACATGTCCATATTCCCAATGATACATGACCATTATAATTCTAGAATCGATAATTACATAATGTAATCAATATTAATTTAATAATATTTCATTTCTATGTAGGAAAATTATGGTTCACTATAGTCGGTATTGTATTAATTGAATGGATATGATCCTTAGGAACTCTCATATGTGAACAATGTGTGATGAGTGACTCTCTATAAATGGGATTATTGAGACAAGGTATACCACGGGGGATGGTGGTAATATACCATCCTACATGGTTTATCTACCCATGGTGTACTCTAACAGGTATAAATTATAGATAATCGGGTTTTAGTCAAAAATATTGGAGTTGTGAAATAAAATATGTAATTTGGGATACCTTCTTCAATGACCATAAAAATCCCATCACTGATAATGTAATCAGATAGATTTCCATTAACCATTGTAATAAGATTTCATTTAAAAGGGGATGAGGAACTCATTTACAGTATATTATAATGTTCTAAGTGATCTAAATATTCAATAAATGTAATTTATTTGATGGAGGAAAATGAATAATATCTTTTTGAAAACATTATAATTATATACCATTATATTGAGTACATTATTTGGGAAAAATAACCCGAGACATATAGATTTGGTAAAGATAATTTCCTCTTGAAGACACGTATAAAATGTCACTATATCCTGGGTAGAATAATTTTTTCCTAAAAATATATATATAATTTTTTCAAGGTTTATTATATTAGTTGTTGTTGGTAGAGAATTTATCAAAACATACTTTATTTGATCCATACAAGACTACATATTTTTCCTGAATTTGAATCAATCAAAAGATAGTTTAAAAATATATGATTTTTTCACATATTTTATATTATTCAAATTATTACTAAATAACATTATAATAAAAATAGTATTTTCACTCATAAATGTGGTCTCTAGTTTTTGAAAAACCATTATTTTAATTTGAATAATGAATTTTAAGGTAACAAATTGTCCCCTGATTTTTTTTCAAAAAATATGTAGATAAAATCAATTTAGTTTGACATCGTAAAATTTTGATAAAAATATTTGATATAAAATTAATTTATATAGATTGGTCCAATGTTTTACGGGATTTGGGAACCAACCACATTTTCCTTCACCTTTAATAGGGCCAGATACTGGTACCCCAATCATTGTGTGTCTTACTTCTTACTCTTTAAATTTTTTCAATCTCATGAGATACTAAAAAAAGGGAAATAACTTGAATTTTGTTCATTTATCCCATATAGGGAATTTGACCTAATATGATTTATATTAGTTTATAACTCAATCTATTAAAAATTTTATTTATTTTTATGAATACAATAATATCAAAACAATTATGTGTAATTATCAAATTATATGTTATTCACATATCATGTATTGGGATATTTTTATTTAGATTAATGAATCAAAATTTAGAATGATTTGATTATCGATGCCATGGATCATATAAACATTTACAATTTAGGTCACATATAATGTGAAAGAAAAATAAACTAGACATAAATGACGTTTTAAATATTACTGGAAGACATTTTTTGAAACATACATATATATTGTATGGGATTGATAATTTATGATCACTATTTTGGGTATGATATAGGATCAAACACGAGTATATAGACAATTTATAGTTATTGGTGTAGTTAGTTTAGGTCACTTATTGGTTCAGGGATTTGGATTGGGATTCATTTTTTTCAAACCTAAAAAACCACATGGTTATAGATTTTATCAATGCATGGTGATGGGTGAATCAGTTAGAGACTATATAATTCATGATGTGTCGTATAGGTAATGACCTGTTCTAGGGGAACAATTTCATGGGGGGATGATTATCACATTGGTCAATTGGGAATCCCAATGCATTGGATGGAAAATATATAAATATGGATAAGCCTTTATCTTGAAATATATTATTTTAGGGTTGATATGTAATGGAACAGCCTGGGAGCTACTATAACGAGTACCTCAAGTCGGGTTTTCGCATGACTTTAGGTGCACCAACGCATATGCCAGAGGCTGCTGACTAGCAGCATGGGTCTGAAAGAAAACTTGGGTATACTATACCTTTTTATTATAATAAAGAAACAACTTATGTAATTTCAAAATATTAAAGAGAAATAAGGAATAATAAAATGGAATTATAATGAAGGAGAAAAAAATTTACTAAGTAAAACATTCTATAATGATATGATGAAATCACTAAATGTAAGGAAGTTATATAAATAAAATCTATAATAAAAGAACTATAAATGATCTTAAACACATTCCTGAGTCCCAAACATGTCCCAACATCCCATGCTCTAACCCATCATCCAAAGAACATACCAAACACTCAGTCCATAACTTGATCCAGTACAAGAAATAATTAGCATCATCTTGGTACCCATGTTACATGGAGGCCCTATAAGGGTTTGAGTACAACTAAGTGGGCCTCCACTAATGTCCTCTAATTAACTAACTAGTCTATAAAATAGTGTATAAATATAATCATGTAGCAATAAATAAACATGGAAACAATAGAACATGATTCACATTTAAAAAATTATCCATTAATTATTTAATCATTTAGGTTCTATATTAAAATCCAACCAAACTATCCTCTTACAGGCATGATGAGAGCCCGTTACATAACACAATGAGATTTTAGACATTTATTAAAATGGGGAAATTCACAAATCAATTTAATTTATCAACATACATCAGAGCCTCAGTCTAAATAATGAGATCATTCCCATAAATTGGGATTCTAGAGCCTCAGTCTAATATCCCAAAACATGAAAAACATTAGTGGGTCCTAGAGTTTCATTCTAGAAAAACCCATGATGAAAAGCCTCAAACCAATAATATAGTAAATAAATACATAAGTTAGACCTATAAAATCTATCTCACCCAGCCAATGGCATTTTAGCCTCTATACAATACCCCACTCATTATTTTTACCACATGTAGAGGCTCCTATAACAATGTATCATATTTACTCATTACATCCCATCACTCATTTTACTCTTCAAGTTAAAATAAACTCCATTTTTATATCATTAATCATTTTATAATTATTTATCACATCATTGAATATGTAGACCACCTACTCTATAAATAATTTTGGAATACACTCTTTGAAACATGAGACATTCATAGAAATCCAAACAAGGCTTCAGATCAAAATTTCCAAAAAAAACATTCAAAATAGGCCCTATAAATTTTCAAAAAAAGGAACCACACAGTCCTTTCAAATCAACCATATAATTATTTTAAAAACACCTTTAAAACAAATAGTAGTAAAAATCATTTTAAATGATAATATACTTTTTAAAATTTCATTTACATTACTGAAAACCTTAACTAAATCATACATCAAAACACATCATTTAAACCACTTCCAACGACTCTTAAAAACATTAAAAAAATACTACATATAAACTTTTCAGTGATCCATTTAACTGTGTCCACATAAAAAAATTAATATTTACAACTTATTGACTTTCATAATTACCCTCTCCCAATGTTATGAAAAATATTTCTACATTTAAATGGGTTTTCCGAAACCAAGGGTATCCCTAGATTTGATCTCACATCATCAAAAAATGCAATGCGTTAATGAAGGGTATTGCACCTCAACCCATGGATCCTGTTACATTCCATGTTAAAATTTTTATAAAAAACAATAGGAAAATTCATAGGGACAAAAAAATACATGTATAAACTTTAAGACTCTGGGGAAAAGCATTAAGAACTCCTACCTCATGCTTGTAGGAAATGACTCATCCAAACATGACCATTTATTTGAGATAAAAGAACCTAAAACATCACAACAATGAAAAACATTAATAAATAATGTTTTATTGATTAAGAAGGAGAGGAAACAACATAACAAGAAAATTCATAAAAATTAAAGGAAATTAAGATGAGTATTTATCCATAGCATTGATTCATAGTAAACCAAACCCAAAACGACTATAGATCGAGGGAGAAACACACATGTATAAAGAAGAGGCTGTTGTTTTATCACTCAAGATACAAGTGGTCTAATGGCTTATTAAATCATCTATGAAGGAACTATGTTCAGTAGGGAAACGGAAAATTTTTACATTTTATGTGATGCATGGTTTAAAAACATGGTTTTCTAAGCCATGTACCTACCATGATGTTTCTTCCATCCAAGAGGAAACTGAGCAACATTTTTTTCATTAATACCCACAAAATTTGACTAATTTTTCTTTTTCTATTAACTCAAAACCATCCATGTGGAGTAGGAT
Organism: Viscum album; assembly: GCA_963277665.1. Taxonomy (NCBI): domain Eukaryota; kingdom Viridiplantae; phylum Streptophyta; class Magnoliopsida; order Santalales; family Viscaceae; genus Viscum; species Viscum album. The sequence continues at coordinate 1,158,380,403 of OY728135.1, forward strand.
TATAGTTTTCTTGTCCACCTTATACATTTTCCCAAATTTTTAACCCCCTTCCACATGTCACATAGTCATTGAGTACAGTTAATACTAACTATGCACCAACCATGATCTCAGCATAGATTGGCCTAATTTCCCCCTTTTTATATCCACTAAACCACCATAACACCTAGGAGAACTTTCATATACATGGTAAACATTCCATTAACCCATTTTTGGATGAGTTTATCCATGATATAAAAGAAAACAAAAACCATAAAACATCAAGATCGTACAACCTATCCACATTATAACAGCTCATCCTTCAGCTGAATTCCTATAAATTGACAAGATCCTAGGACCACAGGGTTGGGTTGTGGGGTCCACACATCATCTTCTTCTATACATGTTCCCTACAAAACATTTCGATGTCATTACCACATTTGGATAAAATCATGGTCCTATCCTATAACCATATCCTTCTGATTCAGTATATAAGTGATATTCAACTCAAAAGGAGGCATCAACCTCAATCACATCATTACTAGAATCAAAAAATAATATAAATGTCAATTTAAGACCACTAGAACTACCATACAAATAGTTCATTGTAAAATTCACTACACCGCCCTAGGAGATACAATTGGTATTCCTCTAGTTTTATTCTCCAGAAATCCCAAAATCCCACGTCATACTATGAAACCAGAATGTTCTTCTTTCCTAAAACAATGATGACCCAAACATGGTGTCACCTGAAAGAAAATAATACTTTTTACCCACATTTCCTAACCTCCACTGGTCCAAAACTGAAGGCCTAAGGGCCTCATTCCACATCTGAACTCCCAAAACACAATTATTGAACAACATTAATCTCAACGAACTGATCCAATAAAAACATAATCCAATGTCTGTAGTGAAAACCAAATTACCTAGATAGAACCTACCCAATACCATCCAACCTATATCACAAAACATTTCAATAACTGAACACTTTACCTATAGGGGATTCCAAACCATATTCTTTAGCTCACAAACCTAAATTTTTGGTGTTTCAAACTTCTTCAATCAGAATGTACCACTAGAACCTAAAAATCAATATTTATAAACATACCCAATGTGTTTCCAATATCATCATTTCAAAATATCCACAAAAATAGAAACAAACATCAGCCACCTTTTTTCCATCGAAACCAACCAGAATTGAGGCACTTTATACATTCTTACACTTACTAAAGACAATTTTGTTCTTCCTCAAAACCTATTTCCATTTTTAAATGAATAAATAATTTAAAAAAATTCCACCAAAGGCGGATTAAAACTCACCATATCCATTATGTTTACAATGCTATTTCACACCATCCAAAACTGACCATTCTAAAAAAATTCCAACTCCTCTATTGATACATTGCTAATATACCTGGCCACAATACCTTCTCAATCAAGGCATTCCAACACTTTTCAAACACACCTACCAAATATTATCCAAAAATTCCATGGATATTTTATCTATGAAATTTCCATTTCCCCAAAACTTTACTCCTTCTCTATCACACCCAATGACACATCTCCAACACAAACACACTTGATTTCTTTTAGAACCACCTCAATCCCAATCACAATGCTTTACCGGATCAGCCACCACATCCAAGGCTCATCTAGCATTCCCAAGGAATATAAACTTGTACTAGATAGGTTTTTCATTGTAATAATAATATATCCACATCCAACCGATTCTATTATCTACATATCTTTGATAGACATATTACTCCCAACCTTAGGAGTGTCATTGTAACTATTTTCTTTATGAAATTCTAAGCACCATGACTCACAGTTTCATCACTATTGGGCCTCAGAAGTGGAAACGAACATCACAGCAACACAAGAGAAACAAAATGAAAAATTAACCATATCTTATGCATGTATTCCATGAACAACAACTTTATCATTAACCTCCATGAAAACCACCACAAAAATCTCATTCAGAGATGGATGGTGGTGAACCAACCACCAAAAAGCATCATATACATTGTTCCATAAACGCAACATCCAATAGGTTCCTCGTATTTTGAAAATATAATACTCTATATTGGTTTTTTTATAGCCAATTATCTCTTGGTGTACATAATATGATGTCAATATGTTGGATATAATCATCTCAAGTATAGAAGTACACAAAATGTTATGGTAAATACCAACACAGCTAATTCATAAATGATGTCACCTCCCACTACTTGTATAGCCTAACGTTTAAAGGACCCAAACATCATTTCCCAAATGAATCTCATCATCACTAATGAACCACTTCTCATGTGGGATTTCCAACTAATACACCAATACTACATGACTCTCTAACAAGCATCCATTAACCAGTGTCTTTATTTGCACTACTATCGCATCACCACTCAAGCTATTATATTACAAACTGGGAAATTCAAAATAGAAACATAATGGCCTATCACTCCGATCCAAAACTAAACTGTCTCATACTTAACCAATGCTTCCCACTCTTAGTGATAGAAAATGACGTGCACTTATCCAAATATACATGTCCCAAACCGCATTGTGCACCCCCCCAAACATTCCCACGTATGAACCACATCAAACCCCTCAAGGTTATGAAATTTCCTATGACCACTCAATAAATCCAACTATAGACTCAATTAGTCATAAATTACTAGAACTATGCACATATTCAATCTTAGATAACTAACCATGACTCATGAACAATAATCATCATTGAACTCGAGTCATTCTCAATGTTTCTATAAAACATCCCATAGCTTCTCATAATAAGCTCAACCACTTGACCACCCATTACCCAGGGTGTTACATCCGTAACAAAATCATAAAAACCTGAATTTATCACCCCTACATTTTCCACCCAAATCAACACAGATCATTTCATTAATTGCCATCATAACCAATGGTTCAGACACTTAAAACAATCTTTCCACTTCAAAAATCAACCTTATAACCTACCATAATAAATATTGTTCTTCCATGAGAAAAAACCAATGAACAACCATTATCTTTACAAAAATTATATGGCACCCACCATGTACCAATTCCACCTATAAAGAACACACTCATGCATCACATTCCATGAATCCTACGGAACTAAGATAAACTCCCTAGATGATACCCATGGTTTCAAAAATTCACTATTTCATCAGCACAACCAAAATCAATTCTCTAAAACCATTAAATTTTCTAGTTGTCCCTATATACCAAACATATGCTATGATGGACTCCCGATCTTCCACTATCAAGGTCCAAATTTCTTCCAATTCCATTTTCACCCAAAAGTACTAGAAACATAGATTTCCCATCTCACAGGTCTTCATCAAAGGTAAAATGACACTATTTCTCTAAAATGCAGTCATATCTAGAAAATGAATCTTGATATCCCTCTAAGCCTTAAGAACCAAACCTCCAAAAAAATTGGTGTTATGGTAATCAATCCTTCCCCCATTCTAAAACAAAAAACATCTAACACATGAAGGGACCATTTAATCTAGGTCCCACATTAGGATACTATCACACAACATCGATACTACAGTCCAAACAAAAAAATCCATGATCTAGAACACAACATGAATGGTCTCAACACACAGGGGTATCCTCATTCATATTAATATACAACATCTAACAAACTCAGCATTAAAACATATCTAAATGTATAACAAGAAGAATTCGATAATCTTGAACATCCGAACCCATCATGGAATCATATCCAAAAAATGAAAGGTCTAAAAATAAGCCACTCTCATTATGTAATCCAACCATAAAAGGTGTCATCAAGAAAACAAAACAAACTCACTACTAGTTTCCAAGAGAGTTCTACCATTACACATCCTTCTATAAATAAATTTACCATTTGAATACCTAAGAAATGTCATTTGAAAACCTATTATTTAACCAAAATTTAAAAAATTCCATATTTATTAAAATTTCTTTTAAAAAATCAGTAAGGATGATTTCTTGGAAATTCTTACAAAGATAATACACAATCAAAAAAGTACACTACAAACATATGGATCCAAACCATATATTAATCATAGGAATATTACAGATGCCTTATCTATCCTATGTCCCACTCATGTTGAATTAACACTCGCAAACCCTATCTTTTAATATCTAGAATAGATATAAACTCTCACAAATCAATAAAATAACATTCAATTTCTCCAGTCATGATGGAAATTTAAATCAATGGAAAAAGAACCAAATAGAACATCATTTACCACCCATGATCACTTTGTTTATCCCCCATACATTGCTCTATAGGCTCCCCAGAATGAGATCCTTACCAATGCCCAAAAATATCATATTACCCTTGATACCATACCCATATAGTAAGACAAAATACATTGAACTGATACCAAATTTTAATGCCCCCATCCAAGATCCACTATATCTGGTTCCCTAATCCAGGTAACCACATGACCTCATGAGTGCCTCCTTGTATTCTAGGTAATTATCACTAGCAACAAAATTCTAAATAATGAAATGGGGGACACAATGCCTTCTTATAAAGGAAAATACACACAAAAATTCATATCAATATATGAAAGACCTGGCGTGAATAATAAAAGGATATCATATGATAAGAGCCAACAAGTTACAGAGTAACACTTACAATAACAATATGATATATATAAACTACATTTAATATAGTCATAAAAATAAAATCTCAAATACAAAAAGCATAAAATTTCTGAAACACAACCATGGGTATTAACCCAATCCCGAAATCCCATGTTTCACCCCATCATCCAATAAAAAAACAAAACACCGCGGCCTTTTTTGTGAACCTATACCTAAAATGATGTAGAATCTTCTTAGGTACCCATGGTACCTATAATCCCATGTAGGCTATGAGTATAACTCAGTGGTCCACAAAAACCAGTGTCTAAAGTAATAACCAGTCTATGAAATAATGTATTCACATAATAACGTTGTGATAAATAAATAGAGAAACAACAGAACATGATTTACATTTAAGAAATTTTTTATTAAAAATTTTATCTTTTAGGTCCCATCATAGATTCCTACCAACCTATCCCACTCTGTCCATACTAGGAGCCTAATCCATAGTTCAATGGGGTTACATCTTTTTATTCAATTTATGGAGTTTATGAATCAATTAAATTTATCAGCATACCATGGATATTTTGTCTATGTAATCAAATCATGTTTATGTATTGGAGGAAGTGTCCCATAATCTGATATCCTAAACAGTAAAAAACATATGTGGGTCCTAGAAAATCATTCTCTCATGACCCATGATTATAAACCTTGGTCCAACACTCTACTTATACAATACATATCTTCATCCTAGAACATCAGTCTAGGATGACCTATAAGAGTATATCCATAGTACAATACACCACTCATAGTGTTTACCATATGAATAGGCTTCTTTAACCCTTTATCACATTTACCCATTATGTTCCATCATTCATTCAGCTCTTCGTGTTAAACGTAACCCACATTTTATTCCATTCAACATTTTCTTCTTATTTATCATTTCATTATATACTTAGAACAACATCTATTTATATACATTTTACTGAAACCCTTTAAAACATGGGTCTTCAAGGGAAATTCAAACATGTCCCAAGACCTTAATGTCTAAAAGAAACATTGAAAATATCACCTAGTAATTTTCAATAAAAAAGAACCACACACTCATTTAAAAGAACAATTGAATCTTTTTTAATAACCCATTTAAAACTCATTTATTTGAACACATTATTTTAAATCATAAACCCCTTTTAAAAACATCATTTCCTTTATTTAATACCATAACCAAATTATAATCCAAAAAACATAATTTAAACCATTTAAAATACCTCTTATGTACTTCAAAAAATACAACTTTAGATATTTTCTAGTATCCCTTTATCCATTACCAAATACAAAAATTATATTTTACAACCCATTAATGTTCATAATTACTCAATCTCTTTTTTATCATAAAATATTTCACCATTTAAAAGGGTTTTATCATACCCCATGGGTAGTCCTTAGTTTGGTCTCACATCACCACGAATCCAATTAGGTCTTTAAAGGGTTTAAAACCTTAATACAAACCCAAATTCATTTCTTAGTCAAATACATTAAAACAATTCAATTAAGTACATAGTCACAACCACATAAATAATTAAACTTAGAGACTATTAAAAAATTCAATAAGCAAACCTCAATCTGGATTATAGGCTGATTCTAATCATATCATGAACCTAGATTCGAGCTAAAATCTCCTTAATGAATAGAAAAATGAACACCATGTAAAAAACGTTTTTAAACATTTGATATGAGAGAAAAAAAATGCACCAACCGTATTCTATAAAATGGAAGGAAATTGAGTTGTTGAATTACTAGAATCATTTATTTTAACTAAACAATACTCCAAAACTACCCTAAATTGAGGGATAAACATTTAGGGAGGAGGAGGTAGCTATATAGTATGCCTAGCCATTATGGGTTGAATGGGGTGAAAAACTTGGGAACAATTAAACATTATTTTGAGGGAAAAATGTAAAATTACACTTTTAATGTGGAACTTGGTTTGGATAACTGATTTTACAGAGCATGAACCAACCGTATGATTCCATTTGACCAAGAGGAAACAAAGGCTTATGGTTTTCTAAGCCGCTTATACAATTTTTCAAACCAAATGGTGGAAGTTCACCCCCCATTTTCAATGGGTACTAGGAATCATCATCTTATGGACCACCCTTCATGGTTTCCCTAACTATGCACCCCCTTTTGTAGGTTTTATAGTCATTTTGCATGGTTACACCTAACTATGTGCCAACCCTACTCTCACCATAGATTGGCCACTTTTCCCACTTTCTCGAGGCCACAAACCCTCATCACACCCGCAGTACCTTTTCAATACATATGAAACCTTCCATTGACCAATTTGGATAATTTTATCCTCTATATAGTTGAAAATGAACCCTTCCATGCATCTAGATCTTTCGTGTTGTTATTATATGATTTTATAGAATATTTTTTTATGGAAGGAATCAGTTAAACCATGAGATAATAGATCATGACCTAAAACATGATATCTAATGATTTTTTATATTGTTCAAATTTATTTTCATTGAATTCCAAAAACTATCCTAGATAGACATACAAAGAAAAGATAATAGATGATCATCCACTAATGCATAATTGTAATATATGTGATAATTGGGTGGGTTGTATTCTTGGATTAGGTTGTTTCCTAAACTTGGATATAATGTTCTGTAAATATTTTGATTATCTAATATTTACCCTGGCTACATTAATAAATTATTTGAGCATTAAATTCCACCTCAGAAAACTTTTGGACGAGAAAGAAAAGTGTGATTTCAAGAATTTATCTTCCGGTTACTTCTTGGTCAATACATATATCTCAATGTTCTTCGATACCTTAGTTAGGGAAATGTGGGTACAACTCCTTTGGTGAAAATAATTACCACCAAAGAACAGTTTCATCATATGGTGTTTAAATAACCAAATGATTTCCACCCATGAATATGTGATACTGAAAGAGATTTATGTTGTTTTAAAATCTCTTTGATGCTTATATCATACAAAATAGTTGATATATCAATTTTTATATAAGGGTGAATGGTATAGAAGAGTGGGGAATATAGTGGGTGATTTTACAGGCTTTTCTTCTATGGTTCATTGAGGTGGCAACTTTGACTATATGAGGATCCAAGGGGTGGGAAGGAAAAACATAGTGAAGAATGTGATATCCATTAGGTTGTCGGTTGGTTTCTAGTGTATTTGAGAGGTGAGAAATATATCTTTTCTCGAGGGTCTCTCATTTTCAAGGAAGGATCTGGTTTTCTAGAAAAAGGTGTATGATTCCAACTTGGTAGTTGTTTTAATAAATTGGGAATAATGCTCATTTGTTGAGACACATGATAAATTAAAAAAACAATTACCTATATGAAAAAAGAGTAGTCTCCCTATGACTATAGAATTACTAGAACCCTCACAACCATGGTTTTATGATTAAGACTTACGATTTATGTATCATTGGAACAATTAGGGGGGAGGTGTAGTACAAGTCCTATAACGATATGTGGTCACCACATTAAGTGAAATTTTTGGGAGAGTAGACTCACCTTAGGTGGAGGGTTCAACTTTAATCAAAGGTCATCAGTTTTGAATGTCCAGGAATATTACTGTCATGGTTTTAGAAAATTAATCCATTATTTTTTAGGAATCTATTAATGATCATAGTACCCCCCCTTATGGTCCCTCTCATACAATATTTTAAGATGCATATATCTTGTCAAAAACTAGACATATATACATCACGCATTATGAGAGGGCAACATGGTGGTATATTTTATCATGTTTAGGTATAATCATAATTCTTATTTCATTTCCCACTTGAATATAGGAAACCTTCTTGCAGAGTGTGTGAACATAGTTACAGTATATTCTCTCAATATCCACTAATTTGGACCCCCCACCCATTTCTTCAATCTTGATCTTAGGGTTGTATGGCTCTTTGTTGCAATAATTTTTTAATTTATTTTATCTCTATTTAATACAAATGAAATTTTTGTATTACTAATTGGAATTTTTAATGTGTTTTCCACTTATAAATAATTATTTATTGGGGAATCCAGTCATTATGGGGGTGATCATTCTCTAATAGGAGGTAATTATTTGTGAATGGTATAGTCAAAACCTAACTTCACATAGGGAAATTAAAATTTTCATTTATTGACGATTATTCAGATATGAATAACATAGTGAAGTGGGGAATCACATAATGGGTTAACCTATCTAATTCCACTTCACAATGAACCAAATGGATTTTTCTATAACATTATTGAGAAATATTTATTTGAAAAAAAATATTTCATTTATTTATGTTATAAACTATTGGAATATGATACTTCTGAATATGATAGTTTAATGTAGTACCATCAATCCTTATTGGTTTATTTTTAGTTACCATATTTCATATTGTAGGTCACCTTGTATATTATTTTTATCGGATTAATAGGATTATTTTAATTGGAATTGGAATGTCCATAGGTTCTTATTTAGCAGAGTCAGACTAAATCCATGTATGTGGGGTCTATAAAATTATTAGGCAATTAAAATATTAGAAAACTTTTCAAAAATTATGTGTGGGGTAATTATTTATGAGAAACTATATATAGAAGAACTTTTAGTTTTCACTTTTCATTAGAGGCTTCTAAGGTGTAGTATTGTGTATGAGATAATCGAAATGTTCTAATAATGCATGGGTTTCATGGCAGCATGGATCTTGTTATGCTGTGAATACTTATTCATGTATTTATATGTTATCTTTAGTTGTGGTGATTTATGCGGTTTCTTGGGAGGTATTATCAATACAGTAATCTTCTTCTATGTGATGTTGATCGTCAATAATTGGGAGATGTGAGTTTTGTACTGAATTATTGATTGTGAGGAACATTATAGTGATTATAAATGGAGGTTCACATATTGTTTTTATTGGATGTGAGGTTTACCACTCATTATGGGGAATACTGCATTTATATAGTACCAAAAAATAAAGTTTCATTTTGTTAAATTATTTAAATTATTATAGGTGTTACCTCAACATATTTAGTGAAAAATTATTGATAGTGTTGATGATAATTAGGGATAAGGGAAAACATTATAGTAGTATATGGTGTGTGGGGTTTCTAAATATATAAGTGGGGGTGATTCATTCCATATACATGGGATATGTTTGGGTCACTGTTTTAAGGATGGCCAGGAATGGTTTATTCATTCCATGATATTCATTAGGATATTATTTCGATATTTATCAACTAAATTTTAAAGGAATTTGATTTTATCATGATTGTAGAAGTGTTATTGAGGAATCAATAATAACTCTGAATAGTAATGTGGTCATGTTTTCATTTTGAAATAATAAGTATTAAAAATTACAAGAAAGACAAGATTAATTCATTTATGTTAGCATATGGATGTATTATTCAACAATGAAAATTATTGAAGTAAGAAAAGACTCAACGAGGGATGGTTTATAAATGATGGATCATGCATTATGTTTTTTGTTTTTCATAAATCATTATTCTATTAATACACTATTATATATAATGATATTATGTCAAGAGTCATTTTTTGAGGCCTACTACGAACATATTTTCATTCTATATGGTATCATCAGAAGGAATTTATACATTTTGTTTGATGATATAGTAAAATGTAAAGGCTAATAATTTAGAATATATTTAAATATATTGATGTTTTAAAATTTCATAAGATGGTTATAGTGGTTTTCCATAAGGTTTGGGGGGATTACCATTTTAATGTTGATGTTTTATTTTTAGATACCTATATTTGATAGTATGTTATTTTTTAATTTTTGGTAATTCTAATTATTTTAAAACTAATGTGATTATAATGATAGATTCTACATCATATATTATGATATATTTTTTTAATTTGTAGACTTATATTATAAATAACATGGTGTTTATAAATGACATGTTGTTTTTATTAATAATTATATTAAGACATTATAGTATCTCCACTATCATATTGTAGACCCTACCATCAATTTGAAAATATTTATTTATGGTGAGGTTTTTCTTTGTTCATATGGTACTCTAATCATGATATTGTACTGTGATCCACTTCGAATTGGTATAATATCGTATAAGATCCTACTGAGATAAAACAATAAATGACAAAAAAAATATTTATAAGGGTTGTGGGTGATTGGAGGTCTAGGAATTTTTTAGGTCATGGGATAAATTACATGTCCTATTCTTTACTAGCACATATATGGACTAATGTCTATGTTTCAAGGTAAGAAATGACTTTCCAGTGTTTTTATTGTAATATTATTATATTAAAAAATGGTAATTTATCTTTTTTTTATTTTTGATTCAGACGTTTTTCCATGAGATATGGGAGGTGGTAATATTCCAACATTCTTGGCATGTAAAGAAAATATAAAATTATTATTCTACCATTTTATTTATTTTTTGGAATAAAAAACATTGTTCATGGATATTTTTTTAAACAGTAATATATTACATATTTTTTTAATTTCCTCCAGATGTAATTATATTCAATTAATATATTATTTGATGTAGTTTTAATATATGTTTTTTATATCATACATATGGGCAGTGTGTTTGGTAAAAACTTCTTATTATGGGACAAAGATAATTGTTCTGAGTGTTGTGGTATATTTTTTGTGTATAGATTTTTACGGGATCATTCATCATGTTTTCAATTATATAATTAAATATTTTCAGCTTGTATAAATTTATGTCAACAAAAATAAAGTTTTATGGTCGAAGGATAATTCCAAAATTTTCACCATTGTTCAGTAATCAAGGGGTTTTATATATGGTTCCACTAAGGTATGAATAATATTCATTCCCATAGGGACAAAGTGATCATGAGCCATAGATAGAGATTTAATGGAAGGAAGACTAATCACATTAGGAAGTGATGTCAGTGAATTGGTTGGTTGATTAACTCATGGTGGCAATTGTGTGGGTTACAAATAGTTTTAATTAATTAAAATTTGGATATATATCCCCATTATCATAAAATATTATAATGTTCTTGTAATTTAATCCTTTGTTTTCATCCTAAAGAGGGTGTACCCTTACTAATAGAGTACTAAATAGAGTATATGTATACAATATTTGATAATATTAATACACTACTCTAATCGTGGGTAATGTTGGGCACATATATTCTCAAAGGACCATTGAAATTATTCTAGGATTTAAAACTATAGCTATATTTACATGAGTGAATTAGATGAATGTATATTGAAAAAAATTCATTGATTATATAATAATCATGTCATTGAAGGTGGAGAGACCCTGGGAAATCTTACATTTGGTAGAGGGATTAAATTTTTTTATGTACGTTCTATCAAGATTCAAAAATTACTTATGATGTGTATCATTGTTTCCTAGAGATGATTTTACCAAGTTGTTGGGTTTTTTGAATTCTTTTTCATACTAATTTTAGATAAAGGGTAAAATTTTCATGGTGACCTGATATTGTAATGTGGAGAATCATGAACAAATAGTATAATATATAATAGCTAATGGTAGAATACCAAACCCAATAGAGATGATAAACAAAGTAGGTGATGAAATTCTTGGTATCCAATAGGGGGTGTGAAGTGAACTTATTCTACAATTATAGAAAAAGAAAAATGATGGTACTGTAAAATTGATCATATAATATATATATATTTTTAATGATTGGTTTTGATCATCTATTTTGTTATCAACTGTGGGTAGAGTGTTATTCATGCTTCTAGATTGGTAATAATTTGTAGTTTCTCTATAATAAGACACATACAACATGGTGATGTGAATAAAACCAGACATTAAAATTAGATATTGTACTAGGATTTTTGTATGGATACAACTTTTAGAATATATATATATATATATATGCAATTGTAGGTTTTGGATAGGATACCTAGATGTTGGAAGAGTGGACATCGATGAGTAATTATTTATAACTAAAACCAACATCAGATAGTTGAGTTTCGTGTTAACTATATATGATATACCTAATAATATCAGATAATGAAAAAAATAATATATAGTCATAGATATATTGTTATAGTACATGTTTTTTTATTTTAATGACTAACATTATCCCTTGATTATCATGTGTGATACTTGTGGAAATAATTTCCATCGTTTAAAATAATTATATTGTACATAATGTTGTCTAAAAGTGGGGGTCCCAAATGATTCAGGGTGAATGTGGGACTTGTGAGTGATGTTATTTGGTAATGGGAATCAAAATGATACATGATGATGATATATGATATTTTTAACAATAAAATTCTTGAATTATATATGATTGTGACACCATCACTGAATCATCTATGTTTTTATGACTAATGTTTTAAATGATTTATATCTTTGGGAATTACCAATGAAGAAATTGGCCTATTTTAATTGAATAAAATGTTATTGTAGATAAAATTATGTCCCCATAATATTTTAAATGTTTACCAAATAGATAGAGATATGATTTTGTTTTTTGAAAATACTAGTTAATGGGGATCCTCAGATAGCTCATGGATTAGTTATCATTGAATTTGGAGGTCAAATGGTAGATTCTTTGGGAGTTTTTATTGATATTTGACCTAGTATCAATACATTGTAGGTTTATTTTTTTTCTATCATTGAATTTTGTGCAAAATATCTAAAAGTTTAAATAATTTGAACGGGATTGAGGTAGGGATTAAAAATAATTTAAGGTTATGTACACTTACTATGGGATACTCATATAGTGATGGGTGCTATACACTATGAATAAAGGCATCATGCTGTGGTCCAAATGAAGAATCGAGTCCTAGGGAAACATTACATAAATGCAGGATAGTAACATTGTGGTTATGGTAACTCAATCGAGGAAGGATTGAATATTATAAATATGGAAATGACCAAGATACATAAGGATATTTCTTAAAATAAATATTATTTATTTATTGTAAAAATTATTTATTATAATAGTGAGTAATTTGATGATCTATTAGGACACTAAATGTTTCATGATTCATAAATGACTCAATAATTAAAATAAAATAGTGTATAGGTAAGTTCATGTCATGATGCAGGGGGTCACATATTGTTAAGACAACATGTGAGGGCCAATTGAGGTCTTTGTGTAATACAATAGGGTTAAGGATATATTTAAGGTATTTCCATTTGAAAATTTTTAGGGTAATCACATCATAATGTGGGTGATCACGTAGTGGTAAGGGTGCCAAATTATGAAAAAATCATTCATGATGTCACATGAAACTATTTAGTGAGGTTCACCTTTTTTTCCAGGCTTCATCAGATATGATTAACGTTTATTTATGTGAGAGCCATTGTATTTAGTTTCCTAGAATGGCTCATCATGTAACAAGATGATTTATGTTTGTTTTTCTTATAAATTAATCATTTAATATTTTTATTTTAAAATTTTGATATTACTTTTTTTCCTGTAATAACAAAAAAAATTCCCTAATGTTCCCTCCTCTATTCACTTCATTAGTGAGGGGGTTATTTAATGATTAATGGATGATTTTTATCTTGTATTTTAATGCAAGTGGTTATGGGTATGGATATGTATTGTTGGATATTCATTATTTTTTTCACAATGGCCACCCATTACCCTTATTTATGCTTACAATTATTTCTTTTTTCAAAATATATGGTTCCTTTTGATTTCAGACAAATTTTCCAATATTTCATTGTGAATAATTTTCAGATAAATATTTTAACATAGATCATATCTATTTACTCAGGATTTCAATTGTTTCAACATCATGTGATATTTAGGAATATGGTAGGTTTATGTGAGTTTCCATGAATTAAAAAATTTATAGTTTTTATTTTTTTAATAGAAATGAGGGTTTTATTTTAGGTATGAGTATATCAATTTTCCCCTATAATACATAAGTTTATTTATTAAATGGATTCATGTTATGATATGGGTAATAAAAAATGGTTTTATAATAGTTATTGATAGGTGTTGATTGATGTGTTTTCAATAGAAAAATGATGGATTCAACTATATTATATTGTGAAATTTTTTCACTAAGAATGGAATAAATAGGATTCGATAGTGACTCATAGATGGTCGAAACCATTATATAGGTTGGAGGTGTATTTTCATGGATTATTATTGTAATATTTAATTTTCCACACACTGTTCAGCTACATCCATGGTTTCATGTGCACATATTTTAAGGGTAATGAAGGGGATTAATGTACTTGAATTTTTCATGACATTCGTAGGTTCAGTGGGATAACGGTAAAGTGGTTTTCTATGCACATTGAATAGTGTATAAACCATATCTAGCCAAATATTATGGTTCTTATATCAAAATATAGTGGGGGATTCTCATAAAAATTAGGGATACATTTGAGAGGTTGGGCTATTATATATTACATAGTGTTTCTTCAAGCCTTGAGGATCATTAGGATTTTATACCATATATTTCTAATGGTATTAAAAATAATATGGACATTGTCATATGGATTATACATGTTCCTTTTTATAACATTGGATGAATCCTGGTGGTTATATGGTTATGTATGGTATGTGACTCCTTGTGGTAAAAACATGGATTGGAATGTTGATAGAAATTCAAGATTGATGATTAGTAGAATCATCATTTTACATCGGAAGTATTCAATGTACGGAAATTCTCACATAGGTGTGATTGAGATGAGTTGGAGCAGTATTTGTGGTCTGTTGTGGTTGAAATTTTATTTTCATTTAATGTACTTTAAAAATAATAGATACTACTAAGGGAAACTGTTTATGGTGGTATACAACATTTATTTTCACACCCTGGATAGGATATCCATGACACGTGTAGAAATTATTGTTAATTTATTAGGAATAAAAAACAATCCTCATAAATCATGTAAATATAGGGGTGAAAAGAATGTTCGACCTGGTTAACATAAGATATATTGTCACCCCAATATGGGTTATATGTGTATTCTAGATACATGTATATGGTTATAAATTATTATTCCATAAGAAATTATTTCTAGTTTTCTCAGACTTGTTTAGAAATGTAAATATTATTTTCTAATGTCTAATAAGATATGGTTGTTTAATTTATCAACTTATTTAATCATATTACTAGTCTTCATAATGTTCATGTTTTTTTATAATAATTTTTAGAGGTTATTTTCCCCTAACAATCAACACATAGACCCTCACTGTTAATTCGAAATAATTAACATACCATGATGGATGAGTATGGTCATGTGGAGCTCTATTTCAGTAACTACATACTGATATGTTCCAATATATTTTATATAAATTGGTTTTACTAATATGAATGAAAAATTTTCCCTCCTAATAATATGATCTTTTTCATATAACATAGTGGGATATTATATTTTTTTGATGTACTTTTGTTTCTGATGCTTTCCATTGAGGCACACACTGCATGTGGGGATACACCGATTGTTTCCACGAATTTTATCTTTCCAAAGGCGGTAGAAATTCATCACCTCTTTTTGGGTGTTTTATCCTTGATCAAAATGGGATGATGGGATGTCGGTCTATCCTTCTATGGATTCCTCCTAAGAATTATTTGCATAGTCTCAGTCTCCCTTATATATTAATACAATCTTTGTGAATCTCCTTCCCAAAGAAATATATTTTTGGACACCGGTAAATTATTTTCATTCCTTCACGACATTATAAAGGGTCATGTTGAGGTATAATCCTTTAGTTAGATAGTAGTCACATTGGTGATCTCTTTCGTTCATGGATGTTAGAACCTTGGTGCACCTGAATTCTCTCATATTAGAGAGATTCCCAAGGGTAATGAAGCCCAAGGATGCCCATGTCGATTGAGGGGAATCTTATGCTAATTGAATGTATATGAGGGTTTCTTCTCCTTCTCATGTTTAACACAAGGTATTAAATGAGTTTAATGTATACAGGTGAAAGATCAGACAAATCAAAACACTTGCAATGATGTATCAGATGGGTACATACTTAGGAGGGAGCGCCTAGGTGGATGGATAAGCATTCCCAGTGAGGATGGAACCAGGATGGTGTGTCCAAAAAAGGGAATATTTCACACCATGAAGACTAATCTGAAACCCACAATGGGAAGATCATAGAAGGTAGATCCTAAAAAAGGGGACACCAAGGATTACTATTAGCTGTTATTAAAGACTTGGAGTCTTCCTATGTACAAGAAAGGGATCCAAACCCACATATTTGAGAGGTTCGGGTATGGAATCATGGTTTAATGAAATTAAAATGACCTAAATACATGTTGGGGCTTATGCATGGTTAATTTCCCATCACAAGAGGGATATTCTTGGGGGATTGTGGTCCATTGTGTGAGGATTTATCATGATTATCATCCAATTTGGATGGAATGATACCACTAAGATGTGGCGGCCCTGGTAAAATCAAGATGGATGATGGATCATTTCATGAATTGGATGATATTAATGGGATGGAACAAATGTGCAGATGAAGGTTTTGAGATTGAACCTTATATTGGTTTCCTACAATATCTATGTTGAAGCTAGGGATCATGGTACATGTAGTTCAGTGTGGTGATGAGACACCTAAAGATGAAGCTTCTGATGATGGGATCATAGATGGGTAGATGTAGGAAATTGAACATCTAGGGTGGGGGAATTACCCTACCAAGAATCAAAGGCTCGAACGGAAGACCATGATAGAGATGGAATATGGGATTGAACCTCAGGGAGTCTTCCTACATAACCTATATGAAAGGTAGGGATCAAATTCCACATAGTTCTATAATGGGGAATAGATTTAGGTTGTACAAAATGGATAGTGACCCAAAGACATACTGAGGCATACACATGGTTAGCATCCCATCACAAATGGGGAACTCATTATTAGTGGAGTCCAGAGGAGTTTTCGGATTATGCATGGTTAGCTTGACGTGTGGATAGATCAGAACACCTCAAGGTGGTGGATTGAGGTGATATGTATCAAAATGGAAGATATCACATCAGGAGGGTACATCCCTATGAGGGACCGCCATAATTTACCATTGATTAGGATTTAACCTCGTGGAGGCGTCATATGTACCTGAAAGGGATTAAAACCTTCATAGTTTAGAGGGTACGGTTTTAAGACATGCATTACAAGTAAACCAATGTGATATTGTTGTAATAGGTGGATTGTGAGGAGTGATGTTATGGAACCTGGAGGATACTTCCTACGTACCCTGTTTGGAGGGAAGGTATAAAATTACAATTAGTGTGGTAGGGAATATAGTTTAACATCATGAGGGATTATGACATATGTTTGACACATGGTTAGCGGCCCTAATTCATGCTAGGGATTATGTGTGTTTAGTGTCCCAAAGAGAATTTATTGGTATCTTATTAATCTAAACTCACGTGATTCATGATCATTTTGTGAAATAAGAGGTAGCATGAGGGCTGAATATTATGTTGAAAATGTGTGTCCATGAGGGTGGTGAATGAGGATTACAAATGGTTAGCAGCCCTAATAGTTGGAGATTGGGACCTACTCAAAAAGGGAATCCTAATAATGTGGTTTGGGGATTACATGTAGACTTACTGAGGAAGACATTGGGAAGAATCCCAAAGGGATGGAGAAGGCATATTGAAAATGTGGGAACCGAAAGGCTCACGGTCCCATCCCCTCTTTGGTACACTTAGGCCTACCACATGTGTGGAAATATCCTTTTTAATATCATGTGTTGAGGATGTGGATTCATGTTAGTTTAACACCTTGAAACTCGGTCGATGAGGACTCAATCCACATCCCTGGAAATTACATAACTTGTACCAACCAAAACATCAGGGAAGGAAGTCCCAATAAATTCAAGTAAACAATATGGTGGAGGAGTGGTCAATTGAGGGGTCCACATTCGTATGGCTATGTGAGGAATAAATAGTATTTAGTGTACCTATGAGAGGAATCATAAGGTATGGAAATGTAACATGAAGAAAATCTCGAGGAACCATGAAATCACTTCGTACAAGCTGAGAAGGTTGTATGGGAGAGGGGTTTGTGATGAAGAAGTCCCCACTAAGAGTGGATTCCCAAATCTGTGGTGCTTCGTGAAGAGGAACTGATTTGCGAGAGAAGTTTCTTTTAAAATCATGGCGAAAAAAGATTTCTTGAAGGGAGGTGATTTGTTAAGCATTGTGTCCCATCTAAGTCATGTATTCCACGTGTTTTTAGAGGGTGATTAATGATGGTTGAATGCTCTATGATGTCCCAAGTTCCCATTAGGGACTCCTACCTTCGTGATGGTCATAGGTCTCCACAAAGCGCATACCCATTGGAAGTGGATGGAAATCGTAACAAAGGGGTAGAAAACTCATAATGATCAAATACATTTTTTGATTCATTTTCTCATTGTTCATGAAGAAAAGAGAGCTTTTTCAAATGAGTGTTGGGAAGAAGAATGGTCCGAGTAGAAATCATTTTGGTCAAGGTTGATCCAAATATTTATAGGCACCCGGCATGGCAATTATCAGAGGTGTATCATGATAGAGATCGCGCTTCTTGATTATAGGAAGCTCTATTGGACTTCTAGAGGATTCAGTCGCTACTTTTTGGCAGTCACAGTAGTTGTCAGACTCGCGAAGGCGATCGTCACTAATTCACGACGATCATGTAGAAATTTATCTTCCAACTTCACCTTGTTCTTGGTGATGAAGGTCTTTGTGATGGGATTTATGAGGTAGGTCTTGTGGTTATTTTTTTCTTTTTATATGGAGGTAATTTTTTCCAAACGGTTTTGGTCATTATTGGTCCCTCATGGGAACATACTTCAGTGCCATCAAATGCCCCCCCCCCCCCTGAATGGGAGTCCAGAGAACCGGAGGGTCAGATTCTAAGGGAAGAACACTAAAAACATGTGGATTGCAAAGCAGTTTCATGATGATGGTTCACAGATCACGCTGTGAGGTCACCATAAAGTTCAGGTTATCCAGAGGAACCATGAATCTCATGAGGTTGTTACCAATATATATTTTCCATGATGGATCCATTTTTCCTCATCCTATCTCTATGAATCTTGAGCTCGAGTTCTCGAAATATGAATCTCTATAACCCGTATGAATGCTCTTTCTATATTGGTTTCCTTGTATCAGTGCTCTATGAAAACTGTATAGCAGACCAGTTCATCGTGTTCCCTTATTACTCTATGGTGTGCTTATAGTACATTTAGGTTCCATGATTGTTTTCTATATTAACAAAATCTATGAATGTTCACCACTAATAGAGAAGAAAAAAAAACTCTTTGAAACACATGGCCAATCTGAACGCTGATCAGGAGGTCCTTGTAGATGATGCCCGAAGGAAGGACATGATGAACAATACCCTACTCAGGGAATGTGTGTGGAGTCATTCTGACAACATTTCCTTGGCGACGATGATGTTGGGATGGAAAAATGACTACCCCTATATAAAATATTTCCATTGTATGGATTTTGCGTT
Source organism: Viscum album (assembly GCA_963277665.1). NCBI lineage: Eukaryota > Viridiplantae > Streptophyta > Magnoliopsida > Santalales > Viscaceae > Viscum > Viscum album. The sequence goes on from OY728135.1 coordinate 1,158,400,392, forward strand.
AGGGGTGACATCCTTATCCCTGATGTGACTCGGGATGAACCAAATTACTGGTTGAGGGGAAGGTAGTGTAATTATCAATTGTTTTGTTTTGTCGATGTCCATGCCTGGAAATAACATGCTCCTTTCATCGGCAACTTCCTTTACAACCATGTTAATAACGTTCATGGGATGGCCTTTCTACCAAAGGTATCTCCAAAACATTACCAAAATATCTTTCAGGCGATCATAGGGAACCCAAAGAGGGGTGCACCAATAATTTAGACTTGTTATATGGTGTAAATTTCATAGATTAATGGGCATGGGCCTACTGGGTATGTGCATATTTCAATGAATTATGAGCATAGATTAGTTTTTTAGGCATGTATGAGGCTGTGTGGGATTCTCAATCCCATACCTTCCAACTGAAATACATTATTCTCCAACTTCTGAGTAGGTTGTCTTCGAGGACTAACACTTTTCATCTTCATCATGGGGAGGTCATCATAATCCTATGGGATCTCAACCATATTTTAGGGATTCCAATTCTAGGGGATATGTATGAAAAATTCCTCCCCATTGAGAATATATCATAGGATACTCAGTAGATTCCATAGTTGGAGAAGTTGCGGAAGGACTTGGTTCCGGGTAAAGATAAGTTGTCGGTGAGGGATGTCCACTTCAAGAGGTGATTCATAACTTTTCTAGAATATCCCATCAGATAATCTTGTAGAGGGAGAAAAGGAACCTAGAAAGCATCCTATGAGGCCTCATAAATTCACAAGAGGGATCAACGTACTATTTAAGGTTGTTACTGGATAATCATAGAGAAAGGCCATAGGAATCTTCGGGGTACAACATTAGAACCTAGAATAAACTGGTGGTTATGCTAGCTAGGTTGATCTCCACACTCATTTGAAGATGGATGTTTCTAGTCAGGGATGCGCACAAGGGTGCATGGCCAAGAACATACATTATGGTTTCAATACTAGTGATGGGGTAACACATCAATCTTTGCATCCGAGTTTTGGAAAATCTGTACAAGGTGCTTTGGAACATCAGTGAGGGGACGGATCAACATCATGTACGCAGACTAATTCACTTTATATATGGATGGATAGTAACACACATGAAAGCATACGAATATCAGAACCTCGTTTCTCCTCATAAGTAGGATTTTTGAATATCCAATCTAATCATAGCTGGGAGTTTCTCAATCAAGATGACCTTACCGATGGTGATGAAAAATGTCTATAGTGTAGGAATTTCCTATTTTTATTTTCTCCTACTGCCAACAGGGGTATTAACCGATGATGGAAGTGTAATATAAGACCATCAGTCATATCTCATGGCCTTCTAAGGTGATTTTCTAGTGGAAATGGTAGATTGCGAGCCTATCTTTGAGAAATATATCCGGCGTCGCTTTGTGAGGGAATTTCGATGTCTACAAATGTAACGACCCAATTTTTATTCAATAGAAATTCCTTTCTTATAAATATGTCATAATCACATGAAATAACAACATAGTGAACAAATATGTACTATGTGACTCTTAAACATAATTTTTTCACTTCTTGGGATGTGAATTTCGATAATCTGACATACACGGTTGCGATCAGTGTGTTATTTAGCGTCAAATCAGAAAAAGTAAATTTTTGGTGAATAGTAACCTACCCTTATGAATAGTCACATACCATTATAAATAGTGATATAACATAATTAATAGTAACTTTACCTATGATAATATATAAAAAATATTAATGTAGAAGTATGATATATATAGGATTTGGAATAATGAATTAAATGTTTAATAACTTTTTTTTAGAATAAATTATTATTTTAATTAAATATAAAATAAATAATATATAGAAAATTATTATTTAAAAACGGAATTGTTTTTTCATTCTACACATCAAAAAATGGTTTGGGTGAATTTTTGGTATTTTTCGGAAATACTCAAATTTTTTATGAATAGTGAAATACTGTAAAATACCGTATATACAAATTATCAGTTAAATAAACTATTTATGACATCATAAGTGATGTAAACCCACTTGTTTTGAACTCACATGAATTTCTTACTATTATTTATCATGGAATAAACTCTATTTCTTGTCTTTAGGGAAACTAATAAACTAATGATTAAAAATTTACGAAAAACCTCCTCTTCTCCACTATCAACCCCCCCCCCCCCCAATCTCCCTCTTTTCTTCACTCCCCTAAAACATGAAGCTCCTCATATTTCTACCCGAATACCCTTTCATAGTCACTCAACACCTCCAGGAAGCTATTGGTCCTTCCAAAGGACCAAAATCCCTTCCCTTAAGGAGGTTCTCAAGAAGGTTATTTCCAGAGGTAAAGCGCCTTTCTTTTTCATTTAGTCTCATTTCATTTCATCTTCTTTTGTTATCCTCTCCTCACATCCTCTATCGAGATGACCATTATATATTCATTATCATCAATATACTATAATTATAAATTTTTAATGGAATAACTACCATCAATATCATTACTATCTCTCTCTCTTTTATTTTGTAAACAAAATCAATATCCATGGGGTTCCAATTTATAACATTCAGAGATGAAGAAGTTTTATTCTTCAATTTCTCCTTAATCACTGGTCAAGAAACCATTTTAATGGATTAAACAGACTATAATATATGTATTACAACCTAATGAATATCCTGGAACTAGTATACATACATATTATTTAATCTTATGACCAAATTAGTTCCCAATAATAAAAATACCGCTAAAATAATCTAGGTGAATTCCATCAACATTTCATCTGTTGATTCATCCTAGTTCCACTTAAACAAATGATATAAATGACTATTAACACTTATTTATGTTCAAAAATAATATGTGATTTCAATTCTATAGATTTACATCCATCCCATAGGAACTCCATTACTTATGAACAAGTGAACCGATTATGAAAATAAAGAAAACGAACACTCCAGCACTATGACATTCAATATAATAAACTATAAATAAAATAATAAATGAACTAAAAAGAATTATAATAAAATAAATACATGTCTAATAGTTTCATAATTAATTTATTTATAATCCTAGTCACATATTCCAGGACCTTATGTTCAAGAGTGGAACACATTCGGACTTAAGGAAAGGGTTTTCCACCCGAACACCAATTTTCATTCAGGATACTTTGATTGTTTAATAACCTCAATGAAATTATTAAGTAATATTATTTAATCATCATAAATTATATTTTAGTATTATATATATGTACACCAACCATAATACTTCCTTATTTTATGGATATTTACACATTTTAAAAGGAACTTTTAAAATTGTTTCTGAAAGACAAGTCGGATTGAAGGGAATTTCTGAAATTCATACCCATTATCATGGGAACACTACAATATTTTTTTTGGAAAACATTATCATTATAAAATGAATAATTTTATTATTAAAATACTACCTTACTTATATTATTGTTTTATAAAAAATATTTTTTCCAAAATAACTATTGTTTTCAAAGAAAAATGGTATTTATCTCAAGAATAACTCGAAGATTTTATAAGAGTATATTCATCTATTTAAACACTCTTGTTAATTATTATGTATTATTGGGATTAATATTTCAGGGTATCATTTACTATATTTAATATAATTTTTTATGATTATATTGGTTGTGAAGTTTCTATCATAAAACCATTCACCAATTTACTCTGAATGGTTAGTGTTTATGCATAATGTTTTGGGAAAGTTATTTAAATTTATTATATTAGTTGGAATATGAATGTATATGTTGTTTATATTTTTCCTAATTCATATTAGGAATTTATTGGATATATAATGTTTCATTTGGGGCCCTCTATAGCTCCTCGGTGCATCGGTAGGTCTCATGAGACTATCTACGGTCTTGGAAGAAGGCCTTGGAAAAATAATTATGGTCTTAGCATGAGGCCTTGACAGTATGGTTATCGTGACCCGCATTATGAATTACCTCATTAAAAAATAGTATTTTTGGTTCATTTAGTTATTAAACTAGTATAATACCCTTGATTATGTTTTATTATGGAATTACTTACACATCTCTTATTCCTACCATAATGTATTCAAATTTTTGTTAAAGGCATATGTTTTTTGTGATTAAACTTGCCTAATGTTTATATATCTTCCATTGTATTACTTAACCTTATTTAGTATTGGAGCTCACCCATTTCTTATGTTTCATTTTCTCAAGACATGAAGAATTTTATTATGAATGACACGAAGAAATAACATAGGAGTTACGGTTGTTGTCTAAGGATTTTCTACGTTGTATTTATTTTAATGTTATAACGTTGAACTTATGTATGTATATTGTTTCAAAATGCTACTAAACTACTTGGTTCTTCATAATGAATTCTCCTTGTTTATTTTCAAATGTAATAAAATAAGGAATCATCTCTGGGAAACTAGGGTCGGGTTCATATAGTTTGTATCAGAGGAAGTTTAGTAGAAAACTTTCAAACTAGATTTAGAAAGCATAGATTAGGATAGAGTGTCTAAGATAGTCATAAAGGATAAAAATACAAGAATGTCATGGAATTTTGGTAAGGAATATATTATGTGAATATTTCTAGAAAATACATCCTTATGGATACAAACAAGTAGAGTTGGATCTGGTATATATGTAGCTAGGAGTGAAAACTTCAACAAGAAGATTTGGGCTTGACCCAGGGTATCCTGGTACACAACAATGTGCCTTGATGCAGTCCTGGTATTGATACTCCTGGGGGGATATTCTTAGGATAATCTAAATTTTTATTACAAGCTATGAAGGATTTAAATGTAAGTTTTTCCTCAATGATACCATGTTTATGATTAAGATATTAGATATGCCTAGAATTTCGATTTATGCTAAGTATTTTTCAACATTGATAGTATACATTTTGATCCATACCATAATATAGTGTATACCATTATTTAGAAATGGCCCCTAGTGGAAGGAATGTAAATCACACGAATGAGTGTCTCACCTATAGGAATTTCCCACCGATGCAAGATAATGATGTTGGATCTGGTGCTATGGCTTCTGCTGAGAGACTTATAACTATACTGGGACAACATACATAGGTTATAAATAATAACCTTACACATATAGAGTCTCGGGATTTACCATGTGGGGGAACTATGTTAGATGGAACTATGGGACAACCAACTCCATCATTTAATGGGACAAAAAATCCATTTTTAGAAAAGTAGTTGATATGTTCCCTAGATAAGATATTTCTCTCTTTGGGATGTAACGAAAGAGAGAAGGTTTTCATGGTAGGTAATCATCTATCGGGAGATGCAGATCAGTGGTGGTCATTAATCTAAAACACAATGTATGAAGAAGAAACAGAAGAGATGTAATGGGGGGATTTTGAGGAAATAATCCTCGAAAAATATTTCCCTCATGAAAAGAAAACATATATGGAGTGGAAATTAGAGAATATGAGGCAGGAGGATGAAAATGTTTCCAAGTACAAAGAAACCTTTAATAGTCTTGAAAGGCATGCTATAGACTACATATGTAATCCAAGGAGAAAAATTGATCGACTATTTGATGGTTTAAAACAATTACCCTAATGGGATCTAGTCTCCCAATGTTTCTCATCATATATAGATATCGTCTCAACTGATATCAAGACAGAAAATAAATTTTCTAATTATTATGACTTTAAAGGAATACAAGAAAAGAAGAGGGTTTCCAAAAACTCTGGAAAAGGAAATAAGTAAATGGGGATGAAGGGAAGATTTAAATTTCCATACTGTAGTAATTGTGGGAAGAAACACCCTGGCACTTACCTAATGGTAATGGGAGTCTGTAAAAAGTGTGTAGAAAAAGGCCACCTATATCGGGATTGTAAGGGGTGGAAAGAAGATACAAATGTTCAATGATACCATTGTAGGGAGATGGTAAATTATGCACATGAATGTCCTAATGATCAGGGAAATGTTCCCCAAGGAAGGCCAAGGGAGAAAGACCAAGCTTATGCGGTCACAACTATGGAGGTTGAAGTTCCAAATGAAGTGGTGGCAGGTACATTGGTCGTTTCATCAAACAATACTATTTCTTTATTTCATTCTGGATCTTTGCATTCATTAATATCTTCCTAGTTTTCAATTAAATCCAGACATGTCCAATTTGATTTAATAAATGAGTTATGAGTCATAACTATTAGTGGATGTATCATTAGAACAAAGGCATGTCGATCAGTCCCCCTCATGACAAATAAACATGACTTAGTTGCTAACCTTATCATCATACCAATAATTTAATTGGATATAATTATCGGTAAGAATTGGAAATCAAATTATGATGCCAAGATCTACTGTATGAACAAGGAATTTAAATTTTTTAGAATGGTGTAGAATTCACTATCTTTAGCGAAGAAACATTACCACAAAATTATTTTCTAGATCCACCCACGGCAGCATTACTGAATTAAATTATTTTAGAGTAAGGGAATTAAATAACTATGATGAGGAGAATAATTTACATATATAGGACATATCTATTGTGAAAGAATATGTTGACGTCTTTCAAGATGATTTACCTGGACATCCTCCAGAGCTGGAAACTGAGTTTTCCATCGACTTAATTACTTGTTCAAGGCCCATATCAAAGACCACTTATATAATGACCACTATGGAGTTATTGGAGAGAAATAATCAACTAGAGGAAATAAGTGATAATGGATTTAATCACCCTAGTGTTTCTCCATATGGATCCCGTATTCTTTTCATTAAGAATAAAGATGTATTTATGAGGTTGTTTATTGATTATAGGGAAATAAATGATATTACAATAAATAATATGTTTCCTCTACCATGAATTAATGATTTATTTGATCAAATTCATGGGGCACAAAGTTTTTAAAATATTGATCTTCGATCTGGATATCATCTATTGTTGGTGAGGAAGGAAGACATTCCAAAAACAACGTTTCAAACTAGCTATAGGCATTATGAGTTTACAGTAACTCCTTTTGAGCTAACTAATGCACCATATTTTATCATGGATATAATAAATAGAGTATTCAAAAAATATCATGAGGAATTTTTGGTGGTTTTTATTGATGATATCCTGGTATACTCTGAAATCTATGAAGTTCATGAAAATCACTTGCGCACTATTCTAAAGACTCATAGAAACAATAAATTATATAGGATTTTTCGAATGTGTGTTTTTTAGCTCTAATCAGTTTCCCTTCTAGGACACATTTACTTTAAGGATAGAATATCTGTAGATCCTATGAAGAGAAAGGGTGTGCAAGAATGGCCTACTCCAACGAACATAACTGATGTACGTATTTTCATTGCTTTAGGTGGTTATTATTGGCGTTTCATTCAAAAATTATCTCGTTTAGCCAAACCAATGACCATGCTTACCTGAAAAGGTATTATGTTCATATGGATAATGAAATATGAAGAATGTTTTAAAAAATTTAAGATAAGTTCATTGAATGATCGTATCCAAAATCTAGAATCAAGGAATGATGGATTTGTGATCTTTACTGATGCATAAAATAAATGACTTGGTTCTGTCCTTATACAAAATAATATATTGATTTCTTATGAAATAAAGAAGCTAAAAATTAATTAACAAAAATTTCCAACTCATGATCTAGAGTTAGAAGTGGAAATATTTTTTCTAATGATTTGGAGAAATTACCTCAATGGAGAAAAATGTGAGATATATACGGATCATAAGAGTTTGAAATATAAGTTCTCATTGAAATAACTCAACATGATACAATGGATATGGAGTGAGCTACTCAACTATTATGAATACACAATACAGTACCACATGGGGATGGAAAATATGGTGGATGATGCCTTGAGTAGAAAGGACCACTGAATTCTAAACAAGATGATAGTTGAAAGGGATCCTTTGTTAATGGATCTAGTAAAGATGGGTATGGGAATTATCATGGAAATTAACACATCACTACTTTTTCAAATGGTTTCCAAACCATATTTACTTGAAATGATACAAAAGTTATCAGGCTGGTGATGAGGAGTTTCGAATAAAAATTAAAGCTATAAATGATGGGAAGTTGGTTGAATTCATATATGAAGGTAGCATTTTGAAATTCAGAAAGAGGCTTTGTGTCCCCTATATTCCAGAGCTAAAGAGGGAACTATTGGATGATTATCATAGCTTTAATTTCCCTATACATTCTACTGTACCAAATATGTATAGAGATATAAAGTAACTTTTTTGGAGGGAAAAAAAGAAGAGGTAGTTTTTTGATTACGTGTCGAGGTGTTTGGTTTGTCAACTGGTGAAGGCCGGAAGATGAAATCCGGGAGGAGTCAGGAAAACCCTTTCTATTACTATTTGGATATGGGATGATATTATAATGTAATTCTTTATGGGGATACCAAAGACTCCATGAATGAATGATATGATGTGGTTCATTGTTGTTCGTTTTACAAAATCATCACATTTTCTTGCTATAAGAGATGATTTACCACTTGAATGTTTAGAAAGAATATACATTAATGATTTTTTATGTCTTCATGGTGTACCCTTTTCAATTTTTATTGATCGTGATCCCCATTTTACAACATAATTCTGGAAATGTCTTCCAAAGACCCTAGATACTGATCTTCATTTGAGCACTGCCTACCACCCACAAACTGCTGAACAATCAGAACCGAATATTCAATCTTTGGAAGACATGTTGAGGTCTTATTCACATGACTTTCACAGAATATGGGATCATTATTTACCTCTTGTATAATTTTCCTATAATAATAACTTCCATTAATGTTTTCAAATGCACTATATGAAGCGTTGTATGGAAATAGATGTCGTACACCAACTTGTTGGAATGATGTTAGTGAAAAAAATCACATAGGCCCAGAACATGTTGAGGAAACAACAGAAAAGGTGAATATTATCCAAACCCATATCAAACCCACTAAAATTAGGCCAAATATCTATGTTGATAACTGAATGAAGCATTTGGAATTTCAAGAAGTAGATCATGTTTTCTTAATAGTATCTCCATGGAAGTTTATTATACGATTCAGTAAGAAGGGAAAATTATGTCCCATGTACATTGGACCTATTGAGATTCTAGGTCGAATTGGAAACATAGAATACCATTTGGAAATGCTTCCATGTATTTCTAATGTTCAAAATATGTTTCATGCATCAATTTTAAGGAAATACATGCCGGACACAACGCATGTACTCACCTATGAAAAAAATAGAACTCGAGCCCAATATTTCTTATTGTAAAGATCCTATCAAGATTCTTGATACCAGAGGACAAGTACTAAGAAATCAGATGACTTGTCTGGTAAATGTTCTTTGGAGGAACCATAAGTTGGTGGAAGCAACATGGGAACCTGAGGTTCTTCTATTGAAGACATGCCTGAATATTTTTAGGTAACAATTTTGTTAATTTTGAGGATGAAATATTTTTACAGAGGGGTGAATGTAACGAACCAATATTTCATCAATGGAAATTATCTTCTTATAAATATATCATAATCACATGAAGTCGCAAGATAATGAACTAGTAAGTTCTATGTGACCCTTAAACATAAGTTTGTCACTTCTGTGACATGAATTTCGGAAATCTGACATACACGGTTGCGATTACTAAGTTATTTGGAGTCTGATAAGAAAAACTTAATTTTAGGAGAATAGTAACCCACCATTATGAATAATAACATACACATATGAATAGTGATATACCCTAATGAATAGTAAACTTACTTGTGATATTATACTAATAATATTCAAGCAGAAATGTGATATACCTATGCTTTGGAATAAGTAAATAAATGTTTTAAAACTGTTGTTTATAGAATATATTATGATTTTAATTAAATTTAAAATTTGTAATATTTAAAAAAATATTTTTTAAAAATGGAATTAATTTTTGGATTCTACATGTCAAATTATGGTTAAGGTGATTTTTTTGTATTTTTATGAAATACTCATAATTTTACTGAATAGTTAAATACGGTAAAATTCTGTATATACAAATTATCAGTTAAATACACTATCGATGACATCATAACTGATGTAAGACCACTTGGATAGAAATCACAATAATTTATTACTAATATTGATCGTGGAATAATACATATTTTTTTCTTGAGGGAAATTATGAAACTAATGATTAAAACATTATGAAAACCCTCTTCTCCTCCAATATAAAAACCCTCCATCACTCCCTCTTCTCTTCACTCCTCTAAGCCTTTAATCTCCTCATCATTCTGCTGAAATACCCTTACCTAGTAACTCCTCACATCCAGGATGCTCTTGGTCTTTCCAAAGGACCATAATACATTCCTTTAAAGAGGTTCTCAAGAAGGTTATTTCAAGAGGAAATGCACCTTTCTTTTTCATTTAGTCTCATTTCATTTTATATTCTTTTATTATCATACACTCACACATTCTATCAAAATTACCATGATTGATCTAGTATCATCTATATACTAGAATTATATCATGTGAATGGAAGAACAATAATTAATATCCTTACTCTCTCTCTCTTTTATTTTATAAATGAAATCAACGTCCATGAGGTTCCAATTTATAACCATCATTGATGACGATGTTTCATTATTCAATTTATCCTTCATCACTGGTCATGAAACCCTTTTTATAGTTGAAATAGTCTATAATATATGTATTATAAAAAAATTATAATCCATTAACTATTATATGTACATGTTATTAAATAGTGTGACAAAATTAGTTCCTAATAATCAAAATACCGCTAAAATAATCTAAGTGAAGGTCATAAACATTTCATCTAATGATACATCCACATTCCATGTAAAAAATTATATAAATGACCATTAACAGTTCTAAATTTTCATAATTAATTTCTAAATTCAATTCTGGGGGTTTAAATCCATTCCACATGAAATCCATTACATAGGAACAAGTGAAATTATTATGAAAAAAAAAGAAAACGAACACTTTGGAATGATGAAATTCAAAAAAAATAACTTATAAATAAGGGTCTAAATCTAGTAAGAATTATAATAAACCAAATACATGTATAATATATTCTTAAATAAGTTATTAATAATTCTAATTTCATATTCCAAAATAAAACGTTCAAGAGCAGAACATATTCGAACTTAAGGTAAGGGTTTTCCACCCGAACTCCCATTTTCATTTAGGTTACCTTGATTGTCTAATTACCTAAATTAAAATCTTATATATTTTTATGTACTCATCATAAATTATGTTTTAGTATTCTATATATGCACACAAACCATAATCCTTCCATATGTAATGGATAGTTACACATTTTAAAAGGAACATTCAAAATTGTTTCTGAAAGACAAGCCTGATTCAAGGGAATTTCTTAAATTCTTACACTTTTTCAAGGGAACCCTATAAAATATTTTTTTGGAAAACCTTTTCATTAAAAAATCAATAAATTTATTATTAAAATAATAACTCACTTCATTTCAGGTTTTATACAAATATGTTTTCTAAAAGAACTATTCTTTTTAAAGAAAAATGGTATTTATCTCACAAATTACTCGAAAAATTTATAAGAGTACCTTCATCTATTTCAAAACTCTTTTTGATTATTATTTTTTATTGTGATTAATGTAATATGGTATCATCTACCATATTTAGTTTAATTTTTTATTATTATTTTGGCTGTCGATGTTCTATCTTAAAACCATTCACCAATTTACTCTTAATGGTTAGTGTTTATGCTTAGTGTTCGGAAAAAGTTATTTACAATTCATATATTAGTTTCAATATGAATGTATATGTTGTTTATATTTACCCCCATTCATATGTGGAATTAATTGGATATAGAATGTGTTGTCTGGGTCCTCCTATATCCCCATGGTGCATCCATAGGTCCCATGAGACAAACTACGGTCTTGGAACAAGGAATTAACAAAATGATTATAGTATTAGAATGAGGCCTTTATGGTATGGTTATGATGTCATGCGTTATACATTCCCTCATTACGAAAATAGTATTGTTGGCTCATGTGATTATTAAAATATTATAATACCAATGATTATGTTTTATTATGTCATTACTTACTCCGCTTTTATTCCATCCGTAATGTGTTCATGTTTTTGTTAATGGCTTATGTTTTATTTATTAAAAATGCCAAATGTTTATATATCTTCTTTTGTATTACTTACCCTTACAGAGAGTTTTATATCACCCATTTCATATGTTTCATTTTATTAGGACATTAATAGTATTATTAGTAATTACATGATGATATAACCTAAGAGTTATGGATGTTGTCAAAGGAGTTTCTATGTTCTATTTCATTTCAAGTAGTAATGTTGAACTTATATATGAATATTGTTTCCAAAGGATACTTAACTACTTGGTCCTTCAGGATGAATATTCCTTGTTTATATTCAAATGTAATAAAATAAGTCACTGGCTTTGGGAAACTGGGGTTGAGTCTTTGCAACATAGGCTAACCCAGAAAGCATACCTTGGGGTATTCCATGAGGATTACTTGTGTGGGATGAGGAAACTCTGGCTCATGTTCACATAGGAAGATGGGAAGATTCACAATGAGATTCCTGCACCTAAATTCGATTTTTATATGATTGATGAGTATGAAAAATATGGTTGGAAGCCTACTCTAGAGAGCTTTTTAGGCAAAGCACCACTAGAGATGATAATGGGGTTCCCCCTCAACTCCGAGGTTGGGTTCGGACAATGACCAGAGTACATCATGCTGCCAGGGCTGCAATGGTATCAAGGCCAGTAATTCGAAGGCCTTCTCTAGCCAAAAATGAAATAGGACCAATAGCAGGAGGCCTAATGGCTCTAACTGGCAGGACTAAGAGGAAGGGAGGCTACCAGGAGGGTTTCACAGTATACCTACCTAAGCTCCTTGGAAGCGGCTGCACTATATGGACATACATGAAACTTTTGTTTACTCGGATGATTGGGAATCATGGGATGTTAACAGGAAACTCCATGCCTAAAAAATGGTGGATCATCTCAACTAGTATGAGATGGAACGTTTAGGAATTGGTCCTAAAAGGGCCAACTTTATAGTGCCTCAGGTAGAAGGGGAGCGGTATGTGGGTGAACTGGTTTCCTTGGAGCACTCTCGAGGCACTCCACATCCAATGAAGACTTAGATAAAAGTGCTACTTGGATTATAATCTTCTCTATAACTATTTGTTGCTAAGATATTAGTGTGCTTCCCTCTACCTGAGGGATTATAAGGTATTTAGGGATACATCTATGAAATAAGAAGTCCTATAGATGAAGGAAAGGTTAAAACCTTAGAGGTGGGAGAATTCACTGAAGCACTTGAGGTGACCTCTATGCCATTATATTATTGTATGATATTAATCATGCCATCTGAGTTTATCAAATGCTATTTTTTATGCCATGTATATGATATCCTCATTGAAATGTCCCCTTGTCAGGTGAAAATGGATGTAGAGGGACGAGCTTCGGGACATGTGTATAGAATGATAGTGAGAAAAGTGTCCATTAGGGCTATGGAAATAGAGGTGGACCTTCTAGAATCTTTGGAATTCCATACCATATATATGGGATCATGTCCCATATTCCCGACAGTAACAACTCATGAGTGAAAACAACTATTGGATCTTGGTAAATCATCTCCCTTATAAAGTCATAATTTTTATGCCCCAATCTAGCCAACTGACATTGTCTTTGTCTGAGCAGTCCTTCATGCAGTGGTTGTACAACTAGTGAGGATGATAAACTATCCCAGAGATCCTTTCGTGGGGGTAATGATGATTGACATGGAATCAAACACACGATCTGACCATACCATGGTGATCATGGTTGTGGGTAGAACCACCAGAAGGGTAGAACCTTCCATTATTGAGGTAAAATCCAGGAATGAAGATAAACCATGCAATATGGAACCTATCCCATCTGATTAAATTTTAGATAAGGATCCTACTTCCAAACTCATGGATGTATTTCCCATAATATGAACCTACTGACCCGGAGGAGCTGGATGAGTCTTCTTCTGATGTGGAGGATAGTTATACTGTACATTGTCAGTCATTGAAGTTGACCAAGCGCTACATAAAAAATATTCAGAAATCAAAGTGGATAATTCATACGGGATAACTTCACCCTATGCTATGTGAACTATACACTAGAGGGGTGGATGCATGAGGAACACATATGGTCATCCGAGCATACCTTGCTGAGAAAGAATGGGAGAGAGACTATGACATTAGTGTTGTGTGTAAGTGGAGGAAGTTTATCATCATTTAAAATATTCATGAGTTTGAACAAGAGATCCAATGCATAGAAATGGAGACGAACTAGTTATCCTCTTTCACCAACACTCAACCAGAACTTATATCGTGACTATGGGTCCAATTGGAAGATGGTGAAGAGCACCTGAGGAGAAAATATTGTGAAGTGGTCAATATCCGAGCTACATGGGGTTGAGTATTGATCAGGGATAATGAAAATTTCCCCACGAACAATGAGGTAGGAATAGATCTTAAGAGATGATAAGAAATCATGAATTACATAATCCAAAGAGTAGTGAACTGAATATTATCTTCAAATTTAGATGTTTACTTCATTAATTTGGACATTAATCTTCACCAACATAAAAAAATTGACTTGATTTTTTGTGGGATGGTATATAATAAATATCTGAACTATTTAATAGTTCATCAAATTCTAATTTTTTGTGTTCTTGGGTTCTAATAACTCATTAAAATTCTATGTTCATATTTTGAGAGAATTTTTTTTCATATTTTCTATATAAATCGGTGCCTCTACTTCCTTGCAAGTATTAGAAGTCCATTTCATAAGCTATGTATGGGATTTTTCTATTATAATAATTTTATCTATGTTTAATATACATTATTTCTTCATACTATGTTCTATTTAATTTTATTTTTCTATTTTACCCATTGTATTTTTCTTATCTCTATGGTTGTGGAGAACTACCCATCGTCGTTGTCGGAGGGGTAAAAGTGGAAATGGTTTATTTTCATCATTCTCTAATGTTTCTCATTATTATAATCAATGAAATTTTTTAGTGGTTAAATTGATTTTTATAGCCTCCCCAGTCTATTTGATACTGTTGTCTTCTTTCTGTTCATATTTATTACACTTATATGTCATTATAATGTTGTATATGGTGGAATAGTATTATGGTGATGAGGTCGGAGAGAATTATCATGCATGCATAGGTCTTGGTGTGATGTAGTTATAATTAAAAGTGGAGAGTGTGTTGTGATAAGAATTGATTCATTTATTTAGTAGGATAATGAAATTATAATTTAATGAACAATGATAGCATCATTGGGGACATTTGAGGATGAAAAAAACATTCTTTCTTACCAACTTATTGAATTATTTTATTTTAATTTGAAATTATTTTATCATTTTCATTTATATAAATAGATATCAAATGAATTTTATAGAACCCCCAGTATATTAGTTTTTAATTAGTTTTATATTAGTTAGTTTATAAATAGTTAAAATAGAAATTCAGTGCATGTGAGTGTCCTCCTAAATAAATGAAAGCTAGATCTTGTACTATGATGTATTCATGGAAAATAAGAAAATGTTGACTATTAATCAATGGAAGTACTCATTTATCATATTTATTTAAATATTTTTAACATGTGGGTGGTAGAATTTTCCATCCTCATATATAAGTAGATCCCCCATCTTGAAACTCCATCCTTCCTTTCTTATCTCCATGTCCTTGGGTTCATTCTCTGAACTTTATCTCAATATTGAGATCACCCTAATCCACTTATTCATAACTCCAAAATTCATGATTAGATATATTTATTTTTAGGGATTTATCTTTAAACCACTAAATAATATATTTATTTCTGATCATTATTGACAAAACAACCTAAGGTTGGAAAACTTGTGAAATTTTCCTCATAAGTTTTCCCATATTAACTCTCCTTCCACTTAAGCTCTATAAATTGTATATCTGTATTGTTGTAAAATTTTTGTGGAATTTTTTTGTTACGAAATATATTTTTAAATTATTCCTAATATATTTATTCAAATTTATTCTTTGGATTTATATTAATAATCCATGTCTCCTTTAATTAAGTTATATTTTTAAACGATAAATGTTCAGAGTCACATAATATTTCTTATAATAATAAATCATGGAAACGATCATTTCCATGGATTTAAAAAATAAATTTTTAACAAGATTATTGGAAGGTCCCTAAAATGTTAGTGGTCTTTGAAAAAAAATTCATGAGATCCAATTTACACTTCATAGGTGAAGGTGGAAATTCTACATTGTTCAAGTTATTATTCATAACCTAAGACCACTACGTAACTACCACCTAGATTTATTGAACTCCACATCCCAATGAATTTTCAAGGTCATTTAAAAATTCACTACATTGTCAATCACATGGTTTTTTTCATGTTTCCCCTATTTGACATCATTTTTAAAATATAAATGGTTAAACAAACATAATGCAATAATGAAAACCAATATTATTTACTCAAATGTTTGAATTTATTCTAACTACTTTATCATTTGGATCCCAAAATTTAGTATACATTTTCTTTTACCAAGCTACTTCCAAAAGTATGTAAAACTTTCTCTAGTACTGACTATAGAGACCATCATCTTTCTTTAAATATTAATACATATTTATAACAACAAAACATAGTAATAATTTAATATATAATCAAAATGTTTGGTATCCTGGTAAAATTATTTTCATTAATCATAATAATATATAATGAATTAAAAAATATTTAATTCCACTGACCTTGAACATTTATTAGATTTCATATTCTAATTATTTTATATATTAACATGATGTCATATATTTAATAAAGGGTGAGATAAAATCCAAGAAAAAAGATCAATAATAGGAATATTACATTAAAAATTGATCCATATAGTACATTGGTAAGTATAATAATTTTACACATATCATAAGAAAAGGATCATCATCATGAACATGAGGGAATAATATAAAATATAGATGGAATATGGTATATTCATAACAGTGAAACATCATAACATTTTGGTAAAATACCACATTAATGTTTTGAAAAACTACAACATCTTTTTGTCACAAAACATATGTCTGTAAATGATTATTACATAAAATGTGGGAAAATTCAGCATCATGTTAACACATAACATATGTGTACAAATAATAATTTTAGAAAATATGAATAAATATTTAATAATTTTAATTAATTATAAACATACTATCACGAGATATATCACATTAACTAATTCATTAGAGGTTTATATAATTCTATACTCCAACCAAAATCATAAAATGATCATATTCATGATTTCCTCATAGAATAGAAACTCTTATCAATCATAGGCATAAAATAAATTCATGTGAAATGAATGTGATTTATAATATAATAATAAGACATTTGTATATTAATAATACATTATGGTTACCCAAAATAAGATGTTATAATAGTATTTTAGTTGTTAAAATTTTACATTAATTATGAGAAAATCATGGTTTATTAAAAATAAATAAACAAACATTTGAAGAATCATCTTGGGTCGTTGAGAATAAACACCTAATAATTAGTCATAATGGTGGATTTGAAATCATCTTAGTGATATTAGAACATGTATTTCCCCATAATAAAAAAATATGAGTAATTAAAAAAAATTAGAACGAATTTATAACATTCATGTGGAAAAAATTAGTAAAATTGGATGAACCCCAAAGGAAAGAGTTTGGTTCAAGATTCCCCTTTAGAAATTTGTAAGGTATGACTTAATCATATACATTTGAGATCACAATGAAAGGTATATGTAAAAAACTATACAATTGTAATCTCAAAATTATTGTGGAATCTTGGGTAGAAAATAAATACAATTCCTTCAAAATAATATCAAACAAATAGAGGTAATCCCAGGATAAATATTGATAGATATTCCTCTTACCATATGTCCCATTATACTTCATCACATTTTTCCTCTTAAAAAATAACATTATTTTTATATCAAATAAATATATAAGTTATTTAAATTTATTTGGGTCACTATTTATCAATTACGATCAGTCAATTTTATTTGTTAATATTCATTATCTGAGGTAAAATTATGTTATGCCATGTTTTGTTTAAATTATTCATTCTTGTTTCTATTTCCGGATTTTATTTTTTAGTAACTTTAATTTTAAAAAATCATTTATGAAATATTTGAGTATGTTATAAAAAATTATAATACCTAAAATACACTAAATATCCATATATGTGTTAATATGTAAATAATTGATGACGTTATTGAAAGAAGATAGACCTCAACATTAACTAGGCATGCCAAAAGATGCAGGGAGAGAGTATGTATACTAGATATATATTAAAATAGTTATAAAGGTCACATAACAACATTAGTATATTTCTTAAATATATATTAAATATTTTATGAAGATATAAAAAGTAAAATGTTTGTGATGGTAGAAATTTGAATATAGAAATACAATTAAAAGATAAAATCATGAAATTACCTCTTTAATAAAGATTTACTCTTTTGTTAAATCCTTAAAGGCTTGGGTTTGGTTGAAACGATAAAATCTATAAGTCTCTATGTATACATATAATAAGTTCTTTGAGAATATATAGTTCTTTGATAAGTTTATAGGAAGTTACTTTCCAAGGAAGGTAGTGGAGATTTTATAAATGAGGAGAGATCTATTTTTATATTAAAATATGGAATAAATTATTATTTCAAAAATAAAAGTTTTGATCCTGGAATTTCTAGAATTATAAATTATATTTGAATAAAATTACCATATTTTAGAACTTTTAAACCATGATATCATTGAATTTATTTTTTATAAAAAGTAAAAAGAAAAAAATGATATTTTGTTATTTAATAAAATAATTTAGAATTTTAGGCATTGAAAATTAGCTTTTAGGATATAAATTCACATTATTATTTTTGAAATACTTATTTATATTATTAAATTCATTTTTGGTCAATAAAAATAATTTAAGATTTATAATTTCATTAATAAATCATTACATAATCACAAAAAATGTGGTATTTAGAAAATTGTATTTTTACTATTCACCTGAAAATTGAAGATTCACAAAAAATATCACAAATTAATCATTATAAAATTTGAAAATTTACATTAAAAAATGAAATTACCTTTTCAAAAAAATTCTATCTTAGGTAATTTTAATTATTTATATAAAAAATATGGTTTCTATAAAATACATTAAGATATGATTTTTCTAAAATATATATATTCTTTATTTCACATTATAATTTGAACACTTATTTTGTAAAATCATAATATTTATATTTACTTGAATTATTTATGGTCAATATTATTTACAAGTAATTATATTGTTTTACTAGTTAATTTATTATTATAACAGTCAGATTACTATTTTGATGGTCAGGTTACTATTCCCAAGGGTTATATTACAATTCAAATAGGTAGGTTACTAATTCAATGGTAAAATTGTATTTATAGTTCCTATATATAAATCCAATTTCATTTTCTCATAATTATATTCATTCCCTCTCAAGGTTATATATTATTCATTTTCAAAAATTTGACTGTCTCGCTAATGTTTTTCATTTTTTTACGATATTGTTCACTACATTGATAATTACAAAGGACAAAAATAATCCAAAATTTTGTATTTAAATATTTTATTTTATTTTATTTTTTTGTAAAATTATAATATTTTCATTTTTATTAGGTATATTTCTTCTATAATTTTATCAATTAATGAAAATAAAGTATCACTGTTTTTTATTCTGTGATGAATGTGATTAATACTAAATGATATTTTGAAATATGATACATATGATTATTTATAATGAAAATTCATTATATAAATTTCAAAATCATGATTTATTACTCATAGATTATATCGAATAATGATCATATGAATTCCAAAATTGGTTGTATGTATTATGTTAATAAATCATCATGTGGGTAAAAAAATCTATTTTTATATTTGTAAAATTTTGTTTTTCAATCATATTAAAGGAAGATCAAGTGTATAAATAAAAAAAGGTTTTCAAATCAATTAAATGGATTAAAAACCAATGATTTGAGAATGTACGGGTTGTGAATATTTCCATGAAGTTGATGAATCAATTCAGGGTGTGGATCTTTGATAGTGGATGGGCTTCTTATATGATAATAAATATGAATTTTTTCACATCCATCAGGAATAAAAAATATGGTTTTTTAGATTTGGAAACAATGAATCATAACATATCATTGTCTCATGAAATAAGTTGTTAAATAAATGGATTATCCACATGATTCCATAATCCTTGGATGATCTGGTGTAGAATAATTGATCTCATGGTATCATTACAATATAATATAATCATACAAACACATGAGAAGTGTGTCCAAAAGGGATTATTTTTTGAAACATATATATGTTAAAAGATCAAAGGTCAATCAGGTTGCTTTAGATGGTCCTGGTTGACATGTGTGGGTCGATATCACTATGATCCATTGATGGGAAGAAGTAATATATGTTATTCATTGATGATTATAACAATATTGAATGGTTGATGGCAATTACCACTAAGTACAAAATATTTTGTATCATTACTAAAAATCATTCAAAGAAATAAATGCTTCATGGTCATAAGTATTTCAAACTCTAAACCAAAAAATCTACAAAATTTACACAAAAACAATAGTGTTATCCTGAAGATCTTAGACATGACCACTAATATTCTAAAAATTTGGCATGACTCATCCATATAAAGAACATTCTAAAAAACCATTAGACATAAAACATTTAGAAAAATAATCCCACACAATATAGAATAGAAATAAATAAGGCTATATATTTTGTGAAATAATAATAGAACAGAGTATACATAGTATATAGATGATTATTACATGAATCATATAGATAAAAGGAACATTATCAAGTATATATTGAAAAAAATAAAAATTAAACTACATAGAAGATGTCCCAAATCACAGTATCCTACCTCTCAAATACATAACCCACATAACGCACTAACTAGAACACATGTCTAACTCCAAGTGATAATTATTCCCAAGAAAAAAAATTGGATTGTTTTCCTACATACTTTGAATCCATTGGTGTGCATGAGGGTATAATGTTTGTCCAATAATCTAGTACGAATCCACAATGCCTAAATAATAATAAGTGTTTTTCATAAAATAAATATGAATTAAATGAATATATAAGATGTATTCATACTTTTTAAACACACCCACCAAAAAATAACATAAAGGAATGACAGACATACACATCCTGTGGTTGGGAATCCCCCAAACAACATCAAACCCTGACAATTCCTACTTTGGAGAGGGTATGAGTATCTCTGAGCATGTCACACCAGCCTCCCATGGGGACCAATTTCTACCCCATAACTAATAGTTGAACATCACACCATACTTAACCAATTCCAAAGTGTCTCTGAACACAAGAAACCACCCATGAGAAATATAATCATTCTAAAAACATAGGTTTCCACTTGGGTGAAATATACCCAACCCGGAGAAATAATGAAACCACCTAGGGAATCCTATATGTAATAACATCATCTATTCAGGGTCATATTTCACATATAACAATCATATTATCCAATGGAATCCACATCCATCCTAGAAACCAATAGAATATCTTACCAAAGGGGCATCCTGACCTAGAAATATATACAACATACTCCCTTAGGATCACTTTCCTCAAAAAAAATAATATCTAATACACCCAAGGGTTCTATCCCCACCCCAAAATTGGTTCTCAGACCTCATTACCCAAAGAAAATTATCTACCTTGGTGTTTCCCCTATATTAACAATCACATATAAGTAAAGATAAAATGGATATAACTAGGGGCCACATATCACCCAAAAATTGGGCCTGACATGCACCCAGGGAATTCCACCTTATAGACTTAGTTATATCATATATATATACTCACATAGGGAACACACTCTACCCAAAAAATCATGTAAAAATTACCTAGAGTATTCCAACTCAAAAATATAGAGGCATCACAAAGATACCACACAAATTGTCCATCCTCCCAAAACCCTCTCACATAAACATAGGTGGACTATTATATACATAAAATATCCTCACCACATTATCAATATCATGATCACTAAAACAATTGATTCTCAAAGGTGACAACTAAAATATCACTTCCTATATCTTTCACAAATAGTATCTAGGGTTAAAATTATATTGGGGGGACCCACTGAGGTCCCCTTAGTCACATCATAGAAATAATACCGTACAAGGTTTAATCGGTCATATGTACACCTCTCAGATTCAACAACTCATTCTTGTCATATCATCTATAAAATTATGTAAAATTTGTGGGAAATGGTGTTTAGTATATCATTTATAACATTTATTACTAATAACTGGTGACATATATTATTTTTGACATTATTTAGTTTTTAACCAATGTAAAAACTACACTCGGTAGGTTTTATAAATCTTTTTTTCATAAACAACCTTTAAACCCTATTTTAAACATTTTTTATCTTATTAATGATATATACAACCTTGTAAATATTTTAAATAATTATTTTATTTATATTTTTAGTTGTATGTTAGATTTCACCCATGAAAGATCGTGATTATCATGAACCAGCCCAAATACCTTCATACCTTGATTACAAGGCCTATCATAAGGTATCATGAAGGGTGTTCCAAATCCCCAAGTGTTGGGTAAAAGCACCAAGAATCATATAATATGATAGTGTAAACAAATATTCCCTAAATAAAATGGAAGAAATAGATACAAGTCAATATGCACAAACGAAACTCCATAGGGATAACTGTACCAGAAGTAAAACAGGTAAGAAAACCCAAATTACAACAAAAAAGTACCCAAAAAACAAGATAATCAACCCATGTATCAATGGAAAAAGCATCAAAAATTAAAAATATCAATAGAACCACCACCTCCAAGTGGTACATTCCCCTTGCTTGAACCTGGTATGGGGAAATCTACAAACTCTCAATGCCATAAGTCGGGTGGGAGGTAAAATCCTATTATGTTCTCACCAAGGATTATATAAGAAAATTACATATTTATTTAATAAAATAAATCTTTCAATTGTAAAAGAAACAATAATGGAATTTAAAAAATATATTTAATTAAAAACATTTTTTTCATTTAAATTTATGGAAACCTTTCTAAATAATGTCTTCATAAACATTTTATATAAAATAGTTTATATAAATTCATAAGGAATTTTTAAAATTGTTTCTAAATAATGAAATATATATACCAAAGAGTTAACAATGAGAAACATGGTAATATTCCAAGCTGTATGATAGTTCCAAGTTATGGGATCCTCAAATAATTATATAATGGAAACAGAAATGCACACAAATATCCATCTGAAACTAGCTAAAGAATAATAACCAAAATCCCACTGGGGATAAGATCTGCCTATAAGTTTATGTTATAGTTGTAAAGCATCAATTGGGTAATAGGGAATACCCATCCTAGCATGATTTTCCCTGATAACTCACTAACTAATTAGTCCTTCATGTGCTCAAAAAATATTCCATAATGATTTATTTATTTCAAAACTATTTAATATACAATTAAACCCATTTCCCATATCAATATGAAAATTCCCATTTAAAAACCAATTAAATTTTTTAATCAACCCATTATTTTTTCAAGGATAAAATCATTGGGTTTATATCAAAACAATTTAATAAATTTTTCAGAAATAAAAATTTTAATGTATTTCACAATTCAATTTTATAAAACCATTTTCACAATTTAAATTTCCCAAATTTCCATCAAATTTCATAACCACTCCTGAATTCCTTCGAATTTAGGATATTTTTTAATTTAATGATAAATCCAATTCCAATCCCCCATTTAATGGAATTGGGTTTTTTTAACAAACCAATTGAATGATATTAAACATAAATAATTATATTTAATTTAAATAAATCAATTTAGGGTTAATCAAATGGAAAAACCTACCACAAGATCACAGGATCATGAATCATAATGACCTAAATGGGAAACACCAAAAAAGAACATCAGTAGTGAAAATCCAATAATAAAACCTAGATTCAAGATCTAAAACATCATAGATTAGATCCACAAATAGAAAAAATATCTAATAAATCATACATAGGAGAGTGGAGAGAGCAGTATATCAAGAAAAGGAAGAGGAAACTTACCAGTAATGGACTGAATGAAGATCACCTATCTTTGATCTTCATTAAGTGGGGTTTTTTGGAGAAAACATTGATTTTTTAGATCCCCAATGACCTAGGAAAATTTTCCAAGACAAGTTAGGCCTAACCATGGGATAGAATTGGGTTTCAAGAATTTTTTATGATTTTTCAGAACAATTAAAAAATGTGTTCATGGTTTCCTAGGTAGGTCTTCAGGGTTTTTTAATCCATACACCCTAACCATTGTCCCCTATTGGTGGGGTTGAATGGTTTCTCCTAGGTGGTCACACTATTTTCCATATTTTGTGCCAACCATGAAAACCCCAACTTCCAAGGTTTTCACTGATTTCACTAGCATGGTGCATAGTTTGAAAAAATCATGTGCCAAATTGCACAGCATGAAAATGGAAAATTATTTCCAAAAATTTCGCCCATAGAATCCCTAAAAGCCCAAAATTAACATCATAAACATAAGGGGTTTGAAATAGTAGAAAAAAGTATTTGTATTCCCCTCCCACCATAGAAAATATATATCCCCATAAATATTATTAAGAATATTTCCTGCCAAAAATATGATGCCACTACTCTCCCATCATTTCCTCCCTCTCCCATGTCTCCTAAGTATTAGAACCATTCTTCCATAGCACTCGATCCAAAGGTAACATCCTCCCATTAAGTACCTTATCTCTAGAATCAACTATCCTAAATGGATTCCCAATCATAAATAAGCCAGGATCAATATCAATGTCACTCTATCTCTGAATAAGATATGTATTAGATATATACGTCCGTATATAAGATACATTGAAGACATTATGTATCGACAGTATTTGAGATGGTAGTTTTAAAGGGAATGAAATTTCTCCCAATATTTCAATGACCAAAAAAGTTCCAACAAAACAGATAGAATGTTTCCCTTGCCTCCCAATACTTTGATAAACCAAACAAGGTGAAACTTCCATGAATAGAAGATCACTAACTAATAATTTCCACAGTCTATAATGCCAATCATCTTTAGACTTATATTGGATCTATACCATCAACATTCTCAAAACAATAATCAGGATTATTGGATTCATCTGTTTAATCAGGATAAGTAAAACCAATGAACTATCACGGATCAACATAATGGAAAAATATTGGTTCATTCATAAAAGGCCTCAAAAGAATTCATTATGAACAGAAACTGGTAACTATTGTTATAAGAAAACTCAACCAGACCCAGATGGTCATCCCAAACTCCATTAAAGTCTAGAACATATGAGAGAACCATATACTCCTTAATATATATAACTCTTTCTATTTAGGCATCTGACTACATATGGTATGTCATAATCAAATGAACCAGAGATCCCAATTCCTCTTAAAGGCCTCTACAAAAATGATATGTGAACTGGGGATCTCTATTAGAAACTATAGAATGTGTAAATTTGTGAAAATGAAAAATCTATTTCACATATAGTTTTTTCAAATTTTTGAACATTGTTTGAATCAATAATGTGTATAAAGTGATAAAATTTAGTATGATGATCAATCGGACCCCATATTTCATTTTTCTTTCACTTGGTTCATGGAAACCCAGCCGAAAAGTCTATATATATTGCATCCCACTTCCATGTCAGCACTGGAATAGGCTTAAATAGTCCCAAAGGATTATGGTGATCGATCGTGGACTATTGGAATGTGTAACAACAAGAGAAACAAATAGTCAATTCCCCATAACATTCATATCCAATATAATGGACACTTCATGTTATAGAATATCTTCTTACTTCATAGGACCACTGGTCATTGGGAATTAAGGAAATCCCCCATCATACCTTCCCTAACCAATAATGGTTCCATAAAACAACTAAAAAAACATAGAATTCTCTCTACAGATAATGACCAATTAGCAATGGTATCCCCACCATAAAGAGAGTCTCAATGATATAGAACACATAATCAATTTTTTGTTCTGGAAGAATAAAATTAATAAATGCATAGGTCAAAATAACACTGGACAAGGAAATATTATCCATGGATTCCCATACTCTGATATGAAACTATGAAAAATGAATTATCAGGTTCCACTCTTCAGATGATTCATTCAAGAACTGATGGGCGATTTCCACCCAAGGCCTCTTTTGGATATTCAAATCTTTTTGAGAGAATATTTAACTTGACCTATGGTGGTCATAATACATGGTAAAGCATTAACTGAAAAGGTAATTCTTCTAACTCTTATGGAATTTCAACATACGTGCCAGTTCAAGGTCATGTCTTAGGCAATTCTTACCTTGTGTCCCTAGCTATTGAGATCCATAACAAAATTGCATGATCACACTACATAAGAATTCATCCCATACCTGAACATGATGCATCAAAAAAGACCACATATCCCTTTCCAATCACTAGAAAATTTAACACTAGTGTATAAGTCTAAAGACATTTCATCTCAATAAAAGAACTTTGACATTTTTTAACCAAAGAAATCATTACTTCCTTCGGAGTCAGATCAGTTATTGGAGAATCTAACTTTCATAATTCATTTACAAATAGACAATAATATCCAGCTATGCCCAAGAAGCTCTAAATATAGAAAACATTATATGGTTATTCACATGTAATAACATCCTTCACCTTCTCATGATAAATTTATATACCATGTTCTAACACCACGTTTCCCCAGAAATGAACTTTTTGAATCAAGGAATCACATATCGATATCTTCGCATAATCTTGGTGACTTCTCAAAATTCTATAACTACTCCCAAAGTACTGGCATGATCTTCCTCTGACTTAGAGAAAATAAGGATTGCATTCAAAAACACCTCCTTGGTAGTATGAATAAACACATGAAAAATACTATTCATTAAATTAATTAAGAATACATGATCATTGGTTAGACCAAATGGAATGACATGGTACTCATAATGATTGTACCTTCACTGAAAGGCAGTTTTCGGAATTTCATATTCCTTTATTCTCAACTGATGGTAACCATATAAAATATCATTTTTTGGGCACCACTTCTCCACTTTTTACAATTTAAATAAATCATAAATATGCAGAAACATATTCATTTTTATTACTATTACTCGATTTATTTTTTGGAAATAAGTACAATGGTGAAGTGGCCCAACATATTTCATAGATAAGAGAATAGGAACCACCCAATGTGACACACTCCAGAATATAAATCCATTATCAAAAATATTATCTAATTGAGAATTCATCTATCTCATTTTAGTTGATTCCATACGGTAACAATTTATAAATACTGGTTGAGTACTAAGAACTAAATCATTAGAAAAATCTACCTCCCTTACAGAGGGAAAACCAACGAATTCACAAGGAAATAGGTTGAGAAACTCGATGAAAAATAGAGGTAGATCGCCACTAAAGGATTCTATCTCTAAATAAAACTTGAACACATATATTATTTTTCCCAACTCTGGATAAGAAGGGTTGGATATACTACACCTCAAGTCCCATTATCCTTGAAATTCATGGCACGCCCCATGTGGTTAAGTGAAGGAGACCCTTTGAATATAACAATTAGTTCGGGCCATATTAGTAATGATCCAATTCATTCCAAAAATAATTTCAAGATGTTTCATGTTGTGAACAAAAAAACCCATACAAGATCAATAGTTGATAGAGAGAGAAAAAAAGTGGGACTACAGAGACCCTAATATCTATTTGTTCTAAGGGGTTGTAGTAATATCCTTCACATAACATAAAATTTTCCTTGAATTATTAATTATAAATTCCAAATGGGTTGAAGTAAACATATGAGATACACCAGAATCAAAAAGAAACATTCACTAAAGATGAATCTATATTGATGGAACCACTCATAGTCACTGGTCCCATATCTACTTCCTACAGAAAATCTTCTACAGTGTGAAGAAGCTTCATTCCGGATTCCTGTGGTTGGAACCCATTTTCTCTTAAATCGTCTTTTTTCACAATAGTTTTAGCAGGTTTTTATGATCATGTGTTTCTACATAGATTGGATATAGCATCCTAGAATTTTCTTAAAATACTATTAAATCATTTTAAAGATAAAAAACATAATATTATTTCACATAGTGGATCCATAGGTTTAGTGTCTTGGTCAAACTAGGACCGTACATAACAATTACAACATCAAGCATAAAAATTTATTAATTTCATCTTCTCTAGCTTCTTATTGGAACTTGTCCTCTCCTTAGTACATATAGACACCTCAGGATATACATCAAAAAGGGTTATATAATATCCCAGTAAGAGGATATATAAGAAGAATATAGCATGGGGTGAGTATAATCATGACAGAGGCAAAAGATCATGAACATGAGAGGATCATAAATAAAAGACTTGAAATGTGGCAATGCATAAAAATGAAACATCATGTTTTAGTGTTTAACTACCACACCTACATGTAAACCAAGCTAGCATCTTTCTCACACATAATTACACATATACTCATGAGATTTATCACTTACCCAATCCATTGGAGCACTGTATAATTCTGGGTGCGCCATTCACATTGAAACATTCATATTGCGCTATATAATTCCGGGTGCACCCGTCACATCATAACATTATCATAATCATTATTACAACATAGAACACATATAAAATATACATAACTAACCCATGGAATGGAATAGGTTTCATATCATAATAACTCATTCATAAGCTTTGGGTTCCCCAACGAAAGAGGTAATAACATACATGTTACAAGAACCACCCACTTTGAGTGAGAAGTAAAAGGGTGTTCTTAAAAGAGGAGTTCTTTTGGAAAACATTTGGTTTGACATAAAAACAAGTGAAAAACATGTATATCCCTGAAAATTATAGAAAATGTTGAAAAAATAAACTTTAAGGCGTAACCATATCAAAAATGGTGTGGAAGAGGGAGAACCAGAAGGAACAAAATAGGGTTTGAGATTTCCCATTACCTTGTATCTGAATGCTTCCTTCTCTTTAATGTTCTGTATAATGACATTATATTCATTAATTAGAAATTCCAGAACATTTTATACATTAATAGAGTTCATTATGGATTAATTATGATATTTTATATACCTTTTAATGAGTTATAGATTTTAGAATCATTGTTCGGGAATGTTTGTTTTTATGGTTTTCTTGAGTGGTTCACTTGTATTCTTAAATTGATGTTCGGGTAGAACATGGGTAATCATCCATAAATGATATTACATGTTATTAATCATATTACAGGAGTTTTAATGATCTTATAATTAATTATATTAGATCCATTTGGATGAATCATTAGATAATAATTAAATGATGATTGTTTGGGTTAATTTGGGCGGTTTTTCTATCACAATGAACTTGTTTTTATTTATCACTTAGTAATATGCCCGTATGTTATTTCCAGAACATTAAATAGGACATAATACATATAACATATTATGTTTTAACCATAAAAATGGTTTCATGACCATATCTGAATGTAGAAATAGAAGAATAAAGCATGTCGTTCTTGAAGGTGATAAATTAACACCTCATGAACAACGTTCTCTTTAATAAAATAAAAGGAAGATGGAAAGGGGGTTGGATGATATAATATCCCATTACAATCATAAAATTACCGTATATGTATAGTAATGATGTTACAATACCATTTTGATGATGATAGGTGGGTAGAGATCAAGAAATGAACTTGAACTTGAAAGGTTATTAATGGAGAAGAGGGAGAGAAATTACCTCTTGATTCCTTCTCTTGAGAACCTCCTTAAGGACCTAATCTTGGTCTTTTGATGAGACCAGTAGCTCTAGGACTTGGGGGATGGGATAGAGAGGATGTTTGGGCAGAGTTTATAGAAGGCATGGATCTTGATAGGTGTTAGGGAATGAGGGTGTGAAGGGTTGTTTTTATAGTGAAGGGGAGGGGTAAATTTTGATTATGTAATTCATTATTTTGTTATTTCCCTCAAGAAAACCAATATTATTGTTTCATGTGACCCATAATAGTAATAAGTTTATTTTAATTTTAAAAATGTGTCCTTTAATCACTTGGGATGTCATGAATAATGTATTTAACCGTTAAATTGTATATACGGTATTTTACCATATTTCACTATTCATCAAAAATTCGAGTTTTTCAAAAAATTTAAAAAAATTACCCTAACCATTTTTTAATGTGTAGAATTATAAAATGAAGTCCATTTTTAAAATTTAATTATCTAAATATTATTAATTTAATTTTTAAATAAATTCTTAGTAAATTCGAAAAAAAAAATCTTAAAGGTGCACCTAGTTTTATTTCTCATTGAAAAAATAATTAAGATCTCATTATCTTATTGCATTAAGGTAAACAAATATTATTATTTACTATTCATAAGGGTAATATTACTATTCATTTTACTATTCATAAGGGTATGTTACTATTCACCCAAAAAACATGCTTGTTTTATCAGTCTCCCAAAAATCATCTTAAACACAACCGTGTATGACGGATTTTCAAAATTCCAAAAACAGAAGTGTAGAAATTATGTTTAAAGGTCACTTATCACTTATTAGTTCATTATGTTGTTTATTCATGTGATTTTATGACATAATTATATTAAGGGAATTTTCATTGAAAAATAATGGGTCGTTACATTTTCCCCCCTTAAGAAATTTCGCCCTCAAAATTTCATTTTACATAAAAAGTTGAGGGTACTTCTCCTTCATCCCCTCTTCTGGTTCCCAAGTTTTTTCCTCAAACTTATGGTTTATCCACAACACTTTGAAAAGGTGGGTTGTCTTGTTGCGTAGAACCTTATCACTTCGGTCCAGAATCTTTACCGGCTGCTCCTCATAGGAGAGATCATCTTCCAGCTGCACCACCTCTTAGTTTAGTACATGTGAGGGATCAGGTATGTACTTCCTCAAGAGTGATACGTGAAAAACATCATGAACCTGAGCCATATTTGGTGGAAGTGAAAGACGATAGGCCACAGCTCCTATGCGGTGAAGGATCTCAAATGGGCCAATGTACCTTGGGCTTAGCTTCACTTTCTTCCCAAATCTCATTACTCTCTTCCATGGAGATATTATATGGACGACTTTATCTCCAATGTCGAACTCAAAGTCTCTTTTACGGTTGTCAGAATAGATCTTTTGCCGACTTTGAGAAGCTTCGATGTGTTTCTTGATGACTTGAACCTTCTCTGTTATCTCTTGAACAAGATGAGGTCCAAGTAGCTTTCTTTCTCCAACTTCATCCCAATATGTTGGAGTTCTACATCACTTTCCATACTAAGCTTCATATGGAGCCATCTGAATACTCGAGTGGAAGCTATTATTGTATTAGAACTCAACCAAAGGGATATGCTGATCCCATCCACCTTTGAATTCTATAGAGAAGGCTCTAAGCATATCTTCAAGCCTCTGAATAGTTCTTTCAGATTGGCCATCGGTTTGGGGGTGATAGGCCATTCTGAAATTGAATTTATTGCTCAAAGCATGTTGAAGGCTCCTCTATAATTTAGATGTGATCCTCAGATCACGTTCAGATACAATTGTGAGTGGGACACCGTGCAGTCTCACCACAGCCTTCGCATATATCTTGGAAAGTTGTTCAAGTGAGAGATCTTCCCAAATAGTGATAAAATGGGCAGTCTTGGTGAGTCAGTCAACCACAACCCATATCGCATTATTTCCCTTTAACGTCTTTGGGAGACCCATGATAAATTCCATAATAACATTTTCCCATTTCCACATGGGTATTGGCAATGGCTGCATCATACATTTGTACTCCTGTCGCTCAGTTTTAACTTGCTGACATACCGAGAATCTTGATATATATTCTGCAATCTCCTTCCTCATGTTATCCTAGCAGAAGTGTTCCCTGAGATCATTGTACATCATGGTACTCTTAGGATGGATAGAGAAAGTTGAGCTATGTGTATTATCCAATAGATCCTTCTTTATCCCAGGTGATGAAGGCAAACAAAGTCGTGTTCCAAACCGAATCACACCATCATCATGGATATGGAACTCTTGCAGCTTCCTTTCCTTTACTGCATTCACCATCTTCTGTATCTCCACATCATCCCTTTGTGCTTACTTAATCTTCTCCTGGATTGATGGTTGCACAATCATTTGGGTAAGGTAGGATGTATCCCCTGCCCTTATGATTTCCAAATCCATTCATTTTATATCCAAGAAGATAGGGTCTTTCTCAATCCACATCGTGGATAGAGTAGTAGGTTCTTTTCTGCTTAGAGCATTAGCTACCTTGTTCGCCATTCCTGGATGATAGTGAATAGAGCAATCGTAATCCTTGATTAGCTCTAACCATCTCCTTTGATGAATGTTGATCTCCTTTTGTGTGAATATATACTTTAGGCTCTTAAGGTCCATGTATATGTCACACTTCTCACCATAAAGGTAGTGTCGCCAGATTTTCATGGAAAAAATCACGGCTGCCAGCTCTAGATCATGTGTCGGGTAGTTTTGCTCATGGATCTTCAACTGTTGGGAGGCATAGGATATTACATTATCATTTTTCATGAGTACACAACCCAAGACATTCTTTGAAGCATCGCTATATATCAAAAAACATTCTCCACTTTTTAGTAGTGCGAGTACAGGTGCAGTGATCAGCCTTCTCTTTATCCCCTTGAAGCTTCCCTCACATTCTTTCGTCTAGAAATACTTTACCCCTTTCTTTGTTAACTTAGTTAGCGGGATTGACAATCATAAGAACTTTCTCACAAAACGATGTTAGTATCCAACTAATATAAGAAAACTACGGATTTATGTGACACTAGAGGGCGTGGGTCATTCCTCAGTCGCCTTTTTCTTTTATGGATCCACAGAAATTCCCGACCACATGTCCCAAGAGCATGACTTGCTACATATAAAAGTCCCACTTTCTGAACATGGCATACAACTTCTCCTTTTTTAATGTCTCTAACACAAGGCTTACATGTTCTTCATGTTCCTCCTTTATCTTGGAGTAGATGGGAATATCATCGATAAACACTACCACAAATTTGTCAAGGTAATGTCTAAAGACTCTATTCATCAAATCCATGAATATTTTAAGGGAATTAGTAAGTTCCAAGGGAATCAACAAAAACTCATAGTTCCCATACCTTGTTCGGAAGGCAGTCTTCTAAATATATTCCATCTTAACCATTACTTGATGATATCCAGAATGAAGATCCACCTTTGAGAAGTATTGAGCTCCTCTTAACTGGTCGAACAAGACATCAATACTTGGGAGAGGATACTTGTTCTTTATGGTGATTTTTTTGAGTTCCTGATAATCGATACACAACCGCATTGTTCCATCCTTCTTCTTCACAAAGAGCACTGGTGCACCCCAAGGTGATGCACTAGGGTGTATGAACCATTTGTCTAGATGCTCTTGCAGCTGCTTCTTTGACTCCTCCAGTTCGATAGGGGCCATCCTATAGAGACACTTTGAGATAGGAGTAGCTCCGGTTGTGAAATAAATTGAGAACTCTACCTCGCGATCTGGGGGAATTCTGGGTAACTCTTGGGGAAATACATTCCCGTATTCCCTCACGATGGGCATTTCCTCAAGTTTGGCAGTTTCCTTTAACTCAACCATTTGGGTGAGGTATGCTTCTTCATAGGGAATAAACACCCACACCATTGAAGGATTTTTAAAAGGAGATTCATGATCTTCCATGAATTCGTAGAAGAGCCTGGGATGGTTTGAAATATGAAAAGATATTTCCTTTTCCTGACATTTGATATGTGCTCTATATAACGAGTGCCAATCCATTCCCATTATAGAGTTTAATTCTACTAAGGTATGTACTACATGATTTTCTGGAATAATCTTCCCACATATGCCAATAGGATAAGAGTCAAACACTTTGGTTGAAAATATTGCACCAATCAGTTTTTTTACAGATATCTCTACTTCAAGGTTTCAGGGCTTCGATTCTATAGTTCCAGCAAACTTTCATGATATAAAGGAATGCGTAGAACTCGAATCAAATAAGACTTTTTCCATTATTGAGTGAATATGATGTGTAACTTGTATGACTTCATTATCATTCTCCACCTCCGCAGTAGTGATGGAATATGCCTTCCCTTGTTCATTTTGATTTTGTGGCTGCTGACACTAATTACCCTCAAGAGGTCGCGGTTTAGTGAATTGGTTTTCATAGTGCCCTAGATCTCTACAGTTGTAGCATTGAACCATGAGTAGTTCTCTCCTTTCATCGGCTACATTATCCTTCCTTTTCATGTCTTCTCGACACTCTTGAGCATGGTGTCCTTCTTTCCCACACTTGAAGCATTTCCCCGTCCCTTTGAGGTAGTTCCCATGGTGCAACATCCCATATTTTTGGCATGTGGGTCGTTGATTTTTCTTCCCACCTTTGTCATTATATCCACCTACTTGAAACTCCATATTTATTTTAATATCTCCATAGCCATGGGACCATTATCCAAACTCCATCTCCACTTTGAGAGAACATCGAACAACTTCTTCATAACTCCCAAAGTCCTTAATTTCAAGAGCCTTTCGAAGGTGTTGTTTTAATCCACTAAAGAATCTATCAATTTTTTCTATCATTGTTGATAACAAAACCCGAAGCGTACCTTGCAAGCCTTGTGAAATTCACTTTATAGGTTGTGACAGATTCTCCTTCTTTTTTCTTGTGCTCTATAAATTCACTCTCCATATTCATGCGAAGAGTTCGTAGGAAGTACTTATTAAGAAAAATTATCTTAAAGTCTTTTCATTCCATTTCTTTAATTTCCTCCCTTGGCTTGGTGTTTGTGATAAAATCCC
Source organism: Viscum album (assembly GCA_963277665.1). Taxonomy (NCBI): domain Eukaryota; kingdom Viridiplantae; phylum Streptophyta; class Magnoliopsida; order Santalales; family Viscaceae; genus Viscum; species Viscum album. Next base: position 1,158,435,296 of record OY728135.1, read on the forward strand.
ACCATTGATCAGCTTCTCCATCTAGATGATAAATGGCTAGTGTCACCTTCTCCATATCAGAATAGTCAAAGAACAGAAAAGATCTTCTCCATAGAGTTAACCCACTCTTCCGCAACTAGTGGATCAGAAGATCCACTAAACGTTGGTTGGCGTTGCCACATAAAACATTCGAAAGCAAGATGCTCACACTTTGGTGAAGGATGATGTTCCACATTATTATGGTTATTGTTCATAACATGAGATAATTGGGTAAGCATAACCATGATGTTTTGAACCCCACCTCCCAAAATCATTGGGGATGTCATTCGGGAAATTATTTCATTGGCCCTCGCAAGAGTTGTTGGCCTGATTTCTCCTGGTTCCCACCATTTTCTAAAATAGAAATGGATAGAACAAAACATAAGTAAACAATTCATGAATAACATATTAATTTAAAAAATATAAAAAAAAACATAACATATGGGATCCCTATATAGATTTTCTTGTGTGCCTACTTGTACTTAGCCTCATGGTACAGGTTTTCTCTAGGGTTCACTAATCATAATTCCCAAATTAACTAAACGTTGCCTCTAATGAAAACTATAGAATCCCAGCCTTTTCTTACATTAATATTACATCATTTTAAAGATAAAAAAACATAATATTATTAAACATAGATAATCCAAAGGTTTAGTGTCTTGTGAAAACTTGGACCGTACATAACAATTACAACATCAAGCATATAAATTTATTAATTTCATCTTATATAGATTCTTTTTGGATCTTGTCCTCTCCTTAGTACATGTATACACTAGAGTATATACATAAAAAGGGGTTATCTAAAAGCCTATTAATAGGATAGATAATAATAATATTGCATGGGGTTAGAAAAATCATGACATAGGCAAAATATTATAAACATGAGTGGAATATAAATAAATGACTTGAAATGTGGCAATGCATAAAAATAAAGCATCATGTTTTAGTGGTAAACTACCACACATACTTGTGAGCCAAGATAGAATCTTGTTCACACATCATTTCACATATACTCATGACATTCATCACTTTTACCAATGCATTGGAGCACTGTATAATTCTGGGCGCACCCGTCACACTGAAACATTCATATTGCGCTCTATAATTCCGGGCACACCTGTCACATCATAACATGATCATAATCATTCATTCCACAGAGAACACATATAAAAATGTACATAAATAACCCATGTTATTTAATGGGTTTCATCTCATAATAACACATTCATAAGCTTTGGGTTCCCAAAACAAATAGGGAATAACAAACATGTTACAAGAACTGTCCACTTTGAGTGAGAAGTAAAAGGGGTGTTCTTAAAAGAGGAGTTCTTTTTGAAAACATTTGGTTTGACATAAAAACTAGTTAAAGACATGTATATCCCATAAAATTATATTCAATGATGAAAAAAATATTTAAGGAGTAACCATATAAAAAATGGAGTGGAAGAGGGAGAACCTGAAGGAAGAAAATTGGGTACAAGATTTCCCCTTACCTTGTGTCTGAATCCTTCCTTCTATTTAATGTCCTATATAATGACATTATATTCATTAATTAGAAATTAAAGAACATATTATACATTAGTATGATTCATTATGGTTTTATTATGTGATTTTATGTGCCTTTGAATGAGTTAGAGTATATAAACATTGTTCGGGAATGTTTGTTTTTATGGTTTTCTTGAGTTGTTCACTAGTATTATTAAATTGATGTTCGGGTAGAACACGGGTAATCATCCAAAAATGATATTAAAAGTTATTAATGATATTAAAGGATTTTGAATTATCTTATAATTAATTATATTATATCCATGTGGATGAATCATTAGATAAGAATTAAATGATGATTGTTTGGGTTAATTTGGGCGGTTTTTCGATCACAATGAACTTGTTTTAATCTATCCCTTAGTAATATGGCCATATGTTTTTTCCAGAACATTAAATAGGACATAATAAATATAACATATTCTGGTTCAACCATAAAAATGGTTTCATGACCAGATCTGAATGTAGAAATGGAAGAAGAAAGCATGTCATTCTTGAAGGTGATAAATTAACACCTTAGGAACAACATTCTATTTAATAAAATAAAAGGAAGAGGGAAAGGGGGTTGGATGATATAATATTCCATTAAAATAATAAAATTACATTATATGTATAATAATGGAGTTAAAATACCATTTGTATGAATATAGTTGGGGATAGATCAAGAAATGAACTCGAACATGAATGGAAATTAAAGGAGTATAGGGAGAGAAATTTCCTCTTGAATCCTTCTCTTGAGAACCTCCTTAAGGGCCTATGCCTGGTCTTTTGATGAGACCAGAAGCTCTTGGACGTGGGGGAGGGGCTATGGAGTATTTTTTTTCATATTTTAGGGATGGCATGGAACTTGAGAGGTGTGAGGGAATGAGGGTTTGAAGGGAGGTTTTTATAGTGGAGGGGAGGGGTAAATTTTGAATATTTAATTCATTATTTTATTATTTCCTTCAAGACAACCAATTGTATTGTTTAATGTGACCCCTAATAGTAATAAGGTCATGTGAGTTCGAACAAGTGGCCTTCAATCACTTGTGATGTCATTAATAGTGCATTTAATAGTTAAATTGTATATACAATATTTTACCCTATTTCACTATTCATCAACAAATCGAGTTTTTCAAAAAAAAATACCAAAAATTTACCGTAACCATTTTTTGACATGAAGAATTCAAAAATGAAGTCCATTTTTCAAAAGTAATTTTCTAAATATTATTATTTTAATTTATAAATAAATTCATAGTTAATTTGAAAAAAAAATCTTAAAAGTGCACTTAGTTGTATTTCTCAATGAAAAATTAATTAATATCTCATTATCTTATTTCCTTAACAAAAAAATATTATTATTTACTATTCATAATGGTCATATTACTATTCATTTTACTATTCATAAGGGTATGTTAATATTCACCCAAAAAAACAAGTTTGTTCTATTAGACTCTAAAAATCATCTTGAACACAACCGTACGTGTATGTCATATTTTCAAAATTCCAAACACAAAAGTTACAAACTTATGTTTAAAGGTCACTTATCACTTAGTAGTTTATTATGTTGTACATTCATGTGATTTTATGACATTACTATATGATGGGACTTTTCATTGAAAAACTTTGGGTCGTTATAGTGGAATTGATATGACATAACTTTAATAAGTGACTCAAGCATCCACAGGAACCACATATATTGGGTCCCTTGGTGCATACCCATTTTGAGTTATTATGATTTAAATCTAATAAAAAATTCAAGGTCCTTTATCAGGAAATATAGGTATTATAGAAAAAGCCTACTATCGAGAACCACTATGACATTCCACACACTTTATATTAACTTTAGAGGAATTCAAAATGCCACTATGAAATAATTTAAATCCCATAAACCCTAAAATACAATCCATATTCTTTTCAATCCTCTATTATGTATTCATATCATCAACATAAAAAGGAAGCTTCAAAAAGAAATCCCTAGATCAAATATCATATTTATAGCTGATATCAAACCGTTTACTCTTCATCTTTTAATTCAATACAATTTTATGTTAAAACTGTACAATATTACCACAACATTTTCCATATTATGTAATGGTCTTATCATTCTACTAGATTTTGAAAAAAATACAATTCTTAATCCAACACCATTGAATCTAGATAGAACTAGTTGGAAAAATTTTCATTAAATTATTTTTACTTTAATTCTTAATGTTTTTTAACCATCTCTATATTATCCCACAATAATATTCTCGGTCCCTCTTGGTTTAATGTGGCATATTTCACCTTTATTTTGTTTTGATTCTCCAGGAACTAAAAAATATATCATTATATCTCAACTATTCCTTATCCAGTTTAGAATTATTAGATCCTTGTAAGGTTAGTGGATTTTGGGCATGGAACTCAGTAGAGTGATTTCATAAAACACATCTTCAAGGTTCCACAACTCGAGCCTGTGTGGGAGCAGGTGCAGGTTCTTCTCCCATAACATGGATAGAACTCACAACAACATCAACTAGATTCTATTGTAAAAGATAATTTTCTCATTATGGTTCATTAGCAGCTTCCCCCTAGATCCGATTCACAATTCTTCTTGGATGCATGATTCTACATAACATAAGTAGACAACATTTAGGACATCATATTAACACTCAAACACGAGAAACATGGAAATTAACCATATAAAATAAGAACATAATATTTTGATTCCATACTATCCAATTAAAAATTAGGAAAAGACTAGAACTAATCCTCAAAGAATCTTTCTTCACAAAAACGGGTTACTTAATGTAACACCCGAGATTTTTATGAGTAATATTTTGTTTTTATGTTATATATATATCATCAAAGGAATCTTTCACTACACACTATCTTGGCTTACCTTACACGCAATCGCGACCTTCCTCGATAGCTTGCGTTGTATGCAATACCGAGTTTCACTAAACAATGATATGCTATTAAAATATTATTAAAACTAGCAGTTATGAATATTAATAACCAATTTTTGAAATTTTATAAATTTTATTTTTCAAAATGGACTTCATTTTTGGATTCGGAATACCGAAATTATCCTAGGGGGAAATTTTGGTATATTTCTGAAAGCTTTCAATTTTTGGTGAATAGTGAAACCACTAAGTGGTAGGTTAAAAACTGAATTTTGCATAAAACTTAATTTTACCGCTTCTGTGAATGGAATTTCGAAAATCTGACAGACACTGTTGATATCAGTAAGTAAAATGTGGTTCAATGAGATAAAAATAATTTTTTGGTGAATAGTAACTTTTTACTTTTTTTACCGCGGTTAAGAGTAAATAGGGGTAAATATGATATTACTATTACCCTAACACATGTCCTAATTCTATTGGATAAGTGTAATTCGACCAAAAACAACCTTATTAATAAAATATGACCATTTAGGCCCACTTGGGTTAGATTAGGACATTTATTATTAATTTATTTAAAGAAGGGTTAAAATAGTTAAAATCCAAGTTTAATAAGTAAATCATTTTTAATATGGGGTTATACATAAGATAAATTCGACTATAAATATTCATTAGAAAGATAAAACGATTTATTACATAATGGTATTTTATTTATTATTTTTAGACATTAAATAATTCAATTTATTTATGACACAATTATGATGAAGTAATTATCTTATTTATGAAATATTGACATAATTGATGTTATAAACACCAAAATAAATGTAATTTGAGACTTCTTATGAATTAAACTAATTTTCTAGGTTACTATGATATATTAGTGTTGATTTAATCAACTTGGATCAAACATATAATTCTGTTATGACTTTCACAAAAATCATATATCAAATAGTGTCAACATTGACACAAAATAGTTTTTAAATCAAATATTATATTATTAATTGTTATTTTATTCCTAAAAATCTAAGGTTCGGCCAAATTACTTAGATAATGATATATATATTAATAATAAATAATTTGGGGTTCGTTTGGCATGTTATAGTAAGTGTATTAACCATATAGTGAAAGAAAACAAAAAGACATGGTAAAAGTTAAATTATTTAACTTAGAGTTAAATCTAATTGATAAGGTTAAAATAATACACTAAACTTGTCTAAATCCTATTGTTTGATAGGATTTCGACCCTTCCCCACTTTAGCTTTGAAATAAGACCCTTTGGATCCATTATAAACCGATTTTGACTTTAATATAAAATAATATTTTGAGATATTCCTAAGGTGCCCCTCTCCTCCCTTATAAAAGTGCACCTCCTCCCCCTCCTCCTCACACCAATTTGAGCACTCATGCTCGGCCAACCCCTGCCATTTTCTCCTCTCCACTTCCCTAGAATAATCATAGAGGTACTGGTCTTCTTCAAAGACCAATCGTAGTTCCCTAACTGGAGGATTCAAAGAAGCGTTCCAAAGAAGAGGTAATATCCATTACCGATCTTTTCAATTTCTTTCTTCTCCAACTTCTTCTTCTTTAGTTGTTTCATGATAAAGTAATAACATCAGTATTACTTACATTATGATATGTTATTATAAATATTAAACAACCCTAATTCACCTTCTATCCATCCAACGGAAAAATGAAATCACCGCGCGTGCGTACGTACGGAATACCGTCTCCACGCCATGGTGTAATCTATTTTCCACCATCACCTTACAAGGATGGGTATAATGGTGTAATGAGAAACTATTTATGATTATTATAAAGTAATATTGATACTGAAATAATATATATATATACTCCAATACAATTCCACGATCATAGGAACGATATCATCACTCATGCGTACGTACGGAATACCGTCTCCACGATGTGATGCGACTCGTTCTACATGATCATCATTACATAGTAATTATATAAATGAATTGAATTAATAAATATGATATATGTTACACTAATACCATTCTGGATATAAGGTATCTATAACCTTAAAAGAAGAATAAGAATTTATTCGGCAAAACACGCATAAGAACAAAAGGCAATAAAGACCCGAGTAACAAGTAACAATGAAATATTACTAACAAGAAGCTAAGAATATGACCATATATGATATCATATCAATATGTATGATTCTGGAATAAGTCAATAACATTATTTAAACCATTATACAGGAGGTTCGGACACGTACAAATCAAATCAGACCTAAGGTAAGGGAAATATCACAATCTCATTTTTATCTGAGATTGTTTATTCGTAAGTATTTACTGGGGTGTATTTTATCATCAACATCCATGTTCCCTCAATATGTAATATTTTTTCCATCCACTTACAATAGTTTAAATACAATTTTACCCTTCGGTGAGTTTTTAGTAAAGAAAATTAAAGGAATCTTTTGTCGTTTTTTCGTACGGGGTACTTTTTGACTTTTCCGACAAAAGTACGAAGAATGTTTTTTTTAACTTATACGGCATGAATGGATTTTTAAAACATTATTTCCAAGAAGCTTCCTTTACAAGTTTTCAAGTTTATTTTTAATCAACTTCTTTTATTTTAAAGTTTTATGACATTTTAAGAAAGGAAAAATGTTTTTGAAGAAGAAAGGATATTTTCCTCAAGAATGGAGTTCAAGTGTTTTATGAAAATTATTTTCCATCTAAGATAATAATGGGTTCTGTTTTTATCCCTATTGTTACATTGATTTGATTATGTTGTGAGGGAATTATTTCTATGAAGTCATTTATATATATATGATTTGTTTTATGATGTCATGATGTTTCAAGAATCCCATTTTTGTTACATGTGTTATGCAATGATGTATGATTTATGATTTATGTGGGACACATAAGAAAGGATTCATTATTAGATGGGTGGGACCTATATCTCCCGCCAATGCATTGGGTAAAGATTTATTTCTCATGAGATAGACATGGCTGGAACGGAAGGTTATTTCATTTCAGTGATAGAGGACTAAAACGAGGAGTGAACTCGGTTCAGAAATGGACTTTGTCCGCTAAGATAGTCTTGGAAATGAGTCATGACTAACAAGAAATGATTTTCCATGATTATGTGTAAATTCCACAAGGTTTCATGTTTTATGTTATGATTATGGGGATCTCATTTTCACTTCTATGATTTATTCCATGTTAAGATATTATGATCTCTTTTTCAGGTTATGATTTTCAAAAAGATATGATATGATTTTTATTTCCTTTAGTTCCCCTTGCTGAGCGTTTGAGCTCACCCTTTTATGTTTTCTTTTCCCCAGGTCAGGAATATGGATATTAAAGAGAATATGCTAAAAGGGACCCTAGATATGATGAAACAAATGGGAGACACTGTAGAAGATTTATAAACCAGTTGTTTATGTTTCCCAGTTTCTAAAGACAATATACCTATACGGTCCTTTGTGGTTTTGTCATATGTTGTAATAAGTGTGCTTCAATTTTGAAGTATTAACAATGTATGTAAAGTATGGGTCATTATAGTTGGTATCATAGGAAAGGTATAGTCATCCTTTGGAAACTAGGATGTGGAATTATTAGTATGAACCATAAGGATAAGTCTAAGCATAGAACACAATCTTAGTGTTTTAGAAATGGCCATGAATACCCTAGGATAAGACCTTAAGTGTGAAATTTTATCCTTGATTATGTGGTTTTCCTATAATAATTAGTGTTGCTCACACTATTCTTCTTGGTTTTAGTCAATGGATAGAACCCGAAGGAACTGTGTTAATGCGGAATGCGATGGGCAATGCAATGATGGTCCCTCTGAGCAACCAAACGATATGGGAGCTGGAATGCAAAATCTTGTAGCCATGCTCACACAACTTTCTCAAGCTATGAATCATGCAGGACTTCCAAACAAGCAAAGGAAGGAGCAACATTCTATTGAATCCTTCATGAGGGAGTGTAAACCTTCTTTCAGCGGGTCTACTGATCCATTAGTTGCTGAACAATGGATTAGTACTACTGAAAAGATATTTTCAGTTCTTCAATGTTCTGAACATGATAAATTCATCCTAGAAGTGTATCGTTTGGAAGGAGATGCTGATCAATGGTGGAATCTTATTAAGAATACGAGGCAAAGGGATGAAATTGAGTCTATGGAATGGGACGAGTTCAAGAACATAATTTTCAATAAGTACTTCCATCGTATTCTCCGAACAAAGATGGAGAAAGAGTTTCTTGAACTGAAGAAAAGGGATGATGAATTTGTTGGTACCTATGAAGAAAATTTTACAAGACTTGAAAGGTACGCTTCTGGTATTATTATCCAACCTGAGAGTAAGATCGATCGATTCTTTAGTGGCTTAAAACCAAGTCTTCGAAGGGCATTATCCATAAGGGACTTCAATAGCTACGAGGAAATCGTTCGATGTGCTCTCAAAGTCGAGATGGAGATTGGAGTAACCCATCAGTCACATGGGTTTGATAAGAAGAGGAAGATGGAATTCAAATGAAAATCTAAAGAGCACACTGAAAAGAAGATGAGGTTTCCCTTATGCTCAAAGTGTGGAAAGAAACATGGAGGGAGTTGTCTTAAAGGGACAAGTAAATGTTTCAAATGTGGAAAGGAAGGTCATCGGGCATTTGAATGCCGTGATAATGGGAAGAAGATGTCTAATGATGCAAACAAAGGAAGGGATACACAGAATGAACCTACTACACTTCAATTTTTCAAGTGCAAGGAGATGGGGCATTATGCCAATCAATGCCCAAATCCAAGGGTTGATGATGATGGTTGACGTCAACAAAATCTTAAGGCTAAATACAAAGTAAAGTCACATGAAATTTCTATCAGCGATGTGGAGTACGATAATGAAGTGGTGAAAGGTACACTTACCATCCACTCTCAAGTAGCAAATGTTTTATTTGATTCTATATCCACCCACTATTTTATTTCTAAAGAATTTTCTAAGGGTATCGCTGTATTACCTCAACAATTAGATGTTGAGTTAGCTGTGACAACACCTAATGGCACAATAGTCGCATCAAAAGTTTATAATTCTTCTCCGATCGAAGTTTGTGGGAAAGTGCTTCCTGCAAATCTTGTGATCCTTCCGTTAGTGGAATTTGATGTGATTCTTGGAATGGATTGGCTTTCTCTACATGGAGCTCATATCAATTTCCAAAGAAGGGAAGTCACATTTCATATTCCAGATCAATCTACGATCGTCTATCGATCTAAGGATGAATATAACCTTCCAGTGGAAATTCATTCCATCTTATGGGTCTTGATTCCACTAAATGAAGGTTATTTATCTCAAATGGTTGGTGAGAAACTTAAGATTAAGAATATGCCCATCGTACGGGAGTTTGATGATGTCTTTCTGGAGGAATTACCGGGTCTTCCACCAAATAGTGAAGTTGAGTTTTCAATAGAACTCGTACCGGGTGCTTTGCCTATTTCAAAGACACCTTATAGAATAGCCCCAATTGAGTTGCAGGAATTGAAGAAGCAACTCCAAGATAATCTTGATAAGGGATTCATACGCCCTAGTGCGTCACCTTGGGGAGCACCTGTTCTATTTGTTAAGAAGAAAGATGGATCAATGAGACTCTGCATTGATTATCGAGAACTTAACAAGATCACTATCAAGAACAAATATCCTCTCCCACGCATTGATGACTTATTTGACCAACTACGCGGAGCTCAATACTTTTACAAGATTGATCTTCGTTCAGGGTATCATCAATTAAGGGTCAAAAGGGAGGATATATCAAAGAAGGCTTTCCGTACAAGGTATGGACATTATGAATTTATAGTGATGCCATTTGGTCTTACTAATGCCCCTGCTATCTTCATGGATCTAATGAATAGAGTCTTTAGAAAATATCTTGATCAATTTGTGGTAGTCTTTATAGACGATATTCTTGTCTATTCAAAGAGCAAGGAAGAGCATGAAGATCACTTGAGAATTGTATTGAAGACCCTGAGAAAGGAGAAGCTTTATGCCAAATTTACCAAGTGTGAATTTTGGCTTCAAAAAGTTGCATTTTTGGGTCACATAATCTCAAAAGAGGGGATTTCTGTGGATCCAGCAAAAACAGAGTTTATCGAAAGATGGTCAAGACCAATAACAGTAACTGAGATCCGAAGTTTTCTTGGTTTGGCTGGATATTATTTACATTTTGTAAAAGATTTTTCACGATTATCTAATCCACTCACCAAGTATACTTTAAAGGAGTTAAGTTTGTTTGGACAGAGGAATGTGAAGAGAATTTCAAGGAGTTGAAAAGAAGGTTATCCAGTGCACCTGTGCTCACACTTCCTTGTAGTGGAGAAAGGTTTGTGATCTATAGTGATGCATCCAAGAAGGGATTGGGGTGTGTTCTTATGCAAAATGATACGGTGATAGCTTATGCCTCACGACAGTTGAAAATCAATGAGCAAAATTACCCAACACATGATTTGGAGTTGGCTGTGGTAATCTTTGCATTAAAGATTTGGAGGCATTACCTTAATGGTGAAAGGTGTGATATTTATACTGATCATACAAGTTTAAAGTATATTTTCACACAAAAGGAGTTGAATATGCGTCAAAGAAGATGGTTGGAGCTGATTAAGGATTATGACTGCTCAATCCATTACCACCCTGGGAAAGCAAACAAGGTGGCAGATGCATTAAGTCGACAAAACCATGCTAGTTTATCCATGATGAGGATCACAAAAGATCCAATATTTATGGATTTACAAAGGATGGATCTTGGAATTATAATGGAAGGGGAAAAATCTTATCTTTCTCAAATGAATGTTCAACAATCTATAAATATGAACATTAAAGAGGCACAGAAAGAAGATGTCGAGTTACAAAAGAAGGTGAGAAATGTTCCTGAGTTCAACCTTGATTGTGATGGGATAATAAAGCTCAGGAATCGGGTTTCTGTTCCTCCCATCCCCGAATTAAAGAAGGATTTGCTGGATGAGGCTCATAGTTCTTCATTCTTTATTCATCCTGGAAGCACGAAGATGTATAAGGACCTGAAAGAGTACTTCTGGTGGGATGGCATGAAAAGAGATGTTGCTAAATATGTCTCTCGATGCTTGGTTTGTCAACAAGTTAAAGCTGAGAGACAGAAGTCTAAGGGGATGTTACAACCATTACCCATACCCGAATGGAAATGGGAAAACATCACTATGGACTTTGTCACAGGACTTCCTAAAACATCCAAAGGAAATAATGCTATCTGGGTCATAGTTGATCGTCTTACAAAGTCTGCACACTTCATTGCTATTAGAGAGGATTTCTCTCTCGATCAGCTTTCCAGGATATATGTAAAGGAAGTGGTAAGATTGCATGGAGTACCACTTTCTATTATATCTGATCGGGATCCGAGATTTACCTCGAAGTTCTGGCGAAGTCTTCAGCATACTCTGGATACAGAGTTGAGTTTCAGCACTGCTTATCATCCCTAGACAGACGGTCAGTCTGAGAGAACAATTCAAGCCTAGAAGATATGTTGAGAGCTTTCTCTATGGATTCCAAAGGAGGTTGGGATCAACACCTACCTTTGGTGGAATTTTCTTATAATAATAGCTTTCACTCCAGTATTCAGATGGCTCCTTATGAAGCTCTCTATGGAAAGAAATGATAGACTCCAACTTGCTGGGATGAAGTTGGGGAAAGAAAGCTATTAGGACCTGATCTCGTTGATTAAATGGCAGAAAAGGTCAGATCTATTCAACAACACATAAGAGTAGCTCAGAGTCGACAGAAAAGTTATGCCGACAACCGAAGAAAAGACCTAGAGTTTTAAGTGGGTGATAAAGTGTTCTTACGAATATCTCCCTGGAAGAGGGTTATGAGATTTGGAAAGAAGAGGAAGTTGAGCCCTAGATATATCGATCCTTTCGAAATACTGGATCGTGTTGGAAAGGTAGCTTACCGATTGGCGCTTCCACCGAATCTCTCTCAAGTTCACGATGTGTTCCATGTATCTCCCCTCAGAAAGTACATACCTGATCCTTCACATGTACTCAACTCAGAAGTTGTACCGCTGGAGCAAGATCTTTCTTATGAAGAACAACCGATAGAGATTCTGGATCGTAGCGAAAAAGTCCTATGAAACAAGACCACTCGATTGGTGAAAGTTTTATGGAGGAACCACCAACTTGAAGAAGCTACATGGGAGCTTGAGGATATGATGAGGGAGAAGTATCCTCATCTGTTTGTTACAAAGTGACAAATTTTGAGGGAAAAATTCTTTTTAAGGGGGGTAGAATGTAACACCCGAGATTTTTATGAGTAATATTTTGTTTTAAAGTTATATATATATCATCAAAGGAATCTTTCACTACAGACTAGCTTGGCTTACTTTACACGCAATCGCGACCTTCCTCGATAGCTTGCGTTGTATGCAATACCGAGTTTCACGAAACACCGATATGCTATTAAAATATTATTAAAACTAGCCGTTATGAATAGTAATAACCACATTTTGAAATTTTATAAATTTTATTTTTCAAAATGGACTTCATTTTTGAATTCGGAATATCGAAATTATCCTAGGGTGAAATTTTGGTATTTTTCTGAAAACTTTCAATTTTTGGTGAATAGTGAAACCACTAAGTGGTAGGTTAAAAACTGAATTTTGCATAAAACTTAATTTTACCGCTTCTGTGAATGGAATTTCGAAAATCCGACAGACACGGTTGATATCAGTAAGTAAAATGTGGTTCAATGAGATAAAAATAATTTTTTGGTGAATAGTATCTTTTTATTTGTTTTACCGCGGTTAATAGTAAATAGGGGTAAATATGATATTACTATTACCCTAACACATTTCCTAATTATATTGGATAAGTGTAATTCAACCAAAAACCACCTTATGAATAAAATATGACCATTTATGCCCACTTGGGTTAGATTAGGACATTTATTATTAATTTATTTAAAGAAGTGTTAAAATAGTTAAAATCAAAGTTTAATAAGTAAATCATTTTTAATATGGGGTTATACATAATATGAATTCTACTATAAATATTCATTAGAAAGATAAAACGATTTCCTACATAATGGTATTTTATTTATAATTTTTAGACATTAAATAATTTAATTAATTTATGACACAATTATGATGCAGTAATTATCTTATTTATGAAATATTGACATAATTGATGTTATAAACACCAAAATAAATGTAATTTGAGACTTTTTATGAATTACACTAATTTTATAGGTTACTATGATATATTAGTGTTGATTTAATCAACTTGGTTCGAACAAATAATTCTGTTATGACTTTCACAAAAATCATATATCAAATAGTGTCAAAATTGACACAAAATACTTTTTAAATCAAATACTATATTATTAATTGTTATTTTATTCCTAAAAATCTAAGGATCAGCCAAATGACTTAGCTAAGGATATATATATTAATAATAAATAATTTGGGGTTCTTTTGGCATGTTATAGTAAGTGTATTAACCATATAGTGAAAGAAAACAAAAAGACACGGTAAAAGTTAAATTATTTAACTTAGAGTTAAATCTAATTGATATGGTTAAAATAATACCCTAAACTTGTCTAAATCCTATTGTTTGAGAGTATTTAGACCCTTCCCCACTTTATCTTCGAAATAAGACCCTTTGGAACCATTATAAACCGATTTTGACTTTAATATAAAATAATATTTTGAGATATTCCTAAGGTGCCCCTCTCCTCCCTTATGAAAGGGAACCTCCTCCCCCTCCTCCTCACACCAATTTGAGCACTCAAGCTCGGCCAACCCCTGCCATTTTCTCCTCTCCACTTCCCTAGAATAATTCTATAGGTCCTGGTCTTCTTCAAAGACCAATATTAGTTCCCTAAGTGGAGGATTCAAAGAAGCGTTCCAAAGAAGAGGTAATATCCATTACCGATCTTTTCAATTTCTTTCTTCTTCAACTTCTTCTTCTTTAGTTGTTTCATGATAAAGTAATAATATCAGTATTAATTACATACTGATATGTTATTATAAATATGGAACAACCTTAATTCACCTTCTATCCATCCTACGGAAAAATGAAATCACCGCGCGTGCGTACATACGGAATACCGTCTCCACGCCGTGGTGTAATCTATTTTCCACCATCACCTTACAAGGATGGGTATAATGGTGTAATGAGTAACTATTTATGATTATTATAAAGTAATATTGATACTGAAATAATATATATATATACTCCAATACAATTCCACGATCATAGGAACGATATCACCACTCGTGCGTACGTACGGAATACCGTCTCCACGATGTGATGCGACTCGTTCTACATGATCATCATTACATAGTAATTATATAAATGAATTGAATGAATAAATATGATATATGTTACACTAATACCATTCTGGATATAAGTTATCTATAACTTTAAAAGAAGAATAAGAATTTATTCGGCAAAACATGCATAAGAACAAAAGGCAATAAAGACCCGAGTAACAAGTAACAATGAAATATTACTAACAAGAAGCTAAGAATATGACCATATATTATATCATATCAAAATGTATGATTCTGGAATAAGTCAATAACATTATTTAAACCATTATACAGGAGCTTCGGACACGTACAAAGCAAATCGGACCTAAGGTAAGGGAAATATCACAATCTCATTTTTATCTGAGATTGTTTATTCGTAAGTATTTACTGGGGTGTATTTTATCATCCACATCCATGTTCCCTCAATATGTAATATTGTTTCCATCCACTTACAATATTTTAAATAAAATTTTACCCTTCGGTGAGTTTTTAGTAAATAATATGAAAGGAATCTTTTGTCGTTTTTTCATACGAGGTACTTTTTGACTTTTCCGACAAAAGTACGAAGAATGTTTTTTTTAACTTATACGGGATGAATGGATTTTTAAAACATTATTTCCAAGAAGCTTCCTTTACAAGTTTTCAAGTTTATTTTTAATCAACTTCTTTTAGTTTATAGTTTTATGACATGTTAATAAAGGAAAAATGTTTTTGAAGAAGAAAGGATATTTTCCTCAAGAATGGAGTTCAAGTGTTTTATCAAAATAATTTTCCATCTAAGATAATAAAGGGTTCTGTTTTTATCCCTATTGTTACATTGATTTGATTATGTTGTGAGGGAATTATTCTTATGAAGCCATTTATATATATATGATTTGTTTTATGATGTCATGATGTTTCAAGAATCCCATTTTTGTTACATGTGTTATGCAATGATTTATGATTTATGATTTATGTGGCACACATAAGAAAGGATTCATTATAAGATGGGTGGGACCTATATCTCCCTCCAATGCATTGGGTAAAGATTTATATCTCATGAGATAGACATGGCTGGAACAGAAGGTTATTTCGGTTCAGTGATACATGACTGAAACGAGGAGTGAACTCGGTTCAAAAATGGACTTTGTCCGCTAAGATAGTCTTGGCAGTGAGTCATGACTAACAAGAAATGATTTTCCATGATTATGTGTACATGCCCCAAGGTTTCAAGTTTTATTTTATGATTATGGGGATCCCATTTTCACTTCTATGATTTATTCCATGTTAAGATATTATGATCTCTTTTGCAGGTTATGATTTTCAAAAAGATTTGATATGATTTTTATTTCCTTTAGTTGCCCTTACTGAGCATTTGAGCTCACCCTTTTATGTTTTCTTTTCCCCAGGTCAGGAAGATGGATATTAAATAGAATATGCTAAAAGGGACTCTAGATATGATGAAATAAATGGGAGACACTGTAGAAGATTTATGAACCAATTTTTTATGTTTCCCAATTTCTAAAGACACTATACCTATACGGTACTTTGTGGTTTTGTCATATGTTGTAATAAGTGTGCTTCAATTTTGAAGTATTAACAATGTATGTAAAGTATGGGTCGTTATACTTAAGGCTCATTATGGTGAGAGATAGAAAGACACTCAATTATAACTACCCCTTAACTGCCAAAAATATTACAGAAACTATATAATGACATCAATGATATATTCTTAACCTTCACTATTGATACCACTTTGTCCCAAACTAGCCAAGATACCCTGGTACCTTGATAGCAAGGTCAATCCTAACATAACCGAATGGGTTTTCCTAATCCCCGTGCTTTGGAGACAAGCACCTGGAATCGCACAATATAAAAGTGGGGATGAATTTCCACAAACACAATAGAATAAAGAGATAAAAGTTTTTATTTACAAAATAAAACTCCAGAGAGAGAACTATAACAGAAATAAAATTGGTAAATAAACCCAAAGTACAACTACAACGTACAAGAAATTTAGATAGACAACCCAATTATCAATGGACACATCAACACAAATCCCAAATATCAATAGAAACTAAGACCTCCAAGTAGTGAATTCCCATTTCATGGACATGGGAGGAAAAAATATACAATAATAAAAAGTCACTGGGAGGGTTCGAGTTAAAATCTTAGTACGGTCTCTCCAAGGATTCCATAATAATATCCCACATTTAATTAACCAAATAATGCTTTCCATATTAAATAAATAGACTTGGAATTTCAAAAATATATTTGAAACAAATCAATCAATACATTTATAATAGGGGAAACATTTTTATAATGTCTTAATAAACATGTTATATAGAATAGTTTTTATAAATTCACAATGTTTTTTAAATAGTTTATAAAAATGGAATATATATATATATATATATTCATGAATAATAAGAAACATATTCATATTCTAAGAGGTTAAAATGGGTTATTAATATGAGATCTTCACACACTTATATAAAAAAATTGGAATGTACATACAAATCCCTCTTACACTATCCAAATAAGACAAACCATCATCCCACTTCAAACATGATAGGCCTATATGTTTACTTTAGAGTTCTAATTCATCAATCTGGACTTAGGGAATTTCCATCTTCATATGTTATTCTATAATAAATCAATAAATACAAAGTCTTACATGTTCTCAAACAAAATTCAATAATGGGAGATTTATATCAAAACTTTATAAAATTAAATTAAACTAATTTACCATTTCCATCGGCTAATTTGCATTTAAAACACAAATCAGGTTTTTAATCAAATAATACCTTTTACCAAGATGAAAAATTTGTTTCAATCCAAATAATTTTATACATTCGTCTCAATTTAAATTTTGAATTCATTTTAAAGTTTAAATTTTCAAAATATAAATTTCCTTGATTTCCTTCAAATTCCTTCACTACAACCCAATTCAATGTAATTGGTTGTTTTCCCAATATCATGCCATATTCAATTTAGTTCCGCAATTTAATAGAATAGATTTGTTAAAAAACCTAATTGAAATAAACTTAAATTGAATCACTAAATTTAATTTAATTCATTTAATTTTGGGTTAATAAAATGGAAAGTCTCAAAATGAACAATATACCTCAGGATCACAAATCAAAAATCCAAAAATAGGAAAATCCAATGAAGACAGTCTTAAAAGAAGATCCAAGAATCAAACCTAGATTAAATATATAAAACAAATTATATTAGATCATCCAAAAATACAAGGATATAATAAACCTTAGGTAATAGAGAGTAGAGAGTAGGAAATCGAGAATTGGAAGAGAAAACGTTCCCAGGAAGTATTGAATGATGATCACCTCATTCAAATCCACATTGGAAGGGATTTAGAGTTCCAAAAATTGATCCTTGAGGACCCAAATGATCTAGTAAAACGTTCTTGGTCTAGTTAGACATGATTAGGTGTTAAAATGTGGAATTCGGGAAATTATTTTTATTTTCCATAATAATAAGAAGTTGCACACAAGATTTCATCAGAAGGACATCATGATTTATCAAACAATGCACCATAATGGGGTGACCTTTCTTGTGGGGTTTCATAATTTATCCTATGTGGGTGAATTCTTTCACAAACCATGCACCAACCATAAAACCAACACTTCCTTGGTTTACAATATTTTTACTTTCATAGTACATGGTTTGGGAAAGACATTCACAAACCTTACATAGCCTAAATATAGCCAATGTTTCTATAAATTTCACCCAAAGCATCCATAAATGAAACCCTTCCATAGGATGATCAAAATAGGGGATTAAGAGAACCTCATAATAGTAACAACATGATATAATAAATTTTTTCCCAAACAAACTTCATCCAACAATTTCTCTAATTCTTCATCGACATCATCGTTATCATCGTCTCCTTAACTCCTCACAATCATCATTTTCTTCATCATTTCTACCTTTGTAATCTTATTATCATTCATTTTCATCCTTTATTTCTAATTATCTGAAATTAATTTATTGATTTTATTCACTATTATTATTTTGCAAATATTTATGGTTTTTTAACTTGATAAAGGATTTTTTTTGTTTATTGTTTGATTTATTAATTTTATCTTGAATGTGTATTATAAACCATGTTATGTTTTTTAATTAATGGTTGTATAATATATGTTGAATGGGTTTTATATTTTATTTAATGATTATTTAATGGTTTTTTATTTAAGGTATTTTGTGTTGATTAAATTTATTTTTAATAGATTTGATACTTGATGAATGATTATTTAATGATTAGGGTTCATGTTATCATGGATTGATTTCATCAGCATCTAAATTGTGTTTAATTTACTAAACTGTTTTTGAATGTCTTGTATGGGATTTTTATTAGACATAGAAAATTTTTCATCAACTATTATATATTAATTTTAAAACATTTATTTAGAAGACCATTATATAAATTAAAACTAAAAACATTCAAGATGTTAAAAAATCATTTTTCCATTTATATTATGATATTTATTTATTATTATTAGTATTTATAAATGTAAATTTTAAATTTAATTTTAATATGTAGTAACTTATATTCAATTCCTCAAATTTGTAAGAGCTGATAATGAGTCATAGTTTTATTACTACAAGGAAAACCAATGTTGAATGTAAGGAATGCGTTAATGATTTTTTATAATTTAAAAAATAAGTGTTTGGAACAATTATTTTTTCTGGCCATATTTGAAATGTTTAAATATGAAAAAGTTATAAAGCATAGAAATTAAAGATAACTTAATTTCTCATGGTTTTAATTTGAGTTGTAGTCAATTTTTTTGAATATTTAAATGGGGAAAATTCATGATCCATCAACGATGAATATTTTCAAGATGAAAAGTCTAATAAAATTGAAGAAAGGATCAATGGTATTAGAGTATATGTAATTTAGAAATCATTGATGGTCATTTTCCTATATGGTGATATTGAAAAACCATCATATCAACGTTGTATGATTTTTTTTGTTTTTTCATTGAAATTAAAATTAATTAACTTCAATCTCATAAATAGATGTAGTGACATGATTTTTATATAGATTTTATAGATATTGAAACACATACATGTTGAATACAATGATCTTACATATTAAAAATATAATGTGAACTTAATAATATTTCCGATAGGATTGACGTATAAAGAGATACATGTCTATGAAAATGATTTTGGGTTATATAGGAAGGAATATGGATGAATTTTGAACTATCCCAAATGTGGGACATCATGGTGTAAGCTAAAAGGAATATCATAGTTTGATTTATCAAATACCAAGACTCATGCTATGTCAATTTGGTATCTTTCAATAGTTCCATCTTTAAATAAATAACTTACAGATTTTAATGTGGAAAAAATGTTGAAGTTCATTTTACAAGGTGGAACAAAATTGATTAAATGTTTCATAGCTTTGAAAATGAAGTTATAAATATCATTCTTAGATTGTGAATATATGTAATAAATCTATATCAGATCCTCAGTAGTAAACGCAGTTAATTGACTATTTTATTGGAAATTTATTACTTATCTCCTGTATTTTGTATGAAAAAGAAATATATTATGTTGAGTTTAATTATCTAGTGAACAAAATATACTAGAAATGATATTGTTTTCCTCTTATCTCCTTTAATTAGTGATTTAATACTTTTATGGGAGAAATTTAATAGAGTGTGTGATTCTTATAAAATGGAATATTTTAAACTGCTTAAAATAATTATATTAATTATATAGGACTTCCCAATGGATGGAAATGTTTGTGGATATATTTTTCAGGTTTATAAATGTTATCAAATTTATAAAAAATGAACTTCATATTATCAACTAAAACATTGTATAAAATAGTACACATGGTTAATAAAAGCATTTATTCTTTGGATCACTCTTATCAAAGATTAACAAAATTAATTCAATGGATCATATTAATTTTATATTACTCTAACAAAATTTACATTTATCAATATTTAGTGGGGTTGACAAAAAATTATTATGCATTAAGATAGGAATAAAAATAGTAATGATATAAATATATGAACCAAAAAGAAAAATATTTTTTGAGATTTCATATTAGAGATACTGTGAGGTCCAACATAAAATTTATTTCACACAAGTTGAGAATAATATATGATGCAATTTGATTAGAACATTGTTGTATAGAAAATGAAACACCCAGGATAGGTTAAATGTGATATTGGGCTTAAAATCAATTGGAATGTAAAGACCTATAAATGTAATGGGAATTTTTTTTAATTTTCTTTGGGATTTTACGAGTATGTAGTTTTTGATGGAACCTGATTCCGAGGCCCAGTGTGCCCAACATCAATTACAGAAGTTTAGCTCAGGTACGTTCAGTGAACGAATAAGCGGGTTTTCCTAACATTTGAACCGGTACTTGGAATCAAAATCTGAGGGCACTGATGAAACCGTAGCACCGGTAATTGCTTAGAAAGACTTTTCCTGGAGTTGTGTTTCCTCGGGAGGAGATGATAAAAATGTGAGGAATAAAAATAAAATTGTTTTACAATATATTTTTATTTCTTTACCGAGGGTTAAGCGTTGTGGAAAAGGAATATGTAAGGAAGTTTTGGTGGGGCCCACATTAGCCCCCACCTCCTTCATTTTCCCCAACACCCCATTAATTTCCCCTCTAGAAATTATTTTGAAACTCCTTCTCATTAATTTACATTCCAATAAAATGCCTCATTAATTTGATGAAGCACAATAATTAATTCGTGAATTCAATTTGATTTTCGAATTAAAGTTGGCATGGAGTGTGTGTGAATAAAATAAGACAAAGTCTTATTTTATTGGGGGAGGATTCGTTGTGTGGAATAAAGAAGAGAACCCTTGTGCTCTGAAGAACATCTTCTTTCCCGTCAAAGAACGTGAAGAAAGTCGAGTCTACGACGAAGAACTCCTTCACCGCAAGGGGAGATCGCCATACCGTCTCCTCTCCCCTCCGCAGCCGGTGAGAGACGCCTTCTTCGTAGAACGATGACATGCCGCATCCTTCATTGGGCGAACACCGACGACATTTATGGAGCCTCGTTCTGCGAGGCCGTCTTCCGCGACTTCTTCTTCCCGCGACGATCCTCGTTCGATGACTTCTTCAAGGTAGGAGTTGTTTTCGTTCGTGTATATTCTTTTCCATTCATCGTCAATTTCTGTGAACTGCCTGTTATCAATTTAACGGGAGGAGGTCAGACTTCCTGAACATGGCCTAACCTCCTCCCCCTTTGTTGTTGATTTCGTTGCAGCTCGAATGAAGGCAGCGCGGTGCAACGACACCGCGCGGAAACAAAGAGGAGCGCGATGAAGAAGCGCGGCACCGCCACGACGCACCGTTAAGGCCGAAAGAAGCCACGGCTAGAGTCGGGCCGCAGTGAAGGGGCGCGGCTCCGTCGTGTCGTGCCAGTCGAACCAAGGCCACGACCTTTGGTCGCGTTGGAGCAAGTGAGGGCGGCCGGAGCCGCCGGCTGCCGGTGCTCTGGAGGGCGGGACCAACCAGCCCCGCGTGGTGCGATGGCCTCCTGTTACGCTTGGAAAGATCCGAAAAGACCGAGGGTTTGACCCTCGGTCAGCGTAGCTGGGCGGACCCCTCGCGGGTCCCTCGTTTCATCGAAGGGGGTGGCGATTCCCCCCTTCCGTGCTCACGCAGCGCGTGACGCTTGTGTCGGCCCGGACCGGCCGCGCTGACTGGACCGGCCGCACCAGGTCGGGCCACCCACACCAGGCCGGGCCATTCCCTAATGGGCTGGACGTGAACCCAGGTCGGGTCGACTCGGTTCGGGCCCACCCAGGGGGTCTTGGCATGGGTCGGTCTGGGCCCAAAACCCCCTAAATGCGGGCAGGTTTGTTCAAACGTCTGTAACTTGGGCTACGGACTTTGGATCAATGTGCAGTAAGTTGTGATGCAATCCTTGGATCGAGAAGGTGTTTTTGGTATATGACACTCCTGGTTTCAGAGAACGTTGGGTATGGACGGGTTGGTTCAAACACGAAACCAACTGGGCCCTCGGAGCGGAAACTCCTATAACTTGAGCCTTGGACGTCCGATTGACGTTTCGTCAACTTTTTTAGATTCCTCTTAGTGAGACAGACCTTTTGGATTACTCCGATCGCGGTTTGGATGTAGTTGGAGTATGGTCGGGTTGGTTTTAACTTAAAAACCAAACGGGCCCTTGGAACGAAAAAACCATTAACTCTCAGACTGGGCGTTCGATTGACGCGATGTCTGTCGTGTTGAGTTCCTATCGACGAGACGAAACTTTGGGATACATCAAATCTGGACTACGTGTCAGTTGATGTATCGAAATTTGGCTCGTGGAGCAGACCCTCCCTGAAACGATCATGCTGTGTGTGAAAACCCTAGAGCTGGCTGCAACTGCGACGACGATGACGACTGCACTGAAATCCTCTGTGGGTTCGGCAGGGATGATGACTGCACTGAAATCCTCCGTGGGTTCAGTAGCGATGATGACCGTACTAAAATCCTCTTTGGGTTTTATGGAAATGACTACTGTTCTTGTATCCTACGTGGGTCCGACAGTATTACTGTTCTTGTATCCTACGTGGGTCCGGCAGTATCTCACTCTGTACTTGTATCCTACGTGGGTCAGACATAGTGGCTGGTCTATTATCCTGCATGGATCCGATAGCCTAACTGGTCTAGAATCCTATGTGGGTCCTAGCTTAGATGAATTAGTGGCTACATCTAATAATCTCTCTTACCTTACGGAGAAGTATACCTGTTTGACCTGAGTCTTGACTTTCAGTCATTATCTTCGATATGATTGACTTTATTTCCTTTGTGGATTGGGTTGTGTTATCCTACATAGATTGGTTGTGTTATCATGTGTGGACATGATCAAACTTGGGCTTGGATGTTGGAGCCAAATTGGAATTGATGACTTAGGTATATGTATGGGCATATACTTAAGTAGTGTTTGATGTTACTTCGTGATTTTATCTTTCCTCTGTGGATTATCCTTTGTGGATTCTGGGAGACCTTCGGGGGTCTCAGGGGCCCTACTGAGTAGCGTATACTCACCCATGCATGGGCTTTTCCCGCACTATGTTGTGTTGGATGCAGACGACGGATAGCGCTGATCGTGGTTGAGGCTTGTGGAGCAAGTCGGTACCTAGAGGTGGACCACTGGGCGGAACGTACACGGTGCAGACGGCTGGACCCGAGGAGCAGAGGAGGCTATCTGTACCCACCCTTCAAGTGGGATTTCTAGTGGATAGCTTGACATTGCTGCTTTACTTTTCAGTTGTTGTACTTTCTTTCCAGTTGTACTTTACTTTCAGTTTGGGTTTGTATTCTGGTCCATTTACTTTCCAGCACATATAGTTTTACCCTGTTTACTTAGTGTTTACCACAGCTTACTTACTCTGTGGGGTTTGTTTACTTTATAAAGGCAATTCCTTCCCCTTGTTGTCAGGATTTACGCCTTTGGTGCTAGTCTCCATCCCCTGGCCTATGGAAGGCGGGCTTGGGGTAGTCATGGAATGGGCCCTGTGGACGGGTCGTGACAAATTAGTATCAGAGGAGTTCGGTCCTACCGCAGAACTCGGGACTCTGATATTTCTTCATTGTGAAGTAATCGTGTTAAGGGTATTGAGTGTGGTTATCAGTTTAGGGAGTCCAGTGTTGGTGTGGCGGCCGACGTATCCATACACCAGGACCCTGACTACTGATTTCCGACTCAGTGCATGAAAACAATGATTTCATGTATGTTTCAAAAGTTTTCCTTGTGATTACTTTTTGTCAGCCCACCATGTATACTGTTTTAACCATGGAGCACCTGTTTCTTTTCAGGAAGGCCCCACGATGGCAGCTAGCTAGGGTTCAGAGCCTTGTGCGAGACGACAACCCACCGAGCGAAGAGGCCTCGGTGTAGGGCCCTTTCACAGCGGAGGCACCGGCGGTACCTCTACCCGTCGAGCCACTGATTCCACCAGCCCCAGCCTCTGAGAGTGCACATCGACTTAGTGCACTCCATGAGTTCCAGCGTCAGAGACCACCCAGTTTCCGTAGGGAGATGGACCATCAGGCAGCTGAGGATTGGATGGAGGCGATAGTTCGAGTGTTTAGGTTAGTGGTGACACCAGCTGACCTCATGTGGATCCTTGCATCTAGCCTCCTACACTCGGAAGAAGACAGATGGTGGAGCCTGATGCTCCAGGTGCATGACAAGGAATATCTCCTCTGGACGGACTTTGAGAGCATCTTCCACTCAGAGTTCATCCGAGCCACCCTCCGTGCGGTGTGCATTCAGGAGCTACCACATCCATGGCAGTGCAGCATGACGATAGCCCAGTACTCTGCGAGATTTACCAATCTCTCGTGCTATTCCACGGACATGGTATGGGACCCATTCTTCCAGTCTCAGACCTTTGAGTAGGGACTGAGGCATGAGATCAGATCATCGATGATCTCCCTCTGCATTCCGACGCACGAAGGAGTACTAGAGCGAGCTCTTCTCATAGAGATATTTGTTGCCGACCCTACGCTAGTAGTGAGACCTACCGCAGGGCGGCACGTAGCAGAGTCGTCTGCATCCGACAGTCGACGAATGTCACATGGGTCCAGGCGGACTGGACCATCAACCAGATGACCTCAGGACACTGGCTCAGAGGAATGGGGCACAGGGCGCAGAGCCAGCCTTCCGAGGAGCAGACAGTGCTATGCATGCAGCGGGTAGGGCCACATGGCTCGTGACTGACCGACCTACCATGTAGAGGAGCAGCAAACGGTTGAGGGGCCACCCAGGCAGAGGCAGAGGGTCGACCATGGTGGTCTGCCGAGAGTAGGCAGACGAGGCAGGGGAGTTGGCCGAGCAGCAGGTGGTGGGAGACGCTTTGTGGCTTTACCACCCCCACCACCACCAAGAGGTCCACCCCGACCATAGGGAGCTGGCGGGTAGAGACAGGCTCAGCTTCAGGCAGTGGAGGCCTACGACCACGGCATGACAGAGATGATTTGAGGTACTATCTGTGTCAACTCACCCTTTCTATAGTTATTATAGACATAGGAGCGAGTCATTTTTTTATTACCTCTTCCCTTTTTTGGAGCTCGAAGATTCTGACAGAGCCGTTGGCTTGATCCTTATGGTTAGAGATTCCTACGGGAGTAGACTCGACGATTACGCACTGGTGCCGACAGTATGAGCTTACTCTAGGAGGCAAGAGCTTCGGCTGGGATCTTCTTATAGCAGCATCGAGTCCTTACGATGTCATCTTGGGCATGGATTGGTAATCTATAATCCATGCTCATATTGACTGTATTAGGCGCACGGTGCGGTGTGTACACACCGATGGGAGTAGGTTCACCTTCACTGGTGAGAAGAGACCCTTTGCAGCATAGGATGTACTCTCGCAGAGGATAGGATCGCCCATCACTCATCAGTTGGCTAGCCTCATCCTATGAGCAGTTGACGTGCAGAGTCCTAGTTTTCCTGCAGTGGTGGATCAGTATGTGGAAATTTTCCCTGACGATGTTCCAGGACTACCACCTCGTAGAGAGGTAGACTTTTATATTGAACTATACCTTGGGACAACCCCGATATCCACTCCAGCGTATCGGATGGCTCCCACTGAGCTTCGAGAGCTACGGGTATAGCTGGAGGACTTGCAGAGCAAGGGATTCATCTGACCCCGTGTTTCCCCCCAGGCTTCCCCGATATTGTTCGCCAAGAAGGTGGATGGGAGCTTACGACTGTGTGTCAACTATCGTCGCCTGAACTAGGTGACCGTGAGGAACATGTATCCACTACCGAGGATTGGCGACCTCTTCGATCAGCTCAGGGGAGCATGGTGGTTCTCAAAGATAGACCATAGATTGGGCTATCATCATCTCAGAGTTCGAGAAGAGGACGTCAAGAAGACGTCATTCAGATGTCAGTATGGCCACTATGAGTTCTTGGTTATGCCTTTTGGTGTAACCAACGCTCCAGAAGTGTTCATGGGTCTCATGAACAAGATCATTCATCCATTCCTCGATCGATTTGTCATGGTCTTCATCGACGACCTATTGATATACTCGACCACTGAGGAGGAGCACGCCTACCACTTGCGGGTTGTACTAAACACACTCCGAGAGCACCAGCTTTATAGAAAGCTCTCAAAGTGTCTGTTCTGGTTACGTGAGGTCCACTTCTTGGGAAACATCATCTCTGAGGCGGGAGTTGCAGTGGATCTTGCGAAGGTCGAGGCAGTGCTAGCTTGGGATCCACCCAAGAGCGTGACAGAGGTGCGGATTTTCTCGGGGCTAGCTGGGTACTACCAGAGATTTGTGCCAGACTTTTCTAGTGTTGAGGCACCACTCTCATATTTGAAAAAGAAGGGTAAACCCTTCGTGTGATCAGACAGATGTTAGCAGAGCTTCTAGGAACTGAGACAAAGATTGACCAGTGTGCCTACCTTGAGGCTACCGGAGGAGGGAGTGGGCTACGTAGTCTACTGCGATTCATCAGGGACCAGACTCGGATGTTTCCTGATGCAGGAGCGTGCCATGATCGCCTATGTATCACGTCAGTTGAGGCAGCATGAGTAGAACTACGCTACACATGACCTGGAGTTATCAGTAGTGGTCTTCGCTCTGAAGATGTGGTGACACTATCTGATTGGCGAGCGCTTTACAGTCTACTCTGACCACCAGAGTCTCAGGTACATCTTCTCGTAGAACGCCCTGAATCTGAGATAGGGGCGATGGCTTGAGATCCTCCAGGACTATGACTTTGAGATAGTCTATTCTTCTGGAAAGGGGAACATAGTAGTCGATGCTCTCAGCAGGAGGATGAGAATTTAACTACTCGGGGAGGGGACGGAGCAGCTAGCCGCTTTGCAGATATCCTTTATGGATAGAGATGGAGCAGCCTTTCTTCAGTCACTCACAGTCACTCCTCCACTACTGCAGCGGGTTAGAGAGGCACAGCGTGGGGACACTAACTGTGAGATGAGGAGTGCGCAGATATCCTCAGGATAGGCACCTGATGGATTCTCTGTAGGAGGAGAGCACGTCGTCCTTTTCAGAGGACGTACCATGGTACCAGTTGCTTTACAGGAGGAGTTGATGAGAGAGTTTCACACTTCCCTTTTAGTGGTACATCTAGGAGTGTAAAATATCTACCAGGATCTCAGACGGCAGCACTGGTGGCCGGGTATGAACAAGATTGTGGAAGAGTCTGTTACTCGATGTCTCACCTGCCAGCAGGTGAAGGCAGAGCACCAGGTACCAGCAGGCTTGGTACAACCCTTAGAGGCCCTAGAGTGGAAGTGGGACGTGATATCTATGGACTTCATGATTGTACTTCCACGTAATTCCAGAGGTCATGACTCCATTTGGGTGATTGTCGACCGACTCACCATGTCGGCCCACTTCTTACCCATCAGAGAGCTGGGCTTAGTAGAGAGCTTATGACGTCTCTACGTTCAGGAGATTGTACGACTTCATGGTGTTACATCATCTATCATCTCCGATCGAGATGCTCGCTTTACTTCCAGGCTTTGGAGGGGGTTGCAGGAGGCGTTCGGGATGCTGCTACGTCTGAGCACCGCCTTCCACCCTCAGACGGATGGTCAGACAAAGAGGACCATTCAGACTCTTGAGGACATGATCTGTGCATGTGTCCTCGACTTTGGTCGCAGTTGGGAGGATTACCTACCCTTGGTGGAGTTTGCGTATAACAACAGCTACCACTCCACCATCGAGATGGCACTATACGAGTCATTGTACGGCCGACCATGCAGATCACCTCTGTGTTGGACAGACCCTAGAGAGTCAGCACTTGTTGGACCAGAGATGGTCTAGGAAACGATAGAGAAGGTCCAGGTCATCCAGGAGAGGATGAGGATAGCTCAGAGCCTACAGAAGTCTTATGCTGACAGGAGGCGGAGACCACTGGAGTTCGAGGATGGCGACCATGTCTTCTTGGAGGTCTCACCTCGACGTGGATTACGGAGATTCTGACGGCCCGACAAGTTATCTCCACGCTTCATCGGACCTTTCCAAGTTCTCAGCAGGATAGGTGAGGTGGCTTATTGCCTGGCTCTACCACCTCTGTTGCAACGTGTGCATGACGTCTTCCACGTATCTCATCTGAGGAGATACGTGCACGACCCGACGCATATCATCGACCATGGGGAGCTCGACATTGATGATAGGGAGACTTTTGAGGAGGTCCCGGCGGAGATCGAGGATCAATAGGAGCAGGTCCTACGTGGGCGGTCGATTCCTCTAGTGCGCATTAGATGGTATCACAGGAACCTCCAGGAGAGCACTTAGGAGCGGGAGGCTCAGATGTGTGCTAAGTACCCTCATTTTTTTCCCTAGTTTGTGTTGTATCTTTACAGGGACGTAAATCCCTGATTTGGGAGTAATGTAAAGACCCGTAAATTTAACGTGAATTGTTTTTAATTTTATTTGGGATTTTACGAGTACGATGTTTTTGACGGCACCGGATTCTGAGGCCCAGTGTGCCCGGAATCAATTACTGACGTTTAGCTTGGTTACATTCAGTGAACGAACGAGCTGGTTTTCCTAACTTTTGAACTGATGCTCGGAATCGAAATCCGAGGGCACCGATGAAACCTCAGTGCCGGTAATTGATTAGGAAGACTTTTCTTGGAGTTGTGTTTCATCGGGAAGAGATGTTAAAAATGTGAGGAATAAAAATAAAATTGTTTTACAATTTATTTTTATTTCTTTAATGATGGTTAAGCATTGTAGAGAAGGAAGATGCAAGGAAGTTGGGGTGGGGACCACACGATCCCCCACCTCCTTCATTTTCCCCAACACCCCATTAATTTCCCCTCTAGAAATTAGTTTTCAACTCCTCCACATTAATTTACATGCCAATAAAACACCTCATTAATTTGACGACGCATGTTAATTAATTCGTGATTTCAATTTGATTTTTGAATAAATGTTGGCATGGCGTGTGTGTGAATAAAATAAGAAAAGGTCTTATTTTATTGTGGGCAGATTGGTTGTGTGGAACAAGGAAGAGAACTCTTGTGCTCTGAAGAACATCTTCTTCCTCGTCCAAGAACGCGAATAATGTCTAGTCTACGATGAAGAACTCTGTCACCGCAAGGGGAGATCGTCATACTGTCTCATCACCCCTCCATAGCCGGAGAGAGACGCCTTCTTCGGAGAACGATGACATGCCACATCCTTCATCGGGCGAACACCAACGACATTTACAGAGCCTCGTTCCGTGACGCCGTCTTCCGCGACTTCTTCTTCCCGCGACGATCCTCGTTCGACGACTTCTTCAAGGTAGGGGTTGTTTTCATTCGTCTATATTCTTTTCCGTTCATCGTCAATTTCATTGGGCCACCTGTTATCAATTTAACGGGAGGAGGTCAGACCGCCTGAACACGGCTGAACCTCCTCCCCCTTTGATGTTGAATTCATTGCGGCTTGAACGAAGGGGGCACGGTGCAACGTTACCGCACGGAAACAAAGAGGAACGCGGAGAAGAAGTGCGGCGCTGTCGCACCACGCCGTTGGGGCTGAAAGAAGACGCGGCGGAGCAAGGGAGGGTGGCTGGAGCCGCCGGCCACCGGTGCTCTGGAGGGCGGGACCAACCGGTCCCGTATGGTGTGTGGGTCGGCCGTTACAGCCAGCCAGATCCGGAAAGACAGGGGGTTTGACCCTCGGTCAGTGCAGCTAGGCGGACCCCTCACGGGTCCGCCATTTCGTTGAAGGGGGTGGCGGTTCCCCCCTTCCGTGCTCACGCGGCACGCGGCGCCCATGCCGGCATGGACCGACTGCACTATGCCGGGCCACCCGCTCCATCTGGGCCGGGCCACACCCAAATGGGCCGGACCCTGACCTAGATCGGGTCGACCCGGTTCGGGCCGACCCAGGGGGTCTTGGGCCGAGTCGGTCCGGGCCCAAAACCTCCTAAAAGCAGGCAGGTTCGTTCAAACGTCTATAACTTGGGATATAGACCTCCGATTGATGCACTATTAATTGTGATGAAATCCTTGGATCTAGGCGGTCGTTTCGGCATATGACACTCAAGGTTTCGTAGAACTTTGGGTACGACCGAGTTGGTTCAAACACGAAATCAACCGGGCCCTTGCAGCGGAAACACCTATAACATGAGCTTCGGACATCCGATTGAGGTGCTGTCGACTTTGTTGGATTCCTCTTAGAGAGACAGACCTTTTGACTTACTCCACTCGAGGATTGTATGCAGTTGTAGTACGTTCAGGTTGGTATTAACCTAAAAACCAACCGGGCCCCTGGAAAGAAAAAGCCTTTAACTCTCAGACCGGGTGTCTGATTGACGCGCTGTCTGTCATGTTGAGTTCCTATCGATGAGACGGAACTTTGGGATACATCAATTCCGGACTATGTATCAGTTGATGTATCGAACCTTGACTCGTGGATCAGACCCTCTCGGAAATGATCATGTTGTGTGCGGAAACCGTAGAGCTGGCTGCGACTGTGACGACGATGACGAATGCACTAAAATACTTCATGGGATCGGCAGCGACGACGACTGCACTGAAATCCTCCATGGGTTCGGCAGTGATGACGGCCATACTAAAATCCTCCGTGGCTTCGACGGCGATGACTATTGTTCTTGTATCCTACGTGGGTCCTCCAGTACTACTGTTCCTGTATCTTACGTGGGTCCAGCAGTATCTGAATCTGTACTTTTATCCTACGTGGGTCTGACAGAGTGGCTGGTCTAGTATCCTACGTTGGTCTGATAGCCTAGCTGGTCTAGTATCCTACGTGGGTCCCATCATAGATGAATCAGTGGCTACATATGATCGTCTCTATCACCTTACGAAGAAGTATACATGTGTGAGCAGATTCTTGACTTTCAATCATTATCTTCGATATGATTGACTTGCTTTCCATTGCATATTGGGTTGTGTTATCTTGTGCGGATTGGTTGTGTTATCCTGTGTAGACATGATTGAACGTGGGCTCGGATGTTGGAGCCAAACTGGAATTGATGACTTAGGTATATGTATGTGAAAATACCTAAGTAGTGTTGGATGTTACTTCGTGATTTTATCTTTCCTTTGTAGATTATCCATTGAGGATTCTGAGAGACCTTCAGGGGTCTCGGGGTCCCTACTAAGTAGCGTATACTCACCCATGCATGGTATTTGCACGCACTACATTTTTTTGGATTCAGACGACGGATAGCGCTGATCGTGGTTGAGGCTTGTGGAGCAAGTCGGTACCTGGAGGTGGACCACTGGGCGGAACGTACATGGTGCAGACGGCAGGACCCGAGGAGCGGAGGAGGCCATCTGTAACCACCCTTCATGTGGGATTTCTAGTGGACGGCTCGACATTGCTGCTTTACTTTTCAGTTGCTGTAATTTCTTTCCAGTTGTACTTTACATTCAGTTTGGGTTTGTATTCTGTTTCATTTACTTTCCAGCACATACATTTGTACCCTATTTACTTAGTGTTTACCTCATCTTGCTTACTCTGTGGTGTTTGTTTACTTTATAAAGGCAATGCCTTCCCCTTTTTGCTGGGATTTATGCCTTTGGCGCTAGTCACCAGCCCCTGGCCTATTGAAGGCGGGCATGGGGTAGTCAGGGAACGGGCCCTGAGGACGCGTCGTGACACAAAATATGTTTGGAGTTATCTCCCCACTATTAATAGAAGATGAACCTACGTGACTCTAACAAGGAATACATTATCCAAGATGGATAAAATTATTTTTCTAATGTCTCTTTGGTATCGAATTGTCTTAGTTTTATTCTTAAAATGTTATAAAAAATGTTACTTGATGTTTTGAAGTTAATATTCATGAAATCTCATGATTTTCCATGTCATGAGTCAATGTCTCCTTCCGGTTTTATTCAATAGAATACATCCCATCCATGTCAGAATGACTATCTTAAATTTGTGTTATTTTATAAAATAGATTTTTAATAATTTTTTATATCTAAATCCCTTTAGAAATTAGATTAATGATGTAGTTTTTATACATTTTCAACTAGAAATAAACATTCCACCATCTTTTGTTAATATCATGTTCATTTAAGGGTTCATTTGGTGTGAAGAATAAATATTTATAGTCCCCTAAATATGATGTATTATTTTATAAGGAATATAAATATATTAAAAGGATGTGTTAAAAATATATATCAACCAAAATCCTCATTTAATGATATGTGCATTTCTGAGGAGGTTATAGATTTTTGTAAAATCTACGTTTCTATAGTAGGACACGTCATTTTTCCACAATATCACCTTGAATATGTCATTGTTGATGGAAGGGGATCCAGGGATTGAAATTTAAATCATTAATATGTGAAAAAATAATGCATTTACATTGATAAGGCTTAAATAACATTAATGAAGCTCATCCATGTGTAAAATTGCATATTAATGTGCTAAAATAGTATAGTCCAAAAAAATAGAGGGATATTGACTAAGAATAATAGAAAATAATATAATTTAAAGTGATCTCCAATGCTAGAAAATATGAATTATTAACATTGGGATAGTTAATGGGTTACCCAAGATTAAATTTGAAAACATGGTTTGAGTATAACATTAGTACTTGTACGTTTTATACCAAACATAAAGATAAAATATGTTAGGCTCATAATAGTATTTTATTAGTGTTCAAATAAGAAATTAATTTTTTGAGATAAAAGGATAATAAAACAATCTCTACATCAAGTGAATATTATGGTGTTATTAAATGGATATGAAATATTTATTACATTAAATTTCTATTTTTATTGTTTATCTTCAAATGGATTTTCAATAAGAACAATGTAAAGAATCATGAATATAGTACAACACTAGTTATCCTGAAGATATTATAAGACACAACTAATCCTTTCATTATAAAAACACATGAAAAACATATTTTATTTTTTCTTGACCCATGAAATGTGTAGTTTTTTTCATTTTTCAATGAAATATACTACATTTTTTTGATTAAAAATTGAATAAAATAATGAATTCTGTGATATCTCTACATCCATAAGAATATTTTAATATTATATTGATGAATATGTCTATAGAACCATTGGTTTGTGGTATTCCATTATGTTGCACATTTTATTTCATTTTTTAGTGGTGGGGATATATTGTTGGAAGCGTTTGGAAATTTAAATACAATACAATTTAGAACCTATCTATAAGAATTATTCAAACCAAGAAAAGTTATTTCCCGAAATTTATCTTTTCTGGTGGGTTCCATGAGATATTTTCAATGATTTAATTAGATCCGGGAAGAATCAGTTCAAAGCGTGAGTTTAATTCATGATGTGAAATTGGTCTTCAAGATTTCAGACTGAGGTGATATAAAATTATTTTTAGATATAAACTCAACCATTCGTGGTAAGAATCCATATTTCACATTATGAATATGGTAGAGTCCATTATGTGTGATACTTTCTTATGATTTTAATCCCTTATTTAGTTCTTATTATTTAATATCAACTGAAAAGGCTCCCCTGGTAAATTATCATTGATATATTACTTTTGAAATTCAATTCCAATGGATCATGGAGAATTGATGGAATGACCTAATGTTTTATCAATGTAATTACCTTATTATAATTATACTTTATAGTATAATCACATTAGAAAGCACAATGACTATCATGAAACTAAATACTATGTGACCATTAAAGATAATTTTTCCACTTCTGTGTTTTGAATTTGAAAATTTTTTAGACATGGTTGTGTTCATGGTGATTTTTGGAGTCTAATAGAACAAATTTAATATTTTATGAATAGTAACATACCCTTATGAATAGTAATGTTACCCTTATGAATAGTAATGTTACCCTTATGAGTATTTAAATACCCTTATGAATATTAAAAACACCTATGACAATATATATATAGGATTTATGTGAAATTATGGTGTACCAATGTTTTCGAATAAGTAAATAAGTGTTTTAAAAACTATAATTTTTAAGTAAATTATGATTTTAATTAGAAAATAAATTAATAATATTTAGAAAATAATTTTTGAAAATTGGAATTCATTTTTGGATTCTACAAATAGGAAAAATTAGGAAAAATTATTGGTATTATTCTGAAATACTTGAATTTTTATGAATAGTGAAATACAATAAGTTACAAAATAAGTTAAATTCATGAATTATAGAGTCATGGGTGATGTTTTGTTGATGTAATCACAATTTGTTCTAAATCACATTAAATTATTACTATTCTAATCCATTTAATCATAACTATTACTTTTCTTTCGGGGAAATAATAAATTAATGAATATAATTTTGAGAAAACCCCTCTCCCCTCCACTATAAATACCACCCCTCACACCCTCATTTATTCACACCTCTGAATATACAATCCTTGTCCAAACTCAGCCAAAAAATATTCCCTATCCACTCCCCAAATTAAAAGTTCATCTATTCCCATTAAAATACCAATCATCGGTTCATTAAAGAGAATCTCTAGAGGAGGATTCAAGAGTTAATTCATCTCTCTCTTTTCCTTTAATTTCCTTTCAATTTCATGTTATTTTATTAATCTCCCCCACCTATCTTCATCCACATGGTATGGTAACTCTATTATCATACATATAATGGAATTTTATTATACTAATAAGATAATATATTATACAACCCTATTCTCATATTTGTTTTGTTTTAGAAAGGAAAACATTGTTTTTGAGGTGTTAATTTATCTTCTTTAAGAACGAAATCTTTTCATTTTACTTTACCGCCTTAAGATCTGGTCATGAAACAATATTTATGGTTGAAAAAATTATTATATATTTATTATATCCAATTTAATGTTCTGGAACCAACTTATGTACATATTAATAAATGATTAAACAAAAAATTCTTGTTGTTGTCAAAACAACCGCCTGAATTAATCCAAACTGTCGTAATTAAATTCATTTATAATGACTCATAGTCATAGTATATACAAAAATTATTTATAAGATTATTTAAAGTTCTGTAAAATAATTAATAAAATATAATTAAAATTCTAGATTCTTATCCATGTTTTAAATGAACTTCAATTCATGAATAGAAGTGAACTGTCTCAGAAAACAATAGAAACAAACATTCCCGAACAATAAATTGAATCATTATAAATTATCCAAAATCCCATAAATTAAGTTAATAAAAATTTAATGAATCTTATTTATGTATGAAAATTATGAAATTTTTAATTAATTAATCTAATTTTTTTATAAAAGACATTAACGTGAAGAAAGCGTTCGGATACAAGATATGGGGAAATTCTCGAACCCAACATCCTTTATTTGGGTTCTTCCTCTTTCACTCCATTTTCGGTATGGTTACTCCTTAAAAATAATTTGTCCATCATAATTGTACCATTTATTGTATATAAATGTTTTCAAATTGAGATTACATCAAACAAAATGTTTTCCAAAAGAACTCTTCTTTCAAACCCACACCTTTTACTTATCACTCAAGGTTGATGGTTCTTGTATCGAGTGTGCCATTACCTCATTATTTTGGGAACCCAAATTTTATTAATGTGTTACTATGATATGAATCCCACTCCTTTACATGTGTTATTTATGTTCATTATTGATTTATTTTCTTTTTGGCATGCATGATAATGAAAATTTTATGATGTGATGGGTGCACTATGAATTAAATAGGGAAATATGAATGTTTGAATGCAACGAGTACACCTAGAATTATACAGCACTCCAATGCATTTTGTAAAGAGATTAATCTCATGAGTTAAAGTTAAATGATGTTTTAACATAATTCTAGTTTTTTTCAAAATTATTTGTGGTAGATGACCACCAAGACATGATGTTTTATTTTTATGCATTCCCAAATTTCAAGTCGTGTATTATTGATTCCTCTCATATTCATGATCCTCTTCATATGTTATGATTGTGTTAACCCATTGTTATATTGTTCATATCTATCCTATTACTGGGATTTTATCTCACCCCTTTTTTATATATATCCTTAGGTGATTATGTGAACTAAGGAGTTTTCAAGGAACAATAAGAAGCTGGAAAAGAATGAATTAAATAAATGTTTAGGTTTTCTGTTGTAAATGTTATATATGGTCCTAGTTTTTTCAATACACTAAAGATCTATATCATAATGGTGTGATAATAATATGATTTTTATCTTCATAATTATGTAATAGTAATATCAGAAATGTTAGGGTCATTATAGTTGGTATCAGATGCATGGTTTAGTAAATTTGGGGATTAGGATTAGTAAACCCTACTGAAAACCTCTAGTACAAGACTAAGTAAAAATATGAACACAAGAAGATTTACATAGGGATAAAAAAATTTATGATTTTAGTGAAAATTGTACAAATTAATAAGTTATTTATTCATGACTTTTTGGATTATGTTTTTTTATAACATTTGCTATTTTAGAAAATGGTGGGAACCAAGAAAAACCCATACCAACAACTCATGCAAGGGCCAATGAAACAATTTCTTGAACGACATCCCCAATGCTTTGGGAGGTAGAGTTAAAAACCTCATGAATAGGATAAAACAACTATATCAGGTTTTGAACAATAACCATAATAATTGGGAACATTATCCTTCACCAAAAAAGGAGCAACTAGTTGTTGAGTGTTTTTTGAGGCAACGACAATTGACATTTAGTTGATCTTCTGATCCACTAGTTGTAGAACAATGGGTAAATTATAAGGAGAATATCATTTATGTTCTTAAATATTTTGAGATACAGAAGGTGACATTAGTCATTTATCATCTAGATGGAGAGTCCTATCAATGGTGGGATTTGATTAAGAAACCAAAACAAGAGATGAAATTTAAGAGATGGAATGACAAGACTTTAAGATCATGCTTCTTAACAAGTATTTCCCATGAAATCTTCATATGAATATGAAGAGAGAATTCATAATGATAAATAAAAAGGAAGGAGAATCTTTCATGATCTATGAAGAATATTTTACAAGGCTTGGAAGGTATGATTTTACTGAAACATAAATCACCTTTAGCAGCGGTCTTTTAGTAGCGGTTTACAAAACCACCGCGAAACCTATTCTTAAAAGGGTTTCTTGGTGGTTTATTGAAAATCTCCGCAAAACCCATTTAATTTTTATAGTGTCGACACTCCCCCCCACCAGAGCCAACCCCCTTCTCCCCCCTGACGCGCCTTCTCCCCCCAACCTCATTGAGCCCCAACCCTAGGTCTCGTCCTCTCCCGTGCCGCTGGTGACCTTGTCGCCTATCACCGCTGATCCCCCTTTTACCCCCAACACCCATGAAGCTTCCTTCTACACTCAATCCCATCTAGTTCCTACCCTAGGTTGGCTCCTCTCCCCTGCCACCAGTGGTTTTCATAGTGGTAGGTATGAATTTTCATTTTTTTATTCATTGGATGTTTGTGTAATCGTCTTTTCATCCAGGATATTATTTCTGATTTATCTTGTATATGGTATATTGTTTTTCATTTTATGTACAGATTATGTAATGGTTTTTTATGAGTTTTTTTATTAATTTTATTGTGTTATACGCTTCTTTTTTCTTTTACTATTAAGAAAAAATTTTATTTTTGTGCATGGATGTCTGATATATAGATCGGTCATACCGGATTTTTAGGTGGATTCTGTGATGTGATTATTTACATTCTGATGTAAAAACCATTCCCATTAGATTCATTTTGATGCCCTATAACATGTTTCAATCCTATGGGGATTAGGAATTCCCTTAAATCCTTGTTGTTAGCATGGTCATGTGGTGGGTTGGATCTACTCGAGTTAGTTCATAGAAATCACCAGTTTACTCTAAATCTTCTTTTTCAATGTTATCTATTTCAGGGATATAAATATTTGAGAGTAATTCCATCTTATTGGTATATTTTTAGTATCCTATAAACATAAATAAATAATACCACTTATTATTACATATAAATAAAGAAATATAAAATTCATCTATGTAACTACATCCTCTTCTAAATTTTTCTTCTTATTAGTGGTCTAATTCTACTAAATTCAGTGCTTGATATCCCTTGTTATAAACATGATTCAATATGACATCATTGATTCACATAGTTAAGGCTTGGAAACCTTTTTTTATTCTATAATAACCAATTTTTTTGTAATTCTAGATTCAACAAGTTACTTTACTTCAGCATGAAGCTTCTAGATCATGTTTTGAAGAAAAAAGTGATTTTTTAACACCACTTGATGAGTTAGGATCAGACATGACACATTTTGATCATATTTTATATCAAATGAGACTTGAAATAATTATTTACATAACTTATTTCATGAATTTTTTTAATTTAATCCGATCTTCCTTTAGTTGAATAACATGTACTTTATTAACACATCTACCCCGTGGATCATATCACCACGTAAATATTGGGCCACTTTAAACAATGGTTAGAATTATTTAATTTAATGGGAGAGGGTAACCTCTAACTTTCTTAAGTTGATTATTGTGGTTGGACTTTGTTCACTCACCCTAATCTCTAAATTTAATTCTAATCCTTTGTTATGGTACTACTTTAGATGACACCACTAGTAAAAATTTATTCACCAATGTTATATTTGAAATCTTCTATGTCCTAGTCATTTGTCTTCAACCCAGTTGTGGGAGTAATTCTAATTTTTAATATTTCATCCATTTAAGAACTATGAACTATCCGTGAACTCATTGTTATGCATATTTTTATATTCAAGTAAAATTACACCTTTCTTATTCTTATGCTTTTTAGTTTTGTAAATGAGACCACTTAAGAATTTTTATTACAATCCTTCATTAAATTCCATCGAGAACACTTTTTCCATTTCAATATAGTGTAAACCAATAAATTATTTCTCCTTTATTTCATAGGAGAGATAGAATTCCCCATTTTCTTGAAACTCCAAATTTAATGTTATTTTAGTTTAAATTTTATTTTTCATAGGTTTTAG
This sequence comes from Viscum album, assembly GCA_963277665.1. NCBI lineage: Eukaryota > Viridiplantae > Streptophyta > Magnoliopsida > Santalales > Viscaceae > Viscum > Viscum album. Next base: position 1,158,474,907 of record OY728135.1, read on the forward strand.
ATTGATATTTGCATTGCTTGTTTTTTATGTCTCATACTACAATGTTATAACTGGTACTCAAAGTCCATCTGACTACAACGTCAATGATGTGGAGACAAAATTTTTCATTTACATTTGAGTATCTTCAATATATAGAAACCATCAATTATTTCCAAATTCCCTCAGAGGTACATTTCTTGTGTAGGAGTTATCAAAATTTAGTCCATACATTTTCAATATAGGGGGACCCAATTTAACATCATGTATTGTGGTGATTCAAAATAAGAAGACCCAAATTGTGTATGGTAATTAAAGTATTGATTAAATAAGATTCAATATATTGAACCATCACCAATCATGAAAAAACTTTGTTAAAATGTATATTTCCTAAGAAAATACTCACTATATTCTTTTTTCATGAAGTGATTTTGTAATCACATGGGTATAAGCATACACATGCATGCACATATATACATTGATTTTCTAGTGGGTGTTTTAACATATGTATCTATATAGGAAAACCTTATGTAACATATTTATATATTATTTCAACTAGTATATATGAATATTTTTTCCTATTTATTAATAGTTATGTGTTTTTTTTAATATTGTGTAGGCACATTGTGATATACATGGATAAAAGCTAGATCACATTACCGAGGAACTAACCTCATAATATTAATGGTTTGAATGAGTTTTTAGAATTAGCAATTTCTAATCGATCCGTTGAAGGGAGAATAATATTTCCATTTTATAAATGTAAATTTAGAAGATGGTTGAAGAGAGATGAAGTTTATGAACATTTAATATCGAAGAAATTCCCTGGTCAATATTTGTGTTGGATTTGGCATGGAGAATCTAACGTTCATGAAAGGTTGAGCACTGATGTCAATCCACAGAATGACCTCCCAACTTTTTCGACAATGGAAAATGAAATGAAAAAACCTTATAAATGATGCATTTGGCACTACGAGAGACCAACATTTACATCAAAACATATCAGAACAACCAGATGATGGTGCTACAAATAGGAATGAGACAAGTGATGTTTCTGAGACTATAGGATAGCCATATAAAGATTATAACATATGAGTTGATCATATTCTTGATTATGTGGAGACTAATGTACATGAAAAATTATTTGAGGAAAATTAGTTTCATGATTTAGTTGACGTTGTAAATTAAGATTTGTATTGTGGATGTTTGAAATATTCAAAAGTTTATTTTATGTTGAAGTTGTACCATATCAAATGTCGATGTGGAATTACAAATAGGGAAATGTCTATGATATAGGAATTGTTGCATGATGCATTTCCTGAAGAAAACATCCCTGAGTCTTTTATGATATAAAAAAATTGTTGATAGGATTGGTCTGAATTATGCAAAAATACATGTCTATCCCAATGATCGTATGCTTTATGGGTGAGAGGAATCAAGTAGACAGGATTGTAAAAAATGTTCATCTTCTTGATGGCAGTCAATGGGTGATGTTGGAAGTCTGAATCAACTTAATTTCCTGAAGAAGTAGAAAAGGAGAACACCTGCAAGGGATTTGTGTTACTTTCCATTAAAGCCTCAATTACAAAGATTATTCGTGTCATCGAAAACCGCCGAACACATGAAGTGGAATTCTGTAGATAATAACAATGATGGGTTAATGAGACATCCACGAGATTCAAAATCGTGGAATAAATTTCATTCATTACATCCATATTTCTCATCTAATCCTAGGAATGTTCGATTTGAATTGGCTGCCGATGGATTCAACCCATTTGGGACTTTGAGTACCTGTTATAGCATTTGATTAGTTGTTTTGATCACTTGCAATCTGCCTCTGTGGATGTGTATGAAAAAAAGTATTTTACCTTTTTGATGATTATTCCTAGAAAAAAAATGCCTGGAAATGATATTGATGTATACTTACAGCCTTTAATTGATTAATTACAAGATTTGTGGAGAAACGGTGTTAATAAATTTGATGTTTCTTCTAAGAAAATGTTCAAAATGCATGCTACTTTAATGTGGACAATTAGTGACTTCCTTGGGCTTGGGAATTTATCTGGTTAGAACACTTACATGGGTTTGTCTTTTCCTATTTTTAACTTTGATTTTGAGCCCAAATGGATACCTCATAGTAGAAAATGCTGCTTCTTGTTCCATCGAAAATTTCTCGATGCATCTCATAGATTTTGGCTGAAAAGATAAAAATTTAATGGTTTCATTGATCGTAGACCACCTCCAAAGTTGTTAACTAGTTCTGAAATATTGACCCAACATAGAAATGTTGAAATAAATTTTCGTAAGGTTCTTAATATGAATGATAACAGGAAACGAGTTCGAAGTGCATCGTAAAGCAAAATCGGAACACAACAATGGAAGAAAAAATGTATATTCTTCAAACATCCTTATTGGGAATTTAATTTGTTGAGACATAATCTTGATGTTATGCATATTGAGAATTTTTTTTTTGATAATTTGATTTTCACATTACTTACTGAGCATGGAAAGTTGAAGTATCATCTCAATGCTCACAAAGACTTACAAGTAATCAACATAAAATGTGATCTTTGGCTAGATGAGAATAAAAAGTATCCTCCAGAAATTTTTTCAATGAAAAATAGGAATAATGATACATTAATTCAAATTTTAAAGAATGTTAAGGTATCTGATGGGTATTCAAGTAACATCTCGAGGTTTTTTGACTTGAAGAATCGTATGTTACATGGATTGTAATGTCACTATTCACATATTTTTTAACATCCGTTACAACCATTGGCATTGCGTACATTATTAACTGAAAAAATTACTGTTGTGGTACTCCAATTCTGCACATTTTTTATACAACTATGTGGGAAATCTTTACATCCATTTCATCTTGACAACTTTGACGAGAGGTTTTTATTCACCATTTTTGCAATGGAGATGATATTTCCCCCATCATTTTTTACTATAATGATGCATTTAATTGTGCATTTGGTTGTGGAAGCTAAATTAGGAGGCTCCGTTTATTATCAATGGATGTATCCAATTTAGAAGTACATTATTTATATTTTTTTAATTTAAGTAAAAAAATTGTCACTTAATTAAAGGCATATTTATGTTTATTTTATTTCAAAAATATCTTGGGCATTTGTTATCACACATGAGAAATAATGCTCAACCATAAGGTTATATTACTGAAGTGTATTTGGTTGAGGAGTGTCTTACCTTTTGTTCTAGATACTTGGTTGATATTGAGACAAGATTTAATCAAGATGGATGTGTTGAAGAAAAACAAAATCAATCTAAAATACATCAGAAATCAAAAATACTTCCTTCTATTGGCCGATCTGTTCAGAGGACCTCAAATATGACACTGACAGAATTAGAATTATTCCATGAACATAAATATGTGTTGCTGAATAGTGAAATTGAAAATCCATTTATTGAAGATTTGAGGATAAAAACAAAGAGACTAATGAGAGGCCAAACATGAAATGATAACGATATAATGAAATCCGTTAATAAAGATCTTGTAGAATGGTTTGCATGACGTGTATGTTCAAAAATATTGTAATAAATATGATTATTAGTTTGACACATGTATTTTTTAAATCTAATAAATTATATGTCTACTTTTTGATCTTTAATATTGATACTCGAGCAGAGGTGTTTCAAATATTTTATGTTTCTTGCTCGAGGTCCTCTAAATCATCTTAGAATGTTCTACACTTACAACGTGAATGGATTTAGATTTCATATAGTCGATCGAGAAGAGGGTTTTAAAACACGGAAGTATGGTATATTTACATTTTCTGATGTGGAATAATATGTAAAGCTGACTGATATTATTTAATTAAACTACAAAAGGCATTTTTTAGTTGTTTTATTCAAATGAAATTGGATCGATATTATAAGAGGTGTTAAAAGATATTTCTTGCAATTAAATTATGTGAACTTCTCTCTCTTGATGGATGTTGGTGATCATGAACTGCATGATCCATATATCTTATCATCGCAAGAAAAAATGGTATATTATGTGAATGATGTTGTGTATGATGGGTGGATTTTAGTTTCTCACGTAATACAAATAGATTTGTATGATATGGGTGATAAAGTGGCAGATTTGGCCTTTGAAATTGAATCTCATCAACAACAAGAAGAAGAATTATTTTTCCATCGTGATATTGATAATATTAGTCTAGAAGGTATTAATGAATAATATTAATTAATAGAGAAATAAATAAACATTATTGAAGGGGAAAATGAATGTATGTATAGTTATATATTCATTCAGCAACCACTTATTTCATTTGCGCAGTCATTCATTATCATCGTTATGTATATTTTGTTTGTTAGTATTGATCATCTATTATAATTTTCAAAGTTTTTATGAATAATGTTGTTGAAATATACGTTCTGAACTTATATTTAATTGATTATATGATAGGAATGTCAAGGATGAAGTGATACATTGTTTCATCAACTACTACGACAGATGACGATCCATCTGTCTCCCTCCCTACGGCATCTGTGCCACCAGATGTCGGCCCCCTGCACCATCTCTCCCTCCACCATCTCTCACACCTTCTGGGAGAATCCCATTAGAATTTGAGTCATCGATTCCCCCTTCAGTACCCCAATCAGTTGGGAGGCCGCACACCACTTCTAGTTCATCACATACATACTGTAGGGTCACTGTTATAGTTACAAATTTTAATATAAATAAATTTATTGCAATTTTATTATACTAACTTTTTGTTCATTAAAGATGAAAAAAATTAATCTTTAGAGAAAAATATAAAAAGTTCTTATGTGTGGAATATTAATGGAGAGAATATAGTTATCCCATTTGATTCATATAGGGTCCCTATGAATGACGCTATAGGATTACTTGGCCAAATTCTATGCCAGCTACCATCAGAGCCAATTTAACTTCGTATATCTTATGATGATTGGAGACATATGCCACCAAGATAGAAAAATGAAAAAAAAAATCCCAAATAATGGTAATTTTAATACATTATGTTTTAATTGAATTCCATTTTATTAATATGTTAAAAATGATTTTCTGTATACAGATGTTTTTCTACTATACAGTTGCTGATGTGATAGAACAAAAGTGGACGTTGAAAATCTTGGTAAGAAACGGAAAGACTTCAAATTGGGATTGTGGGGTGATGTCAGAAATACTTCGTTGACTGTCCAACAAATGTATGAGAAGGTACCCAATGGGGTACCCAAAGAGTAGTGGAAGGTTATTGTTGATAGACATCATGATGAGAAGCATACGATATTTAAATATAATTTATTATATTAACAAAATTATACATGTATACATGTATATGAAGAGGAGATTACATTGAAAACATTACTCTCGAATTGAATTTTATTTATTTCAGTATCTCCTAAGAATGAATGCATCAAGATGGGCTAAGCATGTCATCCCTCACACTGCGGGGTTAAATTTTTTTCTAGAATCTGATCGACTCTGGTATTCTTTTCATTAGTTCAATTATTTATAAGAAAATATTATTGGTTTAATTTATTAAACCACTTATTTATCTTTGTTTAATGCAGTCACAAAGTTTAGGGCATGAAGCATCCCGAACTGAAGTGTGTTTGGATGCTCACAAAACATCTAATGGAAGTTTTCTTAATGAGCCTGCCAAAGAAGATGGGGTATGAACTCATTTTTTCATTATAATACTTATTATCAGTTTTTACTATGTTAATATATATTGATATTTTATTTATATGTAAAAATTAAATTACTATGGGATTCCAATCTTGGGCAGTCCTACTAAGTCTACTAGGATGACCCGGTTGCTAAATTCCTTGGGTAGGAGCATCCTCGTAGAGTGTGCATGATGGGTTTGGGACCCACAACATCTGATGTTTTTGGTAGGCCACCAGGGATTGTAGCTGCATCTACCCTTGGTTGTAGTCAGTCCATACCTGGAGAAGATTAGAATGATATTGTTTCTCTATGAAACACAATTGACGATTAGGGGGTTCAAATATCTACTTTGCAGAAATAGTTGACTGATATACATCAGCAGATGAGAAGATATTCCCCTAGTGGTACTGTATCGACTGGTGGTTAGAAAGTAAATCACAAAAATTCAAAATCATTTAGTTTAAAAACTTTTATTATTTGTAATTTTATATATAAATATGAAACACTATTTAATTTTCAATATAATGTTCTTACAGGTGGTAGAAGGAAACAAAGATGAAGGTGGAGAGGGTGACGATATGTGTTCATCATCCAGCATTTATTAGTTGTATTGTTGATATGTTGGAGGTAGAGAGAGTGACGATATTTGGTCATTGTTGTTTTGTATGTATATCATGTGTGGCACATAGTTTCCACCAAAAAATCTCATGCCCTTATATTTTCCTGATTTTTCATGTTTCTTTTTATGTATTTTATTGGTTTCTGATGTTTCCTTTTATGTCATGATTTCTTGAGTGTGGTATGCACCATATATATCGATTCTTTATTGTGATGATTCATTTTTTATGATTCATTTTTCCTAAATTTATTAGGTTTGTCAGCACTGGGTGAACATCCCACCTCAAAGAATCATAGACTGGTTATGGGGATGTCGGTCCTATAATGTGGATTTATAAAAAGAATTTCATAGATTCTAGAGAGATTAGTAAAATTTTTAGATATAATGAGAGTCATTGTAACCAACCTTCCATACCAAAATTCTCTAAATACTCAATGAATGAAATTGATGTTGAATTGATTGTGCGAGGAATCATGGAGCCCATCTCATATTTAGGACACAACATCCTACATCAGTCCCCTACTAAATCATTAACATAACCGACCATTCTATTTCCAGCAACTTTACCATAGTGAAGAGTAGGGAAAAAATAGGATATGGGAATAGGGAAACACACATTAAACTGTTATGGTTTGGTCTCCTAAGATCGAGGTTAAAATCTAATGAAAAGGGTTCAGAATTACTCTTAGAGATATACTTGGGTCATCTAAGAACTCATAGAAAATATGGAAGAATGTAGGGAATTAACCGTATTTTATAATATGTAGGTGGTCTAGAAAATAGAAGACCTTGGTGCAGCCCCATACACAAATACATAGATTTACTGAAGGGGTGGGGGTGGGGGGGTTCTGTGGAATAATGGGAAGGACCTTTCCATAATGAGGCTGGTCAAGGCATCCTATGAGAATTGTAGTTATATCTGTGATGAAGATCTGATAAAATAATAGCAGGGGCCATGATATATTCTAGAGATCTATTTCAGAGAGCACAACTTGGATGTAGTTCTTATGAAAAAATCCAAATCCATGATTCCACTACCCCAAATTTGATAAAAACCAACCCCCCCCCCATAAAAAACTCACCCTGAGACACCATAACAAAACCAGGGTGACAATTCCTAATCCATGACCAAAATAGAAGAATAACCCAAACTCTCCCATGACCCCTAATGTCATAGCCTACCAATCCACATCATAGAATGCCAAGGCCGATGTTGTGACCCTTCTCCACAATGTCGCCATAACAAAATGGATTTATCACCAAAATCCCCTCTACGCACCCCCCCCCCCCCCCCCCACATAGACACACACCACAACCAACCTATGCACACCTTAGTGGCACTATTTATGGTGAAAATGAACTCCTATGCAGTTCAATCCCTAGAAAAACATAGTGATTACCTTACAATTTCCCTAAAACTAAAGTAACAACTCTCAAACATTAAAAAAAAATAGAAATAGTAACTAGTATGTTACAATTCTCCTCACTATAAGACATATTTATCTCTGAGAATTCATTTGGGAGAAAGATACTCTAGAATCATCATCTTGTGAATCTAGATGAAATTGAGTGAATAGTCCCATCAGGTTCCACTAATCCTTGGATTCTAAAATTTTGTGTGGTGGAACATTCATAATAAGTGCATTGTTGGTGTAAATCATATCTTCCCTAGGGTGTATGAAATTTCAAAATTGAATGTGTGAAGGTACTCTACCCACCTCCTCTATCTAAGAATCATGTACCTCTAAGAAAAGATATTGGCCATATTATTATGATAAAAATGAACATGAAAATATCTCCAAAATATTGTGTCTCCAATACTTAAGCACATACATATATGAAAAATGATCAAAAATCATTATAGGGGTAATTTTTATCTTTTGGATAATGTTGATGGCATTCATAATCCACAAAAGAAGATTGAAATTTTATAAAAATTTATTTATCACACGACTTGTCATGTTTTTATTAAATATGAATCAAAATTCTCTTGGTTGTTCTTACTTAAGCATCTCTTTTCATATTGAATGTAGTATGTATTTTGTTGGTCTTTTGGTATTATTGGAATGGTTTTTTTCTGGGAACTAATATAGAAGCTGTAGAAGCTGGTGTTTTTTTTGATAATCTGTTTTTATCGGCGGTTTTAACCACCACTAACCATAAGCAGAATAATTTGCAGCGGTTAAAATCGCTACAATATGTCGGTATTTTTATATTACCAGTGGTTTTAACCGCCAATAAATGTAAATGGAATATATAGCGGTGATTTTAACCGCCGTTAAATGTCAACATTTTTCTATTAGTGGAGGTTATAAAAACCACTACGGTATGAAATTTAGTAGCAGTTTTAACCACCGCTACAAATTCCCATATTCCACGCGTAGTTTGCAGAGGTTATGATGTTTTTAGTGGCCGTTTTACCGGCTAGAAGCTGACTTTTTTTAGCGGTGGTTTTAACCAATGCTATAAAAATTGTGCCCTTACCCCAGGGAAACTGCCACAAAAATATATCATAACCTCCCCGAACTGCGCATACTGTGACAGTTCCTATAAACCACTGCGAAACAACTTTAACCATTTAAATAGTGTCCTGACACATAATGTAGCACTATTTTTCACAAACTTACATTTAAGAAGACATCGACTATTTAAACCGCCGCCATACCCAAAAAATAACTGCCGCGAACAATCAATTTTCTTGTAGTGTTCAGGTTCTTTTATCAACAATGACAAAAATATTGATAGATTTTTTAGTGGGTTAAAACCACACCGTTGAAATGATCTTGAAATTATAAACTCTGGGATTTATTAATATGTTGTTATATGTGCTCTTAAATTGTCTATATAGTTTGTATAATAGTCCCATTTCTATGATGATATGAAATGAAAGATGGAGTTTCAAGCAGGGGATCTAATGATAAAGGTGGGAATAAATCTCAACAACCCACATGAAAAATATGTAGGATGTTTCACCATGGGAACTACCTGAAAGGGAATGGGAAATTCTTCAAGTGTGGGAATGAAGGCCACCATGCTCAAGAGTGTCCAAAATACATGGGAAGGAAGGAGAATATTGTGGAATAAAGGGGCCCCACAGATGGGTCAACGCTACAATTGTTGGGAGCAATGACACTATCTATGCCAATTCACTAAACCTCAAGTCCAAAAGGGTAACCAGTGTCAACAGACACCAAAGCTAAAGGAACAAGTGAAGCCTTATTTGATCACTACTGTGGAAGTAGATAAAGATAATGAAGTCATACAAGGTATGCTTCCTATTCACTCAATAATGGAAAAAGTCTTATTTGATTGTGTTCTACGCACTCCTTTATACCTTCCATGTTTTCTAGAATCATAGAATCGATGCCCCGAAACCATGAAGTAGAGATATCTACAAGAAACATACTGGTGAAATCATGTCAACCTAAGTATTTGACTCTTCTTTTGCTTGCATATGTGGGAATATTATTCCAACGAATCACGTCATACATACCTTTTAGAAATTAATCTCTATAATCAGAATGTATTGGCTCTCCTTATATAGAGCACATATCAATAATCGGGAAAAGGAAATATATTTTCATATACAAAACCATCCCATGATCCTCTAAAAATGCAAGGAAGATCATGAATCTCATTTGAAAAATTCTTCAATGGTGTGGGTGTTGATACCCTATGAATAAGCATACCTCACCCAAATGTTTGACTCAAAGGAAAGTCCCAACCATGCAGAAATTCCCATCGGGAGAGAATATGGTGATCTATTTCCCAATGAGTTACCCAGACATCCCCCAGATCATGAGGTAGAATTCTCTATATAACTCATTCCCAGAGATACTCCTATCTCAAATTGTCCATGTAGTATGGATCTAATCAAACTGAACGAGTTAAAGAATCAACTACAAGAGCATTTGGAAAAAGGGTTCATACGCCCTAGTGCATCATTTAGGGTGTTCCAGTGCTCTTTGTGAATATGAATAAAGGTTCAATGAATTCATGTATCTATTATAGGTAACTCAATAAGATCTCCATAAAGAAAAAGTATCCTCTTCCATGGATTGAAGACTTGTTCAGTCAGTTTGTAGAAGATGAATAATTTTCAAAGGTGGACCTTCAATCTAGATATCATCAGCTGAAGGTAAAGAAGGAATAAATTCACAAGACATTCATCTGTATAAGGTATGGTAATTATGAGTTCTTAGTGATTCCCTTCAGACATACTAAATCCCCTACAATCTTCATGTATTTTATGAATAGAGTCTTTTGACATTACCTCATCAAATTTGTGGTAGTTTTTATCGATGATGTTATCATCTACTACAAGAGAAAGTAGGTACATGAAGAATATATAAGAATTGTGTTGGGAACATTTAGAAAGTACAGGATGTACACCCAGTTCATAAAGTTTGACTTTTCGGTGAATCAAGTCACGTTCTTGGGACACATGATCACAAATGGGGGAATTTCTATGGACCCTTCAAAAAAAGGTGATTGAGGAATTTCCTAGACCCGCTAGTGTCACATAAATCCATAGTTTTTTGGATTAGATGGGTACTATCAACATTTTTTGATAAATTTATCATGATTGTCAAGCCTGTTAACTATGTTAACAAGGATATGGTCAAATTATATCTGGATAGAAGAATGTGATGGATCTTTAAGGAGATAAAGAGAAGGTTGATCACTACACTTGTACTGACACTACCAAAGAGTGTATAATTTTTTTCGATATATAGTTATTATTAAAAGAAAGTATTAGGTTTTTTACTCATGAAAAATGATAATGTGATATCCTACACCTCACAAGAGATGAAAATCCAGGAGCAGAATTACCCTATGCATGATCATGGGCTGGCAGCTGTGATTGTTTCCTTGAAAATATAGAAGCACTAACTATGTGGTGAGAATTGTGACATAAACACTAACCAAAAGTTCCTAAGGTATATATTCATGAAAAATGTGATCAAAATACTTCAAATGAGAGGTTTAGAGATAATCATGGACTATGATTTCTCTATTCATTACCATCCTAGATAGGTGAACAAGGTAGATAATGTTTTAAGCAGAAAAGAACCAGATACTCTATCCATGTTACAGATTGATAAATACCCTATCTAATTGGGTATTCAAAGGATGGATTTTTAAATCATAAGGTTAGGGGATACATGCTCCCTTGCCCAAATGATTTCAGAACCATCAATCCCAGAGGACGTTAAGGAGGAACACATGAAAGATCTGGAGTTACAAAAGAAGGTGAATGAAGTAAATTATGGGGGGTTGAAAGTGTTCCATATCGACAATGGTGATGTGATTTGGTTTTGAACATGACTTTTTTTACTTCACCCAGGAAAAAGAAGGATACATTGAAAATTTCACATATCCCAACATTCTCAATCCATCCCTGGTAGCACCAAGATGTATCGAGATATACGAGAACACTTCTAGTAGAATAACATGTAGAAGGATATTGCAGAATATTATCAGGGTTCTTGGTATATCAAGAAGTTAATGAGAGAGACAAAAGTCTAAAGGGATGATGCAGACATTGCATATAACCATGTGTAAATGGGAGAATGTCACCATGGACTTTTTCATGGGTCTCCGGAAGATGTCCAAGGGAAATAATTCGATGTGGGTTGTGCTTGAATAAGTCACCAAAACTACACATTTTATCATTATTCCCAAAGATCTCTTGCTTGAACAACATGAATATATATATATATATAAAGTAAGTGGTGATACTACATGGTGTCCACTCTCGATTGTCTCTTACAGTGATCCAAGGTTCAAATCTAAATTTGGGGGAGTCTTAAACAGGCTTTGAGTACTTGATTAAATTTCACCACGACCGATCACCCCAATAGTGATGGCCAATATGAAAGGAATATTCAGACAATTGAGTATATAGTAAGAGCCTACTCTTTAAAATTCAGAGGTGGATGGGATTATAATCTCCCATTGGTTGAGTTCTCATATAATAATAGCTTCCACTTGAGTATTCAAATGGATCTATATGATGCTTTGTATGGAACGTGATGTAGAACTCCAACTTGTTGGGATGAAGTTGGATAAAGAAAGATAATTTGACTTGATCATGTGAAAGAGACGATAGATAATGTTCAAGTAATCCAGAAACATTTCTAATCTATTTGGAGTTGGAAAAACATATATGCTGACAAACCTAAAAGGAACTTTGATTTTGACATCGGAAATAAAATTATCCTTTGAATATCACCATAGAATAGAGTCATGATGTTTGGATAGAAAGGGATGTTAACCCCAAGGTACATTGGCCCCTTTGAGATCCTTTACTCCATCATGGTCATAGCCTATCAGCTTTCGCTTCCACTGAGTATGGCTCAAGTTCAGGGTGGGTTTCACATATCACTCTTGAGGAAGTACATACCATATCCCACACATGCACTGAACATAATGGTGGTACAGCTGGATGATGATCTCTCTTATGAGGACCAACCATTAAATATTCTAGACCAAAGAGAAAAGGTTCTACACAACAATACAACCAACCCTATCAAATTGTGGTGCAGAAACCATATGTTTGAAAAAGAAACTAGGTAACTAGAGGTGGCGATGAAGGAGATGTACCCTCACCTGTTTGTGTAAAACAAGATTTTGGGGATGAAATTTCAGAAGGGGGGAAGAATGTGACGACACAAAGTTTTATCAATGTAATTACATTCATATAATTATGTATTATAGTGTAATATCATTATGAATCACAATAATATATCATGATACTAAATACTATATGACCATTAAACATAAATTTTCCACTTCTTTTTTTTTTTGAATTTTTAAAATCTGACATACAAGGTTGTGTTCAGGGTGATCTTTGGAGTCTAATAGAACAAACGTAATTTTTGGAGAATATTAACATACCATTTTGAATAATAATATTAACCTTATGAATAGTGAAGTTACTATATGAATATTAATCTCACCTATGTTAATATATATATAGTATTTTAGTGAAATTAGGATTTACCTATGTTTTGGAATAAGTAAATAAATGTTTTAATAAATATATTTTTAAAGTAAATTATGTTTTTAATTAAAAAATAAATTAATCATATTTAGAAAATTAATTTTAAATAATGGGATTTATTTTTGGATTATAAACATCAAAAAATGGTTAGGCTAATGTTTTGGTATTTGTCTGAAATACATTAATTTTTTATGATTGGTGGAATACGATAAATTAAAAAATAAGTTAAATTCATGAATTATAGTGTCCTGGGTGATTTTATGATGGTGTAAGCCAAATTGGATTGAAATCACATGAACCTAATACTATTCTTGGTCATGTAATCATCACTATTACTTGAATATTAGAGAAATAATTAATTAATGAATATAATGTTAATAAAACCCCTCTCCCCTCCACTATAAATACCACCCCTCACACCCTCATTTCTTCACACCTCATAATCTTCAAGACTTGTCCAAAATTTTCCCAAAACTCATTCCTATAACCTTACCCATGTACAAAAAAAATTTTTCTCATCAAAAGACCAATCCTAGGTTCCTTCTGGAGGATCTCTATAGGAGGATTCAATAGGTAATTCCTCTCTCCCTCTTTGGTTTAATTTCCTTTCAATTTCAAGTTCATTTCTTAATCACTCCACACTTATCCTCATCCAAATGGTGTGGTAACTCCAGTATCAAAAATATATTATAATGTTATGATGATAATGGTATAATATATCATCCAATCCCCTTCTCATTTTCTTTTTAATTTTTGAAAGGAAAATTTTGTTCGTGAGGTGTTAATTTATCACCTTCAAGAATGACATGTTTTTATTTTCCTTTACCACCTTCAGATCTTGTAATGAAACCATTTTTATAGTTGAACGAGATAAGTTTATATGTATTATATCCTATTTACTATTATAGAAATAAAATTTCTACATATTACTAAATGATTAAACAAAATAAGTTCTTTGTGGTCAAAAAAACGCCTGAATTAACCCAAATGGTCGTCATTAAATTATTTTCTAATGATTTATTCTCATGGTATATAAAAAATTATTTATAATATAACTTCAAGTTTTTTAACTTCTTAAATAAAATATAATTAAAATTATGGATGTTTATCCGTGTTTTAAATGAATTTAAATTCATGAAAACAAGTGAACTGTTCCAGAAAACTATAGAAACAAATATTATCGAACAATTAATTTAAACTCTATAACTCATCAAATAGACCATAAATTAAGGTGATAAAACATTAATGGATCTTATTTTTGTATTAAAGGTTTTGGAATTGTTAATTAATGAATCTAGTGTGGTTATACAGGACATTAAAGTGAAGAAAGTGTTCTAATACAAGGTAAGGGGAAATTCTAGAACACAACATTCTTTCTTGGGGTTCTTCCTCTTCCACTCAATTTTCGATATGGTTACTCCTTAAAAATCATTAATTCAAAATTATATTAAATTTTTGGGGATATTTATGTTTTCCACTAGAGTTCATGTCAAACAAAATGTTTTCCAAAAGAACTCTTCTTTCAAAACCACACCTTTTACATCTCACTCAAGGTTTATGGTTCTTGTATCAAGTATATCATTCCCACTTTCCTTTTTTGAACCCAATGTTTATTAATGTGTTATTATGATATGAAACTCATTCCTTTCCATTTTTTATTTATTATCATCATTTATATATGTTATATGTTTCATGCATGATAATTAAAATTTTATAATGTGACGGGTGCACACATAATTTTACAATGATCTAATACATTAGGTAAAGTGATGAATCTCATGAGTTAAAGTGAAATGATGTGTGAACAAAATTCTAGTTTTTTTAAAAACTATGTGTGTTAGATTACCACTAAAACATGATTTTTCATTTTTTAATCATTTCCACATTTCAAGTCTTTTATTAATACTTCCCCTAATGTTCATGATTCGTTTACAATGTTATGATTGTCCCCACCCATTGTTATATTGTTCATAAATATCCTCTTACTGGGATTTTATATCACTCGTTTTTGATGTATATCCTCAGGTGATTATGTTAACTAGGGAGATTTCACGGGACAATAAGAAGCTATAGAAGAATGAATTAAATAAATGTTTATGTTTTATGTTGTAAATGTTATGTAGGGTCCTAGTTTTCCAAAGACTCTAAAACTTTGGACCCTCTTGGTGTAATACTATTATGTTGTTTATCTTCATAATGATTTAATAATAACGTATGAAAATTAAGGTTCACTATAATTTAATTTTGGAAATTAAAGTTTGGGATATTTTTCTTCCTTCTCATCTGGAATCTCATTGGTTTGTCTTGAATGAAAGCATAGATTGGTGTTATAATGACTGGATCTATGAGTTTGGATGTTTTTTAATGAGATGTCTGTTTAATTTAGGAATGGAATGTAAGTGAGGTTGGATATATGGAATCATCTTAGATCATTCATTCCAAAAAATTGTGTTAGGTGGATTCTCTCTTACTCTAGTATTCTGGAACTTAAGGTCTTGATTATTTATGTATCATTCTTTTTATTTGTTTTAGTAATCTATTGAGGAAATTAATATGGGAAATACTTTTTTATGGGATTTTTAAAGGGTTCATTTTTTATTGAATAAAAAAATTTCATTTAAAAATAATAATTATTATTATGTTTTAAATAAATGTTTTATTGAATATTTCTATAATTATTTTGGAATGAGTCTATTCTAATCGGTTAGATTCTGGTTTGAAGTTACACCTTAAAAAATAAGAAACCTCGGATGGATCATGATTAGAAGTTACCCTATAATATTGAGTCACTAGGTGAAATACTAGTGATAGGATAACTCACCACTTGTGAGAATAGAGGCGCCATTGGTTACATGCATAGTGTGTGTGTGTGTGTGTGGCTGTATAAATGAATTGATTATTCGAAGTGGTAAGATGTGGAATAATATCTTTTGGAATTTTCTCATATGTGGAACCTAATTGTGGTTTTCCAATAAACTTTTTATATTATTTTATCATGTTTTATATAAAATGTGCTAACTTATTCTTTTCCTAGTGGCATGTGTTAGGAAGTATCATGTGATTCCCTACTAAGTTTTATACTCCGCCACCACCTACTTGGTAACTTTAGGGATTTTGGATAGGATTTTAATGATATATAAGGAGGGGGAAATTCATTTGTCACTAGTGGTGTTCCTTGAAGTCATTGACTTCACTAAGGTTGGGTTTGTGTAATTTCTATGTTTTGAACATCAGTGGTGCCACTTGGTTTTATTAGACTTCATGATTTGGAGTCTTAGAATTTTTATTTTTATTTTTTATTTCATTACATTTTATAATCTTATATGATTCATTATTTGTAATTTTTTTATTTTTATGGATATATTCTCATCAAAATATCATTTTTCTTGGTTTTTATGTCTTTCCTGATAGTTTATTTAGTTTATTAGGTATAATAATCCCCCATTGTTCTCTTAATCCATTGTCATTTATTATTATCCTTTAGTGTCTTTAGGATGTCACATAAGGTTTGTATCACATTGGCCACCTATAAAGACAATGAGTTTGGATGAGATGTTAAAAATTGTATCGGCCTTTTAAAATCATTGAGTTGTGTCTGTATTAAAGATATAAGAATTTTGAAAAATGAAATTTATAGAATAAAAATATATTCCTAACCTTTTTATACTGAAAATAAACTTACCAGAGTGGTTTTTGTATAAAAGTGTTCTAATACACTTTTAGTAATATCTTTAACTCATCATCATGGATTTAGGCAATGATTGTAGCATATCATGCACCAATATCAAGACTTTCCACAATGAATAAATTTCTCATCTTTTCATCAATTATTTCTTAAAAAGGATTAAAATACTGAAAATGGATAATTTTTAAAAATAAAATTTTGAATTATGGTATCGTAATATTATTTGAAAAAAAAATCAAAAGTTATTATACAGTATTTAATAAAGATTATTTTTTTCTACTAATTGAAAATGTAACCATGTAGATTCTGTATAAATAAGTACGAAAAGGATACTGAAAAATGTGTTTGAACCTGATCCATAGATAAAATAATAACATCGATAATGAATTTTAAAATATTTAAAATTATATTACAGAAGGAATTTAAATGGAGAACCAGCGTATGTGTATCACCCGATGTAGTTTAAAAACAAAATCTACAAAATTTTCAAGAGGCTTCCCAACCAAAAAATCATAAGTTTGGCTCAATCGAATTAATATAACCTTCAATTTTATTAGTACACTAGTGTAAATAAAATTAAATCCAAAAACATAGTTGTATGGGGATTTTACATGCAAATGGGGGGGGGGTCTACCTTTCCAAGCTATAGTTGACTGAGGAATTATGTGGGAGAACATTGATGAATTATTTAAAAAAGATTATACTTGCACATTCATTATTTTATGAACAAAAATCTTCTTTATATTAACAATAGAAACCTTATTCGTGATAGATTATGATGTTAAGTTTATCATAATTGTTTGTTTCACATCAGAAGTAGATACTATCACGTCCTTGAATACATGCATCTTTGAGTCTGGATTGAAACCAAAGATATGATCAAAGAGTTTTTTTCCTCTATATTATGGATTATACAAAGACAGTCAATAGAGAAATAATGGTAGAAAGGGATCTCATTATGAATCCTTTGAGAGATGGTTTTTTGGAGAATAATTGTGAATTATAATGCATATAATAAAAAAAATAGGGACCCATATTCTCAATTAGGTGGTTCACCTCAAACTCAAACTACATATTTCATCAATTTTCAACCAATATATGATTTCAAATCAGTTTGTTTTAAATGTGGTTAGTATATGAATAAATATATTTAATGTACACCAACATAAGGAAATTACCACCACTGCAGTAAGAAATAAAATCTAAATATTTATTTTCATAAGCATCTATGATCAGCATGTGAAATTTTAATGCCTAAGCCTTAAGTTTATTATTCTCAAATGTAACATCCCAATTAGACTAGTTCTCTTCCACAAACATAAGTGAACAAGGAAACATCCTAAATAACTACATTTTTCTAGTCAATACCTCAACAAGGAAGAAAGATATATCCTATGGTAGCTGATCGACATCTTTATAGAGAAGATAAGACTATTGTGAGAGACAAGTAAGTCCCTCCACAAGGCAAGTGACGATTCTTCTGAACTCAATTCTAATGCAATTCATGTTTAATATTGGTGCATTTTATTTTTAATTTCTTCTTATGTTGTTAAAAACTTGGGACTAAATGTGGAAATTATTCCTCATATCATGAGTATCAATACACTCCTTGGATAGTGGGTGTGTACAACATTCAAATTCCCAACACGTAACATTACCAATGATGTGGTACAGTTTTATGGGATTTTACAGTGTTCAATGTGGTTATCTTAATATATGGTATATATTTAATTGTGGAATTTAAACCCCGTAGATGGATATTCTTGGAATGTTATTTTTATCACCCCAAATGGATCTATTCAAATATTCAAGGGGGATTAGAATATAAGAACAGGTAGAGAATGACATATGATGACAGTAGATAGAACTATCACTAGCCAGTTAGTTGTAATGACCATGGACACTACTAATGAAATAAGAAACCTAAATCTTCCTTCTATATTGTATCGATACCTAGATGAATTTAAAAAGGATTAATTTAGGTTACCACTCAAGTAAGAAATTTAATTTTTATTTGACTTACTCCTTGGTACAAGAATTATTACATTAAAATCTTAAAAAATTTCTCCAAACAAGTTTTGAGAAGTAAGGGATCATCTAGAAGAGTTGGAAATTAATGTCTGCATCATACCTAGTGCATATCCTTCAGCTGCACTAGTTTTACTCATAAATATAGTATATGGTACCCTCTAGTTATGAATAAAATATCGTAAATTGCGTCATGTTTCATTAAAAATTAGTATCATATTCTTGAAATTTATCATATATTTGATCATTTAACACGATCCAAATATTTATATAATATTTATCTACACTCAAGATATCATCATATTAGATTCAAAATAGATGATATTTTGATGATAGTAATTTGGTGTAGATATATCCAATATGAATATTTTTTTCTTCCCTATATTCTGATGATTAAACCTATAGGCTTCATGGAATTTATTAACCGTGTCTTCTATAGGTACCTCACCTCATATTTTTGTATTCAGTTATTATATTTCAATTTAATCTCAATGTATAATTGAACATAAAAATAAATTTAGAAATATACATAATACATTGTGGGAACATCATTTATATGTAATGTTTTATAAGTGTGACTTTTGGATCCAATAAGTTTGTTTCCATAAGAATGAAATTTTCAAAAATGAAATATTTTATTTTACAAGGGAAATAAAGATGTAGTAGTCTCTTAGAAGAAATGAAATAATGATTTTTAGATAAGATTTTTTTTTGGATTAGTAGTCTATTATCATTTCTTTGTTCATAATTTCTCTAGAATTTCTCTCCCATGATTTCTGTAACAAGGAAGAGTGATCCATTTATGAGGACTTTTTACTATCAAAAATTTATTCTAGATCTTAAATGTTTTCTCATCTCGTCACCCATCGTAATCATTCAAGAACCAATTCAGATATTTTTGGTATATTTTGATTTGTCTAGATCTAGTCTTGGTGGTTATATCATGCAAGGAGATCATATCATAGACTATGGTTCATGGAATTTGGGAACACATTAGAAACATTATCATATATATGACTTGTAATTAGCTGTAGTCTCCATACTTTGAATACATTTTGACATTACCTCCTTAGATAATGTCAAACATTTTCACTGACCTCAATAGTTTAAAATATATATTTTCTCAATGAGACATGGACCTGATGTAATGATGGTGTATAGATTTAATCTAGATGTTTGATTTTGAAATTGTATACACACTCAATGAAGGGAATTATTTGGAATATGCAATGATTTTGAAATCATATAGTAAATTGGTGTGAAAAGATTTTTTCTAATAGATTATGATGACTATGATTGTGGAAAAGAATCTAGATTGCATCGCATAGGATGAACATGTACTTTTCATCCTAGATTATATTTTCCATAACATTATGGACTTTTTAAAAGAGGCTCACAAATTAGATCATTATTTTATAATCATTAGGTCAAACTGAAATGGTGTGGAGACTTCTCCCGATAGGACAGAGAAAAAAACTCCTTGTTACATTTTTAAAATTAAATTAGAGTATATCAATCTTACCAAGAATAGATTATTTCTATATTTCACCATAAAAAATGGTCTATTTTTCTTGTTATTTAGAAAATGTAATTGGTGGTGAATGTATGTATATGCTGGTCAGGTACGAAATGAATGAATTCTGATTATGTGAGGAAATTAATAACTTATCAATATATAAAATAATATCATCAATGACCTATTGGGATGTTGTATTATATTTATATTACTATATGTAATTTAATATAGATTTAAATTGAATTTTTCACAGATCTACTATGAATGTTAAAAAAGAATTTTGATATTTAGGGGATTTTGGATTGACTCTCCAAATCTTCATACTATCTCTATATCAGATATTTTACCACATTAGATTATTTGGAAAAGTTATATATCCTAGAAATGCTCATTTATCCTGGGGACTTGGTTTCTATTTTATATATCAAAGACTGTTGTTTCACTCAATCATTCTAGTTGTTGATAAACTGGCTCTCGAGTGATAACTATCCATGAGAAATATATATCATTCGGAGATAGATGGGAAGACTGAATGATAAATTCATAAATTGAAAGGCATGAATAGATCTTGTTTCATATAATTTAGGGGGTTTCTGTGAGACTACAATCTTTTGGTGGAGTTACCATATTGTAATAGATATTAGGAGAGAATAAAAATGTCCCTGTTAGAGGATTTGTATGGTCATCCTTTTTGTTCTCTTCCATGTTGGGTGGAAATAGGAGATACATAATTTATTTGATTGATTTTTCCCTATAAGACTATAAAGAAGAATAAAATGATCCAGAAGTGGGTGTCTACTTTAGAAATTGAAAAGTCCATATGAAAATAATCCTAATTAACCATTATATTTTTATTTGAGTGACCAAATATTCTTTAAAGTGTTACTGATACATGGTTGTCGATGATTTGGGAAGCAAGAGATGTTAAAACCATGGTATGTTGAACCATTTTAGGTTTTTGAACATATTCAAGAATTTTTATATTAGTTATCCTAACTTCCATGATTCAGTAATATCCAAAATTTCTTTCATTTTTCTCAACTGAAGAATTATCACCCAGACCCCAGTTATGTGATCAATTGGGATCATGCTACTTAAGATCTAGATGTGTATTTTATCCATAAATGAATTCGGATTATGTACACACTAGAAATGACCTTATGATGGATTAATATTTCCTTAATATGATTTATATGGTAGTATGGTCAGGATTAAGAAGAAAAATGAAAAGAAAATAGTTTATATTGGAGTAATTTCTAGAGCTGTTCATGGGAAACATTGATATCCATCTTCCCAAGGATGGAAATCCCAATGGTTATAAGAATTTATCAACCCTGTTTTGAGGTTCATTTTTGTTCTATGATTTTTCATTTATTTTTTAGTGTTTGGAATAAATTAATTAAGTATAACCTTTATTTTTATACATTGATATTACATATTAATTAATGAATATTCATTATATAACATTTCAATCCATTCTAGAATTGCTAACGTCTAGTATCACTTGGAACATGGAAACATCGAAAACGGATTCATAAAATATATACATCATATCCCACTTATTTCTTTATAACTAGAACAATACATAGAAATATCATACATAATACATTTCTTCATACCCTAGGGAAAGAAAACATAATAAAAGGCTAAGTTAAGATGCTCATTAGGGAAAAACATTGGAGATATAAATCAATCATCATATGAAAGGATTATGTAATCATGCGAGAATGAGAATATGAATATAACTTGATAATTTCATATCCAATATGTCATAGATCATAAATATTATCCATGGTATAATAATTTATCATTTAAAAATACATGGATCATGAGAGTGAAAAATAATCTTAAATCAATCACAAATCATAAGCTCTGGTATAAACAATTATCACACCAATATAGGTATAAAACCTCTTTATAATGCCATGGTTAACAACAAGTACCATCTAAACATAGTAGATTGAGAATTCCACATCCATATCCTAGAATATCATACTTGTAGACATGCATACCATTGTAAATAAAGCTCATAAAATTTAATCCTGGAGTTATCTCATTATAAATGAAACATTACCCAATGCATTTTACAGACATATATGTTTGACCCATGACATAATAAAAACCATACATATTTGTTCCAAAAAAAATTAATTCATAATATCATAACCCTTAAAAAATGGGTTTTGTAAACATTTCATCATATCATAACCCATGTAAAATAAATAAGTTTTATTAATATTGAATCATTTCAACATAGTATTACCTATGGAAAATAACCATGTTTCATAAACATTAACCATCCAAAGAAAAAGTAAGGATGGTATCACTTTTTCATATCCCCAGTAAATCATAAGTGAAATCAAGGGTTCTTTTCTTAGAGGAAGTAAAATACCATTAAAATATTAATAAAAATTCTTCATGAATATTACCCTTTAATTTTGAAATAACTTTTTTTAAAAATATATTAAAATATATTAGAAACATATTTCTTTAAAAAAATGTAACACTATAAAGGAATTTTCAATGAAAAAATAGTCATTATGGTTGGAAAAGTTATTAATTCCATATAAGTTAAAAAATTATTCCATCCACATTTTTGGTGGAAAATCACAAAGTAAATCATTTGGGAAATGAGAAAAAAAATACATTAAATCCATTTTCTAATAACTAAAAATTCTTAAAATGGAATTTAACATTCATAATACAATATTATAAACCTTCTTTAAAACATTTCTGAAAATAGGGATATGGAAGAAAAATGATTTTTTATAGAAGGGGGAAATAAAGATGAATTTAATTAAAAATATATTTTATGTTTCATGAGTACATAGGTTGTGGAAAATTAGTGGAAAAAATTATCTTAAAAGAATAAATAAATTATAATAAAACTGATAATTTTCATTAGAGTTATGTCATAATATTTTATCATTGAATGTAATGATATAGTCAATCTCGGTAAACAATGATATTGTGACATAAAACCCCATACCACATGGTTTCTTTTTGAATCATAATCCCCATGAAAGAAATAACTTCAAATGAATCATTAAATACAATAAATGAAGATTTATTCCTCATAAAATATATCAAATGGTCAGTATATACATCCCACAAAATAAATATGTGGTGAATATAGAATATGTCCCACAGAAGTGTAAGTGATATGACAAACCATTACATTAAGTTTTCCTTACTTAGTGATAACTCTAATATCATTTATAATAAATTTAAATTTAAAATAATAAAATTAAATATTAATTTTAATACATATAATGTAATATATGGTCCATTTATACATTCCAACACTACTTTTATCAATAATTCCTTTTTAAAATTATTAATTCTTGATATAAATTGTTTTTTCTACCATTAGTATTTCGGTTTAGTAGTTATGGTCCTTGTATATTTATCTTGGTTCAATCACACATAATATAAATAATGATATAAATATCATATATATTAATTATATAAATATTTATTGTCGCACCTATAAATATATTTATTGAAATATTAATTACATCATTCATGGATACGACAGGTTGTATGTATACGTGAATGATATTTTTATTTTTCAATGGATTGAATAAAATAAAGGTAATCATTAATTCAACATTACAAGTTTATTATTATATAATATATATATATAATATATATATAATCATGAAATATATCCTCATTACCATCCATATAAAATTTAAATCAAAAACAAATCTCATCACTTCGTGAAGGTGGTAGTCCACTCATACACACAGACACCATTATCATTTTCCAATGGTTTAAAAAGTAAGAATGTAGATGTTATATTAAAAATCAAATAAATTTAGTTATTTTACAAGTATATTATAATAAAATTTAAAAAATCATAACACCCATATATGAAATATAGTGACGATAACTGAATTTTACTGCTTTGTGGAGATGGTAAGCTGTACATATGCACAAGTGATACTTCTACTTCACATTATATTGGAAAGATTTTTTATAATGGTGTTTTAATGACAACAATAAAAATAATTATAATAAAATTATATTTAGGATACTAATTATATTATCTTATGATAAATTCAATATATTTAGAGGATATAAACAATATTTTAAACGAAATATATTTCTTAAGTTGATTACCCCTTATTTGTGTTGATTCCTGTCGATCTCCTCAAAAGGGCTCTAGGGTAAGACTTTTAGGAAGAAAAATACCTAACTAATATGGATATATAAGCACCAAAGATAAATTGATTTATTTTTCTTCCAATAAATAAGGCTCAATGTGTTGTAAATAAGTGAGGGAGGAGGTTCCCTTTTATAATTGAGGTGGGGGCAGTTTTAAATTTCTAAAAAGATTAAATCATAATAAATTCATTCTCAAAAATGCATGAAAATGTATTTAAATTTTAATATATGGTATGATATTGTTTTAATACCAAAAACCAATATAATTTGGTCATTTTTTGTTTCTTTTTAAACATTATAGTATTGATTAACATTTAGTTAAAAAAAATTAATATTAACTACGGTAACACATTTTTCACTTTTAATGGGTTGTAATTTTCACTTATATTGTGAAACATTGTCCATAAATTTTCAAGCTATAAAATTTTAAACTATATAATATTCAAATTTTCTTATATCATGTTTTTTATTTTTTTGAATATTTTTGTAAAATATTATTTTGATAAAATATCATTATTTTCAATTATGATATTTTATTTTATTTATTGTTAAATACACCAAGACAAAGTGGGAAATAGAATATAATGATTTAAAATATCCCAAATATTTTATATAGATCTAAATTGAAATTGGGACACACTAAGTCATTAAAATTATATCACTTTTCATATTTTCAATATCATTTATTATATTTTTTATTAAATAGAAAAATATTGCATCGATGCTGCATAAGAAATTAATGCTATTATATACTTACAAAAATTTAAAAATAAATTTATATAATAAAACTATGTTTAATAATATCAATATATAAACTTATATTAGTTCATAACTAACTTTATTCACTGTGTAAACACATAAGAGATATTAAAAACATATAAGGTGACATTTTGTAATATTATTTCATTTAAAAAATATATAGATCATTTTCATGGAAATGTGTCCATTAAAAAACTAAATATCAATCCTAAGTAATTAAGGTTCAAACTAAATTCATCTAAAAAGAACTAGGATAAATAATTATGACCTTATAACTTATTTTTTTATTTAATTACCATGACATACCCTTAACCGATGTGATACATTTTACCACGGTTACTATTCATATTGACAAAAAATAAAAGGTGTATATTTACCAAAGTTTAAAATTATATTTATAAATATTTAAATAATTTTATTTAATAAAATACATACAAATGGAAGAAATTAATTTTAATGTAAGAGCATAGAAGGTATGAAAATCTACGTTTTAGGAAAAAATATATTTTTAAGTATAAATATTGATTTATTCAAATCCTATTCCTAGAAGATAAATTGATTGTTTAAAATTTTTATTAAGTAAATAATATATATTTCATTGAAATCACTCACAAATAATTATTATTTTAATTTATTATTAAAAATAAATTTTACTCATAAAAATAATATTTCAGAAAAACATCACTTTTATTTTCTAATAAGTTTTCTTTTAAATTATAATAATTTGAATACTAATGAATTTATTTTAAAAATGTGTAAAAAATATATTTTAAATAATTTAGTTTTTATTATTCATACCCACCTATATAATGGAAGGGAGATAAAAGACCCATAATATTTTAATAACATTGCATGAATAATCGAAACACTATGTTTCATGTAAACAAACATATTAAATAAATAATATTATTTACAGAGAAATATTGATAAAAATATAATTAAATTATTTCATACCCCCTTTAAAATAAATTTCACCCTCTAAATTTGTCACTCTGATTAAAAGAATTTAATTTACTTCCATCTCGTCACATCCTCAGCTTCCCATATTACTTCCTCTAATTAGTTGTTTAGCCACACAACCTTAACCATGTTAGTGGTATTATTTCATAGAACTTTCTCACTAAAATTCAACATATCTACCTCTTGTTCTTGATAATAAATATCTTTTTGGATTGTTATTACCTCTGAGTTTAGCACATGTGAGTGACCAAGTATGCACTTTCTCAAGTGAGATGCATGGAACACATCTTGAACCAGACATAGGTTTGGTGGAAGTGTTAATTGATAATCAACCATCCTGACATGATCATGAAATTTTAAGGTACCTTTATACATGGGATTATATTTCCCTTATTTAAAAATTTCATCACCCACTTTGAGGGATATATTTATAGGAATATATTTTCTACAACTTCAAAATATATTTCTTTCTGCTAATTTCTATTATAATGTTTTTGTTGAATATGATGGGTTTTTATTTTATATTGAATTGGACTTGATTTATAGGTTATTTTCTTAGATATATCAGGACCTAAAAGATTTATTTCTCCAACATCATTCTAACAAGCTGGTGTTATTCACTTCCTACAATAAATTCATTCAAAAGGAAGCATCTAAATACTGGATTAACTACTATTGTTGTAATAAAGTCCTATTACAAATTTTTTTTATCCCAAAAACCTTGAAAATACCTATATAAATCTATAAATATATATTATATAATTTTAATGGCCATCATAGACTAACCATATTTCTATGAATCATAAGTTGTGATGAAACATAAAAATATATCAATATTATATTAAAGAATTCCATAAAAGTTAATGGTAATCCTCTAATCCTAATAAGATACAACTGATAGTTGTAAACCGTGCAACCTTACCACTTTTTTAGTCCATAACTAGATCAGTTGATCAAGACAGAAATCTTCTCTGATATAAATTATTTTTGTTTTCTTTGTAATGTGATAAACTAGAACCCATATAGCATTATTCCATTTATATGTTTTCAGGATTCTGACAACAAAATACATGATGTGGTTTCCCATTACCATTATTTTATGGGTAATAGTGGTAACATACTCTAATACATCTATCTCTAAGACTTCACTTGATGACATACCAAGAACTGAGAAACATACTCCACAATATCTCTCATCATTCCATCCCATTAAAAATACTCTCTCACATCTCAATACATCTATGTACATCCATGATGAAAATATAATTAAGATCTATGACCTTGATCCATCATCTCTTTATTCAAATATGGTAACAGTGGGACACATACACAATTCATAAATCCTATTATTACATTAAAATTTGGTTTGAACTTAGGAACATTTCTAACCTTATTTTTCAACTCTAAATACTCCTTTTATTCCTCTTAAATCTTTACATAGATAGATGGTTGTGTGTTCAATTGAGAAAGGTAATATTTCTACCCTTCCATAAATACTTCAGGTTCCACCCTATTCAATTCAAGAAATATTGGATCTTTTTTGATTCTCATCATGGATAAGGTAGCATGATCCATTCAACTCATATTAAATTCCACCTTTTTTGGTTTCTTGGTGTGTTAATGTGTTGAGAATTCATAATACATGATCAATTGAAATCGTATTCTCTGGTTCATATTTTACTCTTTTTGTGTGAAGACATATTTTAAACTCTTATGATTAGAATATATATCACACATTTCACTATATACATAGTTCCTTGATAAATTTAATGAAAAAAAATTCATATACCTATAAATAATGAGTTAGGAAATGTTTCTCATTGATATTCAATTGTTGTGAGGCATAAGTTATGACCATATTATTCTACATGAGGAAAAATCCAATTACTTTTTTTATTTATCAATATATATTAAAAACCACTCTCTATTGTATGGTATTATAATAATAGATGTGAAAACTATAATTAAATTCAATTAAATAAAACATTACTCTCATTCATCTATCCAAATAAACTTCGGTCCCTTCTATGTTAACTTGGTTAGTGTATTTGATAACCATGAAAACCCCTCTATAAAGAAGTGATAATATCTTCAAAAACCAATAAAAATATGGATCTCATTTATAGTGGTTGGTCTAGGATAGTGTCTAATAACTTCTACCTTTAATGGACCGTCTAGTATACACTTAAATGAGATTATATGTCCCATGAAAGAAAATTTCTTAAGAAAAAATTACTTCTTGGTATGTTTTTCATATATCATATCCTAAATCTAGTTCTTTATCACAATTCTCAAATGATATTCACATTTTACTTTCTCGTTTAATAAATAAGATCATCTTCTATAAATACTACCCTAATGTAATTAAGGTTGTCTCTAAAAAATCTTTTCATGCAATCCATAATTATATGGATAGCAATAGTAATAACAAATGGAATCACTATAAATTCATAGTGTTTATATCTTGTATAGAATTTTGTCTTGGGTATATCCTCCTTAAATATTAATTTATGATAAAAATAATGAAGATAAATCTTTAAAAATTATTTATCTAGAGGTAGTTCATAAAAATTCATTAATATTTTATAGGAAACTTGTTCTTGATTGTGATTTTTTAGATTCTCGGTCATCAATGTAGACTCACATTGATACATATTTCATCATAAAAATATAATAGGTGCACCCCAAGGTTATTCACTTAGATGAATTAATTGCTTATCTTGGTTATCATTGTGTTTATATTTTAATTCTTACACCTCAATCAGTGCCACTATATATGGATTCTTTGAAATAGGTGTAGCACTGTGTATGAGTTATATTGAAAACTTAATTTTATGATTCAATGGAAGACTAAAAACTCTTCTATAAAACCTAGAAAACAATTTCTAAAAATGGGTGTATCCTCAATGTTCTATTTTTACCAACCATCTAAGATATATACCCATCATTAATAGTAATTATGACTAATGAGATAGATGTAATTACAATTGTAAATTATTATTTATATTAACATTGAAAAATTATCATAAGATCATTTCTTAAATGAATTGTGACTTCCCTCCCTCATTAATTGATATGAACTTCATATAAATAATACCAATCCATGAATATAATCACCTAAAATTTTACTAAATGCATAATCATAATATTTAAATGAATCACTTTCCTGTTAACATTAATCGAAGAGGAACTATAGACATGAGATGATACCACCATACCATTAATAATTTCCAATGCTAACTCAATATAAAATCATTGAGCTAGTATTTCAATACTGTTTGTAAATTTTTTATATATAAAATAGATGGTAGTTCCAGAATACTTTATTTATTCTATAATGGATGATAAGGTTACATTTCAACAATTCATCCTCATAACCAACATCAGTGGTATTTATTGCAATAGATATCACTTTATCACTGGGAATAAGGGTTTTTTTATATTGATCATTAAATATATTTGGATTCATTCTATGACTGGTATAATGAACATACACTGTTCATATGATGTATTAGATCATAGCTGGTGCATTGGTTGGAACCTTATTTTCTTCCACGATACTTACAATCCTATTTTTCCCTTTTGAAAATCATGGTCTTTATGACCACCCTTTTCAAATATAAATAACATCCCAGTTAAATTAAATAAATTACATTTATGTTTCTTCACAAATTTTTTGCATGTATGTGGATGAAATTTCTTTCCACCATGTTATTTATTCAAGATCTTTTGAGACATGATCTTCCTTTTTTATGAAAACCATTTGAATAGTTGTAACCTCCAATTTACATTTATACCGTCAGTGTTAAATTAAAACTTTCTTCACAGATAATAAATTATCTTATAGATAATGTCATTAAGAGGCATGGTGTTATGCCTCTAAATAATCGATCAATTTTTATTTCTTGGATAATGATTAATCGAGAAGAATACATTGGGAGTCTGATAAAATATTCCTCATATGTTCTAATGTATTTTTCATCCTTTTTCTTAATCTCAAGGAATTACATTTGCTTATTTTTTCATTGAATATGAGGGGAGTACTTACTAAGAAATATCCTATTAAACTATTACCTTTCTATGGATTAAATTTATTTCACTTATCTTGTATTCTTAATGAGGTTCCTCCATTGATATGCCTCACCTTCTTAATTATAAAAATTTAAGAAAATTATTTTCATCTTCTAAAAACGGGTTAATAGAAAACATTTTCTCAATGGTGATGATCCATCACTCATCCACTAGTGTATTAGAAGATACACTAAAATGTGGTGTATGTTTCCTCATGAAATATGCAATATAATTTATCTCTTTTATTTTTTCTTTTAGAATCTCAACATGATTCACGGATTAAGAACATTTTGTTAGTATATCAATGTGATTTTTCATTATATATTTTATAATATTTTTTCTCTCAAGAATACAATCATTTAATTATCAATAACGTTCTTCATTCTCATGATTCCTTCATGTTAAAACCATTAAATAAAACCAAAAAACATAGTGTGAGAAAAAAAATTATAATGGAATACCTTATAATAAAAAAATTAATTTCTTAGTTTTCTAAATCATGACACCTTATTCAATAATTCCATAGGTTTGACCTAGTTCATTCATTATATTTATAAAAAAACTAGTATTTTATCCTATAAATATAATTACCCTAGGGTTCTTACTAAATTATTCATATCCTAATTTAGAAAGGTTAACTAAATTTTGATCGAATACCAACTATTATGACCTATAATTTTTTAACTTATATATTATATCTTAATATATGAATATTCATTACACAATATTTATATCCATTCCATAATTGTTTAATTATATTATATTTATAAACTTGTAAACCTAAAAAACAGGTTCCTAAAATATCTACATCATATCGCACTTATTTCATCATAATTGGAACCCTTTTTGTACATATTTTAATTAATTCCCTTGTTCATAACACTGGGAAAAGAAAAATAATAAAAGAGATTTATCAGATTATTAGTAAGGGTAAATATGGGAGATATCAATTTATAATCATATGAAATAATAATATAATCATATGTGTATCAGATCATGAAAATAATTTGTGAAGTTCATAAAAATTCTATTATAGATCATAATTATATGTATTTGTATAATACTTTATCATTTCAAAATTCATGTATCAGAAGAGTGAAAATCATCATAAATTAATCATGTATCATAATATCATGTCATAAAAGTGTTTCACCAACATAGGTTTAAAAATGATTCCATAATTTCATGGTTAACTACTAAGACCATCAAACTATATTAGATCAGGAATAACATCCTAAATCTCATAGTAGATCAAGATAGTCAATTTTCATCCCATATTATATTAATCACATTAACATGCATCCCATATCTATCTCATGAGATATACAACATTACCCAATTCCTCGAAGGTAGATATTAGTCCCACTTGTTAGATAATGAAAATCACAAAAATGTGTGCCACAATATCATAATGGATTCGTCTTATCATAAACCATGAAAATAAATGGGATTGATAAAAATATCATCATAGTATAACTGATAGAAAAGAAATGGGTTTTATAAAAATTTTGCATTTGATCATAGTATAGCTCGTGTAAAATAAATGGGTTTCATAAACACAAACCATTCGTAGAACAAATAAGGTTTGTATTAGTGGATCATATCCCTAATAATGATTAATTGAAATAAAGGGTTTTTATCTTTTATGAATATAAATATCATTAAAATATCATTAATTCTTTCTTCAAAAAGATAACCTTTCCATTTTAAAACCACATACTGAAAAATATCTCAAATATAAATGAAAAAATTTCCTTTAAAAATAAAATTTTAAACTTATAGAGGGACCTTTAAGGAAAAAATTAGTCATGATGGAAGGAAAATCAAATCATGTTGTATGTGTTTAAAAACATTCATTCTATACTTTTTTCAAAAAAAAACACAATGTACCTCATTTGGGAAAAGAGAAAAATATCCATTTAAAACTAATTTAAAAAATTTAATACATGGGTAAAAATGATGAAAAAAATCATAATAGAATAGTAAAAACCTCCTTTATAACATTTCTAGAAAATATGTATAATGATGAAAATATATTTTTGACGGAAGATAAAAATAAAGACGATCTTAATTAAATATATATTTTCAGTTTCTTGAGAACATAATATGAGGGAAAATTAATGGAAAAGAGTATACTAATGAAATTACCAGAGGATAAAAAATAATTATTTTTTAGAGGTAGATCATAATTATTCATCATTAAATGCAATGTCATAATCCATCACGATAAACAATGATATTGTGATATAAAACAACATACAATTTGGTTAACATTAAAATCCTAATCCCCTTGAAATATATAACTTAAATAGAACATTAAATACAATTACAAATTGATTAAATATATAATCTATCAAATTTTTATTATATACATCGCACAAAATAAATAAGGGGTGAATCTGGTATATGTCTCACAGATGTAAAAGTGAGATGAGAAACCCATAAATCACGTTCTCCTTTCATAAATATAACTATAAAGTCATTTATAAGAAATTTAAATTTATTATAATTCTATATAACATCCTTATTAATATTTATAATTTGATATATGATCCAATTATAATATTTTGATATTTTTTTATTAATACCATATTCAAACTGTTATTTTCAGATGTTAACAATTTCATTTTCCCTGAGTATATCCCTTTTGTAGTTATAATACATTTACTTTTAACTTATTAAAATCATATAAAGAATAAAAATAATGATATAAATATAATATATATTCATTATAAACAAATTTATATTCATAAAAAAATTTATGGATAGAAAAATGAATTACACCATTCACAGAGACAGTGGGTTGTATGTAAACATAAACAAGATTTTCATTTTTCAGCTGATGGAATGAAATAAATGTAATTATTAATTAACCATTAAAATATTATTATTTTATCATATATATCATATATTTTCATTTAGTTTATCCTTATTTCCATAAAAGTTAAATGTAATAGAAAAATGAATCTTATAGCATTGTGGAGGTGGTAGTCCACACGCATACACGAACGACGTTATCACTCTCCAAAAGTTTGGAAGGAAAAAAGGTATATTTAAATTAAAATTTTATAATTTTAATTATGTAATAATTATAATATATAAAAATTTAACCCATCATAATACCGATCCACAAAATATAGGTAAGGGAAATGAATTGTATCTCTATATGGTGATGGTAATTATTACGTACACACGAGTGATACTTCCACTTCTCATTTGAGGGGGAAAAGGGTGTATAATGGTGTTTTTATAATTATAATAAAATTGGATAATATTTAGGATAATGGATTTATTATTTAATGATAAATTATATTGATTTATTTTCAGTGAACAAGAGTAGAAAATAACTAGATCGGTTAATGCTATTACCTCTACTAGAAACAATTTTATTAGATCACATGTGTAGAACTATGGGTTAATTATTTGGGAATACTAGTACTTATATAATGTATCTCGGTAAGTTTAAAAGATAAATTTGTGTATCTGTTTAATGCCCCGACCCTAGTTACCCAAAGTCGGTGCATTATTTTAATATATTGGCATGATTACGAGGAATCAAGTCCCAAAAGACCGATCAGTTTAGCAGTCTCGGAAAATAGATTGTATACATGAAAATTACATTTCACTTTCTAACATACAACAAAAAAAATACTTTGAGAATTCCATTGTTCCTTTATCTTTAACTTGCATCTCAAACATAAAACACTTCTTGGGATCCTGTGAAAATAAAACATAAGAAAGGGGTGAGCTCAGATGCTCAGAAAGGGTAAATAATTTATCAGAAGCTGTAAACATTTAAGGTAAGATGTGTAATAAAAACAACAGCCTTTTAAACATATACTTGAACATAATATGGAAAAAATAATTCAAACATTACCATATAAACATGCACATGGATATTCTACTAGTCGAATAATCACATGTAACAACTAATTTCATAATGAGATAATGCCTAACACTTGACATCATTACCAGATAATCAAGGAAATGTGTGAAGAATACAAATAAATATTTTCTCAAGGACTTGTTCCAAGATAATTTTTTGTCTCATTAGATCTACCGATGCATCGAGGAGCTATAGTGGGCTCCACCCATCACTTACTAAGTCCACTGCATTCTACATATGAAATGGTTGAAACATAACATAAACATTAGTATTAAAACTATCATAAGAAATGTCAATACTTTATCCATAAACCATGAATTGTATAAAAATAACACATCTAAATTCAAACATATCACAACTCCTTCAATACAATATGGATGGATTTTTTAATAATAAATCAACTTCAAACAATTTTGAAATCAATCAAAGGATGTTGACATAGATGAAAATGATTTGTAAAACAATTTGAGAGAAATATCTCCTTTTCATGAAAACATTTAAAAGTCACAAAATTTTAAACGGAAGACATTTATTAATCAAATTGTCCCATACCAATTTGAAAATTTTTAAAGAAATTAACATTTTAAAAACATTCAAGTCCATATAAATTAATTGTTAAAAACCATTTTGAAAACATTGGCATTAATGAGAACGATGTAGAAGAATAAATATTTAAAACATTTAAAATGGTTTTTTAGTAAAAATTAACTTCAAAATAATTCCTTTTATAAATCTTTTATGAAACATGGACATGGATAATAAATATGTCCCAGAAGATACTTATGTAAAAACAACCTCAGATAATAAGGAGATTGTGAAATTAACACTTACCTTGCACTTTCCTTTAGTCGAGGGTACATTTAACCTCCTGTATAATGACCATTGTATGTTATTAGATTATAAAAGAAACATATTAATATTTATTATATCACAAATGATTCATTTAGGACTTTATACTACCCATTAAATAATAATTTCCATGTTAAATTAACATTTCAGGTAACAATCGCTTTCTTTATCGTAACTGTTTTAACGTGTTACTCATGATTATATCACATAGATCAAGATTTAAATACTTAAAGAATATAAAAAATTATTTATATATCATATATATTTAGAATATAAATTTGTATAATAGACATATATATGAAATGTAAACCACTGTTTAGGGAGACGGTAGTCCGTATGTACGCATAAACGCTGTTATTGTTTTCATATCATATTGCACAGAACTAAGTGAATAAGAAATATGTAAGTACATATATATATCCAGTAGAATTATTAGGTCATATATTATATACATATTAATTGTATATATTTTATAATAATCGTTGAATTGTGAACGTGAAAATGAATCTAATCGCATCGTGGAGACGGTAATCCGTACGTACGCACGAGCGACAATATCATTATATTGATGGAGAAATAATATTTAATTGAATGTAATATCATATATAAATAATAGTTAAAATGTTATATTTATTATTTAAATCAGTTATACTCATTATTATACACATCCAAATAATGAAGTGTTTGAATAACAAACTACACCACGCCGTGGAGACTGTAATCCGTATGTACGCACGTTAGGTGAATTTTTCATTTAAAGTATGGATAGAATAATGAATATGGTTGTACAATTTTTATAATAACATCAAATTATATTTAATATACAGTAGTTTTTATTTTACAATTTAAACATTAAATAAAGAGTAAGTGGAAGAATAAAAGAACCTGAAAGAGGGTGGTGAAATCATTACCTTTTTGTTCGGGTTCTTCCTTTTGATTTGATCAAATGGGCTCCATAGGTTGTCTTTATTAAAAAATTATGTCCTCTAGGATGAATTTAGGATAGTTTGGTGGATATTTGGGTAGGGTCTTGCCATGCCAAATGGCTTTGGAGGTGTGAATCTGAGAGAAGGGGAAGTGACCTTTTATAGGAGGGGTGAGGGGCACCTTAGGAAAAATATAAAATATTATTTTATAATAAATTCATTTTCTTTTTATAATCGCTCCAAAATGAATTATTTAAATTCTAGGGTGGGTATGGGTCGAAATACTCTCAACCAATAGGTTTTAGATAGGTTTACGTCACCATATTAACATTATCATTTAGATTTAACTCTTAGTTAAATAGTTCGACATTTACCATGTATCTATGTATTTTTTATATTATATGGTTAATAAACTTACTATAAAATTCCAATGGAACCTAAATTGGATAATTAATGTCATATATATTATTATATAAGTCTTTTGTCCAAAAATTATATTTTTAGGACTATTATACCAATTATTAATATAATATATTTAAAAAAACTATTTTATGTCATTTTTGACACTATTTGGTATTTGTTTTTTGTTAAAACCATAACAGCATGATTACTTCAAAAAAATCATTTAATCAACCCTAAAATGTCATGTTAACCTATAAAAATATTTTAATTCATCATATTTTTAAAATTACATTTATTTGGGTATTTATAATATCAATTATTTAAATCTATTATTAATAAGGTAATTACTGCATCATCATTGTGTCATAAATAAATTTAATTAATTAATGTATAAAAATTATAAATAAAATACCATTATGTAGGAAATAATTTTATACTCCTAATGGATATTTATAGTTGAATTTATTTTATGTATAACTTATATTAAAAATGTTTTAGTTATGAAAACGTGAATTTAACACTTTTAACTCTTCTTTAAATTAAATAATAATAAATGTCCTAATCTAATCCAAGTGGACCTAAAAGATTATATTTTATTCCTAAGGTTGTCTTTGGTCTAATTAAACTTATCCAATAGAATTAAGACATGCTTTAGGGTAATAATAATATCATTTTTACCTTTAATTACCCTATTTACTTTTAACAGTCGTAAATAAAAGTCAAAAGTTACTATACTCCAAAAACTATTTTTATCTTATTGAAAAAAATTTTATTTACTGATATAAAATGTGTCTCTCAGTTTCTTGAAATTCAATTCACAGAAATGGTAAAATTATGTTTTATGCAAACTTGAAAATGCTCCTATGAGGTGGGTAAAAGACGGTAAAAAGTTCAACAAGATTTTTATATATCAAAACGTATTATAAAATGACTCCAATGTATTATATTGAACTTATATAGGCATTATGTATCTATTTTGACCTAAAATAAATTTAAATAAATAAATAATTATTAAAATAAAAATTATGTTTTAACCAATAACTCAGTGTTTTTCACTATTAATTAAAAATTGAATGTTTTCAGAGAAATACCAAAATTTCAGCCTAAGCTAATTTTGATATTACAAATTCAAAAATGATTTCTATTCTACCAAATTCAAAACATATAAATTGAATTTATTAATTTAAAACTAATTCCCATTGTCAAAACCAAAAGGCGTATTTTTAAAAAATAATAACTATCAAAAGATTGATACTTGTTTAAGTTCTATTTCATAGTGAAATTATTTCCAATGAATAACATTGGAATAAATTGTAAAAATATAATCTATTTATACATCCAAACCATTAAAATGTAGAATTTAACACTCAAAATTATTTTGATTGAAAAAGTGGTTTTCAGTTAAAATATAGTATTTTTCACTATTCACCCAAATATGAATGTTTTTAAAAAAACACGAAAAGTATATTAAAACTAAATTCTTATGTCCTGATTCTAAAGAAGAAGTATATTTTGACAAATTTAATATATAAAAGTTTCAAATAATGGATTTAAAAATGGGCTCTCCATTAAGAGGCGATAAAATTGCATTTTTTTAAAAATACTTATTTTATCTGAAAAAAATGAATTTGTTTTTTAATTATGTCTAAGAAACTCATAATATGGATTCTAAAATTATAAGGATTATATATTGTTAAAAATTTAGATAATACTATTCATAACCTCTTTTGAATGGCTAGTTTGGTAAGTTGTAGTGCGTTTGAACTCGGTGTAGCGTGCAATGCAAGTTATTGAATTACTTTGAAGAAAAAACATTCTATGAAATCTTGGGGTGTTACATTCATCCCTCCTTCAAAAAATTGTGTTCTCGTAATTTGAAATTGTTCTTCAAAAATAAAAGGCTGAAAATAGAAAATACCTTTGTGGGAAAACTCACATCAGAAATAGGGTTAATAAAATTTAGTCTTAATAAGAGGAATATATATATATATACACGTGACATTTAGAGTTTCATCATTCTACTATTTCCTACCAGAAACTCATCTTTCACTAAAAAATATTCCAAAAATACATTTTATTTGTCCAAATCGTATAGGGTTCCAAAAATAATGAATTTATAATTCAATTGTCAGACTATTTTAAAAAAACTAAATTATACAAACCAATACATCACATGGTCCAATCATAGGTGATGTACCCTTGTCGCTCTTCGGTTGTGGGTTAAAGTCTCACGGCCTTGCCAGATGCGACTAGTTCTTGCCCGACCACTTGGTTGTCCTTTTTATAACAATCCAAAAATAACCTTAACAATAGTATCCAATTTCAAACTTAATCCATTCCAACCTTTAGACTTATCCAAAATACTTCTATCCAATCTCTCGGTCTAAAATTTATAAGGAAGTTAAACACAATGAAGATCCTTTTTCCGGGTAATAATATGAGAACGCCTTCATCATTTATTGTTTTAAAACGCTGCATCATCCTGAATTATCATAAAACCTTGTTGATTACATTCCTGATCCCTTATTCCTTATAGAATAGTGGATTTACTCCTTCTATCTGAAAATTTTGTAAACTCCAACAATGTTGGAATATACAAATCATTAACCAGTTTTAAGGTAGTCAAGAATATCCAATATAATTTATCCAAATCAACTATCTCTTATTCCAAAATCACTACCTCATTATCAGGACCATATTAAGGATTGCCTTTCCTTCAACCATGTATTTTTCAAAAAGCGTATCTTACTATTATGTCACTTTCCTTAGAACCATATAATCTCAAATACTCAATAAAATAGTACTGCAGTACAATACTTATTTATATTCATAATTCACATAACCAGTATATTGCTGATACAACACTCAAATGAAATAATTCAATAATAACAACATAAGAACACTAGTCATTCTTCTTCATCTGAGGTAGTATCATAACATGATTATTATCCAATAGCATCATTTGAGGTATACCCTGATGACTGGTACATTGATTCACATAGTGTCCCAACTCCTTGCAATTGAGGCATTGTTCATTTGAAAACATTTTCTTGCCATTGCAATCACGTACTTGGTGTCCTTTCTCTCCATGCTTATAATAAACTCCCATTTGCTTAAATTATTTACCAAGGTGATTATTTCCACTTTTATCATATATGGGAATATCTTTCTTTTCCATCTTACCTTTATCCATCTTTCTCATGTCCGTCCTTTTCTTCTCTTGCTTCCCTTCACTGACAGAACACTAAGAGAATTCTTTACTTATCTTATTAACACATGATACTATTTCTTCATATGTTGAGAATACATGGGAGACTATTTCCCTTCTAAATTTTTGATTAATATTTTAAAAAATATGATCCTTCTTAGTCTTTAGATCATGAATATTGCTAGAATTCTCAATCCTTTTACAAGGCCCAATTTCTAAACAATGGCATACACTAGGTTAATTTATGAATCCCAATGAATGAATCAAAACTTGTAAAATACCTAACTTAAATTGAAAATTTTATACATATAATCTATAATCATAAAATTTTGTCGTTGAGAAGTATTCACTCCTAAATCCTTCATAATGGATTTTGATGAAAATGTGAATTATCTTAAGCATATCCCCTGGGAGTGTCATAACCAATAGTGTAGCAAGACTCGTTGTCATGCACCAGTTCCCATTCTAGTCAAGCTCAAAGCGGTGTTTTTGGGTTTTACCCCTAGGTACATCTGTGACAGAGCCGTCTCTACCTACTCATATCCATACATGGATGTATTTCTTGGAAAACTCACAAAATCTCTAAAATACCAAATTCTAGGAAGTTCTTCAATACTAATCATGAAATTCTATATTACGGCTATGTGATCTAATCAGAGTTTATCAAAATCTAGATTCAAAGGTATATACTAAACCTGCATCTAATACCAACTGTAATGCCCCTACCCCAGTTACCCAGAATCGGTGCATTATTTTAATACATTTGCATCATTATAAAGAATCAAGTCCCGAAAGACCGATTAGTTTAGCAGTCTTGGAAAATTTATTTCATACATGAACATTAAATAACAGTTTCTAACATACAACACAAATAAAATCCATTGATAATGCCATTGTTCCCTTAGATTAACCATGCATCTCAAACATAAAACACTTCATGGGATCCTGGGAAAATAAAACATTAGAAAGGGGTGAGCTCAGATGCTCAGTAAGGGTACATAATTTAGCGAAAGCTATAAACTTTTAAGGAAAGATGTGTAATAAAAAAATATCCTTTTAAACAGATACTTGAAAATAATATGGGAAAAATAAATCAAAAATTACAATATAAACATGTAAATTGATATTCTACTAGTCGAATAATCACATGTAATAACTAATTTCATAATGAGGGAATGCCTAACGGTGGATATCATTACCACATAGTCAAGGTCATGTGCCAAGACTAAAAATAATTTTTTTTCAAACCCCTGTTCCAAGATACTAGTTTCTCTCATGATACCTACCGATTCATCGAGGAGCTATAGAGTGCTCCACCCATCATTTACTAAGTCCATTGTATTCCTCATAGGTAAAGGTTGAAGCATAACATAAACATTCGTATTAAAACTAGCATACAAAATGTCAATACTTTGTCCATAAAACATGAATGGTATAAAAATAACACATCCACAGTCAAAAATATCACAAATCCTTCAATGCAAGATGAGAGATTTGTATCATAATAATTCAACTTCAAACAAGTTTAAAATCCATCAAAGGATGTTGACATATATAAATAATGATTTGTAAAACTCTTTGAGGGAAATATATCTTTTTCGTGAAAACATTTAAAAGTCACACAATTTAAAAAGGAATACATTTAAAGAAATTTTTGAATCAAAGTGTCCAATAGCACTTTGACACTTTTCAAAGGAATTAACATTTTAAAAATATTCATGTCCATATAAATAAATCCCTAAAAACCATTTTGAAAATATGGGAATTAATAAGAAAGATTTAGAAGAATAAAAATTCAAAACAATTAAAATTATGTTTTAGTAAAAATAACCTTAAAAATAATTCCTTTTAAGTCTCTTTTATGAAACATGTACATGGACAATAAATATTTCCCAGTAGATACTTATGTAAAAACAACCTCGAATAATAAAGAGATTGTGAAATTAACCCTTACCTTGCACTATCCTTTAGTTGAGGGTAAGTTTAACATCATATATAATGACAATTGTATGTTATTAGATTATACCAGAACCATATAATTATTTATTATATCACAATGATTCATTTATGACTTTATACTACCCATTTAATAATAATTTCTATGTAAAATTAACATTTTCGGTAATAATCGCTTTCTTTATCATATGTGTTTTAACTTGTTACTCTTGATTGTGTCACTTAGATCAAGATTTAAATACATACATGAATATAAAAAAATTATTTAAATATAATATATATTTATAATATAAATATGTATAATAGACATATATATGTGAAATGGAAAACATCGTTTATGGAGACGATAGTCTATACATACGCATAAACATTGTTTCCGTTTTCATATCGTATTGCACGGAACTAAGTGAATAAGATATATATATAAGTAAATATATATATATATATATATATCTCAAGTATCATTATTATTTCATATATTACATAATTTTTAATGATATATATTTTATAATCATTGTTGAATGGTGAACGTGGAAATGAATCTCATCGCATAGTGGAGAAGGTAATCCGTACGTTTGCACGAGCAATAATATCATTATATTGGTAGAAAATCATATGTAATTGGTTGGTATATCATATATAAATAATCATTAAAATGTTATATTTTTAATTTACATCATTTATACTCATTTTTATACTAATCCAAATAATGAAGTGTTTGAATAACAAACTACACCACGATGTGGAGACGGTAATCCGTATATACGCATGTATTGTGACATTGTCATTTATATGATGGGAAGAATAATGAAAATGGTTGTTCTATTTTTATAATAACATCACTATATATAGAATATACTAGATTTATCATTTTATAATGTAAACAATAATGAAATAAGAAGTGGAAGAATAAAAGAACATGAAAGAGGGTGGTGAAATCATTACTTTTTATTCGGGTTCTTCCTTTTGATTTGATCATAATGTCTCTTTACGATGTCTTTATGACCAAAGGAATGCATCTATTATGAATTTAGTGTAGTTGGGAGGATATTTGGGAAGGGTTTGGCTACGACAAATGGCTTTGGAGGTGTGAATCTTAGAGAAGGGGAAGTGCCCGTTTATAAAAGGGGTGAGGGGAACCTTAGGAAAAACAAAAAATATTATTTTATAATAAATTAATTTTCGGTTTATAATGGCTCAAAAATGAATTATTTAAATTATAAGGTGGGGATATGTCGAAAACTTCTCAACCAATAGGTTTCAGACAGGTTTAGGTCACCATATTAACCTTATCATTTAGATTAAATCATAGTTAAATAGTTTGACATTTACCATGTCTCTTTGAATTTTTATATTTTATGGTTAATAAACATACTATAAAATTACAATAGAACCCCAATTGGTTCATTAATGTCATATATATTATTATATAATTCTTTTTTCTGAACATTATATTATTAATACTATTATATCAATTAATAATATAATATTTATTTTAAAAACTATTTTGTGTCAATTTTGACACTAATTGGTATTTGTTTTTTGTTAAAACCGTAAAAACATGATTACTTAGAAGAAAATTGATTGAATCAACCCTAAAAAGTCATATTAACCATTAAATTATTTTAATTCATCATAAGTTTCATATTAAATTTATTTCGGTATTTATATTATCTTTTATTTCAATCTTTTATTAATAAGGTAATTATTTCATCATCATTGTGCCAAAAATGAATTTAATTATTTAATGTTTAAAAATTAAAAATAAAATACCATTATGTAGGAAATATTTTTATCTTTCTAATTAATATTTATAATTGAATTTTACTTGTGTATAAATCTATATTAAAAATGTTTTTGTTATGAAAACTTGAATTTAACACTTTTAACTCTTCTTTAAATTAAATAATAATAAATGTCCTAATCGAATCCAAGTGGAACTAAAGGATCATATTTTATTACTAAGGTGGTTTTTGGTCGAATAAAACTTATACAATAGAAATAAGACATGTGTTCGGGTAATAATAATATAATTTTTACAATTAATTAAACTATTTATTTTTAATCGTGCTAAATAAAAGTCTAGAGTTACTATTTACGAAAAATTATTTTTATCTTATTGAACCAAATTTTACATAATGATATCAACCATGTCTCTCAAATTTTTGAAATTAAATTCACAGATGCGGTAAAATTATGTTTTATGCAAATTTGCAAATGCTCCTAGGTGGTGGGTAAAAGACGGTAAAAAGTTCAATAAAATTTTTATATATCTAAACTTATTATAAAATAACTTTAATGAATTATATTGAACTTATATAGGTATTATTTATCTATTTTGACCTAAAAATAATTTAAATTAAATAAATAAATATTTAAATAAAAATTTGGTTTTAACCAATAACTCAATGTTTTTCACTATTTATTAAAAATCAATAATTTTCCGAAAAATACCTAAATTTCAACCTAAGATATTTTTTATATTCTGAATTAAAAAATGAAATCTA
Source organism: Viscum album (assembly GCA_963277665.1). Lineage (NCBI taxonomy): Eukaryota > Viridiplantae > Streptophyta > Magnoliopsida > Santalales > Viscaceae > Viscum > Viscum album. The sequence continues at coordinate 1,158,519,093 of OY728135.1, forward strand.
TTTTACCAAATTAAAAATATAGAAGTTTCATTTATTAATTTAAAATTAATTCCCGTTGTCAAAACTAAAAGAAGTATTTTTAAGAAATAATAATAATCAAAAGATTGATACTTGTTTATGTTTAATTTCAATGTGAAATTATTTCAAATGAATAACATTGTATTAAATGGTAAAAATATAATATATTTATACTTCCAAACCCTTAAAATTTATAATTTAACTCTATAAATTATTTTGATAAAAAAATTTGTTTTTAGTAAAAATATAATATTTATCACTATTCACCCAAATATGAATGTTTTTTGAAAAACACCAAAAATTTATTGAAAATAAATTATTTTTTTGATTTTAAAGAAGAAGTTTATTTTGTAAAATTTAATATATAAAAGTTTAAAATATTGGATTTAAAAAAGGTTCTCCATTAAAAGGTGGTAAAATTGCATTTTTTAAAAAATACTTCTTTTATCTAAAAAAATGAATTTATATTTTCAATATGTCTATGAAACTCATAATATAGATTCAAAATTTAAAAGGATTATATAATGTTTAAAATTTAGTTAATACTATTTATAACCTCTTTTGAATGGCTTGTTTGGTATGTTGTGGTGCGCTTGAATTCGGTGTTGCGTGTAGAGAAAGTTATTGAATAACTTTGAAAAATAACGTACTATGAAATCATGGGGTGTTACAATTTAAGTCTATATTAAAGGATTAATATTGGGTAAATATGTGAGTTTGGAGGTGTCATTTTATAATTTAGGTGATGGTACATTTATAATTTCTCAAAAATATTTAATTAAAATAAATTACTTATCAATTAAAGTGACTAAAATTGATATTGATTCAAATATAAGTTAATATAGGGTTTTAATCCCATAAAAATATAATTCAGACAAGTTTTGGTTTAATTTTAAACCATATAATTTTGATTATCACATAGTAACAAATTTAAATTTTTACTATGGTAACACATTTTTCAATATTATAGGGTTGTAATTTTTACTTATAAGGATAAAATTGGAAAATAAATTGGAATTTAATGAAATTTTATATCATATAATATAGAACTAGTCTTATTTAAATATTGTTTTAATTTTTAAATTATTTGATAAATGAGTATATTGATAAAATATCGTTATTTTAATTTTTTCATAATGTTCATATTATTTAACATTGAGTACATCAAGGAAAGAGGGAAAATCGAATTTCATTCTTTAAAAACTCCATAATATAAAATATAGAACATTAATATTCCTCGTAAAAATTAACACATTCAAATTATATCACTTTGAATATTTTTAAAATCATTTGTTATATTTTTTATTCATTAGAGAAATATTTCATTGGTGTTTAAAAAGAAATTAAGGTCATTATATGATTACAAAAAATTAATAGTAAATTTTTATCAATAAAATTATTTTATTACTCTAAAAATAGATAATTATATTAATCAGTAACTTAATATTTCCCTATAAGGACACATAAGAGATATTAAAATGAATGAGAGTGACATTTTGTAACTTTCTTCAATCTAAAAAATATATAAGTTGTTTTCATGGAATAATGTTCATTAAAAAAAATATTATTAGTATGAGATGTTAATTTTAAAATTTAATTGATCCAATAAAATTTATGATGAATAATTATGGCCTTATCACTTATTTTTAATATTTATTTACCTGAATTACCCTTTATTGAGGTGATAAATGTCACCACTATTACTATTATTATTGGCCCAAAATAGGGGTATATTTACCGAATTTTATACTCTTGATTATAAATATTTAAAAAAATTTATATAATTCAATACCTATAAATGATAAAAATTATTTTTAATGTTAGTGAAAAAAATGTGACAAAACAACTTTGTAGAAGAAAAAAATATTTTTAAGCATAAAAGTATATTTTTTCTAATCATATGCCAATAAAAATAGTTCTTGATTTTTGAAAACTTTTGATCAATTAAATAAAATTTATTTTACTAAAACCATTCAAAAATATTGAATAATTATATTTATTAATAAAAATACATTTAGAACATAAAAGAATTCCGAAAAACATCACCTTTATTTTCAGATACTTTTTTTAAATTCAATTTTTTTTGATAAATGACTATTTAATTTTTTAAATTTTCTCACTATATATATTTCATAATTTATTTATTGTTGTTCATACCATCTTATCCAATGTCTAGGTGATAATATAAATATAATATTTTAATAATGTTATGCAGTTCATTTGAACTCACTATTGTATGTGATAAAATCTTTTGTAGAAATTAAATTATTTAAAAAGACATTTTTTATAAAAAAACATAGGGTATTTCATTAATGGTAGCGCGGTTTTAAATATAACAAAATTTTTAGTATTGATACAAAAAAATTTAACAATGTGAATCGTTATTTTATGACATGAATGTTCTCTAGGTGGTTTCCTAAGTTCTTTTCAATACTATAATGGGCTCTAGGTAGGATCATTTCCCCGCTTGAGGTTTATTCATGATGTGAAATGGGACTTCAGTATTTCAATACGCGGCAACATAAAATTTATTTTATATGAAAAAAAACGATCTAAAAATTGAATACATAATTCATGCCCTGAATGGTGTCGATTCCATCATGTTTAATCCTTTCTTCTTCTTATAAACCCTCATAATGTGTTTATTATTTCATCTCAAATTAAAATTATACCTTATGAAATTTATGGATATCTTCTACTTATAGACTCTAATTCTAAAAAAACATTGAGAGTTTCATTGTTTAAAAATGATTAGGATCTCATTATTCCTTCTCATCTTGAATGTTATCAGTTTGTCTTGAACAAAATCACAGATGGTTATTTTAATACTCATATCAATGATTTTGGATTTGTTTTGAAGATTCAATCTTCGTATTTTACAATGTAATTGAAAAATGATTTCAAATATGTGGAATCATCATGCATACATTATGATAAACAACTCAAGGTTGGGGGATTCTCTCTCACATTACTATTATATAATTTGATAGATTGAGTATTTATAAATCATTCTTGTGATTGTTTTGAGAAATATTTTAATAAAATTTATATTTAAAATCCCTTTTATGAAGTGATTCCTAAAGGATTAATTTTAAAATATTGAAAAAATGTTGATTTCAAAAAATAAATTAATGGAAATTGAGTTTTTAAAAATTGTTTTGCAGAAATCATGGAATAATTGTGTTAGTGTGGGTTTATATTAATATGGTAAATATTATGGTTAGATGATCCATCATTAATAAATAAGATAATTTGTATGGAACGTGTTTAGAAGGTACATTGTAAAATTGGTTCAATGTGTGAAGGATTGGGGATATTATGGCTCACTAGTCATGAGTATATGGATTTTTATGGTTATATGAATACTGTGTGGGGTAGGTGGTGGAAATGGAATGATTTTACCAAGTTCTAAGAAGTGTTTTGAAGTGAATGATTTTTTTTTTGATATTTTTCATAAATGGAACTTATTTTAGGTTTTAATATAAATTTGTTATCTACTTATATCATATTTTATATTAAATTTGATAATGTTTTCTTGTCTAAGAGGCATGAGATGGGATGTATCTAGGGATTACATACTTTGTGTTATACTCACACCCTACGTGGGTACATCAGTGTATTTTCAAATTTTGTTTATCGAGATACATGTATGAATTGTTATTTTTACTTCAATAGTGTTTTTCTTTTCCATCAAATTTTTTGGTGGACCTAGATATGTGAAGTATAAAAGTATTAGTTTTCTATGGTTCCACTTTTGTTCCTTAGTATTTATTCTTTTTAGTACTAACATTTTTATTTTTTTATTCTTTTTAATTCCATTGTTTACTATTATATGATTAACCCTCAGTATTTATTTGAGTTTTCTCTCTATACTCCCATGAATAATATATTTTTTTCTTTGTTTTTATATCATTATTAACTGTTTTTTGGGCCCTTCAAGAAAATTATCCCCCAAAATTATCTTACGCCCTTGGAATTTATTTGTAGCCTTTATTGTCTTCCGGATGTCACTTAAGGATAGTAGTACCTCTGACTCCTCTCAAAATAGTGAGTTGTGGTGGGATGTTTCAGCATCATATACATTGTTTATACCATATAGGATGATCATGATGATAAAATATGTCAAAACAAACATTTAGTAATTTCCAAATAGTACATGTAACATTTTGTTTCTTGTTTTCCTTTTTGAATGTCATAAAATGTTAGATATACTAGTTTTAATTTTTTTCTTAAAAAATATATTTTAAAATATATGATAAATTATTTCTTTATATTCTTTTAGTTTTATATATTTTTTTAATTATTTAACTATATATATAACTGTTAGATTTTTATAATTTTTTCAAGATGTTTTTCATTTATATATTTTATTTTATTTTTCTTAAATATTATATGTATTTTTTTAACATTTTCATTTTATAATTTTTAAGATAATGTGTTTTACTAGTTTTTTTTATTTTTTTATTATTTTTTTATTAAAATTTATGTTTAACAGTAGAATTTATATAACCATTTAAATATTATTTTATTTTATATATTTAAATTTATGTCACATAATGTTAGTATTATCCTTTAACATTTTTTTACTAATATATCAAATATGATAAAGGGTGGTATATTTTGTATTGTATATTTTTCTAGTATCATTTTAAAATTTTAATCTATTTTATATGTAATAGTTAGATTTCTGTAAAATTTTAACTAATTTTCATTCTTATCATTTTATATTATTTCATCTCTCATTAATTATTTCATAATTTTAGTTAACTTCATTATAAATATGAATAAAAATGTGATTAGATTAGTTTAATTTTTAATGTATCATTTTTAAATTTTTGATCTAATATTATATATAGGAGTGTAATTTCAATTTTTTAAAACTAATTATAAAACATATTCATTTACATGATAATGTAAGATCAAAAGGTCGAGTCACCTAATGCTTATGTGGAGGAATTTATTTTTAATTCTACTATGGACCTTCCTCAACCTTTGGCATTGGATCCTTCAACATCCATAGTGTAATAAAATCTCACCAGGATTGGTAAATTTGGTAACACACATTTATCCAAAATTTTCATTTATTCATAGAAAATATAAGGTGAAATATATTTAGTTTGATGATAATTAAAATCATATGAGTCTAAATTTAATACAATATAATACTTTTTTTGCAGTGAATTCTCAAGTGAAAGTTATAATTTTTAATTTTGGAATGTAATTTTAGAAATCTCAATTATTATTACTTTATATATCATGAAAGGTTTTTACTAAAATAATTTTTATAGTATATTTTAAAATAAATTATGATATACCTAACACTAATAATTCAAGAGGAAATGTTTATATTTTCCTTATAAAATATGGTGGGTTATTAAATCAACCCCACATCAAATTTCATTTTAAATGTATGAAAAATTGGGAATAAAATTTTTATATTCCCTATTCTAACCAAAGATAAATGGGTGTGGGTTTTTGAATATAAAAGATAAGATTTATATTTAATGTGAAATGTTTTTTGGAAGTGTGTTTTGTATAATAATGGGCATATTAAGGATTTTATTCTCTAATTTATAGAAACTAAGGAGTTGAAATACAAAAACATAAACCCTCACACATTATCTTAGGGACAGTATACATTATTTAATGAATAAATGATGGATTAAGAAATTAAATAATGAGAGTAGAGTCTTCAGGATTCACAAATTTTGACCATCCTCCTCCTATCTTGACATGGAAAAGTAAGAGGATCTCATTAAGAAAAAATGGTTACATCTTATAAAATATTTGATGACTGTATTTTAGAGGATTATAATGAGTTATTAAGTCATCTATGTTATTTATGTTATTTCAACTATTTATATATTGTGATTCAATAATGTATATTTAAAATATTCTACAAGAATCCATTTATGAGTAGAGAACACATGGGTGCTTCCAAACATAATATGGGAAGGATATTTTTGATACATTAAAGTAAATCATAAACAACTAGGTCGTGTAGGAGGATATGAGTTGGGTGTATCGAACAAAAATTGGCATGGTTAATCTGTAGATTCTTCAATGGAGGATTTATATAACAATTAAAATAGAGGATTTAGTATATAATGCTTAAGAGATGTATGAGTTTATAGTGGAATAGATTAGATATTGGATACAATCTATGTTTATAGACATACAAATAAAATTTATGGATACAAATATTATTCCTCCACCTTCATCTGTATATCTCAATCCTTCATCCCCACATACATATATATCTTCTAGACCTCCTACTCCAAAGGATACCATATACTGTGAGTTTTAGTTTGATGATCCCCAGTATCATATAGTTATATATGGTATTAAATATTATATTGAAGATATTAAACATCATTGGTATATAGATATATATTAGCATAGGTTAATAGGGTATGATAGTATAGGTAGGTTAATAAGACTATCATTTCTTATATATGAGTTAAATATATTTTCACAAAGCATCATCCATTTTTTAATTTTTCTATCTATACTTTTTAAAAAAGAATCCACTGAGGTATGTGTGTATTATATAAATTATTTCATATTTGTGTTAAATTTATTTTATCATTTCAATATTTATACAGTTATAAATATTTGTTTTATAAGAATACTTTAAGGGTAAACACATTTTAGTAAGGAAGTAACTTTTATAGGAGACTATGAATTCTGATACTAATTCTTCTAAACCTGATAAAATATTAGTATAATCATCTTTTTTGTTAGAAGTTTATGAGATTTCAATGGATTCTAACATTTTGGGGTTTGATATGACTATAATTATTTTAAATAGATATATCATGGAGCATGCAACCATATTTCTTTTGGGAATCAATGTGCTGAAAGAATTTTCCATGTAATATGGGTATCCTATTTTTTAATTTATTTATTTAATAAAAATTAATTCTTATGTTGGTTTTACACTAATTTTCTTTAAAAATACTTTATTTAATTTTATACAACATAATTATATGAATTTTTTGGTTCCTAATTTATTTCACTAATAATTATGTAAATGTATATAATGATATAATTATTCATATTTATGAAAGACTTCAAAATAATGAAATTTAGTGTTAGTTGATTCTTTATCTTGAACTGTATAAAACATATATTTCTTAAAGTGTTATTTTTACCAACTAAATAACCCATCACAATATTTTTTTTATTAGTGTCCATTGGACGTTTTCATTGCAAGAGCATACAAGTTACTCATTATTCACTATACATGATGATATATGATAAAATTTTAAGGAAGTATTGTACACATAAGTCGGATTGTATGAATAATTATATATTATAATTGAATGAAATTTTATTTAATTCATATATTATTCAAACAGGTCATGGGGTCGCATTAGAGTGAAAATGGGAAAGAAGAAATCAAATATCAACTAATTTTTCACAAATTTGACTTCTCAAATATAATTACTAAGTTTTTTGATACAAGTACTTTAAAAAACTAAATGGAAAAAATATTTTGAAATTGAACTATCCTTATCAATATAGAGTAAATGAATATAGATATTACATTCTAGGATTTATGTTTGAAATAATTTAAACTAATATATTTATAAAATTCCATATGTTTATATTTTTTATAACCTTTACACTAACTTATCTTGAAATTATATTTAGTATAAATGTTAAATTCATTTCATTTTATTAGTATCTTTTTAATGAATCTCATCGTTGTTATGAAAAAGGGCATAAACACTTAATACAATAATTGGCATATTATTTCACATTTTCGATTAGGTTTTTGTTTATTTGAAATAAATATATTTAACTTTCAATATAATATTCCAAATTACATATAATATGAACACAAAATAAGATGTAATTTTTTTTGACACTGTATTTTTTCTTCTATTTCATTTCTATTTTTTGATGATATTTTTGTACTTTTGTGGTACGGTATTTGAAAATAATTTAAAATATATACATTTCATATCTATTAATTCATATATATGGTGAAAATTTTAAAAATAAAATTGCCTTTTACATTGGTCATATAGTGACTTATGTGGAATATAGGGTATAACATCAGTTATTTTTTATAATAGACAAGGTAAACTTTTTTTGTTTTAGTTATACTATAACCAATGTTAAATACCATTATTATTCTCTAGTTTTTTACCATTTTCATTATCAATTTATGTGATAAATGATGTGAACGAATTTTTTCACATCATTTATAAATAAACTATTTCAAACAAAACTATTTCGAAAACATATTGCAATGATGTCACTATTTAATTGATGTTAACACACAAAAATTATGGTTTTAAGTATAGTTTAGGCACGTGTGTTATGGTCCTTTAGACCAATGTCTATTTATTAAGGGGTTAAGAAAATAAACTCAACCTAACCCCGGATTTGATTCCAAAATCCACCATAACCAATAGTAACCCACAATAATTCATCAATATGTAACAATAATCACACTAGTTAATCATTGATATCATATATACAAAAGAATCCATGATTTAGAAAATAGGGCATCACCATCATGAGGTCAAATTGATAAGAATAACTCAAATAAGCTTGTTTTTTATGAAAACCAATTCAATATTCTATTTTAAGAACATTTATAAATGGAATCACATTCTATATTAATCACACTAGTACCTTGATGAATATTCTATTAAAACATTATTTAGAAAACCCCAAATTAATTCTGATATAACTTCTCAAAAAAAATTATGAATCACTAAATTTTATTTTAAATTCCATTTGAGTCAAAAAAAAATCAAAGTATTTATTTAAATGAATGAAACCTTCAAATCTTTTAAGATCATCACATACAACCAAAAAACTATAAAGAGGTCCACTAGTACTTGTTTGACAAATGAATCACTATTAAACAATTTAATAATCTATACAATCATTATTGAATATTAAGACAATGTTTTCCCATTCCAATTTATATGGAGGTAACACAATTCTTAAAACACACAAATATATATAATAATTCCATCATACGAACATAAAACCAATAATTGAATAAGAGATTCAATTAATCCTAAGGCCAATTACCAAAAATAATGATCCGTAAATCTATTACCATCTTTAATCAGCTTTCTTTGATATTGTAAGCACCTATATCATCAATAAAAACCAAAAATTTAATAAATTAAACATTTAACCCCAAAATACCAACTTGGTATAACTGAAGGAAAACCCATAGGGTGACCTTATCATAGTGATTCCATAAAAAACAATGTGGGGTAAACTATTGACACACACCATGAATTAGGCAAAAAAAATCCCTAAAGTAATATCTCTAATTTATGATCAATTTCCTTAAAAGTAGAATAAAAAACAAAATTAAATTTTAGGGGAAGCTTTATTTTAGGAAAATGATGAATTACAGATGGAATAACTCTTCTCCAGATGTCCTCCACACTTTATATATGAAATCCCCATCATATGGTTTGGTTTCAAAATCATCTGACAAATTATTATCCTCAAAACCTATCCAATCAAACTAAAAAATAAAGGAGAACAACTGGATAGAAAAGGGGGATAAAAAGATATGTATTTCTTTGATTTAGAATGAAAAAAACTTCTGAACAGCCAAGATAGAAGAATGTCAAATAAACAGAAATATATGACCAATGAGGGCCCTAAATTCTCTATATCATGACTACGATTTGAGAATTTGAATGTATTTTAAGTAAAAATCCATTGATAATTAATAAAAAGTCACTAAAAATCTATTCAATGATGGATCACAATGTGACCATGAGGGACACGACATGACTAACCTTCAGGAAGAGGTTCCAATCCCCCATCCAAACTTCTTAACCATATGACCCCTTTAGGTTATGGATAAAATAATTAGTTATAAAACAACCCTTAAGGCCTTCTCCCCAAATGACGTTGCCTCAAATATCCCACAACATAAGATCATTTCTACAACCTTTTATGATGGCACTTAAGGGTCACATTGTGAACCGGGTAAGTAGTTGAAACCTGGAGAAGGGCCCAGGGATCCCCTACCCCACTCTACTACTCACCCAAGAAACCAAAATATTAATCACACCTCAGTATAAGTCAAAAAATCATCCTGAAATGTTAGAACACTCTAGTTCCCCATTTGAGTCCCAATTTAATGAATTTCCCCTGTTTCGAGACTAAAAATCAAAATTCCTAGGAAATTAATTACCCATAATGATGTGGGTAATTAAAATCTCCCAACCATATTATGTATCCGTCTTGATAAGTTTTGATAGTTCTTATCACGGAAAAATAAAAATACCACATTATTTAATTCACCACTAACTAACTATCTTCCATCTCTAAATAATGAAAACACATCCACTGCACAACTCCAATCACTTTTCCTAGATACACCTAAATTCCTCCAAAAATATACTATAATACATAAAAATTTTAACTAAATCATGAACATCACATTTGATGTTTTTTCCATCTCATTGTTTCCAATTTTATTCTAAGGAACTAATTTATTCCCCCATTTCTGAAATTTCTTGAAAATACTCTACATTACCCAACGATTTATCACTTCACCAACCAACCATGATGCCTCCACACCTAAAGGCATTACTGAACTAGACAAAAACCACAATAAATTCTAAAAGTAAATTATAACAAAACTATATGTTTGGGTCTTTATCTAACCCATAAAACCATCAAACTTTACCGACAAGAACTAATTTCCAATCCATATCACCCTCAGATCCCTCTACCACTATACTGAGCAAATTGTTAATTCTAAAACTCCACCTCACACTTCACATGAATCCCCAAATTGAGTTTATTATCCTACGAACATCCCACTATCATATTAATCATCTACCAAATGGTTTCATTGAAACCATGAAACATATGAAATAAGGTACATCCACTATTGACTGATTTTATGCTTCCCACCATAGAAGTATCCTTATCATTTCCTCACTATACCAACACCCAATATCTGGCTCCCTCTTATTTTCCATCACCGAACACATTACGGGATATGACCACCTCAATCATACATAGGAACTAACATACAACACTGATAATAAAAAACAAGGTGGTTATCAACACACTCACTAATCCCAAACCACAAAACACCATCACATAATTCATCATAAATCTTATGGTGATATCCACTATAACACACTTTTACCAAGGGATAATTATTCATAGCGGTTCTCCCTAACATAATAATGTCCTTTTGAAAACATACACCAGTTTTACCCACCAAGAAACCATCAAAAGGAACATTTGGGTACCCAATACCAATATTACATACCTATTTAAAGATCTTTACTAAAATATCTCTCTTGATGAATTCGTGACATATCTGAAGAAAACATGATAAACCACATGTTTCACTATTTATGAACTACTATAATCAACCCAACCATATCCTATATAGGTGTCAATTGGTTTTACCCATCACACTAACCAATCCAAACATACCCACCAACCTCAGTTGACAGTTTCCAAAAAACATAGTACTCAATCCAATCAACATCAGTTGACAGTTTCCAACTTTCTCTTACCCGAAACAAAAAATCCATTAAACCCAATTTATATAGATACTATTTTTATTTAAAAATGGATCAAATCATTTTATGCACACAGAAAATAACCATAATTTAAAAAAAACCTTAGTATCCAATGGTTTTTATAAAAAATGGAATCTCCATAATCCTCAACCTAGTTGAATTATTTTCATAAATCTCATCACTTTTTACAAAAACAAATCGAAACAATATTTCAAAAATATCATTTTCTTTATATTTACTAAAAACATAAAAATCCATTCCATTTAAAAAATGAATAGATCCATGATACATTTTAAGTAAAACCAACTTATAACAACTGTTCAAACCCACTTCATACCACCGCATAAGTTTTCTATTTAAAATGAGTTTTATTCATAAAATAAAATATTTCTCAAAAACTGACCATCACAAAAACCATTTAACTATAGTTTGAAATCAAAAAAATCACAAAAAATAAATCAATCGTCTTGAATACATGTTAATATAATCACCCATTACAATTTAATTGAAAAAATTATATATTATTTTATATATTGTGTCAATTAATAATAGATGTTAATGAGTAAATATGTCAAATTAACACTACTCAATGACACATGTATCTTCATCTAACCATGTCACTCACATGATGCATGAATGGATCAATAGATCTGATCTATGAATGATGACTCATATTGAGACTCATCCATAATTTATTGGGATTCTCATCATGATGCAAAACCTCACCCAACCATGAGTGTCTGGTCCCCAAATTAGTCATACCCTGGAAAAGTGTGTTTCAAATGATGTCATGATTGATATAAATATGCTCATTTGGCCTCTTTAGTCTTAAAAAATAAAACTCACCTCTAACTACACTATCCCATATCAACACATACTTTGATTCCACATCATAATAACTTGGACTGAGTCGCCTAAATGGAACCTGAGTTGGGGTCATCACATTACCTTAATTATGCCTCCTTATAAACTAGAGACATTTTACCAGTGGCAGTGGACTAAAAAATAAAAAGGGAGACTATACCCTATAAAATAGGGCATGAGGGTTACGCTTGAATCTATCGAAAATATACCATGAATAGTCTAAATATGGGACGTCGTAGAAACCAGTATACCTAAAATAGGGGGACAATTGGGTCCATAAGGACCATAACAGAAAGTAATAAAACTACCTATATGAAATATAAATTTATAAAAAAGTGGTAGTATAAGATAAAAAATCAGTTATACATTATATAAATAAATTGCATATTGTCCAGCACTTGTTCAACAAAACTGAAAATAAAACTACACGACATTTTCACCAACTCATGTAATCCACCATGCTAAAAACTCAATCCTTACAACCCACCATCTAAAAAATTTATTGAGATCTAATAAATACCTATTATTTGTAAGAAAACACCAAGTTCTATCCATGTACATCAATACTCATTTAATTTATGGAAATAAGAGGTGAGTTCAATTACCCAATATAAATGCACATGGACTCTACAATATTGAGTGTTTTTGTGATAAAATTGATGTAAATTTAATGCACATATAAGGTATAATTATGATCATTCAATACACTCACCAAGAAACATAACATGAATGCATAATAAACATACATGTCAGTCCATCGAGTGTCAACTAGAAAACTTCAAACACTGCCCATACCGAATTTGGCTATGGTTGGAGTGTCTCTAAGAAGGTCACACTAACCGCCCTAGGGGTCAAGTTTTTCGTAAAACCATCAAAAAGATAATACCTATATTTATCAGTGTTGGAGTGTCTCTAAACAAAATTAATCACCCCTATGGAAAATATATTCATCCCAGGAACATAAGAAGCCACTCGGGGTAAATATACCCCACTTCGTAACATAATTATATGACCCAAGGCATCCTCTGTCATAGAACCAACATATACTTGGGGTCATAGTTTACCAGGAAACATCATCTTACCTATGGGGATCCACATCTAGACCTAAGAACATGAGAATATCTACCATGGAGTTGTCCATCCATGAAACCATATATTGGATACAATTGGGGGAACACTCTCCCTAGAACTATTATATCTCATACACCCAGGTGGGTTGCAACACTTAACAGGAATAGGTTTTAGTGACTAATTACCTAAATATACATATCTACCCTAGAACATAACCTTATATTCATGATCCCATATACATAGGAATAAAACATATATATATATATATATATATATATGTTACCATACCTCAGTTTGGAACCACATATTACATGCACTTAGGTAATACCACTATTAAAAAACATTTATATTGTGTGTGTGTGTGTGTTAACACACATGGGACACACTCTCTTCCTAAAATATTATATTGCATGTATGCAGAATATTCCACCTTGGAACCTCAGACACATCACACACATACCACACGAGTTGTCCACCCACCCAAACCCATCTCACATAATCATTGTATACCACTCATGTTCGTGAAATATATTTACCACTATATCAATATCATACCCACTAAAATGATTTAGGAACTAAGGTGACACAAAAATAACCATTTCCCATATCCCACACCAACCCTCTCTAGGGTTAACATGATATCGATATACCCATCAAGGTCCCCAGATTTATATTATATCATGAACATCCTAAATGCATTCTTCGATCGAATTTCATTATCTTAACAAAATCTCATCATATCAGTCATTTGATCCCTCAAAATATGTTAGGTTCCTTGATACACATCTCCATTTTCCATGTAGTTTATCAAATCAACTCAACATAACTAATTCATTGATTCCAAAATACAAAATCATTTTCTTCCACTCACAATCATGTGTCAAATTGAAAGAGGACAAAAAATCACAACAGGGGACTATAAAATATCACTCATTCTTTATAAAATAGTTCATTACCCTCATGAGGTCAAATAGACCAGAATAACTCAAAAATACCTTTTTTATTTCCTCTAGAAACCATGTCATAATACTCCTTTAGAATGTTTTTAAAATGGAATCATAAGTCTTGTTACTCAAACTAGGAAACATACCAAAAATACCATCAAATGTTTCTTTAGAAAACCCCACTTTATTTTTGAAATATCATTCCAATATCTATTTCTCATTCAAAAATTTACCAAGAAATAATATTTGATTCAAACCCTTATTCCAAATATTTTCTTAAAGGAAATATTTTTATCATTGAAAATAAACACACACCACAATGAAGTATGAAATGAGAGCCATCAACACATTTTTAAAAAATTGACCACCATTAAACCATTTATTATTTATGTGTACTATGTTGACAATTAATTTTAAAAATGTTTATCCCAATATTCAATTATATTACACATGTTATTGAAAAAATGTACATATAAAATTATGAATTCGCATGAACTAAAAATTACCAATTAAAAAAGTGAGTTAAATAAATTTAAGGCCATCTACCTGAACCAATTATCTATAAATTCATCCCAATATTATAATACCCCGATTTAATTATATGATTATATCATCAATAAACACCATAAATTTAATAAATTTAACAATTAAAACAAAAATCCCAACTCTAGATAATCGATGAAAAACACATCAGGAAACCTCATAGTGTTGAATCCAATAGTAATAGGGTTCGGCCCACTCCTTGAACATACCCCAACCTAGGCCACATAAAATTCATAAATTAATACCCTAAACTAATGGAAAATTTAATCAAATTTGGAAAAACTTCAAATTAAATCATTGAGGCAACACACCTTAATGAAAATAATGAATTATGACTTAAATTCCACTTCTAAAGACATCCTCTACAAGATGAATATGAAATCCAAATCAATAGGTATTATTTCACCATGATCTTATGAAATTACCTCTAAAATCCTAGTTATAAGAACTCGAAATTCAAGGATAATAAAAATAGTGAATATGGATTAGTAGATGAGAGTTTTTACCAAGAATCAATATGTAAAAACACTATTGAATAACACAAATGGAAGCAAATCTATGTGGGAAGAAATATATGGAAGATAGGGATCTCCAACATATCTTATGTGGATATCAGCTAAGAAACCCAATGGGATTCAAAATAGGAACCCCTTACAAATTAATAAAAAGTATTCAAAAAAGACATGAAGAGTTTGGTCACATCACAAGCATCAGGGCCACAAGCCAACTAACCTCCAGGTTGAGTGGAAAATCAATTATCTTGAAATCATAACAACACTACCCCTTTAAGTCATAATTTAATGTACTGTTGAAAGAATCACCCCTGAGGCATAATCCCTTCAAGATGTAACCTCCTCTATATCATTGAATAAAACCCTCAATGTTTCCTTTCATAGTGTGAGCTATGTCTTGTAGTATAGCATAGACCTATAACACAAATCCAAAAAAGGGTTGGGATAACCCCAACCCCTCTCCCACAATCACTAAAGAACCCAAAACACCCATAGGGCCCCAAACCATGTCTGAAAACATCCTCTACAGATGTTCAAATGCTCAAATTTTCAATCCAAATCTGAAATCAAGGACTTAAAACATCATTTAAATTTTAAATCTCATAATAATTATGTTATTTATATTTAGGGTATGAGAATGATCTAAATGAGTTATGGTATAAAATTTAGTTGAAATGCTTTTAAATCACCAGAAATTAATTTATTCTCAATAATTAGAAATGAAAACTGTTTGAGGATTTTTAACAAGAATGTATTTTCCCTAGCTACTCAGGAAAGAGAAAATCATATATTTTGTGTCATTAAGTGGCTCGTATTTCATTTAGGAAAAAATTAAATAACTATAGTAGATAATAATTAGAACCTTGAATGTAATAGTGGGCATATTTTATAAGAAATGGATGATGATTTGATTTGCTCAAGGAGAGGACAAGGTTCTGTTATTGATTTTGAAGATGGTTCTAGTTATTAGAACATTGAATTTAGACCAAAAACTACACAAAATTTGAAAATAATAGCATAAATTGAAGAGTGTAATATCATTGGTGACAAAACAAAAATTCCATAGAAAATAGAGATAATGGAGTCTCTAAATAGAATTTAACTCTTATATTAGGTAGAGGAAAATTAATATGAATAGTATTCTAAAGATAATAATTGGGTTTAACATATACATGAGGATCTTGACCAAATTGGGAAGAATCATACAAGGGAGATTATTTTCAGACCAGTGGATAAAAAATTCACCATGATCAAATGGTTTTTCCATAAAAAAAATAAATATGGAATGGTGACTTCAAATAATAGACGAATTATGTGAATTGTATAATGTCATATTGAAGGTATTGATAATGATGAGAAATATTATTTTTGTTGAGATTGTAAATAATTTAATTATTCATGGATATAGTGGTGTGGTGGAATTCAATTTATTTCATATGTGTATCAAATCAAAATTCCAAAATGGGTTAATTTAATAATAGGTGTACATAGAGCATCTATATTACTTTCTAAATTACAAATATTAGAATAATGGTTTTTGGTTGAATAATGCATTGTTTGGGATAAATTAAACACCAAGTTCATAATGTTCATAACTTCTTCAATAATTTAAAAATCATAGATTCATGTGTTTTATTGTTGATAATAACCACTAATATAGTATATTTATAAATGGATTATGGTTTTTTATATGTTTACGACATAATATTTTATAGATCAAATGAGTTACAATGTATCTAGTTTAAATAAATCATGATGTGTGGGTTTTAAATATATATTATTTTAAAATTTATTTTTTACCTAGGGATAGAGGTGATACAAGGAGATAATATAAAATTTATCTCTCAATCCAAATATTTCAATATGTCTTTATAAATATTTAGAATATTGTACAATAAGTTAATGACATCACGAGTTCATACACTAATGATTTTTCCAAGGGATGATGATGGAAAAGAAATCAATGACTAAAATTATAGGCATATCATTGAAATTGTGTTATATTTTACATTAATGGGAACCAATATATTTTTTCTATTTTTCGAGCTAAATTGTACAAGAAAAATACCAAGTATATTTACTCATAGAAAAGAGGATACTCAGGTTTATTACATGCATAATGGATTTTAGTTTTCTTTACTGTGAAACATTTGAGTATGAGATTTTTGGATATATAGATGTTGTTTATAATAGTTTAAAAATGATTATAATTAAAAATTTCAGTTCTTTCTATCATGGCACATTGTGTATTCAATGGTTGAGAAAGAATCAAAATTGTATCTCAATAATCACAATAAAATTTGAATATGTTGTGGCCACTCAATTATACATGAAACTATAATGTATGATATATAAATACTAAGACATGTGATTAAAGGTGAAGTATAATATTAGAATAATATATTATACTTCAATTCCTATCAATTATAAAAAAAATTAGCACTCAACTATGCAAAACATTGAAATCAAGTGTTATAAATCAAGGAGAAAGTTGAACATGGGTTGATATATTTTAATTATGTGACTACTACACTTTTTATGTATTTATCACCGAGAAGTCCCTACCCAAAGAGGTGTTTGAGATTTATTAGCTAGATCATAGTGTCCATTAAACTACCCACACTTATATATTATTGATTTTATTCCTTTACTCCCAGAATTATGCTATATATTACTCAAGGTAAAAATGAATTTTCTTTTCCATTTACATTTCATGAAAGAATAGACTTTGTGATTTTTAAGAGAGGGGGGATATATTTTTCATAAAAGTGGGAGATATTGATCAAACCCTATGAGTGGATGAGTAATGCTGATAATGTTAGAGATATCATATATGCTAAAATAGGGGGAGGAAATATGCAGGTGGATCACTAAAGTTGATTCAAGAATGGATCTAAAACAACATGTATATTAAAACAGTTTAACATGACAATTTTTAAGCTGCTCTATTGATGAGAAAATATAAAGAAGAGAAATCCATATGCAATTTGGTTGATTATAATGGGTAAGTGTATCCCAATAGATGAACAAGTGATTAAATGATAATATTAAAGTTAAATATTCTTTCTCATTTCTATCTTGGATCATGTGGGCTTATAGTATGTATTACATGAGTCTTCGACCACTATTTTTAGTTATAGATAGAATATGTTGTTTGAAATATAATATGACCATGTTTCATTAATTGGATAAATAATGAGTTTTAAAGGGTTTTTAATAATCCTAATGATTTATTGTTTGAAAAAATACAACAAGGTTAATTTTTAGAGTTTTGTGTTGTGTTTGTTATAAAATCATGTTGAAAAGTCTCCCAAGTGGAGAAGACCATGGAGTATTTATAAAGTAAAGGATCAAGAATATTCTATATTTTTTAAAAAAATCCATATATGTTTATGTAAAATAAGTATTCTCAGGAAATTCAATAAGACTCTCAAGAAAGTGGAGTTAAATGAACATGCCATGAGGGTTTAGTTTCATGTGATTAGTTTGAACAAAGGGAAATAATTTTTCTATCTTTAAGGGGATGAAAAATGGATTGGTTTAATCTATATATAAACCACTACTCCCATTAATAATTAGATAGGAAAATAATTATATAAAATCCTACATATTTATTTTTTATAAGACCCATTAAAATATTTTTTAATGAATGAATTTTATGTGGGAAAAAGTATCATGCATAAAGTAAGTTACTTGACCCGTTCATGTGTCAACATGTGTCACATGGACATCATTTATATACAAACAAATAATAATTTCTGTAAAATATTATTAAATTACTCATAATTTCCATGGTAAATAAGAATTCATTATTTGGATGAGGTATCGTCTCCATGACACACCATTTTTTGTGGTACTAATGTTTATTTAGTAGAACAAAGGAAAATTCATAAGGAATAGTGACCGCACATCAGTTGTAAGAGTAGTGAGTTATTAAATTATAAGTACACAGTTAGCTTGACTGTGAGAGTAGTGGGTTATTAAATTATAAATACATGGTTAGCTATATTGAGAGAGTAGTGAGTTCTCCAAATATGATTTGTAATGAATTAGGGTGGATATGTATTATTATATAACAATTTTCAAAAATAAAGTGCAGATTGATTCTATTATATCTGCACATTATCATTTTATGCTCCTTGGACTAGCCCAATCCATGTGAAATAAGTAAAAAATTGGTTGTTCCCCTATATAATTGTTTTAAAATTCCATATATTCTATTAATAATAGAGTTTATCCTACAAAGAATTGATCAATATTGTTAGAAAGGGTTGTTTTAAATAAATCTACATATTCGTATTAATACCCCTATGGTATTTACTAGTACAATGGCCAATATATATTAGTTATTCATAGTTTATCATGATCATCAAGTCATAGTATCTTCAACTTTTTTGTACTTTTTCAACATTGAAATTTCAATCTACATTATTTATTTACAATTTTTTCACCACTAGATTTTTAAAAATATTATTATCCTAATGTTTCCATGATTATTAAAATCACATTATAATTTTATGGGTGTTATGAATATGGTTTTCCGGTATAATATTCATAACACACTTATTTAAATTATATTATAATACATAAGGTGTTATTTCAAAACTAAGTCTTATTTTAATATTACTAATCCCTAACCACAAACATAGAATTATTAATATAATAATTTACTTTTCATTATATTTTTTTAATCATGCGTGATAATAATAATGAAAATATTATATCATCGTTTAGGTTGGTTAATGAATATTCACAAAAAATATCATTCTATAATGAATGACTGAATAAGGATATTAAGTAATATTATTGTAATATAATTTTTATAGTAGTATAATAACATTAATAATATTATGTTATAATAGAAAAAAATTTAATAATTATGAGGATGATAATATAACAAAAAATGATAAAGAATAACACATTACTTACTTGAATTAAAAAAAAATATTATTTTACCAACATCCTAAATAGTGAATGATTAATTAATACTTATTATGGAAATAATATTCTAAATTTGATTGAAGAGTTTGGAGGAGAAGAAATGTGAGTCATTTAATGAGTAAAACAAATATGTGGTTTGATTTGGATTGGTATAGGTGAGGTCTATTTATAGATGATTTTAGGTGGTATATTTGTGAATAGCCAATCATTTATGGTTAAGGAATTACATTTTGAGTTGGAAAGTAGACCATAAATGAAAACATAGATCTTTTAGATTACATATATTGTTTTATGTATATTTTATTTTTTTAGGTTATATATCATGTTATCTGTATATATTATTTTACCTCATTTATTATCTACTAAATTATTTCACTATTCACCATAGTAACTTATGTTTTCGCTAAAAATGAAATTGTTCTTATTACCCCATTTTCATGCCTTGAATAAAAATATGTATTACATGTTATTATATTAAAACTATGTGTGTGACAAATTTAACTGTAAAATAAAAAAACATAATAAATTAAAAATATTGTTTCCTAAATAAAAACACTTTATTATGATATTGATGATTATATATTACTTTCTATCATTCAATAAATATTTCATAAATGTTAAATAGTTATTATAATCATTAAATATTTATTTATAACACATTATTTATTTCTAAAAAATTATTATATTTTTTATAATAATTTCAAGACACTCATTAAATATACAAATTCCAAACCAACATATTTAAACCTAGAAACCATATTGAAGCATATTAACATTATTTATTAATAAATAAAAATTTCTATATGTCTCTAAAAATCATTCATCTTATAGATTTATTTTTTTTTCAAAATTTATACCATATTTCTAATGTTTTAATAAAATTCTATAGTTTTACTTTATTTTCAAAGGAGACATTGATAATGAATACATTGAAATTATATAATTTTTATTAACTTTTAGTTGAATTAATATTTTAATTTTCATAATTATTTTTTATATACAGATATTTTATCATTAATGAACATAGCATTTCGTATTTCAATATAAGACTCTAATGAAAAAAATGTTATTGTTCATTTTAATTTTGTATTGCATGTTAAAATTTTTATTTGAAAAATGAAAATTATTAAAGGAATATTCATAATAGTGTATGCGGGGTTATGTTCTTCCATCATTAAAATAATTCCCTCAATATTTATTTTACTTAGATAAAAATAGATTAGGGTACTTTTTGTCATCACATATTTGGGTTCCCAAATCGGTTCCTCAAACTAATGATTTTTCAATAGAACATACACCAGATGAGTGATCTTGTTTTATAGTACATTATCTCAATAATCCAATATCTCTAATAATTATTCATCTTAATAGATATCATGATCTAGATGTACAAACATGGATTTTGTTACATGTGATAGATCCGGAATATGTTTCCTTAAAATTGATAGATGGTACATTCCATGAACATGTGAGAGTTTTAGTAGAATCACCATTTAATAAGCTACAGTCTCCACATGAACAAGAATCTTCAAAAGACCAAAATTATTAAGGATTTTATTTATCTTATTTCTAAAACTCATAACCATATTTCATATTGATATTTAAAGGAATTATTTTTCAATAATATCAACTATAGATTTCATCTACTTTTTTCAAAGTATATATTTTATTAACTTTGTGTTACTTTAATATATAACTAAATGGTTTATATATTTCCTATAATTTCTTAATAAATATTTGGTCTTAATAGATTTCTCTATACAACCATATCCAATCATGTCAAAGTTCTATAAATGTTCCCATGCAGAGCCTCATATGGTGTTATTTTAATGACTATGTGGTAATTATTTGAATATATGAACTCATAAATAGAAATATTATGATAATATACACCTTTGAAATCCATAGAGATATATCTCAACATATCTTCGAAAGGTATTTTCAGATTTACCATCAGTTTGAGGAAAATAAATAATACTAAATATCAGTTTTTTCTTCAATTTTTGTTAAGACTACTAAAATTAAGAATAATCCTTCTATATAAATTCAATATAATTAAAATTTGTACTCTGTAAATTCATACCACTTCCTTTATGTATATATTGTAAATTTAATAAAGTGAAAATTCCACTCAAATAACATTGAATTTATATAAATTTGTAATTTGGATGAATACAACAGAAGTGAAATTGTTTACTTTAAAGGTGTTATTAATAACTATGATAGAATCCATGGTGAGGTTCTCACATTTCCAAAATAGTTATGGTTAAAAGTTAAACCATCCCTTTAGATATAAATAAATTATACATAAATTTTTTGTAAAATAAGAATCATGGTTTATATTATACAATGTCTTTCTTCATGTTATCTAAAAAATAATATTAAAGATATCTAATGGGACACATGGTTATATTAAAAAAACCTTGTAACTCATTATCTATCAAATGTTTACTCTAAAATAAATTTAATCTTATTTTGAAGATCCATATCATCTTTATTATCCTCCTTAATCATCATATTGAAATATGGTTGAGTGATTGTTTATGAAAGGTATGCATCAATACCTTACCTAATGATTTACATGTCCAGCCATTGGATATCCATGAACATGGGATCTCTTTCAATCTTTATCATGGATAATACAAGATAATCCTTTTCGATAATAACATCAACCACCTTGTTTTCCTTTTAATAATGGCAATGTATTGAATAGTTATAATATATGATTACTTATAAATATCTCCTTTGATACATGTTTAGATCCTTCTTTGTGAATGTATACTTTACACTCTTATGATTCGTAGAACTATACAATTTTTCTCTATATAGATAATTCCTCCAAATTATTAATGAAAATAATACCAGTAATAAATCCAAATCAATTATGGGTAATATTTATTAGGGGGCCTTTAATTGAGATATGCCACAAGCAATTACATATTAATTTTTATTAGAACATAAATAAATGCCTTCTTAAATCATTATTGTACATCAAAAATAAATATATACTATAGGATAATGTGAATTATTATGTTGTGACTAACCTCTTGTTAACATTATTATATATATCTTCTCATTATCTTATCTAAAAAACGTCCCTTCAATGTTTAATTGGTTAGTTTATTTGCTAATCATGGAAGGATTCTTTTAATGAATTCATTGTATCTTGGAATTCTAAAGGAACTAGAGATCACTATTATAGTAATTAGTTTGGGTCATTATTTAATCACCTAGATTTGATAAGGAACCATAAATATACCCATTATTGTGATCACATGACCTAAAAATGTTACTTCATACATACAAATTTACCACATTGTGAATTTATAATATATTTTCTCCTTTCATAATGTCATCAACACATTCCTCAATTACCCATTATTTTTTCCTTCCTCCTCGAATATATGATAATTTCATCTATATTGAATAAAAAACAAATAGGTATTATCTAAATTTCTATTCATAAAATATATAAATATTTTCAAATAATGTTCTAGTCTAAAAGGAATAACAATTAATTCATAGTGTATATCTGTTATATAAAATATTATCATAGTTATATTGTCTCTATTCACCATTAGTATATTACATTGAGAATAAATATCTAATTTTTGAAATATTACACCCTTTTAATTTGGTCAAATATGTAATTAAAATGAGTAATAGGATACATCTTATTGATCATGACCTCACAAAGATCACAATAATCAGGGAAGAGATGCATTGATCCATCCTTCATTTCAATAGAGGAATAATACACCCCATGGTGATTCATTTATGTATATAAAACACTTGTTAAAATTATAATATATATTATTCTTCTATTAATCCAACTTAATATGGGTCGTTATATAAGGGGACTTTGATATAGGCCTATAACAATGTATAAGTTCAATTAAAAACTCAAAATCATGATCTAGGGGAAGACTATGAATCTCTTTGGTAAATATATAAAAATATTCTTTAACAATTTATATATCTTCAACAATGAGATTATGTGCTTATTATTTGATCCAAATATCCCTTGTTATTGGGTATCATGATCCATATTTTGAAATTAGTTTCTATTGGATGTTAATATTCATCCTTCAATCAATATATGATCATGATATGCTTTAAGGTATGAAATCATATTTCTATATCTGATAAATTGATATGATGTCTATGTAGATAATTAAAATCCATTTTTGATAATGTATCAATTTCACTAAAGGAATAATGGCTAGATTTGTTTGTAAGTATCTTCCCACAAACATTCATTAGAGAAGAGTTATAAAATTGTTATTCCACCATCATGTAACCAGGTTGTTTCAAAGGTACTTTGATATCTAGTGATTAATCTTATGAATAAATATTTACTTAAAATATAGATGATATTAAAGAGTGTGTAAAACCAAAATCAAATTAAATTTTTAAAGTTATTATGTTGATAATTATTATTCCTTTCAGAAATTCATTCTCATGATCCAATTTAGTGGTATTGATTGTAATTAATTTTTAATAAAACATTAGTTTTATAGGTTGTGGATGTAAATTATCATTTTTATACCTTGGATTGGGGCATTTGATTCCAAAATCGCAAAATTCCTTTCAATTGAAACATTGAAGTGAAAATGGTGTATTAAGATGAAATTTATTCTCCTCCACTGTATAGATCATCCTCTTCAAATATCTTTAAATTTTATTTAATTGATAGAATCCTTTTCTAAACATTAATTATTTTCTAGTTCATATGAATAAATATATCAATCACTTCATCTCACATTTTTAGAAGATGGTAAGGTTAAGTGTATTTCCTCCTTGAGATTTATCATGTGAGATTCTGTGAGATGTTATTTTCATTTCCATATCCAAAAAACCATAGTATAGTGAGATTATAAAAAAAAATTCCACCTCAAATAAACATCAAAAAATATTCTCATAAATATAAAATTCTCTTATTGGTAATTCTTTTATGAGACATGGTTTGAATCCACTAAATAAGTAATTGATTTTAATTTTATGATAAATGAAAAAATTGAATGTGCACCTCAAATTATCCTAATGTTTACTTCATAGAACCAAATATATTTTTCACCCTTCTTCTTAAATTAAATGGTTTCCCTAATCATTTTAATTCCAATATATCAGTTGAAATATTTGTTAAAAAATATTTTATTATACCCATCCCTTTATATGGAGTCAATTTCTTACTTTTGTATTGTTATCTTGATCCCAATTCTACAATGGTTTTATTTATGTTCAAAATTATTGAAAATAAATTCCGAATTTCCACTATATATATATTAAAGAAAAAATACTAATTTTCAAAAAATTTAATCCATTACCAAATAATTAGTGGATATAGAAATTCACTAATGAATGGTGTTCATTTAATATGAAGTAATCAATATCAATTGTTTCCTTATTTGTTTTATATCAATGTTCAACATGGATAAAGTTATAATTTAAAAATTTTGAAAGATTATTATGAATATCCACTAAATTTTTCACAAATACTTCCATTTTATTTGGGTTTTCATTAGTAAAATCATTAAATTTTTCTTGATATCTTCTATTCACTCGATTTAATTTAATTATATCCATTAACTAAAACCAAAAATGGCTGGTGTGATTGATGGACAATAATATCCACTAAAATTAAAAAATATATCAAATTAATAAGAAATTTTACCTTCAAATGTCTCAATCTATGACACATTCATTTCATACTATGTCAGATTTGGTTCATCATAATTGTATTTATGTTCTTTCCTCTAAGTATTGTCGAATTGTTCCATATAATTAACTAAAATCCAATCCCATAACAACTAAAATGACCCATATATATAATAGATATAATTTACATAATTCTATACAATTATAAATTAACAAACACAAATAAATCCCACTCAAAGATCCCAAAGGATTAATGTAATTGGATATTAGTAATATAATCCTCTTATTTTACAACACAACATACATATCTTCTATAAAATACATCACACATGATACATACTATTATTTCTCATTGTCTTTGGAAAGGAAAACATTAAAAGGTGGAGAGATCAAACACTCGATAAGGGGGAAAGTCAAATGAGATGTCTATTTGAGAAATATGTATGATCATAATGAATTTAATATACAAGTGATCAAAAAAATCATTAATATGTATGAAAAAAATATATAGGAATAGAAAAATAACATAATGAAATCATACCCAATAGAATAACAATAATGAAACATAAAAATGAATCCCGACCATAGGATGTGTACTAAAATATGAATGTTTCAAATGGATAATAATATAAAATCACAACATATTTAATAGATATTATCCAATACCATCATACAATATTGGACAAAGTTAATTTCATCATGTCCTTGTATAACATAGTGGATTAGAATAAACTATCATGTCCTATACATGTTAAATCATGACATTAAAAAATTATCTAATTCATTGGAGTGACATATAATTCAAATATCACCCATCAAATAATTATATAATCAAACATATGTATGTTTCATTAACATCGAAAATTCACAAATCTATCAAAACCTCGAAAAATTAAATAGAGAAAATATAATAAATTACATAATAATTTTCACAACATAAATAACAAATTAGTGGAAATGAGACTTTGTGATTCCATGAAAGTGCATCCCTGTTATAATAAAATAAATATTAAATAAAAATAATATAAATTCATATAAACATCGATAAAACACCTTCATGGATTATATGAAATTTTGTAGAAATTTAGAAGGGATATCCATTTTATTTCAACATTTTTGGTTTAAAAACTACTATAAATAATTATTTTAAAACAAAAAAGATTAAAGATAATAAAAAATAATTTAAATAATTTTATGATAATAAAACATTAATTAGAATAATTTTAAATAAAATTATAGAAATGGGTTTGAGAAAGTAACTAGGTGAGAAACATAAAGGAAGAGAGTCAGTGGTTCTTTTAAAACCATTGTATATAAGTCAGAATCACCACAATGAGGCATTATAAAATAAAATATATATATATTAATGGATACATTCATGATACTTTATAAGTAATATAGGAATAGAATAGAAATATTCCTACTAATAAGAGGGGTGAATAATATTCCTCTAATATTCACTCCTAACTTTATCAAACAAGCTCTAACTCCCAATATAATAAAAACATATTTATTAATCACCTATTCTAGAGCCATATTTATATTTAAAAAAATTAATTAATCAATTATATTAATTTATTAAATATAAATATATTATATAATCATAGATTATTTTGATCATCTTATGTTAGTAGTTTTTATCTTTTAATAGTTATTTCAATATAAATGTTTTGGTCATTATTATTGATTTAATAAGTATTCCATCAATATAATTTTCAATGTTCTGGACTCACACTATTAATGTTATTTTTAAAATACCAATTTAATTTAAAGGAATTTACATGTATGATCTATACCGAAAAAAAACATTACAAGTTTGTTTTGGTAATATTAGAAAATGTTAGCTATTATTTCAATTATAAGGTTGATTTTAGTACTACCATTTAAAACTAAAAAACAAGAAATTATTGATTTCAAATTCTAAAAATATTTATATTTTTTAATCATCTATCACAAAATAGTGATAATAATATATAATTATTCATGTAGGAAGTTAAACTAACCTCAAAAACACTACCACAAAACTAGGTAAGGCCAGCGCCACCCTTTATCAGTGCTAACGAAAAAGCACAGATAAAGGGGGGTACCTGTATCAGCGCTAAAAAAATCACTGATAAACGTAAGACTTTATCAAGGATTTTTTTATCATTGATAAAGGTACCCCCTTTAACAACACAATTTTTTAGTGCGGTTAAAGGGTACCCCTTTATTAGCGCTTTTTTAGTAGTGCTGATAAAGGGGGTTCTTTATGAATGTTTTTTTTAAAAGTGCTAATAAAGGGTTTACTTTCAAAAAAAATATTAAAAAATTTATTAATATTTAAATATATAGATATAGTTATATTGGTATAAATATAATATACATTTTTAAAATATAATTTTAAATATATTTTAGATAAGTGTTAATATACAGTAACACTTAATATATATAATATTTAGTGAAAATGGCTTATAAAAAAAGTAAAAAAATATTTTTAATTAATAACTTGATAATTATTTTGGACTAATAGTCATTTAATTACAATTTTAAGACTAAAAAAATAAAAAAAATAAAAAAAATATCCAAAATATGTTGAAAACGCAACCCAAACTTCAAACGGCCATAACATTTGATCCGGATGTCCGTTTGAGCTATACCACATATCAAATCGAAGCCTACGATGAGATCCACACCATTATAAATTAGGGAAGCCCCGGTAAAGGATTTTTCAAGGACAAAAAAGGACTAGAAAGCCTCCAAAACTGAGTTTTTAGTCGGGGTACCACGATTTTTTAACATTTTGTGGATTTTCAGCCTCGTTTATGGAGGTATTATTGCCTTTTTTGTGGGGACTGAATTTATTTCGAGGTATTGCATTCATATTTATATTATTTCTATGAAATTTTATCATTTTTTATAATGCACTGCTATTTATAATCAAATATATAACTATATGTACATATTTTTTATATATTCACAACTAAAAATTTAATTAGAAATATAAATAATAAAATATATTTACATATAAAATATATTAGCTTTATCTAAATAATAACTAATATCCATTTTATTTAAAATAAAAATATATGAATAATTATATACCTATATATTAATCTAACTATATATAAATTTAAATATTAATATAACTATATAAATATTGATATAACTATAAATATATATATTAATATCACTATAAATATATATATATTAATATTACTATATATTAATATTAATATAACTATATATTTATATTAATATAACTATATATATTACTATACAAATAAACATAACTATATATATAGATATATCACTAATAGAAGAACAAATCAATATAGGGGAGTGGAAAAGGCTTCAGGAGCGCAGGGGGGTGGTCTCGAGATCAAATCCAGGTGGAGGCAGGGATGCGCATGCATGGGAGAATCTGGGGCTAGCACTGATAAAGGGTGGAGGGGTGTGTGCGGGCGCTGGAGGGGTGGAAAATCATTGTAAAAGGGGTGCTCAAGCACTATAAAATCCCCCCCCCCCCGATTCACTAATGCACGCGCATGATTTTTTTAATTTTTTTTTTATTTTTTAACATTTATCAGCACTTTTAAAAAGTGCTGAAAAAGGGGTCTTTTATAAGTGCTAAAAAGAAAGCACTGATAAAGGACCCTTTTATCAGTGCTTTTTGTAGCGCTGATAAAGGGGACCCCCCCCCCTCTCCTTTATCTTCGCTGGCATTAATAGCGCTTTTCTAGTGTAGTTAAAGGCCATTTCTAGTGATGATAAAATCTGTATTTGTTGTAGTGAAAGGAAATTCTATATTGAATGATAACGAAATAATATTTAGTCATATTGTTGTAATATCATTATAACACAAGTATAATGATTTTAATAATATTATATTATATTTTTTAATAAAATTTAATAACTTTTGTATGAAATGATAAGTGAAAATATTAGGAAGAACTTATTACTTTCTTTTATGGAGTTTCCTCTTTTTATAACACCATCCTTCATAGTAGAGGATTTAAGACTATTTCTTGTAATTAAAGATCCTAAACATGAGGGAGAATTTATTTTAGTAAATATGGGAATATATTAGTGATGAAAAAAACAATATTTTCTGTATATAATGGGTACTATAGTGGTCCTTTTATATAGTATTTTGAGTGGAATGATTGGAAATAATAATTCATTAATGGTCAAGGAAGGTCATTTTGAGTTATTAAGTATCCAATAAGTATAAAAACATATAAGGGTCAATATTTCTTACATTATTGAGATCCTTCCTGATTTATAATATGTTTATACATAATTGTTTTCATATATGATATTTTACTGTATTTACTATTTAATGATGTAATTCATTATTCATCCAAGTAAAAAAATTCACAAAAAAGAATGAAATTGGACCTATTAATTAATTTTTTTGACTTGATACCAACTATTTAATATATTTATTTAAATTATAACTAAAAAATATAAATTTAACTTTGGAAAAACATAAAATATTTTATGAAATAATTTTTTATTCAAGAAAATAATTCATATATGATGAATGGATATATTTTACGTATTTTCATTGCTTAATTTTTTAATTAATGGTAAATATTCATTATACACATTTATTTTATGATTTATAATGCATTAATCATTTTTTTAAAATTCATATTTGGTCATTATATAAATTTCAAAATACCCATTGAATATATGTATTCCCAATGGTTAAATATATACTAACCATTTAATTAATAGCAATATTAAACTTTTTCATTTCTACATATCTCCTTAAATACTTTTAAAAAATCATTCATCCTCCTCCTTCATTTATATCTCAAAATTACAAAAATATTCCACATTGTTTTCATAATTTTGATAGTTATAAATGGTTGTATTATTTTTATTGGAGACCCCATTGATTAATACTTAAAGAATAAAATATTTTATTTATTTTTGGTCATATTGCTCTTGTATTTTTCATAATAATATGAAATATAACATTATTCTAATTTTTATTCTAATTTAATTTAAAATTTTAATATTATACCCTAATAAAATAAATCATTATTCATGTTAGTTTAGTATTTAATGTTATACAAGTTATTCAAAATATGAAAATTATAAAAAAAACAAGTTCTAAATTATGGGATGTTATTACCATGGATTATTTTAGACGTTTCCAAATCATAAATTGTTATTATTTCATATCATACAATTACCAATGTCGACATCCTTGATATCCTTGATTCCTAAAATTTACCAAGTCATGCTTTTTTAAAAATGATGTTTTCATTTTTAACTATTTTCCATCATTGGTGTGGCCTATAACAAGTAAATTTAGTGACTTATAATTATTTTCACTTTTTGTCACTAATAGTGAAACCAATATATCTCCTAAATATATTAATAAAATAAAAAATAAATAGATAATTTTTATTTTATTTTCTTTTTCAATATCTCCCAATATTTTAACTCTTTATAATAAAATTTAATATTTTTAATTGTTTGATTAATTTAGAACTAAATATAAAAATAGTTTAAATTCATTATTTCTGTTGATTTATTTATTTTAAAATCAATATAGAATAAAACATTTATTTATACAGCTGTTGTTGATGAATATGTGATATATAAGACTGACTATGCTACTATGTAATAATAAATTACTTTTTCAATCAGTTATATAATACTAAACAAAAAGTTTGATGATTTATATAAGATTATACCCTTATCTACAAATCTAAATAATTATCTTACTTACATAATAGTGACATGGGCATCACCAACATAATGAACGATAACCCATCATCGGTAAGGGTTTTTATTTGTATCTCATGTGGATATGGAAGTGTAGTAACAGTAATTCTTAGGGGAAGCCCATGCTACATGTCATTATCTACAGTTGAGGAATTTCCCAACGGATAACTAAATCATAAAACCATGTTTAGAGGATTATTGTCTTAGACCAACACATCATTGTTATAATTATAACAGATCACATTTATAATTCTATTGATTAATTTTATATTTTAGATTAGTGAATGATTTTATAGGAAAAAATGAAAAAAATGTATAGGTCAGGAACATACCATGACACCAAACCACGTGAATACTTTGAACTAATCGTGATGGTAAAGTTATTATGTCATCATACTGAATGTTATGTTTCACCTGACCACATGTACACTCTTCATGTCATACATCATTGATCAAATTCAATTAGTTTAATTATTCTACCGTGATATGGAGGTGAGAATAATATGCATTGAGAATCACCTTACCGCATGTATTATCAACCTACCGTGTGGTAGAGATCTACCTACAGGGTTACTAAAAGACCTAACTGTGAAAATCAATAAATTGAATATATAAGGTAAAATATCGAATTCATGAAGAAAAGGAGTTAATATTGTAATGTATTATAAATTTACATTTTTTAATATAATTCCTATGACTGTTATTGTAATAACTCCATGATGAAAAACGGATATCAAAATATCAATTGAACTAATTTCATGAAGGAATGAACTGATCCTAACACCTTACCATATCAATTGAAGGTGTCAATAGACCATGTCAACATTTTGTACCAACTAACCATGTTTTTAAGTGAAGACTTATTTCCAAGACTAACTTATAGGTGCATCATTTCAAATCTCTAATGTGTAGTTTTTTAATTATTAAATAAAGTGTCTTTGCATTTAATATTACATTGATTATTATCCAATGGCTGATTTTAGATGATGGATTTTTTAAAAAAGAAAATACGATAGTGTGATGAATGTGGTAAATATGTTCTCTTATAGAAAATAAAATATGATCATGCATGTTCACTTACTGTATAAATAATACATAACATAACTTTTCTTGAATCAGCTATGAAACGTGTTTCAAATTCTTCAAATGAAAAATTTAAGGTCTATGGAAAATAGAATCTATTCTAATTGTGATTTGATACATTTAATCATCTCAAAATTATTTCTATTTATATGTAGGATTTTATTTAAAATTGTGTTTTAGTACTTATATAAATTTTTTTAAAACAAATTCTTATGTGGTAAACTATTGAGTACTTGATGCTCTCTCAAATATTTTAATTTTTATTCCCATGAACAACTGTGGAAAAGGTCATATATGACTTGGTATTATGTTTTACCCCATCCATAACAATATAATGATATATGTTCTTGGATATAATTTAGATCTATTTTTTATGAAACATAATCTTAGTCGGGGATCACTTTATTTAATAATGAACTATTTCATAGTACGTGATTTCTAAGTGGAGAGGATTAAGTTATAGCTTATGAAGAAACCCCTTATTTAATTCCATCATACTACATTTTCTATAATAGATTTACTACTTAATAATTTTTTTTATTTATTTTAAAAAAAATTAATCTGTCCAAAACTTCTAAATAAACACACCTCTGATAATTATCTTAAGTAATTATTTTATATAGAGTGTTCGATAGATTTAGATTAGATTTAAAAGTTAGATATTTTTTCTAAAGTATTTAAAATAATCTATTATCAATATTTTGAGATAAAATTAAAAAAATTAAATTACATATTTCAAATATTTTTGTAACTATGAGTTTTTAAAATATTGGGGATATTGATATTAAATTTTTAAAAAATAAAAAATTCATTAGAAACACAATCCACTCCCCACAAGAGTTGTTAACTCCAAAAAATGGATATTGTGTTGAATTAATGAAACATTTCAAAGGTCATGTATTATTAAACTGTAGATACTAAAATAACCCATGTATTAATGGCAGTGGTAAGGGTGTGAATTTTCAACATTAAACAAATAATAATTATAGAAAATATTATGTACATTTCAGTGGAGAAGATAAAAAACATAAAACACAGAAAATAATTCAATGAATTTGAAGAAGTAAAAAAATATAACAAAATTATTTTATAGTAGTATAGATCTAAATGATCTTGCTTCAACTATTTAAACTCAAAACTATGAAATTATAGAACCCACTATAAAACCTCACCTTTGTAGGTGAGTAACAACTCTTTACAACATGTGTTTTTTACCATGGATTCATGAACCCTAAATCTTACATTTTACACACCTAGATGTAATAACCTAGAAACATCCATTTATAGTGGTGGAAGAACCAACCTTTACTTTATCTAGTCCCACGGTACAACCAAATATCCTTCTTTAATAAGACCAAGGCACATCCAGTGTATGTAATTTTCGATCAGGTTGACATAACCAATATATTACTTTTATTGGATGGTATAACTCTAGAAACAAGAACTAAAATATAATATTATAGTGCATTACAATACATATAAAAAATAAATTGTTAAACCATTGAATGATGATAAATTTGTTTGGTGGTGTTGGAAATTGGAGTTCTTTGGACTTTCAAGACATACATGATGAATTATGGGAAATCCAGCTAATATAGTGTGTAGATAATAAAGAATTTGAATGTTGGAGCACATAAATTATAAAATAATTTATATTGTTCATGTATTAATTATCCACTACCGTTCCTTGGTTTCTTTTTGATAGAACAATATTTTAATGGATACATTACCTTCAAATATTCCTTATGATATTTCAAAATTAATTATCATTGATTAAATCATGGTGATGTAGCATTAAATATTACAACAACCTATAATGCATGTGGATAAAAAGATTAAAATAAATAATCCCTAATTAATAATTAATTAATCACTATAATTAATCAGGCATTAATCACATTTGAATACTCCCAACAATCAAACAAACAACATACAATAATGATATGAACATTCTAAAACTGAATAATGGATACTAGAAAATCAGTTATAAATAACAAACCATGTAGTACACTAATAATATATAAAAACCATAAAATCAAAAAAAACATAATTTTAAATGAATATGTAATAAACTGATTTCATGAAGGTAACATATTATAACATTTTATAAGAACTCTTCCTAAAAAAACACTAAAACAAGTAAAGTAACTTTTTCGGATCCATAAGTGTCCTTAATTATTTTTCCAAAATATCAGCATCAACTCAACCCAATGATTTCATAAGAATCAATATACATAAAACATAAGATTAAATACTGAATAACATAATTTTAATTTTTAAAAAACTATAACAGGAAAATATAGATTTACTTGTAACCAAAATCTAGTAAATTTATCAATAGATCTCATTGATATGGTTAAAATATAAAGATAATAAGCGTAACTACATAGAATCATAAAAGAATGTACTTAGAAAAATATCCAAATGATAAAAGTCAATGTATGAATTGAACTATAAACTGTAAAATTCACGTACTTAAAAAAAATATTAGGATTTCAAAATTTAAGATTTAACATAGAAAATGATTTAATATATCATATTGCAACAATGAAAATTGTTCGAAATAAAAAATAATTCCACAAAAATTGAGTCAATAATAAAAAACACTTCTAGAACAATTATAAATAATAGAAACATAATTACAATAAATAAGAAACATGAATACTAAATAATAATAAATAATATACATATAAAATAAGATTAAACTAAACTGTAAATTATAGTAATAAATCATCATCATCTTTTTCATCTACAAGTAGTGAAATCGTAAACTATAAAACATAAATAATAATAATAAAACAATAAAAAAGAGAGATATATTATATGTTTCAAATCATAATAAATAAATTAGAAAAGATCCACTAAACACCATCCCATTTTTTGATAATTACAAAACCAAAAATCATGAATATAAATATTTTTTAAGAATTAAAAATGTGAAGAAAATAATAATAGTTCATGAACTATAAAGAAATCATATGACAACAATAGTTTCCATTCTAAAACATAAGCAACAACTGGGAAAGATCTGTGACTTCTCCAGGAATCTCAAAATATAAGGCTCCATGAATGATGACCCTTCAAACAAGAACATATGTATTTTCTAGATCATAAGCTTCTCAGTCGACCTAATTTAGGATTGTAACTAGTTCATCAATGATAAAATGACCTAGGGAATTCATACCATCTTTTTATCTTTCATCTATTGGAGTTGTGATCCCCAATAATGGGTAAACATATGGAATGATCTTAATGTGTTTGACCCGATCAATCTATTATGGATAGTAGGGATTATTTTAATGTCATCACTGATCTGGAGGAGATAAAGGGATGATATCATTTTCCCAATAAATCTAGATAGGACTTCACTCAATTCATAGTGGGTAGAGGTATCATGGATCTCAAATATTCTAGCGATAGGTTCACGTGGTGCAATAATCAATGGGGGAACCACTGCTTATGGATTCATATGGGCAGGTGTTTGGCTAACATGAAATCCATTTCCATGTTCTCCAACACTATGGTGACTAACATTATGCAAGGATTATCAGTCCACTCCCTACTTCTGATTTCCTTGTCTTTTGGGAAAGATCATCATGGATGGTTTATATACTACCAGCAATGGGATATCATGTAGGGATTTCATGATTTGGTTAGAGACTCCAGTAATACCCCCTCCTAGGGGAATGTGTGGATTTCCTTTCATAATTAAATTATACGGCTAAATTTTAGGCTTCAGGCATGCTCCATGTCCATTCCTTCCTCATATGGAGACTCGGAGGCCATCATGCAAGACATCTAACATATTGAATGAAGTATTGAAGATGTATGGGATGATCTTGTGTTTTAGGACCTCCATAGTCGGAAAGGCCTTCTAGATTACATGCTTTTGAAGATGGAGCACCTGTCTAGGGATGATGCAAGGGTTAAGTGGCTTCAAAAGGGTGATATGAACACCACATTTTCCCATTCTTGAATCAAGGAGAGGAAAAGACATTTTAAACCGACCATTTTGGTGGAGGAAGGTACTTATACCGATGATGGGAATGTTATAGGGGTATGGCCGACTCGTTCTTCATAGCACTTCTTCAAAGCGCTAGAAACCTCTTTCAAGATGTGTACCCAAAGGATAACCCAAGGATCTTCGATGTGGTTCCCAATAGCTTATCAGATCGAGATAATGTTCCCATGGAATCTATCTCCCAAGATCTGTAGATTCCTGATTACATGCTCATATTTTGTCATGAAATGATGTTTGGTCCATACAACGTCCCGAGAACCTTCTAGAGATCCACATGGGAGATGGTGAAGGATGATTTATTTGTGGATATCCAAGAATTTTCTCCTTACCCCTATTGTGAGTTCCATCACATTGTGATCATTCCTAAGTCTAATAATCCTACCTCATTTCTACATTTTCACTACACGATCATGTGTAACATTCTATACATAATATCAATCATCATCAACTGAAGTATCTCCTTCTATCTTCTCTATTAGATATATATGGAACAACATGTCTTTGTGAAGGGACACTCCATCCAATGGTGATTTCTCTAGCCCATGAGATGATAAGGGATATAAAATTCAATACCTGATGCTCCAACATAGCTATCAAGAATGATATGAGCAAGAATTTTGATCAGGTCAAATGGAGTTTCATTAACAGAGTGATTCCAGGTATGAGCCTCTCCCCCTGGAACGTCGACATTATATTTCGATGATTTAGTTCTTCATGGTTGGAAATAACATTTATTGGTAACACCTACGTCTTGTTCAAAGAAACCAGCAACCTCGGGCATGGGGATCCCATATGCCCAAGTATTTTAATTATCACCCAGGATGTCCTTAGCCACTTTACTTATAGGATCTTATGTAATGGTGACATCCTTCCATATCAAAGAAAGATAAGATCCCCATCGGTGTCCCACCTTATGTTTGGGATTGATATGATAATATTTTTGAATGACATGAGTAGATCGATGTGGGGTCTAAATAGGTTGATGGAGGAGTACTTCCAATTGAGTGGTCAGTTTATTAATAAAATTAAGAGAAACCTTTATATTTCTAGCAGATGTCCCTCAAGTCGGGTTTCTACAAAGACCTATATTTTGGACATATAGATAGTTTTGTTCCCCATGGATTATCTTACTGTGCCTTTATCCCAAGCAAGACTTCGGATATGTGACTTTGACCCCCTTATCATTCATATCCTAGACCAAATTATCAACTAAAAAACAAGTACTTATCTTTTGGGGTAATAACACATTAATGAACTGTGTTATGCTAGCCACCCCAGTTCATCACCTCTCATCGATCAAGGTCCCCAAAGTTGTGAAAAAAAATATTAACAAATTGATAGCTAGTTTCATTTGATATACCATTTTCATGGGAAAATAGCACTGGGTGTCTTGGATTAGGATGTGGAGGCCTGCTAATGAACGTGGGATCAATGTGCAGATCCTAGAAGATACCATTCTATGCATGCATGCAATATTTTTATGGGAGGTTTTGGAACAATATACCTTGTGGGGGATAACCATGCATTCCAACATTTAGGGGGATTTGGATTCTGGGGTTGGAAAGGCTTCTACCCTCTAGTTTAATATTGGACTCTTTTTTAATGCACTCAAGCCTTTCCATCATTAGATCGTCAGGAAATGGGATATCTCTTTCTAGAAGCACAACAAGGTGGTGTAGATCATCGGTTACCTGGGGTGTCCTTATACTACCATTACTTTCATGGAAGCCATAAATTAATTTACATTTATCAATGTCATTATAGATAAGGAACATCATAATCAGTGTAATCTTATTGAGCTTTGATTGGACCCGGATAAGTCTGTCTTCACCCATTCCCCATGTGGATCTTTCACGAGGATGGCCTACCGCTGGACTCATACCATGAACGACCCAGTGGATCCATGGAATGTAGTCTTTTGGGATAAGAACATTCCCTAGAAATACAACTTTATTACCTAGATAATAATGAATAAGGAATATCCCACTCATGAGAATATAAACTGTTGTCGAGTTACCACAGTTTCCAGGTTTGTTTTTTTTCAAGAGCAATAGGGGGAAACATTGGGTCACCTCCTATTTAAGAGTGAATGGGAACATGAGGTCTGGTGTTATATTTATGAATTCACTACATTCACCAATCATTCTATTGTTTATCATCCCTTTCTTAAAAGTTGGTTCTACGGTTTGGGATAGGGGTGTGGAGAGAATGGCTTGAACTACTCTGTTTCATGCAGGATATTAGTGTTTTTGGAAAGTGAGGAACAAATTCATTCATGAGGGGGAGGCCTATACTGATTATTCTATAATCATTAGATCCAAAAAATCACATTGATATGGTAAGGCTCTTGAGAAACATGTGGGAGGCCCCGTCTTTGCAGTGGTTCAAAAAAGGGTCTCATGGTACTCATCCTTGTAACAGGTCCACTACGGGAAACTGGATGATTTGGAATCCTCAATCCAGGTGCATGATGCTGGATGTTGATGGTTTTTATTCATTGAGGGTTATGCGTGGCTAGGTTTTTGTTTTCAATGGTAACAGGTTGGTCATTTTGGCTATTACTATCCATATAGGCCAGGGCTCATCCCTCCAAGCTGAGGAATTTTCCATGCTCTTGGGGATCCGTGTGTGTAGTCAGTGAAGGTTAGATATCACAGATGTAGAAAAAGACTCAATGGCATTGAAAAATTCTCTTCATGGTCTTGGTGTCACCCCCTAGTTGATAGAGTATACCATCAGAAAATTTCATATCACCCTTGGTAGTAGCACCGAAGTGATGCATACCTGGAGGGAGGGTAATAAAGTTGTGAACTACCTAGCCTTATTAGATATCCCTATTTCTAAAATCATATTCCTTCATTATATGACTAGTCTAAACTCAGTGGGGATCAATATCATCATAGGGTATTCTCTTGGCCTCCACCACAGTAGAACCCCCTTAATCCCCTTTTTTCATTTCCTTTCCCTTACGGGCTATGTTTTTCTATACCTTTATTTCACTGAATAAATAATTACACGATGATGATGATGAACTATAAATAAACAACTCTCCATAATATATCTAACTCGTATTCCCCTATGAAAATATAAAAAAATGACTTTCAATGGTTAATAATGATTAATCACTTCTCTCTTAAAATAAAAAATCATGATAAATAATATGACATTCTCAAGCTATAATACAAAATTTCATATTCAACAAAAAATATTTCCCCTTGTTTAAACAAAAATACTAACAAAGATAATATTTGAATATTTAAAATACATAATCATATTTAAAAAAATAACTAAAAAATCCATCATATTTTAAATAATAAATTTGAATCTATAAAATTCATAACATGACTAAAAAAAATATTGAGTCCCACTAAAATCATACATATTTAAAAGATATAAAATATTGAAAATGAAATAATTATTGAAAAATATTAGTTATTCCCATTCAATCTAAGATTCACATTTTGGAAAACATATAATAGTATGTGCATCATTCAGAATAATTCCTATACAAAATAATAGATTCAATCTATATAAAAATTAACAAACTACAACGATATATTAAAATAGTTAATTATATTCAATGAATTTATAAAATATAAATAATTATTTGAAAATAATGATAAATTAAAGTTCATTCCAGTAAACTATATTATATATTATAAAATACAAATCAATGTATTTGAAATAATCACTAAAAAATTAAATTTTTTCAATCATACAATATAATTAAAATAAAAATATAATACATGTTGATCATAAATAAATAATCTACATGGGAATATATGTTAGTGTGGGTCTAGTGGGATTCAAATAAAAACCATCAGGAACCTATATTAATTAAACGTTATATATTTTACTCATAAAAGTAGATTTATATTTGAAATCATTGGTATGAAAATGTGAATACAAATAACATAAGGAAAAATCATATTCAAAATGATCAAAATATCCCTATTTAAAATAATTAAAAAAATAAATACAATTAATTTACATTTAAAAAATTGTTTATTATAAATTTTAGGTTGTATTCCATTATAACCATTATATTATTGTGTTTCATCTTACTCATATAAATTATCTTGTTATAAATATATCTTCCTTGAAATGAATTTATTAGATTATATTTCAAAAATTCAATCTAAACATTGAGATTACTATTTTCGTTTTTACCTGTCTCTCAATCATCACAGGCTTTTATAGAAGTTATTGTGACCATATATTTTTACTCATTATCTTCTATAAACATTTTATTTTCTTCATTA
Organism: Viscum album; assembly: GCA_963277665.1. NCBI lineage: Eukaryota > Viridiplantae > Streptophyta > Magnoliopsida > Santalales > Viscaceae > Viscum > Viscum album. Next base: position 1,158,560,274 of record OY728135.1, read on the forward strand.
AGTTTCAAACATCATAATTAGTCTATTTTTATCCCTTAATATATATTTTTAATGTTTATTCAATTATATGTAGTCATCTCTAATAGAAAAAATATCATGTAACTCATAAAATTTCATTTCATGATCTTTATAACTAGGATTAGTATATTCAGATTTAGTTTTAGAATCAAAATCAAAATTTGGAATCCTTACAATATACAAGATTTTAATTAAATATATATTCATATCTATCCTTGTAGATTCAGGAAAATCAATTGAATATCATCAATGATAAGGTGGGAAAGAAACTTTATCAGACATTCCAATAAAATAAATATTAATTGATTATTTTTCATCTCTAGATATATATGTAGAATCTAAGCTTTATGAACTGCTCAAGTTAACCATAAATCTATTTTCATTCTTCTTAAACTTCATTTATTTTATTTTATTTTTCATCATAATATAGTTTGGTTTGATGTATCCTTTTATCCTAAACTTATAAAAAGTAATATTTTAATGATTCAAATTTGATCATCCATGATATTTTTTTATTTGGATAGTGATCCTTTTGTATCTTTCTCTTTAGATAATCTATTTTCATGTGTTCCGGATTCCTAAAACTATAACATATGATCTTCTTACTTTTATTGAGCACAAATTATTTTACGGTTTTTAATTTTTCAAAAATAACACTCCAAATATCCTTCCAAATATAAAGAGTAGTAATCCCTAAGTAAAGTTGACTGCAAAAATTTCTAGAAAATGATAAATAAATAATATTGATAACATTAAAATTAGGATTATATCTGAGAGTATCAAAAATATTTAATTTAATTATATCAGTTACAAGAAAAGAAATATGAATTTATAGAAATATCATGTCATTTAATGTACATACTCTTGATATTAAATTCCATATAAATCATATACTAAGAGTACTTATAACTGTTGAAGTGTGATGGTAGTGTAGGATTCAAGCAATTTTTATTCCTTAATAAATCCATATCTGAATAAGATATGTCCACTTAGACTATTATTTTTGGGAAAATTTTAGTTACAAATGTAAATAAAAAGATAAAATATTATGATACCAATTATAGAGGTATATATATAAAATAAATATATCTCAAATATTTAATGGTATGGATTTGATTCCAATTATAGGAACCCTAATGGTTATTGGAGATACAACATGGGGATGAATTAAAAAATTTAAACAAATTATACATAATTAAAATATAATATGGAATTTGGTTGTAAGATGAAACTACTCTAGCATTACCATTAAAAAACTGAGTGTGAAGTAGTACAAATAATGAAGATAGAACAATTATTTTATAGTTTTTTAGATATAAATGTTTTTATATCTAGCATCCACACTCTAAAACCTATGACTATGGAAGCCACTATAAAAACTGACTTTTAAAGAAGTGTGAAAAAACTTTATAGTATTCATTTTTCACCTAAGTGAAAATAAAACTAAATTCTACCTTATGCACACATAGAGGTTCTTACCATGAACCATTATTTTTAAGTGGTTCATAAACCAACCTTACCAACATTCATACCAAAATCATTACCAAATATCCCTACCTTTTACTCAAGTTAGGGAAAACTATTGTTTGGAATTTTTTTCAGGTTAGCATGACTAAGATTTAAATTTTTTGGGATGGTATAACCAAAACAATATAACCCAAAATATAATGTTATAGTGAAAGGCAATATAGAGAAACTAAAAATAAAAAAATTAAACAAATGAATGATGATGAAGGTGGTTGCGAGCGTTGAGAAAAAGAAAACATAATCCCTTCAAGATATAGATGTTGAAGTGTGGGAAATCCAGGAATGGAAATGTGTATAAAATGAATCTCTAGAACATTAAAACAATTAATTTATATAACTTTGTATATAAATCAAGTATTACTTCACCCTTTGTAATATTTAGTTTTCTTTAAATAGAATGATGCAGAAATAACTATATCCCCATTAAAAAATATCTATGATATTTCATAATTAATTAAGAATGAATACTTTAAGTGGACACACCCTAAGATATAACATCATCCTATAATACAAAATATTGAAATAATTAATTTAAACAATTAATATAATAATAATTTCTCCATGAGTATTTGAAAATTAATAACTGTGATTAATCAACCATTAATATCTTTGGAATACTCTCAATAACAATTTGAACAAAATAATTTATCATTATATCTATTTTGATCTTCAATAGTGGAATCCATAAAATGATTCACAAATATTGAAACGTGTAGTGAAATAATTATTTTTTAAAACCACAACCTCATAAAAATACTACGAAAGTATAAATAATATATTATGTTGGTAAAAGTAACTTCATCTAACTTCTTATAAGTACTTTTCTAAAAATCAATACTATGAAATTGATAAGAGTAATGTTGATATGGTCTCTAAGATCACCTAAATACTTTTCAAAAATATCAAGTTCCTCACAACCTAATTATTTAATAAGAGTAAATATACTTAATATATAAGTGACATTTATAAAAAAGGTAGGATGCATTTCTAAAAAATATTAAAAGTAAATTCCACACATTCCTATAACCAATACATAGTTAAATTTTATGTAGACCTCATTTATATGAATAAAATCTATATATCATAAGAGTAAACACATAGAATCATAAAATTTCATACTTAGATTAATATCCAAAAGAGTAAAAGTAAATGTACAACATCCACTATAAATCATTAGATTCATGTACTTAGCAAAATTTACAATACTACTAAAACATAAGATTCATCATAGATAATGATTTTATATTTCATATATTTTCAATGGAACCAGTTATAAAGAAAAAAATCAATGATCACAAAATATGCGAAGTATATAAATAACAAGAATAATAATAATAAATAATATAGGAACATCAAGATATATGTGTGTGTGTGTTTGAAACACCGGTGGTGAACGTGGGATGAAGACGACTTGTTGTTAATTTTTATGATGTCCATGTTGCAACTCTGTCATGTTGAAGACGTTTTGTGTTTTTTGATCGATGTTTTTGTGTTTCTCAAATTTTCTGGTGTGCTGACCTTCAGTGTTGATGATTCCCGGAAGTTCTTCTCATTTTTTTGGCCTGAAAATACCCGCTTTTCTCTACTCTGGATCTAGAAGTACTCTATTGTCTCTAAGGTGGAGCTAAGAGGAGGTCTTCAAGGTCTTTGGGATCTGTGTATGAGCGGGAAGCTTTGGGAGTTTGATGGTGATGATGATTTGTTCGTCAGTGGTGAGGTTGGGTTTGGTTCTAGCAGTTGTGGTATTCCTCATCAGCGATAGAAGACGAAGGGTGAAAACATTCATGATGATGATGGACTCTAGTAGAATTTCTCTTCAGTGATGCTACATGAATGACGGTGAGGTGTTTGGCAGAGAAGACGGGTCCAGCTTCTATCACGGTTCGTATCGCGAGGCAGTGTTCATCCCGAGATGATGGAAACTGAGGGGGATGGTCTGGCTGTCATTCGTATTTCAAAATTTGAAATGGTTCTTTTGTTTGGCATAATTGTGGAGTCACGGATGACATTCATGGTGGAGGATTCTTTTTCTGCGGACCTTAGGTTGGCATGTGATGCAACTTCTATATAGATATTGAAATTATATTTTTGGTTGATGTTGTCTTTGATTTTGAATTTTGATGTTGGTGGGTTGTTATGGTCTTAAATCTCTTGAATGTTTAAGCTAGTTGGAACTTTGTAATGGTTCAAACATAGCCTTTAAAAGTGTTATTATAAAATAAAAAATATGGATTTGAGGAGGATATTTGTGTGTGTGTGTGTAGATTAAAATCAACTATAAACTATAGTATTAAATCAACATATTTCGTTTTTTTCAACAATTACTTATGTCTTTAACAATAATATATAAATAATAATAATAATATATTAAAAAATAGTTTGGTAAAAATTATTAAAAAATAATTAATAAATTATAAAATATACTCTAAACATTCTCCCCATTTTTTTAATAATAACAAAACCAAACATCTTAAAGATATTGATTTATCACCCTTTTTATGAATCAAAAAGATAAAACAAATAATATTTTTTCATGAAATGTAAAGAAAAAAATATTCCCAAAACTCTAACACACATTCCACTATAATAATATTAAAATAATCATTCAAGGGGTATTAAACTTTTAAAAATTTCTAACAGAAAATAAATAAGATACATTGAAAACATGGAATGCTTAAGGTATAGAAAAACGTAGAAGAGAATATTCAACAATGCATATCTCCCTTGGTTTAAAAAACATGATAACAATTATATTATTAGGGATGTTATAATAATAAAGAAAATTTATTTGAATAATGACTTAAAAACTAGTATAATTTTGAAAATAAAAAAAATATTTCATTCAAATCATGCTAAAGAAATTTATGAATAACTCCCCAAAAACATTCAAATTAAAAAGTTATAATTTCTGAAAGAAATAAAAATATAATGAAAAATACTATATAAAATTCCTAAATCAAATATTTTATAATTTTTAAAATATACAATAATAAGTGAATTATTTAGAAAAAATATTTTAGAAAACATTAAAATCATTATATATAATAATAAAAAAAACAGCTAAAATAAACCCTAAAAATAGTTAATTATAGTCAATTAATTAAAAAAAATATGAAATGAATTAAAAATAACCATTAGTTAGAGATACTTCTAGTAAACCATATTATATACCATAAATTATATTCTCACCAGATGATAAATAATAAATAATAAATTTAATGTTCATATCATCATACCATATAATGAAAGTAAAAGGGGTATACATTATATCCATAGATAAATAAACTACTTAGGAACATAAATGTATTTATGTCCAATGGGATTAAAAAAATAACCATTAGTAACCCAAGATATTGAAGGAATGGAATGTTTAATCTTAAAAGCTTATTTAGATATAAAAATATTCCTCATATCCAAGTGATATTACAAATTATAAGGAACAATTAGGTGAAAATGGCTACAAGACCCACATTTAAAGAAACTAAAACAATGAGTACCTTAATTTATACTTTTGAAAAATTATTCACTTTATATTTGAGGTTGTAATCCTTCATAACAAAATCTATTATTATTTTTTGATATACTCATTCATAGATATAATCTTTTCATTCATATCTCTTCTTAGAACTAAAGTAGATAGATTCTTCATCAAACATTCATTCTAAAATTTAAACATAATATTTCCATTTAAAAATCTTTTTCCTCCTCACATAATTTTAAAAAAGTTATATTTTCACCTTTTAATTACCTTATCTCAACTTTTCTTTTTCTTCACTAAGTTTCAAAATAACATAATTAAAACCATCTTCTACATTCATATAGCTTTTTGATCCTTATTCAATATCATATAGGTATCTATAATAGTAAAAACAATCTTATAACTCATAAAAATTACATTCATTCTATTTTACACATGGATTAGTGTATTAAAATTTATAATTATTATCAAAATTAAAATAATAACTACTAAATTTGTCCATGCTAACCATCAAACATGTATTCTCAAATTTTATAACAGATTCACAATAATCAATTAAACTCAATTATTTTTAATGGGTTAAATAAAATTTATTATATTTAGTAAAAAATATTAAGTTTCCATTTGAAATCCAAATTTATCATTAAAACCCATTCTTTCTGAAATACTCTAGGAAACCACCGATTTATTTTTTCTTCGTGCAATTTATGTCATCTATTTGATTTTACAACCTCATTATGATTGTTTTGATATGTCCTTTCAATAAACACACTGAACAAGTATGATTTTTATGATTCATACTCGAACTAACTTGGGATTTATTTTCCTTCGAATGGGCCTCATTTTCGTTTATATTGTTTTTTAATTCCATTTTCATGTGCTTAGGATTACTGCAACTATAACTTATGAGATTATCAATATATCAAGAATAACAGATTATGTATTTATTTTTCTAAAAATTTAATTATCATATTGTATTTATAAATCTCATGATTAGGTTATAATTTAAAAATATGATAAAAACATATCCACTATAGTAGAAATAATGTATATTTAAACTAAAAAATTAATTTCAAATCTAACTGTATCTAAGCATTTAAAGTTAACCATATTATACTTAGGAAAAACATAAGTATTTATCATAATAACCATGTATAAAATTTCAATACACTTGAAATAATATTATATATTACTCTTTCACTGATATTACTTACAAAAATTGAAATATTATACATATTGAATCATTGATTTACAATGCAATATGATTTTGAAATGTGGTAATGTTTTCAATGAATTTCCATAACATATCCCTCTTAGACTCAAATACATGCACAAAAAATAAGCAAATAATGGACTCATCTATCGTGGAAAATCTCATACCAACTCTATGAAAATCACACACTTTTTGATTTCAATCCAAATTCATGTTCTCATATTGTGAACATGGATAGGTTAAATTTAAATGGAATTAAAACTTTAATAATAATCCCTTTCAAAATTCACTATCCACAAGGTTCCTTAAACTACAGATCCATTTCAACTATGTATATACAAATCAAAATATTTTCTTAAATTGAATTACCCCATGTACTTTTCGGTTCAATATTCCTCTCACTAGAATGAATTCATTTTTTATAATTATGAACTTTATTAAACAAAATTCTTATCCATAAGTGTAAAAATAATATATTAAATTTATAAATGGATTTTTTTACTCACACTCCCAGTACCTAATGTATCTAATATTCACCAAGAGATCCCAATTTCCCATTTTCTTCCTATTTCGAAGTATCTATATGACTATATTTTCAAATAGATCCCTGATTTTTTTTTTCACATAGTCTACGTCCCCAAGGTTGATGTTCAATTATTTATTTTTCTAATAATCTAATTCCAATTACACTAAGATATATCCTAATACACTCACTTTCATAGTTCCTAAATTGAATTTCAATAAAAATAGTGAGAAATAGAAATCAGTAATCATGTTCATCCAAAAATTTCAGATCCAATATAATCCTCAATCACTAGAATGTAATTATCTACTAATAATGATAGTATTATGAGTTAAATTGAATAACTAATACCCTAAAATGTGAAAAATATTTAAAACTTGTATAGTCTTTTATAATGTTCATTATTGAATAATAGTTACACATATTTAAATACTCATATTCTCCCACACATAAAAATAAACGCTATCCCGAATGTTGAATAATAAGATGAAAAAAATTCAAAATAAGTTTTGAATTCAATATTTCATTTTATGTTAGAAGGATTTTAAGAATTTTCATATATATTTCTCCACATCAATCAGAATATATAGAAAATGTCATATAATATTTATTTTCCATTCTTAATAATAGATGGAATATTTAAAAATAGATAATAAAAATAATCATAATGAAAAATGTTGTAAAATATAAGAATTTGAATGAAAATGAATTTTTTGGGAGCTATAGGGTTAAAATGATTAGTTCAAATAGTTTTATAATTCTTATAAAAATGAATCTACACATCTAATAGATAAAATATAATGGGGATTATCACAAAATTAGTTCTCAATATCAAGAATAAAAAATAATTTAATGAACTGATGGGAATAAAACTCCCCTAAAAGTAGAATCTTTTTTTATTTAAATTTATTCAAATATATCCCTCTTAAAGTCTTAATTGAAGTTGTTAGGTTAGTTTATTAGAGATCCTAAAGAGACACACATAGAGATATAAACATTTAATCTTCAGAGAAAATAAAATCTTAGTCTTGAATTTTTGGATACTTTTATATAATATCCCCCAAGACGTATCCCCTTAGATACATTGAGAATACATGCAATTTATTTTAGAGGATCCATTCATACAATGGGTTGAGTGAAATGATAGGTAAAACCCATATTTCTAAAAGTATTTCTTATTTTAGATTGACCCAACACATGAATAATTCTTCATATATTAGGTTATTCTATTAATGTGGTATGTCTTGGACTTGTTGAATATGAAGTTCCTCTCATTGTCGAAGGACCTACCATGGGAGTTCACAATCACCTAGGGACATATAAAATATGTTGATGCATAGTATCATGTTTATCACATACAATAGTAATTTAAATGACTTATAAGGGCGTATAATTTAGTACGATAAATTTTTTCTTATTGTAAATACAAAATAAAATAAAAAATAAAGAAACCATGGGATAACTCTCATGAAATGACGAGGTTTCATTATCCACTTAGACTCAGTAGTATAAAATATTTATAAAAAATATATGGAAGTAAAACCATTTATATTAATGTCAAAGAAATACTTAATCCCATTAATATTGAAATAAAAATGATCAATTTTCTTCAATGAGTGGCTCAACAGCCCCATTAGCAAGAACTTTCAAAATTGTGAAGGGTCTATAACATCTGGTCGTGAGTTTTCCTTGAAAAATATTTTTTCTATAATTAAATAACAAAACCCTCTTTCCAAACATAAATTCAATAGTTTTAAAGATATAATTTTTAATGTATTTTTTCTTTATTTATTAATTACATTATTTTCTTAATATTCCCTTCTAATATTCTCTAACAAACTCATCTTCAATAACATTCTCTCACCAGCTAACATGGAATCATAGTTTTGAGCATTCATTACCACCTAAATGATTTGCGATGAAACACTATAGGTAGATTAAATGTTTTACCAAATATAACTTTTTAAAGAGAAATCCTTATAGGTGTCTTATAAGAATTCTAGTAATCCAGCTAATCTTTATTTAACTTAATGGATTAATATTTCCTTAAATTGGACCCTCACTTAATAAAAAAATTAATCTATCTATTTGAAATTTATTCCCACCCACTTTACATTGGGTAATAGGTAGTTATAGTTCTATGAGATCACCAATATTTTTCAGTTAGACAATTGATAATATAGTTCTTGAAATGAGTTCCATTTGTTAGTAATGAATACTTTAAAAACATCAAATCCAGAAAATATATTCTTCCTAATAAAATCAAAAACTGTAGTAGTAATAATTTTTAAATGTTTCACTACCTCTACCCATTTAGATACATAGTCCACTTCCACAATAATATACTAATATCCATTGAATATGGTAGTGGTCAGAAGAATTATAACCATATAAACATAACAAATTTCAACCTCAAGAATTCCCTTATGGGATAGATATTATTTTATAAACACATTTCATAATCTATGAAACATA